>OZ018408.1:43711021-48511021 GCA_963969595.1 Neckera pumila | reverse complement strand
CACACCTTCACAACGAAACCAGAAAACCGGAAAACGTCAATACAAACCTCACACAAAAACTCTAAAGCTTCGACCTTTCGCTTCTCCTAAAAAGCAATGAAGCATCTGCAAAAAGCCACTAGATCTGTCAAAACTAATCAAACAAAACTTCGAGCAGCCGAGAGGCACTAACCAGTGGATGCACCGCTAGGAACAGCTGCTCTGTACCACGAACCATCAGACAAATGGACATCAGCCTGCACCCACAAAACCCATCACTCAATCAGGCATCCCAATTCAAACAAGCAAACAGAGAATCCTCCACACCTTCGAAAACCCAAAAGAGACCAAAACAGTACATAATCAAGAGCAAAACCCGAAGAACCATTGCACGATCAAGAGTCACCCTACCCTAGAACATCAAACCCTCCCACCCTCCGTCACACAGTAACACCAACCTCCACAGTAGGATTGCCACGACTGTCAAAGATAGCGCGCGCCTTGATCGTCTTGATAGTCACCATGTTTAACGATTGAGAATGAACCCACAAATCCTCGGTACGTATCCCAAACGCAGCAAAACAAACGCAAAAACGTCACGATTCTAAACGGAAAAACACTACTACGGTGACTACAGAAGCGAACCCAAGCGAGCGAAACACGAAGCTAAACAATGCTCCGGAAGCGTTGCGATTCTAAAGGAGACCGAGCGTGGACAAACACTTATAGGGTGACGGATTCTCCAGACGGGCCGTGCCGGGAGAGAAGAGCGAGTTCAAGGATGAATGAAGAGGGGATCGTCGATGAATGTGGTGGGATTTTTGGATGATTATCGTTCATGCCCATTGTGCGTTGGGAAGAGGCGGGCCACATGGCTGTTGGCGCTGGCTGTGGTGACTTGGCTGGGTTGCCCTGCACCCTTGGCACTTGAAAAAGGTAGGCACCCCTGTGACCGTGGCCATGCATGGATGGATGGATGAACGTTTTTTTCTCGGGTTTTGGATGGCCAGGATGAGGTTTCATTTTCTTATTACTTCTGAGTGCTACTGTAGTCTTACCTTGTGGAAAATAGTTCTGTTTAAATTTAGAATTCTCTTCTATCTGAAAATTATATTCCATGAATTGACCCAGGTCAACCGGTAACGCTTGACGTGCTGGCTGCTCATATTAAGGTTGAAACACCTAAAACCGTCGCAAATCAGCATACTCGGAGGCACCTTTTCCTACCAATGATATTTTTGTAATATTAGAAATTGAAAATCATTAATTTTCAAAAAAAAAAAATTAGATATTTTGGATGCGGCATGTATTTTCTATGAATTTTCAAAGTTGCAACTCCCTTTACCACTGAAACCGTTTTGTAGCTGACCTGAAATTGAATTCTAACAAAATTAGCATTCAACTAATAGCTGTTAAATAAAGGGACGATTTTATGACACATTTCAAAGACACTTTAATGGAAGTTTAGGAACAGTTCAAGGAAAATCTAATGTGCATGGAAACAAGGACGCTTTTGGGTGTTTCTACCTTAAGGTAAATTTTATCCTAACCCAAGGTGTCAAGTTCAAAATTTTGGATGAAAGTAAAAAAAAAATTGTATTTTATGATTGGTTAATTTTCAATTTTGGCGCTTGCTTGTGATCACTAAGGCTTTTTCCTAACAAAACCTTTTTTTTTTTAAACTATAATTAGTTTTTAATTTATGAGCTTATATTTCTTTTATTTCTTTTACTTACTTTTTTTTTTTTTCACAATTATCGAATCTGTATTTTTATTTACAAAAAATTCTTTGCCCTAGAATTAATATTTGTTTTTTACTTTAAATTTATATTTTGACTATTGATCCAATACTTACATCCTACTTTTATTTTGACTATAGATCCAATATTTATATTTACATCACTTTTATTTTTACTTTTAATTTTATTTTTATTTTGACTTTTAATTTTATTTTTATTTTGACTTTTATTTTTATGTCCCATGCATAGGACCGAAATGGCTTTCAGGCTAATGTAGATTTTGGATGTAAGACTTGTAATAGTGTGAATTTCCAAAATTGTAAAGATGTATTATTAAATGCAATTAAGAATAATAATTTAATGATGACTCTCAAATAGTAATTGTAATTTATGATCCATAGATCATATCCATATGGCTAAATCAAGTAGTACACAAACCAATATTTTCCAAGAACATTTGAAGCCAAAAAATTAAAAATTCTTTCCTAAAAGTGATTGTAGATTGAATATTTGTGATTTTTACAAGAAGTTTTTCCCCTAAGTTTGAAAAGTAAAATTCTATTTGTAGTAATTTTTCAAGACTTTTATTTTAATTCTTTATTCAAGTCATTTGAAGGATCAATTTTGAACTAAAATAGTTATTTTTTGAGGCCAAACCTACCAATACCTTTTGAATTATTAAATATTTGCACAATAAAATCTTTAGAATCTATATTGTATAAATGTTAAAGGACTAACATAAGAATCTTCAAAAAAAAATGATGGATGAAAAAATGCATTTTCATATGTATGGGATGTGTTTGCATTCATCCATTGTTCAAAATTTGAATGCTTAATCTTTTATGGATTAAACCCTAAGATAGTCAACTTCCAATGGATAGGTGATGAATGGTTTCCAAAGGTTTATACAAGGGTTAGTATATGAAATGAATGAAAAACATCCAAATATGTTGAAAAAGTAGATTTTTGTTTGCTTGTCAACCATATAACTAGCTTAATTACTTGATAGTTCATGATTTTTAGACAAGGTCCTAAATTAATTCATATCAAAATGTTAAGAAAAAAACAATCTAGCAAAAAATGAAGATTTAATATCTTATCAAGCCTATATTTTATTATGCTTCAAACACTCAAGATTAATATTTTTTTTATAATTAAGGATTGAAATCTTGTTTTGAATATTTGAGCACAATAATGAAAGTGTGGATTAATCATGTCACTAATTCTAAAATTGTTTAAATAAACATGTGTGTGTTGTTCTAATTATTGATTCTTATTGGTTTGAGATTTATCTTGAATAGTGAACATTGTCTTGATTTTTATTGGATCTTATTGGCAATTTGAAACAAAAAAAATTCCATATTCTCTTTGTTTTTAAATTTTTTGACATCTAATGAATAAACTATAAAATTAGAGGGTTTTAACTGCATGCAAATGTGCAAATGGTGCAAAAATCAACCCCAATCTTATTACGGAGAATCTTATCAGTTTGTGTCAACTTGTTTGTTCATATCGAATTGGCAATTAAAAAATATTTCAAAAATACATATTAAATAGTCTTTTATTTCATTGTTACTGCACCATGGCCAAAAGTCAAATAGCCCTTCACAGGGCCAAGATATCCTCTAATGATTCATATTCATTGTTTTTACATTTTATTCATAAATCTAGATGGGACATTTATACAGTGGAAATTGGATGTACTTAGATTCAAGTCTAGTGCTCAACTATCCACCGGATAGATGATGAATGTTTTGAAAAGAACATTCTATCTATTTAGTATCCAATGAAGAAGTTTCGAGAAAATCATGTACACATCAATGTTTTGTTTTGAATGAATCAAGGATAACAAAGACACATCCATTTCCATTCATTTTTAACAATTACTTTTTGATGTACTACTAATATATATTTGCACTCTAGAATGCATGCCACCAATATATGAAGATGGAATAGAATGCTAGGTGGTCATGGAATAATAGATACCTTATAGACATTTTTCGAAGAGTTAACTTTTTCTTATTGTGATTTTCTTAAATGTAGTTTTGGTATTGGCACTTTGAGCATTTGGGATTTAAGATAGGTGAATTCAATGTTGCCCCATACTAATAACCATAACAACTAGATTTTTGCTAAAAGGAAGATATTAGTTCTTAATATGCATACCATCAAAACAGCAAAAACTAGAATAGTAGAACTTCTATAAAGCACTATAGGAAATCCACATTTTTTACTATGTTTTACCACTAACGTGCGATGTCCGTTAAAACATGAAGATGTCAAGGAAATCTAGCTTGATGAGGTTTGTTTTTGTGGACGTTGCGGAGAGCATTGGCTTCTTACCATAAATCCAAATTGATGTTATCATTAATGTTGATGTTTTATTTGACATGACTAAAGACATATTGATGTTTTTGAGACATCCAAAAAAACATAGACTGCCTCGTTAGCAAATAGACTAATTTTTAATATGGTAATTTAATAAAATTTACTACAATCTATGACAAAATACCATATGTGAAAAATTTAGGAAAAGGGTAGCCACATGGTATACTTTGAAAAAAAGGGAAAATGAATGGATGGACAACATGGATGAAAAGAAATGATCTTTTTACAAGTGGGGTGGTAGGAAGTGAAGCAATCCATATGAGATATGTGAAGCAACATAATGCAGATGTCTAAAAAAACATTGACATGTCAAAAATAACATCCAAATATCTGAAACAACATCTATATGTCTAAAACAATGTCAACTTACAATGGTCAAATTCCCATATTCTAATTATTTCATATCTTTTGTCTCACCATGGATGGACAAAGGATGTAAATAGGACCTCTCTACCCTTCATTCACACTAACTTTTAATGAATGAATTCCTTCATTTTGCCTTTAAAAATTTGTTTGATGGTAGATGGTAAGTTTTCTTTAAAAGTTTAAAAGTAGATGGTAAGTTTTCTTTAAAATTCTTCTTAAATTCAACAATTTTGCTTGTTCATTTTATTTTTTTTATTTTTTTATTATATTTTAAATAATTTTTTTCTTTTGACCTTGCCTTATGGAAATAGTATGCAACAACTGATGTCTCAAAAAATGTCTAAGTTGACTTTTCTTAAAGCAATATTTTTTTTTTTTTAAAACATAAAAGTGTGCTGACAAGGCATGCCACATCAAATATTGATAAATCTACGTCAAATTTTTCCGGATCCATGTCACAGACCACGTTAGCAACAAATCGGATGAAATTTTTTCCTACGTGGCACTGCTCGCCCAGGTAGTGCTTACGTAGAGCTGTGCTGTCCGCCGAAAGGTGCATCGTGGGGACCTTCAAAGAATATATCACAAAAAATCTAGCATGTTTTTGACGTTTCAACCATGTTTTTTTGCTAATCAATTATAACGCATTTTAGGAGACATCTACACTAGCGCCTGTCACGTCAAAATTGACGCCATCTCACGTTTTTGCAGACCTCCAAAAATACTCCATTTTCTTATAGTGAAGAGACGGGGCGAGATAGGTTTGACACATACATTAGAGAGGCTATTACATTAAGGAGGGCTGTTTGTACGTCTGACATTTGTATGCAACTGAGGTTGGGACCGGCAATCAATATTACTTTAGGGAGGTTTGTTAATTTTATTAGTGAATGTTGTTTATTAGAAGGTCTATAGTATTGATTAGAATACAACCATGTTTAAAACTCAAAAATGCACACTAAAGAGTATTAGTGAATCCTCTTTCACTTGCCAATAGAAATCCAATTAAAAAATTTCCATATAATAATTACTATATTCAATTGCAATTAGTATTGATTATGTGTTCACATACCTTTAACCCCTAAAGGCCCAAGGCCTTTTTTCTGAAAAAACACTCAAAGCTGCCAATTCTATAGCGAAGAGTAAAAAAATATAATAAATGTTTGTTTTGCATATCTAACCATAGGATATTACACCTAACTAGTATGAAAATGTGTGGAAAAAGTTTCAAAATTTTTGACCACACAATTTGCAAGATATCTGCGTTTCAAGTGAAAAAAATAAGCTTTTTAGCACATTGTGGGACTAGATTTTTTGAGTTTGAACATTTTTTACTTTAAACCTTTG
This sequence comes from Neckera pumila, assembly GCA_963969595.1. NCBI lineage: Eukaryota > Viridiplantae > Streptophyta > Bryopsida > Hypnales > Neckeraceae > Neckera > Neckera pumila. Next base: position 48,505,202 of record OZ018408.1, on the reverse strand, counting down.
CACTACAGAGTGGAGATTTAAATGTCATAGTGGAGAATTAAATTTTTTGAGATTTAAATGTCATAGTGGAGAATTGAGTTGAGAATCTAGCCGAAAAAAGAAAAATCCAAAAAAACTTTATTTTCATTATTAAAAAAATTGTTAAATAGAAGTAGGTACGAGATAGAAGGAAAATCTTAAATATTAATATCTTTCATATGGAATTAAGTAGCACTAATTCCAATGATGAGATCGTTTAAGCAAAAGAACTAAACCACGTGGAACTTTTTTTCTTTTTAATTTGTAAGAATTGCATTCAAAAATGAATCCTACAAGTTATTTTTTTCAGGAAGATGCTTTAAGTGCCCAAAAAAACAAGATTGTCCATAACTTTTTCATAAAAAATCCAAATGAGATGAATCAAAGCTTTCCAAATAGACAAAAATATAATCTATTACAAAAAAGAATCAAAATTAAAGTTTTTGCAAGAAATTTTTTTGCTGCCCCCACTTCCCCGTTTTAAGCTTATTTAAGCATAATTTTTTTTTTCCTAGGCATTGATTGAAAAAACAATATTCCCACAAAACTTAGCAATTTTTCTATCTTCCAAAAGTTTTAAAAAATCAATACAAAAATTCAGCCCGTAGGTATCTACCCAAAATCCCATTTGTCCCCCATAGGGACTACAAGCTTCTAGGATTAATGGGCCCACTAAGGGTTAGTTATGAGTTAATAGTTATCCATCAACATTCCATCAGCTGAGGCATGTTCCATTCTATCAAAGTAGACATGTTTATTCAATCAAGGCATATCAATTCATTTGAACTTGTTTATGTAATTATGTACAATAGTACACATGTCAAATTTTGAAATGTATATTAGCGGTACATAATGATACAAATAGGATGGGTGATCAATATTCAAGGAAAACTATTGGTTTATTCATTGTTAGTTGGTACCTTTGGATAAATAACAGGTTGGAGTGTGAAAATGAAAGGTTCAAAACTAGACCAAAAAATTGTAGGACCGGCAGCTAAATAGTATGCAAAAGTAAAAGGTAGATACATAGCCACGCTTTCACAAAATTGCCAAATTTTGGCTGCTTGCAATTTTGAATCCAAGGCTAGTACCACTATAAAGAACCTGTGTTTTTCTGAACATCACAATTTTGACGCCCGACTGTCCGAGCTGACGTTTTACCACGCTATATAGACGTCCAAAAAATTGCATTGCTGCGGACGTGCCTTAGATATCAATTTTGACATGTGACATCAGGATGTTTTCTGGCAGACATCACCAAAAACATGGGTCAACAGGGTCTTCAAAAGCCGCCATGTGGCTGCCACCTAAACGCCACGCGGACACGGACAGCCATGTAGGAATTTTTTTCATCCATTTTTGTCCATGACGCGGCATCTGAAGTGGGTTTAGGTGTGGCGGCAGAAAAAGTGACGTGGCATCCAACAAGAATGATGTGGCATATCACGTCAGCATTTTTTTTGGTTGTCTAAGGATTTTCTTGTTGTCTTTAAAGACGTCAACCTAGACATCTGTACGTTTTCTGAGACATCAACTCAGACGTCTAGACATTTTCATAGACGTATTTTGAGACATCACCTTAAACGTCTGTATTTATTGTGACATCAATGTAAACATCTATTTTTCATCATGAATACCTCTGGCAATGTTTGATATGATTTAGAAGAACAAAATGATGTCACATTAGACATTCATGTCATGGAATGCACTATCCGGCATGATGTTAATATGGACAGTCTCACATGTCTCATATAACGTCCACATGCATGTCATTCACAATACACCATACATTATATATCACACATAATATACCATACATTATACATCATACATCATATACCATGCATAATATGTTGTACAAAATACATCATAATTGGCAATTATGTCACATGGCTTCAAAAGCCACTTGATGTGAGTTTATGAAGGGGAGAAAACGGGCTCTTTATATATATGGAGTGGTAGGGGGGAAGACAAACTATATGGGACATTAAAAACGTTGGATTTAAATTTTTGTAGAGCAGTACACAGACGTCCAGCAAGATTTTTTTTTGCATGTTTCAAAGGCCTCTTTGATGACGTCTCTATAGACGTTATACCGATTGTGATATGTTTTGTAAAACATCTAGAAGTCTACAAAAACGTCCAAAAAAACATCTCAACGTTTTATAAGATGTCTCTAGTGACATCTCTACATCTATTCAAACATCTCCAATATAAGTGTAGAAAACGCAAGAGACAACCTTGCTATGTTGACGTGGCATGCCACATCAGCATAATATTATGCCACTTCAACTAATTTACACATGGCATGCCATGTCATATGCCATGTCATCTTATTTTTCTCCAAAAGCTGCCCGATGGCTACCTAATTCTTTTTTTCTTAACCTCAGTCAGACTTTTACCCAAGAATAAAATAATTTCCACAAATTTATCCTCCATGAAATTTTTTCTTTAAGGCTAACGTGGCAGTCTATGTTTTTGCGAACGGCTTTCCGAACATCAATGAGTCCTTTAAAATGTCATCAAAAATCCTAATGTTGATGGTAACACCAACTTGTTTTCATTCAAATTTGCCGCAATCATCTGGAACATCCTCTGAAATCTTCTGAAATCGCAATCCTTCTCTTTAACATCTTAATGTCTCCGCAGATATAGTATGTTTGGCCATGGACATCACATGTTTTTGCTCCGGCATCAAGAAAAACACGGGTTTCTTATAGTATAACCGGGGCACTGGAGGCAGATATGCTCTTAAACAAAGTGGGTTTAGAATTGACCATTGAAGAATTGACCATTGAAGAATTTGAAGGGCATGAATAGGGCAAGGGTGGTATGAAGTGAGTTGGTCGTGGGGGCCAATCCTTACTCCGTCCTCTGTATTTCCTCAGTGTAATAAAATTTGAAGTTTAGTTTCCAAACCGGCATGTTTCTAAAAGGAGAAGATTATAGCTTTTGCAAATTTGAAATTGAAGGAAAATGCTAGTGAAAAATTGATACAAGAGGAAATGAATTGGGAGATTTTGATAAGGAAAGGATTCAACCGATGCTTTTCAAAAAAAATCGGCTCCTTCTACAAACATGAGACAAATTTTTGGAGCAACTTCGAAAACTTCCGAAACACTATGATCAATGGCTTAACTTGGTAGCCAGATACACTTCAAAAATCTCTCCTTGACTAGAACTGCCATCATTACTCTAGGAACATCTCTAAAATCAATATATACGTATGTTGAAAAAACAACTTGAACCCCTAAAAGCCCATTGTCTCTTTGGGTGACAAATGGGATTTTGGGTAAGTACATACAAGCTTAATTTTTGTCGTGATTTTTTGAAGAATTTTTTGAAGATAGAAAACTGCTAAGCTCTGTGGGAATTTTTTTTTCAATCAATGCCTAGGAAAAAAAGGTATGCCCAAATAAGCTCAAAACAGCCTTCAAAGGACAGCAAAAAATTTTGCAATTTTTTTTCCCTTCTTATAGATTATATTTTTGTCTATTTGAAAAGCTTTGATTCATTTTGTTTGGACTTTTTATGAGAAAGTTATGGACAATCTTGTTTTTTTGGGCACTTAGAGCATCTTCCTGAAAAAAATAACTTGTAGGATTCATTTCTGAATGCAATTTTTACAATTTTTCCAAAAAAATAGCTCCATGTGGTTTAGTTTTTTTGCTCAAACAATCTCATCATTGGAATTAGTGCTTTTAAATTCCATATAAAAGATATTAATATTTTAGATTTTCCATCTATCTTGTACCTACTTCTACTTAACAATTTTTTTAATAATGAAAATTAAGTTTTTTTGGATTTTTTTTTTCTGGATTCTCAATTTAATTCTCCACTATAAGCATTTAATGCTCAAAACTCTGTAGTGAAAAAAATTAAAGTAAAAAATGTTCAAAGTTAAAAAATCCAGTCCCACAATGTGCAGAAAAACTTGTTTTTTTCACTTTAATGCACATATATTGCAATTGGTGCGGTCAAAAATTCTCAAACTTCTTCCACACATTCTCATACTAGTTAGGTGTAATATCCTATGGTTAGATATGCAAAGCATTTTTTAATTTTTTTTACTCTTTGCTATTAAAATGACAATTTGGGGTGTTTTGTGGTAGACAAAAGGCCTTGGGCCTTCAAGGGTTAAAAACTCATCAACCTTATTGACCTTCATGATCCTTCAAGACTTTTGCACAATATCCAAATTTTGTGGTCTTTGGTGTGTTGGAACTACTTTTCACTTGTCAACAAGAAAGATAATATGAAAATTTGAACACTCTAATTATAGTAATTACACAAAATAGTGAAATTAGGTTGTCCCACACTAATTTCTCGACAGTCCACACTATAGAAATATTCACAGCTTTTGTACAATGAAGCACTCAATTCAGAGCCATGTGTTTGGTGTAGATTTGTGCACCAGCTCAAGGCGTGGTTCAAAGAGTGGCATGTGGAATACGCATTGATGCATGAGGTAATGTATCTCAGGTAAGGCAACCTAATTGACAAGGCAACCTAATTGACAAGGCAACCTAATTTCACTATTTTGTGTAGGCTCATTAGCAAAAAACAGTGCCTTAGAGACATTAGTTATGTACAGTTAAGTACTTTGTCTACACAAAATAGTGAAATTAGGTTGCCTCAGACTATAGTTGACCATGTCTGAAAGTGTTAGATACGAGAATTTAGTGTGGGGCAACCTAATTTCACTATTTTGTGTACTGAAAGGATAGTATGTGCACGGATTGACAGACAGATGAGACTGATGATCATGTGCCGGTCAGAAAGTCAGAATTCATTGGGCTCTTTGTCTTGGTCACCACGTTTGGAACTTCGGATGCAATGCGGCTTGAAAGTTGAAAGACCGGATGCATAAGGCAATGCCCGCAGAGGAAGGCATTGCGCCAAATAATCGGCCGACGAGGAGGGCGGAGCCCAACAAGAAGGGTCGATTATTTAGCACAATGCTTGACGATAAGGGCATTGCCCGACGTAAACCACAGGCAAAATTCAATGAAAATCGGGATGATAAATTAGAGCCGGATGAAAAATCCGTAATCCTCAATTACACGGGTTTGCCCGTGTATTCAAGCATTACGGTGCAGAAACTTCCCCGCAAAATGAACAGGAGAAGTCCTGCAAGTGGTTTACGAACTGTGGAATGCTGGCCCGAAGCTGAGAATATTCTCAAAGGGAGGGTGCTGGGAGATGCTTTATGCCCAAGCACTCTCAAGATATTATTACTGTATAAGGTTGGACCACCCATTTCCAACCAGGGACCAATGCCCAACCGGTAGTGCACCCTATTTCCAATCAAGGCTTGTGATGTGTTTTTTACTCTTTTTTAAGCTTGGAATTAGTAAGATCATGACACATGTCCTAAAGTATGTCCTAAAGTAATAAGAAAGTAGATAATAGGAAGCTAGTTCTTGAGTGATTGGAATTGGAAGATTCTAGAGATTGGGAATTGGTTTGAAATACTTTTTGGCTCCCAAAATTCACCAAAATTTCAGTTTTGCAAAAAAAAATCTGAAAATTTTGTAATCTCAGTTTTTTCTATCTCCCTATATAAAAAAAATTTCCATTACAATCAACTGCTCACCATCTATGCCACAGTTGCTTAAGTGATTAGATATAGGTGGTCCGACTTTAATTTCAGACCCTAGCTTGTGCAAGAATACTAACAGTGGCTTCATCAGGTGCAACGTGGTATTGAAGTCCCAAACTCAGGCCATGAAGTAACCAGTGAGTGAACATACAAGCAACTGAACCTAATTGCAACTGAGCATAATTATTATTATTAAGCATAAATTAAATATTTTAGGCCTTAAAGGCAATTGAAAAAAGGATTCCAACACACTTTAGCATGCATTATTTGGACACCATATGAATAAGTTATGAACTTTTAAAGTTTTGTCTCCTAGGTACCTAAAACCAATACTACGGTCTCATAGACTTTCATTTTCAGATTATGTATAGTACATCTTGTCTAATCAGTATGGAGGAAAAACAATCAATTTTTTGGTCCAAATGTAGGTGTCGGTTTTTTAGGTAGTGTTGATTGTGGGTGTATGTACCTTACATTGATAATGCATGTGACACTAATTTGCCAAAGAGGTCACACTATTTTTGGATTAGTACAGTTTGACATATGATTATTTTGTTTCAATGCCCGCAAAAACTAAATTTTGTAGTGATATAAATTTGTAGGTGACACTAATTTTAGAATTAGGCAATTTTATGAGGAGCACAATTTTGCACCTCGTGAAAAGTTGGTCAAATAAAGAAACTCGCTTGTGTGAAAACATTTATCAGTTTGAATGGAGAGAACATCATTAAGAAGTTGGTACATTAGTACTGGTGTTGTGAAAAAGGTAATGGAGCAAACTCGTGATGCAGGCTGAAATACAAAGAAGTCAACATATAAAGTGGATACCCCCCAAACTGCCACTTTTTGCTATTGCACCTATTTCCTGCTATTAGACTGGTGAAATTTTCATATTTTCTTGCCATGTTCCAACGCACTAAAGAACGTGACATTTGGATACCGTATGTAAGTTATGAAGGACCAAAGTTTTCAATTTGGTAGAGTTTCTAAAATTGTTTCTTCCACATACTAAGTACATGTTGATTTTAGAGATGTATCCATAGTGATGATGGAGGTGTTGGATGAATGGTGCATTTTTGGGTGCACACTTTAAAATTCATTGTTGTATGCTTGACATTTCAAGAGTTTAACCCCTAAAGCATCGAACATGCTTTTTTGAGAACATAGAATTTTTGGGCAGCTCACTACAAGCGGAGTTTTTATTTTTTTTCTTTGAAATTTTCACACAACATTTTCCCAAGGAGTAGCTTTAAGGCCTAACAATTTTTGTAACATTTGATTGCATGGTTAAAAGTTATTGTATGATATGTGATTTTCAATGTTCAGCGAGTAGCTCAAAAAATTCTTAGAAAATCACTTTAAGAAAAATAAAAATTTGAAATAGGTTCTCTAGATTTATATATACATGGAAAGCTTTGAATCATTCTATTTTGATTAATGAGATGAAAATTGTGAGGAGTTTTAGTTTGCCGGTAGTTATGGAATCTCTACTCTAAAATAAACTTTGTTTATTTAACTCAATTTTAAAAAAATTTAAAAATAAATAAAAATCTTAGATGTAGATTGTTTATTACAACAATACAACCATTGGGATTGGCATTTTCAATTCTATAATTACCCCCTAAAGGTCAAAGAGTATGTTTTCACCAAAATTGCTCCAAAACTGCCATTTCTAATACAAGTACCAAATTTTGAAACAAAAAAAAACTTGGAAAAATGTAACAGTAGGACCTTGTTATACACTAGTTCAAGAAGTTGTGGGAAAAAGCTCAGAAATTTTCACCTTCAATTGTAGATTGCAAGATAATAGCATTTGAATTTAGAAAAATCCTTTTTTTGTTCTTGCGAAAATCCGGGCAGCTGCACTTCACAAGGTCACATTTGTATGAAAAAATGTCCAAAATGGGGGTTACTCTTTGGATTAATTTTTGAAGTCAAGTTGGCTATATGATTGAAAATTTTCAGATCATTTGGAATTGCACAACATATAGGAAACAAATAGTAAGTAGAAAGAAGTAAAGAATGATTTAAAATACAAAATTGTTAAGAATTTAGATATAGAATTGAAAAATGCCAATCCCAAGGGTTGTAATGTTGTTGTAAACAATCAACACCCAATGTTTGTTTGTTTTTTCAAAAGTTATGGAAACTAAGTTAAACAAAGGACTTCAAACTTTCTTTAAGAGTAGAGATTCCATATATAACTATCCTCAAACTAATAATCCTCATAACTTTTGATTCATTAATTGAAATGGAATGATTCAAAGCTCCCCGCGTATATACAAATCTAAAGAACCAATTTCAAATTTTTATTTTTTTTAAAAGTGATTTTTAAAATAGTTTTTTGAGATGCCCCAACCAACAAAAATGACATATCATGCAATAACTTTTTAACTAAGTAGTCAAAGGTTGTGAAAATTGTTGGGCCTTAAAACTACTCCTCGGGCACATCTTGTGTGAAAATCTCAAAGAAAAAATAAAAATTTTGTTTGTAATGAGTTGCCTAAAATTGCTATGTTTTCAAAAAACAATGCTTAGTCCTTTAAGGGTTGAACTCTTCACAATTTAGTGTTTTGAATCATTCTCTACTTCTTTCTACTTACTATTTTTTTTTCTTATATTGTACAATTCCAAATGTGCCAATTTCAAACACATATCCAATTTGACTTCAAAAATGAATCCCAAGAGTAACCACCATGATTTTGGACATTTTTTCATACAAATGTGACCTTGTGAAGGGCAGCTGCCCTGTTTCTCTTAGGAACAAAAAAAGGATTTTTCTCATTTCAAACACTAATATTTTGCAATATGCATCGTGGAAAATTCTAAAATTTTTTCCACATCTTCTCAAACCAACGCACTACAAGATCTTATGGTTATATGTGTCCAAAAAATGTTTTTTTTCTAAAATTTGGTACTTGTATTAGAAATGGCGTTTTGGAGTGTTTTGGGTGAAAACATAGTCAAAAACCTTTAAAGGTTAAATTTTCTAGCATTTGGTTTATTTGGTATAAAAATTTGTATTATACATGCAAGATGATTGGGGATTGATCCCAAAGGAAAGTTGTTTAGTTTTTTCTTCAATTGAGTAATCTTCCTTGATTCTATCAGATGATTTAAGGTAAGAGGTCTATAAAGCACTCGTGCTCTAAATATGTCTTCTAATGTATAGGTGCATTTTGATTTCTCATTGCACTACCAATGTACAAATACCGGTGTACATTTGATGACCTGGACGCTTGTAGTGACCATTACGTTTTGACTTCAAAAATTTATGGCTAATTCCATGAAGCTCCAAAAAATATGAAATGACTTGAATTAAGATGCCAATTTAATTTGCGTTTCAAGGAAAGTTTATTGGAAAATATTTCAAGAAGTCTGACCTCTCCAAATTAATCATGGGCTCTTAAATGGGCTCTTTATGGGAACTCCTATCTTACTTCAAAATAGTGTTGAATTTATTTGATAGATTCTTTTTGCAGATATATCTTCTACTAAAGTATACTGAAGTGCTAAAATTACCTCTACTCTAAAAATGTCCTTGAATACAAGGATACACATTGAAAGTTTCAATGTTATCCACAATGAATATAGCAAGATAAAAATGAGTTCGGAGGACCTCCATATCAACTTCAAGAACCAATAACTAATTCAATAATACTACAGTAAATATAAAACAAACTGTAGATTAGATGCAAATTCTTCTCATCTTTCAAAGAAATTACTTGGAAAACAATATGAGATCTGAAACCCTTAATTCTAAGAATTTAACTCAATTTTTAAAAGGATGCTTAACGAATCCCCTACTGCCAATTACATCATGCACTCAATGGTTTTACATTTGAGTGATTTTACTTGATTTTCCAAAAAAAAAAAGATATCTATTCATGAAGTCAATTACATTTAATTTCACATTTTGCTACTATAATAGTCTAATCTTCATTTTCAAACTATTCAAATTTCTTCCTATATTTATATTTTTTTGTTCAAAATGAAATCATATTGTTGACTTTTGGGAAAAAAATTAGTGGGGAACCCCTATACATTGGCTTCAAATGTCAATTTTAGAAACACGATTAAATGTGCTAAAAATTCGAATTTAACCCCTAAATGCCCAAAGCCTTTATTGAGCTAGCTGCTTGGAGTTTATTCAAAATGAAACCCAAAGTTTAAAATTTGAATAGTTTTATGAATTTAAAAAAATTGTAACCATATAAATTTAAATTAAACATGTCATAGATAGCACATGAAAAGAAAACACAATAACATTACTCATGGATTGAAATATTATAATGTTTAATCAAGAGGGTGTTAAAACTATGGATTGAAGTGATTTGAAGTTTTTTATGTCAAATCTAAAATTGAGGTCATACAAAAATATGAGGCTAAAGTACAGAATATGCATATCTATAACTAATTTATGGCTTTGCAAACTCTATTCTACAATCTTTTATATTATTTTTTGATGTGATTTTTCTTCAAGATTAATTGTATTTGAAGCTCATCCTTTTGAGCCTTTAACACAAAAAATCATGATTTGCAATAGACACCCTTGCATAAAATCTTCAATAGAAAAATCACAATAAATTTTTCCAAAAGTAGATATTTGATGCTTAAAATAGACTTTAAAGAATATTCAAAAAAAGAAATTAGCAAAAATAGTACTTTAGAATGATTTTATACAACTTTGAGGTTTAGTCAACATCCAAATATGGTGCCTTGGCATTTTATTATAGGTTATCACTTTGATATTCTTTTTTTTTTATTGCTCCAACCTTCTTGGATAGAAGTTTTATATACCACACTATTTTAAACTAGTGCAAATTGACTTCTATTCTATTAAATGCAGAGTATTATGTTTTTATTTGCATTGTTTTTCATCCATTTGTTCACACTAGTTTTAAAGACTTTCCTATAACTTTTTAATAATAGGGGAATTAAAGTTGGGGAGATACAGAGCGAGGTTGAAATTGGTTTTAAAAAAAGAAGCCCTACTTTTCATGATAACTACCAACATTGCAAAAAGACAAGAACTTCTGATTTTTTGGAAATTCTATTCTATGAGGGATGAATTTTGGAATTCTCTAGAATTTTGAGAATATCTTTTTAAGGCTTGGGATTGAGATTGTTTCTTGTGGAGGGCATTAAGCTAGGTTTAGAAAGTGCATAGAAGAGGTGTCAAAGTCAGATTCCTCGTTTTCTCTCAATGGGGGCAATCTATAATAACCACCAATTCAATCTTCTCTCACCAAATCCACTCCGACACCTATTGTGGTAATTAAACCTTGTACATTGATAAAACCTTTTTATTAGTTTCATTACATTGCAATGAGATTTGTTCTAGTACTACATTACTTCTCTAGTTTCCACTATTTTTTGGGATAGTGACCCTGATCTAATTTAATTTTATAGATAGATGACACTAATTTTGCAACCTCACTAACGGGACAAATCAGTCTAAGTCGATTTTGCCCATACTGTACCCAGTCACCCTCGGACCTCCGTCTACCTCGTCAGCATTGGAAACCCCCGGATACAGCCGGTTAAGTAACCGGCGCAGCCCGTACCATCCTTGCTCGAGAATCACTTCAACACTGGCCTTCTCCACACATCCACAATACACAGCTTCGCAAGGGTTCGATGAGGGTACCCCGGCCATTTTGTTTTGGTCCCACGCGATTTCACAACGCTCTCGGTGCATTCGCAATTCCAAATCTGAAAAGAATTCTCAAAGAATCCCAGTGGAAGTCAATGTGGCCCGAGCTTTGGCACAATCCATTGTGGAAACGCACTTAGGTTCTTCATTTGGATGCAAAAATTTCTGAAGCATTTGAAGCGCTTATGCTGTTTGCGTAGGCTTTTGTTCTTTTCGATCCAATCTTAAAAACAATCCATGTGGTGTTTGGCGCTTTTTCGACTCCGGAGGAATGTGACCTAATTTTGTGTGTTTCATCGAGTTCTGATTCTCAGTGGTGACGGTGAAGTTTTTGGAGTTGAAGCGTTTGGTTTATGGTTTAGGGGAGGGCTTAGCGAAGAGTATCTGTCTTTGCGAATTTTGATGCTTCGGGGAAGAGGTTATGTTTGGGCGCGAAAATCGAGTTCGGATTGTACCTGTGGGGAATTTCTGAATGGCACACTGAAGTTGACCTAATTCTTGAGGTGGCGGAGTTAGGGTTTCGAAGCTGGGTTGAGTTGGAGATGGCTAGCGAAGCCGCGGAGGCGAGCTCGTCAGGGGCAGGGGCACCGGAAAAGACTGAGATTTCGCAAACCATCAGGAGTTGTAGAGGATGTTTGTTATACTCAAGCATAATGCGTGAACATGGGCGGAATCCCGTCTGTCTGGGCCTCAGCCGGAGCAGTGAACCGGAAGTGTTCATAGTACACAATGATCTGGACAGCGAAGTGGCTAAAAACTCCCGGAATTTCAGAGATTTCAAGTATGCTTGCATAGGGTATAGTGCTCATAAGGAAGTGAGCTCCAATCAAACAACGCAGGCGATGGTCGACGGGCCCATCGAGCTTCCGTATTGCGTGGGCCTAGAGTTTCTTGCTGATCAAAAGCCGACCAGGCATGCTGTTCCCGCCGAGACATCATCTCCTTCAGCGAATTCTGCGCCTCCGAAGCCCCTGGTACGTGAGATGCAAAGCTTAGGGTTTGAGTCTTGCACATTGTTTTATAACTGACAAGTAATATCCAGATTGTCTGTTCAATCTTTCCAAGTTTTGCATCATGTGTGAAAGCAGGCATGTTGCAATACTTTTGAATTTGAACCGAGCTTTGTCAGTAGAAGTTCTGACTCCATTTTATTTTTACAGTGCCAACAAGGATATCATAGATTTGATTAACGATTAAGGAGTGCTGGTTGTTCCACTTTAAAGATGAACACCTTGTAGCTATCAATGTCGTTCATAGGCAATGCTCAGTATTTATAATTAGAACTGATTATACTGACTAGCTGCTTCAATTCAAAATGGTGCAGGATCGACCAGTTAGAGAAGATGGGCATAACGTAATGCCAAGGCCACCATCCTCTATAGGCGGCGGCATGAGCGGAGGAGGCTTGTCCCCGGACGAGTTTGCAACCAGGTTCTTTCGCACGTCTAGATTGGTGGCCTCTGCTGTTGTAAACAATATGGGTAAGGTTGCGAACAACGTTCGCACCACAATAGATAAAATTTTAACATCGGACCAAGGTCGCCCCAAAGCTTGACGGTCCTGTTCTCAGCAATCCGTGAGTAATTATTCATCTCGCGTTTGCTTCAGAGACAATATTGATATGCAGTAATTGTCTACTGTGATTAGTTGCGTTGGACAAAGTTTTCTGCACAATTCCATGTATTCTCCTCACGTAATAACTGTTTCTTTTATGTGTAGGATTAATTCGTGTGTAGACTTTGAAATTGGTATCAAGGGTCCCTCTTTGAAGAGTTGAAATCCATCATTATGTTCTCTTAAGGATGAGTACTTCCGTTGAGCATACAACACAGTCTGTGTTGCGTCAGCTTGGACCTTTGTTATGAAAATAGTAACAGAACCAACCTCTTTTTATCATGTTCTAAATGTGATACCGCCCTCTGAACCTTGTATGAGTGCAATATGGACGACAATGTGAAACACTTTGTTTGTCTTACCTGATTTCATGTATGGGAACTGATTGTATTGCAAAGAACCCGTAAACTTTCTTTGATCTATGTTCTGAAAGAATGTGAATCTGCGATGTAGTAGAGATACCCTTTATTATGTCAAAATTGGGGTGGCAACCCTGCGTCAGTAGGGGTCAATCTAAAATTATGCAACAAATTGGAGGGCCGAATTGAGTTTGCGGGTGTATGTTCGTCATTTTTCCCCTTTTAATTATTTTCCTTCTGGGAGTTCTGGGAAAACTCCTTGTAATATTTTATTTTCTCTTCAATTGCTGTTTTGTATGCATGATATTAGATCGGTGTACTCTCTGATTTCTCCCTGAAACTAATTCTCTTCTGTTAACTCTCCTTAAGGATGCAGCTTCACCAATCAAAAGCCCAAAGCCTATACTGTCAACATGTCCGTTGGGGGACGCCCTATGGACAAATTCTGTTCGGTACAAAACAGAACCGACAGTGATCATAGTGTACTTTGAGCTGGCAATATCATTTCTATCATTCTGGAAATAGGGCCATGATGACTTTACCATGAAGGAAAAAAACCTATCTGGTGTGAATGATGACGAGGTTTAAAATGTGCAGCTTCTTATGAACCTGGGCATGTGTTGATTTCTGCCATGGCATGGGTTATAATTAGCTGGGAGAAGTTAAAAGGCTTCAACACTCAAGTTCTGAGCATAACATGGGTCCTTTGGCAAGGAGATTTGTGTCTTTCAATAGAGTGTCCACTGCTGCACTGAACTCCCCAGCTGGCCAACTATACTTCACGAACACCCATGCCTTCAGTCCGGATGAAGGCACCAGTCTTTTCTTATGCTCCATCCCAAAGTGCAAGTCACCTCTTCGATTCTAAGCATCCCAAACCCAAAATTTGCTTTTCCAGAACCAAAGTAAAAAACATTTCTGGGATGACATGGTCACCTTGAACGTTTGGCGAGAGACCTCGACAAGATAAACTCTCAATATCCAGGGAACATGAAACCTTCATAATTTCAGAACAAGTCGGTTACCAAGTCATTTTTACATCCTTTCGAGCCTAAGCCAATCGTCATTTATGAGGCTTACTGTGAAGCAAACAAGGACCACCCCCCTCGTTACCTACTATCACAAAGCACCAAAGGCTCTGGTCACAAGTGAGACGACCCGTTGGTCCCAAGTAGGATATATAAAGCGTGATAGACAATGCTGGAATTTTCAATATGCGGCAGGATGAAAGAATATTCACAACTTAATGCAGTTGTAAAAATGATTGTTTCCATTAAAGACAAGTTCAAAAATGTACTGCAAGGTCACATTACAGAGTAATACCTAGAAGTTCAGCAGTGTAGACATTGTTCAATCAATCACTTGCGTGATTGAACAATGTCTACATTCGAACCGTGACGGCTACACGTGGTTTAGGTATATACCGGTACCCAAAATTGACTCTATCCTAAAGCTCGCCAGTTAACAAGGTTCATTAAACTATCGTCAGTAAAGATCTCGTAGCTGTTGATTTTCTCTACGAAGAGTCTTGATCTCCTCAACAAGCTCCGCCTGCTTCGCTAGGAAGGCATCCATCATGCTACCCATTTCCGTCTGCAGAAACGAAACTCGGTTCAGAAAACAAACCCAAAAAACATGCTCCTGATCATGAACACTTCAGAAAAAAAACGGACATCGGGAAATCGAAAACCAATAATCATGCAATTCGAATTGGTTCGACGAAACTAAACAGACAAATCTCAGCAGATAGCGGAGATAGTGATCGAAGACGAGTACATCTTTGTGACCCATTATAACCGGACCGTGACAAGGGACTTCTCAGCACTCGAGTTACCTGCTGAATGTGAAACTGCCGAAGGAGCTCCAAATGCAAATTTTGGACCTCTTCATGAATCGCTCGCTGGACTGCACCAAGACTTTCTTCCAGTCCTCTTTGAACCAGCTGCAGAGCGAAACCGGTAGTTCCCATCCCTTGCTGCTGTTGCTGCTGCTCCAGGGGCGACTGAGCTCTTTGCCCATTCCCCTGAGAATGGCCCTGCAAAATGTCGCAACATGTACTGAGCATAAATTCACGAGGGGGAAACCAAGAGCGAAAACAGGACTGCACTGTAACGACATGCACTGTCACGAACGGGGCTCAAGGATGCATACGTTTGTTGCAGGTGGAGTGGCCCCTGCGGAAACGCCTACGTCCGATCTTGACAAATAGCCATTCTCAAGGTCTTTCATTCCTTCAGAACTTCCGGACACCCCACCCCTGTCCTCTCGTCTCTCCAACCCCGACTTCCTTTGCTTAGGGGATCCTGCATCACCAGCAGATACTGGAAAGACACCAGGAAGAGATCGTGAAAAGCTAGAGTTCAGATCCCGTGCCTCGTAAGACAACAACTTCTTGTTAGCAGCTATAGCTGCCGCTTCAAAGTTACTCGCTGACACAGTGGCTGGCTGATGGGCCGCGCCATTCGTGACGGGTACGGACGACTCTTGATCCAAGGATCGAAGCGATAGGATGTCACTTTTGGCAGAAGACGGATGTTTGCTTTCTGCAGGAGTTGCCAATGAATCGAATCGGGATGATGGAAGACCTGTAGTGGAACCAAACCTGCATGAACACGCAAGGACGACACTGAATAAGAGATATCCACGAGTAGTAGGAATCTAACATGCAGTTGCACTTGAGACGAAGAGCTACTGTATGCAAATCTGTAGATCGTACACAAATCGATGATGACCATTCAGCGAAATATCCAGCGCACCATAAATGAACAGCCAGATAATGCCCCCTGATGAGAAACTCATCCTACGCCTATCCCGTAAAAAGCAGACTTGAAGCATGCAGATTACAACCGAAGTAAACGGGAAACACGAACCTGGACATAGTCGGTTGCCTGGAACCAACTTTCTCCAAAGCTTCGCCACCCCAGGCCTCAGGAGGCGTGACGGATGGAGATCGGTCCAGCTTACTGGATATTCCTGCGGGAGGGGTGACTGTCACAGAAGACCCAAGAGACATTCTTCCCTGTAAATCGCCCTGCCAAATAATCGCAGACATTTAGAATATCAAATCGATAACCCACCCAAAAAAGATGTCAACGTGAAAAGGCCAAATGAAAACACCACCAGCAACGACAGAAATCCAAGCAGCCCTGCACTGCTTTCATTTCAAGAGTACCTGTAGGATCCAACAACTACAGTAAATACCACCTGCAAACCTATCGCTGAAAGAAGGAAATTCTCCCCAAAATAGGAAAGCAAAGACATACACCCAGCGCAGTAATAAACATTTGCAGAGAGAGACTTGAGTATCGGTTCTAAGATGGTGCTTTCTGTGCAGTGATGCTACGCAAACTTCGAGGGTTATGAGATGCACCTGCCGACCTCCGAGAGAAGACCTGCGTGAAACACTGGAATCGCGTGAGTCTCGCGACTCCCGTCTATCCTCTTTCCCTTCCTCAATGTTAGGGAACTGCCGAACTGAAGGGGTTCCCCAAGTACTGATCCTTCGGTTGTCTCCTCCAAGAGCTGCCATATCCTTGTTAAATTCATCTCCAGTACCTCCTCCATCCCAATAACCGGAGATGGAAGGCGTAATGGGTTGGACATCCACGAGAGGAGAAAAAACCTCCATGTCATCTTTCCCAGAGTTGAACGAGTTCGTCCGAGGAGTTTGAAGTCGAGAGACGGGACCGTTTCCCCATGCGCGCATCGAAGATAAAGGTGTAACATCTCCTCCTGCTGACTTGGGCCTGGGAGGCCCACCAGCACCTGTAAGGTCCTGGTTGGTCCGGTTGCTAGGTTTAGAAGAAGCAGCACCGGTTGCTGTTCGCCCCCTGGTGCCGGCAGGAAGAGGATCGGGCATTATAACGGATTCTTCGTTGCTATTACCTAGAAGAGCAGACTCTCCAGATCTGGAATCTCGGACAGCAATTGGATTCGAACGCTGCCAACTCAAGCTTGTCACGGCCTGCACGAACGGGAAGGGGAAAAGGTGCACAAGTGTGAAGATAGAGAGGAGGGAAATTACGAACACCACAGGTTACAGCACGTGGAAACAGTAAAAAAAGAAAGAGCTCCAAGGCTGAGGATGGCCACGTTAAGTGCACGAATTGGTATCCGTTACAATACGTGCTCAAACGATGATCATCCCCTACCTTGCGAACTTCATAGAACACGACTTGCGCAATATCAAGACATAAAAATCCAAACCTCTCCTCGATAATGAAGCCAGATTCAGATAACTTTGGGAATGCACCATAATACATTTCCTCTCACCTCTGCAGCACTGTAAGCTCGAAGAATCGTGAACGGCTGGGGACGACCACGAACGTCATAAAACACAACCCGGCCACTATTGGTACCAGCGGCCAGGGTGTTGCCATCATCCCTAAAAGCCAAAGACGCAAAAGGAGCTTCATACGGGACACAGTAAACAGGCTTTTTCACACCAGGGTCATATGTATACAACTTCTTGTCAAGTCCACCACTCACAATCATCTGGCAATACATTGTGCATTAAATATTAGAATAGGCTTCACACAATCGTTGCACCTTAACCAGCATCTGATATTTCAATCAAATCGGCGACAAACAGGTAGCAGCCTCTTCACATTACCAAACTTGGGGCTAGATACCAGACAAACCGCAGGTCCAGCATCGAACCAGATCAACAACACAGTGCAGAGCTCTCAAAGGAAAGATTGAAATCCCAAATGAAAAGAGAAACAACCGGAAATTTTGAAACACAAGAAGTCGGGTCTAATGCCCACTATCGCGAATAGTATTTCGCTTAGATAACTTTCAATTCTTTTGGAATTTCAAAAAGGTCGCGAGGGAACGAAGCTTGAAGGGAGCCTAACATTGTTCAGTCCGAGCGACTTCTTCGATGATCACAGTAGAGAATAAAATCCCAGTTTCAATGGTTTCAGACAAGGTCGCAAAAACGGACCTTGTCAGACGTCGGGGAGAAGCAGATCCCTGTCGTAGGTGCCGAGTGCTGCTTCAGCCAGGATAACTGCGGTAAAAGAACTTTTGCTGTTAGAGACTAACACGCATACACGCGCTTACAGTGCAACATAAGCTCCCTCCCACATGAGAGGTAAATATCTCGAGAAAACCAAGAGGTAGAACAACCATTCCAGGGATAATGGAATTCCTAGATGCCAAACTCGTACTTGAAAACATAAAATGGTCTTCCTCTATCAAAAAAGAAAGGGATTTCAAGAAAAAACGACACGGCAGGTCAATCAGGAACTCAGAGTCCAAATGAAAACATCCAAACTCAACAAACACATTCCAACATTCGGTAGGATGCAACGGCCCCAATAAACATGTTCACAAGGAGAATTGGAAGAATAAAATCGGATGAACGAGTGAAGTGGAAAGACAAGAATTGACCTGCCTTGGGACTACGTGAAGTGGTGTCCCACAAATGGACAGTGCCGTCGTCACCGGCAGTCAGTAGCAGATGTCTACTCAATCGAGAGTACTCCATAACTCGGAGAACCTGATTCAATGGAAAAAAACAAGAGATAATGTTCTTGAGATAATCCCTCAGATCTTTACCAGAAGGCAAGAAGTGGAACAAGCCGAAACGTGTTCATACCTGATTGTGAGGATCTTTGAGCTCTGCTGCTCGGGTTCCTGATGCAAGGTTGTGGATGATCAAATCACCCTTCATGCTGATGGAAGCCAAGTGCTCATCTCGACAGTTGTACATAACGCCAGTGATAGTATCGGTGTGGCCCTTCAACCACTTGATACATCGCCTCCTTTGCAAATCCCACACACGGACAATCTTGCCAGTTCCACCTGAACCAAGGTACCGGGACCCTTTGCTGCTGAAACAGATCCCCAAAATCGACTCCTGCAATACAAACACAAGCAATTACTCCCACGAGAATCGAATTCGGTACAAACTTCTCGGCTTTACGGATAAGGTCTGCCAGCACATCACGCTTCGTCACAAAACCACTCCCCTGGCGTGTCATAGCTTTGACAAAGGATGCACTCTTTTCATAAGCATCACGCATGCACTACTTCAGAAATACAACATTGTCCTCCAACACTCACATCGATGTTGTCATCTGCTTCTGCACGAGGTTGAGGTACGACTCCTACTGTCTGACCATTCTTCATCCACAGCGAGATCTTGCAATCTTCTCCGGCACTTGCAACCACCAAATCTGCGGAACAGATGCTTCAGAATGGGACAAAACCGACCAGAGGAAAAACTTGTCACCTACTTCAAGGAGTCCGTCATGCAAATGGTGAGATCAACAGGTCAGGAAGACATCCTCCAAACAAAGCGATAGCCCCTTTCAAACAACAGTAGGACACTTCGCTTCAAATCCATCCTCTTCACCTCTAGCACATCATGATGCGGTTCCACAAAGTGGCAAGGGGGACCTTCTACGCGAATCCCGACAGCAAAATTCGTACACAGTGGTAAAACAAATGCAACTGGGATCAATGTGATCATTGTAGGTTACTCATACTCTAGCCAGTTATTGTGCATTCATTTCAGGCCATCACGCAAGATATGCAGCGGGAATGGTTGCTTTCTACCGACATGTCAACCCTGGTAGCAGCGACCTTATTACTTCCATCCACACAGCGACGAAGTGCTGAACTTCCTTTCGCTGAACAGGAGAGCACTATTTCAGGCACTGGTACGAAATGCAAGACACTAACATTCAGACCAAGTCAATTCCTACAGCTCCATGACTCATGATCATGTCAGCAAAGTTCACGATTGAACTCAAGTACGTCCACTTCTAAATCACCATTACTAATTCGGAAGAGTCCAACGTTCCCTCGTTTCTACACTGTGTCTTCGCACAGAACACTTCATGCCGTCCTACTCCAGCAAGCCTACTCAAAACTGTGCTCATTCAGTACATACACGAACACCAATGCGAAGCTGAACGTGCCGCCATATTCCCTCAAACGACTGCAGCAGGCTTCAAGAAGATATATTCTGCTAGCTGCCGTCAAGAATGTTTTTTTCCAGTAGAATATTTAATTTCTAGCGCAATGCAAGGCTCATGCTATCCGTCAACTCTCAGCAATCCAAGTATTCAAGTAGGCGTTCGCAACCTACAGTAACCACACGGCTTGCCCCTGTTCCAAAACGTAACAGCTGGCATTCCGCAAAAGAATTTTGCAGCTACATTTGACGATCAGAAGAACACGACAAAGAGAATTCACATGCGTCTGCACTTCAAGCATCGTGCATAAAAAACGCAGAAGCGACCTCGCACCTCAGATTCTCCAGAACTACAATTCCAGCACCTAACTCACCAACTCCCCTAAAATCTTTCCCTAAAATCGTGAGATCATTCCAAAACACCGAAACACGGGAAGCCAATGTCGAACTTACTGGTGTGGTTCCATCGCGCGCAATTGACTTGATACCCGGGAGAGGGAGTGTACTGGAACGTGCAGGGGTCCCCCGTCTCGATCGACACATCGAACAGCTTCACCGTCTCGCCTCCGCACGCAGCCAGCAGCGACGTCCCCTGTGCCATAGCTCAATCCACCAAACGAGAAAAGAAACTCTCCTCGAGATTCGTTGCGACCTCCGCGAATTAAAACTGTCTCATCCAAACCTCAGCTCCATGTCTTTCCACCCCGTTCCTGAGCTCCGATCCCGAAGAAGCTCCTCCTCCATCGCGCGTTCGTTCCCCCTCTCAACCCTAAATTCGTGACCTCCCGCAGCTCCGCACCGTCTTCTGAGGCGTTTGTCTCGACGAGACTCTCGCCATCAGTGCTGCTCCCTCCGGATTGAAATGCTGCAGAGCGAAGCCGGCTCATCACTCATCGCGATCCAGCGAGAACTTTTGCAATGCACGGTTTCGTCGATCTTGGCGCCAAGCTCTGGGTCATCACCGGAGGCGGTCTGTTTCTATCTCCGTCTTCTGACACTGATGAAGCTCCGTTGGTGTTATGGAACAGTAGCGATCAAAAAGTAAAAGCTTCGCTTCCAACCTTTTGGCGTGCTCCTTTTGCTTGTTCTGTTCCCGCATTTCAAAAAAAAAGTCGAGGTACTCGAGTTACTTTTACCCCTCGGAGAGTGAGAGGGTAGGCATCCTTTCGGTGGATTATGGAGGTATTTGCGAAGCAGGCCAGGTTATCAAGTACCTACTGAGCTGTTGGCGGCAAGGTCAGTAATAATCGCCGATTATTTTGGATAACTTGGCCTACTTTGCAATTACCGGACATAATGTCTAGAGAATTGAGCTATTTGACTTCTTTGATTGCTTAATCAATCAAAATGTGCTTGAATGATAAGAGTCTCTTGCATTTAGATTATGTTAGGTGGATCCACACTCACCAAGTTAATACCGGTTGGTAGGATTAAAGATTTCTCTCACTGCCGGACCAATGAAATTTCTACTTCATACCCACCCTATTGGAAATTTGCACAAGGCAAGCACTGAGCATTATTAGTCTTAATCTACTTCTCCTTAACCAATCGAAACATACCACAACAGCACAACTTTCCTGCATTGACATTATGAATGTTTTCAAAGAGCTCATAATGTTAAGTCTAGTTTTCAAGGCAAATTTATCACCATTCCATTGGATAGTTAGAAAAGTGTCATGAGTTATTATGTAGTTCCTCTTTCTACACCCTTCGATTTGCAACAAGTATAGATACGGATATCTGTGATGAACTATTAGACTTGGCATTATGTCCCATTATGCTCTTGAGCCTCCCGGCTCTCAAGCATTATCTAGTCCATAGCCAGAGCTATGTGAAATGGATGAAGTACATCCAAATATGCTGAAAGGGCAATTTTTGTCTATTCTTCAACGATGCAACTAGCATGGCCACTCGGTGCTTCATGATTGTTGTGCAAGTTATGAATGAATTCATGTAGGAATGGGAAGAAAAAGAAACTTGCAAATTTAAAGATCTAATGTCTAAATTCTTCTTGTGCCATAATATATTTGCCAAAAGAATTCAAAATCTACATTCCTCTAAGTCCCCCTAAAGACTCTTAGGAATTAATATTGAAGTTAATTCAATAAGTGTTGCCCCATCTCCCTTTAACCTCTCAACTTTTGTTGTCTTATATGGGGATATAATGAATTTCGTGAAGGTTCTTACAATTTTGATTTTTATTGTGATTTTTGAATAGATATTTGAATATATAGGAAAATACATTTTCTTTTAGGAATTTTATTTTTATTTCACATTAAGTGCTTAAGAGCAAAAGATTCATTCTACCCTAAGCCCATAGAGTTTGTTGGCATCACGAAAAAATCATAGAAAGTCAAAATCAAAACTTTTAAACTTTTATTTCTCTAGAGAATATTTTTTGTTTGCATAGAAGGTTTGATCCTTCCATTTAGCTTAGTGATGAGAAAGTTATAAACACTTTTTTTTTTTGGGGGGGGGGGGGGGGATTTAAGCATCTTTTTGTGAAATTAACTTATAGAATTGGTTTTTGGACTTTGTTTTCACAGTTTTTGAAGAAAAATAATTCTCGAGGGTTTAATCAACTTGATAGAACAATCACAACACTATAATAAGTCATTTTCAATTGTATATTAGAGATATTAATTATTAATATTTTCTTCAAGCATGGACTTACTTCTACTTAAAAATTAATTAAAGAATAAAGGTACAAGATCCGCAAATGAAAGTAGATGCATTTGGATTTCATTCTCTAAGCAACCACACGTTTTATGGATTCTATAAATAAACCAAGAATTTTCAAAGTTTTGAAAACATTTATATCCAAAACAATCCCAAGTTAGATACTATATATTTTAGGTAAGTATACAATGAGCGTGGTTTAAAAGCAGATTGCAATTGGATGTATTTACCTTAATTAAAGCAATTAATTAACTCAACTATTAAGTGATTGTTATGAATTGCAAATATGATAAGAAAATCAAGTTTTAGCTAGAAGTGATTGACACCCATCCTTCTAGCATTCTCTAAAATAACAAGCAAGAATCTTACTATAAATGTACATAAATATGTGTTTGTAAAGATTGAATACAACTTTGTAAAGTTGTGTAATATCAATTTTAGTTTTGAAGGCAACTTGACAGTACAAAACACATATTGATTTGCTCAGAGTATAGTACATATTGTTCTTCTTATTTTAAGTCCTTACATCAATCAATAAATTGGATTTGTAAAAATTCTTGACTTAGTAAATCATTAGCGATTCAATAACACTCCTGAGGCTTTTGGATTCAAAGTGTTATCAAAAGGGAAAACATCACAACAAAATTACTAATGAATTTTCAACCAAAAACTCACTACCCTCTAAAAAAAGAGCATCAACAGCTTGAAATAGGTTATCCCTTCATTATTTTCTTCAAAAATAAACATCCTTCTAAAAGATGATGATCAAACATTACATTATCTATTGCTATGAGATAAAGGATCTAACACTATTGTTGTGATTGGGTTTGAAATGAAGGCACTATGTATTACTGCAACAGGCAACGAAAGTTGAAAGGTTAAAGAAAGATGGGGCAACACTTCTTGAATTAACTTCAGTACTAATTCCTAAGAGTCTTTGGGAGGACTTAGACAATGTAGATTTTGAGTTTTTCAGCAAATATATTATGGCACAAGAAGAATTTAGGCATTAGATCTTCTTTTTTGCAAGTTTCTTTTTCTTTCTATTCCTACATGAATTCATTCATAACTTTGCACAACAATCATGAAGCACCGAGTGGCCATGCTAGTTGCATCCTTGAAGAATAGACAAAAATTGCCCTTTTAACATATTTGAATGTACTTCATCTGTTTCACATAACTCTGGCTATGGACTAGATAATACTCAAGAGCCGACAGGCTCCACAGCACATTAGAACATAATGCCAAGTCTAATAGTCCACCGTATCTATATTTTTTGCGAATCTAAAGGTGTAGAAAGAAGAACTGCATTATAACATGACACTATCCTAACTATACAATAGAATGCACAAATTTACCTTGACAACCCAACTTGACATTACGAGCTTTTGAAAACATTCATAATCCACCGAAAGGATGCCTACCCTCTCACTCTCCGAGGGGTAAAAGTAACTCGAGTACCTCGACTTTTTTTTTGAAATGCGGGAACAGAACAAGCAAAAGGAGCACGCCAAAAGGTTGGAAGCGAAGCTTTTACTTTTTGATCGCTACTGTTCCATAACACCAACGGAGCTTCATCAGTGTCAGAAGACGGAGATAGAAACAGACCGCCTCCGGTGATGACCCAGAGCTTGGCGCCAAGATCGACGAAACCGTGCATTGCAAAAGTTCTCGCTGGATCGCGATGAGTGATGAGCCGGCTTCGCTCTGCAGCATTTCAATCCGGAGGGAGCAGCACTGATGGCGAGAGTCTCGTCGAGACAAACGCCTCAGAAGACGGTGCGGAGCTGCGGGAGGTCACGAATTTAGGGTTGAGAGGGGGAACGAACGCGCGATGGAGGAGGAGCTTCTTCGGGATCGGAGCTCAGGAACGGGGTGGAAAGACATGGAGCTGAGGTTTGGATGAGACAGTTTTAATTCGCGGAGGTCGCAACGAATCTCGAGGAGAGTTTCTTTTCTCGTTTGGTGGATTGAGCTATGGCACAGGGGACGTCGCTGCTGGCTGCGTGCGGAGGCGAGACGGTGAAGCTGTTCGATGTGTCGATCGAGACGGGGGACCCCTGCACGTTCCAGTACACTCCCTCTCCCGGGTATCAAGTCAATTGCGCGCGATGGAACCACACCAGTAAGTTCGACATTGGCTTCCCGTGTTTCGGTGTTTTGGAATGATCTCACGATTTTAGGGAAAGATTTTAGGGGAGTTGGTGAGTTAGGTGCTGGAATTGTAGTTCTGGAGAATCTGAGGTGCGAGGTCGCTTCTGCGTTTTTTATGCACGATGCTTGAAGTGCAGACGCATGTGAATTCTCTTTGTCGTGTTCTTCTGATCGTCAAATGTAGCTGCAAAATTCTTTTGCGGAATGCCAGCTGTTACGTTTTGGAACAGGGGCAAGCCGTGTGGTTACTGTAGGTTGCGAACGCCTACTTGAATACTTGGATTGCTGAGAGTTGACGGATAGCATGAGCCTTGCATTGCGCTAGAAATTAAATATTCTACTGGAAAAAAACATTCTTGACGGCAGCTAGCAGAATATATCTTCTTGAAGCCTGCTGCAGTCGTTTGAGGGAATATGGCGGCACGTTCAGCTTCGCATTGGTGTTCGTGTATGTACTGAATGAGCACAGTTTTGAGTAGGCTTGCTGGAGTAGGACGGCATGAAGTGTTCTGTGCGAAGACACAGTGTAGAAACGAGGGAACGTTGGACTCTTCCGAATTAGTAATGGTGATTTAGAAGTGGACGTACTTGAGTTCAATCGTGAACTTTGCTGACATGATCATGAGTCATGGAGCTGTAGGAATTGACTTGGTCTGAATGTTAGTGTCTTGCATTTCGTACCAGTGCCTGAAATAGTGCTCTCCTGTTCAGCGAAAGGAAGTTCAGCACTTCGTCGCTGTGTGGATGGAAGTAATAAGGTCGCTGCTACCAGGGTTGACATGTCGGTAGAAAGCAACCATTCCCGCTGCATATCTTGCGTGATGGCCTGAAATGAATGCACAATAACTGGCTAGAGTATGAGTAACCTACAATGATCACATTGATCCCAGTTGCATTTGTTTTACCACTGTGTACGAATTTTGCTGTCGGGATTCGCGTAGAAGGTCCCCCTTGCCACTTTGTGGAACCGCATCATGATGTGCTAGAGGTGAAGAGGATGGATTTGAAGCGAAGTGTCCTACTGTTGTTTGAAAGGGGCTATCGCTTTGTTTGGAGGATGTCTTCCTGACCTGTTGATCTCACCATTTGCATGACGGACTCCTTGAAGTAGGTGACAAGTTTTTCCTCTGGTCGGTTTTGTCCCATTCTGAAGCATCTGTTCCGCAGATTTGGTGGTTGCAAGTGCCGGAGAAGATTGCAAGATCTCGCTGTGGATGAAGAATGGTCAGACAGTAGGAGTCGTACCTCAACCTCGTGCAGAAGCAGATGACAACATCGATGTGAGTGTTGGAGGACAATGTTGTATTTCTGAAGTAGTGCATGCGTGATGCTTATGAAAAGAGTGCATCCTTTGTCAAAGCTATGACACGCCAGGGGAGTGGTTTTGTGACGAAGCGTGATGTGCTGGCAGACCTTATCCGTAAAGCCGAGAAGTTTGTACCGAATTCGATTCTCGTGGGAGTAATTGCTTGTGTTTGTATTGCAGGAGTCGATTTTGGGGATCTGTTTCAGCAGCAAAGGGTCCCGGTACCTTGGTTCAGGTGGAACTGGCAAGATTGTCCGTGTGTGGGATTTGCAAAGGAGGCGATGTATCAAGTGGTTGAAGGGCCACACCGATACTATCACTGGCGTTATGTACAACTGTCGAGATGAGCACTTGGCTTCCATCAGCATGAAGGGTGATTTGATCATCCACAACCTTGCATCAGGAACCCGAGCAGCAGAGCTCAAAGATCCTCACAATCAGGTATGAACACGTTTCGGCTTGTTCCACTTCTTGCCTTCTGGTAAAGATCTGAGGGATTATCTCAAGAACATTATCTCTTGTTTTTTTCCATTGAATCAGGTTCTCCGAGTTATGGAGTACTCTCGATTGAGTAGACATCTGCTACTGACTGCCGGTGACGACGGCACTGTCCATTTGTGGGACACCACTTCACGTAGTCCCAAGGCAGGTCAATTCTTGTCTTTCCACTTCACTCGTTCATCCGATTTTATTCTTCCAATTCTCCTTGTGAACATGTTTATTGGGGCCGTTGCATCCTACCGAATGTTGGAATGTGTTTGTTGAGTTTGGATGTTTTCATTTGGACTCTGAGTTCCTGATTGACCTGCCGTGTCGTTTTTTCTTGAAATCCCTTTCTTTTTTGATAGAGGAAGACCATTTTATGTTTTCAAGTACGAGTTTGGCATCTAGGAATTCCATTATCCCTGGAATGGTTGTTCTACCTCTTGGTTTTCTCGAGATATTTACCTCTCATGTGGGAGGGAGCTTATGTTGCACTGTAAGCGCGTGTATGCGTGTTAGTCTCTAACAGCAAAAGTTCTTTTACCGCAGTTATCCTGGCTGAAGCAGCACTCGGCACCTACGACAGGGATCTGCTTCTCCCCGACGTCTGACAAGGTCCGTTTTTGCGACCTTGTCTGAAACCATTGAAACTGGGATTTTATTCTCTACTGTGATCATCGAAGAAGTCGCTCGGACTGAACAATGTTAGGCTCCCTTCAAGCTTCGTTCCCTCGCGACCTTTTTGAAATTCCAAAAGAATTGAAAGTTATCTAAGCGAAATACTATTCGCGATAGTGGGCATTAGACCCGACTTCTTGTGTTTCAAAATTTCCGGTTGTTTCTCTTTTCATTTGGGATTTCAATCTTTCCTTTGAGAGCTCTGCACTGTGTTGTTGATCTGGTTCGATGCTGGACCTGCGGTTTGTCTGGTATCTAGCCCCAAGTTTGGTAATGTGAAGAGGCTGCTACCTGTTTGTCGCCGATTTGATTGAAATATCAGATGCTGGTTAAGGTGCAACGATTGTGTGAAGCCTATTCTAATATTTAATGCACAATGTATTGCCAGATGATTGTGAGTGGTGGACTTGACAAGAAGTTGTATACATATGACCCTGGTGTGAAAAAGCCTGTTTACTGTGTCCCGTATGAAGCTCCTTTTGCGTCTTTGGCTTTTAGGGATGATGGCAACACCCTGGCCGCTGGTACCAATAGTGGCCGGGTTGTGTTTTATGACGTTCGTGGTCGTCCCCAGCCGTTCACGATTCTTCGAGCTTACAGTGCTGCAGAGGTGAGAGGAAATGTATTATGGTGCATTCCCAAAGTTATCTGAATCTGGCTTCATTATCGAGGAGAGGTTTGGATTTTTATGTCTTGATATTGCGCAAGTCGTGTTCTATGAAGTTCGCAAGGTAGGGGATGATCATCGTTTGAGCACGTATTGTAACGGATACCAATTCGTGCACTTAACGTGGCCATCCTCAGCCTTGGAGCTCTTTCTTTTTTTACTGTTTCCACGTGCTGTAACCTGTGGTGTTCGTAATTTCCCTCCTCTCTATCTTCACACTTGTGCACCTTTTCCCCTTCCCGTTCGTGCAGGCCGTGACAAGCTTGAGTTGGCAGCGTTCGAATCCAATTGCTGTCCGAGATTCCAGATCTGGAGAGTCTGCTCTTCTAGGTAATAGCAACGAAGAATCCGTTATAATGCCCGATCCTCTTCCTGCCGGCACCAGGGGGCGAACAGCAACCGGTGCTGCTTCTTCTAAACCTAGCAACCGGACCAACCAGGACCTTACAGGTGCTGGTGGGCCTCCCAGGCCCAAGTCAGCAGGAGGAGATGTTACACCTTTATCTTCGATGCGCGCATGGGGAAACGGTCCCGTCTCTCGACTTCAAACTCCTCGGACGAACTCGTTCAACTCTGGGAAAGATGACATGGAGGTTTTTTCTCCTCTCGTGGATGTCCAACCCATTACGCCTTCCATCTCCGGTTATTGGGATGGAGGAGGTACTGGAGATGAATTTAACAAGGATATGGCAGCTCTTGGAGGAGACAACCGAAGGATCAGTACTTGGGGAACCCCTTCAGTTCGGCAGTTCCCTAACATTGAGGAAGGGAAAGAGGATAGACGGGAGTCGCGAGACTCACGCGATTCCAGTGTTTCACGCAGGTCTTCTCTCGGAGGTCGGCAGGTGCATCTCATAACCCTCGAAGTTTGCGTAGCATCACTGCACAGAAAGCACCATCTTAGAACCGATACTCAAGTCTCTCTCTGCAAATGTTTATTACTGCGCTGGGTGTATGTCTTTGCTTTCCTATTTTGGGGAGAATTTCCTTCTTTCAGCGATAGGTTTGCAGGTGGTATTTACTGTAGTTGTTGGATCCTACAGGTACTCTTGAAATGAAAGCAGTGCAGGGCTGCTTGGATTTCTGTCGTTGCTGGTGGTGTTTTCATTTGGCCTTTTCACGTTGACATCTTTTTTGGGTGGGTTATCGATTTGATATTCTAAATGTCTGCGATTATTTGGCAGGGCGATTTACAGGGAAGAATGTCTCTTGGGTCTTCTGTGACAGTCACCCCTCCCGCAGGAATATCCAGTAAGCTGGACCGATCTCCATCCGTCACGCCTCCTGAGGCCTGGGGTGGCGAAGCTTTGGAGAAAGTTGGTTCCAGGCAACCGACTATGTCCAGGTTCGTGTTTCCCGTTTACTTCGGTTGTAATCTGCATGCTTCAAGTCTGCTTTTTACGGGATAGGCGTAGGATGAGTTTCTCATCAGGGGGCATTATCTGGCTGTTCATTTATGGTGCGCTGGATATTTCGCTGAATGGTCATCATCGATTTGTGTACGATCTACAGATTTGCATACAGTAGCTCTTCGTCTCAAGTGCAACTGCATGTTAGATTCCTACTACTCGTGGATATCTCTTATTCAGTGTCGTCCTTGCGTGTTCATGCAGGTTTGGTTCCACTACAGGTCTTCCATCATCCCGATTCGATTCATTGGCAACTCCTGCAGAAAGCAAACATCCGTCTTCTGCCAAAAGTGACATCCTATCGCTTCGATCCTTGGATCAAGAGTCGTCCGTACCCGTCACGAATGGCGCGGCCCATCAGCCAGCCACTGTGTCAGCGAGTAACTTTGAAGCGGCAGCTATAGCTGCTAACAAGAAGTTGTTGTCTTACGAGGCACGGGATCTGAACTCTAGCTTTTCACGATCTCTTCCTGGTGTCTTTCCAGTATCTGCTGGTGATGCAGGATCCCCTAAGCAAAGGAAGTCGGGGTTGGAGAGACGAGAGGACAGGGGTGGGGTGTCCGGAAGTTCTGAAGGAATGAAAGACCTTGAGAATGGCTATTTGTCAAGATCGGACGTAGGCGTTTCCGCAGGGGCCACTCCACCTGCAACAAACGTATGCATCCTTGAGCCCCGTTCGTGACAGTGCATGTCGTTACAGTGCAGTCCTGTTTTCGCTCTTGGTTTCCCCCTCGTGAATTTATGCTCAGTACATGTTGCGACATTTTGCAGGGCCATTCTCAGGGGAATGGGCAAAGAGCTCAGTCGCCCCTGGAGCAGCAGCAACAGCAGCAAGGGATGGGAACTACCGGTTTCGCTCTGCAGCTGGTTCAAAGAGGACTGGAAGAAAGTCTTGGTGCAGTCCAGCGAGCGATTCATGAAGAGGTCCAAAATTTGCATTTGGAGCTCCTTCGGCAGTTTCACATTCAGCAGGTAACTCGAGTGCTGAGAAGTCCCTTGTCACGGTCCGGTTATAATGGGTCACAAAGATGTACTCGTCTTCGATCACTATCTCCGCTATCTGCTGAGATTTGTCTGTTTAGTTTCGTCGAACCAATTCGAATTGCATGATTATTGGTTTTCGATTTCCCGATGTCCGTTTTTTTTCTGAAGTGTTCATGATCAGGAGCATGTTTTTTGGGTTTGTTTTCTGAACCGAGTTTCGTTTCTGCAGACGGAAATGGGTAGCATGATGGATGCCTTCCTAGCGAAGCAGGCGGAGCTTGTTGAGGAGATCAAGACTCTTCGTAGAGAAAATCAACAGCTACGAGATCTTTACTGACGATAGTTTAATGAACCTTGTTAACTGGCGAGCTTTAGGATAGAGTCAATTTTGGGTACCGGCATGTGCCTAAACCGTGTGTAGCCGTCACATTTCGGATGTATAGAAGTGCGGTCATTGCCATTGTATTCATCATGTTTCTGTCAGCATAACTTGCTTCACCCTTTCAAGGGCGACGGAGGCCATATTGTGTTCTCATGTTTTTTAGGAGTTTTTAGGAGTTCTATTGGGGTTACTTACATGTTTTAATATTTTTTTTCTGACTGGCACATGCAATGTTTCTCACTGAATCTAATGTTATGCAGACCTTTTCCTTTTCAATTAAGCTTTTTACACTATGGTCGATCAAAATGGGTATTTTTAAAGAATGAACTGCTCGTCTTTAAAAACTTGTTTTGAATTGTACGTGTTATAGAAGGTGAACTTAAATGTAGCCTACATTTCTTTTCTGTTGGTTGAGATTGCACTCAGAATTCAATCGCCAGGATTAGTTCTCGCGTTTATTCCTGATCTGCATCCCCTATTATCATATCGTTGACCCCCAATGAACTCGTCGGTGCGGCTTTTTGAATACCTCGCGGAATAAATTTTCATGTAATTTTCCAAATTAAAGCTGTGGATGGTTTAGGTAATCTTCGTCACTTCCACGGTCGTGTCCAGATTCCCATCAAATGTTGCAAAGACGGCCTAGCTAGCTACTTTAGCGGCCGCGATTTTAGGCAATGAACCCAGTGCTGCAAATATTTACTTATCGACAGTAATCAAAAGTGGAGTCCTGCTGTTCAAATTCGACGTCGAAGACCAAATGCAGAGAAATCACGGTCTAGAGAATGCCAAATGCAATAGCGCTCATCAGGCCTGAGAGCGGGCTATCTATTCGGGGTATCAGGCGATTCTTCAACGTGATTGAAAACTTAGTGAGATCTAGAATTGTTGATGTTCGTTGATGAGAATTGGCTGGAGCTCAAAATTGTGCAGGTCTCGAAGTCGAAAGAAAGAAGAGATCCTGCAGCTGAAGTCTCGCACTGACATTGCTAACTACATCTACTAGGACAAGACTTTGGGGTCGTAATGTTCCGGGACCAAATTGGAAAGAAATAGTGGAATCCTTCACTACAAGTTGAGAGCTCTGAGACCTCCTATTCGGAGTCTGTAGCAAGCTTTCAAGAACTGGCTTGGTCGCTTGTTGAAACGTGACAGAGGTTCGCATCCACTTTGCAGGTTGGGTTGGGTTGCCACGGTGGTCCCCGAATTTAGAAGCTCACGGAATCCCAACTGCCAGTCTGCCACCATCACTCACCATTCAGAGGTTGGACAAAGTTCTCGGAAGCAAAAATCTTCCGAATTCTGATGGCATGTTCATGGCCCGCTTCTGGTGGAGCATGGGAGAGTCTCAGACGGTGCAACTTAAGAGGCGGCGTCCGCTAATTCGATGTCACCTCTTTCCTTTCTCACAACGAGGCGGTTTCTACGAACGAGGAGACTGGGAAGCTTATAGATACTGTACTAGGTAGTCCTGAAGGAGCTTCGCATCCCATTCTGTGCAACCATTCAAGGTGTGCTTGCTCTTGAGGCTGCATCGCTGTCAATTTCGAGGTGATGGCGTTCGGAATCAGCAGAGGGATGCTCATCCCTCTCATGGTGCTCAACTTCTGTCTCTACTTTATCGCTGCTGCATTGGCAGGCTCCGTGTTGAACCGCAACTTCAACGCCAACTCTGACTTCGGTGGATCCAACGTCCCCTGGTGAGTACCAAACGACCTTCGCAATTTCTAGTATCATTACATATTACACAGAAAACGTAGATTAGAACAGCCTTTAGTAGCTCCAGAATCATTCGAAGTTCTTTGAAACATAGCTTGTAATTCTGGGAGTTGCCACTACGGAGATCTTCTGTAAATGACTGCATATTCGCATTTTGATGGGAGAATTTGTGATTCAGCTGGAGTGCTGCAGAGGTGCCACCCAGTTTGATTATTTTCTCTGGAGAGGATGCCTACGGGTGTGCACTTCAGGCTCGGGGTTGTGTCCCGGCCAAATTGTACTTCCTGATCAGCTTCCTGTTCAGCTTCTGTCACATTTAAATGACTCACTGCGTGTCCGAATTTTGACGGGAGACTTGGTAATTGTTGACAGGAAAACGTGGTGACGCCCGTCTTCACTATTGTCACCTTGGTCGCGTGCATGGTGGGTCTAGCCTCTGTGTTAGCAGAGATGCACCACATGCGCGTGTGGCGTACTGATAGTTTGGCAGCCGCTAGTGCCGTCTCTCTCATCGCTTGGTCGCTCACCTTGTTGGCATTGGGCATTGACGCCAAGGAGATTCACACCCGCTACGGTCGCAACAGAAGACTGGTACATACTCTCACCTTGGATCGCAGCTTTTCCACTAGGACAGAGTTTGAATGTGTGACGAGTTAGCTGCAGTCAATGGACATTGTAGAATGTTTACCCGTTAGTGCTTGAATTTTTCTTGAATTTTTGCTTGCATCTTTACAAATATATATTGTTTTAGCTCAATTTTGTCAAATTTATCATACAAAAAGTTCCACACAAAAAAAGTCAAGCCTTGATCTGGATGCATGAGAAGTTTTGTGGTCAAAAAAGCTCCTGGAACCTCTTTGTTCATCATCCAGATTTTGGACCTTGGAGCTGTAAAGGGTTAATATCGTAGAGTCATAATAAGAGGTTGTAGTGACACCGAAGATTTGGATGTCTCCCTTGGTTTGGCTTATCCAGAGGTATATGCATATGCCAATTGAGCATTCTTAAATTGATTTTTATTGTTGGCTTAGTTCATAGGAAGAATGGGAGGTCGATACTCGGGGTCTCTTATTTTCAACGTGTAACTTCACCCCCTTGAAATTTCTGTTTTAAATAAGATTTGGGGGGGAGTGAAGTTACATGTTGAATATAAGAGACCCCCCGTGCCGTGGGGTCTCACTCTTAGATAGGACAAAGTAGGACAAAAACTTCAAAGTTTAAATCAACAGTAACTGTGACTACTGTGACTGCATGTTGATGAGATCATTTAGAATATTTAATTTGGGAAACCTTTGGAGGGGTTTCTAATTGCTGGTATTACAGACTCTAGCTGGGAGTTACTTGATTAAAAAATTCTATGCTTGAATGGAGAGCTTGAAAACTCTGAGGTGGATGTGGTGGTTCAAGATGTGGTCTCTAATTCTTTGCTTGTGGCTATGTCTCTGCTTTTTTTTCCATGAGCGTCTCAATTGGAGCGCCTCAGCTTTATAGCCAATTTTTTCTTAAGGAATAACCCCATTTTTTACTCTAAATTGGTCAGAATATTCAAAAAATTTAACTTTTCATGGAGGATTAAACCAAATTACTGGAAGACTTCCAAGGAAGGTAAGTTAGGATGCTCTAAAAGCGACCATTTTAAGGGCTGGTGCGCCTTTTTTGTAGGTTTGCATGAATAGAAATATTTTTCAGTCATTTTTCAAAGAAAGAAAAATGGATGAAAAACGTAACACAAGTGGTTTCATATTTTTTGAAACATTTTTGAATTAGTTATGAATTTCCTTAAGATTTCTATTGTAGGTACCTATTTGTGACCCTAGGTCTCTCAAAATGTGTCCACTTACAACTTCTAAAGTGATTTGAGGAAAGCAAGGCCAATGATTGTCTCTTGCAATAAAGAATACTTTTTTTTTGGGGGGGGGTCAATCAATGACTAAAGTGGTCCATTTAAAGACCAACTCATATCTATTCAGTACCATTTTGTAGGGTTGATTTGAAGAAGCCGGTCGCTTTTAGAGCATCCTACCTTAATAGTGCTCATTTGATGCAATCATGTCTTTTGTTTGCTCTTATGCTTAAGTTTTCACGTGTTAAAGTATTGGGCTCATAAAGCGTTCCTTTAGGGCTAGTTGGCCTTTCTGATGGGTTTCAAATGCCTAAGAGTATTTTTCCTTATTTTTCACTTGAAGAAAAACCAATGCAAAATCTAACGCAAGTGGTTTCATATTTTTTGGAGCATTGATGAATTACTTATGAATTTCCAAAGAATTCTCCCACATGCACCTGTTTATAATCATAGGCCTTGCAAAACCTATACACGTGCAATTTGAAAAATGATTTGAATTGACCAAAATCAATTACTGCGGCATGCAAAAAGTAATACACAAGTTTCCAAAATGCAATCATTACTAAACTTAAACAAACCCTAGATTCTTTAGAATTTGTAAGAAGGCAATTGGGCAATCAATTTTCATTTAGAAAAAACAAGTGGACACCTTCTAGCTTTGAAATGGACCCACCTAGACTCTTATCCCATCTATTGACAATATATTTAAACGAATATCTAGCAAATCTTGTTATGCTTTTACATTACTAATAGTCTATTTCAAAACCACTTATTGTTCATTTCAGAACTTCTTGTTGGGATTGTTTGACGAAAAGGGTGACAATAAGTGACCTCTACTATACTATTGATTGCCAATTCTAATTCCTTTATTTGAGATCAATTTCAATTGAAACAAAAGAAGAAAGATGAAGACAAAAGAAGAAAACAAAGAATTATTATATATATATATATATATATACACTCATGTTAGAATTTATGTGTATTTCATTTAATATATAGATTTATCATACATATAAAACTACGATGATCAAGAGAATTTAGTTATTATATTGATACTTTTTACAAACCATTGGTTTTCATTTATGTTTGTTCCTATTTGAACACATGTTTTCTTTTGTACAAATAAAATGACAACAATGATTTGCTGCAATCATTTTATATTTCCTTCACTTCACTATATTATTGATTTTTTTTCCCTTCAATAATGCTAAAGGATTTAATATTTTGTTCTAATTTGCAAATACCCTAATAAAATAACAATAATAATAATAAAATTAAAATATTTATCATTAAATTGAAATATATATAGTGCATTGAATGTTGTTTAGAATATTTAACTTCTATAGTTTAAAATCATGTTAAAGATTTATTTAATTAATCTACAAATATTAAACCCATTTATGAATTGAATCTTAAGCTTTTCTTCTTCTTCAATACAAAGATGTTTTTGTTATTATCTTTTTTTAAATTTAAGATTAATGAATAATTTTTTAAAGTTTGACTTATAAACAACTTGTTTGGTGTTGTACACCTAGCCAAGTGTTTCCATGATTTTCCTATGTATTCTTTTAATTTTTAGTTCTTTGTATAATTTATCCATAATTAAATTAAATTTACAAAAACAAAATTCAATTGAAAATCTATAACTTTCACACTGAAGAACCAAAAGTGCAAATCAATTTGGGTGCATGTCTACTCATTGAGAGCTTTTTGGCAAAGCCAAGAATGACATCAAAAACACCTATACTCTATTTTCAATAACTTAATTCAATTTAGTGTCTTAAAAATTGCTCACAAATCCATCATACTACCAAAAGCAAAGATACAACTTAAGTACAATCCTTGTCGAGTCAAGCTCTCCAATGGTATAAAAAGAATGACTGGTGAGTGAAAAACCAAGGATATTTCAACATTACATACAAAACAAACTAAAACAAATGTTACCATTGTACAATACCCGGCAATTCTCCATTGTCTTCTCCCCTATTCTGCCATTCAAAAGAAAATTGCAAAATATATCATATGATTTACATTTTTCATGTTGGATACCAATAATCAACATTCAATTTCTACTCAATTTCAATCAAGCATACCAAATTTATATTTTAGAAAATCCAAAACTCCATTTGGATGAATTTTCATTAAAATTCAATGATTTTACACGATCATTCATTGAAAAACAATGATGATGAATTTTTCTAATTCAATTGCGGCAATATGTAGGAAACATCTCCAAAAAGTTTTAGAATTCCCTCACAACATTTT
This sequence comes from Neckera pumila, assembly GCA_963969595.1. Classification (NCBI taxonomy): domain Eukaryota; kingdom Viridiplantae; phylum Streptophyta; class Bryopsida; order Hypnales; family Neckeraceae; genus Neckera; species Neckera pumila. The sequence goes on along the minus strand of OZ018408.1, from coordinate 48,468,459 downwards.
CAAAAGTTGTGGTGACAAGGTCCAAATTTTGAAAAATCGATATCTCTTCATTGTGATTTGATTTTGGCAAAGCAACTATACCCTCATGATCAAATGTGCAATATTTGTAACAATGTGAAGGCCAAATAGCAAAATCTAATCACAATACAGAAATATCCATTTTTCAAAATTTAGATGTTGCCATCCCAACTTTTGAAACCGTTGTGAGGGAGTTCTAAAACTTTTTGGAGATGCTTTTTAAAGGAGAAATGTGTGTATGTATGTTTTCTACATATTTATGCAATCGAATTAAGAAAATTCATCACCAATGTTCATATATCATTTAATGCAAGACAAAAAATACCATTTAAATACTATATTCATAAAAATTCTTTTGAATGGTTGAATAGAAGGGGACAATTGAGAGTTGTTGGGTATTATACATTTACTTTTATTCAACTTTTACTTTGCATACACAAGTAAATAATGGCTGCAAAGCCTCTACATTCTTGATTGTTAATGAATTAAGAGGTCAAACTCTCTTCTTTAAGGTATTGATGTTCAACTTTTGTTTTTAATTGATTTAAAAACTCAATTCATCTTCTTGTTTTTCTCTATTTTTTTCCTTTTTTTCCTTTTTTCCTCTTTCCCCTCCTTTTTCCCTTTTTCCCTCCTCCTCCCCCTCTTTTTACCTTTTTATCTGAGAGTAGGTCCCAGCGTCCCCCCCCCCCCGGGGGCGACCTCCCGGTCTCTTTGTTACTGATGACAAAATTTGCCACTTGGGGATCCAATAATTTCACTATGATGTCAAATGTTATTTTAGATCTCGTTATTGCGAACCTCGTCAATTTTATTTCCTTGAAATGACAACAAAACGTGGGATGAGTGAAAAAAGCCACAAACAACAAAACATGGGGCTATTGTAGAAATCCACCCTGAAGAAATCCGCCCTGTAGATATGCGTAATCCTTAAGTGATCGGAAATGGGTTGCCTCCCCTATTGTCACGAATTTGGCTAGTCCCCTAAATTTGTTCGACTGGTTCAGAGTCATGTGCATATGGTAAATGACTTACTATAGTTGTGTTCAGCGATCCCTAAACTGGCTAAATTTCGCTCGATTTCTACTTAATTTTTTCATGCCTCAGTGCAAATTCAAAAAAAATCTTCCAAAAATGAACATTTGGCTAAAAACCTTGAACCTGGTTTGAGATCACTAGTTGTGTTTTGATGAATTGCAGAGAACTGCAGAGGCATTCATGATAATCCTGTCGCTCACTGACCTAGCTCTACTTGCTGGCGTTACATGCTGGATCAGCCACCCGTGAGGGATCTGCCAACGAGCCCGGCCAAAAAGCTTGTAAGGTAACTGCACCTTAAATTGCACAGTTAAGCAATTCAGCCTGATTCAGCATGGTTTTCATTGTTATATTAAATTTTTTTTTGTGGGGTCCCATTGGTAGTCAAAAGGGAATTCTAGATTCTCTAAGAATGCATTTTTTGGACACCCTGTGAATAAACGGCAAATTTCCAAAGTGTTGAGAATAGGTGTACCCAAAAGCAATCATAGAGTCATATGAATAGTGAGACTACATTTTAGGCAAAAATATCCACTGTGCAATTTTAGGTGTAGTTACCTTACACGATCCCAAGTTAGGCACGCCTGCCACCACCGCTGTGTAAATGTTGTGTGTTTCTGTGACGGAGTTTTTGTTGATTGTGTGCATTAGTTCTGAAGATGTATCATGATTATATAACACATACCAATATTGTTGACCACACTGTAATGAAGGCTTTAATTTTTGCATGACTTGAAACCTCTGTAGAAAACTTTGAATTCTTGTTGTAAGGTAGACAAGCCTATAACCACCCTGATTCGCAATCTGAATATCTTGGGGCCAACTCCAAGAGGAACGTATTTTTCAGAGGTGTGTGCTTGTTTCATGAATCAAACTCAAGTGGAAATTATAACTTTTCCAATTAACCCCTAAAGTCCCAAGGCCATTTTCTGGACAGTAACCACTGAAAACTGCCATTTCTGCTGCATTCACCCAAAACCCTGGAAAAAATATTTTTTCCAAAAATCTAACTATAAGATGTTGTACTTAACTTGACTAAGATCATGTGGTAAAAATTTCATCAAGTTTGACCGTACGGATTGGGAGAAAATTGCATTCAAAGTTTGAACAAAAGTTTATTTTTGTGCTGCCATGAAATTTTAGATGACTTTGACTGCCATTTGTTGAATTTTTTTGCACTACAGACTTTGAATTTAAAAATCTAACATCTTCTCAATCATGTTAGGAACATCTCCACCAATTTTCAAATGATTTGGAAACTTCCAACACTTCTAATAAAATCCTGCAATGCAACTATGTTGTGAAAAATGACAATACAATACAAGTATTTGCAATGAGATTTTGTACCCCATTCTTTCAAATCTCACAAATCCCAATGGTAGATTCCAAGGTGCAAGCATTTTTCACAAGATTCCAAAAAAAAAAATGAAAAAAAATGAATTCCCAAAATTCTATGCAATTCTGAAGCCATCAGCTAATACCTCAATGCTAAATGCCCTTGGGCATCTTGAATATACGGGTCCATTATGTTCCCTTCGAAACCCTGCATGTTCCCGATAACGTTCCCATGGGAGTTTCCAGCATTCAAAACTCCTTACTTGTTGCACCCCCTCCCTGATTCTGCCCTGACGTCCAGGCGCCTCTCGTCCAGTCCGTTTTGGCCCTAGGACCAGGTCTGGACCTGCTGCCCACTTCCGACCTCCGGGCACCCTGTGAAACCCTGCCCTCTTCAAAAGTCAAGCAAAAAGTGGCTGACCAGACTGCCCCTTGAGTTTGGTTTGAGCAAAAAAAACCCATAACTTTTTCATCCGGTATCGGATTTCAATAAAAATTAGATATCCACGAACCTCTCGGAAAACTACACATCCACAAAAAGTTTCAAAAAATCATAGTATAATTTCAACCCGTAGGTACCTACCCAAACTCTAAATTGTCCTCCGAGAGGACAATGGGACTTTAGGGGTTAAAATTGTAAGTTCTATGAATTTTTGAAGTGGTCTGCCCTGAAATTACAAAATTGCTTATAGAGTGTAGCCATGAATGTCCTATAAACAACCCATAATCACCTTTTTATGTATCTAATGGTACTTAAGTATTGACCGTTAAAGGATTGACATGTTACCTCTTGTTGACATTAATGCACTGATTTTGTCAAAAGAGGAATGAATTTGGATGGTTTATTGGGCGGAATTGAGGCCATACATTAGAAAAAATATCAGCCCTTTGGAAAGCTGCTCCAGATTGACATGCCAAGTTATTTTTAAGCTTGGCTTGTCAATCTGAAAAAGTCCCCCGGTGAGCTAACTGCTCGTCAAAATAGTTGGATTTTGCGTGTTTTTGTTTTTGTTTTTTGTTTTTAAATAACATTTTAACTTGTAAAACTAGGTTTCTGCGCCACTGTCACTGCAATTTCAGCTGCGCAAAAATGGGGAAGGAGGAATGAAATTTTAGCCCCCAAAAATCAAATTTTAGGGTACTTCGGAGGCCTGCAGAGCAGCCCTTTGGAGGCCTAAAATTTTCTCTAATGTAGGATGATGGAATTAGGCAGTGAACATAATTGGGCTAGGCTAACCTTAGATTTTTCATAAGCTACATTGATTTATTTTTTAGACTAGAATGATATCTATCACCAAACAATATACAAAATTAGTACAATAATACTCCATGGATTTTTAAATACACATATAGAAGCTCAAGGAAAATAATATCATGACAATTGGAGTTGAACTAATTAAGGATATATCTAATATAGTTGTAGTATTTTAGCCAAGAAAAAAATTGTAGTATGGTGTATACCATGATTAATCAACATTGGGGGCCCTTTTGCTCCCTCCAAAAGCAAGAGCTTACTAGTCAACTAACAACTTTATGTAGATTAAACTAAGTTCATTATCAAGGATTGAAGGAGGAATTATCCCAATTTTCAAGGGAGAATGGTTTAGATTGGTTAACGACATTATGTGTAGGATAAAAAGCTTTGAATCTAATATGTCATATTCTAATCAAAGGTGAAACATTTTTGACTGAGCCAAAAACTATAGCATGGTAAGAAAAAACTACAATACGGTAAAAAGAAAAAGTCCTTAATCTAATATTTCATATCATAATAATCAGAGGTGAAACCTTTTCAACCAAACAAAAAAATTGTAAGGTAATAGTTCCAAGAAGGGATCCTTTACTAGGTGAATCAAAATTGGGGTCGATCGGTGAAGTGAGTGAATTTTTTGTGAAAGGAGAATGAAATTTGTAATGAACAAAATAAATTGTATAATTTTTGGAATGTTGGACATTTTGTTATAGTTCCTAAAGTCAAAGCTAGTAGGCAGCTATTTTAGTTCACAAGTGGTGTAATAATCACATGGCATAGTGTGTGAAAGTGCCATGATGTATTCGAAAAGAGGTGCTTTTGCATTTAAATGGCATAGAACATGGTCTTAGAAAGTATCCCTCACTAATTGAAAATGGAACATTCATTACTGTATTTTTTATAATTAAAATATGACAGTCATAGCTTACCATTTGTTTATAATTTTTCTTGTGTGCTACATTGCCCTTTCTCTTTTCATCTATCTTAGGTTTGAATTTAGTCCCCTGCAACTTTCCATTTTGTTTGAATACCATGTGGAGACAAGTATATTGTCTCTATAAAAGGATCTAGTATGGTTACATTTATTTTTAGGAAAATGTATATATTAACTATGAATTCTCAAAGTGGTAAGCTTGCTGTTTAAAGGTTAATATTATTGATTTAACAACAATCAATTTTTGCTTTGCTACTCTCCTTCTAATGTAGGTGCGTAGTGCAAAAGTTGTCTCTATGTTGAGTGTTGAGTAGACTTTGGAATTCCAAAACCAATCACAATCTTTGCATACCTACACACACCTTCCAAATATGCACCTGCAAAGACAACACCCTTCCCAACTAGTCTAAAATTTTAACCCCTGAAGGACCAAGGCCCTTTTTCTGCCAAAAAACACTCAAAATTGCCATTTCTATAGCAAAAAGTAAAAAAAATTGAAAAATGTCTTTTTTTTCACATCTAACCATAGGATCTTACACCTAACTAATATGAGAATGTGTGGAAACAATTTCAGAATTTCAGACCACACAGATTGCAAGATATCTACGTTTAAAGTGAAAAAACAAGTCTTTCAGTACATTGTGGGACTAGATTTTTTTATTTGAACATTCTTAACTCCATTTTTTTGCACTACAAAGTTTTGAGATTTTAATTTTTGTACTAGAGAATTGAGTTGAGAATCTAGCCAAGAAAAAAAAGTTCAAAATAACTTAATTTTCATTATTAAAAAAATTGGTAAGTAGAAGTAGGTACCAGATAGAAGGAAAATCTAAAATATTCATATATTTTAGGTGGGATTAAAATGCACTAATCCCAATGGTGGGATTGTTCTAGCAAGCAAACTAAACCATGCAAGAAAAAAAATTGAAAAATTTGAAAAATTTTCATTCAGAAATGAATCCTACAAGTTATTTTTTTCAAAAAGATGCTTTAACTGCCCAAAAAACAAGAATGTCCATAACTTTCTCATACAAAATCCAAATGAAATGAATTGAAGCTTTCTAGATAAACAAAATTATAATCTATGAGAAAAAAATACTTAAAGAAAAAAAAAAATTTGCAAATTTTTTTTGCTGCCCGCCGTCCCCTGTTTTGAGCTTATTTGGTCATAACTTTTGTTCCCAAGCACTGATCATGAAAAAAATTATATTCCCATGAAGCTAATCAGATTTTCTACCTCCCAAAAAGTCTCAAAAAATCAAAAGAAAGTTTCAGCCCGTAGGTACCTGCCCAAAAACGCATTTGTCCCCCAAAGGGACAATGGTCCTTTAGGGGTTAAAGCCCACAAAAATCAAATTTCCTAACCTTGAAAGCTTATTTGTGAATTTTGTTGAATTGCATAGTTGATTTATATTCTTCTTTTGGTGACAAGTTTAATTTAAAAAAAACACAACACATTTGCATAGGTTAAAAATTGGTTGTGCATTTGGATTTGCAAAATTGCAACTACATTGAACAATCCTTATCCTTTTATTGAGGAGAAAAAAATTGTGTCATTACAAAATTTAATTTTTGTGGAAATTGGTTCACTACAACTTGTACTAAGTAATTCAAAATATTGCAACTTTGGTAAATTAATGTCACATGTACTATTGAGATTGTTAGATTTTAGGTGCTTGCAATTTCAAATCCAAGGTTAAATACGCGGGGTGCTGAAGGCATGTATGTTCTTAGACAAGGTAGGAATTGCTTTAGGATAAGCCATTGAAAGGCTTGGAGTGCTTGGGGTGCTGAAGGCATGTATGTTCTTAGACAAGGTAGGAATTGCTTTAGGATAAGCCATTGAAAGGCTTGGAGTGCTTGGACAAGGGAGGGACAAGTCTTGCTTTAGGGTTGGTTATAGTAGCAAGTCCCATACTTCATCATTTGTGTCTACTTGGTGTAATGAAATTTGGAGTTTAGTTTCAAAATTAGCATGTCTTTGAAAGAGGAAGATTGTAGCCTTTGTAAATTTGAAGTTAAAAGAAAGCGGTTGATGAGAATCTGATATGAACTAGGAGATTTCCTAAAAGCTAGCCCCAATACCTACAATAGTTTTCATAATGAAAAGATGAAACTCTATCTAAGCCACTCAATTTATGAATCATTGGAGAGACCACTCGACATGCCAAGGAAGGCAAAGGGATCCCCAGTGAAGGTCAAGGATATTAACTTATGGGTTCCCATACTCAGCAAGTTCTCATGAAGCAGCAGCACCGACAAATTAGAGCGACAAATTAGAGTAAGCATGTGAGGATTGAATTAAGTTACTCACAACACGTGTGAGGACACAAACGCAATTTTAGGAGGGTCTTCAGCATAACTAGACTGTTCCAAGAACTTCTAAACACAAGCATAAACATAATCTTCTCCATATTTCATGGTTTTCCTATGATTTTTCAGCAAGTGAAGAAATTGAAGCCCATGACAAGGAAGCAGGATAAAACAAATTAGGAGTTCAGCCTAATTCAGTTACCAACAGGGTCTCAATTGATGTCAATCTTGATCATGCGCGCCTGCGTCGCGCACAGCAGAGTAATCTCTCTTTGAAAATACCCGTTCTAAGAATCAAAACAGATATTTGAATATGTTCTACGTCTTGATGACAAAGTAAGGAACCAAAATCAACCCTTGAAGTCAACTATAGTATGGCCCTTCCTCTTCTCCTACTACTCTTGACAAAACTGCAACAGGAGAATCCATGTTAGGATGCACCTAAGCCTCAAAAGCCAGGTACCTGACAATGCTGGACAGCAAGGGAATGGATATTTCGGTGCAGCAAAAGAATCTCCAGCAGTATGAATCACACTCTCTCGACACTAGTCTGAACGCCAGAAATCAAAGGAGCCTTGAAAGCTCGTCTCATGGCTTTGCTTCAATCTGTTTCTGCTGGTCTTCGCCTGTGGCCTCCGTGACCTGACCCTTGATTCGGCTCATGTCCAAGCGCGTCTTGTAATGGAAGTTCACTTTGAGTTGCACCCCCAGCATGTTGTGATTCTTCAACTGGTTGTACTTCTCCCGCAGTTTGCCCACGTCCATGTCCATGACCAGCAGCTGCTTGCGCGTCTTCATCTCGAACTGTTCTCGCGATTTCTTGTCAACATGGGGGGATCGGTTAAAGGTGAAGAGGATGCGCGTGGTGGGCAAGCCCACTTTGCTCACGCTTTTGAGCTTTCCTGGACGGATCTTCTCGAAGGACTTCAACGTGATGGACATGCGGGCTGTCGCTCCTGCTCCCGATGCCATCTCTTCGATACCGTCCAGTGCATCCACCTGCACCGATACACTGGAAGGTCAGTAAAACAAAAAGAGAGACCATCCGAAATGCAAATATTCTCCAAAACTGTCATAAGTAACTAATGGAAGTCGAAGAAGAGGTAAGGAAACCTTAAAGAGACAGCAATCACACCATCCGAAAGCACTAAAAAAAGGGAGAACATATTCTCCAAAATTGTCATACAGAGATACACCATCCGAAATGCAAAGAACCTCAAAAGGGAAGCAGATAGTCTCAAACAGTCACAAGTAACTAATGAAAGTTGAAGACATAAGAAAACCTAAAAGAGACACCGTCCAAAATGCAACAGCGCCCTAACAACGACGCACATACTAGCAGTCTCCAAAAATTGTCATAAGTAACTAATGGAAGTCGAAATGGTGAGAAAACATGAAAGATACACCATCTAGATTTAGCACGAAAAGGGAAGCTCATACGATAATCTCAAATACAAGAACCCAATAAAAGTTGAAGAGTTCTTTGACGCAACAAACGCGAGTTGGATGTCCGATTTGAGGGAGAGTGTGGTGTCAACATGATTTCAACTTTGCAAATCCGTAGAAAACTTTTGAACATTTGAACATGCGTGATTCTCTGAGTTTTTGCCCGTACCCTTAGTCAAATGGTGGGATCCGACAAAATGTCAGAAATGGGATGCATGAGCAAGTTCAATTATATACTGGAGAAATGACCTGAACCCAATTACGACAAACCCTAATTCGTTATTGAGAGAATCAAACCTACGAAGCAATCCAAGTTGAGGAAACAATGCGCTTCCTGAATCGCTCAAAGGAACAAATCAGAAGGTACCTGAGATTCTGGTATTCCGGCGAGAAAGTGTCGCTACCTTAAGTGGCAGAAATGGGATGCATTAGCGAGTTCAGTTATATATTGGCGAAATGGCCTCAACCGAATTTCTGCAAACCCTAATTAGTTTTTTTTTTGAGTAAATCATCCCTAAGAAGCAGTCATACATAGAAAAATCGATGCGCTTCCTGAATCGTCGAGAAAAATAAATCTGAAGCAGAACGTACCTGAGATTCTGGTATTCCGGCAGGGCGTCGTCCAACTCTAGCAGCAACAGCGTCAGTGTACATAAACCGCTTGCCATATCCTCCTTCATCGACAACATTGTTCGAATTCAACTCTCGAAACGAGGACGAACAAACGCTAAACGGACCTGACGCCTGCATTCGACACCACCCAAATCAGAATTTTCCAAACCTCCTAAACCCTAAACCCTCCCAAACCCCTCCCTTACGAAGACATAAAACGAAACAGCAAGAATCCAATACCTGCACTTGCGGGAGCAACGACGAGGAAGTCGATCGTCGAAGCAGCAACCTGACTGCCATCGCCATAGCCACTTCAACACCGAGCTTCCAGTGCAAACCTCAAAAAATGCTCGAAAAATGCTCAATACTTCCGCCTCTAACTACAATCCAAAGCTCGTCCTGGAATAACATGCGCTCCCCAAAACGGCAAACTTGTGTCCCAACTACATCAAAGCAACAACGACCCCCATAAAAGAGAAAAAAAAGAAAAAAAAGTCAGTGTAACAATAGATATGGTCCCCTATGACCGTGTCCATAGGCCAAAGGGCTCCGTCGCTTCCTGATTTCAATTCTGCAATCGTTGCAAATTTTACAATTCAGGAGAGCGCAATCAGCAATGGCATCAGGGCATTGCCTGGTGCACACATGGCCTGGTTCATTGCTGCGGAGATTTGCGGCATTCGCAATTGCGAGCAGGCCCAGTGGAGTGTTGCTGGGCAATGGAATGCGATGGAGTGCTTTGCCTTTTGTGCAAGTGCAGCAGCAGCAGCATCGACGACAGAGTTCCGTGGTGTCGTGCTCTGCGGCGAGCGTGGTGAGTAGTGGGCGAGTGCGGACGCGCAATGTGGTGGAGGTTTTGGAGGAGCGAGGCTTGATTGAATCTGTGACGAGCGACGAGCTTCGGGCGGAGTGTGGGAAGAAGAAGAGGATGAAAGTGTATTGCGGATTTGATCCCACTGCGGAGTCGCTGCATCTGGGTAACTTGCTGGGGATCATCGTGCTCTCGTGGTTCCAAAGGTGTGTGCACGTCGATGTGAAATTAGTCGTCGTCGATGCTTGTCCAATTTTGTCTCTCAGAAATTTTCATGGCAACCATTTGAACATTGGGCTTCTTCTTCTTTGCCCAATCCTCTCCTTTCTGAATTGCTATTGCGTTCTGTACAGAGTTTAGGTTCTAAAGGTGTATGTACTCGCTTCGCACTGAATTTCCTTGTCGATGTGGAATTAGTCTGGAATTCAAGTTTGCGAGAACGCTTGCTCATGTCTTCCAATGCATTTGTGTCTCACACTTTCATGGCAACCATTCCAATTCGGGGCTATTTTTCTTCACCCTAGCCTTTCCGTATTGGATTGGTAGTGCGTTTTGTACAAACTTTTAGGGTTCTAAAAGGTGTGTTTTTCGCTTTTAGAACCCTACTTAAACTGCTTAAAAGAATCGTGAGACCGAATGTTGGCTTCGTGGTCCTTTAGGTGTTAATAGGAATGCGTGAGTTTCTGAGTGTAGACTTGTGTGGACAGGAGTATTTTGCGTAGTTTGAGAGTGCTGGGGTGAAAATGTGCTGATTCGGTCCGTGTAGGTGTGGCCATATCCCAGTTGCGTTGCTTGGAGGCGCTACTGCTCGAGTTGGGGACCCGTCTGGCAAGAGCAAGGAAAGGCCGGTGCTTGACGATGTATCCATTTTACGAAACTCGAAAGGAATCGGCGAGATTATTGGCAAAATATTGGAGGTACTTTTCTTCAGGTTTAGGGTTTATGCAACTGCTTTTCAATTGCTTGGAAGATCTGAAATCAACTCATGTTGTCACGAGGACGAGGGGTAATGTAACGTAGAGGATACTCTTCAAGAAGTTTCAACCAATCAGTGTAGGAGTGTGATTCCATTGGGAATCACTATTTGAAGATCTTTTGGGCTATTAGAAGAGCCAACTCTCTTGTGATCAAATTGTTTTCTCACTCACTGTATTGGACTATTTTTGATGTAATGATTTAAATACTGGGAGGTCATGTAGACTACTGTTGAAGGGACAGTAGACAACCTCATTTCCATTCAAAGATGAATGGCCTTTGACAGTTAGCCAAGAGTCATGATTACACCCAACTTGATAATTGAAGGCCAAACAAATATTGTGAGTAGATGAGTTGCTGTTGGTAACAGGAGTCAGTTTATAGGAGATAGGATCAGGTCTGTAATGATTTTATTATCTTCTACTTTGAGGTGTTTCATGTATATTATCTTAGTATCTCTCTTGGTAAGCAATCTTGGTATATGTTTGTAGGTGCACTCGGGTGCAGATGAGAAAGCCATTGTTCTGAATAACTACGACTGGTGGAAGGAATTCTCCTTGCTCGATTTCTTGAGGGATGTTGGGAAGTATGCGAGAGTTGGGACGATGATGGCGAAGGAAAGTGTGAAAACGCGGCTCAACTCTGAGGATGGAATGAGCTACACGGAGTTCACGTATCAGTTGCTCCAGGGATATGACTTTGTGCATCTCTTCAAGGTGCTTATACAAGTAACCCCTTTCGCTAATGCAGTGTTTTTCCATGTCATTGTGTTTGATGGAGAGGTTTTTTTTGTCTATTTCATCCTAATCTTGGAGTTTTATCTAAGGTAACCATATTAAAAGCCACAAACTCTGACATACGAGTGGTTGTCTTCAGGGTCACTGGAAAACGAAGTCTTACGTTTAATTCCATTTTTATAAGTGCGTTTCTGACTGCTTTCTTTCGATTCTGTTTTCAAAAACTCCGTTCTCAAACTTTAAATACACATACAAAGATTGAACAACCTTAGAAAAAGGCCAAATCATTACTGAAGTAGAGATTAGAAAACGGATTATAACGGTTGTCTTCCTTGTTATTGCAACGCTGGTTGTATCTATTACAGGAGGAGGGCGTCTCAATACAAATTGGAGGGAGCGACCAGTGGGGAAACATCACAGCAGGCACAGACTTAGTCCGAAGGTTACTCCAACAAGGAGCATACGGTCTCACATTCCCTCTCCTCCTTAAGAGCGATGGGAGCAAATTCGGAAAGTCTGAAAGCGGTGCAATTTGGCTGTCCCCATCCGCTCTCTCCCCTTACAATTTCTACCAACATTTGTTTGCCACGCCAGATTCAGATGTAATCAAGTTCATGAAGCAACTCACCTTTGTTGACATCAAGGAAATTGAAGCGCTAGAGGCCAGCATGGGACAACCAGGATATGCCCCTAACTCAGCACAGAAAAGATTGGCTGAAGAAGTCACCATGTTTGTTCATGGAGAGCAGGGCTTGGTCGAGGCTTTAAAAGCAACCCAGGCTTTGGCACCGGGGGCCGCTGCCGAGCTGGATTCACAAGCGTTGGAGGCCATTGCACAGGATGTCCCCTCGTGTTCTCTGGCTTACTCCTCTGTGGTGGGAACATCTCTGGTGGATGTGAGTGTTAGCACCGGGCTTCTGCAAAGTAAAGCTGCGTCGCGACGGTTAATTAAGCAGGTATGTAATTATATCCTTGCTTTCACTTCTACATTGTGAATTGAAACGTCGGTAGGCTGTGCATTCCGTCCCACTTAAGAAATAATCACATAAGGTAGGAGGTGCTAAAAGCGTCCAGGTTCTAAAAGCGTCGTCTAACACAGGGGTACATATTGCAGTTCTAAATGTATCAATTGTGAACATAATAATTTTATAACCCTATGTCATTTCAGCTTCAATAATTCATAAGTAATTTCACAAAGGTCCAAAACATTCAAAGCAAATTTGGTGAAATGCTAGTTCTATTTATATTTCGAGGAAAATTTATAAAAAATATTTCACGGAGATTAGCTTCCAAAAAATGCGGTCAGCTGGTGAATGGTCGCTTTAAGGACCTCCTATCTTATACAAAAATGGAGTCCTCTAGCAGTCGATCTCATTGAATTCTGATAACAATGAGGTCCTCTATACATTAGATAGGACTTCGTCAGCTTCCTTACCCTATAGAATGGTAGGTTTCCCTAAACCACACTGATTTAGCATTTTTAGTTATTGCTCAATTTAGAGTCACCTGTAAAATTAGTGTCCCTAAATTTTATTTTGGGGGAACTCTGTACTCTTCTGGTACATTTCAGCTTATACTAATTTAAATTTATTAGAGGTAGTTTGACTTTGGCAAATTGCACTCTAACTCCCTTAATGTGACTACTTGGAAGACAATCATAGTAAAGGTCAAATAGTTTGAATGTGTGTTCCATTCAATAATATTGTGGCTAGTAGGCAAGATATTCTGGAATGTCATTGAAGAGAGGGTCAGATTTAAGAGGTCTGAGTCTATCATCATGCGCACTAATAGGTTAAATCAGCATACTCCCGTCCTAGTCAGTTTTGAAAGCTCGATATAGTCATGCATTTGGTAGTTCCACCTGATAGTCAGCCCGAAAGAAGCTTAATTAAGGGAGCCGACCCATTCCCGACCACCACCCCATTCTTGCTCTGTAGACTGTTCTCTTTCCAATCAGCAGGAGACAAACGGTCATTAATTACGGCACAGTTTCCCATGCAGTTGTGGTGCATTATGATTGCTACAAGATGATCAATATTGCAACCAACCCATGGGTGGATTTGCAATCAGCCCTTGGTCAGAAATAGGGAGGTCTATACAACAAGTATAGGTTGAATAGAATCTTTAGCAAAAAAATCCATAGTAATTATGTTTTGAGAAATAAAAATCAGGAAAATTATAGGAACCTTCTTAACTCAATTTCTACATATGGAAAAATTCCTCCCTTCAAGAACCCCGCCTTGCAGATATGCATAATTGCTTAAATGGTCAACAATGGGTCGGCTCCCTTATTTGTTGACGTTCCTAGTAATTGTGAGCCTTGAGGCGTCAGGTGTTGCATGCAAACATATGAACGTGTATTGTTGACAACAGTGACATTTTTTTCTGGACGTGAAATGTATGATTTTGAAATGTAGAGAAAGACTCAGTGGTGTGAATGTGCGGGTGTTGAAAGGGTGGTCTTTATTTAAACAACAAGAAGGTGGAAGACGAAGGGAAGGCCATGGCAGTTGAGGATATCATAGATGAAAAGATTTTCCTACTTTCTGCAGGTAAGAAGAATAGGCTTCTCATTAGGGTGACAAGATAATTTATTTTCTTCCATTGGTTCTGCAGATTTTGTCATTTGATCAGGAGCAAGACACTCCTGTCAGTACCTCCTTTTGTATTGAACCATTCGGATTGTGAACCTAGAGTAACTCGGTTATATTCTATTGAAAATTTGAGAGCGGTAAAGAATTGAGACGAGCATTGCAAGTTGCATTAACTTACATTACCGCACTTGGTTGAGTTCTTTCCTGGTAGAGGTAGGATTTGAAACGAGGTTTAACGTCATACAGTGTACTATTTTCTCGGATATTGTTCTAGCATCAATGAAACTTAGAATGGGGCAACTTCCTGATACTTCTATTGGGTGAGACTGGGTCAAATTTTAGTTCACATGACTGCTCCATATGCATAAGTAACGTCAACCTTTTCTAGGCTGGTGTAAATTAAGAATCTATTCATCTTGGGTCCCACATCAAGTTCTAAAGAACAAGTCGAGTTACTCCTACATTGTTTACCTCTGTTAGAAGGGAGACTCTACAAGCACAAAAAGATTTGAGATTCACGTGAGCTTGTTCAAGTAGGGCGACATGTCTATCAAATTTGTTAGTATTTTAGTGAGGTAGGATTATGTTAGTTGTTAGTGGTTGGTTATTTTTTAGTTTACATTTGTGCGAAAGTATATATGTAGGGTTTTTGATTGCAATGTTGTTAATATTGTTTAGCGATTGGTTTATGGCTCTTTTAGGTGTTTGGTTTATGGCTCTTTTAGGTATTGAGAGTTGTTTCTATAGGGCAATAGCAATGAGTATATATGTAGTTCCTCTAGCACCCTCTGTTAAGACAATCATAGGTCTTGCAGTCCAACTTGTTGAGTTGACATAACATTCAAGTAGCATGCACTATCACTACCTTAGATGGTGTGGAATATTCCACACCCATTAGTAGCTAAGTGGACAGGTGGAGGCTCAATGTGATGAGAAGGGTGCATGAAGGCTAAGTTATTGAATGTTATGGATACTTTGTGTTAATGCTTTGTATTTATTTATTTTCTTGCATGTACTGCTTCTTGTGAGAATCTATTTGGCTGCTCCATTCTTTAGTACGGTATGGGTTCAAAAAGTTCAATAGATTAGCGTGCTGATAAGTTTGGATAGCCATATGTCGACTTGCAAAGTTGCAGGTGGCTAACAACCTGTGCCAACAAGCATTAGCTCCTACCATGTGGCTAGAAGTAAGTGACCTTATATGAGAATTTTTTTTTCAATATAATAGTGAAAACCATGCTAAATCACGTTGAATTGCTTAACTGTGCAATTTAAGGTCAGTAACCCTTATGCATATCAACTTAATCAAATGGTTTTGCATAGTTCTTATAAGTTGTAAGGCCCCAAAACAAGATAAAGGAGAAATTTCCACCAAATTCTCACTAAATTTTGCCAAACTATAGGTAAACATTGTTCAAATGTCCTTGAAGCAAACTTTGAAGACCCTTGGATGCATAATCACCTCCCACCACATTCATTGCCAAATGGCACAATGTAATTGAGAAGAAGGAAGTTGATTTAGAGTGGTAACTCCATCATTCCTAGTTTCTCCACATTTTTTTGACAAAGTCTTAGATATTTTGAATTTGGCAGTTTTAGTATGGTGGAGAAGGTTTACCTTGTAAAAACACTAAGGCTAGAAAGTGGCCAATGGATGACTTTCCAGATCACTATAGAAACGAAAAATGCACCTATAACCAAGATAGTCACTCAAAAATTATCACTGGGTAGATTCGTTTAAAAAATGATTTTTGGATCAATACTAGGTCGACATCTTTTCAGTATTAATCGATAACGATGCCAAGGACTAAAAATGTTCCATGAATGATTTTTTAAGAAAGTGTAGAGACAAAAGAATACACCTATTCATCCAAAAATCTGATTTTTTTTGGCTAACTACCTACACTAAATAGTGCAATTGGGTTGCTTTGACAATTAGGTTGCCTTACCTCAGAGAAGTTACCTCATGTTACCTCATGACTTGTGGCTTGTCCAGATGGAGGCACAATCCATTTTCTAATCCCGAGCCATGAATCAGTGTACCAACCCATGTAGCACACATGTTTCTCCACACCTCTGCATCCTTGTACAGTAACTGGGATATTCATATAGTGTAGAATTTTGAGATATTAGTATTCAACCTAATTGTACTATTCAGTGTAAATGATAGTGCGGCGACTATCCATAGTTAATTCATAAACAACACCACAAATATTTTGTGTCCAATAAATGACATAGAATCTTGTGTGCAAGACAGAAGTGCAACTATTCATCCTCAAAATTTTGTTGTGAAAAGGGGAGATCTCATATTACAGTAGTATGACTTCCAAGCTTCCTCCTTGGTCAGTATTAAGTACATATTTTTTCAGACTGCCCTGCCCGACTGATTGTCAATATTGAGGAGGTGTGCGGGCTCAGGGCTGCCCCCGCCTTCGTCAGTTTGGAGACATCTGAAATGAACGCGCAGCCATTGCGAGACTGCGCACGATCTCCCGCAACAGCAATCAATTCCACAACAGATCAGTTCTCCCCGTCTATCAAAAATCCGATCGTCCAGCAGCAAATTCGCACCAAATTTTCACGAAATTTGATCGAATTTCCGCCCGATTTGAGCCAATTTTGCGCCGAATCAAGCATCAATCTGCCTCGCAAAAGCAGTGAAACTCACAATTCAGAATGGACTGGAGCGCGATTCCCATTCTTCACGATTATCGCCTTCCCCAGCGATGCCGCCTTCTCCGTTGCATCTAGTGTACAGTGCGCCATCCACCACTGTTGCGGACAAATACAGCACCCCCTCGCATTCTCCTCGCATCCCTAACACCTTTTGTGTCCGGCCAGCGTTCGGGGATTCGTGGTTTGGGCATTGTGCCGATTTTAGTCGGAGCAGAAATTTTTGGGCGGTGAGTAATTATTGGTGGCGCAGTAGATGGAGCTTTGAATTCGCGAGTGGATGCAGCGACAGGACGAGAGATGGCGCAGAGGATGGGATCGGAGGAGGCTCAGGCGTGGATGACTGCGCAATTGGAGAGCTTCAACGCCTGGGACTGGAACGTGGCGGGGCTAGGGCGGGCTTTGTACATCTTAGCTGCCGTGGTGTTCTTCTCCGTCGTGTTTTTCGAGCAGTACAGCAAGCGGAGAGAGCGCCTGGCGAAGCTGCCGCCTGGGCCGTTCCAGTGGCCGTACCTCGGAAATCTGCCGCTTCTGGTTCGCACTGCGGGGGTGAAATCTTCCTCCAAGTTGAGGGAAACGGTGGCGGCACTCGCGAGAACTTATGGACCGATTATGATGCTGCAAATTGGGGATGGGCACTTCTTGGTCGTGTCTAACGGGGAGTTCGCGAGAGAGGTGAGATCTCGATGCTTTCTTCTCATCCGTGGTGCCGGCTTTTGTTACACTTTGCTTGTTGGACTGGTCAAATTTTACTTGGTCTTGATAGCAAATTAAAGAGGATTCCAACACATCCAAGAATGCGTCATTTGGATACCGTATGCAAAGTTATGAAGTAATATTGGTAGATGACCTAAAACGGCACTTGAACAAAGATTTTGAGTGCTTCTTGACCGTTTCGAGCAGGGAATTCGCGAAAGAGGTGAGATCTTGGTTCTTTCTTCTCATTGGTGGTTGTCTCTTTTGGCACACTTTGCTTGTTCGGCTGGTCAAATTTTTACTTGGTCTTGATAACAAGGGAAGAGGATTCCGACGCATCCAAAAAATGTGTCATTTGGATAACATATGCGAAATTTATGAAGTTTTATTGGTTGATGACCTAAAACGACACTTGAACAAATATTTCCGTGATCTCAGAATTGCTTGACCTTGTTTCAACCGTGTTTTAAACCGTTAGATGTGATTTGGAAATCTGGCTAGAAACCATTTGTATTGCACTGGCACAAGTAGAACTGAATTTTATTCTCACAACATCTTAGAAGCTGCGGTTGATAGCAATTTTGGTTAGTACCATTGATGCTATGCTTGCTGATCGCTGGGGTTTAGGGTTTAAGGCTCCAATTTGTCATGCTTTCCTCACTTGTTATGCAATTTTGGAAATTCAATGATAGGTGCTTGTCACGCACGATGCGGAGTTTTACTTTCGGCCTCGATGCGCAGTGGGGAAGTATTTAGGTTTCGGCAATACAAACATAGCCTTTGCAGAAGGGAGGCACCATTGGTACTTGCGCAAGCTCTGCGACACGCGTTTGTTCTCCCCGGAATGCTTCTCCTCGTATGCTACGATTCAGAAAGCCGAAGCTGGTAAGATGTTGCACTCGGTGTGGCAAGCTTCCCAGAGAGGGGAGGACATCTGCATTCGGGAAACAGTAACAAGCTTTGTACACAACAGTATGTGTGGGATGTTGTTGGGCACGGCCCATCTGGACGTGGAGAATACCAGCATTCAGTTTACGAGGGAGACTCTGACGACGTTGTTGGAGGACAGTTTGGCACGGGTTGGGGAGACGACGTTGAGTGATTTAACGCCTGGACTCAACTGGCTGGACTTGCGTGGTCGAGAGGAGCAAATGAAGGACTTGCATGTCAAGTTGACAAAGTATTTTCAAGTTATTCTTGATGATCGCTCTCTGCGCTTGGAAAAGGAGGAGCCGGAGGCGCTTGTGGATGTGTTGCTGTCCCTGGAGGAGGATTATAAGCTCTCCAGCGACGCCATCATGGGCATTCTCTTGGTATGCACCTGCTGGTCTCTTGAAACTTGGTTTAGGGAGCGGATAGTTTTTGTGTCCTTCAAGCATTTTAACCAATCAATAGAGTGTGCTTTCATCGGGAGATCGCCATGGAGAGATTACTCTGGGTACGAGAGCCTAACTCTTCTAGAGATCAAATTTTATATCTCTACGGGTGCATTTCTCTTGCAATTTGGAAGTAGAAGGTCACTAGACCACTATTGAAGGTATTCGACACTCATATTTTCATTTAAAGATCAGAGGTCAAAGGCATTTGAGTAAAGTCGTGTTTACACACAAATTGCGAAGACCAGTGGAGTGGAGTGGAGGGGATGAGTTGATGTTGGTATTAGGGGGCTGTGTAGGAGATAGGATCATGTCCCTCACTGTTTTAGTATTCTCTACATAATTTGAGTATCTGTTCTTACAGACTTCATCTGTTATCTGTTTATTATGTATTTTTTTTAAATACAGAGTGTCACGAAATCCTGTCACATTTTCATGCCAATGGATGTCACGTTCTCATCCACTCTCTTATTCATCTAGAACTAAGATGGGTGCTGTGGGGAAGTAAGCATCAGTTTAGACCTCACCAAAGGGGACATATTCTTTCCTCTTGAGATATTTTCAATTTTGCAACGGGATATACTAGTATGAGATATTTACGGATGTTGAGTTCATTGTTGCAGGATGCTTTGGTAGGAGGCATATATCCAATTATTGCTACTGTGGAATGGGCTCTTACCGAGCTGGTTCGTCACCCTGCAATGCTTGAGAAGGTGCAAATGGAAATGACGGATGTTGTCGGCCCGTATCATATTATAGACGAGACCGAATTTTCGCAGCTTACGTTCTTCCAGGTAAGTGCTTTGGATCTCCTGAGTTTTGAATCAAATGAACTCTCGTATTATCGTGCAAGATTGTTTTCTGGATTTCTGAAATGAGATTGGTGCCAATTCGGTTTAGTTTGTCTTATATCTGTCGCTAGGTTAGCTTAGTTCTAACCTTCTGTTGAAGAAATCCCTCATGCGTACAACATCTAGTATCAAGTTTCTGCTGCTATAAACTATCCTTGTATTTTTGTCGTCGTATTGCTAGATAATGTGGTCTCTCTGAAGAAGTATAACTTCAATTCCATTGGTTTTATGTGTTCAAAGTGGGGTCGAAAGAGGGGGTGACACACCATTATTCATAGAATAACTCCATTGATTATTCTCTGCTGAATTATCTCTGTATTCCTATTGTCCTAGTGCGAAACATTGTGTCCTTGTTGAAGTCAAACAACTTTAATGTCATAAGTTGCATGAGGGTCAAATGAGGGTGACACCCTTAATGATATGGTACTATGTATGTAACACCGTTCGCCCACCCGGTTATGTCATGTGTTGAGTCTTTCCACAGATGCACTTATTTGACAACTTAAGGTTTCTTCAAAATTTGACTTTGAAATTCACTAAAATTACAAAAATCCTCCAAAAGTAAATTTTTTTTGGAACTTCATGATTGAACTATTGCAATTTTGACCTCTATTTTTGACTGTATTCATGCACAAAGCTTAAATGAAGGGTTTCACCGTAACTCAATTGATTATGCAGGCGATTGTGAAAGAAACACTACGACTCCACCCAACAGTGCCCATGTCCCTCCCCCACATTAACAAGGTGGCAACTCCACTTGGTCGCTATGAAGTCCCTGCCAACACAACTGTGGTCATGGACTACGCAGCAATTGGACGTGACCCCCAAATATGGCCAAAGCCGCTCCATTTTGACCCCAAGCGGTTTACAGGCACAGACGCCGCATCTCAAATCGACACGTTCAAGCTGTTGCCGTTTGGTTATGGTCGCCGAGGCTGCCCGGGTGCCAATTTGGGTGTCATTTTGGTGCAGATGGGCTTGGCTTACCTCGTCCAAGGCTTCGATTGGCAGCCCATCAAAGGACAAGTGCCTCACGACATCGATGTCCAGGAAGCCTCCGGGGTCGTCTGTTTCAGGTCCGTGGCGATCCTCCTCAAGTTTCTTGTCAACTGGTTTTGTTGACAAAACTTCTTTGTTGTATGATGTGGTCTTGAACCCGTAAGTGCTCGAAGGTCACTTCTAAGAAACACGACTTGTAAATCATTACAATTCCAAATATCGATATGGTACGTATGTACACCAGTAAGCGTCCCTAATTACACTTGAGCATAGTTACTAGTAGTAAACATAAATTTATTTTATTGGATCTTATTGTCAATGTCAACTGGAAGAAGGATTCTAACACACGCTTATATGCATTATTTGGACACTGCATGAGGAAAGAATTTTCAAAGTTTGGTCTCTAAGTGTACCAGAAACCAACACGAGGCTCTCATAGACTCTCATATTTTGATTGTGTACATCTTCTGTAATCAATATCTAGGTTTTAGTGGCGCTTTTTGATCCAATAAGGTACATGTTGCACTTGGGCAGTATTGATTTTGGGTCTACATAGCTTACTATAGAGTATTCTTTCTATTAGAGCATTGATATTTTACAGGATTTTCTTGAAGCTTCCTCAATGAGTATGAATTGCAAGATAGCACTTTTCAAAACATTCCTACTCTATTCATTGGATGGTTGTACATTTAGGGGTTAAGAAGATACTGGTTTCTGACTGCTGATGATTATCAGTTTCAAACTGCTGATGTTCTTGACGTGTTTGAATCTTCTGGGCCTGTCAGTTAAGTTTTTTTGACGTGTGATGGGGTGTAAAATTAATTGTTTCAGGTCGGTGCCTTTGACTTTGACAGCCACTCCACGACTGGCCAGCACTCTGTATGAGATAGAAGTTTAGAGGTAAATTATTCTCACAATTGTATTCTTACACTAGGGCAGCCGTTGTAGAATGCGGGTAGTGATGGACTCTTCAGCTTTGATTCTTTTCACGGTCCTGAACCAGCCCTACATTTCTGGCCTTAGACAACTCACATAGAGCTTGTTTATTGGGAGGTATTCTGATGACTTTGTTATATAAGCTATAAATGAGATACTAATTGCCAAGAGACACACTATAAGTGAGATCTTTATTGTAGGGTACTATTTTCCATCAAATAAAATTAGTGCGTGTTTGTTTTCCCTTCATTGTATGGAGTTTAGTTCGTGTACAAAAGAATTCCATAGTTGATATAGAATTTAGAACAGTTGCATTAGCTCGGCTGTTCTAAATCTAATACCACTTGAATTGCTTGTATGATTTCTTGCTTGTTCTTCACCCCATTGCAAAAAATCTTTGATTCGTGTACAAAAGAATTCCATCATTGATATAGAATTTAGAACAATTGCATTAGCTTGGCTGTTCTAAATCTAATACCACTTGAATTGCTTGTATGATTTCTTGCTTGTTCTTCACCCCATTGCAAAAAATCTTTGACGATCTTCTAAAGGTTCTTTATGAAGATGGTACATAGTGTATGAAAGACAACCAAATTGTTGTATGATTTTAAATTATTCATTTTTCACTTGTTATGAAGTTGAAGTACACTTCATTGGAATTCCAACACAATTTGCGGTTTCAAAATCCAATCATTTTTGAGCATGCTAGAGTTTTATGAAGTTGATGAACTTTCCAATGAAATTGACTGGAAAACTTGTAAGATTCCTATACCCGACTATACAATACATTGTCTTGAAAGCATTTCCCTCTATTCATAGGGGAGGAATGGTTTGGATTCTATTTTGTTTGAAAAGCTAAAAATTTTATTTAAGAAGATTTAAGTATTTGGATGAATTATATGTAAACCAAATTTCCATACCATTGTATGTTCATAATCATTGGTATGGGCTCTCAAATTCAAACTACAATAGAATATTCTTTCAAGATTATTTTGAAGCTTTTGTTTGAAGTAGAAACTATATTTTAGAAGATTCATTTGACTTGGGAAGATTTCAACATTCAAAATGGATTATTATTCTTTCTAGCAATGATTTCAAATTTTTTTTGGGAGAAGTCAAGAATTATGAGTGTAATTGTTTATGTGAAAGCTAGAGAGTCCATTGAGTATTAAAAATTACAACCATCATCAGCCCTCGAAGGGGCCGCAATAGACGGTGCAATTATGTAAATAAATATATATGTATATGTATATATATATATATATATGTAGGTATGTATATAATTAAATTTTGAAATTTGATATGGCATGAGTGGTGCCATATCAGCGCTATTGGTGCCATGTCAACACTAGGTCAGATTGATTTTTTTTTTTTTTTTCCATTCCATAATTGCATCCGGGGTTGTCAAAAATAAAAAACTAACAGCCCCTTTGAGGGCTGAAATTTTTCCTAATGAAGTTGTCCATCATTGTTCATTGATGTATTAAAATTTAACTATCTTGTTGGTAATACCCCATTTTCTTTTTTGCATACAATCATTTTAAATGATGACATTATACATTTACCATGAACTTAGACGTATTTCTTTCAAATGCACATTGATTTTTATAGTACATTTTTCCATCCCTACCTACTAGATTAGCATAATTTCTAATAGAATCATGTTCCTTCCTAGAAGGTCCCAGGTTTTGTTGAAAATTGTCAAATGAGGAAATGAGGATCTGTAAATTGAAGTAATAACTCCAAGTCCAAAACACACATATTGATTTTGTATCATTTCTAGATAAATATTGTTCATATAAACAAAGGTAAATGAAGAAAAATTGCAAAGTCAACTTTTGGACTTTAAAAGAATGACAAGGCTCATGTAACCTCATTTTTTGAAGAGATTTTTTGAAATTTTTTCTTGAGATAGAAAATCTTATTAATTTTTGGGAATGTAATTTTATTTCAATTGGTGCCTAGGAGCAAAAGTTATGCCACAATAAGCTCAAGAGGGCAAAGACTATACAACAAAAACATCTACAAACTTGAAATTATTATTTTTTAATTATTTTTTTTGTAGATTATGTTTCTATCTATACAAAAAGGTTTGAATCATTCCATTTGGATTAGTGATTTGAAGTTATGGAACTTCTTGTTTTGCGGGCAATCATAAAAGCACTACTTTTAACATTATTTTATTTATTCTATAAGGTGGAGGCAGGACTTTATCCCTGCTTTTAGTGTTAAGTATACTTGCTCAAACAATCTTACTATTGGGATTAGTGTGTTTTAATTCCATCTTAAAGCTATTTACAATTTAGTTTTTCACATGATCTTGTACCAACTTCTACTTAATAATTTTGTAAGAATGAAATCAAATGTTTAAAAAAAAAATTCAAGACTCTTAACTCAAATCTTGACTATCAAAAAAATTTTAATCAAAATGTTTTGTGTAAAAATTTTAAGTTAATAAGATTCAAAGTCAAGGAACATACTAAAAAATACATATTTGTGTTTTTTAAGTTAAACACAAATATCTTTGCAATCTACGTAGTGATAGTTTTTGAAACTTCTTCTCGACATTATTATACTAGTCTAATACAAGCCCTCATAGTTGGATATGAAAAAAAAAAAAATTATTAAAGTTTTTTTCATTCTTTGCAATAATAATGGCACTTAAAAGTGTTTTTTGCTAGAAAAAAGGGCCTTAGGACTTTAGGTGTTCATTGTCTTAAGCTTAATTAGGAGTTATTTAACATTAATAGTATTCTTTTAGTCCTTTTAGTCTTTGAGTAAAAATTAGAGATGTGTATTGAAAAGTCATAGCTAAATATATCAGCCCTAAAAAGGCACCGAGGACATTTTTGTCCTTTGGCTTAGTTTGCATATATTAAAGAATAGATGATTTTTTATCAAATTTTTTGTGTGCAACTTTTTGGATGTTATATCCACATTATTGAATTTAGATGTTGACATTTCACTTGTTTTTTTAATTTTATATGGGATAGTTTATTAAAAAAAGATGGTACACAATTTGTAGTATTATGTATTTCAATTCTTTGAGGGTTTTTACTTAAAAGCTTGACTTTGACATTCAAAAGGATTTTGTTGGAGAAGAAATGACAAAATGAAGCTTCTTATGAGAAGTTTCTTCCCTATGTGGACATCCTTAATCACTAAAGGACGAAGGCTTTTTTTGACCCAAAAGCATTCAAAACTGCCAATTCTATAGCAAAGATTCATAAAAAATGAACTTTTTTTTTTTTTTGCACATCTAACCATAGGATCTTACACCTTACTAGTATGAGAATGCGTGGAAATAATTTAAGTTTAAAGTTAAAAAATTAAGTTTTTTAGCACATTGTGGGACTAGATTTTTTTACTTTGAACATTTTTAACTTTAAATTTTTGCACTACAGAGTTTTGAGCTTTAAATCTTTATAGTGGAGAATTGAGTTGAGAGTCTAGCAAAAAAAGAAAAATTCCCAAAACCTTAATTTCCATTATTAAGAAATTTATTAAGTAGAGTAGATACAAGATACAAGGAAAATTTAAAATATTCATATCTTTTATTACGGAATTAAAAAGCACTAATACCAATAAGGAGATTCTAGCAAAAAAACTAGACATTGTAGAATCTTTTTTTTTTGAAAAATTATAAAAATTGCATTCAGAAATGAATCCTACAAGTTATTTTTTTCAAGAAGATGCTCTAAATGCCCGAAAAACAAGATTGTCCCTAACCTTCTCATAAAAAATCCAATTGAAATTAATCAAAACTTTCCAAATAGAAAAAAATATAATCTAAAAGAAAAAAAAAATTGCAAATTTTTTTTCTACCCCCGAACACTGTTTTGAGCTTATTTGGGCATAACTTTTTTTTGTGTGCACCAATTGAAAAAAAATTATTTTCCCACGAAGGTTAGCAATTTTTCTATCTTCATAAAAAATTTCAAAAAATCAGAATAAAAATTCAGCCTGTACGTACCTGCCCAAAATTGCATTTGTTTTCCAAAGGGACAATGGTCCTTTAGGGTTAAAACAAGCATTTCATTGAGGTTTTAAGTTGAGGATCTATAACCACATTTCTAAATATAGAATGACTAATAGTAATTTTATTACACCACAATGTTGACTTCTACATTATACTTCTATTATGAAAAAAAATTGTTTTCTTATGCATTATTTGTATTTGATATGAATTTTCTTCATTCTTTCTTCAAAAATTAATGGTAATTTGAAATTTACACAAAAGAATTAAAAAATTTTATGACATATATTAGACTTGTAATTACATCTTTGAAAAATAAATACAACAAAATTAACTCAATATTAGAGAAAAAATAGAGGACACAAAGTGAAGGACT
The DNA here is from genome assembly GCA_963969595.1 of Neckera pumila. NCBI lineage: Eukaryota > Viridiplantae > Streptophyta > Bryopsida > Hypnales > Neckeraceae > Neckera > Neckera pumila. The sequence goes on along the minus strand of OZ018408.1, from coordinate 48,442,511 downwards.
TTCAAGTTTGACTATACCGTCATAGGCTCTGTCCTTTAGCGGTTAACTTCCAAAATGTGTTGTTATTGTTAAAAAGCATTGCGGTTATTTTTTTCATTGTATTCATATATTTTATTATTTACTTTAAACTTGATAAATGATTTAATTCAGTTGCAAAAGATATCAAAGTGACTTTAAAATTCAAATGTTAAAATATGCATTGGATTAAAGTTGTAGGGCAAGAAGCATTTTAATGCCACTTTTGGAATTTCTAAAAATGTATTTTTAGGAGATAAATTTAACTCATATGCAAGCTACTTCAATAAAATGTACCATGTTTTTTCTATTATCCTTAACATTGCCAATTTATTTCCAAGTTTTATGATTAGTATGATTTATTTTGAGAATTTGAAAACCTATAATTTTTTTAAATTTACACATCTTCATTTAGAGACATTTTGTCGAGGCATTATATTTTCAGAAACAAAAAGTTCAAAACTTCACTTTAGAGCCGTAAAAAAAATTAAAAATTTCAAATACTTAGATTGCCTTTTAGAGCTATTAAAAAATATTCACACTTTTTCAAAAATTGCATAAAGCACTTCAAAAGTACCTTATCAAATTATCAAATTATCAAATTTAATGATTTATATAAGCATATACATTTATAAAGAACAAATTAGAAAAAACAAAGCACTTAAAACTCATCAAAATTTATTAGTTTTAGGTCAACTGGTACAAAACCACATCTAAAAGCTAAAGGCAAGCCACTTTTTTTAGCACTTTATCTTGCTTCCATACATAAAAATTGAATTTGAGATGAATTCATGGTCAACCAATGTCTAATGCAAAACCACATCTAAAAGCTAAAGGCATGCCATTTTTTTTAGCATTTTATCTTGCTTCCACCCTTATAAGAATTGAATTTGAGATGAATTCAAAATCAAATAACAAGAGAATGGTGATTACAACTAAGGCCATGATCTTAAATGATAATAGTCATTAATCCAATGATTTTTATAAACATAAATTATTAAAAAATAATTCATAAGTGTTCAAGATAGAAATAATAAAGTTTAGAAGTTATTAATTGATTTAAATGTATCGTTAAACATAATTTTACTATTTTAAATATAATCTATGATTTAATCCTCTTTTTATTTGGAAATTCAATTCTATTCTTTAAAGTATGATTAATTTGACTCTTATAGACATGGAAGTAGCTACAATTGTCTTCTCAAGAATTTCAAGATTGATAAAAATAATAAATTAACTCTTACAAATTCTAGCGCACATGCGCAAATTGTACCCATGAAAGGAGACTTTTCACCACTTCATCTCAAAAAAATCCTAGTCATTGTCATATGACATTTATGTGACTCTCACTGTATAAACTTCAATAATCCACTAGATTCGATTAGATCACATGATCAAAAAAGTTACAAAGTGACAACTTAAAAAAATTCCAATTTAAGGAAATTTTTAGAAAAGGTTTTATAATAGCATGACTTTTGAAAAGTTTCCAAAAATTCAAAGTATATTAAGTCCGTATAAAGGTTACATCAATTGTTGTATTTCTTAGTAAGGACGCAAATTCATGTCACATTCCAAATGAGTACAATGCAAAAGCATTTCACCCCACACAAATTTAAAATAATATTTCTTTAGTAATTTAATATCACACATGTACAAATAGGATACTACATAGTGTAGGAATGCTTTAAAGTAAGAAAACCATACAAAAAGTTACTCAATAGGCCTTATGGAACATGTTCCAAAATTCAATTCTTATTTTTACATTTTTCTTTCTCTTCAACTTTTGGAAGGGGGAGGGAATTTATGTAGCACTTAAGACAAACAAAAGGAAACCCAAATTAGGAAGCCAATTTTCCAAGGTGACATGTACTTTGGCACAAGTCTTGGAGCCTTAGCTGAACTTGTTTCTTTTATTTTTAAGCAATACACTTTCTTGTGCAGTTCCTTTTTTGCAATCTCTTACAACCTCTTTCAATACTTTTCAATCTTTTTCAATCCCTTACAATCTTTTTGTGCTCACTCTTGCAACTATTGTTATTTGTTTCAGTTTGAAGTTCCTCTATTTTGAACATCAATTTCTTGTCTTTATAAATGTACTGGATGGTATGAAATGTGTAGAAGTAAACTTAAAGCTATAACCATATAGATTGTAAGATATTGGCATTTAAAGTTAAAATATTTTTAAATTATTTAAAATATATATAAAAAATAAATAATTCTCTCTTTTCAATATTAGATTATAAGTCTTTGAATCTTCTTGACCTAAATTTTGCACTACATTGTTGAGACATTGAAAATTCTTCATAGTGGAGAATTGAGTTCAAAGTTCCAAGAAAAAAATTTAGAAAAAAATATTATCAATAAGATTATCAATTGATAATAGTTGAAATCTCATTGATGATAGTTGAAATCTCATTAAGAATAGTTGGATTTGTTTTTGAGTTTTATATTATTGTTATTTACTTTAACAAGGATTGTATTTTTATGTTCATATTATTTGAGGATTTTTTTCCTTAGTTCCCATATTTCATTTTGATGTTTAAAATCTTAGATTGGATTTTTAAATGCATAATTATCATTTTTTTGGCAATTGTGCATTTTATACAAATTATGAGGTGGAAAGATTCTTCAATATTAAATTAAAGATCATGAGAAGTTGTGGCAAAATATAGTAAATTTTCTAGTGCAAATTTAGGTGCAAAAATGTGTCATTTGGGGCAAGAACATGTGAAAATTGAGTATTTATGCAATTATCCAAGGTCCAAGTTGTGTTTTTTACACAGTATAACTTTTTTTCATGGGCACCAATTGAGAAAAAATCATAAATTTATAAAGCTAATATTTTCTTCAATATTAAGAAAATGTTTCAAAAGTCATGCCAAAATTGAGATTTCAAATCCTTTCATTTGTCTTTCAAGGGGACACTGCCTCTTTATGGTCAAAAAATTCTCTTTGATAAATCCGTGTCACACTCTAACAAAATAAAACTCTAAAGTGATGCCAAAAATACCTAAACTATAAAAAAATTCAAAACATATGAGTTCACATGAAAGTTGCATCTTTTGTAGTGAATATCATAAAAATGTTAATTTAGGGATGTACACCTATTTATCATGTAAGTAAGGTCACAAAATTCCTCTCACTTTAAACATAAGATTCCATTTAATGCAAGTTGTATCTTCTGCGGTGAAAGTGATATCAATATTAAATGACACTAACTAATAAATGTGCGTTTATAGAGATGTACCTTCATTTATCTTGTAAGTAATATTATAAAATTTGTGTCACCTCCAAATGAATCCTACCAATACAAGCTGCACTTTCTATAGTGAAAGTCATATCAATGTCATATGCAATTGATAAAAGTGTTTTTTGGAGATGTACGCTCATTCATCCTGTAAGCAAGGTTACAAAAGTCTTATTACCTTTTAAATGAGTCCTGCCAATGTCAATTGCATCTTCTATAATGAAGGTCAATTGCATTCAGATAAAAGTGTGGTTTTTGGCGGTGTACACTCATTTATCCTATGATCAAAGGTCACAAATTTCCTATCACTTCAAAAATGAGTCCCGCCAAATGAATGCAAGTTGCATCTTCCGCAGCGAAAGTCATATCAATGTCATGTGACACTGGTAAAAGTGTTTTATTGGAGATGTACATTCATTCATCCTGTAAGCAAGGTCACAAAATTTCTTTCACCTCCAAAATGAATCCCGCTAATGCAAGTTGCATCTTCTACAATGAAAGTCATATAAATGCCATGTGACACTAGTAAAGTTGTATATTTTTTGGAGATGTACACTCATTTATCTTATAAGCAAGGTCACAAAATTTTGTCACCTCCAAAATATTTCATTCCAGTACAAATTTAAAACATTTTACCTTTGATAAACTACTTATTGTCATATATGCACTAATTGGATCAAGCAATGCACTGATGCCCAACCAAACAAAAAAAACATACTCCAAAATCACGCCATAGGCCTTGTGGTACTTGGCCTACAACTCAATTCCTCTTTTCTTCCTCTTTTTTTCTTTCTTTCATCCTTTATTGTCAGGATGTTTCATTTGTGTAGCATGCAAGACAAATGAAATGGAACCAAAACCAACCTTGGAGCACTTCCCAAAGTCCTAGGTGCCTAGGCATTAGACCAAAATATCAAATATAATGCATACCTCCATTATTAATGTTTTCAATTTTTTCCTCACATATATTATTCATAATCTTGTTTTCCACATTTCATATATGGGGTTTTGCTTGTTATAATACAAGGTTATAATACAAGGTTTGCTTGTTATAACACAAGGTTTTTTTGTCACAATGTACTAAATATGAAGCAATCTTCTAATAAACTTGAAAAACTCCAATACTAAAATGCACACTGAACTTGTCATTGAGGATCATTTTTAGCAGATTGAGATTACTAGAGCTATAAGAATTGAATTTGAATCTCCAAGTGTTCAAATTGAGAAATTTACATCCAAAAGAAATGTACTCTATATTCTAAATTTAGAGGTCCAAATGTAAATTTAGAGTATAGAATACAATTTTTTATAAAGTTCATGAATTTGCAACAATAAAAAGGGGCTCATTTATAGTACAAATGTTCTAGTATAGATTTGCATATTTTAGTGTAAATTTAAAAATTTTGATATAATATTAGAGCAAATCGAGCATTCCTATGCATCTCAAGTGCTTCATGAAACCTTTTATAAGGTGGGTGGCTCAAAAAGTGACCCTTTAAGGACTTTTGGGCCCTTTTGATGGATTTCAGATGCTCAAAAATATTTTCCATTATTTTTCATTTAAAGAAAAATAGATGCAGAATCTAACACAAGTGATTTTATGTTTTTTGGAGCACATATGATTTACTTATGAATGTCCTAAGAATTTTGTGGTAGGCATCTATTCTTGCTTATAGGACTCACGCGCAGGACCAAAAACAAGCATTGCCACATTCAAAAAATAATACATAAGGTTCTTAATGCACCCTTTACTAAACCTAAACGAACCCTACATTCTTTTAACATTTGTAAGTAGGCATTTATGCAATCAATTCTCGATGAGTAAAATTAAGTGGACACACCTTGGCTTTGAAATAGACCTTCCTTAACTCTTATTCCATCTATTGGCAAAGTATGAAGCAATATATGACAAGTCTCAATTATGCTCACATTGTTGGCAATCCATTTTAGAACTACTTTGTGTCCATTTTAGAGCTCCCTACAGGGCTGTTTGAAGAAGGTCGTTTTTTGAACCATCTACCTTACTGTAGTTTGCAATTGCTCATATGCTTCATATAATCATATTGATCTTCAAGATATATTGTCCAATGCATACAAAGTTTTCATAGTAGTTGTGACTATGAGACATACAATTGTATACAATTACATGACTAAAATGTTTCATGCAAAGCATATACACCCATATTTATCACTTTCCACAATGCAACACCTCCATTTGGAACAACTACAATAAAACTTACATATTGACAATGCATGATGTAATCATTACATGAGAGTCTAGGAAACCTTTATGTCTAGTTTTGAGACACTTACACACATACTTTTGAGATTTCATAATTTATTTGTATTCTATCCACATCCTCATGCTAAAGTGCTTTGATGTCCTCTTTCACTTGCCAATGATATCTAATATAAATATATAATGTTTTATGGTAATTGTATGTATCCTTAGTTGCTATTAGTGTAGATTATAGGTAGACTTTTATTATTATTATTTCAAACAATAGTCCAAGAGTGGTCACTTCCACCTATAGCTATAGTACAAGCTCTAAAGGAGTTTTGCACGAAGAAAAACAATGCCCTAGGAATGGACACAGAGTTGTAAACTTGTTGCAAGATGAAGCTACTTTTCTTCTTCGGAATGTCAAAGTCACAGAAAGGAGCATGCAATGTTGGCCACATGAGATGTCACACTTGTAGACTAATCTGATGTTATGCAGGTTTCAATTGAACTTGGACACTGCTGCCAATGTGGACAGACATTTGTGCCCAATAGTATTATATCTTGAGAATCATATACACAAACTTCTTATACATTTATGAAGTCAGAAAGGAAGAGCCATTTCTTTTGGCAAAACTTCTAGCCTATCTGTGATGCGCTTTGGGAGATTTGACATACCAGTTCTACCACAAAACTCTATAAAAAAAGGACAAGTAGCAATTGAAGGGGTTTGTGATTTCAGTGCTATAAGAGGAGATCGTACAACACCTCAGGTTGTTGTCGAAATGGAGAACAGAGTCTCTGCAGTCATCACAAAACAAAGCATCAACAAATCTGTTATACTCTCGTGCAATTTCACCTACTAATATTTCAAGGATTGACAAGAGGTGAATATTACGAGGGCATTTGTACTTCCATGGTACTATTTTGTTACAAATGGAGACAAACCCAAATTTCATGGGCGAGAGGGATGAAGTATCCAAACCTCAATAACAGCTGCCACTTGCACTAGAGTAGCCTCTGACCATGGACGGCCGATGAGTTGCAAACCAATTGGCAAGCCATTTTCATCATGCCCAACCTGAAAGCCCAATTCACTTTTACATTAATCCACCATGTCCATTGGATCATGTCAAGTTGACTAGGTGAGCACAATTTAGGAAAAAAAAAAGGTTGAAGCTATAGATTACAACAAACCCACTTTAAGGAATTAGGATTGGTTTAGGATTCTCTGGACAAGTCTTGATAACAAGGAGAAAGTGGAGGCCAAGACATACTTAGCTATTTGGAGCTCTTAGAGGACAAGATGGCAATACTTTAAAACATAAACAATCTAAATGGTCTTGCCTGTTTGACCATTTTGTTGGCTGATGGTGATTGGAGCACTCCACAAAATGGTCACCCAGACAAGATCACTTACTGAAAGTGTTGCCATGCAAGTATCCATGTCATTTTATCATCCTCAGTCGAGATTCTCTCAATGGCCGTCTAGACAAAGTGTAAAGCCCTTCAGAGCAAACTCTACAACTTCTGACTACCGTAATCCCTTTTGCGATAAAGTTGGTCGAAGTGTCTTGCCCTCAACGCTTGTCCAGAGGAATGTGAACCGACTTTTAATGTGTTCAGGATACTACTCCAAAGAACACTTACCGGGACAGAAATAGCTGGTAACCCGAGAAAATTTCCAGCGATCTGGAAGCGCATCAACTCGGCTGCAGCACAAGACAGTAATAAATGTCAAAGATTTTGGTAAGAAATCAATGTATGTTTTTGTAATTTGCCGAAGGTTTCTACATGGCCTGATACTCGTCAATTCACGAGCATGCTAAAATTGGAGGACTCTTCAAATTGGCAATAAGATATTTGGTGTATATCACTGATTTCAACTAATCAATACAACACAAACGAAGATGGATGCTTTACCTCCAACGACATAGTCCAGTTCACCACATCTTTCAGCATTGCTCCGAATTAGTGGTGCAGTCGCCCTATTAAGCATGTTACCACAAATTTATTAGACATTTCATCTTTGATTCTGTGTCCAATTCAAATTCCACATTATGAGGAACTTGAACTCGAAAATTTCAAGACTTGCAAGACTTGAATGATCGAGCAATCAACTTACCCTGTAGTAGGTGTGATGATGATATCAGCCTTCTTGAAGATCTCATTGTGATATTGCATCTGCCGAAACCTGAATCATACGAAGAAATATTGTCGCTTACGAGTTTAAATTCCTTTCGAGGTTTCTGAAACTTTGGTTGCAAATCAACTATGAGCATTACTCTTCATTAGAACTTAGTGCATTATTTCAGTTCTAGAGCCGTAGAATAAAAGGGATACTTAGTGAAATTCAAACTTAATGATATCTGCTTTACATATTATATGATAGCTCTGGTCCCAACACATACCTTATCCTTTGTGCAGCAATGAATTCATGGCTACTAAAGCTTTTATAAATGGAGAACCCAACTCGCACGTCTGCACCGGATGCAGCGACCCCTCTGTTTGTCACTCACAGAGCAGACACCACAATCAGAGAACAACCTAGAATAACATCACATACAGGGTGAAATGATCAAGAAGGCTTACGATTTCTGGTAGTCAAGACCAAGCGAAGTGTCACATTCACAGCCAATGGTCACAAAATGTGACAATCTCATCTCCTCGAGCTCGGGAATGGTCACTTCCACTATCTGTGATGGCCCAGAAAGACAAAAATATATCATGAGGACATATTAATTCATGGTTTCCTCTCGAAAATGGAATAAAATCAACAATGAGTATACTGAGTAAACTCAAATGAAATGAGTCTTCTGCTTCTACATTGCATTGTAAGCATGCCAAGACAATTAGAAACGCAGAAAATCTCACCTTGGTATTAAAGGACTGTTGCACTGATTGCACTGCTCGGGAGCATGCATTCCGTACAGGTTCGTCGCAATCTTCAAACCACTGCAAAATGAACCTACAGTTCAAATAGCCAATAGCGTGCCTAAAGAAGATCGAAGAAGAGAAAAGAACGGAACACAATCAGTGGCCTCTTTGTTCGAGCGTCTGTATGTCTTATTCGAAAGATCGTCCTACCTTTGTGTACTTGGCGAACTTTAGATCTCCCATCAGTTTTGCAATGCTGGTGAGCTCCTCATTTGATTCCTTCAAAAGTGGCAAGTTTGCTGGCGGCTGCAAAACATTCAGGATCAGTGAGTGCTAGAATTATCACGAAGTAGATCGGCAAAAATATGCTTTTCATACTAAAGATCTCTTTTATAAATCGAGAACGTACCGGGAAGGACACTATATCGTCGTCGGGAAGAGGCCCGTGCATTGCAGCATACCTACAAAATCAGATTGCAAATGTGAAGACATTGAAAATATATTTAAAAACTTGTTACTAAGGAGACCTGAATCGAAACTCAGCACTTACGGAGGCCATGTCCATTGATTGAATTTGCTTACATGATGAGTGAATCTTCCACGGATGCCGTAAGAGTACCCAACATTCCCACCGTCCAATTCAATGGCAAAACACTGCACGAGACACGAGCACTCAATTAATCTATCAGCAGATGACAGAATTTGCACATGGATTCCTGACGAGACTTATCTTACTTGAATGACTCCACTGGTAACTGAATTTAGACTCTGATGATATCCTCAAAAATACAAAGATTCAAGAGCGGTCCACGAACATATCCAGGATGCACTAGAGCTTCGAAATTCAGACATTCCAGCAAATCAGAAGCTAAATTCTGAAAGGATGAGGAGTTCCAAACCGGGCCTCATGATCTTGTTTATCAGGTTCATATAAGTCACATGTAGACTCTGTCCAGTTTCAGTAATTTACAAACACATGCCATGTTCTTTATTGATCCTGATGACAAAATTTGGCTCCTTTTGAACTATATTTTCCCAATATGATCAGGTCTCCATAGTGTCAAGTTTTAAAATACACTAATTCGTTTTCAAGCCATGAATCCTTGATCCTGTTAGGGTTAAATTGCCGTCCGCAACCACCTTGCAGTTCATTTCATACTATTGAGTGCAGAGACAGCTAGAATCATGTCCAAGTAAAGCTTGAGATGTCATGCCGGGGTGCGGAAGAAGAAGGACATACCCAGCACTTGAAGTCCGGCCGAATGTGGGCTTGAGTCCCACCACTCCGCATAAACCGGCGGGCATCCGCACTGAGCCTGCCATATATCCCGAACTACTGGTAAGACAAAGTACTAAGTGGATCCTACAAGTCTTTCACACGCTTGGGAGTGAATGGGAGATGTAAGTTCAAAACTCAATGCTGCATGATAGATTAGTACGGTCTGCTTAATTAGGAAGACACAGGATTGGTCTTCAGTCTTCACCTCCTCCATCGACACCCAGTGCAGCTGGGCAGAGGCCAGCTGCCACTGCTGCTGCTGAGCCTCCTGACGAGCCTCCAGATATTCTTGCCTTGTCATATGGGTTACGGGTGGCCCTGCGTCACAGAAACAAGAACTAGGACCGTCAGTGGCCTGCAGTTAGAGATCAATACGCTTTGGAAACCCTGCTGCATCATCAAGAAGGCAGTTTCAGGAAGTAGTACGATGCTTCTCTCTTGCTTTAAATTCTTAGCAGGAACTTCAGAGAGTGGAACCATTCTGCATCATGGATTGAAAATAATAATGAACAGTTGAGGGAGCTTTAATTGGCTCAAGAAGTAATAAATCTATTTACCCATAATGTGGGTTGATACCAGTAGTGCCCATCCCAAGTTCGTGCATGTTGGTCTTTCCAACCATTACAGCTCCACATGAACGCAAGCGCTTCACCGCCTCGGCATCCTGCTTCGCCTGCCGCACCTTGCCCAGCCAAGTCGTGCCCCCTGCACAACAATTTTTTACTCTAATCCTTAAACCTTTTAGGATCAACAATAAATGTTAACCCCTAAAAGACACACATTGGGCCCCGTGATGATTTAGCAGTTTTATGGCTACTTCTCTTTTTGTCCGATCTTACTTATTATTGACCAGTACATTCAGTGTCCTTCACTGATTCTGGTTGTACGAAACTTGGCCCCAACTGAATTCTATCATTTTCACAATCTGATCTATCAAATTAGATATTTTCAAACCACAAATCCTTGCTTCTATTTGTTTTTTGCTTCTTTCCGGTTTAATCCTTAAAGGACCAAGTGACCGTTCAATGTACGCAAGAGATCTCAGGCAGTTAAGCACAAGTCAATTTTGGTTGAATGTTAACAAAATTCTGGGACAAGGTGTGAACATGTACCCCTTAGTGGAAGTATAATGTATTTTCCAATCAGGTGCCTAGATCAAAAATTATCTTACTCTAAACTTTTCGGACAGCCAAGCTAGTCTAGTAGCATGTGCAAAATTCCTCCTCTACTTCAATCTGAAATTTGGCAAGTATCTAACTGACATGATACAAAGATGCAAATACAAAAAAAATAATCATATGTACTGTAAAAATCTCACTCTAGGAGTTAAAGTTCAAAAGTTGGCAAAAAACTTTTTCTTTGAACTTCAAACACTATAACCTTTCAATGCGTGAAATCAAAGTTTCTGAAATTTTTTCCACACCTTTCGTTCTCATTGCCGTAAAGAGTGGCATTTTTTCACAAAATGTACCTCTCAGTCCTTTAGAGGGGTTAAATTCAATTCCAAGCTAGCTGTCATTAGTTACACGACACACCCTCGCTGATGGTTCAGTTGTGATTCTCGTACCAGAAGTCGCATAAGGTAAGCAGTCTATTTCATCCTTTACAGCAATAGGGACCCCATCCAAAACTGACAACGGTTTTCCTGCAACACTTACAAACGAACTATGAATTAGAACCAGAGGAGATTCCTTGAATACGGTGGCAGGGATATTCAAATATCAATATAAAACACAAGAATATTTGGGGGATTCAAGGAATGCACTACAGTATATGGAAAGGACTTGGCCATGCACCTTGTTTGTAACGTTCAGTGGAAGCGGCAGCCTGTGCAAGCACGTTTCGTGAGTCCACTGCTATGAACAGGTTCATTTTAGGGTTCTGCTTACTAGAATCCTCGACTGCAGATAGAAACCGCTCCGCCACCTGCACCACATGTTACATGGTTAATGCCATTGATACACATACTCGAAACAAGTGCACATAATTATCTGCACTTGCTTAAAGAGAAAGCATTGGCATACAATAAGTCTCTTGCAATGGTCATACAATAAATCTCTTACAATCGATGGCTGTAGATAAAACGCACAAGTATAGAATCAACTTTCTTACAATATGAACAAAATTTCTTGCAGCCAGTTGGTTGCAGTTATAGCGTGGAGAAGGGAAATTGTGCAATCCATGGCATGTTTACCCTAGTACCTGTGTTGGAGTCAGCCTTCCTGAAGTGTAAGCGTGGGCGTAGTCACGAATGGTCCAATGGCGAAAACTCTGTTTCCCTTCCCCTCCATCCTTTGATTCCCTTGCTACGTGCGTTGGCAAGCCTTCCACAGCACATTGTAAATTCGCGATGGGCATCGTGCCTGGCTCGACTCGTTGCACCCTTTTCTCCGGAACACACTTCGCTGCAAACACAGAGATTCTTAACATTTGTTCAAGAATTCCACGGAGGTTAATGAGATTAAATTTGGGAGTGATTAGGATTATACCAAGCTCGTAAGCAAATCGCGGAGTGTACATGGGTGGTTCCACGTAATCCGACTCCACGAGTGTCTGAAAACCAACACACGAAAGTCAAGGAACGAAATTAAAAAAAGACGAGTGGCACTATGTCCAAGAAATTGCTTTCGTTATCTGTAGGGGAATGTAATCGGCCACAACCTTAGTAAGTAGGTTATCCTTCTTCATCTTGGGAATTATGATCGAGCACGTCACTCCCGTCTCCAAGAGCCATCTGAAGCACTGGAGGAGAAACCCCGACAAGATCGGCGCTGCGAACCACAAACAATCAACCAAATCACTTAAAATACTCTTCCGATTCCCGCAATGTCAATGAAAGACGTTTCCTTGGCGAAATTCAAATCCGATCAAACGATGCTGCCAAACCGTGGCAGCATTATTTCTACCAATACACTCTTCCACGGAAGAAAAAATTTCAAAGACAGCATGCCGTTACTGCTCGAGTGTGAGGCTAAAAGTTCAAGAAGAGACAAGGGCGCGCGTCCAATTTCAGCGCCAAATCTCTTTCTTGAGGATTCAAATTTTTTCAAAATCTCGTCGAAAACAGGGACGGGAGCCTCAACCCGCCATAAGTATCACAATAGCGTAGAAGTACTCTAGTACTGCGAATGGAGGAATGTTCAACTATGTCAGTTAACTAGAGGCACCTTTGCGACTTGCATTTCTGCAGGTTTGAGTGTGACAATTGTCACCGAAACTCTAACTGAGAGTTGATGACACAAAGTACGGGGAGGTCGATTCTAGCGTGGATTCCGAAGAAGCGTGTCTGCAGAGCTAGGATTCAAGCTTGCCGACGTTCATTCTAATCTAGAAGGTGCGTCTCTATTTAAGTTACTATCTTGTCCCCCCTCTCAACATAAATTTTTGCACGAGAGAACAGTGGTTTGGAACTAATTGGAAGTCCTCTGGCTTTGGCAAATTCTTTGACGACAAAAAGCAGATTACAGGAAAGAGAGGAGAAGGCAGCCAAGCAAAGTTATACCTCTTACAACGACAGACACGTAGTCTGCTTTGCTATCCTCGTCGGTGCTGTTGGGCTCCATGTCTGCTGCTGCTGCTCCTTCTTCTCTCAAATGGCGTTGGCAGCAACCTATTTATCAATCTAATTTAGCCTGTAAGTACAAAACTCTTAGCGAACTTCCCTTGCTTGACTATGGAGTTTTGCAAGCCACAAGTCACACTCTCGTGCCTTGACTTGTTCTTCAAGTGATCCGAGATACTCGCCTGAAGAAAGAGCGACAACGTTGGATATGTGCAAGCAACTGTAATGGCGGCTCACTCGCCTTAAGAAAGAGCGACAACGTTGAATATATGCAAGCAACTGCAACTTATTAGTGGCGTCTCACGCCACATTCATTGCAGTTGGTCGACTGATTCGTGGGAGTTTCGCTACTGTAGCTGGTGATCGAATTGAATGAGATGCAATCCTGTTGCTGCTGCATGAGAAAAAACAATACGAGGGATTCAATTGCATCATGCAAAAGTTATGTGCAGGCAAGAAAATTTCGAAGCTCGCAATTCCCGCTCAACCAGCTGTTTGATCTCTCGTAAGGTTACTCTCTAGGAAAAATCTTGAGGTTTAGTTAGTTCTGTAGCTGACCACAGACTAAATTCAAGGTCCCCAAGTCTTGCACTCATAATCTTCTGAACTCACTGCACAGACCCACATTAGCCTACCACCAACCCTGTTTGCTGATTTTCCATATGAAACTGACAACCCCTGCTGTCATTCTGTCAACATGCATGTTTATATTTTCTGCTGCTACTAATGAATCTTTATAATGGTACTGCTTCTAAATGCACTCTCACGTGTGTTGTAAGTTGACATGTGTCCAATCACATGTGTACAGATTCTGAGAAGGTAAAAGAAATGTGCGGTTATAGATTGTCATAGTGTGTCATAGAGTGTCATTGGAAGAGTATGATGCTGGGACTGCAGCCAGAGCGTGGGGATTAAAAGTTTAAGACTAGCCCAATTGATGAAGTGCAGGCTACCTGGTGAACATAACATGTAATCTAATGGAAAGAAGAAGAAGCAAATTTACTGATCATGTGGACCAGAGTTTTAGTTTTCAGTTGGCAGGTTTTTGCATGTTGGTTCCTACAAATTTGTGGCAGTGCAGGGAGGGCACTGGCCACTTAAATGAACTACACCATTGATCTTAGAAGATCTTAGAAAATCAATGGTGCAGAGTCTTGAGAGTGTTGCTTCAGCGAGTTGCAATAGGGTTGTTCCAAAACAAATGTTGGTGTGGACCAAACGGAGCTCTACTTTAACCCTCGAACGACACGGACGCTATTCTGTGGCGTTCCAATGACAATACTGTTGAGCTAAGAATAGTTCAAAAGCATTTTTTCATCCTCCTTTTCTTTGTTGACCTTTCACATTGGGTTATGAAGAGTATCCAATTGAGTTTGTACTCTTTCCAATTTTTGTCTTCACGGAAATGAGAAGCTATTAAAAAAAATATGCTATTTTTGAGTATTTTGGGAAGTTGTTGCTCCTTTCTCTTCAAAAATTCTTTAAGAAATTAATTTTCCACCAAAAAACCTAAAAAAGATTTGAAGTAAAGAAGACATGTACTTCCATCTCTGAAAAATAATTATAAACTTTTTCATACATATCTAGTTGCAAAATGGTAGCAAATTGAGTGATGGACAGCGAGGAAATCAATGGTCATGGGTCCGTCGTTTAGGGGTTAAATTGTCGTCAATCCAAACTCTAGCTCCAAGTTGCACATGGTGAGCCTTCTCTTGCTTGCTCATTCAAAGTTTCCAGATGTTGATCTTTCTTTCTACCTACGTCCAATTTTATGTCTTTCTGTCAAGCTCACTACTGTGATTCAACTACAATCGTACCCAGGCTTGGCTGTTGGAGCTCCAACAAATGACTCAGAATCTTTTTTTACCTGATTTGTATGTTTTTGATCTCTTCATACCAGTGTCTCTTGTGATTGATTCCTGGGTGAAAAAAAGAGCTGACAAGAAAACTTCAACCTGAATTTCAAAGTGCTTGTGTGTTCACACAGAAAGAAGTTTTGCATCAAGATACAATCAGGCGACCGACAGTAATTCTATGACAAGAGGGTGTTGGGGTATGCTGCTTTATACTATTAGAGCATCCCCACCGGGGCTCAGTGAGGCTGGCCGGGGCGCCATACGCTGAGCCTGGGAGCGGAATCGTCCCCCACCGTGACACATCCTGACAATTTTCAGCAACCGGGCATGGCCAAAGTCCAGTTTTTTCCCATAGCTTCAAGAGTCCGGTGAGATTGTCACAATCAGTGTTTTTTTTTGGACAAGTGTCGCCAGAAGCCTTCAAACCACTGGAGCAAATCTGGAGGGAGGGCATCCGACAGGCTGAAACGGTCTGACAAGTGCAAAATTTTGCCCAAAAAAAACCCGCTGGCCACAATGCCTTGGTCTGACAACTTTTCAATCGATTCTTGTTGCGTTTGACTGCTTTCCATTCAATTCCGTGTTTCATTGCTCTTTTTTAGTAACTCCAAGTCACAAACCGGGTCATGAGAGCGTGCCACGGTGAGGGAGAGTTGACTCACTGTGGCCGGGATTGCATTCCGCATGCCAACGCTAGCTTGCCGTGGGGATTTGGCCGCTCCACGGTGGCGACGCTCTTATTGTTTGTGAGAGCATCGCCACTTGTTCACAGGGAAGCTCCTGGTCCCGGCTTGAATGTGGCTGGGCAATAAAAGGTGGTCCAATGCAAACCTGGCCCGGGACAAAAAGAGATTGGTCATGCCCAAATTCTCTCTCCAAACACTAGGAGAGCGTCCCCGCCTTGCTTGTTGGCTTTTTACCTTTTATATCGGCCCATACCTTTTGTTGTGCTAAAACAATTAAAATATTATAAATCGCATTATACTTGCTTTCTTTTTTGTTTTTCATTGAAACAAATGAATTAAAATTTGTCTTAGCATGCTTTGCCAGGGCCATAGCCCATGAATGGGTGGCTTGTGTGTTGGGCCAGAAGGAGCCGGAGAAGTCCTAAGCGCACGCCACCACATTCCCTGAGCACAGTTTGGAGGGAATGGGTAGCAATGCTGTGACATTAGGTACCTTACCAAAAACACACTACACTGATAATGATATTTAGTGTTTGCAACAGTAATCACAAATTCAAACACTAAATGGCAACACCCCTACTAATGTAACCAACACTAAATAATTATCAATTACAATAATTTTTGTAATTTTCTGTTATTAAATTTCTAACATCTTTGAATTTAGTGTTAGTAAACAAATTACACAATCTTAGAACAAGCATTGTTTTTATATAATAACAATGTCAAAGAAAAGGAGAATGTGACTAAATTTAGAATAAGTAATAACCATTTACAATAAAATTGGAACTGGAAGCAAAAAATAGAGGCTGATTTGTGAAATGAAAACCTAAACTCAAATTGAAAGCTGAAAACCAAATGAGAATTATAAACTGAATTGTGGTGAAGTCTAGATGGCAAAGCAAGGCTAAAGGATGGCTGCAAAGTAAGGGTGACGGGGATGGTGGCACAATTAAGACAAAGGCGAGGATAAGCAGGGTAATAATATTTATTTATATCAAGGCAGTAGGGATACTTACACTATTTGTGACATAATACTAAATATCATTATTAGTATAGTTCAAATTAGTACACACTAAGATACCATTGTGTTGTACTAATTTTTACAAAACAAAGTGTTTTTGGTAAGAAAGAGGAATTCCAACTAGGAAGTGGTTGGCATAAATGAAGACTTTCTTCGCCAAAGATTCCATAATTCAATTAAGCAACTTAAATGTGACACTTATGCTGCATATTTTTAGAGTGATGGATTGCTAAAATTGACATTACTTGAGTTTATTATACGCTATCATCAAGAGCAGCTCTTCTGCATCAACATAGAAAGGAACATGAAAACCATTTCACAGAGTGACGTCGTAGGCGAGTTGCCGTTCTATCTCCCCTTTTTCTAAAACTATTGTAGTACAATGGATAGATGCATGGTTAAATGGCTCAATTTCTTGTCATATTCTTGAAAACTGCAAACAACTCATTTTCAATTTGATCTATAGGATACTTAAATTTATTATTTCTATGAGACAACTTGAATTTAGGTATTCAACTTGATGTTCAATAGTCCTATGATTTTTTAATTTTTTTTGTACATAGTATGTGAGCGCTAGGGACTTTTGAATAGAAGTGGATGTAACAAATCTGTTGTTAGCACAATTGAAAAGGACTTCTTAAATTCCTTTGCGTTAATCAAATGAATTATAGATACAAAGTTTTTAACAGAGTTTGAACTAATAAAGGACTTTTTGGACTTGGACTTTTGCCAAAAATGAACCACCCAATCATGCATCCACCCCAATCCACGCTTCACCCTTTGGCAACGCCTTATGTAATTTATATCATCAATGATGTCATGAAAGAAAATGATTCTTCCATAGTTAAAGGTTGAGTAGTTGCGTGGGCGCAAAAGACTACAGAAATACAATGGGCAAAGCATTGTAGTGTAACTCCACAAAGAGCCAACAACAATAATAGTGATGCATTGAAGCCCAAAAGTGTCGCCTTCTTGCAACAATCGTGATCACATCTATATTTCCATATGCAGTGAAGCTGCTCTAACATAATAATGGAGATTATTGCAAAGTTGCCACATGTCTAAGTCTCATCTTAAATCAATGTACTGGTAACATGTATGTGAACCATAAACATGGATTGGATGGAGTCTGAAGTCTTAGAACTATCCACATGAGCATCTAAGAGCAAGCTCAATGCAGTCTCTGCATAGGGCACCGGAAATTGGTAGGCCTGAGGCCGCATGCAGAGTAAGAGGGCAAGCAGGGCCTAACGCAACCTGCATTGCGCCCATTGCAGCCATGGGCGGAGGCTCGGCAAAGCACCACAAAATATATTTTTTTAATATTTTCAACAAAATCTCTTGCACTTTCCAATGTGGGCGCTTTGGATGGTGTTCAAATTTTTTGGCGCATCAAACAATAGGAGCTTCCATGTGATGTTCCAGGCTCAGCAAATTGCGTCAAAACGCCAAGCAGGACCTCTCATTTGCCAAGACCTAGAAAATGCAATTGACTGGAGCGACTACATTAGGGATCAATTATTTCGAGAAGGATGCTACAAGCCCCGTTGGCGCCGTTCCTGTGCTTGCTCTAGTATTGCATTGAAGCTGCTCTAATTCCGCCCAAAGTCTAGACCCCTTCCAACTTTGCATAAGCATTCTTTGATATGAGAGTATAAATTCAGTAACAATAAGGTAGTTTGCTATCCCAAAGCGACCTTTTCAAAGCTGATTACATTTGGAAAAGCTAAATTCCTCAAAGTTTTAGTTTTTCTTTCATAAAAAGAGATTTGAAACCTCAAATAAATAAATTAAAAAAAAAAAAAAAAAAAGTATTGGCCTAAAATGATATTTAGAAGAGAATTTTATTTTTATTTTTAAGAAAAAAATTTAACATCCTATACCAGCTATTTATAGATTTGGCCAAACTGGGAAACGGGCCTGAAATGGCCTTCCAATGCCTTCAAATCTCATCTAATGTGAACTTTGTGAAATTAGTTACAAATCTTTGAAGTTGAAACATAGTGGTTATTATAAGCGACCACTTTTTGGAATGTACACTATTGGTATATTGAAGAAAGAAAAATGTACCTCTTTGCTAGGGGTTATTTTTAGATAATACTACGAGCAAAGTTAGTATATGAGCGTAGAGCGAGAGCGGGGAGCATAGACCACCTTCAGTGGTTATAGGATATCTTCCAAGGATATCTACATTTTAAAGAATAACCTCTAAAACAAGCTCTAGGCTCACCAAACCTAGCTCTACACTTTAAGATAGAAACACCTAAATGTAATAGTAGTTGTTTATGGACATCTAGAAAACCACCTAAATCCACGCACAAGTGGACCCAAAATAGACAATTGGGGTTCTAAGAAGTTGTCATTTAGTCATGAGGGAGATTCTTGCGTTGGACAATCACATGTGCATGATCCAAGCTTATTTTCTATGTCCACTTTGGTGTAGTCTAGTATCCACAATTTGTATTATATTCATATGAGCTTGAAAACATATGAAACCAATTTTGTTGGTTTCCAAAACCAATTTTGTTGGTTTCCAAAACCATTAATTTTTTCTTGACATCCATTGGGCACTACCGCTTTTCATCATGATGACTCCCACAAATCAACTTGCCAAGACATTTCCCAAGGTAGGCAAAATGACAAAATATGCCGGTCCCGGGTGATGGCATATTGAGGCTGTGAAAATGGAGGTCTCGATACCGGTTGCATTGGAGCACAATTTCAAATAAAAATTATCATTGGCCCTGTACAGTGCCAATACTGTGCGTGCAGCCGGTTGCATTGCAGCCGGTCTAACACTAGATCCACAGCTCACCTGTTGACCATCAAAATTTGAAAGCAGAGCTCTTTAATCCCAAAATGTCCCTGCGATTTTTGGAACTGAAAACGTCTGCCAGGGAGGCAAACAATTTTTTTTTTTTTTTTAAATAATTAAAGCCTACCTACTCAAATGTAACCATGCAGATCAAAAGTAGGCTTTGCAAGGGTGACGCCAAAAAAATCTGGAGCACAAATGACTAGTAACGATGCATCAGATTCTCGAGGCATCGAAGGTACATGGTTGCCAAATCACAAAATTTTCACACCCTCCAAATGCTTCGGCGGGTGTTTCAGGATCAATACGTTGTTCTTTGAGGGGCAATTTTTTTTGTAGGAAAGAAGAAGAGATGCACATGATTGATGCCCCAAAAAGTATGCTATAGGGATAACACATGTTCGGTGGAGGATCACCAAACAACGGGGTGTCCGTCAGAACCATTTCAACAACGGGGTGCAGATTCTTTTATTTTGATGAAAAATGTACTTCTTGATGGAGGATGATCCCCGCGGTGGAAACAACATATAGAAACTTATAAAGTTGCACAATTTTATTTCGCAAGGATCGGACAGTGCATTTGAGAAAAACCCATGTTGAATTGCAACAGGCGGGCCACCAGGAGAACGGACGGGTTCGGAGCGCGGGAATTCACAGTGGCATCAAAATTTGGCGCGGTGGTTGTGACATGGCGTGCTTGGAGAAGGACGTGGCGAGTGCGTGCAAAGCAGCCCTAACCGTCTCTTCCGCCCCTGCGTGAAGGTCACAGGCAAGACCAAAGTCTGTACATGCGATTTTTGGTCATACACGCCCTGCCACCACAAATTGGATAGAGAACAACACTATGACCTTACGTCACAGATGCAACTGCCGGCAATTACAAGAAACCACCACGAAATTGAAAATAACCGAAATCACATTCAGAAGTCTGGAAAAATGAATCATGTGAAAAAGTAAACAATACAGTAATCAAAATTGAAAGTTCCGTCCACTTCCTAGTTGCACCCACACGATTCAAACTCGTTCAATCCAAATTACGGCTAAGCCGCATCCTAACGCGCAAGCGGGACTACACCCAAAATGGTTTCAAATGCACCGCCCCACCCAAACCGAAACTGGATGAGTGAAACCTCCTTCCGCATTGCGCGTTGCACCTAAACCACCAGTTGTCTTGTAACAGAACAACGGATCGCCAAAAAATATGGATACCAAACATGGACCTAATCCAAAGACGCAAATTTACCCCGTGAACTGCGTCACTACTACGCCCGGTTCTTGCAATAACCCAAGCCCCGCAAGATGTTCAACTGCCTCCAAGCTCCAAATTCCGTCAAGGTGACTACTGTCTTCAATTGCTGAAGGATTCACAAGCACAGCACCTCCCCCAAGCTCCTGCTGAAATCCTGCAAGAACATTTCACTTAAAAACTTTGGCGGCGAACTTGGGAATCGTATGAACCTTCAAATAGTACGACCCTTCACACATATAAGCTCCTGCACACCGTGGGCAATAACGAATCTGTTTTCTCCTACAAATGACGCACTTTGCACGCAATTTAGCATGCTTTGCCGAAAAGTGGAGTCCGTTGTCTTGCCGATTGAAAGAGGCTGATGTGCGCCTAAGTCGCACCTGAGGATCGCACCACCAATTGGCAACGCTGTAATGGAACTCAATTCGGGACATCACCCGCCTTTGACCAATTCCAATCGCGTGAGCCTTATACAAGACATAGGCATTGCCAAGACTGGTGTCAAGTACAAAAAGCAACAACCGATGCCACCATTTGTGGGATCGGAGCTGTGCGGTATACTCCATTCTACACTGATCAACCAAATCGACTCCGCGCATCATTTCTTGATACTCAACAAGAATTGGAGAAGTGTGGTATTCCTTTCGCCCTTCGCTCCTGGTCCACCGAAAACACAGGGTTCCCTCTGCTAAAGGGTCAACAGATGTGCTAAGAAGGTACACCGGGATCCGATCGAACCAAACAACTGCAGACATGGTACGCAAGCGGTGCATTTGCACAATAAGACCTCCTCTCTCACCTACTCCAGAAGAGTACGCTGCCAAATTGGGGGGCATCCCAAGTCTATTTGGCATGACAGTACCAGTGGCAAGGAATCCTAACTTCAACAATTCGTCAAACAACCGCGGCGAAGTAAAAAAACGATCAGTCACAACAACATGCCCTAATCCTTTCAAATCTGAGACTAAGGCTTTTACCACTCTTGAACCCAAGTCCTTCTCCGCAGTCAAACCCTTTCGACCCGTGTAGATTTGGAGATTTGACACATATCGGGACTTACTGTTTGCCATACACCAAACCTTAATCCCATACTTCACAGGTTTAGCTGGCATATATTGCTTAATTTCACACCTACGGCCACGATGTGGTATCATTATCTCATCGACACAAACATGACGCTCACAATTGTATAATTGCTTGCATGTTTGTACAAAGGACTCTAACAACCATCGTACCTTTGCTATTTTGTCGTAGTTCTCATGTTTTTTGTCTGTAACTAGTCCAGCATTATCTACCAAGTGAATGTTATGGCAAATGGACTCAAACCTTGCTCTACACATGGCTGCCTTCACAAGAGGGCAGCCAAAAAATTTCCAGCGGTCCCAGTACATGCGATTGTTTGGGAGCTTTTTCAAACCCATATATATACAAATTCCTAGCCAGCACTTCAACTCACTCGGTGTCAGATCTACCCAATTCGTAAGGCCATTGGATTTGGTCGGATTACTATACCTAGCTTGTCTAGCGTACCAGTTCGTTTGCTCACAGATGAGAGACAATGTCTCTATTGGCCAATAAGGTTCAATAAATTCGTGTGCAGCCACTGGCCAACGAGACGGCCGACGAACAGGGCCAGGAACTGGCCCTGTGAATGGGAACCGCTTCGGAAGCAATGTTGTATTCAAGTCCTCCCAATGTTGGGAGGCGAACCGATGCTCAAAGCCTAGCGAATCAAATTCTAAGTCAGGGGCATCAAAGGGGGTGTCTTCTACCACTTCTGGGTCACTACCAATATCAGATAAGACCCAATCAGAATTACCTGAGTCGCTATTTCCCTGCCAGTCGACGAAGTCAACCTCCCAATCTGCTGCTTCGTCGTTGTCGTCCCTTCCATCCGCGAGATAAGGAGGCAGCTCCAGGGTGAATGTGCTATCCTGCGTTAGCACAACAGCATCGTCGTTGCCCTCTTCAATGATGGCCGCTGCCACAGGTAAGACTGCTTCGACCATAGGAACACACCCCTTCTTCTCAATGGCTTGAGACTGCAGCACCCCACCAAAATCAACTTTGTACATAACTGCTCCAGTCACCGCATGCTGGAATTCTTTGGTGACCTCCCCAAGCAGCATGTTCGTCGATTCACCACCCGGGCTCAGTGCGAGCAATTCTCGAGGAACCCACACCTGTATCACAAGCCCCGATTCAATGCCTCCGGTTGCAGCATCAAGGGCGCCTTTGCTGCCAATGTGTGGGCACCCTCCCCCATCGCTGCACGAGTTATACCAACCAAGGCTATCTCTAGGGCGTCTCGAAGCGGAATCTCCCCCACCGATTGGGAGTGGACGCTTGCCTTCCCGAATCTTTCGCAGCCGCTCTGCACTGTCGCACCCGCTTCCAAGGGTTTCTTTACAATCCACCAAGGTCAATGCGCCTTCAAAGGAATCTGTTTTCTGCTGAACTGACTCGTCCAAGTGCCTCCCCGGCAAATCATTCAATACCAACCTCTCAAGTCCATGTCGTTCATCCTACATCCTGAATACCATATTCATGGATACCCCTTGTCTCAAGCGGCGAGGTGTAAGCGACTTCTCAA
Source organism: Neckera pumila (assembly GCA_963969595.1). NCBI lineage: Eukaryota > Viridiplantae > Streptophyta > Bryopsida > Hypnales > Neckeraceae > Neckera > Neckera pumila. The sequence goes on along the minus strand of OZ018408.1, from coordinate 48,419,090 downwards.
CCTCAATGGCCGGCGGAAACCACCCCACAGGTGTCTCCATGTCACGCAAGCATGGGACTTCTGAGTTCTTGTTCATGTCTTTCTAAGCCGCACCATGTCCTTTCCTCCCTCGACGAGTCCTCCCACCCTCCGAATTCTCCACCCCATTCCGAGCAACGTCCAATCCCTTGCCCCTCCCCGAGCCCTTTCCCTTGCCACGCCCTCGTCTGCCTCCCATAGTCTCTCCTTTTTTGTTTCTAGAGGGCAAGGGAATTATCTCCCTCCCCTCCCCTCCCACTAGAGCTGTGCCCACTTTATTTCTTGAGCGGCTACCCTTTCTTTGGCCCTCAGTTTCCCTTTGGCTTGCGCGGTCTTCAAATTGTTTCCGACAAAATTCTCTCTGCCGCCGTCGTTGAAGACAGCTTCGCCCGGTTGAGGTGGTGCTGTCAAGGGATTCAGAATTTGCATGCCCGCCTCTGGTGCATGCGGCAGGGGGACTGGAAACAATTCCAATCTGCGGCGATTCAAGGGGGGGGCGCCCGACAGGAGACTCTGCATTTCCCCCCTCCTCTTGCGAGCCCTTGCTGCAAATCGGCGGTGTTTTCATCAACTCCCTCTGTCGGCGCTTCACACGCCTCTTGCACGCCGGCGATCGCATGAGCAATCTGTCCTAAGTTGTGAGGCGAGCCGCCCCCTTCGCCGAACTTTGCATGCTCATCCTCGTCCGGCCAAATTTCTCTCGCCACTCTAAATAGTTCGTCCGGAAAATCCCGGCGCTTCTTCCACCCCAATACAAATGCGACGTTGCTATAGAACAGAATCCTCCAATGTGAGGCCTTCAAGACCTTTGGTAGATGTGCAAGCTGCAAGCTCCGAGCAAGTGAAAACAAATGCTGATTGTCAAGGCAATTCAGGATCCGTCTCTCTTGAGCGGGACTTGCTTCGATCTCTACCAACCAAGAGCGAATGACTTGCGCATGCTCCATACGATGCAATTCTGGGAATTCTGAAGTTGGGTCGCGCCTTAAATTTGCCATCTTGCCGCCGAATTTGTTGCAAAGCACAGGTACAAATCCCCTTGGAAGTGCAAGGATGAATAGTAGTGAGTTGACCCTAAAACACAAAAGAAACCCAAAGAAGCAAACCCCACTACCTGTGCTCATTCTCTCATCGCAATCACACCGTTGTGCCGGATAGCGACTTCGCTGAATTCTCCGCCGCATTCCGCTAATCCTCGCCATTGCCACTATGTCCTTGCCTCTCCCCCCCAAACCCCACTCTCGCATTGGAGTGGTCCTTCTGTACATCCTAAGCTCTACCATAGCGACCACTCGCAATCTGTCACACTAAACCCTAACCCTTGTACTCGTCTGTGTAGGAATATATTGTTTGTAAATTCATTCTTGTGTGTGAAGAATACAAGAGTACTCCAAGTTTGTGGAGGTGGCGGGAACGGGTGTCCCAGAGGACGGACTCAGGACTTGCCGACGGTCTTTCTCCGGGCGGAGACCTCGTCACCTAGGTACGTGATCCGCGCTGGCACCTGCTTTCACGCTGCCAAACTGGGGGGTCTACTTACATTGTAGGGCTTAGAAAATTCAGGCCACATCAGAATTGAAATCAGAAAGTTCCACCGTTTTGTAAACTTTTTGCTCTCCAATATCGTAGTTAACCATTTTATTGAATATCACTCTGATTTCCCATTATTCAGCTTTGAAAATTAACCGAGGACAAATTGTGTCCCCAAGGACGTTTTGGGGTTAAGGCAGTCTCTCTTTTCATCTCACTTTTCATCTTATTGGACATCAATTATCTTTCAAGAAGACCACGTACATTTTCTGTCCTGTCAGTGTATTCATAACCATGCACAAAACAATGGCCAAAAGGCCCACTTTGAGAAGGACAACCAGACCTACACCTGCAAAAGAATGGCAAGAAAGAGAACTACTGTCCCTTTCTGGGGCAAGCATGATTCAAGAGTCTGTTTGCTCAAGACCCCACATGAACGAATGTAACTTACAACTTATGATCTTACCCAGTGTTTTTTCTGAAGAACAGTAATACACTAGCGGTTGGCAGCATGCATTAAATTGAATTTGGAGAGACGTCAGTGTAATAGCCTCTTTTTGTCAGAGCTCGTGAAATTTCGCCAGCAAAAGAAACAATGATTATTCTCACCACAAAAAAGTTTTAGTTAAGGTGGTATGCTCTTAAAGCGACCAATTAAGCCTACCTAACTCATCATTGACAGTAGAACATACTTCAAGCAACATGTCAGTCCTTCCTAGATACCTTCCTAGATAGGGGTCGCAATTAGAACACAGTTGATTTAGGTGTAGTTACCTTACATGCATATCAGTCCGACTTTAGGGATGCATAGGAATCACCGTCTAGGACAATAACTCTTTCTGAGGACAAACATTGAAAGGCTGCTGCTATGCAAAGCTGAACTTCACTATTGTTGTCTAGCCACGAAAGTTGTAGTTCCAGATTATAGCTGTCATAAGAATAAGGTAGTAGATCTAACCATAAAGGTGTCATTTAAAATTAAACATCAGCACCACGTTATGCCCTATTATATAACGCATGTCTACAAATATACAAATCAAGAAATGATTTAAGATGCTATGGGTTTGAGGTTTGGCCTCACAAATGTCCATCACAACGAAATAAAACAATGTTGATCATATCAGGTGCCGCTGAAATTCAGACCTCTCAGACTTCACCATACAGTCATCCACCACTTGCTCAAAATGCAGCATGCATCCATTACTCACACATGCTACAAGTGACTGAAAATTCTCGTATATTCTATGAAAAAAGCAGGAACTTTTGAGCCTACTACTTAGGAGGCTCTTATGAAGCCTGCTCAACTTGATCAGGGTAAGCTACACCTAATTGCAATCTTACCCCTACAGATAATTACCTAGAATGTAGACTTCCTGAACATGAGAGTCTAGGATCAATTTTGGGTTCCTGTACAATCAGAGCTTTAAAAATTCATAGGTTGCTCATACAGTGCCCAGAAAACACATGCTTAGATGTATTGGAAATGTCATGAGCACAGGATCCAACAAAAATTAAGGGAGTCTGACACAATAGGAACCACTATAAGAGGACGCTTTCAGTTGTACAATTTGGACAATTTGGACGCTTTCAGTTGTACATACCTTACCAGAAGCTTCAAATTCTGGACACCACCATATCGGGATGTCAGTAAACAATTGCTGAAATTCGAAAGCCTTCAGTGCATCCTCTAGACATGAGTTGTCACTATTAACGATGCCATGGGGTCGACAGCCGGGTGTGGAATTCAATTATCCATCATCTTCATCAAGAAGGCATATTGCAGCGCTGTTGTTCTCAAATGCTGATACCGGCCTTTTTCACCGAAGTGACCTGTGGTCATGCTGGTCTTCAAAATCACAGGCCTGTCTTCGTCCACAATTGCCAAATCCCGAACCTTTGCAACCCATTTGGCCGCTTCCCAATACCCTACCCTGCTCAAGTAAAATTAATCACAACTGAAAACTGCAGTAGATCCAAAATTCTAACTTTGACGAGAAGAAACAAACACATAAACAAGAAGGTTTCTTTGTAGCCAGGTACGATGTAGAGCATGAATGTAAGCAGAGATCTTACCTAGTATCATGCAAGGACGCTGAAACGAGTAAAGTTGGATAGGCGGCTTGCTCTTTAACTGTATCATAAGGTGAATATTCACGGATATGCTTGAAATAGGTGGGTTCCTCAGGATTACCCCATTCATCATACTCAGGTATTGTCAAGGGTAAGGTGGGATCCAGCATTGTATTGCAAATATCCACAAATGGTACCTGCAAGACAAATATTTGTTGGATATTCAGACGACAATATGCTTCAATGTTACAACCAGGTTTACTCTAAACGCTTCACTGAAATAAAATCGTTAAAAAGGAGGTACTTTAGAAACGAATCAAACAGAACAATGAGAACCACCTGTAAAGCCTTTGCACAACCGTTTAAACGAAATCAATGAATCGAATTTAATCCTAAATAATCACAAAATATTCACACCTAGACGTACCTCAAGTATGGCAGCACGAAATAGATCAGGTACCATATTAATAGTGGCACCAACCAGCAGCCCCCCTGCACTGATTCCCCATGCAGCCATCTTTCTTGGATGAGCGTAACCATGCTCCACAAGGTAATTGGCAGACGCAATGAAATCTTGGAAAGAATTGCACTTCTTTGTCAGCCTTCCAGCATGGTGCCAGGCCCTACCGAGTTCTCCACCGCCCCTGTGATGAAATGCTTTAAATCAGAAACGACCTCCACGACTTGAACAAAGCAGAAAAGAAGAATGAGATGTGGATTGATATATCATAAGAGCCCCCACCTTACATGCGAAAAGGCCAAAACCCAACCACGATCAAGAAGACTCAATCGGTCACAGCACCATTCTGTCTCAAGCACCTGACCATAAGCTCCATAGCCAAGCAGCAGTGCGGGAGAAGTCCCTTCCTTGACAATTTTGCGTGAATGGACTATAGTAAGCGGAACATAGACTCCATCTGATGAAGTTGCCATCACCTGTTTACATACATATAGAGAAGAAAGATCAAGCCACTCATGGGTCGGCCTTTGCACATTACTTTCCGTGTGTTCAACACAAGCTCCACTGACTTGAGGAGAGGGTTGAAGTACAGGTTGACTTTGCTGCAGAAGAGTCGGTTTCCCAGTGCCAAGATTATAGTCGAATGTTGCCTCGGGCATCTGCACATCAGACGATGCAGGCATTCAATGATGAGACAAACCAGAGAGAATATCGATGCTCACTTTACAGAATAGCCAATTAAAAGATGGCTTGTAGAGATAACCTATCAATTCAGAAAGTGCATAAGAAAAATCTGAAGGAAAAGTCAGAAGGAAAAGAAACGAACCAGCGGTGAGTTGATAGTGAGTCGGAGTGATGGTGAGAAGAAGTCTTGATTAGCACCAGGGAGGATATTGCAAACTTGTTGCGGAAGGGAAAGTTCCCTTCTGCCTTCTTCCTGCATTAAGAACCCACCACATCAATGTATTATCACGAATTTAATCTGAGCAAGAATCCTGTCCGAAATGTGCACGAAATTCTGAAAATCCAGCTGCCCTGATGAAAAAATACGTCAATCTAACTTATGCATAGCCAAAGGGCGTGGGCGTGCTGAATTAAAACTTACATCACACATCCCGTCATTAAGTGGCAGATCCAGAATTTGTACACAAGGCAGGCCTGCTCTTCGCTGATACAGGACCAAGTGTTTGTGAAATACGTCCAAGTCTACTATGGCCATATTCTCCTCCGCCCCAACGATTTCCTGCATTCATAGACACTAGGATTAATTATAAAGCCCATCATTCAAAGCGACAAGAATCAGCAATTGTGACAAAAGCAGAGCCGTGATGTACATTATGCACCCCTTTCTTCATCTAAAAGAATGTCGTCAAGATAGAAGTTTGCTATAACTGGCAAATCAGTTTACCTCCCAATGCTTTGAAGCAGGTGTTTGAACAGGACATCGCACCAGTCGATAATTGGGGGAAGGCCCTGCATTAGTAAGAATGTAGAGAAATCCATCATGATGCTCCACAAAATACTCAACTTCTGACCTGCGAGGCTCCACTATGCGCACATCTCCACCAGGATTTCTTGCATCCACGAGATAGACCTGCATGACTTGTTTTCGTATATGGCTTCTGAAAATGCTTACTGATATAAACTAGTACGGATACGGATTACGGATGATCTAATAGGCTGATGACCATTTAGAACTGAGTTCAAAACTAGAAAAAATAAAAATAAAATGAGCAGTGGGGTTATAAACCACTACCACCCTAGTCAAGTATGCAGTCAAAATAAAAATTGAACACGATTCAGGTCAAAACCTACCTCTGATGATGTCTTGGAGTTAATGTTGAGTGTCAAAAAGCGCCAGTCCTTAGTTCTTGCAATGTCCACAAACCTACTAGCGTCATTTTCCTGTAGCACCAATTTGCTCTCCGAATTGGAATCCAAGAAGCGACAATATACCCTGAAACGTCACACCAATATCTGTTAAAAATTTGGGAAGAAATAGATCTTGCGAAAATATGTAGGGCTCTAATAAAAAAAACTTTTGGCAAACCGTCACGAAAGGTAAGAAACAAAAACCGATTTTCACATTAAACGCAGGAAAGAACAGACAACGATTTCATTTCGCTGCACTTAGCAGTTTACACAATGACAAATAAAACACCCTTCTCCTCACTGTCGAAGTGCTTAATTATATAAGCCACTGACGACCACTTTTGTGTTTAATTGATGATGTTGCATGGAAGGAGCCGAATACCCATGTACACGCATTTGCAATGTTTAGGTTATCACTGAAAAACCGTCTAAAGTGATGCCATGTGAGGATTGCGACACAGATTGCGGGAGCTGAGGTGCATTGTGATTGAAATTTAATGGGCATAGGCACCGCGCACACGTAACTCAGCACTAAATATCTACCAATGCAATTGCGAGAACATAGCCAAATGAGGTATTCGGAAACAACACACAACAGAATTGTACTTGGAAGGTCGCATCAAGTTGTCGATAACAGTGTAAAACAAGCATGATTCTGTCTCCGCCCATTCAACACTCACGACTCCTTCTGTTGTGTGCTGATTCAGCACCTCTCCGGTACTCAAGTCCTTCACAAACAGTGTAAATTCCTCAGAACCGTTCTTATCCAGAGTATAGGCCAGTACTTTATGGTCTGCTGAGAGCTTACACATCCCCAAATGCGCATAGCCTGCGTCCAGTTTTCCACATCTTTTATCAGTACCCATTCAGCATCAACAAGCACTGTAGTACTATCACTGAACCTTAAATGCAGATGAAGTAGGCCAATACGTTTGTAGCTGATAATCATTTTTTCTACAGTCAGGCTCTTATATTCACGCTCGGCCAATGGATGCAGATTGGAAACAATATAGTGCGAATCTCATAAAACATACCAAACTGCCTAGCGATAGCATTCTGATCAAGCAAAGTCTCCTCGTGCGCGCTCATAAAAGCCTTCACATCGGATCCTTCTGCACGCTTCCGGTAGTACACTGGAAACTCGTCTCCTTCTGGAACCTTACTGTAATACCACCTGTTTAAAGTAATTTGCAAGTTCAATTAGTACCATGTTATTGAAAATACACGTCCACAAACCTTGAAAAGAACCAAAATGTTGTGTGCCTGAGCTGACTGGCGAAAGTACGTCCATCAACTTTCACCAAACGCTACAAAGTTTATTCTATTTAGTGTATGTAGACTACTATAAAGACATGTGCTAATTCAAACACAATGTATCAGCGTAGCTCTGGATGAATAAGACTGGAATACCATTTAAATAAATAAATAAATCCCCAGCTCCCAAGCCACTTGTTGATTGACTCACTATTCACTCAAAGCTTCTCTTTCTCCTCATTTAAACCAAGCACACTATTTAACGAAAAAAAGAGTTCATTTACTGTATGGCATGCATGGTGCTTCGGTGGCAAAGTAAATCATTCATGACACTAAATAGAATGAGATGTAGCTTCCGAGTAAAGGAGGCAAGCTAAAAGACTGTACCAGCTTCCCCATCGCTCTGGAGGAGTAGAAAGCTCCGCACTCATCCTGCCTTCCATCTCCAGCACTAAGCGCCGTTGCATGGATAGAGTGTCAGCCATCACTGCATCTGCATACCGATTCTCCCCGTGGAGATGCTCAGTCAATTGGGCTTTACCAGCGGGAGTTGACATCCAATGATACGGGTCATTCCACTTGACGCCATGCGCTTCTTTGAGGAACGGCTTCTTTGGAGCAACCAGAGGTCTAATGTGAGCAAGATGTTGCTCACTCCCAAAACCTCGCCTGGACCCACCAAGGAGATAGTATCGCAAACTGGATGAAACAAGATCTGGTTCTCGTCTCCAGTAGCAGGAGTAGAAAAGACGCGACAACGTCCGCCGTTGTCCCATTCTAACCCTCAACGGTCAAGCGCTCCACGACATCATGGGCAGTGATCTAAAGCAAGTACTGATCGGACGTGGTCTTCGACAGATGTATGCGCCATAAATTCCTTATTACTATCCATTCCAACAGCTAAATTCCAGCTAGGAGCTCACAATTGAGTGACTAAATTGACGATCATATTTCGCCTCGGCATGTTCCACAAAGTCGCAGTAATGGATCTGCTGATCTGCATACGCCAGTAACGCAATAATGCTCTAAGGTAAAGGTATTTAATTGTGACAAGAATCTAAATGCAAGACCCTTAGAACACTAGAGCTCGTGTGCGCACTAAGCACACATTAATTTTGAGAATGCAGCCCACCTTAAAATCAAAACTCGTGCCAGTTCTAGGTTATCCTTGCACTTTTGCATACAATAATGCATTCAAATAAGGCATACTATGGTGTATTGCAATCCTAATCAGGAACGACTCGAAACAAGATCAGTCTATCCTCACTGCTTAAAGTGTCGCATTTTAGGTCTGCTTCCCTTACACAATAGCTGCACTGCATGGAACGCTCCGAAAATATACCAGTTCCAGCTCCAATACTGTCCAGCAGAAGTGGAAGTCTGCGTAATCCAGGGATTGATACACAATTAAAACGCAGCATAATATGAGCCGAATCAGATAACTTTTTTAAGACAATCCGCTGCTTAATATGAGCCACATTCCAAAATACCGAGCCACGATTCATAAATCTACATTGCTACGAGTTCCTTAATCAAGCAACATCCATCTTTTACACTCTCACACTTCAAAATTAATTCACCATGCTCTCTGCAGATTGCGCATACAAATAGGAAACTTCAAATTTGTCGTTCCTCGAACCAGGTTGCTAGACTATCACAAATTCTAAGAGAAAACTCCACCGAATTCTCAACACATAACAAATCGAGATTCGATCAAACCTTCAGTGGTAAATCCAAGATTCAAGCCCTCCGTGAAGCAAAAGAAATATGAAAAACAAACATCTACGATGTGAATCACAGAGTGATAAGTACTTCGCGCCAGTAGCTGAAGATTCGTACCTCTCTCAACAAGTTTTGAATTGGCGGAGACGTCCGCCACGATAGCCAGAACTCGAAGTGAGGGAACTCATAAACCCTAAGACCTCAAGGAGATGAATAGTGACAAACTGACACTGTATGAATTCTTTGATTTCAGCCCTACACTAATGACCACCCTGATTTGCAATCTGAATATCTTGGGGCCAACTCCAAGAGGGGCAAGAGGGGCACATATTTTTCAGAAGTGTGCACTTATTTCACAATCAAACACAAGTGGAATTATAATTTTCTAATTAAAATTGTAATTTTTGTGAGTTTATGAAGTGATCAACCCTGAAATTACAAAACCGTCCATAGAGTGGAGTCATAAACATTCCATAAACAATCCATCATTGTCTTTCCATATATCTAATGGCACATATGTACTCACCAATAAAGAACTACCACATTATCCCTTGTTGACATTAAATAATATACTAATTTTGTGAAAAAATTGAATGGATTTGGATGTTTTTCTAGACAAAATTGGGGCCAAAAATAGGGCATGGAATTGGAAAGTGAACAAAATTGGGTTGGTCTATCTTAGAAGAGTGTCACTTTGATGAATTAGTGTCATACTCATTCATAAAATAAATCAATGTAGTTTGGAAACTTTAGAGAATTTTCTTCATTGTTAATTTTAGTTTTTTCTAGAATTTTTATTTTTATTTTTAAAGTAGGACATATTAAGCTTGGTACAAGAATAGAGCTTATTGCAATGCAATAACACCAAAAGGGTTTCATCAAGCTATATAATGCATTGAGAAGTTGTCTTGATGTCATTCGGGTTTAGTAAGAATGGATGAAAGAAAAATTATGCAAATGAAAATGTGACGAATTGTGACAAATGAAATTGCAACATTGTTTGCATTTTATATTATAAAAATATACACAAGTAATAATCATTAATTGTGGATTGAGTATTAATACCTTCTTTTATTGCAAATTACTATAGTTCATAGTTTTTTCAAAATACAGACGTAGGTGTATACATGTGTATTATATATCACCACTAGGCTTTGGTTTTTAGAATCTATACGTTTTCTGAATTATTATCTTCATTCTAAACAAGAATCTAGATGTATCAACTTTTTATCACTAAAGATTTTAGATGTGTATACCTTAGCTGATACTTTGAATGCTCAAAATTAATTTGTAATCTTAATAGAGTTCTTAACACATGTCAATTAAGAATTGAATATAGCAAAAACATTGGATAAGGCAAGAATGGCTCAATTTTATTATTGTGACCTTTTTTTAGCCTTACATTGTCTTTTTTTTAGACCCTTGGTTAAGCATGGTTTATTGAAGAAAATCAAATTATAGAGGTTATAAGTGGACACAACCTCATTACAAAAGAATACTAGCTTATTGCTATTCTACTAGTTTGGCGTATTTTTTTTCATAATAAGGTTCTTCCATTACTTAACTCATTTTTTTCAAGTGGAAGTAATGGATTCATTTAATTAAGCTAATTGATTTTGGACTAAAGGTTATTGAAAACTAAGGCTTTGCATTTATGAAATCTACAATATTAAAGTTGAGAATTAATGCTACATAAAACTAGGCTAGTATTACAATACTAAAATCATTTATATACATAAGCTTGAAATTAAGGTACAATAAATTATATTTGAGCAAATTTTACTTTCAACCATAATTGTATTTTATGACTTATTGATCATACAAAGGAAAAATGTAGAATCTTTATATCACGGACATATTCCCTCCATCATCTTGGATAACTTTTATATCTTGTCTATATAAGAATTTGTAGAAGTCAAACCTTCTTTGAACAGTATCTATTGTATCTATTGTCATCCTTGTAACTCAACAACTCCCATAATGTTTTGTGTGGCTACTTGAAACCTTTAAGTGATCCTTCCAAATTAGATGTGTGCCTTCTTAAAGTCACCAAGTGATTCCTATGGTTTTTTAGTGCCTCCTAGAGGCTACTAGTATTACTACTTGCAATATTATGGAAAACTATTTCTTCAATAGCCAAAAGAAATGGCCAAAAAGAATCACACAAAAGATTCCTATTTTTCCATTTATTGAAGCCAATTGATTTTAGAAATAAATAAATTGGTAGGAGCATATTTATCATGGATACATTACATAAGATTTAGAGCTCTTTTAGATGTAAGTTTCCTTTTTCCATACAAATTTATCCTACTTCATTTAATATCTTTATTCAATATTGTTGATATTTCAGAATAAAGATAACTACAATTAAAATAATCCAAATATGCATCTAACCATGTTTTCTATTATTAAATTGTCTTCATATTAGAAGGTGCCTAGTTTATATTGAGTCATGCTTTATTTTTTGAACACCATATGAATGAACTACAAATTTTCAATTTGATTATAGGTGTACTTGAATTTGCTTCTAGATGCAATCTTAGGCTCTATGTTCATAAATTTTTAATTTAGGCAAGAATTTAGATGGAAAGGTTTTTATTACATGGTCAAAGTAGGTGTATTTACATTGAGGTTTGTATCAAAATTAAAGGATGATACTAGTTCATGATACCATTAGAAAGTACAACCTACAAGATATGTCCATCAAAAATAAAAATTAGCCCAGCCAAATGCGTAGTCCTAGTGGACCCTTGTACATCTTCACTATATTTGGACCCCCTAACGCAGACATCTACAAAACCACCCATTTCAATCTTACATCAACCCATTTCAGATTTTTGTTAATAAATGAGATTATGAACTCATTAGGTTGGTTAGTGGCCAAAATCAATGCCTTGGGAGATGTCTATGGAGTTATTAGTGACTGTCATATGACTCTTATACCTTTCTAGTGTAAATTTGTCATAGAAAGTTATTTTTTTATTCCTTCATGTCATTGCTATGTTAGGAAATCTTGTAGCCATGTTAGAAAATATGGTAACTGCTTTAGGTGGTTAGATGACCATTATGGAAACACTTTTTGCTAATTTGAGGTAGTCTACAGATTCTTTTAGACCAATTGGGCAGAACACTTTGGAAATTTATAACTAATTCATACTTTGTCCAAAAATTAAAATTTCAATTGCTTCCTTTAGTTCTCACATTTGTCTTTGTATGGAAAAAAATTGATTCTTTTTCCTAATGGCAACAAACCAAATCACTCATTCTGCCTGTCATAGTCAGGTTTACCTAAGAGGAATTTTCGACCCTCTAGAAGATTGCGAGTTCCCAGATTGTGGAAACTTTGGCTCTGTAGAAACTCCAATCTGATTTGGTTGAGAGACGGCTGCGTCAAATATTATTAAATAGTTATTTTTTAAATATTTTTTGGGGAAAAAAATATATACGTTTTTGTTTTTTTGTTTTTTTTGTTTTTTTAATTTTGACAATAGGGCGTTGGTTGCTAGCAAGGGAAATACCCTGAAATAGTCTTTCAGAGGCCCCAAAAATCTTCTTATGTAAGGACTATTAAGCTAAATTCAGATTATTAAGCTAAACTAGTGGAAGTTGGGCAAGCAATTTAGCTTGCAAAAGCCTACTTGACTTATCCAATTTGCCATCCAAAGGAAGTGATGCTCAAAACTATAGGAGAAATAATATGGATCTTTGGTTGTACATGTCAAAGCTAGCAACAAATTTAACCCCTAAAATTCTGTGGGTCAAAAATTAGAAAATACTTCCACAACTGTCCAAAAGTAATATATAAATCAAAATTTATTCACTTTTTGAAATTTGTAACTGTAGGATCTTATTCTTTACTAATACAAGGATCTTGCCTACAAAAAATGGATCTAAAAGCAATGTATATGTGAGATATGCCATCAAGCAAAGAACAATACAATATTTTTTTTAAGGTTGCCCAAGCTTTTGACAATGTGGGTTCATCAAGCTTTTGAGCCCCACAACACAAATTCTACTTTGCAAAAAGATCTTAGACTTCAAATTTGAATAGTCTCAAATTAAGAAGAAGTATGCAAATTTTCAAAGTAAAGTAATGCTCTACTCTACTTCCTAAATTGGAGGTCAAAATTTAAATTTAAATTTAAATTTAAACCAACTGTTGGATCTTTTTAAAAATTTAAAAATTAACATTCCTCATAAGGTTGTTTGGTTTTATAACATCATTAAAAAAGATGAGAGAATTTTTTTTTAATATTTCACGTTGGATGCCTTGAACATCCAAAAACTATTTCAGACCTAAAAGAGCTTTACAGGTTAAATTTTGAACCAACATTATGTGAAATAGGAGAGAGATAACAAACTTAAGATAATCTAAAACAACATACTTCCTTCATCCCAAATTAATTGTCCACAATTTTGTTGAGATGTCTTTATGCCAATTTTACTAATCATATTGTGAAGAATATAATTAAGAAGCGCTCTAAATTTTATATCACTAGGATCAATGAAGAACATTGTATGTATTCATTACAATCTAATTAAAATTAGCCACAAGGAAGTCTCCATATGACCTACTCAAAACAACCTTAAAAAAACATATCATTTAAAGTGGACAATCCTTTTGTGATGGAGGTAGTACATAGAACTTGAACCAAAATGATGTGCAAGTAAGAGTAAGATAACAAGATTAGGATAATTAATTAAATTTGTATACATATTTGAAATAACTCTTAGTGTCAAATCCACATCAAATACTTATCTTGTATAGTTTGCTTTTGTGGGATGTACCAATCTGCCATAACCCGCCATGACCAAAGTAGTCACCAAAACTACTCTGATGGTTGGACCAATACGTGCATTCTATATTGAACAATGAAGTCCATTGACCACTTTTGGGCTTCAACGTCCTTCAAAGGTTAACCCTGGAACGCCGCGAACGCCATTCCGTGGCGTTTTGATGACAATACTGTTGAGCCAAGAGAATTCAAAAGCATTTTTTCATCCTCCTTTTCCTTGTTGACCTTTCACATTGGGTTATGAAGAGTATCCAATTGAGTTTGTGCTCTTTCCAATTCTTGTCTTCATGGGAATGAGAAGCTATTAAAAAAAACGGATCACAAAATATGCTATTTTAGAGTATTTTGGAAAGTTGTTGCTCCTTGCTTAAAATCTGAATTTCCCCACAACAATGATGTTTTTTGAGTTTGAGTCAAACTAACAAAATGAAGGTCATCTACTCTAGTTTCACCTCCAATTTGAAGTTTGAAAAAATTCCTAATCCTGCATATTTTATTGCAATTTGAACATTGGGTGTATTTTCAATGTCTATTATTTTCTAATTATAAAATGACACGGAAATTGAGTTTACACCATGATGTTTGTCATTGTGATATACACTTATGGTGAAATTTTCAGATTTTTAAAAATATTTTTCTATTTAATATAATTTTTCTTCACTTTTTCTTTAAAAATTCTTAAAAAATTAATTTTCCACCAAAAAATCTAAATTTTTCCTAAAGTAAAAAAGACATGTACTTTCATCTCTGAAAAATAAAAATAAAATTTTTCATACATATCTAGTTGCAAAATGGTAGCAAATTGAGTGATGGACACTGAGGTTTGAAATCAATGGTCATGGGTCTGTCATTTAGGGGTTAAACAATATATCCAACCCAAGGGGCTCAATTTTCAAAGAGTCTTAAAAAAACTTATCCAATACTCAACTACATGTGAGATTCCTTTAGTATCATTCTCTTTATCTTCATAAGATGCATCAATCAATCTAAAATCTTGAGTTTTGAATCAAAATTAGAACTTGTTTTTTGCATTCAAAAGTTTGATAAAAATTCTGAATAGTGGCTTTGAGGTTGTTCATGACCTTGAGGAGGGGCAGAAGCTCATCATTGATTGGTCACTTAAACAAGCTATATGATGCCCATTTAACCCCTAAAACATGTTAGCAGTGGGCATACACTACAGATATTGTTGCTTGTTGTGAGTACAAAGGCTTTTAACACTTAGTAAAAGTTGTTTTTTCAGTGCAAATTTTTTTGTGTGGATGGCTGGGAATGCACCCGTGCTCTGTGAGTTCCACAGGATTTTTTGAAACAGGATTGTGCGAGAACAAAAATCTCGTATACAAGGACCATGGAAGAGCATGGAAGTTTAGTGCATACGTTCAACTTCCCAAGGCACACTGTGAAGGACGTCCAGCTTCCACGGTGTCATAGGACGAGGATGTTTCAGCTGAAACCTGAAGCCTCTATCTTGCACCGGTACTTTCTTCAACAATCATAGGAATAGTCAGTGTACATGCAGTCACTAATCATCAACACGGTGATTAGACTTTGCCATTACAGACACGCCATTCTGTCGTATGTTTCCAAGTACAGTCCTAATCTCAAAGTATTAAGACATTTCAAATTGCGTTGCCCAGCTCAGGGCAGAAGTCCTGAATTTTGGCATCCCCTAATACTGACAACAACCAACTGCAATCAAGAGAAACGAAGAATTGTAGAAGCTGCACCCTCATCGAATTTCAACTTCAAGCCTATGCAGCATCTAAGGTAAATTCACCTAATTGCAACGAAATGAACACCTAATTGCATCAAGGTGAGGGTCGCAATTGGCAAACCTAACTTACATTCACGCTCGTTACCTTCGCTGAACGTCAGAGAATATGTACGCAAAAATCATTTGGAAAAATCTCAGTCAAGTAAGACAAAACATATCTTCATCTTTTGCAACATCCTATGTTACCTCTCATCAATACTAGCTTCATCACTTATACTATCATCTACATATAACCCCTGTCCAAATCTCAAAGTATTAACCCCTCATAGACATCGAACCATAGGCATCTACTCCGTACTAAAATCGGACATCCATACTAGAAACCTCCAGAAGACGTTCGCAAAGAGTTAAATTTGAAGTCAAGCAGAGCTGTTACAACGAAATCAAGTGAATTTGACAGGAAAAGCAACGAGAGGAGGCATT
Source organism: Neckera pumila (assembly GCA_963969595.1). Classification (NCBI taxonomy): domain Eukaryota; kingdom Viridiplantae; phylum Streptophyta; class Bryopsida; order Hypnales; family Neckeraceae; genus Neckera; species Neckera pumila. Next base: position 48,403,168 of record OZ018408.1, on the reverse strand, counting down.
CAAGAAATTTTCAATAGAGTGATAACCCTAACACCAAGCTCGCAATATGCACAGTCGGGAATTATAACCGTTAACCGTAATCCGTAAAACCGTAAACCCTTAACCCGAATTCCCTAAATCCAAAACCCTCGACAAGTCTCATCGCTTCGTCATCGGATTAAAACCCAATTGAATAAAAAGACGTGGAGTGGTCTATGCAATTGCAACACGATGACCCTGATCCTGTCACCCACGCATTGGAGCCGCAAGTGGCCGAATTGCAAAAAGTCTCGCTCAGTGTGATGATTCTGAAGAAACCAAAGACAGGCTACAGTGCAATATTCTTCACTCTGAGTGTTTTCCATATAAACCTTAACGAGCAATGCAATGTGGGCACTCACCTCATGACAGCGTCCAACCAGCGGGGCCTAGCGATAATCCCGCCCTTCATCAGCTTGCGCGTCTTGGCGAGCAAGTCTCCCTTCATGAACGACATGGTGTCTCGCCAATAGAGGGCGACGATGATCTCGCTTCCCCTCTCCTGAACACCTAACACATTGAATCCTACACTCCTCTTCTGATCGCCGGAAACCAAGTGAATATCTTCGTGAAAAAAGTAGAAACATTCTGGAATCCAAATGTGGGCAACCCTCCCAGGACCTCAAATATCCTTCGCTTGATGACAACCACTCTTTTTTTTCAATGACAGGTAGGGCACTGCCTTATCTTGAAATCCACACACGGTAAGTGGAGTGTACCCCGGAACCTAGTTATCTCAAAAAGTTTTAGCATGCCAACACGAAATAAAGAATGATTTTCGCACCAATCAAGGTGTAGATTTCTCGATATCTCAAGATTGTTGCTTCAACTTGAAGTGGCCCAAAGACTACTCTGATCTTAACACTCTGTTTGCAGTGATTCAACTTAGCCCTGTCCCAAGGATTTCAAGACACACTGACAGTACTGTACAGTAATGCTTGAGCAGACTACCGGTATCACTACAAAACGATTCCCAAAAACACGACTAAAAGCTCATACAAACATATTTGATGGAGCAACAAATGAACCGCACTGAAGACACAGAATGGGCAAAGCTCAGGCTCAGTTTAGTGAAACAAGTCAATGGGCTTAAAGATCTGGTGATATACAACTTTGAACTCGAGAAGTGCTCAAAAATCCTACCGATAAAAAACTCTACCAGACTCTACCAAACCTACTTGCATCTGTGTCCTTCAGGCATCTACCTCAACTTCCAAATCAAAATTTTCAATATGCCAAGCTGGCAGTGTGCTATGATCCATTTCACGCACATCAACAATCACATTTCAATCATAGGTCCAGTACTAAATTCACAGTACAAGACCTGGAAAGTTAAAGGCCTTCAGCTGCTTCAGCAGTACGCCTCCAATTGAATGGCTTCATGGTTAATCTTGAACACCTGCAATAAGGGAGTACCTGCAATGCATCATTCGTGTTCACTTGTTAAATAAGCGACACCAGCACAATAAGCTTTGATCCGTTTCATGCGCAGAAATAATCACGAATGACTCAATTATGCGCCACTTCACAGTCCAAGTTGAAGGCAAGAAGCTGAATACCTTCAGGAGTCCGTTTCTACTTGAATCGTTACATGGCTAATCTTGAACACCCTCTCACAATAACTGGTGACTGCCTGCAATGCTTCGTTCGTGTTCACTTGCGGCTGAACTCGAATATGGCAAGCAAGAAGAGTTTTACCCACAGTGATAGCCCAGATGTGAAGGTCATGAACCTCCACCACTCCAGGGAGACTCAAAAGCCCTCTCTCCACAGCCTGGGCGTCAATCTCCCTGGGAGTGCTCTCCATCAAAACCTCCACAATGTTGCGAATCATCGACAACGTCGTGCACAAGACGAGCACGGAGAATACAAGAGTACAAATTGGGTCAATAAACTTCCAACTTGGCTGGTACCAAATGATCCCGCCGCCAATCATCACTCCCACGCTCTGGAGAAGGTCTCCCAGAACATGTAAATAAGCGCCCTGCACGTTGATGTTGCGACACCCCTTCTTCTTCGACAAGTCCTGATCAACCCTCACACTCTGTGACTTCAACAACGGCTCTCCCAGTGCGTCGCTGGGGGAGTGTCCGTGGTGACTATGGTCGTCATGGTCACTGTGTTCGTGATGCTCATGATCATGTCCTGCACATGTATCAAGCTCAAATCAATATCAAACAATAGAAATAAAAATAGTTATATCTTTATTAGTAAGACGACAGGGTTAATAAATCTGGGGTAAGTCTAATCTGAGAATAACTGTCAACAGAAACATTTAATTATATCCTCTGAAATATCCTTCGCACTTGCTTAGCACAGTAGCACACTTGATCCACGTTCAAATTGGGCGAAGGGGGAAGCACCCAGGTAGTCAATAAATACAGCTCAAAGAGACTAAAAGTCGCTTACCAGAAGCCTCATCGCCATCGCTATGTGAATGCTGCTCTTGGCCGCCATGACTATGGCTGTGTCCATCGCCATGATCGTGATCGTGACTCTGTTCGTTTTCATGTCCGTGTCCATGACTGTGCCCATGTCCATGTCCATGTCCACCATGGGCGTGCTCATGTCCCAGCAAGTACATCATCGCCAAATTCACCAACAACCCCACCGCCGCAATGCAGAACATGAGCCTTCCATCAATTGGCGCCACCTCCGTCAGCAACCGCTTGATTGCTTCATACACCAAGATCCCTGTGAGCAGCCAAATGAACAAAATCGATCCAAGTGCACCCAAAATCTCCAACCGCGAGAATCCAAACGTCTGTAAAGGCGTGGCTTCCCAACCCGACGCCCAGATCGCAAATAAGGAGAGAGCGAACCCTGCCACATCGGTAAGAAGGTGAGCTGCGTCCGTGAGAATTGCTAAACTGTTGGCATACAACCCTCCCGCAACCTCGACTGCCATGAAGAACAGACAGATCATCACGGCTCGGGTGAGCTTTTTAGCGGAGTCACGACGCTCAACTTCGTCTTTCTGCATACTTCCGGCACTTTCGAGTCCACACCGAGTAGCCGCGCATTTCATCCTGTTGGCGTCGCATTGCTCAATAACACCTACGTCGACATACACGGATCCGTTTCCAGCGGCCATCCTGCTCTCTCCCGTCTAAATTCCGCCGATCTCAGTCTCACGCTTCTGCACACTCAAGAAGTTTTTTTCCCTCAAATTCACGACGTCGACATCGACCTCATCACAACAGAACGGCGAAAAACTCACCAGATAACAGAACTCACCAAAAATTCTTCAAATTTTAGTCAATTTTCTCCCTCTGATAATACTACCAATTAATAAGCGCCCTAAATCCCAAAACCCAAAACCCTGCACCAACAAAAGCTAAAGACCTACGCTTCTTCGTGCACCCAATTCCCTAATCACCCACTACACCAACGCAACAAAACGTCTCCAATTCCGCCAAACTAACGCACGACCCTCCAAACACCAACAAGAATGAAACCCAGCTCGACGGAGTCCCTCCACACTAAGCTTAAGTTAAATTAAATCCTTCTCAAAAAGGTCAAGAGCCGCCAACATGGAAAACAACACGGAAAACGTTCCAAATTCGTCACACCAGCTGAAATTGCGTGCGAGACAAACCTCCAGGACCGAAAGAGCTCCTGCGCCAGCGGCCCACACAGAAAGAAACAGCGACAGGGAGGGTGACTTGAAAGCTTCGTCAGGCGGAGAAGACGGAGTGCCACAGTGTTGCGCCCCTGCGCCGAGTAAAAGGATATAAAAGTAAAAGTAATTTTCTAATTTTATTAATTAAAAAATAACTCAAAAATTCATATTTTTTTTTCACATTGTAGGTTTAAATGCCATAAAAATAAAGCATGTGCACCCCTCCTCGACGTAACAATGATACCAAGAACATGCTCAAAGGACTCAAGGTCAAGGAAATCTCAACATAACAAACAAAACAAAATAAATAGCCTAATCAAGGGTAATGTGTGTGAAGATGGATGGATTATGGATTATATCTATGCGTACCTTAAGTTAAGTTGTTTGTTTGTTTGTTTTCTTTGTTACGGTGAGATAACTTGGATTGTATAACCCGAGGTCGTGATCTTGGTTACCGTCGGAAAGTCCTTGGTAGAGAGGGATGCACGTGGCATGGAAACCTACAATGTGAAAATTATTGAATTTTGAAATTTTGATGAATGAATTTGAAAATTAGACATTTATTTTTACTTTTATTTTATTATATTGTGGTAATGGCACTAGACACACTATTATATAAATTAGTTTTTGTTTTTGTTTGTTTTGTTTTGTTTTTTGTTTTTTTGGTGCGTTGAAATTTAAGAAGTCATAAGCCGTATGGCAATGTTTATGGTACCTTTGGAAAGCTCTTTGCAAGGAGGGATGCACGGACTTTGTTTCGTGGCTTTTAGACCTACGGTGTGGAAGATATTGAATTCCTAAGGTTTTATGAATGCAAAAAAATTGAATCAAATTATCTTCTATTTTGAAAAAAATGTAATTTTCACATCGCAAGTCTAAACACACTTCTTTGTGCATAAGGTTGTTTGTATTTGTGTCAATTTCATGGCGTTTGGGCTTACAGTGTAAAAGTTATGGATCTTTTTAACTAAAAAATCGAATTAAATTATTATAAACTTTGGAAAAAACAAAAAATTCACATTGCATGTCCAAATGCTACCAAACAAAGCCTTTGCACTTCTTTTGTGCATTAGGCTTTCTATTCGTACCAAGAATGCAACCTTTTGCACGAATGTGTGGAAGTTATTGAATTTCAAAGTTTTAGTCCAGGAATGACATTAAGTGTCCAATGGATGACATATAATCCTGGCATATAGGACAAAAATGCCAATGTTCATCCTTGGAATTTTGTGTGAAAAGGAAGGTCATGCACAGTAGTTTGACCTCCAATGAGTGTTGTTGGAATTTTCCAAGTGGATGATTTATACGGTAATAGAAAGGTTGGTTTCCAAGGTGATTCCCCAAGTCCTTCTAAAGTTAATGAATTAAAAAATTAGAAATTTATTTTTACTAATTTTATTTTGGTTGTGGCAACGGCATAGGGCAAAGTAGTCCATAATTTAAATTAGGTTGTTTTGCTTTGTTTTGTTTGTTTTGTTTGCTATGCTGAGATCTAAAAAACAATGCTTTTGGTACTGTCTATTGGAAAGCTCTTTATAAGGAGAGGTGCACCAACTTTGTTTCGTGAAGTTTGGACTTACAGCATTTATTTTCAAAGTACTTATGAGTCAATTAAAATTTTTAGTTATCTATTATTTTAGAAAAAATATAATTTTTACATCACATGTCTAAAAACCACAAAACAAAACTCTTGCACTTCTTTGTATATAGAGCTTTCTATTGGTGCCAATTTTGTGGCATTTGGGCCTATAGTGGAAAAATTATGGATTTTTTCAATTAAAAATTTGAATTAAATTATTTGTTATTTTGGAAAAACCTTAACTTTTTACATCGCATGTCCAAACAACAAAAAGCAAAGCCCTTGCACTCCTTTGTGTATACAACTTTGTATTCATACCAATTTTATGGCATTTGGATCAATGATGTAAAAGTTATGGGATTTTTTAATTAGAAAATTGCATTAACCTCTAAAGGACCAAACACCACTTTTGGCAACATAGCAATTTTGGGCAGTTCACTACGAATGGAGCTTTTATTTTTTTTCTTTGGAAATTTCAAACAACATGTGCCCAAGGAGTAGCTTTTAGATCCAACAATTTTCATAACTTTTGACTACACGGTTAAAAAATTATTGCATGATGTGTAGTTTTCGTTACTCGGCGGATAGCCAGTGCAGCTCAAAAAACTTCTTTAAAAATCGCTTTTTTGAAAAATGAAAAATTGAGAGTGGTTCTAAAGAAATATCTAGAAGTGGAAAAGTTTGAGTCCTTCCATTTTGTTTAATGAGATGGAGTTATGAGGGATTCCAATTTGTGGGTAGGTTTGGAATGTAGGGACTCCATCCCTACCCGCAAACTGAAATTACTCATAATTCTCATCTCACTAAATAAAATAGAATGATTCAAACATTCCACTTCTAGATATTTCTTTAGGACCACTCTCAATTTTTATTTTTCAAAAAGCAATTTTTTAAGAAGTTTTTTGAGCTGCCCGGGCTGCCCGCCGAGTAACAAAAACAATCCATAAAATAATGGCTCAATGACTACTTCATAGTTTTTTTCCTACTCAATTTTTCACCAATTGATTACAGCCAAGAAATGTTGACTATTTTTAGTAAAGGAAATTTTCATTTTTTTTCCATCAAAATAACCAGAGTAGTGCTGCATTTTAAGACCAATAGCCAAATTTTACCTACACAAAATAGTGAAATTAGGTTGCTCCACACGAATTTCTTGACATTTGACACCATATAAATATTTATTATTAATGTACAAGAACGCACTACTTTTGAATTAGGTAATGTTGTCATTGGGACTAATGAACCTCCATGTGTACAAATATCCTGTTGACTTTGATGGTCTATATTGTTAATTTTTGGGATAAGGCAATCTAATTTTACTATTTAGTGTAGGTATCACCTACATTTGATATAGACATCACCGAGTATCCCCCGAGTATCTCCTAGGTATCCCCTCGAGTACCATATGTGAAGGTCAGATTAGACATAAATTAAGTCTTTTTTGGAATGTTTGAATGTTTGGAATATTGCAAGTAAAATGTTCAAAATGTTGCAAAAAAATTTCATCCATATTGCCTATGTTTTTGAATATTTTTGAAAACCTAAATCACATCTTAAGCCCTTCATGATAAGCCCTTCAAAACAAGAAATCTAGAAGTTGCCAAACAAAAAAAAATTTGGATGCCAAACTATCGAAACACTAACACTAATAGTTCCAATTGTCTAAAACCCTTTACGCGTGAAAATAAACTATTTCAACACTTAGGTGACAAATCAGACTTTCACATACGATATCCCCTCGAGTATACACAATGACTACAATAGAACCTCTCTTAGTGCATACTCTCCAAGTGCATAATGTATAGTAAGAGTGGTCGTACTTTGAAGCATTTATTTGCGATTAGTAGTTGGAGGCCCCATAGTGAGAGAGGCCACATTAGCCAAAGTTTAGTACAGAACCTCTCCAACTGCATAAACCTCTCGTAGTGCATAGTTTAAGAGACTAAGAGAGGTTCTATTGTACCCCCAGTAATCCCCAGTAATCCCCCCAAGTATCACATGAGTGTCACCTGAGTGTCACCTGAGTGTCACCTGAGTGTCACCTGAGTCTCACCTGAGTCTCACCTGAGTCTCACCTGAGTCTCACCTGAGTCTCACCTGAGTGTCACCCGAGTATCACCCGAGTATTGAAGCATTCTCCAAAATGATAAAAAAACAAACCCATGAAACTCATGCTGCCAGTTTAACTTCTGGGGTGGTTGACAATCTCGTCTGCCCTCAGTTGCGTCTGACGGATTTCCTTGGATAAGATCCATTTGGATCCCAGTTGTACCCAAGTGGAATCCAGTAAACCAGCTGGCACTTTCCCTGACAGCTGTCACACTCTTAAAGGAAGTGTTCCCCAAAGTCATTCAGCCAGAGTCCCCGACAGATACCCAAGTGGAATCCAGTTGTTCAGCTTTCAGCATGATGGCCATGAGGATGCGGTAAGTTACGTTAAAATAATTTTTATGAGTTCAGTTGTTTTTCCCTACGAGTCAGTGTGTCGAGGTATGCAGCCTTCGGAATTGGCCCTTGAATAAAAGGAACCGCTCTTCAGACAGCAGCTTTAAGACTAAATGGGGTCTGCATGGGGGATGTGGAAAGGATATACACGTGGAATGCATGGTTCTCTGTTGTCCTTTCCATTTGGAAATTAACCCATCTTTCTCATTGGTTCCAAAACAAAAGTTAATAAGAGTAAAACTTCGGCGGAGAAGTGGTGGTATTGGTTTCATTCGGTTATTTTAAAATTTTGGTGGCTTAAAACAAAGAAGATCCTGGCACTCAGATAAAATCTCTTGCATTCCAAATGGTACAAGGATCATTGCATTGTCAATGGAAATCATACAAGGATGACATTGGATAACGAAGACAATATGCCTCCATAGATGCATGGGAGGGACTTCTCATGTAATGCCAAAGATTGGAGTTGGCAGATGAGCATATAAGACAATGTTGTTCACTGTCGAGGGGCTCCTACCTCATTGGCAAACAATATTATGAAAATTCACTATACAAGTTAAATGCAATTGACCATTGACCTTTGCCGAGCTAGTCTTCGTTGTGGGAATCATCTTTGGGGGATTTGTGCGGATCATTTGCTTCAAAAAAACAAGTCGTCATTCATATGAGGTTGAACTATTGTGCAAGACTTCCCCTGTTTCACACAAAACTTCAATGATAAACATTTGCACTTCTGTCTTATATGGAAGGATTCTTTGTCATCTACTGGACACTTGTAGGCCGCCGTGTCATTATATGGTTAATCTCTAAAGGACCAAGGCCTTTTTTTGCCAAAAAATTACTCAAAATTGTCATTCTTACCGCAAAGAGATGAAAATTTGAATTTTTTTTTTTTTTTTTGCACATTCAGCCATAGGATCTTACAACCAACTAGTATGAGAATGTATAGAAAAATTTTCAGAAATTTTGACCGCACAGATCGCAAGATGTCTACATTTAAAGTGAAAAAAATAAATTTTACAACCTGTTGCGGGACTAGATTATTTGACTTTGAACCTTCTTAAAGGCAATCAAGGATAAAATTTGAAAGAGGGTCTAAATGAAGATGACATTTTGTGACTTATAGGAGGGCAAGTGCATGGTACAGTCAACCAACTTTTGAATAAAGATAATGTATAGCATAAGCACAATGAAATATGAAATAAAGCATGTATAACTTTCAACAATACATCAACTTTAAAATTAAATTACAACTTTTTATATTGATTTATCTTTAAAAAAACGAATTTTAACCCTAAGGATTCTTGGAAGGAAGGACAATGTAGACTTTGATTATTTTAAAGCAAAACAAATTATGTCATGTTTTTAAATCCCTATAGGGCCGAAGCCATTTTTCTGTCAAAATCCACTCAGAATTGCCATTTCTGCTACGTTCACCTAAAAAAGTAGAAAAAATATATTTTTTAGAATCTAATTGTATAATCTTGGACTTTTGACTTGTCAGAGATCATGCTCTAAAAATTTCATGAAGTTTGATTATACCAATTAGAAGATATTAGCATTCAAACTTGGAATTTTTATTTGGAACGTTGGCTTGCGATTCAAATGATTTTGACCACCATTTGTAGAGAATTTTACACTATAGACTTGGAATTAGAAAGTTTTTGTGATGAAGAATTGAATTGAAGTTTTAAGAATTAAAAAAAAAGCAAAAACACTTGATCTTTTGGTTAACTAAATAAGTACTTTTTTGTAGAATATTACGTCTAAATTGGATATAAGACAATTAATTGATATAATATATATTTAATAGATTAATTATGAATTAATAATAAGTATAGGAAAAATTTGATAAATAAGATAAAATTAGTTATGAAATAATAATTAATTATGGAAGGGATGTAGTGCAGTTTGGTAGTGCGTTTGTTTTGGTTACATTTTTTTTTTAAATAAACAATTTTTGATTTTCTTGTGCTAAAACATTAGCTTGCAAATGTAAATTTATGTTTTAATTATATAAATTGGATAACAACTTGAAAATAATGCCTCTTCCCCAGGGGGATTTTTAGATGAGATAACCCTAGAAGAGCCGCTGACTCCAACTATCACCGTAACTTCGGGAGAAGGGGCGCCTCCTCACCAAGGAGGTCGCATCAATTTAGACATAGTTAAGGGGTATTTAAAATTATTTAAAATTTTGGATATTTGAAATGAAATTTCTGATAAACTTTCATGTGATCTTACATTTTTTTTTTCATTATATAATTTTTTATATTTAAATAATCTTATGTCTAATTCTTTTTAATTAATATTAACTTTATTCATTCTTAAAAGAATCATTAAGTAGAAGTAGGCCTAAGATTGAAAGGTAAACCAAATCATTAATAGCTTCAAGATGGAATTGAAACACAAATATTGCAATAGTGAGATTTTTTTGGAAAGCAACCTTAACCTTGTCAAATAATTTTTTTTTTTTTAAATTGTGCAAATTGCATTTAGAAATGAATCATATAAGTTATTTTTCAAAAAGATGCTTAGACAACCTATAAATTAGAATTTCCCTTAATTTTCTCATTATTAGTCCAAATAGAATGAATCAAAGCTTCACATGTAGAAGAAAATGCAATATATTTTAGGAAAAAAAATTTAAAAATTTATTTTGACTTTTTGAGATTTGTGGGGGCTACCCGCCAAATTCAGTTGTAGGCTTTTTGTAGTATAATTTTTTCTCCTTGACACCAATTGATATAGAATGATATTTTTACAAAGTAAATAAGTTTTTATATCTTATGAAAAAGTTTCAAAAAGTTTCACCAAAAAAATGGAGGTCATAGGAACCTATCCAAAATCTATTTTATCTTTTAGGGGATCAACAATCTTTTAGGGGTTAAACATTAGATATTTATTTTTGCAAATTTTCTATTCTAAGGTAGAATCACCCATAACCGACCAAATAAGGAATTACAACATTTTGGAGTAGTGAAGGCAAAACAAAGAAGTACATCGATAGAAATGACAAGGATTGCAATTTTTTTGGTAATTTTATTGCTTGAACTAAATTTACCATGAATTTTGGGAGCCAAAATGTTCTCTAGACCCATAGCCAACCTCTAGATTCTTCCAATTCTGATCATTCAATAACTTTTTTCCTAATCATTATTTTCTACTTTCTTTCTCACAACTTGGGACATGTGTCATGTGTTTATTAGTTCCAACCTTGGAAAGGAAAAAAAACATTCTAAGCTTGGTAAAAACTACGTGCATCTATAGGTCGGAAATGGGTCACTAGTCGGGAATGGGTGTCTCTACCTTACCCATTCCTACATGAACTCATTCAAAACCTTGCACAATAATTATGAAGCACCAAGTGATCTCGCTAGTGACATTGCCAAAGAATAAACAATAATTGTTTTTTCAATACTTGGATAAATTTTATCTATTTCTTGTAGCTCTCATAGTTAACTCTTGAAAACATATGTAATCCATGGAGTGGATATCAATATTTGTAGAGGTTAAGATTTTCATTTGAATATTATTTTGACCAATTTCTAACCAAAATTTGATTGAAAAAATGGACAATACTGATTTAAATTTAGGATTTCATTTAAGCTCTCTCCTAAAAAATCATATTCAGAAACATAAAATAAAATAAAATAATTATTTAAAAAAAAAATAGAGAACAAATTAAACAAAATTACTAATTTATAGAAATTAATTTAACCCCTAAAGGACCAAGGCCTTTTTTCTGCCAAAAAACTCGCAAAACTACTATTTCTAGAGCAAAGAGTAAAAAAATCTGATAATTGTTTTTTTTGCACATCCAACCATTAGATCTTATACCTAACTAGTATGACAATGTGTGGAAAAAATTTCAGAATTTTTGACCGCACAGAATGCAAGATATCTGCGTTTAAAGTGAAAAGAACAAGATTTTCAGCACATTGCGGGACTAGATTTTTTGACTTTGAACATTTTTAACTTAAATTTTTTGCACTACAAAGTTTTGAGCTTTAAATATTTATAGTGGAGAATTGAGTTGAGAGTCTAGGAAAAAAAAAGAAATTCAAAAAAACTTAATTTTCATTCTTAAGAAAATTGTTAAGTAGAAGATAGTACAAGATAGAAGGAAAATTTAAAATAATAATATCTTTTAGATGGAATTAAAATTCATTAATTCCAATGGTGAGACTGTTCTAGCAAGAAAACTAAACCATGTGGAACTTTTTTTTTGAAAAATTGCAAAAATTGCATTCCAAAATGAATCCTACAAGTTATTTTTTTCAAGAAGATGCTCTAATTGCTCAAAAAACAAGATTGTCCATAACTTTCTTATAAAAATCCAAATGAAATGAATCAAAGCTTCCCCAATAGGCAAAAATATAATCTATAAGGAAAAAAAAAAAAAATTTAATTAAATTTTTTGCAAATTTTTTTTGCTGCCCGCTGTCCTCTTTTTTGAGCTTATTTAGGCATAACTTTTTTTCCCGGGCACCGATTGAAAAAAAAAAATTATTCTCATGAAGCTTATCAGTTTTTCTATCTTCAAAAAAAATTTCAAAAAATCATGACAAAATTCAGCCCGTAGGTACCTGCCCGAAATCCCATTTGTCCGTTGAACAGACTCTTGGTCCTTTAGGGGTTAAAGAGTAGTAAATTCAAAATAGTTTAAATATATTGGAGTCTTTTTAATTTTCACACATTTGAGTGTATGAAAATTTTGTAATTCAAAATTCCATCACTAACCTTCTTTTTTATGAATTTCCTAGTTAACTTTTGCAATAGAGTTGTAATCAATTAAAAGAATCTATTATATTATATGAAAAGAACCATCTCTTATGAATTTTTTGGTGATGATAGAATAAAATTGACTCTTGATTTTATAGCAAAAGTTGATTTAAAAAGTATATACATGATTTTTAAAATCTCAACAGTGCCTAGCAATGGAACACAAAAGTTGGTTGACTCTACCCAACATTCATTCTATATAACTCTAATGAGTGATTTATTTGCCACTTCTATTAACTTTGTATCCTGTAAAATTCAAAAACTCACCATTTTGCAATCCAAATGAACCTTCATTCTACACTCAAATTGCCTTTGTTACTATATGATTGGATTCAATGCACTATTGTAATGCTTCTGGTTGTAATGGAGTTGAAGCATTGTGGGTGTAAAATCCCGGTGCTTAACTTCTAAAGTCCCAAGGCCATTTTTTTGTCAAAAACCACTCAAAATTGCCATTTTGGCTGCATTCACCTAAGAATATGAAAAAAAACATTTTTTTAAGAATCTAACCATAGGATCTTGTACTTTGCTTGTCAAAGATCATGTGATAAAAATTTCATGAAGTTTGACTATGTAGATTGGAAGATAGTAGCATTCAAAGTTGAAAAGGAAAGTTTTTTTGAGCATTGAGCTGCAATTGCATATGACTTTGACTGCCATTTGTAGAATTTTTTGCACTATAGACTTTGAATTTAAATTGTTTTATGTTGAGTATGTAAGTTGAAAGTCTACAAAAATAATTTCAAAAAAACAACACTTGATTTTCATTCTTTAAAAAATTGTTAAGTAGAAATTAGTCCAAGATTGAAAAAAACTAAATTGTTAATAGCTCTTAGATGGGATTGAAATACAATAATTCCAAAGGTGAGATTGTTTTAGCAAGCAAATACAACATTCTTAAAAAAGAAATTATAACAAATTGTGAAAATTGCATTCATAAATGAATCACTATAAGATAGAAAAACTAATTAGCTTCGTAGGAATATAATTTTTATAATATGAAAAAGTTTCAAAAAGTTTCACTGAAAATTGAGCCCGTAGGTACCTGCCCAAAATCTAATTTGTCCCCCGAGGGGACAATGGGACTTTCGGGGTTAATGTAAGGTGAATGAGGAAGAATTTAAATTCTTTAATTGCAAATCCAAGTTTGAGCATGTATATGCTATGTTGTTTAATCTTTCAATGAACCAATACAAGGGCAATCTGAAGTGGTAACAAAGAAGCAAAGTCAAATTGCTAGTAGAAATATAATTTGGGATGATTAAAAAATGACTTACAAGAAAATCCACATAACCAATCAAATAAATTTGGGTCTTCTTGTGTCCCTAGACATGTACTAGAACTATTCTTCAAAAACTAAAAATCTAAAGAATTAGCCTTGTGAAAAACAGTTGGTAGAAAAAAATAATCTTAAATTTTCTTAATTTTCTATAAATATTTGAAAAGAATAGAGTTTCCAAACATATAGTGCAACCATCCAATAAAAACTAGGAATTCAATGGATGATAGTCCATTTGTATTTTAGAAATTGCACTGACTTCACTTGAATTGCATCATGAAGAGGTTGGTTTGGGTGACGAAGTGGGACTTGGGATTGGATACAACGTCACAAATGGGGGGTCATCCGACTTTGCTAGTAATGTGAGTCCTATTCATTTATATTCTACTGGCCAATGCAAGAAGTTGAAGGGTAGGTAGACCTTTCTTTTATATGAAAATTTTATAAATTTTTTGCCCTACATGTTAAAGGATTATATATTGACAGCCCTTCTATTTTCTTTGTGCGTGCAATGAACACAAGTTGATTGCAAAATTCAATAAATACAATACACAAATTCATTCAATAAAAGATGTATAATAAAACTTTATTGAATCTATTAAAAAACAAAATATGCTTCTTATTTCTAAGTTCACATTCAATTCAACTACTATGCGTCAGGTAATTTTTTTTATTTTTTGAGAAAGTGCCAAGATGGCACTCATTTGAAATTTGGTGAAGCATTGCATTTCTGCACATTCATTTTTTTGACCAAAAAACACTTCTTCATGCATTTTTTTAATTCAAAATTGGCAGCGTCATTTTGAATAGAAATGTAAAAACTTTGGTGAAAAATGACTATTTTTATTTGAAAAACTATAAAGATTTATTTTGAAATGATGCAATTTGCCTCCCTGGTGCCTTCAAAGAGGGTTGCTTTGATACATTTCCTAAAATATTTCATATCTCTCCAAATATAATTTTTTTTTAATTAATTTAATAATTTATGACTTCAACCTTCTTTCCACACAAATACTCCTTCATTAAATGCTTCCAAACTAATGAATTTCATAGTATTCCATTTTTAACATTTCACCACATTTTGTTTTGTAAACCCACGCTCGTGGACTGCAATTAATGGATTGGAGTGGCTGATTGTCCTTAATAAATTAATTCGAAGTCCACTCAAAGCCTTTCACCTTAATACCCACCCCCACATTGGTTGTTGATATTCTATGGTACCCATTCTTAGTACTCATTCCAATTTTCACTTAGATACCTGCCGTTGTACTTGTCAATGTATTCCCCCTCTCCACTCTTCATTTGCATGTTTTAATTTTTGCAAGCCCTTGTCTTGGTGAAAAGTTGAATTTTTTTTCCTTTCTTTTCAAGGTCTCCAATTTTTCCTCATGTCATATAGAGTCATTTTGCAAGGTAAAAGGACTTTGTAAACCACTTCCAGGAAATGCGCCATTCATTTCTTGGGAGGCTTTTGCAGCGTAATGCTCGATTGCGCGGGATTTCCTGCGTAATCGAGCATTACGGATTCTTCATCTGATTTTTCATCCTCGGTATTCATCATGTTCTGTTTGTGATGCTTGTGGTTTATGTCGGACAATGGTCTCTTGTTGTCGGACATTTCGGGAAATAAAGGGCCTCCTTGTCGGGCTCCGTCGTCCTCGTCGGCCCTTTATTTCCCGAAATGCTTTAAGACCATCTGCAATGCAACCGGCACCTTGCATAGTATCGGCACTGTGCAGGGTGGACAAGAATTTTGATTTAAAATTGTGCTCCAATGCAATCGGTATGGAGACCTGCACTTTCTCGGTCTCGGTATGGGACCCCCCTGGATCGGCATATTTTGTCATTTTGCCAACTCCGGCAAAACTCTCGGCAAGTTGATTGATGGGAGTCATCATGACAAAAAGTGGTAATAGCCAATGGATGCCAAGAAAAATTTATTGGTATGTGCGCTAATCAATTCAACCTTCCTTGTTTCTATAAAAAGTCCTTTATTTAATGTAAATTCTTTTCTTCCGTTCTTTTTATAATATCGTAAAGTCCATTTGACGTTTGGATGCCATCTTTGCATTGGGGCAAATTTTCCAAAGAAAGAATCGGTACTTAAGAGGCCTCGTGGAATGGCCCGCAATGTACTGTTACAGGGCCTTTTTGCCGCTGTTGCATTGCAGGGGGTCTAATGCCCTATACAAAATCCGGCACTGCAACTGGCCCGCAATCTTCATAGGAAGCTGATGGCGAGTTTCTTGGCGAGGGACGGTGGAGATACCCTAACTGTCACACGCTAGAAAATCCAGTTGAAGCTCAATCCGTATCCTATCCACACTCTCCTGGCAGAGCAAAAGTCTAGTTACGTCAATAGATTCAGAATCGAGTCACCCAATGAACCAAAACGAAACATTCCACACATCTACAACCGTTGTGTAAATCTTCGGATTCGTATTCTGGCTTCCCTTACCCATGAACTTGACGCCGTGACGTCGGAAACGTTTTGGGTCCCTCAGGTTTTGTAATTCAGTGGAACACTCCACGAATTCCTGCGAAAATAGTCTCATTGACACTCTCATTGCCTGGGTGAGGATTCCCTTGCCGAATTGAGTCACAAAAATCCGCTTAGAATCGATGGTTTCGCAGTAATAGCACTGTTTTTACAGATTCAGACTCGCTGGAGACGTTGTTCGAGATGGCGATGGCTACGGCGTTGCCGAATGCTGGCTCGATTTATCAAAGCTCGAGTTCCTGTCGCCTCTCGAGTTCCAAGTCGAGCGTAGTGGGGCAATTGTTTTCGCTGAGGCCACTTCCTTGCAAGCCGACACGCTTAAGCGGAATCCGATGGTAAGGACTCCTACTCAGTACTCGGAAGGTTTTTAATTTGCGGCAATTTCTGGAGTACCGGAATCGCCGTGATATACGCACTCCGCGGTCATGGCTGCATTCCAATTTAGGGACATCAGTGTTGAAACACGCGTTGAAGACATTGTAAGAGTCGCCGAAGCATTCTTTAGGGTCTAGGTTTACCCTCTGGTGGTAGGGTTATCTGATGTTGCGATGTTAGCTGATTACTCGGAAGCTTAGAATTGGCAAGAATTTCTGTAATAGCAGAATAGCCGTGGCAGATACACTCGAAGGTCATGCCATTGCTGCATTGCAATTAATGGAAGTAGCATTGGAATGTATATATTGTGATTAGTTGATGAAGCATCTAATAGTTTTTAAATATTTTCCGACGCTTTCAACCGGAAGTCCGGTGGAATTCAAGTTACGTGATTTTAGCTGATTACTTGGAAGCTTCGAATAGGTAACAATCTCTGGAAGAGTAGAAGAGCTGTGATATACAAACTTAGAGGTCATGGCATTGCTGCATTTTAGCATTGAAACAGGATTGTGGATAGGCGACGAAGCATCTATTAAGATTTAGACTTTTTGCCCTGCATGCATTGGGGATTTGGTATGACATGCTGCGGTGAGAATCCGGTTGTTAGTTCCGTTGTCCTGATTGTTGTTATCCGAAGTTCAGTCATAATATTCGAGGAGTTCACTGTTAGGAATCAATTAACAATGAGCGAAGAGGAATCATGATTCTTCATGAGCCCATGCTATTCTTTCAAAGGTAGGTTTGGCTCATTTTTATTTCCTGTCATCCAGTCCTTAGTACTAAACCGATGTCTGCATGTGAAAGCGAGTGCATACCTGGCAATGGAATAAATTGCTTAAAAATTGTGTCAGTTCTTCAGTGTTCCATATTTTTTTGTGTTCTAGTGGAAAGCTTGCCATCTGTATGCTACTCTACAATGTTACTGTAATGATCGTAAAACCATTTTCCGTGGAGGTGCAAAAATTCCTGATTTATTAGCATCGGTTGTATGTGAAAGTGTGAAGACAGGATCAGATCGCAAGCCAGAAAGTGAGGGGTCGCTGTTGGACAACGCAAGCAATTTGCTGACGAATCTGCTGAGTGGGGGGGACATGGGGACCATGCCTATTGCGAAGGGGGCCGCCTCTGACCTCTTTGCACGCCCTTTTTTCTATGCTCTCTACGATTGGTTTATTCAAGTAAGTTCTTCTATTTTCTGTGACTAAGGACCACAATAGATTGCATTGGTCGATAGATTGGACACCTCTTACCTTAAATTCGTCATAAGCTGTCATAATTGCAATGAATCCTTTTTTCAAGCTCGTTATCTCACCCTTGTCGCACATGGTGTTAATTCAAATTTTAGGCTTGTTATCTTCAGCTTGTTGCTTCATCGAAAGTGGTCCTAAAGTTTCAACCTGCACAAGCCAAACCACACGCAGATATTAGTATGAGCAGATGTTCCTTTATTTCCTTAAACCGGGATTACCGTACGTGAAGGTGAAGGTCTGATTTGGTACTCAGGTGCCGAAAATGAGTTTCCACGTCAGATTCTCAGGGTCCACACCACCCCATACCATTCATAAGATGACATGTGGCATTTTTTTTTGACAAAAATGACTTAATTTATGCCGAATCTGACCTTCACGTAGGGTAATCCTTGAACAACCATGGAATCACTGGTTTAAAATCATGGCCATTTTGATTTATCATACTGTAGAAAGTTCAATTTAAATGGGGACAAAGTTTGTATCTTTAGACGTGGTCAACAACATTGCAGTGATTAGTTCAAAAGACTACGTTTTTGGACAAAGAGAATTCTCCATTTCAATTCCTCGAAACTTCCAGAAAAGAACATGAGACTAAGAATGGCTTTTGGTCTACGTGTTTAGTGCTTTCGCTCATTGGCGATGAGTGAGCTAGACACAAGAATTCACATTTTCCGAGACCCTGTTGGTTTGATGTGGTCTGTGTGTGGCGCAATCGTGGCTCGGTTCCTCTAGTAAATGCGAGAGCATCCTTTGTATATTCTACGGCATATGAGCTTCTGAAACATCTTGCACCATTGTTATATTCTTCATGATGTACTTCTCGTCATAATATTTTGGTGTTGCCATGTACTGCTCTCGTATGATTCCTCCATACATGAAACTGACATACTCTGCTGCTACAGTCCTCATGATGAACTTTTGGTCATTAATTGCTAATGCTTTGTGCTGCTTGTGTTGAGATGCAGCACGGGCCAGTGTACAAGCTCGCGTTTGGACCCAAAGCATTTGTGGTGGTCTCAGATCCCATTGTCGCTCGTCACATTCTCCGTGAGAACGCCTTTAATTATGACAAGGTCTTTCGAGGATTCTATGATTCCATCAATACATTATCACAAAGACCTGTCATGAGTTGTGGATTACAGTAACGACCTTCAAACTTGTAGTTTTCTTACTTTAGAGTGATCCATTTTCTGCGTATAATTATCATGCTTTGACATTATAATGGAGATCAAGGTTTGGCTCACTTGTTTGGAGTGTCTTTGTAGGGAATTCTAGCAGAGATTTTGGAGCCAATCATGGGGAAGGGACTCATTCCTGCTGACCTTGAGACATGGAAAGTACGACGGCGAGGTCTGGCGTCTGTACCAGCCCTGTAACAAATTCACTCTGAGTATATTTATTATAAATGATCACTTTTATCTTCAGTTTTAGGGTGATCAATCGTGGACTAGTCCCAAAGAATTTCTTGGAGTTTATTTTGAGTGCTTGTTTTTTTAAGCGTAGATTCAAAGGAGAACCATCACCATCCTAACGTGATGCTCTGTGGAATGTAGCAATAGTGCCTGGGTTCCATGCTGCCTATTTGGACGCTATGGTTGAGGTTTTCGATAATTGTGTGGAGCGAACAGTGGAAAAGTTTGATATGCTTTTAGACGCTGCCCAAAAGGAAGGGAAATCACAGATTGAATTGGAGATGGAATCTGAGTATTCAAGTCTTGCACTCGACATCATTGGGTTGAGTGTTTTCAACTATGACTTCGGGTCCGTGACTACAGTGTCTCCAGTGATTGCCGTAAGCTTCTTACTTCCTCTCAACCTGTTTGTGATGCGTGGTTTTGGATTGGTGCACCTAGCTAGACCATGTTAGCCTTGATATAAATTGTAGTTCAGGTTAGACCGAACAATATTCTGAGGATTTCGTCCAGGGCGGAGTGTGACTAGGCTTCTTTGACCTGGTATTGTACGACAGGACTATCATCCCGGCCTCTGAGCAACATCTTCTTCTCTCTTACATTTGCATCTCTGGTTAATGTTAGTGAGTCTGGTGAATGGCCCTTGCAATGTGCTTTTTTTCAATGGTTTATAATTTTAAACGATGTCAGCTTGTTTTACAGGCAGTGTATGGCACACTTTCCGAGGCAGAGCATCGGTCAACATTCTACATCCCATATTGGAAATTTCCATTATCAAGGTGGTTGGTGCCCAGGCAACGAAAGTTTCACGAAGATCTGAAAGTGATCAACGACTGTCTCGATGACCTTATCAAAAGGGCACAAGCAACTCGACAGGTAGACGCGGTTAATGGGATCTTGTGCTTAGCACTTCTTGTTGTAGAATCTCGAGTTACATTGTAAGTTCTTAATTAAGATTGAAAAACTGAGTACACTCAAACGAGGAGATCAGAAACACAATTGAGTATGCGTGCATGTTGTACTGCGTTCCTGGTAGAGTTTGAATTACCCATGTATTGATCCTTGTGTTTTGGAGAGCCCTTCATTTTCCTTCATGTAGTTTCGACATGTAGTTTCCAGTAAATATCATTTTTTTATTGCTTTTTATTGGATAAGTCTTTCATTTATTTTGTTTCTACTTGAACTTGACATCAGTCGTGCTCGTACAGGAAGCTGATGTTGAAGCATTACAACAAAGGGATCTTACAACTTCCCAAGTGAGTAGTATGGCTTATGTGCTGGGTTCCTTAAGATCTTCCTCGATCAAGGCTTATCAGTCAATGTTTGTGAAAGCCACGAATTTGCATTCATCAAGTAGCCGCCAGTTGCTGCTACTTCTTGGGGTTTGAGGTCAGGGAGATTGCTGAAATGTTTCAGGAATTTATGCGATCCTAGTAATAATTGGATTGGATTTTGGCAGGACTCTAGTCTTCTAAGGTTTTTGGTGGACATGAGAGGAGAAGATGCCACCAACAAGCAGGTGAGCTATCTTGTAGCCTCTAGGCGCATTGAATTAAGCAGTCTTGTTCAATCTTAAACGTGTTCTGACATAAAATTGGTACCGGAATTGGTCAACCTAAGCATCACATGAATTTGTGCTTATCTACAGTTGAGGGATGACTTGATGACTATGCTCATTGCTGGTCACGAGACCACGGCGGCTGTACTTACATGGGCAACTTATCATCTTGCTCAGGTAGATTCTTCTTCTTGTTCGATTTGAGTTGCTGTTTCCATGACCCACATAATACTGCAAACCGAAGTTTGCTTGTTCATTCCGCCGCCTTTGTATTTTATAGTTTCAGTGAGGTTACTTGCTTCGTTGTGATGATGGTAGCCTGCATATGATAGTGTCAGACGTGGTCTCTACTTTATCTCTTTATTTGGTACACAGAATCCTGCTATGATTGCCAAGGCACAAGCTGAGATTGATAGTGTACTTCGAGGACGAAGGCCAAACTTGGAGGATATCAAGAAGTTACAGTCAGTTTTCTAACCTAGACTGCTGTGTTCTTTGTAGCTCTACTTACTTATGACCTCACTGTGTAATTATTTAATACAGAAAGGTCACATCACTGAGATAATTTATTTTTTGTGACATGCTGAAACCGATTGTGTGAAGTTCAGTTCGATAAAAGACCGAGTCATCTGATTATATTGTAGAGAAACGTAGTATTCAATTGATTTCATCTGCATAGACTCGTTGGTTATATCCGCTCTTTGCTTTCATTTTACCATAATCATGACATCCTCGTTTGTTTCAGGTACGTGAAGTTCATTGTGGCTGAATCATTGCGATTATTTCCTCAGCCACCCTTACTCATTCGTCGCTCCATTAAACCGGACCTTCTTCCAGGTTTGTATCGAAGTTGGAATTTAGAACAATTTCGGGCCTTTTCCTATTTTTCCCCTGGAATTTCGAATCGTTTCTGTTTTGTTACTGAAGTAAATTTTCGGCTGCAGGTGGTCACAAGGGTGATCCCAATGGGTATTCTATTCCAAAGGGGGCTGACCTCTTTATATCTGTAAGAATTTCTCTGATATACAAATTCGCCTGTTCAATCAGTCAGACAGATTGCATAGGTACATCTCGTTTTTGGCATGTTCATTCCTTTAATCCCAGGATTCTCAGCTGTTGGTTTTAAATTGACACCGTCATTGTGATGTGGTCCACAGCTCTATAATCTCCATCGGTCCCCCGATTTCTGGGATGAGCCAGAGAAGTTTAACCCTGAGAGGTTCTTGAAGGCGAAACCAAGTGGTGGTATTGACAAGTGGGCAGGCTTTGACCCCAGCCGTGGTCAGGGAGCAATGTATCCCAATGAGGTTCGTGATATCGTATTTAGTTGCTGGTTGCAGTTCTTATAATTCTCGCCGACGTTCATTTCTTAACATGCTTGAAACTATTGGCTTTAAATCCTTTGTTTGCTTGTGCTGATTTCTTAATGTCCATATGGACACACCTGGACTCCTGACAGGTGATGGCAGATTTTGCATTTTTGCCTTTTGGCGGCGGCCCTCGGAAATGTGTGGGCGACCAGTTTGCCTTGATGGAATCTACGGTGGCTCTTGCCATGCTGCTTCAGAAGTTCGACATTGAGCTTCGTGGAACTCCTGAAGATGTCGAATTAGTGACTGGTGCAACCATTCACACAAAAGGCGGGTTGTGGTGCAAGCTTAGCAGACGGAAATCCATCACCAATTTGAACTGAAGTAAGATTAACAATGACATCATGCTTCAAGCTTTTATATGCTCGTGATATTGTGCAGCGTATCTTCAGACCAGACAAGACTTATTTTTCCTAGTCATGAAGTTTGGGGAACGGTAGAACGCTTTTGTGGTGTGTAACTGTTCCTCCGAGCACCCAGATTCAGTATCCCCGTGAATATTACAATTAACCGCAGTGCCTGAAATGAAAATAGAAAGCCTTTTTTTTAAGTTCATATCCAATTATAGTAACTTTCAAAACGTATTTTTCCAGTTCAAAGATATAGTTCATGGTTTCTTCTCTCTATTAGTATATTTTGGTACCTTCCCTAAATGATTAATTTCAAGTCCTGATCAGCCACTTTGACAATTTATGCGCCAAGGGGTTAAATGACCTGGCTCATTGTAGTGTTCCTTGCAGGACAGAAGCAAGCTGCAGGATAAATCGTGAAAACCTATCAATATACCTGGATTTTTGGAACGTTTGATTTTTTCAACATTTATAGCTGGTTCGTGAACTGGGTGCCCCAGCAGCTTATGCCGAGGACAGATATTCCTTCAAGTGTATTTTATGCAAGCTCTATCTCGGAAATCTGCTATTTTTAGATTTTTCTTTGTCAAGGATTGTAGAGCTATCCCTTCAAGTATATGTGGTTCAATGCAAATTGCTATGAGCCTTTTGGATTTCCTTGCTTTCCATCGTTGTGGCTAGAACAATTTCAGGTTTTGTCTTTTGACCGTTTTGGTTTTCTGTGTCATCTAGTTGCTGTGGATGCTGTTGTTCTTGTCATGGAGTCTACCGCTGACAGGAGGCATGAAGGGTATTACATCTTACAAACATGTTTACTTACAGGGAGAAGAAGGTTTTAGGCTGTGAAATTGCATGATGGAAATAGCTATTATAATTTAGAAATTGATGTGGGATTAAAGATATACGAATATCAGTTAAGGTTTTTTCATGTAATTTTAGAGGTTGTCACTTACTTCTAGGGCTAGATATTACATCTTATGAATATGATAAAAATAGATGTTATAATTTAGTAAAAGATGTGAAGTTAACAAAATATATCAAATTGAGAGATAAGGTTGCATGATAAAAATAGGTGTTCTAATTTAGTAAAAGATGTGGAGTTAACAAAATATATCAGTGAAAGGCATTTCTTGTAATTATAGAGTTTCTCTACTATTTTCAATTGTAGTCATCAATCAAACTTAAATTAAATGTAGATTATGGTGTGTAGTTTTGATTCTAAGTTGATGCAATGGGGTTGAAGATTATAGGCATTATATTTTGCTATTGTGATAGTGAGGAGTTTGCTTTTTATTGGTGTAAATGATTTTGATCCTAAGAAACTAAAGTGTAGTATGGCACTCACTATGTCTATAACAACCATATGTAAAAATATAGATGTGCTTGAGTTTTTTTTCCCAAATTGGTTGCTTTCATTGTTCACAATTGATGATGGTATGCCAACATGTACAATACATAAAGAAGGTGCTAACATACGATGCAAGTATTATTGCAAAATATGTTGTATGCATATTTGTGGAAATTGCCGCCATCTCCACAACCACAACAATCAACAGATTAACGTTATTCAATTGTACATGTCAACCAAGCACCTTACTATCAAGAAAGAAGATTTATTATCAATGGGGATAAATTTGGATGATGTTTACTTTACAACAATAAATACTCTTGAAGTGATTTTTATTTTTCAACGCCATAACCATAGAGACCCAAGACTATTTGGCATTTCATCTTGTGAGATTTGTGGTCACAAATTTTTAAAGAAAAATGATAGAAATAATTACAAATATTGTTCACTAAAATGCATGATGCTAGGTATCCAAAAACTTGAATACAATGCAATACAAACTTTAGGAACACTATTCCGGAACTAGTCTTTGTTTCTATTACAAAATTGCCAAGCATGAGGTAACTCTGTAATAGGAACAATGCTTACTTGGACCATTTAGGTGTAGTTACCTTATTATAGTTGAGAATATACATAGATGAAAAACATTTATTGTACATATGCCAATGAATAGACACTTCCAATAACTAGACAATTTACTTGGCATATTGAATTGTCAAATGAATATGAAAAACTATCAGACAAATATAGAAAATAAGAGGTATATTGAATGGTTTAGTGCAAGGCAATGGCTTTTTTCTTATAATATCTATAGGCCTTTTCAAGTGTGCTCAAATTGAAAAAGGTAACAACTTTTTCCACAAATCTTTAATTTTCTTATTGTACTTTGGAGTCAATTCCATTAGTATTTAACATTTTAAAAATATAAGATTTTATTAGTGCCTACAAACCAAGAAACTCATGCTAAGTCATATGTAATTGGTCATTAGCATGTGTTCAATACATACACAACTTTCTCCACAAAAGCTTAGTTTTCTTGTTGTGCCTCAGAAGCCAACTCCATTAATATTTAACATTTAAAAAATATAAGATTTTATTAGTGCCTACTTACCAAGAAACTAGTGCTAAGTTATATATAATTGGTCATTAGCATGTATTCAATACATAATGCCAAGTCTGGTTTACGAGGCAGATTTGTCACCATTCCATTGGACTTAGTCAAACAAACGTTATAATTCATAATGTTATCCCTCTTTCTACACCCTTAGATCTGCAAAAAGTGCAAAAATAAAAATATATATTAGGGCTTGACAATGTCCCATAATGATCTCCAACCTCCTAGCACTCGAGCATTATCTAATCCATTTTAGTAGAGACTTGTGTGTACAATTCAATACTTCTGTACAAGAGACCAGAGCCCTAATCCAAGGAGAGCCTGAACCCGCTCGTCTTCTCCATCCCAAGCACAGAATCTTTTATTGAGCGGGAATTGACGGGAGCAGCATTGCTTCGAGAGATTATCGACTATGGGTGGCACCGAGGATGGCAAGAAGCATCACGGAGGTGGTGGCGGCGGCAACGCTGATCGAAAGCGCAAACGAGCCAAGTACTTGCCGCATGTATGCAAATCGCTCCACAGTTTTTCCTCGCGTTTCTCTTGAATCCTTTAATATATGGAGAATTCCTTCCTGTGTAGCATGTTGGAGTAGACGGGAAGTGGCTGAATCGCAGATTCTTGGATTTCTCAGCTAATTCTGATAAGTTCACATTCTAGGGTTTGATTGATCATCTGAGGTTTAGGGCTTTGTAAATATTTGCCTCATGTATGTCAATCACTCGTCCGTTTTGCAAATGGAAGGAGAGTTCCTTTCTATGTTGCATATGGAGTAGACGGAACATTTCTGGATGACATGGTCTTCGATTTCTAGCTCATTCTGATAAGTTCACATTACAGTGAATTTTCCTGTTCTAAGGTTTGACTGGTCCCTGCAGGTTTAGGGTTTAACAATTAGTTGCCCCATGTATGCCAATCGCTAGTTCGCTTTTCCCTGGGTTTTTTTTCTGAAAGCGGCAAATGCAAGGAGAAATCCTTTCCATGTTTCATGTTGGAGTAGTTGCCGCGGCGGTGAATCACAGATTCTCCCAGTTCTAGCTGATTATTATAAGTCCACATTGCAGAGAATTTCTCGATCCTAGGGTTGGATTGACCACTAGACGTGTAGGGTTTAATAAGTATTTGCCCCCTGTATGCCAACCGCTCCTCTCCGTGTTTTCTTTTTTTAAATTTTCGAATGGGAGGAGAGTTCTTGTTTTTGTTGCATGTTGGAGACGGAACATGGCTGGATTACCGATCCTTCGATTTTTAGTGAATTCTGTTTAGTCCACATTGCTTATTCGAGGGTTAGATTGATCACCAGGGGTTTAGGGTTTAATAAGTTTTGGATGCTGTAGGTTTTGTATCCGTGACTATTTGGTGCAATGTCAAATCATTGGGAAGAGGGTGAGTGAGAATTGAGCTGTTTCTATTGCAGAACCAAAAGAAGGCTATAATTGAGCATGGGCAGAAAGGATTTTTGGTTACTTGTGTCGGCGGAAAAGAGCGGGCAAGCATCCAGGAGATTAGCAACGTTCTCGACGAGGTGCTCTGCTTTCTGCTTTTCTTTGCTAATCAGTTCAACTTGGAGCAGTTACCTCACTCATGATGCTGGTTCAAATTTTTAGCTTGTTGCTTCGACGTGTGCAATGTAAAGTGACCATTGGTTCCTAATTTTTGTAAGTGCTGCCGTTTTCCGTTTTTGTTAGTTGAGCTGACTATTCTTAGCGTATAAGCTGAACACCGTGGCGATATCGACACTGTCGGTTGCAGTTTTTCGATAGACCGAGTAGTATAGAAATCAAGGACGTGAGAGCTCCGGACGATCGGACCGGCACCAGTGGCGCTTCGGAGCATTCAGATTCGGAAGAGGACGAAAGTGATGAGAGCGAAAGGGAAAAAAGAGTGTGCAAGTTGGCACCTCAAGTTGCATCAACCGAGGAAGGCAAAAGCAGAGGCGGTGGAATTGACGAGCTTCTTGCTGCAGAAATTGATGAAATCCGGACTAAGAAAAAGGTATGTACATATGAGATTTATCGATTTTGATAGGTCGTGTATTTTGGTTGTTCTGATGCCCTTCTATTATTAAATTGCTTATCTTCTTAAACTAGTTTTCTCAGAAGAGATTCAATGTTTCCGATGGCCTCCTTCCAGAAAATTAGGTGACTAGCTCTTGAACATTCTCGGGTTCATCTATACTTGGAAATGCCGACAGATCTATTCCTTGGTGCTAGATGTCTATGGCCACTGATTATTGATGGATATGGGGCTGTCTACTGTCACTTATAGTGTTCTACAACCTCCCACTTTGAATCTGTATAAGAAATACATGCATAGTGTAGATATCTGATAACAGATGCGACTCTTGCACCCGAAGATCTCTCCATACATCTCCAAAAATCGCAATTTTAATCATGTTAAAATGCTCAAAGTTACGCAAATAGTATCCTCTGCCTTAATGCTAAGTATCACCCAATTAGGAGTTCGCTTTGCAGTCAAAGTTTTAACTGAGGTAATCGTGTCTCTAGTGGAAAAGCATCTGTCTTCTATTGTTACTGAATTTGGTTCATGGGCAGAGCTTATGCGCTTCCTTCCTGTGATATGTATCGTCATCTGAAGGAGAGTTGGAACTTTGTGCAGGCAAAGTTCTCTGGGTGTGAGACAGGCTGTCACGGTGTAGTTTTCATACGGATGAATAAGGATGCGGCTGCCCAGCGGTCTCCGATGGAACTTGCTGAGGCTATTGTACGAGATGCGGCTGCTACTAAGAAATCTAGAACACGGTACTGTATTCTGTGCAATACCAATTCCCATTTATTGCTTTAAAACACATCGTTAACTACTTCACAGTCGGGTGTTTTCCCAGTAGAGTTACAACCCGAGTGTTAATGGCTACCCCAACTACAATGTACTTCAGGTATAGTATGCGATTAATACCCGTGGAGACAACGTGCTACTCATCAGCAGCAGAAGTAGCAAAAGCTGCACAATCTATGGTAGACCGACATTTTCCCACTGGAGAGGGGTGCCCCACATTTAAGGTATATTTCTTATGCAAGTACGCACTTGGTCACTACACAGAATGGTTTTGACCTTCTCATTCCAGGCTATAAGGAGTTTAAAAGGTCAGAATAAGTTGAACATGAAAATTAATCAATACAACTCCAAAAATTATAAAATAACTTGTGTTTGGTTCCAGTATCTCTTAGCAACAACCGAAAATACTGAAAACTAAATCTTATCGTACTGCAGAGAATTTGTATTTATTCTGTCGGTTTAAGGGAACTTCTATCGTGTCAAAGAACCAAGGCACTTCATGTAGACATCGAAGTATGTATTTTCTTCGTCTTATTCGTGATGAAGGTTATGGATAGTAGGAGCTGATGCCTTTATGTTTGCAGTTCGCAGTGGCCATTGAAGCCCGAGCAAACACTTCAATAGACAAGATGGAGCTCATCAATGCAGTAGCCAAAATTGTTCCTCAACCTCATTCAGTCGATCTCAGTAACCCTCAGAAAACAATTTTGATGCAGATAGTAAAGGTGCGAATTTAATCCTCTTCAATTTTGGCATGGGGTGGTTTGATCTGTTTTAGTAATGCTGTAGAATATCTGTAGAATTTGACGAGTGCTGTTGTACCACTTCACATCGTGGTTTTGCTCTCAGTAATGTTAGCAGTCTTATATAACGGATCCACAGGTGAAGCCTCGTTGAACCCCACGTACCTAATCTGAAAATAGAATGCCCACTTTGGACGCCAACAGCTGATTAGAGTAACTTCCAATACTATATTTATGTCATTAAAAAATTCAGGACATGATTTCTTCTTTCTACGGTTTTGTTACCGTCATTGAAGCTTCCTAAATGATTTAGCTCAACTCCAATGTATATAGAAGCAGGCATTATGGGCACTTACAGGTTAATCATACTGGTCATTTACGATGAGCTAACTATTATCATACTCGTTGTATAGACCACCTGTGCATTGGGAGTAGTTCGTGATTTCAAGGAGCTCGCCAAGTACAACTTACGGATGCTTACTAATCCAGAGTTGCAAAAGAAGCAACCTAGCAGCAAGGAGACAAGTTCAAAGCCAGAGACTGATAAACCGGTTCACCCAGATGAAGAGGTACCAGGTGTCTCTACCATTGATAGTACTGCAACTGAAAAACTGGAAGTTAAACAAGAGACAAGTTCAAAGCCAGAGAATGATAAACTAAGCTTAGTACACCCTGATCAAGAGGCAACACCTATCTCTACCATTGATGGTAGTGCAGCTGAAAAACTGGACGTCCAACAAGATTCCAAGACTAGAGACCTTGATAGTAATACAGTAGTGGATGTGAAATCAACTCTTGCCTCGTAGATTATTATCGTTGAAGCTAACTATTGGAAATCATATCCAAAAGGACAGTATTGTTCTGGAATTTTTGTTCCTGAAATGTTAGATTTCGCAATGGATCACTTGGGTTCGGGAAGCAAGTACCTCGCTTCCATTGTCGATCGTGGCATATGTATTTCTACCTGTACTAATGGACAGTGGTACTTGCAAGATGCATGGATTTGTCTCTCTTCAAATCTAATCTAGTGTGCCAATGTTGCTAACGACCACTACACTGATTTGTCCTAGTAGCGTGTGTGCCACTAATTTACCCAAGTGACACTATTTTGAATTAGTACAGTATCCAATATTTTTGTATTAGACAATTTTCCACAAAAATAAACTTTTGTGGTGACATTAGTTTTCTAGGTGATGCTAGTTTCCCCCCTCACAAAAAGGACTAATCAATGTACCTTCAAAATATAATGATCTCTTACTGTACCATCCAATATTTCTCAATAAAATTAAAAGTTCTTTCTAAAATGGATTTTAGATTGAACATTTATAATTTTCACAAGATTTTATCTTCTACAACTTCAAAGCTTTAAGTTCTAATTATGGTGATTAAAAATATATATTTTCTTTATTTATTCAAGTCATTTAGGGGGTCATTTTTTTTATAGTGTAATTACCATTTAATTATAGAATATTTGCAAAGGAAATCTTTGGAGATCTATAACGTATAGATGTAAAGGAACTAGCACATTCAAGATTCTAAAAACACTTAGTTGGATAAAAAAATCAAGCAACTATATGCTTGGAACGGAATTGCGATCATTTGTTGTTCAAAATTTGAATATTAGGGCTTTATCACTTTAAAGACCATGAGGTAGTACAAATTTCTCAAAATATAAAGATATATATATATATATATATATATATATATATATATATATATATATATATATATATATATATATATATATGTAATTTAGAAGAAGAATTTAATAAAAAAAATTTAACAACATTTATAAAATGCTAAATATCTTGTTCATATGGTTAAATCTTCTACCAAACTAACCAATCATTTTCAATAAAATTTGAAACCAAAATTTGAAACTTCCTTCTAAAATTGATTATAAATTGAACATGTGTAATTTTCTCAAAAAAAAATTCTTTGAGTTCAATATCTTATATTTTATTTTTTGTGAATCTTTTACATATTTATTCAAGTTGTTTTTGACATCTTATTTTTGAATTAAAAAAGTTGCTTCTTGAGGTCAAACATATATATTATGACAAACATAATATGTTTGTTAAGAAAAATTATGAAAATCTATACCATACAAATGTAAGAAAACTTGCAAAAGAATCTATAAGCATTTCAATGGTGAAAAAACAAAGACTTTGTACTTGTAGGCTTGAGACGTATTTGCAATCATTAGTTGTTTGAACTTTGAACATTTGGTCTTTAAGGGGCTAAGGGGCTAAAAACTTTAGGCGTTGCTCTCTTCTAATTTGGAGGTGTCAAAATGCCACTCTCCCAAAAGAATTGTATCAAAAATGTCATCTTCAAAAGAATTGGGAGTCTAAAGAATCTACCTCCAAAAGAATTGTTGCCATAGTCTTTATTTCCACAAAAACTTGATCTCATTCCAAATTTTCAATTGCTGACATACTAAAATAAAACATCATTGGTTTCAAATAAAACATCTAGAGAACATGATTGTGTGAAAGTCAATTTGACAAGCATGTGCCAAAATTGAATTCCATGTCATAATTTCAAAGGTCTACATCACCCACGTAGTAAACCAGTTATAAAATGGCATGTAGCACTTTTAAACAAAAATAATTTAATTCAAATCAAATTTGGCCCCA
This sequence comes from Neckera pumila, assembly GCA_963969595.1. Taxonomy (NCBI): domain Eukaryota; kingdom Viridiplantae; phylum Streptophyta; class Bryopsida; order Hypnales; family Neckeraceae; genus Neckera; species Neckera pumila. The sequence goes on along the minus strand of OZ018408.1, from coordinate 48,371,985 downwards.
TACTTAATGTGTATGGAAATGTCAATTTTACTTTTGATAAGTGAATATCAGAGATCAATCTACATCAAAACATTTCTAAATGCAACAACACTTTGAAGTACAATAATTTAACCCCTTAAAGTGTTTGCATCCAAAAAATAAATGGACTAATAAAATGCATCATTCTCTAATTCATTTTAGAATTTTTTCAAAATTCTAAAACTCAAAGAGTTATTGCAATTTAAAGTTCTATATACAAGAATCCAATGCTACAATATTATTCTCATCTATATTATAATTGATATAATTACATAGACATTTTATACTTTAAAAAATCATAATAATTTATATTTCCACCAAAATTTCTAAAAAATTAATACTTCTTTTACATTCAACATACCTTTGGTGATGACCTACATTCAATCACCACTACCAAGCTAAATTTAGCCTTTATCAACATTATTTCTAAATAATTATGGGAATGTCAAAATGATAGTTTCTAATTTTCTTAAGTTCAACATAGGTTAAATTCATTTTATTTTTTGGAGTCAATAGATGAGTATTCAATATTCATTAGAGGAAATTTTAACCTTTTGGAGGGCCAATTGATTGTGTTAACCTCTAAAAGCCCAAGGCCATTTTTCTACCAAAGAACACCCAAATCTGTCATTTTTATAGCAAAGTGTAAAAAAAATTGAGAAATATTTTTTTTTCCACATCTAACCAAAGGATCTTACACCTAACTAGTTTGAAAATTTGTGGAAAAAATTTCAAAATTTTTGACTGCATAGATTGCAAGATATCTGCTTTTAAAGTGAACAAAAGCAAGTTTTTCAGTACATTGTGGGACTAGATTTTATGACTATGAACATTTTTAACTTAAATTTTTTGCACTACAGAGTTTTTTGAGCTTTTAAATTTTGTAGTAGAAAATTGAGTTGAGAATCTCAGGGAAAAAAAATTCCAAAAAAAAAATAATTTTCATTACTAAACAAATTGTTAAATAGAAGTAGATACAAAATAGAAGGAAAATCTAAAATACTAATATCTTTTATATAGAATTAAAAATCACTAATCCCAATGGTTAGATTGTTCTAGCAAAAAAAATAACCTTGTGGAATTTTTTTTTTGAAAAATTGTTAAAATTGCGTTCAGAAATGAATTTTATAAGTTACTAGTGTGGCCCTGTGCCGTTGGCCCAATTTTCATCCACTTCTAGTTCCACTCCCGGTTCCACTCCCAGTAGCAAGAACGCCACCAAAATCAAAGTAAAAGTAATTTTCTAATTTTTTAATCAATAAATACTTTGAAAATCAATAACTTTTGCACCACCGCTCCAAACGCCACAAAACCAAGCCCGTGCACCCCTCCTCGCCGAGCCCTTTTCGATGGTACCAAGCACGCGGCCGGGGGATGCACGGTCCGGGAGATCTCAACGTAACAAACAAAACAAACAAACAAAACAAACAAACAAACAAACAAATTTAAGGTATAGATTTTTTTCAGGAAGATGCTCTAAGTGCCCGATAAACAAGATTGTCCATAACTTCCTCATAAAATATCCAAATGGAATGAATAAAAGCTTTCCAGATAGACCTAAATATAATCTACGAGAAAAAAAATAAAAAAAAATTTGCAACCCTCCCCCCCCCCCCCCCCCCCCCCGTCCCCTGTTTTGAGCTTATTTGTGCATAATATTTTTTTCGTGGGCACCAATTGAAAAAAAATTATATTCTCACAAAGCTTAGCAGTTTTTCTATCTTCAGAAAAAGCTTTGAAAAATCACAACAAAAATTTAGCCCGTAGGTACTTGCCCAAAATCCCATTTATTCCCCAAAGTGACAATGGACTTTTAGGGATTAAAATGTGTATATAGAGAAAGCTCAGCCCAAATTGATTCACAAAGAATCTTGCAAGTAAAAGTCAACTTGTGAGGCCCATCAAATTGGCGATTAATTTTTTTCATTAAAGAATTATTTAAAAAAAATCTATTATTTATTTATTTATTTTTATTTCATTGTATTTGTACATCAGCCAAAAGTCAAACGGCCCTCCACAGTGTAAAATTTTTCTAATGCACCTATAATGTCACCAGTATATATGTCAAATTTACACCCAATTGTATATGCAAAATTAGTCTATTTCTTTTCTTTTCTGGATCAAAACTATAACAGGAAGATTCATTTTAGATATTTGCCGTCAGATTTTCTCTCTCTTGGGTGTAAAACCATTGCAAATACTAACTATTTTAATGTGATGAATAGTATCGTTTTAGAAAAGTCTATAACCAATTATAGATGCGTAACATGACCATTAAGGATGCCTTTATGTAGACCTTAAATTGACTTGCATTTGGACCGTCCTAGGTACTTTGCATGTCCTTAGACATTTGAAATTTTTTTAAAGACGTCTGCTAGGAAGGGTGGAAAAAAATCCAAATTTTCGCAGGAAGGGAAAAAACAAATAAAACAAGTTTTGGATAGTAGCCGTACTTCCAATTTTCAAAGTTCCAAATCTAGAGATTCCCCTTTAATCCTAGCTTTGACTTCATTGAGCTAGAAATCTTATATTATCCATTGATGATTTCCACCTACATTTAGTACATCCAAGTCTACTATGCACCCATGCTGTGCTGTCCATCCATCCATTCAATCCACCCATCATTAGAGGAAAAAACAAGAAATCAACAAATGAATACAAGCTATATTGACACCCTTTGTAAAATTGTGAGATTTTGATACCTTTTTCATACTATTGGGATATCCGGGAAAAGAGGCATTAATGTATTGAAAAAGAGACAATTTTTTATGACAACACAAATCAAAGCATTTATTTAAGTTATACCTTACATGTGTCAATTACCTTATTTTAATTTAGTAAAAGATGATAAGCGCAAAAATTATTGATGCCTTTCATTTTAAGAAGGGCAAAGCCTAGGCTAAAATGTCATTTTAGAAGGATAGTTTTTTGGATTGGACTTCGTAGGAAAGAGCAAGGGTGTCCTTTAAATTTAAGGCTTGCACTTATATTGGTACTTTATAAGGGGTCTAGTGATTCTTTTAGGCTAATTGGGCAGTGCACTTCAAATTCTCACTACAAATTTGTAATTTATCCAAAAAATTGCCTTATCTTATATTTGTCTACACGTAGAAAAATAAACAAATAAATTCATCCATCTTTTAGGGCAAGGCAACTATTCTACAAGCATTGGATTCATTTATCTTTTGTTGACCACAAATTTAAAATGTGGCAATATGGTTCGTGAGCAATATTGAAGCATTTGTACGGAGTATTTATTTGTTCAAAGAATTATTTTCTTAGACTAAAAACTGCAATGTTCTTCACTCCTTCTCAAAACATAAGCACCTCATTCATTTCAATTCACCGTCCCCTAACTAAAACAATCATTTTAACTCCCCAAATCTCTCTTCCACTAAAGGATTAACCCCTAAAGGACCGTTTGTCCCCTTGGAGGACAATTTGGATTTGGGCAGGTTCCTACTGCTTCAATTTTTAGTAATAATTTTTGGAATTTTTGAGGTTGTGTATTTTTGCAAGAGATTTGTAAACATATAATTTTTATTATAATTGATGACTGGGAGCAAAAGTTATGGCACAATAATTAAAAGTGGAGTTTGGCGGGCAGCCCAAAAAATCACAAAAAGTCAAAATAATTTTTTTCAAATTTTTTTTCTCAAAGATTATATTTTTGTCTACATGTGAAGCTTTGTTTCATTCAATTTGGACTAGTTATGAGAAAGTTATGGACAATCTTAGTTTTCTGGGCAATTTAAGCATCTTCTCAAAAAAAATAACTTGTAGAATTCATTTTTCAATGCAAATTTTAGAATTTTTCAAAAAAATTTGTTAGACAAGGTTGGATTTTCTTGCTAAAACAATCTCATTGTTGGGATTATTGTGATTCAATTCCACCTAAAAGCTATTAACAATTTAATTTTTTCTTCAATCTTGAATCCACCTCTACTTAACAATTTTTTAATGAGTGAAAATTAAATGCTTTTTATCCTAAATTTATTTGAGAGATTCTCGACTCAACTATTTAAAATAAATAAGTAGAAAATCAAAGTCCATAGTGCAAAAAATTTGAACTAAAAAGACTCAAGGCCAAAAAATCTAGTCAAGTAAGGTGCAAAAAAACTTGTTTTCTTCACTTTAAATGCATATATCTTGCAATCTACATGGTCAAAGTTTCTGAAATTTCTTCCACATATTCATATACTAGTCAAGTATAAGATCTTATAGTTGGATATGCAAGAAAAAACAATTTTTAAAGTTCTTTTCTCTTTGCAATAGAAATGACAGTTTTGAGTGGCTTTTGATAGGAAAATTACCTTGGTCCTTTAGGGGTTAAGGATGGGTACCTCCAAAACTACCACTTTCTATTGTTGTGCCTAGGTACCGTTATTAGAATGGTCAAATTTTTTATATTTTCTAGTTGGCAACTGAAAGGAGGTTCCAACCCACGAAAGAATGCAACATTTAAAGACGCACAAGTTATGAGAGGTCAAAGTTTTTTTTAGTAGAATTCTTCCACTTAGGTACATGTTGATTTTGGGTATGTACCCAGAGTGCTGATGGCGGTTTTGGGGTACCCACCTTCCCAACATCCACCCCCCACTTCCAAGTTTCGCAACAGCAGTGGCCAGTTCTGAGTCGGTTCCCCAAAGTGGCGATGGCGCCGTGACGTGTCCCCACATTACGGCTTCCTCGCTCCTTTTTTTCATTCATCTTATCCTTGTCACCCAATCCCAACTCTTTGTGGCTCCTGGGAAATCCGGATATCGAATTTCGGAAGCGGAGCTATAAGAAATCCCCGTCTGCTATGCAACCCACCTTCTCCAATTCTCACAATCTCCATTCAATTTCTATCTGTTTGCCTTGTTCTCCTGTTTCCCCTCTTCTTCTTGTAGTGCAGCCCAATTCGCAGCGAAATCGTGAGCTATGGCTTCCTTCGCCGCCACCGCTGTGGCCGTGCCCACCTTCACGGGCCTCAAGGCTGAGACGCGCGCCTCCCCCGCGGGGGTCGTCTCCACCTCCACCGTCGTCCGCATGGCGCCCGTCCGCGCGTCCGCGACCAGCAGCGAGAGCTTGAAGCAGTTCGTCGGGAAGGCGCTCTTCGCGGCCTCCAGCAGCTTGTTGTTGGCCGCGAGCGCCAATGCCGCGACCGTCAAGATGGGCGGCGACGACGGCAGTCTGGCTTTCATCCCAAGCAGCGTGAAAATCTCCGCTGGAGAGTCGATCACGTTCATCAACAACAAGGGCTTCCCTCATAACGTCATGTTCGACGAAGACGCCGTGCCCAGTGGCGTCAAGGTGGACGACCTCAACCACGAGGACTACCTGAATGCTCCGCAAGAGAAGTTCGACATCAAGTTCACCAAGGCCGGCACCTACGAGTTCTACTGCGAGCCTCACCAGGGCGCCGGCATGAAGGGCACCATCACGGTGTCGTAGATGGACAGACAGAGGATTTGTCGACTTCTTTACTTGGCTTGGCTTGGGGGAGATATGATGTGTAGGGATGATGTAGATGTGTACAAGAGGTTCTGATGCTGGCTGGGATGCTGCGTGGGTGGCGTCGCAGGGTGGCTTGTGTATCTTTTAGGTTTTTTTTCCAATGGGTCAGCGCGGTGGTGGTGGTTTTTTCCCCCTACTCTGAACCAGACACGATTCTTTTACTACTCTCCTGACCTGTGGCGTTGAATGCATGTCGCATTTCTCTTGTAATCCTCGTATGGCGACGTTTGTGTGAGCTTGATTGTGGCCTTTACAATTGTATGTTCTCTGTTATACTTATGAATCTGGTTTTGAATCTGGTTTTGAATCTGGCTTTCAGAGTAGCTTAATTTGGCAGAGTGCTGCAGTTGGATTGGGAGGAGCAATGGAGGATGCGAGGTGCTTTGAAACTGCATTTTCTCAGTAGATGCATATGAATTTTCGTACTGTGCATGAAGATGAGTCTCTTATCATGGAGCAGGAGGTTATTTTTGTTGGGGAACTGTTGCTTATTTCATGCACACTTCGTTATCCAATTCTTTTATGGCATTGCACGAAGATAAGGTTTTGGTTGTGACCTGTAGTTTATGAATATTCTTGAGATGGCGATAACGTGAATTATTGGAAAAGTTCCTGAATACTATTGAGTGATGTTTTTAACCCTTAAATGCCGAAGGGGGGACCCTTGAAATCTTCCTTTTCTATTACCGTGTGAATCATTGACTTCCAGAATTGCAAAAGTAGTCATTGGAAGTCAAACTACTGTAGAAGATTTTTCCTTTCCAAAACAAATTTAGAGGATGAATAGTTGCACTTCTGTCCTATACAATTTGATTCCTTGTCATCCATCGGACACAAAACGTCCGCCTCGACGTTCAAGGGTTAATGATGAATGAGGATATGTTATCGCACTGGCAGTGTCATGAACGTGCTCTGTCTCGTTGACTGTTGAAATCGTGTTGACATTGTGGTAGGAATTTGTGGTTGGCGATATTTTTAGTATAGGGCAATGCCCGAGGAGGAGGGCATATCGGGAAATAAAGAGCCTACGAGGAGGTTGGAACCCGACGAGGAGGTCCTTTATTTCCCGAAATGCCAGATGACAAGAGGCTATTGTCCAACGTAAACCACGAGCATCACGAGCAAAAGAGGATGAATATTGGGGATGAAAAATCAAAACCGGATGAGGAATCTGTAATGCCCAATTATGCAAGAAATCTCGCGCAATCGGGCATTACATTGTAGAAGACTCCCCGCAAATGTATGGGGAAATTCCTGCGAGTGGTTTACGTAATAAGCGGCCATGGCTTGTCACTGCGTGTTTGTAGAATTGTATGTTGAGCAAAGAAACAATTTCTGCTAGCTTTACACAACTCGCGGAATTGACAAATTGCAGGTGCAACTTGCCAAAGGTATGAGCATGCACTATCAAGACATTTAAATTGTTTAGAATTTGGATAAGGAGGAAAGTTTGCCTACCAATAATTGATAAAAGGATCATCTAAATATCAAGCACAACATGAGAGAATCACCAATTCACCACCAAAGATATATGACATATGGTTTTAAGTCAATGAAAACTGCCCAGGGTTCCACAGTATATTCTTGAAGGACTCCATCCTATTTTGCATAGACAATTCAAATGTAGGTTTATTCAATTTTGGATTGTGATTGTCAATCTATGATTTAATAATTGATGTAGATGTGGAAGGGTGGGAGAAGAGATGTTGAAGAACTTTTTAGATATAGATGGTTAGTATCCAATGTACAATACACAATTCAAATCTAGATTTTGTTAATTTTGGATTGTGATTGTCAATCTATGAGAGGATGGGAGAGGACTCTGCAAATATAGATGGTTAATATGGCTTATCAATTTGATGAGACATACTTTGATGTTGAAGAAAATACATTGAATGTATTATATGTTTCTATATTTAACAATGAAGTCATCCATTATACCTTTTAGGTTGGCAATGTCCTTACAAGGTTAAAATGATACTTGTTCATATACTTTCTTCTTCTAATGGTTTATTGTGCCTTCTTTGACAATTTTAAATCCCTTTCTAGATGTTAGTGTTCAGACAATGCTAGGAGTGTTTCTTTATACCTTAATTTGGTATTCTATGTTAGTAATAATCACACATTTATAAACAACTTTAATAAGCTCTAGGCTTTATCCTCTCTTGAATTCTTTTATTTTCATCATTTTTTGAAAAAAATCCTAGATTACAACCCTAACCATTTTCAACAAGCAAAAATATCATTTAGTATGTCTTTGTTGCATTGGCTTATTCTTCAAGACATGGTCTACTCAAACTTCTTCACATGCAAATTTTGTCAATATTTGTGTCAATACAAAGCCTAATCCCTTTTCTTTCCAAAGACAATAAACACAATCTATATTAGACTACCATGAAACAATTCTTTCAAAAAAATTGAGATTTACTATCTTTACAAGTCTAGCCTGGGATTTATTGTTTTTAGCGAAGGTCCCTTTGCTTTAGATAAAGCCACAAAAGAGCCCTTAAATGAAATGACAAGTGTATATTTAGAATTTAATGAATATAAGAATGGACAACAATTGAAGAATCCAAGTCCAATGGAAGTTTTATACATCTCCTATAGTCCTACACAACAATACTTTAATTACTAATGCAAAACATAGCTAAAAGCTAGGTGGTTGAATTTTCTACATTATCAATGATGATCAATATTTATAGCAATTCATTTTAGATCTTCTTCTACTAGTTGCATATCTTTGTCACTACAATACTAGAAACAACATCAAACATACATCAAAATTTAGAACAATGACTATTTTCCCATGAAAAATGAACAACTAATGCTTAGATTCAACATAAAAGTTTATATTCAAACTTTTATAGTGAAATTGACATTAATTAACATGCATCTACAGAGAGAGATAAACTTACTACGATTATGTCCAAGTTCATTCAATCTATGTAATCTCAATATTTACAAATTCAATGTAGACCTGTAACATATTAATCTAAGTGATATCTTGATTTTATTTGATTCAAAATAGGACCTATATTGACTTTGGATTGAATTCTAAATTTATAAAAAGAAATTGCTTCAATATTGATATCAAGTACATTACACTTCCCCAATGTGTTTGCCATAATAAATATGCCACTTTTATCCAATTAGTGTCTCTAGCAAAGTTAGTGTCCCTTTAGATTGGAAATTTGTATAATAAATTAGTGCATGCATTAAAATAGTGTGACTTTCGCAAATTAGCAGACACACTACACAAAATAGTGAAATTAGATTGCCTTGTCAATTAGGTTGCTTTACTTGAGATATATTACATCATGGATCAATACTTGTTCCACATGGAGGCGCATGCCACTCTCTGAACCAAGCTTTGAATTGGTGCACAAATCTATGTCCTACACATGGCTTTGATTGGATGCATCACTATACAAAAGCAGTGAATATTTCTATAGTGTGGACTATCAAGAAATTAGTGTGGGGCAACCTGATTTCACTATTTTGTGTAGTAATTAAACCAGTGTGGCTGACTTGGACAATGCTTGGATTGACTGAAAATGCATCACATGCAAGCCCCAAGACAAGTGTGCATCCAATCAGGCAAGAGCACATGCCATGCAGAAAATCAATAGGTGGGATAAGATAAGGTACGTCCAGGGCTTTAATTTTCAATTTTCAATTTTTCGATGGAACCATGCCATTTGTGATTTTGACTGGAGTGGTCAAACTACAGTATTTACATCCAAACTAAAGCTATACAAGTTGTAGATGAAATATCATTTATTCATCCAAAATGACAAAATTTATTCAAAATTGGTTAATTCTTGAGTGATTCAACTTTTTTCAAATTCATCACTAATAGAATCCAATGGTTCCTTCTATTGGCTTTTATGTAGTTTAATTTATCGTGGGTCATAACTTTAGAATACTCTCATTCGCCTCGCCTAACAATGATGAAGATGAATACTATGGATACACACAAAGGATTAGGGTGGTGCAGATCCACAAGAGTCATAATGTCTTTCATGGCCTCACATAAGGATTGGTCTTCGACCCAGGTCATTGGCAATGGAGCAATGGTTTGTCACTAATGGAATACTCAACGTCTATAGGTTGCTCTCTTATCATCCACAATGCCCAGCCAAAGACCACCATCATGTTAAAATAAGCTGGACATCTTCCACCAACCTTCACTCCCAACTAGAAAGATGTGCAGCACAAGGCTTGCTCTCTTCAAGACGCAACTTTCATGTGGTTTGTCTGGCACAAAGCCGTTGCTGTTCATTCATAGAAAGCCTGTAGTGCCCCCAACATTGATACCAATTGCAACTGTTGCACATTAGGCCTTGTGGAAACACCTATCCACTGGTTTTTTGTTTGCTTGCAAGCCCAAGAGGTATGAAACTATGCTCAGTCGATTCTCTGCCACATATAAGGATCTCAACCTACCTTGGGGCCTCACATTAGGTTTGATGCCATTCAATGTATCTTTAATTCTACTATTCCACACCAATTTATTAGCTTTTGTACCATTTTGTCTTTATTTAGAGGCTCTTCTTCATTAGAGGAGAATTGGGGTGTAGGAGTGCCCAAAAAGAAATTGGCCTATTTTCCCAAAAGGTACAATGGAAAATCCATTTTAATTTCAACATGGTGTTGTCCATGTTGGAACCTCAGGTGGTGACATCAGATTGGGAAGGGGTTTGGACCAGTAACTATTCTTGGATGGAAACCATTAATTAAAGGTGGCATCATGAAAGTGGTCCTTGTAGTTTTATAAAAAATTGGATGTTGACAACGTCTGTACCATGGTTTGTACAAGTCCCGACTCTACCGTGCTTAAAATAAGTAGTGGAGCCGCCCGTGAGGGTGATGGGTGGAAGAACCCCTGGCGGGAAAGTGCAGACGTTGGAGTTCAAATTCTCGGTTGCAAGTTCATGTCATCTCCAATCAAACCAGGATCCGATTGCAATAGACTTTGAGCACAGTTGAGAATGGCAATGGCGAATCGTCAACCTCGTGCCCAAGTGTGTGCAGTCACCTTGCACACTACTCACAACGATGATGGTGAGTGGATTCCAACACGATATGAGAAGTTTTCGTAGGTGAGGCTTAATCCAGGAATGGTCGGCAGTTGGGCTATAGAGGCACGCAGGTTTGGAGGTGACAACATGAGAGGGCCATACAAAGCTCAAATTGTGGATTTCCGGTTCAAGGTGGACAAGCGAAGGGTTGTCACCAACAAGCCGGAACTGCAGTCCGTGTTGGTGAGACACGCCTACAAAAGACACCAAGTGTTGTTAGATCTAGAAGAACGCCATGATCGAATTCCCTGCAACTGTAAGATTTTGAAAAGCCTTGGAAGCCACTGCAATTTGATTCACCGCTTGTTTCCAGCAGATATGTTTAATTCTCAAGTTCATGTTGACCTTGATCCTTGATAGTTGTTAATTCTGTGTTGTGTTTGCTATTGGTAATAGTTTTGTACCAGTCATACTTTGAGACTGGGTGGAGCCGGGCTCTATACTGGGAGTCATTGTCGTTCTACACAACGATGTTGGTGAGGCCACCCGCGCAGGAAGGTCCTACATTGATCTCCTTAATAATGGGATTTTTTTCTCTAATCGTGTGTATGTTCCCCCCCCACTAGGTCTTTTGTATGGCAGCACTGAGCCATTGCTGTTGCCAACATTCACTGATGTCGAGTGGCCTCTTCCCGATATGCACTCTAGCGAGGCTTTCAGAGCAAAGTTTAGGGCGGACTTCCAATCGGTAACTAAAGCCACCACCGGGAGCCGCATGGGGCATCTGCAATGGTTTCTTCCACTACATGTTTTTGTCGATCTCTTTGCCCTAGATGGCGACAGCATGAGACGGACATCTACCTTGTATGTTCTAAACAACCCTAGTGACAAGTTGTTCACGAGTCTCATGGACCCGGGGTGGGAGCAAAAAATCGTGCTTGCAAAAGATATAGTCAGGTGCACGATTTCCAAGCTGTCTGTAACTTTCAGGTGTGTTTGATCGATCTCAGTCCTCACTTGGGTACAGAAGGCTTTTGATGCCTACTCTCTGTTGCTAACACCTTTCCATTGCTGTGTTTCTAGAATTCTGTCCACAATCACTAACTCACTAACTTACTGGACGTGGGCAATAACATTGCATTGTTGCAAAGGCCGTTACAATGTGTGGTTGAGGGTGATTCCAATTGTGCTGTGTGCATTATAGGTTGATTAACTCGTGTTCTTATGCACAGATACCATTTGGGGAGATCCACTCTATACACGAACTTCAAATACGGAAGGGAGCGGTTGGCACGAGATGGTGTTACCTGGGAACAAATCGACCAAACAGATGAAGAGGAGATGGTGTTTCTTCGTTGCTATTTTGAAGGTGTCATGGTTGCAACGTTCGAAGTTGGTCGAAGTTGGCACCTGACCCACATTCGGACAGAGGTTTCTATCACTCTAGGCAATGTGGCTCCAGACGAGTTCCGGTTTAGGTTGCAGCGAGAGGGGCATCCAAATGTTAACATCAACCCTAGGCACGAAGGGTCTTAGAAAATAGCACAAGTCTTACCACCGTGGATTTTTCAAATAGTAGCATGTTAGTTAGAACTTAGCAGAACTGGTGCTACACTTAGCTTTTTGGTCACAGTCGGAACAATTCGGCTTTCAATTCTGTCAAGGTAGCTTTTTCTACGTACTGGGGTAGTTCAGCCCAATTTTCATGTCGAAAGCAACTCTAGTGGACAACAGTGTGAACATTGATGTTGAGGGATCACTAATACATGCCTATTTTCTACGTGTATACTCTGTGTTTCAACTTCTTTGCCACTCATGCTCTTGTGATCATTTGTTTTAAAAAGCTGGGTACATATCTTGCACGGATTTGGATTCAGGATATGATGTGTTTCCAACGTTCACAGAAAGAGGGCTGCTAGTGCATAGTTCCAGTTTAGACTTGTCATTTCTTTGTGTTTAGTTAATGTGCACTTCACGCTACAATTGCAGCATAGTAATTTCTCTGCTCTAGAGGAGCATGTTGAGACTGTGAAAGATGTCAAGTATTGAAATGAGAAGGTCTTCTTTTATTATTTAATAGGGATGCTCAAGCGAGCAGACAAAGAGGTAGGCAACGCTTAGCATAACTAATAAGTATCAAAAGATCAAAACTATTATTATCCTCATGAAAATTCCGTTTCCAACATGGTCCTAATCTGAACTATACACTAATGAGGTAATAGGTCTATGCCCGAGCTAGTCAAGGCATTTTGATATACACGCATCTAGTTTGGCTGAAATGGCATCCAATGACTTCGATGACTCCGATGGAATTCCTTGTTCTTCAACAGCAAGTTCGTCTTCATCTAAGTTAGCAATCCCATCGACGTTTGATGAATGTGGCTTGGACTGAGACGCAACTGTCACTCCTGCGTTGGCAGCTTCTTCTTCCAGCTTCCTCCTTGCTTCAATTGTTTCATTTGCTGTTTTCAGCATGCCACATCAACAGAGCAAATTCACAAATTAGGACAGAGAACCAATGCGTTTCCAACAAACTAGAGGATATGAAAGAGTGATTCATCTCTGTAAATTCCAACTAATCTACACAACTTCAAGCAGCAGAAACTATTTCAATTCTCGTCAACGAGGAACATTGGACACGCACTATGAAGTTCGAGGCATGTAATGGCTGCAGCAACAGCTTCTGTGTATGGCCTTCCACGCTTACAGTTAGCAAAGCACGGAAATGGTAGGACTGGGTGAAGTGGAGGCATAAGCTGCGGGACATGCGTTCCACTCTTATCGGCAAGGGGCGATGGACCCTCGGGAGGACCAATCGGTGACGATGCACCCTTATTTGCCCCCCTTGGCTTAGTAAGCTTTGCCGGTGGTGAAGAGTGAGCGTTTCCAACAACTGCTCTCTTCCGAACAGCAGAACCGGGGGGCGGAGGTGTACATTCTTCTTTTTGTCCACAGAACCCAAATCCACTTACTGTAAACCTTCACACCTCCATAATTCCAACCAACTCTGCTCCGCCACTTATTTGCAACGAGGACAAACGGACGTACCAAACACTAGTTCGCCCCACAAGCACCACGGGTGAAATAGGCATCCACATGAAAAAGGAACAGCACCCTTGGCAACAAATAGATGCGAGCAGCTTCCACATGGTGCGTCTACCTTCACATCTAGAGCAACACCCGCTTCCGACACATTGATCCCAACAGGCTGTTTCGGCTTCATGGAGAATTGCGATGCTTTCTCAGCTGCCCATTTCTTCATCAGCATTTCCAGCTTGTGCTCCCGACGCTCCTGCTCAGTGCGGTCACGCTCTAAGGTCACCTTCAATTTCTCCAAGGACGCCTGGTTTGACTCCCAAAGATCATTGTTAGCTGCAATTCTTTTGTTAACCTGACGTTGTTGTTTGTCACACTCCTCCTTCTCTGTCACCTCCCCGGTTGCAGCATGGCCCTTGCTGTTCTTCCGCAGCTCATCATTTACCTCATTGAGGTGCTCATCCTCAGCTTCCAACTCCCGACCAGTGGCGGCTACTTTACCTTTCCTTACCTCCAGGGCCTGAATTGCCTGCCCGGATTCTTGCAGTGCTTTAGTCCTGGACTTGATCTCCTTCAAGAGCTGCTCCACCTTCTGCACTGCATTGGCGCCACTTTTTGCTCCACTTGGACCCCCACCCCCACCAATGCCCCGACCTCCACAATGCTCATCGATGTACCTTGCGCACTCCTTCACGATGCCCGCCATCTGATTCTTCAATGCTGGAGGACCCAATTTCTGAGGGTTGTTTCCAGCATGCTTTCCGCGGTCTGCAATCACCTTAGCAGCTGCAGCAGCCCAATTGACCTTGTTACGCTTGTCTTGGCAATAGAACACGCAAGCGTAGAGGAAGGTCAGACTAATCCCCTTGTTGTCGGGGATATCGCCGTATACATAATGGTAACGCATTGTGTATAAATCCCGGGCAACTGGATCGGCACACCAATCAAGCGGGTACCTCAACTTGTTTGCACCCTCTCCAGCAGTCCAGTCGCACTCATATATCTCCGGTGGAACATGGACGTCCGTCACGTCTTTGGGCAGAGGACCACTCTTGCAAAGCTCTACCACATCGTGAAAGAACTTCTCATCGTAAATTGCATTTGCTCTCCCTAACAAGCACGATGCCACCACAACCAACGACTTCCGCAACTCCCTTGGTAACCCCTCTAAGTCAAATGGCTCATCCCAAATTGAGCGAATTCCACCGTCGTTGACGTCCTCCTTCTTCGGCTGTTTCCCTGCAGTCTTCGGAGACCTCCGATCCTCTTCAGAAAGAGCCACTTTGCCTTTCACAAGGCTTTTTGATCGTGAGCTCCTGGCCCCAGTAGTCATGTTGGAAGCACAGGAAGGTAAGAGAGGCTTTTACACAGAGAACAACGGCAAAGGAAGAGAGAAGAAGGGGATGGAAACAAGCCTACACAAAGAATAACGACAAAGGAAGAGAGAAGAAGGCAATGGCGACAAGCAACGGAGAGAGAAAAAGGCGATGGCAACAAGCAACGGAGAGAGAAGAAGGATGGCAACAAGCAGCGGAGAGAGACAAGGTATCTGCATTCTTTGAATCCTGCTTAGCGTCAGGAGGAGGATGGGTTTAGGGTTTACAGGACAAAAAATAATTACAATGGTGGCTAAGAGGGTACGAGTTGACATCTTAAGCTTTTTTAAAACATGTACCTTAATGGAAAAGGCTGAGTGGACCTCTTAAGCTTATTGTAATCATGAAACGGGAGGGTTTAGGGTCTACAGTGGGCACCATGAGGACTCATGATGAAGTCAGAACACCAGGACATGGGAGGAAAGGAGTGATTGGTTTCAGAGTGTTTAAGTGAAAATTATGCTGTCAACATTGGGGCGAACCAACATTCACAATATCAAAGGATTTATTAGGGTTCAAGGGTTAGGTCATTACCCTTAAACCCTAAACCCTAAATTGCTTGAGTCATCAAGCAAGGAACTGAAAAATTCTAAGGACAAAGGTGGAAACATTGAAAACCATCAAAGGAAACAATTCAACGTAACTATCCGGCGAGACATCTCAACGAGTTCAAATAACTATGGCCTGTAGTTTACAAATTAGGATAAATAAAAACAAAATAAATTCATGTTTGTAGAGGGTTTTTAATGCATGCATAAGTTCAAAATAACATGTAATTTCAAAATCCATGACTTCATTTCAAGTTCCACACTTAGGATTCTGGAAACAATGATTCTGACTTACAAGTGTTTCAAACAAATTTCCTCATTCATGCACTATTTACTCCCTAAATGAATTTGTTACTTTTAGGCCTAAAACTGCTTCAAAGTAGTGAAACCCAAAACAATGCTAAGA
This sequence comes from Neckera pumila, assembly GCA_963969595.1. Classification (NCBI taxonomy): domain Eukaryota; kingdom Viridiplantae; phylum Streptophyta; class Bryopsida; order Hypnales; family Neckeraceae; genus Neckera; species Neckera pumila. The sequence continues at coordinate 48,356,081 of OZ018408.1, read as the reverse complement.
TCTTCATCTATATTTATTCATTAACAAATTCAACTGTAGGATCCTATATTGCACTTGTTAGATTACATCCTACCAAAAATTCAACTAAAAGAAACCTTACCAATTTTAAGATTATGTTGCTTGGATTTCAAAAAAAAAATGTTTTCAATTCTTCTCAAATAGTTAGATTTCATCTTTCAAATTTTTAGAGAAACATGTCTAGGTACTCTCAATAATATTGTATGTTGATGAAATAAGTAGGAAATATATATAAAATTTTCAACAAAACAGATTTTGTATTCATCCTTGAAAAAATTAGTAAATAGAAGAAGTTGAGTATGATTTTAAATACAACATTGTTAAGAATTTATTTATGGAATTGAAACATTCCAATACCAAATGGTTCCAATGTTGTGATAAATAATCTACATTCCATATTCTAAATTTTTTTACAAATATGAACAAATGAGTTAAATAAAGGAACTTCAATATGTATTTCAGAATAGAAATTCTATAACTGACCGCAAACTAAAACTCCTCATAACTTTCATCTTGCAAGTTTAAATGGAATGATTCAAAGTTTTTTACGTAAATATAAATCTAGGAATCTAAGTTGAAATTTTTATTCTTAGAAAAATGACTTTTTTTGAGCTGCCTGAGCTGCCTGCCAAGCTTCTCCTTGACAACATGTTGTATGAAAATTTTAAAGAAAAAGGGCTTTTCCCTCAAATATGCACCCTCACAAAATTTGATTAATAAAAAGAATTTGGACAATATCTTCTCCTAAAACCTCATTCAATGGGAAAGCCTTTATGAATTCCAATTTCATTTTTAATCTTTTGTATTTTGACGGAAAACCTCTTACAATCTACAAGCACATTTGGCCTATTCATAATTATTTTTTGTCTACATTAGGACCTTTGTAGAATCTATATGCACTTCTATACAAATGTATAATTTGTTTTCAGGAATTTTCAAAACCTCTAGAAAATATAAGAACATCTAGAGGTCAATTCCAAGAATTTAAACTTCTACGTGTATCTTGTAAAGGGCTTGACAAACTTGTTTACCTCTAGTTATATATTTTTGAACAAAAGCTCTACTTGTTGTGATGTAACAAAGATGTCACAATTGATACAATTTTTTCATTTGAACATTCTTGAAATAGTTTGTACACATGATGATTCAAACACTGACTAGACTTACAGTAGAAGTTTTCAAATTTCAAGAATCTACAAATCTACAAGAATCTATGATGAATATGTACATCCTGTAGAACAAGGTAGACATCTAGTTTAACTTCTACTAATACTTTAGTTTCATTATTCCATAATGATTGGTAATACTTTAGTTTCATTATTCCCTAATAATTGGTATTCAGTCCCCACTCATGCTAATATAAAGGGACGTGTGTGGACTTCACACATTAGTGCAAGAGCCTCTTAGATGGGTTACTACAAATCATTTCAAATTTTTTGTTGAAAATTCATTGGTATTTTGAGATGGAAGATCACTTTTGGTTTTAAGATATGGTTTAACAAGTTCAACAAATTTGCTCCCCATTTTTAAATTTGAACACAAGTTTATCAATTTTTTTCTTCTAAAAAGGAATTCAAAACACTCCTAGTAGATTAATTTTTTGCTACAACTTTGCTCCCCATTTTTTTTAATTTAATGAAAGTTGCTCTTTTTCCTTTTAGAAATGGAGTTGACCACAACTTAGATTAATTTTATAGATACATGTGATGTAAATAAGACATCACAAAAGGGGTCAATTGATCTCAAATCCTATTTTCTAACTACTTCACATAATCTTAAATTCTAAAATAGGTTTAGTTTTGTATTTATGGAACCCTTCACACTGAAATCTTCATAGAGAATAGTGTTGTTACTAAATGTGGTGTCTTTTAGTGTTAAAGATGTGTTTGCATGTTTCCTAACAATTTGTGCCGAATCAAATTATAAATATGCATCACCAATAAATTTTAATCAATTATTATGTAAAACCACAAATTTTAATTGAACAAATTCACCGCAAATGGAGTTTGGTTTTTTGAAACTAAAATTATGTATGCATCATTGGACTTGCCCAATCTATTTCAATGAAGCAACCAATTCTACTTTTGTTCAATTCTATTATCGATTTTGTTGTTCAAAACATCTATTGGAAACTAGGTCAAAATAAATCCAGCTAAGCCACAACATACTACAAAGTGTTGGGCATTTCCACTTGACTAAAATTCTTACAACACCCGACTGTGATTTACTCAAATCAGCTGATTTATGAGAGATCTGTGACATGTTTGAACCATTCAGTGATTAGAGGCATCATTAATAGCCTTTCCATGTATTGACGGCTTGTTGTCAACGCACTGAGTGTAGGCATTCAGTAGCACCATCATGCCTCTAATGGTCGACGGTATGGGGTCTCTACCATTCTTTATTGACAGTCACTGTCATGACATACAACGAGCAATCGGGGACTAAGCTTGTATGGGAGTGTTCTGGGCGACCTTTATCAATCGGTTTTGGAGCAATCTCACCGGTTGCTTGCTAGCTCCCACTGCGAGTAGGACATTTTTGTTGATTCAAGGCTTTTTCATCGTGATCCATGAGTCCCGGAAGAAACACTCGAGCTTGTGCTGCGAGGAGGAGAAGGTTGCACGTAGAAGATGGGGGAATGGGCACGGAGGATCGTAATTCCATACCACGCAATTTGGTCGAGGATGTGGTCCTTGACGATGATGACAACGCTGGAAACATCGCAGTAGGCGTTACCAGCGACGAATTCCAAGAGCCTATTCCAATGGAATGAATTCCGGAATTGCTGAAGCAGCACATGTGCGCTGTTGCATCCGTGCTTCAAGGTCGTCATGGTGTGCACGATGCACGGGGGGTGCACTTAGTGTATCTAGTCCAAACTACATGCGAACAAAACTTTGTACCCCCTATATTATATCCTAAAATTTAAATAAATGAAAACAAAAAAAATATGAATATATTTTCCTAATTTGAAAGTTTATGTTTTGAATTATTGATATTTTTATTTGCTAATGATAATTAGTTACAAATTTTTGAAGTAAATAGATACACTGCAGAACTGAAAAATAACTTTCACACCCCTATAGTATATCCTAAAAAATTGTCTAAAAAATGAACAAAAAATTCCTAAAAATAACTCTCTATTGAAAGTTCATTTTGAGTTGAATATTGATGCAACGGTCATCTAAATGTGTTCTCTATAAATATTTGAGTTGGAAAATATGCCATTTTAGGTTCATTTTCAACCTCTTCTAGAAATCATTCCATATTTCATTTGAGTTGGAAATTTTGGCAATAGAAAACTATAGTCATTATCAAACAATGCTCAAAATTTTAGTTTGAAATTATAGTTTATTAGAAACCACTTGTTCGCACGTGGTTTGTAGTAGTAGAACCAAGTGTCCTCCCCGAGGTACGATGAGCAATTCTTTGGCACTATCGTTGGTCTCTGCTCCCGTGGCATTCTAGTAGACCAAATATTGCAGAATACGGGAGTTACTGACATTGAGATCCAGGAGAAGTGGAAACACCAGCCAGGTGACAAGTACAGGTTTCCAATGGCATTGTCAACAGACAATGCCCAAGCGGCGCAATTTCTGGAACTCTATCAGCAAGTGTATGGAGGGTAGCCTTGCAATGACTCTTTTTCTTTGAGGTTCTTACGGGCTTGCTTTGCTACGTTCATACACAAGGTTGAAATAGACTGGGTGAAAGAGGCAGTCAAAAGGCGGAAGGTGCGAATGGAGCAGAAGAGCCAAAACCGACACAAACTAGGTCCTGTAGCAATGCGCCAACAACTTTCTACTTTGTGTGCAGCAGTAGCTCTAAACTACCGACCTCCCGAGAGCACAACCAGCAATCAATGCCTATGCCTACAACTGTTTCTACTAGGTCTCCGAGGTCCAGGCGGCACGAAAGTAGCAAGAGACATTCACATAGAAGGACAAGTTCTTCCGCACTAGCAAAGGCGGAAAGCGAATTGCGTGGATTCCTGAAACTAGCGGAAGAAGCTAGAACCTCCAGCGACCTACTCCTGAAGGCAATGCAAGAATCAGGCAAGGCTCTGGTTGCCGTAGAGAGAGATGAACGGGCCCTAAACGAGCAGTATACGGCTTTGGTTGACGAGGCTGAGGCGATGCAACGCCAAGGTGCGCACGAGAGTGCCATGGCAAAGTTGAGGGAGGGACAACAATTGGTGGACAAATTGATTTCAACGAGGGAGATGCACGCAAAATCACTTGACTCCATACGGGCCATTTGAGCTTCAGCGTATCCTGAGGCACTGAAGGCACTTGCGCATTCCAAAACGTGTGTTGCCAACGCCGCAGAGAAGTTTCGGAAGCTCAAAGGTTCTTCCTTTGCATTGCGACCCAGAGCTCCTTTTGTATATCCAACAACTCGTTCTGAACCTCCATTGTCGATTATAGGACCCAAATTCTGTGCAGGTTGTAAGAAGAAAGGGTTTGTAGCATAGGCTGTGATCATCGCTTCTTGTGGTTGTGGATTTCACCCTATATGCATTGCCTTGTTGCTGGAAGAGAATAAATATACGTGTCCTTGTTGTGAGACCGCATTCTGTGGAGCTTGGATGGCTCAATTCGGGGTTCCCCTTACATCCCAAATGGAGCAGGATGTTGCCAGCATGAAAAAAAGGCTGGAGGCTCAAGCACCCCTAAAGACAGGTGAGCTAATTCCACTTACCTCTCTGGCTAAGCATGCTTCTTTTTTTCTTAGTTCATGAATACCTAAACATGCATTGTATGTCTTGCAGTCATGGAGCCAGGTCTCGAAGAAGTGAAGGGTGGGGAGCTGAGTCTACTTCCATACCACCAATGACGTGAGAGCTTCCATACCACCAACTTCCAAATACTTCCAGATGGAGCTTCATCATCAAGACAGAGTGAATTCAATCTTTCAATTGGACATGGGGAGGAGATCTCCATCAAGAAGAAACCTAGCAATGGCTGAATGCTGCAGGATTTTAAATGGGGACTGGTCCAAAGTAGTGTTCCTAGTATACTTTAAGTTTAACATACTTCAAACTTGCACTATCACACTCAATGATATAAGCATGTAAAGCTCTCACAAGTGACAGTTGTAAAAATGGATAGTTTTGAACGTTTTTCATTCTTGAATATGTAATGTTAACATTTAGTGATTTCAACGTCACTAAACTCCTACACATCAGACGCTTCTACATGGTCCGTCTAATTCGAGTATGTTGTCAACAACCACCTTGCTTCAATACTCCGATTCTAGAGGCTGTTCATGTCATTGTTTTCAACACCCTCCTCTGCTCCTACTCTCAGCCAAGCTCTCCCTTTTCGTGCTCTATTCTCCCTCCACCTTCTAGCTGCATCCAGCCCGTTTGATGTAATATAGGCCATCCTCTTCTTCTGCAACTCGGCAGCCATTGTAGGGTCATTGTGCACTGTCTTGATGTTCCTTGATTCCAGCAAGTCCACCTTCTTTGCAAACCTATGTTGAATGTTTCTGTACCAATGTTGATATTGCTGCACGATGGCACTTGTTCTATCTTTAGTGACACCATGCTGAGTGTAATGTTGATTAGCCGCCTTCGCTGCATGATGGGATTTTTCCATCCCTTGGTTGTTCCAAACAGCTAGGCTCCCATATGTTTGCACATACCATGGACCATGCCGCACAAGGTTATGCTACAAAGACAAAAATGACCCAAATTAGTCACACATCCTTAAGGAAATGGCACCCTACATCTGAATCATTTAGAAATGGTTTAGTTATTTTAGCAGTACACAACTATATTCCCTAAACCTCGGAAAGCATAACTTCCATTTTAATTCCAACATCAACCCTGAAAAAAAGTTACCATGCATGTTTAGAACTTACCATATAATGAGTGACGTGGTCTTCCCCAAAGTACTTAACATAAAGGCGCCCCCAAGTCTCAATCTTGCCCTTGAAAGTGTCAATTTGCTCTTGATCCAAGGACAAACCGACCAAATATGGATATACTGTTTCCAGTGCTTTCCACATTTCTACTCGTTCAAGATATTGCCTACTTTGATTGAGTGTGTTGTTTTCTGAGCGCAAGATGTCCTTCCAAACTCGATCTTGCCCTGACCAAGTGGATGGTTGGAACATCCTACCAGCAGTCACGCCACTAAGGGAGGGTTTGACAGGGACACTGTTGGAAGCACCACTGAGCACCGTGTCCTTCATTATGCGCACGTTGCCACCATGAAGCTCGGCTGCTGACAACGTCCTCTCCATATTTTCTATGGCAACCTGTTGACGGGCCTCATTCTCCATGTTCCAAATGAACATGAAGTGCAAGTGAAGGATTTTCTCCATCATCCTTATCAAGGCATGCAGTGTACAAATATGCACCCTCTCAAGTGGGATGGGCAAAATTGGTTTCCATCGGGATTCTTCTTCAATGGATACTGGTTTCGAGAGGACATTACCAGCAAGTAGACCTCCATGCCACGTATGCTTTCTTCTCCTGGCCTCTGAAGTAGCACTTGCTGATGTTCCCACCACTGGCTTCGTCCGCTCTTGGTTACAATAGATGCAAGAATGAATGGCATTGGCTCCATGTTTCAATCTGTACAAGCATTTGATGGTCTTCATATCCGCAGACAAATGCCACTGTACTTTGAAGTTGCCAACACCGTCAACACATAATAGCTGGCCCTCATCTTGTGCCTTGATCAATGCTGGAAACGGTGTCTGTTCAAACACCCACTAGAGGACCTCATGTGACTCCTTAGCAACCTCGAAGCAGGCAATAGGCCATATTTCAGTTTCAGATTGAACTGAAAAATACCTATCATCGGTTTTTAGAATACTGGTGTCCAAGGCACGGTTCATGAGCGTCAAACTGACCCTTTCAAACTTCCTCCCATGCACAATCTCTGCTTCATCCATCTTCAACACAAAAATCAATGGGTGGTCCCCAACTTCTGCACATCCGAGCACCATGATTTTCAATGAGTTTAATTCATGCAAATGTCAAGGTATATGAGTGAGTTAGAGCAGTCACTTGACTGTTGGAAACATGACTTAGAAATCTACTCTAGGATGAAGTAGTCACCTTCGGTGGTGAAACTGTATAGCTTCACCATAGTCCTGTGCACGACTTCGATGTCAACAAACAAGCTGTTCTTTGATGTCAAGACAACTCGTGTTATCTCGGATTTCTTCTTCCTTCCTTTGGCATTGGTCAATGGAGCTTGTGCCACCATCTCCAATGTACTGTCAATGTGATAATAGTCACCAACAAGATCTTTCAATTTTGAATTGAGTTCAGATCACAACAACTTGACCTGATGAACGTATTGCATGTTTTATCAATACATATACCACAAAACGCATGTGTCGTCTATGCATTGCCCCCCTACCAAACTATTGAGGATTGTTCTTATTCTATTGTTCAGCATCGTCTATTGATTGAACTGAAGCAACTTGTTTCCAACACGCTCAGCATAGGTCTCTAGACCGCAACTCCTTAGCATGCGCTCAGTGCAGAATCCCTAAACCTTAGACCCCATATCTCGTGTATTGATTGTCCTAGATTAACTAAGCATCATGTACAAATTCGTCTCAGGCATCTAGTGTTTGGAGACACAATGGAGATTGAATTGATGAACTAGGGTAAGTAAGCCCAAACCTTGTGCGGATTCAGGAGGAATGTTGGCTTCAAGCGTTTGTCAACAAGCTGCACTCTCCCTTTTATTGTCTTGTAGATCTCGCCGTATCCTTTCTGTGACACTCCTGTCATGTCACATGCTGCCAGTATCGCTTCTGTACCCAAATCCTTACCAATTTTGTCAAGGTAGTAGTTGGCCATTCGAGTTGCAACAAAACTATTATTAGGATTTGACACCAAGGCCACTGTCTCCCCTTGCGACAGTAATCGGCCAATGGCATAGCCTGTCCCCTCTTGTGTATCCCTGTCGCCACACAAGCGCTTCTTAGCGCCTCCACTCTTGTTTCCATCTTGTATAGACTGAACAAGTCGGGGTTGCAACAAGCTTCTAATTTTTGCTACACGAGCTCTTGCAGTGCCACCCGTCTTGGATAATTCAGATAGACACTTGCCTGCTCTTAATTGCACGCCTAGTGGAGTACTCACCATCCTCTCCATTTTTTTCTTTAATCCCACAACGCCTTCCTGACTTCTGCAAGTTCCTGCTTCCCACACGCAAGCTCTTCATTGTGTACTTCATGCTGTCGCACCAACTCTTTGGCTGCCTGCAACATCCTGGATTCAAGTTGCTGCTGATGTTGATCAATAGCTTCCCGATGCTCTTGTTGGAGAATCACAAGGTTGCTCTTGTAATGAAGCTCATTCCTCTCCAACTCTTGTTCAAGTGCTGTACATCGAGCCTTCAGAAATTCCGATTTCCTCTGGAATTCGACGATCTCTACTCTGCTAGCAGCAAGAAGGTCCTTTTCACGCTCATCCCACCTACCGTTAACAGCATGAAGATCAGCCACATGCTTTGCAATTGAATTTTCCAATATTACTATTTCACAAAGACAATCCGCTTGTGTTTTTTCTAATTCCTGTTCCAAGCCTTTCACTGCATCGCTGGTGCTAACAAGGTAGTTAGTGTATCCTAAGAGTCCAGATTCACCGTGACAAAGGAACTCTATGTAAGTCTTCAACGTTTGAAATTGTGGTGGCTTCCTAGTGATTGGATCCGGTGGGTAGAGATTGCCATCCAACCACAAATCCATGTTGGTGGCACCTGACGCTCTAAACGTTGGAAACTCGGATTTAGGAAGTTGTTGGTCCATTCGAACGCCTTTCTTCACAATAGGTGCAAATCTACTATGAAGAGCTACAGATGTCGTGTAGGAACTACCCTTCTCCTTATTTGTAACATCCTGAAGTGCCATCTCTGCAAGTAGGTTAAAATTCCGGCACTGGACGTTGGCAACATGAATGAACCCTAAACCGCAGTAAATGCAGCAATGTGAATGAGCCTAAACTCCCGCAATAATTGTGACAACATCAATGAGCCACCTCATTTGGCGGGAAACAATTCCAACGCACTGTATAATGTGTTCCTTGCGAGCATCTCCATGTTGACCACTCGAATTCCTTTCACATTCCCCCCAGCTTGTCAACTATTGTGTACAGTGCAAGTACAATAATTTCAGGTGGTGGATTTGAAATCGCAATTCTGAAAACCTTGTCTACACTTGCATCCCAAGTCATTTGGTACTTATAGGTTATAATAAAATAGTTCCCAAAATACACTATTCAATTAGACACTCAAAACTACAGCTAGTGCTGAGGTACCAACATGGGCCTGTTGGTACATAGAAGGTACGCACGGCTGTTGCCAACTCGACAGTACTCTGTGCCAACTCGGCCTATGCCGCCTTGTTCTCATTGGCTCACAGAGTTGATGGCAACTTCTGAGAAGGACTAAATGGGTGGAATTAAGGCATTTGCAAATATCAAAAAATTAATTTCCAAGGCAAAAGTACTAGGCATGTAGAGACCCAAAATTTTCTCTAATGTTATAGCTCACTTGCAACAACATTGTTTTCTTGAGGAGCACCTGGCTCCAGTTCTCCTACAAGATAACTTATGGAATACCCTTTTGGACTCAGATAAGACAGCACAACTCAAGGCCCAGATAACATCCCCAAAAACATGATACCATTTGGTCCAAGTTTGATAGTATATGGCTCCAATTTCTTGTGTTAGCTTTTTGAAGTGAATCAACCATCGTTTAGAGGAAGAAAGGCCCTACCATTTGTTCCTTCACTTAATTCTTTTGGTTCTTATTCCTCTCTCTATTTTTTTATATTTTGTTTTTATGTTTTTGTGTTCTCTTCATTTGCCAACCTTAGCTTGGCCGTTGTTCTCTAGTTTCTTTTAATGGAATGGTATTTTCCGTTTGTTCAAAAAATAAATAAATAAAAAATTTGACCATCCAATATTAATAACCAGTCACATAACTACAGTAGTCACAGTAGCAAATAGTGTCGCTTGGGGGTGAAAAGGGATCCCAAAAGATTTGGGTTCAAAGTAAGGCACGTCTTGTGAGCCGGGAATAATAGACCACCTCATGTACCAGCTCGGAGAACTATCTTCCCTAAATACTTCGGCTCTCACCTTCCAGTTAAACGAGGCCCTGCTCTGTACAACTGGTGAATAATGTTATGCAGTGACATCTTCCTTAAGAAAGGTTCACAGATCTCTCCACAACAACTTTTGAAAATGCGAATGTCTCTAAACTTCAGTTTGGCAGCAAGAGAGATGTATAATGCGTTCATCTCTAAAAAAATTCAATTCATACAGGAACGCCGTACTCAAATCTTATGCAAACCAAAGATCATTTTACACAAACACGATCATCTTACAAGAAAACGAGATTGGTGAGTGTCTGCCTGCTTATCGGAGATTCTCAAGTAAATCCGACCTAGCAGTTGGTTAGCTGAGGAAACATCCATCGATCGAGTGACTGGAAAAGTGGAAACTGCTAAAAGAGCCATGGCCAGGAGTCTCATGAGAATATGGTAATTCGCAACCAATGTACGTACTGGAAAATGCCTCTCAATAGACGACCTAGCGTTTGCAGTTGACAGTAGTCCAACGGTCAGTCCTCGGAGACGTAAATACCTGTTTAGCAGACGAAGTGCCGTTAGGGGGGGAATGAGCCTAGGATATTCATGCAAATTCCCTCTATGACATCACGAGGAAGCAATATATATCCAGTGAGATTCCAAGTAAATAACTTTCAAATATCCCTTAATCACGATTTTCGTTCTCCGATCAAAAGACTGTTGCAAATCTACGAAGAGGTCGAGCGGGAAATGCAGTATGTAAGAAAGAAGGTAAAGTGAATAGTCTTCCTGTGTCGCTATCGGGAGGATTGCAAACCATAATTCCAGTGAGAGTAATTACTGTGTCGGCCCTCACATTCTATTCCTTCTGAGCAACCTGCAAATACATGCCCCAGCATGAAGTTGCATATATGCTACAGAAGGATTATAAACTTGCAACCAGCGATGCAAGCAATACCTTGGATGGTTAAGGTGGGGTGATAACAGACCTAAAATTCTGAATAACCTCAACTGTCACACATCCGTGAATGTTGCATTAGAAACAGTATACAAAATTATTATGTGCCGAAGACCTCTTGAAAACTTCCGTGAGTTGAAAATACAAGCAGATACAAGCATATTGGAGAAACAAGTATTGCATCGTCAGCGGAACGCTACAATAAAACCAAACAATATGCAATGCAACAGAGTAAGAACCATGTTGATACTACGAGGTGAAAAAGTCAAAGAGCAGGAGTGCGTTCAACAAATCTTTCGCTGCAAGCGTCCGCAACTAAGTCTGAGAGCGAGAGAAAATAAAAAATATCATTGCAAAACCATGCACAGGAAAGCAAGCAAAGCTGACTTCGTAGCAATCAAAACTTTATTTTCAGCCTGACTGGCACCGCAAAACAGATGGCAACCACGAAGCATTCCCGCGGGTTCCAATGGCCAGATAATTCTCTATGTTAGAGCATCCCCACCAATCTGTTCTCTATCCCTAAACTTGAAGTCTCAAAGCAGTCAACCTTGACTTTATGCAGATGAGACCTCGCGAGTTCTCTAAATGAGCCTCTGGATACAGGATTCGGTGAGAGTTTTACAGAATTCTGTATAATTTACGGATACAGAATTTAGAAAAAGTTTGGTGCTGTGAACTTTCTGCATCCCTATCTGCATCCCAGGTCCTCTTCCCTAAACTTTTAGGGAAACGGAACTCCCTGGTGGGGATGCTCTTACATCGGCAGAGGGCTTAACACCTGCCGGAATCGTTTCGACAGATTTCTTGGCTTATCTAAGCCCCGGGGGTGAAGTTGGTGGCGTACGCCCAAGCGTTGTTGGCCACGGGGTCGGACAAGTGGTCGCTCAAGTTCTCGATGGGACCCTTGCCAGTCACGATCGCCTGGACGAAGAAGCCGAACATCGAGAACATAGCCAGACGCCCGTTCTTCAGCTCCTTCACCTTCAACTCAGCGAACGCTTCGGGGTCGTCAGCCAAGCCCAAGGGGTCGAATTGACCGCCAGGGTAGATGGGGTCAGTCACATCGCCCAGAGGGCCTCCAGCTACTCTGTAACCCTCAACAGCGCCCATCAAGATCACCTGAGAAGCCCAGATGGCCAAAATGCTCTGAGCGTGCACCAGGCTGGGGTTGCCCAAGTAATCCAAACCCCCGCTCGCGAAGATCTGGGAACCGGCCTTCCACCAAACAGCCTCGCCGAACTTGACGCCGTTCTTGGCCAACAGCTCGGGAGTCACGCACCCCAAAGCTCCCAACATGGCCCAGCGCGAGTGGATGACCTCCAACTCCCTGTTTGCGGAGAACGTCTCGGGGTCGGAAGAAAGCCCGGCGGTGTCCCAGCCGTAGTCTCCTGGGAACTCTCCTTTCAGGTAAGAAGGCGTGTTCTCGGAGAAGGGGCCCAACCATTTGTTGCGGTCGGGTCCGTACCTGGAAAAGGCCACATACAACCCTCATCTCATCAACTTCGATTCTTCCTCAACTACTATACCCAACCCACATTGTCCCCAACCCAGCAATCCACGATTGTCCAAATTTGAAACTGCCAAAAACAAAATTACAAACTACAAATGAATACCCATATCACGCATTCGACACCGAGCAGAACTTGAACAAAAGCTCGCAAGATCTACTCACCAGGGGCTTCCGCCGCCGCCGCCCCTCATGGTGACGCGGGCCTTGCCTGCGCCCACCTGCCGGGAGAGCTCATTGACAGGCTTGAGCAGCGACTGCCCAGCCAAGGCCGTGGACGCGCAAGCGGTAGCGGCAGCCATTACTGCAAGAAAATGACGATCAACAAAGAAAAATACCCGTGATCGAAGCTAAGAAATTCAAGTCCGCTAACTTGGATAATCTCGACGGTTCGAGATCGTTTAAATACAGTATGCAACTGGAGTCGCTGCTGCGCAACCACCGTGCTACAATAGTCTGCTAGACAGTGATCTGGGTAGGATGCAATCGCATTCCATTGGGCAGCCTGATGCATTGCCAAAGGATAGGCCGTTCCCTGGATTTCGTGGATGGCTGATTTGGCAAGCGACTGGAGGCCATGGCCCCACAGACCACCAGGAATTGTTCCCTCGCCTTCGGTCACTGAATCATTTCCTAAAATATCGCGGAGTCGTTGCAACGGGCTCCCAGTGGAATTCAAGTCAGATTTTAGAAAAAAAATTCAGCAAAAATTTGTGCGGCTGGCTGTTCCTCAGGAGGGAATGTCCCAGAGACTTTTGGAAAAGTGATTAATAATATCTGCTTTCCCGAGCTTGGATCTCGCCATCTAGCGGCTGCGACTTTGTTAAGACCCTGACCATCTCGCGGCTGTGAATATGTTAGGATCCATGCCATCAAGCGACTGTGATTTCATTTAGATGTCGACAATCATCTAGCGGCTGTAAATTTGTTAGGATTTGGGCCATCTAGCGGCTGTGAATTTGTTCGTATCTGCTGCGTCGAATCACTAGGAGTGCTCTGACTCGCTCTGGTTTGGATTGGTCTTCGGGCCATCTTCAGACTGACGGGAGGGGCAAGGCTGAAGACCTGTGCTCGAGGAATGGAGACTTGTGCCGTGTGAGTGGAGACTTGTGTTTCGGGGATGGGGAATTGTGTTTCGAGACTGAACACCTGTGCTCTGTCAATGAACACTTGTGCTCTGACAGTAAAGACTTGTGCTCTCAGACTCCATGACGAGACTGAAAGGCTCCTCGGTGGGGCTGGAATGGGGCCGGCATGGGACCCGCATGGGGCCGGAATGACAGACTGCAACGACAAGCTGCTAGAAGAGTAAATTATAAAAGCAACCACTAAAACAGTCCTGCCCACTAATTAACCCTGTAATGCTGCCGCAGACACTAAGTGTCCAATGAATGACAAAGAATCTTTGCATCACGTAGGACATAAGTGCGATTGTTCATCTTTGAAAATTCGTGCAAAAAGGGGAAGGCCTTGCACAATAGCTTGTCCTTGAATGAGTGCTTTTGGTTTTCTTAACCCCTAAAGGATAAAGGCCTATCTTCTGCCAAAAAACACCCAAAATTGCCATTTTTATAGCAAAGAGTAAAAAAAATTTGAAACTTATTTTCTTTGCACATCTAACCAGGATCTTATACCTAACTAGTATGAGAATGTGTAGAAAAAAATTTCAAAATTTTTGACCACACAAATTGCAAGATATTTGCGTTTAAAGTGAAAAAAACAAGTTTCAGCACATTGCGAGATTAGATTATTTGACTTCCAACCTTTTTTACTTAAATCTTTTGCACTACAAAGTTTTGAGATTTAAATATTTATGGTGGAGAATTGAGTTGAGAGTCTAGGGAAAAAAAATCTCAAAAAAACATAATTTTTATACTTTAAAAAATTGCTAAGTAGAAGTAGGTACAAGATAGAAGGAAAATCTAAAATATTAATATCCTTTATGTGGAATTAAAATGCACTAATCCCAATTATGGTGAGATTGTTCTAGCAAAAAAACTAAACCACGTGGAACTTTTTTTTTTGAAAAATTGTAAAAATTGCATTTGTCCATTGAACAGACACTTGGTCCTTTAGGGGTTAATCCCTAGAGGACGGAGCCCATGACCGTGTGGTCACATCTGAGTACGTTGAACGGACACTTGGTCCTTTAGGAGTTAAAGTAGATGATGCACATTGTATCAGAAAGGACAATTTCAGCCCGTCCTTATAGGGTTAATTAACCCTACCTACTAAACATTACTCCCTCCGTTTCTAAAAAGACCCGTAGATACAAAAGAAATAAGGGTCTTTTGTAAACAGAGGGAGTGTTATTTTCTGGATCTCATTTACAAGGGAAGGCATCCTCAATGGGAACATAGTAAGGTAGTCTACTCTGAAAAGCCTCCATGCTCTGAAAGTGATCATGAACTAGTGATGTACATTTCAAAAGGTGAAAGTAATCATGAACTAGTGGTATACATTTCAAGAGGCAATCGCTTTTAGTGACTAATGCATTTCAACTTCAAAAATTTGTAACTAATTCCACAAAGGCTCAAAAAGTATGAAATGACTTGAATTAGATGCCAATTCCATTTAACCTCCTACAAAAAAATTCCAAAAAATTGTTTCAAGGAGTTTAGCTTCCCTTAAAAGGCAATTAATTCAAAGATGGTCACTTTAAGTGCAGACTACCTTAAAGACTTGAAGGCTCAATAAAGCAAGTAAATTGAAGAGCTTGAGGCAAATTGTCACATGCTCTCAAAAATGAAGTGCCAAGCTGGTTTGTGTTGGATCTTCATTATTACTAGTATGCTCTATATTGTTGCCTCAACGATTGGAATATCATTTGGCTAAATGATGGCTAAGCCCTCCTTAATTACCTTTCAATAAAAATAAAAGTTATTTTTTTATTTTTTTTATTCATAAAAACTTCAAAATTCAATATATTTTTTGCCATGATTTGAAACACCACGGCACAAAGCATGTGCACCCCTCTTTGCACCAATAGAATCAAAAACACAATCGGGGGATACACAATTTTGAAAATCTCACCATAACAAACAAAACAAACAAACAAAACAAAACAGATAACATAATTAAATGTATAGATTGTTTTTGTTGGGTCCATTGTTGAGTTACCAACGAAGTAGATGTTTAATGAGCTCATTGAGGAAGCCCTAGATGGAGATTTTTGTGCACAAGGCACACCTTGTAGTGAGGGTCATGACATTAGCCAAAGCTTCATGTCTACCTTGCATTAAATCCAATTATAATTACAACCATTGTCTATGCAAAGAGAGCAATGAACATTATCAAACACAATTTACAAAGTAACCTGTGCAAATATATAGAATTTTGTGACTAGTCAAATGCTTAAATCCTAAAGATTCGATACTTTCAATATTCGATGTGATATGGCTCTCACAATGTAGACAAATAATTATACAATTAATGATTATGGAACACTGTAAATCCATTTCAAATTCAAAATTTATAACAAATTCAAATCATTGCATTGACTAATACTAATTTCCACTTCCGTTTATATAATAGTAAATATGAGAGGTTGTAATTGTGAGAAGGTCCATGCAGAATGAAAACCGATGGTTGGGTTCTCAACCTTATGCTCCATCCTAATCTGCAACCCTTCTCATTCTCCTTGTCACCTTGCAAAATCCCACTTTGAGCTAAAACCTGAACTAGAAGGTGCTTTCTCTCTCGATTCCAGTCCAAACAACTTGACTCCTCTAAAGGGCTTCCGTCACTATCAATGGCATCACATCTAATGTTTGATGCAAAACATTTTATCCCCTAAATTATTTACCACTGTATCAAAATAGTTTGATTACATGAATTCAACATATGAATAGTACCTTGCTAAAGTCCCCATGGGTCCTTGAAGTATATTTGCGGACCTGGAAGCTTTCTACAGAATGATGCAGCATGCATAGAATTAGAAGCTTTGCCTAGTGAAATAAATTTGGTAAGAATTCAAGCTCTAGTCTTTGTAACCTAACATTCTATTAGCATTTTTTGTATTGCTCTTTTGAATACTTTGGGACCTATAAATCATGAATTGCATTGTTCACCTATCGCTCATTTAAAAAAATTATACTCATGGTATCAATTCATTTAATGATTGTATTATCTTGTAATCACACACAAAGTGGAGGGAGGGGCAATGGCTAGGGAGAAGGTATCATAGTTGTTAGTAAGGTGAAGGTTAGTGTTCATCTCTCATTTACTATGTTGTGATTTTTTACTTTTCTATAATCAATGTGTTGTTGTTTTTGTCCTTTTGCTTTTATCCACATGCTCTAGAAGAACATTTTTGGTTGAAAATACTATGGAAAGACTTTAGGGTCTTCATTAGAAGAGATTTGAGGTATCCAAGAGCCCGCGAGTTATCCTGCATTCCCGCAGCATTTCCACGCAAGAAAGCTGTTGGCTGATGTGGTCGCGCGAGTGCCACGTCATTTTCGAAAAAAAAAAAAAAAAAAAAAAAAAAAAAATTGACCTGAAATGATATTTGGGAGAGAAATGTTTTTGTTTTAATTTTTTTTTTTGAAAATTTTTTTTTGACAGCCCGTACTGGCTATTCACAGAGCTGGCCAGATTGGAAAATGGGCTTGAAATGGCCCTCCAATGCCCTCAAATCTTTTCTAATGTTCAAAAGACAAGTATCACATTTTTGGCATGTAATGAATAAATTTAGCTTTCATTGTTTCCTATATAGTCTACATGATGTAAAATTTTCTACATCTTTTGAGTGGTAGCGTCCTACAAAATGCTAGAAATTTCCAAAAACAAAGATTGGCTAGTTGCTTTGTTAGTCTACATCTTGAAATAGAAGCACTCTTTTCAAAGGCAAGTCAAATAGATGTGCTAACTACTTTAATTTTTCTTTAGCAAGTGTTTTCATATGTTGTTTCAATTATGGTCGTGTATCTAGGAGTAGATCTATATTGGGCATTTCATTCCATATTGGATCTAGCTACAATCCACCCTCAATGTTTGTTTACACTTTAGAGCAAGAAAATTTGTAGTACTTATATGGTGTTAATATTTTACTACTTAATGGGGGTAGCATAGACAATTTGTAACACTTACATGAGTAACACTTATGTGACTTTAGAATTAACAACAATATCACTTATACAAATAGAGGATGAAAATATACACAAGATATGAATGTCATCATACATATAAGTATAATAGAAGAACAAATCTAAAGTAGTTTGATGAAATTCCTGTGCATGCCAAGATCCTATTTCCCTTTAAAGTGTTTGAATGCTTTAGATGAGATGTGTAACATTAGTAGGTCTTTGTTCCAAAAATTGTTTCAAAGTCACTAATGCACTTTCAGCATCCTTGAATCCTACTTTGTCTACCACCATATCACCAATTTGCACATTGTCAGCTTTTTCAAGGGGTTCATTGTCAGCTACATCATTCTTTTTCATCAAGCATATCTATTATTTCCTCCTTAGTAGGAATTATTTAAAATAAATTCTAATTCATAATTGATGAACTCATGTGCATTCATATTGGTCTCAAATTCATTGTCTGCAGATTCCAATACTAGTTGTTCCAGTAACTTGGGAGTAACTTCATTAGAGAGAATTAGGGCCCTAAAATTTGCGAGTTCCCATGAGTTCTCCACAAGTTTTGAATAGTCCCCGACTACTGAAACTGCGCCACTACAACAAGGTGACATGGCCAAACTTCGGCCACATCAGGTTTAAAAAATAAAATAAAAATTGAAAATATACTTTTCAGACAGCCCATACCATTGTTCACAGCATGGGGACAGATGGGGAATGGGCCTGAAATGGGCCTTTCTTGGCCCCAAATCCCTTCTAATGTCTTTCAGGTCTTTCTATTGTATTGCTTCTTAAGCTTCTCTATCTCTTATGATTGTCTCCTTTGCTTCCATTTTGTCAAAGAGAACCAAAAAAATACGTATATGCTTCCAGCAATTCATAATTGTTGATGCAGTAACTCCAATGTGCCAAGCATTCTCTAGCATTGTCACAGAGTAATATTGTCTCTAGCATTGTCACATTAGAAAAGATTCCAACCTTCGAAGGGGCTGTCAGAATCTGACTTAGGCACCCTCAGGGTGCAATTACGGAACACTAAGAAAGAAAAAAAAAATTAGGTTTTTTTCTTGAAAAAGAATAATTAAAAAAATTTCAAGTTTGATGTGGTGTTGGTGTGGCACCCCTCATGCCTTGTTGGATTTCACTTTTTGAAAAAAAAAAAAAAAAAAAATTCCCTTATTGCACTGGCTCTTGCGGCCCTTTCTGGGGCTGAAATTTTTTGTAATGTCAATATCTTTACTTTTATTTTTCATAAGAAAATCTATCCAGTGTCAAATCAACAGCTTGCAATTTTGAACTTTGGATGATTGAATAATCCCTACATTCATGGATTGAAATCTACTTGTACTATTTAGAGGCAAGTATTTAAGTCTAGTCACCCTCAATTGTGCACCTATATTAGGTACTTGGTGACTTGAGAAATTGTCAACCAATAGTCACACTTTTTTTTCTTGTGCAACAACCATCCTCATTGCAAAATCAAGCATAAAATCCTCAAGCACATTTGTAGTCATCCAAGCCTAGCTTCTTATTTGCAAACTACTTAATTCCAAGGTTACTTGGGTTGAAAATGTACCTATGTGAGAATGCTCGAGGCTTCATATACTTATTGTGAACTAGAGGAAGTTCAGTGGTATCATCAACATTGGCAATAAATGCTACAATAATGCGTTCCTTCTCCCTCTCCTTCCCAAATAGACTCTTTGTAGCAAGTGTGCAATTTGTTCAACCCTATAAAAGAGGATGACCCATCCATATTGAATATGTCAAAAAGAGCATACTAAGACACAAGAAGTTGAATTTCTTCTATCCTCTTCAAGAGAAGTTTGAGTAGGTGCATCTTCTCCATGAATGATGAGTATACCCCTTGATATGAAATCTCTTCTTGAATCTATTGACACATCCATGCGAAAATTAATTGAAGGGTGATTGTAAGAAATATTTGTGCAATTTGTTGCAACTTTCAGTACTATTGGGACAATGGATTATGAAATCTGGATGGTTGTTTGGATTTCAGATTTAATATTTTAACAACACATGATGTTCATCAGTGGATGACAAGGATAGATGGCAATATGTAATTCTCTATAAACACAATCTATTGATTGCCATATTGGAGGCGCTATAGGGGCCTATAGCGCCTCCAATATGGCAATCAATATAGTCAAAAATTATGAGGAGTTTAAATTTGAGGGTAGGTTTGAAAACTATAACTACCCACAATATTAAACTCTTCATAACTTTTGACTCATAGATTGAAATTGAATTATTCAAAGTTTTTCATGCATATATAAATCTAAAGAACCAAATTCAAATTTTTATTTTTTTAAGGAGTCAATTTTAAAGAATTTTTTTGAGCTATACGGGCTGCCCAAAGTTCAAAGAAAATCAAATATCATGCAATAATTTTTTAACTATATAGTCAAAAGTTATAAAAATTGTTGGGCCTTAAACCTACTCCTTGGGCACATGTTGTATAAAATTTTCAGAAAAAAAATAAAAACTCCATCCGTAGTAGGCTGCCCAAAATCGCTATGTTGCCAAAAAATGCAGCTTGGTCCTTTAGGGATTAATGAAATGAAAATTATGAGGATTTTTAGTTTGCGGGTAGTTATAGAATCTCTACTCTAAAATAAACTTTGAAGTACTTTATTTAACTCAATTTTCAATAATTTTGAAAAATATTAAAAATATTGGGTGTATATTGTTTATTACAACATTACAACCGTTGGGATTGGAATTTTTCAATTCCAAAATTAAATTCTTAACAATTTAGTATTTTAAATCATTTTCTTCTTCTTTCTACTTACTATTTTTTTCCTATATGTTGTATAATTCCAAATGATCTGAATTTTTTCAAGCATGTAGCCAACTTATCTAGGAAAATGAATCCAAAGAGTAACCACCATTTTGGACATTTTTTCATACAAATATGACCTTGTGAAGGGCAGCTGCTCGTTTTTTTGCAGGGACAAAAAAAGGATTTTTGTCAATTCAAACGCTATTATCTTCCAATCTATAAGGCAGAAATTTCTGAAATTTTTTCCACATCTTCTCAAACTAATTTACTACAAGATTCTATGGTTATATGTGTCCAAATTGATTTATTTTCTAAAAATTGGTTTTATATTAGAAATGGTAGTTTTGGAGCGTTTTGGTGAAAACATAGTCAAATATATTTATGGGTTAATGACTTCTTCAAGAAATGACTTTGTAAATTCACAGAATTTACAAAATTTGTGAAAATGTATTTCTTTTTGGATATAAATTTTTGGTTTTTGGTACAGAGAACAAAACAAATAACCTCAAATTATGTATTGTTTTGACTCTATCAATATAGGTTTTTTCAACACTGAAAAGTAAAGTACTTTGGCCATCTATTACTGAATTTGCCCCTCATGGTTTTAACAAGTTAGAAAAATCACATTTTAGTATTTTAGCACTCTTGGTTGTTTAAACTTTTCTTAATTTTCATCTACCATGACTCTTCTTGTTTGATTGCTACAACTTTCTTATTTCTGGTTTCCACATTGATCTTTAGTGTTGAATGGCCAATTTAACAAGGTTATTAGGATCAAACATTGCATTTGCATTGAAAACCATATTATTTTTAATTAAATTATTGCTATTCTTTCATTGGTTCTTTTGTCTTTGAAGTTGATGATAGTTTGTTCATTAAATAAAAGTGTTTTACGGAGTTTTATGCTTGGATATGCAAACTCTTTGAAACTCCTTACAAAATTTTAAAATATTCCAAAAATTAGGTAATAGAGTTAATTGTAAAATGTGTTCAAGGCGGGACCAAGAGCCAAAGTTTGGGATAAACACAAGATGAAACTCCCTGGAGCACCCAAATTCAAGTTGATGGAGTTTGGTGTTGTGCTTGCTTTGTACTATTCTTAGTTAAACCTTCTTTCGATACCAGACTACAAATACAGGACGAACTTTACGATTACCTCTAATTTGGAAGAAAAAGTTCTGCAATCTTTTGGACATTTCCCTTTAGGATATTTCAAAACTTAAGACATATCAAATGTTACTTAATTTGTGTCTGCATCTCACGTAGGATATCAGTCAGATTAATGTGGATCATCTTCACGGTGAAGATGTAGATAAGGAGTTTCTGTGCAGAGGGTTATTGGAGAGGGTGAAGCAGACGCAGGATTTCGGGTTCATGGACGCCGAAAGTGAGGGACTGGAGGATCCGGCATTTTTAGGGAAGTTGATCTGTCTACGGTAACTACACCTAAAATCAACCGTGTTCTAATTGGGACCCCTATCTAGGAAGGACTGACATGTTGCTTGAAGTATCTTCTACTGTCAATGATGAGTTAGGTAGGCTTAATTGGTCGCTTTAAGAGCATACTACCTTAGAGTCAACCGCAAGTCCTTGGTCACTGCAACAGCATCTGCACTTCACCTTCCGCCGCTTGCAAATGAATGCCATTTGGCCAACGATCAACGACACTCACGGCGCCCTGCCTCAGCCAACTCATGCAGATAGATAGATAAGAACTCCGGTCTTCAAAGAAGGCTGGCGTGAATAAAGTGTTTGTTCGTAATGACAATGAGCCGGCATACTCATGCACTTAAGTTATACTCCGTAACTTATAAGCGGTAGTTGCATCCTTCTACTATTGCAAAACATGGGGTGAGTGAAACAAGTCACAAAGGACAAATCGTGGAGCCGACTTGAAACTAACATTAGATCATTTTTCATGAACAAGCAACATACCTCCAAATCTCATGAATGAAAAACAACAAGGTTTGTGTAGGTCAGTTTCGAAAATAAGCAAGGATAATTTGGATTGTGTCTGAAATTTCGAAAATTGTACAATCCATATTTATGAAAATTTGAAAAAATTTCATTGTTGCCAGTTTTGAATATCCAAAATGTATTCTTAAGAAAATTTAGAAAAAAGCAAAAAATTTATGCATGAATAAAAAAAAACAATCTAAAATTAGGAATATCTAAAAGTTAGAAAAAACAAAGTGCTAAAAGCCAAGACATCTAAATCCAACTGCCAAACTGTCCAAACTACAAAAAATAAACTATTTTGGCAACAAGGTGCTGAAATTGACCTATGCATATGGTAAATCCTCCATTCCAAATGGCAAAGTGGAACCAGCAAGATGAATTTTGTATTTTTCAGGGTAAAAGTGAAAAAGAAGCCCCCTATTTGGTGTTGTGTTTAGAAAATGTTTTAGACCTCGCATAGCTATTTTGGGCCCTTGATTGCAAATATGAATTCGACAATTGCAAATTTAATCATGTGGCAAAGAAAAATTCTTGAAGTTTTCCCGGGCATAAATTTGGCCCGCAAACCCCACTTCAAATGGAAGATTTAATGTCCTCCATTTTTGTCAAATAAGTAGGTGTTAAGGTGTCTCTTGAAGTGACACCAATATGAGTTCAAACCATTTGCTTTGAATGGTTCCTAATTCACATTACAAATGGTGCTTCATGGTTGTAAAGTAACAAGCTTTAGTGAATGGTTATGGATCTTCAAACATGCACATACTGAACACTTTGAGGTTTCTTCCCATCTTGACTTTGAAAATTCATAGCAAATACAAAAGTTCTCCAAATTTATTTTTTTGAACGTTATTGATTTTCCATTTGTCTACATCAACAAAATAACACCTAATTGTAATTTCGCAAACTTAAATGAATAGGATTGGGTATTTCTACCTTAAAATTTTAGTAGTATGCTATGCAAGAAAATTTACTAAAAGAAAGCATATACACTATATGTACAATACAAATATCAACTACTCATAGATATCATCAATAACATTGAATGAATGTTGAACTTCTTATAGTAATTACAGCTAAGTCTGCTAAAGGAATTACACATATACAAGCAGTCATTGACCTACACAAAACCATATTACTACCAAAAAAAGTTGTCAATCGCACTTAATCCTTAAAGGGCCTAAAAGTCCTTTACAACCGTTATGAATTTGGTGGTATTTAATTATACACATTGACCAAATACTCTTTAATGCAAAATGAATTAATGATCATGATAGTACATAAATAATAATGTATCACAATTCATATATTAAACCACAATTGAATAGTAATGAGGCTGTATAAGGGTTGTATAGAGGGACCGCAAAGATCTTTCAAGGATTAATATTATTGATAACATAGCAATCAAATATTTCTCCTACATATTATTATATAAATGTAATGTGAGTGAAATTCTACCGTAAGGCAAAATCCATCCACAAAATTGGGCCAAGGGGAAGTGTATGTGACCCTAGTCTACACGCCTCCAAGCAATGGACTCCTATAGCCAAAATCACTATTAAATTCTCAATTAGGGCACCCAAAATAGACTAAATTGGGCCCTAAAAGGAAATTCCAGCACATGACACCATCACATGATTGAACACCATAATTTCCTATGCATTGACTCCAATGCATTCACAATTTATCTCAAGTCACAAAGTTTATATTAGGACCTAATTTCCCTTCAAAATCTCCAATAGGGCACCAACATGGGCCCTAAATGAGATCTAACCTAAAATTCTAGCACATCAAAATCCACCCAAAAACATCTAAGTCTAATCATGCATTGACCTTGTTATACTCTTTTTAAGGTTCCTAAATCAAACTAAACTTCACCCCTTCTTTTCAGGCAATCACTTGTTTACTTCTATTTCCTCATTCACACATCCCAACCCTAATTTTATCTCAATTAGGGCAAAGCTTCCGCACTTGCCCTAAAACCCTAAAAATCACACTCAAACATTCATGCATTCATTTTTTGACACCCAAATCACATGGCTAAAAAGAAGTCAACACGTTCATAGAAGATGCAATGAAAATTGTAAGTCAAATAAGTACAAGCTTAAGAGAAATGTAACCTCAAAGTCCATTGAAAACCAACTGCCACTACAATGGCCACCCCCGTCTTTGTCCTTGCTCTGATTTCAACGAGCCTAGGCTTTTTGAAAAGCTGACTCCGTGATCTACCACCCCTCTAAGTTTCAGCCTCATTGTAGCTACTGTTTGTCGAATATCACCTTCCAAATTTGGCAGTCTTGGATTCATGGGGCAGCCGCCCCCTCTCACTCAAACTCCACTTTTTTCACCCAATTACTCTCACAAACAAGTGAAAACCTACTCAACAAATTGCCTACAATCATACCCTAACTCATTTCCTTCTCCTATCCTTTTTTGTTCATTTTTTACCACAAATTTGTACCAAACTCTCAAAACACATATACACACAAAAGTTGAGAGGGAGAGAGAGAGAGCTTGGAACCCTAATTTTTCCTATATCCAACACCCTAACGACTAGTTTCTCTAATCACATTCATCCCACCTTAATTTACAGTTAAATCACTAATTTACTGTAAAATGCGCTAAATTAATGAAAATTGCGCTAAGTTAGTGCAATTTCCCCTAAATTATTGTTTTTTCCCCAATTTTACTGTTTTGATCCTATTTTAGTATTTCGAACACTATCCTAGTATTCTAGTAGTAATTTTAAGTTTATTAACTTATTTTGTGTTTTTTCATGTTTATTATTTTTTGTGGTTTTCAAATTACTTTTAGTTTTATTCCAATTTGTAGGATTTGGGTTTTCATTTTCATTTCTATTTTTTATTTTTTACTTCCCATTTTTTTTGGTTTTCACTTCTATGTTTTTTATATTTGGTAATTCTTTTTGGTTTCTAATTTTTCTCTAATGTCATTTTTTACTTGTAGGATTTTGTTTTAGTTTTCTAAACGTTTTACCATTTGCTTAATTTGGGTACTTTACCAAATCTTGCTTAAAATCTTTTTAGTTTTAAATTCCCATTTTTTTCCCTAGATTTTTCCCATTCCTTTTTCCTAATTGCATTTCTAGATTTTCAACCTAAATTCCTAAAATTCCTATTTCTATCTCACGGAAAACTTCCTAACTTGTGGTCATGACTTAATCTGGAGTACTAATACTTCCAAACTTGGAATTTAATCCATAATGTTTATATTTTCTACAATCTAACAAGTGAACCAATATGGTGGTTCACACATAAATTAGAAAACAATCAAACTTTACTAAATAACTTTGATCTATTACAATAAACATAGGTCTACTCTCATAACTCTCATAATGTTATGTGAAAGCCAAACATAACACCATTTAAACACACTCTATGGCTACTATGTTTTTAGAAAATGTATTAATAAAGTTTTCCTTCTAATAGAGGTATGTAATCATAGTATAACTCATTCACAACTGGATTTTTTTTTTTTTTATCATGGAACCCAAGATGAAAAGACTCTTAGCCCCTAAAGTTTTATGACTATGTTTTCACCAAAAATGCTCGAAAATTGCCATTTTTAGTACAAGTATCTGATTTTTGAAAAAACTTTTTTGACACATGTAACCGTGGGATCTTATAGTATGCTGACTTGAGAGCATATATATAGTAAACATTTCAGAAATTTCCATTGCGTGGATTGCAATATAAGCATTCAAATCACTGAAACCATTTTGTTGGCCTTGCAAAAAACAGGGCAGTAGCACTTCACAAGCTCACTTTTTGATGAAAAATGTCCAAAATGATGGTGCTTCTTTAACTTATTTTTTCTAGATAAGTTGGCTACATGCTTGAAAATTTTCACTTCATTTGGAATTGTACAACTTACAAGAAAAAAATAGTAAGTAGATAGTAATAGAGAATGATTCAAAATACAAAATTGTCAAAAATTTAATTATGGAATTGAAAAATGCTAATCCCAATGGTTGCAATGCTATAATGAATAATCTACATCCCAGGATTTTATTTTTTTCAAAAACTCTTGAAAATTGAATAAGATAAAGGACTTCAAAGTTTATTCTAGAATAGAAAATCCATAATTGCCCACAAACTAAAAATCTTCATAACTTTTGACTCATTGATCAAAATGGGATGATTCAAAGTTTTTTACATATATATAACTCTAGAAAACCAATTTCAAATTTTTGTTTCTGAAAAAAGGCCATAACATTTTATTTACATTTCCAAATGTCATGAAATTTAGTGCATACAAAAGTATAAAAAGTATTCCTGGCGCCACCTTCTATTAAAATTTTAGCCTCAAATTTAATATGGAAATCTCTAGTCACACATACCTGCCCAAAATTTCTATACAATCAAAAAACGCATGCTGGTCTTTTAGAGGTTAATGTATGCCAAACTCTGAAAAAGGTTGAAGTTATTTCTCTCTCTATATGTGCAATAAAGAACACTTGCCAAAAATCTCTATGGTAAAAAGATAAAAAGATTTAAAGTAGAGCCGCCCATAATCGATTGAGTAAGGAATTCTAACATGATCTGGAGTAGAGAAGGCAAAACAAATATTTTTCAGAGGTACATCGATAGAAATGACAAGAATTGCAAAAAATTTGGTAATTTTATTGCTTGAATCAAAATTATTGTGAATTTTGGGAGGCAAAAATTGCTCTAGACCCATGGCCAACCTCTAGACTCTTCAAATTCTGATCATTCAATAACTTTTTTCCTAACCGTTATTTTCTACTTTCTTTCTCACAACTTGGGACATGTACCATGTATTTATTAGCTCCAACCTTAAAAAGGAAAAAAAACAAAACATTCTAAGCTTGGTCAAAAATACGTGCAACTATAGGTCGGGAATGGATTACTACATTAGAGAAAAATTGAATCCTTCAGAGAGCTGCTAGAAGGTGACAAACCAAGCTATTAAAAGCTTGGTCTGTCACACCAAGTTGACTGCTGCAGTTAGCAGGTTGATTGCTCTCCGCAACAATCAGCTTTCGTGATTTTTTTTTTTTTTATTTTAATAATTTTCTTAAGATTAAAAAAATAATCATAATTAATAACTTTTTATTTGGAATTTTTGGTTCCTGCGCCATTACTGCTGCAATTTCGGCAAGGCGGAAATAAGGGAAAAACGTGTTTTTCAGCAAAAAAAACAAATTTCAGGTACCTCGGGGGGCCGTGGAGCAGCCCTCTGGAGGCCTAAAATTTCCTCTAATGAATTGGGAATGGGTGGCTCTACCTTATATCACGCAATATGTACATACATAAAAAATTGAGTTCAAATTTGGATTCATAGTACCCCAAATTACATACTTTTACCTCTAAGAGAATTGGCACTTCTGAGGTGGTTTATGAGTTGCATTGTAAAAAAAGTTTTAAAATGTAGTTTTTATGGCCCAAAAGATGATATTTTGTGCCATTTTCTCCGATGGCAATTGAAGTGAAATGGCCTCAAGAGCCAATTGTTCACTACAGACATTGAATTTTGCAGCTAGCCCTTTATCAATAATTACAGACATTGAGTTTATGAGGTCAAAACACTCAATCATTCATAGAAAATGCATCTAAACTCACATGTGCTCATTAATTATATTCTCAGATTCATAACAAAAAGTATGCATCCAAAAATTATAAATACATGTGCAAATGTCTCGTGGTTTTCAGCAGTAGTCAGTTACTCATCGTTGAGTCACCCGGGCTTATCTTTTGCTTGAAATTCTGCAGCCCAAGTGGACACCTTGCATAAAGAATGCTGATAGTAGTGCTGATATTCAGTGAGTGAAACCTAGTAGGAGTAGTTAATTGAGCATCAAATTATAACCAAAAATTGAATGTAAACAAAAGTAGATAGAATTCTGACCCTTAAGGGAATATACTCACTTAGGATACACTTCCATGTTGCATTGGAATTGGAAAACAATTTTCAAGTTTTTCATATATTGAAATTACTTTCAACAAGTTTCATAGATGTCTACCCATCTATATGAGTAGGATGAAACTAAATTTTAAGAGTTGTGTTGTCCCATTGTCAAACTAAAGCAATCAAAAAATTTCAATGCAATTTAAAAATTAGAATTCCAGAGATTGGGAAGTTGTCTTCTTTTGCTTTTCATGAGCCTTTTTACCTTACAACTTTGTCTGCCAACAATTTCAATCCTCCTCTTGCAATTGATGCACACTTCCCATTCAAAATTCTGCAAAATTTATCTATCTTTTTGACAACAAGGTTTGACCAGTTTTGTATGCATTCAAGTTTGTTCTTAGGAGACAAAAAGTCTAGAATGGACATTCAACAGGAAGGTGCTCAAGGTGGCAGCAAGATCTGCAAGCTTTGTTCCCGAACTGGTTGTAATTTACAATGTGGCAAGTGCTCCCCTCTCCGAGTCGCTTACTTCACATAAGGGGTAGTCACACCTTCTTGCTCCCATGAAGGTTGAGACGATGTGGAGAAGAAAATGGAGCCAATGAGAGCCCACTCTCCATGAAGAAGGTGCGACACCCTTTCTTCAAGATTGCGGAGAACAAGACTGGAGAGGTACTAAGTTTAGTGGTCAGGTTCCCGAGGAGTCCGTCTTGAAGCAGCAAGAGATCAAGTTGTTGTCTCTTAGCTTAAATTAGCCGTTGTGTAAACTTCTTCATACTCAACCTTGTCCTGCAGAAGAGAAGGTTGAGCATTCTCAACCTTCACAGAATGGGCACCACGTAAGCTAGGGAGAGCCAGTGCAGAAATGCCACCTCCCCATTCCGTGAAGGTTGAGGCTCCGGCAAGGAAGCTGTGACTACCCCTATAGTTCGTAGACAAATTTATTCTCCGCCTTGGGAGCTTTCCCCGAACTCGCAAAAGTTTGGTCTTGGTAACACCGTGAAGTCTCCCCCTAATTTTGTATAAGATGAAGACTGTTTCTACAGTAGAGGTCGACTGGCCATTTGCAATCCCCTGTCTTGCTCTTGTGGTTGTCGAATTTTTAACGGTGCCTCTGTGGATGGAAATAAACTTCCATATCGAATTCAGCTTCCTTTCCATTTGGGGGTGGTGTTCAACTGATTTGTTGTTGTAATGTCTTCCTTTTGTTTGAGAGAAAGTTGCGATGATATATTATGGTACGTAGCCCTGGTATCTGACATGGACGTTAATTCACATCGTCGAAGTGTTTTATGGCTCTGGAAACTATCCTGAGTACTGAACCTCTTGGAGTCTTGGGCGTGAGCACTGAGCAGCGTGTCGTTTTTGTTCTCGGATTTCAATCCACAGTGAATCATCTGCCATTATGCATCGTAATGACAGTTCCTGTATACTAAAGGCACTGAATCTGGCTGTTTCTTATTGTCTTTGGCTGACAAGGTCATCATGTCAGAATGTAGTATGCTGCATCGCAAGAGTGCTAGTGTTGTCTTTTGGTATTAAATCAAATTGTGGGGCTCTGTTCATAATTATGTTGATACACCTGACATTGTTGTTTGACATCTTTGTTGATGATTTTCGGCAATAGTTACACACTTCGATATCTCAGTAATCCTTGGTTGACAGGATCCAACTACGCAAGGAGAAGTGAGCCTTATTGAAATTCCGTAATGTTTTCAAGTACTTGCATATCTGGTTGACCTGTTCCATGGAGTTCTCTCCCTGTGAAAATCTGGTTTCAGCGTGAAGTAGTTTGAGTCCGTATGGGGAGTCGTTAAACCAATTTGGGCTGTATACGCATTCTGTAACACTGAGGCATATACTGGCTCCATCAACGTACCAATAACATTTCAGGGTTAGGACACTGCTAGACTGGCTTGGGGGTGATTGCAAGAAACACTTGTAGTATTTGTTGCGTTTGGCTGATTTTTTCGGGAGTACTTTAACCCCTAAAGTCCCATTGTCCCTACGGGGGACAAAATGGATTTTGGGCAGGTTCCTATGAGCTCAATTTTTAATGAAACTTTCTGAAACTTTCCCATAAGATAGAAAAACTTATTAGCTTTTGGGGAATGTAATTTTTATTTCAATCGGTGCCCGGGAGCAAAAGTTATGCCTAAATAAGCTCAAAACAGGGGAGAAGGGGCAGCAAAAAATTTTGCAAAAAATTTAATTTAATTTTTTTAATTTTTTTTCCTTATAGATTATATTTTTGCCTATTTGGGAAGCTTTGATTCATTTCATTTGGATTTTTTATGAGAAAGTTATGGACAATCTTGTTTTTCGGGCAATTAGAGCATCTTCTTGAAAAAAACTTTTTCTTTCACTTTGAATGCTGATATCTTTCAATCCGTACGGTCAAACATCACAAAATTTTTACTACATGATTTGTAAAAAGTGTACTACAAGATCCTACGGTTAATTTCTAAAAAAAAATATTTTTTCTGATCTTTTAAATGAACGCAACAAAAGTAGCAGTTTTGAGTGATTTTTGACAGAAAAATGGCCTTGGGACTTTAGGGGTTAAAATTAGAAAATTAATTTTTGAAAAATTCAAAAAATATAACTAACGTATACACCTTTAAGACGAAGGTTCCGAGGGAAGGAATTTCATACAAAAATTCTCTAAGTAGGAGAACTTGAAAAGTGCTAAGTCACAAGAAAATACATACCTTCATGTTTTAATTAGGGAAAAATAGAAAAAATAAGTAAATACACAAAATAAAAACTGGCCATTTGCAATAACCCTATGGAGATGGTCATTCACCAAAAAAACCACCAAAATAATGTTTTATGTGTTTCAAAATGCAGGCAGAAAGAAACTCACTTTGTAGACTTCCACACTACACAAAAGTAACTTTTTTTTAAATCCCTCTCTTGGAGAGCTAGAAGTCTACTAGAAGACCATCTCATCCAAATTCCAGCTTCAAATTCGTTTTTTTGGGTCCAAAATAGTACTAAAACCACCCAAATTGGCAAGTGTGACATGAAATCGGGGGCTGTTTTTATATAGTAAAACATTTTTGAAAATTGCAAAAAAATTAGGCAAGATGTATAATGGTCATGAACACCTTTCCTATAAATCTTAAGTCATTTAGATCTAGAACGCAAAAGTTATGCCCAAAAAAAAAATCAAAATGCATCGTGTGACACAAAATAGGACAAGTGTTCCTTGCAATCACCCTTGTATGCAATTCCAACTTCAGTAGCTCACACATAAGTATACAAGAGTCCAAAACATTTGACTAAAGTGGATTCATGAGGCTTGCATTTCTCTTTCATTTAAGTATTTAATGACAGATGCGTGCAAGTCCTTCCAAGGAGTTTGTTCAAGATTTGTAGCACCTCCGACCTGATATTCAATGGAGATATGTTTTTGTCTGAGCATGAATAATTGAGAGGTTTGATTGTCTCGGAATTTAGGGCAGTATCAGATCTTCTGAATCGATACTGCCAAAGTGCATGTTGGGAAATAGTCAAATTCGTATAAGGTAACTAAGGTAGGAGGCTCAGATTTAGATCCTTTAAGGGCTGATCCCCCTTTTCTATGTATTTCCTTGAATGGGAACATTTTTGGCTCATTTTTCAAACAAAGAAAAATTGATGAGGAATCTAACCCAAGTGGTTTTGTATTTTTCCGAGTATTTTTGAATTACTAATGAATTTTCAAACGAGTTGGGTAGTAGGTCCCTATTTGTGAGCCTTAGGTCTTTCCTAAACGGTTCCCTTGCAATTCTAAATAAAAATGGGGAAAGTGAAGAGAATGATTGGCTCTTGCAATTAATAATGCTTTTTTCCTTGATTCATTCAATGACTATAGTGGTCAATTTTAGAACCACTTCATCTCCATTTCACAACCATTTATAGGAGCGGTTCTTAATGCCCTATCTGTTTTACAACCTCCTACCTTACACCTAAAATTGCACAATCTTTAAAAGCACACAGCGGATATTCTTGCCTAAAATGTACTCCCACTATTCATATGACTCTATGATTGCTTTTAGGTGCACCTATTTTCAGCACTTTGAAAATTCGTTGTTTATTCACACGGTGTCCAAAAAATGCATTCTAAGAGAATCTAGAATCCTATTTTGACTACCAATGGGACCCCACAATTTATTTTTCAATATAATAGATAAAACCATGTTGAATTGCTTAATTGTGCTATTTAAGGTGCAGTTACCTTAACAACTTTTGGAGTACTATCTCCCACTTTATGGTATCCTCAAACTAAAGTGTCAATAGTATAAGATTTTAAACTATTGTTATGGAAGTATGCGTAACCTTGTAATCTTGTAGTAGTAGTCTAAAAGTGTCCTATGGATGACAGAATCTTTCTATGTAAGACTAAAGTGCAAATGTTCATCTTTGGAATTTTGTGTTGAAAAAGGGAAGTTTTGCACAATAGTTTGACTTCCAATGAGTGTTTTTGTCTTTTAATCCCTAAAAGCACATTGTCTCTTTAGGGGACAAATGGGATTTCGGCTAGGTATCTACGGGTCAAATTTTTGTCGTGATTTTTTGAAACTTTTTTTGAAGATAGAAAAATTGCTAAGCTTCACAAGGATATAATTTTTTTTTCAACCAATGCCCGGCAACAAAAGTTATGCCCAAAGAAGCTCAAATCAAGGGAGAGGGGCAACAAAAAAAAAATTTTAAAAATTTAATTTAAAAAAAATAAAAATTCTTATAAATTATAGTTTTGTCTATCTGGAATGCTTTAATTTGTTTCATTTGGATTTTTTATAAGAAAGTTATGGACAATCTTGTTTTTCGGGCAATTAGAGCATCTTCTTGAAAAAATAACCTGTAGGATTCATTTCAGAATGCAATTTTTGCAATTTTTCAAAAAGCAAAGTTTCACATGGTTTAGTTACTTGCTAAAACAATCTCACCATTGGAATTAGTGCATTTTAATTCCAATCTAAAAGATATTAATATTTTAGATTTTCTTCTATCTCATACTTACTTCTACTTAACAATTTTTTTAAGAATGAAAATTAAGTTTTTTTGAATTTTTTTTTCCTAGGCTCTCAACTTAATTCTCTACTATAAAGATTTAAAGCTCAAAACTCTATAGTTCAAAAAATTTAAGTTAAAAATGTTCAAAGTCATAAAATCTAGTCCTGCAATGTGTTGAAATACTTGTTTTTTTCACTTTAAACACAAATATCTTGAAATTTATGTGGTCAAAAATTTTGAAATTTTTTCTATACATTCTCACACTAGTTAGGTGTAAGATCCTACAATTACATGTGCAAGAAAAACATTTTTCAATTTTTTTTCTCTTTGCTATAAAAATGGCAATTTTGGGTGTTTTTTGGCAAAAAAAAAGGCCTTGGGCCTATAAGTATTAAGTGCACTTTAGCTTTTAGTTCCCTATTCACATATGTTATATGCAGTCTGGATGTTTGAAGGAAAATTTTTTGAACATTTTCTTTGACATTTTCAAACATCCAGTCTGAATTTTGTCTAGAACTTTTGATTGGAGACTTGAATTCACAAAAGGATATTTGCTTATGAAACTTAGCTTGTTTATCCAGCTTTTATTAGTCCAAAGTTTTTTCAATAAAGTTGTTTTACTATGCCTGAATGAGGCCCAAAATTTTGCTTTTAATACAATTTTTTTTTTCACTTAACTTTGAGAAGTGGAGCTCTATTTAATCCAATTTACATATCCCATATGCATAGTTCTATCTATCACTACCCCACTTCTACAAAGATCTTCTCCTCTCATCTTCAAACACTTCAATTGTCCATAAAACAAGTCTTTTACATTGGCATAAAAAAAATTCTTGATGGTAAGCCACTCGACTATTTTTGGACGTTTGCATTTTTTTCTACAATTTGGATTTAGAGAAAGATGCATCTAAGTAGAAAGTGTTTAATAGTCAAGGTTATGGTGCTTTAATACATCTTAACCTTGATTATTAAACACTTTGGATTTGGATTTTCAGCCACTGACAAACATCTGACATTAGGATTGAAGGTGAACGGGAATAGTGGAAAAATAATTAGTTAAGCAAAAAAAAATTGTTTATTGGGTCCTCGGAGGGCTGTGGAGCAGCCCTCTAGAGGCCTCAGATTTTCTCTAATGGTCCACTACCTTCTATAGAGTGAATTTGAGTTTAACATTGTTAACACCAACCAAAACCGTTCTTCTTTGGAGATTACGATAATTCCAAGATTCGTAAGAGTAAATTTTAGTTTAATTTGCAAATCAAGAGTCATTGGTTGGCTGGAGAAAGCTATGAATTGTGTGAAGGTGGAAATTGGATAGAGTCAGTGGATTGGAAAGTTGCAATGCTAGGAGGCTACTGCTTTTTAGGGTGGCAAAAGGGCCCCAATGTTGCTTAACCCTGGAGCACCATGGACGCCATTCCATGGCGTTCCGATGACAATACTGTTGAACTAAGAAGAATTCAAAAGCATTTTTTCATCCTCCTTTTCCTTGTTGACCTTTCACATTGGGTTATGAAGAGTATCCAATTGAGTTTGTACTCTTTCCAATTTTTGTTTTCACAGAAATGAGAAGTTGTTAAAAAAAATGAATCACAAAATATGTTATTTTAGAGTATTTTGCAAAGTTGTTGCTCCTTGCTTTAAATCTAAAATTTCTCCACAAAAATGATATTTTTTGAGTTTGAGTCAAACTAACAAAATGAAGGTCTTCTACTCTAGTTTCTATTCCATTTTGAAAAAATTCCTAATATTGCATATTTTATTGCAATTTGAACATTGG
This sequence comes from Neckera pumila, assembly GCA_963969595.1. Taxonomy (NCBI): domain Eukaryota; kingdom Viridiplantae; phylum Streptophyta; class Bryopsida; order Hypnales; family Neckeraceae; genus Neckera; species Neckera pumila. Next base: position 48,321,011 of record OZ018408.1, on the reverse strand, counting down.
GTGTATTTTCAATGTCTATATTTTCTAATTATAGAATGACACAGAAATTGAAAGTTTACACCATGATATTTGTCATTGTGATATACACTTATGGTGAAATTTTCAGATTTTTTGAAATATTTTTTTATTTAATATGATTTTTCTTCACTTTTTCTTCAAAATTCTTTAAAAAATGATTTTTCCACAAAAAAATCTAAATTTTTTTAAACTAAAGAAAACAGGTACTTTCATCTTTGAAAAATAAATATGAAATTTTTCATACATATCTAGTTGCAAAATGGTAGCAATTTGAGTGATGGATAGTGAGGTTTGAAATCAATGGTCATGGGTCCATCATTTAGGGGTTAACAATGTTATGAGAGAGTCCGGTGAGTGGTTTTTAAAAAAAAAAATACCTCACAAATCCATCCCACTAGATCTTGTTGAAAAGGTTGATATGTGTAAGTTATGTGGAAACAAAGGTATGTACGTATTCACAACTCCCTAATGTCACACCCACACAATCATTGTTTGAAAAATTAGTAAATCTGAGATGCAATTTGTCACCAAATCTACTGTATCAGGGTAATCAGTGCACAACAATTCGATCCTAAGCTTAGTGAGAGTCAATTTTGGATTTGGCTGTCGACCACAAAAATTCACAGCTCGTCAGCTCCCTCCCGCCATTTAGCGACTGCAAGCGATTTGTCTAGAGCCATCACCAACCACTTTGTCGTTGCGAATGGCTGAAACAACGCTCACGAAGTTTTTTGAGTTATACCTGCTATTTTCAATCAATTCCCAAAATGAACCGGTTTTTAGAGTATGCAATCTGATTAAAGTAAAAGACCCCATTGCGGTCAGAATTAGGAGTGTACCTTCATATCATTGCTGAAATTTTTCAAATTTTTCCCACACGAAGATAAGTGTGAGAGACAATGAGGACATTTGAACTTATATTTTTTGGACCAAGTATGATTTAGTTCAGAATTTTTGAAGTGATCAGCCCATAGGGGTTTGTAGGCTACCTTATGACCAACAAAATCTGAATCCAATATAGTCATCTTCCTACCCATTGCAGTCACAACATTTTTAAACATAGAAGACCTAAAAAATCATTTTTTACAAAGAATTTTACACTGAAAAGTTGGAAGTACCTATTGAGGTCACTAATTACTCCATAACTACCATGTTAGGCATTGATTGTGGTCTGCAAAAACATAATGGGGTCATTAGGTGTCCATCATGGGCCATTTGATCGCAATGGGGTCTTTTACCTTATATTCTCTATTTTTCACTCAAAATAGATATTTCATAAAAAATTTCACTGTTTTTTTGGGGATGTTTTCAAACTGCAATCGTTTTCTTTTCCAATTCCACTGACTAACTTGGAACTTGTCACCGGTTCTTACCGAGCATTGGGCTGAAACCCTGAAACCAAAAAACCGACTCGCAGTCGAGGATTGCTGCACCATGGAATTGAATGCTTGCAACAGAAATTGCAGCAAGGAAATTGGATGCAATTCATCCACCTCTCGCATAAATCAATACTTGAAAACAGGCTGTTTATTTGGTTTTGTTTTGTTTTATTTGTTACGTTGAGATCTCCCAAACCGTGCATCCCCCGGCCATGTGCTTGGTACCTTTGGAAAGCCCTCGGTGAGGAGGGGTGCACGGGCTTGATTTTGTGACATTTGGACCTACGGCGTGAGAGTTATTTAACTTTAAAGCTTTTATGTTTTCAAAAAAAAAAAAATACTTTGACTTTTGTTTTTGGTTGTGGCAACGGCATATGGCATACTAGTATTAAATGATAGATGCATAGAAGTGTGCAGTTAGTATTCAAGATTTGTAGCACCTCCGACTTTACATTCAAGGGAGAAATGTTTGAGCATGAATAATTGAGAAAACTAATTGTCTCCAAATTTAGGGCAATATCAGATCCACTGCGGAAGTGTTTGTTGGAAAATAGTCAAATATATACTAACATTTTTTGGAGTACTATCTCCCACTTTATGGTGTCCTTGGACTAAATGTTATGTCAATGTTATGTCAATGTTATTAGATTTGAATATATAGTTATTAGAATCAGAAATTTGGGCCCTCAAAGTACTCTCTAGAATGGCCTTGGAGACCTTAACCCCTAAATGCCCGAGGCACCAGATTTTGATGTTGACAATACTTTAAAGTTAAAGTAAATCTTACCAAGTTATTATTTTTAGTAGTTTATATTTTTGAAAAATTCTCTTTGAAGTCTAATTTAGCATCAAAGATTCAATATTGAAAACAAATGATTATGATTTTTCTATTCAAGATTCTGTGCAAGGAGGTTCATTTGCAAATCTTGATTTTCTAGTGTTGAGGACTCTTGGGAAATGATCGTTAAGTACACTAAATTTTGGAGAAAAATCACATTAGAAATTTGTTTTAAAAAAATTGACTTTCACAATTTTCACCCCTACATGTCCAAGGCACAAAATTTTGGTGTCCACAAAACTTTGAAGTTAAGTAAAACCTATCAAAGTTGCTATTTTTAGTAGTTTATATTTTAAAAATTTATTTTTGAAGTCTAATTTTACGATCAAAAATACAATTTTAAAATGATAGATTATGATTTTTCTATTCAAAATTTTGTGCGTGGGTGTCCATTGCAATCTTGAGTTTCCATAGTGTTGAGGGCTTTGGAATGACTCTTAAATATACTAGATCTTGGAGAAAAAATCACATTAGAAATTCATTTAAAAAAAATGTAGAGCAGATTTTGAGAAGCCGTAAATTGTTGGGATTATGTATGTTATGCCATTTAACCTCATATGTTTTTGGTGACCAACTTTCTAGAATTGACACGTGAAAAAAGGATTGAAAGACTTTAAATCACTTTTGCAATTTTAACACCCTCATGATCAAACATGATAATCTTTCAATCCATAAATGATATTGTATGAATCAAAATAATTCTAAAGGTTTACTTCAACCCAAAAGTCAACAATGCCTATCTTAAACAAGATCATTCTCATTTCTTATATTGGAAGATTTACTGAGGCATCTATCAAGCCATTCTCCATTCCTTTTTGACATCTATTACACTAATAACTTATCCTATTAGTACGTGTTACACCAATTAACCAGTCACTCTATTTTAGAATTATGCATGCTAAAATATCAATGTACACTATAATACAAATTTCCACTTAAATAAATTTTTATATTAATACAAACTTTGCAAATGACACTAGCTTTGTAGTTTCACTAATAGGCCATATCAGTAAATTTGATGTTTGGTTTATAATTAAGCATATTGTACCTTGTTGATGACCATGCACTATCCATTACCTTATAGTGAGTGAATTTGAGTATCATTATTAACCAAGACCATTTTTCTTTGGAGATTGTGATAATCCTTCCCGAGATCCCTAGGAATGACTTTTAGTTTAATTTGCATCTCAAAAGTCATTAGATAGTCAGGAGAGGCATATGCATCTCAAAAGTCTCGAGAGGGATATGATTTGCATGAAGGTCGAAATTTGGTAAAATTAGTGGATTAGGAAGTTGTAACACTAAGTGCTCCCGCTTTCTTGGAGAGCAAACCAGACATAGTATTGGTTAATAATGTTATGAAAGTGCTTGGTGAGTAGCTTTATGAAAAAATTACTTCACAAATCCACCCTACAAAATCTCTTTGAAAATGTTGATGTGTATAAGTTAATATGTGGAAACCAAAAATCCAAAGGTATGTGCCTATTCACAACTCCCTGATGTAATACTAAACAATCATTAGAGAGTAATAATGTGTGGACAAAGAGACAAAGTTTGAGAAGAACACAAGACAAAATTCCTTGGAACACCCAAACTTAGGTTTGATAGAGTTTTATTTGAAATACATGGACAATTTTCATTGATGGGGGAAACAATACATAGAACCTAAGGACACAATTCTAAGTGGAATACATATTTTTTGAGACACCTTTCAACAAATATATTCCATTTTATCTTTTTCACATTTTAAATTAAGGTCAATTATGGCCTTATTCATTATAATTGGACAATCAACAGATTTTGAGACTTTTGCCCTAAAACAATTGTATGGATTTATCCTCGAGTCAAGGATAAGTTGAGACTGCAACCTTTTGGAAATGAAAGGTTTTTATACATAGTAATATTTTAAAGTCTCAAATTTCCAAATAGTCTCAAAATTGAATAGTTATGACTGTTTATCTTCGACTCGAGGATAAAATTGAGACTACCATTTGTCCAAATATAACGAATAAGGCCTTAATTCCTACAAAACTACCAACAAACAATCTATGAAGCGAGCACGGTACCCAACAATCTCTAAATTGGCTAAAATTAGTTGCGCTACTAGTACATTGTTAAAAGGGGCCTTTATGGAGCCATTTTAGCCAAAACCAGGGTGAATGCAAGAAACACTTGTACTATTTGTTGCGTTTTGGTTTTTTTCTCTTCGAGCACTACATGTACTACAATTACTAAGAACGCCACAGCAAAGGAAATCTGGACCGTTGATTTCATGTTGGATGCAATGCTTGGGCGGCACATGTTTGCTTCTCATTTGTTTGCAAAGACATCTGACAAAATGACCGCCTCGGTTTACGGGCAATTTTCATCCGAAGTAGGCCCCCAGCAGTACTATGCATCGCTACTCACTATGCTGGAGTATTACTTTCAGCCACAGACTGCCATAATTTATAAAAAATGTCAGTAATAAATACTTGATGACTTAAAAAAATTAAGGAAAAAAATGGCCATTTCTCCTGAGTCATTCAAGAGGGCATTTGCACAATCAGAAACTGAATTTATTTTGTAGATTCACAAAAATTACAGCTGAAGTCATCACACTTTAGGACCTTACATACAACATTAGAAGTAACGTTTTCAAAATCGCTCACCTGAGAAGTTGGAAGGCAGTCATACAAATAAGCATGCCAAAATACAACTTCAATGACTTCAGAATGGGTACTCCATAGTACTAGAAACCTCCAAAATTGAATTTGTGACATTTTTTTTGAATAATTCGCTTTCTTCTCCACAATTAATTTTGGAAAAATCCAAAAAAATGCAGCGTTGGAGATGTGTATGTCCAACTTTGATATGAGTTTCAAGTCGTTTGCATCATTTTCCAAAAACTTATACAACACAACAACTTTCGATTTGAAAGTGTGACATAAAATAGTACAAGTGTTTATTGCATTCACCCACTACAATAAACAATAGAATTTTATAGCCAATTTGCAATTTCCTCTACATTGAAATTAGCATCTATATAGTTAGTTTTGTGTTGAAGTACTCCCATTAACCCTTTAAGGACCGTGGTCAATTTGGAAGGCGCGCGTAGTTTTTGCATACATTTATGAAAAAGTGTCGTTTCATGCCCTCTTCAAAGATGTAATTCGAGATTAGATTGTATAAATTGGTTCTGTAGATTAGATCCTTGAAGCAAACCAAAAATGAAAGTGATCCAATGGTTCACATCCTTGTAATTACTCTTTGAAGATTGATGTGTCATAAACACCTTTTGGCACTAGTTCTAATTAGAGTTTGCTACAATTGGACATAAATTTGAGTATATGGTTTGAAAATTAACCAAAAACCTTTTGGCTAATTCCTTCGCACATATATATAGTTGTCTTTTACATGAAATATGTTTTTAAAAAAAAATCTCTAATATAAAAGGTTAGGCCATTTCAAGTTTAAACAAGCACAATTCACTCAATTTTGTATGCATTCTCTTGGAATTGGCTCTGTTAGGAGTGTATGAAGACACTCTAATTGCGCTCTTCTATGAGTTTTTTGAAATCAGATATTCTATAAATAGTAGGAGACAAAAAGTTGTAAAATCGACTAAAAAGTGGTCGACCAATCCTTAAAGGGTTAATCCTTCACAATTTACAAAAAAATTTCTTTTCTATTTTTTTCTCTGATACTTTTTACTCTCAAAGTAGCCAAAGTTGATGCCCATCTGTCTTGAAGATAGCATTCTGCACTAAATTCTATAAACTAATTCTAAAATCATTGGATACCCTACTGGGCGGCAAAGAACTAGCTAGGCCAAGCCAAAAACCGAAGCTCCCGACAAGGGCAGGTTTGATGGAGTTTGGTGGTGTGTTTCTTTTGTATTGTACTTAAAGCAACTCCACTAATCTACGCTAAAATACATGTGCCAAACAGAGAATGCCATGTATTAGTTCCTATAAAGGCCCCTTTTAGTTATTGATCCCCCACCGGACCAATGTATGGAGAATACCGGCATTTAATTACAAGTTAGCCGGTTGAAATCAGGAATTGCCTAATTGATTTTAAAATCTTTGGAAAAAAATCAACCATTTAAGAGGAAAATCAATGAATATTCTCTATTTTTTATAGGCCTAGCCGAGAGAATGATTCAAACAAACCTTTGGCCCAAGAAATGTAGGATTTTAGCCAGCTTGTGCTAAAAATCTCCCCGAATTGTGCACAGGACGACTCCACAAATTGCACATTTCAATGCAAAATTCCCAATTCCAATGTTGATCCTTACACACCGCAGTTGAAAACACCAATGACTTGTCTATAGCATTAATGTGTATGGTGGGGACAATAATTTGATTGGTTGAAATGAGTTTGCCCACTAATTGAGGCTTTACCTGACACTACTTCTGCCAAATGTGGCCAACGCCAAATGTAAAAGGGGAATGTAGTTTCCAGTGCGGCAAGCTCATTTTGAAGAGGTCGGTTGCAAAAAATCTCTAAGTTTGCAATTGGTGGGACTCCTTTTGAAGCCTGGGCATGCTACATGTCAGACAAGGGCACCGTGGCATGCCCTGGTGGAGATGCTCGTAGTTAAATTTTCCTCTGACACTTGTGTTACAACCTTTACTATTACTAGCGATTGGCGCTTGCTTTGCTATGCATTAAATATATTACTTTCATCAAATTTTCATGTGATAGAATGTAGATAAACAAAGTATGTATAATCTTTAAATGAAAATATTGACATCCTCATTCATAATTTTCTTTGAAAAAACTTATATAGTGCAATATAAAGTAATTAAAGAAAATCTTTATATCATAATTTTTACAAAATAACCTTTGCAAAGATGAAAACATTGCAATAAGAATAAATTAATCAAGTGAACAATGTAAGTAGAATCTTCACATTTGAATATGTAGAGCAACGCTAGTGGTTGGTGCTTCTTTATTCTTTAATATCACATTTTAAAAAGACATGGAATTTATCTATAGTTTTGTCATCTGAAAAGTTTCTTTGAATTTTTTTTAGAAGTATCCATTTGATTTTCAACTATTTCACAAAAAGAATACATAATATATGGTAGAAAGTATCCTATGGCTATTACAAAAGCAATTGAATTTCTATAATATTATTCAAAATTGAATTGTGATATTACAGAGGACCTTGTGATTTTAGTAGTATGATTTGAAAATTTAGTAAATCAGTGAGATGAAATTTATCACCAAATGACTAGGGAAATGTGGACAGCGATTTGATCCTAGTGGAGTGTCATATTTTTTATTTTTATTTTTGACATAAGTAACGGAAACTTTACTGCAAGAAAAAAATAAACATAAGTGCCCAGCCGCAAGCGTCCTGGGAGGGGCAAGCAACAGACACAACAAGGACTCAAAGAAAATAAAAAATACAACAAAGCGCCAGCGGCGGGAGCCAGGTTTTAGTGAGTTGTCATTTTGGATCTGCACGGCTCGTCAGCTCCCTCCCGATTCAGCGACTGCAGGCGATTTGTCTGGAGCCATCACCAACCACTGCGCTGCATGCGCCGTTGCGACCCTGACCAGAATCCGATTCGTGGACGAGGATTGCTGCACCTTGGAATTGAATGCGTAAGGAAACTGGGTGCAATTCCACAGAGTCTCACTCGCAGCCAAGCACTCAGTCTTGGATTCAAATTTTCATGTTAAACGCAGACTGGGCCCACTCCTGCAATTGATCATTCTGCAAGCAACGGTCAGGAAATTTACGCTTCGCTGAGTTCGCTCAGAATTGCTTCTGTCACTTTACAGTACGGTGACAACGGAAGGAAACGTCGTTTCCTTGTTCGGGTATGCACGGATTTCAATTTCACTCCGATGGCCATGATCCCAACTCCACTGAATTTTCTGTTAAGTAAGTTCCGAAGACGAAGGTTGCAGGCACTACTGTAAGGTGGAAGTGCTTTACTATCATCCACTTAAAGCATTTCTGCATACTCTTGATGTGGAGTCAACTCATGAGACTATTTTCAGCACGATTTCAATTGAAGATCTTGAATTTTCAAAAATAATCTTGTAAGTTTCTGAATATGTATCAATATATCTTGTATGAATATACTTCGGATTTTTGAAACTCAACTTCTGCATCCGAAACCGTTTTCTGCATTCATGCACACTTAATAATTAGAACACTTATGGAGCAAGTTCATTTTAGGCACTTCCACCTTATCAGTATAGAAAAAATATTTCCTGAGAAGTAAACCCGGACTAGCCTAATCGAGTTCTGATGGCGACGTGGAGTTTTGTCAAATCGCATTCCATTCCACAATTCGAACCGCGAGTCAGAGTCCTCCAAACGATACGAAGGCAAAAACACTAATAAACTCACAGCCTAGCGAGCTGGTTTAGAGATGCAGCCCCCAATGCCTGCAGATATTCCTCGCTTTTTGGAAAAGTGGGAAGGACATCCTCTCCCCTGCGTCCTCCTGCGTGACAGTCAGCTGCACGCTTGTCAACATTTGCTGTAAAGAATTTTTTTGATTCTGACGGAATACCATTGGGAGACCTCGCTACACAGCCACAATATCGTTTCTAGAGCGTCGTTTAAACCTCACAATTAACCGGCCGTTGCCAGATGGTCGCTCAATAGACCGACACCTCCAGATGCCAAATCAGCCATTCAAGAAATCCACGGAAGGGCCAATCCTAAGCATGTGCAGCACCACCCCACCCAATCATCAGCATCCTGCTTCGATCGGCCTCTTCCCGCAGGATCACACCAACTAGATATAAACCATCTCGCTCGTCTCCAGGACACCATAAACAATTTCAGTCACATCAAACTCGTTCGATCGAAGCGCTTTGCCAATCCAGCTTGTCATCACTTGTATTTCCGTCATGGCGGCCGCTACCGCTTGCGCGTCCACGGCCCTGGCTGGGCAGTCGCTGCTCAAGCCTGTCAATGAGCTCTCCCGGCAGGTTGGCGCGGGCAAGGCCCGCGTCACCATGAGGGGCGGCAGGGGCGGCGGGGGCGGAAGCTCCTGGTGAGTAGATCTTGCGAGCTTTGGTTTAAGTTCTGTTCGGTGTCGAATGCGTGATACGTGTATTCATTTGTAGTTTGTAATTTTGTTTCTGGCAGTTGTCAAATTTGGACAATCGTGGATTGCTGGGTTGGGGACAATGTGGGTTGGGTATAGTAGTTGAGGAAGAAGTGCTGATGAGATGAGGGTTGTATGTGGTGTTTTCCAGGTACGGACCTGACCGCAACAAATGGTTGGGCCCCTTCTCCGAGAACACGCCTTCTTACCTGAAAGGAGAGTTCCCAGGAGACTATGGCTGGGACACCGCCGGGCTTTCTTCCGACCCCGAGACGTTCTCCGCGAACAGGGAGTTGGAGGTCATCCACTCTCGCTGGGCCATGTTGGGCGCTTTGGGGTGCGTGACTCCCGAGCTGTTGGCCAAGAACGGCGTCAAGTTCGGCGAGGCGGTTTGGTTCAAGGCTGGTTCGCAGATCTTCGCGAGCGGGGGTTTGGATTACTTGGGCAACCCCAGCCTGGTGCACGCTCAGAGCATTTTGGCCATCTGGGCTTCTCAGGTGATCTTGATGGGCGCTGTTGAGGGTTACAGAGTAGCTGGAGGCCCTCTGGGCGATGTGACTGACCCCATCTACCCAGGCGGTCAATTCGACCCCTTGGGCTTGGCTGACGACCCCGACGCGTTCGCTGAGTTGAAGGTGAAGGAGCTGAAGAACGGGCGTCTGGCTATGTTCTCGATGTTCGGCTTCTTCGTCCAGGCGATCGTGACTGGCAAGGGTCCCATCGAAAACTTGAGCGACCACTTGTCCGACCCCGTGGCCAACAACGCTTGGGCGTACGCCACCAACTTCACCCCCGGGGCTTAGATGTGCTTAGCAATCTGTCGAAACTTTGATACAGGTTGGAGCGCTGGCATGCTCATAGAATCGGAGAAATCGATCGTAGCCCTTTCCAATCTCTGTGTTACCTTGTGGGTGCTGGCTTTTTTACAGTGCCCTTGGAGGATGAAAATAAAGTTCAATTTTCTCTAATTCAGTTATGGTTATCATTTGGGTGGGCGGTCTTGATGTGGTGTTTGGTGTCCGCACTGTGTCAGGGTCTGGTTCCTTGGAGATCTTTCGATATTGGAATTCTTATTTGCCACTAGGTTGCTATAGATGCTTTCATATGTGATGAATCCTGGTGCTGGATCCTGGTGGCTTAGCTATCATATTTGATATTGCTGATACTGTGCATGCATCGAAGAGTGAGACATTCTCCGTTCGCAGTATGCATCATGTGGACTTGCTGAAGTAAACGCGGCATGGAATTTTGAACTTCGGTGGACACTCTTCACTTCCAGAGTCTTGGGGTGCAGCTCTTCCTTGATCATGGCAGCCTCAGCATGCTGTGCAGCCATGCGACCTGCTTCATAATACATGTGGTTCAACAATGCACGTGCGGCCCTGCCAAAAGATTCAACTTTCAGAAAGAAAATTCTCACGTCGTTTGTGCATCATCACATGTTCATATGCATGCAAGTGAAGGCAATGAATGTTTTGCATAAGAGAGCTTACGCTTTTTTTCTGCTCTTCAATTTTCTCTGAGTCAGTCTAATGCATGTTTCGTCTAAACTGTACCCGTACGATCGATGTGAGTACATCCCTGTTCCCATTCTGCTCACAAACAATTGAAGTTAGCAACAGGGAAAAATAAATTAAAAAACCATGAAGTACAGCTCTCACTGAGACATAATGGGCACGATTCCATGAGAACAAAAGTTACATTGCTACAAGGATTACTCACAACGTATTGAAAAAGTCTTATCACAGCATGTGAAGTTGAATTTACCATGCAAATTAAAAAAAACGTTCATCATGTCCATGCTGGGACATATTTATGCTTTTGGCTTCTGGTTGGTTCTGTGAGCCTGATGCTTAGAAGAACCCCGTTTAGAGGAAGAGCCCTAACTCCGTAGTTATTTTGAAAGTTACAATGAAGGTTGACGGATGCGTGGACTTTTAGGGGTTAAAATCTTGACTTACCTCTTAGATTCCAGAAATTGGGTTAATAGTGGTGGACTTTTATATCATACCTCTGGATTTGAGGTTTCATCATCGTTTAGGGTTTCACATTTTACAAGCCTACTTCCAATGTTGGCAAGCACGAAGTGATGGATGGTGATCTGTTGCTACCGAAGCATTTGTGGGACAAGGAAAGCAAAGAATTGCGCAATGCCATTTACGACGACTGGAAGAGGAAGGCTATAGACAGTGCGAAAAAGAGAGCAGTGGCGCAAAATGTCGATTATCCAACTTTTGCAAATCTGGTATGATTTTCGATTAGAGTGGACGGATTAGGTTTTGCAGAGGTTGCAGTCGATCTGTTGCACTTCCCTTTGATATTTGAGAAATTTCTTCACTTGAGCTCCCGCATGAAAGGTCGTTATGTGTTTCTACAATTTGTATGACAGCACCATGATCCATAGTCTCCAGAGGATTAAACTAATGACCTTTGTGTGCTTCATGCCTTGATTGCAAACTACAAGGTCTCTGTAGCACATCTCAAACCTGTGGAGAGGAAGATGCCACGGGAAGGAGACGAAGAGCCCATGAAACACTTTTACAAAGGATCAGCCCCGGCGTGGTCATTTGATCCAACAGGCACAGACAGATCCTGCGGCGTAGAGAACGGAAATGGAGATGGACTTCCTGCCTTGTTGGGCCTCCAAAAGCCGGGAAGCGACGATCCCTCTGCTCTTGCCAAAATCACAGATGAAGTATTTGCCAAGCATTGGCGTCACCTCAACAAGGACGTGTTTCTGCAGATGGCATTCTTAACAAGCCTTGACCCTGCCAACGTCGCGGAAATCTTTAAGGTTGAAGTGCCTCCCAATCTATTGGCTGATATCTTGGCAACCGTTTGCACCTGTTTTAGGGCCGAGGAAAACGCACGGGACGATCCGGAACGACAGAAACTACTCCGTGCGGCTTGTGCTAGAGATGTTGATGAAAATTGGACTGTTCGAATGCTGGAAGCAATGACCGAGTGCGGACGATTCTCACTTGCAATTGGATTTGTCGGTGAGAAAACGCGCGCCATGGTACGGGCTCTTCTCTCCCACCTTGTTAAGTCGGACTGGTGCAACAACGCAAAAGATGATAATTCACGATCATCTCCCCTCTCCAGAATTCAAAACATCACAACATTGTACAGATTGCAGGTTGGTAGAAAAAAAGCATAGTTCACTTTCCGCATGACAAAGGTCTGCAAATTATACTGAAGAAGCGACAGAATCCCGACATAAACACACTCAAACTCTGCAATTCAAAGAAATTACTTTGAAGAAAATCTATTTCATAGCTGATTGTAAAGAATCTGAACTTCGTTGCACTGAGGGCCATACTTATAGCATCAACCATGGTCCACATTTCAATGGAACGCATGAAAATTTTTAATGGTAGGAGAATTCACTGATGGGAAACAGCTTACTTTAGCAGGTGGAGCGATTCCTGATTCAGTAGCTGGCTTTCTTTTCTTGTATTTTATCTAACGAACCTTGAATTTACAGCAACTACTTTCTCATGGGCACGAGACCTTCGTTAAAGAACTGAATTATTCTCACGAAGGGGAGGAATGATGAGCATTTCAAGATTAAAAGAATACCTCCAAGGTTGTATGTACCATCATGAAACGACGGATGTCCAACCGCCTCATACTAGTCATCAGGTGTCGAGTTGTCTGTTTATGAATTGGACGTTGTGTAACAATGTAGATGCAAGTTTCACATCATTCACACTCTAGAAGGGCTGAGGAACCAGGTTGCACCCTCAGAAAGACAGCTATCATGATTGCCATAGACCAATGGAAAATCAGTGACAATCGAAAATAAGCCATTTCAATTAATTTCCATGACAAGCTCGAAGCACAAGGTCGTCACGGACATGAGTTCTTCCGTTTTCTTCACCTGGAGGCATCCTGTAAAGTCACTCCAAGTGCCGGTCGTGGCAAGGTTAAGGGTTTGACTTCCATACTGTGACATTTGGTGTTCACGCGTCCAGGTTACGTTTGATTTGATGTCCTCGAAGTTGTGTGAACATTTTCAGTGTCTGAGAATTGTTTTGTTCTGTGACTTTCATGAACAGTTTGCGATGAATGGTCAACCTACTGTTACTGAGACGGCTTCTAAATCTTCCGGAATTTCTCGCAATTGAAGTGATTATCACTTGATTTAAAACAATTGGTACTGATCTCCGACATGATAATTATTACAGTCGGGGCCAGAGGTTCATCAATGTACAGTACTGTACAGTACAGTGCACTCCCCAAAAGATTGCTACCCCCGTCGCCTTATTCCCATACAAGGAGAGGTAGACTTCGTGGTTGTGTAATTTTTGGCTCACTTAATACTCTAGGCGCTGCGGTATGCAATCTTTCTATCAAATGACTAGACTCAGTTTGACGATTTCATTGTGACAAATGAAAAAGAATTTTAACGAACTGACGTAAGCATTATTGAAGAAGTTGTCGAAAATTAAGTCTGTTGTTTCTAACATGCAGCTCCGGATGCTATCCCGATACGAGACTTTGCACGGAAGCTCTCTGTATTCTCATGTATTGCGCCATAAAATTGAATCAGTGCAGTACGAATTGAACATAAAAGCTTGCTTGAGGAAAGATTTACATGTGGCATTTCAAAGCTGACGGAGTGAGAATCAGTCGGAGCATTTTGAATTTCGCTGTCGACTGTCAAGAAAACTCACTAGCGTTTCCGCTACCTGCCTTCCTCGGATTGAGAATGAATTCCTTCTGTTCAAGGCATGCCGACAAGCATTGAGCATATTCGGAAACCCAATCGTGAATGAGGGTTGCATATTGGAATGCAACAGTTCTAACGATAGGCGCCACTACTGAACGGGGATCTTCCCAACCTCCCAGCCTAACTCACATTAGCTTGTCCGCAATCTTGGTAATTAGCGAATTCAATGCCCATTCCGGCAAAAAATTATTCTGTAAACGAGGTAAACTTAGAGCACGCCCCCGTCACCAGCCTCAAAGGACAAAAGTTTGGAGGAAACATTTGGGATTCTACTGTAGAGTACAGGAAGTTCGAAAGGTGAAGCTTTTACGAGCTCTTAATTACCTTGAAAAGTCTCTCTGAACTCGAGCATCAAATCAAGAAGACGAACATGCACTAGAAAGTGAGTCAAAACTCGAATTACCGGAAATTACACCCCCAAACTTAACAATTTACAGTAACTCCGCTCTGATGATCAGTTTCTCAATCACATTCCATTTCACATTAATCAATCCTTTGCACTGCGAGTCAGAGCCCTCCAATCAAATCGATAGAAAAGATACTAATAAATGCAATACCGTCCCGAACGTCTCTCACCAAGCAATGCAGATTTTATTCGCTTTTTCAAAAGTCCGACAGACATTTGACGGAGCAATTTGCAGCCGCACAATTGTCAACGTGAGCTGTAAAGATTCTTGGATGCTGACCGAATACAATAAGTAGCGCAACCCAACGACTCCTTAAACGATCCCTCGCCTGATTTCGATTGTCAGATGGCCAGAGGGTAACTTCCACCAGCAGATGCCAAATCACCCATCCAAGAAATCCACGGAAGGGCCAAGCCAAGCGTAGTGTACTCACCCGCCCAATCGTCGTCATTTTCAATTGCGACCTAGCGCGATCCGTCTCTGCATTGAGAATTTATGATTTTCTCGCCAGGGCATGCTTGCTGATCAACTACATGTAAACTTTCCCTCATTTAAACTGCATCTCATCGACTCTCTTTCTACCTTGTTCGCGAACTTGATCGTAGCTTGTGCTTCTCTTTTGAGACATTCGCAGTCATGGCTGCTGTTACGGGTTGCGCGTCCACGGCTCTGGCTGGGCAGTCCCTGCTCAAGCCTGTCAATGAGCTCTCCCGGCAGGCAGGCACGTGCCAGGCCCGCGTCACCATAGCTAAGGCTGGCGGAAGCCCCTGGTGAGTGCTAATTACTACTCTGTTTTCAAGCTGTGTTCATCTGCAATGTGTGCTTGCTTGGTGTTGGAGACTGTTGTCGAAATTGGGCAATCGGGGATTGTTGTTTTGAGGACAATGTAGGTTGGCTACGGTTGCCGAGTTGATGGGACTTGGTATTTTTGCACGTACGGATCTGACCGCGCCACGATCGATGTTTTCGATGTTTGGTTTCTACGCAATTTCCCTCAGTCTCAAGAAACTGCGTGAACAAGGGCAACTACACCTCAAATCGCACAGTTAAGCAATTCAGCATAATTCAGCATGGCTTTCACTATTATATCGAATTTTTTTTTGTGGTGTCCCATTGGTAGTCAAATCGGGATTCTAGATTCTCTTAGAATGCATTTTTTGGACACCGTGTGAATAAACTACGAATTTTCAAAGTGCTGAAAATAGGTGTACCTAAAAGCAATTATAGAGTCATATGAACAGTGGGAGTACATTTTAGGCAAGAATATCCAATGTGTGATTTTAGGTGTAGTTACCTTATTTCTCCTGCAACTCTGCAATGATGTAGCGACGTGTGTATTACCTCTTTCCTTATTTGTCATAGTTACTAGGTTGTTGCTCCAGTGAGTCATGGTGTGTTTGTAGGTTGGGTGGTGTTTTGGAATTATAGTTCGTGCAGTTGCGAATTCGCCATCAAACAGCTAGTTTATGTAGTTCTGTTTTCCAATTACCTAATGAATTGTGCAGTTTCAAGACCTTAGGAAGTCTAGACATTAGCTTCTTTGGCATCTTTGCATTTTGTGTGTCTTACTTGCCATGTCTTATGTACTTCTTCCTGCAATTGCATCTGGAAACTACATTCTTTTGGTTTTAGTCCCTAGTGTGTGTACATTTCCAGTGCAAGGTTTATTTCCTCCATGATTGATTGAACGGGGTAGCGGGCGGGATAGAGAATACAATATGAAATTACTTAAAAATATTTGAGAGTTTGTACCTCTTCAAATTGTTCAATAAATTGGTTCTTTGGATGAGTTTGTGATCATCACATTTGTTGCTTGTTGGTAGGCTTTCCTTGAAGTAGTTCCACTCAACCATCTAATTGAGACCTATTGTACCATCTAGTCGTGATGCTCACTATTGACAATCGTTGCGACTACAATTTGTGAAAGTAGTCAGACCAGCTTTTTCCTACATGTTTCATTGTGTCTAATGATTGGTCCATTCTTGGTCATAATTTTCAGTCTTCAACCTTGATGGCTATTGATACCTTGATAGCACAAGAATATTTGTAGTTATTTTGAATGAGCCATACAAGCTCCTAAGAGCATCACCACCTCGGCTCAAATAACCAAGTCAGTTTTGGCTTGCAAATGGGGTGGCCATTCACTTCTTAGTCTGCAGAAAAGTAGATAGCTCCAGGGAGCCCACGGACAGGGGAGGGCAGAATCTCAGAATCTTTAGCGCGAGAAGAACCCAGGAAAGAAGGTCCATTGGACGTCTAAAACCTCCAACGCTGTTTGTGCCTTTTGCAGCATTAGAGGCTTGAGGGTCCAGTTCTAGATCCCCTCCAAGCCCCATAGAAACGGGCTCTTAAATCTAGAAAAGCTCATTTTGCTTCCGATAATCCTTTCAACAAAACGGCGCTTTTGGACAATTACACATGTTTTCTTCTGAGAATCAATAGCGGCTATGGCACATGATGAAATTTGAAAACTTTGAGTTCACATAACATTCAAAAGTAGTCAGTAGTATTGTCTTACCTCCAACAAAATGATGAAGAATATTTCACATCATTTTATCCGTCAAATGATATGATGTGGAAGAATCCACAACCCATCAGTAACTAAAAGACTACATGTCAAAGATGTTAAAAAACTAAAGAAAATCAATCTTTTGTTAAAATGGCAGTATTCTACAAATTTGGCACTTTTACATTTGGACTGTGTCGTCTGGAATCTATAGGTGTCCTAGAAATGAATGGAAAAATGAAGTATGAAATATCGCCATTTTAACAAAATTTCCCATATAGAAGTTAGCTAGATTATTATTGCACACTGGTACAACTTTGAAATGATGTGAAATATTCAATAGCATAAAAAAATAACATTCGATACATTAACAACATTAAATTCAAGAACAAATTTATCTTGCTTTAATATAATTTGCTTCAAAAGCCATTCAATAGTTGTGTTGAGAATTGAAAAGACAAACTCTTTATAAACATATGGGGTGGTAGGAAGTAAGACAACTCATGTGAGATATGTAAATTAGAATTTGTAGGAGCTTAAATGCTCATAGTTAAGTCAAAAGCTGGAAATGTGTTTGAAGTAGAATTTTAAACCTCATCTAGGTATAGTAGAATAATTTTTTTCCAAAAACTTTAAACTAAAGAAAGTTGATATATCAAGTTGTATTTCATATTCAAAATCTGTTTGAGATTTAAAGCCTCCAATCAAAAGTTATAGACAAATTTTAGAGAAGGGGTGGAAGGGACATTTTCTTTGACATTTTCAAGCATCTTTTCTAAATTTTGACTAAAACTTTTGATTGGAGGCTTTAAATCTCAAACAGATTTTGAATATGAAATACAACTTGATATATCAACTTTTTTTAGTTCAAAGTATTTAAAAAAATATGTATTCTACTATGTCCAAATGAAGTTTGAAATTCTACTTCAAACATAATTCCTATGTATTGACAATGAGTGGTCTAACTCTCATCTTCATCCTATACCCTTTGAGGATTCATGATGAACAATGGGTTCCAATTTAATGACCTCTTCATCCTATATTCCTACAAATGCCAATGAAGCAATTTCTTTATTTTACCATCAAATTTTTTGTAGGGCAAATGGTTAAATGACGTTGGTATTTGCTTCAAAGAATTCTTTGGATTTTCAGCAAGCCATCCTAATATTGATTTGTTGATTTGTTTGATTGGTCCCAAAATTGGCAAAAAAAAATGAAGCACACCATATTAAATATACTGTTATACACTATCCTGGTACTAAAGCTTACTATAATTCTCCATGATATGTGGATGAACATTCTAGAGAGGAAAACATAGGTGGCCTTTATGAAGGCTATTGAATGTTATGCAGAGGCTCTAAATTAGCTCCAAATTAGCTAGAATTGGTGTAGAAAAATAAGATTAATCATAGATTCTTTAGGAAATTCGATAATTCTTGGCTTCAATCACCATTCTTTGGCTCTTGTCTTGGCAAAGTCATCACGTGGAGCCTGAAAATACCCACTCGAGACATTTTAATGTAAATTAGGGGTTGTTGGGTGTCTCTTACGTAGTCCGTGTGTCAGTTTCATCTCCAGGGTTCGGCACTTGACACTCCACCATTTGTTCTGGGTCTTTTCTTGGAATAAAAGAATTCATGGTAGCTTTGACATAAATATCCAAAAAATAGATTAAATTCAAACTTGTGCGCTCTTTACCCGGACAAGGCCAGCTTGTTCCTGAAGAGATTTGATTGTATATGGTTACCAACCGCATTCTTTGGAGTTAGAATTAACAGGCAGATTAGTTGGAAACTAGCTTGGCCCATCGTGGGGACCTTTGTCTTAGTGGCACGAGCTTCCCCTCTCTGGTGACCGGTGCTGGGTTCCTCTGGTCCTTCGTTATTTTGACTTTGTTGAGGCTGAGTTTGAGAATGTGAAAAAATAAAAATTTCCCGCCGGGGACTTGGTCCCCTGGTTCATTGTCCTGTTTCCCTTATCAATGGAAATTGTCCATGTGTTTCAAAAAAAAAGATTAAATTAATTAATTAATCAAGCACAAATAAGGGGTCTCTTTTTAAAATGCCCCCTAGGAAGAAAGTCAAGGACAACTTCAGGAGGAGAAGTGAGTGGGGTCAGTTCATCAACAATGCGCGTGACAATTTTTGATATATGAGGTTTAATTTGGAATATGGTAATTTCAATTAATGCTATCAATAACAGCCTGATGAAGTTGAGATTTTTATTGGAACTTCAATGCACTGGTATGGGCATCCAGTAATTTCCTTGATTTTCTCCAACATGGTATGCTGTAGTTTAAAATTCTTTATACGCACAAATTGGCTAGAACTAGCCATATTTGACACATACAAAGCATTGAGCACGTGTAGCATTCTACATATGGAGAACTCAAATGCACTTGAATTTTTTTTTGCATAATAAAGTCCATAGGTCCGCGACAAGTACTGATGTGCTCATTTGATAAACAACAAAGGTACTCTACTCTTAAAGCAACCATTTAAATCCACCCAACTCATCATTGACTGCAATAGATATGTCAAGGAACATATCATTTGTTCCTAGATAGTTGGAGAAGGGTTGCATTTAGAATAGGTTTGCTTTTAGAGCAAACTATCTAACATCAAAATTTAGAAAAAGTTCCCATGATCACCTTGTGAAAGTGAAGAATTGGTATGCATTCAAATAGTGGTAGAGACCAATTACATTACAGGGTGCCAAGATAGTATATACTACAAACATTCCCTCGAGTACACCTGACAATCCGTGTAGGACATACCAAAGGACACTAAATACAATACTAATGTAGAAACACCCATTAGTGTCCTTGCTCCCCCATTTTTGTACTTTAGACTGTCACTAAATCTGTCCTTAGACTTCTCATAAACCCCTAAAGGACCGTTGTCCGTTGGGGGAACAAATGCGTTTTTGGAGAGATACCTACAAGTTGAAATTTTGTCATGATTTAAAATTTTTTTTTTTTTAAATATAATTTTTTTCACAATCAGTGCTGGAAAAAAAAATTATGACCAAATAAACTCAAAACAGGGGACATTGGGAAGCCTGGGCAGCAAAAAGAACATGGACAAAAATTTGATTTTTTTTTTAGTATTTTTTTTCTCGTAGATTATATTTTTGTCTATTTGGAAAGCTTTGATTCATTTCATTTGGATTTGTTATGAGAAAGTTATGGACATTCTTGTTTTTTGGGCAATTAAAGCATCTTCTTGAAAAAAATAACTTCTAAGATGCATTTTTGAATGCAATTTTTATAATTTTTAAATTTCCTTTTTTTCTCATGGTTTGTATTACTTGCTAGAAAAATCTCACAATTGGAATTAGTGCATTCTAATTCCATCTAAAATATATGAATATTTTAGCTTTTCATTCTATCTTGTATCTACATCTACTTAATTATTTTTTAAAGAATGATAGTTAAGTTTTTTTGAATTTTTTTTTTCCCTAGACTCTCAACTCAATTCTCCACTACAAGATTTAAAGCTCAAAACTCTGTAGTGCAAAAATTTTAAGTTTAAAAGGTTTAAAGTCAAATAATCTAGCCCCGCAATGTGCTGAAAAATTTGTTTTTTTCACTTTAAACGCAGATATCTTGCAGTCTGTGCGGTCAAAAATTCAGAAATTTTTTCCGCACACTCTCATACGAGTTAGGTGTAAAATCCTACAATTAGATGTGAAAAAAAAACATTTTCCAATATTTTTTACTTTTTGCTATAGAAATGGCAGTTTTGTGTGTTTTTTGGCAGAAAAAGGGCCTCGGTCCTTTAGGGGTTAAATGTGTCTTTGAAATGCTTGGCTTTAAGTTTGCTGACGCATTTGAAGAACACATACATAACTATCATTTGCTAACTATTGACTTTTGTTGTTTCAGTTTTGAATCTACCTATGTGACAATTTCAGTGGTCTAAGGAGCCATCTCTTTGAAAAATCATTAAAATTACCATTAGAAAAAATTTTAGCCCTTTACATGGCTGAATTGATGCATGAGAATGTGCATTTAGCAAAAGGATCTGCCCTAAAAGGTTGTCAGGCAATTTATAAGGTGAGCAGTCAGCGTAAGGTGCTCCATTGGAATTTCGATTAAAAAAATAATAATATTGTTATTTTTTTATTTTTCAAAATAAAATAAATAAATAAAAATAAAAATAAAAGTATATATATTTATATTTTTTCACTGTAATTGCACACATGCCAAAATCCTACTGGCCCTATAGAAGGTCCAGATTTTTTGTAATACATACTACATCCAAAGAATCTAATTTTTTTTTCAACATTCATGGTTTTCACTTGCCAACACTAAAAAAATATTAATTTTAGAAAAAGTGTGTCCAATTGTGCTGAATTGCTTTACATTGACGGTTTTGAATGCTTTTATCTTAGTTACCAATCAATTAGGTGAATTCAGTATGCAAGAGATTGCTTTTTTTTCTTGGACTAAGAAATTGCTGATAAAAAATCCTAGAAGATGTGCAAGAAGAACAAAATAAGGTAGCTAGGAGCACCCGTTTCCCTCCACGTCCTAGAACTTGTTCCCTTTTATTAGCCCTTAATCCACCCATCAAGTGTCCAAGCTCCAACCGCCAAGTGGTTTTGTAGCCCTTGGATTCTCTGTGATTTGTGTTTGGAAATGGAACCACTAAACATTGATTTAGGGTGCTTTTCCTTTTTACACTTTGACCAAGAATTTTAAAGGTATTTTTTAGAATTCAAGAGTGTTTTTCTTTTATCTTATGCGCTCCCATTTGCCTTACTTTCTGTTTATTTGTTTTCTACACCAGCTTCATGGTCTGCTCTACACGGCTTAAAATGGACGGTTATGGGTGCTATCTTTAGGGATTTTCTTTTCATTTTTTTTGAAGTGCTAAAGTGGTAATATAAAATGTTACACTAGTGCTCCAAATTTCAACATTCATCCACATATTGGATAGAAAACATCACACTAGCAAATACCATATATCCATGATTTTGTTTCATCCACAATCTGACAATTTCATCCAAGTTTATTTGAAGTCTTCTAGCAAAAAACTTCACAATTTGTCGCCATTTCTTACTCAAATTATTTTTTTTTCTAGTGCAATCAAATTATTTTGGCCCCCCCAAAAGACTTGGTGTGAACTATAGGCCATTGTGGGCCAAAATTTTTTTGCCAACATAAATGTATGAAACATTTTGAGAGCCATTGTAGTAGAATTGATGTACTCGTAAAACATTTAACTTCTAAATGCCCAAGGCACCAAATTTTGATGTCAACAATACTTTGAAGTTAAAAACACCTTACCAAGTGATATTTTTAGTGGTTTATAATTTGATAATTTTCAAAATCAGATATGTTTAGTGGTTTATAATTTGATAATCAACAGATCAAAAATTTGATTTTGAAAATGAATGATTATAATTTTCTATCCAAGATTTTGTGCAAGGGGGTCAATTGCAAATCTAGATCTTTTAGTATTGAAGGGCTCTATTGGAAATGAGCCTCAAATACACTAGATCTTGGAGGAAAATCAAATTACAAATTCATTTAAAATAATTGTAGGCTAGATTTTGAGAAGCTGTAAATTGATGTATGCATATTATGTTCTTTAACCTCATACTTTTTTAATGACCAAATTTTTAGATTTGACTTGTAAAAAGAAAATTGAAAGACTTTAAATTGCTTTTGCAGTTTGAACCCCCTCATGATCAAACATTGTAAATTTTCAATCCATAAGTGATATTGTTGTATTTTCTTTTCCAATGCGATTTTTAACATGTCTAGTTTGAATTTGTACAATTACAATTCAAAAAAATTGATCCAACTTATCAGAATGTTGGCTTTTTTGTTCATTTTACAAACTCAGTAAAGGCCTTGGGCATTTAGGAGTTAACCAATAGTGGGGGGGTCCCTTTTGCTCCCTAAATAACAAGAGCTCTTAGCGTTACAACTTCCTAGTTAGTCAATCTCTACAGACTAAACTAAATTCATTCACAAAGATTTAGGGAGTAATTATCCCAATTTCTACGGGAAAATGGTTAACTCCTAAAAGCCCAATGTTTATTAGAAGGGATTTGGAGGTCTTGGAGGGCTCCAAGTTCCCTTGCGTTCTGTTGCGTTTCTAGATTGACGGAATGTAGCTGCAGCTGACATGGCACATCAATTGCTACGTCATTTTTTGAAAAAAAAAGAAATAATTTTTTTTGCTTAAAATGATATTTTGGTACACAAATTTATTTATTTGTTTTTGAAAAAAAATATTTTGACACGCCCGTATCGACGTTCACTGAATCTAGCTAGATTGAGGAACAAGCCTGAAACGGCCCTCCAAGGCCCCCAAATCCCATCTAATGCCTTTAGGGGACAAATGGAATTTCGAGCAAGTACCTACGGGCTGAATTTTTGTTGTGATTTTTTGAAACTTTTTTTGAAGATAGAAAACTGCTAAGCTTTGTGGGAATATCATTTTTTTCAATCGGTATTCAAGAAAAAAGTTTTGCCCAAATAAGCTCTAACCAACATTCGGGGGGCAACAAAAAAAATTTGCAATTTTTTTATTTATTTTTATTTTTTAATATATTTTTCTTATAGATTATATATTTTTGTACTTGGAAAGCTCTGATTCATTTCATTGGATTTTTTATGGAAAATTTATGGACAATCTTGTTTTTTTAGCACTTAGAGCATCTTCCTGAAAAAAATAACTTTTAGGATTCATTTTTGAATGCAATTTTTACAATTTAAAAAAAATAAAAAATTTCACAAGGTTAGTTCTTTTGCTAGAACAATCTCATCATTGGGATTAGTGGTTTTTAATTCCATATAAAAGATATTGATATTTTAGATTTTCCTTCTATCTCATACCTACTTCTACTTAACAATTTTTTTAATAATGAAATTAAGTTTTTTTGGATTTTTGTTTTTCCCTAGACTCTCAACTCAATTCTCCACTACAATGATCTAAAGCTCAAAACTCTATAGTGCAAAAGATTTAAGTTAAAAATGTTCAAAGTCATAAATCTAGTCCCACAATGTCCTGAAAAATTTGTTTTTTTCACTTTAAACGCAGATATCTTGCAATCTATGTGGTAAAAGATTTTGAAATTTATTCCACCATATTCTCATACTAGTTAAGTGTAAGATCCTATGGTTAGATGTGCTAAAAAATCATTTTTAATTTTTTTTACTCTTTCAATTGCTATAAATATGGCAGTTTTGGATATTTTTTGGCAGAAAAAAAGGCCTTGGGCCTTTAGGGGTTAAGGTTGGTGGTTAACAATGTTATGTAGTCAAGATACAAAGTTCATATACTCATTGCCTAGATGTTACTCTGAAGAAAGCTGAAGACAATGCACATATTCCTTATTGTCTGCAATAGCCAAAGCACTTTGCAACCTTCATTCTGGAGGTTTTATTTTGACCAATAATCTGATCAAAAGTAATACTCAATAATTGTGATGGAATATATTTTTTGAGGGATTCTTTGTTTCTTCCTTGATGAAATTGCTGAACTACTTAGCCGTACGACTGCTCTTTTTTGGATGAAAGTATCTATTTTTATTTTAATAATAGGATCTTCATCCATGTTTATTATTTCGGTCATAAACATGGTTTCATTAATAAAATGAAGATTTCTTTTTTGCAGTGCCCAAAACAAATGAAATAAAATCCCACTTTATTCTCATAAGTACAATAAGAGTACAATATCACGAACCTCACGAACCTCATTGGGATACATTGCTCACCTGCTTGTTAGTGGCATCTTCTCCTCTCATGTCCACCAAAAACCTTAAGAGACTAGAGTCCTGCCAAAATCCAAACCAATTATTATTAGAATCGCATAAATTCCTGAAACCTTTCAGCAATCTCCCTGACCTCAAATCCCTAGAAGTAGCAACAACTGGCGGCTAGTTGATGAATGCACACTTGTGGCTTTCGCAGACATTGACTGATAAGTCTTGATCGAGAAAATCTTAAGGAACTCGACATAGAAGCCATACTACTCACCTAGGAAGTTGTAAGATCTCTTTGTTGTAATGCTTCAACATCATCAGCTTCATGTACGAGCACGACTGATGTCAAGTTCAAGTAGAAACAAAATAAATGAAAGACCTATTCAAAACTGAATAAATTCTGATATTTATTGGGAACTACATGTCGAAACTACATGAAGGAAAATGAAGGGCTCTCCAGAACACAAGGATCAATACATGGGTGTTTCAAACTCTACCAGGAACGTTCCATTCTGCTGTGCCTCCGGCGCAGTACAACATGCAAGCGTACTCAATTGTGTTTCCGATCCCCTCGTGTGAGTATACTCAGGTTCTCCATCTTAATTAAGAACTTACAATGTAACTCGAGATTCTACAACAAGAAGTGCTAAGCACAAGATCCCATTAACCGCCTTTACCTGTCGAGTTGCTTGTGCCCTTTTGATAAGGTCACCAAGAAAGTCGTTGATCACTTTTAGATCTTCGTGAAACTTTCGTTGCCCGGGCACCAACCACCTTGATAACGAAAGTTTCCAAAACGGATGTAGAATGTTGACCGATGCTCTGCCTCGGAAAGTGTGTTATACACTGCCTGCAGAACAAGCTGACATCATCTAAAATTATGAACCATTGAAAAATCGCACATTGCAAGGGCCATTGACCAGACTCACTAACATTAACCAGAAGTGCAAATGTAAGAGAGAAGAAGATGTTGCTCACAGATTGGGATGGTAGTCTTGTCGTACAACTCAAAGTCAAAGAAGCCTAGTTACACTGTGCCCTAGACGAAATTCTCAGAACACTGTCCTGTCTAACCTGAACTACAATTTATGTCGAGGCTACCATGATTTAGCTAGGTGCACCAATCCACACCACGCATCACAAACAGGTTGAGAGGACGTGAGAAGCTTACGGCAGTCACTGGAAACTCTCTAGTGACGGACACGAAGTCATAGTTGAAAACACTCAATTAACCTAATGATGTGGAGTGCAAGACTTCAATACTCAGATTCCATCTCCAATTCAATCTGCGATTTCCCTTCCTTTTGGGCAGCGTCTAAAAGCTCCACACAATTTATCGAAAACCTCAACCATAGCGTACAAATAGGCAGCATGGAACCCAGCCACTATTGCTGCATTCCACAGAGCAAAATATCACGTTAGTATGGTGGTGGTTCTCCTGTGAATCTACGCTTAAAATAATAAGCACTCAGAATAAACTTCAAGAAATTCTTTGGGACTAGTACACGATTGACTACCCTAAAACTGAAGTTAAAAGTGATCCTTTACAATAACTATACTCAGAATAGATTTGTTACAGGGCTGGTACAGACGCCAGATCTCGCCTTCGTACTTTCCATGTCTCAAGGTCAGCAGGAATGCATCCCTTCCCCATGATTGGCTCCAATATCTCTGCTGGAATTACCTACAAAGACACTTCAAACAAGTGAGCCAAACCTTGATCTCCCTTATGATGTCAAAGCATGGTAATTACTTGCAGAAAATAGATCACTCTAAAGTAAGGAAACTACAAGTTTGAAGGGCGTTACTGTAATCCACAACTCAAGACAGGTCTTTGTGATTGAGTATTGAAGGAATCATAGAATTCTCGAAAGACCGTGTCATAAGCAAAGGCGTTCTCACGGAGAATATTAAAAACTGTATTCGATTCTTCATCGACTACTCACAATATATACACATATGCTACTGTCCACTAACTGCAATGCAGGAATGGCATGACCGCCACGGTCATTCTGCTATTACAGAAATTCTTGCCAATTCTAAGCTCCCGAGGTATCGGCTAACATCGCAACATCACATAACCCTACCCAGAGGGTAAAACCTAGACCCTAACGAATGCTTCGGCGATTCTCTACAATGTCTTCAACACATGTTTCAACACTGATGTCCCTAAATTGCAATGCAACGTATATCGCGGCGATTCCGATACTCCAGAAATTGCAATTGCAAATTTTAACCTTCCGAGTACTGAGTAGGAGTCCTTACCATCAGATTCCGCTTAAGCGTGTCGGCTTGCAAGGAAGTGGCCTCAGCAAAAATGATTGCCCCACTACACTCGACTTGGAACTCGAAAGGCGACAGGAACTCGAGCTTTGATAAATCAAGCCAGCATTCGGCAACGCTGTAGCAATCGCCATCTCGAACAACGTCTCCAGGGAGTCTGAGACTGTAGAAACAGTGCTATTACTGCGAAAGCATCGATTCTAAGCGGATTTCTGTGACTCAATTTCCGCAAGAGATCCTCACTCGGGCAATGAGAGACTGCTTTTGCACAAATTACGAATCCTGCACGCCTCCGAAGGACCCAAAACCTTTCCAACGTCACGGCGTCAACTTCATGGGTAAGGGAAGCCAGAATACGAATCCGAAGATTTACACGACTGTGGTAGATGTATGGAGTGTTGGTGTTCATTTAGGGTGGATCGATTCTGAATCTATTGACGTCACTAGACTTTCCTCTGCCAAGGGAGTGTGGATAAGATACGGCGAATGTAGGATGTAACTGGATTTTCAGGGTACCCCCACCGTCCCCTCGCCAAGAAACTCGCCATCAGCTTCGGATGAATCAAGGCGGAGTGGTAGGTCCTCCTCCATCCGTCCATCCCTCCAGAAGCCAAATCAGCATCCAAGAAATCCACAGACTGACCAATCCCACGCCAGAGCACTACCCCACCCAATCATCTGCTCTTGCCAATTGCGATAGCATCCGCTCCCCTTTCGTCCAGATTGCTCGGCGATGGCGTCCTCTGCATATAACGCATCGCAGCCCATTCCTCACCCTCATTCTGCGCCACTCTGTTTGCTTCTTTCCTTCGTTTTGTTGCCACTCTACTCGCAGTCATGGCTGCCGCTACCGCCTGTGCGTCTACGGCTTTGGCTGGGCAGTCCCTGCTCAAGCCTGTGAATGAGCTCTCCAAGCAGGTGGGCGCGGGCAAGGCCCGCGTCACCATGAGGGGCGGCAGGGGCGGCGGAAGCTCAAGCCCTTGGTGAGTAGATCTTAAGAGCTTTTGTTTAAGTTCTGTTCAGTGTCGAATGCATGATACGGGTATTCATTTGTTGTTTGTAATTTTGTCTCTGGCAGTTGTCAAATTTGGACAATCGTGGATTGCTGGGTTGGGGACAATGTGGGTTGGGTATAGTAGTTGAGGAAGAAGTGCTGATGAGATGAGGGTTGTATGTGGTGTTTTCCAGGTACGGACCTGACCGCAACAAATGGTTGGGCCCCTTCTCCGAGAACACGCCTTCTTACTTGAAAGGAGAGTTCCCAGGAGACTATGGCTGGGACACCGCGGGACTTTCTTCCGACCCCGAGACGTTCTCCGCGAACAGGGAGTTGGAGGTCATCCACGCGCGCTGGGCCATGTTGGGAGCTTTGGGGTGCGTGACTCCCGAGCTGTTGGCCAAGAACGGCATCAAGTTCGGCGAGGCGGTTTGGTTTAAGGCCGGTTCCCAGATCTTCGCGAGCGGGGGTTTGGACTATTTGGGCAACCCCAGCCTGATACACGCTCAGAGCATTTTGGCCATCTGGGCTTCTCAGGTGATCTTGATGGGCGCTGTTGAGGGCTACCGAGTAGCTGGAGGCCCTCTGGGCGATGTGTCTGACCCCATCTACCCCGGCGGCCAATTCGACCCCTTGGGCTTGGCTGACGACCCCGAAGCGTTCGCTGAGTTGAAGGTGAAGGAGCTGAAGAACGGGCGTCTGGCTATGTTCTCGATGTTCGGCTTCTTCGTCCAGGCGATCGTGACCGGCAAGGGCCCCATCGAGAACCTGAGCGACCACTTGTCCGACCCCGTGGCCAACAACGCTTGGGCGTACGCCACCAACTTCACCCCCGGGGCTTAGATGTGCTTAGCAATCTGTCGAAATATTGACTCAGGCAGGAGCGCAGCCAATTGTCCATTGTATTATAGAAAGCAAGCGTGTTGTTTGCCATCCTCTGTACTTCACCCAATGGATACCAATGGGTGTCCTTTTTGTTGAAATAAAAACTTTGATCGCTTGGATTTAATCTTCTGTCGATTTGTCCTGTGTATTTGGAGAATAGTGATTTGGTGGAATGTACAAAATCGAGAGGTTTGCCTCTCCTACTAATATTTCTTAGTGGATATTCTTTGAGGTGTTGGTACCGTCTGTTATACATATTTTTCATTGGTTTCTGAGTGTTGTATTAGATGGTTTATCTCTTACTTCTCAAGTGTTTCATTGGAGTCTTAAGTGCAGTTATGTTACCCTGTTTGTGCTATGTGAATATGGTTGGCAGGATGTCAAGCCAATTCCTGATTCTACTTACAATGTAGTTGAAGCTGCTTATAAGAAGCACATTGCATACGTGGATTTCTTTTAAGGCAGATGAAGATTTTTATGAAGGTGGAGAATAAGTTTGGTGGTTTCTTCTTGCAAATCCAGCGGTTTCTTGCCGGCCTAGATCCGAACTGTTCAAGGTGAGATTTATCCTATTCGTGCGAGTCAATACGCAAAATTAGTGTCACTACGAAATGTTTATTTGAAATGAAATGAAAGCTCAGATTTTTTGAAGCTGTTTTCGGACAGGACCACTCTACGAGACATAGTTTTGAAACTTTATATTCGTCATATGCATTCTTTTGGCGTTATCCATTGTACCACCCACTCAATCCAGTGCTGAAAATTTGGAATTGCGAGTGCTCTGATGGGTTTCCCACGGAACCTTATA
This sequence comes from Neckera pumila, assembly GCA_963969595.1. Taxonomy (NCBI): domain Eukaryota; kingdom Viridiplantae; phylum Streptophyta; class Bryopsida; order Hypnales; family Neckeraceae; genus Neckera; species Neckera pumila. The sequence goes on along the minus strand of OZ018408.1, from coordinate 48,291,369 downwards.
GCCCTAAAATCCAGGCTTAGTGTAATTCCAGACTGCAGATTTTAGATGACAGTCTCGAACCACTCCAGTTTTGAGGGCCTTCCCTGAAACCTGAGCTTTAAAATGTAGAACTCTAAAGTGGGAACATAAAAACTTACGCGGATTCTCTAATACTTTTCAGATGCCAACTGACACTACCAGTAAAGTGTACTTTGCAAACTTAAGACTATCTGGAGTGCATTGTATCTTCTTACTACAAAAGAAATGATCTCGAAAGTTTTGCTCAATAAGTACCCCTCTTCTAGTGAGTCCTGGAACTATCGATTTTCATTTACAACCTGCATCCGACACACATAATTTTCCTGGTAAGAAAAGGGATCCATAGCCATGATACTAAAACTTGTAATACTGGGCCACAAATTATCTGACCATTGCAAAGTCTTCAAATACAAAGGCAAGCAATTTCTTCGTAAATAATAGTGCCCACAGTAATTACAATTTTGGGTACAAGCCAATACAAAGTCACTTGAATGAAACACAGAAGCCTCTACCAAGCTGCAGTTTACCACTATTACAAAAGACCTAATGCACCGTCTAGCTCAGCATCTTAACAACTCACCTTCATGGTTAAGATTACAATCTGGGTGACTGGCACCCATTGGGGTGAAATCACAAGCCTCTTGGACACAGCACCGCCAGATGCTCCTTTGGTAGCCAGGCCTCTATCAAACTTCACAAGGCTCTACAACAAGTTACTGTGAATCAGAGATCAGCTGAGGTAGAGGAGACGAAAACGGTTAGGGATCCTAAATTTCCCAACTTGAAAACTCAAAAGCTCAGGAAGTCTTGCCTGTTCACAGTCACTCACAATGTCCGACAGCGTCACTAGGCATATGACTCGCATGCCAAGGGCATACACCTAAATAAATTGCTAGACAGGTCGAAGTCGCTCACCTGCTCTTCACCATGCCGTTGTCCTTCCAGAGTTCGCTGTTATTTCTCCAAGCTAGGAAAGCCGCTCGTTAGAATCATTTCTACCATTGCAGGTTGCCAAACAGTGCGCTAGGTACATTAGACCCCACTGAAACTAGACCTTCCATGCGACCCCATAACATTGAAACTAGAGTAACGAGGAGTACGGGAGGTTCACACCAAGAACTTACGTGGATAATCTGTGCAAGCTGTAGGTTCTCCGTGACAAAGAATCTCGATGCTTCATTGTCAGCGAACTTCATCATCTGCAATATCACATAGATCTGCAGCCCATGACATGGACAGCTGACATCAAAAGAAAGCCCCATGTCCAAGATGTCAAAAAGATGATGCAAAAACTTGTTAAATTTCATTACTATTATTGCGTTATCACTAAGAAGAAAGCTAAGAATCCGATTAAGTCGGGATCCAATTTCCGACACCGAAAAATCATGGACTCAAGGTACATATTGATTGTGAGAATTTACAGCACCTGGATATTAGACATTTTGAGTCAGTTAAGGTCACCTATCAATATAATTTCGAACCCTCATAACTATAGCATGCGGTGTCCAAACAATAAATATTTCATTGCGTTGGATTCGCCTGTCAATCCCTACTAAGAATGAATTGAAAACAGTAAGAACTACGCTCAGTACAAAACGTGTCGGATTTAGATTCAATTACCTTACATTAGACGTGACCCGGCATTCAACATGATCCTCTAAATTTCAGCGTACATCACATCATATGACAATCAGGGATTGCTCTCTGCATAATGTCAAAGCTCGATCCAACTGATTACTTTTCTGCAGTCTGGTGCGTACCGTGCTCAACCACTGTATTCGATAATATTCCTCAGAAGCAGTCAATCGATAGCCCACATTTTCCATCTTAAATTTTTCAATACCACCTGCACCATGCTGCCATAGGAAATATTTTATGAAACCCCCCTCATGCCAGAATCACCATGCTCAGGAGAATTTCAGTAACTGGAGAGACAAAACATTGTTATGCAAGATTAATTTAGGGACACAAGCAGCAACCGGGACCTCGAATGTCCCAGTTAGAGACATCCCCCTTGGGATGCCATGCATTCTGCAAGGAAGGTCCCAATTGCTACATTCTTACAGAGAAACGGAACACATGACACACGACTTCCCCTCTGAAGAGATTTCAGAATGCAACCTATTTCTAATGCAAACAGATCAAAACTAGACTTTTAATGTCTACCTAGTCCTCCGCCTGTCTGTTTTCCAGCCTTGCGTTGGCCCGGCCTTCACAATAGCATCCCCGGGTAGAGATAGTACAGCACGGTGCATTCAGACTCGCTCATTTCAAAGACTTCAAACTACTGCAAATACTCGTCAGATCTACAATTCAAACACAGGGTCCGAAGTACTGACCAACATCTGCAGATTCAGCTAGTCGAATGTATACCCAGCCATGAATGCATCAACAGCAGCACAGACGAATTCATACAATGCTTGTCCTGCTGACCGTCCCATGTTTTGGACACAAATCTGTACCATTTCAGAGAATATTCAATGTCAAGCAAGAAAGGAGTAAAGATACACATCGATTGCTAAGAGTAAGCACTTTCTACAATACCATGGTGCACATAAGACTGTACCACTTGATCGAGAAAGGGTTCAGTCAAGCAAGAAAAACGTGAAGGAATTGAACATTTCGATTGCTAAGAGTAAGCAATTTCTTGCACACTATTTCGCACACGAATTTATATTACTTGAGACAGAATTCAGTCAAGCAAGAAGCGAGTGAAGAAACACATTCAATTGCTGAGAGTAAGCGTTTTCTTGCACACACCCTGCAATTTCCTCTTGTACCTCAAAGAAGCACAAATGGAGTCGGCGACATACATCGTCCAGTGATACCGGCGACCAGCCATCTCTCCCCTTCGCCGACGCATTCACCCTCACCGTCCTAGCAGCTCACCGGCCGCTTCGAATTACAGTAACGGCAACCATATCACCACTAACCCTAACACCATGCTCACTTGACGTTCACAGTCAATGCACCCAAAAGATGCAGGCAGCCCATTTCCTGTCTGCGCCCCGACTCAAGAAATGGAGGACCGTCGATCTATTTTACAGAAATTGAGCCCCCCGTCCCATGCAGTCGATCCTAACCCCTAAACGCCCAAGGCCTTTTAGGGCATCTTAGAATTTGCTGTAAATTGATAAGTTTTGTCAATTTTTTTGAATTGTAATCATCCATCCATCCATTACTTTAACCCTGTAATGCTGCCGTGGACACTGAGTGCCTGATGGATGATAGAGAATCCTCTTGTATAGGGTAAAAGTGCAACTATTCATTCTTGGAATTTTGTTGTGAAAAGGGGAGGTTTCTATAGTAGTTCCAATGAGTACTTTTTATTTATTTTTTTAAGCCACCAATTCCCACGGTATCAGAAAGGATGATTTCCACAAAGACCAAGTCCTCTTTACATAGAGGGTTAAACTAGGTTGTTGGTTGGTTTTGTTGGTTTGTACATTGAGATCTCCCAAATTGTGCGTCTCTTGGACACTAGTCCATATCTGAAATCAAATTGTTTGTTTGTTATGGTGAGATCTCCTAGACCGTGCGTATCTTGGTTGCGTTCTTGATACCCTCGGAAAGCACTTGAAAAGGAAGGATGCACGGGCTTTGTTTTGTGGCGTTTGGACCTACGATGTAAAAGTTATTGAATTTCAAAGTTTTTTATGAATTAAAAAAATAGAAAATTACTTACTTTTATTTTGATTGTGGCAATGGCACATGGCACATTAGTACAAATTGAAGCAAGATATGTTCAAGATAACATAGGAAAAGAAAACACAACAATTTCACTTATGGATTGCAAGATTATGATGCTTGATCATGAAGGTGATAAATTTGTGAAAGTGATGTGAAGCCTTTGAATCCTCTTTTCACAAGTCAAATCTAAAAATTTGGTCACTCAAAAAATATGAGGTTAAAGAACATAACATACATTATCCCAATCAATTTATGGCTTTTCAAAATCTAGTCTACTATTATTTAAATGGATTTCTAATGTCATTTTTCCTCTAAAAGCTAGTGCATTTGAAGCTCGTATCTGAAGGAGCCCTTTAACACTAAAAGATTGAGATTTGCTATGGACACCCTTGCACAAAATCTTGGATAGAAAAATCATAATCATTCATTTTCAAAATCGGATTTGTAATTCTAGAACTAGACTTCAGAAAGAACTATTCAAAAATATAAAATACAAAAAAAAAATAACTTGGTGAGATTTTATTTAACTTCAAATTATTGTTGACTTCAGAATTTGATGCTTCAAGCATTCAGGGGTTAATTAGATGAAGTGCACTTTTTCAAGACAGTCATCTTCCAAGACAGTAGATAATTCAACATTTAATTGCTAAGTGAATCAACACCTAATAGGTTGGAGTAGATGATAAACATTTTAGGAGTTTACTATAGGATCTATACAAATGGAATGAATGACCCTCTATATGTATCAAAGAGCAATTGTCTTGTATTATAAAAGGATGTGAATAGCTTAATTACTTGATGCTTCAAATTTGTTTTGCAAGGTTGTGATGCAATTCATATAGAGATGGAAAGAAAATTACAACTTGTAGTAAGAGGTTTAACCCTCATTCATCCATACATCACTTCCTAGATATCACTATGAATTGACTACATTGTAAATGCATTCTTCCACCACATTTTTAATTGTTCAATAATCTTGTTTATTCTACACCTTTTACTAAAGAAAGGCCCTCAGACCTTCAGGAATTGGACCTCTAAGAAATAATGGAATTAATAATAGATTTAAAACTTACAATTTTTTTGGGTCAATGTTATAAAATAGGCATGTTTCATTTGTTCTTTAGCTTCCAGTACTATTAAATGTAGAGTTTGTGTAGGATTCAGTGGAAAATAATCAATTCAAAATTCAAGGTTTTTTATTATAACAACCTTTGCAACTCAAGAATTCACTTAGGTGGGAATTCATAGTTTGAGAGTCAAGCCTTCAAGATGAATTGTCAACCATTATTCATTGGCCCATAAAAACTAACTATTCACTCAAAAGAGATAGGCACAATTTCAAGCAATTAGTTTACCACCACCGCAAATCAAAAATACTTTATTTGTCCATCTACTTTCCAAAATAAATAAATAAAAACTTTGATATAGATACAATATTTGGAATATATATAAAATACATACAAATATCATATATGGAATATGCATGTCTAATATGGAATATTGATATGGGATATAATTGTTAATCCCATATTGATTGCAATCTAAATAATGAAAATTCACTCATTTGGTCAAGCGAGTGGGTGACGTTCCCTCACACAATGTAACAAAGCTTGTGCTTGTGTTTTTGAGTACATTGTATCAAAAGGTGATATGCCAATTAATTAATTCACTTTTGAAATTAATTAATTAATTAATTAATTGAGCTTATAAAATACATTATACCCCCCCCCCCCTATATTTACATTATTTTGGAAGGTGTTGTGATTGCAATTGGTATGGGGTATTGACACCGTATTCCATATCAATATTCGCATATGTACATTGCACCATACTAATATACCATATTCAATGTATTATATTCCGTAATTATTGTATTTAGTGTATCATATTCCATATCATAAACCCTAATCTCGACAACCAAGATCATCTCTCAGGATGGTGCGATCAACCGGTACATGTATTTCCAGCCACTAATGCAGATCAACGACATTTGAGGCAAGACACATTTTTTTTTCATCTGGATCAGCAAATGTACCAAATTTTTCCACCCAAGGGTGCTAATGGTCTTAGGTGGGTCTGTTTCCATCTTCTCGCCACATTGTGTACTATAAAGTAAAACAGCCCATTGTGGTCAAGATTAGGAATCTACCATCATCCCATCACCGAAGTTTTTCAATTTTTTTCCCATATGAAGACAAGTATGAGAATTTGTGAAGGCAATTGAAATAATAATTTCCAGATAGAGTATGAATTAGCTATGAATTTCTCAACGGTTCAGCCCAAAGAAGTCGGCAGACTACCCCAAAACCAACTGCAAGTGTATCCATAATGCTCACCTACCTCTTCTAAAGGAGACAATTTTTTTATATGTAGATGGCCATAAAAAGTCACTTCCTACAATGACTTACATTGAAATTATTGCATGTTCCTAATAAGGTCACTAATTACTCCATTGAAGTTAGGTGAGATATTGATTGTGGTCAGAAAAAACACAATGGGGTCATCATGTGTCCCCCATGGGTCATTTGACCACAATGGGCTATTTTACTTACATTGTTAAACTTTGACATTTTTAGGCATTTGTACTATCACGACGATAAATCCCATGTTCACTGTATTTTCTTTCAATTGATGATTTCTACCTGATTGTGAGGTGCCTCGCCTGGACTGTGCACACACATGTGGTAATCCTCTATAGAGTAAGGTAGTATGCTTTAAAAGCGACCATTGAATGGCTGGTCTGCCTTTTTCATAGGTTTTCATGAACATAAATTTTTGTAGATCATTTTTTTGGAGAAAGAAAAATGGATGCCAAATGTAACACAAGTGGTTTCATATTTTTTGAAGTATTTTTGAATTACTTATGAATATTCAAAGATTTATGTTGTAGGCACCTATTTGTGACCATATGTCCCTCAAAATTTATCTACTTGCAACTTCTAAAATGACTTGACAAAATGAAGGTCAAATGGTTGGCTCTTGCAATAAATAATACCTTTTTCTTGATTCTCCCAATGGCTAAGGAGGTCCATTTAAGAACCACCTCATGTTCATTTAAGATCTAAATATAGGGTCCATTTTTAGAGGCCGGTTGCTTTTACATCAAACTATTGTAAATTCATTTTGATATCGTAATCTGGCAATTCTTTAAACAATCAAATGTGGCAAATCCGCAAATTCTATAATTGCATTGTTGACTTATTTCCAACCACTTAAGGCAGCCGACCTATTTCCAACCAATTAAGCAATTACGCATATTCAAAGCCCGGATTTGTTGAATTGAAAGTTTTTCTCATGTATAGAAATAGAGTCTAGAAGGATTGCATAATTTTCCAGAATTTTATCACACAAAACATAATTATTATGAATTTTTTCATTGAAGATTCTATTTGACCTATACCAGTCATATAGACCTTCCTCTTTCTGACCAAGGGCTAGTTGCAATATCAAGAGTCTTGTAGCCAATCATAATGCACCACAATTACCTTGGGAACTGCATCATAATTGATCTCTCCATGCCCTGAAAGAGAGCAGCCTATACTACGGAAATGGAAGGGGGGGTCATCAAAAATGAATTGATTACTATAGCACTTCCAATCTTTTTCAATCTTCAATACTTGCAGATGGAAAGTATTTTTCATCTTGAATACTTGTAAAGGACGTTCAACACTACATCTTCAAGTCTCAGCTTTCTAATTAAGTCTCCATCCAACTTGGGACTTGGATTTTGGGACTCAGAATGTAGTGTGAAATGGCCTCAATTGTAGAGAGCTCCATGTTGAATCCTTCATCCTAGATTGCCCATGCAATCAAACTTTAAAATCCTCTAGACAATCTATATCCTCCATTTTGCAAGGAAAAAAAGGAGAAAAAACAACTCTAGCTTGTCTTTGAAGTTGGCATAAGAGAAAGAAGTAATTCCAACCTTTTTATAGGTTCGAATAAATTAAGGTCTTGATTGTTTGGGATACCTTGACTAGCCTCAAGGATCTAATGAATTGACTCCAAAATTACATATGTCTGTTAGGAGGGATGCTTTGTAGATTATTCTTATTTTGTAGCTATTGACAATAGCAAAATGTACAAATCTTTAGACCGTATTCAAATAGATATATTTATATTCACAAAGGTTTTAACCTATAAACAACTATAGATTGTTTGAAGGACAAATGGAAATTCAAGTAGGTTTTGAAATGAAAATTATTGTACATATTATCCAAAATACCAAATATGACTTAGCCAATTAATATAACATTAATGAGATTTAGATCTCCATATGAAATAAGCATAAGAAATATGCTTTAATCTACTTGGTAAGCCTTTAATTTCTTTAAGGAAAAATCTTGTGGTAAAAATAAAGCCACATCTAATACTTGTAGCGCAATCTCTAAAGCCAATTTTCAAATATAAAACTGTTTTTTCTGAATTATATTATGTAACAGCTAAACATTTAGTTAATTTATTAGCTCAAATTATAAATACTATTCTTTTGCAAATTTAGTAGTCATATGCATAAATTTTAGCTGAATCAAAATTATATGCATCCAAAATAAATATGTATCCAAAAGTCTAGTGAAGAAAATACCACTTCTAATATTTTAATTTGTAAAAAATAGGATTTTTTTGAAAAATTATATAAAAATCAAACATTTGAGAAGACTTTTTGGTGATGAGATTTGACCAAAAAGTTCACCAAAATAATGTTTTGCATATTTGGAAAAAAATGTAGAAAGAAGCTCTCTTTGTGGACCTCTATACCACATAAAAATAAGTATTTTTGAAATTCCTTTGGACAATAGCTACTGGTCTATTAAGAAACCATCATCTCAAAATTTCAGCTCAAAATTCTTTTTTTTGGATTCCAGTTAGTGCTAAAAAATCCTAAATCAACCATAGTGAGAAGTTTTTGGGGTTGTTCAAAAATAATAAAGTTCTTTTGAAAAATACAAAAAAATTATTTAAGGTATATAATAGTTATAAGTATCTTCCTTGTAAAATTCAAGTCATTTAGAGCTAAAATACAAAAGTTATGGCCAAAACAAAAAGGCAAAATTAAGGTGTGACATAGTACTATAGGTCATTCTTGCAATCACCCTAATCTATATAATCAACATATTTTGTGGACATAACTAGCTCCATCAATTTAGCTAAGGTTTTTGCATTGAAAAAATGAAAATGAAATCTATATATTGGATTAGATAGACAAGAATCCCATTGAAAGCATTATATTAAGGTAACTATATATAAATGTGACTTATTGCTAATCCAGGAAATGAAGATGGGATCAACTACACAATTGTTGATTTCTCTTCTTGCATAGCATATCGTTAAATGAAATTTTATAGATATATAGCGAATGGCAATACACAATTATGCGTGCATTTTCACCATTTGCTGCAATGTATAACATGAGAAAAGTGAGAAAGCTCAAAATGTAAGTTGTGTAAGTTGGAAATTGGGATAGGGTGACGTGTAGCTATACGTACACAAATGCTTGTACATTCAATGTTTTAAAGTAGTGACATGTTGCCTTAGAAGTTTGTTGACCCAACTTGAAGCATCAACACTTGCAAGCCTCTTGATGTAGTTTGAGTCAAGTGCCCACACTAGAAGAAACCAGTATTTAGTTTGATGTCAACATTGATGTCCAAAAAATTGGGTCAAAGTTAATGTTGAGAAACATCGCGCTTGATAGTGGAACACCACATATTTAGCATCTGGTGTCCACATAAACATTGATTCTACACTCAAAGAAATCGTGGCATGTAGCTACCACATCTATACCACATCAGCGCCATGCAGGTGAAGAAAGCCACGTGGATTTTTTTCATCTGGACTGTCCATAATGTGGCAGCTGGAAAATGATGTGACAACCAATAAGGATTATATCGCATGCGTAGTCGGTATACTTTTATGTTGTCTTAAAAGTTCATATTGTTTTTTGAGATGTCAACTTAGACGTCCAAATATTTTTTGGGACATCAATTGGTACAAATCGTATCCATAAAGTAGGGTCAGCAAAAAATAAAATTTAAAAGAAAGTTAAAATAAATAAATATAATTGTCAAAATCAACAGAAGTTAAAGAAACTTACCATCTACCACAAAAGAATTTTGATGGCAAAGTAAAGGAATTACCTCATTAATAATTTGTGAGAATGAAGGATGGAGGGGATGTATTTATAGTGAAATCTCTTGTCCATCCATGGTTAGACAAACAATATGGGATAATTTGAAGATGGAAGCTTGATCATTGGACATTTGGATGTTGTTCAGACATGTGGATGTTGTATTAGACATCTGAATATTGTTTCAAACATTCTATTTTGAGCGCAATTCTTACTTTATTTGACCAAATGGTTTGCCTCACTTCCTACCACCACACCTATATAAAGGGTTTCTCTTTTCATCCATAGTGTACATCCATCCCAATCCCTTTTTTTGCAAAGCATGCCATGTGGCTGCCATTTTCCTAAATTTTTTACATCTGGTCAGCATTTTATCATAGCCCACAATAATTTTTACAAACTTATCCTTAGTCAAAATGCATTTGCTTGCTGAAGTGGTAGTACTATGTTTTGGGGATGTTCAAAAAAACGTCACTACTTTTGAGTTTATGTCAAATAAAACATAAATGTCAATGAACATCAACGTGTTTTGACAATAATTTACCAATGCACATTGCAACATCCATGGAAATCACCCTTCTCGTCCATCAACACTCTAACATCCTAATGTCTACTAAAAACATCACATTTTTAGGATCTGACATAAAAAAATTGATTTCTTCTAGTGCCACTGTGTTATCTCAATCGATGGCTTCCTTCAGCTTTGTTATATTTTCATATTGCTTTCCATTGGTGGACAAAACATACAACAATATCCCCAAAACATTCTCAACAAGGTTCAGGTTTTAAGAAAGTACAGGCTATTGCATAGGCGTAATCTAATGCTCAATGCCACATTTAACTACTTTTGGACTATTCAATGAATTCTGAACAAAACATCGTGGGATCTCATGATGATTATATCGTGGGATCCCACAATGTTTGTACAAATCTCTCGATATTTGTACAAATCTCTGGATGTTTTGAATAGATCTCCTAATGTTTGCACTATCTCTTGATGACCAATTTTTTTTCTGCTGAAGACCATTATGAATTCTAGACTTTCAAAAGTCCAGAAGTAGTTAAAATGTAGTATCTCACGCATTTAGGCTTGGATGACTTTTGCCATATGGATTGATGCATTATCATGTTGGAAAATGATATTGCTACTATGTACAAGCAAGAAAAAGGCAAGGGTGATCCTCTAGTGTCTTTGTATACAAGCACGTGTTTTGTTTGTCATACAAAAATGTGATTGTCATTTGACCCTTGCTATTGACCACAACCCAAATTATGATTGACCTCCCACTTTGTTGGCAACGAGAAAAGACTTTAGTTTCATTCTGCAGGTCATGCCAATAGTATTTGAAGCCATCAAGACCGCCTATATTAAATTTCTTCTCATCAATGAAGACCTTGCCGTTCCATCTGTCACTAAAGTCAACATGGTCATAAGCCCACTTGATGAGTTGTTGCTTGTGTCCCTTTCTGCTTTGCAAACTTGAAATGCTTACTATCATGCATTGAGAAGCTGCCTCAAGCGACCACTAAGGACAATGAGATTGAGGTCACTAACAAGCTTTGAGGAGAAAATGCCTTTCTTTGACATTTTGTGAAAGAACTTGTCCATTAGAAGAGATTTGGGGGGACTAAAGGGCCGTTTCAGGCCTATTCCTTGATGCTGTTCCCCTGGCAGATCGGAAACGTCTACTGTCAGATTTTTAATTTTTTTTGAAAATAAATTTTTTTTTGAAAAATCTAAAATGAAAAAAAAAGCAAAAAAAAAAAATTGGTGATGTGGCAGTCGTTTTGCCACGTCACGCAACAGCTGCAGACTGCTGCAAGGCTGTTCCCCGACTCTAGCAACCTAGGGAACTCACAACCCTTCAAAAGAGCTGAAAATCATCTAATGCTTGTCTTTTGCACTCACTTTGTACCACGTATTGTTGCTAAAGTTCCATCTATACCCCTTAATTAGGACCCTATCCCAATTTCTAGTCACCACCGCCGTTTTGCACTTCCTTATTTCTCTTACTTTGTGCGTTGCAATAGACAACAAAAATGTACATATAGTCGTGTATTATCATTTACTATATGTATGTAAAATTTCATGCAAAAATACACTATGTATAAAGAGAAACCAAACATTGTGTAGTTGACTATATCTTCATTTCTGGGACTATGAAACCAATCCCTATGATTTCTTGCTTGAAATATACAAGTTCTATTCTTGAGAGTCCAATATTGATTTCAAGTACACTAATATACAAAATTGTAAACAAAATACATTCTCAAAGAAAAGACATCCTCCAAAATATATTTCTCAGAGTAATTAAAAATCCCTTTTGATTGCCAACAAGACCCACCTAAATACTTTGAAAGTTTAATCCATAAACGATGATGTGGGGTTTTTGTGTCTAATGAATGACAAAGAATCCTTTTGTGTAGGACAAAAGTGCAACTATTCATCCTTGGAATTTGGTTGTAAAAAGGAGAGGTCTTCTACAGTAGTTTGACCCTTAAAGGACGGACTAGTGACTGTAGAAATCATCCATTTTGGAATAATGAGAATCATTGGTATAAAAAAATCCAAAAGCACTCATTGGAAGTCAAATTATTGTAGAAGTTCTCTACTTTTCACACAAACTTCTAGGGATGAATAGTTGCATTTTTGTCCTATACAAGTGAATTCCTTATCATTTATCAAATGCCAATTGACCGCTGCGTCATTTATGGGTTAACCCCTAAAGGCCCAAAGCCTTTTTTCTACCAAAAAACACCCCAAACTGCCATTTTTTAGCAAAGAATGAAGAAAAAATAAAAAACATTTTTTTTGCACATCAAACCATAGGATCTTATACCTAACTAGTACAAGAATGTGTGGAAAAAATTTCAGAATTTTTGACCGCACAGATTGCAAAATATCTACGTTTAAAGTGAAAAAAATAAGATTTTCAGCATATTGTGGGATTGGATTTTTGACTTTGAACACTTTTAACGTAAAATTTTTGCGCAATAGAGTTTTGAGCTCTAAATGTTTACAGTGGAGAATGGAATTGATGATCTACCAAAAAAAATTTTCAAAAAAACTTTATTCCCATTATTAAAAAAATTGTTAAGTAGAATTAGGTACAAGATAGAAGGAAAATCTAAAATATTCATATATTTTAGATGGAATTCAAATGCACTAATCCCAATGGTGAGATTGTTCTAGCAAGTAAACTAAACCATGCCAAAATTGAATAATTTGAAAAATTGCATTCAGAAATGAGTCCTACAAGTTATTTTTTTCAAAAAGATGCTCTAATTGTCCAAAAAACAAGAATGTCCATAACTTTTTCATAATAAATCCAATGGAATGAATTAAAGCTTTCCAAATAGACAAAAATATATTCTATATATAAAAAAATTTCAAAAAAAATCATTTTTTGTAAAATTTTTTTTGCTGCTCGCTCTCCCCTGTTTTGAGCTTATTTGGGCATAACTTTTTTTGAGCTTATTTGGGCACTAATTGAAAAAAAATATATACTCCCATGAAGCTTATCAATTTTTCTATCTTCAAATAAAGTTTCAAAAAATCAAGACAAAATTTCAGCCCGTAGGTACTTGCCCAAAATCTCATTTGTTCGTTGAACGGATACTTGGGCCTTTAGGGTTAAGGGCTAAGACCATCTGCAATGATGGCCCAACATATGGCCCGGTTATGGTATAGCTAACTTTTGGAGGCTAAATGATTAAACATTAGACAAGTACTTCAAAAGCAAGGTAAATATCTGAAATTATAGAGGTCTTAGCAAATTACGGTTATCAAAGCAACATCTAGCTAATGACCCTCTAAAAATTGCCAAATGTGGAGGGTCAATGGCCAAATGTTCCTTTGGTAACTGTAATTTGCTAAGACCTCTATAATTTTAGATGTTTACCTTGCTTTTGAAGTACTTGTCCAATGTCTAATTTTGAATTTTCTTATCCCTTCTCCAAGTTCTTTCCAATGCACTTCCAATGAGACAATTTTCAAATTTTAATTATTTAGCCTCCTAAAGCTAACTACACAGATACTGGGCCATTGCGGATGGTCTAATAATAGGAAGTTATAGGATAGTCCCTTATTGGACGGTTTTAGGTGCTGTTACCTTCCATTCACGGCAAAATTGACTGCCCAAATGGGCGGGGATAGAAGACGCCTGGCCCCACAAACCCTAATTCCATCCCGCCACTCTCTCTCCTTCTCGAGAGCACTCTCTCTCTTTGCACACATTCTTCCGTTTCGTATGTCTGTTGCAATTCACTCCTCTCAATTGTCGGCTCTCTTGCTCTCTCTCTCTCCCTCTCTCTCGCTCTCCCTCCCTCTCTCCAGATGATTATGTAGTCTCCCTGCTGATCTCCGTGGTTCAGTCACCTCTGAATTAATCTCCCTCGTGAAGCTCTCACCCCGTTCACGACACACACTACTATGACGACCATCACCTCGCAGGAGATGAACTTTCTCATTTTCCGCTACTTGCACGAGTCTGGTGCGCCTACTTCCCTCCGCTCTATCATGCGCATTCTCGAGCTGTCCAGCCTCGTTTGTTTTGTGCGACTTTTAAAATACTGTGTGACTTTTTAGAATTTTCTTCGGAGTTTGTGTAGGCCGGCGAGTTCGTTTCTTTTCAAAGGATTTTAGTTGGCGGCTGTGGTCGGGGTGAGTGTGAATCGAGAAATGTGGCATGATAGAGGGAGTTCTTGGAGCTGAGTTGTGCAGGATTTGGTTAGTTTTATGCAATTTTGTTTTGGTGTTAGATTGATGGTTAGGGTTTTAGAATGAGGTGTACTGTATTGTGATCTTTTTTAAGCTTTAGCTGTTGTCAGTGTCGAGTGCAAAAATGTTCAGATATTAACAAGTCGGTAGCGCAGTGCTGAAGTTTAAGTATTTTTGTTAACGCTGATTTACTCGCACCGTGATAGAGAATAGTAGAGTTTCAGGTGAATAAACTAGGTTGTTGTTACTAACCCAGTTTTACACAATTTCGTTTTGAATTTAGGGTTTAGAACGAATGCTTTGTGGTGTATTATACTGTTTCTGAGCTTGAGCTGTGTCGAGTGGGAAATATTTAGGTCTTGACGAGTAGGTAGCGCAGTTCTATTGGTCAAGTGCGTTACAGGGGTTATCAACTGTGTTTTGCTGGCAGTGAATAATACTTTTCAGCTAACTAAACCGGTCCTCCGTTTGTGTTCAGATTTCACGCATTCAGTATTCGTTCTTGTGTTAGATTGATTGTTAGGATTTAGGACGAATATGTTGCGGTGTGTTATGCTCTATGTAAGGTTGAGCTGTAGCTGAGCGCAATGGAGTCGAGTGGAAAATATTCAGCTTCTGACAAGGAGTTAGTGCAGTTCTGTAGTTAATGTGTGTTACAGGGTTTGTTACCGTCGTTTAGTGACGGAGGATAACAGAATTTCAGCTCACTAAACCAGTTTGCTGTTACTGGTCAGGTTTCACGCATTCCGCATTTGTGCTAGGTTATGAGGCTGGTTTGTATAAGAGCAGCATTGATGGAAATAACGTTCCTACTGGTGCGCTTATATCATTCGTTCAGAAAGGATTGCAGTATCTTGAAATGGAGGCAAACTTGAACGATGTGAGTTGATAACCTATCCTTTGTATTGTACGTACTTGTATTTCTGAAGAATTGCACACCACCGGCCGTTTCTTTTGGACTAGAGTTATTTCATACCTGCTGGAAGTTCTTTCACTTTGCTGTGCTGCTTTGTGAGTCGCGTTTTTGAAAACATAGTTGTTTCATTAGCAGCTGTTAATCTAGTGTCAATATTATTTTTTTCTTGTGTCACGTTCTACGTGGGTTGCTGAAATTCTTTGGATTTCTCCGACGAAAGTATTGATTATGCTCTACTCGATGCGAAACTTGACTTTACAGGATGGAACGGAGGTTGATGGTGACTTTTCCCTCCTCCAACCTGTGGACCTGTTGACAAAAGACATGATGGAGCTGCGGATGATGATCAAGGAGAAGCGGTCTAAAGTTGAAAGAGAAAAAGAAAAGGAGAAAGAAAAGGAGAAAGAAAAGGAGAGAGAGAAGGAACGGGAGAAAGAGCGTGAAAGAGAGCGAGAAAGGGAGCGAGAGAGAGAGCGTCAAGAACGTGAGAAGGAGAGGGAGCGAGAAAAAGAGCGGGTGGAACGCGAGAGAGATCGAGAGAGAGAGAAGGAAAAGGAAAGAGAGAAAGAAAGAGAGAGAGACCGGTCTGAACGAGAGAAGGAGCGCGATGAGAAAATCAAAGTCAAAGTAGAAGAGCCTCGAGGAGTGCCGAGTGGAGGTACGCATTTGCTTATCACCTTGCGGACTATGTCTCGCAGAGGGAGTTCGTAGTTCGATGTTTTGGGTCGCACAATTCAATTAAGTGTATCCTGGTTGTAAGAAGAGCAGGTCTTTTCTCTTGGTAAATTTTTTTTCTAGAACTTCGCCTCACGGATTTGGAGCGGTATTTGTGTCAACACCCTCGGCGAACAATGCGCATTTGTCATCGGGTGCAAATTGTTCGTACTTTTTTTATTGTCTTAACTGATTAACGGGCCGGGACAACTTCTAGTATTTAGGGAGCATTCTTTGATTTCTAAGAGATCGTTGATCAAGTAGCTCTGGTCTTGTACACATTTTAGGATAAATACTGTTGATATACTAGTAGAAGCTTAACAGTCTATAGAAAGCTAGGAGTTAGAAGTTAGGAGTTAGAAAGCCAGGAGACATCTAACGGCTGTAATAAAACCTAGTTGCTCACGGAGCACATGCACTGCTCCGTTTCTCTATGCTTGAGCGAACGTCATAGTCGCAGTTTTTGTTGTCAAGCTCAGCGGAGAGAATGTCAAGCTCAACCTAGAGTATGTTCGAGCTCAGCGCAGAGAATGTCAAGCTCAACCCAGAATATGTCAAGCTCAACGGAGAGTGCGTCGAGCTCAGTGGATTCCATCGTGGGTGATAATTTTCGTGCCTTGTTGACTGCAGACCAAATGGAGGTTTTAAGTGGGACGCCGCTCCAAGGCAACGAAATATCTCATGCCGACGTCACTATCTTAGAAGGACACACTTCTGAGGTTTGAGTCACTGTTCTTTGTGAATTAGAGTTGTCTGGATCTCTCGGCACTATTTCCTTGATTCAATCTTTTAGGTGATGAATTGAATAATTCCCATGTACATTGACCGGGCATGATCGGCATCATCCACGGAACGGTCCCTATTGTGAACCTAGATATTTTACTGTTTGTCTTGGTCAATGTTGACATGATTAGGTTTAATTTTACCTTGTGCAGGTTTTCATTTGTGCTTGGAGCCCATCGGGATCTCTTCTTGCGTCTGGGTAAGTAGCCAATCAGTATGGTCTTGTGCATTGATTATTAACAAATTGGCAGGCATCTGTGAACTATTACTCACCCACTAATCAGATTAGGTGTGTTAGCGCCACGTCTTTCTTACCTACTGCAGATAACTTGTCCTCTCTGTTTAGCTAACGTTGGAAGTTTCACTGCAGCTCTGGGGACTCAACTGCAAGAATTTGGACCATCGGTGACGGCCTTTCTGGAAATTCTGCTTCGACTCCCAGGCCTCTTGTGCTGAAGCATTTCAAGGGCAAGACAAACGAAAAAAGCAAGGATGTCACTACTTTGGATTGGAATGTAAGCTGGTTGAAAATTACCTCATGACCTTGCTACTTCGAGTCGAAGTTATCAAATTATCGTGACTATTATAGGGGATTAGTTTGGAAAGTTAACTGGTCTAGTGGAACCTATTCAAGGTAGTTTATGATCAATGTGCACATCAGACTGTTCATCAAAATTTGCTTTCTGTAAAGAGTACTTTGGCTGCTGCAGGGAGAGGGTACGCTTCTTGCCACTGGATCGTATGATGGGCAAGCTCGAATTTGGAGTAAAGACGGTACGATTAGGCCCTCCCATGTGATATAAAACCAAGATATTAGAATCCAAGTGGTTATGTTTACAGCATTGTACGGCTAAAAACGTTGAGCATAATTAAGTTGCATCATTTTCTGCTCATGAAATAGATCTTCTTAACTCGGGAAACGTTTAGTTATTTTGGCTTTGCTAGATATACTTGAGCTGAATCACTTTT
The DNA here is from genome assembly GCA_963969595.1 of Neckera pumila. Taxonomy (NCBI): domain Eukaryota; kingdom Viridiplantae; phylum Streptophyta; class Bryopsida; order Hypnales; family Neckeraceae; genus Neckera; species Neckera pumila. The sequence goes on along the minus strand of OZ018408.1, from coordinate 48,273,432 downwards.
ATCTGTTGATGCAGGAGAGTTGAAGAACACCCTTAATAAACATAAGGGTCCTATCTTTTCTTTAAAATGGAACAAAAAAGGTGACTGCTTGCTTAGTGGCAGTGTGGATAAGACTGCCATTATCTGGGACGCTAAGACTGGTGATGTGAAGCAACAGTTTGAGTACCATACTGGTACGTACTTCCTCATGTTTGAATGTGTGGTATTATTTTTTCATCAATAATTTTTCTTCTGAAGTAGCAAATTTAGAATGATTTATCATGAATGGAGTTTCCAAGCTGCAGTCCTGGCTCTGTTGTACAGTTATTCCAGGTCGAATGTTGCTATGTCGTCTTAGCTGTTACGTTATTTGTATATGATCATATTTGGTACGGGTCAGATTATTGCCATTGTGACGAAGGGTTACTGCTTAAATTGCAAATTGACCGCTTAGATTTGTGACCATGCAGCACCTACTCTGGATGTGGATTGGCGCAACAACCTTTCGTTTGCAACATGCTCCACTGACAAGATGATTTATGTCTGCAAGCTTGGGGATACCCGTCCAGTGAAAGTGTTCCAGGGTCATCAGGTACTGTTGGTACTATAGAATTGTCAAATTGATTGTTCAAAGTAAATAGATGCAACTGAGTTTTGAGCTTTGCCGCCATGAACCCTACTTTATCGATTCAAATCACGCTTTTCTCTCAAGTAGATGTCTTTATGCTTTATTTTAACTCCGGCTCTACGATTCGTATTGGGTACAGGATGAGGTTAATGCTATCAAATGGGACCCCACTGGCACTCTTTTGGCCTCTTGCTCTGATGATTACACAGCCAAGGCAAGTTGTTCTCGCTTCTTCTTTAATTATTTATGAACTTCAATATTTTACAGTGCTTGTGGCTTTCATTGCATGGGTGTTCAGGTTTGGGCATCTTCCAAACTGACAATGATTACTTTGCAGATTTGGAGCGTGAAGCAAGACAGGTGTCTTCACGATCTTAAAGAACATACGAAGGTAGCGGCGGATGTCTACAAGACGCCATGAACTTCACGATCCGTTTTATTTGTCACCTGTTTGAAGATTTTCGAACAATTGCATGTTTTGAGTGACTTAATTATATACCTTTCATTTACCGATATGCAGGAGATTTATACTATCAAGTGGAGTCCCACCGGACCAGGTTCAGCAAATCCAAATCGAGATCTGGTGTTGGCAAGGTAACGTTCATTGGTTATCTAAGTAGAATCTAGGCGATACCTTTGGTGCTTTGACTTCTCAGCCAACGATTAATTGGATACCGCGCCTTGATTCTGATCTTGGAAGTCTCTTTGTTTCAGTGCTTCTTTTGATGCTACAATTAAGCTCTGGGACATGGAGCAAGGATCACAGCTCTTCAGTCTTACGCATCACAGGTGCGTTTCTGGATTTACTATTAATTTCTAGTGTCCTTCCAAGATATCTACTGTGGATATATTCTCTGTTTGCCATGGAGTTTTTTATTGTCGCCCTCTGATGAAGCGTGGCCTTCCAGTAACTGTTTTTCTCCTGGCGTGTTTGCAGTGAGCCTGTGTACTCTGTGGCCTTTAGTCCTAATGGTGAGTACCTCGCAAGTGGGTCATTCGACAAGTGTCTTCACATCTGGTCGGTTAAAGATGGAAGCCTGGTGAAGACCTACCGTGGAAGTGGTGGTATCTTTGAGGTTTGCTGGAATCGCGATGGAGATAAAGTGGCTGCTTGCTTTTCTAACAACACCGTTTGTGTGTTGGATTTCCGGTTGTAGATTTGCATATGCTCGTTTCTGTGACCCCTATCAGCATTGAAGTGGGGTCTGTTGCTCCATGTACAGTTTAGTTTGCCTACATTACCAATTATTCGAACAATTTTTCCTCTTTTTGAATCGGAGATGGGCATTGGTTCACGTGGTCACGATTTCTTGCAGATCTTGTTGTAATCTGAAAGTGTTTGTAGTGGTGATATGCGGTGAAACTACCGGTATTCTCTGCTGGTCCGAGTGCACGATTCACACTCGGTACTGCAAAAGTTCTATTGAATCGCGTTTTATGAAATAGTATTTAAAGAAGGATATTGAAGTCTCCATATCAATATAGTAAATGCATAGATTTGTCGAAATTGAACATTAGTTGAATTATTGCTTGTTTGCTGTGAGTTTGTAATGCAAGGACTTGGCAATATACCGGTATAACATATGTTGTCATCCGACAGCGCTTAATGGCAGGGACAATTTGAATACTGATTGGCCAACCTAACTCCGTCAAACTGGATAGGATGTTTAAATCTCCAGAACTAAGCTTAAGAGTTAAGCTCTAGAGCTACAACAACTTTGTGACATTAGACGGATACACATTCAAAGTTGAGCTTTATTACAAAACATGGAGTCTACCGGATACAATTCAGTCCAACAACCTTTTGAAACCGTACGTTCATTTTCAATCCCTACGCGTGAGCCTTGTGCAGAGGGCTCGCAAGACTCCAGACGAAGCCATAGGGATCGATGATCTTGCCATAGCGCTGCCCCCAGGACTGGTCTGTCACTGCCTCCGAGACCTTGGCTCCTGCATCCACCGCCTTCTTGAAGGCCGCATCAACGTCATTGGTGTCCAGGTGCAGGATCACGGGCGTTCCGTGCAACGATGAGGCGGTATGTACACTGTTGCATCATAGCATTGTATCATTCTCCATGCTATGTTTAAAACAATTGCATGAACAAACAAAAGACATTCACTGGGCGGATCGTTGGGTAAAAGGGGCTGTTTCAGCCGCATTTACGTCCCTTAGGATCGTTAATCCAAGGCTAAAGTCAATTTTAGCCATAATCGAATCCGGTATCTTCAATTCTCACAAAGCTGAATTACTCCCCTGCTCATGCAATTTTAAGCCTCTCCCCTCCCTCCGCACTTCAGCCCTGGAACCAGAATTTATGTGATCGTTTTATTGTTCTTGGAAAAGCAACTGACTACACTGTTTATTCTGTTAGTGTGTGACACGCTGTTTAATGCTAAGTCGAACACTATGCACTTGTGAACCTATTGATAGATGAGACCAGAGCTCCGTTTGGATCTCAAGTTGGCTAGTCACTTCACCGATCGCTCGCTCGGATCTTCTTGATGGTGGTTCCAAGATACACAATGTAACAAGAAATGTTTCATTTACTCTTTGACATGCTATTTCGGTGCTACATTAAATCATAGATGACACTCAATAGAATGAACAAAGTAGCTGTCAGTGAAAATACAATGCAGCCAAGGTAGGGATGTTTAGGGTTCCAGGCGAACATTTGAACTTCACAAGTGAGACGATGAAGAGAGGAGATTCTAACCGCTATTGAGTAAACCAAGCTACCACTCGCAATTTGGAATATGGAAACCTCCTCTCCAAAGAACTCCGATCCCGAACTGACTTAACAATTACGCATACTTCCCACTGACAACAATCCAAGACAGGCCGATTGTCCTGACGACCAAAGGGTTGGTTTTCGAATTTTGGGACCAGTGAAAAGTTGCAAGAATATACCTGGACCCGAGCTCCTCCGTCTCTTCTACGAGGAGGATATCCGCTTGCCCGAAACGGAGATGCGCGTGGTGCACATTCTTGTCCGCTCCCGTGGGATGCTGCTTCTTCACCGTCTGCTTAATCACAACCTCAGCCCCGAACGCCTGCTTGTAGAACGCGATGGCGTCCTCCACTTGATTCGGCTTCACTACCAGGTGAGGCTTCACCTCGTCGTACGTGATTCCCACCATGATTGACGAGAGACTCCGATCTGCTTTCAAACAATGCCACGAACACTACTGCAAAACTTCCGTGTGGAGATCGATGGGGAAACAGGTTCTAAACTTACTGTGGAATGGCAACGCAAAGTCGATGTGAAGAGGGTTTCTGGTGGTGGAAGAAGAAGAAGAAGATGGCGGGGCTATAGTTATAGGACATGTGTTACGGGGCTCATGCAATGACAGAATCGGCAAGTGGCGCATGCACAGCGGCAGCGACAAGGGCGGGTATCAGTGCCCATTCTTTGGGGTGTCTGATTGGGATTGCGCCACATGATATTCTTGCTTCAGTGGGTTTGATCATATCTACGATTGCTGTCGAATTGGCAGACTTCGGGTTCCGGTCCAGAATTATTTGTTTCTTATTTACGGAGTATCAAATTGGAGTCTTGAAGATGCTCCGACGTGCTCAGGCTCGCGTGTCTTTACACTGAGGAACACGGAAGTCTCATGGGCATTGACAACTGCCAACAGTTGCATTATCAAACTATAGTAGTCAGGGCAAGGTTATCAAATATGGGAATACATGTACTGTACCCGGGAGTCACGTAATACCAATATATTGACGTAATATATTCACTTGTACTCAATGAAACTTATTCAATGCATATCTGAAAATATAGGTCATTTAGAACATAAGTAAACAGTCTTGCAATCTTGTAATGGACCAAGTCAATGATGCATTCTAAACATGTGTCTCTATGCTATCTATCTACACTAAATAGTGCAATTGGGTTGCCTTGACAATTAGGTTGCGTTACCCTAAAGAAGTTATCTCATGTTACCTCATGACTCATAGCTTGTCCAGATGGAGGCACAAGTCATTCTCTGATCCCGAACCATGAATCAGTGTACCAACCCATGTAGCACACATGTTTCCCCACATCTCTACATCTTTTTACAGTAACTTGGATACTAATATGGTGTAGAATGTTGAGATATTAGTAGGAGGCAACCTAATTGCACTATTGCACTATTCGGTGTAGATAAGCCAGCATTGTCACTTGTACACAGATACTCCATATACTAGTATAGGATGCATACACATACAAGTATTCGGCAACATCTACATAACTATGTTTCTGCTGTGGACAGAGGAATCTGTCAACCTTGCAGTCTGGGCATGAAACTTGTGGACTTCCATCACAGTAGCCCTGGCTGATCTGCGGGCAATTGGGGAGGTGACATGCTGCACCCATTCTAATAATTTCAAAAGATGCACCCTGTCTCATCACATTCATTCCTGGGGCACTAAACACTGTACGTCACAGCATTTTTTTTTTTTTTTTTTTTTTTAACAACTCGGGGAAACCCATTGCATAATAAAAAACAAAACGGGAAAAGACCTGGAGGTGAAACAACCAAGCCACTAGAAGGCTGGACATCGAAGAGAGGAACGAGCATTGAAGAGAGAAACAAGGCAAAGGAAAAGCAAAGAAGAGAAAAAAACAGAAAACAAACCAAAAATCAAAAATTACAACAAGTATTGAAATCCATTTTGTCCATGGAGGGGATAATGGGAGTTTAAGGGTTAATTATACATGACAAAAAATGTCAATTCTATTTAGTGTCATGCAAAATTCTTTGAATGGCACAGTAGGCAATTTGTATGTGTATTAACCCCTAAAGGACCAAACGGCAATTTTTGGCAACATAGCAATTTTGGGTAGCTCGCTACGAACATAAATTTTTTTTTTCTTTGAAATTTTCACACAACATGTGCCTGCAGAATAGCTTTAAGGCCCAACAAATTTTAGAACTTTTGACGACATAGTTAAAAAGTTACTGGATGATATGTCCTTTTCAACGGTTGGTGGGCAGCTCAAAAAAATTCTGAAAAATCACTTCTTAACAAAAGAAATTTGAAATTGGTTTTCTAGGTTTTTATATGTGGAAAGCTTTGAATCATTCCATTTTGATTTATGAGATGAAAGTTATGAGGCTTTCTAATTAGTGGGCAGTTATGGATTCCCTACTCTAAAATAAACTTTGGAGTCCTTTATTTAACTCAATTCTTGATATTTTTGAAAAAATTAAAAGCATAGGATATGGATTATTTATTACAACCTTACAACCATTGGAATTGGCATTTTTCAATTCTATAATGAAATTCTTAACAATTTAGTGTTTTTAATCATTTTCTACTTCTTTCTACTGATTTTATTTTTCCCTATATGTTGTACAATTCCAAATGATCTGAAATTTTTCAAGCATGTGGCCAACTTGCTTTGAAGAATGAGTCCAAAGTGTAACCACCATTTTTGGAGATTTTTTCATACAAATGTGACCTTGTGAAGTGCAGCTGCCTAATTTTTTGCAAGGCTTAAATAAAGGGTTTTGTCAATTCAAACGCTAATATCTTGCAATCTACACGGTAGAAAATCTTGAAATTTTTTCTACATCTTTTCAAACAAGCTTATTACAAGACCCTATGGTTATATGTGTCCAAAAATGTATTTTTTTTCTAAAACTTGGTACTTGTACTAGAAATGATAGTTTTGGAGCGTTTTTGATGAAAACATACTCTTTGACCTTTAGGATTTAACAGAATTGACAAAAAGGAGGGACATCTACCGACCACCTAATTTGGAAATCATTCCAAGAAGCTAGGATAGGAGAGATGATCCACCGATTGTTAAAGTTATTCCAAATCTTTGGCACATGTTGAGGACGCTTGTGGACTTCTCTTTGAGCCTTGATTTCCGTTGCCATGCCATTAAGGTAGACAAGCCTATTATCACTCTGATTTGCAATCTGAATATATTGGGCCAATTCTAAGAAGGGCATGTATTTTTTTCAAGGTGTGCGTTTGTTTCACAAATCAAACCCAAGTGGAATTATAATTTTCTGATCAAAATTGTAATTTCTGTGAATTTTTGAAGTGTCAACTCTGAAATTACAATATCGCTTGTGGACTGAAGTCATAAACACCATATTAAGAACCCATAACCACCCTTTCATGTATCTATTAGCACGTAAGAATGGACCAATGAAAGGTTGACACATTTTCCTTTGTGATATTCATGCTCTGATTTTGTCAGGAAAGTAAATGGGTATAGATGAGTGTTGTGGCGGAAATGAGGCCAAAAATAGGATGGCGAAAATAGAAAGCTGATGGTTTTAGGCTGGTTTACCTTATCTAGTAACACGAACACCAAGAGGCCATTGTTTGTCACAACATTTTCAAAGCCACTCTAATTATGATTCCTCAACGTAATTGTATTATGGTAGTGAAGGCTTGTTTACACATGCCTTCCCGTCCACAATTTTGTACAAACAAAGGCCCTACAACATTGTTGCTCATGCTTCTTGCTTTAACTTTCATTCATAACTTAGTGGAAGCAAATGTGGGAGTGAGTTTGCTCACATTTATACTTACACTTACATTCAAATTAATGTTAATATTAACCCCTAAAGTCCCAAGGCCATTTTTTTGTCAAAAATGACTCAAAATTGCCAGTTCTGCTGTGTTCATCTAAAAAACAAGAAAAAATATTTTTTTTACAATCTAACCGTAGGATCTTGTACTTAATTTATCTCAAATCATGTGGTAAAAATTTCATAAAGTTTGACAGTACAAATTAGAAGATATTAGCATTCAAAGTTGCAAAATTTTATATTTTTGAACTCTAGCTTGCAATTTCAGATGACTTTGATCTCCATTTATAAAACAAAATAGAACCACAAACTTTGAATTTAATTTTTTTATGTTGGATAAATAAGTTGAGAATCTAAGAAAAAAATCTCAAAAGAAATACACTTAAATTTCATTCTTTAAAATGAACATATATACCCCCCAACCCATATGACTACAAATATAATTTATGCCTGGACTCGTTGGTAATGACTGGGCCCATTCATAGTGCAAATCATCTAGAGTTATTTATGCATGAGTCATATTTTGAGATTTTACAGCTCACTACAGTTATATTTTGCAGTCATAAAACATCATTTTTGTTGTTATAACATTGCAAGTGTGTAGCATATATGTGTAGTGTTAGAAGATAGTGACCCTTGGTGTCATTAGAAGTAAAGTGCCAAAGTAGCACTTTTATGAGCTTGAAGAGGTGAATGTCACTAAGGGGTGTAATATTAAAGGTTATTCCCAAAGCTTCATGGGTCTTCAATAAAAATTCGAAGATGGTTGGTGTAGGTGAAAAAATAGACAAGAGGGACATTGAAGCTAGGATGCAACCTCAAGAAACAATTTTTCACGGTCAAAGCATTATATTTAGAATGGTGTGTTAGCTACTACTCCTCTCCCTTCACGAATCTCTGATAGGCCTTTGTGTATTTTAGAAATGGATGTCCGATTTTGATGCCGGGGTTGAGTAGGACATAACATCAACAAACCTTAGTGCAATCAATGGCATGTGTATACCTACATTGATCACTGTAAAAAATTCAAGGGACAAATTAATTTGGTGGGATAATTGAACAAATAGCCATGATATTGGATGAAATACTAGGAGCTTCTCAAAAAAACTCAAAATCTAACGACCCTAGGTTTTACATTGAACTGATGATGAAGGTGGGTTGGAAATATTCAATTATGGTTACAAATGTGGCCAAAAATACACAATCTAAGTTAGTTACCAGCTTTGACCACCTTTGATTCGTTATAAGTATTATAAGGATACCCAACAACGTCAAGCATGACATCTTGTTATTAACATGAAAACAAGTGGATATCCAAAAAAATCTGTCAAAAAAGACACGATGCTATTATAGTGAGTAGGGACGACTTGAAAGGGTATCCCCCTAAACCCAATGACGGCAACCACAAAGGGGATAGTAGACACATTGTCCGAAAGACATATCCACCTAGTCCTACACTAGCAAATGAAAAAGGAAAATGGGAGGTTTTTTGTGCCAAAAATACAAGCACAAAGGATTGAAAGTAAATTCAAAAGTTTTAATGGGATGTAACATCCAGATAGATGGTGCCAAAAGCAATATTGCAATGGCTAGTGGAGGGGGTTAAACAATTCTTGACATTACCTACTTCTTTGATCGCGGCTAAATATCAAGAAGTGAAAGGCCATGGACAAAGCGGAGATAACCCCAATGAAGCCTATTGAAGCATTGCAGACTTATGTGGAAATGGTACTCCAAATAACGGAGCAGGTCAAGGTTGAAAAGGTGAGTATAAAGTTCCTTTTGCGATCATGGAAACCATCCCTAGTAAGGGGAGAAACTTCCTTTGCAAATCCAAGATCCAGCTCACACAATAGCTTATTGAATATCAATACAAAGTCTACAAATAGTACCAAATTAGAAAACTATGACTTCACGTTCCTTACCAACAATGTAGTATCCTCCACACTTTATAATCAATAGCCTTAGAAGACAACGACCTCACAACAAGCTAGATGAAGCCTTAGAAAAATTCTCTTATGGCCAACCAAAGAGCGCTTCTTCCCTAGAAGGGGAGTTGCTATATAATAATTCATAAAAGATCCTAAACGGAAAGCCTTGCAAATTGCTAGACAATTGTTCTTTGTCTCGAGGGAATTCAACCTTATGGGGTAATGACAAAGAACAATTTGATCCATTCCTCCAAGATGCAACAAACCAAATACTACTTGCCATCCTTCAAGACCCTGTTTGTCAAGGGCTGTGAGACATGTCAGACATCAATGGCATTGATCTTCTATTCTTAGTTCCTTTGGGAGCTCTTTGTCTAAGGGCCACTTTATACCAAGAGGCCGGACCAATTTCCCTTGAGGCCGATTACATCAAATTTCAGCCAGTTTTGGGCTGGAGGCCGGACTCAACTACTCATTATAATAAGATTATAATGGGGGCCAATTTTCCCATATGTAAAGGCCTTGGGGCCAAGAAGCCAATCCAATTCAATAAATCTAGCAAATTTTAGCCCCTCTCTCTCTCTTTTCATTGCTATTTGGACATGATGGATGAACATAGACAACAAGTGTTGGTGGCTCATGTGTTCTTCATGGCCGTGCAACATGTTATGGCAGTTGTTGCAATTTTGCAAATACTTGCGTTGCATCAGCATTATGCTGGCATGGCAATGGTTTTTGCTGTGATGGTTGCACAAAGCGGTGCTTCTAGAAGGACACAGAGCATTTGGATGTATCACCAGAGTACTCTTTTTGCGGATAGACAATTATTTGGATGCTACTCAGTTAAGTTATTCAAGCAACATACATGGTTACTTCCTCAAACTTTTGATAATTTGTATGGTGTCTTATCTCCATCATTGAGTCGTAAGGATACAAATTATAGAGCATCCATTCCTCTTAGAAATTGGGTTGTTTTTTCTTTGAATAGACTTAGTAGTGGTAATTCATTATGCGGTTGTGCTGAAATTTATGGAATTCACGAAAGTATTGCATCTATCATTGTTAGGGAGTTTTGTGCAACAATTGAGAAGCTTTTAAAACCATTAGTGATTGAGAAACAATCTAGAGCTACTTTGAGTAGAATTGCAGCCAAGTTTGAGGAGCTCAAGGAATTACCTTATGTGATTGGGGCGGTTGATGGATTTCATATACCTATCATTGCTCCTCCTATATATCCTACTTCATATTATTGTAGGAAAGGTTTTTATTCAGTTCTACTTCAAGGTGTAGCGGACAGCAAATGTAGGTTCTAGGATTACGATTTTGGATGGGCCGGGCGTTGTCATGACTGAACTTTGTTCCAAAATTCAGATATTAGAAAGAGAGTGATGAAAGGTGAGCTATTACCTTACAAACTTATGGATGATGCGGCTTATCCAATGAGACCATGGTTCTATTCTCTTTTCACAGGGAAAAAAGATGGATTACCTAGAGCAAAGGCGCACTGGAATTTTATCCAATAATCAACAAAAATGGTCTGTAGAAAGAGCCTTTGGTATATTGAAAGGGAGGTAGAGGATTCTATTGAAGAGAATTGACATGCCTCTCCGACATGTACCAAATCTGGTAACTACCTGCATTTGCCTTCACAACTTGTGTATAATACACCGAGACAAGTTTGATGATGAATGGGCAAAGGAAGGAGAGAGAATCATGCATATGGAAAGTACAAATCAACTAGGACAGCTAGAGAATATAGATATTTTTATGGCAGCAACACAAGCAGCAAAAGAGATGAAAAGATACTTGAAAATGGACGAGGTTGAAGCAAGAAGTGTGCAGATTGAAGACATTGAAGAGACCGTGGTAAATGACATTGAAGGTATAGAAGAAGATGAAGATGAGAGTGTGGAGATTGTAGAAACAAAAAAGGACAAGGAGGCTAGGATGAAAAGCATGCTTGTGCAAGCTACACAAGCACATGAATTATCAACTCGATCTTTTTGGGAAGCACATTTGAGAAAGGAAGGAAAAATTCTCTTCCCTTGTGACCACAATGCATTTGATTCGGCAGAAGACTAAATCTAAAGTTTTTCTATAAGCCTATCCATTTGTCATTCTACCTTTTCTAATAAAGCATTGGTTTTTTTTAAATTCTGAACCATGACTGAACTATTTTTGGCCATTTGTATGAAAAATTCATAGCATTGCTCCTAAAAATTCTTCTTGTCCACTTTGGTTGTTGAATTTGGAATCGTAGTTGGAATGTACTTTGAATGTAGATCTTTCTCGATATTTGTAATGCTATCTTTGGCACTAACCGAATCATTAGCAAAAGCTGTCACATGTTTCATTACAATACCAGTCTGATGCCACCATTGATAAAAAGAATTGTAGAACTTACATGCGTGGCGGTCTAATCCTAAAATTCCATTTGCCATCTTGTCTTCTTTGTATAGCTTGTACAAACTATTGAATTTCTTTTTGCAAGCCTCCGTAGTTCAATTTAGTCTAGGAATTATCACAATCAAACAGGCATGCAGCTTCAACCAAGTATTTACACCTGCACATCACTTGCATAGGTTGAAAACATAGTAAAAAAGTTGTTTTGGGCTTGATTAGGCCTCTAAATTAGTGAATGAGCTGTGAATTCCAGCAATGGTTCTTGTATAAGAACTCCATGTTGGATGCAATGGACATGAAAGGGGAAGGAAGGAAGGAAGATTTGGAGGTCTCTTAAAGAGACTCTCTCCTTGCGCCTGCAAGGTGGAGGAATTAAACCCTAGCTCCATCACAAATTGCTCTCCCAACAGTCGCCTTGAAGGTCGTTGAGGGGAAAAGGGGCACTAGAAAAAACTACGTTGCTCTCCATACGCTCTCAACAAGCTCTCAACAAAATCTAGCTAATGTTTTTTGTTAGAAACACATTAGAAGAAAACTAGAAGAAAATTGCATCAATTCAAACAAAACCAACTTGATGTGTTTGTAGTGTCTAACGCAAAATCTATGTTGAAAGAAGTTGTAAAGCACAGATTTTGCGTTGAACACAACAAACACGTTAAGTTGGTTTTGTTTGAATTGACGCAGTTTTCTTCTAATTTTCTTCTAATGTGTTTCTAATAAAAAACATGAGCTAGATTTTGTTGAGAGCTTGTTGAGAGCGTATGGAGAGCAAAGTAGTTTCCTTCTAGTGGGGGGCTTAGGGTGAGGCAAAGAGGCCAAATTGGCCAAATCTTGAAATCTGATATTTTTTGTCAATAAGTTCACATGTGCAAAAAAATTACCTTGTTTCTTTGCGTTCTTCAGAAATTTGGGTTCCATCTCACCACGCAGCAAAATCATAGTCTCCATGTCATGGTCCTTCCAATTCTTTGAGCCAAGGTCTTCCTCTTCTTCCACCTTCTCTTTCATCATGTTTTGTTTGCGAGGCTTCTTTGCAGCTGCGGCTCCTCTCTTCTTCAATGTCGGTGGAGCTATAATCTGTACCTCTTCTTCTTCAATCTCTTCAGTAGCCTTTCTCTTTGATTGACTTCCAAGCATGTCAAGAATCAACGGTGGCGGTGGAGGAATAGGAGTTCCAAGAGGCAGTTGAAAAAATTCGAGAACCCCTACACTACCTACATGTTGTTGTAAAGAGGTTTATAAGGGCTGAAAAGCATGAGCTTGAGCGCTTTGATACCTTTGCATAACCTCATGTCCTTCCCTAGAATTCCATCCACTCATCTCTAAGGCCCCCTCCATGCTATCTCTAGAAACGACAACAACAAATTGACAAGCGCAAAAAAATTCAGCAAGAGATGTTCTACAAGGAGAAAAGAGAGAGACAAAGAGAAGAGAGGAGAAGATGAAGTGACGATGAGACCAAAAGAGCCGTTCAAATTTCCAGACAATCCAACGGATCTAGTTTGTTGAAAAGAATTATATTTTATACAAAAGGACTTTTAATTGAAATCTGATATTCCAAGAATTGGCCCTCTATTTTGGGTGCACCCAATTCAGCGAGCTCGGACCATGTCAGAACATATGTTTTTTGATTAAAAAATTCATTTGACCAAATTGGCCCGGCTTCCAGGTGTAAAGGGGTTCGGGCCAATTTTAGCCTTTCAACCAATCACAACTGAGGATTTTAGGCCTCTTACACAACAAATTGGCTCGGTCTCTTGGTGTAAAGTGGCCCTAAGTATGCAAAGTACTCCAATAAAGCCAACATTTTGCCCAAGTCTATGCAAAGAAGGTGGCTAGAATCCAAAGGATAATTATAGCTCTTCAACCTTCATAGAGGACATCCGGAGGCATGGAAATAAAAAAGATGGAAAAAGCACTGGAGATCATTACATTCACTTTTTCACTTTGATAAAGATACACCTTCTAATCTAAAATGTGCAAGGTCTTAATGAAACCCAAGCATGAAGAAAAGTCTAAGGCCTCAAAGAGGCTACCAACGGTTGATTTTCGTCACCCCCGCGGTGCAATTACAGAAAAAATAAAAAAATACTTTTTCTTAAAAAATTATTATTTTTGGAAAAAAATATATTAAAAATATTAAAAATATTAAAAATATTAAAAATATTAAAAATATTAAAAATATTAAAAATATTAAAAATATTAAAAATATTAAAAATATTAAAAATATTAAAAATATTAAAAATATTAAAAATATTAAAAATATTAAAAATATTAAAAATATTAAAAATATTAAAAATATTAAGAAATTAAGCAATTTGATGTGGTGCTAACATAATACTATAGTGCCACATCAGCATCCAAATTTTTAAAAATAAAAAATAATTTTTTATTTTCATTTTTTTCTATAATTGCACCGCAAGGGTACAAAACTTGCAGCCCCTTTGAAGGCTGAAATTTTTTTTTAATGTATTGTATATAGTTTGTAACTATCTAAAACCTAAATTTCATTTGCTTTCAAGAACACAAGTTACATCAGGCCTTTGAATAAATGGAATCAATATCATAAATATGGGGTTGTTGCAAGAAACACTTGTCCTTTTTTTTTGTCCCCTTGGCCTTAGACAGGTATATTTTTGCTCATAACATTTGCAACTTCTATCCATTTTCTATGAAATTTGAATGGAAGGTACATAGGATAGTTTTAGACCTTTTAAAAAAATTTGATTTCTTTAAAAAAAATTTATTATTTTTAAACTACCTCCAATTGGATGTCTGCCCTGGCCATCTGGATGGAGGAGGTAAGAACTATTTTCGACCCAAAAATGCAAATTTAAAGGTGAAAATTAGAATTCAAGGAGTTTTACTAAAGTACACAAGTTATAAGAGATTTTTCTAAGAGTAATAAATTTTCCACCTTCCACATGTGCTCAAAGTGCACTACCTTTGCGCACGTATAGAGAATACAATTTTTTTTCCCAAAGATGAAAATGCTTAAGAAGAATCATCTTTAAGTTAGAAAAATTGGCTTTAATCGAGAAATTTTTGAAATTTTTACTATTTAAAAAAAATAAAATTCCAAAGTATCTATTTGCTTATTTTTTTAATACCTCTTTTACTGTATATAACTTATAGAGATAAATTTTTCTAGGTTAGAAATTTTCACACATATTTTTTTCAGTGTTTTCAAATTATCTATATTTTATTTTATTTTTCAAAATTTTAATCCAAAAGTCACTATACTTGAGTACTATGGCCGTTTTGAGCCAAAATCGGCAAGTGTTTCTTACAACTACCCATAGAATAAAATAAAATTTCAAGCTTATGACGTGTCTCCAACTTAAAACCATAAACCTTAACTAGGTGGGAATGGGAACTGTAAGAGTTGGGCTATTTGTAGCTCTTAAATTGAAATACATACGTGATACAAAATCAAAAGAATTGTGGATACCAATCAAGCACAATGGGTCATCCTCACAAGTTATCCAAAAGAGAACATTGGTACACTCAATGTTTATACTCCTAATACAACCAAGGCTTGTGTTTATCTATGGCAAAAAATCAAGGCTTTGCTACCAATACACTATTGGTAGAGAATTGCAAGAGATTAGAACATGGTTACTATTCCAAAAGATAATTCTAACCTTGAGGGCTACATTGCGTAGAGCAAGATGCATTTCTAAGTATAATCTAGGCACTACATGTAGAGAATTTCTTCAAGTATCAAGATACTCTTCAATACTCCTAAGACGATAAACAAATAGAAAGGATACAAGTCATGAAACAACTCAGTAGGATGTATTGTTCCCAAGATCCAAATACACACTTGAGGAACATGTTCTAGAATTATATAAGATCATTAGAGACAATGTCTTCTCTTATTACATTTTGGATGCCATTGCAAAGGTCAATGTACAAAGTAAATAACCACTACTTTGAAGAGCCCTTCATCTATACAAAGAGGAAAAATGGATCAGTTTAAATAATTAGAATTCAATCACATTTCTCAATGTATCCTATACAATCCCAACTAGGGTTTTGCATATACACCTCCAACCTGTTCTGATGGAGCTTATTTTGCCATATTAATCTACTTTCCTTCCAATGAAAGACATTTTTGATAATATCCTCTTCAAGAATGAAACTATTACCCTTGCAAAAGAGTCCAGCCTTTACTTTTCTTGACCCTAAAATGTTGTTGAGGATGCAAAACATCCTTTGGGCGACTTCACCTAAAATTGAACAAGGAAGAAATACATTTTTTGTCCAAGTTTCTTGAGTACATTTAGGTTAATATTGTTGCAAATTCCCTCATTATAATGTCATTGATTTTTCTAGTGAAGAAGATACTTAATCCACAGATCACGTTTGTATTGTATTTTGGCCATTTCTTGCTATTTATCCTTTATGTAAATTCTAGCCATAAAAATGATCTTTTTTTGAATTTGAGTCCAACTAATGAAATGAAGTTTATCAAATATTGTTTCTACTGCATTTGAAAAATTTGAAAAATTTGTAAATTTCAATACTTTATAGCAATATGAACCATAACCATGGTTTGTTGATTTTTTAATTTTAGAGTGACACTATAACTTTGGTTTATACCATGATGTTATACATTACTCCCGAGTATGCAACTCCCACATTATATAGCCTTTATTAGAATCACTTATAATGCAATTTTATCCAATCTCAAAGGACATAATTTGTTTTGATGTAAAAAAATTCTGTAGCCCTTTTAATAAGGAATCCAAAAATGTAATTATATACATGAAATGAATATTTTTGAGGACAATAATAGCATTAAAAATCTAATTATATGTATTTTTTTAATATATGTATTATGGGACAAGCGACCCAACTTTGGGGGATTTTTAATAAAAATTTAATTTTAATTGGAGGGAACTTTTTGTAAAGATTTTTAAAAGCTTTGTATAGGTGTTCTAATTTTTTATATTCATTGTGAGTTTTTTTCTAATATGTATAGAACCCAACATTTTGGTACATTTAGTTTTCTTTTTAATTTGGTCTTCACTCAACTTTTTGGTCTTTTTAATTTGATATAATTTTTACAAAAGCCGTCCTCTAAGCCTTTTAGTGCTGATGAATCCCGGGTATAGTACAAGAGTTGCATACCCAAAACATTACTCCGTATTATATAAGTCAATGGTGAAAATTTCAGATTTTTTGGAGTATATTTTGCATTGATATGAATTTTCTTCACTTTCTTCTTGAAAACTTCATATTAATATCAAATCTTCCCAAAACTTTGAAAATTTAATGACTTGTAGTAGACATACAATATGATCTCACCTCTGAGAAATAAATATAAAAATTTTCATTCATATCCAATTGCAAAATCTAATAGAGTGATGGTTACCCGTGAGGCTTGAAACCAGTGCTCATTGGCCCCGTTCTTCCAGAGTTAAAATTGGATATTTCGAAAGCCTAGTTACGACAAAGTGGACTTGGCCTTTCTCTTCGAAGCCAAGAAGCGCCTTGGATTCCCCGCGGGATTTACGATGAACATGAGCAAGATGCTCTTCCGCAGTGCCTCAGCCAGAGTGTCCGTCAATGGGCGGTCCATATATGGTAGCATTTGACAGTATTGATACGTAAGCTTACACAACAAGGAGTTTGCCGGCCTACGACCTCTTATTAGATTGATTGTAGGAGACATCTTGAATCATAGCATCAAGAGAGGAAACTCGTCTAGATTTAATTACTCCAGGGGATCGACCTGCCGGGAGCACCCGAATCTCAAGTCATATTTAGTCCCATTCGCGGACGATATGTCTCTCTCAATCCACGCTGAGGAGGAGGTTGTGCTCGCCACCAGAGACACCCTTCACCAATTCTGTCTAGCATGATTACTGCAGAGAAGAGTGCAGCCTACTTTTCGAGAGAACAATCAGATGGACAAACACATTTCGATCGCAGTGGGCCACTGCGAGGGATACAACCAAATTACTCGGAGCCCCATCTGGGCTTGCACTCACCTCGGGCAACTTACGTGGACAAATTCCTCAACGACAAGGGCTGGATAAGAAGCTTTGACGATTAGATGGAAATGCTGCAGGGGAGGGAAACCATCTCAAACTCGGTTCTTAATTAATTTCTACCTTCCTGTACTTGTTGGCAATCTGGGGAGGGACTAAGCCGTGCTCCATCAGTCGGCAGAAAAAACACTCAAAGACAAGAAGAGTTCCATCAATTGTCTTGTTGGAGTGGGTGGGCAGAAAAATAAGATTTCATGTTTCATCCAAATTGGTAGATAACCCCATTAGTTGAGATTGGTCAATCTTGAGGGAATCAATAGTTGTGGAATTCTTATTGAATCCCTCCTCACCCACCAGAGCCACATGACACTGCAATTGCTCACTTGAACTTTGTAGTTCCCTTTGTGAACTTTGCCCACTGATGGAGCATGGCAAGAGGCATTAATAAATTTAATAAGAATTTCACACATATGGATTCCTTCAAGATTGATCGATGGGTTTGTCCATGGACTTCAGTGAAACATGAAATCATACTTTTCCACTGACCCACTTATCAATGGAACTCTTCTTGTCTTTTAGTGTTTTTTCTGCCCACCAACTACGGAGCATGGCAGGAGGTCCTAAAGCAGAGGTCAAGCAGTTCAGCGTTCAACTAGAAAAGTGCTTGATTTCTTTTGGTCAGGAACAATACTCCGGTCGCATGCCAGAGTTGTGTGGCAGACTTGTTGCCTCAAGAGGGCGGACGGGGGACTCAACCTGGTCGATGGCCAAGTGGATCATTCAGTACAGCCCTGGAGCCAGGGTCGTCCAATTTCAAAGCAATTTTACGCTTTCGAATTTTACTACACCCGCGGCACAAATTTGAACCCAGTGGTGCCTCGAAGCGGGGCACAAGGCCAGTTCAAGATCAAAATTATGGCAGCGTACAATCATTGCATGGAAATGCATGCTAGCTGACATTATCATCGGTGACCCCTGAAACCATGACGAGTGGTCAGCCGCCTCTACGTTCACTCCCCCGAGTTGCTGCACATGTATCAGAGGTGCAACATTGTTCAAAGCAGGCCTACGGAGCAACAAGGACATATGACCCTCGTTTTACCCGCTTCCCCTCGATCACAAGACAGGAAGCGATGCAATAATTCGGACTGCGAACATCGAAGCTACGTCACTAGGAGGCCACTAGCTAGGCAATGCTTCTAAGGCGAAGCTCGACGCATGCATGCTCTGCACACAGACGGATTCCTTCCTGATGAATGAAACGGAATTTACAGCGCCACTAATGACCCATTTCCGACGCATATCCTGCAACGGAAAGTTTACGCAACTCAGCTAAAAGCCAACTCCAGTATCACGGTGGCGTATGTGCACCTCACGCAGTGGGATACGAGTCCTATCCCTTTCGCACACCTTGCGCAAAATCTCCAAAGATTTATACAACTCAAGAGAGATGATCCAAGGGAGTGCGATCAGAGTCCGAGTGAGCGACGTCCAGAGGGCCGTGTCAACATAAACTGCTGGTACGTACGCTTCTTTTATGGACAAGTCCAGCAGCTAACATTCGACCCAGATCGGTTCGCTGGTTTAGGGTTGGAAGAGCCTTATGCAATACCAGTACAGTACTGGTCAGGGGAGGACTTTGCTGCAGATCGAACCGCCGCAGTCCACCCAACATTGCTGCCTCAAGGTGGAACCTCATCCTGCCACAAAATTCCAAATTTGCATGAGGAGAGGTCTGGGACGTGCCGATAGAGAGGGCCAGGAACGAACCGATGCTTATTTGGCAATTGTGGCACAAGATGGTGGAGGTAAACGTGCGGAGAGGCGAGGTCTCCAGCTAGGACCATGATACATGTCCGATGTGTAAGACGCAAGAAGAGGAGTCGATTCTTCATTGGTTTTGGAGCTGTCAAACTTCACAGGAGCTGTGAAACTTCAAACTTCCTCCGTTCTGCAGGTGTTTGCGAATGACTGGTCACAGTCCATGGTTCCGGCGTCGGTTCCCAGGAAACCTACACATCAGCCGCACATGTCTTTTACTTAACCAGAAGTGACCTAGTGGTGCGTCTGGATTTCCAGAAACCACTTTGTGCTTAGTGGCGACATGAACACGTAGTAGAACTGATCTGGAGCGGACTAGCTTGCTGGGTACGCCCAAGTCGCATGGAACAGGACGCATTCTGGATATATGAGCATTAGAATCCGTTCTACGGCCACGGCGCTTCTCAAAAAGTTTGATGAGGAATGGGGCAGATTTCACAAGATGTGCTGAAGGCCTCACGGTGTCCTGGGTCAACAAAAACCCGGTTGCCTGAGTGGGGTAGATAGAGGTTGGGTTGGCTGGTTCTCCGGGAGATCGGGAGAGGAAATTTAGTGAGAATTTAGGTCCTTGCGCAAGCTCCGCCCGGTGAATTTGACCCGGGGGTGCGTGACGTATTTTCTTCCTTGTCCGTTCATGCACAGGGGATTCCTCTGTTTGTGCCAAATAAAGTAAAATAAACTAAAATCTAAGCGTTATCCTTTATGAGACATACAGCTAGAGATGCTACTTAAGTGAAACAAAGATATCTGACATCCACCATAATCGTTCATGGCTCGGATCTGACGGAGCCTGGTAACTTTATTGCGCCAGGGCCTTACCGGTAAACAGAGCCATTGTTACAACCATACAAGGACAGAGCCTCTCGTCGCCTACTGTAGTTACTTTGCGGAAAGTAGAACGATACAATAACATTTCAGCCTCGACTATGGTAATATTCCACGAATAGTGTCACTTTGCTAAATTAGTGTCACAAGGCTAGCAGGATAAGTTATTGTAACACCTGCGACCAGAATGTGGGCAAAGGTTAAGGATAAGGAAAAGGATAAGAAGGAAAATATAGTGTACTCCATTCATCACAGTAGAAATCCCTATTTTAGGGGTCAGGGGTCAGACAGGTTAGGATCCGTTGGACAAGACTAGCACACAGAAACGCGTACAGTCGGTGCTGACACAAAGCATCATTTTCTCAACCATCTCTTAAATTAGTCATGTCTACATTGGAATAGAGTACAGAACTGGAGACCGTAGTTAAGATGACACCATCTTTGTACACTCAGCGAAACAAAACTTAATTGCTACCTCACTCACGGTAGGTGCTGACAAAAAAGCCACCAAAGATTGGCCTCAGAAACCAAGACAGTGGAGCAGAACGCCGTTTTGGGCATGCATCCTATTCTCTGCTTGTGGGAAAACAATAGATTTAGGGCCCTCAATGACACCATCTGTGACCTCCACTCCTCTCTCAGCTGGCAGACAGTGCATGAAGTAGGCTTGAGGTCCTGCAGCTTTCATTAGAGCCTCATTCACCTGCAACGACACGGCGTTCATTGTTACACAGAGGTCACATGGAAAGCTGAAAAAACGTAGAAATGGTACAAAGCTAATAGATCAACGATACCTCAACCCTAAACGCAGATGTATGTCCTATCCATCCTCTTTCAACGTTGTTTCTATCCAGTTTAGGAGGGTTCAGGGAACTAGATTTGGTCTCTTAAGAACCACAATTAGGTTGACATTGCATTTGTGCAATTAGCTACATGCTCTCCCAAATATTGAGAGATCAAAATGGTGATGTAGATCTGCATTATCTTTAAAAATAGAAGTTCCAAGACTTAGAACACGCAAACTAAGATAAAGGTAACTACTACAGTATACTAGGGGGATAGCCCTAGAATTTAGCAAATCATGCCAGAATGCAAGTACAAAAAATAAAAACTGTAGTCTTCGTGAATTTCCGAAGTGAAATGCTTCTGAATTGATAAAGCAAAATACATGAATTTATTTTTAAGTTCAAATGTATGGATTTTCAAATAATCATGCATATCGTCTTCTTTTGAAAACACCAACTTCCAAAAAAGTTACAAAAGTCATATTTAATATCGAAGTTCTTACCTGAAAACCCTGGAAAACCGTCTTGCGATTGCCTGCGTCCTCTTTCTGACCCATGCTGGCCCATACATCGGCGTAAATGACATTGGCATCCTTCACAGCCTCTGCAGGATCATTGCTGATTTCGATTTTACTTATTCCTGCTCTGCGAGCTCTTTTAACTGTCTCAGCATCAGGCTCGTAGCCACGAGGACAGGCACATACAAAATGGAAAGGAAGCACAGCTGCCAGGCGCAACCAGGAGTGCACCATGTTGTTGCCATCTCCCACATACACTACCTGCGTCCCCGGTAATACAATCAACGGAGTTAACGATACACCTCGATTAATCGCAGAGTAACACAAATAACATGCATTCAATTAAAAAATTTATTCACATTTCAAACTCTACAAGATACAAGGTCCAGAACAAAGTATTCAGCAGACACTGGTGAAAATTGTCCACCTTCTATGCTACTTGCTGGAATCCTGACCAAGAAAAAACCATACCTTCACGCCCTCAATACTGCCAATGAACTCGTTGATAGTGAGGACATCTGCCATGATCTGGCATGGGTGGTTGTAGTCCGTGAGCCCATTGATGATAGGAACCTTCGAGTATTTTGCCAAATCTAACAGATCCTGCATTCATCACATCAACACTCATCAACGACTAAGCAAGGATAAAGAATTGCTACTACTTTCCAGTACCCTAAAGAAACCAAGACCTGATGATGATAGATCCAGCCACACTCAGAAGTGTGACACTGGATTGAATTGCTTAGTTAAAAGGAATAGATCTACATAATGGGAAGATACAAATAGGGCATTAATAGGACGGAGCTGGTGATATGAGAGCCCAGTCGATTAAGACCCAAGAACTCACTAGCATTGCTAGAGACTCTTTCTGTACGGCTATTTGTATCCCGGAACAAAATAGAGAGGCTGAAAAAAAAAATCAGACCAGGCCAACACGTCTAGATGGTTAAAATTATTGGGGGTGCTAAGGCAGGGGTTGCTTAAAGTATACCTGGTGCGCAAAAAGACGAGCCATGATGACATCATTGTAGCTAGAGAGCACACGCGCAATATCACGGGTTTCTTCCCGCTTCCCCAGCTGGATGTCATCAGGACCTAAGTAGACAGCATGGCCTCCCAGCAGAGAAAAACCAGTCTCAAACGATACTCTTGTACGCATGGATGGCTTCGTGAAAATCATGGACATGGACAACCCCTTGAATGGTTGGTAGCTTCTATCTCCTGATTTCAGTTTGGCCTTCACTTTCGCAGCCCGGTCCAAAATTTGTAGCAATGTTTCTTTGTCAAAATCGTCGAGGTGAAGGAAGTGTGTAAGCCCTTTCTTTTCAGCACCTGAAACCAACCTTGCCCCAAATTCAGAGAAGTGGAAGTATGGGTCTCCACGATGAAAGTGCTAATACAATGCAGCTCCGGAAAGTTCATGGGCTAACTTGTACTATTAAGGAACCGGACTATACTAAAATTCTTCGTCCTGGCCCGATGCTTTGAATTCCCCACAGATAAAGGCCCCAATACCGACTTCAAGGTGCTCTTTGAAGACCCTCAAAGATCACAAACCCCTCAAAGCAACGGGTTGTAGAACTCTTACCATCTTGTTTAGCTCCTTCCAAAGTCTTACTCCTTGTTACAACACCTGAAAAGGTCATGATGCAAGACTCAACACTTATAATGAATTTATTGTGACCAGTCCTCAACTATAAAGCGTTCATAATAGTTGATGTAACAACAGGAAATGTTAAAAATTGTACATCACAATTTCCTGGATTCTAGGCACAACAGCAACGACATGATCCGAAACTCACTAAACTGGTCATCATCACCAGAATTTATGACTCCAGGAAACAAGGTAATATAGTAGTTTGCAACTTACCTACAACTTCATTTTTATCATTTATGACAGAGCTGGTAATCCTCAGAGAACGCGGAGCACAGAAGAGAGGCGCACTTCTTCTCTTCAAAAACGCACTCGTAACCCTGGAACCTGTAAAGACAATTCAGGCCTTCGAACATTCAGACCAGAGCACTCCAAAACGATTCCATATATGAGCAAATAATAAGATTGAGATGTGAGCACCATGTACCGAAAAACATTAATGTAGTGTTACTCGAACACAAAATACTCCATGATCACGAAACCGCAGTTATTCACCTCGCTTACAGAAGTCAGTTATAACGACAGTGCGTGGTTACAGTCAGCAGTAAGTTAATTTGCGATTCCACGGGTAAATGATAATTTTTTTCTTGTCGATACCCGTAACCAAGAATTCATGGTTTGAAAATGACCAAATTTTCTGAGTACATTGTGGACAACATAGGATTCAGAAGGGTAAAATTTCATAACATCAAAATAACATTGCAGGTGTTGATAGAGAAAAAGAAAAAAATTAAGCAAAAGAAAGTCTCCATAGTCAAAACTGCCAAAAACAACATAAGGCCGAAGTTGATCCTTCAGAGGTTAACTATCCAAAATCTCAAACCAATTACAGAGAGCAACCCGCTAACTAACAAACAGGAGGGTAAGACTAGTTGAACCACACACAATTGTGATCTCTAACCAAGCTTAAATAAGGCTAAAATGAACACAAAGTCATAACATGCACTAGTACAGCGGGATGCAACACCCTCACTAAACCCTAAAAAGCATTCGACAGAGTCGGAAGAAGGAGAACTCAAATTTCTTAGAGCTTCTCACTCTAACACAGACCCCTCAGCAACAACTCCAGGAAACTATCTCAAGTCTCAACAGGGAACAACTCAGTATATCAAATGTAACCAGGACAGCAAACACAAAACATAAATCACAGCTCCCCACCCCCTCCTCCTCAGACTACGACTGCACCAAATCGCTAACAACCGAATTTGAACTGTAGTAAACTGTTCAAACTCTTCCCTCTCCAACCCTAAAAATCATAGTCAGTCTCGTAGCAACTACACCAAAGTAGAAAAACCCAAACCCCTCCAAATCTCGTCAACATATTCGATTTTTTCAAAGCCGATTTTAAGTGACAATCAATGCCTTCAGACTCAGAGCTGTGCAATCCCTCCCTCAAATGCGACTTACCGAAGGTGGACGAGGAAGACAAATCGACAGCTTGTTGGCTGAGCTGCTGGAAAGCAGACATCCCCGCGACCGCCATGCTCGCACAGGCCATCGCTGCAGCAGAAGGCGTTGCTTGCTCCAAAATCGTTGCCACTTACCTACACTACTGTACATACTCCAAATGTACAAAATTGAGACACAGCATCTTTCATCAAGAATGTACTTCTAAGCTTCATATTATCAGTGAGATTCACCAACAACACCAGGCATGACACTAAACCTCTCATAAAGATTTAAGCACCAAATCCCTCACAAAGATCGAGAATCAAACCCTAATTAACTCTCCCAGTGAGTCTCAAGCACATCGTTTCACTCCGACCAAGCTTCAATGTTGCACAGTTCAGAAACTCAAGCATGACGTTAAATTAGTGAAACTTACAATGCCAGAGCAACGCTAGTGCCTCTCCATCCTCCTCGTGAGACCACAAAAACTCCAGATTCCGAAGACGAAACACTCTCTCTCTTGCTCAAGTTCTATTGTCCTAGCGAAGTTCTATCGTTCTTCAGAACTTGATGTGTACAACTCTCGTCCTGATGTCACCACAAGCTGCTATTCAAAGCTTATGAAAGATGTGAATGTCTGTCTCGATGTCACATGAGGAACCGTGAGTGCAAGCGCAGAACGAGCACCATCGCAAGTAAGTTAGCATAGGGTTTACGTCTAGAATCTTCTGCAGTTGTTGAGCTCCAGCAAATGGTGGAGGCACCCAAAACCGTCAAAATAAGGAATTCAGCATAAGGTAAAGCAGCCCATTGTGGTCAGAATTAGGAGTCGGCCTTCATCCCATTACCAAAGTTTTTCAATTTTTTTACCATGTGAAGACAAGTATGAGAATTTGTGAAGGCAATTGAAATCATAATTTTCAGACAAAGTATGAATTAGCTATGAATTTCTCAAGCGTTCAGCCCAAAGAAGTCAACAAACTACCCCAAAACCAACTGCAAGTGTCTCCATAATGCTCACCTACCTCTTCTAAAGGAGACAATTTTTTTTTTATATGTGGATGGCCATAAAAAGTCACTTCCTACAATGACTTACACTGAAATTACTGCATGTTCCTAATAGGGTCACTAATTACTCCAATGAAGTTAGGTGAGATGTTGATTGTGGTCAGAAAAACCACAATGGGGTCATCGTGTGTCCCCTATGGGTCATTTGACCACAATGGGCTGCCTTACCTTAGTTGGAGGCACCTTTTCTTAAAAATAATATTTTGTAGAACTGGCAAGTGAAAACCATGAATATTCAAAAGAAAAATAGATTTTTTGGTTGTAGTATGTAATTTCTATGAATTTTTAAAGTGTTGGTTCCCTATACCACTGAAACTGTCCCATAGGTGTACACTGAACCAAAATCTGCAAAATTAATTTGTCAATGAATGAGAAGTAAATTTGTGTCTTTCAAATGCATTAACAAATTAGAATTAAACATTTGTAGGACATTTTAATGGATGCTTATGGACAGATTTGGTGACAATCTAGGATTCAAGAATGGGAGCAAGGACAAGAATGGGTGTTGCCATAGAATAATAAAATAAAAATAAAAATAAAAATTTTCTAAATCATAAAAGCTTTGAAATTTAATATCTTTTCTATTGTGAGTTGGAACACCACAAAACAAAGCCCATGCACCCTTTATCATAGAGAGCTTTCCACTGGTACCAAGAACGCCATCATGGGCCCTATGGTTTAAGAGATCTCACAATAACAAACCAAACAAACTCTTAACAATTAACTACATTTAAGGTATCACTAGTAGAAAATTTTGTGACCAAATCAACAAAAATTCAATAGAAAAGTGTTGAATTTTTTTATTAATTTGGACGAGTTGATTTGGTTGCCTGTGAACAAAAAAGTGTTGATTTTTTTGTTGATTTGGTCACATTTTAAAAAAATTTAAGATTTTTTGGGAAAAAAAATTAAAAATTAAAAAAATTAACAACCATTCAAAAATTGCCACGTAGCACCCGCCATGTACGTAGTCCAAATTGCCATACAAAGAACTACCACGTGATAAGTGTCGCCACCAAGGTTTGATCCTTGGACTTCACGGTTGAGGCCCAAAGACCTTACTAATGCACTACAATCAACTACATATGATTATAGTATATTTAAATTTTATTTATATAGTTATTTCATGTTTTTTCCATTACTTTGTAAAATCAACAGACTTTAGGGTTGATTTTGGCCTAAGAAAAGGACTTTTTTCAAGAACCTTTGAGTTAAGAAAAGTTGGAAATTAAACCAGATTTCACCTTCAAAAATCCATTTGAGATTTGAATCTTCCAATCAAAAGTTATGGACAAAAATCAGAAAGGGGGTTTGAAAATGTCAAAGAAAATGTTCATTTCCACCTCTTTCTGATTTTTGTCCATAACTTTTGCTTAGAGGCTTGAAATCTCAAACGGATTTTTGGAGGTAAAAGTTGAATTGGTTTTCTAACTTTTGGGAGTTCAAAGCTTTTTGAAAAAAGTCCGCATTCTAGGCCAAAATTGACCCTGAAGTCTGCTGACTTTAGAAGACACCAAGTTATTTGAAAAATAAACTTGCATTGCACATGATTATTGATTAAGATTCCATAAAATTTCAAAAGATTTCAAAAGATCCAAAAGATTCCAAGAGATTCCAAAAGATCCCTAAAAAATAAACAAACTTTTGTTGATTTGGTCGTTTGCACTATTCAAATCAACAAAAATAATTTGACCATTTTGTTAAATTGGGCAAAATCAACAAAAAATTGTGAAAACGGACATTACAATACCCAAGTTAACAAAAAAGTGTTGATCATTTGTTAATCTGGTCACTGATTTTCTACTAGTATATAGACTAGTGTGCCTTGTGCCATTGCTACAACCAAAAAATAAACAAAAGTAATTTTTTTATATTTTAAAACCAAAAATAACTCAAAAATTCATAACTTTTGTACCATATGTTGAAACACCACGAGACAAAGTCCATGCACCCCTCCTTGCCGAGCACTTTCCAACAATACCAAGAACGTAACCGGGAGACACATCATTCCCGAGATCTCAATGTAATAAACAAATAAAACAAAACAAAATAAACAACCTAATGAATGGATGGATAGTTTTTTGACGTTGAAACGCAGTGGTCACTAAAAGCACCCCACCCCACCCCCACCCCTAAAATGTACACAATTTATACATTGTGAAAGCAATAAGAAAAAAATGTGTAAATACTGTATATTTCAGAAGGTGGATGCTTTTAGAGCCCAAGAGCTCCTACCTTATTTTACTGACGTATTATACAATTTTGAGGTGATCCAGAGGGTTTGGCTTTAGGGGAGGCAACCCATTCCTGATTGATGCCCCATTGTGGCTACGTATACTGTTCTCTTTCCGTGAAGGAGGAGATGAACATTGATTAATTATGGCATGGTTCCAAGGCAGTTGTGGCACATTAGGATTGCTTTGAAGACTCTTAATATTACAACCAACCCTTGGTGGATTTTGCAACCAACCCTTGGTTGGAAATAGGAAAGTCTCTATGACCATAATGGGTCGAACAGAATCTTCAACTAAAAATTAATAGTAAATATGTTTTGAGAAATAAAAATCTGAAAAATTATGGAAACCTTCTGAACTCTATTTTTGCACCTAGGAAAATTTCCTTACTGAAGAAATCCATCTTGTAGATATGCATAATTCTTTAAGTGATTGAAAATGGGTTGCTTCCCCTATTCCAAGACAACTTGGCCCGCTGGTTCTAAAAAATTGAAAAAAAAAAAGCACAGGCGGTCCATGAAGGACACATGTCTTTTCTATGATAATGCAATGAAAAAATGTTGTTGCACTGAAAGCTTCACAATCTATTTGCTGCCATTTTGTAACTACATATGAATGAAATTTCTAACATTTATTTTTCATAGAGGAAATCCCATGTCTTTTGTAAAGGCTACAAATTTCAAATATTTTTGTGAAATTTTGAAATTATTGTCAATTATTTAAGGAGAATTTAGAAAAAATTGATATCAAATACAAAATGTATTCAAACAATTTGAATTCTAGCATAGGTGTATTTTGTAGTGTAGAACATCATAGTATGAATATAAACAAATGTAACATGTCATTCTAAAATTAAAAAATCAGCAAACCATGGGTATAGGCTCAAAGTTCAAATTGCAATAAAACATGGAATTTTAAGATTTTCTCTAATTTTCTAGTTGGCAAATAATTTAGACTTGATAAACTTTGTTTCATTAGTTGGCCTCAAATTTGAAAAATTATCATTTATGTGGCTAAAGTTCATATAAAAAATCAAAAGCAAGAATTGGCCAAAATACATTATAATGATGATTCATAAATTGAGCATCTTCCTCTCTACCATCCATCCATTACCTTAAGTTAGGTTGTTTGTTTTGTTGATTACGTTGAGATCTCCTAGACCATGCATCCCATAGCCGCGTTCTTGGTACCGTCAGAAAGCTCTTGGCGAGGAGGGGTGTACAGGCTTTGTGGCGTTTGGACCTATGATGTGAAATTTATTGGATTTTCAAGGTTTTTTTAAGTTAAAAAATTAGAAAATTGCAATTACTTTTGTTTTGGCTGTGACAATGGCACAAGGCACACTAGTCCATCCATACCTTAAGTTTGGCTATTTATTTTGTTTGTTTTGTTTTGTTTGTTGTGTTGAAATCTCCTAGACCATGTATCCCTTGGTCACGTGCTTGGTATTGTTGAAAAAACCTCGGCAAGGAGGGGTGCACGGGCTTTGATTTGTGGTATTTGGACGTGTAGTGAGAAATTTATTGAATTTTGAGTTATTCTTGGATCTTAAAAATTCAAATTTTGCTTTTATTTTTATTTCAATATGGCAACGACACAAGACACATTGGTCCATCCGCATTAGATGAGATTCGGGGGTCTTGGAGGGCTCCGAGTTCCCTTGCTGTTTGCTGCGTTCCCAGACTGTGGGAATGCAGCAGCAGCAGCTGGCTGACGTGGTCGAGCGATTGCCACGTCATTTTTTGAAAAAAAAAAATATATTTTCTTTTTTGCTTAAACTGATATTTTGGTAAAAAGAATTTTTTTTTTTAATTTTTTTTTTGAAAAAAAAAAGTTTCTGACACACCCGTACCGGCGTTCACTGAATATGGGCAAATCAGGGAATAGGCCTGAAACGGCCCTCCAAGACCTCCAAATATCAGCTAATGGTTCTCTTAAGACAGGCTATTTGTTTGTTTTGTTTATTACCTTGAGATCTCCTAGAACTTGCATCCCTTGGAGGTATGCTTGGTATTGTCAGAAAGCCCTTGGCGAGGATGGGTGCACAAGCTTTGATTTGTGGCGTTTGGACCTATAGTGAGAAAGCTATGGATTTTGGAGTTATTTTTGGATCTTAAATTATGCTAAATTATGTACGTTTTGGATTGTTCATCAACAATCATGTTCTTAGTACCATTGGAAAGCTTTTTGCAAGGGGGGGGGGGGGCACATACCTTATTTTATAGTGTTTGGACCTAAGGTTTACAAGTTATGAATTTTGGAATCACTTTTGGATCTTAAACTGTGCGTAATTATGGATGTTTTGGATTGTGCATCAATTGATCACTTTCTTGATACCGTTGGAAAGCTCTCTGCAAGGAAGGGTGTATGGACTTTATTTTGTGGCATTTGGACTTATAGTGTGAAAGTTATTGAATTTCAAAGTTTTAATTGAATTTCAAAGATAGAAAATTACTTTTACTTTTATTTTGGTTGTGGCAATGCAAAGGGCACACTAGGATGCGAAAGTTATTTAATTTTGAAGTATTTTTGTATAAAAAATTTGAAAATAACTTTCATTCTATTTTATTTTTTTCCCTTGAAATACATGGACCATTTCCAGCATTGATAGAGGAAACAATACAAAGAACCAAAAGACCCCGCCTCAGCAAACTCACAGGGAGTAAATTTTCAATTTTTCACAATAATATATCCATTTTTGTCATTTTACTAAATGAAAGGAGAGCCGAAATCAACTACGCCAAATCCGCTTTGTGGTCACTAACACCTTCTCAGAGCTGCACCAGCGCTTGGATTCTTACTTTTGTTTTAACTGTGGCAACAGCACATGGTGGTCTGTACCTTAAAATAAACTAGTGTAGCCCTGTGCCGATGCCACAGCCAAAACAAAAGTAAAGTAATCTTCTAATTATTAAAGTCATAATAAAACTTTGAAATTCAATAACTTTTGCACAATAGGTCCAAACGCCACAAAACCAAGTTAGTGCACCCCTCCTCGCTGAGGGCTTTCTGATGGTACCAAGCACACGACCAAAATCAAAGTAAAAATATTTTTTTAATTTTTTGACCCATAAATACTTTGAAATTTAATAACTTCTGCATCGTAGGTCCCAACGCCATGAAACCAAACCCGTACACCCCTCCTTGCCGAAGGCTTTCCGACAGTACCAAGCACGCCCCCGAGGGACACACGGTCCGAGAGATCTCAATGTAACAAACAAAACAAACAAACAAACAAACAAACAAACAAACAGCCAAACTTAAGGTATGGATTGTTTGTTTGTTTGTTTGTTTGTTTGTTTGTTTGTTTTGTTTGTTACATTGAGATCTTTTAGACCATGAGTCCCCTAGTTGCATTCTTGATACTATTGGAAAGTCTTTGGCAAGGAGGGGTGCAAAGGCTTTGTTTTGTGACATTCTGACTCAAGGCAGAAAAGATATTGAATTTTGAAGTTTTTATGAATTAAAAAATCAAAATTACTTTTAGATTGTGGCAATGGCACAAGGTACACTAGCCTATATTTTAAGTTAGGATGTTTGTTCTGTTTTGTTTGTTATGGTGAGATTTCCAAAATTGTGCGCCACCCGGGGCATCAACCAGTTGCGTTCTTGGTACTGTTAGAAAGCTCCTAGTAAGGTTGGATGCACGGGCTTTGTTTTGTAGTGTTTACACATGTGGGCACATAGGGCAAAAAAGATATTGAATTTCAAATTTTTTATAAATCAAAATATTAGAAAATGACTTTTACTTTTATTTTGGTTGTGGCAACGGCACAAGGCACTCTAATAATAAGGAAATATGCAATACTATTTACTAAAATTGCATTCAAGCAACTCCCTCCTGCAAAATTGAATGAAAAAAAAAAATTCTTTCATCCTACCTGAAGTCATCCAAGGGACAAAAATCATCTGCAACATCCTTTAGGAGTTAAATTCAAAACATTGTAGTACAGTGGGGTACCATTCAAAATGGCGTTTTTGCATTTGCAAGGAAGGAAATTTCACATCTGCCACCTTTGACAGCCTCCCGAGGGTTGAAAAATTGGTCTTTAACCATTGAATTTTTTGCACAACAGCATCTTTATGTTAATTCTATGTGTGCCAAATTTCAAGGACAAAAAATTTACACAAAAAAGCTATTTGAAATCTACCAACATATATATAACTATGAGAAAATTTTCACTTCTACCAAATTTGACATCCTTCTGATGGCTTTTTTTTTTTTAACTATGAAATTCTTGGCATGAAATAATCTCTATGTTGGTAACATGTGCGCCAAAGTTTAGGGTCGAAAGATTCACCTAAAAAAAGATATTTGAATTCTTCCAACATGAGTACTTTTGAGAATGTTTTTTCAGCCTTTGGGATAGTGTCATTTTAGTATGGGTAAAGTTTCACACGGATGCAAAAAGTAATTCTCACAACTACACATGTTGGTAGATTTCAAATCTCTTTTTTTGTGTGAATCTTTTGGCCTTGGCACACATTTTATGAACATAGAGATGGTCTTATGCCAAAAAATTTATAATCTAAATAAGAACTCAGACCTAGGGAGGGTGTCGAAGTTGGCAGCCTTAACCCCTAAAGGACCAAGGCCTTTTTTTTGCCAAAAAAACTCTCAAAACTGCCATTTCTAGAGCAAAGAGTAAAAAAATTCAAAATTGTGTCTTTTGCACATCTAACCATAGGATATTATACCTAACTAGTATGAGAATGTGTGGAAAAAATTTCAAATTTTTTGACCACACAGATTGCAAGATATCTGCGTTTGAAGTGAAAAAAACTAGCTTTTCAACACATTGTGGGACTAGATTTTTTGGTTTTGAACTTTTTTAACTTAAATATTTTGCACCACAGAGTTTTGAGCTTTAAATCTTTCTAGTGGAGGATTGAGTTGAGAGTCTAGGTGAAAAAAAGAAATTCAAAAGAACTTAATTTTCATTCTTAAAAAAATTGTTAAGTAGAAGTAGATACAAGATAGAAGGAAAATTTAAAATATTAATATTTTTTAGATGGAATTAAAATGCGCTAATCCCAAAGGTGAGATTGTTCTAGCACAAAAACTAAACCATGTGGAACTTTTTTTTTGAAAAATTGCAAAAACTGCATTCCAAAATGAATCCTATAAGTTATTTTTTTCAAGAAGATGCTCTAATTGCCCGAAAAACAAGATTGTCCATAACTTTCTCATAAGAAATCTAAATGAAATGAATCAAAGCTTTCCAAATAGACAAAGATACAATCCATAAGGAAAAAAAATCAAAAAGAAAAAAATTAAATTTTTTGCAAAAATTTTTTGCTGCCCCCTTTTCCCCTGTTTTGAGCTTATTTGAACATAACTTTGGTTACCAGGCACCGATTGAAAAAAAATTACAATCCCATAAAGCTTATCAGTTTTTCTATCTCCAAAAAATGTTTCAGAAAATTACAACAAAAATCCAGCCCGTAGATACCTGCCCAAAATCCCATTTGTCCCCAAAAAGGACAATGGTTCTTTAGGGGTTAAACTTGTTTTTCATAGTTATACTCATTGGTAGATTTTGAAAATCTTTTTTTGAGTGAATCTTATGTCCTTGAAATTTGGCACATATGTTATCAATATAGAGATGATGCTTTGCCAAAAGCTTGATAGTAAATTAACAAATTTTCAATTGTAAGGAGGGTTTCAAAGTTGGTAGTAGTGAAATGGTTTCCCTGATTGTTTCTCACAACTACACATAGATGGTCTTTTGCCTTGGAAAAAGAAAAAGAAATTCAGTCCTTGGAAGGCTGTCAAATTTGGCAGTAGTGAAAATGTTTCTCACGGCTATGCATATTGGTAGATTTTGAATATCTTTTTTTGTGTATTTTTTTTTCCTTGAAATTTGGCACACATATAATTAACATACAAATGATATTGTGCAAAAAATTTCAAGGTCAAAGATCAATTTTTCAGCCCTTAGGAGGCTGTCAAAGTTGGCAGATGTGACATTTCCTTCCTTGCGAATGCAAAAACGCCATTTTGAATGGTACCCCACTATATATGGATGTTACATACCATACTTGGCGGTAAAAGCCAACAAACAATATTTCTAAAAATAAATGCCAAGATTATTGGGATTTTCTTATGAACCATAAAAAATTGCATAGAAAAAAATGATCTTTTTTACTTTTAAGCATTTTGAATCATATCAAATCACATTTGCCAACTTCAATTAATTATTTAGTAGAGAATGCTAACCTTGACAACAGTCCAATTTCAAGCCCTATAGTTTAGAAATGTATCCTCAAAACTATCCATGCTTTTGGAAGCAATTCTTGAGTCCAACAACAAACCTATAGGGATTTTAGAAAAAAAAATTCAAACATTTAGCTAAATTTTCAACAAAATTCAATATAAATTGCCATATATTATTTTGTAGCTACCAAAGTAGCAAAATCAATATCCAAATCTTATCAAACAAAAGCATTTTCAACCAAATTTTTAGTTCCTTTAGTGAAAAATGAAATGAAATAGTTTTAGTACATGATTAGGCTTTAGATATCATACTATAAGTTTTTTGATTATGTAATTCCTCCTTCATACTTGGCAATTTGGAACAAATTAGAGTTGGTGGTTGATACTATAACTATAAGGTTGGAGTTGCATATATGTGGTGTGATGGAGCAAGTAAGCCTACATGGATATATACTAGAAGTTTATATGTAGTATTGGAAATTGGAAAGTGTCACTAAAAGTGAGCAATCTAGATTTTTGGCACTTTGTACGACATGGCCAATTGGAATTGCATCCATGTAGTGTGATGGAAATAAAATCCTATTAAGATTCTATCCTAAAGTTTATACGGTACCAGAGATTGGATAGTGTTGCTGAAAGTGAGCAATCTAGATTGTTGGCACTTTGTACTATAAGGTCAATTGGAATTGCGTGTATGTAGTATGATGGGTATAAAATCCTATTTGGATTCTACCCTAAAAGTTTATACGTACCAGAAAGTGAGCAATCTGAATTGTTGGCACTTCGTACTATAAGGTCAACTAGAATTGGTGTAATGGGTAGAAAATCCTATTAGGTCAACTAGAATTGGTGTAATGGGTATAAAATCCTATTTGGATTCTACCCTAAAAGTTTAGTTGATACTAGAAATTAGATAGTATTGCTAAAAATGAGTAATTTGGATTGCTGGCACTTTGTACGATAAGGTCAATTGGAGTTGCGTTCATGTCTATTGGAGTTGCGTCCATGTCTTGTGGTGGGCATAAAATCCTATTTGGACTCCATCCTAAAATATAGTATCGGAAATTGGACAATGTCACAAAAAGTGAGCAATCTATAGTGTTGACAATCAATCCTATAAGGTTGAAGTTGATAACATGAGTTATAATGGTACACATGATTCTACATGAATTCCACCTTAGAGGTTTATAGTATCGAGGATTGGGCAATGCCACTAAAATAGGTGACTATTTAAATCTAATATTTTCCAAGATTTTGGGCTAGTGATAGCAATGAAATATGAGTGCAAAGGAAATCACCATCTAGTACTCTAGGTATAAAGAAATAATGGCCACAATCTACAACAATACTAGGTAATGTTCCCTACATTATCTACATTTGAAGAGGAGTGGCCACACCATGCCACAATGTTTGGAACACTTAAATCATGATGACAAAGATGTCAAGAATAAAAAAAAACCCATCTAATATTCTAAATAAGAATGAATTATTTGACATTAATACCAAGAGAGAATATCTTAACCTTGACAGGGATAAAATAACCTCACTAAAATAAAAGGGGCCAAATAGCCCTACATTAATTCCTCCTCCAATCTCAACCCTCCATTGCAATGGGGGTTATTTGATCCTACCCAAGTTGTGAATGTACCCCAATATGTACATTTGTTAATCCTGTGCAAATGTCCATCTTTTGCAGATAACCCCAAACTACGAGATGGTGACCAGGGTCAAATCACGAGGCCAGTGGAATCCACAAACTCAAGAAACAAAAGTAGATACCGGTGATGAAAGTCTATAACGTCTATAGATATCGCAGTTAGAGCGAAAGTTACAGTTACCGGAGTCTAGACTGAAGGTAGCGCGTAACGAGAGCCAGAGCGCAACAGAGAAGCGAGGCGTGTTTGGCCGCTCTCTGTGTCTGTAACCCTAGGGCATCACCATAGCCAGCCAGGGGAGAGCGCATCCGGAGCGCATCCGGGAAGAGCCCGTGGGGTCCAGGATTCGGCGTCCGGCATCACGGCCAGCGGGAGTGAAGGCGCTGTTCGAAATTTGGTCGGGATTGGTGCAGCGATGCGATTGCTAGAGCGGGATTAGTGAGGCACTGCGGGGGAAGGGTTTGGGCTGTGAGCTCGCAGCTGATGTGCGGGAGCGCCGTATGGTCACGTAGATCGGACGGCGGGTTGTGTCAAGTGGAAACAGGGTTAAGGTTGGATACTGGAGAGGTTGAAGGCGCGAGACATTAGGAAAGCAAGCAGGGAAGGGGAGGCGAGGGACGGAACGGCCATGTGCTATATTGTGGAGGCTTCTTCTGCGGAGGAGGAGTTTGGTGCTGCCACCACGAGGTGATTCGTATTAAAGCCGGCAGGGGCTTGTCGTCACCTCCAGATTTTTCAGGACGCAGCATGTGACTCGTCGCCTGCTGTTCAACAAAGAAGGAATCGGGACATAATAAGAGAGATACAACGGCGTCGTCTTCGATGGAACCGCGCGTCGGCAACAAGTATCGTCTCGGCCGGAAAATTGGAAGTGGCTCCTTCGGCGAGATCTATCTAGGTGAGTCCAAGGTTTTAATCTATTTCCGGAGACCTAAAGACTTCGCAGGAATGTGCAGGGCTGGTCGCAGTGTTAAATGTTTAGGATTTTAGAGTGTTGTAGGTGAGGGCAGTGTGTTTTGAAGACTTTCTGGCACCTTTTTTGGGCGACGTTTCACATTCTTTCAGATCTGGTTAGCCCTGCAGTCCGTTGCGTTGACAGCGTGCAAGGATTGAGGACAACCTCTCTTGTCCACGCCCTTTGCATTTTTACGTTCAGCTCTCCGAGTATCTATCGGTATTAATGTGTTCACTGGTTATAGGTTCCGCTTTTTATCCTGACAGACATCTGACATTGAGCGTCATGCCTATGTCTTTGTTGCAGGGACCAATATCCAGACGAATGAGGAGGTCGGTATCAAGCTGGTACGCTCGCTCGCTATATTCTTAAACGATTAGCCTGTGGTTTGCTTATATAATTGACTCGGCTGACCACTGATTATTCAGTCAGCGCATTTCGTTGCGTCGTGGGATGCGTAATGTTCATGGTTGCAATTAGTGGACCATGCCTAGTATCGCGTCGCAAAACCTGTTACAGCTTCCAACACTTCACGAGTGCCAACTTTTCGTTCACTTTTGAGCAGTGTTTTTACGGTATTACATTATGAACAGCACCTTGGGAATCTAGGGACGTCTGCCGGTGGGGCTGACAGCTTAGGTCTGACTTCTTAGAGTTTGAATCAGAGCCACATAATCAGTGAAAAGTGTCCGGCAACCTTACTGTTGCGGAGTCTCGTGTGGAAGTGACTTTGTCGAGTGTCCTTATCATGACAGCTTTGAAATTGTTCTAAACTTATGGCCAAAATTTGGGCAAATTTTCTTGCAGGAGAGAATGGCTACGAAGCATCCTCAACTTCTTTACGAGTCCAAGTTGTACCGGATCCTTCAAGGAGGAAGTAAGGGAATATAATCCCTTCGGCGCCTGATCAGTTTAATAAAACTTTGGTTCCGAAATAGTTCTTTGTTGTTGTAGTATGACGTGGCGTGATATTTAGTAGACTTGAGTAGTTGCAAAAGTGAAGAGTAGCACTGCTTATCATGTTAGGTGCTTAATGACCTTAGTCTCTATCGTGAACTACGCGAAGTCACTTTCTGTGATTCTTCCGAGCCATGCATGTTCGTATGTATTGCAGTCCTTAATGCTGCGCATGTCCTATCATTTTTCGTGTCGAGCTCGTAATAGTTTTCATCAATTCGTTTTTTCTAATATGCGTTTTCTTCATTCTCAGCTGGGATTCCCAATATAAGATGGTTCGGAATCGAAGGGGACTACAATGTACTGGTTCTTGATCTTCTGGGACCAAGTCTTGAAGATCTTTTTAACTTCTGCAGCCGGAAATTTTCCTTGAAGACAGTTCTCATGCTCGCAGATCAGCTGGTACGTAGATTCTGGCGTGTTCATAAATCTCGGTCTCTCTGACCTAGGTAGTGTTTTCATTAAGTAATCGATTATCTGATGGCTTGATTATGGCTGCAATTAACTGTCACAAGGTAGTCTGGTCCTGGACAAACACACTGTGTACCAGCTCTCGAATTGATTTATTATAATTCTTTTTCTGTATTTGTCCTCAATTCTGCAGTTTTTGGTAATTTTTTAGTTTCTAACTATATGTATTTGAAGAAATTTATAAGCGAGTTTGTAGAAACCCTAATTTTTCTCATAAGGGTCAAGCTGTTGAATTCTTTTTTATACTCTCTCCTGGGCGAATGCAGATCAACAGAGTGGAGTATGTGCATTCAAAGAGTTTTCTTCACAGAGACATAAAGCCCGACAATTTCTTGATGGGGCTAGGGAGGCGAGCAAATCAGGTACTGAGAATGACATATACATGGTTAGGTCAGAATGTCCGGTTTTGTTTTTCACGGGCATTGTTCTTGTTGGTTCTTCGTGTTTTACCTGAGGAGCAGCTTCTGATGTACTTCTGTACTCGAATCGTTAGATCGCTAGAAGCTGGGGCTGAAATTCAGCAAATTGGTTTATTACCTTTATGTCCTCATTCATGATGTGTTCATATATAATGCTTCTTTAGCCAGCACTGTATTTTCTGACGTATGCGTCTATGAAATGCTATACGTGTAGTCCAAGATTTAATTTTCCTACTTGTTTATATGCCTGAGTGACAATGGTTTAGTCTTAAGTTTTCACATGTTAGGTATCGGTTTGTTCAGGTTTACATCATCGATTTTGGTCTTGCGAAAAAGTACCGCGATCCCTCTACTCACCAGCACATTCCTTACCGGTAATTTCGGATCTTCTGTAATTTTTCTTTATTTGGGGCTGAAAGTACATTCAATTGGTATATACAGTTATTTTCCTTATCCTACTACATTTATCCTCTGTAAGTTAAATGTTAGTGTTTTTTCTTGTTTAGGGAGAATAAAAATCTTACTGGAACTGCCCGGTATGCAAGTATCAACACTCATCTTGGCATCGGTAAGTTAAATCTGTATTCCTAGAAACTATCTCTCCGTTTGTGCATTCTTTAAATCTTATCCCATCCCTTTTTTCCTTCGTTTAGTTCTGGACTTGTGCTTGTGCTAATAAGTCATCTCTTTGCGTGCAGAGCAAAGCAGGAGAGATGATCTGGAGTCTCTTGGATATGTCCTCATGTATTTCCTGAGAGGCCAGTAAGTTATCGGCTATTAATAATTACTTAACCCAGCTTTCGGAACCACAATTCAGATTAAGCCAGATTCTGCAGTTATTAATGATCAAGTTCAGGATGAAGAGAATATGGTGAATCTACCCTTTTTGGTCTTCTAGAAGAAATCAGCATCCAGCATGTGTATGGTCGTATAAGATAATGCTGCTGCAGATTTTGACTCCGCTATTTGTGGTACAGTCTTCCTTGGCAAGGGCTGAAAGCTGGAACTAAAAAGCAAAAGTATGAAAAGATCAGCGAAAGGAAGATGTCGACTCCCATTGAGGTATGAATCCTCGTTTCACTAGAAGCAAACTTATAGGGTTCAGACTTTTTCAAGGTTGTACATCGTTTCAACTGATGTTGTGTTGTTGGGTCGTGTGCAGATCCTATGTAAAGCGTACCCAT
Source organism: Neckera pumila (assembly GCA_963969595.1). Classification (NCBI taxonomy): domain Eukaryota; kingdom Viridiplantae; phylum Streptophyta; class Bryopsida; order Hypnales; family Neckeraceae; genus Neckera; species Neckera pumila. The sequence continues at coordinate 48,233,797 of OZ018408.1, read as the reverse complement.
CTGAATTTGCTTCCTACTTCCACTACTGTCGGTCTCTGCGGTTCGATGACAAACCAGACTATGCGTACTTGAAGAGAATTTTCCGAGATCTCTTTATTCGTGAGGGTGAGTATCTTGAAGATAGAAAATATTTTCTGTTACAAGGTATTGTCTGTGGTATTATTCCAGAGAGTTTGCAGTTACATGACTCTATATTACATGGAAATTGCACACGGAAGTTGCTTAGAGTTCTTATTTTCGGCTGCTTATTTGCCTTAAGAACATCCTTGTAGTATTTGATATACTAAGCTGCTGCTATCTATCCCCATTACAGGTTTTCAGTTTGATTATGTTTTTGACTGGACAATTCTGAAGTATCAGCAGTCACAAATTGCCGGTGGTCCCTCCCGGACAGTGGTATGTGGGATTCACTTATCTGACCTACATATTTTGCTGTTTTCATGACACTGTTTTCTCCAATTTCAAACGTCTCTTTGAAGACTGCAAGAGAGACCCTACAGCCTATCAAGAACGATGATGCCTTTATTTTATTTTTTTCAAAAATGTGCACATTTGACCTCCTATTTGAGGCTCGCATCTGGAATGCTTGAGTGAAATCTGTTTTTCAGATCCTAGAATTTTCTGATCTGTGGACCTCCACAATTATGTCTTTGGTGTATGTGCTTTTATTTGACACTTTTTTCTGTTTGTCTAGCCTGCGCCTGGAGGGACAAGTGGGGCAGCAGCAGCAGCAGCAGCAGCAGCAGCAACTGCAGGTGCAGGAACTGGAGTCGATCGGTCATCAGGAGGTCAGAACCCACGAGACACACTGCGGACTACTGAGCCTGCTGATGCTGCTCGACGTCGACTAGTTCCTGGGAGTGGCTCTGGTGGAACGAATCCATTAGATGCACCAAAGCATAAGAGCCCCGGTCATGATGAATCTATCACAAAGGATACTGTAAGCTTTTCCATCTAGATTTTTGTGAATGGTCGTGAGGGGGTCATTTCTCTCAGCTGTTGAAGGCTGAGTTCAGAGTTCAGACATATTGAAGCTCTCTGGGTGCGAAGTCACTTGGCTTTTCTGACTCTGTCATCTGGGTGTCACCTCAGGCACTTGGCGGTTTAGCAGAACCCGAGCGCATGCATGCATCTTCCTTCGTTCGAGGAGGCTCATCATCAAGGAGAGCTGTCCTTTCAGGCACCAGGCCAGCAGGGTCAACAGATGCCGTAGATGGTTCGCGGTCGCTGGCGAGCAAGGTTAATCCCACCAGCTTGCGCTCATCAGGAGGAATGCAGAGGAGCTCTCCGGTGGCGTCCACGGATCCTAAGCGGACGGTATCTAACCGCCATCCGCCGCCTAATGTTATGGGGCGGAATTATGATGCCGCCATGAAGGGAGTTGAGTCTCTTTCTGTTGAGGTGGATCAAAGCCAGTAAAAAAGTAGGCCCCAGGTTTGTGGCTAAAGGACAGGGCTGTTTACCTCCCTGTCTCTTAAGACCAAACCCCACTTACTATTATTTTGTTACGTAGCCCGGGAGAGTTGTTTTATCCGGCAATAGCCCTGATTTAGGACAAACAGAAAAACATCACCCAGGCCTACATGTGTGTCGGAAGGCATTTCAGTTTCAACATGAAATGACTTACCTTTAATTGATGAAAGTACTAACTTTTCTTGCTTTTTTGATAGTAGCTTTAACTTGTCAGTCTTACGACAGTAAAGTAAATGCTCCTGGCCGCTTTCCTAATACTTCACGAATTATATATGCTTCTCTGTAGGATAATAGTATCTTTCTTAGTCGAACCGAGTACTTCTAGTCATCACCCTGTTACCAACCCCCATTATGTATGATACCCCGAAGCTTGGTAACGGGCTTGTCGATTTCTTTAATTTCCTCTTAAAATTTTAATTCCTATGATAATTTTGGATTCTAAATTCGGTCACTGTATTATACTTATCCTTTTCTTCGGACACTTGACGTGTGTTGGTCTTTTAGTCACATGCCAGTTTTTAAGGTTATGGTTGTTCTTGTGGATTACTTTCATCAGTTCGCCTTTTGGTTATCGATGAAGTTAATTTTTAATCTTCTAAAGAGTGGTAGCTAGTATATGCGGTTTTTGTAGTACTACTGTGCATCATGGAGTCGCTGGCTAGCTATTCAATCCGAGTTTATTAGCAAGAAATGATGAGTGGTGAGCTGGATTGGATTCTTCTCGGACATGTGGGCATGGCTTACGTCTGGGCAGCCTGGCGGTTGTGCAGGGTCGAGATTCATATGCTGGAAACTCCGGAAGAAATCCTAGTTCCTCTCGAAATTCGAAAGAGTGAGGCAGCAGATGAGCTGAAGCTGGCATGGGTCCTTTTATCTGGTTCGAAGAACGCTGCAGCTTTATGATCTGGCCTTTTGTAGTATCTGCTGTGCTTCTTCGTGAATATCTGGCCGTTGTATTTGATCACGGAACATCAGGTTCGTATGTTGATGAGCACGGGCGTCCAGTACAAGAGGAAACAACTTTTAATTACCTCAGTGGGGAAGTGTTGCCTTGCCTCGGGTCGTTGGGAATCATGATTTTTATGTTATGTGATAATTCCCACCTCTGAGCTGTTTGCCCTCAGCCATGGTATACTATTCTTCTTTCATAGCTTGTAGTTAGGAAAGCCCATTGCCACCTTTCAGTGCATGTTGAGAATATGGTTGACAGCGGGGGGCTGTTTATTTAGTCTTTTACGATAAAGAGGATCGAAATTTATCTTTCTGGACCGCTGCACAGACCTTGACGATTTGTGGCCGTTCCTGATTACGAAATGAGCAGCTGCGTAGAGCAAATAGTAGTTGTTATTGGTGTACATTCGTCTGTTGGAAGTCAAGAGAAAAAGGCTTGTATTAATTGATTGCTTACTGACTGCAAATTTCTTTTTCGACCTTAAGTTCACTGCGGAATTCCTTCATTGTGGCATGAGTGTAACTGAGCTGTAAGGAACAATTTCATGATCATTTTACGCCTCCCTGTTCTTTGTGTTTTTTGTTTCCAAAGCATCTCTGGTGAATTTTATGACTGACCTAACTTTGCAGTCTTTGAAGTATGACAAGGATTTTGTCAAGTCTCAGAATACAGGGATACTCGAGTGACAAGTTTGCAGGATTGAAACAAATATGTATGCGTGCAATGCAACTGACAGAACTATGTCCCAAGTGACTTATTTGAAATTTTGAAGTGACTTTACGATAAATCAACCTTTCAAGAATGTAACCCAGTTGATGCAGCATATGTTTAGAATTATGTTCATCTAGTAATTGGATGGTCCTACCCTTTGTGGTTACTTCAGGTTCTCATGTGACATTGATCAATTCCAAGGGTGTTCAGGCAACTCCTGAAGAATGTAATTTCTTATTCCCCTTTTTCCCTTTTTCTTTCCCTTTCTTCTTCTCTACAATCCTTGGTTGTGTAGCCTGCACAGCAGAGCAGAGCAGTGCAGATTGTGAGTAAACCCGTGAACTGATTTGCAGCATTGGGCATCATTGAGAATGATCAGCTAACAGAAGTGATTACGGCCACTTATCTTGAGGGGGTTGTCTACTGTCACCTTCCATAGTGGTCTCCAACTTTGAAATGAGTGCATAAGAAATCATCACGCAGTGAGTGAGAAAATTTGAAATCATCACGCATTGTGAGAAAATATGAACTGATTGCTTGCATAGGAAGTCATCATAACGCCAAGTGAGAAAGTGGCAGTAAGTGGCAATTAACGTAGGAGGTCCAATAACTGGAATAGATAGGGGATGCATTTAGAACCCAGTCGATTTAAGGACCTCCTATGAGATTTATGAGATTCATGCACTTTCATACCTCCACAAGAGCAATTGTGGCAGCGGCACACTGAGCTTCCAAGTCCAGGTTTCTTTGTTCCAACTGCCTGTTCTCTGCACAAATTTCAGTAGCCTGCTGGCTGGTGGGAAAGGACGAAAATGGGTCTCCACGGATGTCTGCCCAGTTGGGACGAGGGGTCATGGTCTCGGCCTGGCGCTCGAGTTTCTGCGCCGTTTGCAGTTTGGCTTCGAGGTCGTAGAAGTCGTTTTGCAAGTTCTGGAACAGCTCTTTGGACACTCTGACAAGAGCAAGACAACCATGGAAGGTAGCTAAGCTACTAATCAGAATTCAAGGTCTAATTAGATTGCAGCAAACTTGAGATAACAAGACCAAATCCTAAAAAAAATTTGATTCACTTCACCATGTTTTTTCGACTGCAAAATTGGTCTCACTAACAAAAATTTTCCTTTGTAGAAATTAATTAATACAATACAGTAATATTTCAACCTAAATTAGTTTAAGTGTATTGCAATGAGTTTGACGTTGGTAATTTAGTCACTCACACGCACCATTAGGTTGAATCAGTGAAGTACAAGTAACCAAAAAGTGTATGAAGAGAAGGTGCTTACATGGCTCCTGTGTGGCCTGCTACCTCCTTGAGATACATAAGGTGTCATAAATGCATGCAACGGACTACTATAAGCCTATTTTCTCATCCCAACTTGCACATCTCTTCCCAAGATGTTCCATAATTACGTATCAAATTGCACAGACGATGTAGCATAACTAGCAACCATAATTAACAGAATTACAGAAAGATTTGTGATATTGGTACCCATCAGCTGCTTCTTGACGAGAAGCAGCGAGATTTTGTTGAAGACGCTGCACCTCCTTGGTGAGGTCAACGTAGCGAGCATGCAAGTTCTCGTATTTGCTCACTTCCTCTTCCTGCCGTTCACATCTGAAATGCATGAATACTTCGACGGAATAGACGTTGAAAGAATAAGCAAGGTGACTTGAAACTTTCGAATTAACCCCTACAAGACCCAAGGAATCATAGTTCTTGACTGACTGACTGACTGATTCAATCGATCATCTTCTGAAAAAAGATGGCGATCAATTTGTATCACCAGAATCAGTGAAGAACATAGCATGCGTTGGTCAAAAGAAAGAATATAATTAGGAAATAGAATGTCCACATTTGACTTGCTCAAAACTGCTACGAAAATCGTGAGGCAAACCACAGGGTTTTATAGAAGCTGCAATGTTAGTACTACAGGGATAATTCGCTGAACTGCAAGGGAAATTTTTGCAGAGAAAGTCACAGAGCCTTGCTGTTTTGAAGATATGGAAACAGTGGTAGCATAAATGAAAAGCTGTTTTGAAGATATGCTTACATATTGGGCTTTGACGGTCGACGCGTCAAGAACGAGGGCCCTTGACTGAGTAACTTCATGATCGAGCTCCGACGCCTACAGTGCGGTCAATCCACATTAAAGTTTAGAAAAAAAATAAAAATTCGTGACGGAATCGAAATAGTTTGTCCTTGAGAGTGACGCGCTTTCTAATAAAATTCTACAAACAATGCGATTTGCGCATGATCAAACCTTTATGGTGGCTTTCCTCAATGACCTTTGCGTTGACTCTAAGTCCTTTTGGAGTACTACAACCTTGGCCTTCTCGTTCACAAGAAGATCATTCAACTCCTGCAACCAAACACGATTGCACTACAATTGCCAGATCAACACAAAGCCAGAAAATCAACGGTAAGTCAAAAGAATTCATCTATTCACACTTGGTTGACTTTCAATTCGCAAGCGGTCCAAGTGTGACCAAGGAAATATCTAAAGCCACAGGCCTTCGATTGGAAAATGTGGTTGACTACTGTCACTTCAATAGTGGTCTACAATCTCCCACATGAAAATTGAATACGAAAAAATATACAGTGATAAAATTCAATCTCAACAGATTTGGCTGCTCTTGCTCGCAAAGTGATCTCTCCAGAGCTCTATAAATCCCTACCAAATCATACTCCTACACATGTTAAAATGTTTACACTGACGCAAATAGTATCCTCTGCCTTATGAGTTTTGTCAGAGGCTTGTGACGAACCTCATTGTGTTGCTGGATGCCATCGGTGGCGGCTTGATTCTCACTCACCATCTTCTTCCACCGCTCTTGCTGTTCGAGCATGCTTTGATATTGAGCCTCCAGCTTTCCCACAAGTTCAAAATACGGAACCTGGCAACGGCAATGCCAAGGTTGCTAATTTCAGATAAAATTCTAATCAAGGCACAACTAACTTTCAGTCAATGTTGCTTACCTCAGATAAAATTCTAATCAAGGCACAACTATCTTTCAGTCAATGTTGCGTATCTCAGCTACCATTCTAATCAGGAAACAACTACCTTTCAAGCAAGGGAAGGAATGTGAGACCTGATCGAATGTGCCACCCTCATGGGGAGTGATGTAGTTGCTGTAGATGGCCTGCTCCAAGTTTTGCAGAATGGTGCGCAACACGCGCGAGTAGGACGTGTCCATGTCGCTAATCTCGGCCAGCAGCTGCACGCTATGCAAGCAAGAGATCGGGAAGAGGGTCGTGAAAAGATAAGTGTAAGACGACGAGCACTTTGAAGGAGGTAGACAGTCAGGGAGGCTTACGAGGCAACAAACGCTGGCTCTGTAAACGTCAGGTGCATCCTCGTACTTGCCAGGAGTGATCGGCCGTGCTTGCGGACCCGCCTTCCCCAACAACTCCATCAGCTTCACCTTCACGAGGATACGAAGACATTGCGTAAGATACCATCCAATACATTGACTGAGAAAACAATCTGAACTAAAGAGAGTTTGATTCTTCTTGAACCCCACCGAGATCTCTCCAACGAGCTCCCAATTGAGTGAAATCCCAAAGAAAGCACACTCGTACCGATGCATACGTTGCCAGAAATAGTATTCTCAAAGATCAAACCAGCAGGTGGTGAAAGGGATTCAAAGACTATGGTGGTAGCAACCCTAACCCTACCTCGCAGTAAACGGCCTTCGATTTGAAGTTGGACTGTTTGAGACTCCCATTGCCAGCTGGTTTGGCTTGCACCTTGGGCTCTACGCCCGGCCTGTCGTCCAAAAATTTGAGCGCGCTGTCCTCTGCAAATTCCATGACGGGCGTCTCGTGTCTTGGCTTGCCCCTGCACTCCAGCCGATGCCGCACTTCGGGCTTCTCCTCTTTCGGTTTGGGACGCGTGGGCAGGATCCTCACCAGCAAATCGTGGACACTGCCGTGGCGCTCCGGTCCACATTGCAAGGGCTTGATCTTCTGCTTCCGCAGGCACTGCTTGCACGTCTCGTGCTCGAATTTCTCATCGTCGTGGTCGTGAGTACACGTCATGGCTATGGCGATTACTAAAACTCCCGCAATCGTCTACCTTGTCGCAATCCCGTTTGATCAAGAGAAGAAAACCAAGTTGCGACTCAGGTCAAATCAGGGCTTTCGTTTGTCCGATTGCATTTCTCTCTTGACCAATACATGCGATGTTCTTCACTGACTCTGGTGATGTAAATTTTGGCTGCATCTGCATTCTATTATTTTCGCAACTCGATCAAGTGGCCATCTGAACACCACAAATCCTTGGTCTAATTCGCACGTTCGATCGTTGGGGGACTATTGCAGCAGAGGTGATGGTAGAGTTGCAGATTTTGAATTCTAGAACGTGATCGTGATCCCCCGTCATGATAACGGCGATCACTAGAAAGCCTGGATCGTCTACCTTGTTGCAATCCGGTTAAAAGGATCGAGACAAGAAAACCCAGTTGAGACTCAAATCAATTCAGGACTTCCAATTGTCTGATTTTATTTAAATCTTGAGGCAACACATGCGATGTTCTTCGCTGATTCCGGTGATATAAAATTTGGCCATATCTGCATTCTATTATGTTCACAGCGTGATCAATTGGTCTTCTTAAAACCATGAATCCTTGGTCTAATTCGCACGTTTGTTCGTTGAGCTACTGTTGCAACAGAGGTGATGGTAGAGGGTGCAGATTTTGGATTCTCGGAGATGAAATACTGGCAGTGTTACGAAAAGACTCGCAAATTGACTGGCGATCAATAACCCTAATCGAGTCTGCACAAAATTCTCGGTAATGCGTGGACTGATTTGAACTAGACCTCTGTTGTGCAGCAATGAGATTTGGGGTCGAAGGGGTGCGTTGGTCGTCACTGGGCAGTTCAGCTGAACCGGCCGGCCAGGAATCATCGCATAACCGACGGAGTCGCAGTTCACCCTCCACTCTTTCCACCATCATGCAAACCCTAAAATTTTTTACTTTTACGGAAAACCAAACCTTGAGCCCTACGTGACCTAATCTGTGAAACAGAATATTAAAGAAAACCAGGCCTCGAGTAGTGAGCCCAATTTTCTTAACGTCTAGTTACTGCAGAATTGAACAAAAACGAAGTACAATAGATAGCAATGGGAAAGTGGGCAGGCAAACTAGAAAGTTCTGGAGTGTTGACGAAGCCACAGACCTTTATAAAACCTTTGGCGACCAGCCAACTTACCGATGTTTCCTCATCTTACGCGATTGCAAGAGAAGAAGTGTCACAGTTTCTTCGTCTCTTTGTAAGACACTCTCTGGACCCCACCAAAGTTTATTACGGAGTATTACTGTAGTGTGATTTGGGAAGCTTCACAGGAGCATACCGACCGTAGAGTCCGAGGTTTTTATGTGACCACCACCTTTCCTGCCAACCTTCAATTACACTGAATCTCAAACTGATCTGCTGCTGCTGCTTCGTCTTCTTCTGCTGCCGCTCCCAGTTTGATTTCAATTTGAACGGACACGTTTTCTTCTTTCTTTCAGAGTGTTGTGGTTCTCGTGCTCTTTTTACTACTTTCATTTTGTAGGATTTCGATTCTTTCTCACTCGCTCATCTGGGCTTCTTTGGGCTTGTTACTTGAAGGTACGTGCTCGGCCAATATCGATCGTGTACACGCAGTTTCGCGATTGCTCGGGGATGCTTTAAATGACTGCGAGGTGAAGAAATTTGGCTACATGCTTGGTTGAGGTGCGTTTTGGAATTGGACATAACTCAACTTTCATCACTTTGTTACTTGGAGTTCCACGTCGGGGTTGAATGTTTCGTTGCGAGCAGCTGCTGGTGATGTTTGTAAACCCTAAATTTGTTATTAGACGGTTTGCAAGGCATTGGTTTTGAATTCGCTTCATTTGATGTTGGAATAATCAGATTGAGTGACGATTGCTACTTGTGGCCTACACTTTTTAACTTGAAATCCCGGCTTCAGTGAGTGAACTGGATTGGTGAGATTAGGCGTTCGCTGTCTGATAAGAGTTGTGTCTTCACATTAGTTTGCGCATCGGATTCCTGATTGCAGGGGACGTTGTGAATAGAGAGGACTGTTGGCGGAGGATTTTGAAGGGAAGAATGGATTTCGAATTGCGAGCTGCGAAAGCGAAATGGGAGAGGGAGCAGAAGGAGAAGAAAGAAAGTGCGAGGAAGCGGTTGGAGCTTGAAAGAAAAGCCAAAGATGAAGCTGAAAAACGGCAGGAAGCGATCAAAGCTGCTCAGCGAATTCGACGTATGGAAGAATCTGCTGCAGCTCTTGCGGTATATTGCTCAACCTCTAATGGAGTGCTTGCTTTTTCTTTCTTCAGCTTGTGTTAGGAGTCTCTTTCCAGGAGCTTTGTTTAAACCAATACTCTTGGTATGATAGCGATTTGAAACCCTAGGTAGCCAACTTCAATCCATCGGTGCAGTCTCAGTGCGTGGGAAATGGCTTGTTAGAATGGCAACGCTCATGATTTTCCAACAAGTTATCACTGAGAAGAAATGAGCGAGAAATCTCCAAAAAACGAGCTGCTTGGTGGCTCTGTAGTTTGCTGATATTATTGCTGCGCTGCTTGCTGTGATCTCAATACTTTGGGTTAAGAGGTGTCATGTAGCTCATTGAAAGTGCAATTTCAACAGTTTCCAACAAGATATCAGTCGAACCGTTTGGCTTAGAATTGAGTAGGAAATCACTTTCAAGTGTTTTGTGTGATCTCAATACTTTGAGGTATGAGGGGTATTATAGCTCATTAGCAGTTCATTTTCATTAGCTCTCCAACAAGATATCACTCATAACTTTTGGTTGAGAAACCTCGATTGGGTGCCACTATTTATTACGAAATCTCTGATTATCATGACCTCTTGTACTCGGCATTTTGGTTTAAGTCTTTCCCCTAGGTCTGTTCATTAATGTGGCTTCCCTTGTTAAGTTCAGGCATCAGAGCAAGAGCAAGAGGATCTGGAAGCTGGAGATGGGATCATCTACAATAGGGTATTTAAGGCTTTATCTATTGCAGGCAAAGGTGACAAAATTCGGTTACCTCCTTCGTCTTTTGAGCAGCTGTCTTCTCAAAGTGCGATTGACAAAGGCCCCATGTTTTTCGAAGTGTCGGCTGTTTTTCCACCGAGCCGTCCAAGCTCAGTAGCTTCGCTCCATATGGAAGAGGTAAATACCTGCCCGAAGCACCAAGCATTGGATTTCAAAGCTTGTTAAATTGAGATACATCACTTTGCTGTAGGACAATTTTGTGCATACTTTAAACTCAGAGAATTATCCTATTCTTACAATTTTCAGCATTTGAATCTTCTCCTCTAGTCTCATTATCTTGTGTTTTATGGTATTTACATTGAACCATTGTACTCACTTAGGATGAGAAAAGCTCAAGAATAAGGTCAACTCATGCCGGGGTGCTGGAGTTTACTGCTGAAGAAGGGTTTGTGGAGCTTCCTCCCCACGTCTGGGGTAACGCTGGATTTACTGACCCAGAGTATTTATCGAGTAGCATTCACAGGGGTACACCTGAGGCTAGAGTTCGTTATTTGAGGCTTCCAAAAGGTACATATGCAAAGTTGCAACCTGAAGGGCGAGATTTTGCGGATGTGCTCAACCATAAGGCAGTCTTGGAGACGGAGCTTAGGCAACATGCCTCATTGACAGAGGGTGATCTACTCACAGTCCAGCACGGGGGCGTTGATTACGGTTTGCGCGTTCTGGAACTGAAACCTCAGAGTTTTGTTTCTGTGCTAGAAACGGACTTGGAGGTTGATGTTGTTGGAGCTGGTGAAACAGCTGCGAGCTCTCAGAGTAGATTGGCGCCTCTTACTTTAGGAAAGGTGGAAACTGGTCTGGTAGAAGAAGGCAAATATTCATACTACCGCTTCACTATCGATTCACAAGTTGAAAAAGGCGTTGAGGCAGGTACCTTGGATGTCTTGGTACATCTAGAGCTGGAGAACAAAGGAGGCGATGCCGACTTGTATGTGGCTGCTCATCCAGTCCTGTTTCCAACCAAACATCAACACCAATGGTCGTCCCACGACATGGGATCTAAGGTCATATGCATGACTGCCCCGCCAAGTACGACGAAGTCTGTTCGTGCTGGTGGTTTTAGTGTTGGAGTTTTTGGTTTCCAAGGGCATGCAAGCTTCAGGTTGTGGGTTGAAGCGAAGGCCACTGAAATTGGAGCTAGTCAGGGACAGAGACTGGGAGCATATGCAGGCGACAAAGAGGTTGCGGGTAGTAGTACATCTCAGCCAGATGATGGTTTCAGTCTGTGTGAGAACTGCAAACAATCGGTACCAGCGAGGACTCTCATGCTTCATGAAGCTTATTGTAGGTAAACCCTTATTTGACACAGTTTGAGTGATTACCCTCTGGGAGCATGCAAATTTTGTTATGTAAATTTCGCATGGTGATGATTTCTTTAATTCAACCTATTTGGTTCATGTATGTGGCTTACTTTTTCGTGTATGTTGTGAGCCTCTGCACAGAAACTCACTTTATGGGGACGTCTTTGGGTCAAGCCTCTTGGCGGACGTTTCTTTTATTAATGGGTTTCTTTGTTCTTGTTACAGACGTCACAACTTCGCATGTCCTCACCCAGGGTGTGGTGTGGTGCTGCGCAAAGGAGACAAGGACAAGCATGCGCATTGCACAAAGTGTGGGCTAGGATTGACAGCGGAAGAACTGGCCAAGCACATGAAAGTGTTTCATGAACGGCTCAAATGTGAATGTGGAGTTGAGCTTGAGATGGAAGCCATGGTAATGATTTCAGCTTCTTTATGGTGTCTCTGCATATTAAAATTTTGCTTCGTATAATCTACCAGTTTTTACCTTTTTATAAGTTTTGTCTCTAATCGACCTTTCCTGAAACCTTCATTTTCTGTTTCCATCAGTTTTGCTTATCTTGAGCTGTTATTCATCTTCTCGAGATATGCTACAAATGAGCTTACTCACTTTTAAATCTTTTGTGCGTGTAGGTTGAGCATCGTGCATCGTCTTGCCCTAAGCGATTGGTCAGCTGCCGATTCTGTGGAGACATGGTGCAAGCTGGTGCTGCTGCTGACAACGTGCGTGACAAACTAAAAGGACTCAACCAGCACGAAAGCGAATGCGGCGCTCGAACTGCAAATTGTGATCTCTGCGGGCGCTCTATCATGTTGAAAGAGATGGACATTCACACAGCTGCAGCTCATGGAACGGACCAATCTGGGGATTCCTCCTTTCCTAGGCCAGGGGTGTTGTTTGAAGACCTTGCACCTTCACCTTCGATTGCGGGGATTCCATTTGGGGATCTTGCAAATGAGCTTGGGAGAAACAGGATTGAGAGCCCATCACAGGACGTCCATGTGGAGTGCCCTATTTGTTTGGAGAATTTTAGAGGAGCGGACCGCGAGCGACAGCTGAATGCACATTTAGACAGGGAACACTTCTCAACGCAGCTTCCAACAGCGATGGATCTCGATGATTTGCCTCCTGTACCTGCACCTGCACCTGCACCTGCCATTCCAGTGCCTAACAACACGCTCCGAAGCTTGACAGTATCGTGCCCAATTTGTGGCATGGCTGTCCATAGTGAGAGAGATCTTAGCCAACACATTGACCTGGTCCATTAGGAGGGGCTTGGAGAAAGGTTTTGTTGGACTGAATTCGATTCTTTCCATTTTGATTGTTCCGAACTGAAGCTCCAACGAACAGAATGTTCAGTGTACAGTACAGAATCGAGTTGATGTACCGGAACCCTGATTGATGTGCTTTCTTCTGAATTTATTGAAGGAAGCTAGTTGTCTCTTTTATGAAATTATATCATTTCAGTTTTGGTCTAAGATGTGTTCTTGAGTCTTATGTGCCTGATTCATGTGAATTTGTGGTCGTTTTTCTTTCTTTGCAATATGGCAGGATGTCTGCAAGCGGAGTGTGTACCCAAAAGTGTGGCCCAATAAATTTAGCCAGTAGAAAGATGCTCTTTGAACAATGTTCCATACAAAGTTATTGAAATTAGGGCATGGCTTAAGAAATCTACTGATTCCATTTTGACCTTAACTAACTTTTGCATATACGATTGAAGTCTTATTTTTGGACTCAACTAAATTTAGCACCAAGTTGTTTATATTTGATGAAAATATCTGACCCGAGTGACTACTGAAATTTGTTTAGTGCAAGGCAACCAACCTTATTGTCACCACAATTTTCTAGTTTGATCCCTTGGAAGTAAGATCATTTTTTCACTCAAACATGCATAATTATCAATGAAGCTAGTAGGAAGTGGTTTTAAATTTTTCCAATTGAGTGTGTAATTTCTATAATTTTGTGGAATACGCAGTCAGAAAATGCATATAATGCACGACTTTTACCTTTGGAAGGCCCAACCGAATCTTCAGATCTATACCGGTCATAGTCTTCAGAGCTCGGGGCACTTGAGCATCACACTGACCCCCGCTTAGCAAATAGGTCTCAAGTTTAATAAGATTAAACTTGTACACTGCTTGCATAAGATTGCCATGGCGGTGCAAGCAAAGCTCAATCCAACTTTTAATTGCAATTTGAACTATTAATTTGTATAAAAATGACGCCATTACAATTACTGTCTGACGATTTTACTCCATCATCATACGTCTTTGGCAACAAGGTAACTACAACAGTCTTGCCATATCAGTACTCCCTTACACGAGATAGGAAAGAATTTAACTACTCACTAATCATAACGCTAGGTATTATATTTTGAGGTACTCGAATCTCCTGTGCACAAAAATTACTGATGAAATTCCTTCATCGATCACACATTCCTGGCAAGACAGAATGTACACCATTTCCAATGTGGAAACGTGCGCACTTGCTCCTTACTTTCACAAGATGTGAAAAGAACTCAACTATGTTTTTCCTAATCATCGAGCTTAAGATTGTATTTGGAATCCTAGAATAGATCTCCATTGCATAGAGATGACGCGTGATGAATTAATATGCTTTCTCAATCACAACAACACCATTTCTAATGGTGGAAATGCGCAGTTCCTTTCACAAGATGTGAACGGAAGTCAACTATATATTTCCTAATCGATCACCAAGCTTGGAATTATATTTGAAGTACTAGAACCTCCATGGAATTAGAGATTGCTGCATGGACTTGTTCGATCACACATGCATCCCTGACTAGAGAGCGCCACCGACCAACACCATTTCCACTGCGGAATCTAAGCTTGCAATTACTCCTTTCGTTACACGAGCTGTGGCAAGAACTGGTGCAGAATGAGAGCCAGGGTACAACCCCAGAGAGCGAAGAATGTGGGGAAGATGAACACCCCCCCAGCCGAGAACCGCTTCTTCGCCTCGCCCGACAAGTAGCCTCGCCAGTACTGCACCCTTGCTCCGAAGTAGCAGAAGCCCAGCACGGCGGTCACCCGCGGGTATGGCAAGCCGCCCAAGAACAGCACCGTGATCACGCTCGGAAGAAACTCCAAAGTGTTCTGGTACGCGCGTTGCACGCAGTTGAACGCCAACCCTTGCTTGTGCGACTTCTCGTCCGCGTACATGGTCGGGTAAGGGACGTTGTACTGCCTACGAGCCCCGCCCACCTGCACAGACAGATCCAGTCGTCAATCACACGCGGCACTACAACAGGAATTGAACTAGCGGTTGCAACACATTTTGCGATGGTTTTGAAGCGGTTTTGTATTTTGCCTTCAACTCATTGTCAAACCACTGCAACGGTGCTGCAAACTTCTGGCAAAAGTCTTGGTACGTTACGGAACCAATATGCATACATAGACTATTTTGACAATATTTGTCAAAACTCAACTTAGTGGCCCGATGTATCTGTAGAGTACATTTGAAAATTTAAAATGTACATTACAGATACATAATGGCAGAAAAAGGGTCCCTTACCGTAGGTCTTAATGAGATTTAGACTCAATGAGATTTCTGGGATCTTTTGGGGCGATCTATGGTTACCATTTTTCTGCTGTTTAACTAGTGAGGTTTTTTACATGTGCAAGATGGATTTTGGAAGCGAGGAGAGGCCGGAATGAAAAACTCTGTTATCAATTTACCAACAAGTGACTGGAAAGACTCCGCAGGTACATATCACCTTATTTTTTCTTTGTACAACTTGAGGTTTGCTTTTATTAGCTACACTTCAGTGTAGCTGATTGGGACTCTTTGTTTGAGCGGCTTTTTTAGTGCTTCAATTATCCTAAATCTGCCTGTTTAGAATCTAATGACTGGATGACATCACTATTCGCATTTCTGTACTTCAATGACAGGAATGCTTCCCATCTTGTTTAGATAGTAGATTGTAGTTTAGTAATATTTACCTTTTAGAAGTGTTTGTAGGATTTGTTCAGAAGATGTACCGTCATTTGACCTCTCAGTCTTTCCTTAGACAGTTCTAGAAGTAGTTGGGACAGCAGTAGTTGTGGAAGCCGATGTGCGAGACGCAGCGTTCTTTGTGAAATGAAGGTAACAATGCATCTCATCTTTAGAGGATTTGAGTATTTACAGTCTAGCCTGAAGTGGTTCCAACTCATGCTTGTGCAGGAAGTCATTACTGAGTGTGGAGGGATGAGCTGGGGACAACTCAAGCCAGTTCTTACTGATGCTGTAGTTCCACATTTACAACCAATTCAGGTCAACGATTTTTGTATGTTCAAGTTCGTGTGCTTTAAACTAGGTCTGTTTGTTGCTTTTGGATCAGAACGGGGGCCTGGCATTGACAAACGCTAGCTCTACTGTGAGGAAGTTTGAGCAGGTTTGTACGTGATAAGGGAGTCGTCGGTGCATAATGTTTTCATTTCTAAGTTCTCAGGAACACCACCTCTCGTAGCATTGCTATATATTTCAATCCCATATCTTAGTATGTTCTGGTTGATTCATTGTGACAATGGGCTTGCAGGAAACCTACGTCGAGGTCAGTGCAGATGTGGGGTTCCTTGATAGTAGTCTCGCTGATGGAGTTGCAAAGGCGAACCTTTTAGCTGATTCTACTCTTCAAAATGTCTATAATGCTATGGGTTTTGTTCCTAGAAGGTCTCCCGTAGAATTGAAGGCTTCATCTAATTGTTAACTTGATGTTGATATTTTTGAGACAAGAAAAGCATTGGTTGGTTTCTCTTTAGACGGGAAATTCTTGCAGCATTATCAAGACATTCCAGGATAGTAGAGAAAATTGAACTAGGGGTTGGTTTATTTACTGCTTTCACTGAAAGTTTCCAAGTGTCGCCTTATTTTGATTGATCAAAATTTTATGCTGATTTGAATCCCAACATTCTTGAAGAGCTGCCTCAATACACTAGGGCAGAATTTTTTTGTGCTCATCTTGGGTGGGAGGTGCTAGAAGCAATTGGAAGATGGGTGTTACGCATATGTTTTCTCTTTACTAAGAAATCAATTTTAGATTCGAGTACTTTTTCAGATCCCATTGAGTAAAGTGGGTTCTCACAATTGCCAAAGAATGTTCAAACACCTAATAGGGGTAGTCACAGCTTGTTTGGCAACACCGTGGAGAATGGAGATTGAGATTTGAAGAGGAAAAATAGGAGCCTACGGGGAGCCAACTTGGGTGAACAAGCTGTAACCACCTTCAAATGGTCCACCGTTGAGAATGGATAATGGAGATGGGTGGAGGTACTTGGAGGCCAACCCTACGCCGCCACGACTTTAATCTCCATTGTTCACCGCTTGCACACTCCCAACCTTCATTTCCAAATTAAGGTGGATGTTGAGGGTGAACAATCAATGTCACGCTAAGAATATTCCAACAAAAGGAGGCCAACCCTACGCTACCACCGCTTCAATCTCCATTGTTCACCTCAACTGTGAACAAGCCGTGACTACCCCTAATAAGTAATTAAGACCTATTTGTAGTGTACCAAAATGCATCAAAATTTTGGGAATAATGTTTTTAGTTTGAACTTCCTGTATATTTGTATTATCACATCTTTTGGTATCACATGTCACTGGACTCTCAATGTGATACCATAGAGGGATGGAATTGTAAGAAGGATCAAATTGTTTTGGACATTACCGTAATCATTTAGAGTCGAGGATCTTACCTCTATAATGTCAGACATCCTTGTTGCACAATATTTTTGCACTTGTTATCACACCGCCCTATGATAAACTTACAGTAAGAGATGTTTGGGTACAATTTGCACAAAACAAAGAATTTAAAATTTAACCGTTAAATGTTAAGAGTTTCTTTAGAAATGTTGAGATTGGTTTGGGTCATAGACTTTCAATGCGCAAATTTTGTTCTAGTTTAAAAAGAGTTTGATTAAACCTACATGAGTTTAGGTCCAAAATTGCTTCTATATACTTATACCAAAAAAAAGAGCTAAACTTTCATCTATACCCTCAGACACTTCCATTAGCTTTGTCATACTTTCAAGGGTTCCTTTGATCATAGAGCATTTGTTGTCCAATTCTTCCCAGACCATCATTCTTTGGAATGACTTCAAGTCCTTGTCTAAAACCAAGGAAGCAAGATGTCAATGAGAAGCATATCATTTCCCCAATTAGTCCAATAATCTATAGATTCGGCTTAATTTCATTAGAATTAGTATGGCCATGTGCCGTTGGCACAATTTTAGGGCTTTGCTTTGTGGCATTTGAACACAATTATGTTTTTTATTAAAAAAAGATGATTTTGTTTAATTTGGTTAATTTAAAAATAACTCTAAAATCTATAACTTTTACATAGAATATAAGGTCACAAAATTGACATGAATGGAAAGGTCTATGCTCAAAGGGATGAAAGAACTTTGTTTTATGGCATTTGGACGTGGGTAGGGATTGTTGTAATTTTAATTCAATTTTCTGGTTCGTAAAAACTTTGAAATTTGAGGCTCTGAAATCGAACGGGCATTAAAAAACGCACCTATAAATGGTTGTAAAATAGATATGAAGTGGTTCTTAAATAGAACACTATAATCATTGAATGAATCAAGGAAAAAAATATTGTTAATTGCAAGAGCCAATCATTCTCTTTGCTTTTCCAATCTTTCTTTAGAATTACAAGTGAATGGTTTAGGGAAGACCTAGGCTCATAAATGGGGACCTACAACACATCTCGTTTGAAAATTCATAACTAACTCAAAAATACTTCAAAAAATATGAAACCACTTGTATTAGATTCCTCATCTATTTCTCTTTCCCTAAATAATGAGCTAAAAATATTTCTATCAAGGAAACCACATGAAAAAGGCAGATCAGCCCTTAAATGGACAGTTCCTAAGCCTTCTACCTTAATAACTCACATCATAGCTTCACACACCAACGGTACAAAGAGCACCGCCTGAGGATTCATGGTTTCTTAGATCTTAGCATGACATAAGGTAAATGACCCCATTGCGGGCAAATGACCCATGATGGATACCTAATGACTCCATTGTGCTTTTTTAGACCACAATCAATGCCTTACATGGTAGTTTAGAGTAATTAGAGACCTCAATAGGTACTTCCAACTTTTCAGTGTAAAATTCTTTGTAAAAACTGATTTTTTAGGTCTTCCATGTTTGAAAATGTTGTGACTGCATTGGATAGGAAGATGACCATATTGGATTAAGATTTTGTTGGTCATGAGGTGGCCTACAGCCCCTATGGGCTGATCACTTCAAAAATTTAGAACTAATTCATACATGGTCCAAAAAATATAATTCCAAATGTCTTCACTGTCTCTCGTACTTATCTTTGTGTGGGAAAAAATTTAAAAAATTTAAGCAATGGCATGAGGGCACACTCCTAATTTTGACCGCAATGGGATCATTTACCTTACACATTACAAGAATTCTAAACCCTGCAAAGGGCCGCAAGTTTTTTATTTTTGGCACCTTCGCAGTGCAATTACAGAAAAAATAAAAAAATAAAAGTTTTGGAAAAAAATATTAAAAAAATAAGAAATCTGACATGGTGCTGACATGGCACCAACAATGCCATGTGAGCATCCAACTTTTTTAAAATAAAAAATAATTTTTTATTTCTATTTTTTTAATAATTGCACCTCGGGGGTGCAAGACTCGCGGCCCCTTCAAGGGCTGAAATTTTTCCTAATGTACATATAATCAGCAAACCTATCTTAAGGTATAGACTAGTGTGGTCATGTACCATATACCATTGGCACAATTTTTGTATTTTTGTGGCGTTTGGATATGGATTACGTTTTTTGTTTTTTTATTTTATTTTATTTTTTTCCTTGAAATACATAGATGATATCCATTGAAAGGGTATACAGTACAATGGCCGGCAATAGGTCTAAATATTGCCGTTTTTAGCAAATCAAAGAACTTTGCATAATATAGAATATAATTAATTATTTTGGTTATGCATAATTATCATTAAATTCTTACACAAAATCAGTCAATTGTGTCAAATTTCAAATTCAAAAAATCAAATCTTTTTTTTTGGTGATTTTTTAAAGTCAAATTTCATGGTTTCACATAATGATTTATTGAAACCATTTGGTGATGAATTTTCAAAATTTGATTGTGGAGATAAATAGAAAACATGCATATGCACATCTTTTTTTATCAAATTTTTTTCAAAAAAATTCCAAATTCATAATAAAGAGAGTTCAATGTTGAGGGGTCATCTGCCTAAATTTGTAAAATAGATATTTATTTACAATAACTAAATTTATAATAACTAAACAAAGAGAGTGCTTTTGTTCCAGGCCGGCACAACAACCCCATAAGAGCATCTCCTACACCCCTCCAAAAAAACCCTCCACCTCCAATTTTTGGATGATAAGCAATCAATTCTAGTATTTTCACAGTATAATTTTACTTTTCCCTTCAAATAAGGTCATATTTGAAGGTGTCACTTACCCCTCTATATGCTATATACTCTCTTGGGATTAACAAGTCATCATAATAAATGATAGCTTACTTACTGCTTTTGCAAGTTCTATGACTTATGATTGGTTGCAAGTATAATTTAGGGAGTTGCACTATTGAGGATACAAGTGGCCTTCTTCTCTACATTAGATGGATCTAGATTGAAGGATCCTGGTTATTTAGAGGGTTACAGGAGATGCTCTAAGCACTACAAGAATAGCGACCAGACCATCATCAATGCCAAAGGCCCTCCAAATGAAATCCGTCCAAGCCACAATAAACAACACTTCAGGGCCCAACTTTAAGTGAAGAAATATGTGCCCTCTCGCTCTTTACCATGCCAACTAACGAGTGGAAGTGCAGCAAACCTCAAATTGTGGAAGAAGTAAAGCTCTTGTTTTGCACCTCGCGGAAAGTTTGAAAAAACGACGCGTTACAGAAAGAACTTAAAAAAATGCAAGTCGCACAAAGACACACAATGGGCACAAGGTTTCAAGAACGCTATGGGAATGCAAATTTGCACCACCGCACAGTCATTGCACACTGTGCGGTGAAAGTCTGTAAGATTTTTTTAAAAAGATTTTAGCCTTGTTACTTTCAATTTGGAAGGAAATGTGTATGAGGAAATCATTTTGTATTTTTTTGGGGGGAAGTGAATCTTAATATGGCTTTGAATAATCGTGCCAAGTTTCACAGCTTGAAAGTTCCTATGGTATTGTGGAAAAGGATTTGAATTTTACCTATGTGGTGATTGGCACGTCTACCTTAATTATTTCTTCCCATTATGCGGTGGCAGGCTACTGGGCCAGTTTTTGAAGGGTCGTGGCTTTGTTTGTTTGCCTCCTCTCTCTTGATTTGTTCAGTTTTGTCTTGACTTTTCTCGACTGTTATCTTCAAAGAAAATACTCCGTATATTGAAATAGGAGATTGGGAGACTGCATTAAAGAATTGGACCTATGTAGCATATGATTGTGGTGTATTAACATGCCTTCTATAACACTATGTAATTTTTGTAATTTTTCAATATTGTTTTTCATTTTCAATAGAACATTTTTCTAAAGTCCAGAGAGTTTGGGAAGTGATATCCATATCATACCATTGCCCTTCAAAAGCCAATCATTCTACTTGCTTTCTTTATACAATATATCTTTACAAGTTGCAAGGAAACAAATTTTGATAGAACTTTAGTCACAAATAGGTGCCTACTATAAAAATCTTTGAAAACTCATAACTTATTCTACAAAAGTTCAAAAAATTTGAAACAGCATGGGTTAGATGCCAATTCTATTGTTCTTGTTACAAATTTATAGTTCAAGGAGTTTAGCTAGCTTAAAAAGAGCAATTAGCTTACGATGGACGCTGCGGACACTAATGTCGAATGGATGATAGAGAATCATTCCTTGCATGTAGGATAAAAGTGCCATTGTTCATCCTTGGAATTTTGTTTGAAAAGGCAAGGTCTTGCACAGTAGTTTGACTTTCAATGAGTGTTGTTGAGATTCTCCAAGCCAGTGATTCACATGTTAACCCCTATAGTTTCATGACTATGTTCTCACCAAAAACGCTCCAAAACTGCCATTTCTAATACAACTACCAAACTTTTGGAAAAAAAACAATTTTTGACTCATGTAACCGTAGGATCTTGTAGTATGATATTTTGAAAACATGTGGTAAAAATTTCAGAAAATTCCGCCGTGTGGATCATAAGATATAAGCATTCAAAGTCTTGAAAACCATTTTTTCAATCCTGCGAAAAACCGGGCAGCTGCACTTTGCAAGCTCACTTTTCAATGAAAAAATGCCTATAAAGGTGGTGCTTCTTTGAATTCAGTTTCCTAAACAAGTTGGCTATATGCTTGAAAAATTTCACATCATTTGGAATTGTACAACATATAGGAAAAAAATAGTAAGTAGAAAGAAGTAGAAAATGATTCAAAGTACTAAATTGTTAAAATTTTAATCATGGAATTTAAAAATACCAATCCCAATGGTTTTAATGTTGTAATAATCAATTTACATCCTAGGATTTTTTTTTTTCCAAAAATATTGAAAATTGAGTTAAATAAACGACTTTAAAGTTTTTTTTAGAGTAGACAATCCATAACTGCCCGCAAACCAAAAACCCTCATAACTTTTGACTCATTGAGTGAAATGGAATGACTCAAAGCTTTTTGAGTATATATAAATGTAGAGAACCAATTTCAAAAAAAAAATTCCGGAAAAAATGATTTTTTCTGATCTGCCCAAACTGCCCAGTTACAAAAAAAGCAACATATTAGGTCACAACTTTTGACTCGTATTTCGAAATGTCATGAAACTTGGTATAAATGGAGATATTCCTCGCCCCCACCTTCTATTAAAATTTCAGCCTCAAATATGGATATCTCTAGTCACAGGTACCTGCCCAAAATTTCTATACGGCCAAAAAACGCATGTTGGTCCTTTAGGGGTTAATGGAAAGCCAGTTTCTAAGGTGCCCCCCTTTGCATCCTTCCAAAGTTAAATTTTGTTGTAAAAAGGGGAGGTCTTCTACAGTAGTTTGACTTCTAGTGAGTAGATTTCTTTGTTACTATAGAAACAGAGAATGCACCTATTGGTCTAAAATTATTCCTCTTTTAGGATTATAATATGCAGACTCTAAAAGAAAGAACCGGAGTTATTTTACTCTCATCCCTGGCATAAAGGAAGCAATAGGAAATTTCGTCATAAACAAAATTAACAAATGAATGAGATATTACCGTACCCAAAAACTTCCATCATTTGGGGGAAGTAACTTACTGTACTGTACAGTACAGTAGGCAAAATCTATAAGCCCTTAACATTCCAGGACTAGGTTAAAGTTTAAGGTTTTGTAGGGTTTTAGGATTTATGCTCTCCCTCTCTGTCGCCTGCAGAGGAAGCGCAAATTTCATCAGGGCTTCATCAGTTCGATTTTTGCAGACGAGATGAAACTCACTTGAATTCGCATCCAAGGTACGGCAGCACACCACGCACATTTCGCTTGCTTAGCTTCAAGGAAGAACGAATTGTCACAGGTATAGCTGCAAGTCTCCTTATTAATTGAGCATTTTTTTTTCAATGCGTGTTTTCGATTGAATTTCTTTTTCGTTATTCATTGCATCAGATACCGAGATATGCTTTTCAAATTGAATTCCGAAACGTAGACTTTGCTTTTCATTTTCATTTACGACCGTAAATTCGTGGAGACAATGGCTCTGGATCGACCTGGCGTATGCTCTTTAAGTTCATAGCATTTGCGCAATTGTTTAATCTCTGAATGTGAACGAAGAAATGTTCTGTGATTTCGGTGTATTTAGGTCAAAGGTGTCTGCGCAGTGAAAGGAAGCGCGAAACCAGAAGATTGGCTTCGTAGAGATGGCGAAAGGAGATGACTCATTGGCGAAGAAGAAGACCAAGGCCATCCGGAAGCACAACCGAAGAGCAGGAGCTGGTACCACAGAGGCAATCGAGGGCTTGCAGTCGCACAAATGGCGTCGAAAGGCCGGGACGCGACGTGTGTGTGAGGTATTTGCATCTTTCCACTTTTGTGCTTAAACCCTAAACCCTAGCTTTGAATTTATATTAGCAACCATGCAATGTTCTTTATTGATCCTGGTGATATGAAATTTACATCCTTCCGAATTGTGTGTCGCAATGTGATCATTTTAAATTGGTTAATCCGTGATCCTTTTGGGGTTAACCTCACGTGACCTTAATCTTTGTAGCTTTGTTTAAGCATCGAGTTATTCCTGGATTCTGTTCCTATATTACAGTAGAACCTCCCAAAGTTAATCCTCTCTAAACTAATAAAGTGTTGTCAGGAAGTATTGATTACCGGTCCCAACTTAACAATATGAACCACATATGAACATCATGACCCTCCCTAATGTAATAACCTCTCTAACTTGATGTGTCAGACCGGTCCCAACTCTATTAGTTTAGAGAGGTTCTACTGTATTTGGTCATATACCTGCCTGTTCATGTATCTAATTTTAAGATTATCGGTTTATATATCCTTGGAAATAACCATTTTCACAAATCATTTCCACAAAAATAACTGTTTTTGGTGACGCTAATTTCCCTCTCTCACTGATAGGACAAATCAGGTTAGCTAGAAGTTTACTAACCTAATGTGTGCCTGCACTTACAGGGTAAGTAATGGTGAGTTAGGTTTTCAAGTAAGCTAACCTCTACTACATGGTTGGTGCGAGCGGATTTGCACTGCAACCACGATTAGTTTACGTGTCCAAAATTGGGGAGTTTGGTTAACTTGTGGAAATAAATGTTCATTGCTAGTTACTTAGGAGTAACACCAATTTTCCAATTTGACATGTAATTAAAGTGTGCCTATACAATTTTGCGCAATTAGCTAAAAATCTGTTTCTGAGGTTTGTTCTTCATTTTCGTGGACGACAGGACATTTGTTTTTGGAGTTTCCAGGTCCTGGAGTTCAGCTTATAATTGAGTCTCTTCGACATTTGTTGTTACACCTGAGGTTCCTCATTGGGAATACGTGTTCCTTATGTCTGCCTAGGCTCTCCAGTTTCAATTTGATGACTTGATTTGAGATCCGGGTGATTACCATTTGATCTCTTATGTGTTTCTAATATCTTGTGTAAATTCATCTACAGGCAATGTGCTATTCTCTTTCCACACCAGAGGACCCGTTTCTTAACAGAAAGAAACATCACAAGAGGCGAGACTCTTTCAGGCGAATGGGTTTGCTGAAAGGGGAGATGACGCACCAACAAGTGATTTAAAACGTAGACTTGAGAGAACTTTGAAGAAGAAATTATCAGGAGCGTCTGACGTCGTGAAAGCTGGTGAAGACAAGAAGAGCTCCACACGATCAAATTCCAAAGTCTCTGACATTGGAGACGTCAGAACGACTAATTTAGCGCCTTTAAAGAAAGTTGTTTGGGATTTAAATTTTGCTCGGTTTTTAACGGAAGCAGACGGCCAGACGAATGAGGGGTTTGGTGATATCATCCAATTTTGTAACCCATTTTTTTGTCTTAAAGTACCCAGTGACGGTGTCATCCGAGTGGAGTTCAAAATTGGTCAAAATCGGTAGAAATCATTTCAAGAAAGGACAGTAGGATATCCGGTAAAGCTACAAACCCTCCGAATGTTAAGCCGGACACATTGGGTTGGCACGGCACAATTGCGAAATTAACCCTTGAACGCCGCCGAGGACGTTCTGCGTCCTTTGAATGACAAAGAATCTTTCCCTACAAGACAGAAGTGCAACTTTTCATCCTTGGTATTAGGAGTAAGAAGGAAAGATCTTCAACAGTTCTTTGACTTCCAATGAATGTATTAGGCTTTTTCAAAGTAGATGATGTCACACGGAATCACAATACATGATTTCCATGGCTACCGGTCCGTCCTTCAAGGGTTAAAAACAGAGAAAAACGGGTTTCGTAGTGAAGTAAGCATACCCATTCCTGTCCGTCTAAGCCATGTAGAGCAGACCATGAAGCCAGTGCACCAGACAAATGGACAGAAGGGAAGGCAAATGAGAGAGTGTAAGATGCCAAGAAAAAACTCTTGAATTTTATGACACACTTTTAGAAATCTTAGTCAAAGTGCAAAATGAAAAGCACCCATTGCCAATGTTCAATAAACCCATTCCCAAACAATGTTTTGTAGATAATCGAATGGCCGTAAATTCACCTCATAGTTGGAGTTTGGACCCATGATGGGTGGATTGGGGGCAGTCACAATGAATGGACACCCATGATGGGTGTACCTACCTTAACCCTTGAACGTCAGGTTGGTGGAGGATGAATAGTTGCACTTCTGTCTTACACAAGAGAATCTCTTGTCATTCATTGGATGCCCTCTGGCGTTTATGGGTTAACTTGAAGTTTTGTAGTACATCTTGGCTTTTACTCTGTTATTTTATTCTGCCATTTTAATAGATGCACTTTTTCTCCCCAACGACAGAGGCCGGCTACTGACTACATGACAAGGATTATTTATTAGTATCATGAATATTGTCAGCTTGCCTAAAAGTCAATGTCTGTACTCAGGAAAATGTCTGTGCTCAGGAAAATGGTATTGACGAGTGGCTGACGACTTTCTACCTCTCAGAGCATCCCCACGGCTGACGCGCCAAGGAGGGGTGCCAAGTGCTGCCTTGGCGTGTGGATTTGGAGAGTGGGGTTTCACCACTTCTCCTCTGCCCCATGGCTGACGCTCCAAACAGGGGCGACAAATGGGTATTATTGCAAAGAATTTAAAGGTTTTGATATAAAACTTACAATATTTTAATTTCCAATGCAGTAATAAGCACTCCCTTACATTGCTTCAAAAGCACTTCCAACTTATTTTGTGTTTGTAAGGAAGAAGAATAGCTTAGTATATACACATGGGGTGGTAGGAGGTAGAACAAACAATGTGGGATAAGTAAATTAGATGTAGTAGGAGCTCCACCACTTATAGATTTTTCCAAACTAGGAATTGTGTTAGAATTAAAATTTGAGACCTCATTTAGGCATAGTAGAATAGCTTTTTTCAAAAAACTTTGAACTAATAAAAGATGTGAAATCAAGACAGATTTCACCTCCAAAAATTCTTTTGTGATTTCAAGATTCCAATCAAAAGTTATGGACAAATTTCAAAAGAGGATTAGAAGGGAAACTTTTTTTACATTTGTAGAAATGCATAGTAGAAATTTGTCCATAACTTTTGACTAGAGACTTGAAATCTCAAACGGATTTTTGGAGATGAAATTTATCTTGATTTCACATCTTTTTTTAGTTCAAAGTTTTTTAGAAAAAGCTATTCTACTATGCCTAAATGAGGTCTGAAATTTTAATTCTAACACAATTCCTACTTTGGAAAAAACTATGACTATGAGTGGTGGAGCTCCTTCTAATTACTTATCCCACATGGGTTGCTCTACCTCCTACCACCCCATGTGTAAGGTGGGCACACCCAAATGCGCCACTGACCTTAAACCGCCATCTATACTCTCTGTACATTTCCAAAATCAGTTCTGTACCTATGTGCAAGGAACGCTTTTAGAACTCAACTTTGTTCTTTAATAACTTTTGCATACAGTATCCAAATGCTACGTTCTTTGATGCGTTGGAACCTCCTTTCACTTATCAACAAGACAATAGGAAAATCTGACCAGTCTAGTAATAGTAAGTAGGCACAGTACCAATTTGTGGCGGTTTTGGGTGTACCCACCTTATACTAAACTTCTCTTCCCTCTTAGAACTCAACAAAGGTGAATAAGCGTTTCTCCCAATTATCTAGATACAAAATAAAGGAAACTTTATTCTAGTTGGGAAATGCCTTTTCTTCAATTTTTTTACACAAGTAAAGGAAACTTTACTAAGGTTAAAATTACCTGTGAAAAAAATTGGAGGGTCAAATGGGGTATGTGCCTCGAAGATTGGTGAGAAGGACTGTCAGTGCCTCAAAATTGGGTTCAAAAAGGTAGTTAGAGCCTTTGGGGAGCCGCGCTCAGGGCTCACCATTTCCCAGTTTATCCTTCAAATTCTGGCACGGCCGGGCAGTTTTCCCTGTTTGGCGCGTCAGCTGTGGGGAAGTTAATGAAGCCAGGGCAAGCCCACTGCCCGTGTTTAGGCCCCTTCCCGCCCTGCCGTGGGGATGCTCTTATATTGGGGAACGCTGTGGGATTGCTAAAAGTAGAGAAGAAAAAACGACTTCTTTAATCACTCCACACATTATATATTCAGGGGATTGCTCAGTGTTTGTTCAGTGTCTGCTCAACAATGTGCCTATCTTGTGACCATCTGCTATACTTGTTGAGGGCTCCAGATCTGTTTCCTTGATCTAGACTCAGCATCAGTAGTGCCAGTATCGATTGTGTTTAAGTACACTGTGACTATCCTATACCAATGCCACAGTGCTTTGAAGCTTTTCATATGCATGTTTGATGTCAGCTAACAAAGGCGTGGGACACCGACTGTCGATCAGGCTGTGTGTGAAACTTCGAGATTGAAGTGTTTGGGCTTGAAGGATATTTGCGGGGGTCCTTGGAACTGGAAGTTGGAGACAACCAGTGCTTGCTTCTGATACTAAGGTGAATTTCTGATCTTTGCTACGGAGTACTCTGATACTAAGGTGAAGTTTTGATCTTTTGCTACGGAGCACTCAATTCAGTTGTTGAACTTCTTCTGTATTTTTCTGTCCTTTCTCAAGAGTTAGGACTAACTAGGCACAGGAGGAAGTGAACTCTTTTGAATCTTTGACGATGATCTCAACGTAATGTTGAAACTGGCTTGCAAAGTTGCAATATGGGAAAAGGATATTTCGTTAGTTTGGCGGTATTCCGTTACTTTGGCGCTGTGAGCTGTTTAGACCGGGCGGTCTGAACTGTGTGAGATCTACATCTCTCCTAGATTTTTGGAATCTACATCCTATCTTAGATAACTGAAATCCATATCACTCCTAGATTGTTTAGACTGTGCATTCTAAAATCTGTAATCCTCCTAGATTTCTGAATCTGAATTGTTCTAGATGGCTGTAATCTATACCTTCCCTAGACCGTGAGATGCGGAAGAATACCGCCAATTTAACGAAATATCCGTTGAGAGTATTTGGTTTCCCGGAGTTTGCTAAATTTTTAATTGGATTGTGTTTATAGTTTAGGCCAATTTCTTGTACGGTTGACGTGGGTTTGTTTCAAATCTGGGTTGTACTCAAAGACATTCAAGCAATTTCTTACTCTGTTTCATGAATCATTTTATTGAGATAGCAGACAAAAGAACGTACAAAGTTCAGCTTGAAGTCAGCAACATAGGCTGTGAGGCGGTGGCGTGTTAGTTTATCATGGAGGCCGATGCTCTTTTCAAAAAAGCGAGTTGCGGACTCGCTCTTCATGGTACCTATGTCGGTGGTCGAAGTGAGCTTATTGGCAGTAGGCGAGCGTCGAAGCAGTTGCTTCGACCTCCTAAGGTTTGTGACTTCCTGAAACCAGATCAACCGTACAAGAAGGAGAGTATTTCTTTCTCTAGCATTCAGGAGGGCAATAAGTTTTGTGAGGAGTTAAGTAACTCCGGATGGACAGTGGCTGCAAACTTTTCAGCATCTTTTGGGGTACTGGGGTTGCGGTGTCTGGGGGAGGAGGCAAAAGCAAAGTAAACGAGATGAATTCCAAATCTAGTGAAGTGACCTCGGAGGCATACTACATGCAATACTTGTATCATCCGAAAGCTATGTTTCGTATACCCCGTCAGCAGATGCGTTTGACTGAAGAGGCTTTAGACGACATTGGTCGTATCCATACTCCGGAGGATGCTGCGACATTTTTGTCTCATTATAATTCCCATCTTTCCACTGGTGTATATCATGTCGGAGGAGTCCTGTTAAATGGTGTGACAATCAAATCTTCATCCGAGACTACCTTGGAAAGTCTGTTGGAGAAGATTTCCTGGAAGGCCAATGGGGTAGCTGAGGCCAGCTATATGCTCGTAAAGGGTGGTGTGAATGCCGTTTATCTGAACAGCAAGGGTTCGGCTTCTACCAACAGCTCTAGCAGTCAGAAAGCAGTGGTGAGGTGTGCTCACACTGCTATTGGTCCTCAGACAGACGATGAGGATGAATTCAGGACTGGATTAGAGGACATGTCGACGTGGCACATCATCGATGCTAGCCTTACAGCGGAACTCATCCCTGTATGGGAGATTGCATTAATGGAGAACAATGAGGGACTTCATCAACCTTGTGACCTTCTTCGTGAGGCTTGGCAGACATCAGTTGAAAGCGTTGATGATTCTAGAAATGGCAGGCTCTATGAACTATGGCGTCAATCCTACCTGCATGCTCGCACCAACAAGGTCACCTACTTGCTTCAAGGATTGCAGACATCATCTTCCCCTCAGCACTTGCATACTCAGCTTTCAAACTTGTGGCTTGAAGCCTCTAGAAGCGTTAAATCGGACGACTTTGTACAAATCTCTGACAGGTTGCGCTTATTCCAAGATGCTAATTTCCAACATCTCTTGAGCAAAATTGTTGAATCGACAGACAATGAGATGGATGATGCAAAGATCTCCCTACATCGGTTTATTACAGATATGCGACGATTGTCGCCAGATAAAGAAGTTCCTCTGAGTCAATCAGTGAAAACTTTCATGCAAAGTTATGCTCCAGAGCAGATTAATACAGACCGATTGCCTACACTGGAGGAACTGTCAAGTTCTAGTGGACCATTAGAGCACACTACACCAAAGTTCAAAGATGATGACGTTCGGACTCCTCTAAAAGAAGGTACGATTTGCAATTGATGTATTCACATTTTCATTCACAACTTATAGAAAGTCAACAAATTACAGGAAGACTTTACTATTTGGTTCTCTTCACATTTGTCACCAATTTCAATAAAGTAACGAATAAACAAATAACTAATGACTTTGTTGAAATGTTTGCTGCAGATGTTGTGCTTGAGAACATTGAAGTTCCGCCATACAACTCGTTCTGTACTGAGAATGATTTATACACATATAACGGTGACTTTTTGGTTGATCGGTCTATTGCAAAATCCTCTGAAGATCTTTGTAAAACAATGATGGATCGTGTGAGACATCGCCAGGAGCCATTTGCTGCCATGTGTAATATAATCCATGAAACATCCAACAGTGATGAAGATGACGATGATGATGATTTCTTTGGAAACAATAGCAGCAAAGACTGTTGTCTCAGTTCCAGTACTATTGATCGCAGTCGTGGTACTGATTCCCCTCTCGAAATATTGATGCAGTTATTACGGCGTTCTGACTTGCTCGTGCAAATTTCAGTGTTGCAGATTTTGCTTGAAGAGCGTTGTGCTGTACCACTTGTGATTCCATGTGCTGACGATTCCAGTCAATTTTATCAGCTAGTAGAGACTCTCAAATTTGTGCAAGTGAAACTAGCAAACAAAGAAAAGTTGACGATCGCCGAGAACACAAGTTTACCGCACGTGGTCTTTGTTTCAAACAGAGGAGTTGTATCTCAGCGCGAAACTGCAGATATGGCATGTGAAGTGATGAATTGTCAGTTTCCAAGCCAATATGGCAAGAATGAAACTAGTGGTGGTTCTACTGTAGTGGAACTCGGAGTGGGCTTTCTAGAGAACGCAAAGAAGCAACCTGTGGACTATGTACCTTGCCTTGTTTTCAACGTATCGGGAGATCACAACAAGCTGGGAATGATTTTGGAGAAAGTTGCAGATATTGTAATCATTGAAATGGACCTGGATGGGCAACCAAGCAAGCCTTCTTGGACTAATTCAAGAGATATCCCTACTCGCTTTTGGAGTATCAGTCCTTCAGGTCGAGGTGGGAATCAACACTATGATCATGTCTGGGGGAACTTCAAAGATATTACCAAAAATATTAATCAATTCTTGCTGAAAAAAGTCTATTCGGAGAATCTTCGAAGAGTCAAGGGTGGAGCATTGACTTTGGTTCAATGCTTGAGTTCTCTTGCTCCTTTGAATGAAGAGACGACTACTTCCAGTAGCAAGCACCTCGATGCAGTTCAATTTGATAAAGTAAAACCCTCTTTATCATTGCAGCGACTTTATACCAAAGAAGCAGGATACTTTTTTGAGTCACTTCAAAACAGAGGAAAAGGAAAGGAGCTCGGACAACAGATGGAGAGGTGTAAAGCAAGTCGTGCAGGAGCGGCAGGTACTGTTGCAAAACTGCCAATCCTTCAACACTTTGTTCAAATTCTCAGAGAACCAAGCTATGTAAAGCGAACCAGCAGCATTTTGCACTTGCAGCTGACAATTGATCAAAAGCTAGAAGTGATACTTCGCAAGGCTTCTGGAGAGGTGAATGATGCCTTTGAGTTAACTCAGAAGACGCCAGCAGATTCCACATTGAAGAAGAAGTACAATGCTGCAAAAAGAGAACATGTGGATCAAATGTTAGGTTTGGAGCACCTCTGGCGTGAATTGAGTCACATATTTGTTGCAGATTCTGAACGCCAAGCACATTTGCCAAAATTGGCAGCAAATCATTTGTTGGATGGCCACCCATTGGAGATTCTTGATGGAGAAGCTACAAAATTCCATAACTTGTGGGTGGATAGGGTCCTTGTTGAGCTCAACACTCAGCTGCATGCTATACTCAAGCGTGAGCCCAGGGTGTTTGTGTTGAGTGTAGTAGGACTACAAAGCAGTGGTAAATCTACACTACTCAACGTTATGTTTGGGACAAAATTGAAGGCAAGTGCGGGAATGTGTACTCGAGGAGTTTTCCTTCAGCTCGTGAAGTCCGAGTGGCCTGAATTTGACTACGTGCTTATTTTGGATACTATGGGTCTAAGGTCGCCAGAGTTTTTTGGCCTTAAGGACAGTGAACGTCAAGACAATCAATTGGCAGCATTTGCTGTTCTTCCAGCAGATGCTTGCGTTGTGATGGTTGCTAACGAAGAAGATAATGGGCTTAAAGAGGTACTACCGATGGTGATGATGGCATTCAAAGGATCAATTGTGGCAGAGAAATATGGAAACAAAATGCAAGCAAAACTATTTTTTGTATACAGGAGTGTTGACATCAATGATGTAGAGAAATTGCAGAAGAATCAACAAAAGCTGAAAGCAGTCTTGACAGAGGCATCTGAGGCAATTGGAAACCTCAACTTCTGTGGAACAAGTGACCGAGTACCAACAGAAGAAAGCGGTGGTGTGAGCCCTTTAAGCGACTTTCAAATCAACCCCAATGATGAGAAGCTTAGCGATGTGAAGTACTTTGGAAACGTCAAGAAAGGTACTAAACCACCAGGAGACACACCAGATTGGGAGTATGGCTCCAAGGTGGAAGTGCTGCGAGAGTACATTCACAAGCGTGTTTTAGATGCAGGGCGTTGGAAGGAGAGCACTCATGAGCTGAAGGAGTGGAAAGATTACTTGGGACTGGTTTGGGAAACTATTTGTGACGCTAATTTTGAATTGAGCTTTCGTGATCGCATTGAACATAGAAACTATCACGTTATGCAAACCGAATTGGCAAAATCCCGACAGAAAGTTGGCAAGAAGTGGCAGGATGAGTTTGACAGATTGACAGAGGGTTCTCCGACGATCAGAGAAATTGGTGACCAAACATTAGTTACCCTGTGGGACACTCTCAGAAGCTTGGTTGATGGAACTGTAAAGGAAGAAGAAGAAAAAGTTCACAACATTCTGGAGCAAAAACAATTCAAGAAATGGAAAATTGATGAAATTCAGAAATGGCAGTTGGATTGCTCAACCAACTGCAATCAGTTGCAGGGCCGACTTCAAGATTGGATTGCCGGTGTCCTTAACTTTGACAAGGTGGTAAAGGGCTATACCAACACGATACAGGTAGAGATTTCGGATGCCGGGGTGAAGCACCATGCAGACGTTAAATCAAGTGACAGGGAAAGGAGGATATCTGAAGATTTTGAAAGAATTTTCGAGCGCATACTAAAACAAGCTGCAAACAAGCATCCGCCTGAGGCAAAGAAGGTAGCGGAAAAGATCCAGAATCTATATGACAACTATGGAGTAGTTGGAAAAAGACTCGGACCATTCGAAGATAACGAAAAGGAGTTAGCATTGGTTGGACAACAAGTCTCTAAGTTGGACAACATTAACAAAAAAGAGTCCAGAAATATTTCCACAACTGATATAGTCTGGAATGCTTCAAATTCAAGCATGCAAGGCTTGAAGAACCGGCTTTTAAAACCTTTCCAAAAAGGTCGAGATGGAGTTACCTCAGGGTCCAAGTTCAAAAGTGATGGAACTGAAGTTCAGATTTTATTGTGTAAGGTTCAGTCATACCTCGAAGATGCTGGTAATATCTCAAAGGATGCTGAAGTTGAGATTCTCGAGCTGATATCTAAGGTGATGTCTTACCTCGAAAATGTAAAGCACTATGAAGATCACATGGTGCAGGCAATGATGGGCTTGACACAACAGTCAGAAAAGCAATTTAAAAAACATGTGCAGCGTTGCATGCATAAACTAGTGAAGGCCTTATTGACAGAACGGTTGACAAAAATCCAAGAGCAATGGGACTCTGATCACAATGTTTCTAAGCGATTGGAGACTCAGCGAGATTATTTTTGGAAACAATTCCAATACCATGCAAACAAACTTGATGAAACCAACAGGTTATCTAGGGCATTTTGCGACCTTCTGGAAGAACATCATTTGAGGGTCGCTGTTGAAGAACTTATCACAAAATCTGTGTCGAACAAGCTACAGAGTGAGCAGTGGGTATGCAATTGGGGAGTGATGAGGGCTTATCTAGACTTTCACTTGATTAAACTCATTGAAACCAATCAAATCAACAAGCTTCTTGAGTGTGTTTCAGATGGAGGATTACTTTACAAAATTGTTGTAGACAATTTTATCACGATGGAAATTTCCAAACAGGTAAAAGATGGCTTTGATTGGGAACGGCTTAGAGACACTATCTGTAATTCTGTGCAAACCGCAGCTTTAGAGGCAAAGCGATCTTCTTTCCAAAGACCTCTCGGTTTTCAAAAGAGCATTATCAAATCTCTTGGTCACATATCACCAGAGATTGCCCGCTTGGTTTCCATCAATGTCAGCGAGGACGTTTGTTTGAAGTATGGAGATGACCTTGATTTCGATACAATTTCAAATGAAGCGGGTGAGAAAGTTCGTAGCATCTGTTTCAAGACGACCTCTTCTGCAAGCACAGTGGTGGACATGGTGCGAATAAGAATGATCAAGTCCAAATCAGAGAGCATCAGACCACGGTGTGATGCCATGTGCCCTAGGTGCCGGGTTACGTGTTTACTTCCAGCAGACCATACTGGCAAACACGAAGCTCTACATCAGTCTCTAGGCCTTAGTGGTGATAGAGAAACTTCAACCAAGGAGTTGATTTGGCTTTCATGTGCTAAGTGTGTAGAGTTGGATTGGAAAATGAGGCCATCGGATGTCAGCCTACTTAAGGAATACTGGATAGAGGATCGTTCAGTATGGGAACTCCCTCTATTTAAGGATTTCTGGATAAAGCATCATTCAAAATGGGAACTTCCTTCTAGTATTATGGGATCAACCAAAGTTAGAGAGTACATCTTTGCTAACTTCCAGAAGGAGTTGCTTCAAAAGTTTTCAAATTGTAAGGCCTGTAGTAACATTCCTCCCGATTTCAAGCTACTCACGCTTGAGGAGCTCAGAATCGAACTAGACAGTGTCATTCTAAGCAGGGCATGATGTACCCATACTTCATATCTAGTGTTTTTTCACATGGAGTTTATGGTTTAGATTGTTTGCTTGCAGCAAATATAAATAAAACATCATGCATATTTATGATTATAAGAGTTTTATGATCTTTGAAGGATAGGTGTTATATAGGCATATAGCTTTTTCAACATCCCCAATATTTCTAATTGTTAGATGTTAGATGCCTTGCTTGTTCTACACTTGCTTGTTCTCTACTTGTATATGTGTTGATTGTGTTTGTATTAATAGCATATTTTTGGCCTTTAAATTTTTGGTAAGCTTTATCAATTTTCCATATGCTATATTTGTTGTTGTGGAAGTTTGTTTGAAGAACTATGTACACTTTGCTAGTTGCTTTCACTAGATTGTCATAGACTTTGAACTATAAGTCCTACAAAGGCACATTATAGATAAGGTTTTCACTTACTAATAACTTTTCTAGTAAACAATTTTGAATCTTTTGAAAGGTGATTCAAAGATGCATCTATATGGCACTTTAAGGTTCATCAAATCTTGACTTTGAAGATTCACTAAAAATTACTAAAATTCTCCAAAATAAGTTTAATTTTTTTTCGAAAAATTTATGGTTTTCATTTGTTTATCTGTAAATGGACAGTCTCAAAGTTGATATATGTCATAAATGTGAGTTCTTAAGGTCAATCCAACTGCATCAAAGGTATTTGCACCCAATACTCCTCAAAATACAATACCTACATTCCGTGTCAAAAGAATATTAGATTTGCCAACTATTTTTATGACGTTAGTAATAATAGATTACTTAACATTGGAACAAACACACTTGTGCATAATTAAAGCAAAAAAAATTGAATGCGTACTGTGGAGTTTTAAAAAGAAAAGCGTAAATGTTAGTGACAAGGTAGTCCATTTTAAAAGAGTCTACCTCTAGCACTATTTCAATTAGTCAAATGCACTCGTTTATACCTACTTGCCATTGTTTCCTCCGATGCAACATGACCATAGTGTGATATAGTGTGATACTCAATCACATGCCTCTTGTTCTCTTCCTGTAAAATGGGTACCCCAAACCCACCACTTTTTATTAATGTGCATATTTACTATTATGAGAATGGTTTAATTTTTTATATTTTTTTTTGGCAAGTGAAAGGAGGTCCAACGCACCAAAGAACAAGACGTTTGTATATCGACGCAAAAGTTATAAAGGAACAAAGTTTGATTCTAAGATATTTTCTTCCATATAGGTACATAATTGATTTTGGAGATGTACACAAAGTGAAGATGGCGGTTTAGGGATAGTGATGCATTTGGAGGGCCAGGTGATTGCATGAAAAACTTGTACTATGTGGAGCTTGCTGATTTGTTTTTTGACCATAACTTCTGCGTTTTGGCTCTAAATGACTCAAGATTTATCATGCAAGTACTTATAACTATTATACACTTTGTCTAATGTTGGTCTAATTTTTAAAAATTTATTTATTTTACTATATAAAAATATATACTATTTATTTATTTTACTATTTAAAAATAGCATCCAATTTTATGTCACACTTGCTAGTTTGGATGGTTTTAGTACTATTTAGTACCCATAAAAACAAACTTGGAGCTAAAATTTGGAGGGAATGGTCTTCTAATAGACTTGTAGCTTTGCAAGAAAGGAATTCTAAAATAGTTAATTTTGTGTTATGTGAAAGTCCACAAAGTGAGCTTTTCTCTACTTGCATTTTAGAACATATAAAATATTATTTTCATGGATTTTTGGGTGTATGAACATGTCCATAAAGTTATTAAAAAATTTCATTTTTTATTTTATTTATTTCCCATTTTTAATTAATTAAAGCATCAAATGTCTATTTTCTTGAGATTTGGCACTTTTGCAATTCTCCCACTTAAAATTTTTTTTAAGCTTTTCCTTTAGTGTTTATCTTCATCTTAAAGGTATGTATATTGGCCATATTTTTTATATTTAAATTTTTTTTTTTAGTTTTAAAGTACTCTAAAAAGACAATTTTTTTTTAAAACAAAGCAAAGTCAACTCCTTTATTGGCTCTATAATTTAGAGAGACACTGTGGGCCTGTAGCATTGAATATGGTTTCTAAATCCAAGTTTCTAAATCCTATCTACAACAAAATTCACACTGCACCTTGCGTTTGGGATTTTGGTTGGAGTAACGATTATAAGGTATCCGACTATAAATAAACTAATATTTTTTTAAATTTTCCACTTTTCACTATCAATAAATTAATATTGTTGTTTACCTAGGACAAAGCCTCTCTGTTACACCATTCTTATTCATTTTACACACAAAAACCATATTGTCATTAGAATTGAAGACCATATACCTCCAAAATCCAAAGTATTGTAGCCCGATTGCGATAAAAATCCTCCTATTTAAACGGAGAATGATAGAAAGGACCCAAAACATCAAAATGTTGTTTGCTACATAAATTGTAAATTGTAAATAGCATCAATTGCAAATAAAGGAGGTGACCCCTTTCTAATCACTTAAGCAAATGAGCACACTTCCAATGCGAATCTGTTGACAGGAAACTTTTTTGCATGTACAAAAATAGATTAAATAGGGTTCCATATTTTTTCAAAATTTTCTTTCCCAAAACAAAATTTTCATGAATTTTCAAGCTTAACCCCTAAAGGTCCAAAGGGGGGTCCAACTCCAAAATGGTCCCCAAACAGCCGTTTTTGAATAAATTGGCCAAAAACATTTTAAGCATTTTTTGCAAAAATGTAACCATTGGATCTTGTGCATTGGGTTGTGCTCAACTTATCCTGAAATTTTTAGATCATTTTACCGAACGGATTTTATGGAAAATGGCTTTGCAGTTCAATTTCAGCACTTTTCTTTGAATTTCAATCCTGGGCAGCTTGCACACCAAGTCCTATAACTTTTGCAGTTTTTGGTCAAATTCCAGCATTTTTGGACTAATAGTTTGAGCATGAAGATGACAAAACTAACAAATAAAAGCAAAAAAAAACTTTTGAAATTTCATATTCCTTGTGGGGCTTGCAATTGCAAAGCCCCAGTTTGTGTGGAACAAATTTGAGCACTCTGGTTGACAGGTACCCTAGAAAGCTAATACTTGGCCCATCCTGAAGATGGCAGGCAATGGCACTCCCACTCGCCTGCCTTGTATACCTCCCTGCGCCTACTACTTGCACCAAGCAGTGACTCCACCTCCACCAAGTAGTGACTCCACCTCCGCTCCACCCACAGCATGCTACGGAGCCCTCACTATGGGCATTGGACAAAGTGGGTATGTCAAAATCTACCACAGGAGTTTGAAATTGGAATGCCACTCCTACCTCCTACTTCTCCAAAATCGATGTGCCTCTACCGCCCCCTACCTCGCACCTCTACCGCCCCATGCTTCACAGCTGTCGTCGTTCTAGTCTCATGCCACATGTCACTTGGCATTGGGCGTCCCTTACCTCAGCAGTTCAGCTGCATCTGGTAAAAAGATGTAAATTCTAGGGGTTGCACCAGATTGGACAATTCAGCAGAGGCCAAATTTGGAGCTTTGGTTTCAAAATATGGCAAAGCCCAAGAAAAGATACTAAACGTGCAAGCCAAACAAAAGATGTGAAGCCAAAAAACATCAATTAAAAACATAGCTAGGAAAGCATTTTCCAAATAAGAAAAAAAAATGTCCAATAAAAAAAAAAAGGCTGAAGCCCCCATATAATAAAAGTCTAGAAGCGAAATACAAAATGTAAATGCACATTAGGAAAAAAACTGACCCTGTAGAAGGCTGTTAAGCCAGTTTGTTCTCTAAGCAACCAAGCTGGGAACGAATTAGATTTTTTTAACAATAAAAAAATATTAGGAAAATAAAATAAGTAAATAAATAAATAAAAATAAAAATAAAAAAAAATAAAAAAAAAATAAAAATAAAAAAATTAAATTAAATAATCACAATCTGATCTAGTACTACTGCTGCCACATCAAATTTTAAAAGTGCCAATTTAAATTGATTTTTCTATTATTAAATTAAATAAAAAACAATTAAAATAATAGAAATAAAGTTTGCAGTCCGTCCTTGCCTGCAAGTCTGTAGGCTGCGGCGCCTTTCATTTGCAATTTTTTTTTTTTTTTTTGTAATTAACTAAAAAAATAAAAAAGATGAAGCCTGCTTTCCCTATCTGGGAACTGATAGCCTTCTTTAGGGTCGGGTTTTTTTCTAATGTGAACTAAAGATATTAGTCACATTAAACACACTTGAACCAATCTCCTATTATACTTGCTTTTTGTATTTGCAAACGGTCCTACAACTTTCCATTACTCACAACTCATCCTAAACAAGCACTTTAACATATAAAATTAGAAAAGTCAATGCCAACTCCTCTACTTTTGTGAATGTGTAGTTAAAACAATCCAAAAATGGTGAAAAATTCAAAAAGTGTCCAAAGCTCCTACAATTTGACATGTCAGTGCCTAATATAGTAAATTACAGATACACCAATTTGTAGAAAGTTTTCCCGGCCCAAGCCCAAGTTGTGGCTAAATTGACTCAATTGTGACTAATGTGACCAATCTCCTAAAATACTTGCCTTTTGTATTTACAAATGGCCCCAAGACTTTCCAATACTTACAACTAATCTTGAACAAGCACTTCAATATATAAAAATTTCAAGATCAATAACAACTCCTCTATTTTTGTAAATGTATAGTTCAAAAAAAATCAAAATTTGGTGAAAAATTCAAAAAGTGTAAAATGCTCCACCAATTTGACACGTAGGTGCGGAATATAGTAAACTACATGTACACCAATTTTTAGAAAGTTTCACCGGCCCAAGTCCAAGTTGTGGCTAAATTTACTGAACTCTGACTAAAGTGACTAATATCCCCAAGGGGTATTAATCATATTAATCACACCTGAACCAATCACCTGAAATACTTGCTTTTTGTATTTGCAAACGGCCTCAAGACTTCCCAATACTTGCAACTAATCCTAAACAAGCACTTCAACATATAAAATTAGAAACGTCAATGCCAACTACTCTATTTTTGTAAATGTGTAGTTAAAAAAACCAAAAAGTGGTGAAGCATTCAAAAAGTGTTCAATGCTCTTACAATTTGACATGCAAGTGCCTAATATAGTAAACTACATATATACCAATTCAAAGAAAGTTTCACCGGCCCAAGTCTAAATTGTGGCTAAATTTACTCAACTGTGACTAATGTGACTAATACTCCTAAGAGGTATCAGTCACATTAGTCACACTTGAACCAATCTCCTAAAAGTCTTGCCTTTTGTATCAGTGAATGGCCTGAAAATTTTCTAGTACTTGCAATTAATTCTAAACAAGCACTTCAACATTTAAAATTAGAAAAGTCAATGCCAACTTTTCTATTTTTATAAATGTGTAGTTAAAAAAACCCAAAAACGATGAAAAATTCAAAAAGTGTCCAATGCTCCTACAATTTGACATGCCAATGCTTAATATAGTAAACTACAGATACACCAATTTGTAGAAAGGTTCCCCAGCCCAAGCCCAAGTTGTAGCTAAATTTACTCAATTGTGACTACTGTGACTAATATCCGCAAGCGGTATTAGTCACATTAATCACACTTGAACCAATCTCCTAACGTACTTGCCTTTTGTATTTGCAAACTGCCTCAATATTTGCAATTAATCCTAAACAAGCATTTCAACATTTAAAATTAGAAAAGTCAACGCCAACTCTTCAGTTTTTGTAAATGTGTACTTTAAAAAAAAAAAAGTGGGAAAAAATTCAAAAAGTGTTCAATGCTCCACTAATTTGACATGTAGGTGCCAAGTAAAGTGAACTACATATACACCAATTTTGAGAAAGTTTCACCTGCCCAAGCCCAAGTTGTGGCTAAATATACTCAATTGTGACTAATATGACTAATACCCCCAAGGGATATCAGTCACATTAGTCACACTTGAACCAATCTCCTAAAATACTTCCCTTTTGTATTTACAAACAGTCCCAAGCCTTTCCAATACTCGCAACTAATCCTAAACAAGCACTTCAACATATAAAATTAGAAAGTCAATGTCAACTCCTCTGTTTTTGTAAATGTGTAGTTCAAAAGCAAAATAAAAAATGGTAAAAAATTCAAAAAGTGTCCAATGTTCCTACAATTTGACATATAGGTGCCTAATACAGTAAACTACATATACACTAATTTTGAGAAAGTTTCACTAGCCCAAGCCCAAGTTGTGACTAAATCTACTCAACTGTGACTAATGTGACTAATATCCCAAAGGGGTATCAGTCACATTAGTCACACTTGAACCAATCTCTTAAAATACTTGCCTATTGCATTTACAAATGATCCCAACACTTTCCAATACTTGCAACTAATCCTAAAAACCACTTCAACATATTAAATTAGAAAGTCAATAACAACTCCTCTATTTTTGTAAATGTGTAGTTAAAAAAAAATAAAAAATGGGTGAAAAATTCAAAAAGCATCCAATGCTCCTACAATTTGACATATAGGTGCCTAATACAGTAAACTACAAATTACACCAATTTTGAGAAAGTTTCACCTGTCCAAGTGCAAGTTGTGGCTAAATTTACTCAATTATGACTAATGTGACTAATACCCCCAAGGGATCTTAGTCACATTAGTCACACTTGAACCAATCTCCTAAAATACTTGCCTTTTGTATTTGCAAATGGTCCCAAAACTTCCCAATATTTGCAACTCATCTTTAAGAAGCACTTCAACATATAAAATTAGAAAAGTCAATGCCAATTCCTTTTTTTTTGTAAATGTGTAGTTAAGAGAACCAAAATGTGGTGAAAATTTCAAAAAGTGTCCAATGCTCCTACATTTGACATGTAGGTGCCTAATATATTAAACTACAAATACACCAATTTGTAGAAAGTTTTCCCAGCCCAAATCTAAGTTGTGGCTAAATTTACTCAACTGTGACTAATGTGACTAATACTCCCAAGGGATACTACACATTAGTCACATTTTGAACGAATCTCCTAAAGTACTTGCCTTTTGTATTTGCAAACGGCCTCAGAACTTTGAAGTACTTGAATTTGATTCTGAAAAAGTACTTCAACATATAAAATTAGAAAAGTCAATGCCAACTCCACTTTTTTTGTAAATGTGTAGTTAACCCCTCATCGCTTGAGGGGACAAAAAGTGTCCTCATGTATAATTCAAAGTGCTGTAACTTTTGCATCCAATATCCATATTCAATAAAACTTGTTGGTAAAGTTGCGCTCTCTCTTCTAGTTTGTGTGGTAAACTTTTCAGATCAATCCAAGATTTACAAATTAAATGGGAGCCAATCAAAGTTCACAGGTTCAATTTGAATTCACCAAACTACATTTGATGGCTGAAACTTTGGGGGGGGTGTATTTTCTTTATACAACGTTTGTTTTCAATAAAGTTTGTTGGGTTATGTTTTCCTTTTAGTCTAGTTATTGTGGTAAAATTTTCATGTCAATACAAGATTTTTTGAATGTTTGGGAGCAACTCAAAATTTAAAATCCAGCCATTTTTTGGATTACAGTGAAATTTGGCGGCTTGTAACTTCTTCATATAGTGTCCATTTTCAATAATTTCTTTTGTGAAAGTTGCACATACTAGTCTAATTTGTGTGGCTAAAATTTCACATGAATCCAAAAGTAAAGAATGACTGAGATGCTTTTTAGTGGAGGAGGTTTAGCCTTACATGGTGTTTTTTGCAACTTTTCATGCTATTTTTTGACATTTCAAATCTATTTTGCAGACACATTGAGTCAATTGAATGATATTTTTTTCACTAATGTATTTACATGTTGATTTTGAATCACTTTAGAGTCTCAAGTTTTTTCATTTGAGTAGGTTTAGAAATCGAATTTCACCTCCAAATGTGTTTTTTGGAAAATTTCAGCATCTTTTTTTAACACTAAAACATTATTATCTTTCAATCCATGCGGTCAAATGGCTTCAAGTTTTTTTTGTGTCAACTACAACATGTTCACTATAATATTATATGGTTAAGATTTCTATAACTTAGCAACATCTAAATTTACAACACTTCAAAAGCAACGCTATTTTTTACCTTGTTTGGACTTCAGGCGATGAGGGGTTAACTCCTAAAGGTCAGAGATTATGTTTTCACCAAAAAGACTCCAAAACTGCCATTTCTAGTATGAGTACCAAATTTTAGAATAAAAACTTTTTTGGACACATTTACCGTAGGATCTTGCAGTAAACTTGTTTGAGACTATGTAGAAAATTTTTCAGAATTGTCCACCTTGTAGATTGCAAGATATTAGCATTTGAATTGACAAAAAACCAATTTTGGGCCCTGCAAAACACCAGGCAGCTGCACTTCACAAGGTTACATTTAAATGAATAAATGTCCAAAATGGTGGTTACTCCTTGGATTTATTCTTCAAATCAAATTGGCTACATGCTTGAAATTTTTCTAATTATTTGGAATTGTACAACATATAGGAAAAAAATAGGTTGTAGAAAGAAGTAGAAAATGATTCAAAATACAAAATTGTTAAGAATTTAATTATGGAATTGAGAAATGTCAATCCCAATAACTGTAATGTTGTAATAAACAATATACATCCTATGTTTTTATTTTTTTCAAAAAATATTAAAAATTGAGTTAAATGAAGGACTTCAAAGTTTATTTTAGGATGGAATCCATAACTGCCTGCAAACTAGAACACCTCATAATTTTCATCTGATAAATCAAAATGGAATAATTCAAAGCTTTGCACTTATATATAAATCTAAAGAACCAAATTCAAATTTTTATTTTTTTAAAAAGCGACTTTTTAGAAAAAAATGAAATGCCTGCCGACCATTGAAATGACATATCATCCAATAACTTTTAAGTATGTAATAAAAAATTTTGAAAATTGTTGGGCCTTAAACCTACTTCTTGGGCACACATTATGTGAAATTTTCAAAGAAAAAAATTAAGACTTCCGTCCGTAGTAAACTGCCTAAAATTGCTATGTTAACAAAAAACGCCGTTTGATCCT
The DNA here is from genome assembly GCA_963969595.1 of Neckera pumila. Classification (NCBI taxonomy): domain Eukaryota; kingdom Viridiplantae; phylum Streptophyta; class Bryopsida; order Hypnales; family Neckeraceae; genus Neckera; species Neckera pumila. Next base: position 48,189,665 of record OZ018408.1, on the reverse strand, counting down.
TGATTAAAAAACCCAAAAAGTGGTGAAAATTCAAAAATTGTTCAATGCTCCTAAAATTTAACATGTAGGTGCCTAATATAGTAAACTACAAATACACCAATTTGTAGAAACTTTCACCCGTCTAAGCCCAGGTTGTGGCTAAATTTACTCAACTGTGACTAATGTGACTAATACTCCCAAGGGATATTATACATTAGTCACACTTGAACCAATTTCCCAAAGTACTTGCCTTTTGTATTTGCAAATGGCCTCAAAACTTTCTAATACTTGAATATGATTCTGAAGAAGTACTTCAACATATAAAGTTAGAAAAGTCAATGCCAACTCCACTTTTTTTATAAATGTGTAGTTAAAAAAATTAAAAAATGGTGAACAATTCAAAAAGTGTCCAATGCTCTTACAATTTGACATGTAAGTGCGTACTATAGTAAGCTACATATACACCGATTTGTAGAAATTTTCACCCATCCAAGCCCAAGTTGGGCCTAAATTTATTCAACTGTGACTAATGCAACTAATGTGACTAATACCTCCAAGGTATATTAGTCACATTAGTCACACTTGAACCAGTCTCCTAAAATACTTGCCTTTTGTATTTGCAAATGGTTCCAAAACTTCCTAATACTTGCAACTAATTCTAGAGAAGCACTTCAACATCAAAAATTAGAAAAGTCAATGCCAACTCCCCTATTTTTGTAAATGTGTAGTTAAAACAATCCAAAAATGGTGAAAATTCAAAAGTGTCCAATGCTTCTACAATTTGACGTGTAGGTGCTTAATATAATAAACTACAGATACACCAATTTGTAGAAAGTTTTCTCGGCCTAAGCCCAAGTTGTGGCTAAATTTACTCAATTGTGACTAATGTAACTAATACCTCAAGGAGTATTAGTCACATTAGTCACACTTGAACAAAATCTTATTCAATGTTTTCATATTGAAACTTGTTTTTTTCCATTATTTTGTGTGTTGATTTTTAAAAAATTTCCTTTTTGTGTAGGGTTAGGATTTAGGAGTTTTGTAATGATAATTTAAATTCAACATTTGCAAATTTACAATATGTAAAGAATAGGTTTTGTTTTTTTGGTGGATCTTATTATACTTTTTTTTCTACATTTTGAACTATCCAATATGTATAAATATATATTGTTTGAATTACACAATATTGTATACAAGATTCTTTACAGCTTGTCACCCTTGATTCATAGTATAGCAACAATATATTGAGACTAAAGTGCTAAACACCAAAAGTGCATGATACTTTTCTTGTACAACATGATTGAAAGACTAACAAAGATCCCAAATGGCTACTGCACAAAAGTCTTACTGGAGGATCTTCAACCTTAGAACAATGCTGAGAGCTACAACAAGAGCGTCAGTTCTTAGCATATACTTTGACTTCACTGTCTTTGTCTTCTTTATTATTCTATTTACCATAAAATCAACACTACAAGAGGTGTGGGTGTTTTGAGTACAACATTTCAGTAAGAAAGTGCTTAAAATACATAAAAATTGTTGAAAAGTCACAGTGAGGAGAAAAAATAGTATTTTCAGTACCATTGTACTGGTTGCTCAGCAGAACACAATGACAGATCACAGTTTCGGTCATCCGTGTCTGAGTTTGTCCCTCGATGAACTTGCTGGCCACAAGTTTTTTGGAATTCTGCCGTATCTGACGAGCAACCTTCTCTAATAAAAAAAAAATGTGAAAGCAATTGCTACTGTAGTTTTCTCTGTATTGGCGGTTTTTTTACCTTCACTATTGCTTTCTCTAAATAGAAGAGAACAATTGACGATAGTGGATAGGATCCAGTTGAATACACACATAATGATACAATGATTCCTGTGTTGGTGTAAAGAAGAAGTACTACATGAAAGTGACTTTTATTTATTTATTTTGATAATTTATTTTTTTGATTAAACCCTTGAGCCTGTTTGTTTCATTCATTTCCTATTCTTATCCAAGTAGCTTCCCTGACGTTATTGCAACCCAAGAAGAAACATTTTTAACTAGACCCAAAATGGTTGTTATGCATTTGCACCTCGAGTAAGTTTCTTATCATTGCATAAGTCATTTCAACTACTGAAGGAAGTAACAAATACAATGCACTGTGTTCTATAAACTAATGCCATAATCATTACAAATAGTTTTTCTAAGTTTTGATTGATAATATGAACTTTGCCTCCATTAAACAATAATCCACATAATTTCTTCAAATCATTAAACATTTTATTAAATTCAACCCGTACATTATAAATTACGAAGTAGTAATGCTTTTTGTATGTAGAACTTTCATTCAGGCCGAGAGAAGAGGGCACAACTACCCAAACGGAGAATCATGTCCAAAGATTCATTGAGACCCCACAAGCAACTGGATGATTCAAAAAAATTTGGATTCGACAAAGAACCCCGAAAAATGGGAAGAAATCAAAGTTTGACCCCTTGACGAAGCAGGGGGCGGTTGACCAATTCTGACCAGAAGTTGCCAAGTTTTGTGGCGGGGTATTGCGGATTGCAGCTCCTGTCCCAATAGGCTCATACATGCGCAACTCTCGATCGGTAGTTGGCAACAACGCTGCTCTTTTGCGAGCTACTAATCCAATTTACAATTCTAATTTTGCTTTTTTAGGATTTAGGATTTGCTACCTTTTTTCACAGTTTGTGGCTCAATCAGTTCCTTCTAATGCTTTTCATCCTTATCATATTCGCAAATTTCTCAAAACATGACTGCTAATTGAAAAATTTCTCCAGCCTATCTATCACTGAAGTGCGTTGCCGAACTTCCCCAATTCCGAAATCTCTCACAATTGCACAAACAGTCGTGCTCCAATCCTTGGATGCACGATTAACACTGAATTTTCAATCCTGTAAACCACTCACAGGATCACATAAAATGTAGCAACAAAAAGTGCTACATCTAGGGTCCCAAGTGTCTCAATTGGGGCTCCAAGTGCTACACCTAGGGGTTCCAAGTGTCTCAATTGGGGCCCCAAGTGCTACACCTGGGGTCCCAAGTGTCTGAACTGGGGCCCCAAGTGCTACACCTGGGATCCCCAATGTTTCAATTGGGGCCTCAAGTGCTACACATGGGGTCCAAAGTATCTCAACATGGTTTGTTGATAAAAAAAAGAGTCAAAAGAAATTTGTATTCAAAAGTATAATTAATGTATTTGAAGTGTAAAATACGATGTCAAAAAGAGAGACCTTAGCTTTGGGAAAATGCAGGGTCTTTGGATTTGGTCTAAAATATGAGGGATAAAATTTAATAATACAATTCTTCAAAGTACAATACCCAAGTCTTCATAAATTTATAGCTTGATGGGAAATTAGTATAGTACCCATATCTACATAGAAATCTACAAACCTCAACTAAAACATATTTCAGACTTCAAAAACAATGCTCCCATTTTCAATTTATTTAATCAAACTCCAAGAATGAAAATGAAGAAACTTCAAATGAATTGTCATCCTTTGTTCCATGACCCTCATCAATGACTTCAACTCCACTTCTCAAAGCTGCCTCAACGTATGACTTACAGTTTGTTTGCCATTGCCTACTACTGGCCGTGTCTTAGTTTTCTAACTACAATAACCCTTACTACAACATCATCTGAAATCAAAAACTTCTGAAACACTTACCAACTCCGGGGTTACACAGTAACTTCATTAACAAATATGTTAACAAATATTAACAAATATTGAATTTGTTAATGAATCCGGGGTTACACAGTAACTTCATTAACAAAATCTTGCTTCACAATTCTTAGTCAATTTATCATCTGCCTCCCTACGTATATGCAAACATATCTCTCAAACTTTTCGTACAGCGGCCCGCAAATCTGATCTCCAATCACCACAAACCAGCAATTCAAAGAAATCAGTTCTAGTCCTCATTCAAACAACAAAACATGATAACATTTTAACAATAACCTTGTTGACCAGCACCGACTTGGACGTTCTCAATTGCACACTAACAAAAAAAACAGACGTATTAGACTCCTGAAATACTAGTTCCTTCTTTACACGTTTTCCCATTATCCGGAAACATTACATTTTCGGACAATTGATATGAACAATACCTACTTCACAGAGGATTCTTCATACAACTTTCCAAATGTATAGCAGGTTTAGATATTAAAATTTTAGAAGGAATTTCCATATGGGACGTTAGTCCGGCAAAGACACAATATAAAATTGCACATGCTCAGAGAAGTCCTCCCATATTTCTTGGCTAAAATTTACCTAAATAATTGCGACAAGTCACTTTGAAATTGAAAGACCGTCCCGTCCACTTTTAAAGAAAGTTACAGAAGGATGTTATACCAAGTTCCATGAAATCAAGACATCCTATTAAGTACCTGAACATCTCACATTGTAACATCCTGCACTCCATCTACCGTCCTCATGTTCCTTACAAACGTAATCTAGTTTAAAATTGATGCCGCAACTGACATCCGTCACTGATTTACTCTTCCTCTCCCTCGAATTTGAAGAAATTGCCATCCTCAGATCCTTCATTCTCCGCTTCCTGCGCTTGGAGTTGGACCGCAGCATCGGCTAGTAAAATATCTTCTTCTGTTATATGTTCCCCGATAGTGTCAATGCTTTCAATATTGTTCAACACGTCGGCGTCCACTTCCAAATCTAACATCCCTTCACCCACATCAGCCTCCTTGCAGTCTAATAAGGAATGGCCACTGTCTATATCATTCACAGGGAATCTGGACCGGTTCACCACCCGGTGAATGCAGCTTGAAGTGGCGGGAAGTCACCATGGTTTCACTGGAAATTCACCGTGGTTTCACAATGTCAAAGTGAAAAAGGGGTGAATATTTTCTGCTCCGCTTCACCTTAGTTTCACCCTACTTTCACCACCATTAAACCACCCTTATTGTACCACTTACTACTGGGTGAAATTAGGATGAAGCAAATTTGCGACGCAATTTTTGGATGAAATATTGTTGGATGAATGACAATTTAGAAGACATTGGATGAAATTCATAGGCAACATTGGATGGATGACGTAAATGCAATTTGGATGAAATTTTGTAGATGAAGTCTATAGATGAAAATTTGTGGATGAAAATGTATAGAAAACTTGAAAATGAAATTTGTGGATGAAAATGTATACAAAACTTGAAAATGAAATTCTGTGGATGAGAAATGTGGAGATGATATTTTTGGATGAAGTTTTCTAGATGAAAACTCAAGATTCCAATCACAGCTTTATTACCAAAGTGGGCACAACAGAATTACGCAAAGTACTAACCTCCACGTACAATCTAACACTAAACAAGCTCTAACTAACACTAAACCAGCTCTACCGCTCCCTACTGTCATCAGCAAAACCTGAAAATGGTTTCATCTCAAGTGCGGACTAGCTATTCTCCCATGCTCGTGAATCTTCTCCACCAAATCCTCTATTGTGGTAAAATTTGCTTGAACAAAACGAACAAAAAATCATACCAATATGAAATAGGAGCACCAGCTCACACAACCTAAATCAATATTTCCTCGTTCAGAAAAGAAGCCTCTTTGACAAGATGATATTTACTTCGTGACAAACACAAACAATGTTCTTACCTGATCATGGTGAAGTATAATTAGGCCCGTCTGAATTTCTGGAGATCATTAAGAAACTAAGGTTCAATCTAACAAACTAGTCAAGTAGGACCAACAAATAGGACCAACAATAGTCTTCAATTTGGAGAAATGGAGGTGAGAAATGAAGGACCGGTTGCTGTATATAAAACAACACCTCAATCTTTTGCGACAATGAAAAGAAGTCAGCTTGAAAATCCTTCAGGAGTTTGGCCTGTCTGGATTGAGCGAAGAGAACTCGTTTCCTTTCCACACTGTAAGCATGCAGCTTCGCCTTCAGGCTCGTCACGAGAAGAGCCTTCTCTTTCAGTTTCTCATGTGCACTGAATGACCATGCAATTTCACACTTTCACATTATTTTTTTGTATCAAATCCTTTCAAATGAGTGCAAATATCTGAAGAACATTGTTGCTAGTAACACCAATAAACTAGGTGAAGAAGAAAGGGTCGAGAAAGCATGCATAAACCAACCAAATTCAATTCCTTGAAATCAATCTCTTGTTCGTTGGATTTGTGACACATGTAGAAATGCTACCTCGGACACATTCCGACTGAGCTCGTTAAGCTGTCGGAATAAGATGCTCAACTACTGTAGATGGGAATCATTTGCACCTGTGTTTGTATTCAAGGAAATATTTTGCCATTTAATCAACACAAAGCAAAGCAAAATGAGATTTATGTTCAAAACCTATGCAATCTGACGTTGTGCGCGGTGAAATTTGAGTTCGTAATGGTATCACAAATCGGCGCTAAGCATATCCAAGTCAATTCTTTAACGTACCTCAGTAACTCATCTTCCATTGATTCCATTCGACCTTTCACTTCGGCAGCTTCAATTTGAGACGGTCCAATGCTGTGTATAAGGTCCTTGATCTCCTCCCTAAACTCACCATAAGAAGTCAAAGGGAGCCTTGGTGATGGGGCAGCAGCTGCAAAAGGAATGAGCTCTGCAGCACGCAACTGAGCAGGTGAGGAAGAGTCAATCACCACCGCCCACATGGCGTAGTCCAGGAGGACAGCCTGCTTGCCAGGCTCGCTCATTAGACATCGCTCAGTTCATTCAAGACCAGGACTCACGAGTTGCCCCGACGGACATATCCTATGTTCTGTCACCACATAGAAACAAAAGATCACTTCCACGACAAGAAACCCTAATTTGGTAGAAAAACGTAGAACCTCGTATCCTGACCGATACCAAAACTGGACATCAGAAAAACTCGAGAAGCACCATAACTTGTCATTATATCACACACACCGTATGTGATGTCCTCAACAAACACTGCCAACGAACTAAAATTGCTTCTGAGACGCGAAACCCTCATTTCGCTAATCTTACGGAAAAAAAATCGCCTTTTGAGCTCAGGCAAAATCCAGCAAGAAAAAAATTTCCACACATACCTAAGGTGCTGTTGCGTGTGAGAAGGGCGATCGCGCGAGGAGAACTTCTACGAGGGGCCAACCATGCGCACTCCTCCTTGCTCCGAGCCTCCCTTGGTAGAAGCCCATGTCGGTCGCGCCGTGGTCATCAAAGGTGACGCCGTCCAGCAAAGCCCAATCTGCGAGCAAATTTGGCAAACGTTTTCCTTCTACTTGGTGAATTCGATGCACGCTAACTGAACAATTTCTTCGAGCAACATTCAAGAGTGCAAAGTCAGTTTAGGGTTACCCAACGCGACATCGACTTCCCTCTGACGTTGAGGTTCCAATGACAAAAACTTCTCGAAGCTTTCGTTCGTTTGAGTACGTGATTCGTCGATTGCGATTTCACCGATGGTATTTAGTGTCAGGCACACTACTTGTTTTAAAAATGTCATAAATTATTACTCTTGATGAGAATTTTATCAAATACATTCATCGAGAACCGCCACTTTGGAATATATCAATACCTATGCTCTTAATAAAAATATTCACAAAGAATAACAATTCAAAAACAATCAGTATAGGTAACACGGTTTACCATTTTTATTATACAGGGTTTGTTTGCCTTGTGCTTGTCGCAGTCAAAATAAAAGTAAAAGCATTTTCTAATTTTTAAACTTTCAAGAATTTCGAAATTTATATCTTTTGTGCCGTAGGTTCAGCCAAGAAACAAAATCTACATGTTCCTCATTGCCAAGAACTTTTTGATAGTACCATAAACGCAATTGGCAAATAAATGGTCCAAAAGATCTCACCATAACAAACAATACAAAACAAAGAATTAGCCTACCTTAAAGTATGGACTAGTGTGCTTTGTACCATTGCCACAGCCAAAATAAAAGTAAAAGTATTCTTTAATTGTTTAGTTCATCTCTCATCTAGAGTGTAAAACAACCTATCACTCAAAATCAAAAATATTAAATTGAATTTCATACAAGCTATAATGAGAAAGAAATCTGATTTTCAAAATGTACATGTCCACAAAGTAAATATTAGTACATTTAACCCTAAAAGATTTGAGATCCATTGTCATTTGATCAAATACCATGCCTAGGCTCAATTGTTCACATCAAATTCAATTAATGAATTTAGGAATTCATTAATTCCTAAAGGACCAAGGTGAATTTCCTATCAAAAACTATTCAAAACTTGTCATTTCTATTGCAAAGAGAAAAGAACTTCAAAATTTTTTTTTTTTTGCATATCCAACTATAAGATCTTATACTTGACTTGTATATGAATACACGGAAGACATTTCAGAAATTTTAACCATGTACATTGTTAAGTATATGCATTTAAATTTAAGAAAACAAGTTTTTTTGCACCTCACTTGACTAGATTTTTTGGCTTTGAATATTTTTAGTTCAAATTTTTACACTAGAGGTTTAGATTTTTTACTTATTTATGTTAAATAGTTGAGTTGAGAATCTACCCAAAAAAATTTGGGAAAAAATTAATTTAATTTTCACTCATTAAAAAATTGTTAAGTAGAGGTAGGTTCAAGATTGGAGAAAAAAACTAAATTGTTTATAGCTTCTAGATGGAATTGAATCACTATAATTCCAAAGGTGAGATTGTTCTAGCAAGAAAATCTAACTATGTTTAGTATTTTTTTTTGAAAAATTCTAAAAATTGCATTCAAAGATGAATTCTACAACTTATTTTTTCAAAAAAACATGCTTAGATTGCCCGGAAAACTAAGATTGTCCATAACTTTCTCATTATTTGTCCAAATTGAATGAAACAAAGTTTCACATGTAGACAAAAATATAATCTTTGAGAAAAAAATTTGAAATTTTTTTTTTGACTTTTTGTGATTTATTTTGTGTTGCCCGCCAAATTCCACTTTTGCTTATTCTGCCATAACTTTTGCACCCGGGCATCAATAAAATAAAAATTATATATCCACAAATCTCTTGCAAAAATACACAAGCTCCAAAAATCCAAAAAAATCTGAATTCACATTGAGACCATAGGAACCTGCCCGGACCCTTTTTGTCCCCCAAAGGGACAAGTAGTTCTTTAGGGGTTAATTCAATTAATTCAATTCACAATTTAGGAAAAAAATATTTAGAGAACTGAATTTCAGCTTGTTAAAAATTTGTTCAATTTAAGTATATACAAGAAAAATAAATATCTAAATCATTCACATTTCTAATACCGAATTCAAATGCATTCATTCCAATGATGACATTTTTGTAGTAGAAATTAATCTATGGAACTATAGAGAATTTGAAAAATTGTTATGGATTCAGAAAACAATATTACAAGTAATTTCTTCTAAAATATCAAAATTTCTCAGATAGTAGTTTTAAAATTAAATACATTTCCACAAAATTAATCAACTTGTTTTATATTTAGGAACAACTTCAACATATATAGAGATGTCAAATATTGTACATTGCCCTTACAAATCACATTTTTTCCACCAAGAAACAGTGGTCCTTGAAGGTATAAAAAAATGAAAAAGTCCATCCAAAGATTTGAAGTCTTTCTAATAATTTTCAAAGATTGTTCATCCACAAACATTAGCTTCAACAAGATAATATGACTACCTATTATCAATTACAAAACATCCAAAATTTTTCTTGTAATTTCAATAAAAAATTATGATTGAGGTTTTTCTCTAGAATCTATTATATGTAAGATTCAAATCAAATGATCCATCAATACTTAAAACTCTATCAATTTTCATTCAATTTTTTAGCTAGTTTTATGACTTTTTTCCTATAGTCATATTTCTTCCATTTATTATACTTAGATGTGCCCTCTATAACATTGAATTGATCAATGGCTCCATCTATATGTCTAGGTATATCATCTCTCCTTTGATACTTGAAATGACGTTTGATGGTCAATTCAGCTTCCTTCAATGTTAAATCGTCTACACTTCCATCATTTTCAATTGGAGCCTTTCCTTTCCTCTTCCTCTTGCGTTGTTATTCTCCTTCAATTGCCTTCCTACTTGGTCGCCTTTGCCTTCGTACCTCAAACTCTTCCTCATGAGTTGAAGTGTCTTGTGGAGGATTATTTTGAGATTCCTGTTACCAACTAATCTTCTATTATACAGTACGAAATTTAATAAATAAATGTATTAATAAACCATTAAAATGTAAATAAGATAAAATAATGATGTACAATTGCATACCTCTTGGCTTGTGTTCCTGCAGCTTCCAGTTGTAAAAGTCGGTCTTTAATACTTGAATCTTCTAGTCTTTCCAATGTTGGCTACATAAATTATAAAAAAAAAAATTATTACTAGTCACATATATGAAACATGAAGTGCATCAAAAATTATAAGACTGTTGATAAACATTCTACATTACCACTTGGTACAAGATGTTCAAACAATACATTATTGTATTTAGATGCAACAAAGAACTTCAAAATGCATGTAAAACGAAATGGAGAATTACAAAAAAAATGATGTTAAAAAATACTCACTTCTACTGATTTCTTCATTTTATTTTTGTTGTATTTGTCTACGTTCTCCGTGTGCTCCAATAAGTAGTTGTAAATTTCTTTTGGTTGCCATGGCATCTGGATCTTCTTAAAATCCAACAACTCCATGTCCTTGGACTTGGCTTCACATTTTGCCTGCACTGCAGCCCTCCATTCCTTTCGATTCTCCGTTTGCTTTTGTTCCAACAAGTCTTTATCTTGTAGCCACATTTTCGCTTTCAACTGATTATTCATAAGTTAATGGTATTCATCAATGTATTACGTGGAAAGGAACTTCTTCCCATACAATTTTCCCTCCTCCTTCAATGTCCGTGGATGATGAACATATATTTGTTCATAGGTAGGAATTGGAAGAGTATGTGGCCTACTAGTCCTAGTACTCCACTCATTGTCTAATTCCTCAGTAGAAGAACTATCGACGGCAAATAACAAACGACGATTGCCACACATAGGACAATAGTTATAGGACTTTCTAGCAATTTTGTAATGACAATGAGAACATAATTCTGGAATTGTTGTCATACTGACTAGAAATAATAAATTTAAACAATAAAATCAAATGAAAATTATTGTATAACGCCTACCTCCTACAACTTATAATGTCAAAATACAATGAACTCTAAGCATAAACATAAAATGTACTTATTAATAAGAGTATTTCACAAAGAGCTCAAACCAACGAACTACAGAGAGAGATCAATCGACAAAGAGAAAGCCTTATATAATATAGACTATATATATATATATATATATATAATATAATATATAATATTATATAATATATATAATGAGCTTTGTCTTATATAAATAAAATAGAGACTATCAATAAAGACTATTAGTCTTCAAAATAAAATTAAGCTTTCACTTCTATATTTAATTTGCTATCTTTGGTTCTCTCGAGAACCATCCACAAAAGTAAAAGACTTAATTATACTTTTGCAATCATACGTTATCCAAATCATTTCTTATCCAATTTTAATTTTTGTACTTGGAGTTATGTAGTTCCAAGTTCCAACACTCTTGTGTTCCTCCAGTGCATTAGTTGTCCAAGTGGAGTTATTTAACTGCACTTCATCAATCCATCTAATCTCCAAGCATTCCAATGCATTTGTCATCCAATTGGAATTGCGTAACTCTAGTGCACAAATCCACCATTTGGAGATATCTATCTCTGGACAATCTCACCTTACCCACTAGTACACATGTCATCATGAATCAATTCATGATCATTCATCAATCATTAATGCATTCATTTGTCAAATGACATTGAAAATGATTTAGAAAATGACATTGAAAATGATACAGAAAATGACGTTGAAAATGATATAGAAAATGAAATTGAAAATGATACAGAAAATCACATTGAAAAGGATACAGAAAATGACATTGCACACGACATGGCAAGTGAGTTTGAGTCCAATCTAGAAAGAGATTCCATGGATGATGTAGCCGGTGATGAAATGGGTGATGCAGGGGATGAGGAGAGAGATGACATGGTAATGGAAGAATTAGGTGAGCGGGCTGTGAATGCTTTGAGACATGCATGCATTAAAATGCAGAGTGACTGGGATTTTCTTAATTGTCCAATCTCATGCCAAGATTCCATCATCTACCATTTATTTGATGGATTGAACCCTGAAGATTATCATGGAGTGGAGCCAAAATTTGGAGCTATTTTCAAACTCATGTCTGGAGATTGAAAAGGAGAACTGGATGAACAACAAGTTGTGAATACTTGGAAGAAATTAATGGAGATGTATAAGAATAGAGGAATGGTTGAACCCAAGAGGTACCGAATGTGCATTGGATCAACTGAAAAAAATATACATGACGCTATCATCCTTGAACCTAGTACCGAAGATACATACAAAGGAGACAAGGTTGTCAATTGTACATGCAATCCACCAAAAATTAAACAAGACTGTCATATCCACGCCGAAACATGTACAATGTGCAGTAATACTAGGAAAAACATGATTCCAATAGATTATTTGCCAATTACAAATCAACTACAAAATATTATGCGCTCAAAGTTGTATTTTGAAAAAATCTTTGGAAGAAAAAAGATTGTTGGCTAGGGAAGTCTGTGAATGAAGTCCCTCCATCCATTAACGATTTTTAGGATGGAAAAAAGATCAAAATTTATCAAGATTGGTGGAATCCTGAGCTTGAGTGGGAATTACCAATAATTTGCAAGAGTTGTGGAATGGCCCATAGCTCGTTTCCATACAAAAGTGATTATTTGATTAGTGGATGGAATGAAGAATTAAAATTGTAAACTTTTGATTGTTGGAATTGTTTGGAAGAAGTATCTTGTGAGAGGAAGATGATACAGGGGGATTCCAAAAATGTAGCGTTGGCAGCTCATTGGGATGGATTTACAGTTCAAAGCGGCACAACCGAAGTAGCTGGGTTTTAGAGGTAGCCATCTTGAATGCAGAAAAAACAAATCCAATTGAACTCATTCCGGTGCTTTTCATTCCGACAACATATTTTCCAAAAAATGTTGGTGCCAGTGCAATAGTAGACAAAAGAATTAAAGAATCAATGGTGAAACTACTGGACCCATTCATAAAAGAGATGCAAGATATTTTTTATGACAGTTTCACTGTTGACGACCCATACTCTCTCATAACAGAGCATTTTCCTAACATACAAAGAAACAACCACATAAGAGCAATGTTGATGCTTGTTACAGGGGACCATCCAGCTCAATGCAAAATGGGAAAGTTGAAACAATCTGGGATGTCTCCTTGTAGAAGGTGCAAAACGCATTTTGAGTTGGTAGATGGTCGTTATGTATTTAGCCATAATCGTGAGCAGATTCGCCATCCTCCTCAAAGGCGCAATGCTGCAGAATTATGGGACGCTGTTTGTGGATGGAACCAATTGCCTCTTAAACCCAAAAGCACATTCTTAAGCCATGGACAAAGAACTGATATTTGTGGGGAGTCCCCTTTGTGGAAATTGTATCACCTATATGGTTTCGGTCTTTCCAAGGATCTTGTATACGACATCATGCATATTATGGGCTTAAATATTTTTAAATCATATATCAAGAAGTCATTTATGTGGATTGGAGAAGATGCTGAAAAAAAGAGGAAAGTGCAAGAAATGTGTCTTATAGTGCAAGAAGCACGCCCTCGTGAGTTACGGGGAGAGCGATTGCCAAATGACCCCTTTGAGTATAGTAGTTTTTTTATGGCAGAAGAAAACCAAAAATTCATTCAATGGGTACTACCAAATGTTTTGTATACATTGAATCAAGAAGAACTTATGGATTCAAAACTTTTAGACATGGGATTGTGTCTTATTGACGTTTCTCATTATTTTTTCAATGAGACTAGAGTCAAAGGATGGACAACAGCAGACTTGCACAATGTGCGACTATTGCTTCAAATATGGAAAATTCTATCAGAGGATTTATATAGACCACTAGGAAGACCCTTAGAACATGTTGCAGGTGCAGGGCACGTCTTAGAAGATGTCTTAAGATTTGGACACTCAGATGTATATTGGTGTTTTCTTTACGAAAGAGAGGTTCAGAAATACCAAAACATACACTCCAACAACAAACAAGTGGAACAAAATTTTATTGCATTCTACAGCCGAAGACAATTTCAAAACATAGAGACAAGTGTTTGTGCTGAGAGTGATGGATTGAATATGTCTGAAAGAGCACTTATTGAACTTCATGAGTATTTGCATGTACATGAGTACTTGAATGAAACTATGAAGTACGACACTTCCCGTTGCCCAACATGGCATAGAAAGCATTTTTTAACTTGCTCATCTATTGAGGACACTACAAAAATCAATAAGTTGTTAAAGAATACGGTAGAAACAATATGTTCATATACGGCTTGTTCTAAGGGAATCTTAATTGGATGAAAGACGGGGAGGAAAGCTCGACCCAAGCCTGCTGATGGTGGATTAGGGAACTTCTTACAAAATCATTTTGAAGTACAAAACTGGGGAACATATGTATATATGCACATCCAGAAGTGTATGCTACAAGGAGTACTATATGAGATTGGAGACGATGTTGTTGTGAGGCCCTATGATGAACAACATGTATCTATGAAAGCCAGAATATCTCAATTCATCTATGTATGGTATAAGAGAGAAATGCACGTTTTTTTTGGTGCTACCTACTATTACCTATATAGAGTGACTAGATCAGATGGCCAAAGAAGACAATGAAAAATAGCAGTCCGCAAGGGTACAGAGTATGTTGACCCCATAATACAAATGCATTTGATATATACAGACCGGATGGCTCCATTTAATGAAAAAAGTTTTAGGAGTTTGAGCTTCTTACAACATAAATTTATGAAGATTGGTCCTATCTACGATAGAACTAGACAAGAAGGATTGAGAATTGCTTATGAAATGTGTGATAGCACAAAACGTGAACGTATATTGAAATTTCATAGTCAGATACTTCAAGAATAGGCTAATGTCTTGAAGCGGATGCATTGAGAAGAGTAGTAGTTAGTGTAAGTGGCATTTAGAGGATTCTATATATTTATTCCTACATAACAAAGACTGTTTCTTTGTCTAAAGGCACTGAAAATTGCTATTGTTGTTGCACTCATTGAAGAGAATGCATGAAAAGCCTTCTTATTAATGTTTAATTGAAAATGATTAATTTTATTTGTTTGGGATCAAATAGTAAGAAATTTATGAAGTGCTGTAGTACTAAGTAAAAGGTAATATCATTTAAACAATTAGGAAGAATTTATTATAAATCATCCTTGAAGATTTGGATCCTTGAAACTACCATTTATAAAATATAGTTGCATTATGGAGTCATGGATAAGACTTTTTGGTATAGGAAGAAATGGTGTAAGATAAAAAAATAAGGTCAATTTCATTCATTGAGAAAACCAAATTGTAGTTTTGGGCAATCTACTACAACGTTGGGTGTATGTTTGATAGATGATTATATATAAATTACTCTATGTTTATATATGTCATTGTACTCAACAAAAAACAAACAAGCTCTCACAATTTATTTAAAAAAAATAAAATTAAGCTTTCACAATTTTTTTTTGGACTTCAACTTGAAATAATTGTTGCGGTCACCTCGAAGTATTCAGACACAATTCTTTGTAAAATTTCAAAAATTAAAATGCAATTACATATGAATGTACAAAGTTTTTATTGTGACTTTGACTGTTGAATTTGTTTTGTAAAAGGACCATGCTACAGATAAAAAACAAAAAAAACATACAAATTGACCGAAAGCAAGAATTAATTTTTCCTAATTCCCAAATGTCATGTCCAATGTGATCATACAGTAATTGAGCCGTAGTTGGTGGAATTGGAAAAGAATTTTGATGCACATACTATAACATTGGCCAAAAAAAAGTTTAAAATTCTAAAAAAATTAATTCTTGGAATAAAATAATAAAAACAATTAGACTTAATGTTTAGGAAAAAAATTCAAATTGGAAATTACAAATAAGTAATTAGTACTTAAGAAGTGCAAAAATATGTTGAATACCTTGGACAACAGGCACATCCCAACACTAAATAGAGAAATTAGATTGCCTTTACAGTTTGGTGGCATTCTAAGAAAAAATTACCTTGAAAGTCATAAACGTCAACAAATATTCTTACACATACTTCCGTTTGTACACATGTTGATTTATGAGTTCCAGTTACACCAATAACTAAAACAAAAGTAGTGCATTCTTGTACAATAGCAAGAAATATTAGTTCGGTGTGGAATGTCAAGAAATTAATGAAGGACAATGTAATTCCACTATAATTTAGTGTAGGTGACAATGAAGGGCCAAAGGTTTCTCAAATTACGAGGTGAGGAGCCACCCGGGGCCAACAGATCACCAGCACATGTGTTGAGGAAATTGGCAGGTGCCGACGGTTTACGCCATGCTACGCCCGGCAGGCTGGCAGAAACAACCCTGACGGAATTGAGCCCCGCCAACACCGACATCAACAGCGCCCGTTGCAAATCCGCGAAGTGACAGTGGACCAAAGTAATTTTTCATTGTTATACGGGTGTTGCATCTTTATTCACAAGGGTTAGGAAACAAATTGAAGATTAATACATTTTGCTTTTAGAGCGACCATTTAAGAGCTGATTGTCTTTTTGAAGAAGTTGAACTCCTTCAAATATTTTTAGATTAATTTTTATAGAAACTTGTGTACCCTCTACCACTTTTCTAATAAAAATAAAAATAAATTAATTAAATATTTTAATTTGTTAAAATTTTAAAATTTAATAACTTTCACATTGTAGTGTGAAAAATTAAGCTTATGATACAAATCGAAAGGTATATGCAAAAAGGAATGCAAGCACTTTGTTTCATGGCGTTTGAACATGCAATTCAATTGTTACAAATTTTTCAAAATAAAAGATAGTGTAATTTAATTTTCTAATTCATAAAATTTAAAAAAAAAAAAGCTATGTGCTTATTGACATTTCACACTATTGTATTCATGTTTTCCCCTTGAATGCAAGTATGATTTATTTCATGTCTATTAAATGTTGAAATCATTGTCATTGCATTGCAATACTTGATGGTTGATTCAACATAAAATGCCTTTGTGTTGAACTTGATTTGAAGTAACAAGTTCCTTGCAAGTTATTAATTTTGGAATCTCATTTTTATAATCAGCATGTGCTAATTTAATCTTATATTGAGTTTGAAGAATGAACCTCCACAAAATAGTTTAGCATGTGCTTGTTCCCTTGTTGTGTATCATAGAATTATCAAAGAACATGAATTGTGTTTGGAAAATGATTTATAAACTATGAATTTCTATCTGTGGTATGTGGAAAGTATATTTGGAAAATCAATAGGGTTATTTAAACCCCTAAATAATTTTGACTATGTTTTCACCAAAGTCAATTATAAATTGCCATTTCCAAAAATCACATAGTAAAACATCTTGTAGTAAGCTTGTTTGTAAACATGTGGAAAAAATTTCAAAAATTTCCTCCATGTAGATTGCAAGATATTAGCATTTAAACTAACAAATTTTCTATTCTTGGCCCTCAAAAAATCCCAGTAGCTTCACTTCAGAAAGTCACATTTGTATGAAAAAATGTCCCAAATGGTTGCAACTCTTTGAATTCATTTTTCAAGTCAAGTTGGTAACATGCTAAAAAAAATTAAAATCATTTGGAATCGTACAACATATAAGAAAAAAATAATAAGTAGAGAGGAGTGGAGAATGATTAAAATATAGAATTGTTAACAATTTATTTATGGAATTGAAAAATGCCAATCCCAATGGTTGTAATGATTTTTTAGTGTAGGCATTTTCTATCTTTTTTGAGGTGATAGTGTAAAACCATGTACAAGCTTAAAAGTAGGGTAGTTAGGGAATAATTTTTGCACACATGGCATGTACCCATTGAACAAAAATCATTTTCAATTTCCTACATTAACACACCCAATCTCCAAATTCACTTCCTTCCTCTTCAATTGCTTTCTTTGCACAACAAATCCTAAATTACATTGAAAAATTCAATTTCTATTTTTTTTTAATTTCATGTAAAACTATTACATTCAATCCTAAATCCTAAGCTCTTTAACTTGAATATGTCTTTTTCATGTTGCTAAAATTCTCTCAAATGAATTAATTTGAATGCATTCTTTGAAATAAAATAATTTGAATTCATTTGCAAAAATGAATTCATTTGAATTCATTCTGTCAACAAAATTAATTTGAATTCATTCTCTCAAATGAATTACATTGAATTGATACTCTCAAATGAATTGATTTGAATCCATTCTATAAAATGAATTAATTTGAACTGATTCTCTGAAATGAATTAAACTAAATTCATTTTATGAAATGAATTCATTTGAATTTGTTCTATGAAATGAATTGTACAAAAATTTAATTAAATCCTTCATATTAATTAGTTTCAGTTATTTTTCTACAACCAATTACATTTTTCAAAGTCAATCATAATGTAAAGATCATAAATCAACAAAATTTATTAATTTGAATATTTGATTTACATATTACATATTTATATGAAGAAGCATAAACAGAATCCTATCGTCACTACCACATACATATATTACACGACCAAATTGCACTATTGTTGACTTTCCAAAAAGAAATTAGTTTTCTTTTCGAATCATGCGGTTATTACATCTTTAATGACTTTTTTTTCTTAATTCACATTGCACGACAGTTGAGGGTGCTCTTAGGTTTTTTTAATCTCATCTAGTGGTTGTTATTTTTTCACTTTGGAGGGGGGGAGGGGAAATAGGTTGCATGACAATTTTCAAGAGAATAATAAACAATCTACATCCAATCTTTTCTGTTTTTTTTCTAAAAATATTACAAATTGAGTTCTAAAATTGTTGAGCCTTAAAGCTACTCCTTGAGCACTTGTTGTATAAAAATATCAAAGAAAATAAATGAAAATTCCATTTATAGTGCCATAGTGAGTTGCTCAAAAAATTCTATATTGCCAAAAAATGCAATTTGGGCATTTAGGGGTTAAAATTTGATTTGGTAGAACGATTATAACTTCATCTTAAACTAATCTAATTTTGAACCAAAATTCAGTTCTAGTGTTGAAGTATATTTAGAAGGTTTATTAGTTGAGTTAGAAATCTCTTTATAGTTTATATGTTGTAGGAGCAATTATTTAAAAGGAGTGCAGGTTACACATTGGCTACCATATTCTTCTGTTTGTTGCAGTCTTGACTAAAATCTAATTTTCCAAGGATTTTTTCCAATACGCTATTACCTCTTTAGCAAATTTAGCCACTTGTGTGAACGCTGCTGGGGACCGTCCTTCGGATGGACGTTATAAAGTTACTAGTAAAAAAATGAGTAAAAGTACTAAGCCCCAGCACAGCCCATCCCTGCTAACTCGCACAAGCCTGGGCAGTACAGTAGGCATGCCTTCCCTACCACTCGCATCAAGCATCACATTGCATTGCGCAGCGCACAGCAAGTTTGGTCAAGTCACTTGCCTGTGCCGATTCACTGGGCAGTAACTTTTGCGATCCACTGCCCGGTGAATCGGTCCAGGTTCCCTGTGGTTTTACATTAGTGAAACTGAATAGAGTCATTCAGAGGTCTGCAAATAGTTTTGTTTTCCCTGTGTAGGTGTCGCAAATATTCTTCATTGATTGTGAGGATGCCCCAGAGTGGATAGTAGTGGTTCACAGTGATCCAAAGAATACACTATTATCTCAAGTTAACCATGTTTGTCTTTTTTCAGATAGGTCGAGGGTCCTCTAGAGAAGGGCAACACCCACTCATACAATAGGATCACTGGCTTCAACCGACCATAATCCAGCTCAATGATTTCCACTACTGTTCCATAGTACGTAACTGGCTCTGAAACGCAATTGATATCCAACATACCACTATGTTGTACTGTTTCACAAGTTACAGTTACCCCCAAGTCTGCCATTACTAAGTTCAACTTTGCACTACGTACACGGTAGTGATTTCCATAGGCTGACATTGACTTGAAGGACCTCACTCTTAAATTAGGTGGCATTGATAGGTCTACAACGTCATCTTCGAAAGCCTCATTCCCCACTTAGACCAAGTTCCGTAACCACTCCGCGAATTGAGGTACTGCATTCAGTTCTTGTAGATACTCTATCCATTGTCTCTGCCTTGGATGTAATCCACGTTTGTACATTTCTCTTGCGTCTATCACTTCCCTGGACAAGCACTTATGCATCCTGCATAAAAATGAGCAAAAAAATTTCCATCCTTCATTTCTTCTGATGTATACCGGCTAGGCCCATAGAACAAAATAATGACGCTAAACCAAATGAATAGCTGTACAAGTTCTTTAAATCTCTGTGTAATTCAAGAACGACACTACCAAACATAAACAGTGGGAAAAAAATAAGGTAAAATTGGAATGCACTCTCGTAATTCATCAAGGCAGATGAAGTTGCTAAGAACACATGCATGCGCCCACTGACACTCTTTAGTTGAGAGAGTTTGCATCTTGTGAGCGGCACAAACAACCTCCCCACTATCTCTGCTTTCCTCTTCTTGGTCCCACACTCTTTTCCAGGTAGAGTCACACTCCAAAATGTATTCCGTTGAAAGACCTAGACCAACCTCCATAGTAGTTCCAATTGCCATACAACCCCACTGGTCTGGCCTTGTTTTTTACATAGGATTTCATGTACTTCATGTACCTCTCCAGAGGATACATCCAGTGATTATGAATCGGTCCACAAAGATGCAATTCTTCAACCAAGTGCGTAGGTAGATGCGACATTGGATCAAAAAAAGATGGCGGAAATTTTCTTTCTACCAAACACAATGCTATGGCCACTTCCTCATTTATACTTGCCATTTGCAACAGATCAATTGTTTCCAAACACAATTTCTTGAAAATCTGACTTATTTGCAAAAAAGCTTTCATAACTCGTTGTGGCAACAAATCTTGGAGACAGACTGGAAGAATATGCTAAAGAAGCACATGATATTCATGGCTCTTCAAGCCATGAAGTGTTCCATCATCATCAATCCTTGACTTCAAAATCGACACAAAGCCTGTTGGAGTTCTCAAATCTCCTTAGTCTCTGTATGAGTTTCTTTTTATTCTCGGATGTCAAGATGTAAGGAGCTCTTGGAAGATAGAAACTTGTTTGAGGTGGGTTTGCCCGTCGCATATGCAATGACCTCTTGCAGCCGCTTTCCTTCATATCATTACGCACCGCTGCACCGTCCTTTTTTCCAAGCACCGTACTCAAAAAATTCTCTGTAATGTTCTTTTCATAGTGCATAACGTCCAGTACATGCCTAACAAGTAGTTTTTGCAAACAAGACATAAAAAACAAGAATCACCTCAATTTTCAAAACTACAAAGTAGTTCAAATGGCCCCTACAAGATTATTAGAATTTTGAAGATGCTAGTTCCTATTCCTGACTACTTGCAAAAGTTGTTACAACCTTTCTATTGCAAATAATGTGAACTACAAAAAGAAAGAAATTCCACTTACATTCCAATAAGGTAAAGTAAACAGAATTGAATTCCGCTTCACCCCATTATATTTCACAAGATCATTATTGCTACCAACAGATCCACTTGCTCCCAGCTACCTCTCCCGTGCTTCACCCCTCCTCCTATATTGAGTGCCAGTGACTCTGGATAGCCTGCAGCAGTGCTCCTCCTTGTCGTTGAAGGCTTTTGTCATGGACCTGAAAGGATGATTCTGTGGCAAATATCGTTGATGGCCTTGGAATATGTTTTTCCTCAAGCTTTTAGAGAACCTTAAGTCAATATGCGGTCCGCAAAGAGGACACCCTTGGTGTCGCAGCACAGGGCAAGCAATTTCCCAGTTATACAACCAAAAACCACTTTAAAGTATAACAAAGTGACTCTAAAGATTGAACCCGCGAGATTCTGTGAAGTAAATAGCCTTATTTGGTCTCTAAGCTAAGTCAGTACCTATATTTCTTCTTCCGGTTCAAACACAACAACCGGAAACACAAGAACACCAAGAACTACAATCAGACCCTCTTCTCCTTCTCCGATCCGGTCTACTTTTCGATCCGGTCTGATCAACTCACATCCACTCTTACTACCATCCGGTTTAGTTTTACCTCTGTTTCACCATCAGAGGGTTCGCCCCTTTCTTTTGAGAGTAGCAGGCCCGCCGCTCCTTCCGTGAATTATAGTGGCTGAAGAACCACTTCTTCTTTCTCCAATTCTCTACACTAATCCGGACCCGGTTTGATCCTTCACAACAACCCAGAAAACTCTCCGGATCACCTGTCACACAAGGACCCCCATACGATCCTCCCATACTACAACGACCTCAGCGCCACGTTCCGTCTGTACGAAGCCAGGTGGCTGCAAGTGAACCCATCCATTCCAACATCCACTAAAGTTCTTCCGTTTGTCCACTAAGGCAGCGAGATCTCTCAGGAGATTGGACACTCAACCGGATTTCCCACCCAGGAGTTCTAGCACGACTAAAGAATCCCTCCCTATCCGCCTAGCCTAACAATGGCTATCTCGCCCGGAATCCTAAACCTTAGAGCTGTTGAGGAACTGGAATCCACTCCCAACACTTTTGCAACCTGTTCACTTGCACATAAGATTAAAAACAAGGGCGCCAAAGGGAGAAATCACACCCGCACTAGCATGCGCCTTCCTAACTCCTCACCACACAACCCTGCCACACACGGGAGAGACACGCAACAAGAGGCCAAGAAAAGACGTACACAAAAATGAGGTGAAAAGACTCCCAGCTCCCAAGCAGGGGCTGACTTATATACAACTTGATTACAAAGTAAAAAGGCCCCCGGAAATCCACGCTGGACATCCGGGGCCGATCCTAACCGGCCAGATCGGATGAACATCCGATCCGGTCCTAACTATCTTATAAAACTTTACATTCCTAACTAACTACCTACTTATCTACCTACTCTCCAACTCCCCCGCCTAGCGTAGGACTTCTAGGTTCCTCGGGCAGTTGGTTGAAGACGTCAGCAAGGTTCTGGCTCCGCTCTCCGGCAGCTGGATCTAGAAGATCTGACCCTAGCGATGAATCTAACTGAATCGGTTGCCCAGGCCCAGGTCTCCGGTTACTCTTCCTTGACTCGGGTGTCTGATTCTTGCGCTTCCTCGGATTCGATCCTCTTGCTGCAAACGAATCCGATAGCGATATATCCGAGAGGTGGATCTCCCTGGAGTACATGGATCCGTTCAGCTTTTGACTGTTGACATCCATCCGGTTGGCCGCCTCTCTCGCTGCCACTAAGGACGCTTCCACCCGATCGGTGAAGTCGGTCAGGATCCAAACTATCCGGAAGTCGGATACCTTCTTCTCTTCATGCACCCCTTTGTCAAATAGTGCCGCCTTGACTGCGGTGGATCCGGACTCTCCGAGAGTGTCCTTCACCGACTCGGCCACCTTCCGGGTTGCTTCCACCATCTCCCGGACTGCAGCCTTGTCTTCCTTGAGGGTTACCATGTCAGCCCTCAAAGCATCGACTTCCTCCTGAAGTCGACGGATCTTTGCTTCTTGCTTCCGGCTCTCATCCGGATTGGCTAGGTATTGGCCCACCTTACCCGGCAATTCACTATCGGCCGGTGCATCCACCATCTCTCCAATAATGGTGAGAGCTCTTCGCTTGACCTCCCAGTCCGCTCGTATCCCACACAGGATAATCGTCAACTGGTTGAACGGGTCAGCCTAATCCTTGAGATCCGGCATCTCCACCTCCGGTCTTTGTTTTGGTGTAGATCGGAGGTTTGAGGGGGTTCCTCTCTTGCAAGGGGGCGTCGTCTTCATCCGCTTCTTTGGCCGGGACGGCTCCTCCTCTTCTGTCTCGAGTTCGGATCCGGTTTGCTCTTCCATTTCGTCATCCGAGTTCGACTCTCCATACTTCAGGATAGACTTCTGAATGCTCCATGTCTTCTCCTCCATCTGCGTGAGGAGTTGGTTTCGCTGGTAGAGGTGGAAAAGGTAGGGACTCAAAGGAGTGGCCCTACTCTTTCTGATCCTTGTCACCAATTGGGACACCAGAGCAGAAAAGATCTGGGCCCAGTTCACTTTTCGTTCCCCGCACAGGGAACCAAAAATTGTGTTGCCGATGGTCATCGTCACCTTTGTCGGCTTCTCCGGGTGGATGATCGGAACCAGGAACTGGAGGAGATTACGATGCTGGTCGCTCTTACAGTCTGCAACCGCGTACCCGTCCTTGTTGCTTGGCTCCCCATGAAACTTATCATGGATGAACTTGTCCTTCCGTCCCGCCATACCGGAACCTCCCATCTGGAAGTTGTAAACTTCCCTCCACCTTTCTTCTTCCCCTTTGGTCGGGCGGCCCCGGAGAGTATTGTCGAACTCGTTTGACACCTTACACCTAATCTCTCTGACCATCCGCTCCTTCCGAAACCCCCAGGGTTTATCCATCAAGACGAGGCAACCCATGGCGTTGAGGTCCTCTATGAGCTCAGTCCGGGCCGGTTCTTCCGTAGGAATGACCGGAAATATCTTCCGGAGCTGGACGTCGGAGGAGGAACTGGGCGCGCCCGGTCTGGTCTTACGCAACTGAGGCATGGACACTAAATGACCGTTGGACCCTTATCGATCGCTACCTCACTCTCTCCTAGTCGCACGTCCCGTTCCTCACTTCGTCTCGTTCGATCTCAACCGGAGAGCACCACCAAAACTTGCAACCCACACGTTCTTTATTCTTTCTACACTCTCGGATATGCCCAACTAGAAGCGCACATACATACAACGGCTCTGGCGCAACTGGAGGCGTAAAAGCACTCAAGGTTAGCTCCAGAGCTTGAGGGAAGTAAAGGAGTGAAAATGTAGACGACCAGCCTTTATACAGTCGCAGGACCCCTGGCAGGTCATCATAACCCTTTCAAGTCCGGTCCTTTATCAATCCAGTCCAACCCTAATCCAATCTGAGGTGAGATTTGGATGTGATTCCGCTCCTGAATACTAACATTCTGACCGGATCAGATACAGTTTTCTCCTTACTGGATTAGCGTTGCCTATCCCTAGTTTCCTTCTGCCCCTCTAACTAGATACGGATCCTAATTATCCATTTCCGTTCCATTATTTAGACAATCAGAGAAACCAAAAATTCTGGTTGCAACACTTGGTACCCCTTTGTGACACATCCAGAAATTAGTCCATACGCTAGATAATCATGGATTGTCCATAAAAGCATGCCCCGTAATTTAAAAGTGGTTGGTTGCTCAGCATTAGATATATCCACCGCTGACACACCATCCCACAGCAACAACAACTCGTCCACCAAAGGCTCTAGATAAACGTCTATGTTGTCGGACTTAATTGACTCTTTCCCAGGAATGATTAGTGACAACATTACGAAAAACTATTTTGTTACCATCCAACCTGGCAAATTGTAGTCCAAAAGGAATACCGGCCATATAGAATGCCTGGTAGACTTATCAACAAAAGGATTCATACCATCCAATGCCTAACCAAGCTTCACATTCCTACCTTCCTCAAAAAATGCTTGGTCTATGTTTTTCACTTCTTTCCAAGCTGGACTATCAAGAACGGAGCGGATTTTTCCGTCAGTAGATGGATTCTTTTCATGCCACCTCATGAGTGATGCTATATCACAACAGCGGTATATTCTTAGAAGTCTAGAAATTAAAGGAAAGTGCTTCAAAACCTTCACGGGAATTGAATTGCTTCCCTCTAGGTATCTTGAGGACAAGCAGTGCAGACATTCACTGAGATGTGATCAGTCTTTCCAGAAAAGAACACACCCATTCCGGCAGGCACGAATGGTTGAAAATGACAGACCTAAGCGATCAATAAGTCTACGTGCTTCGTGTCAAGTACTGGGTAATCCATTAGATGAAGGGAAGACATCTAATCTGAAGAACAAGAACAATTTGTCCATGAATGAATTGCTCACATTGTGAAGATGCGCTAAATTCATCAACACAAGTACACAAGCAAGGGCTGAAATTTTGGACCCCTGGTATAGAGGTACCTGACTGTGCTTAAGCCAATCTTCCATGTCTGGGTCATCGGAGTCATCAACCCCGTCTGCTGCATCCTCACTTTCTTCATTGTTGACATTCTCTTCGACGGGGAAGTTGTTTCTCCTGTCATCAACTCGCTGAAACCATTTTGATGCAAGACGCTCAAAGTCAAATCCATAGTTGAAGTCCTCTTTGGCTAGCAAATCCGTATTTGCATCCACAAGAGCCTCAAATTGCGGTTGGTCACTGAAGTTAAATTGGTCTCCATCTGTGTCCTCCGACTGCAGGAAGTGTCAATCTGAAAGTGTAAGGCGTCACTCATAACAAAGGTACACTAAACATTTGAAGTCACAATAAACTTCCAAACAAAGTTTTCTATAATGTATTACGACAAAGGACATGGACTTCCTATCATGCTGAAATTATTATTTTGTATGATTGGCAGGCTGTTTATTAACGTGTTTACAATGAAACGTGGTTGCATTTCATGGAGAAGGACAACCATAATAAATATTAAGGTTTTCCAGCATCTAGTTTAATAACTTTCAATACGGCATGTGCGACACAAAAATGTGGTTTAAGATGATCAATTCTAACAAAGGAAGTAATGTCTTGTTTTCCATGATTGCTGACCTGCACAATTTTTATTGAGTCTTGCTTGACTTAAATGTGAATGGAGGAGAAATCATCAAGTTATTTTGTGTCTTTTCAATAGTTTTCCATTTCCTGAGCAAATGGCTAGAAACTCAAGAAGATCAGCTCAGGGAGTACTAACCTAATGTGCAGTACTTTCATTCATATCAAGACTCCTTCCAATACAATTGGATGGAAATCTGTATCGCAGAGGAAAAAAAATTAGAGTTATGCGAAATAAATGAAATAAATGCGAGTTATGTCTTGTTTTGAACCTCATAGAAGGGTGAGAAGCAGGCCTTTATTTTGAACTTTGTTTTCTAGTCATCAATTTCTGTATGGAAATAAACCTAAGCTATAGAGGACGTTGTTTTCCACTTACACTATGAGGAGAAAAAATTTAGTCCTATCCGTGCTTACAATTGTAGAAAGTGAGGCGATTATTGAACTTATACTTAAGCATTTTTCAACTTCCTAAGGAACTTGCAGTAACAAGAGCAGTAGAAGGGGAGGATGATGGACTTTCATATGGTCGTCGAATGAATAGAAGACTTTCCTTCTTCCTTCTAAATGAAAATGAAAATAAGAGCAGGGATGCAGTACTTCATTTTATGGACCATCGTTGAGCTAGTTCACGGAATACAAAAAACTCATTACAATTTACCACGGTACGAGGCGTTTACTATTGGAATAATTTAATTGAAAGCAGAGACAGAAGAGAAGAGTGTTTAGCATTTGTAGATGATTCATGACAGACTTATAAATAATTTCAAAGAAATTAGGTTTTTAGAGTGAGTGATGACAATGGCTGCCAGCATCATAGAGCATCATGTCGTTCAAAGAACAAGAAAAACAAAGAGGCAGAGGATAACTTACAAGCAAGGAATGCGTTAGGGTTGGATCTCTGCCTTCACTTTTCAGGTGTCGCTCAATTGATCTACGTGAAATGGGTCGCCCGCCTCCCTTGCATTGATTGCAAGGACATTTATAATTGCCCAGAAGTCGTTCATTTGCACGCAATCTTTTGAGCACATTCAGCGTCGTTGCTAAGAGAGAAAACCTTGCGTCAGTACTACTACAAGGGTCCTCCATGTTTGCGTTCAAGAAGACAATTGCAAAGGGCTATGCTGTGAGGAAGAAAGCAGGGGTGTTAGATCATTTTGTCCTTGGAAAGTGGTAAGTGAGGGAAGGGAGAGCTGATTTTCATTGTGGAGAAGTGTTTATTTATTTTCTAGTTTTATTATAAATATATTCAATTTAGAGTTGATATGTCAAAAAATATGTTGTGTGCATCGAATATTCCTTCTGTGTTAAGGTGTTCTAATTGGTTCAGTGGCAATGGGTCCTTGTAGAGGAAAAATGATTTGGAATTGACTAGGCTTTACATATAGGGTAGCATTGGAACAGGTTATTCAGAGGAGCTTAAGTTTTTGGAAGGCTAAACATTGTTTTCAAGGCAGTGCATGGAGTAGAACATTTTTACTGTAGGTTGCCATTCTTGTGTCTTTGGACTCCGTTTGCCATTGTAGCAGGTGGACACAG
The DNA here is from genome assembly GCA_963969595.1 of Neckera pumila. Taxonomy (NCBI): domain Eukaryota; kingdom Viridiplantae; phylum Streptophyta; class Bryopsida; order Hypnales; family Neckeraceae; genus Neckera; species Neckera pumila. The sequence continues at coordinate 48,161,532 of OZ018408.1, read as the reverse complement.
TTTGATTTTTCTAATCAGGATTGTACTGTACACGTTCACGACTCAGGATTTTAAGGCAACCACAGATTCAGTGCCAGAATTTGTGCTTGTAAACGGTATGGCTAAGCAACATGGTTTTGGATGACCAGTGCATGGCATATTAATTTCATAGTGCAATTGAACAATGCAGGTTTTGAAAGAGTGATGGCACTTTAGTAACACTGTTATTGGATTTTTGTACGTGTAATTAGGCAGCATGTTAGAACCGTCCGGTGTCCCCGAGGTAGCAGTGCAAGTCCGGCATGTAGAAGCATCTTAGGTACATGCTAGTTGATGACCCTATGGAAGTTGGGAATAATAGTCTTATTATTTTATGCTATTTTAGAAAAAATGAATTGCCGGAAAATAAAGAAGTTTTGCATGTGAGTGTCGAACTGTTAGCAAGTGTAACATTTTCATTAATAATTTAATGGACAGTTGTACTGCTTTGGCATGGAAAGCGGGAGAATTTTAGTTTGTTTTTAGTGCCAGAGAATTAATTTGTCAATGAGGAATCATTTGCATGTTAGCATGAAATGGGAGCACATAAAATTAGACTGTATCTGTCATTGCTTACTGGACTTCTTGAATGTGACTGATGGAAAATGACGTAGGGAATAAAACTTTATCAGTGCTGTAATATGGGGCTACTTTTTTTAGATGATGTGTCTCAAACTATTGGTCACAGTATGCTTCATTAATTGTTCATGACTGCGGAGGTGACTACAGGTCTGGACCATAACATTCTATTTACAATTAGTAGTTTCTAGCGCACAGCTTTCTGAACTTGTTGTTTCAAGTCTTCACATGTCCACTGACTTAGAGGAAGAGCAAACCTCACACAAATGGGGTACTCAAAGAATATTGCATGAACGTGACTGCGAGCCTCGTCAGAGCGGAAGGATAGCAGAATTATTGAAAGCGGCTAACCAGTGTGAGGAATTGACGGCAAGTGTCACTCCGCTGCAGTCAAGGTTAAGGACTGACAACAAAGTGGGTCAACAATCGAGTGTCTTCTGGAAGGAGGTATGAGAATGTAATTTTATCATGATGTGCACATGCTGGTTTTTGGAAGCAAAGGTGTTGTCCATGGAGTTTTGTACTACAGTAGTGAATTTCGAAACCTTAAAAATAAGTGGAAATGAAAACATGAATGATGAGTGTTACAGGTTCATGGAAGGTTGAAGAAAATGGAGGGAAACAACAGCTCAAAGAATGCTTACAATACTAATGCATTGATAGAAAGTCTGTACGCAGTGGAAGTAGATATGGATCCATCGGGTCCAAGAACTGTTGATGACAACGTGGTGGTATTGTAGAGACCGCCAAATAAGTTTGGAAGCACGTCAACTGCAGTGAACACGGACAGTCAGAACAATGATATGGCTACGGCTTTTGGAGCCACATTAAATGAAATTATAATGCATGCCTTGCAGCAGTCGGCGTCGGCGTTAGTTGGACCTCTTGCAGGTCCAACTGCACTTTCACAGAATGTGACATTGGGGAATTTAGCAATGAACAAAGATGAAGGCCATCCGGGGAAGACATGGAGCCTTTGCACATACAACGTCGTAAAAGCAAGGTAGAAGAGGAAAGCTCAGATGACATGGACGTCTGCAAGAGAGGGATCAGATTTGCAAGTAGATTTTGTTGCCCCTAAAAACGAAAGCTCAAACGAGAGGTTACGAAGGACGCAAAGGTTGAACAGGTTCAGATCCAGCTGTTCAAAGGATCTCACAAACAATCGAAAGGCAATGAGATAACGCCCTTATGTCCTTCATGTGGATGGTACGGCCAAAGCACGTGGTATTCACAAGCATTTGTGGAGGGCCGCAATAAGAAGGTAGTGCCGACGTTTCAATCCGACCATGGATAATATCAATCACCATCAAAAACAAGTGGTTGACAGTATTTGGAGTGCCCTTGAAAAAGAATGGAAATTTGAGGGTTTTGCTTACAGGGCACAAAAAATGTTTGAACATTCGGCAACAAAATTTTTGAGGAATTGCAAGATGCAGCTGAAATACAAGTGCCAAAAGATTGTCAACGAATCTAAACTAGACAATGTAGTATGCTGCCACTAGACGAAAAGTGAGGATATAACTAATAATTCAACGAAATAGAACACATTCAAAGGATGCACGGTGAGCACATCGAAAGGAAAAGAAGTTGTTTTGTCACCTGAGAAGGGAGACGACGAGTCGCCTTCGAACCCGCAAGTATTTTTTATGTTTCAAAAGGTAAATGCAGTGGATGTTTAATTGGCATATGAATTTGTTATACGCAAATTGTAAAAGCAACTTGTCTAGTGACAGTTTTGTCAGAAGAAGAAACCTAGGTTCTTTTTTTGGCAGTGAGATATTCATGGCACAGGACCTAAACAGAGTTTGTAGTTAGCTTGGTGCTTTGAGAATGTGAATTGTATTTTATAAAATGGAAAAGGGTAACGATATTGGTCCAGAATACAAATTCTTGGTAACGGAACCTGTGAAATAAACGTACATAATTAGAAATTTCAATATTAAAAACTTGAATTAGCATGTGGAAATGGAAATGTGGACAACCATTTCACATAGAATTAGGAGTCGCATGTTCTAATATTTCTAAATTGCATAACGTTTTGCATCAGACTAGAAAATTCAATCCTAACAGCCCTCCAAGTAGGAGGGACTCATTTATGTTGGAGGCAGAGGAGGTGGATGTCCGCATCAGGAGTCTACAGACTGAATTGATGAGGCTAAAGCAGTCCAGGAAGGTCATGAAGCTGTGAACCTTAAAGGTGAAATAGGTATTCACTATTTGAATATAAACAGGGAATGTTAAGCGTGTTTGGTAATCCGAATACAGTGGATGGGACATCATTTGAATTTACAATTGTTTTTGTCGTGAACATTCAATGAAAGGGATATAGAGAACATGTGGAGGTAAGATAAAATCAAGAACTTATACAAGTACGTGTGCTGTAGAATTATATGAGGTTATTTGAAGAATTACCAGGACTTTGTTTTTAGTTAAACATTTATTTGAACAGTGAGTCATTTGTTTGTTGTTGGTAGGATTTGGGGGCCTCTAGCGGAGTGAAGATCATAGGAGAAGTTCCCATCGACTGTCATGACGAGAGAGGTTTGAGTTTTCAGCTTCTTTTCTTCTAGAATGTGGAGGCACCTTTGACAATATCAAAGTCATACTGATTTGGACGTGGCCATTTGAAGTCCAAGTGCAGTGCTTTTAACATGAGTTGATTTTTCCAATAGAGAGACAATTATGTTCTTTCTAAGAGAGGATCTCATTAGATGATATTTGGAGGTGTCGGAACATGAAAATCCACTTTTACTATATTAAAATATAAATGAAGGAATAATATTCTTCTTAGTAGTAAATTTTTTGATTTGAAGATAGTTATAGACCGTCTAATGTTTAGGACCGGAAACCGGAAATAGACTGATCAGGAATCAATGTAAAGGCTAACCAAATGTACTGGAAATAAGGAACCGAAGTTCGAATTCGCCTAGACCGGATCAGGAAAGGGATAACAGGAACCGGCATCCAACGATGACCTACTTAACCCTAGGGAACTACGGGAACGTTCTAATCATTAGTTAACGGGAATCCTAAACGGGCAGGTTTAACGGGCAAAGCTTAGATTAGGGGGATCATTAAAAAGCAGCTGGGATTGGCTCTCTTAGATCCTATCTGTCCAGAGACTGGTCACTTACAATTTCCTACCCTGATTGAAAGTTGTACAACGTGCACCATTACTGGTTTCCGGTTTGTGCAGCAGTATTGGGTTTTGAATTGACAAACTGCAGACAAGAGTGCTCGAGGGACATTGAGTGCGAGAGAGAAGTCTGTTAGCATCCGAACTTAGAGTTACTACTTGCACAATTGAAAGGGGGGGAGAGAGAGAGAGCCGTGAGGACCACTCGTTATTCCGATTCCCGAGAGTAGACCGGCTGCATCCTAACGAGAGGAGATATGGCCGCAAGTCAGAGCGGGGGAGCCATGTCGGAACATGAAAATCTAGTTTTATTATATTAAAATATAAATGAAAGAATAATATTCTTCTTAGTAGTAAATTTTTTTCGATTTTTAGATAGTTATAGACCGTCTAATGTTTAGAACCGGAAACCGGAAATGGACTGATCAGGAATTAGTGTAAAGGCTAACTAAATGTACCGGAAACGAGGAACCGGAATTCGAGTTTGCTTAGACCGGGTCAGGAAAGGGATAACAGGAAACCGGCATCCAACGGTGACCTACTTAACCCTAGGGAACAACGGGAACGTTCTAATCATTAGTTAACGGGAATCCTAAACGGGCAGAATTAACGGGCAAAGCCTTAATTAGGGTAATTACTAAGAGCTACTGGGATTGGCTCTTTTAGATCCTATCTGTCCAGAGGTTGGTCACTTGTGATTTCCTGCCCTGACGGAGTATTGTACAACGTACGCAATTATTGATTTCCGGTCTGAGCGATAGTATTGGGCTTTTGAGTTGACAAGACTGCAGACGAGAGTGCTGGAAGGTTATTGAGCAAGAGAAAAGGCTGTTAGTGTCCGAGCTTAGAGTTAATACCTTCCAACTGAAAGGAGAGAGAGAGTGAGCCGTGAGGATCACTAGTCTTACCAATACCCGACAGTAGACCGGTTCCATCTGAATGAGGGGAGATATGGCCGCAAGTCACAGCGGGGGAGCGACCATCTCGCTCCGTTACGTGACGCCGCGATTACCCAAGGATGACAAAGAGATGGCGGAGCTGAAGGAGGACTTGGAGCAAATGGGATGCGCCGGCTTCCTGATCAGACCATGGGATTTCCGGAGTGAAGCAATAGTGGCGGAGTTGAGTTTTGGAGCACCGACTCAGGCCGCGACCACGATCCGTGCGAAGCCCAAGAGGTGGACGGCGGAGATGTGGAGGAAGGTGTACAGGTTCGACCGGGAGGACGAAGGCAACGCATCCCGGAAGCACCAATTCACGGTGGATAAGTTTCGGATCCCCATTAGCTAGAAGGATGGGTTCGCGGTTACGGATTGCGTCAATCAGAGAGAGAGGCGTTTGTTGCAATACGTCTTGGCCATTCTTAACTCGGAAAGGCCAAGCCGGGTCTCTCTGACACTAGCCAATACAGTATTTGGCGCACTGTCAGGAGACCGGAAAGTAGATTGGGGTTTGGTCATTCAGGACCAAGTGCTGAAAATGATCAACAATGTCGGGAAGGCTAAGCCTTCCGCCATCTGTCCATTACTTTATCATCTGTATCATTCTGAGGAGGTGATGACAAAAGAGGAAGAGGTAGAATATGAGGCCGCCGCAGCACTGGTAGAATTTGAGGTTCCTGATTTAGATCAAGAGACCGGAAATGAGGAAGAGTCCTCCGATAAGGACCATGAGGATGAGTCTGAGGATGAGGAGGATGAGAGTGAGGCTGATGACAAGGGTGAGGAAACGAGAGGAAAAGATCCGATAGAGAGAGAACAGACTATGGATACCGATCGGGTCTGGGGAGAAGAGCCGTTGGATATGATCACCCAAGATCTGAGTGATTTCAGGAAACGATACGTGGTGGTACAAGGTGCAATGCAGACCATCTGCACCACGGTGGGCGTTGACCACCCAGCACAAGCCTTAACTCGGGTAATCCGGCTTAACCGGGAGAAGGAGAAGAATGAAAGTAAGAAAGAATTGGTGAAGCTTTCCGGCCAATTGGCCACTCTTAAACAAGAGTTGTGCCAGAAAACGGAGGAGATGGAGAGGAAGTGGACGTTCTCCAAGCAGACGAAGGACACCCTTTCCCGAATCCGGGAATTCATCACCCATCCGGGTGAAGTGGTCAACAAGGCTAACTTGTTTGACCAACAAGTGATGACGGAGGGAAGGCAAATGCACCAGAAGCTCCTACTGGCGATGATCACTTACCACAAGAAGATGGAGTTTACCCTAGAGCAGCTGCGAGAAGTGATGCGTGAGGTAAATCCTCACAGTGAACCTACGCCGAGACCGGAACCGGATCGAGAGCCAGTTCAGCAGTCAGCAGCAGAAGACACGGGTAAAGGTGAGACTTCTCACGAGCAACCTACCTTACCTGTACCTGAGGAGCACCAGGAAACCAAGACAAGTCAGAAGCAGCAGACCGAGGTGGAGAGCACTAAAGTCACCGACCCAATCCCGGAGGATGATGATTTGGAAATTACGAAGGTGACGGGACCTGATCCAGCCAAGGCACAGGGACCGGAACCGGCAACCGGACCAGGAGGGTCTACTCCAGAGGAGAGAACCAAGACGAAGAATATCAGCACTCTCTCACCCTCCAAGTCTTCTCCCAAGACTCCGGGGAAGAAGTGCAATTTGGCGAGGCAGAGAAGATGACGGCCCTGATGCAGTTCGTGGTGAAGACGGAGGCTGGAGCCGGTCGCGGGACTTCATCTGGTTCACCCAGTACTGGTCTGATCAGGAAACCGGTTAGAGAAGAGGCAACACCTCAGAGCAAGGTGGCCAGACCTGCTCCAGTCCCGCAAAAGAGAAAGGTTCCTGAGCCACCGTCGGCTAAGAAGAAATTCACTAAGGCTCAGGAAGAGGAAGAAGACGAAGAGGATTCCGATGATGACAAAGAGGAATCCGTGTCCGATCAGGATTCTGAACCGTATTCAGATCCCGATTAGGCCCTGGCAGAGACCTGAGCAACGAAGGCGAAGGCGGCCAGAGAGAAGGCCAAAATCCGGTCTAAACAGATGGCAAGACAGCAGACCAGAAAGAAGCCCTTGACCCGGAAGGTACCAACAAAGGCGGGGGTTTTCCCAGTTAAGAAGACTAGAAAGTAGGTGAAGGTTCTGGCAGTGATTGTAGAGCTGCATGCTTAGATTTTTGACAAGTAGTTGTATAGGAATATTTTTAGTGTAAAAGGAGTTAGGACTCAAGTTGAGTCCGGATTTTTAGGATCTAAGATCCACATTAAGTAGAAACTTTTTTATTGTAGCTTAGGTTGCCTAAAATTGACAGGAAGTTAGGAATGAAACGTGTCATTCCTTTAGCGGTTTTTGGCCTTAGGTGCTTTTTGAGTTTGAAGGGCAGTTTAGTATTTAAAGGCGGATTTTAGGTTTAATCCGGATAGCATTTTTCATACTTTGTATTCCCAGTTTTTCTGCAAATGCCATTGAAGTTTTTCAATTCACAACCGTGAGCTGTACCTTTTAGCACTTGTCCGTGTTATTGTGAGAGCAGTGAGATCGTGCAGGGTTGGGTAAGGAGGAAGTGATACCCGGATACAGGAAGTATCCGGTCCCTGGTGAGATTGCGTGTTAGACAAGATACCACAGGATTTCCTTGCGAGAATTAAAACTTGCTTTTGTCAAGAAGCTGCTTTTGTCAAGAAGTATTATAGCTCTCCTGTGTTTTCCTGACGCCCCTTCTCTACCTAGGCCGTGGATTGTTTTGTGTTCTGTCGTTGTAGTAATTGTTAGGGGAATCCAGACTTTCTTGCGTGACCTGCTAGCCTGCGTAGTCCATCTGGTCTAGTTGTGAGAAAGGTCTCTTTCTTATTGTTCTTGTCAAAGTTTTCTTTTCAAGTTTATATCGTGGATCTTCTGACACGTTAAAACTCGGAGGGTAGGAATTAAGCATCCTTCCTGAAGCCCAAAGTTGCAGATCCCTCTTGGTCCAGAGGTTAAACTCGAATTTATTACATAGTTAAATACTCTAGACCGGATAGATATATATTTGGGAAAGGAGTTTCCGGTTCCGGATTACTGGAATTGGACCCGGTCTAGACTAGTACTTGGGGTTTGTTTTGGGATATCAACTCACTTCATTCCGGCCAATTAGGAGAATTACACCGAGATCTCTGCGGAACGATACACGAGTCACTTTAGGGTCCACTAAGGCCTTAGAGAAGGATTTTGTGCTTTCTGTGCTACGACAAGCCACCATCTCACTCCGGTATGTGACGCCGCCATTGCCCAAGGACGAGAAGGAGATGGCAGAGTTGAAAGAAGACTTGGAGCAGATGGGGTGTGCCGGGTTCCTGATCTGACCATGGGACTTCAGAATTGAAGCAATAGTGGCGGAATTGAAGCCTGGAGCGCCAACTCGCGCTGCAACCACAATCCGTGCAAAGCCCAAGCGATGGACGGCGGAGATGTGGAGGAAGGTCTACGTATTTGACTAGGAAGGCGAAGGAAGCGCATCCCAAAAGCACCAGTATACGGTGGGTAAGTTTCGAAACTCAATTAGTAAGAAAGACGAGTTCTCAGTCACCGATTGCATCAATCAGAGAGAGAAGCGTTTGTTACAATATGTCTTGGCCATTCTTAACCCGGAAAGGCTAAGCCGAGTTTCTCTGACATTAGCCAATACAGTATTTGGTGCATTGTCAGGAGACCGGAAAGTAGATTGGGGATTGGTCATCCAGGACCAAGTACTGAAAATGGTAAATAATGTAGGGAAGGCCAAGCCTTCCGCCATCTGTCCATTTTTATATCACCTGTATCATTCTGAGGAGGTGATGACAAAAGAGGAAGAGGTAGAGTATGAGGCCGTTGCAGCACTGGTAGAGTTTGAAGTTCCGGACTTAGATCCTGAGCCCGGAAATGAGGAAGAATCCTCAGATGAGAGAGATAATGAAGATGAGCAGAGCGAGTCTGAGGACGATGAGGATGAGAGTGAGGGTGATGATAAGGGTGAAGAAACGAGAGAAAAAGGTCAGGTAGAGAGAGAGCAGATTAAGGATACCGATCCGGTCTGGGGAGACGAGCCGCTAGAAATAATCACCCGAGATTTGAGCGACTTCCAGAACCGATATGCGATAGTACGAGGGGCAATGCAGACCATCTGCACTACAGTGGGCGCCACCCACCCAACTCAAACCTTAACTTGGGTAATACGGCTTACCCAAGAGAAGGAGAAGAATGAAAGCAAAGAAGAATTGGCAAAGCTTTCCGGCCAAGTGGCCACTCTTAAATAGGAGTTGCGCCAGAGAACGGAAGAGGTGGAGAAGGAGAAAATGTTCTTCAAACAGACGCGAGACACCATTTCCCGAATCCGGGAATTCATCACCCATCCGGGTGAAGTTGTCAACAAGGCTAACTTGTTTGACCAACAAGTGATGGTGGAGGGACAACAGCTGCATCAGAAGCTCATACTGGCAATGATAACTTATCACAAGAGGATGGAGTCTACATTGGAACAGCTGCAAGAAGTGATGCGCAAGGTAAACCCTCAAAGTGATCCTGCACCAGGACCGGAACCGGATCACGAACCAGTTCAGCAGTCAACAGCAGAGGACAAGGATAAAGGTGAGACTTCTCACGAGCAACCAAGCCTACCTGTACCCGAGGAGCACCAGGAAGCCAAGACAAGTCAAGTGCAGCAGACTGAAGTAGAGAGCACCAAAGTCACCGACCCAAGTCCGGAGGATGATGATTTGGAGATTACGAAAGTGACGGGACCTAATCCAGCAAAGGCAAAGGGACCGGAACCGGCAACCGGACCAAAAGGGTCCATTCCAGAGGAAAGTGCCGAGGCAAAGCAGATCAGCACCCTCTCACCCTCCAAGTCTTCTCCCAAGACTCCCGGAAAGAAGGTGTAGTTTGGAAGATGACGACCCTGATGCAGTCCGTGGTGAAGACAAAGACTGGAGCCGGTCGCGGCACTTCATCTGGCTCATCAAGTAGTGCTCTAATCAGGAAACCAACTGGAGGAGATGCAACACCTCAGAGCAAAGTGGCAAGGCCTACTCCAAGCCTACATAAGAGAAAGGTTCCTGAGCCACCGTCGGCCAAGAAGAAATTCACCAAGGCTCAGGAGGAGGAGGAAGAAGAAGAGGATTCCAACTACAATGAAGAGGAATCCGGGTCTGACCAGGATTCTGAACCTTATTTGGATCCCGATCAGGCCTTGGCAGAAATCGAGCGACAAAGGCGAAGGCGGCCAGAGAGAAGGCAAAAGTCCGGTCCAAACAAACTGCCAAGCCGCAGACCGGAAAGAAGCCCTTGACCCGGAAGGGACCAGCAAAGGCGGGGTTTTCTCTAGTGAATAAGAGTAGAAAGTAGATGAAGGTTCTAACAGTGATTGTAGGACTACATGCCTAATTTTGACAAGTAGATGTGTAGGTATATTTTTAGTTTAGATGGAGTTAGGATTCAAGTTGATTCCGGATTTTTAGGATCTAAGATCCACTTTTTGTGGGAGCTTTTTGACTGTAGCTTAAATTACCTAAATTAGACATGAAATTAGGAATGAAATGTGTCATTCCATTAGCTGTGTTTAGCCTTATGCGCTTTTTGAGTTTGAAGTGTAGTTTAGTTTGATCCGGATAGCATTTTTCATACTTTGTATTTCCAACTTTTTGCAAATGCCATTGGAGTTTTTCAATTTACAACTATGAGCTGTACCTTTTAGCACTTGTCCGTGTTATTGTGAGAGCAGTGAGATCGTGCAGATTTGGATAAGGAGGAAGTGAAACCCGGATACAGGAAGTATCTGGTCCCTGAAGAGATTGCGTATTAGACAGGATACAATAGAATTTCCTTGCAAGGATTAGAGCTAGCTTTTGTCAAGAAGCTGCTTTTGTCAAGAAGTATTATAGCTCTCCTATGTTTTCCTGACGTCCCTTCTCTACCTAGGTCGTGGATTGTCCTGTAGTCTGTCATTGTAGTAATTGTTAGGGGAATCCAGACTTTCTTGCGTGACCTGCTAGCCTGCGTAGTCCATCCGGTCTAGTTGTGAGAAAGGTCTCTTTCTTATTGTTCTTGTCAAAGTTTTCTTTTCAAGTTTATATCGTGGATCTTCTGACACGTTAAAACTCGGAGGATAAGAGTTAAGCTTCCTCTTGAAGCCCAAAGTTGCAGATCCCTCTTAGTCTAGAGGTTAAACCCGAATTTATTACATATAGTTACATACTCTAGACCGGATATATATAATTGGAAAAGGAGTTTCCAGTTCCGGATTCCTGAAACTGGACCCAGTCTAGACTAGTACTTGGGGTTTGTTTTGGGATATCAACTCACTTCATTCCGACCATTTAGGAGAATTACACCGAGATCTCTGCGGAACGATACACGAGTCACTTTAAGGTCCATTAAGACCTTAGAGAAGGATTTTGTGCTTTCTGTGCTACGACAGGGGGTCTTGGAGGGCCGTTTCAGGCCTGTTCCCAGATTTGCCCAGATTCAGCGAACGTCGGTACGAGTGTGTCAGAAAATATTTTTTTTTCAAAAAAATAAAAAATAAAAAATAAAAAATTACCAAAATATCATTTTAAGCAATTTTTTTTTTTTTTTTTTTTTTTTTTTCAAAAAGTGACGTGGCAGTCACTCGACCACGTCAGCCAGCTGCTGCTGCTGCGTCCTAGACTGTGGAAACGCAACAGACAATAGGGGAACTCACAACCTTCTAAGACCCCCAAATCTCATGTAATGATTTCGAGGAAGCAGTTATAAGAGTATGAATGAAAATGAAGTAAAGGAAAAAAGAAATACAAGCGGAAGAAGCATTCTGTTAGATTTTGTTGTTAGTAATATGTGGGCATATGAGAGTGAAAGAATAATGGGAGAGCAGCTATTCAGTATAGCGGTGTTCATTAATCCACCATATATTAGTTGTTTAGAAGTGAATTTTTGTTGTTACTATTGGGAAACTAACCCAATAATGAATGTGTTGTCAACTTGGAACATCATGAAGGAGAACGTGGGGACATGGAAGGAAAATCCTGACGAACCACAATTAAAAACGTCCAGAAAGAATATAACTCAAAGGGATGAAAACCTGAACGTGAAGGTGCTTTGCAAAGCACCGGAGAACCAATCATCCTTAGTGCAGCGAGGACATCGACAATTACATGGAGAAGAAGGTGGAGACGAATTCAAAGAAACTGAGGTGAGACTGCTGTCCGAGTCTTTGGTAAAGATTATGAGTCTCAATTGAAGATGATGTAGTTTGATGTTGCAGAAAATGCAGTGATATTGAGTTAGAAGTTGTGCAAAATTGAATTTAAAAAGTTGTATGAAATTAAAGAGCGGGAGAGACTGTACAATAGACTGAATTAGTTGTGGACAAGATTACACATCGTTGCCGTGACAGTAATCGAAGTCCAGGTAAAACTTCCAATCATTGGAAGCGAGGACCTTATTACCCCAAGCATTTTCAAGCAATTTTGAAGTGATTGCTTTCATTTTACAAATTTAGGATGCAAGAATACTGCAACGTGGTATGACTTATTGTTGCAAAATTGTCTGCCAAAAAATTTATGGTCAGTAAATTTGCGGCTATCTGAGATCATAAGATTTTGAGGAGCGTACTGATGTGCCATTGTTAATATTGTATTGAATACTGCAGATAGACTGCAATGATGTCGTACAAGTGTTTGCTTTCACGGGGGGGAGGAAGGAAGAGATTGGAAAAGGAATAGTCATGGGTCTGGCCGGCACAAAGTATGTCCAAAAAGTGATTCCCAAGGGGTGACGGAGCATCAAAGTGACATCTTACACCTCCATTGGAGCGTCAAAACTTTGTCCATTCCTAGCAGGGTGGAGTGAGCAATCCAAAAATCAAACCGTCAAAGAAGCAGGCGGTCAAACTATACTTTGGCCGGATATGCTACTCCTGAGCCTTTTGGACTTGTAAGGCAAATAGAGTAAATGATAAACAAGTCGGGCATGAAAATGGTGTTCGTGAGTTGAGAATGCAAAAGCAGAGCTTTGATCAACTTAGAACTGTTTTTGAAGGTAGTTCGGCAATGTACAGGAATTAGCTGAATATGTATTTGAAAATTGTGTGTTATATGCGTGATGTTACACTGTCGGACCTTAATCCAGGCAGTGGAAAGTCCTTCTCGGTCACACAAGTGTTGTAAGCACTTTTGTGAGGAAAATATATTAGAGTAAAAGGACTTTTCAATAAAGAGTGTGGAAACAGTCAATGGTTTTGATTGGTCTAAAATTTCGTTTCATTTTCATTTTATTGAGAAAGATAAATGGTATTGCTTACTGGAATTAATGTATGAAGCACATGTGGATGATTATGAGTTTGACTTCTGGAATTTAATAAAAAGCTATTGTCTGGAGGATGGCAAGTCATTAGTCTCACAAGAATTGCAAGTTCCGACATGTGTCTTCATCAATGAGAAAGTAAAAAACCACAGAATTAAACCGCCAGCAATTCTAACAAAAACACCTAGAAGCCCTCATATAGTGCGGTCTTAAGTTTCTTTAACAGTCATGCTGAATAGACATCTTCCGACCATTTAGTGCGGTATAATAAAGCAGGTCCTAGACACATGATTTTAAGGAATAATTACTAAAAACACCCGACCTTTCATTATGCATTTTCTCACTTAATATTGCACTTAAAACACTCCTTCTCCTTGTAGTGAATAATGAAAACAAACATTAGAGCTATAAAGTTTAGCTATAAGGTTTTGCAATATCAATTGGAGTTGCATGAAACATTCTTTACATCCACAATCCAATCATACTTTAAAATATCAAATTTCATTTGGACATTAGAATTTAATCCTTAAAAAAATATCTACAAGAGTTTCTTATGAAGAATTGATATTTATATTCTATTAATCTTAGCATATATATTAGTTCAAAACTCAATAAATGAATGTCAACAATGACACTTCTATAAAAAAAAATTAAACACACAATATAATTTACCAACATAAGGTTTTCCACATGAAAATACTCGACCGGATGTTGGATTCAAATTAGCCATGGCTGCCATGCCTTGCACAATATTCCATAAATTCATTTCATTTCTCTTTGATAATGCCAAATATACATATTTTGCATCTCTCGACTTCTCCATAGGTGTGTTCCTTAAATCAATGTCTTCAATGCAATGATTCTCTGCACTTTGTAACCTCCAACACCAATACAGTCATAGAATATATTTTTTTTAAAGATGTATTGGTCTTGAGGGCTTCCAAGATTGCCATAACATTCTCAATCCCTTAGAGGTCAACTGCACACAACTCATCCAATCGACCAAAATCTATTCCAATAAGGACGATTTGGTGCAAAAGCATATCAGCTAGGGTTTCAATCCCCTCTTCCCCTCTGATGCTTCTCCAAATCCTAAATTTGGTGAGGATAGCATTGCATTGGACACTGTTGTTCTTAGGCAATAAATCAATAATAGCGGATCAAACAACACCTTCACCTCCGCACTACTATGAATCTTACACCTTAGAGTCTTAAAAGATGGTTGGAACATAATGTAGCCGCTAAATGGTGTGACCTCTTGTGAAAAATCTTCTTAGAAATAGAACGGATAAAGAGTTCCTTGAGGGATGTGCTTGAAGCAAGCATGCCACTTGTATGCTCGAGCTAAATATCTAAAGTTAGTGAATAAATTCCAAATACTTCTAGTACATTGTAAGGGCTTTTGAAGGGCTTAATCAATTGCTCCATTCCTTCTCCATACTTTCCCTTTGGCACATGGATTCCAAATGATTTGAGGATTCAAAGATTATTGGGCAAAGCAATTTTGGCCATAAATTCTGCAACCTCCACTTTTTCCACTCCCTTGCTTAGATTATAAAATAAGAGGTGGAGATCTTGAATATCATCATTTCCTAGAACCACACTCAAGACTGACTTAGCAAATCAGATTGCAGAGCCACCGTAACAATGAATATCCAGTTTTCTTAAATCATTGTCAGATTGGCGGAGTGCATTACAAAGTACTTCCGTGTGATTGCAAGCTTCCTCCCCCCGTAAAATTACCTGCAGTCCTTCACAAAATACAACTTTGGATGAAGTAACTGCTTTGAGGAACTCACATGATCTGCATGCACATCAATGCCACGAAACAATCTAAACTGTTGGGGTCTAGAGTCGAGTATAAATTTTGAGTCTTCATCAATATCCACACGGTTGTACTAGCCTCGACACTGGCATTCATCTTTGGATAAGGAAGAGAGAAAGAATGAAAACTTGGACTCCTGTTGCCCTTTTTGGAAAGGCAGATTGCTCCTCCCTCCCTGTCTCTCCACTAGCAAGAAGGAGGGAGGGCTCCAACAAACCCCATAAAGGAAAAAAAATTCCAAGTCCAAAAGCTAAACAGCCACACCAGGAAAGCTAGCACCACCCTCATTGTGAGCTCAATTTGAATGATGCTTTGATGCAAATCTCACCAACAAACCAAAGTTGTGACCATCAATAATCAAATATCAAGGCTTGCAACAATATAAGTTTGTATATGTGGTCAAGAATATAGTACTCCAAACCCTGGCCCTTCTTCTTCTAGCTCCTCGACAAGGAGATACACCTCAACTACAAACTACATAAATTACATAGCGTCGTCATCCAGCCAACCATCATCTCCTACAAAAACCACTCCTAATTCTTAGTTGCACATCAACATGATTGTACTTACAACATAGGTCATATGCAACTAAGCTTCTCAAGTTGTTCAAACATTTCATTTCCAATCAAAAGATCTCTCAACACAACTTGCCTTCTTCATTGGGAAAATCCCTGTGCATGCAATGCCGGTCATAGTCTCCACTTTTGTAAGAGCATCCGCAACGGATTGATCCTACAAGTCAAGTCAAAGGAAGCTAGAACAAGGTCACTAGTAGTGAAAAGAAGTAGCTGTTGAATTCTATCTTGGTTGCTTTGGAAATAACGGACACTAAATAGTGCAATTAGGTTGCCCCAGACTAATATCTCGACATTCTACACTATACCAATATCCAAGTTACTGTAGAAGGATGCAAATGTAGGGAAACATGTGTGCTACTTGGGTTGGTACACTGATTCATGGCTCATGATTAGAGAATTCATAGCTTGTGCCTCCATCTGGACAAGCCATGAGTCATGAGGTAAAATGAGGTAACTTCTTTAGGGTAAGGCAACCTAATTGTCAAGGCAACCCAATTGCACTATTTAGTGTAGATTGTATAGCAAATTTGTGGGAACGCTTTGTAAATTTGATTGGTGCCTATGGACATACACAACAAGGAACAAAATTGAGGTCAAGTGATCAATAGATAGTCCATAGAAAGTATATAAGTAATTTCAATATTTTCTAATATGGAAGGCCTAGGAAGTCACTTCTGAAATTCTCATTGACAAGCTAGAAGTTCCTAATGAGGTTACTAATCACTCCATTACTATCATATAAGACATTGATTGTGGTCCAAATCTCACATATTGAAAAAATTCCCTAGGTGTCTATTGTGGGATATTTTGACCACAATGGGCCGTTTTGCCTTATAGCAATGGTGCAAAATGGTTCAAAAGTTCAAAAATTCTAGAAGCAAATGAAAGTGAAATATGAGTTCAAATTTATAGTAGCATATTAGATACCATCATCCATAAGAATTTATTTCTGATGTATACTTAATCAAAATTTGACAGGTGGATGTCTAGAAGTAGTAACATTCTACAACTATTATACAAGGATTGTTATACAATAATCAAGTAGAGGATTGCACTAAAGCTCATATGAAAAGAGACATGCAAAAATAACAAATATGTATTTGGGTAGAGATAGTTGCAATTTGTTGCTTGTTCATTTTGGGATAGTGCCAAAAGATCTTTCGTTATAGTTATAAAGGTCACAACCTTGAAAAGACGGGCCAATGACTATATTTTCAAACTTCAAAGTCCATCTCATTGCATACTCACATTTTGCAACTATTGTATCTATGAACGAAGTTTTCATATTGTATTTTGTTGGCTTTGGATCGTAGAAGAAGATGCACTTACACAAGCTATATGTGAAGGAGTTTGAGTAGGTACTTTATTCAAAAAAATTGCCAAATGGTACAAGATTAGAGCCAATTGTAGTGTAGTTGTTTGTTTTTCAATGATATGATTACAAGCCTTCTATAAATAATAGAAATTTCAAATTTTTTTGTAAAATAATTTGAAACTACTATAAACTTTTGAAGAAAAATAAATAAAACTAAATTCTTATCAAATACAAAATATGTTAAAAAAAACTATAATTCTCTCTATAGGTGTATATTACACTATAGAACATCATGGAGAAAATTAATTTTTGCTATCAGTTTTAACATTAATGGTCAAATTGACGGTGTGCCATTGTGACCATCTACTAATCTAGAATAGGTATAGATTTTGGAACACTGTCATTTTAATGAAATTGCCCATATTAAAGAATCAACACTCCATAGTTATAGGCCCAAAGTTCAAATTGCAATAAAATAGTCAAGAGCCTTTCTAGTCTTTTATCATTTTAATTTAGAAAGAATCAATAATAGTGTTTTCTATTAAAATTCAATTGTTTCAGGAAACATTATAGAAAGAAACTCTACCATGAATGGTTCATGAGGAAGTCTCCCTAATGATTCCAATTATCATATAGTGACCTATCAATATGTCATGCAGAGATATCTTAGTGATCCAGGTTGTGATCATTTTAATGAAGTGAAAAAGAAAATTTGTATATGTTTTAACCTCATTGTGATGATGCAGTGCAGCATTTCTCATGCAAATTCGAGATGCAGGTGAAGAAGGTGGAAGTAGCATTCCATGGTAAACAAAGTCTCTTACTTTCAATAATAAAAAATGTCTATCATCATCATTTTGCATTTTTATGGAACATTGCGCAAGTCTTTGCAATGTTATAATGCCAACAATTATATACTTCTTTGCAATGAAGAGAGCAAAAACAACAAGAATGCGATCTCTTCTTGGATCTATTGCTAACTAAGGTGAAAAAAGTCAATTTCAAAAAATGGAGTGAATAAGTAGTTGGTGAAGGTGTGGGACTTGGCAATGGGTATGGAACTTAGGACTTATAGTTGGGACTCTTACCTTCACACTAGTAAGTCTCAAGTTCCACGTCTAATATTTTTCATTCTTCTACTATCCAACTCTTGAAATGGGACTTCAAAAGTTGGAACTTGGGATATAGTATAAAATGTCCCTAAATTCATCTTGGAGAATAATAATTGGTGTAATTGAAACATCACAAGCTATTTTAGCTACCGTGTTGAGTAAGGCCTTGAAACTAATTGGACACAAACTCATTTTCACAAACAAGTTCACAAGTTTTTATTCAAAGTGGACATTGTCCGTCCACTCGCATGAATGTGTGAGAAAATAGTTTGTAATATCATTCACTTTTGAATGTAAACAATTTATAAATTCTAAAAGGTTCTACTTTGGGGGAGTGAAATTGGAAGGCCGTGACTCTAGCACTAAAGTAGTCAATCACCCAAAAAAAATGATTCAAATATTAAATGAATACATGCATTATTTATTTCTACATGAACTCTGAAATCATTCCCTTGAATACTTTTTGTCTTCCATGGTCTTTACACAATTGACTTTGAAATGACCATAACATTGTTAACCAACACTTGGGGGCCCTTTTGCTTCCACAAGAAGTGGAAGGACAACTCCTCAACTAGCCAATGAACCTCATGCAACTTTCTATTCATCCAATAGAACTAGCATTGCAACTTTCAAGCCATCCAATGACACTCTACAAATTATACCTAAGTTCATTCCCAAGCATATAGGGAGGCATTGTCCCTCCCTCCAAGGAGATTTATGAATTCCAAATATTCTTCCAAATAGTACTTCTCAAGGATGATTTTTCTCAAACTGTGAATTTTAGAGAACTCTGCATGTTTAGAGCAGCCCCACTCCAACACGGGGAAACGACTCTTCAAATGTTCTGCACCATTGATCTTCTAAGTTTACGGGTTAACAATGTTATGCAACACTACCAGTTATTACCAATTTTGCCCATGCAGATGACTTTTGTGAAAACTGGACTTTTTCAAAAACTATGGGCCCTCCTCGAAAGCAGCTCGGACCAGAGAGCTATTTGCGTGTTTAAGGTTGCAGGCCTGCAGTGGGCTTTGTTGGCTACCGCGTGGCTCTGCGGCGCAAAGCCAGAGCTTCCTTTCCGCACACGCGTACGGTCCGTTGACGGGCTCCCAATTGTTGTGTTGGGCCTCCTTCATCAGTTCAGTGGGTGCTGCAGCAGCCATCTTGCATTTGCATTTGCCCAGGAATTGAAGCAGTAGTGGCACAGTGGCGACAATACTTTACCACTGAACTGAAGAACGCAGCCCCAATTGATGGTCCACAGCAGTGCCAAATTCAGTTTCCCAAGCACTCATTCACGACTCTCTTTTTAAGTCTTAGGTCATGACGAAGAGGCTCCATCCTGTGTCCAACTCAAATCCGCAGGTTCGGCGTTGAGGGCTGTGATTAGCTTCCAGTTGTTTCCAGAATGCTGAATTGTTACATTTGCGGTGGGTGCTGCAGAAGTCATCTTGCATACATAGACAGTGTTGATGAAGAACACTAGGTAACTATATATTTCTTGTATATATTTCTTTTTTAGATTGGCATGATTAATCGCCACATGTCTCAATTCATATTGTTGGCCATTACAAACGATCATGGCCAACAAATCTGGTTTGTAATTGAGCTGCTACCTTTCTTGTGGCTTTGCAACTCGAGAGCAGCTCACTTACAGACCGGATCAGTGGCTTACAAATTGACCATAACCTAGTTCAAAAAGCTTGGAATCGTAAACTGAACTCCTAACTCTCCTATGCATAAAAATGACGGATGCAATTACTTCATCGACCACAGACCCCTAGCAAGAGACATCACACCATTTTCAAGGGGGAAATGAACAATTCCTTACACTCGATATGAAAAAAATTCAACTAATTCCTAATCATCAAGCTTCAGATTGTAATTTGAAATACTAAAATCTACGTTCCATTAAAAAAAACATGATGAAATCGCTTCATCGATCACAAATCCCTAAGTAGAGAGAATTTGCACCATGCATTTCCAATGTAGAAACGCGCAGTTCCTTTCACGAGATCTGAAAGAATTCAACTATTTCCTAATCATCGAACTTAAGATTGTAATTTGAAATACTAGAATCTCCATTGCATGGACATGAAGCTGATGGATTTGCTTCATCTATCACACATCCATGACACGAGAGAATTGGCACCATTTCCAAGGCGGAAAGGCTCTACTACTTACACGAGGTGTGTAAAAAATTCAACTATCTCCTAATCGTCGAGCTAAATCTAGATTGTAAGTTCACATACTAGAACCTCCATTCCACAGAAATAATGCTTGATGAACATGCTTCACCAATCACAACCACACCATTTCCTACGCGAAAGCTAAGCTTGCAATTACTCCCCTAGTTACACGAGCTGTGGCAAGAACTGGTGCAGAATGAGAGCCAGGGTACAACCCCAGAGTGCGAAGAATGTGGGGAAGACGAACACCCCCCCAGCCGAGAACCGCTTCTTCGCCTCGCCCGACGAGTAGCCTCGCCAGTACTGCACCCTTGCTCCGAAGTAACAGAAGCCTAGAACGGCGGCCACCCGCGGGTACTGCAAGCCGCCCAAGAGCAGCACCGTGATCACGCTCGGAAGAAACTCAAAAGTGTTCTGGTGCGCGCGTTGCACGCAGTTGAACGCCAACCCTTGCTTGTGCAACTTCTCGTCCGCGTACATGGTTGGGTAAGGGACGCTGTACTTCCTGCGAGCCGCGCCCACCTGGTGCACAGACAAATTAATTCGGCCATGCATCATTAGTACAGATGGATGAGATTGCAAAAGTATTTGCAACGGTTTTGCAATGATCGCCAGAAATGTATCAACAATTTTACAATGGTTTAACTAGTACAATATTATGCAATATGTTTGCAACTACTTGATAATATTTGCAACTACTTGATCATTTAAATATGTAACCCTAGTATTTGCAACCACTTGATCATTTAAATATGTAATCCTTTCACTACTATAATGCAATCAGGTGCTGAATATCTTAAATTAGGAGAAAAATCAATTGTCAAGTTTGACCTATGTAGCACTTGATTATGGTGTACTAACATGCCTTTGAACACCGTGTAATTTTTGTAATTTTTCAATATTATTGTCATTTCTGAAAGGACATTTTTCTAAAGTCCGGAGTGTCCGGGAAGTGATACCTATATTGTGGCATTGCCCAATAGCTTTTACAATAGTGTAGGCATAGATATGCATTGGTTTCATGCCCAAGACTTTTGCAACATTCAAGATTGCAAATGTTTTGCAACATTTTAGACATAGATACGCATTGGTTCCATGCCCAAGGCTTTTGCAACAAGTTTGCATCATTTTTGCAGTGGTTTGCAATAGAGCGTCAGTTTAGTATAGTTGCATCCAGCAACTCTGGCATTCAGAACCCACTCAAAAAATCTCCATTCAAAAATCAAAATAATTCAGGGTTTAGAGCTAACAGTTCACTATAAAAGCTCAGGAAGTGCACTTACATTGACGGCCATCCATGTGTTGAGCAAGATATTGGCAAAGACCGCAACCAGCACCCACCGAAAGCTGTCCTCAATCACGAACTCCAACGCCATAACTGCAGCACCTCGAATTGAAACCTCCCTAAAACCTCTTCAAATCCTTCAATTACAGAACCCTTCTATTATCTTCAACCACGCACCCCTACCCAAATGCTTCAATCACAAAATCTTCACAGAGGCTCACAAATTTGATCGTTTGATCGATCAGTAGAATGTGGATATTAGTTACTGAGGAATGACAACTGCATGAATGGTGAGACTGTAAGAAATGAATTGAACCAAGCAGTAAGGAGCTTATTTATAGTGCCAGTGGCGATAGAGAAGATTGAGGTAAGTTCAGGAAGCAGTTGCAACGGAGCTGAGCGCGAAAGCGCGAACTTGGGAGTTGACAAGCACCGTCAGTCCGTAGACCACCGCAGGGGGAGGAACTTCGGACTGGTAAGTGAGGGGCACGCAAGTCGGGATTTGGACGAAGGACAGGAAGGAGCTTCCTCGGTCGTGTTTACTGCCTTTTGTTTTGTTTTGTTTTTAGAGGAACCCATCGATTGGAAGGAGCTGGGGGATTTTATTAACCCAAAAACGTTTGAACAAAAGATAGGAAGATTGATATTAAAAAAATCATACTACCTCCATCTCAAAATGATCTTCTTGTCAGACAAATTGTTTTGGAGTAAGGTTAATAATAACATTTTTAAAGCCCGTTTTGAACTGTATGTGGAGTTTGGTGCACTCCTATGGTCCTTGAAACTTTGAGTTTTGAAGCCCTTTTTAAAGTGCAGTTTTGGATAATTTAGAAGTGGAATTTTTTGGGTATTTCCAAGGAGCACCAATGGTTATTTAATTGTTGAGTGTGAGGTTGTCATTTTGTGGGTAGTTAGTATAAGTCAAAGACCATATATCGCCCTCTGTTTCACCTCCCAAAACTTCATCTCCTTCAACTAGGCAATATTCAAAGAGATGCAAAAAATAAAAGCAAAAAGTGTTGATTGACCCCTCAACCATTTTATTTGTCTTTTGATTGGTGATTGCATGCATGGAAGGAGAACTACTACGTGGCATTGTTTTGCTAGACAGTCCAAGAAAATAGCCAAAAGTTAATTTGACTAATTTGCAGCTCATAAAATACAACAGGAAGCTCATTTGGGGACAAAAAGAGTAATAAATAATTATAAGTCCTCAAAAATATAGAGCATTCTTTTTGCTTTCTATTGGAATATTCCAAAGGCTTTTTTGTCATTTCTTTAATGAATATGAATGTAGTGAAGAATACTTTTTAAAATGTTCATCAATCACCCTATAGATGGTTGAGCAATTTAGGGGTTAATCCTTAAAAAGACATTTCATGTCTTGGCTTGATCAACTTTCATTAGATTTCTACATTAAAATATACATTTCAAAATTTTGATTTTTTTTCACATGTAGTAATGTATGTCTAAAATTTCATCTATTTTTTTATTATTAAAAATATCAAATTGAATTTTATAAAAAAATTAATGAAATTTCTTTGTAAAAATCATAGAAATTACAAAAAAACTCGGAATAGCATGAAATTGTTAAGAAAAATGAAAATAATAGTGAAGAACGTCATGATGTACTTGATGTATTCCTTGAACTCACACTAAGAGAAATTTGGTAGAATTTTTTTTAAAAGTGGTGTATTTTGAACTTTTATGATGCTCTCTTCAAAGTGACAAAAATTACAAATGTAACAATTTAAAAAAATAAAATGGGATAAAAAGTACATTATTGGAGCAATGTTTTTTAGTTAAGCTTGAAAACATTGAAAATCAAGAACTATGTGAAAATTCAAAATTTGACTTTCAAAATGCACGTGGCATAATGAGGTTGCTCACGGAGAGCTAAGAGTGCTCCAGGCATTGACACAAACTGCAATTGTTGCAACTTAGATACCAAAGAAAATCTATTCCATAGGTTTTACGCATGTCTATGAGCCCTAGAAGTGTGGGATTATGCCCAGTTTATACTTTATCATCTTTGAAGAGTGCACCCTATTATAGGCCCCCATGATAGATTGGATTTTTTCCACTGCATTTTGGGTTCTTCAATACCTTGACGGTTCCAGGACCTCAACATCATCTGTCCTTGCTTTGAGACTCTTTACTATGGGTTATTTAGATCTCCCAAAATAGCAAGTTTTTGCACAAAATCGATGGCCACTCGACTTCACACATACATCAATCTAGGATGCTCTCTTCAACTCAACACATTCTGCCTGATTGAAGGCTTAGCTTAGGGCTCGCCAACACCCGTACGATGCGGCTAATATTTGGGCCAAATTTGACCGCATTTGGCTTAAATCCCAAGTCCTAGCTGGTAGGAATGGTACTAGTATTGGTTGGAACAAGAAGGATCCCCCTCTTGTCTCTTTTCTTAGCTATCTTTCTTTGCTTTTCCTTTTCCGTTTTGCTCCTATGTCTTCATTGACTAGCCTTCATGGCTTGGCTGTTTTGTATTCTGGGTTTTTATAATGCAATGGTTTGTTCCATTAGTTCAAAAAAAAAAATTGTCACAATTGCTCAACTTACATGAGAATTGTTCCACTGTATAAATATTTATTAAATCAAAATACTGATTTTTTGCATTGCATTGTCACGCATTTACTCAAGCAATTCCACTTGCCTGTGCACTTGGTAGAATGCATTGTAGAAGGTTCTCCTTTGTAATTGAAGAATATTTTCATTGAAGAATATAAACAAAATATTCTTCAATTTTAAATGGATGAAACTTTCAAGATTCATTCAAAAAAGTTTAAAATTATAATGATGTAGTATAATTTGAATTAATGTACATAAACTTGAACAAATAGTTGATGTGTCATCTACAAATTGCATATTTTGAGATGTAAATAGCACCAACATTGCAATGAAGATCCCAATTTGCACTACCTTGGAAAAATGAAAATAAATTCCTACCCATGGACATTGATGAAAAGGAGGAAAAATAGAAAAAAATTTCTACACATAAGAGGAAGGTTCCTAACATGAAGTTAACTTCATTTTGGATGATGATCATCATAATCATAATACTAATACTAATACTCATAGTAATCGCAATAGTAATAATAATAATAATAACAATAATAATAACAATAACTATAACAACAGTAATAACAACAACAATAACAAAAATAATAGTAGATTTGAAACATCATAGCTATTTCACCTTCTATACTATACAAACTTGAACTCAAATTAATTTAGACAAGTTAAGTTTTCCTAGACATGGTGGAAATTGTTTGTCCACTTCCTTAAATGTGAAAGGAAATGGTCATTCACTTCTTCATATAGGAATTTGAAAATTCCAAAAAGGATCAATTTTTTGGGAGCAAAAATTGGAAAAACAGTGCTATAGCACCAACGTAGTGAGTCAAAAAAAGATTCAATTTTTGAATGTTAGGTGCATTCTTTGTTTCTACAAAAACACTACAAGCATTCATTGTACACATTTTCTCCTATGAAGTATTATAAGATTAGTCTTGAGGAGTGTAGTTTGTCAAAAAATACAGTAGAACTTGTTTTAGTGCATCTTCTCTTATTGCATAATTGTTAAGTATCCAAAGAATAGATGGGCCCAATTTCAAGCACATTTTCATAAAGATAACTTTAATCCCTATATATAGGGAGCTTCATTAAATTCTTCATGTGCTCGCAATCACTTTTGTTGTTGAACTTTATCTTTGAGGGCATGATTACAACTGAGTTGGTTCTAGAATAATACCCCAAACTCGGAATAAGAGAAGTAATTGGACGGACTTAAGTAAACCTAGCCTCTCTAAATGCATATATTTTCTATGTGCATACCTAATCACCAGTCTCGACACCATGCACTAAGACAAATTTTAAGGTAACTGACCTTAAATTGCACAGTTAAGCAATTTAGCATGGACTTCACTATTATATTGAAAAAAAATTTGTGGGGTCCCATTGATAGTCAAAAAGGGATTCTAGATTCTCTTAGAATGCATTTTTGGAACACCATGTGAACAAACTACGGTTTTTTGAAGTGCTAAAAATAGGTGTATCTAAAAACCATCATAGAGTCATATGAATAGTGGGAGTACATTTTAGACAAGAATATCCACTGTGTGATTTTAGGAAGCGTGCAATTTTAGGTGTAGTTACCTTGATAAAATCCAACTAGTGAATGAAAACTTGTAAGGTAGAGGCACCAATGGCAACCCTGTACCCAATGGCATCCCTTTGTAGTCATTTCAGAACCTAAATGTAGACATACCAAACATAGCTTATTATTTTTTGATTGAAATAGTAAGCTATGTATGGTCCACATAGAATTGCGTTTCAGAATGACACCCCTTCCTAGAAAGGGATGCCATTGGATACAGGGCCGTCATTGGGTGCCTCTACCTTATTCTTCATTTCTTTGTGAATCCTAAACATCATTCATCAAACACTTTGTTGTTGTTTTTATCTAAAAAGAGTTCACTTTGTTGATCACAAGACCCATTTTGCTCATGCAGATGACTTTTGTGAAACTTCATTTTCAAAAAAAGTTGGCCCTCCTCGGAAGCAGCTCGAATGCCGAAACCCAGACTCTGTTTTACGCCCAAGAAGCTTTTGTGCGTGCTGTTGCATGAGTCCCGTTGGGGTACCGCGTGGCTTCCCAGCAAAGAGCCAGAGCGTCCTTTCTAGGTCGGCTCACGCGCACGGTCCGTTGATGGCCCCCCAATTGTTGCATTGAACCTGATTCTTCAATTCACTCAGGGGGTGCTGCAGAAGTCATCTTTCATTTGCCCCAGGAATTGAGCAGTAGTGGCACAGTAGCGACAATTCTGTACAATTGTTGGTGGTGGAAGGCCACAGCAGTGTCAAATTCAGTTGCCCAAGCACTGACGCACAACTCTCTTTTCAGGTCATCTCGCAGGAGCTCAATCCTCTTTCCAAACCCAAATTCGCAAATTCGGCTGTGGTTATCTTCTTGTTGTTTCCAGAATCTTTGAATTGTTACATTTGTGGTGCGTGCTGCAGAAGTCGTCTTGCGTCGGAAAGGACTTGAAAGCAGGTGACATACAGCAGTGACAGTACTTTAAAATTGTTGTACAGTAGTAGCCCACAATTCAGTTGCCGAAATCATTCACTCTCAGCTCTTTTAGGTCATCACGCAGCAGCTCAATCCTGTGTCAAATCCAAATTCTCAAATTTTTCGACATGAGCTATTTATTGTTTCTAGATTCGTGAATTGTTGCATTGAAACCAATTCTTCAGTTCTGTGGGTGCTGTAGAAGTCATCTTGCATTTTTCCAGGAATTTAAGCAGGCCACATAGTGGCGAGAGTACGTTATAGTACAAATTCTTCGTTGTTCTTCCACAGCAATCCCAATTCAGTCGCCAAAAACCTTCACTCACACCACTTTTAGGTCATCGCAGAGACGCTCAATCTTCTGTCCAAACCCAAGTTCTCAAATTCTTCGACGTCAGCTTCCCACTGTTTCCAGAGTCGTGAATTGAAGATGATGAGAGTGCGAGAGACCGCGAATGCATTTGCAGGCAACCCCATCGTATCCTCCAAACGCGAAGCAGAGGAATTGTATCCCTGGTTGAGCACTTCCGAGGCCGCTTCCAAAGTGAAGGTGCTTCCATTCTGCGACGGGAAGCCGTTGGTTTCCACAAGCTCGGTGGGGAGTCCGTGGCGACTGGCGTGGCAAGCGTTGGAGGAGATTCACTACTACGAGGACGAGGACAGGAACAGTCACTTGGTGTATTTGGGAGATGGTGGTGGAGTTTCGTATTTTGCTATTGGTGTTCCCCGGGGGAAAGACGAGATCAAGCGATTGGCGGAGGCTTTTGGACAGCCGGGGCTTACGTTTTTTGATTTGAGGTCGCTCATGCAGGCGGCTGAGTATGGGGAAGGGGAGATCATGGGCGAGCTCTCCATCGCCGGACATGTGAGTGTCTCAAAAACCTCTTATGTGATTTTCTCCAAAATGACATTCTGGAAGATGATTTGCCGCATTCGTCGTCGTACTGGAGAAGTTGGAACCCTGATGAGAAGATTTATGAAGTTTTAGAACGTTCAGACTATGTCACTGTGAAGAAGTTGGGAGCCTATGCTTTTAAGATTAGAGAGGTTTGAGTGTAGAGATTTGAGAATGTTCAGTGGCAATCTATATTCTTGGTTTCTTTAAACCTGAGATTTTGAAACGCTGTTAGGATTCGTTTCGGCGTCCTTCGTATGTTACAGTGAAAAATTTGGAACTCCAGGTGGTAAGATTAACGAGGTTTAAGCACATTCAGACTATGTTATTTTGAAGAAGTTGGGACCCTAGGTTTTAAGATTAAAGAGGTTTGACTGTAGAGATTTGAGAATGTTCAGTGGCAATCTATATGCTTGGTGTCTTTTAAATTAGAATTCTGAAACGCAGAACCTGTTGTGATAGGGTTCGTTTCGGCGTTCTTCTTATGTCATAGTGAAATTTTTGGGACTCCAGATTAATGAGGTTGACCCCATTCAAGCTATGTCATAGTAGAAAAGTTGGGACCTTGGGTTTAAGTTTAAAGGGGTTTGAGTGTTGAGATTCAAGAATGTTCACGGGGAATCTATATTTTCGGTTTCTTTAAAATTGAAATTCTGAAAGGCAGCGGCTGTTGTGGTAGAGTTCATTTTAACGTCCTTGATATGTCACATTGGAATTTTTGAGACTCCTGGTTTTAAGATTAAAGAGGTTTAGGTGTACAGATTGAGAATCTTTGGCGGTAATCTATGTTCTTGGTTTTAGATTTTAAATTGTGAAAAGCAGCAGTCGTTGTATAGTCATTTTCGTATCCTTCATTTGTCGCTGCTATGATTGCGCTGATAGACTTTCCCTCTTGTTCCACTTAGAATCCAGTTAAGAAAGTCATTTACATGATGGTCCATACATGGGGAATTTTCCTTTGGGGTGGTTGTGATTTCTGTGCTTCGTGAGAGTTTGATTTCAGTTTTGTGGTTCTGAGGCTTTGTTTATCCACACCGCATTTAAAAGGATCCATCGTGACTCGTTCAAGAGATGACATTCTAGAGCAATGTTGACCCATTTTAGTGTAGCTGCAGTGTGGTTGGCAGTAACTAGACTTGCTTACTATAGTTGGCTGCGTACCAATGCTTTCATTCTTGAAGTCGAGATGTAAGTGGATCTGCACCAAAGTAAGAGCATGTCAGACGATTGGGGGTTTCGATTCTTCTTTGAATTAGCAGATGGTCCGAAGGTGTTAGCAGCCTTTTTCGCATCTCAGAGCACCTGAGGAAATGTTTTTTTTACGATGTGGTTTGAACATGCAGGCAAGGGCAATGTTAGAGTGGCACAAACAGGCATCGTATTGTGGACGCTGTGGATCTAGTACTCGGCCCATCTTGTGTGGACAGAGGAGGCAGTGTACTAATGTTAAGTGCAATAATAAATTGTATCCAAGAATAGATCCGGTACGTCTTCACTCGCTCCTTTTGGGTGTAAAAAGTGAGGGCATTTGTGCTTGCGCTTTACATTTCTAGTTTAGGAGATGGACAATCGTATTTGTTTAATGCCAGTTGAAGGCAGGGCCACCCACACAAGGCTAAGAAGTTTTTCGGCCTGGAAACTTTCGGAAATGTAAAAAGTTGAGGATCTGTTTGCATCAAGAATAGCTTGAATTTTCTTGAGTTCTTCAAATCAAATCAAATTTGGAGGTACTTTATCAAATGCTAGTCGTATCAATCTTTAGAATTATGCCTGTCAACCCAACAATCTCTAACTGGAGAATCATGCCAAAGACAAAAGTAGACCCTTGCAAGTGATTTCAGAATAGTGCATTTTTGTCTATAAGATTTTACCTTAGACTGTCTGACTGTCAGTCGGTCTCCAAGGGCTATGTGGTCCTGGCATGAAATATAGGTCACCGGTTCTTCGAGATAACTTGACTTTTTAGGGTGTTTTGGGTTCTAGATTTTCTATTGGACTAAGAACTCGGATGGTCCTGCAGGTTGTGATAATGCTGGTGATTGATAAGGAGCGTGACTGTGCAATTTTAGGTCGACAGTCTCGTTTTATACCGCGAATGTGGAGCTGCATAGCAGGCTTTATTGAGGTAACCTCTAGCCCGTCCCTCGTCTAATAGTAAATTACGATGCTGTGGGTTGATCCCTAGAGGGACTTATGTTTTTTCAGCAGTTTTGAGTATGTGATATGGAGACTTTCTTTTTGTCCAATTTTATTGATTTATTTTGGCCAGCACTTGCA
Source organism: Neckera pumila (assembly GCA_963969595.1). Classification (NCBI taxonomy): domain Eukaryota; kingdom Viridiplantae; phylum Streptophyta; class Bryopsida; order Hypnales; family Neckeraceae; genus Neckera; species Neckera pumila. Next base: position 48,131,962 of record OZ018408.1, on the reverse strand, counting down.
ATGTCTTCATGCAATGCCCTTTACCGATACTTGTGGTAAGAAATTTATATTTTACGATATGATCAACGCAATCGATCAATTTAAGACCACGAATCATTGGGGTTAGTGGTCAAGACGAGGCGGCCTTGATGTAGTTTGCCATATCGAAACTAACCTAAGTAGCGGTATTTATGTGCACAATATATGCAGAGTCTGAATCGAAGGCCTGGCAATCGGTCAAGATAACAGTTTTGTTTTTGAACCATTTGAACTTTTTGCAGCCTGGTGAAAGTTTAGAGGAGGCTGTTCGACGAGAAACTCGGGAGGAAGTAGGTCTTGAAGTTGGGGACATAGTTTATCATAGCTCACAGCCTTGGCCAGGTACCCTCCTTACTCCATCATTCCTCACTTCTCTATCGTATCTAAGGGAACTTTTGTTTCTTGTTCGCAAGTTCTGGTTCCTGTCACTCAAATGATGGATGGTACCAGTCTCTATTCAGTAGAGTGACCAAGTATCACCTAATAAACTCTCTAAGTATTGAATTGCAACTCCCTCAAAATATCAACCACGAATTAACCAATACTACTGTGTGTTGAATATCTAGCTACTAGATACTGGCTATTGGCTATTGGTTACCAGATACAAGTCCATGTCAGAAAATCAAACTTCGACCGCAGGCACTAAGGGAAGCACTAGCTATCTGGCAAAATTAATAGAACTCTTCATTCTCACACTAGTCTTGCAACTTATAGTTATTCTTCTTCAACTAAGCTTTAAGTCTATCTGATCGGTTGGTTTGGATCTTATTCCTAACGCTCGAAGTATGTTGTCCACTCTAAGCCTCATTTGTTCTTTGAACTGCAGTGGGACCTAGCTCGATGTCATGCCAGCTAATGGTGGGGTTCTTTGCATATGCAAAGACTTTCGATATTCGAGTAGACAAGAAGGAGCTTGAAGGTAAAATAACCTAATTCTATGTATAACCTTTCCAAGCATTGTAAGAATTTGGGTGTTGTGAAGATTCTCCAGGCAAGGATGATCTTTGTCAGTTCAATTCAATTGGCAAATACAGCATAACCCTCTCCTGTTGCTTTCACTACCACATGGCACTTTGCAGATGGAAAATAGAGCCATAATCCGGTCCATCCTCGGTCTCAGAAAGGCATAGATCTCCGAGACTTTACACTCTTGAGGGTTATGTCCGATAACTGTCCAAACTCACAGCATTTTGTTGATTCAGGGTGTGTTTATTCGGTAGGAAGTGTTCCTTGTGCATTGCTTCTTACACGAATTCGGTGGCTTGTCCAGACGCACAGTGGCATCGACGAGAAGACGTCAGGAATATACTACAGAATACGAGATATAAAAGAGACCAGCAGGAGGCTATTGGGAAGATCCAGAAGGCAGCAAGCGGTGATGACAGTGGAGCCAAGCAGCTACTGAAAACTCCCTCAGATGCCAAGGAAACCACGGAAATGGGTTTTGTGCCTGGGCCCTATGCTATAGCGCACCATTTAATCTCCACTTGGGCGAACCAGGGACCAGCTTTGGGTCAATCTAATATCTGATTTAGTAGACTCCTCTAGTAGAAGCACTCCCTTGTCATTTATTTTGTATAATTTGTGAATAATGCTGTTTTATTATCAGGCAACCTATGAAATGTGAGGTCTTATTAAATCCCACTGTTTATGCTGGCCTTACCTTGTCAAGGTCTTTGCGGTTTTTATTTGAGTGTTGCACGTCTGCTCAGTCGGGTTAATGGTCCTCAGCAGGGCTTTCTTTTTCGTTTTTTATGAAGTGCCAAAGTGGCAATATAAAATGTTAGTGGTGCTCCAAATTTCAGCATTTATTCAAATATTGGATAGAAAATATCACATTAGTGTATATCACATGTTGGTAATTCTATTTTCATCCACAATCTGATGATTTCATCCTAGAGTTTTCAATAATTCCAAGTTTTCTAGCAAAAAATTTCACAGTTATTTGTCATTTTTTAGCCAAATTATTTTTATCCGGTGCAATTTGGCACCAGAAAGCCAAAAATAAAAGCCTTGTTCCTTTTTGTGAAACGCTTTTGACCAAGAGTTTGTACCCTAATATGACCATACTCAAGAGTTGTCAATTGGTTGATTTGCTTGGAGCAGTCTCCATGAACCTTAACCTTGTAATGCTATTGTGGACTCTAAGTGTCTGATGAATGACAAAGAATCTTTGCATGTAGGATAGAAGTGTGATTGTTCATCTCTGGAATTTTGTGCAAAAAGGGAAGGTGTTGCATAATAGTTTGACCTCAAATGAGTACTTTTGGTTTTATTAAAATAGATGATGCAGACTATATCAAAAAGGATGATTTTTGCAGAGATCAACCTATCCTTACACACGGTTAAAATCTGAAAACTATGAGTGTCAACTTTAAAATTAGTGTAGGCTGAAATGTTATCGTGTTGTATTAACTTAGCACAAAATTGTAGGGATTCATTTTTGAGTTTGAGCATTGTTTATTTTATAGGGTTTTTTTAGTTACCGCCTGGATTTAACTCTAGAAGGATGAGACTTATTATCAAGGGAGTCACCATCGGACGAATGGGTGCATTCTTCATTTCTATATGACCTTGAGAATCATTCATTAGACACCTTTTTTTTCCTCTTTGATGTTACACCATTGAGCATAAATGCACTCCACCTTCTTTTAGTGTATTGTCTTTTGGAAACCAAATGGACTCCTATTATAAATTCTCAAGGTATATATTCTAAGTTTATTTGAGATATGTATTAATAATAGCCAAATATCATACCTTGCTATCAAAAATGGCATTTCATAGCAAACATTTAATTAGAGATGGAAAATCAAATCCCGTAATGTTGAAAATAAGAATATCCTTTGATATCCGTGTTTTTTCCATTCAAAATAAAATTCTCTAATATTATGGCACTATTTGATAGAATTATTTTTTGCCATCCTTAAGAATTGGGTATAGTCTTTTAAATTTGTGAAAAGTAAACTACGCACATTCTAGAATGTCAATTAGGGAGAGTTGAGTGAAATTTGTACATAACATTCTTGAACTAGAAGGAAGACCCTTCTCTTATTTGTAAGCTTCTTGGGAGCTATTAGAACAATGGAGAGATTAGTAGAATAGATGGTGAATGAGTGAAATGGTTAGGAAAGAAAAGACAACTTAGAAGCACCTAAAGGCAATCAAACTTTTCTTTAAACATAAATAGTACTCCATATTTTTTATGAATGTTATGTGCTTCCTAAATATTGACTTGGAACAAGATGTCTGATCATGTCGAAAGGTCACCACTTTTGGAACTCATTCATATCCTCAAATAGATTAGGTATGATGCTTGAATATCTATATATTATTCAAAGTGAAAACAATCTCGAAAAGGTCACACAAAGTGGAACCATCTACAAATGAACTCCAAGCTAGTGTCACACACCATCTTCCTCATTGCCCTCTTTGTTTTCTTCACGTGCCTCTTTTCCTTTTGCTTCTCCTACATTACTCTCAAGTTCCTCCCCCAACTCTAATTCTGTTGTTTTCTTTGCACCATGCAAGGCACCCAATGATCAAAGAAGATACAACTTAATGTATCTTGAAAACAAAACAACACACCAATTAATTTTTGAAGCTTTTCAAAATTTCAGAGGAAATTTCTAATCAAAGTTTTAATCAAGGCCACAATCAAAGAAAGGTGTGAAAAACTGGTTGAATATGAGAAACGGAGAATAATTATTGACGAGGTTCAAAAGCATTGAAGTCACTTGAATCTTCAAAGGAGAGAGGGAATCAATTCATAGATGATATTTCCAAGTACATGTTGAATATTGTAGGTGACATTAGATGCGATTATCCTATGTGTAGATCATTCTAGAATGAATATGCTTCAATGAATTCATTTTCAGATTTACAAATATAAATTGTATAATGACTTCCTAAGCTTTTATCACAAATTACTTAGATCTAATGAATCCAGACTTGAGTTTGTTGGGGACATCCTATACTATCTATGCCCCATGTATGCCAATAGCAAGTGCTATCTGTATTTGTGGTGTCTCTTTTTGGAGGTTCTTTATAGAACAGAAGAGTAATTTTGATCAACATATGATCAGCCTTGAATGAAGAGTCTGTTGGAGATAATTCTACTATCTAAGTCCCAAGGTTCTTTTACGTTTCATTTTTTTTTGGTGCACTGCACATCATCCACAGAAACTATGACAAGAATTACTGTTCTGCACTTGTAGGTTGAGCCTAGTTTGTATTTGAATGTGCTAAATGCAGGATCAATGACAATTACTTTGAACCTAGTTCTTTGTCAAATGCCACAAGTGATTGAACAAACAAAATGATTATCAGTTTTAGTCCTCTCAATTGGAATCACATTCTCATCCCTTCTGCTTGGATTTGTAATTCGAACGTTGCAGAAATTTAGATAGCTTGGTACCCCAATTCTAGTAGTGCAAGTCTCTCTTATCTAATTGACTTGCATGTTTCAAGCAAAAAAATGACATCCATCTGAACTTGACACATGCTTTGTTTATGCGGGATGAACTGAGGTCAAAAAAGCTTCTCATCAACCATATAATGTTGTCCACCCAGAAAGCTATGGGCCAAAATAAATCCTGCTACACTCACTGGTGGAAATCATGTCATTTTCCAGTCAGGAAGTCATCCAATTTCTGTAAATTTTGGACATAAGTAATTAATTCCAAAGAAGGTAGGTCAACTCCAATATTGGAACAAAACATGATTTCCAAGAGGTTGTCTTCTACAAGTGAACTGCGCTCTCTGTGGGTGTACTCAGGTGCACTAGAGACTGCGAGAGTTGTGATTGTCCATGAGATATGGCAGGCCTACACAACTCCAATGCATGGGGCAATATTTGCTCTGCACACCTGCACAGAGCACATCCACAACTACAACCTTCAATTTCTAATATTTTTGCTCTCTTGATTGACCAACCTTCGAAAGTTGCAGTTTTTGAAAATGCACTAAAAGAAACTACCCCCAAGTAGTTGAATGTGACATTTTAAGGGTTAAAAACAAAAGAGAGAGGCGGAATTTGTCATTTCCTTATTTCATTTGGAGGTAAGAAATTAGGGGTTGTCACACCTTCTTCCCCCCATTTTCAATCTTTTAGAGAGAATGAGGACGTGGTACTCTCTCCTTGAATTACACAGGGCTCATACTTTGACGATTTTTTTCTTCTCCTCTGCACGTGAAGAATGGGAGTGAAGATTGAGAGCCACTACAAAGATTGAGAAGCCATTTGCATTCTCGTTCTTCACACAGTGAAAAGGGGGTCACTCCCTCATGGAGGACTTGTTGGCTCCAGCCTTTTTTCACTCCACACCTTCTCATTCTTCATAGAAGTTTCATTCTTGGAGAGGATTGATGTACAACCCCTACTGATGGATTTTCCCTCAAGAAACTGCTTCTTCCTTTGCACTGGCTTGAGGACTGCACCGCCCACATTGAATTTCCATCGCCTTAAATCGCAAGCTTGTAGCTTCTGATTTGTAATAAAAAAAAAAAACTTGGATGTTTTGCAGAGATTGATTAGGACCCCAACAATAAATTCCTTCCCAAGCCATCACTCTCCCAAAGCAGCTGTGATCACACACCAAGTGCAACCTTTGGCAACATTCAAGCAATGGAGCCACCATCTGGCACCCTGAGATCCATGAGCAATAAGTAATGATAATTGGTGATTTGAAAATTGAAATGCAGCTCCTTCCTTACAAGACCAAAGCAGCCCCATGTCGCACTCACTTGTAGCAAGAGATGAGAACATGATTCCTTGGCAGGGTCATGATCAAATACTGTTTCCACTAAAGGCCTGATTTTATGATGGTTTTGACATTTGATCATTTCCGCGGTGGCAGCCTTCACATGGAGTGCTCGGCTGCTCGCACTCGGATAGTTTTGGGTCTGGTACTCCGGTTTGGTTGTGGGAGAAGTAACCTGATTGATGAATTTGTGTTTGCGAGTGTGTTTTCATGATGACCAAGGTGGGTTTTTGCATATGCCTGGTGTAGGCATGGTAGTACGAGCATGGTGTTGAATCTTTGACTAGACTATTCCGTGGCTCCCATGGGCATTCAAGGTCAATTGGTGCAGCCCAAATTCCTAACCAAGGAGGGGGCGGGGGCGTTTATTTTAACCAGTGATCTTCAATGGAGTGATGAAGTTATTGAAGTTTGAAATTTTAATAAGTTAGAAGTTAGGAGGATTTTAAGTTTGAGGGTAGTATGGAGTCTTTTAAAATCATAACTACCCACAAACTAAAACTCCTCATAATTTTTGGCTCATAGATTGAAGTTGAATGATTCAAAGTTTTTCATGTATATATGAATCTAAAGAACCAAGTTCAAATTTAAAATTTTTTAAAAAAAAAATTTTAAAGATTTTTTTTGAGCTGCCCGGTCTGCCCAAAGTTCAAAGAAAATCACATACTGTGCAATAACTTTTTAACTATGTAGTCAAAAGTTACAAAAATTGTTGGGCCTCAAAGATACTCCTTGAGCACATGTTGTGTAAAATTTTCAAAGAAAAAAAAAAAACTCCATCTGCAGTACGCTGCCCAAAAGCGCTATGTTGCCAAAAAAACACAACTTGGTCCTTAGGACTTAATCCTCGTGACTAAGGATAGGAAAGAAGGCATACTCATTATGGACTCTCTTCCTAATAGCATCCCCATATTCAACATTTTGTACTATAGGGATCATTTCTCTTCTTGATGTGTAACATTGTCTTCTTTGATGCAAACTTCAAAAAAGGTATAGAATTTATATAACACATTTGTGATTTGTTAAAAAATCTCGAGTCTTTAGGGATTAATCAAACACTTGTGAAGCACAAAAAGGCTTCAACTAAAAAACTGGTTGTTTTTGAAATTGTAGGAGAGGATGTTATAAGTGACCATTCCAAGGCCCAATTGTAGATAGATGGTGGAAAATAGAGAGAGGAACATTTGGTTGCAACTACACAAAGTAGTGATGTTAGATTGCCCCACACTAATTTCTCGACACTATAGAAATATTCATTGCTTTTGTATAAAGATGCATTCAATTTAGAGTCATGTGTATGGCATAGATTTGTGCACCAGTTCAAGGCTTGGTCCACCAAGAGTGGCATGCGCTTCCATGTGGAACAAGCATTGATCCATGAGGCAATTTATCTCAGATAAGGCAACCTAATTTCACTATTTTGTGTACATTAGTTAGTGTACATGCGTCAAAGCATAATCTTAAAAAAAAAAAATTCTAATTGACTAATTTGGCTTCCTCAATTCCAATAAGTTCAAGTGGGCACCCCAAAAAAACACCACTTTTGCTACAGTGCCTAGTTATCATTATTAGCCTAGTCCAATTGTCATAGTTCCTTGTTGGCCAAATGAAAGGAGGTTCCAACCCACCAAAGAACACCCGACATTTGAATCCCATATGCAAAAGCTATGATGGGTCAAAGTTTTTTTTGGTCAAGATTCTTAAAATCATTTTTTCCACTCATGTACATATTGATTGTGGAGATGTACCCAGAGTGATGATGATGACTCAGTTTTGGGTCAGTGCCTCAGTGGGGGTTGCTTACCTTGGAGTCAGTCGGTGTGTTTTAGACTGCTTAGTACTGGAAGTTGTGGTCTGGAAATGCTCGGATAGGTTGCCCCAAAAATAATTTCCAAGGCAGGCTCTGCTGATGCATTGTGTCAGTGGGAGCCAGCTTATGGTGGCCATGTGCGCGGTGATGAATTCTGATGAATTCTGATTCCTCCGTCCATTGGAATGTGGTAGCGTAATTGTGTCAAAAAAGAAAAAGAAAAAAAAGAAAATGTGTTTGAGCGTACCAAAAGTGGTACCATGGTACTGTAAAATGGTAAGAAAAATTATTTGCACTTGTTCAGAGAATCTGCAGGAAATTTTTATTTATTATTTTTGACACAAATGAAACGGAATTTCATTGCAAAGGGGAAAAAAAAATACAACGCCATGGCCTGGGGAGACACAAAGGACCACAAAGACCACTGCATCTGCAGGAAGTTTGAGTTTCGGGCTTACCAAGCTTGGCACAATGAGATGGAATTTCAAGCTACAGTAGTTATTTAAATTTTATATTTGCATTGTACTGTACAGGTGAACTTTTGATAATTGATATTTCAAACTCAATTGCCAGTTGAATTGACATAATTTACATTCCTGTGTCAATTCCTATGCCTGTCAATTGCTCAGTTGACAACTTGACATGGACAATGTCTAACTTAAGTTACTGCAAACAGACAAACAGTAGCTTAACCTTTCACGCATTCCTAATTGTGCTTGCACGTCTCTCAAAAAAATTCTAAGGTACGTGGAGTCCCTGTTTGTGCGTGCCACAATCCTGAAGCCATTCTGTTTGTGTTATTATTTATTTACTAGCAGTGTAGATACAAAGGTACATAATTTCGGTGTCACTTGGACTAAGTTTTTGGAGCTCGATATGGGACATTAATCCCTAATGACCAAGGTGATTTTCATATCAAAAACCACTCAAAAAAATCATTTCTATTGCAAAGAGAAAATAGCTTTTAAGATTGTCTTTTTTTGCATGTCCAATCGTAAGATCTCATATACTTGACTAGTATATGAATACGTGGAAGAAATTTCAGAAACTTTGACCATATAGATTGTAAGATATATGCATTTGAAGTGAAGAAAACAAACTTTTTTGCACCTTGCTTGACTAGATTTTTTTGGCTTTGAATCTTTTTAGTTCAAACCTCTTGCACTACTGATTTTGATTTTCTACTTATTTATGTTATGTAGTTGAGTTGAGAATCTACAAAAAAAATTTAGGAAAAAAACCACTTAATTTTCACTCATTGAATAATTATTAAGTAGAGGTGGGTTCATGATGGAAGAAAAAACTAAATTGTTAATAGCTTTTTAATGGAATTGAATCACAATAATCCCAACAGTGAGATTGTTCTAGCAAGAAAATGTAACCTTGTCTAACAAGTTTTTTTGAAAATTTCTAAAAATTGCATTCAAAAATGAATTCTTCAAGTTATTTTTTCAAGAAGATGCTTAGATTGCCCGAAAAGCTAATATTGTCCATAGTTTTTTCATTATTAGCCTAAATTGAATGAAACAAAGATTTGCATGTAGACAAAAATATAATCTTTGAGGAAAAAATTTGAAAAAATATTATTTTGACTTTTTGTGATTTTTTTCTACTGCCTATCAAATTCCATTTTTGGTTATTGTACAATAACTTTTGTTACTAGGCATCAATTAAAATAAAAACTGTATATTCAGAAAGTTCTTGCAAATATACACAACTTCAAAAAATCCCAAAAAATATCACTAAAAATTGAGACAATAGGAACTTGCTCGAACCCAAATTGTCTCCAATGGGGACAAATGGTCCTTCAGGGGTTAAACAAATAAACACTTCTTGTACACCACCTACTTAACCTTGGAATGACGTTGATGACCAAAAGTGTTTGATGGATGACAAAGAATCTTTCTATGTGAGACAAAATTGCAGTTGTTCATCCTTCAAAATTTTGTGTAGAAAGGAGAGGTCTTGCACAACAATTTGACCTCCAATGGATGCTTTTGGTTTTTTTTAACCCCTAAAGTTCTATGACTATGTTTTCACCGGAAAATGCTAATAAATTGCCATTTTTAGTACAAGTACCAAACTTTTTTTGACACATGTAACTATAGGATCTTGCAATATGATGATTGGAAAATATGTGGTAAAAATTTCAGAAATTTCCATTGCATGGATTGCAAGATATAAGCATTCAAATTCACTAAAATCATTTTTTGGTCATGCAAAAAATCGGGCAGCTGCACTTCACAAGCTCACTTTTCTATGAAAAAATGTCCAAAATTGTGGTGCTTCTTTGATTTCATTTTCCTAGACAAATTGGCTACATGCTTGAAAACTTTCGCACCATTTGGAATTGTACAATATATTATAGGAAAAAAATAGTATATAGGAAGAAGTAGAAAATTATTCAAAATACAAATTAAATTGTTAAGAACTTAGTTATGGAATTCAAAAATGCCAATCCCAATGGTTGCAATGTTGTATAAACAATCTACATCCTATAAATTTATTTTTTCCAAAATATGTTGAAATTTTAGTTAAATAAGGACTTCGAAGTTTATTTTAGAGTAGAGAATCTAGAAATTACCTGCATAAATAGAAACTCCTTATGAATTTCATCTCATTGATCAAAATTGAATGATGCAAAGCTTTCCACATATATGTAAATCTAGAAAACCAATTTCAAACTTTTGTTTCTGAAAAAGGTAATTTTTGCTTATCTACCCAAACTGCCCATTTACAAAAAAAATAACATATTAGACCATATCTCTTTACTTGTATTTCCAAATGTTATAAAATTTGATGCATATGAAAGATATTCCTCGTCCACACCTTCTACTAAAATTTCAGCCTAAAATATGCAAATCTCCATTCACATCAGTCTGCCAAAAATTGCTATATTGCCAAAAAAACGCATGCTAGTTTTTTAGGGGTTAAGTAGACGATTCACATTGTACCCAAAAGATGATTCTACAATGACTTCCCACATTGTTTTGAGGTTATAATAATTGGAGCTATTTCTCTCTCTCTCTTATCCTCTAAAGGACCATTGTCCCTTTGGAGGACAAATGGGAAATTATGGGCAAGTACCTACGGGTTGAAATTTTGTCTTGATTTTTTGAATTTTTTTTGAAGATAGAAAAAACGATTAGCTTCTTGAAGATATATTTTTTTTCAATCAGTGCCCAGGAACAAAAGTTATGCCCCAAACAACTTGGAACTTGGAAGGGGGGGAGAAGGGGCAACAATAAAATTCTCAAAAATTTGAACTTAAATTTTTTTTTTCTTATAGATTATATTTTTGTCTACTTGGAGAGCTTTAATTCATTCCATTTGGATTTGTTATGGCGAAATTATGGACAATCTTGTTTTGGGGGCAATTAGAGCATCTTCTTGAAAAAATAACTTGTAGGATTCATTTTTTAATGCAATTTTTACAATTTTTCAATAAATAAGTAAACTCCACATAGTTTAGTTTGCTTGCAAGAACAATATCACCATTGGGATTAGTGCATTTAAATTCTATTTTAGAGATATTAATAATTTAGATTTTCTTTCTACCTTGTACTTACATCTACTTAACAATTCTTTGAAGTATGAAAATTAAGTTTTTTTGAATTTTTTTTCCTTAGACTCTCAACTCAATTCTCCACCATAAACATTTAAAGTTCAAAATTTTGTAGTGCAAAAAATTGAAGTTAAGAAGTTTCAAAGTCAAATAATCTAGTCCCGCAATGTGCTGAAAAACTGGTTTTTTCCACTTTAAACGCAGATATCTTGCAACCTATGCAGTCAAAAAATTTGAAATTTTTTCCATACAATTTGGTCCTTCTCATACTAATTAGGTGTAAGATCCTAAGGCTAGATGTGCAAAAAAGAAAAACTTCAAATTTTCTTACTCTTTGCTATAGAAATGGCATTTTTGAGTGGTTTTTGGAAGAAAAAAAAAGTCCTTGGTCCTTTAGGAGTCCATAGTGTATATTTCAAACCTTCAAATGTGTTAATAAAAAAACTATATAAATAGTCATATGACACAAATAGGATTTTTTACCTTCAAAAACTACCTAGCAAATCATAGCAGTGCTCCAAAAGGTTCTCAACTTCAAAGTCCAATTTCATGTTATATTGAATTCTTTCTTTTATCATTTAAAATCATATTAAAGTTATAATTAACACAAATTCATGAATAGTAGGATCTTTTTAACATAAATAACTCTACGTATTCATAGCCCTCTCAATTTTGCCTTGGCATACGGTATTATTCTACAAGAAAGCATATTTGGTGTACACAATTCCACACTTTTTACCTTGAGAAGAAACACAATAATTTGTTATTTACAAATAGTCACATGATCAAATTTAAATTATTTGTATTCATTATTGGACTTAGAGACTCCTAATTAGAAACAAAAAATAAATTTAATATTTTTCATTTATTCATTATGGTGAATTTTTTTGGAGTAGTGCCCTCTCATATCTACTTTCTAGTATGAGTGGTATCTTGGGCCTTTAGCCATTGGAACATAGAAATAAAAGGCATACTCAACTAAAGTAAGATGGACAAAAAATCAACCCTAATCCAATTGCAAACCCTACAATTGAACACAATACCACCATACTTCATCATAATGAATTGAAAATTATACATAGTTCATATAGAGACATCTTGATTGTTGAGTGTGAAATAAAGGCTAAAAGAGTTGGACTATTGACCATGAAGTTAAAATACATTACAATGGATTCACTTGTTTTGTCTCAAAATCTTTTTTTTCATTATTGAAACAAATTGAAATCCATCACTAAGCATCAAAATACACAATAGCTAGGCACAAGGCCGGACAAAGAATGAGAGAATATATAAAGGCCCAGGGCCGTCAAAGAAGAAGACTTGTCCCAAAATCTTTGACTGTCTTTGCAACAAACTTGGGAATTGAAATAATCATTCTAGCATTTAAAAGCAAAAAATAGTCCTCGTCCCAATAGTAGTCCAAAACATGAAGTTATTTGTTTCTAGTTTGACCGATTAATACGTAGCCAAAGTATAATGCAATAAACTTAGCCCAAATTCTGTTCTTGTACATAAAGCTTTTTCACCATAACTTAGTTCACAGCATTTTAATATCAAGTCTATCATTACACAAATAGTGAAATTAGGTTGCCCCACACTAATTTCTCAATATTTAACACTATATAAATATTTTCCTATTGCAATACAAAAGTCCACCACTTTTGAATTAGCTTTTGTTATAATTGGGACCCATAAACCTTTATATGTACAAATGGAAATACGTATAGAAATATTTGTTGACTCTGATGGCCTATAAAGTAACTTTCTTGGAATAAGGCAATCTAATTGTTAAGGCAATTTAATTTCACTATTTTGTATATATAATAATTTCTTTGTGTTGCATACCTTTGACTAGCTCTGAATATTTCATACTAATTTCCATTTTCTTTCACAAAGATAAGGCATTTTGTATTTTCAATATGTATTCAACTTGCAAACTTTGAATTCTAACATCTCATCATATATTTGCATGTTAAGTAAAACAATTTAAGAAGAATCTAATTTTGTTGTCAAAGAACTAGAAAGCATTCTCATCAACTTGCTATTGATATAAAATATACATTTTAGTTCCTCTTGGATGGCTTTTACAAGCTACTTGGCTTGTAGAATGAAATCATATGTAGGTTTAAATAGAATCATAAGAATGATGGCCACAATAGCAAAGACAATGGTAAAACAATCAAGTCGCTAGAAGCTAATGGAAGAAAATATTTAGAAGTCAAAAATGTAATTGTATGCATGAAACAAGAGTACGGATTATATAATAGCAAAGTCTAACAACACCGCCTCTATATGGCCTAGTTGAAATACCGGTAGAATAAACAACAAATTTAGATTGTTAGCCTTGTTTTTACCTCTAAAAGATGAAGGCCTTTTGTATCAAAAAAACACTCAAAACTACCGGCTATTCTATTGTAAAGTGCAAAAATTTTAAATATTTTTTTTGGCATATCTAATAAAAAGAAACTAGTATAAAATTGTGTGGAAGAAATTTTTATTTTTTTTATTTTGTTTGAAAACCATCACATTAGAATACATCACATACAAGTTAGCCAAGCTGTAAGGTTGGACAATGAAGAAATAAGAGCAAAGAAACAATTGAAATTGGCCAAATAGAGAAAAGAATAGGGGAAGCCCCCCTCTCCTACTCCAAATAATAGAAATTTCAAAACTTTGACTTCACAAACTTCCACTCATGAAGAGCATAAAGAACAATTTGTACCACAATGAACAACACTACTTTGAAATGGTTATTTCATGATGAATAATTTGTTAGTATGAAAATTAGTATTATTATTCTACTGACGCATGTGCGCACATAACAAATGCTACAATGCTAGTACTACAACCAATGTTGAATAGTTTTAGTCCTTGAAATAAATAATTTAGCGCATATTAAATAATCATTTTAGTGTAGTAATTTAATGGTCATCTTATCTTTCATCCCCTATTAGGATGCTCAAAGTATGCTCATTAGAGGATTTTTAGGCCCCTTGGAAGACCGCGAGTTTCCGGACTATAGGAACTCTGGGAACTCTGTGGGAACTCCAATCTAACGTGGCTGAGAGATTGCCACGTTGTATATTATTTAATAATTAATTACTTTTCATAAAAAAAATTAAACTTTTCATAAAATTTTAATTTTAATTTTTTAATATTTTTTAATATTTTGTTATTATTATAATATTCTGACAGCAAGGCGCTAGTTCCTAGTAAGAAGAATAGCCATGAAACAGTCTTCCGGAGGCCCCAAAACTCCTCTAATGCAAATCAATAAAAAAGACTCATCAATCTTTCTTACCATTTTTCTAGTACAGAGGTCACTTGTTTTAATAAAACAATCATATACTTTTAAATAATTGTATTTTTTCTAGGGGAAGCAACCCATTTCCAACCACTTAAGGAATTACGCATATAGTAGAACCTCTCTTAGTGCATAGTCGGGGGATTATGCACTAAGAGAGGTTTATACAGAAGGAGAGGTTCTGTACTTAACACTGGCTAACGTGGCCTTTCACTATGGGGCCTCTAATTATTGTTCACAAATAAATACTTCAAAGTACTACCTTTCTTACTGCATATTATGCACTAAGAGAGACTGCACTAAGAGAGGTTCTATTATATCTACAGGGTGGATTTATTTAGTGGAAAATTTTACTGGGGTGCAAAAATAAAGTTTGGAAGGTTTCCATAATTCTTTAGATTTTTATTTTTCAAAATGTATTTACTAAGAATTTTTTGGTTGAAGATTCTATTTGACCCATTCTAGTCATTCTAACCCCTAAAGGACCATTTGTCCTTAGGGGACAATTTGGGTTTGAGCAGGTTCCTATTGTCTCAATTGTTAGTGATATTTTTTGGAATTTTTTGAGGTTGTGTATTTTTGCAAGAGCTTTGTGAATATACAATTTTTATTTTAATTGATGCCCGATAACAAAAGTTATTGCACAATAACCAAAAATGGAATTTGGCGGGCAACACAAAAAAAAATAGAAAGTCAAAATAATATTTTTTTCAAATTTTTTTTCAAATATTATATTTTTGTCTACATGCAAATCTTTGTTTCATTCAATTTAGGCTAATAATGAAAAAACTATGGACAGTATTAGCTTTTCGGGCAATCTAAGCATCTTCTTGAAAAAATAACTTGAAGAATTCATTTTTGAATGCAATTTTTAGAATTTTTCAAAAAAACTTGTTAGACAAGGTTACATTTTCTTGCTAGAACAATCTCACTGTTGGGATTATTGTGATTCAATTCCATTAAAAAGCTATTAACAATTTAGTTTTTTCTTCCATCTTGAACCCACCTCTACTTAACAATTTTTCGATGAGTGAAAATTAAGTGATTTTTTTCCTAAATTTTTTTTGTAGATTCTCAACTCAACTACTTAA
Source organism: Neckera pumila (assembly GCA_963969595.1). Classification (NCBI taxonomy): domain Eukaryota; kingdom Viridiplantae; phylum Streptophyta; class Bryopsida; order Hypnales; family Neckeraceae; genus Neckera; species Neckera pumila. The sequence goes on along the minus strand of OZ018408.1, from coordinate 48,116,415 downwards.
CATAAATAAGTAGAAAATCAAAATCAGTAGTGCAAGAGGTTTGAACTAAAAAGATTCAAAGCCAAAAAATCTAGTCAAGCAAGGTGCAAAAAAGTTTGTTTTCTTCACTTCAAATGCATATATCTTACAATCTATATGGTCAAAGTTTCTGAAATTTCTTCCACATATTCATATACTAGTCAAGTATATGAGATCTTACGATTGGACATGCAAAAAAAAACAATCTTAAAAGTACTTTTCTCTTTGCAATAGAAATGACAGTTTTGAGTGGTTTTTGATATGAAAATCACCTTGGTCCTTTAGGGGTTGAGGCATCTCCAATGCTCAAAATGGGAGCATGCACAATATCCAAATTTTGAGGTGGATGTAGGTAGACCTCATTCCGTTCCAGCAATGTTTGAAAAAAATTGACTAAATGCAAAGTTGGCAATCCAAACCTCAAATGGACTTTTTTGCATTATACAAAGAAAGAGAGGAAAAGATTTTACATTAGAAAATGACCTTTCATGCAAAGAAAGGGAATTCCAATCAATCATCACACACAACAAAGTTTGAAAAGGTGTAGCATTTATGACGCTTTTCTATTGTGAGCCAATTCCACACTCTTCATATTTTGCCAAATTACCAGGCTTGAGATGGAAAATGGTGGGGTTGGGAATAGAGTGACCAATGCCATTTGCATTAGGGCTGTTTTTTAGGTGGCCTCATCATCATGCAGTTGGCATGCTTGTTCCTCACTGCATTAGAACTGCTCTTGGGTACCTAAGAGCATCTACACTGTGGCACGGAATAGATGGTCGGAAGGCAAATCGCCGAGGCCGGGCTACTTTTTCTTCCAAATTGTTGACTTACCAACGGAATAGAAGAGCCCAGGCTCGCCAAACTATAAGCATTAGATGACATTTTGGGGCATTGGGAGACCGTAAGTTCTTGGAGAGTTTCTTGCATTTCCAAACTGTGGGAACGTAGTTGCAGCAGCTGGTTGATGTAGCACAATCATTGCTACATCATTTTTGGGATTTTTTTTAATGATATATATATATTTTTTAATTTTTAATTTTTTAATAAACATTTTCTAATAGTCCGTATCACTGTTCACAAAATCGGGCCAGATTGGGGAACACGGCTAAAACGGACCTCCAATGCCCTGAAATGCCATCTAATGCTTGGCATGGAATCATCCCGTGTTGTTCATCTATGCCCTCCCCCCCAATTTGGGATTCACTGTTGAGATCTCACCATTCCATCTCAACAACTCATTGGACAAGCAATAATGGTGGCTTGAGTAGTAGCCTATAGTATGTCTTAGATACTCTCCCTCACAATGGAGACTTGGCATGGGGAATCCACAAAGAGACTTGTGGAGCCCATAGAGTTTTAGACATTTGGTGAGTCAAATTTTCCATGTGACAGTGACAGTATGATGCTTTAAGTTCCCAAGCTCATACTTAGGCTCAAGATCCTAGGCTCACATCCCTCCCTGCTAAACAATGTTAAGCATTCCTCCCCAAGTAGAAAAGAATCCATTGTTTTTTTCATCAATCAATCTCTTAGTGTCCGTCTGTACCACTAAGTATTCTTATTAGCGTCATGGCTTCTGTCCTGTCCACGAGCTTGGTGAAAGACAATATAGAAAACAAAGATCAGTGAACCTGGTGTTCCAGTTCCAGTGTGCGCTTTCCAGCTCTTTTTTTTTCATTCAGTTCGCTGTTTGCGTGTTTGTTGCTGTTGCAGGCTCTGGGTAACGGTTTCCCAGCGCAGTTGTCGGCCAAAGCAAGCGCTCCCTGGCCTGCAAAGGCCAACCAAGGACTCAGGGGAGGGTCGCCGCTGCATGCCTCGGAGCAGACGAAAGCAATATAAAATAAAATAAAATAAATAAATAAATAAATAAATAAATAAAAGGCGCAGCGGAGCTGGCAAGCGGCACACGACCTCACTCCCTTCAGTCCCTTGCAGGCAGTCCGTGGAGGGCTTCAGGTAACTTACTTCTGAACAACTGAAAAGGCCGGGAGGGGTCTCAACTTTTAGTAACTTAACCCCTCAATGCCCAAGCCTTGCCGTTTTGAGTTCCTTGGAATTGGCTCTAACTTAAACAAAATGCCAACATTTTGATAAGTTGTATCAATTTTTTTTGAATTGTAATTGTACAAATTCAAACTAGATATGTAAGAGATCTCCTAGAAAAAAAGAAAACACAACAAAATCACTTATGGAACAAAAGATTATAATGATTGACCATGAGGGTGTTAAAATTGCAAAAGTGATGTAAAGTCTTTCAACCCTCTTTTTACAAGTCAAATCTAAAAAGTTGGTGACCAAAAAAATGGAGGTTAAAGAGCCTAACTTGTATAGCCCCAATTGATTTACGGTTTTTTAAAATCTACTCTATAATTTTTTTAAATGAGTTTTGAATGCAAATTTTTTACTCCAAGATCTAGTGTATTTGTGGCTCATTTCCAAGAGCTCTCAACACTACAGGAAGTCAAGATTGCACTGGGTACCCTTGTACAAAATCATGAATAGAGAAATCACTATCAATTATTTTCAAGATCGGATTTTTGATGCTAAATCTAGATTTCAAGAAGAACTTTCTAAAAATATGACCTATTAAAAATAGCAACTTTGCTAGGTTTTATTTAACTTCAAAGTTTTGCAAACACCACATTTAAGGGCCTTGGGCATTTAGGGTTAACTTATTAAACTTAACTTTGTTCTCTCTTTCTCTGGGTGACGGACCACTGAAGCAAGCAAGGGCCGCTCATCACCAATTCTTCCGTATCCTTGTCTCTATGTGAATGAAGAAAAAACAAATATGGGGATAGGGAATGCAGACGCTAAACTTGTCCCATGAGCAGGGCATTAAACCCGTCCTACAAAGTGGAACTAGCAACATAAATTTTGTATTCTCAGGGATAAAAAGAAAAAGAAAAAGCCCCCACTGAAGCAAGCCCTCACCACCAATTCTTTCCTATCATTCTATGTCTCTATGTTGATGAAGAAAGGACAAATATAGAGATAGGTAATGCATGACGTTAAGCCTGTCCAAAGAGTAGGACGTTAAACCCGTCCGTCCCACAAAGTGGGACTAGCAGCATAAATTTTGTATTATTAAGGATAAAAGTAAGGGAAAAAAAAAACTATTTTGAAAGGTATATTCTATACCTTTTGTAGCTAATTCGGGGTCTCTGATTGCAAATATGAATTCAGAATTTGCAAAAGAAAATTGGTGGCAAATAAAAAATTCTTCTATTTTCCTCCGAGGTAAATCTACCCTACTACGCCCACTTCATGGATCGGGTTTAACATCCCATGTCCCACAAAATGGGCCATGTAGGGTGAATTTATCCATGGGGGAAACACAAGATTTTTTAATTTTTTATACATGATAAAATTTGCAAATTTTGGAATTCATATTTGCAATCATTAAAAGAATAAATTCAACATCATTGCCAATGCATGTCATTGATGTCAATTTTTCTCCATATCCTTGGTTCTTTTTTTGGATTGAATATTGTTGGCTAATTTAATTGACTTCAATTTGTAAGGAAGTTCATAAAGTGATTAAGCTCAAAAATCATTCTTTTACAGACAATAGATATACAAATCTTTTTTCATTGGTAGTACCAATTGCATTTGTCAATGTATCGACAATGAACCATATAAAGGATGAATGAATTCATTGCCTTATATGATTCCAACTTCAAAATTGATAATTAATTCTACAAAGGTCCAAAAAACACAAAACCGCTTGAATTAGATGCCAATCCCCTTTAACTTTCAAGTAAATGGACTGAAAAATATTTCAAGATGTCAAATTCCTCCAAATTTTGAATCAATTAATAAATGACTCCTTTGTGGATTTAAGGTAGAGGCACCAATTGTCGACCACGTCCAATATCCAACTCCTGCAGGGGTACAATATATCCAACCAAAGCTTAGAATGTGTTCTTTTGGTCCATTTCAAGGTTGGAACTAACAAGGTTATGACACATGTCCCATAATAGTAAGCAAGAAAGTAATAAGTAGTAAGTGAGAAAGTAATTCTTGAATGATTGGAGTTGGAAGACTTTAGACATTGGCTATTGGTGAAGAGTATTTTTTGGCTCCCAAAATTTATAGTAATTTCAGTTTGGGGAATAAAATTGTGAAAAATTTGTAATCCCCAGATTTCCTATCTTCCTACATGGAAAAAATTTCCACCGCCTCATACTACTCACAATCTATTGTAAGATCGCTTAACCCTGGAATGCCGCGGACACCATTCTGTAGCGTTCCGATGACAATATTATTGAGCCAAGAGAGTTCAAAAGCATTTTTTCATCCTCTTTTTCCTTGTTGACCTTTCACATTGGATTATGAAGAGTATCCAATTGAGTTTGTACTTTTTTCAATTTTTGTCTTCATAGAAATGAGAAGCTATTAAAAAAACAGATCACAAAATATGCTATTTTAGAGTATTTTGGAAGGTTGTTGCTCCTTGCTATAAATCTGAATTTCTCCACAAAAAAGATATTTTTTGTGTTTGAGTCAAACTAACAAAATGAAGGTCATCTACTCTAGTTTCACCTCCAATTTAAATTTTGAAAAAACTCCTAATATTGCATATTTTATAGCAATTTGAACATTGGGTGTATTTTCAATGTCTATTATTTTCTAATTATAGAATGATACGGAAATTGAGTTTAGACCATGATGTTTTTCATTGTGATATACACTTATGGTGAAATTTTTAGATTTTTTAAAATAATCTTCTATTTAATATAATTTTTCTTCACTTTTTCTTCAAAAATTTCTTCAAAAATTTAATTTCTACCAAAAAATCTAAATTTTTTCTGAAGTAAAGAAGACATGTACTTTCATCTCTGGAAAATGAAAATAAAAACAAAAATCTTCATACATATCTAGTTGCAAAATGGTAGCAAATTGAGTGACGGACAGTGAGGTTTGAAATCAATGGTCATGGGTCCATCATTTAGGGGTTAACCCTTGAACGCCGGGCCGGTGGCCGTGGAAATCACCCTTTTGCAAAACCGTGAGAACAATTGGCTTAAAAAAATGAAAAAGTACTCATTGGAAGTCAAACTACTGTAAAGGACCTTCCTTTTCACAACAAAATTTGGAGGATGAATAGTTGCATTTCTGTCCTACATAGGAGATTCTCTTGTCATTCATCGGACTCAGAACGTCCGCCTCGACGTTCAAGGGTTAAATGATCGGCTACTGGTGTCTCTACCTTACCTTCTTTTTCTTTTCTGAAATTTTGTGGACCTCATTTGTCATTCCGCCATCCCAAAAAAACCCAAAAAGAATAAAAATAAAACTATAGATGATGGGTCACTCCGGCAAAGGAGTGTTGGTTGGCTGGCAGTGGTACTTGGGCATGAACACTCATGGCCCCCAATAAAACTCAAGTAAATTTTTAAAAAATGGGCCTCCTCTGCCTATTTCTGACACAAATAGAATAGCCCACGCTATGGTGTCAGGAAGCCTATCGGCACCCAGCTCCCACCTCCGACTCCGCGGCGCACGTGGCGGCCCTACTCAGAAGGTTCGTGGCTGACGAGGCAAGTAGGCCATGTCTAGACGGAATTAAGTTAAATATATGTAATTTGAAATTGAATGGATTTTCATGGATTTTCAGGCTTCAAATCCTAATATTGTTGAGGGGCTGCCGGGCTAAGATGGAAAGATTAGTTGTACTTTTGAGTATTTCCAGTCGAAAGAATTTTCTAATTTGGTTTCGGGAATAAAAAATTTGAAAATATAAAATCAAGGGGGAAAATAATCATTTTATTTCAAGTAACAAGTACCCCCTACCAGTGGATCCATGAGGTGGTTCATTGCCAGAAATAAAAACTTAGTAGAGTACTCTAGTTGTTAAAAGCAGTGTTTTCTTTTATCAGTTTTGGAGAGGTAGCCAGGTATTTCTGGAGGACGCTAATGTCATTGAAGGTGGGCCCTGCGGGCCGAATTTACCCTGGGAAAAACGTAGGAATTTTTTATTTTCCACAAGAGAATTTGCAAAATTTATCCCGCTGGGTCCACATTTGATGGCACCCTTTATCGTCCTGCAGTATTTCTTTGATACTCATGAGATACTAGAATTAGTCGTAGAATGGGTCCTATGTTTGTTTGTCTTTTTGAAACATATGAACAATTTCCATTGATAAGGGGAAATAGTATACAGACCAAATAGAAAACCCCAACGAAATTTTTTACATTTCAGAAACATTGGTCCTATATTTGGAAACCGGTGTTAGAGGAAGGTTTAACCCCTAAAAGCCCAATGTTCCTTTGGGGGACAAATGGGATTTCGGGCAGGTACCTATGGGCTGAATTTTTGTTGTGCTTTTCCAAATTTTTTTTTAAGATAGAAAAATTGCTTAGCTTTGTGGGAATATAATTTTTTTTTCAATCGGTGCCCAAGAAAAAAAGTTATGCCCAAATAAGCTCAAAACAGGGGATGGGGGGGGGGGGGGGGGGGGGGGGGGGGGGGGGGGAGGGGGTGCGCAGTAAAAAAATTTGCAATTTTTTTTTCTTTTTTTTCTTATAGATTATATTTTTGTTTATCTGGAAAGCTTTGATTCATTTCATTTGAATTTTCTATGAGAAAGTTATGGACAATCTTGCTTTTTAGGCACTTAGAGCATCTTTCTGAAAAAAATAACTTGTAGGATTCATTTCTGAATGCCATTATAACAATTTGAAAAAAAAAAAGGTTCCACAAGGTTTAGCTTTTTTGCTAGAAAAATCTCACCATTGAGATTAGTGCTTTTTATTCTATATAAAGGATATTAATATTTTAGATTTTCCTTCTATCTCGTACCTACTTCTATTTAACAATTTTTTTAGTAATGAAAATGAATTTTTATTTTTTATTTTTTCCTCTGTAGATATTCAACTCAATTTTCTACTATAAAGATTTAAAGCTCAAAACTCTGTAGTGCAAAAAATGTACTCCCACTATTCATATGACTCTATTGTGGCTTTTAGGGACACCTATTTTCAGCACTTTAAAAACTCGTAGTTTACTCACACGATGTCCAAAAAATGCATTTTAAGAAAATCTAGAATTGTGTTTTGACTACCAATGGGACCCCAATTTTTTTTTCCAAATATAATAGTGAAAACCATGCTGAATCATGCTGAATTGCTTAACTATGCAATTTAAGGTGTAATTATCTTAAGGTAGAAGCACCAGTAGTCGATCATTTAAGGAGTTTTGGAGCAAATTGCGTAGTATGAGGTGGTGGAAATTTTTCCCATATAGAAAGATAAGAAATATGGAGATGGCAAAATTTTCAAAATTTAATTTCCAAAATTGGAATTACAGTGAATTTAGGAAGCCAAAAAGTGCATTTTACTAGTAGACAAAGTCTAGAGTCTTCCAATTTCAATTGTCAAGGATGCTCACTATTTTGGGACATGTGTCATAAACATATTAGTCCCAACCTTGAAAAGGATAGAAAAACAACACTTAAACCTGATTTCCAACCTAAGGTTGGAAATAGCTCACCCTACAAGTTGGGTACTGGGCGTGGTCAACAACTGGTGCTGCTACCTTAACTTAGGGCCGCTTTATACCAAAAGGCCGGGCCCATTTCCTGTGTCAGAGGCCAAGAATCCTGACTTCTGATTGGACAAAAGGCTCAAATCAGCCTCAACCCCTTTACACCAAGAGGCTGGGCCAATTTGGTGAACTGAATTTTTTATTCAAAAAAGACATGATCTGACATATCCCGAGCTTGTTGAATTGGGTGCACCAAAAATGGGAGGCCAATTCTTGGCCTTGGGGCCAATGTCAGATTTCAAATAAAAAAATCATTTTAATAAAAAACTATTTTTTTCAACTAATCATTACCGTTGGATTTTGTACAATCAGCCTCATGGGGATTAGAACCGGCTTCTAGATGTAAAGTGGCCCTGAAAATTTCAGCCCCTCTCTCTTTCTTTTGTAGGTTTTATTGAATCGGCCAGGCTTCTTGGCCTTAAGGCCTTTACATATGGGAAAATTGGCCCCCATTATAATCTTATTCTAATGGGAAGTTGAGGCCGGCCTCCAGCCCAAAAGGAGCTGAACTTTTGTGCAATTGGCTTGAAGGAGAATTGGCCCGGTTTCTTGGTGTAAAGCGGCCCTTAGTGCCGGGATGAAATGAGTGGGACAGGTCTCCATGGCGCTAAACCCCAGGCCGGGTTTCCCCTAAACCCGCACAGTTAAACCCACGCAGTTAGAAAAGCCATGTTCTCCGTCTTCCCGCACGGTGAAAATCTCCACTTGGGTGGTTGCCAGGAGAGCGCCCGCTTATAATATATATTAACACTCGCAGGCGAGTCGGGGTCGGTCTTATAGCCCCATTCGCTGTTTCCAAGGGCGCTTGTTTGTTGGGTTGGTGGACGGGCCCTCTCCCCAGGCAGGTCCTCCTCAGATCCGCATTTGCTTAGGGTGGGTAGCAGAAGAAGAAGAAGGCGATCTGGCATCTCAAGCGGTGAACTGAATAGTGCACCTGAAGCTGTAGAAGAATCAGTAGTAGAAGAAGAGGTCAAGAGAGTAGTGTTAGTCGGCCAGCTCGGCCACTCGATCGATCAGACGGGTTTCAATTCAGTTTTTTTCCATAGATTTGGAGCTCGATGATCGATTTCTTGTGATCGTTTGTGTTTAGGATCCTCGCAGAATGGATTGAGCTGCTTGCGCGTTTCTCGGGAGCCACTGAATCGAAGCAGCAGCAGCGTGTTTGTAGATCTGTCATTTGGGAGGTTCTGGATTAATGTCTGAGAAGGAAATGGTTTGCTTGGGGCCTCTTGGGGTGGAGGTGCTGAGAGATGCAATGCAACGTGGGTTTGGTGGGATTGACAGAAGCGAGGGATTGACAGCAACACGGGATTGATTGATAGTCACCGTGTTGCGACCTGGTTGAGGTCGGAATTCGTATGATCGTTTTGGGTATTGGTACAAGGGAGCGATCGAGATTTAGCTGAGGAGTTCACGTTTTCAAAAACCGGAGGAGGTGGCTTGTTCGTGATGCGATCGGGGATTTGAGTGAAAAGGCAAGAGAAGTATAGGTTCGTTGCGATGGTCCTCACTCCGTTTGCGTGTATCACGTTGCCCGACAGTGTGCGAATTGTGTACCCCGACGGGCACGTCGACAGCCTCAGTCGTGGCTGCAGCGTCTACGAGCTTCTCCTCGGCAATCCGGACTACTACGTCTGCGGCAGCTTCCCGCACTCGCTCGCCAACCGCATGGCCGCGGACGATGTTCTGCAGAAAGGTCTGACGTATTTCGTCTGCGCCACTCCGAACGCGCAACCGTTCGTCCCGAAGAAATCATGTAACCGTCCATCCAGGATGTTGCCGCGGTTGTCTCGTCGCGGAATGCGGGAGATGCGAAGCCCGACCCACCAGTCGAAGGTGTTCGACGTCCAATCCGCCACGATGCAGCAGCAGCTGGATTCCTTGCGAGGAGAGCGGCCTCCGAAGCATTTGCAGCAGCTCAAGATCGTCTTCGTCCGGCATTGCTTACAAGCGCTTCGTCTTCCCCGAATGGACCCGCTCACGGATGAGCCCGCGCCTTTTCCAAACGAGGTGTTGGTTCCTGCCACGCCTGTCAACGTCCTTCCCGTTTTCAAAAGTGCTGCAAGATCGGAATTAGGGTTGTACGTGTCCAGGAGGCAGGAGTTTTATCTTCGGCGAGCAAGGAGACGGCGCAAGGTCGTATGGAAGCCAGTTTTGCAGAGCATTTCCGAGATGGCGCCGGTTGTGGAGTTTCATTTGCCGGTCTCGCCAGAAGAGAACGAATCGGCGTCCGCGCGATTGTCGCCGCCGGCTCCTCCGCGGAAGAACATCTCGCCTCCCAGGCAGCCGGTGATTGCTGCGGCGCCTCCGAAGAACATCTCTCCACCTCGGCAGCAACCGAGCTTTGCGAAATACTCTGCTGCTCCCCCGCAACAACAACAACATCAACAACGATCTCGAGGTAACAACAGATCTCTCTACATGGCGTAGGTCCTCCTCACCTTCATCAAGGAATTCTGGATTTCAAGGGATTTGAATCCGTCGTCAAGCTGCTCTTCCATTGTGCACATCTCCGACACAGCAATCGTAATTCGGCGTCACGGAAGACCTAATCTACACCTTTGTTGCTCTTGACTGATTCTTGAGCACATATCTTGCTTGCGACTTTTTCTACCGATTTTGTAACAGAGGAGGCTTGGCCAAGCGTGTTTGACATTCAAATGTCTTGCGAAGAATCATCTATTTCTGAAATAGAACGTATTGATCGAGGGGTTAAGATGCAACGATGGCTTGACGCGACTTTGTTGCGATGATTGTAAGACATTCCGGCTTTGCTACGATGTCATCTTGACTGTGAAGGGATTCTCTGCTTATTTTTTTAGATGATAGATGACATTTGTACAATAGAATAGACAGAGAACTATATATATTGTGTACTATTTCTTCTCCTGGAAGATATGATTCAGTTAATCGACATGCCACCTTTAGGTCAGTGTAACCTCACTGATCTTTCATGAAGAGAATGGCTGTGCAAGCCTTCCTTCTTGCAAAAAACTTGTTATTTCGATGCATATTTCCTGTATTTGAATCGCTGCAGTGCTTGCTTCTTGGATATAATCCTACTTGAAATGATGTTTTGGCACTAGAGATTACAGGCTTGACGAAGTGCTAGTTGATTGTTTCGTATGAATGAGGGCAGTATGACAATGTGCAGCTGCTCAGACTCAACAGAGGAGCTGATGACATTGTTGCTGAGATAGATCATGGTGGAAGCAAACGCATGGTGGAATGCTAACTGAGGTTCTTTCTCTCTCAGTGAGGTAATTGTACCCAATTTTGACCTGTTTCGAAAACTGAACCCTCCAGATTCTTGCCTCAAATTTACAACCTCTTCTCACAAGATTTGTAATGTTCAATTTTTTATTCAGCACCTTGAAAATTCATAATTCATTCATTGGGTGTCCAAAAAATGCGTGCTTAGTGAGTTCGAAATATCCATTTGGATCCCAACAAGTCCTTACAAAACTTAGATAGTTTGTTAGTAAGAATCATGATCACATGCATATTCAGATGAATGTAGTTTTCTTATGCCCCCTTTCCAAATTGCACCATGTATTTTTTCCAATAAGGAGATAGCACCACGAGATTTGATAAAACTAGTTAATGTTCAACTGGAAGAATTTTGTGAAGTGCCTTGGGAAGCACTGACGACAGTTCAGTTTGATACTATAGTTCCGTAAGAAAATAAGTGGATATGCAAGACCTTGAGAGCAGGGATTCTTTCTATTATTCTTCACCGAAAACTTCCATGCTTGACAAAGGGAGGTCGATTAGAGAAGTGCATGTAGTGGAGGAGAGAGTGTGTTTGCTCATTTTTTGTACTCTAGTGTGCATGCTCGCAAGTTGCTCCTACTGAGTCACACCATTGCCCTTCGGCAAACACTTTCCGAAATTTTCTCATCTACTCACATTTTGGGTTCATTCCGAAGTACCCGACCTATATTCGGGGATCTTCATTTTATAAGATGGTAAAGGTTACAAAGCATTGGACATTGCTAAAACTTGCCAATGTGAATGCTAGCTCAATTTCTTCGCTCTGCAACAGTGTTAGTTTGAAACTGTAACTTTGTAGTACCATGGTCTGTTGCTCCATACCTCTTAAGTGGGAAGGGGACACCAGTCGGTTTCAGAGTCATGTACTGTACTAGGAGGCGAAATGTTCACCATTGAGTACTATCAACCTTAGCTTGTAAGGACCGACAGGATGCAACAAAAATGGTGTATAATTTGAAACCTTTTCTTCTCCCCATTTATAATTAGAGTTACATGAGTTTCCACTTTTGACAACATAAAATGAATGCCTAGCCATACAAGGCTCAAAACATACCAACAATCCAATTAGGTGAATGAAGCCATTGAAAAGAGTCACATCTTTGGAAGTCCTTTTATCTTGTCAATTTATTGAACTCCTAGCAGTTCTCCCATTCTCTTAAACATCACTGAGATCTTGGTGTTGAACTGGAGTTATACATCTCTGCATTATCTCCTTAGTTTTCAGTAATGCACTTCATCTCCTCGAATGCCAGTGGCTTGACAGCTATCGTGGCCCAGGCATGAGTCTCGAATCACGAAGTATGATTCAATGTCGACTGAATTCATGACCCACCTCAAGGTGCACCAGCATTGTTGAAGATTGTGAGGGTGCCACAAGACCAGTTTTGCTCCAACAATGAGAACCTCCAACAACGGAAGCGACTACTTTGAAACTCCATTAATGTCAATTCTTATATACTTCCGCAAGAACGCAAGATACGATTTGTGACATTTGTTTTGTGGAAGAAAAGCTAGCCATGAACTTAAAGATATGTTCACAAGAGAATAAACATTCTTTAAGAGTAACAGAAACAAGTCTCTAGCATCAACACTTAATTATACTTAGTCGGTAAGTGGAAAGACATCAACAGCTACAGCAGTGTCAACCTCTGGCTTGGCTTTTACTTGCAAAACTTGGAAGGTTTTCGAACTTTTCTTCTGTTGTAGAAACTGACTATTATACAAAGAAGATCACTATCCGAGGACTTGCGATTACAAAATCAGAGCAGCCAGTGTCCTGCTCTCTCTTGATCGTGTCTTCGCGCGGCTCCACGCCTATGAGCGCTTCTCATCTTCAACAACTCGCAATCATGGTTGAAACTCCTGCCGTTGTACTAGACCATTCAATCTGTGTATCGGCCATTATCCTGCAAGTATATCAAATTTATCATCGTTAAGGAAGGTTGTTCGAGTCATCACATGACTACTGACAGTCTAACAACTCCATATGATCTCAACCTTGGTCTCACCCAAAAAAGTGGTGTAAAGACGATATGTTGGATGATATCACATTGACAAAATGGACGTGATAATATGGGAGTTCCACTGAATGGCATTCTCATTTCAAATACTTACAAGAAACTTTCATAAAGATGTGTACTAAGGTGCAGTGAGGCCTTCTCCAATTGATTGATATTGGAGCTCACAGAAAAACATATCCATATCTGTCACGAGACGAAACTATCATGCACTATCACAATGCGCTATCACACTAAGCACAGAAATGATGCAATGCACATGTTGAATTCATTCATTAAGTTCAACAGATTGACAAGTGGGAATATGACACTGAGAGTGGGAGCGACCAAGTGACAAAGAATGGGAAATGGATTGATACGTTCCGTTTTTCTGCAACTTTATCAAAGTCAACTACTCTTTCAAAAACAAAAACAAACCAACGAAAAAGGAAAGAAGTGGAGAAATGCACACCTTGAGGACTTGGAAGGCTTCAAGTTTGAAGGTCGTGGAGACGCCGGAGGCTTCACAGGCACCTTCACCGAAGACTCCCTCTTCCGCAAGAATCCATGACACCGCAGCTCCTCCAACGCGATCTCCAAGTCGTCTTCCTCGCTGATGCATCCCAGTCGTGGCTGCCACGGACAACTTCGCCATAGCGGTCTCATCGACGACGCCGTAGGCGCGTCGTCCCTCCCCGCGCTGTACAGACTTGATTCCGGCAACACCTTGCTCTTGCAATTGGATCCCGTGAGCATTTGTCGCAGCGATTTGCCTCTCAACGGGGAGCCCAATCCTCCGATTCTCTGCGGGGAGCTGTACACCCTTAACGGCGACTTGCACGGAAGTGCTCTGTAACTCTCGGACGCAGATGTCTCCTCGTAGCATCGACATTGGGAGGAGGTGAAGGGCGCGGCAGGGAACATGCGTGGCACGGGGAGGAGGAAGTAGATGCAGTCGCTTTGAAGCTCAGCGTCTAAGGGGAGCATTTGGTTGCTGCTTTCGCCGGAGGAGTTGAGACCAGGTTGGCAGACGAAATGATGAGGGTAGGATTGGAGAACTTCTTCCACTGCTGTTAAGGGGGGCAGGTAGAGAACCTCCCCGTCGCCGTAGACTACTCGCACGGGTTGCACTCCGCACACAAGGTTGAGCAGCCCCTTCATTGTTGATGGTCGCAATCAACTTCTCGTTGGAAAGATCAATGAATTGAACTTCCTACAGTTTCTTGCGCATCTAATTGCACCAGAAAGACAAGAACAGCAAGCTTTGGCGCAATAGCCTCTGGCTCATCTAATTGTACTAGCTAGAGGGACAACAACATCAAACTATGGCGACAATGTCTCCCACAACCGAACGCAGCTAGTTACAGAGCGACAACCTCTCAATTTCTCACATGCTCAATACTCTCTAAAATCCACGCTCATGAAGCAACAGCCACAGTCGTATTCCATTGCGAGCCCGCGCCACAATTGCGAACCACACATGAAATCCTCGGTCCTGTTCACAAAACAAGATCGAAAACTGCAATCGCTGCACGCAAGAAACGGTATATATACAGAAGCGCAATCGATCAACCCAGCAAGCAAAGCAAACTCATAAACCCCAAGAGTGCGCTTAATCGATTGCGAGGATGATTAAGCTAGAGAATGCCACCACGATCAATTTCAATTCTTGCTGTCCCTCCTCGACACTACGAGACACTGTAAATCGAATCCCCTTGCAATGCAAGCTCAATGCCAGCTCCCGTTGGACGCGCAACCATCGATGGTGACAAGAAAGAGTAATGCGCGTGCTTCATTCAGAGCTGTTCAGTGGTTGCGATCATCGTCTTCGTTCAGCTAGCTTGGTACGTACGTGCTGGCAAGGAATGAAAAAAAGGACAACAATCAAGCCTAACGCATCATCGATCGCGCGCTCTCGTCTACAGCTAAGCGTGTCATCATACCTTTTCACTGTTGTAGCACGATCCCACAACGAATCGCACAACTGACCCAAATGTTTTTCACAGTAAACTAAACATGCCAACTAATTTTCACAGTCCTGAAAGTAGCTAAACGTACAGCAATCCACCGACTGTATATGTTACATGTCTGGTGAAGAACCCAAGTACCCAACGTTTATATGAAGGACTTGATGTCTGAGCTTCTATCGTCTCTCTCGATTGAAGCGAAAGAGTGGGTATTGCGATATATCATCGTCTTCGTTCAGCTTGGTGCGGGCAAGGAATTAAAAAGGGACAATTAAGCCTAATGCATCGATCGCGCGCTCTCGTCTACAGCTAAGCGTGTCATCATACCTTTTCACTGTTGTAGCACGACCTCACAACTAATTGCACAGGCAGCCAAATGTTTTTCACGGTAAACTAAACATGCAAACTCGTAATTTTCACAGGAACCTAAACGTACAGCAATCCACCGACTGTACAAGTTACATGTCTGGTGAAGAACCCAAGTACCCAACGTATGAAGGTGACTTGATGTCTGAGCTTCTAGCTATCGTCTCTCTCGATTGAAGAGAAACTGAAGAGTGGGTATTGCGATTGACGTGATTTGGCTATGGCCCATGAAAGCAGGCTGTGGTTATAACTTAAGCTGTGGTGGTGATCAGGCACTCAGACGGCATTCATGAGGTGGGGCGGGTGCAGTGAAGACAAAGGCTGCAGGGCAGGGCAGGGCAGGGCAGGGAGGTCGTGGACCTGGAGCGGGGGAAGGACGCACTGGACAGCGGCAGCCGGCAGGGGGCCCAAATGGGATTTTCATCATTTGCTACAAATATCCGATTAAGGTAAAACCACCCATAACCGACCAAATAAGCAATTTCAACATGATCTTGAGTAGTGCAAGGCAAAACACATATTTTCAGAGGTGCGTCTATAGAAATGGTGGGGATTGCAAAAAAAATGGTAATTTTATCACTTGAACTGAAATTACTATGAATTTTTAAAGCCAAAAGTTGACCTTGACCTATGTCTAGTGTATAGAATCTTTCAACTCCGATCATTTAAGAGACTAATTCTTGTTCACTTTGGCACCCCAAACCAAGCCCATGTGTCAAGACAAGAATGGTGGATTGATGGTTGGAAACCAAGAATTAATAGTTGGAAATGAGTGCTAGCCTCTCTCGCATTCAAGAAACCCTATTGAATGACGATGTGGCGGTGGTTGGTAATGGGGTGTTCTACCTTAACTTACAAAAAAAAATGGGGTTTGAAGAGGGTCGCAAGACTGGACCAACAGTGATGTCACCCAGGGGTGTTTTTTTTTTTTTGGACAAATGTTTATGTGGCCTTTCTTTTAAGAAGGTTATGAGTTTCATGGCTCTTCTATTCTGGAGGTTTGAATTGAAGGAGGCCAATTTAGAGTATGTAGTTTTTTATGCAATCTTTATATATGCTAGCTCTGCAAGATGGATGAAATGAGGTTTTGGAAGCATTGTGGCAATAGTGTGCATGACCATCATTATAGTCTGGCATTTTTTTAACACATTTATCCCCTTTTTTCTATAGGCTTGAAGCTACACATTTTTTTTGAGGAAATTGGGAATTTATTTGCCTAAGAAAAACACATGATGTCACTTGTTCAATTTTTTTTTAATTTCCAAAAATAGGCTAATCTACCTCACTTGAATTCATTCAATTAAAGACGTGGCAAGGTTTCGGGATTTCAACCAAATAATTTAAATAGTTTAATAATTTAATAATTGCAATCCTACTAGCTGCAATTTGACCAGCTAGGACAGTTGTTTCTCGCTTTTTTTTTGCAACAGCAATAGCAGTGACATCATTTATGGTTTCAATTTGGGGCTTTCTTGAGGCCTCATTTTTCTTGTAAGTTTTTTATGGCGTGAAAAGTTCAAACTAGGGTTTTAATTTGCATTTTGGAAGCTAATGTAAACATGCCTATTACCAAGCAAATTTGCTCTTTAAGTACTTTGGAATAGCTATTTGTCAACCTCACGTATTTCTTAGAAATTGAGAAATTTGAAAGAAGCCATTTGCAATCGAGACATTCCAACAAGAAATTTTTTGTGATTTTTCAAATTTTGTTGGGACTAAATTGATAAAAGGTCAGTAGACCTAATCATGCTAAACCACACATTGACATGTCCCCTCTCCAAGTGCATTGTTATGATGCTAAAGGGTTGCTAAGATTATAATAATGGATCAGGGTGCTTTACACAATAAATGGGAGGGACTAGTAAATGTTGAAATTAGGTAAGTGATAGCATTGGGTTGTTCTACCTTAAAATATAGGGTGATTGTTCTTGAGAGTAGAAAGAAAGAGGAAGGATACAAAAGTAAACATAAAAAAAGGATGTTCTATATTTGTTGGCGGATTATAGAATATTCAACAAACATGTTTCTATGTTTACTATAGAATAAATTCATTATGAAGGCTCTAAATTGTGTTTTTACATTTTTGATGTCTATGCATAGATTGATTGCTTCCAAGAGAAACAAAGGAAGAAATATATTCTACTTTGATCAGTGGTGAAGAATTCAACAAAAAGACTTAGGATATAATTAGTGTAAATTTGTCATGCAGTTTTTGAGACTTGCATTTTGATTCATAACCCTTCACCAATGTGCACAAATTTTTGTTCATTTTCTAAAGCATATACTGGTTAGTTCAAAGAGCTTAATATTTGTGCAATTTTAGGTGTATTTACCTTACATACAGGAAAGGTCATCCAGGAATACAAAAAATCAACCAATTTTCCAAGTTTGTTTTTTACATTTATTATATATCCCTCCCACGGGGCAATCGGGCAATCGGTGAGGGGAATCCCCTTATCCAACTAATGCTCATAGCCTCGTACTTTAGCTGCACTGGTTTTCAAGTACTCCTGATGGGTCTAATTCCCCAACAAACATCCTGGGGGCGACCATTTACTCTGTCGAAGTTAGAGTGGCTTGGACAATGTGCGTGTCTTGTAGGGGGCTCCAGCATATTTGTTATTATGGCAATCACGACCAAAAACCGACCATACTGTAACTTGGGCTGCTGCAACTGAGCAAGGCCCTGGTTGAACCTTCAGGTTGCCGTTTTTTTAAAACAGTCTGCTCAAACAGACCTGAAAAAAGATGTAAAATTTGGATTAGAATCACGCGTTTGAGTTCGTTTGTTGTTTGGAAACCTTGTACTCCGTATGACATTCTGCCACAAACAAACTGTGGTAATCAGTGACGGGACTGATCCCATCCTTCTGTCCACAAATTTTTCATCTTTTTATGACAAGAATCCATGATATTGTCTGCCATTGAAGTGGCTCATGGTTTCTAAGTTAAGCTAGGAGGTTTGAACTCAGACCAGGCATTTTGAACCAAACATGACACATAGGTACATTTTTTGGATCTATAAGCCATCCATGGCTTCTAGCAATCATGGCAAATTTAGGTTATCTACAAGATGCTATCAACCTTAGAGGCAACATCTACAATTTATCCCGGAGAGCACTTTGGATGCACCATACCAATAAAGATTCTTCAAGGAAACATTCAAAGAGATATCCTCAACCCTTACCTATTTTTTATTTTCTAGAACCATTACTACGTTGGTTGGAAAGAGATAAACTTGGATAATTATACATTCTACACTTCCAAAATCACTATAAACTTAATAGCATATGTAGATTATTTAGCCACAATAGCAAACCAAATCAATACAACAACTTAACATTATTGATTAATACGGACTATTGCAAATGGTCTAAAATGGAACTAGGAGTGTCAAAATATATATTAACTGGATATTTAAAAAAACTGCACATGTCAACCAGAACATTTAACCCCTAAAGTTCCATGATTATGTTTTCATCGAAAACACTCAAAAATTGCCATTTTTAGTACAAGTATCAAATTTTTGAAATTTTTTTTTTTTTGACACATGTAACCGTAGGATCTTATAGTAAACTGGTTTTAGAAGATGTGGAAAAAATTTCAGAATTTTCCACCATGCAGATTGGAAGATATTAGCATTTGAATTGGCAAAAATCCTTTTTTTGTTCCTGCGAAAAACAGGGCAGCTGCACTTCACAAGGTCACATTTGTATGAAAAAATGTCCAAAATGGTGGTGCTTCTTTGAATTCTTTTTCCTAAATAAGTTGGCTACATGATTAAAAAATTTCAAATCATTTGGAATTGTACAACATATACAAAAACAATAGTAAGTAGAAAGAAGTAGAGAATGATCTAAAATACTAAATTGTTAAGAATTTAATTATGTAATTGAAAAATGTCAATCCCAATGGTTGTAATGTTTTAATAAACAACCTAAATCCTATGAATTTTCTTTTTTTCAAAAAATATTAAAAATTGAGTTAAATAAACAACTTCAAAGTTTATTTCAGAGTAAAGAATCCATAAATGCCCGCAAACTAAAAAACCTCATAACTTTTTAATCATTCGTCAAATGGAATGATTTAAAGCTTCCCACGTATATATCACTCTAGAAAACCAATTTCAAATTTTTATTTTTGAAAAAAGTGATTTTTTCAGACTTGCCCAGACTACCCACTCGGTGAAAAAAGTAACATATTAGGTCATAACTTTTGATTCCTATTTTGAAATGTCATGAAATTTAGTGCACATGAAAGATGTTCCTCATCCCCACCTTGTATTAAAATTTCAGCTTAAAATATGAAAATCTCTAGTCCCATGTACCTGCCCAAAATTGCTATGTTGCTAAAAATAGCAGGCTGGGCCTTTAGAGATTAAAGCCTCGCTACAATCACACAATATCGAATATCAACAACAAAACATACTAGTACCACACCAAATGAAGCATATCCCTAAGTAGGAGCTCAAATGACCGCCTCCCTAAATAAAAACTTATACAAATAATAGTGACTAAGCTCAATAAACAATGCGACTTCTTTACTATAAGTCCAACCATTATAAAACAAAAATTAGAAATGGTCAATACAAAACTACGCACAAGAATACAATATAGATTTACCCTATACTATATTCTATGACATCAATATGTAAGTTAGAAAAACAACTCACAAGAATCACTAAGAAAATTTGTCGGTTGCCTAATAGAATTCAATATAAGTACACAATTATTTAGAGAAAAATTGGGATTAGACAATTTTCATTCAAGACTACCTAATTCACATGTATTGGAAATCAATCGTAAGAAATGCTCTTAATGTCCTAGGAAGATTAGAAAATATATTTATCAGGGATTCATACATTGTATAATTGCTAAAAATAGAGGATTGCAAAACTTATATAAACTTATGGAACCAACTTGTTTACACTCCTCCATCTCTCAAACTCTATACTTGCTCAAGCAAGAAGCTGACATCCACCTACGCAGTATTGACCCACGATATCCACTACAAAGAAAACTCCTTAATCAAATTTGGTAATAACAAATACAAAAAAATTCCAACTAAACCACTTCAATCTCAACTAAACTCTTAAAAAAATTCTTGTACTACTACATTACAAATTTAGATCAACTAATTACAACCAACGGACAACAACTCATCACACCAAAAATCTTCAAACAACATCACAAAGAACTGACAGCATATAGCTTCTCAATTACGTTGAAACACACAATACTATAAGAGATGCTTTTACACTTGTCACATGCATGCACCAAATTATACATTCAAACCAACAATCAAAGCAATCACCATATAATGAACAATACAAATGACATAGAAATAAATAGAATATAACGACTCCCTTTGCACCCCCTCCAAAATATATATATATAATTCAATTTAATTGCCTTTCTAATACAAAAGTTCTTCTATCAATAGCTAAATAATACTAACATTACACATACTAAATGGATGTTGTTATCTGGATGCAACTACCCTATTATTGCTAATGGTTGGCATTAATATTCATTTGAGAGGCCTGTCAAATTTGCAAAAAGAAAGACACAACTTAATTATAAAAAGGAGTGTGGGTGGGGTGGTGGTGGGGTGGGGGGAAGAATCTTGTTTCAAATGATGTGATCACTATTCCTATAAGCAAAAAAATCATACCTATTTGCAAACTAAAATTCCTCATAACTTTCATCTCATTAATCAAAATGGAATGATTAAAAGCTTTCCACGTATATATGAAATCCTAAAACTAATTTTTAATTTTTAATTTTTTAAAAAGTAATTTTAAAAGAAAATTTTTGAGCTTGCCCGTTGAGCATTGCATATGATATATTAAGCAATAACTTTTTAACCGTGCAGTCAAAAGTTATGAAAATTGTTGGGCCTTAAAACTACTCCTTGGACATGTATTGTGTGAAATTTTCAAATAAAAAAAATAAAAAGAGATTTTCAGTAAAAATTTATTAAATATACATGTATTTCTAGTAAAATTTTACTAAGAAATCTCTTAAAAATTCCATTTGTAGTGAGCTCTCTAAAATTGCTATGTTGCCAAAAAAATGGTATTTAGTCCTTTAGGGGTTAAGCTTTTGTAAAGCAAAATCTTGTAGCATTGGATACAAAATAGTGAAATTGGATTGCCTTATTTAGGAAAGTTAATTCATGATTCACCGCTTGTCCAGATGGAGGCACATGCCATTCTCTAAATCCAAGCCATAAACCAATGCATCAATCTATGCAATCCACATGGTTCCTACATTATTGCATCCTTCTACATTAATTGTACATAGTAATATAGTGTAGAATGTCAAAAAATTAGTGTGGGACAACTTAATTTCACTATTTAGTGTAGTTAGGACTGTAGGAATTGGAATAATCCTCCCTTGCAAGGAAATATTGTATACTAGTAACTACTTCCTCTATCCCACTAAAAAGCTCTGGATTTTACCTCATGTTTTTTTAGTAGTTTTGAGTACGCATATTCAAAGCTTGTTTGGGTCCAATTTTTATTTTGGTTGCATTGAACAGATACAATTTTCTGCATGGATTGTGGTGATATAAAATTTAGACCATTTTAATTTGTACATTTTACAACATGGTCAATGAAATTAGTATAAGAAAAGCATGCATGAAATAAAATAAGGAGCTTTTTAGTGGGACAGAGGTAGTATTTTGCTTTTTGGTGTTTCTTTTCCATGAGGAAACAATAACAAGTGTACATCCTATGTGTGCATATTTGTTTGAACTTGATACTGTAAATCTATCATGTATATTTGTGAGTTTTTTAAGGCTCTACTCCCAATGACAAAGCCATTTACACTAAACTGAAGCATGTGGAAATCCCAATTCAGGAGAAACTAAAGCTGACCTTCTTTGGCACCACGAGCCATGACTTCCATGTCCTCATGGACATAAATGAATGAATTTGCTCCAAATGATTAGTCAAAGATTTATCACAATCAATAGTCATTCTCAGGAAAATTTGAGAAGTTTGACTCAGTAATTACCAAGGAACTCAAATACTCCAGTTAATCTCATCTACAGTATTTTGTGCAAATTTACAATAAGTAATATGCAATTTTCCTTACGAAATTGCATTTCCCCTAAGAAATAGAAATCTGATGTAGGAACTGATTTTTGCAGTAAACACTACATTATTTATTTAGCCCTTTAACATCCAAAACATTTTATGAAATTTTGCACATTTTTGCTTATGTCTTAGTTTATACAATTGTGTTGTTTACTTTGATTTCATGAATTGGTTATATATAGAGGAAGGTTATTTTTTAAGATTAAAATATTATTTTGGATGAATGAGAAATTAATTGGACAAAACATTTCCTAGAAAAATCTAGATACTGATTATACAAGATGTACTATATACAATCAAATGAATGCCCGGAAGATCATTGCTTCCGGGAGGGCCCCTACAGCTGTCACCAAGGCTATCAAAATCTACAAAAAACCCATATATTCACATCTAAATCTAAAAAAGACAATGTCCATAAAATCGCAAAACAATGCTTGACAACATACACCATGATACCAAATTGCTCTAATATACATACCATATCATCTAAATACATCTTTATTTCCACATAGCTTTATACAACTTTGTTATCACTTGCCTACCGAACAAAACATACTATAAAATCGCAAGACAATCCTTAACAACATACACCATAATACCAAATTGCTCTAATATACATACCATATCATTTAAATACATCTTTACTTCCACACAGCTTTATACAACTTTGTTATCACTTGCCTACCGAAACAAAACATAGTACATTCAAACGTTCATTGATCATCAAAAAAAATACAAAAACCTAAATGTTTGCCAATGCCTCTTGATACCCACAGGCACCATGACAAGCTCTTTGCCACGTGATAACTCCTACAACTCAGTCCCATTTTTCAGAGGAGATCAAAATGGAGGACGTCACTATCACAAACAAACGTACAACACCAGACTTTAATATATCTACACAGAAGAAGGCCAAGGCAAGCAGCTCCGCTATCTCTCTCTTTCGTGATCCAATGCAGCAGCCTCAATTCTGGTATGGTTTTCCAGTCATGGAAACCATTGCATACGAAGCAGGCATGCCACCTATCATCACCAACACATCCTTAGAGGAGTTAATATCAATGTGATACACAATACAAGAAGCACATGAACTCAAGACAACAAGAATGTCTTTCCCTCGAGTGCAACAACAAATGTGACCCACATCACGCCCTAATAACATTGTAGGGCAACACTTCAACATCACACAACTTTCCTTTGATATTGAGGTAAATGACACCACACAACTCTCGCTGGATTACCACATCCTTTTACACTTCGAGAAACCAACCTCACCTCTCAGCCAAGATCAAGCTATGAAGAAAATTCTTCTCCGCTTTCAAAAAATGGGGATTCACATTGGAGATAAGATTGCCGAACCCGTGGCAATTTTATGTCATGGACCTAAGCATGCCAGAGTATGGTCGGGTATGGCCAAGCTACACCTCAAGAATCCTAAAGCAGATGGACCAGCACTACTTCAAGGCTTACAAATTTTTGCAATCACCTTCAATGACAACACCCTCACCGTTGCCAAGATTGCAAACTCTTTTGACCCCATTGCATCCAGCAGTTTACTCTCTATTAAAATCAGCAGTGAGACGATACGCAATGTGGAGCCACACCAACTATTCAAAGACATTGTAGAGGAGAGCTTCCGCCAAGCTTATGAGTTTGAACTCACACAAGTGCAAAAATCTGCAAATGACACCTACAGATGGCTGACCACAACTTCCCCCAAGCAGCTAACCAAAATCAAGAAATACAAGATTGCAATTCTAGGAGAGCTTCTCCAACCGGTCATCAAAAATCCCAACCAACTGACTTGTGAGGAGGTAATCAAACGCAACTGCCTTGTGCTTATTGTCAAAGGACTCAATCTCACCAAACCTACAGATCAAGTGTCAAAGAGCTTGCAAGACTATATGGGTGAGAAGAATGTTGTCTCCATCTTCTATCCACAACAAAAGGGAGACATCCACAGCGGCATCGCCAATGTTGAGTGTCTCAATGCAGCAGTTTACAAGCACCATCTCAAAAAATCAGCACGACTCCATCACAAGTGGGTAGAATTTTAACCTCACCCTAATTCTCTTGATGGCAGCTCCAAACCCAATGAAGAAACGTTGAAGCTCCTAGGTTTTCAAGACATCAACACAACTCTTGCCGGAACAGTTCAGGCGCTACAAAACACAGCGGAAGCGGCAACAACGTCAAAGCTACAAATGAGCAGGGAAGAGTTATCCACCCTAGTCAGTGATGTTGTTTCTAAAGAGAACTCAAAACTCTGAGTTGAATTCTAGTCAGACATGACTCAACTCAAAGATGAACTTAGAGCTGAAACCCATCACTATGTAGACAAGATTGACTATGAGCTTCGAGGTGCACTCACTAACTTGGAGGCAATACTAAGCCAAGGCATGCAGGTAGTGAAGAACCTTGCCTGCCCCGCCATTACCGCACCCAAACCTACTAATCTGCCAAACTAGTTTGGACTCATAACACCATCATCCAAAAACAAAGTGCTTTAGACATATACCTTAGTAATCCCAATGCCTTCACCCAAAAACAAAGTGTATTAGACATGTACCCTAGTAGTACAATATATATTTTGTTCTCCATCATTCTGTACTTCATGTTTTATTGGCAATTCTATATATCTATCTCTCTATCTCATCTCTTTCACAAGTATATTTATGTTTCTTGCTTTTCTTTGGCAATTACATCTATCTACAAGTTTGTATTTCACTTTTCATTGGCAATTCTACCTATATATCAATTTGTATTCCATTTTTCTTTAGCAACTCTATCTATCTACCATTTTGTATTGCATTTTTCTTTAGCAATTCTATCTATCTATCATTTTGTAGCTCATTTCTCTTTGGCAATTCAATATATCTACCATTTTATATCGCACTTTTCTTTGGCAATTCTATCTATTTATCATTTTGTATCTCATTTCTCTTTAGCAAATGATATCTATCTACCTTTCTACATACATAAGTTTGGCTACGTCTCAATCAAATACTACAAAAAAATTCACAAAAAATCCACACAAATCCTACAGACTATTCTATCATGCCCAAACAATGATACATACTACTACAAAAATACCAAAACACATATTAGCGCAAAAGATCATACACCTTTACATATACAAACACATATCACATCAAAATACAAAATAAAAATCAACATACAACTACCTATTCAAATAACCAATATAAATACCCAAATAACCTCCACATATCAATTACAAACAACAAAGTTAATAATCAGAACAAAAATCTCCCTTTCAAACAAATCAACAATCAAGAACACAACTACAATCAACTTAAGCAATCCAAAAATAAATCACACACCTCAAATAAAAATAACCAAAATAACACCAAAATAAAACTTAAAATTGGAATGAATAACAAAAATATAACAACAACTCTGGTTACAATTCTAAGTAAAAGATAAGCTTGTTTATAAATACAACATCCACTAATAGACACCATCATCTACAGTTTTTACCAATGCTCTCAAAAGACAAACACCCAAATCGCTCTCGGCCTACCGGCCTCGCCCCACAAAAATTATCTAACCTACAAAAGATTAAAGTTACAAATTATAAAGTTCACATACACAACATAAACACCAACCACATCTTTCACAAAATATACGCCAATATATGTACAATGCTCACGACAATGCTAAAAAATTATAATAACCTCAGCTTATACACTATGTTTATATTATTCACCTCATACGCTAAGTACAATATCAACAAAAAGCATTCAAAAACTAAAACAAATTCCTACACAAAACCCCCAACAACACTAATAAAACAAAAACATCACTACCACAATTATTGCTACCCAAACAATAATAACAAAATGCTTCCAATGCACCTACTACTTCTCTTACATGGGGATATAGAAACTAATCCGGGGCCCATGCCCAATATACTCACAATACACTCGTCCGCTCATAAAAATAGATGGAAACTATATTTTATATCATGTACAATCAAACTACAACCTGAATACCCAACACTTAGCAAAAAAATTCGCACAACGTACTAAACAACAAATACCCTCAACACAACGACACAATCACAAACTATCCACACCTATCACAATACATTTCTCAAAACCAACATCACCCACTACCAAGAATTCTATTTGTATTGCACTCATTATTACAATTAGCCCACAATTAGAGACATGTGATCAATTATTAATACAAGCACCAACACCAAACTGGACCACATCCCTACTTGAAAGATTAGCTCTACTACAAAATCCACCAAAAAGACAACTTACAACACCACACCCATATATACAATTTAGAAACACAAATCAAAAACTCATGGGACCCCCAAACTCCATACATAAAGAAATATATGACTTTATTAAGCAAAAAAGTGTACCACCTACCTTACAAACCATGCTCAACAAATTTCCATACTTACCCGAGAAATTGCTCATAGAAACATTAAAATGTAATGACACCTTGGAAGAATATTCCCACCCCCTTCTCCTACCCAATATATCCAAACCACATACAACAAATATACAAACAACCAATTCCAATACGTACATCACCACATGGAATGCTTCATCAATCAATACATCTCTACCAAGCCTTGAACAAATAATATCACACACATTAACCACTCCTGCAATAATAACAATCCAAGAAACCAAAATAACAGCAACAAAATCTACTCATTACATCCAAAATTTATTTCCACAATATAAACTTATATTCAACAACACACATGCATTACCTAGATGCGTACAACAAAGAAAACCATACACGCCAGGACGTGGCGGACTCCTCACCCTTATAAACAATACATAATCATACCCCAGAAACATTACCAAAATCCCAACTCCAGCAGAATTCTCACCATACCTGCAAATTATAAAAATAAAAAATCACCCTCTACAACCATGGCTACTACTCCACATGTATATGCCCTCACATCTAGATGATCTACAATTGATACTAAAAATCCAACAAAACGTAATCCATCAAATCTCTGTACATCCACAACACACTTACATTTTGTGTGTTGACTTCAACAGAGACATTGCCTTCATTGGCAGACAAAACGAATTTAATATAACCCCAATACTAACAAAAGACATAGAATGGCGTACATTTATAGACAACCTCTAACTCACCTACATACCTACTAATAGCTCATTTTCTAGACAAGGTGGTCAAAACTGTACCCAAACTAGCCTAATAGATGGTTACTACATAAACACACACAATTCTGCTCTATATACAACAACCACAAACCATAACTACAATCTAAATTCAGATCACTCATCAATAACATTACATATACTATCTAACACACTATTAGCACGTCCCATACCATCAATGCAAAATAAACCACCAAGATTCTAAACCCCATTCCACAAAAAAAACATAGAACAATTCAAAACACAATTTTTTGAAGAACACACACTCTAAATAAACAAACTTACCACCACTCTCAGGAATGAACAACTAACAGACCATCAATGGCACACAGCATGTATTGCCCTAGATCACCTCATACAAAATATATCAAATAAAATACTCGCAAATTGCAGTGCACCACCAATCCCCCAACCAACAAATCGTACACCACAACAAGGAGGATTTTACCAAGAAAACTACAAAAAAAATGGAAAGCTCACATCTCTACGTACCATCTAATCAAAAAAGCAATCTACATAATAAAAAACACAACAAACTAGGCAACACACCCAATAATAGAGGAACTACAAAATCACACCCATGTTTACATCCCACCACCTACAATATACAAAAACAACCTACAAGAATGGATTAAAACACTTGCCGAATTAGCCAAAACTGCAAATATAGAAGCCTGTAAAATTACTACACAATATACTCAAACTTGTATCGAAAAAGCAATCTCAAAGTATAAGCAACTATACGAAAAAAGTCCCCAAAAAATAAACAAAAGAGTGTTCAAAAATATTAATACACCTCCACTAGACTGCATCATGGACAAACATAATACCTTGCTAACCAACCCGGAAGACATCGCCAAAGAAATACACATTCAACAATCAATTAGTAATAGACCCACAGTGCCAATATGTTATTACCAACCGGAACACCTATCGAATTGTACATGTGGAGTGCGACAATACCCATGGCATGACTTAGATGGTTTTATCATAGACAAAAGGGGGACCCCAGACACCCCTCTACAACATTACTTCAGCAAAGAAACATACGACATATGCTTAAAACACCTAGCCAACAACAAAAACCCTGGCCCAGATGCAATTCCAAATGTAATATTAAAAAATATGCCACAATGTTTCCACAACTTACTTTTCCTATTTTTCAAACATTGCTATAAACAAAAACAAATCCCAGCATCTTGGAAAACTAGTCTAACCATACTACTCTATAAAAAAGGTGACCCTTCCCAATTACCAAATCATAGGCCCATTGCACTTGCACATACTATATATAAATTTTTCACTAGTACCCTTACACTAATCCTTTCTGACTATGGCGAAAACCACCAAATACTACATGACGGACAAGAGGGATTCAGAGCAGAACGAAGCACATCACAACAATTACAACTTCTCATCGCAGCTCTAGAAGACGCCCGATTTACAAATCAAGACATATATCTTTTATCTATAGACTTCAAAAATGCCTTTGGCTCCATAGATCATGCAAGACTCCTAGCCATAATGAAAGATCTTGGATACCCTAAAGACGCAATAGCTTTAATAGGAAATATTTACTCACAATCCACCACAATATTTATTGGCGAACATTTTGGTAGAACTAAACCAATACCGATACAAAGAGGCACCATCCAAGGAGACACACTAAGCCCCTATCTTTTTCTTATCTTCTTAGAACCACTACTTAGGTGGCTCCAAAGAGGCAATAATGGATACATCTTTGGTACATCCAAGATAAGTGTTAGTTCTGCAACATATGCAGATGACTTAGCAGCTACATCAAATAACCTCCAATCAATTCAATCTCAACTAAACAAACTAGACAAATATTGTGAATGGGCCGGCATGGACTTGGGCATACCAAAATGTGCTATCATAGGATGCCCAAACAAATCAAAAACCAAACTTGACACCTTCAAAACTCAAATATAAGCCAAAAATATTAACTACAGAAATCAACCAATACCAGTTCTACACCAAAATGAACCCTATACATATTTAGGCATACAACTAGTATCCTCACTCAAATGGAAATTTCAAACACACATCACCACTAAAAAAGTAACAGACCAATACACACAACTCACAAATTGCCCAGCCATAATAAAACAAAAAATCAACATGGTAGATACCGTAATTAGAGCTGGCATAGCCTATAGCTTCTTTGCAGTTCCATACTCTCTACCAAAAATTAAAAAATTAGATAAAAAGATCATTAGCATCCAAAAAACTATATGTAGACTACCAAAATGTACGGCAAATGTAATAACACAACTTCCACACAAACTATTTGGGTTAGAAGCCTTCTCACTTACAAATGCATACCTACGTTGCATTAGCAAACAACTAAGAAATGCCCTAAACGATCCAGGAAGACTAGGTATAATTTATAGAGGACTCATTCACCATATCCTTGCTAAATAGGGAGGTGCTGAAACATCCCTAGAATCAAACAATGTTCATGACTGTATCAGATCGCCAACAACACGAACTCTATTTCTCCTAAAACACGAAGTAGGCATACACCTCAAAAACATAAAAGAAAACTTTCAACTACATGCAATAGAACTTGAACAAGAATGGATGGCACAAACCACTCTTATTCTACCACACATAAACCCCAAACTTTCTCTTAAAATGATACATAAACTCCTACTACACAACATACATAAAATAAAACACATCACACTCCCAAATGGCACAAATCTAATGTAACCGGAAGACTTCAAAATATATTATCAAACCCCAACCAAAATAGAAAAAAGTGCTTTGCACATAGCTGAACAACTTTTCTGTTATCCAAGGTGTACACTTGAGTGTCTAAGTCCTTGCCAAATACATCCAATAGTACGTACTCTCAAAGCACAATACATATTAGACAACCGAGATTTAATCCCAAAAAACTCAGACAATTCTCAACACCTACCACCGCCGCAGCTAATACAACCGCAAAATCCACCTCTACACATTCAAAATAATTCACTCAAATTCCCCATACATATTATAACAGACTACAAAACTATAGAAATAAAAGACAAATAAACTAAATGGATGCCACAAAGAGACCTCTTTAATCAATTGATTTAATCAATCAACAACAGTTTCACACAACATCACTTTATTAACACAATACTACACAAAACAACAACATAAATACTATAGAAACATCATAGCGGCAAACTTTAACCTCGGGCAATCTAGAGGTACACGATTCATTCCACCTCCAACAATAATCCTACTTATGCACATTTCCACTATCGAATGTAATCCAAAAAAATACATAATGACTAATACACAAACCATAATAACAAGAAATGAACTAATACACCTATACCTAGATACTGATCAACATCTAATTACTATCCCAACCACTAGGTTACAATGGTTATAGAAACAATACCACACAGCCATATATAACACATATAGCCTTGTACCACCTACACAATTGCTTAAAACTGAAATCATGTGGCTCTATGAGCGATATAAATATAAAAAATCCAATAAAAATCCACTTAAAACATCACAATACACCCTCCCCCAAAACATCCTAGACTCCCTAACAACAACATTCAACATCTCTCACTCATATTTCTCCTCACCAATTACTTGTTCCATACAAATCACACATTTTTACTCTCCATTTGAAAGAGACAAAATATTCGGATCACTCGGCAAAGCCTTTGAACACAAATGGAAAGGCATCGGCTTTGCACATTCACATGATGAGGAAACGGCCCAACAAGCAATACATTGGGCGAGACTAGCAACCAAACATGATCCAAACACCATAACTATACTCGCCATACTAGACATAAATTGGTACCAAAACTTCTCCCCACATACTGGACCATTCAAAGATACACACGTCATTGCCCATTTTGCCGCAGATACTATTATATACAAGGAACCAACAATCCCCCCTGAGCTAAATAGACAACCACGTATTGAACCCCTTGCCATACATATTCTTTGTACGCACCACCAAAATCACAATATTGGTCCATCCAACCAAATAAACACTCTCACAACGATCCTCCAAAATATGCAAATAACACAATACCATATACAAATTGCTGCTTCAACACCCAATAATATAGCAATGAACAAAAATGCCAATTGGAATAAACTCACATACACAACCATTCTCAATTCAACAAATATAGTTACACCCCCATTATCTACTTATGCAACTATCCATCAAATAAAATTTCCATTGCAATATAGTTACTACACTGATGGATCATTTATACCACCTAAACAACATGAAGATGGCCATTGGATACGTGAGAAAGCGGGATACGGAATGTACAATCCTTCCAAAGAAGAAATTCAGATTTCTAAACAACTACCTGGCCTACAAACCATTTTTAGAGCTAAACTAATGGCTATACATAAAACACTACACATAATCACTACTAAATATTCACATGAACCAGCACACATATTCACCGACTGTCTAAATTGTCTATATGTACTCAATACATAGCTAAAACATCCAACGCTACACCGTAACCATGCAAACAAAGTCATATTAGAATCTATGGTAGAAATGCTACAAAATCATACACAACCTACGACAATTTACAAAATTAAGGCCCGTGCTAATATTATAGGAAATGAAGAAGTAGACAAACTTGCTAAAAACGGTACTACAAAACAATACAAATTTGCCTCAGAACCTTTTGAATTTGCACATACTACACCATTTTACTTAAAAAAGACGAATGGCCAGGCCCAACCCAACAACCTGATAAAGGCCCTGTTAGGTGCCTTCAAACATACATTACAAAATATGATCGTGATAAAAATTTGGACATATTGGCACAACGATTCCCAAACATTAGCAAATGAACACTTAATCCCGATATAGATAATGAACTCTCCAATGCATTTTGGACCAACCCCGAAATAACTGACTCACAAAAAACAAGCTTACTAGAATTCCGTATTGGCCAATACATGGGAAATGCTAGAAAACAACTATTTTTTGGCGTAGCAAGATTTCCATCCATCACATGTTCCATATTTAACTCCCAAAACGTAGATACATGGCTACATGTACTACTCAAATGCAATCAACACCATATCCACGTCCTCAGAACCAAAAGACATAACAAAGCAGTATGGGAGCTAAGAAAACTAATATTATCTACCAAAAAAACTAGAAATTACATTCTCATGAATGCAAGAACATTCAACAACAACCCACAAGAAAATACAATCCCTCAATGGCTTCTACCTTGTTCTTGCATAAGACAAAGATGTCACTACAACGCTAGATTCAAACCGGATATCCTCTGTATTAACGGACTCCCCTACCACAGCAACCCACCAACTAACCTAGACAATAACCTCACAATAAAATTTATTGAATTCACATACTCTAATGACAAATTCTTGCAAATAACAATAGATAATAAAATCCAAAAATACCAACCACTAATAAATAATATCATTACCCAGGGATGGAAAGTAGACCCATTTATTGTCATTACAACAGGAGCTAGAGGTACAACACATGCTCCATCAATGAAACTCCTTGAAACCAAACTCAAATTATCTGAAACAACTCTGAAACACACTTTTAAAGCAATCAATACCATTGCCATACAATATGCTGGTTCAATCATATTACATAAAAGAAAAATAGAAAACAACGAACCACTTCCAATAGAATAAGGAATATACAAAGCACAACAAAATAAAAACAAAAACGGGAAGTAAAAAGCCATGTCTATCACGGTATTGCTCAAACAGTCCTGACAGGTATCAAAATCAGACCACATAGTCATGATACTTAGTATTCTCCAACCAACTTCTGTACTCATGACTTGATGACCCTTTGCCACCACACTCTGTATTTATAATCTAAATTCATTTAACTACCTTAATCTTGGTTACTTTTATTTGGTTACTGGTACTAAAAGTGTCTATTCTTGAAAGGGGAGAGTAGTTTTGCATCAATGGCCTTTGATCCTGTGGACATTGGCTCATTGTCATTACGAACAGACACTTTATTCACCCCGGCCTTCTTATGAAGACTGGAGTTTCTATCTATCTATACAATCAAACTATGAGAGTCTATGAGAGCTTAGTATTGTTTTTTGCTACACTTAGAAACAATATTTTGAAAATTTATAACTTATTCGTATATATTGCCTTCAAATAATGCTATCTAAAGAGTGTTGGCATCGTCTCTTAGTTGCCAATAAGACCCAATAAAAATAATTAATGTTGAATAATAGTAATGTACTCAATTGTAGTTAGTGAGAATTAGAGGTGTACATACCTTAGTTATGGTAGCATGCTTCTAATTAGACATGATAGTGTATTTCCATTAATCCCCTACTAAGTGTTTGATAGATGATATAGAATGATTCTATATAAGACAAGAAGTATAGATGTTTTTGTAGGAAAAGGAGAGGTCTTGTACAATAGATTGACCTCCAATGAGTGTTCTTGATTTCTTTTTAAGCAAATGATACATATGGTACCCCCAAAGACGATTTCCATGTTGACTAGTCCAACATTCCAGGGTTAAAGTTGCAAGATCTTGAGCCATTATCAAAAGACTCAAAATCCACATTCACTTGTCTAATTTGTAGGCTATATATTTTAAGGTAGGAGGTCCTCAAATCAACCAGGTTCTAAATGCCTCCTATGAGTGACAATGTTTCTTGAAATATCTATTAGGGCAACCCCACGTCTGGCTTGCGGAAAAGGGGCGCCAAATGGGCAAAATTCAATGTTTGGCGTGCAACCATTTTAAATGAAGAGTCATAGACCCATGCGAAGACTTGCCAAGTGGTGACATATCCACTTATAGTCTTTATTTATTATTATGAAGAGAATCTATTTCAAGAGAAGCGTTTCAAAAGGTGGGATCAAAAGGATTTTTATATAGCTTGGCGAGCCATGCCCAAGAGTCTCCATTTGCATGTGCCTTCTTCTTTTTTGGCAGTGGCTGGGCATGTTTTTCACTTGGCGTGGATGCCGTGGGGCAATTTCCAAGCCATGGCCCGCTCATTGCCGGTGTTGAGTGCCTTTGGCAAGCTACTGTGGGATTGCTCTTACTGTCATTGATGAGGTAGGCAGGCTTAAATGGGCAATTTATAGACCTCCTACCTTAATCCAATATGTGAGAACAAAGTCAACAATTCTCACTCACTCTTGTTGCAATTAGAATTTTTTAATTAATAATTTAAACATTAAAGTAATTAGGTTTCTGAAGATGAACTCAGAAAGCGTATAGTTTTGTGTTGTAAGCTTAATACCGGTAATTAACTCACATGACTTCTGAAAGCTCACTCCGTTTTGGAGGATTGACTTCAAAGAGTTCAAGCAAAGTTCAATCACTCGATCTGTTCTGAGAGCTGACTTTGGAAGAGCGAAGATTGATCTTCATTAACAACCTCAAATACTGCCTTTACTTGTTGTCAAAAAAGTAAAATAAATAAACAACCTCGATTCTGAACATTAAGAACTCTTATAATACTGCAATAAAATTTGGCTGTTGAGCTATTACTTCCTGTCCTGCAGTAATCAGCTTTAAAAACAACAATTCTTTTATTAGCAGCATGAGTTATAAGATAGCACTAAATGGAAATTAAGCTCTGTTCGGTTTGAATGTGAACTCTTATTAAGTTAAATCAACGCATTGCAGGAAGATTTATTTTTTGTTTTCTTTTTTTGACACATATGAAATCGATTTTCATTGCAGGTTAAAATCACTAATACAAAGCACCCAGACAGTCCTGCAGGAAGAATTTGAAGCTCAAGCAATTTTTTGATACACAATGCTTTTTTGTTTCGTTTGTTTTGTTTTGAAATGGACTGTGAGATATAAGAAAAAAAGAATAGGATAAAGTTCTAATATGGGTACCCTTCCTTAACCCCTAAAATACCAAGGCCCTTTTTCTGCAAAAAACACTCAAAACTGCCATTTCTATAGCAAAAAGTAAAAAAAATTGAATAATGTTTTTTTTTCCACATCCAACCGTAGGATCTTACACTTAACTAGTATGAGCGTGAGTGGAAAAAATTTCAGAATTTTTGACCGCACAGATTGCAAGATATATACGTTTAAAGTGAAAAAAAACAAGTTTTTCAGCACATTGTGGGACTAAATTTTTTGACTTTGAACATTTTTTAACTCAAAATTTTTGCACTACAGAGTTCTGAGCTCTAAATCTTTGTAGTGGAGAATTGAGTTGAGAGTCTAGGGGAAAAACAAAAACAAAAACAAAAAACTTAATTAGCATTCTTTAAAAAATTGCTAAATAGAAGTAGTTACAAGATAGAAGGAAAATCTAAAATATTCATATATTTTAGATGGAATTAAAATGCACTAATCCCAATGGTGAGATTGTTCTAGCAAGTAATATAAACCACACAAAAAAAAAATGAAAAATTTGAAAAATTGCATTCAGAAATGCATCCTAGAAGTTATTTTTTTCAAAAAAGATGCTCTAATTGCCTGAAAAATAAGAATGTCCATAACTTTCTCATAACAAATCCAAATGAAATGAATCAAAGCTTTCCAAATAGGCAAAAATATAATCTATGAGAAAAAAGATATTAAAAAAAAATTCAAATTTTTGTCCTTTTTTATTTGCTGCCCGCCGTTCCCTGTTTTGAGCTTATTTGGTCATAACTTTTTCCCCGAGCACCAATTGTGAAAAAAATTATATTCCACAAAGCTTATCACTTTTTCTATCTTCAAAAAAAGTTTCAAAAAATCACGACAAAATTTCAACCTATAGGTACCTGCCCAAAATCCCAAATGTCCGTTGAATCGACAATGGTCCTTTAGGGGTTAAATAGTGTGATTTTACAAGAATGACCTTTTGATAAGAGAAAACTATTGAAAATTTGCAAAAATTAGATGGCGTTGTAAATGGCATAGCTGCATCAATATATTGTACATGGTATAGAAGACAGAATTTTTAGCACACATAAAATGAGTTTCACATGGTCATCCTATAGGAGACGCATCTAAGTTTTCCCCATACATTTGAATCCAGTTTCCTACGCAGGGTCGCCGGATTACCACTAAGGTAGCCGACTTGTTTCCAACTACCTCCCGATTTCCAACCTATAGGTTGCTCTCTCTCTCACCATAGACTACTCAATTGAGGTGAAGTTCAAAGAGCTGTTGTGGTGCATTATGATTCGTTACGAGGCTCTCAATATTGCAAGCAGCCCTTGGTCGACTTTGCAATCAACTTGTGGTCAGAAATAGAAAGGTCTATATCACTATTAGAGGTCGAAGAGAATCTTCCACTAAAAACTTCTTAGTATTTACGTTTTTAGTAATAAAATTCTGGAAAAATATGCAGTCCTTCCAAACTCTATATCTGTACATGGGAAAACTTCCACACTCAGAAAACCTATGCCCCAAATATGCGGAATTGCTGAAGTGGTTGGAAATGGGTCGGATACCTTAAGTAGGTGAGAGTTTCCAGCTAGAGGTGTAAAGCCTGCCAGAGCTGAACATCCCATTTGTAAACTAGATATCACTAAACTCAGTTTCCGTGACTGTGCAATGTGCACCTATCTTTGCTATACTTATCAATGTAGCTACAATAAGAAGATGTTTTTTCCTAGCCATACCTACACAGATGGTGTCTCTCCAGGCAAGGAGGCAACTTCTAATGCAGTTGATGGTTTCTCCTGTGAAAAAGAAACTGAACATCTGGCACACAAGATTTGCCCTAAGATGGCAGCCCTAAAACCCTCTCAAGCCATGAGTTTGGGGAGTGAAAGAATGGAAACTAAGTGTCAGCATTCACATGGGTTCAAGGAAGAATGCCAATGAGGGTTTCTCTCCACAACAGATGCAGAGGGAGATCCAGTTGATTTCTCAAGTGGGCAAAACATCAACAAAGCTTTTAAGGCATGCAGGCATTGTCTTGAAGGCAATGCTCCAGCGTTTCCTGGATGTCGCCTGGGCAACTCTTGATATGTTGATTGGAACTCGATGGTACTGCACCTAACTTACTGGCTGTGCCAACGGAGCACCATGAGTCCACATACAGGGCTCGTATGCATTTAATCCAACCATCATTGAAGCCAATCGAATAATTTTCCAATGTCGAGCGAGGAGTAAAATCAGCAATGATTGTTTGGATTCCATCGTCCACTTTATTACCTCAAATGCTTAAGAAAACATTGTCGATAATGCTCCTTCCTCTTAAGAATCCAGTCTGAATTGGGCGGATGAGGTTGGATCCTTCTTGCTAGAGTCTTGGCGGTGATTTTTAACACCGTTCCCAAGAGTATTGTAATCGGCCTCCAGTTCTTTGGTTGCATTTTACATCCTCCATTTGGAAGCAAGCAAAGAGGACCATAGTTCAGTTGGCGGCATAGGGTATCGAGGAGAGAGACTCTTGAAGGACTTCTTAAATATCACTTCGAATTCCCAGCTCATCCCAAAGTTTAAGAAAAAATTTCTCGGGAAATCCGTCTGTGTTAGAGGCACGTCCCCTGGGAGTGACTTCAAGGACGCCAGGACTTTGTCTTTGGTGAAATCAGCACTGAGACTATCATTCATAGCCTACGAAACTTTCTTTGGGAACCTCGCTCCAACAGGGGTTCCGAGTTGCGTTGCATTCCTCCGATTCTCCTTGTGTTGTAAAGAATGATCGGTAATACTTCGTAACAGGTAGTAACTAGCCATTTCTTGAGTTGTGGAGTGCTCCCGATCATCCTCATCTCTGAGCATTTGGATTGTTGGTGCGGATTTGACCTTCTTAGAGCCGAGAAAAAAACTCCTTTTTCATCCTGCCATCTATTTGTGCTCAGCGAGATGAAGATCTGATCGCTGCCCATTCTGCCTCTTTTACTTCAATTTCAGTGAGTTCTTGAGTGGCCTTGGAGTGAGCTTTGAGCAAAAGAAGATGTCGTCTAGCAAATGTTGAATGAGCCTTTCTGTTGATGAAAAGCTTGCTTTCACCTATGCAGCATTAGCTCGTTTTTCGCGGGCCCTCTGGGTACCAATTTCTTCGCAGTAGGTTCTCATCCTTTCGAAGGTTAATGCTGTCTACAGAGACCATTCTCCACTTTCTTGCTGAGCTTTGAGTAAAAGTTGATCTAAATTTTAAGGAAATGTCTAATCATAGTATAACTAGAGGCAATAATTGAAGATGGTATTGAAACAAATAATCATCCTTCAATTCCCATACTAGATCAAGTATGATAAATGAAGGATGATTGCTAGATTTGTTGGTGAATTTCAAAAACTCTTCAAACGTTGTGGGCAAGCCAAGGAGCCCGAGAATTTTCCAGTATTTGTATGCTCTTGCCGCAACCGAGTTGAGTTGCTCTATAGACCTAGCCATAGCTCCATCTACTTTTCTGAAATTTGCAGAACTTTTGTTATGCAAAATTTCCTCAGTGAACACTGTTGACTTCAATGCAGCTCTACTTGGATAGTGAAGTTGTGTGCACCCCATATCACCACTTCAAATGAATACAACCTGAACATTTTCAGGCGACAATTCCGAGTGCACATTCCTTAAATACATCTTTGGAAAGAAGAAGACGAACCACTATGGATTATCTGGCAATCAGCAAACTGCAATTTGACATATAAGTAATTAACATTTGGACCCGAAGCGAGGAAACTTCCAGGCATCATCAAAGCTACATGTGAGAAAGTTTACGTAGGTTCTAGCTCCAAAAATACGGACAAGTGCAACACACATACAGAGCTTCTTGTAGCCGAGCAGCTTGTTTTTCAATTTCCACTTTCAATACATTGGAACATACACTGTACTTTGTGATCCTGGAATGTGTTCCATATTCTTTAGATTGCTGGTACCCGAAGGAATCCTCGTAGAATGAATTTTTCAGAATTTACAGTTGGGCCACGAGAAGTAGGCGGGTGATCTCATCATCCTGGGGACTTGGTCAGACTAACTGACCGTAATCCATTGACCTTCACCAAATCACAAATTCGTCAAGTCTTAAATTGAAGTCATGAAAATATATGAGGTTAAAGAACATAACATACATAACCACTATTAATTTACAGCTTTCCAAAATCTACCCTCCAATTTTTTTTTAAAATGAATTTTCAATGTGATTTCCTCCTCTTAGATCCAATGTACTTGAGGCTCAACTCCAAGAGCCCCTAAAATTTAAAAAAAAAAAAAAAGATTTTTAATGGACACCCTTGCAAACAATCTTCAATAGAAAGATCCTAAATATATTTTTTTCAAAATTAGATTTTTGATGCTCAAAATAGACTTTAAATGACATTCCACTTCTTGAAATATTAAAAATAGTAGGTTTGTAAGATTTTATTGAGAATTATCGTTGACTATCAATCCAATTGAGCATGTTTTAATAATGAGTTTGTAAGATTTTATTTAAGAAGCTCACAGAAGGTAATTAGACATTGTACCATGGTTATTTTATTTCATTTTGTATATCTACATTTGTAATATTTGGTTAGTCAAAGGAAGTCACACTGAGCATCCCATTGAGTAGAAATTATAAACTTTGTCTCACCAGCTTAACCCTTAAAGAACAACCCAAGTCCCAAGGTTGGATTTTCAGAGAATTTTCAAGAAAATTTCTCTAGTATTCTACTACATGTTAACTTCTTTGGTACCATTCTCTTTGATGCATCTAGCAATCTAGTCTTGAGGTTTAGAATCACAATTTCAACTTGTAGTTTTTGCATTGGAAAGTTTCCCAAAAATTTAAATAAAAAAATTTGAATAGTGGCCTTGAGGAGGGTGGAAGCTCAATCATCATTGATTGGTCATTTGAACAAGATATATGATGCCCATTTAAGAAAGATTCTCAAATCTAAATTCAAGGCAAACCTCCCAAGATCCCAAATGTCTTTTAAGGACTAATGAAAGTGACATACTTGCTTCAAAACTCATAAACTTGGCAAATTTAGCATTTTGTTTTTACAATGCCAAATTTGTTGATTAAAATTCTTGTGTTGAATTGCCTACCTAGAAGAGGCTTCCCAATGCTCAAAGATTGGTTTATTTCTTAAAACAAAGCTTGACAAATTTGAAGTTTGACAAAGGCCATTTGTATTAAACTATCTCATTGGTGCATTTTATGGTAGGTTGTGTAGTATATATTATGAATAAACTACACTTTAAATTGTCTAAACATAGGCAACATATTTGAACATCGTTCCTATAATAAGAAAGGTGAGATCTCAACTCATTGGCAATTAAAAAAGTTTTTCAAATTCTCTTAGAACATTTTTTTTGACACCAAATGACTACTATTTCTATCTCCAATGTCAACCCTCCATCACACCAATGGTTATTTTTGGTCGGTCAAAAATTAAGATATTCCCACTTATTAC
Organism: Neckera pumila; assembly: GCA_963969595.1. Classification (NCBI taxonomy): domain Eukaryota; kingdom Viridiplantae; phylum Streptophyta; class Bryopsida; order Hypnales; family Neckeraceae; genus Neckera; species Neckera pumila. The sequence continues at coordinate 48,075,594 of OZ018408.1, read as the reverse complement.
AAGTAAAGCCCTCAATGCCATCTCCATTTCCAAAGTGACTTTTTTGTGTTGCTTATGGTAGGAGTCACACAACATTCTTGAAGAGAGATGTAAACAACTAGGGATCATCTATTAATTCAAAGAAGCATTAAAATTCATGAACATCTTTGTTCACTGGCACAAATCCTATTACATCTTGAGTTTAGGAATGAAAACATAGGTATTCAATCATAACATTCTTGAATGGAAAGGCAAGGGGTCCTTCAACAATTGCACTATAACAAGAATATATTCATGTTACATGGCCCACAATACATGGGCTAGCTTGCATTCAAGATGTTCTACAGGGAAAGGAACCTTGATTCATGGAAAGCAAATAATCCCCTACTTTGAAGTTCAAGAACATTGCGACAAACTATTGGAGACAATATCTATTCTACCAACCTTAGTATAATACAGTGAAAAGGGTGGGCTGTCAACCCTGCTCTAGAATGTTCCAATTCAAGCCAAGAATACAAATACCACAAAGAAATAGGGAGCAAATCAACAGAATGGATTCCAGACACAAAATTTTCCTACAACAAGGAAAGCTAAAGAGCGTTCAAACGGTTGCGTGCTTTGGCCTCTTTGTTCATTCCTCCAACTGAGCTCACTCACCAACTCCTCCATTTAGAAAGAAAAATTGACTTAGGGACTCAATTTGTCAGAAAAGTCAGTCTCATTATCACATTCGTCATGACACATTAACACCCCAAAACATTCTTGAAAGGAGCTGTTAACACCTTGGGCTCTGCTAATTCACGAAAAGCTTGGGCAGCTGTTTTGCTAATACAAATTTGGCCACTTTGCTACAAAGTCAATACAAAGGCTATAATTTGTAAATAGCCAGGTTCCTACTGTATTTTAAAAACCAGTAGCCAAATTTTTCTTACGTATCACCTAGGCTTCACGTAGATACCACCAAGCATCACCCAAATATCACGTTAGTATTGAAGAAACAGCTGACTACTTCTCCAACATGAAAAAAAAAATCACTGAACTTGGGGTATCTAAGATGCTCCAATTCTCTCTGACACCTTCTCTCACTTCTGACAAAAATCCTCCTAAGCATCTAAGCTTAACGTGGTTGGTTTTCAGCCAGCTATTGTTGGAAAGTGTAGTTACTGCCAACATAGTTAGCACTGCTCCTAGAATGCTATAGTAAGCCAAAGACCCCCTTGCAGGGAAACCAGTTACTTATACAATGCAGCCCCTTTTTGAAGCGGCTCTGATCAAACTTTGAAACACCGTTTTGATCCACAAGCCTTCAATAGGGGCTGCCGTAGTTTGCGCTTTCAGTCACGAAACTAGTATTTGTTTCCAAATCCGGCCGTATGTGCAGGCGCAATCCTGTGTACTCAAAAACCCCTCTTCGAACTTTGAAATCTCAATGCATAAAATTAATATAAACTCCATTCTCTATCATCCTCTATTCATACTGACCTCAGAGTCGACTCGGAGTAACCCGGTGAGCAAGTCCACTTCGGAAATGCACTCCAGGCCTGGTCTCCATCTGTTTCTGGAGCAGCAGAACTGCACTGATTTGGCAACACCTGGTGAATCTTCTTTGGAAACATCCACATTCTCATTCTCCAGTTTTTGAAAAGAAATTCGGAATCGGAGTCTTTCAGGAAGCATTCGGGTGCTCATGCCCACCACAGACCTCACCAGCTTGGATTTGGATACGCGGTGCCGAACGTTGAGGAGCTGGCGATGGTGCCTAACAATCCAGCTCCTTACCCTGTGATTCGCCATGTTTTCTTCAACTGTGGGGCCTGGTTTCTGATTGTCTGAATTCATAACACAATGCTCGTTAAATTGGCAAGGAGGTGCGCAAGAGGTTCTTCCGTCACAAACTGGGACTAGAATAGATTTAAGCTTTGAAAAAATGCACAAAGCTTTGACATTTTAACAAGAAAATTGCGAATTGCATAAGCTCAAGATGAAAAGTCCACTTTGGAAGCTAGTAGTTGATTATAGTAACTTTCAACCATTGATTCCTGTTGTTCGTAATGTAGGGTGTGAATTCTTTCGTCCATTGGTATATTTTGTTACCGACCTTAAAGCTTTCTCAATGATTCATTTCGTCTACTAAAGATATGGAAGTAGCCACTTGAACACTTCGGGGTTAGCGCCTAAGTGGCTAGAATCGGCTGGTTCCATATCTATAGGAATCGAAATAATTTATTTCGGAAGCTTCAAGGTCGGTAACAAAATATACCAATTAATGGAAGAAATTTCACCCTACATTTCGAACATTAGAAATCAATGGTTTGAAAGTTACGACAATCAGCTCGTAGCTTCCCAAGCAGAATTTCTATCTCGAGCTTGTGCAATTCGCAATTATCTTGTGAACAAACCAAAGATTTTGAGCTTGGGTTATCAGGGTTAGGCATTAAATCACCTTGCAAGGATCCCGTGTGAGAGTTGAAGCAGGAGCAACAAGGAGGGTTCGGAAACGTGCTGGCGAGGTGGGGTAACAGCCGGGGCAATGGGAGGAGCAGATAGACGCGCCCTTCTTCCAATTCCATGTCGAAGGGCAACATGCCGCTGTGGTAGAGAGGTCCATCGGAGGTGGGCTCACACACAAAGTGATGAGGGTGGCATTTGAGCAACTCCCCAACTGTAACAGGCCGAGGTAAGCTCCGGATGTGGCCGTCTCCATGGACCACTTGCACTGGTTGCCATGCATAGATGCACTTGCAAAACAAATCCTTCATGGCCAGAAAAATAGAATTTGGATAATGTAATCCTGAAAGGATTCATGTCATAGTCAATGGCGCTCCTATCTCTGCTCTTTTGTCCCTTTCCATGGCACGGTTTTGAAGCTTAAGCCCTTGCATCCTTTAGTGTATGTAATCACCTTTCCTCTTCAGCTGTTAGGCATTACAACAATCCACAGCATTAGCCTAGAAATTTAATTCATCTCTATCAATTAGGTATATGGTTTCTGATATCAGCAGTGTGAAGAATATTTCGGTTCGGTTCATAACTTTGCTAGCAAACCCCATCTGTGAAACTTCAGAGACTTGCAATAGAATCTTTTTAGAGCCTTTCAATATACTGCTGTTCTTGTGGTTCCTGTATTGAAACTACGACTTTCCTCCTGGAGCTGTAAGCATTATATAACCCTCCACAACAATAGGCTCTGAAATCACTTCATCTCTATCAATTGGTAACGAGGTTTCTGTTATCAGTAGTGAGAAAAAAAAATTGTTTTATACTTTGCATGTTCCTGAGCTGGCAAACCCCATTTGGAGACTTGCAATGGAATTAAATGAAAAAAGACATAGAGATTGCCGTAAGTTCTTGTGGTCCCTGTATCAAGCTTCCTCCTCCATCGAGTTATAAGCATTATTCTTACATTCCACAACATCAGTACTCTAGGCTTGAAAACGAGTAGCATCAATCTATCAATTGCGTACAAGGTTTCTGAGATATTTTAAAGCTGTGGTTCAAAGAAATTTCGTTCATTACAACTCTGCATGTTCCTAAGCTGGTATGACAAACCCCCACCCATACGTACAGAAAAAACTTCAGAGACTTACAATGGAATAGGGTGACTCGGAACAGAGACTGCTATTCTTGTTATCCTATTTCAAAACAAGGTCCCTAACTTCAACAAGGTCCTAAAATACCAAAGCGCAATGCCGCTACGTATTATCAATCTTTCGAGGCTGGATACAGCTATGGCGTCTCTTCTCGCTAAAGCTACTCCAGTAGCTGACCTTGCCAATAGTCATCTTCAAACACAGAGTGCAAGATAGTAAAATCAGGTGATCCTTTCCAATGCTTTCCGAAAAGAAAAGACCAACACAAGCGCCCAGTCAGATAAAATGTGTCCGAGTACCGGTACTCTTTTAGGGGTAACACTCTAGAAATGATCCAGGCTACCACCTGCAGTCTGTATGACTGCTTGCAATACTCTACAACAAACAAGAAACGAATTTGCACGAGCTATGGTTGGGAGAGAGCCCAACAAGGCGTACCACAATGAGAGCGAGCTCCACGTGAATGCATCATTTTGAGCAATGGCGGACCCAGCTTCAGAGCTAGAAACAGCGATTGAAAATCAGGAACTCAAGACAATATGCACAATGCAAGTACAAAAGCGCTCCAGGAGTATATATTTCCTCATGAGACAGGAAGAAAAGAAGGACGTCCTAAGCTTACGCCTTGACGGAGGGCTTCAGGCGCCTACTGCGAGCTTTGGAATATCTAATGCCAAAGTTCAAGTGTCTCCATGTGCTGGAGCGGGGATATCTCCTTGCCTCTGTTTGCAGACGCTGCAACAGCAACTGTCTGCGAGCTTCAGCTGTGAACTGGCTGGAGCAGAGACTGTGGGTCAGGGGAGAGAACAACTGCGCTGAAGGCGATGGAATTATTCTTCATAACATTAAGGAGAGAAGGTTCATTGTAAAACTAATTGAGTTCTGAAATGGTTCAAATGTGATTATGGTGATCATTTGGGGATTAAATGCGTGCCCATTGTACTTCATTTCTTCTTCATTTCTGTTGGAAATTAAGGTGGGTACAGATATGTACAATAGGAATACATTTATGTCTTGGAATGATCATTGTGGGTACATTTGAACCATTTTGGAGCCTTATAATAATGTACTAAAAAATGCATAACAAGAAATTTATGTACTAAAAAACAAGACATATAATACAGGATTGATAACTCTAAAGTTGTGTAGGCATATTTCATTTGGATGTCATTTTAACATCTCAACCTTATCTCAACATGCTCAGATATGTCACCATACGCATTGACTATATGTAACCATTTTGTGGCTTTTGTTGCATTTAGGATCTGCAATAATTATTCAAATTAAAAGTGCAATGATTCATGCACAAAACCATTAGGAAAAAAATGAACCCTGGAAGGGGCTGCTTCGTAGTGTAAGCTTCCCCTCCAGGGAACTCCAGGGAACTCAACAGTGATTTACAATTAAAAATTATTTTAAAAATATTTTAAAAATAAATAATTTTTTAAATATTAATAAAATAAAAATAAAAAATAAAAAATAAAAATAACAAAAATAATAAAATAATAAAAATTGTAATGATTGCAGTCTGACATGGCATGTGTAGTGCCATGTCAGATCTAAAAATTTGTAATTTGTAATTTATTTTAATAAAAAAAAATTTAATGGTTTTTTAAGCAATTCAGCTGCACTGTTCCTTGATGTTCCGCGCCTACAGTTCGCTGTCGCAAAAAAAAATTTTTTTTTTTTTTTTTTTTTTTTTGGCTTGCGTTCCCTGCGTTCTTAGGTCTCACGGCCTCTTCACAGGGTTCAACTTTTTCCTAATGATTCAACTTAGTATAAATACAAATTTTTGTCACTTCTATACACCTTGTCATGCATGTTCCATATGAAATACACAAAATAAACATGATGAGTCTAGAATTGGGCTTCCCATATCTTTAAAGGTTAAATAGACAATGTTGGTATCCAATGTTCCATAATCTACATACATTCTACAAAAATGGTATATCTCTATGGTTCATGAATTAACTTTTCTTCTTTTCAAAAGATTAACACATATCTCATAGGAATGAATGCTTGTTCTAGAATGTACATTAGGTAGATTCTAATCAAATGGATTCAATATTCATTTATTTTTTACTCTATATTAATAAAAACAATCCATCTAGATTCTTACCAAACTATACATTTATTGAATGTGAGTGCAATGTGTACACTTGTTCAATTGTAAATACCAAAATAATCAACAATTTGAAAATTCATAGTTTATGCATAAGGTGTACAAAAGAAAATCTAGACTCCTCTCTCAATTGCCAATAAGCCTTCTACCCACCCACGCACACAGTCACGCATAAGTTTAAAATATCTTTATAATCGAAACGATAATTAAATGCTTATTTGAGTAATTTTAAGTGTAGTTGCCTTATCAATCTCTTTCTTTCCTAATCTGGTTCTTAGTCCCAACTATAAGAGCTGTACTAAACAACCTAATAAGATGAAGAGTGGCAAATTGCTCATTGGACCAACTGTGCTAGTATGTGAGCCCAAGAATGTGAGCTTGTAAGCATTGAACCTACAATATAGGTGCCTATAATATAGATACTACACACTATAGAAGGTGTATGTATCATAAACTCCTATAATATGGGTATTTGTAGCATATGTATCCTATAATCATAAGCGGTTGCTATAATATATACACCTATAACATAGATGTGTAGTATTCTAGGCTCATGGGCTCACACTTCCATGCTCACATAAATAGCAACCCTCCTTATTGAACATAGCCCTCTCTTGAAAACTTAATCAAGAACATCAAATCCAAGAGATCTATGACTCTCCTAATGAGATAATAAGGTAGAGCCACCCATAAGCAACCAAATAAGAAATTCCAACATAGTCTGGACTAGTGAAGGCAAAACAAATATTTTTCAGAGGTACATTGATAAAAATGACAAGGATTGCAAGAAAATTGGTAATTTTATCGCTTGAACTGAAATTACTATGAATTTTGAAAGGCAAAAAGTGCATCGGACCCATAGCCAATGTCTAGATTCTTCCAATTCCGATCATTCAATAACTTTTTTCCTAATCGTTATTTCCTACTTTCTTTCTCGCAACTTGGGACATGTGTCATGTATTTATTAGTTCCAACCTTGAAAAGGAGAAAAAAAACATTCTGAGCTTGGTCAAAAATACGTGCACCTACAGGTTGGGAATGGGTCATTGGTCGAGAATGGGTGGCTCTACCTTAGAAGGTGAATTGTGACCATAAATATCCTTTGCTCTTTATAGGTGTTCTACATGATGTGAAAATGAAAGTGGCAGAAGAGGGTTATATTCCTCCAAATCTAAGTTCATGACCCGCTTGTGAAGTAGAGTTTAGAATATTTTAAAGGAACATGCTCAAATACACAAAAAGCCTTTAGTCATAAACAATTGGCATATCCATTATAGTTTGTCTGCCAATTCCATCCCCCATCTAAGGAAGTCTATTCTAAAAACGATTGTACTTTAAAAATGATTACAATATAGAGGTATAATTTTCTTTCTTCAGTATACCAATAGTGTACATTTCAAGATGTGGTCGCTTTTAGTGACTCTACTACATTTCAACTTCAAATTTTTTTTAACTAACTCTACAAATGTCCAAAAAATATGAAACAACTTGGGTTTGATGCGAGTTTGACATCATGCTTTTGGGGCAATCTTATTGCCACGGATGCCCCACCTGTGTAGCTCACATCCTGGCAATAGCTAGCTTGAGGAGATATGGCGGAGTTTTTTTCTTCAACAAAACAAATAGAATTTAAATTAATTAAATGAAACTATCAATATAAAGTGAATTCCATTTTTTCCCAAATAAGATTACCAAAAAAATTGTTTAAAGGAGTTTAGATTCCTGAAAAGACAATCAACTCTAAAATGGTAGTTTTAAGAGTAGACTACCTTAGATTTGTTCTACATACTAGCTACAAATCTTAGACTAGTGTAGATTGAGGATGCAATTTAGAAAGGGGACATTGTAGGCCTATGCATACCTTAGCTCATACCACCCATCCCAAAAGCAAATAAGGTGGAGGCACCAGTAGCCGATCATTTAAGCAATTTTGGAGTAGATCGTGAATAGTATAAGATAGTGAAAAATTTTCCCATGTAGGAAGATAGGAAACATGAGGATTGCAAATTTTAGTAACTGAAATTACTATAAATGTTGGAAGCCCAAAAATGCACTTCACTAGTAGCCAATGTCTAGAGTCTTAATATTTCAATCATTCAAGAACTACTTTCCCGCTCACTATTTCCTACTTTTTTGCTCACTAGCTACTTTAGGACATGTGTCATAATCTTATTAGTCCTAACCTTGAAATGGACCCAAAAAAATGCATTCTCAACTTCCTTTGGACTGAATCTATTCCTGCCTTGATTGGAAATACTGCACCTCTCCAGGTTGGATACTCGGCGTGGTCAACAATTGGTGCCTCTACCTTATCATTTTTTTTTATTCTCCATAACTTTTGCATATGATATCCAAATGTTGCATTATTTGATGCGTGAGAATCTCCTTTCACTTGCCAACAAGAAAAGTAGGATCCTAAATCCTCCATTCAAAGCGGGACCGACAGGGTGAATTTTGTATTCTCCAAGGTAAAATACCCCCCAAAAACCCTACTTTGTGCTGTGTTTGGAGTATATTCAAGATCTCTCCGAGCTAATTCGGGGTCTCTAATTGCAAATATAAATCCAAATTTTGCAAACTTTGTCATCTATGGGAAATTTTAAAAAATTGCATTTTTCCTAGGAATAAATTCAGCCTGCATGGCCAACCTTGAATGGAAGATATAACGTCCTCCACAAGAAAATACAAAAATTGGACCAATCTAATAAAAGAAACTAGGCATAGTAGCAAAAAGTGACACTTTTGGGATACACACTAAGGTAGGTACACCTAAATGCGCCACTGACCTTAAACCGCCATCTATATTCTCTGTACATCTCCAAAATCAGTTCAATACCTATGTGGAAGAAACGCTTTTAGAATCAAAATTTGTTCCTTAATAACTTTTGCATACAGTATTCACATGCTGCGTTCTCTGGTGCGTTGGAACCTCCTTTCACTTGCCAACAAGACAATATGAAAATTTGATCAGCCTAGTAATAGTAACTAGGCATAGTACCAATTTGTGGTGGTTTTGGGTATACCCACCTTAACCCAGAAACGCCGAGGGCGCCATTTTGTGGCGTTTGGACGAACAGAAAGTGAACTACACGGAAGCTACAAGTGTTTTTTCATCCGCTTTTTGCTTGTGCACCTTGAATAGTGGGTTAGGAATAGTTTCTAATTGACTTTGCAATCATCACAACCTTTGTCTTCATGTGAGAGAGAACCAAAGAAAAAAAACGGGAGGCAAAATTTGCCATTTTAGTGTATTTTGCTCCTTTCTCAAAATCAGAAATTTCTCCTTGAAAATGATGTTTTGGGAGTTTGAGCCCAACTAACAAAACAAGGGTGAGCTACTCTAGTTTCTACTCCAATTGGAATTTTGAAAAAATTTGCAAAATTGAATATTTTATAGGAGTTTGAAGTTTGCATGAATTTTTAATGTCTTTTATATTCTAATTATAGATGTACATGGTAAATAATTTTACACCATGATGTTTGTCCCTATAATCTGCACCCATGGTGAAATTCTTATATTTTTTGAACTAATTTTCTATTTGATATGAATTTTTCTTCACTTTTCATTCAAAAATTCTTATAAAAATCAGTTTTTTCTTTTTAAATTCTGAAAATTTTTTGAGGTGAAGAGGAAATGTACTCTCATCTGTGAAAAATAAACACAAAAAGCTTCAAGCATTTCTTGTTGGAAATCGGCAACAAACTGATTGCTCAGTTGTGAGGCTTTGAGCCTGCAGTCATAGGCTTGTCGTTTCTGGGTTAAGACCTTTTTCCTTTTTCCTTTTTTATGAAGCGCCAAAGGGGTGACATAAAGCAAGTTTATATCACTGGATCCATCAAGCCTGCCCTGCTGATGATTTTCGGTCACGTCACTTCCACATGACATCGTGACATCATCCATCCGATGGGTGATCAGATGATTTTTGTGGGCCTGAACGAACGAATGGACAATTAGGCCAACCGAATTCTGAATTCCCACAAGGGTGCAGTCGATGGATTGGCCTTCTCGCGTGCGAGTGGAATCATGACACGGTGAGGGTACCCAAGAAATAAAGACGAGGGGCAGCAGAGAGGACGGACACACAGCAGGGATTAAATTGGGACCAGAGGCGAGAGAGGAGCTCAACGTCAGCTCTTAATTAATGGCTTTACCATACTTGAATGAATGCGCAGGCCCATTGGTATGACATGTGACGAGGGGCTGGACGGGGGAGCAAGGAAATGCAAACACACAACAAGTTAACCCTTGAACGCCGACGAGGACGTTCTGCGTTCTTTGAATGATAAAGAATCTTTTCCTACAAGACAGAAGTGCAACTTTTCATCCTCGATATTAGGAGTAAGAAGGAAAGATCTTCAACAGTTCTTTGACTTCCAATGAATGTATTAAGCTTTTTCAAAGTAGATGATGTCACACGGAATCACAATACATGATTTCCATGGCTACCGGTCCGTCCTTCAAGGGTTAAAAACAGAAACTCTGACGGAAACGGAAACGATGCCTTCTTTCAATGATCCTGAAAGTGGCTAAGTTTTGCTTGGTTTCTATGGTAGAACCATCCACAATGGACCGCTTAAGCGACTCTATGCATGTTTTGGAGCAAGTAGAAGGCAATGTATGTAAATTTATTGCCCTGTAGAAAGATAGAAATGACGGGCATTGCTAATTTTTTGTGATTTTTTTTCTAAAAATTCAAATGACTATGAATTTTGGAAGCCAAAAGTTGGCCCCAACCCATATCCAATATATAGTGTCTTCCAATTCTGATAATTCCATAACTACTTTCCCACTCACTACATCAAGACATATTTCATGACTTTATAGTCCCAACCTTGCAAAGGAGGAAAAATCACATTCCAAACCTTGGTTGGAAATTTGTTCCAGCCTTGGTTGGAAATAGTTGCATCCTACAGGTTGGGTATTGATGCCTGGTTGGAAATAGTTGCATCCTACAGGTTGGGTATTGATGCCTGGTTGGAAATGGGTGGTTCTACCATACTTAATTTTTCCCATGCCCTCGATGTAAATTCAAAAATATTCTTCCAAAAACAAGCATTTGGCTAAAAAAAACCTGAACCCATTCTGAGATTGCTGCCTCTTTGTCTTTGAAGGTTGGGGGAGACACAAATAAAGAAATTAACTTATCAGGACTTAGGCCGGGTTACCAATCTCTTCAGCTGTAAGCTTAAGTAATCGTTGATAGGGCTATGGAGATAGGATGGATGGATGCTCAAGGAGTCCCTTAATTTCTCGGTTGCTCCCTCGAGTAAGTTACCAGTGAGGACATTCTTGGTTTGTGTAAGATGACTGAGATTGTTTTTATTAGTCACCTGCATAACTTACGTAAGCGAAGGAAATGAACCCCTTGCAAGGACAAGTTATTGGGAATGTGTCCTCACTTAATTACGTTGGTAGTCGGTTAGTACCGTGTAGACAACCAGCACCTTTCATAAAAAAAAATATTCTAGAAGCTAAAGTAGTACCACCCATAGTTGATCACTTGAGCCATTTTGGGATAAATTGTGAGCAGTATGAGGCAAATAAATTTTTTGTCATGTATTAACCCCTAAAGGACTGATTTTTTGAAACTTTTTTTGAAGATAAAAAAATTGATAAATTGTGGGAATACAATATTTTTCACAATCAATGCCCGGAAAAAAAAGTTATAACCAAATAAACTCAAAACAAGGGACAGTGGGTAGCCTAGGTAGCAAAAAAAATGGACAAAAATTTCAATTTTTTTTTTATATTATTTTTCTCATAGATTATATTTTTGTCTAAGTGGAAAGCTTTGATTCATTTCATTTGGATTTGTTATGAGAAAGTTGTGGACATTCTTGTTTTGGGGGCAATTGGAGCATCTTCTTGAAAAAAATAATTTCTAGGATGCATTTTTGAATGCAGTTTTTCAAATTTTTTAGTTTTTTTTTTGTTGTTGCATGGTTTATATTACTTGCTAGCATAATCTCACCATTGGGATTAGTGCATTTTAATTCCATCTAAAATATATGAATATTTCAGATTTTTGTTCTATCTTGTATCTAAGTCTACTCAACAATTTTTTAAAGAATGATAATTAGTTTTTTTTTAATTTATTTTATTCCTTAGATTCTCAAATCAATTCTCCACTATAAAGATTTAAAGCTCAAAATTGTGTAGTACAAAAATTTTAAGTTAAAAACGTTCAAAGTCAAAAATTCTAGTCCCGCAATGTTTTGAATTTTTTTTTTTACTTTAAACGCAAATATCTTGCAATTTGTGCGGTCAAAAATTCTGAAATTTTTTTCACACACTCTCATACTAGTGAGGTGTAAGATCCTACGGTTAGATGTGAAAAAAAAAATTCTAAACTTTGGTTGGAAATCTGTTCAAACCTTGGTTAAAAATAATTGCAGTCTACACGTTGGATATGGTTCCTCAATTGGGAATGGGGATCCCATCTTAGGTGTTGAAATCAAAATCGACGATTAAATTGTTTTCAAAAAATATATTTCTACCTTAACTTCCCCCTTTTTCTAATGAATGATTGTTTATTATAATTGAATCATTGTAAAAATTTTGAAGGCCAATATCATGGCTATTAATTATTGTTTGTAAAGACTCTCTTATTGATGCAATGATAATAGAGATATCCTTTAACCCCTGTAGGACCAAGGCCATTTTTATACCAAAAACACTCAAAATTGACATATCTATAGCAAAGACTAAAAAAGATTGAAAACTATTTTTTTTTCACATCTAATCGTAGGAGCTTATACTTAACCCCTAAATGCCCGAGGCACCAAAATCTGGTGTTTGCAAAACTTGGAAGTTAAATAAAACCTAACCAAATTGCTACTTTTAGTAGTTTATATTTTTAGAAAGTTCTTCTTGAAGTCTAGTTTTAGCACCAAAAATCTGATCTTGAAAATAAATGATAGTGATTTTTCTATTCAAGTTTTTGTACAAGGGTATCAAGTGCAATCTTGACTTCCCGTAGTGTTGAGAGCTCTTGGAAATGAGCCTCAAATACACTAGATCTTGGAGGAAAAATCACATTCAAAATTCATTTAAAAAAATTGTAGAAGAGATTTTAAGAAGCCATAAATTGATCAAGGTTATACAAGTTAGGCCCTTGAACCTCATATTTTCTTGGTCACCAATTTTTTAGACTTGATTTGTGTAAAGAAAATTGAGAGATTTTTGCAGTTTTAGCACGTTTATGGTCAAGTATTATAATCTTTCACTCCATAAGTGATATTGTTGTGTTTTCTTTTCCTATGAGATCTCTAATATGTCTAGTTTGAATTTGTACGGTTATAATTCCAAAAAAATTGATACATTTTGTTCAATTTAGAGCAAATTCTAGGAAGTCCAAAATAGGCCTTGGGCATTTAGGAATTAACTAATATAACAATGTGCGGAAAGAAATTCAAAATTTTGACTGCACAAATTGCAAGAAATCTGCGTTTAAAGTGGAAAAATAAGTTTTTTAGCACATTGTAGGACTAGATTTTTTCATTTTTAACATTTTTAACTTTAAATTTTTTTACTATAGAGTTTTGAGCTTTAAATCTTTATAGTGGAGAATTGAGTTGAGAGTCTAGCAAAAAAAGTTAAATAAAAAAAACTAAATTTTCATTATTAAAAAATTGTTAAGTACTAGAAGTAGACATGAGATAGAAGGGAAATCTAAAATATTAATATCTTTTATATATAATTAAAATGCACTAATTCCAATGGCAAGATTGTTCTTGCAAAAGATTTAAACCATATGAAACTTTTTTTTTCAAAAAATTGTAAAAATTGCATTCAGAAATGAATCCTACAAGTTATTTTTTGTGCACTTAGTGCATCTATCAAAAAAAGAGATTGTCCTTAATTTTCTCACAAAAAATCCAAATGGAATGAATAAAAGCTTTCCAAATAGATAAAAAAATATAATCTCTAGGAAAAAAATATTCATTTTTTTTAAAAGAAATTTTGCAAATTTTTTTGCTGCCCCTTTCTTCTGTTTTGAGCTTATTTGGGCATAACTTTTGTTCCTGGGCACCTATTGAAAAAAAACAATATTCCCACAAAGCTTATCAATTTTTCTATCTTCAAAAAAAGTTTCAAAAAATCAAGACAAAAATTCAGCCCGTAGGCACTTGCCTGAAATCCCAAATATTTGCGAACGGACAATGGTCATTCAAGGGATAATTCCTAAAGTCCCAAGATTTTTTTTCATCAAAAATCATTCAAATTTTCCATTTCTATTGCAAAGTACAAAAAATTTTGTTTTGATTTTAATTTTTTGTGATTTATTTGTGTTGCCAGGTGAGATGCTTCTTGAATATAGGGTAGCATAATTTTTGCTTCTAGTTATTGATTGAAATATAAACTACAATCCTCTAAAAACTAATGTGCTTTCCTATCTTCAAAAAAGGTTTAAAAAAGTCTTGTTAAAGATTGAGATCATAAGAACCTATCCAAACCTCCAAACGTTTGCCAAGGATTAAAGTCTTAAGGCTTGAGACTTTAGGATTAAGTCCAACTCAAAGATCTTGTTGTGTTTTATCTTTGACTTTTTATATGTATACGTAATTAATAATTAATGTAATTTTATCCAACCATTACAATCTAATTGCACCTCTGACGCATGCAATTTTTTAATCCATTTAAGCATTAAAAGTATACAATAAGAGATACGAATGTTGGAGGTTGATGGTGAGTTCTTCGGACTTTGAAAGTTGCATGAGAAACAAAGTGAATTATGTCCCAATAAATTAGTTGCAATTTGGCAAATTCAAATGAAAATTCAATTTTAAAGTCTTCCTAAGGTAGTGGAACCTTTCCAATTTCATAGTGAAAAGATTACCCGCACAAACATAGCATGCAATTCAATCTAATTTGAATTTGATACTCTCATATTCGGTGGTTAGAATTTGGAATTTCTTGCCAATCAATTAATTAAAGTTTGGAAAATGTGATTTGGCAAATGCTTAAAAACAAAAAATATTAGTTTTCTTGCCTATACATAATTTTTTGAAAAAATAAAATCTTCAAATTTGAGCATTTATTTTTTTGCCAAACTTGAGCATTGGATACAACATTAGAAGGGCTTAGAAATGGAACTTAAAAATTGAAGATTATCAAAGCTTTACATCTTGATTATCAGCGCATCTTTTTAGAGCCAAATTCAAATTTCATTGACACAAATATAAATGTTTGGAAATTTTTCTTAGTAATAAGGTATACACATGTATAATCATTACAAATTACAAATCATCATAGTTATTATTATTAAAAATATGCAAAATATTGTTTTAATTAGATCTTATTGGCAAAATTGAAAATAATTCATAAACATTTTTGCATGCATTATTTGGACACTACATGAATAAGTTATGAATTTTTAAAATAGAGTCTTTAGGCGTTCCTAAAACCAACATTAGACTCTCATAGACTTCCACACTCGAATTGTGTACATCTAGTGTGATCAATATCTAGGAGGAAATGATGCTTTTTGGTCCAAATGTAGGTGTCACATTCTAAATAGTGTTGATTATAGATTAGGTAGACAAACCCACAATAAAAAGCTGAGTGATTTTGCTTTGACCGCCTATAATGTCTTCTTTTCAAAAACTTTACCAAAATTCTCATAAAACATTCCATGGATTGTTGCTATCTGGCTAATTTTTTTGGTAAAACCAATAAGCGTAATTGTTCATAGTGACCAAATGGTCCACAATAGACTTTCTATTGTATTCTTTAAAAGACATATCAACTTCTGGCTTGGTCAAATTTCTACATTAGAACACACATTTCAAAATTTGATTTTTTGTACATGTTGCAATATGTATCTGAAACTTATTTTCAAAACTTTATAATTAAAAAATATTAAAATAAATTTTATAAGATTTAAAAAATAATTTCCTTGTAAGAATAAAAATAATTACACAAAGGCTTCAAATAATATGAAATTTTTAAATAAAGTTGAAGATGATAGTGATAAACATTATGGTGTAATTGGTAAAATCTTTGAACACACACCAAGACAGATTTAATAGAAAAAGTTCAAAATAGTGCATCTTAAACTTTGAAGATGCAACCTTCAAAGTGATACACAAATTATAATTTTAAAATTTAAATTTAAAAAAAAAATAGAATCAAATAATAGATTATTGGAGCTATGATTTTTATATTGAAGCTTAGAAGCATTTAAAATCAAGAGCTATGTAAAAATTGAGGTTTGACTTTCAAAATGCCCCTTGGGGCTTTTAAGGTCCGGTTAAGGGAGAAGGTCCATAAAGTGCCCATTTAATAGCTGAAAATTAATTTGGGGAGGTTAGAATTCTTGAATTATTTTTCCGCAAATTCTCCTTAAAGGAGTCGGTATCTAATTCAAGTTGTTTCATATTTTTTGAGCTTTGTGAAATTCATTATAAATTTTTGGAAGTTGAAATATACACTATTTATACACTGCTTGTGGAAAGAGAAAGGAAAATGTACCTCTCTGTTAGAGCACACTTTTAGAGTCCAAGGGCTTTATGGACCTCCTATCTTGTACTGTACATACCTTCGATGACCCAACTTAAGATGACCCAACCTTAGAGCGTGCATCATGTGTTGGATTGTTGCACTCATTAATGCCATTCTCAATATAAACTGTAATGGGCTTGAAAATAATTTCACTGTCAGCTTGTGGATGGATTAAAAAGTTTCAAATCAACATAAAAAAACAATGTGGATGCCACCATCACAACAGCCAACCCAGAGCTGATGTAAAACCAATGCAAGCTACGTTTGCACTCAAAGGTTGTAGACAGGCAGGCAAGCCGTGCTCAATGGATGCTTAGAACATCAGACCATCAGCATCTTCATGATTATTTCTACTGACTGATGAAATTCTCAGAACACACAAGACTACAGTATAAATATACAGATGGTTTTGCAACCTAAACCGCAGCTATTTTGCCGAATTTATACAAAATAAACAAAATTGTACACTGTCAACTGCTCCATCTGAAAATTCTCGATCAAGCAATGTCAATTGCTTTGTGAGATTTGGAAAAATTGGTACCTCACATATACCAGTTTGAAAACTTGGAAAAGGGCGGGACAAGAGCATATTTGAATCGAGCACGTCTCGCGAGACAAGAGCATCCTGAACACACAACAGGTCACAAGTTGCAGCCCTTGAGCATAAAGAATGATCGTAATCGTTGATGCCGCACGAAGCATAGAGTTACTGGAAAGATGATATTGAAGAGAATGAAAGTCAGAATCTGCGCCGCCCCGTGGATGAAGATCTCTTTATACGAAAGAGGACGTCAGATACAGCCCAAGGAAAACTGAGGAGGTGGACATGATTCCTGCTCACAGCAGAAAATTGGTCGTCTTGGTGAAGGTAATCAGGGTGGTACGTCACATGATACCAAGCAGACGCTTTAGCGAACTGATCGTCTTTCCAGTATTCCTCCTCTTCATCGCTATAGTCACTGTAATTATCCTTAAAAAAACACTCTCGCGCTTCGCGTATCAAAGCCTTCACTGCTAGACGGATTCTTTGCCTAGCTTCCCCAGCATGCTTCCGGTAATGTCTTGAGAGTCGCAAGATGTTGCCGCTCATCACTTCAGCCTCGGTCTCTATGCCATACTGGTTCATTAAGCCCATCAGCTTCGTGTCATAAACATGCCTGTAGTAGTCAGCATCCATCAAAAAATCTTCGTACCCGGGCACCTGCGCATGCAACAAAATTCCTTCCAATCAATTTTCTCAATGCTGAAGGGAATTTTCTCAATGCTGAAGGAATTTTTCTCAATGATTGAAAAGCCGACGATCGATTTGGCCAAAGACATATTACCAGTAATTGGCGATCATAATTCTGCAGCATAGTCTCTTTGGTTAACGTCAAGCTATAGAATTGCTCTTTGGCAGCCTCTTTCACAGATCTGAACAACGTTCCTATTACACACTCAGAGATGTAAGTGTTTTTGTCCTCCTTCTCCATAAAGTCTGGATAATCTTTAGGCCGAAGGTGTGAGGGTATAATCGCTGGTACACCCGTCTTTGGAAAATCCACCGCCACAGAAAAAAGATTTGCCAGTTCAATGCATTTGGAGCTCTTTGCTTTGTGTGGCTCAAAGTCGGCAAACACAACATGTGCATTTGATATCTGGCCCAAGTTGTCATTCACTATGTAGTTCACAAAAAATTCTTGTAATTCCTATACAAAAGGCAATTGCACGCCTCTTCAGAGAAAGTGACAACAGTAACAAGTCAATGATGCAAAGTTGGTCAAGTGAGAAAGAAATGAACAAAGGGTCGTTGCAAGAAACACCGTCCAGTTATGGTCCATTTTGGCCTGTTTTTGGCCAATACTCCAGTACTCATGAGCTTTTGCATATGAATTTAAAAAAAAATATATAAAATAAGGACAATTAGTAGAAGATTAAAATTAGCATATCTCCAAAATTTCAGATCTAAAAAAAATCTAAGTCAAAAGTTATTCACAAAAAAGAGTGAGCTGAAATTTTGAAGAAAATACATACTTTGACATTTTAATTTGTAAAAAATAGGAAAAACAATTTTCAAAGAAAGTAAATATAGACCACTTGGGAAGACTTCATGGTGAAGAGACTTGACCAAAAAATTAATCTTGAAGTCATCTAAAATGTTCAGAACTGCGCGCGCAAGAGAGCCCTCTTTGCATGGACGTAGACAACACAAAATAAAATATTTTTAAATGCCCCTTGGTGGAAACATGAGTTCCTACTATGCAAATAGACCATAGAAATTTCAGCTCTAAATTATTAAATTTGGGTACTCCTTTTTACTCAAAACCCCTAAATTGCAAAATGTGACAAATTAGCTAAATTGAAATTTAAATATAATTAAAATTAAAATGATTTTTTAAAATTTCTGAAAAATATGAGATATGATTAGCCTCAAGAGTGACATCTCCAATAAAAAATTCAACTTCATGCGAGTTATGCTTCAAAAGTTATTTAAAAAAGAAGCTTCCAACAAACTCCTTGTGACAATTCAACAATTCTTGCAATGACCCCAAACACCAATTCAGAATGTTTCAACCAGAGCAAACAAGATTGCCAAGACATCTAGACAGCATTTCTAAATACAGTTCATGCTATCATCTCCAAATAGAGTAAAAGAAATGAATACAGACAGAAAAACGGGTTGTGCTCTGAGAAAGGGGACAATATTGAACTTACTTCCACAGACACCGAATGATCGAGTTGCACTTTTGGGGCAGGAGTGTATTCCATAGGCTCCTCTGTGGTGGGAGGAATGAGTGATTCATCCCAAGTCACGAAGTAGAGATCTCCATCCAAATCACTTCCCGAACATTCATTGGGATGCGGTCTGCGCTTCCACCATTTCAAAGTTAGCTTATAATCATGCATTCAACAACAGCTACCTCAAAAATAATGCGCATCAGTAAATATTTTCAAGAAGGTGAAGATTCACGCACCTGTGACCTTCCTGAGGAAACACAAGACAGTTGACCATATGGCGCAAGCTTGGGATGTCAACTGCTTGCAGAACACGAACGTCACCAGGATGGACACAAGGATTCTTTGCGACCACCACTGGCCCTGTGACAACTCTGGCCACCATATTCTTTTGCGTTCCATGGTAATGTCTTTGGAAACTACTTAACCCGTCATTGAAATGGCGCCGATTCCCTGGTGCCGGCGTGAGTTGCAGAAACACCTCCCCGTAGTTGAGGTATGCATTCTCATCGAGGCAACCCATTAGGCATGCACCCTTGGGAACAAAGATCCTCGAACGTGTCCGCAGGTTGAGTAGCTGAAACGCCCGAAAGGCTTCCAGGATACTCTTCAAGTATGGCTCCCTGTTTGGGAGATAACCAGCTTCCAACATCTGGGTCACCACTTTATGTGTTTCCCCGGAGAACGTCGCCTGCAGTAGATTGACCACCCTCAGTAAGCATGTTTTGTATTAGCAAAAGGGAAGACCTGTAACACTCTTGATTTACCAGTGATCATACGCTGGTTGAATATCATCAAGTGTGGCTTGCAGAGAGATATGATTCAAGGCAACAACTACGATGAATTTACCCAGCTAGAATTGCTGATCAGAGGAGACTAAGAAATAATGCTGAAAAATGTATTATCAGGGGACTCAACAACTCGATTACATACCACTCCAGGTCAAAAGCTTGCTGGACACAACTGAAATATTCTACATGTCATCGTAGATTGTAAAGAAGTTCATAATGGCTCACAAAAGTCAAGTTGAGCAGTGCCATTGGCAGAGGTTACCGTTCATACTTCCAAAGTGATTAATGAAAAATTAGAAAGATATTGAGCTCTTAGCACGAAAGATACAATCAAGAATTTGTCGCTTGCTGTAATATTACAAGTACTACTTTGTTAGACCCAAAAGATGAGCTTCTTCTTAGACTGCCCCATCTATTTCTAGTGGAAGTTAGCCATACCTGCAAGATCTCAAGTGCCGCTACAGGGTCATCTAGCATGGCATCCAATTGCATGAGGACGGATGCTTGCATTCGTTCAAACACCAAGTCTGGAACGCCAAGGGTGGATAAAAGTGTTATCACTTGCCGGTTCAAATAGCAGGGCAAGAATTTGCTCCAGTTAAGGATTTCAAGGCCTATGTGTGTTGACGAAAATTTGTTCATGCTAGGTCGCAGGGACAGTTTTTCATGCGAATGGGGATCAACAGCAACAACACCTTTGAAACCTCCATAACGTATCTGGAACGCAGAAGGGATAATCCCCACGCCCATTCTTTTGAAACCGCATTTACGGGCCACTTTCTCCGCAAGCGTCTGTGAAATCTTCCCAATGCCATCGGAGAAGTTGTACTTGATGCCGGATGCCGGATCCACCCTCTCCACGTCAGGGATAAAGTCTATCTCGTCTCTGCGAACTTCAAGTGTGGGAGTAGACGTTGAGAAGCACTGGCCCATCCGAGCTGCACACAATGCTACGTTCCGGATGTTCAGGAAATCGCCCATCCAAGCCCTGATAGCTTGTGGCGTGATGCCTTCACTTGAAGCGAACATCCAAAAAGACTGCTCTCGCAACTGGCTTGATGAGAACGCCAGAAACTCGTATTTCTTCCCTGCTAATTCTACTCCTTCTCGCATGACCGATAATATTCTGTCATACAAAGGGGATCGTTCCTTGCCAACTCCTGAAGATAGAGCACCAGCTGACATGCTATCCCCGTCCTCATCAACAAATGAGACGCGGAGAAAGTTGTCTATCTTGTCAACATGTTGTCGAGTCACTCGGTTTGACATGTCTATCTCTGGACCCTGGCAGTAAACCTTTGTGGGAGTAATGTACAGACGATGCACATTTAGTAAACCTTCTTCCAGCTTGATAGCGCCGTCATTGGGAATCTGTGTCCCCCGATTGCGGTGCTTCTTTACAACTCTCTTGATCCAATCTGCTGGGTCGTAACATACACTGTCGGAGCTCCAAATGTCTCGAAGGGCCAGTTTCACATACTCAACTGGTGTTATGTGCAATAAAGAATAAAATGCACTTGTCAGCTTGGCAGGAGTAAGGAATCCCAACTGAACCAGCACATTCAACAGAAACATAACATCAAAACCAATGTTTGAGCCAGGGGGTGAGTCAACGATAGGTACGAGGGTTTGGCAAGTCACGTTTGTTGCTTCCGTATATTGCAGGACCAGCCTGCGGGGCGGATTTGGATGTGAAGCCAACCTAAACCCAGCCAGCTTTGATAAAATCTCATTCTTCATCTTTGTGCTTACACTATTGGGACACCTGAGAAGATAAGCCCAAGACTGGCCAATAGAGCTAGTTGGGGTAAAATCCGTGGCTCTAACCCACTCCTCCTCCTTCACTCCTTTGTAAAATGACCAATGGCCTTCCCAGATCTCAGTCAAAAGATCAGAATTGGACGAGTCCGCTTGTTTCCGAAAATACACCCGTGGAGGATTTCGTAGCTGCAATAAGGAAATAATGAGAGATTGATGAGAAAACAGAACAAGAAGGATGTTAGCCAAACGTTAGAAATAGGAGAGATTAGGATATTCAAAGTTTGGCATCTCTTGGTTGCCACATTTTGTTTCTTTCCTGTGGAAACTGCTAACATGGTCCCTCCCAAAATATAACGTACCTCAAGTAAGAAAGGAGAGTCTAATCCATCTCGCGGTAGATTGGCAACCTGGATCGAGACAAGATCGTTGAAATGAAACTCTAGCTTGTACTCCAATTTCCCACTTGATCTTCTCACCACGAAAGCATGCCTCACCCTCCTAGTGTTAAAGTCAAATTCCGTTGTCACCTTCGGCTGTGACGACCATAGGACTTGCATAGTATCCTCCCGAGTCAAGCATCCCATCTCCAGTGTGCCTTCCTCAAGGCTGATGAGATTATGCTTAGGCTTGTGCACTATGTCCTTGCTGTGGACTTTCAATCTCATATCCCTAGAACGAAGTCGCAAGAGCCCGGAATTGGATAATTCTGCGGCTTTGTGCGCTGCTTCCTGATCTTCGAATTGGACTATGGCTTTCCCCATGGATCTGAACGTGCTCTTATGGTATTGGATCTCTGCCGAGAAGATAGTACCTTGGCCGACATATCCCTCCAAGACTCTGACCAATTCTCCCGCGTTTGCTTCCCAAGGTATATTGTTCACGAAGGTCTTCACTTTCTCCATCCCTCACTGAGTGGGCGAATATGTGAAAATCTCTGGAGACTCTAGCTGATAAAAGGTTCACACTGTTTAGACAGCTATGCTCGATCAGCAAATTGAGTCGTTGGCGAATTTGAAGCGTCCTACCAGACGCCAACAGAAGTTTAAATGGGACAGCGGCGAATCTTGTATGTGAGCAAAACACAGAAACTGGTACCGTCAGCATGTGATAGTTGGAAACTGTTCGGTACAAGTCGCGAAGCAAATATAAACCACACGTACGTGTGAATCACATGATAGGTCACATAACTTCATCGAGGCCGCCCACTGACATTCAGTGAACGCAAGTTGCAAACTAAAATCTCGTATAATTCGCGAGTGAGCCTCAAGGACAAGAAAAGTGAATCAAATGATGAAGATTTTCCGCAACGTAAGTAATACAAGAGGCCTTTGAATCACCTGTTGAGCCTCTATACATGTTGTGCTCAAAAAAGAGCTAAGGGAGTCAAAGAATAGTGAATAATAAAGCACAAGCGATTCAATTGCACATTCGACTCCGCCTCAAGAACTCAGAGAATGAATAACATGCTTCGCGAAACGACGACGTCGTCCTCAACCGGAACATTGTCACAACGGTCATTCGATCTTTCTGTTTATCAACAGCCAACGGTGGTGCCCTCGACCACGAATTAGAGGGTAATCGAAGTCTAGGCTCACGTAAGCGAGATAGAAACGCACTTAAGAAACGCTTGGTCGCTGCGTCGGCACTAGGGGGGAACCAAAAGTACCTTGAATCGTTCTTCGGCGCTACCGCGGCACGATTTTCGGAAGACAAGACGGCGCCACTAAAGAGTACGGTCGTGCATCAATTGTTCCGTAAAATCAGGCTTTCAAGTTGCACAACTTGAAGCAATAACAAGCGAAGCAGCTCGGTATCTGCATCGCTATAAGGAGACTCTGAGCGGACGACGCAGAACGGCAGAACGATGGCATGAATGAACAGCAATTAACCCTTCAACAATTCCATGAACCTCACAACGCATCTCTAAAGAAAGAAGCACGGAAAAAGTTAACCATCCGAGGATTCCACTATCTCAAAAACGTTGCGAGTCTAATCCCTCAGAGCAATGCAACCAACACCAGTCAGCCACATCCGCTACAAGAATCCATCGAACCTCGCAAGTTCTACAACGTCGGCAACATCGGAGGTATTCAACGGAGGTACAATCGAAGGAGAGAGATGATCGGCCAGGAAATGAAAACTTTAAAGCCCGCTACAAATGAGACGCAAAATGGCGCAAGTCCACAAAAGCCTTTGAAAATTGTAGCGAAAGATCGCCGGGCCGCGACACGGTGATCGGTCGAGTCGTCAGCTGTGGCCAGGGGAAACGGGGAACAAAGATGTCATGGAGGAATTGTTACTATAAGAAACACATTCCAACCAGATCTGCGAAAAAAAATGTCGGCCAAAACCTAGTCGAAGTCTGCAAGAAAGCTTACCGACTTTCAACTATCTTCAACGCCATCCGCTCATCCTCACGCATCCCTCGTTCATCACCCTCATGAAGCTAAATTGAATGCTGAAGCAGTCACGCCGCAGTCAAAGAAAGCCATGCACGGAGAGACTCTGTAAACTCTGAGAAAGGTCTAATTTTGCGCGCAATGTGACTCGCAAGTACACATTGGCAGCAACAACCTGCAAGCTCTACACAAAAATGGTAGAGCCCTTGACAACACAATTGACAACTAAGGTTTCGTGCCACAAAAGCATCACTTCCGGCACCCACTCTGCTGATGAGAAGAACGACAGAGGAATTCCAAAGAGGCCACCAGCACTTGAGTGAGAGTGGATGCAAGCATGGTAAGTTATTAGTGCTTGCAGACAGGATGGCTCTTTATGCCCACTGCACCCCTGACGTGTTCGTAAGCAACTATCAGAGGAACGTAATGAAATAATCCAAATTTCAAATTTCCTATAACCGATCAACATTCACTGCACGGTACGCTAGAATTCCACCAAAAGATTCACATCAATCCGCGCACCGGCAGGATGCTGATTTAGTTTAGCGTGTTAAAAAAGCTTCCCCTGGTGGTATCCGCATGCAATAAAGATTCTCCTAATTGAACAAGTCTCCAACTGTGGAGATACGGCCCTCACGCATGGGAGCTCACACAATGCATCTCACTGACACAAATTTTCTTGATACACAATGAACTCTATTGAATTTTATACAATTTTCCCATTGTAAACTCATTAAAAAGAAAGAAAACTACATTCAGTGCGCATTGCCTCAGAGAAAAATAGGAAATGTACTCAACAAACGACAAATATCATTGAGATCCTTTCAAAATATAAATTACTGCAAGCACGCAACAACTTGACCTCAAGAGGTGAACCTCATAAGAACTGCAGTACAATAGTACTGAAGGAATGCTTGGTGCTGACTCCACCTCTGTTTACCACCAGAGTTTACTGGAAGCCCAAAAGACGACATTGGAGCCAGTCTACACAATATAAACAAAATGAAAATCAACAGCTACATCGTCCTTTGTTAGAACGAGCTCAGTAGCTGCAACTTTTATAACATACTGAACTTACCCACAAAAGGCCTGAGAGTTCTCTCTTTCAAGGATTTTGTAGACTGCCATGCCCTGGAGATCCACAAAGAATATCGCAGAATCAGAATTGAAATCGTCTCTACAATCCAAAAAATTTAGAAAAATAGTCTGGCAAGCGCCCAAACATCTCCTCTTACTCTACTTTGCTCCAATTCTAAGTTGCAGACAAGCACGCAACTCGGGAGTCGGGACAGGTCCCAGGTCCCAAGAAGAGAAGAATGGGCGGGGTGACCGGATGTAACCGGTACCAAGTGACAGGAATTGACCGAAGGTGACTGGATATGACGGTAATTAGGGTTTGTGACCTGATGTAACCGGTCAGGAGTGGTCCGTTTGTAAGCTGCAAGTACGTTTGGCTATGGCGTGAGCGCGGCTCCTGGGATTCTCCAGACGAATTGCACGGCCCCACCGCTCGTCCTTGTCTCCCGGCACGGCTCAATCCGTCGTGGCGAGCGTCCCATGCAGTCTGCTTTGTCTGCGTCCGTTTCAGATTCGGTTTTGGTGCGCAATCATGCTTGTAAAAGCTCTAGGACGGCAGACAAGGCGTTGTTATGTTTCCGTTGATCATGGTGTTCGGCGTTTCTGAAGATGGCGAGGCGGTTGCGTGCGTCTCTTTGGCGTGCGATACTTGCTGATCTGGGGATTCGACAAAGTCGTAGTGACGCCGCTTGCGGTGGATTCGTGTAGCGGATGTGACAGGGCAGAGTTTAGGGGAGAGTTCAAGGTATCGTTGCCTTTGCTTTGCTCGAAATGCTTGAAGTAGATGTGGTAGTAGCAAGCTAGCCATGTTCTCGGTAAATGCATTTCAAGTTTGAATGAATGTTACCTAGTCTCCGGGGTGTGCAAACACTTGGGCTGTAGGAG
This sequence comes from Neckera pumila, assembly GCA_963969595.1. Lineage (NCBI taxonomy): Eukaryota > Viridiplantae > Streptophyta > Bryopsida > Hypnales > Neckeraceae > Neckera > Neckera pumila. The sequence goes on along the minus strand of OZ018408.1, from coordinate 48,049,771 downwards.
GCTCATCTTTCCAACGAGCAATTTCAGACTGTGTGTTTGCTGTAGTCTTTGCTTTTCAAACGAGCTGATTTCAGCTATAAATTTTTATGAATTTGAACGGACCCTGCTGGTGGCATTATTTGGTCGAATCTAAAGTTCGAGAAGATAATTGCATTTGCTCTTAGGGATTGTGTTGAAAACATGATTGAGATACTGGGATTTGAACGCAGTGACACTATTTGGTAGGATAAGAAAATTCAAGGAGGCAATTGCATTGTTCTGTGGAATTCGCGGATGGTTCGGCTCTGTTGAGTCGCGTTGTGAGGTTATTGAGCTTTGATATGTAAAATTGCAGTTAATTCAGTGGTTACTGTGTGAACTTTGCCTTGCTTTTCTGACAACTCTCATCTGCATTGCCTTTTATTCGTGATGATGCTACGTTTCAAGTTCTGAATCGATGATTTTCCGGTTGCAGTTTCATGTGTACACGTTCAACAGATCAAAATGGGCCGCGATTCTGGCTCTTTGATTGGTGGAAAACGGTCCCGGCCAGCTGACGATGAAGCATATTTTGACAATTTCCATAACCACAAGCGGTATCTCACGGAGGTGAGGACACATCTTGTTCATTTCTTACGACCTATACCTGCTGGAGTGGATGCTTAACTTATTGGGAATAATTTTTTTCCGTATCCAAAAAATTGTTTTTCTTTTCAGACATTGAATTGCGTGTTCTTGAGGTTTGATTGAACTGATGCCTACAGGTGATGGCATCAAGTTTGAATGGGCTGCGAGTGGGTGAATCAACGTCTCACTCACAACGATCATCCCCGCCCTTGATTGACAACATGGTGTCTCCTGCTCATACAGAGACTGCAGGACTTTCACGATCCGCATCGTCTTTCCCCACGAGTCATGGGTATGTTCCGGCAACCTCAAGTACTATGATAAACCTCTGGTGCGTCGTTGTTCATAACAGTTTACTTCTACTTTTCTGATCTCACGTCTACTTCGCAGCCCTAAACCTACAAGACCAAGAATCCCATATTCGGTCTCTGTTTAATTTTTGCAGGTCATTTCCATATTTTTTTGTCCAATTTTATTTGCTTTTGACCAACACGTGCAGTATTCCTCAGTGATATGGAATTTGGCCCCATCTGAATTCTATAATTTTCACAATGTACGGTAATCAATTAAATTGGCCATTTTTAAACTATGAATCCTCGGTTCTTTAGGGATTAAGCGATCCAGAGCACCTTCTGTGGGATGCAACATCTCAAAGTGACAGAGTTACACAGCGATGGAAATCTAGCAATGTATCTCAATTCTGCCTCATGGTAGAAGAATTATTCACATTCGAAAGGTTGAGTTGCTGTTGGTAACAGAATCAGTGAATAGGAGATGGGATCAGATCCATAACGATTTATAATCCTCTATCCTTCATGTCAATTCTTGGACCGCTTCTTTGATCAGTGACCTCTTCACCATGTTTCGACATTTGAATATGCGCAGGGATGACTTATCAACATTAGACTCTCCAATGTCGGATGACAGCGACGAGAGTGTTGGCTTTCGGATGGGCCGTGCTTCAGAGAATCCTACCTTCTTGCCTGTTTTTACTCTAGAATCAGTCTCTGTAACCCCTACCAGCCCTGTATCCCCGCGTCGGAAGGAGCATTTCCCTCCCTATATCCCTTCGTACTCTAGTGCCCTGTCGTCACGGCAGCAGACTCCACCTCCTTACACACCCTCACTTCCTTTACCCTGTTCTCAAAACCGAATGAAAGGAACCGACGGGGAGGGTCGCTTACCCCCCTCCCCTACTACCGACCCTTGCCAATCTGCTGACCTGAGGAGAGCAGCTCTTCTTCGATCTCTACAGATGAGATCTCAATCCCCCATTAGACCAGCATCCTCCACAGTAGCCCCGGAAAAAGGGGCAGAGAAAGTAGAAGGGCTGGAAGAAGGTGGGGATCAGAGTTCTCCAAGCCCTTCAGTATACCCTTCCGAACACATAGGCTGTAACTGCGAGGACATTGGACTGACCAACACCACCATCTTTCCTCCCATTAGTACCAGAGCAGCGACTCGTGTTCGTAGCTTGCTTCTAGATGAGCCGGTAGTGGTTGCCACTATGGCGCTGTCCAGCACAGTGCCACAAAGTATAGTTGAAGACACAGATAGTGATACCGGGGCCCAGGAGTCCCGGTTTGAGCATAAACCCTCTCAGCCGAAAAGCCTCTTACGAGGATGTTCGAAGCTTGCGAGAGCCATGACCAGCGATGTTATTGTATCAGACGCCGAGTCCAAACCACTTCGTAGACCCTCAGGTGTTATGGAGAAGTCCAGTTGTAAGAGGGCCAAGCCACTTTGATGCAGATCAGGGTTTGAAATGCAGCTTTTGAATCTTGCATTAAATCAGTGGGTGATTCAATGCGGAAGCCTTCTCATGGTAATATCCACCAAGTACATCAGAAGAGCACGCTCAAGAAAGTTGGAAGACTCTGGATTGTGTCTCGGGACAGGAGATTGGTAATGAGATTGCTCAAGATTGGTCACCACGAGTGGAAATCTGAATAGTATGCAGCTGGAAGCCCCCCTTCCAGAAAACCTAACCGCATTATACCCTACCAAATTAAGACAGTTCCTAACAGAAACCCCGTTATCTGTAATGCGGCTAGATATTTTAGAATACCTGTAGGGTTTGGTGTTTTATTAGTGAAGTTAGGGGCTCGTTCTTTTCCAAGGAGCTGAAGCTAATCTGGCCATTCTTGAAGAACCTGGGAGCTTCACGAACTTCAGCAAGATTTTATGAATGATTCGAGACTGACTGGGTATTGGTCAGATTAGTTTTTCTATACCACAGGTTGCAGGCATACTGAAGACGGAGAAGCGACGGGAATCATGTATCCTGCAATGCGGGTACAGCGAAACTTGAAGAAGTTCTTTGATCTGGTCAAGGTACTGTGGTCCCTGCTGTAGTGGATTAGTAATGTGTATTTGGGGGTGAGTGCTGCTCAGGAGACACCCAGTGTATGTTCTATAGATAGAATGTACCCAAAGTGTACAATTCAGGAGGCTGTTACTTGAGCAGCGCCCGTCCCGTATTTTGTACAATACTATTGTTTTGTAGAAAGAGCTCATAATAAATAACTTTCGTAAGCAATGTTATCTGAGTGCATCCATAGCCATCCGCCCAATTTAATTTGTGTGGCGTTTGACATAATACGTGAGTTGCAAGCAATTCAGACTGTGATCATCCTAAGTTTGACTGACTAACTAGTGGTGTTTGCTTCTTTTTTCTTGAATGAGCATTGCTCTTCTTCAGTATTTTGTTATCAGTGAGTTCTTCTGTGCATCCTTTTAGTGGTTTTCAAACAGAAGGCTGGAGTAGAAAGGCAAATAAATAAATAAATAAATAAATAAATAAATAAATTTGCTTAGAATGATATTTGGGGATTTCTTTTTTTTTCTTTTTTTTTGAAAAAAAAAATTTGAAAGCCCGTATCGGCTGTTCACAGAATTGGGACAGCATTGGGAATGGATCTGAAACGGTCTTCTAGAGGCCTCAAATGTCCTCTAATGCAGTCACTTTTTGAAATTTAAACAAATGATATTATTAGCATATTGTGTTTGGAACACCTTCAAAAAATTTGGAATCATTCTAATTATTTTGTGTTCTTAACAATACCAGATTGAACCTTGTATTTTTGATATTGCTAAAAATACAAACTTGAATTTTTTTCTCCAAACCCAATTTGTTTGTACAGACTAAAGACTTGAATTGTCTAAGAATTTTTTTTCCATCCATTTTGATTCCTTTTATTGGAAAAAATTATGTTTGCTTCCTTTTTCTATTAAACTAAATTTCCTATAAATTTTTAAATACTTCCCACATTGAAGTTTTGGAAAATTAGAAAATGCAACAAGTATGCCAACTTGTTATTCTACAAGATTCTACTTTTCAAATTATTGAGATTTGTTTCATCCTATTGAGAGTTTGCCTTTGATAATTTGAAGAAGACACATTGTGTCTTTCTAGTCCTTGAGGGATTAAGTTGTCAAATTCTAAACTCTTTTCTATAAACAATAACAAAATAGTACTATAATGGCCAATGGTTGCAAAAATTATAGTTAGGAACAAATTGATGACACTTGGTTTGGCCAAATTCCAATCATACAATGCAGAAGATCACTTCCTAAATTTGAAAATAAATTAGTATTCAATTAAAAAGTTTGGCCAAATTCCAATCATACAATGCAGAAGATCACTTCCTAAATTTGAAAATAAATTAGTATTCAATTAAAAAGTGCACATCACATTAAAATCCAAAATCTATAATTACATACAAATTTTTTTTTAATCTTATAAACTCATAAGTTAACTTATATACAAAGTAAACCAGCCCATTGTGGTCGGATGACCCAAAGTGGACACTTGATGACCCCATGCCAATTCTTTTGGCTACAATTAATGTCTACCCTCACACCAATGGAGTGATTAGTGACCTCATTAGAAACACTTGCTTTTTCAATGTAAATCATTGTAGGAAGTGACTTTTCACGGCCTTCTACATTAGAAATTATTGTGACCACTTTAGGTGATTAATTAAGAAGAGCACATTGGATACAATTTTTATTTGTTATGGGGTAGTCTACTGATTCTTTTGGATAGATCACTCCAAAAATCCGTAGCAAATTCATACTTTGTTTGAAAACTATAATTTCAATTGCTCTCACTAATTCTCACACTTATCTTCATGTAGAAAAAAATTTGAAAACTTTCAACAATGGCATGAGGGTAGACTCCAAATTTTGACCATAACGGGTTGGTTTACCTTACAAGTTTCAAAATTCTCTTTCAATATTGAATGAGCATCCATAAAAAAAGCAAAAGTTTAATGATTAAAGCTAACCAGTAATCATTTTTTAAATGTTGCTTTGACATACCAGAAGCACTGTCATGATGGAAATATTCAATTGTAACATACTCTAGTACAATAAACTACCAGTACCAAATATCATGATGCCGTCGTCAGGGTCTGTCACTGCTACCCATCACTGACAAGACCAAGAAGAAGGGCAAGTCTAGTCTGAAACCGGCGTGAATGAGGCATTTGTTGGGAATGACTCACAAGCAAAAGATATAAGGTAGAAGGATCAGCAAGCGCTCATCTAATGGGAAAAAAACCCTGTGCAGAAATGGATGGACCCAAAGATTTTTTATATTTTTGTAGGAGAAAGAGAAATGAGGAATACAGCAGTGGAAATTTTAAATTTAGTTTTTTGTCTTGGAATGAATAAGATATGATTTTCCAAAAGTGAAAGGTGCCTAGGTCCCTATTAATGCTCATTGGTGCAACTAAAATGAATCAAACCATGCCTTTGAATGGAGTTAGTGAGTTTAAGAACAATCCCAAGCATGCCTTTGAATGGAGCCAGTGAGTCTAAGAATGATCCATTGTACGTTTCTATTCAATTCACTCTCCATTGTAAAGTCAAAATTTACTGCAATCGCTAAACGCCCCAGGGTTTCCTCACATAGTTTCAAGTCCAATTCAAAGTGCTGTAACTTTTGCATCCAATGTCCAAATTCAATAAAACTTGCTGGTAAATTTGCACTCTCTCTTCTAGTCTTTGTGATAAGTTTTTTAGATCAAGCCAAGATGTAATGATTTTTTGGAAGCCAATCAAAGTTCATAGGTTCAATTTGAGTCCGCCAAATTGCATTTGATGGCTGCAACTTTGGGGGCTTGTATCTCCTTCATCCAATGTTTGTTTTCAATAAAATTTGTTGGGTTATGTTCCCCTTGGAGTCTAGTTATTGTGGTAAAATTTCATGTCAATTCAAATTGTTTTGAATGTTTGGAAGCAATTCAAAGTTCAAAATCTCAACATTTTTAGATTAAAGTGAAATTCAGCGCACTAGTAGAAAAACTGCCCGATCTGTTGTTTTGGTCGCGTTGAAAAAACTCTGTTGATGATCAACGCGACCAAAACAACAGATCGGGCCCAGTTTTCTACTAGTGGCGGCTTGTTTCTTCTTCATATAGTGTCCGTTTTCAAGTTTTTTTAAATTGGAAAAATTGTGCATAGTAGTCTAGTTTGCGTGGTTAAAATTTCACATCAATCCAAAAAGTTATGAGTGACTGAGAAGCATTTTAGTAGAAAGAGGTTCAACCTCATATATGTTTTTTGCAATTTTTCTTGCTATGTTTTGACATTTCAAGGCCATTTTGCAAACCTCACCAAATTCAGGTCTTTACTATGAGCAAAACCGCACATGATGGTGACCCATGTCATTAGACTCAATAGTCTAAGACCACATACATGGGATGGTAGTTTCTCATAACACAAAAGCACTTCCATTTCTACATCCTTTGTGAACTATTTTGCGCACTTCTATAGGGGCGGTGTTAGTGTCCAAACTGTTTTCGAGCCTCCCCTATAAAGAGGAACTCTGATTTGAGGCTAAGGTAGCAGGTTGATTTTCAAAGGAGTTGCATGCCTTGAAACATTTAATATCGTAGGTTAGTAAGGTAGAACCACCTGTATCCGATAAGCGATTTCAAGATTGATGAGGAGCAGTTTGAGGTAGTGGAAATTTTTCTCATGTAGAGAAATATGAAATATTGGCATTCAAAAAAGTGTTGAGTCCATATCCAATGTCTACACAAAATAGTGAAATGAGGTTGTCCCACACTAACTTCTCAACAATCCACACTATAGAAATATTCATTGCTTTTGTACAATGACGCATTCAATTCAGAGCCATGTATATGGCACAGATTTGTGCACCAGTTGAAGGCTTGGTTTAGAGAGTGGCATGCGCCTCCATGTGGAACAAGCATTGATCCATGAAGTAATTTATTTCAAATAAGGCAACCTATTTGACAAGGCAACCCAATTTCACTATTTTGTGTAGAATCTTTCAATTTCACTCATAGCCAAACTAATTTCCTACTTACTACTTCTTGTGCACTTTGGGTCATGAGCTTATTCATCCCAACCTTGAAACGAAGAAAAATGCACATTCCAAACTTGAGCACCTGGTCTGGCTTGAAAAAGTGCACCTTACATGTTGGGCATCTTAACCTGGTTTAGAATGGGTGGTCTTATCTTAAGTTCATTTAGAAAAAAAAGATGAAATGTTACACCTAAACCATCCCAAACCATCAAAAGTAAGAAATTCAACATAATTGGAGGCTCATGGTTCAAGGAAAAAAAACATTTCTGTGTTATTAGCAATTGAAAAATGATGAATTTTCAAAAGAAATTAGAGTTTTTGGATAAGACATGTGATTACTACAAATTTTCAAAGTGGAAGCTCCCTAGGCCACTCCAACCATCACATAGCTTGGTCATAAAATTGAAATCTTGAGAACCAACATACAACCAATTACAACTAAGTATGGGGATGATTTAATTGCACTTTTTGATACTTTCTATAGAAGTCTACTTGTTAGAAATGGATATATGGACGGTTTGACCTTAAACCACTTTGATTCACTATTTCTTAAAAAAAGACATCTACTAAATAAATATGTGACTAACTAGCATGTAACCACTTTGATTTACTTTTATTCATGTTTTTCAAACCTTTGTGAAATTAGTGTTGAATTTTTGAAGTTTGAATGATATAGGGTTCCCAAAATAATGTACTGGACATTGGTACATTGAAAGTGTAATATGAGTCTATAATTTCATGTAATGGAGGGTGTGTTAGAACAAGTGACAAAATGATTAATTAATTCAAGTGTGGGTCTCATAGGTTAGTCTATGTGGACCATGTTTCTAATAGTGTTTTTAGAATGTGGACACTATTAGCATTTACAATGAAAGAGTAATTATCTTTTTGTTTGTGTGACTATACTTTAGCCAAACTTGATATTAATTTTTACTTGATATCCATTCTATTTTTCTAAAGAAAAATGTTTTCTTATTCAAAAAATCAATAAAGGTTCAATAAGTAACAAATAGTCATTGAAAATAATTTTACTTATTAAAACAATGATTCAAATGCACTGTGATGAACGATATTCTAATATAGCTTTTTTCCTTTAAAAAAGGTCTTATTGTATTCAAACTTATTGAAGGTAGTTTGTACGGGAGTTTCTATCAATGCAAAGCCTCTTCCTCTTTAGTCTAGAGTAACAAACAACTATAGTTTCAATCAAATGGCTTTATTTGGCAAAATTTATAATACTAGACGGAATCCTACTCTAATTCTTAGTTTAATAATCTCCAACACAATTTACAATGGTAATCCAAAAGTGTCTTCCAAGATTGTAGAATCATGAATGAATTTTTTGTTCTCTACATTGGTGGCATGGTTGTATTCACTAAGTTCATAATACCTTCACCTTAAACCAAATTCTACCTCTTTCATTCCCAATTGCACACCAAGGTATCATAATATATAGACAAGAATTAAATTGTCACTAAGGTGAAAACACCCAAAAATGTCTCTATACCCGTTCTTAGTAAGGTAGAGCCACCCATTCTCGACCAGCGACCCATTCCTAACCTATAGATGCACGTAATTTTGACCAAGCTTAGAATGTTTTTTTTTTTTATGTTTTCAAGGTTCAAACTAATAAATACATGACACATGTCCCAAAATGTAAAAAAGAAAGTAGAAAATAATGATTAAGAAAAAAGTTATTGAATGATCAGAATTGGAAGAGCCTAGAGGTTGGCTATGGGTCTAGAGTACTTTTTGCCTCCCAAAATTCATAATAGTTTCAGTTCAAATGATAAATTTATCAATTTTTTTGCAATCCTTGTCATTTCTATTGATGTACCTCTGAAATATATTTGTTTGCCTTCACTACTCCTGATTATGTTGAAATTCCTTATTTGGTTGGTTATGGATGGCTTTACCTTAAGTAGACTTCTATTGATTATGTTTCCAAACGGCCATTAAACCATTCCCTAACTTAATTGAAATTAATTGATTGTAGATTCTTTAGATTTTGGTTTTATGATTAAGATATATGACAATTTCAAAGGCCCAAAGAGTTTACACTTTGAAAATTTATAATAATTACATGTTTTATCCAAATATTTAAATTTGCAATTTTCAATTGCTAATACCACAAAAGGTTTTTTTCTAGAAGAAAATTGCCTCCAATATGCTGGATTGCTTATTTTGATAGTGTTGGGGTGTTTTCACCTTACATTGGTATCAAGAACTTTTATTTTTTATTTTTTATGAAATGCCAAAGTGGCAATACAAATTGTGATAGTGGTGCTCCAAATTTCAGCATTCATCCACATATTGGATAGAAAATATCACATTAGCACATATCACATGTCTATATTATGATTTCATCCATCGAATTTGGTGATTTCATCCAAGATTTTTTTGTAATTCAAAGTTTCCAGGCAAAAAACTTCATGGTTCTTTGCCATTATTTAGCCAAATTATTTTTTTCTGGTGCAATCTAGCACCAGAAAGCTAGGAAAAAATCATTGATTGGAATACAATATAACAAAATTAGGTCAATGAGTAAGGGTTGCAACTAGGCTACCTAATGGCCATTTTATTGGATTTGCCTACTGACTTAAGTTTGTGTTCTTAATCTACACAAAATAGTAAAATCAGGTTTCCTTATCAATTAGGTTGCTTTACTTGAGATAAATTACCTCATGGATCGATGCTTGTTCCACATGGAGGCACATGCTAATCTTTGAACCAGGCCTTCAATTGGTGCACAAATATATGCCATACACATGGCTCTAAATTGAATGCATCATTCTACAAAAGCAGTGAATATTTCTATAGTGTAGACTGTGGATAAATTAGTGTGGGACAACCTAATTTCACTATTTTGTGTAAGTAAGGTTGGAGATCAATTTCTCCCCATTGAAAAGCCCTTCTATAACAACTGGATGCATTCATGGTTTTACGAAATAAGAATGTGAATTCGAATGTGTCCATCATCAACAGAGACAACCTCCTCCTTATCCGGCCTGCAACCTCCGTCCAGAATTCCACTGCAGCTGCAGCAGCGGACTTGTCGTGCTCGTGCTAAGGTCAGAGTGTTGAACCAAAGACCATGTCAACAACAAAAGCTTCGACAAGTCCACATTCCGCCCCTGCCTGATTTTTTATTTTTTTTTCTGCCAACAAAGATGCACAGGTTGAGTAAGGCAGTAACAACAAGTACTGACTCATGACCAGCAATCTCAGACCGAGTTCAAGTTTTTTAAGCCAAATGTTCATTTTTGGAGACTTTTTTTGAATTTACTCTAAGGGCATGAAAAATAAAGTAGAAACCAAGCAAAATTTAGCCAGTTTTTGGATCCCTGCTCATGACTTTCCTTGAACTCCAGAGCAGTTTGCAGGAGGGACTTGTAGTACGAACTTATATATTGGCTGCAACCATCCTGATGTGTCTATGGATTGGTTGTCACACTTGCATCCTACTTAATGCTGATATGGTACTCAAGGCAGGCAAGGGAAACACAACTTGTCCAAGTGGGGTTTTCTTTCGGCGATTTATTGCTCAAAAACTGTACAAGATTTTGAGAAAATGTTGAGTGATAGATTTTCCTGTTTTCAATGGATGAAATTGTTCAGTTGCTATGTAATGTATAGGGGACAATGCTGCTCTATTATGGGGGAATGGACATGCTTTTGGATGAATATGTGTATTTTCATTCACATTTTGCATGTTTTATTCATGTGAATGGATGTAAATAGCTTCACTACTCTACTGGAGATCACTTTCTATGCTATTTGAAAAAAATGAAAAAAAAACAATTGAACATGACCCAATGAAAAGCTGTTGAAGGCCTACATTCTTCTTATAATACTTGCAGGTCCACAAAATTGATGTATTTTTTCACGAGTTTGAGCTTTGTTGTATACTGGGGTACCAATCAAAATAGCGTTTTAGAATTTGCAGTGAAAGAAATTTCAGTGCTACCAACTTTGACATACTCCTGAGAGCTAAAAAATTGGTACTTTACCATGAAATTTTTGTCACAATATCATCTTTATGTTAATAACACGTGTACCAAATTTAAAGGCCAAAGTTTTTTTTGCCATGAATTCTTTTTTAAAGATTATCTCTATGTTGATAACATATGTTGCCAAATTTCAAGTTCAAAAGATTTATACAAAAAAAGATATTTAATATTTACTAACATGTGTAGTTTTGAGAAACAATTTCACTACTGCCAAATTGACACCCTTCCAAGGGTTGTAAAATTGCTTATTTATCATGAATTTTTGTTTTGCAAAATCATCTCTATATTGATAATATGTGTGCCAAATTTCAAGATCAAAAGATTCATATACAAAATGATATTTGAAATCTACCAAAAATTGAATATGTGTGGTTGTGAGAAAAATTTCACTACTGCCAACTTTAACACTATTCCAAGGGTTGAGAAAAAAACATCAATACCTTAAATGAGGCTGTTTGTTTGTTTGTTTGTTTGTTTGTTTGTTTTGTTTTGTTTTGTTTGTAGCGTGGACAACTTCCTGACCGTGCGTCCTCCGGCCGCGTGCTTGGTACCGTCGGAAAGCTTTCGCCGAGGAGGGGTGCACCGGCTTGGTTTCGTGTCGTTTGGAGCGGTGGTGCAAAAGTTATTGAATTTCAAAGTATTTATTGATTAAAAAATTAGAAAATTACTTTTACTTTGATTTTGGTGGCGTTCTTGGTACTGGGAGTGGAACCGGGAGTAGAACTGGGAGTAGAATCGGAAGTAGAACCAGGAGTGGAACCGGGAGTAGATGAAAATTGGGCCAACAGCACAAGGTCACACTAGTCAATACCTTAAATGAGGCTGTTTGTTTGTTTTGTTTTGTTTGTAGCATGGACAACTTCCTGACCGTGCGTCCCCCGGCCGCGTGCTTGGTACCGTTGGAAAGCTCTCGCCGAGGAGGGATGCACCGGCTTGGTTTCATGGCGTTTGGAGCGGTGGTGCAAAAGTTATTGAATTTCAAAGTATTTATTGATTAAAAAATTAGAAAATTACTTTTACTTTGATTTTGGTGGCGTTCTTGCTACTGGAATGGAACCGGGAGTTAGAAAATTGCTTTTACTTTGATTTTGGTGGCGTTCTTGCTTCTGGGAGTGGAATTGAGAGTGGAACCAAGAATTAGAAAATTACTTTTGCTTTGATTTTGGTGGCGTTCTTGCTTCTAGAAGTGGAACTGGGAGTGGAACCAAGAGTTAGAAAACTACTTTTCCTTTGATTTTAGTTGTGGCAACGACACAGGGCACACTACTAGGAGTGGAACCGGGAGTAGAATTGGGAGTAGAATTGGAAGTAGAACCAGGAGTGGAACCGGGAGTAGATGAAAATTGGGCCAACGGCACAGGGGCACACTAGTTTTACTATGAAACTATCTTTTATGAAATCATCTCTATATTGATAACATGTGTGTCAAATTTCAAGTTCAAGAGATTCACACAAAAAAATATATTCTAATTCTACCAACATGTATAGTTGTGAGAATGATTTTTTATATCCATGTGAAATTTTACCCATAAAATGACACTATCCCAAGAGCTGAAAAGTTCATTCTCACAACTACACATTTTAGTAGAATTCAAATATATTTTTTTGTGTAAATCTTTTGAGCTTGAAACTTGGCATACATGTTATCAATATAGAGATGATCTTGTTATAAAGAATGCCCCAGAATGTCATTTAATGTGCCATCATCACTTTCTGTACATCTCAAAAATGAACATGTATTTGTATAAAAGAAATGATTTTTTTTTTGAACAAATGGAACGGATCATTGCTTTAAAAAAAACTAGAACACCAAATAGCCAAGCCATGAAGGCTAATCAATGAAGAAATAAGAGCAAAACCGAAAAACAAAAACAAAAGCAAGGCGAGCTGAGAAAAAAGGCAAGAAGAGGGACCCTTGCTATTTCTAACAAATGCAATTACCATTCTTGCTAGCTAGGATCAGAGATTTAACCCCTAAAGTCCCATTGTCCCCTTGGGGGACAAAATGGATTTCATCATTATTTCTTGAAACTTTTTGTGAAGATAAAAAAAAACATTAGCTTCATGGGAAAATAATTTTGATTTTAATCGGTATTTGGGAGCAAAAGTTATGGCACAAAAAGTCCTTTTTTTGGTGCGGTGGGCAGAAATCTTTTTGTACAATTTTTTTTTTAAATTTTTTAAATTTTTTCTCTCTCGTAGATTGTAATTTTATCTATTTGGGAAGCTTTGATTCATTCCATTTGGATTTATTATGTGAAAGTTATGGACAATCTTATTTTTGGGGCAATTAGAGCATCTTCTTGAAAACATAACTTGTAGGATTCATTTTTGAATGCAATTTTCCCAAATTTTCAGAAAACATTGTTTGACAAAGGCTAAATTTGCTTGCTAAAACAATCTCACCATTGGGATTATAGTGTTTTTATCCCATCTTAGAGTTCTTAACAATTTAGTTTTTCTTTCAATCTTGGACCTACTTCTATTTAATAATTATTTAAAGAATGAAAGTCAAGTGTATTATTTTTGAAATTTTTATACTAGATTCTCAATTCAATTCTTCAACAAGAAAAAATCAAGTTCAAAGTTTGTGGTGCAAATTGTTTTTACAAATGGATGTCAAAATCACTTGAAATTGCAAGCCAATGTTAAAAAAAACAATTATTTCAAACTTTGAATGCTAATATCTTCTAATCTTATTGTCAAACTTTATGAAATTTGTACCACATGATCTGAGATAAGTTAAGTACAAGATCCTACAGTTAGATTCTAAAAAAAATGTTTTTTCTCTTTTCTTAGATGAATACAGCAAAACTGGCACTTTTGAGTCGTTTTTGACATAAAAATGGCCTTAGGACTTTAGGGCCGGGGTTAAGCCAAATATGGTCAAATCTGGCCTAAATATTTGCCACATCTTATGGGTGCTGGTGAGCCCCAAGTTGAGCCTTCAATTGGGCAACTCAACTTAAGTCAAGATGAACATCCCAAATTGTTGTATGTCTTAGTGAAGTCCAACGGCCATTGATTTTATGCAAAAACCTTGCTATTCCGGGAGATCCAAATAATCCATAGTAAAGACCCTCAAAGCAAGGACTATATGATTTTAAGGTCCTAGAATCGTCTATGAATCAAAGAGCCAAATACGTAGTAGAAAAAATCTAGTCTATCATGGGACCTATGATAAGCTGCACCCCTCTAAGGTGATGAAGTATAGATTGGGCATAATCCCACACTTCTAGGACACTTAGACATGCATTAATCTATAAAATGGATTTTCTTTAATAACTAAGTGGCAACAATTGCAAGTTTTATCAATGCCTACGTCAATCTTAGCTCTCCATGAGTGAACTACTATTGCATTATGCCAGACTGACCATATAAAAGTAGATTCTTTCAGGCTACAATGAGGGAAAGTTGCCTTGAAGAAAAGCCTACATTTGCTCTAAAGGTATCTCCACCCAGTGATAGAGACTGAATCTTAGAAAGCAGAAGGTAATTTTTGGGGACGAAGTTCTTCCATACCAAGATAGATACAGTGTCTTCTATATAGGAGAGCATGCCAATCCATTTTGCAATCTCTGCACACTCACCATGGTCCGTAAAAGAAGGTTAGCCATTCAGAAAAAAACAATCTTAGAACATCTACAAAAAAAATTTTAATCCTTCAAAAAAATTCCATACGATATCTAAATGCCACATTCTTTGATGCGTTGGAACCTCCTTTCACTTGCCAACAAGGAGAAAATATGAAATTAATACACTGGTCTAATAATAGTAAGTAGGCACAGTAGCACTGAAAGTTGGCGGGTTTGGGGTCAGTGCCCCCCTCCACCCCTACCCCGCATCAACCTTACCTACTGTACTAAATTGAGTTCCAGAGTATTTGCAGTAACAGAAAGCTGCTGTCATCAGTCACTGCTTGAAATATTAATTTCAAAAAAGCTACAATGCCGGTACCCAATGATTTTTTCCTTCATAATTACAAAAACAAAACTTTTTAAGGGACACCCAATGTCATTAAAAAAAATGTGAGACCTTTTTATGTTCAAAAACATAAAAAAAATAAAAAAATAAACGTGAGACCTTGTCCTTGCAAAGAAATTCCGTTTCATTTGTTTCAAAAATTTAAAAATAAAAAATGTGGGACCTTGAAGAAACCGACTAAGGGAACTCCCCCCATTCCCGACCACTGACCCATTCCCAACCTATGGGCGCATGTATTTCCGACCATGCTTAGAATGTTTTTTGTTTTTGTTTTCAAGGTTGGAACTAATAAATACGTGACATATGTCCCAAGTTGTGAAAAAAAAAATAGGAAATAATGATTAGATAAAAAGTTATTGAATGATTGGAATTGAAAGACTCTACACATTGGCCATGGGTCCAGCGCACTTTTGCCTCCCAAAATTCATAGTAATTTCAATTCAAGCGGTGAAATTACAAATTTTTTTGCAATCCATGTCATTTCTATTGATGTACCTTTGAAAAATATTTGTTTTGTCTTCACTACTCCAGATCATGTCGGAATTCCTTATTTGGTCGGTTAGGGGGTACCTTACTTCAAGAACTAGAGTTAACCCTTGAGTGCCCCAGCGCCTCAAATATGGCCTCTCCAAATTGAAAGATGTCCTTGTTTAACTATTATAATCTTTTGAACGATACGGTCAAAGGACATGTCCCTTTCCCTCTAGCTCCAAGCTTGTCTCTACTACCAATTGGTACAGTCACTTTATAAGGATCTCTTTTTAGGTGATACTTAGATTACAATGAATTGAAAATGGTCTAAATTTTAGTGAATATGAGTTGGGCACTCAGGGGTCAAGTTAAGTTGCTCCTTTGCTTTTATTTATTTATTTTTATTTTTAGGATAGAGCGTACTCCTCTGCTTTGAAAACATGGACATTGTAATTATTTGTACTTCATTTTACATTCAGTCCCCCAATAAATGTGCCAAACAATAATAATTAGGTAGAACCACCCATAACCGACCGAATAAGGAATTCCAACATGATCCAGAGTAGTAAATATTTTTCACAAGTACATCGATAGAAATGACAAGGATTGCAAAAAATTTGGTAATTTTATCAATTGAACTAAAATGACTACAAATTTTGGAAGGCAAAAAGTGCTCCGGACCCATGGCCAATCTCTAGACTCTTCCAATTTTGACCATTTAATAACTTGTTTCCTAAGCATTATTTCCTACTTTCTTTCTCACAACTTGGGACATGTATCATGTATTTATTAGTTCCAACCTTGAAAAGGAAAAAAAAAGTCATTCTAAGCTTGGTCAAAAATAGAGGCACCTATAGGTCGGGAATGGGTCACTGGCCGGTAATGGGTGGCGTCTACCTTAATACAGTTTAAAAGAGAGTCGTTTCAATCTTAATCTGCCAAGTTGATATAATTGAAATTTCCTATGAAATCACTCACTGTAGCCGCTATACTAAAGTAGTTTGGATAATTCTCGGCTCAGATTGTAGACTTTCAAATATGAATGAACTTTGTTCACTTGTGTAAAAAAAATGAATTTTAACCCCTAAATGCCAAAGGCCTTTTTTGAGCTTTTTAGAAATTTGTTCTAAATTAAACAAATTTTGATAAATATTATCAATTCTTTTGGAATTCTAACCTACAAATTATTGAAACCAAACATGTTAGAGACCACATGGGAAAGAACATACAACAATATCACTTTTGGATTGAAAGATTATATATTTCATTCCAAAAGGACCAAGGCCTTTTTTCTGCCAAAAAACACTCTAAACTACCATTTTTACAACAAAGAAAATTGTTTTTCTTGCGCATTTAACCGTAAGATCTTACACCTAACTAATATGAGATGTGTGGAAAAAATTTCAGAAATTTTGACTGCACAAATTGCAAGATATCTACATTTAAAGTGAAAAAAACAAATTTTTTGGCACATTGCAGGACTACATTACTTGACTATGAACATTCTTAGCCCTGGAAGGATGCGGGGGGCACCTTGGAAATTAGCCTTTCTATTATCGTGTGAATCATCCACTTGGAAAATTCCAACAATACTCATTGGAAGGTCAAACTACTATGCATGACCTTTCATTTTCATACAAAATTCCAAGGATGAACATTGGCATTTCTGTCCTACATGTAAGATTCTCTGTCATCCATTGGACACTTAGTGTCCAAACAACCTTCTTGGGTAATTTTAATTTTTTGCACTACAGAGTTTTGAGCTTCAAATCTTTATGGTGGGAAATTGAGTTGAGAACCTGGGGGAAAAAGAATTCTCCAAAATTTAATTTTCATTCTTAAAAAAATTATTAAGTAGAAGTAGGTACAAAATAGAAGGAACTTCTAAATAATTAATATCTCTAAGATAGAATTAAAATGCACTAATCCCTATGGTAAGATTGTTCTAGCAAAAATCAAACCATGTGGAACTTTTTTTCTGAAAATTGTAAAAATTGCATTCAAAAATGAATCCTACAAGTTATTATTTCAAGAAAATGCTCTAATTGCCCAAAAAACAAAATTGTCTATAACTTTCTCATAACAAATCCAAATGGAATGAATAAAAGCTTTTTATGTAGACAAAAATATAATCAAGGAGACAAAAAAAATTCAAATATTTGAATTTTTTTGCCTTCCCCTCTCCCTTGTTTTGAGCTTATTTGGACATAACTTTGGTTTCTAGGTACTGATTGAAAAAAGAATTATATTCCCACAAAGCTAACCAAATTTCCTATCTTTAAAAAAAGTTTCAAAAAGTCAAGACAAAAATTGAGACCATAGGTACTTGCCCGAAATCCCATATGTCCTCCGAAGGGACAATGGTCCTTCAGAGGTTAATCATGAAGGTGTAAAAATTATGAAAGTGATTTGAAGCCTTTCAATCCTCTTTTCATAGGTCAAATAAAAAAAAATAGTCACCAATCAAGGGCATAATATGCATGACCCCAATCAATATATGGCTTCTCAAAATCTACTTTATAATTTTTTTAGAATGAATTTCTAATGTGATTTTTCCTCCTAGATCTAGCCGTGCATTTGAAGCTCATTTCCAAGAGCCTCAACACTAAAAGATCATGATTTGCAATGAACACCCTTGCGCAAAATGTTGAATCAAAAAGTCATAATCATTCATTTTCAAAAGTAGATTTAACTTCAAAGTATTGCCAATACCAAAATTTGGTGCCTCAAGCATTTAGGTGTTAAATATGATCCCAAAGCTGAATGAGTGCCAAAGCTAAATTTAAGGTAAAATTAAATTCATAGGCATGATCCTAAAGTTCAATACTTCAATGTGTGCTATAGAAAGATTGAATTGCAAAATTAACCTCAAATTGATTATAATAAAGATAATATGACAAACTTAAAAGAATTATAATAAGTAATTGCAACTCCTTCGAAATAACTTTATCATTGATTTCTTTAGTCATTACCCACAAGCTGAATTTTTGCAGTCATTACCATAGCAAACCTCCCCCAAAAATGCAACTAAAATTTCAGTCACAGGAATAGGCAGCTAAAGTTCAAACAGAACTGTATCACTGAACACAGTGGCACTCTTTCCCTAATTCCTCTGTCCCCATTGGCGCCAAAAACCCCTCAGTGCCACATGTCATTATGTGATTGATTTAACGTGACGTGGACCCTCAAAAATCTGACGTGGAAATCCAATCTCCGTACTTTCGTGTTAAATCCGACGCCGTCGCAGACGCACAACAATAGCTTAATGAACACCCTTTGCAAGAATGATAGCATGGATCCCCAATCTGGGTTCGCCGAAATCATAGCTTAGCGTGATCCCCACCTGCCAAGATACATCTCCGAGATTTCCAAGAAGGCAAGCCCCCATGTCAAGAATTACTCCGAATGATTCCTGGGTATGGTTTTTTCAGTTGTTTGATTAAATCTTGTTGCAGCGATTGGAGGTGAGTCGCTGGCTACCCATGTCAAGAATCACTCCGAATGATTCCTGGTTATGGTTTTTTCAGTTGTTTGATTGGATCTTGTTGCAGCGATTGGAGGTGAGTCGCTGGCTATGGCGATGTAATAATTGTATAATGCGGTTTGTTTCTGTTGGATGTCGGTTCTTTCTGCTCGTCTGTTTCTTTCGTTTTGTAGCTATTGAGGTCAGACAGTGTTTTATATTGCGAGCTCGGTGATTTCCATGCATTAGCTTAGCTTCATGGTGGTTGTGGTTGAGACTTCTGTCATTTGGAGATGTTAATTTGATTTGTAGCTCATGAATGTTGATGAGCTGTGGAGGTTGAGTTCCATTGCCCAAATTCTGATGTTGAAAATGCGCTTGAAGGGTAAATAGTCAGTGGGATTGCAGGTGGATTTGGTATGCGGAGGGATTTGCTTGCTTGCTGAGATTTGCATGCTGGGATTTGGTGAGGATTATGCTTAATTTGCAAGAGGGATTTAGTTTTACCAAAGTATAATCCAAGTGGGGTAGCTTAGCCGGGTGTTCCGCGTGGTCTTGACTTCATGAGCGTCTGTTGCCTGGTGGAGTTCCTGTGTTTGACTTGAAAACGCTATAATAGTAGCCCTCTCCAAGGACAGTTATTAGAGTACTCCCTTGAAGGTCTTCCCGAGTGCAGTCAGCTTTCGTTCCGCTCTTTCGTTCCTTCTTTCCTGTTGCATCGCATTTCTTGCCTTTGGAGGCTGCTCCAAGTGAAAGAGAGTCTTCAGTTTCTCGCAGAAAAACAAATATCCTGCAGCGTCACGGATTGCCCAATTCCCGGAAGCTCGAAAAGGGAATCTGCGACTGCGACTTCGGACAAGCCAACGCAGTCTATATTTACCCTCAACTCTATCTGGTGAGAGGGGACTCCTCGGGATTCACGCCCCGTCTTCCACTATTCAAGTATTGAATTCTTGTTCTCATCATCATCAAGTAGGAGCTCTGGCTGTCTACTTTGCGGAAGCGGCCAATCGGCCAATGCTTTTTTTTACTGTATTTGGCATGAATTCTTGCTTCTTCTGGTTATATACCGCATCTTTTTTGTGGTAGGGGGTTCCTACTCCCGTTCCTCCTGTAGCTTTATTTCTGTGGGTACCCACGCCTTTGTCTCACGAGCCACTACTGTTGGTGGTTGCTTGCCCCGGGTCCTTGCAAGTTGATCGGCTCGTCCCAGTATTCCTGGTTCTTGCAATCTGAGGTCGGGGCGGCGGCTTGGCGCGCCCGTAGACCCGTGATTCTCACGAAGACCGCATTGCTTTGCTAAGCTTGGTTTTAGGCAAGGCAAGGCGGTGAAGAGCAGTTGCTGGTTGTGGTACTTGTCCATCTTCTCACTTTCAGTTCTTTTGCGCTCTTTGATCTCCAGTATCCTTGATTCTGTACTTCCAATTTGGGCTCAGGGTTTGGAGGTGACGTTATTGTTCTTCCCCCTTTTTCAGAAAGCATTGTTCTTTCTTGAGAAGGACCATGGATTCCCGCGTTCTGGTTTTCTTGGCTTAATCGAATTTGTGGTGAAGTTAGTTCTTTGTCTCCCACACTTCCTGGTAGTTGGTAGCTCTGAAATTCTCGTGACAGAACCACCTGGGGTATGAAATTGTATATGTAGAAGAGGTTTTAGCGACATTTCCAAGTTCATCTCGAACTCTTTCTGATTTTTGCATTCACGGGAAATTTCTCTGTCCGGTGCAATTTTGTACTGATACGCAGCTTGGTGGGATTCAATTGCAGTGCGGACATTACATTGGCATCATGAGCTCCACAGTTTGCAAGACTTATGGAGATTCTTGAATCTCCGAATTGCTGCTACGCGTCTTGAAAGTCATGCTGAATACTCTTAATCGAGCTGAATTCCTCGCCGCAACTTGGTCATGGCCGCCGCACCACCAAGCGAGTATTAGCGAGTGCGTAACTGCGAAACCCCGAGTTGCGATTGACGAGAATTAAAGTTTTCAATCTGTGGAAGTTCAACCAGCTATTCGAGATGGAAGCGCTCTCCGTATTGAGTTTGAGTGTTTCCCCTCGTCGGAACAACAATTTCGGTTCCATGGAGGACGACTTCGACGAGCTTTCCCTTCCGACGCCATTCACAAGCGCCCCTTCCAGTCCCCGACGCGCCTTCACGAAGGAAGTCGACGAAGCGCCATTAGGCGAGGTTCTTGCTGCGATTCCCTTCGCTTGGGAGCTCGCTCCAGGCACACCAAAGAAGGAGCCTCTCAACATACCTTCAAGCTCTTACGAAACGGAGGAGACGATGCACCAAGGCTCCTCAACCAGCAGCAATTGCACCTCGGACACAACTTCAACCGAGAGCCTGTCTCGCGAGTCTTCCAACACGGAGTTCGAATTCAGCAGCCGTTTCGTGGAGCCATCAGTACGTGCAACAACAGCTGAGGATCTTTTCTCCAACGGCAAGCTTGTTCCGAGCTTACGACTTCCACCACGACTGCAACATCTCCGCTACTCAGACTCTTCTTCCTGCTCAGAGGTCTCCAGTAGTAGCGGCTCCTTCAAGTGCTTTCCGTCACCGCAGGGATCCGTGAAAGTGCCAAACTTTTGTGGATTCACTATGACGACAGACGAGGAGACGACTGTGCTGGGAATGCAGGAACGGAAGCACAGGCCGTTGTCTCCCCTTCGATTCCTTAACCGTGAGCATTACTTCTCCAGCGACAGCTCGAATTCTTCAGTGTCATCGTCTTCTTCTCCTTCGTCTGCTTCTGGCGGGTCTACCAATGCGGGTTCACCCCAGGATTCGCCTGCTGAGAAGACGAGTGTGCAAGGTGGTATGTTGAAGGAGCTTTTGTTCACCGACATGGCTATGGCGACGGGGAGGAATGAGCAAATGAAGCCTCGACGAGTGCAGTCGAGGATGGAGTTGTTGAAGGAAAAACAGGAGAAGTGCAATGGGTTTGGCGATGCGGAGAACGTTGCTCTTACTCCGCAGCTGTCCCGGTCCAATGCAAGATCCAGGTGCGTTTTTCGACTTTGACAATGTCTTTGGTTTACCTTCTTGCTGTTCAATAGGGAGTTTTTTTGTGAATTGGCTCTCTGACTCGACAGTTTTTAGATTAGATCGGTGATATGTGAGCTTCCTTCTTGCATTGTTGAAAGAATGTTGAATCATAGCTTTATCTTCGCCTATACTCAAGTTGCAAGCACTCTCATGAGCTCTGTGATGTGGCTTCCTATTCTGAGTTCATTTATTTTACAAATAATAGGTCAAGTGTCATGATTCTCTTTGCCTTCCTTCCCAGAGTTGGTAGGATCCGAGATCCAGTAGTTTGCGATCCGCTCGGTTCTGGATCTTTCATTGCTGTGCCCTCAGTCTCGTCTTAATGGCTTTCAATCATGATATGTGGGGCTGGCTATATTGAAAGAGTGGTTTGATTGATTCATGTCAGGCGTGCTCCTATCCACGCGAAGGAGAACGTCGGAAGGGCTATCTTCTCCAACCGGTTTGGAATGCTGTGCAGCTGCCTAGGAATGCTTCCTGAAAGTCCTTGAGAACTCCGCTCCGCTTGCACGAAATTGGGTTCCTTCTGCTCCAGTGCCTCAATATACTAAATGCCGTTGCCAGAGCATCACATGAAAGACGAGACTGTTAGAAGAGCACTGTTGTGTTTTGCAGTGCAGGAAGGAAACTGAAGTAAAGGTATATAGACATGATTATAATACCAAAGAAAATGGAAGCGAGGAATAGAGTAATATGTATCCTTGCTTTACTGTACAAAGACATCGCGGGAAGTAGGAAATCAGAGCTGATTTTTTTTATTTTTTTTCTTGTTAGGCTAAGTTCTGGTGAGCAATACCTGAGTACAAGGCGTAATTATGCAGCCTTTCTATGGGACATGTTTTTTTTTTTCTTATTAATTCCATCGACTTTCATATGAACTTATCACACACTGACTTTGTTTCAGGAAAACAAACCGAACTAAAGGCCTTGTCATGATTCGACAGACTGTACCTGTCGCCAAGTCAGTAGGCAAGAGTCTCTCAACCAGGAGTGTTTCTCAGAATAAAGTATGAATAAAGAATCCTCTCTTCATATTCATGTCTGAAAATTTCTCCCATTTGGTGAACAGTCTTCATGGTCGTGACGTAAGGACTTCCCCTGTTGAAGTACTCATTGTGATCTCCCTGCTGAGTAGTCTAGTTACCGGTCGGTCTCGAGAGCTCTTTCAATAAAAGTCGACGCTTGCGAAGTCCCTGCACAGCTAGAAAAATATTTCATTAAAAGTGGACGCATCTTGCGAAGTCCCTGCACAGCTAGAAAAATGGAAGTAAAAAATAAAAACAGAAGTAGAGTGGCCTTCCTGCTGGAGAGCTTGAGCTCAATAAGTGACTGATGATTCCCGCAAGGTCCTTTCAGATTGCAAACACGAATTTGTAGCTGCCAAGTGCCAATGCAGAGTTACTGACTCTTATTGGAGAGGGACCGCAGTGAGTGGCGGACTGACATTATTCTACGTTATACAGCTGAGCGTGGTGGGTCTCTCGAGAGTGATATTGAGACCAAGTCCTAAGTTAGAATGCTTCTCTGATAAACGGCCTCTTCACTGAGTTGTATAAGCTTCCTCTTTAGTTTTTTAGTTTTTTTTTGAAACACTTGGACAATTTCCATTGCAAGCTGCACAGTTTTTGAAGATTTTTAGACTACCGAGTATGGGGGGCGACGTAATAGTGTTGTAGTGCCGTACGCTCATCAGTCACTTGTTGACTCTTTGACCGAAGGGGAAAAGCTCTTCCTCTTAAGTCTTAACCACAGAAGGACGGTTTGGTCACCGTGGACTAATCAACCTTTTTGGTACAGTGTGAATCATTTGCTTAAAAAAACACGAAAAGTATGCATGGGAGGTCAAATTACTCTGCAAGACCTTTCCTTTTCACACAAAATTTCAAGGATGAACATCTGCACTTTTGTCCTACATAGAAGGATTATATGTTGTCCATTGGATATTTAGTGTCCATGGCATCCTTCTAGGGTCAACTTGCATAGACAAAAAGCTACTTTTGTAGTAAATGTACTAAGTGAAAGTTGAGAAAATTGCTACTTTAACCCCTAAAGGTTAGAGACTATGTTTTCACCAAAAACGCTCCAAAATTGCCATTTTAGTACAAGTATCAAATTTTAGAAGAATTTTGGACATATGTAACCATAGGATCTTGTAGTAAGCTAGTTTGAGAAGATGTAGAAAAAACTTCAGAATTTTCCATTGTACCAAATTGCAAGATATTAACGTTTGAATTGACAAAATCCCTTTTAGGAGACTTGCAAAAAACCAGTCAGCTGCACTTCACAAGGTGCACTTCACAATTAAAAAAAATTTAGATTATTTGACTACATAGTTTAGGAGATATTTGATTTTGAAGTTTTTCTTGGGTCAATGGAAATACAAGGCACTGCACTTTGAAGGAGCATATCTTTGTGAGAATATTTTGAAAGGATGCCTTTTTGCGCTCAATGAAAGATAAGAGAGTTGAAAACGTACATAAAAAAAAATCATAACATTCAGTCTATGCCCAAACCAAACACAAAAAAACGAGTTGTAAACTACACTACACTACTTAACCCCTAAAAGCCCTTTGTCCCTATAGGGGGACAAATGGGATTTTGGACAAGGACCTAGGGGTGAATTTTTGTCTTGATTTTTGAATTTTTTGAAGATAGAAAAATTGCTAAGCTTTGTGGAAATATAATTTTTTTTCAATTGGTGCTCGGGAAAAAAAGTTATGACCTAAACTCAAAATAGAGGATGGGGGGGGGGGGGGGGGGGGGGGGGGGAGCAAAAACAATTTTTTATTTTTTATATTTTTAATTTATATTTTTTTCTTATAGATTATATTTTTGTTTATCTGAAAAAGCTTTGATTCATTTAACTTGTAGGATTCATTTTTGAATGCAATTTTTACAATTTTAAAAAAAAGAAAGTTCCACAAGGTTTAGTTTTTTTGCTAGAACAATCTCGCCACTAGAATTAGTGCTTTTTAATTCCATATAAGAGATATTAATATTTTAGATTTTCCTTCTATCTCATACCTACTCCTATTTAACAATTTTTTTAATAATGAAAATTAAGTTTTTTTGGATTTTTTTTTTCCTTGACTCTCAACTCAATTCTCCACTATAAAGATTTAGAGCTCAAAACTCTTGAGTGAAAACCATTTTGAGTTAAAACTCTTGAGTTAAAAATGTTCAAAATCATAACATATAGTCCCACAATGTACTGAAAAACTTGTTTTTTTCACTTTAAACAGTTATCTTGTAATCTATGGGGTCAAAAACTCTGAATTTTTTTCTACACATTCTCATACTAGTTAGGTGTAAGATCCTACGGTTAGATGCACAAAAAAACATTATTTCAATTTTTTATATTCTTTGCTATAAAAATGACAAATTTGGGTGTTTTTTGGCAGAAAAATGGCCTTGGGCTTCTAGGGGTTAATTTTCAAAAATTTCAAAAGGCGGAGTTTAACTTGGAACTTGATGAAACCACCGCCATTGGATTTGTATTGCAATCTATTTTCTAAAAATAAATTTAATTTTTCAGTAAACTCAAAAAACAGAGGCAACGATCAGAAAATGGTTGCTTGGGTCATTAGGGGTTAAAGTAGGAGCACCCAAAACCAAGAGTGTATCCAATTGTGTCACTTTCTAGACATGATAGTCATTTTAGAACTTCAATCTAGGCAGACTATAAATAGCTTATTGTTTGCATGTTGACCAAAATAATAAGCATGTTGACTATCTATGGTCTACCTGAATTTACGTTCTAAACTGACTACCTTGCCAAGAAAGTGACACAATTGGGTACACTATTGATTTTGGGTGCTTGAACACAGTAGCTTAGTAGTGAAATTGTATAAACAAGTTACCATATTCGATGTGCATGTACCTCCATGAGAAAGCTGTCCCTGCACTGCACTGCGTTGCTACCTTCACTTGCAGTTCACCAAATGCGTTCAGGGAAGGTGGAAGTCTCCGTAATTCCGTATACGTCCGTCCCTCTGAGCAGCAAGCATTTCTTCATGCATGTGAAGTTGCCAGAATTAACAAAGTGGCAGGCCAAAGAGTTGGGTACAATTGTACGAAACCTAAGTTCATGCCTGAGTTTCAAAGTTATGTATTAGATAACCGACGAGCCGCGGTAGCGGCGAGTAGGTTATCGGACGTAACCTGTTGTTCACTTTTTAATCACAACCTTTGATCTTCATGATCCAAGGGTGTAGGAAGCAAGTTGAAAGGAGAGAAGGTTATGAGTAACAACTTGTAATGGCAATGGTGATGGGTTGCCAATGGGATGGTGCCACGTGAGTGTTGAAAACGCAACAACCGGTTATGAAGGGGAAGCTGCTTGCAATTGAGGATCTCATTGTTTGTTTTGCCGATGTAAGGTAACTGCACCTTAAGTCACATAGTTAAGCAATTCCGCCTGATTCAGCATGGTTTGTACTATTATTAATATTGAATTGTGTTTGTGGGGTCCCATTGGTAGTCAAAAGGAGATACTAGATTCTCATAGAATGCATTTTTTGGACACCAAGTGAATAAACGACGAATTTCCAAAGTGTTGAGAATAAGGTAGGAGGTCCTCGAATGGAGCGGGTTCTAAATGCGTCCCCTATTGAGGAATGAGTGACATATTCTCTCAAAAATCTACTACAATCATTGATGAGGTAGGTGGGCTTAAATGGTCAATTTATGGACCTCCTATCTTAGGTGTATCCAAAAGCAATCATAGAGTCATATGAATAGTGGAAGTACATTTTAGGCAAGAATATCCACTGTGCGCTTTTAGGAACCGTGCAATTTTAGGTGTAGTTACCATAATAAGCTTTAGCTAATTGAAATTGACTTGTATGGGTGATTGACTGCACATCGTTCATTACCTACTTTGGTGACGCAATTCTATGAATCACGTCGTACACATACTACCAGCAACTTTGTTTTGGCTATAGATTTCCAAATTTCAACAATTTATTTTGGTATACTTTAGGTATAGTAGAACCACCTATAGTCCTCCACTTAAGCAATTCCGTGCATGTTTTGGAGTAGTAGAAGGCAATGTAAATTTATTGCATGTAGAAAGATAGAAATGACGGACATTGCCAATTTTTTGTGATTTTTTTCCTTAATATTCATATTTTTATGAATTTTGGAAGTCAAAAGATGGCCTCCACCCATACCCAATATATAGAGTCTTCCAATTCCAATCATTCCATAACTACTTTCCTACTTCCTACTTCTTGCTCACTACATCAAGACATGTATCATGACTTTATACTATATTGAATAGGGATATTAAGGGGGCCAAAAAATTATAGGGGATTTATAATTGTGGAATACTATAGATGTTTGAAACAGGATGTACAGCCCGTGGACATTTCAGTAACTATTGATGTACAACAAAGGTAGATAATTATATAGTGTGAAATGTCAATTAATTAGTATAGGTCCCTTTAAAATCTCTATTCCATGTAGTTGCAAGATGATGCCATGTAAGGGTGCAAGTAGGATTTCTATCCAAGTGTGTGACAACACTTTTCACCTCTTTCCCAGCACAAATAAAGTGGGTAACCCCCAAATCATTGCTCTTTGATATTGTGCCTCGTTATTATTATTAGACTATTCAAATTTTCATATTTTCTTGTTGGCACTTGAAAGGAGGTTCCAACAAACCAACAAATGCGACATTTGGATATTGTATACAAAAGTTATGAAGGAATAAAGTTATTTTTAGTAGAGGTTCTAAAATTGTTTCTTCCACATATGTATGTATTGATTTTGGAGATTTACACAACGTGATGACGGTGGTTTTAGGTAGGATGCAATTTGGAGGTACCTACTTTATATCCTAACCTCTTTGATATCACATCCTATGTATTTTTCATCAAACGGTGCCAAAGTTTTAATTTGTGGCAATTTAGCAGTACATTGCAACAAGCAATCAAATACAAATGAAATGATAATGTTCTCAACAAGTGCAAAAAAGGGTTCTACATTCACTTCCTAAATCTTGTGCCCACCAACAAGTTTTTAATTCTCAAAGAACGATAGATTGTCACAATGTTGCAAAACTCTTTGATTCCATGCATTTTAGATTGAAACCCTATAATATTAATGAGGCTGGGAGGTATGTAATCTAAGGAGTTGTAGTAGCTTTAATCCCCTTAGGTCAAATGGGTCAAATAGTGTCTTTCAGATATTCAACATATTTGCATCAAAATTAAAAATATTCAATTCTTTAGTTGGATAAAATATTCAAATCCAACTAAAGAATCTTTTGCAATACCTGTGTGAAAATGTATAGAAGAAATTTCAAAAGTTTTGAATTAGTGGATTGTTATATATATGTATTTGTATTCATATTGACCTAAATTACAACTATTCATAGTGACAAGATAACCAAACCATGTAATATATGTACTATATTGTTGGGAGTCATACATTTATGTGGGACACAATTTCAATACATTATAAAACTGGTTTATAAATGTATTGATGTGTTGATGTTATGTTAATAATAGATGTATTCAGATGAGACCAATACTCTCACGATCAGTTAGCCTTACTAAAAGTATTTTCACCATCAGCAATAAAATATAATATACAAAACAACTAGGTCTTCTTTTCTTTCTAGGCTACCACTCAAGGTTTGAATCTTTTGTCATTGAAAACAATAGAGGTATGGTTCAAAAGGATGATGATTTTTTATTTTATTTTTTTTATTTTGTAGAATTTCACACGGATATTGGAGCCTCAAAATAATGGTTGTCATTACTGGCTTTGGAAAATGAAGCGAACTTCCCATTGCTAAGTGCCTTCATCAAAGAGATGACGTAAATCAAGTGGAATACAGAACGTGATGTCTATAGTGTTTGCTATCACAAAGAGCTTGCATTGGTAATGATACCTTCATGGCTTGGCAACATATCTTTCAATAGGGCCTTGCCTTCAAGAAACAAACATCTTTTGTGTAGCATCAACAAGTTTTAGATGGTACATGTTCCATGGTCAATAGAGAACGAAGTTGAAAGAGGTAGATTTTGGAATTATAAATCTTGAAACCAAGCAACAAAAAATAGATACTAAACAAAATACCCTATAGTAAAAAAATTCTAAAATCCTACAGTTCAATCCAAAAAGCCCCATGAAATTCTAATTACAAAGAAAGAAAAGTCACTTTCAAAATTTATTCTATTTTATTCATAAATTCATTTAAATATGAATTAAATAAATATTTAAATATTTTTGGATATTCAAATATATACCCTCATAAAACTATTATGTAAACAATAATTGTAACACAGATCAAGTGCCACAATCAACATCAAATATGCAATCAAAACCAACCTTCTTTATTTACACAAATGTCACATGAAGTGGTATTGGATCCACTTCACATTGAATTAGAGTATTAAATGGACATCCTTAGTTATTCATCTTAATTTGAAATGTTTTTTTATCAAAATTTGTCCAACTTAGGATTTGAGTGTTTATGTGGAAAGAATTCTTTGGCTTCGCATTCTTGTCAAGTCAAGTTTTGTGAGTGTTTTAGAGAGAGTTGTATAAACTTTCAAGTGCTTTCTAAGAAGTTTAGATTGTTTTTGAAGTGATTGGAAATGAAAGAAAAAACTTAGAAAGTTCCAAAAGTTAGTCCACAAAATTTTCATTTTCCTTCTTTGTGGTAGCAATTTGAGGAGAAAGACAAAATTTCAACTTCTATGTAGTTATTCATATTCGTGGTACTAGTAGAAGAGTTGAAGGCCATTTTCAAACCAAATTTATTAGTTTGAAAATTGTGAGAACTAAGTGAATTTTAAGGAAGATTTAGGGATTTAGTTTTTTTGTCATTTGGGGGTTGAGTCTCTAGTCAAAGGTTTGTGTTTTTTGTAATCTAGAAATTTTAGATATTTTCAACAACCAGCCAAATTTATAGATTCCAAAAATCTTTAAAACTCCTAGATTTATTAAATTTAAAAAAAAATGATATTCATGAAAATCTTTATAATTCTTAGACTTCAGAATATGAGAGTCTTTGACTAGAGGCTCAACCTCCAAACTGATGGCAGAAAACTCAAATCCTATATCTTCCTCAAAAATCACTTAATTCTCAAGATTCTCAAACCAATAAATTTGTCTTCAACTCTTCTAATAGTACCACAAATATGAGTAACTAAATAGAAATTGAAGTTTGTCCTTCCACTCAAAATTGCTACCACAAAGAAGGGACATGAAAATTTTGGGGACTAACTTTTGGAACTTTCTAAGTTTTCTCTTCTAGTTTTAATCACTCCAAAAACAATCCAAACTTGCTAGAAAATGCTTGAGAATTCCTACAAATCCAAGCCACACTCAAGAAATCAAGTTAGTATCAACTCAAGAATTTGTTATACCACAAACCTTGAAGAAGAGGATTTTTGTTAAGTGAGAAACTAAATATTTACATGCATAAAGTCAAGCCACTCTTGCTATACAATAGGAGAATCCAAGAGTGCAAGTGTAAAAGAAGAAGTAGACTTTACTAAATGATAGACCACCATCTTTAAACAAAGTTAATACACAATTCATAAAAATTAACTTGACAAGGATTTCAAATCCATATAAACACCCAAATCCGAAGCTAAATGAAATTTGGAATTTGAATGAAATTCATCCCACACTAAGATGAACTCCTATAGGAGTCCATTAATACTCTATTTTCCCATAATAGTCCCAATGCCACTTCACGTGAGAAAATTCATTATTTAGTTTTTTACTCCGTATTATATAAATTTATAAATATAAACATTGGAAGATGAATGAGCATGTACAAAAAAGTGCAAAACTTCTGTAGTATATGAAAGGTCACACAAATTATTTCATACTAATAGTATTTATAGCTTCTCTTGACATTGTTTTTTTTGTCCTAGCTTTCATTCTATGGCTTTGGCCATGGATTCAGTCATGGTTTCACTTATTGGGCTTCAATTCATGATTCATGATTCAAGTCCTGTCTATTGCACCTTACATTCATGAATATAGAAATAGATATAGACCTAAAAATATGACCCAAAGAAATTTGTCACTAGAGTTTATAAATAAATTTGCACTCTGAAATATACATTTATAAACTTATAAATCTTTTATTTTTATTGAAATATAATCAATTGTAGGTGAAAGGTCAAAAAAATATTTGAATACACAACATAATTATGAATAAATTTGTGCTTGAAAATAGCACTTCAACATTCCAAGTTCTATTTTATTTTTATTAAGTCCAATGATGACCTTCAGTTTGAAATTGATTTAGCTTATTCTTAAGGTGTTCTTTGGGATTTATGTCTCGGCATATGTAGGATCCACTTTGTGACCATGGGTTGCCTTTGACACATCGCAACTAAACTGAAACAAAGCTAGGACAAAAATAGTGGGATAAAGCCAAGACAAAAATAATAGAATTTCAAAGTCACAAGACTAAAATTGAAGCCTATAATGTCTTTTTAATTGAAAAAGTTCACAAAAATTTGAGGGAACCAATGAGAACCTTTGAAGTTTGTTTAACCTCTAAAAGACCAAGGCCATTTTTCTAGCAAAACCACTCAAATATGCCATTTTAGTTGCTGGGAAAATAAAATTTGAATATTGGCCTATAACTTCAAATGGGTTTGACCACCATCTATGGAAATGTTTTTACTATGGACTTTGATTTTAAATTTTTCTGTGTTTGAAAAATTGAGTTGAAACTCTAGGAATTTAAAAAATATATATTAACAGCTCTAAGGTGGGCCTTAAATACAATAATTAAAAATGGTGATATTGTTTTTGCACTCAAATTTAACCTTGTCAAACAATTTTTTTCTTAAATCGTGAAATTTGCATTCATGAATGAATCCTATAAGTGATTTTTTCAAGAAAATGCTTAGATTGCCCGAAAAACAAATTTGTCCTTAACTTTCTCATTATTGGTCCAAATAGAATGAACCAAAGCTTCACATGTAGACAAAAATATAATATTTCAGAAAGAAATTAATTTATTTTGAGTTTTTGCAAATGTTTTGTATTGCTTGCCAAGTTCAATTCTAGGCACCGATAACAATAAAGATTATATTTTTTCAAAGCTAATAAGTTTTTCTATCTCATGAGAAAGTTTCAAAAAATTTCACCAAAAATTGAGGTCATAAGAACCTACATAAAATCTATTTTGTCCCCCAAGGGGACAATGGTCTTTTAGAGGTTAATTTATGAAATCAATGCCAAAAAGAATTGGAATAAAAAAAAAGAGAATATGAGAGTTGAAAGTGATTTCATCCAACTAATGGGGTTTGGATCTTTGAGATTTTTATTTTGACAAATATAGGATCCAATGCTGAGTTCCCTATGACAAATTCTCAGTTACCAAGACTTCAATATCAACTAAAGTCTAGAGACTTATAATCCTGAAAGAATGAGCCTATTACCACTTTTTTTGAATTTTGTTTGCAAGTACCTATGAATGTGATTTTTTGCATTTGTTTTTCACATATGTGATTATATCATCTAGTAGTCATAAGAAATTTGCATCATTTTGTAAAAAATTAGAAATTATTGTGGAATTTTGAATAAAATGTGAAACAATTCATATCCAATGTAGTTGATGCTCAAAAACTCTGAAACTTTTTCCACAACATTAGGAACTTCAAGGCATGTGAATATGGTGCCACGATGGTGCATTGAAATGTTATAAGATAATTTGGTGCCAACCTCTATGCCAACTTAGTATCAAAGTGATTGGATAAAATGACACTGAAATGACCTTTGTTGTCAAAAAGGTGGCCTCTAGTACCAAAATGGCACCAAAACAATCTGGCAAAACTTTTATGATATGATGAGGTTTATAATATAATATAGTATAGAATATCATGATGCAAATTTTGTAGTAATGTAATTCTAAAATTAAGAAATCAACATGGTTATAAACTTGTGAAGTTCAAATTGCTATAAATTTCCAGTGACAACCTCTAGATTGGAACTAGTTAAGCCATTTATGGAGTGACCTTTGGGATTTCTATATTGATTTATATAGGCTCCACTTTGTGACTATGCAGTCCATTTGAAGTCACGACTAAGAACATGCTGGTATGAAACCAAGTGACCAAGATGAAAACAACGTTATGAAGCCACAACAAAAATAATGGAATTTTGAAGTTATACAACTAAAATTGAAGCCCGGAGAGAATCCAATGTCTATTCAATGGAAGAAATTGAAAGTTTTGTAAAAGAACTAATGGGAACCTTTGAGGCTCAATTCAATTCTTGAAACCAAGGTGAAAAAATTTTGGAATTTAAAAAGAAAAAATATGAGAGTTGAATAGATTCATTTTGCAACCACGGGATCCAAGTGTATAGGGAGTTTAATGTCTTTTCAATTGAAGGAGTTGAAAAGTTTTTTGTGGAAACCAATCCAAATTATTGGGAGTCAATTAATCTCCAAAATAAATGTCAAAAAATTGGATTGGAGTTTGGATTCAAAAAATATGAAGAATTGAAAGGGTTCACTTGCACCTATAGGTTCTGGATCTTTGGGATTTCTAGCATTAACAAGTATAGAGTTCAATGCCAAGCTATTGGTCAACATATACTTTCAAAACTCAACATAATGAGTTTAGAGTTCCAAGGCTTCCTTGTCAACCAAACTCTAGGGACTTTTAAACCTCAAAAAACAAGCCTAAAACTATTTTTTCAAACTTCATTTTGCAAGTACCTATGAATGTGATTTTTGTATTTATAGGATTTTAAATGTTTAAGATGTAATTACGTGCTTTATATTGGTTTTAAAAGTCACTTTATTTTGGATTTTTTTTAAAATTACATTTAATTTTAAAATAAAAAGTGAAACAATTCATATCAAATGTAATTGTTGCTGAAACAAAAAAAAAATCTCTCCACATTTATATTATAGTATTGAACATTATGGTGCATATTTTTTTATAGTGTGATTCTAAAATTTAAAAAATATCATTTTTTGGTTACAAATCTACTTTTGTAGATTTTAAGTCAATATTTAAGAAAAAATTATCTATATTAAGTAGAATTGCAAATGCATAGCCTAAGAGTATCAATGAAAAATTGATTTTTTAATAGAAATCTAATGCTTTCTTGGCTCCAATATTTATGTGTCATTGCCAAGGTCTTATGATCCCCTAACAAAGACCTTAACATTCAAATGGGCATCACTTGTAGCACAAAAAGCATCGGAGTCCTAGTTTGTTAGCACAAAAATAATGCAATTGTGGGTGAAGGAACATACTAATTATTTGAAGTAATAGTTGTGGTTGCACTTGTGTGCCTTCATTTCATGCTTCAATTATATGCCATGATGATTCTATTGATTCTATGCCTACATTGTGGCTTTATTTCATGATTTTAATTGCGTCCTCAAAAAATTTAGAAATCAAGTTTTGTTTACTTGTCGCTTCACATATATTGCACCCTATACTGGAATTTGTTTATACAAAAATAGATATCACCAAATATTGGCTAAATTAGTTTTGAATCAATAGTCATCATTGGAATTTGTTTTTTTCATGAAAACAAAGGGTCGCTTCAAAAAAACATAATATCTATACTAGAAATTTATTCTTGTCTGTACTACCAGTGAAGCCCATTGAAGATTGAAAATTCCAAGGCTCTTTGACCTTTAGTTAAAAATTCCAAAAGAACAGTTTTAGAAGATAGGTCGTCTTTCTATGGTCTAGAAAACAAACATGTAGTGGAACATCAAATTTAACCCCTAAAGTCCCAAGGCCATTTTTCTGTCAAAAATCACTCAAAACTGCTACTTTTGTTGCGTTCATCTAAGAGATTAGAAAAAATATTTTTTTTTAGAAACTAACCGTAGGATCTTATACTACACTTTTTACAGATCATGTAGTAAAAATTTTGTGATGTTTGACCATATGGATTGAAAGATATCAGCATTCAAAGTGAAAGAAAAAGTTTTTTTCAAGAAGATGCTCTAATTGCCCGAAAAACAAGATTGTCCATAACTTTCTCATAAAAAGTCCAAATGAAATGAATCAAAGCTTCCCAAATAGGCAAAAATATAATCTATTTTGCAAAAAATTTAAAAAGATTAAATTAAATTTTTTGCAAAATTTTTTTGCTGTCCCCTCTCCCCTGTTTTGAGCTTATTTGGGCATAACTTTTGCCCCCGGGCACCAATTGAAATAAAAATTACATTCCCCAAAAGTTAATAAGTTTTTCTATCTTATGGGAAAGTTTCAGAAAGTTTCATTAAAAATTGAGCTCATAGGAACCTGCCCAAAATCCATTTTGTCCCCCGTAGGGACAATGGGACTTTAGGGGTTAAACAAAGCATGAAGTAAAAGCTACAGTGGTCATAGAAGTGAGTCAATTATATATGCCAACAGGTAAAGCAATTTCCGTTGGAAGTGATAATTGTTGAAGGTTAAATTTTGCTTTTTCACCAAAATCTATGTCATATGCAATAATCTCTTCATAATTCTAAAAGAAGCATTAAAAAGAAGATTATTACAAAAGTCATGATAAGATTTTTTCAATTTCCATCTCAATGTAGTCATCTCCGCTAATTTTCTTATAACAATTCACTTATCTTTTTATTTTAGAATGTTTGTTCAAAAACCTTTGATTCATAATATAATGAGAAATAGTTTAGTTTTTGAGAATATGGTATTGTTTGAATTGATGCTAAATAGCAAATTTGTTGAATTTTTGTGGCAAAAAAATCTTAAAACTTTGAATTAATTTAAAAGTTCCTATAGATTATTTTTTCTGTATAGGCACAATTGATTCAACTAATTAATATTGCAATCACTCCTAAAAGAATGGTGGTAGCCTTAATATCAGTTCCTCGTGGCAATGCATTTGCTATTTTGTGTTGATTCGCAAGGTTAAATAAGTGGGCAATGGCATGACTCACTATTACAATTTCAGCCATTTGGATGGCTATATTTTCATCTTTACTCATCTTCATTCAGAATTTGAAAGCGTTTTTGAATTTAATATTCAATTGTAGCAAACGAAAGATGTTACTATGTTTCTTATGCAACATGGTGGTGTTGCAAATGTTGCAATCATTGTTCTACTACTATAGTATTGGTTAAAATGCTTAAAGTGACGCAAATAGTAGACACTAACTTACTCAAAAATTAGCTTTGCTACAACTTTCCAAATCTCATGAACTATGTAGAACTAAGAAATGAATGATTGAGAAAGTTGAATCATTTCTAAGTCATTGAATTAGGTATCAAAAGCAATGTAAAAGTGGATTTTTGTCTAATCCTAGAGCGCCGCTGGTGCCATTCCGTGGTGTTTCGATGACAACATTGTAAGATGGAAAGACTTCAAAAGCACTTTTTCATCTATATTTTTCTTGTGGACCTTTCCTGGTTCTAAAGGATATTCAATTGAATTTGTAGTTTTACAAGTGTTTGTCTTCACGTAAATGAGAAGTTAGTAGAAAAAATGGATCATACAATATGCTATTTTAGTGTACTTTGAGAAGTTGTTGCTCCTTCTTCCAAATCTGAAATTTCTCTACAAAAATGATTTTTTTGAGTTTGAGTCCAACTAACAAAATGAATGTCATCTAC
The DNA here is from genome assembly GCA_963969595.1 of Neckera pumila. Taxonomy (NCBI): domain Eukaryota; kingdom Viridiplantae; phylum Streptophyta; class Bryopsida; order Hypnales; family Neckeraceae; genus Neckera; species Neckera pumila. The sequence continues at coordinate 48,013,269 of OZ018408.1, read as the reverse complement.
TCTAGTTTCTACTCCAATTTGAGTTTGAAAAAAATACAAATATTGAATATTTTATTGGAATTTGAAAATTGGGTGTATTTTCAATGTCTATTATTTTCTAATCATACAATGATACGGAAATTGAATTTATACTATGATGTTTGTCATTGTAGAATACACACATGGTGAAATTTTCATATTTCTTGAAGTAATTTTCTATTTGATGTGATTTTTTTTTTTCACTTTTTCTTCAAAAATTCTCAAAAAAAAAGTTTCCCACAAAAAAATCTAAATTTTTTGATCAAATATAGAAGACATGTAATTTCATCTTTGAAAAATAAATATAAAAAATTTCATGTATATCTTGTTGCAAAATGGTAGCAAATCGAGTGATGGGCAGTGAGGTTTGAAATCAATGGTCATGTGTCCGTCATTTAGGGGTTAATCTTGAATATTGGGCCCACCTCCATAGTCATCAAGAACGCAATTGTCTTCCCAACAATATGAATATGTGCATTCTTTGTTTTTGGAAGTCATTCATTTAATGTCCTCTGCATCCTTACAAGATTGAACTCTAATGGGATTGGCACCCTATTAGCAATTTGAAAAGGTATGTGGAGGAACAATGGATAGAAGTCTCAATAACATGAGCTAAGTTCACCTTGGAAGGAAGGAGCATATAACCATTTCATATGTTTCAATTTTTATATTGCTTTGTTTCCTCTATTTTGCAACTAAGTTTGAGGAAGAATTATTTTATTTTATTTTTCAAATGTGAAATTACATGTCTTCTATAAGTAATAAAATTTTCAGATGTATTGATGATGATTTGTGACTTTTTGAAAAACAGTTTTGAGAAATTCATATCTAATATCTAATACAAAATTAGTTCAAAAACTCTAAATTTTTTACCATAAATGTGCATTGTAGCGTCATACAATTTTATCATTCTATAAATAGAAATTTAATAGGCCATGGTAATACACCTAATTTCAAATTATAATAAAATATTCATTATTTTATTTTTTTTAAATCTCAAATTGGAAAAAAAAAATGAGATTTAACTCACATTATTTTGCTGGTTGGAATCAAATTATAAAAATTCCATTTTCATAGGTGAAAATAAACTCTAGTGCAAGGAGATAGAGTTTTCAAATACACTACAAGGTCATATGTGGCATACACCCAAATTCATACAAAAATATGCAACACCTATGATGATGTTTTTTACCACATGTGGAAAAAACAAGTGGACCACAAACCAAAATCAATATGTGAAAAAAATTGAATTGCATCCTCTAGTAGGCATTCAATGTCATTTCAAAGCCAAGATTAGGCTCCTCAGGCATTCAGATTAGGCTAACAAAGGATTGAATTGTTGAAGTAGAGATCTTCATAGAGTAGAACTAGGTACCAAAGTAGATAACTCACATCCAAAACGCAAGTCAATTTCTTATTTTTCATTTTCTAGGTGCAACTCAAAATTGACTTTTTTTAAACAAGTCATCTCTATTTTGGCAGATTACATTTACATATACCATTTGTTTTTTGCTATCCTAGAAAATAAATTATGGTAGTAGTGCAATGGTTACTCTAAAAATAGTTTCAAAATATTGGCAAATTCATGAATACAATAGTAGGTGCAGATTGCAACATTCACTTAGTAAAAACATTTGCACAAGCAATTTCTTTAGAATTAAATTAGCAATTTAGAAAATGTTTTCAATTTTAGACAATAAATGAGCAAACCATGAATTTCTCTAGCTATTTCAATGATTATATTGAAGGTACAAAATTTGGCATAAGCATCACTTATCACGAGAAAATGCAAAAGTATAATGCACAATAAATTTAAAACATTCAGATCAAACTAAGGTAGTTACTAACTAAATGAGAAGGTTGTACAAACATATAGAAACTAAAGCCAAAATTTTATGGAAAATACATTGGAAACAAGCATACCAAAACTACTTACAAAGCCCAATCTCTAAATTTATCACCTCACAGAAGTGCCAATTGCACCACCACATACTATTCATCACAACAAAAATTAAAAATTGTCTCACAATTAGCAAAAATTTGCTCAATTTAAGAGCCTTGACTGGGATGTGAAATTGTGCTTACTTAGAGCATTTTCAATGTAGAGACATTGTATTATCTTTGCACCAGATTGAAACAATACATTTAATAAATATAACTTTGTAGCGCTTCAAGACAAACTTAAAGCTACAGCTAGCTTAAAAAGTTTTTTTTGTCCATGGCTAATGAGATGTAATGGTTCCCATTTGTCATGAACAAACAAGTAGTGAATGCTTTCAAGGGCTTTCAAAAAACTCTTTATTTTATGTGCAAAGCCTCCCCAAAACAAGCCTTTAACCTCTAAATGTATTTGACTATATTTTCACCAAAAATGCTCCACAACTACCATTTCTAATACAAGTATCAAATTTTAGAAAAAAAGATTTTTGGACACATGTGATCATACGATCTTGTATTGCACTAGTTTGAGAAGATGTGGAAAAACTTTCAGAATTTTCCACCTTGTAGATTGCAAGATATTAGTGTTTCAATTGAGAAAAATCCTTTTCTTGTCCCTTGCGAAAATTTGGGCAGCTGCACTTCACAAGGTCACATTTGTATGAAAAGATGTCCAAAATGGTGATTACTCTTTGGATTCATTTTTGAAGTCAAGTTGGCTATATGCTTGAAAAATTTTAGACCATTTGGAATTGTACAATATATAGGAAAAAAATAGTAAGTAGAAAGAAGTAGAGAATGATTCATAACAGTAAATTGTTAAGAATTTAATTATAGAATTGAAAAATGCCAATCTCAATGGTTGTAATGTTGTAATAATCAATCCAAACTCAATATTTTTATTTATTTTCAAAAATATTGAAAATTGAGTTAAATAAAAGACTTCAAAGTTTATTTTAGAGTAGAGATTCCATAACTACCCGCAAACTAAAACTCTTTATAATTTTCATCTCATTAATCAAAATGGAATGATTCAAAGATTTCTATGTATATATATAAATTTTGAGAATCAATTTTTATTTTTTATTTTTTATTTAAAAGTGATTTTTTAAGAATTTTTTGAGTTGCCCACCGAGCACTGAAAATCACATATCATACAATAACTTTTTAACCATGTTCTCAAAAGTTATGAAAATTGTTGGGCCTTAAAGCTACTCCTCGGAAAAATGTTGTGTGAAAATTTCAAAGAAAAAAAATAAAACTCCATTCATAGTGAGCTGCCCAAAATTGCTATGTTGCCAAAAAATGGTGTTTGGGTGTTTAGGGGTTAATTGCAACAGAGTATATTAGCAATCTCATTGGCTCAATTTTTCTCTTATGCAAGGAACAAACTATGACATTAGCAATGCCGAGCCTATGTGGAGGTCAGATAGAAGATTCTCATGTTTGCACTAACAAGGATGAATACATTCTCCCAACAACATAATCGACAAGTGGCAATAATCATCATTGAGATTATTGTATGTTGAAGATTAACAATGGAGCCTACATTTAGTAGATGACAATTACTCATTGAATGAATAAAGGAGGAGTTTTTTTTTAATATCATATGGCTACATATGTTAAGTGACATTCTTTTTAGATCTATCATTGAACGTGATTGAACAAGATCCAAAGATCCAACCATTGAAGTCATATCCCATGATTTCAATGGCTTTTGCATGTCATTTCTCACTAACGAAAAACTACTTTCTCAATACCTACTCCTAAACATCTTACTAATAGCACAATTATCGCATTCTTTTTGGCTTGCATTGCCTTGGTCCACTCACAAAGGTCTCTCAAACTATACAAAGTAGAGATTCTCATCCAGACAACCGTTTCTCACATCATTTCTAAGATCCAGACAACCATTTCTCACATCATTTTCTAAGATTCATTTGCACGCAATTCTGAAATCAATGACATTAAAAATTAAAAAAATTGTCTGACTCATAATATGAACCATATATGTGTGTCCATATATGTGTATACGAACTTACATATGTGTGTCAATATCCGATTGGGGTCTCTGGTACTACACAAAATAATACTCTACTCCGTAATACTTACAGCATATATAAGTTATAACTCAACTGGCTCACATGCGTCAACTCTGCCAAAATCAACAGCAGACCTCACATCCCAAACTGAAGCTAAGTTATGAGGAAATTAAATACATCACCTACCCGTACTTGATCATAAGATCAGTTGGGTACTACAGTAAGTTAGTAATTCCTTCTATAATGAATTGTTCGTGCTCAACCAACTGGAGAATTATATGAGAATTGCCCATTTCATGCTGCCGCTGTCTGCCACATATATTTACGGTTCTGTACATTCCAAGAGACTGAGGAGCTCATTACTTCGGCTGTCGTGGGAGAAAGAAAGTGAACTTCAATGTCCCTTCATGTATCTTTCCTGTCAGGTCGCCTTGATTGCTGCTGCAAAGAGTACCGCACCTGACTGCTTGAAATCGGGAGTTGAGCTTCACACAGCAAAAAGATTGGTAACATTACTAAAAGCAAGTCAAAAGGTTCTGCACAATTAATAAATGCTGTCGCCGGAGGAGATTAATATTCGGCAGTAGGTGAAACTCAAGCAAATAGAGAGCAGCAAGATACGGTACACTTTTCTCAAGGAAATTACGCCATTTACCAAAGACATCCCGTATAGACATGTTTAGTGCGAGTTAAATTCAGCGATAATCTCACATTGGCTAGTCACAAAAGGTTTATTGAGTGGAACCTACTCTTCGATCTTCATTGCAAGGGCTTAGATTACATAAAAGAGTACCTAATATGATTGACTGTTTATGATTTAGTAGAACAATTTGACATTATGACTAGTAATTTTCTCAACATCATGTTTAATAATTTTCCAAGTTCTCTAATTATGAAAAAGTAGAGAACCCATTTGCTTAGCGGACCTTCACCCATTCCAATGCAAGTGTTATCCAAACTTGTGGCTGACAAGAAATGAGATATTTCTAAGCTCACTCACAATCAAAGATTCCTCCATTCATGATTCAAAAATAGTCTGATGTCTTCGAATTGAGGCCATAGTACTTCAAATTTCAACGAGTCATAACATAATCATTACGTACCCAAATAATACATATAATAGTGTTGGAATCTTTTTCCAAAATGAAACAAGATTCCCCCACCACCCCAATTCATTCTAATGATGAAAATACTCAAATTTAGCTAATTGCCATAGTGTTGAATTCCTCAAGATAAGTACACATACTTGCAGTTCAAAAATTCACAGATCATCCATACTACATCCAAAAAAATATGTACTAAAGCACATTGGAATCCTCTTTTTGAGACTCCAAACAAAACTAGATGATTTGACCAAATAATAGGAAACCATGCCCAGATACTTCCTCGGATAATAGGTGTTAGGTCGGTACTCACAAAGCTCCCTCAGAGCAGATGCACCTCTCTGTTGTGGATCCAGCTGAAGCTCTTCTTCTTCTGAGGATCTTCCTCTTTCGCTCGGCTCAGACTCCTCTCGGCCAGTCGGTGAATGCGAGCAGGCAGCCTACACACGAAGTCCTGCGCTTTCTGAGCTTCACTTGACAACCCTGTCAGAACACAACATTCATTACTCGAATCTTTAAGAGGCTCTATCGTTGTAGCACTGGCTTGCTTTTTGAGTAAGATCGCTTCAGTTGAATGGTGTTCTATCTTCAAAAATAAGGAATGGTTTTGATTTTAAAAATTTGGACAAAATCCCAGAATTGGGAACGCCATGTACAACACCTGGAACAGTTACAGACCTCTGGGAGTCCATGAATGTGCACTGCACATGGCGAAGTACAATGCAAGGAGCACCGAGTACTATGCACTTTGCCATGTTCTCCGTGCTGGGATTTTGCCAAATTTTGCACAACTGCATAAATCTGTGCCATTTCAACAGAAAGTTTTCGAACAGAAGGCAACCGAACCTAATTATCACACCTACCCAAATGTGACGCTCCAAAATCACTCAAAATCTTACACAATGCGTATGTGTTAATTTCAAAAACATGTACCACTTCAACAATAGAATTCATGGACAAGAAAATGCTTGTTGGACCATCAGATTTATGTTGGTTCGACCACTTTGATTCAGAAGAAAATCAAGATAAATCTGTTGCAAATTTCTTTTGTTCTGCAAAGGGGATATCATTCTTTGTATCGTTAGAATCCCCTCGGATTCACCAACAAACTTGTATACGTTATAATTTAACCACCTGATAATAGAAAATACGCAAGGTGCTACAATTATGTGGGGTTTACAGTAATGAAAATCACCTGTCAAGTGCTCAATATCCCAGAAGGCGATCAAATGCTCCATGATGCTGGCGTAGTCCTGCGCCGTGTACACTCCACACCTCTGGGCCACTGAGGCGTAGTCGTCGAAGAGACGGTCATTCTCCCCGTCGTACATCAGATGCGCAGGCATGGTGATCTTCACTAACAGAAATTTTCAATAATTCAGAAAGTTTCCAATTGCCCAAATCACGTGTGCAAGTCATAGCATTCTAGAGCAATTTAAGACTAAGCATGCACTCGATTCCACTATAAATGATTGTCAGATCACTACAGAACCATATTAAAAAAAACATTTCAGTCAGGAATTGGCACATAGAGCTGAAAACTTTCTAAACATTTGATAGTGTGGGTTTGCAGAAGCTGTCACGACGGAGCCCAAGATTGCATCTAAAAGGATTTCAGATTCGTTTCGCATGAACAGTTCCCCAGGGTGACCAAGGAGCGGCTGCTCGAGAATGAACATTTACCGTGGAGAAGTATGATATTGATAATTATATGCTTACTATATAAGCTCACTGTGGAGCTAGAACGTTTGACTTGCTTAGTAATAATACAATTCTTCACTTGGTTTTGCTGTGTGAAGTTCAATCAATCATTTAAAGTAAGCATTTTTATCCAAAGCAACTCTGTTGTCATTTCAACCGGAAATTGCTAAAGAATTTGACGAAAGTTGGTTACCTTTTTCTTCATCATCTCCTGGAAGGCGAGCATGGCTCCATTGGGGTCGAGCTGGAAGAGCTTGGCCACGATGCGGCTGTAGGCGATCTCGTGACGCTTCTCATCAGAGGCGATGATGCCGCAGATGGTGGCCAGCTTGTGCTCACCCACTTGCTTGGCGTGACGCGCCGTGTTGCCGTGGGAAATGAACGTCGCTCGTTCCTGGAACGACGTGTAGATGAAGCCGTTGTAAGGATTCTGATCAATATGGGGCTCCTGCAGAACCAAAGGCATTCATACCTTCAGAAAAGCAGTCGTTTGCATTCAAACCTTCACAAGAGAATTCATAAGCGTTCAAACCTTCAAAAGAGCATCATTCCTGATCACCTCCCCGGAAAATCCCAGGAAATTAAACGTTTTGCTGAGAATGAATTTTGTTCGCACAATACTAGTACTAATGATAATTTGGGTATAATCCTCATATTGCTGCAGATGAATAGCGGTTAGTTTGAGGGGGGGTCCATGCTGTAGTTGGTGTGAAGAAGGTTTGTGTAAATTCTGTCACATTGCCTGTGACTTCTGTCATTTAAGAGTCTACGGAATTCAAGCGTGGAAGTGACCGATACCCATGCGAGGAAAGTGCTCTAAAGAGATACGGAGTACAAAACTTCAGGAAGGCAATATAAACAACATCCTTTGCAATTGTGAAAAAGGGAAGGAACGAGCGCAAGTAGAGAACTATGTAGTAATCTTGGAATGATTCTCATATCGTTCCAGATGAATAGCAGTTTGTTTGTCCGAAATTCCATATGTGGACAGTGTGACAAAGGTTTACGGTTACTACACTGTCTCATAGCCTTTGACTTCCGTGAATGAAGAGAAAACAACATCCTTTGCAAATATGAAAAAGGGAAGCAACGAACGCAAGTATAGAACTGTGTAGATTGGTTTCCAATGACGATGGAGAGGGATGATGAAGACTCTAAGGGATTCGAACGAGGAAGCACGCCCTGTAACAATAAAACTCCTCTAAACAGATACCAAAATGAAGGCAACAAACAACAATCTTTGCAAATGTACAAAAAGGAAGCAACAAACGCAAGCAGAGAATTATGAAGAATTAGCTTTCAAGGTATAATTGCAGATGGAGAGATGGTGAAGGCTCTACGGCATTCAAGCATGGAAGCACTACCCTCGTAATAAACCTCTCTAAACAGAAACGAAAATAAAGGCCATGAACAACAATCTTTGCAATGTAAAAAGGAAACAACGAACGCAACTAGAGAACTGTGAAGAGTTTGTTTTCAAGATATTATTGCAGATAGAGAGTGATGGCGAAGGCTCTACGGGATTCAAGCGTGGAAGCAGCACCCTTAACAATGGAACTGCTCTAAACAGATACAAAAAGGAACGCAACGAACAACATCCTCTGCAATGCAAAAAAAGGAAGCAACCAACGCGAAAGTGGAGAACTGTGCAAGATTTCGTTTTCAAGGTATAATTGCAGATAGAGACAGACGATGAAGACTCTACGGGATTCGATCGCAGAAGCACTACCTTGGCAACGAAACTGCTCTAAACACAAACAAAAATGTAGGCAACAAACACCGTTCTTTGCAGTCTAAAGAAAGGAACCAACAATCACAAGCAGAGACATGTGCAGGATCAGTTTTCAAGCTACAATTGCAAAAGGCGAGAGAAAACTTACCATCCCAGATCCGATCAAGTACTGCGTCGTCCTCTCCACCATCTTCATATCCACTCTCCCCGACAAATACAAGTAACGATTCAACAGATCCCCGTGCCGATTCTCCTCCGCCGTCCACGCTCGAATCCACACACCCCACGGCGTTGGACTGCATCCCGTCTTATCCCTCACGCCCTCGAACGTGTTGAACATGGTCTGGTACGTCGGCAACGCCTCCTCCGTGATCATGTCTCCCACCAAGCACACCAAGTAGTCGTCCGGGAGCTCCAACGCACGAAGACGAAGCTCCCGCACCTCCTCGAAGAAGCCATCGGAGGAAGCGTCGGGAAGGAAGTCCTGCGGTTGCCACGACTTGGACACAGGCTTCAGCATGGGAAGCAGGTTACGCTCCGCCCAAGAGTCCAGGGAAGAGATCACCTCCAACTTCACGGGTTGCACATTCCGCTGGGGAGGCCTCGTCTTGTGAAGCGGAGGCGCAATTTTCTCCCTGCACTCAGGAAATCCGAGAAGCTGCTTAGAATCACAGCTTTTTTCGACAATGCGGTCACAGCTTTTCTTTCACGAGGCACTCTTTCGACAATGCGGTCAGAATCTCTTTCTCTTGCGTTGCAAAGGCATTGTTAACGTTCTTCCATCGATTTTTAACGACACCCTACCTTCTCAATGGCGTTCAATGTTGCGCTATCAGGAAACCTCACCACTTTCTGGACCCGGCCAACGGCAGAGGAATTCTGCAACCTTGATCGGCATCCCATGAAAGGCTATGAGGAAGTTGTTGATTGATTCTGTGCGAGAAGCTCCAATTTGCGAGAGGAAGAAGATGAGTTTTTTGAAAGTGGGATATTCACCTGGGAACGGAAGTGGTCATGACGACTTTGAGTGGCTTCCACTTTGTAGTTACGGTTGAGAGCTTTCGCGACAGCGTTGATTTCGAGGCGACAAGAAGATGAGCGTCGCGAGCGAGCGCCTGGGACGCCATGGCTGCTGATGAACACTGTCAGAGTAGTACGACTGCCGCCAGTATCGGGAAACGCTTACAATGTCGGAAACCACTTAAACCCTGCTCACACACACAGTCCACAATTTGAAACCTCGAAGTGGGTACACAAACACTTGCAAGTTGATGATTGTGGCCGCTGTGTGAAGAACGATCGTCTCTCTCACTGCAGATTTAAAGTTGAAGTAGAATACACCGTCTCTCTAAACGCGATCACTCTTTCGCAAGCAGATCGCTGGAGTATCTACCACGGCCCATGACCCAAAGGCTTCTCTTAAAATTGCACTCTTGGGAGCGGAGCTTCTTCAAAGTTGGCAATTTCACCGTGGGAGAGTGATCAAGCGGCGAACATTTTCAAAAAATAATGTGAAGCGCGTAATGGTTCATTCAAACGTCTTAAACCCCGACTCCAGTCATTTGGGCGGCTAGCTGCACTTGTGAGAAATCAATGCAGCATTTGCAGTTGCGCCTTCAAGATCAAAAGCCTGCATTGACATGTCATCAAGCAATCGAGCAAGCGGTTTGGCTAGCTAGCGATAATAATAATATTATTCTCACTTCTGCACACCTAAGAAATATTCAAATGAAGTAACTCATTCATGACACATCTACCCTGCACCTTCACTAACTTCAATAACTGCAAGATCAACAAATCATGGAGTAATCTAGGCTCAGCTTCTGCAACTATTTCATTGTAGAACTAGCTTTGGGACCCTTTTAATTCACACCGTTCTTTCTCAAGAAAAAAAAACAAAAACTACAGTAGCTTTGGAAGTTGGAACACCATTCCCAGCTTCCCAGACAAGCTCTAAAGACGAAGTGCAGCTCATTCATGACAAGTTCAGGCCACAAAGCTAGCATGCACCTTCAATATTTATTGTGCAATGAAAGCATGATTGGACAAATCATGAAGCAATCAAAGCTTAGCTTCTGAGACTTTGATTCACATGAAACCACAATTTAGAACCAGTTTTAGAAAATGGTTCCCAGCTACATGGAATTGAAAGCTCTGAATGACATTGCACATTCATAACAGTCTACACACAAACCATCCAGCAATATCAGCTTCTGGAAACTATTGCACTGGGTCATCATTCCAAGGAATGCCAGGGACTGAGAGAGCTTGGTCGCGACATGAACTCAATATTAGCCATGGTGTTGCAACATCGCTCTCGAGTGGAAGAGAAAGCCTCGAGGGGGAGCTTTGAGTTCATATCTAAGTGTGAGGCTGCGCTGCTGAGGGGGGGTGCTATAAACCTGGAACCGAGTGCGAGGCTTCCTCTTCCACGTGCCTGCACAAGGTGCATTTGGCCAACTTGTGTTTCGTTTGTTTGTTTGGCCAACTTTTTGTTTGATTTTTGGTTCGTTCGCTTGTTTTTTTTATCCTTTGGGTAAATATTGTGTGGGAAAACACGGTTATGATCCTTCCATGCCGAACATGATGGTGGGTAGGACAGGAGAGGAGCATGAGTTCCAGAGAGTAACTACTGCTCTCCACATGCAGATCCTGAGGCATCAGTATGAAGGTGACACCATTCTTGTTGTACCTGTGGGTACCGTATGATTTTTCATTTCCTTTGCAAGGTACAGAAATTGTGATGACGGTGTGTGTGTTTGAAATGAAGCTGAAAATGCTGCAAGACGTGCAAAGTGGGACTGGAGTTAAGAAAAATGGATTGGCACTTACGCGTGCAATGTACAGAAACAGGTGACGATGGGATTTGAAATTAAGCTGAAAGCACTGCGACACGTTGCAAAGTGGACTGAAATCACGGAAATGGAGCAGTGGTCAATTCTGCTTGCAATGAACAGAGTGTGAGACTGATGCTCTCACAGTGTTTGAAATTAATAAGCTGAAAGCTCTCAGCCTTCCCTCCCCTCAGAGGCTGAATTGGCCTCTTGAGCCAGATTGATTTGTGTCCTCTGTTTTCGCATTTTAATTGGCACCAGTTTTCTTTTTCTTTTTCTTTTAAACTAAATTAAGCTGAAAGTGCTGCAAGTGGACTGCAAATTACGAAAATGGGGATGGTAATCATGTTTGCAATGTACAGTAGTGAAAGTGAGATGAAGTTAAGCTGAAAGCAGTGCTATAAGACGTACAAAGTGGACTGGAAATATGAAAATGAAGTGGCAATGATGTTTATGTTTACATGTGTTCACACTTAAGGTAAGGCAAGCACACCAAAACCATTAATGCAACCAAAATCGACACTAAGTAATGTTGTTGTTCATTTGATGTCCGTAAATCTAGAACTGAGGTATATAACTTGATGTCTGGTTTTTGTTTGTTTGTTTGTTTTAAACACATGGACAATTCCCATTGCAGTAAGGAACAGTACAGAGAACCACAGAGGACAAGCCCCTGCAAACCTTTTTACTTAATGTCAGTTTTGTTTTTTTTAGTTTGAAATTGGAGTTTATTCCAGAAAGTAAACCAGAACAAACGGCGGAGAAGCTGAGAGCAAAGCCCTGGAGAAGAATAAAAGTCAGTTTTTGTTTGTTTTGTTTCTTTTTAAACCCGGAAAACTCAGTTTTTCATTTTTTCAGTTTGTGGGTTTGGGGTGTACAGCAGCAATCTCAAAACTGGCTAAATTTTGCTCGGTTTCTACTTAATTTTTCATGCCCTCAGTGTAAATTAAAAAAAAAGTCTTCCAAAAAAAACCAGTTGGCTAAAAGCCTTGAACCCGTTTTGAGATCGCTAGTGTACAGTACTTACATTAGGGTTATGAAGTGGACATGAGTACCAGACTCTCCTGATAATCTAATAAGTTTAGAACCCCACGAGAGAGAATAAATTTTGAGGCCACTTTGAATAAGACTCCATTCTTTTTCAGGTGTATTTTGAGGAGAGGACAGTCACGGGACACACCTCTAGTACAATCTCACGGTGTTTTGGAGTCCGTGAAATAAAATGATTGATTTTTGTATTGGTGGTCTTGCTTCAAGCTGTGGTGAATACCTTTTGCACTACTGAACCAAAAAAACTCTACAGTATAGATTTCTTGCACATTTGGCAAAACTTAGGCATCTTCTGATTCATGTGTGAAGATTGAATTATTTGAAACTTTTTAACACTTCTGACACGTTTTATATTGAAGTGCGTTATAGTTTTTCTGGAAAGTGAAGAAGAACAATTTGTGTGATAGTGTCACGTGACCTGTGCAAACCTCACAGGTGACGTATGTATTCTTTACATACATGAGTGGAGTGTGCACCAAAACAATTTGTGTTTTTTGGTGGAATAATTAACAATTATCTATGAATTCTTTGTTCATGAAAAACAGGAGAAACGCACAGATACAAAAATTTAAGATACAAGAATGTTCATTTGTTATGTTCCTACTCTCTCTCTCTGGAATAAGGGTAAATAAAGACATGTTTAAACACTGCTAATTAACCCCTAAGAGCCCAAGGCCTTTTCTACCTCAAAAAACACCCAAAACTGCCATTTCTAGAGCATTCATCAAAAAAGTTTGAAAAATTGATTTTTTGGGAATGTAACCATTGGGTCTTGTAGTTGACTCGATGAGAATATGGGGTAAAAATTTCATGAGGTTTGACTGCATAGATTGGGAGATATTTGCCTTCAAAGTCCTTTTTTTTTATCCATACTGTGCCCGAAAATTTCAGATGCCTTTGACCGCCATTTGCTGAATTTGTTTCCACTACAGACCTCCAATTTTATAAAAATTCTTATGGGGAACACGTTAGGCATGTGCATGCCAATTTTCAAGGCAATCCAAGACATCCCAATATTCAAAAAAATAAAAATTTGCCACTATGTCCCAAGAAATGACAATACACTAGGCCATTTTCAAAAAAAAATTCCCATCACACGTTTTTTGATCTAGGAAATCTAAACGGTGGATTGAAAGATGCACTTGTACTTCAGAAGTAGTTAAAAGAAAATTGGAGAAATGTCAAAATCTCTAACATCTACAAGCTCTTAAAGCCTAATGTGACCTCCAGATAGGCACAACAATAGCCTCTCCTATCTTGCCACCTCTGCTGCCCCTTAGCAGTCAAAGGCAAGGACTGCAGATTCCCGAACTGAAATTTTTATTCAATCCATCATAACTTTTGGAGGGTAAGTCGGAATTTGATGAAATTTATCTTCCCCTGAAGCTAATGAGATTTCTTGTCTTCCAAAAACGTTTCAAAAAATCATGTGAAAATTTGAGGTCACATGAGCTTGCCCAAAGTACCAAATAACCCCCGCACGGACACTTGGGCTTTTAGGGGTTAACCCCTAAATGCCCAAGGCACCAAAATCTGGTGTTTGCAAAACTTGGAAGCTATATAAAACCGAACCAAGTTGCTATTTTAAATAGTTTATATTTTTAGAAAGTTCTTCTTGAAGTCTAGTTTTAGCACCCAAAATCCGATCTTGAAAATAAATGATAGTGATTTTTCTATTCAAGTTTTTGTACAAGGGTACCCAGTGCAATCTTGACTTCCCGTAGTATTGAGATCTCTTGGAAATGAGCTTGAAATACACTAGATCTTGGAGAAAAAATCACATTCAAAATTCATTTAAAAAAAAATGTAGAGTAGATTTTAAGAAGCCATTAATTGATCGGGGTTATACAAGTTAGGCCCTTGAACCTCATATTTTTTTGGTCACCAACTTTTTAGACTTGATTTGTGTAGAGAAGGTTGAAAGATTTTTGCAATTTTAGCACCCTCATGGTCAAACATTATAATCTTTCACTCCATAAGTGATGTTGTTGTGTTTTCTTTTCCCATGGGATCTCTAGCATGTATAGTTTGAACTTGTACGGTTATAATTAAAAAAACAATTGATACAACTTATCTAAATGTTGGCATTTGTTCAATTTAGAGCAAATTCTAGGATGCCCAAAACAAGCCTTGGGCATTTAGGGGTTAAAGGAATTTGAGAGATTGGTCAATCTACAAGTCACTCTGTTGTTGACTATTGTAGCAAGGGGTTAACTCAGTAAACAATTGATGACAAAGCAAAATGAAGAATGACTTTGGATTCTTCCTGCCATTCTTAAAATCTAAGCAGTAGAATTTACACACATTGTCTCTTTCCATTTTTTCTTGGCCTAAGAAGCATCCTTTTACCATCTAGAAGCACATTTTCAAGAGATTTTCAAGGAGTCATTTCTTGGCACCTAAAGAGACCCAAATGTGGGTCTTTTGTGTAAATTAGCATTGTTTGTGGCTTCCTTGGTGTTGCACATGTTATTTCTCTCTACTGTAAGGGCTTACCCTTGGCTTTCCGTCGCTTGTTCTTGGTCTTTTTGGAATAAACTGCAGGTTTAAAAAAATAAAAATAAAAAAATAAAATTCAAGGGGTATTACAAGTTCAATCTAACAGAGAGTAGCTCTTGCAACTTGTGTGCAAATTTTAGTGTCACTGCAACAAGCAGATTGAAGCGATCAAGTTTGATCAACAAGGCCATGGGAACTTCATGCTAACCTAAGACCTCTCAAAGAACTCTACTTCTTTTTTTTAAAGCTTTACACAAAAGACATGTCATCACTCCAACCACCATCCAAGTCTCCATTTCATGGATCTTCAGGAAGCAACAGAGACGCCAACCATCAAAAAGCAGAGTAGACAAGACAGTGTAGGTAATACCTTTATTTGCACGAATAATCTGCATATTTGGTCACACTTAAAACAGTGAGTTTTAGTGTTGTAATTTTTTTATTTTTTATTTTTTTTCTTGAAATGTGTTGTGATGTATTTCATCACTACAGCTATACTCCTTGTCTCAAAATGACTTAAATTCGTGGTAAGCTTATTCAAACTAGTTTCTCACTGTAGAAAATGTAATAATTCCATCGGGGACGAGGTCCTTAGGTTTTGTGTATTGTTTCCTTTATTGCAATGGAAATTGTCCATGTGAGTTTCAAGGGGGGAAAAAAATATAGTTTCTCACTAGAATGTAAGTATTTATTTATATATGTAGTTTGAAACAAATGAAACGAAATTTCCCATGGATTTATTTTGAGACAAAGGGAGTATTATGGTGAGAGTCTTTCTGTGTGGTTGCAAATTGTCAAGGTTGACACTGAGATCTTAGTTAGAGTTTGTGATGCAATCAAATCAATTAAAGTAGACAAGCTTATTACCACCTTGATTTGCAATTTAACTATCTTAGGGACATCTCTAAACGTGGAACAAATTTTTTGATCAAAACTGTAATTTATGTGAATTTCTGAAGTGAGCTGCCCTGAAATTACAAAACCGCTTCTAGAATGGAGGCAAAAAACATCCCATGAACAACCCATTACCACTCTCCCATGTATCCATTGACATCCAAGTGTTCACCAATGAAAGATTGGCACATCATCCTTTTCGACATTAATGCACTTTTTGATATTGTCAGACTGACGGAATTAGGATGCTGACCGGTGTACTTTACATCGTGGTTGTTAAACCCCAATTTCAGAGGATTTGGCAGAGAACTACTGTCAACATTTAACGTAGCTCAGTAGAAACAGGCGTCAAGTTACATGGAAACGTGGACAGGCCAAGGAAGATCTTTTCCGTCCTTGAGAGACTTCCTTCCTTCCAAGATTTCGTTCTGGAGGTGGAGGCCGGAGGGCGGTTCCTCTGATTGTGCATTTGTGCTGCAGCCACTTGGCCAGTGTTTATTGCAATGTTTTTTATTTTTATTTTCATTTTTATTTTTTGGTTGTTTTTTGACATTTCTACAAATGAGCCAATTGAATGATATTTCCTTTACCAATGTGTTTGTATGCTGGTTTTGAAGCACTTTAACCCCTAAAGGACCATTTGCCTCTTCGGGGCACAATTGCAGGTTCTTATTATCTCAATTTTTAGTGATGTTTTGGGGGATTTTTTGAGGTTGTGTATTTTGCGAGAGCTTTGTGAATATACGGAGTATAATTTTTATTTTTATTCTTGCTAGGGAGTAAAAGTTATGGTACGATAAGCAAAAATGGAGTTTGACAGGCAGCACAAATAAAATTATAGAAAATCAAAAAAGAAAATCAAATTTTCTTCTCAAACATTATATTTTTGTCTACATGTGAAGCTTTGTTTCATTGAATTTGGACTAATAAAGAGAAAGTTATGGACAATCTTAGTTTTTTAGGCAATCTAAGCATCTTCTTGAAAAAACAACTTATAGAATTCATTTTTGACTGCTATTTTTAGAATTTAAAAAAAAAAATTGTTAGACAAGGTTAGATTTTCTTGCTAGAACAACTTCACCATTGGGATTATTGTGATTCAATTCCATCTAAAAGCTACTAACAATTAAGTTTTTTCCTTAATTGTGAACCCACCTCTACTTAACGTAAGAACAACCCCACTTCAACATTGGGAAGCAACACTTCAAATGTTCTGCACCATTGATCTTCTAAGATCTTCTAAGATCAATGGTGCAGAACATTTGAAGTGTTGCTTCCCCGTGTTGGAATGGGGCTGCTCTAATTTTTTTAAGAGTGAAAATGAAGTTCTTTTTTTCCTACTTTTCTTTTGTAGATTCTCAATTCAACTACTTAACATAAATAAGTAGAAAATCAAAATCAATAGTACCAAAAATTTGAACTAAAGAGCTTCAAAGCCAAAAATCTAGTTAAGCAAGGTGCAAAATAACTTGTTTTCTTTGCTTTAAATGCATATATCTTACGATCTACATGGTCAAAGTTTCTGAAATTTCTTCCACGTATTTATATATTAGTCAAATATAAGATCTTAGGATTCAATATGCAAAAAAAATAAAAACTTAAAGTTATTTTCTCTTTGCAATAGAAATGTCAGTTTTGAATGTTTTTTGATAGGAAAATTACCTTGGTCCTCTAGGACTTAAAGGAGGCACCCCGTTTCTGACCACTTGAGTAGTTACACGTATGAATATATAATACTATAGATTTTTTAGTTGAATATTTTATTCGACCCGTACGGATCATATATAGACCTTCCTATTTCCAACCAAGGGTTGGTTGCAAAATCCACCAAGTATTGGTTGCAATTTTGAGAGTCTTGTAGCCAATCATAATGCGTCACAACCGTATCCAGAACTGCGTCATAATTGATCACTTTTCATCTCTTCATGCACAAAAAGAGAATAGCCTACATTACTAGAATGGGGGGTGATCAAGAATGGATTGCCTCCCAAATAGTTTAATGTTCTTTCATATGCGTAGGTTTAGAAATTGAGTTTCACCTCCAAATGTGTTGCTAGGAAAATTCCAGCATCCTTTTTCAACACAAAATCATTACAATCTTGCAATCTATGTGATCAAATGACTCCAAATTTGATTCATGCCACCTACAACATGTACACTAAAAGATTGTGTTATTAAGCCCTGAAGGCCCAAGTGTCCGTTCAACGGACAAGTGGGATTTCGGGCAGGTACCTACGGGCTGAAATTTTGTCTTGATTTCTTGAAACTTTTTTGGAAGATAGAAAAACTGATAAGCTTTGTGGGAGTATAATTTTTTTTTCAATCGGTGCCCGGGAAAAAAAGTTATGCCCAAATATGCTCAAAACAGGGGAGAGCGGGCAGCAAAAATTTTTTGCAAAAAATAATTTTTTTTTTTATTGAATTTTTTTTCCCATAGATTATATTTTTTTCTATCTGGAAAGCCTTGATTCATTTCATTTGGATTCATTATGAGAAAATTATGGACATTCTTGTTTTTTGGGTAGTTAGAGCATCTTTTTGAAAAATTAAATTGTAGGACTCATTTTTTAATGCAATCTTTCAAATTTTTCAAATTTTTTTTTTTTTGGCATGGTTTAGTTTAAATGCTAGAACAATCTCACCGTTGGGATTAGTAAATTTTAATTCCATCTAAAATATATGAATATTTTAGATTTTCCTTCTATCTCATACTTAATTCTACTTAACAATTTTTTTAATAATCAAAACTAAGTTTTTTCGAATTTTTATTTTTTTCCTAGACTCTCAACTCAATTCTCCACTATAAAGATTTAAAGCTCAAAACGCTGTAGTGCAAAAATTTTAAGTTAAAAATGTTTAAAGTCAAGAAATCTGGTCCTGCAATGTGCTGAAAATCTTGTTTTTTCCACTTTAAACGCAGATATCTTGCAATCTGTGCGGTCAAAAACTCTGAAATTTTTTCTGCACATTCTCATACTAGTTAGCTATAAGATCCGATGGTTTGATGTGCAAAAACAACATTTTTAATTTTTTTTCACTCTTTGCTAAAAAAAATGGCAGTTTTGGGTGTTTTTTGGCAGACAAATGGCCTTGGGCCTTTAGGGGTTAAGATTTCTATATCTAGGTTACATTAGACCTATAATACTTCAAAAGTAATGATGTTTTTAAACCCAAAAAGGTTGTGGGCATTTAGGAGTTAAGATAACTACAAACTAAGCTTACACCCAAAGTAGGAGGTCCTAAAATAGTTTAGGTTCTAGATTTAGCTAGGCTCTAAATGCATGTTAAAATCCCATAATTTGCTTAACCCCTACAGGCCCAAGATCATTTTTCTACCAAAAAACACTCAAAACTACCATTTCTATAGCAAAGAGTAAAAAAAATGGAAAATTATTTTTTTTGCACATCTAACCATAGGATCTTATGCCCAACTAGTATGAAAATGTGTGCAAAATATTTCAAAGTTTTTGGCTGCACAGATTGCAAGATATCTGCATTTAAAGTGAAAAAAAAAGTTTTTCAGCACATTGCAGGACTAGATTTTATGACTTTGAACATTTTTAGCTTAAATGTTTTGCACTATAGAGTTTTGAGCTTTTAATCTTTATAGTGGAGAATTGAGTTGAGAGGCTAGGGAAAAAAAATAAACCCAAAAGAACTTCATTTTCATTATTAAAAAAATTGTTAAGTAGAAGTAGGTAAGATAGAAGGAAAATATAAAATATTAGTATCTTTTATATGGAATTAAAAAGAACTAATCCCAATGGTGAGATTGTTCTAGCAAAAAAACTAAACCTTGTGCAACTTTTTTTCTTGAAAAACTGTAAAAATTGCATTCAAAAATGAATCCTACAAGTTAATTTTTTCATGAAGATGCTCTAAGTGCCCGAAAAATAGGAATGTCCGTAACTTTCTCATAACAAATCCAAATGAAATGAATCAAAGCTTTTCAAATAGACAAAAACATAATCTATAAGAAAAAAAAAAAAATATATATATATATATATATATATATATATATAAAATTGCAAATTTATTTCGCTATCTCACGTCCCTTGTTTTGAGCTTATTTAGGCATAACTTTTTTTCCCCAGCACCGATTGAAAAAAAAACTATATTCCCACAAAAGTTAGCAGTTTTTCTATCTTCCCAAAAAGTTTTGGAAAATTACAACAAAAATTCAGCTTGTAGGTACCTGCCCGAAATCCCATTTGTCCCCTGAAGGGACAATGGTTCTTTAGGGATTAATATAGAGTGACAATAGAATTATCAATTTTGAATCTCTTAACTCATGAGAACAAGCTCATGACTTATGCAACCTTATTTGTTAGCTAACAAAAATTTATTATCTTTTAGTAAGTTCTATAACTTTTCTAATAATGCAATATAATGGTTTGAATTTTAATAGATGTTGTATTAAATTGAGCAGAAAATAAGATCTAATCGTCAATTTCCTAAAAAACAATCTGATTATGGTTAGCAATCATTTCATCACAATAAATCATTGTCAAGCCACTTATGCCCTCATAATACTATAGCATAATAGAAATTAATTACAATAGCTTTGGAAAGATGAATATTATATATAAATTATTAGAATTCTTTAGTGGCAAGTTTATAAGATCTAAAATGATTTCATACTAACAAAAGTATCTTTAAAAACGTATAGCATCCTAATTTATTGCTAGAAATTATAGTTATTGAATCCATCTATTGTCATGGCAATCTCAATCTTACATAGAAACAAGAATGGGCCTTGTATTTAAATTTTTTTCTGAGCTACTTGCTATAATAATTTGAAATGTTTTTTTGGTTGCATTAATTAAAATATATTTCATATAGTTTGTGTAATTGCATTTGTTAAAAATATCCTATTTATCAATATAATTTTTATGTTTTTCAATGAAATTCAAAATATTGTATTGCAAATGTACATGCTTGTTCAAAGGTACTTCCATATTTAATTCATGTTTCAAAATTTTGCTAGATAATCACGACTATATAGTTCTACAACTATACAACACAAATGCAAAAATTGCAATCTATAAATTAGTTGTGATGGAACATGAGACTTGTTATTTTGGATTCTATTTGGAATTTTCAAATATTGTCTATACAGTATTAGCAATTTTCACATTTTGATATATTTTATCCTATTACTTTTATGCAAACATCTCAACTATTATTCAATTTTGAAGGGCAATGGATTTAAATGGTATGCACTAAACAATGCGTTCAAAAAATGCTATAATGGCAATACAGTAGATTGAGGAACCATGCTTGGAAATATTCTAGATGACTTCTAAAATGACTACAAAATTTTGGTATTCAAAGTGATAAACTTTAAATCCAATTACTGACAAACAATAATTGCCTTGACTTCAATTCTAATACATTGTTTTAGAAATTGTTTTTAAACTTTTAAAATGATTATTTTATTTTCAAGCATCCACCAAATTTCACATAATAACTTCAAATAACCCTAAAACATTTCATGAGCCAAGCTATTTTTTTCATCAAGCCCCTTATTACTGCAATTTTTCCTATAAATAAAAACTTTTATATAGAACAGGGGCTCTTTTAGATTTCCTGTGAGTCAATTGGCAAAAACAACAACTTTGTGGTTAGAGAAGTATACCATTTAACAAACTTCTCTAAAATTTTGAGTAGCTAAGAAAAACTATTTGTAACAAATTATTTAGCTAGAAAAAAATATCATATGAAAATCATTTCAAATTTGTTCATTCATGACTACCTTACTTTCTAAATGTATTGATTTGTATAACATTTTTTCTTAAAACACCAAAAATACTGTAGGGGTTAATTATTTGGCAATGAATATCAACCAACGTTCGCAAAGGTTTACGAGTTTTACCGACTATTTTCTTTCAATCCCCAAATTGAATTGTTTTTTTCATATACAAAATCTGGTTATTTTATCTATTTTTCACTCAAAATTGAAATGTTTTAAATTTTTTCACCGGATTTTGCTAATGTTTCCAAATTGCAACCAATTTTTTTTCCAATTCCACCAGCTAACTCCGAACTAGCCGCCATTTCTTCCCAGACATTGATACCAACCCCGACCAGCAGGTACGATCTCGTAGTAACAAGAAATGCAATTCCATCAAGAAATGTGATTCGAATCCAAATTTGAAAATCTCTGGTACCACACCTTGGTCTTCACGCTCCCACCAACCAGGGGTGTAGATTCTCTTGGCCTTGATAGCAACCCAAAAGTAGGTGCAGAATATCATTTTGATGTCTCCAAAGCTGGCTCTCAGTGAGTTTCAGTTGTAGTAGCAAGGCCATTGGTAAGTTATAGTACAGGAAAAGATTTCAAGCTCGTTTGCAAGGTGTTGGTGCATTGCAACTTAACCCTGTAAAGACGAGCTGGTCTCCGCGGAAATCATCCTTTCTATACTAACAGTGTGTATCATGTATTTTCATAAAACCAAAAGTACTCATTTGAAGGTCAAACAATTATGCAAGACTTCTCCTTTTTGCACAAAATTCCAAGGATGAACAATCGTACTTCTGTCCTACATGCAAACATTCTTTGTCATTCATGAAATACTTAGTGTCTGTGGTATTGTTACAAGGTTAACTTACTGTAGTTTTCGAAATATTTTTTGGATCATTGTAGTCAACTAATTAGCCCTTGGAACGCCAGGTTGGTCACCATCAGTTGGAAATCAATGTTTTGGGTACTATGCGATCATTTGTTAAAATACAAACAAGAGGCGTGACTCACTAGAGGTCAAACTATTGCACAAGACCTCTCCTTTCCACACAAAATCTCAAGAATGAACATTTGCACTTCTGCCTTACATAGAAGGATTGTTTGGCATGTATTGTACAATGGGGGGACAAAAGTATTGTTGCCCCTTTTTATTCTCACACAAATGCCCCTATTTTCAAACTCTATTTTTCACAATTTTTATGCAATTCTTGCATCATTGCATTCCTATGGTCCTAATCATGCATACCATATTTTAACTTCAAAAAAGCAAAATTCCATTTTTGGTGAATTTTTAAAGCCTATTTTCATGGTTTTACATCATATTTTATTGAAAGCAATTAATGATGAATTTTTTTAATTTGGTAGCGGATATATGTAGCAAACATCCATACGCACATCTTTCCTTCAACAAGCATTTCCAAAAAAGTTTCATAATTCCCCCTATGAAGAGTTTAATATGAGGTGTCGTACAACCAAATTATTTGAAATAGATATCTTTATATTTGAAGTAGTTTTTTCTACTTAACCCTTGCATTGCAACTATTTTTTCACATTTGAGCATGATGGTACAATTGCCTTGCCAAAATCTAATTACAATAAAAAGATATCTATTTTCCAAATTAGGACATTGTCACCCCAACATTGAATTCTTCATAGAAGGAACTGTGAAACTTTTTTGGAGATGCTTGTTGAAGGAAAGATGTGCGTATGAATGATCCCTACATATTTCTACAATTGAGTTAAGAAAGTTCATCATTAATTGTTTTCAATAAAATATTTCATAAAAACATGAAAATTGACTTTAAAAAATCACTAAAAATGGAATTTTGTTGTTTTGGAGTTGAAATTTGGTATGCATGCATTAGAGGGGATTTAGGCCCTCCCAATGGGCAGCAAGTTCCCAACTGCAAGGAACGCGCTGCACTGCAGCAGTGTGACGTAGCCGAAGTTCGGCCACATCACTTTTTTTTTTTTGATTTCTTGGAATTTTTTTAAATTTCAGAAGCGTATTTATTTTATTTTATAATTAGGGTTCTGACAGCAGCCCAACGTTCCTTCACTGCATTAGGAACAGATTGGGATACGGGCCTGAAACAGCCCTTTACTACCCCCAAATAACATCTAATGATCGGGATAGCATAGGAATGCAATGATGCAAGAATTGCATAAAAAGTGTATTTGAAAATGGGGTCATTTATGTGGGAACAAAAGGGGGCAACAATACTTTTGTCCCCCCCATTGTAATGTATTGTACACTTTTAGGTTGCCCTGTCATTAAATTTACATGGTTAACAATTGCAAACTTCACGTGCCTAAGGTCGGAGCACCCATATCCGATCATTTACGCAATTCTAAAATAGATCATGAGTTGTATGAAGCAATGCAAATTTTTTCCAAGTAGGAAGATAGGAAATACGGAGATTGGAATTTTTTTGTAATTTAATTCCCAAAACTGAAATTACTGTGATTTTTGGAAGCCAAACAGTAGTCCAAATCTATATCCAATGTTTAGAGTCTTCCAATTCCAATCAATCAAGAGACTACTTTCCCACTCACTACTTCCCGCACACTTTATAACACTTTAGGACATATGTCATGACATTCTTAGTTCCAACCTTGAAAAGGAGAAAACAATGCATTCCAATCTTCGGTTGTAAATCTGTTCAAGCTTTGCTTCGAAATTGATGCATGCTACAGGTCGAGTATGAGACCCTAGTTGGATATAGGTGTTTCTACCTTAAATTCTTTTCAATGAAATTCTGCTTCATTTGTGTCAGAAAAACAAAACAAAACAACTTCATGTGCCTAGATGACATGCAAAATTTTAATGTGAAAAAGTATTAGGATTGCCCTTGTCCATCCGTCCGTCAATGAAAGAGGATGTTCACTTTATGAAGTGAGCATTGAGGTAGGTGGCTCAAAAAGTGACCCTTTAAGGGTTGTTGGGCCTTTCTGATGGATTTCAGATGCCTGAAAATATTTTCCCTTATTTTTCACTTGAAGAAAAATTGATGCGGAATCTAACCCGTAGTTTCATATTTTTTGGGGCATTTACAAATTACTTATGAATTTCCAAAGAATTCAGCCATAGGGACCTATTTTTGATTCTAGCCCTTGTAAAACCCACATATGCACAATTTTGAAAAATGCATGGCTTTAACAAAAACAAGCATTGCCGCATGTAGAAAGTAATGGAGAAGGTTCCAAAATGCAACCACGGATGCTTAAACCAATTATTATTTCAGATTTTTTAGCATCCATAAAAACGTAGTTGGGCCGCCAATTCTCATTTGAAACAATTCAATGAATACTTATCCACTTGGTTTAGAAATAGACCCACCCAAGCTCTTATTCCAACCATTGGAGAAGTATGAACCAATATCTAACAAATTCTATTACACTCTCACATTATGAATAGTCCATTCACTGACCATTGCATATCCATTTTAAAGCCTTCTGTAGGGACGGTTTGAAGAAGAAGGTCGCAATAAGAGCCTCCTACCTTATATAATATTTAGTTTTCTTTAATGTCACAGGGTAGGTGCCTAAAATGCACACAAATAATAAAAACAAACACTTAAAGAGCATCACCAATCTAGATTTAGGAAAGGGGCAATTTTAGTGAGAAATGTGCATATTTTTAAATTTTGTTGTCCTTGTAAGGTAGGAGGTCCAAAAAGCAATCATCTAAGCTCTGGAATTGAATTTTAGGGAGGTAAAACATCTTGAAGTATTTTTTAGTAAATTTTCCTTGAAAGACAAGACAAAATGGCATCTAATCCAAGTTGTTTCATATCTTTTGGAGCTTTTTGAAATTAGTTATGAAATTTTGAAGTTGAAATGTCATAGGGCTCTAAAAGCAACCTCCTCCTAGAATGTACATCATTTGTACATTTTGGTACATTGAAGAAAGCAAAACGTACCTCTGTATCATGTTTAGTTCAAAATGCCCAATCACATTTCAAGACTCCTATCTTATTGTACAATCAGGTCCAATAATCATACAAATTTTGTTACCAAGCATATTCAAGAAAAAGTTCATGAACTTGAGTAAGCTTTAGCATACTAAAAAATGGACACCTTTTCAAACCACAAGTTGTGTTGAAATTGTAGTGAAGAGTACTTGATCATCATAACAAATATATACACTTGAAATTCAAAATCATACAAACAAATTGAATCTTTTCTATACACTATCTACCATCTAATACTGCCAACCTTTGCTGAAATTATACCTTGCATTCTATTGGGCATTTTAGAAATGAGCATTTGCAATTGTTGCATGTATAGATACTTGATTCTATACCACTTGAATTGTTTGTATCATAATCTTGCTTGTTCATCAATCTACTTGGGTGTTGCAACAAAACTTTGACTATCTTCCAAAGATTCTCTATGGTAAATTAAGAAGCCAAACTAACTTCTTCATATCATGAGCTTGCCTCCACTTCTTTAGCAGATGTTGTATGACATTCAAGCACTCTTCACTGCAATTCCAATACAATTTGTGGTTTGAAAATATGTCAATTTTTGAGTATGCTAGAGTTTCCTAAAGTTCATGAACTTTTTGAATTCCATGAATCGTGGGGGAAGAAAAATTTATAAGATTATTGAACTTGACTATAAGCACAAGATTGGTGATGCTTAAAAAATGGGACAAAATGAATAGTTTAAAATAGTGTTGCATGTAAAAGTCACATGAATCCTAAAGGTCCTTGACTATGTTTTATCAAGTAGGGTTTGGTTTTTTCACTTCCTATTAAGAAATTCATGGCAATTACAAATTTTAATTAAAAAAATCTGAAAAGTTTATGCCTTGCACAAGACACTTGATCACATCTCTAAAAAAAGTGCAAAATTTTCCATTTGTATAAAGTTGCAAAATAGACATGACTTTGAAGTTTAGAAATGTGGTTACAGGTCTTGTCCTTTCAAGATTAAAATGAAAACACAAGACCTATCATTGACGTAGTCAATCATAAAAATGATTTAATTACATGATGAACATCTATATTCCTTTTTTGTACAATAACCTTGAAAGCTATATTTAACTGTAGGTTAATATGTATAAAACTACTATAATAAAGTCATAATCAGCAGCTCGGCAATTTATGAATCTTTTGGGAATCTTTTGCAAAAAAGCTCATCAACTTTTGAAATTTGGACATTTAATATATATATAGCTTATTAAATATGGCACACAATTGTCCCCAAAAAATAGAATTTTAGTCTTCAAATCACATTCTAAGAGGAATCAAACCTTATTAGCTATGTTGGGGTGGTTTCAAGAAAAAAACATTTTCTTCTAACTTCAAGTCCTATTATCTTGCAATTTGTGAAGTCAAAATTCTTGAAATTTTTCCACATATTCCAAAGGTTTGTCTCCAACTTTTTCTTGATTGGACTTCAAATAAATTTTTTCCTCATTGTACAAGAAATCACCAAAAATAGACTAGTGTATTGCCAATTCACTTAATGTCCTTACATTGTAGGGTGATTTGGAGTAAGCAAGACTCCATATTTACTTCTAAATTTTTTCATGAGTGAACCTAACATTGTATACGTACAAAATCCTCATGTTTGTGTAGAGCAAAAATTTTATTCCGAAAGGACCCAAAGTCTGCTAACCCTATTTTGCAAGAATGAAAAAAAGTCTTTTTTTCATTTCAAATGTTATAATCTTTCAATCACTTCAAATGGGTTGAAAGTTTTTCCACACTAGTTAAATACTTTACTTCAATTTCTTATAGTGAAGTTTCAAAAAAATGTTTCAATTTTCATTTTTAAATAACCTACCAAAAACCCACAGTTTTGACAATGTTTTCCTATCCCCTCCATTCCTTTGGGGGTTATATAATTCCCCAAGAAAATAAACTATTAGCGGCACTAAATTTATGTACTTACTACTGTAGTTGTGGGCACATTTGGTGGAAAATAATTCAAAGAATAGATGCAAAAATGTCAAGATTTAAAAAAATAAATCAAAATCTTTATATAGTAGAAAAAAGAATATTGGATAAAAAATTATAATTTTAGCATCTGCCAAGCCTTATCTTTTGGGAAAAAAAGAATATCTAATGTTAAGGTCAAATTTGTCATACATTAATTCATTTTTATATAAAAGTGCCACATGTCAGCTTGTGAATGGTGTGTGATGATATGGACCCTTGAAAATTTGACTTCGAAATTAGATTTTGGAATTAGACCTTCACATACAATATTTGGCAAAGATGTGCAAACCTTGTTCTTAGTTCAAAATGATAGGACAATCAGTGTACAATACAGTAAGGTAGAGGCATCACGCCTAGTACCCAACTTGTAGGATGTGCTATTTCCAACTCTAGGCTAGAATTCAACTGTGGAATGTTTTTTTTTATCCTTTCAAAGTTGGTTATAACACATGTCTTGAGGTAGTGAGCAAGAAAGTAGAAAGTAGTGAACGGAAAAGTAGTTCTTGAATGATTGGAATTGGAAGACTTAGACATCAGCTACTTGTGAAGTGCACTTTTTGGCTTCCAAATTTCATAGTAATTTTAATTTCTGGAATGAAAATTTGAAAATTTGTAATCCCCATATTTCCTATCTTCCTACATGGGAAAATTTCCACCACCTCGTACTGCTCACAATCTGCTCCAAAATTGCTTAAATGATCGGCTACTGGTGCCTCCACCTTGTGAAATTACCATTCCATACCATCCCCATTTGGGTCACTGAACCGGGATTTACGGTTTAGTGATCGCTAAACCCTAAACCCCGGTTTAGCGATGCGCGACTTTTGTTTGTAAGTGATGTATCGTCTCCTCCATTTTGAATCTAATGTGCAATTTGTCTCTCCTATGAAGACTGAGATCTTCTGCTCTTGCTGAATTGGTTGAGTGGCTCACAAATTCGAGAATGTTAATAAATTTGTGGATTTCTGTATCAGACTAATGAATCCGAATTCATTTTTGATGGACTCTCAAAATTGGCTTCCTTCAATTCCGACGTCAGTGCAATCTCAAGAATCTCTCAAAAATGAGCTCGCAACGTCAAAATGTGTGAATCTGTCAAAAGCGAGTTTACAATGTCAAAATGTGTGAATCTGTCGAAAACGAGCTCGCAATATCAAGAAGTGCAGCCTGTTGTTGAGTAGTTTGGCAGGGTTTAGGTTTCAGGATTGGTATGGGAACCGCGAAAAACAACTTGAATTTCAGGGTTTAAGGTTTAGGGTTTACGATTCTGGGTTTGTATCGAAATGAAAGTCGGCAGGAAGAACTTGGAGTTGGAGGGGTTGGAGAACAGGGTGTAGGAGCCATAGAACGGCTGTGTGTAGATGCACGTGGTGGGACAACACTGTGGAAGCGAAGATTGCCGTTGGTGAGAACATGCTCTGCTTGCTCCTTGTCAATTTTCAGAAGAGCATATGGATGACGGTAGAGGATATGCTATTTGCAACACTTTTAAGCATTTTGATCAATGTGGAGGAGTGTGCTTTCATTGGGAGCTTACTGGGAGAGCTCAGTGGAGAGCTCACTTTGGGTACAAAAACCAAACTCTGATGAGATTTAATATTTCGATCACTCACTGTATGAATTCATGTGCAATCATTCAAAGTGGGAGATTGTAGAAAGGGGTCCCCCAGAGGTTGATTTCATTGATCTTGTTTTCTCTAAATACTCGAAGGACCTCTATCCCTCAGATAGGACATGGACGCGTTCCATACCCTGTTAGAACGCTGTGTCTGCATGGCAGGTCTTCTGTACTACTGTTGTGTTCGAGTTTTACTCCTATCTGAAGAGCTCTATCCTCTGTCCACCTTATTTAAATGCACTCAATTGCCTTTACTTTTGTTCTTATCAAACTATCGCATTGACATTACCGTCATACTGTTGTAATTGCTGCAACAGGTCAAGGCTAGCGAACAATCATTCTAGATTCAGAATTTCTTATCACCGAGGCGTCAACTACATGGATCTTCGTCGTCTGAACATTGCATCTGTACCACCTATATTGTGAAGGTTGCGGTAGCATCGATTGTTTGAAGGAGAGAACAGAATAAGGATGGAAGGGAAGGAAGAAGCCAACGGCGACGAATTTGGTTGGCAGGACGAGGTCCGGGTGATGAGCGATGTGCATGTTGGCTGTCTACCTAAAGCCACATCTTGTACAACCATTTTCAGCATTGATCATCCTGACCGAGCTTCTGCTGGTAGGTGTTCAAATGGCCGATAACAGAGATCGGTTGAGTGGAATCAGTGCTTATCATAAGATAGAGGATACTATTTGCGTCACCTTAAGCCTTTTAGCATGTGTAGGAGTGAATTTGGGAGATGTATATAGATTTTTGGGTACACGAGCCAAACTTCTTTAGATCAAATTTTTGTCATTTTTGATGGTATCTTTTGCACTTTGTAAACCACTGTAAGTGACGGTAGACTATCCCGTTTCTGTTCAAAGACTAGGTGGCTATAGAAATTTAGCCAGGTGATGCTTACACCACTTACTACTAAGTCCAACCGATTGTACGAATAGTTGAGTTGCTCTTGATAAACGGGGTGAGTATGTGAGACTGGATCAGATTCGTAACGGTTTTAGTATACATTATGTTTTTTGCTCAGGTAATGACAGCTCAACCAGGAAGAGTTGGGATCCGGAGACCTACTTGGACAGACAGGAGGTGGAGAATGACGATGACGGGGCTGATGTCACATACGACGACAGTGGTGACCTGATTCTGCAAAGGCGACCCCAAAGGCTTCGTTATAGCCAAAGTATGTTGCATCTATTTCGACTTCAAGATGGGCATGAATATGGTTCTGTGCTGACATAGTTTGAGCGTTCTTTGACTAAGACCAAGACGAATGGCCCTGTTTGATAAAGATGACAGAAACTCCGTCATTTGATTTTGTACTTCTTTTTCAGGTAGTTTGAGTGGAGAAACAATTACTGTGCATCATCAGCTGACAACTCGTCTCCCTGGCGTAGGTCTTCAGGTATGTCGATCAAGTTTTGAAATGGAGGTGGTCTGCTGTAATTCATGATTCTTTTACATGTTCCTTATTATATTTGACCTCTTGGAGGTTGCGGAATGTGGACCACAATAGGTGCAGTTAGTATTTTCCTTATTTTGAGGGTCGAAGCTTTCAAATTCCGTATTTCTATGCTTCGTCTGACTGGTTATTTGAGGAGTCTTGAGCATCTTGTCTTGTTAGTACAAAGCGTTCTGCAGACAATTAGCAATGATATATTGTGCTGAGCATTGGACACAACTAAGTCAACTGTTACTTTGTGGATTTGAAAGATCCCACTATTGCAATGAATGACGTAGTGGTTCACATTTTTAGTGATATTTCTGTTGTTTATTTGTCAAATAATACGATATCAAAACCATGGTCTCTGTTATCCGCTTCATTCTTGTAGGTATGGAGGGGAGCATTGCTGCTTGCAGATTTTCTCCTCGATACCATGAGCTCTTCACTACAATTTCACAACATAAATGCTATAGAACTTGGTGCTGGTACAGGTAAGGTGGTCAAACTTTACCTGTTTTGTGGACTTCTTTGATTAACATCTAGTGAGCGGTTTCTAATATTTGCAGTCGGTATTAAGCAGGACTTACAGGGATTTTGATGGCCAAATCTGCCAAGCGAGTTTTCATAACTGGTCAGGTGCACTTAACTGGACCCATTTAGTTGTTATTCTTCATTTATGAATCAGGAACTCGTGCTGACCCGTTATATTTCGTATGTCAACTACTGTTCCTGAATGGTCTGGTTTGGGTACAGACAGAGGTGCGGATATTTTAGACAATTGTACACGCAATGTCCTGGCAAACTCAAGTTTATATGTTCATGGTGATGGGGCTGTGCAAGTCAGGAAGCTTGATTGGCTTCAAAGCTGGCCGCCCGTAGCTTCCTATGACGCTGTAGATGGAGACAAACAGGGAACGATAAGGTGAACTTTGTATTATTTTTTTCTTACGCTCTTCGTTCTGATACGAGCGAATTGCCTGTGTTGAGATTTACTTGTCCCCTGTTTTATCCAGGAGCTAATTTGAAGTTACACGTGGTCTGTATCTTGTGTCGGTGGGAGGGTGTGAACTCAGAACGGGAATTTATCACTTAAGCCGGACCAATTGTTTCCGTTCTCTCACAGAAGTCTAAATGTGATGAGTTTGTTTTGTCACAGGGATGATAGTGCTTATTTCTGGAGTGAAAATGACCTTGAGGAAGCGAGAAGTGCAACTGTGCTTTTGGCTGCGGACGTGGTTTACAGCCCAGAACTCACACATGCATTCTTTGAGATACTTGATAAAATCATGGCATTTGGTGCTAATAAGGTGACGTTGCCTTTCCAGTGTATGGAATAACATATACTGCTCCCCCAACCATTTACCTTGTACCTTGAATCTAGTTGCATTATACTAAGCTCTCAGTCTGAGTATCAACCCCCTTGTTCTGCCAGAGGGCTTAAATTTGTATTTCATTCTTTACAGCAAGGAAATTGAATCAAATTTAAACTTATAACTTAAAGCGAAGCGACATGCTTTCGAAGGATTACATGCGTTCTTCTTAATCTTTGTAATTGGACATGGATGTAGACGTTGTTCTTGACTTTAGAAAAACGCTACAACTTCAGCGTGGATGAGCTTGATGTTGTTGCCAATGGCTACGGGCAGTTTCGGTCTTACTTTCATTCAAAAGAATCAGGTAACCGTATTAGTTTCCACGGCTTCAATTCCTGTATAGAGACGCTTTTGTTATAGAAAGCTTGCGGTAGTTCTACTACAGGATAGTGCAACGCTCTTTCATTGCCTTGCAGCATCGTAGTATAACATCCTTCTGACAAATATATCAGAAAAGAGTGTTGCAGATTCGGCTGGTGCCTCAGCATGAAACTTTTTTATGGAGAACAAATATTTACTGCCTATTTCTGGAAGAAACTCATAGCATCAATGTTTTCTAATGCACCCAAGATAGGAAAACCTAAAACTGAGTGAAACTATAATTGACATTATGTATCACTGACATGCATTCAGGATCCTTAAAATGTATGCAAGTTGAACCTAATGTTGTTGGGTATGACATTCTCGTCTGATGCCTTGTTTGTGGGTTTTGCATCCATCTTTCGTTGCAGGTGCTGACAAGAGCAATATGTTTGCAACTCAAGATATCCCGGTTCTCAATGGCATTGAAGGGAAGTTTGAGGGTAGGCAAATTCCGACTGAGCAGGTGCTGCAGCATATTGTAGAATATGAGCGAGGGAAGGACTTGGAGTTATGGGAAATAACAAGGTGCAAATGCCAAGAGAAGAGTATTGAAATTCAATGAAGGATAAAGGAGGCAGGTTTAGGGTTTAGGAACTGCCATTTTCCCCATAAAAGCATTTCATGAATTGAAATGATTTTTTCAATTTTTGGCGAGTCCCTATGAATGTAGACTTGACGGTAATTTTATGTGATGTGAGGAGGTTTGTTTGTTTTAGCTTTCCAGCGAATTTGCAAAAGAAACAAGTCAAGAGTTTTGCATAGTTCTTTGATTTTCCTAAACTTTTGGGCAGCTTGTGAAAAAGATATAGAGTAAACTTGCCATTTATTGCACACATCCAAAATCCGGACACCAATCTTTGTCATTTACCAAACAATCTTTGCCATTTACCAAACAGTAATCACATGATTCAACTACCAATTGCGATGAGAACAAAATTTTGTATCACTGTCCAATGATTGCACACTACATGATGAAGGGTTGTAAGGAATTTTTAAGGCTCAATTTCATCTTCATTGCCTTTAAATTCAAATCAATTTGTAGGAAGAAATCATTGTGCATTTTATTTTTCAAAGGTGAATCTTAACATGACATTTCATAATCACGCCAAATTTCAAGATATGCAAGTTTCTATATTTATGTGGAGATTTGCATTTTGTCTGTGCGGTGATTGGCAAGTTTACACTAGGGGTTGAAACTAAGATAAAATCATGTGTAAAATTCAAGTTTGGTTTTCAAATGATCTAAATATAGGTTCATTTAGCCTCAATTCAATTTTTTGTTGTAATGGTGCCAAAGAAAGAGACGTATGCCTAAAATTTGACCTCATTAATTTGGTTCTTTAACATTTGTTGGAGCTTCAATTTCACATACATATTATTAACTTAAAAGAAAATTGTGAATGTTGATAGCATTCCATCATTTATAATTATGATATATAGATGCATTCAAAACTATTATGCCTTACTAACTTAAAAGATGCATCCTCTCCAGGTTGCAATTCCCCACCACCACACCACACCACATTCTCTATAAAAAAAAAAGAGCTATTGATCATGAAAAATGATTTTCCCTCCTCCCTTTCAACACCATTGATCTTGAAAAATAAGAAATATGGATATGAATACTATGGGATATGGATATGGATACTGTGGGGTATGAATATGGATACTGTCGGATACGGATAACGACATGGGATATGAATACAGACACGGGATATGGATACTGATATGGGATATACAATACATATATGTATACATAAGATAGATACAAAATATGGATACCAACAAGTATATATACAAAATACATATACATTATCTCATATCGTTTGCTCACATGAGTGAGTCTAAAAAATATAAGAATGACGTGGGGGTGGGGAATTAAATTAAAAATCATGAATCATTTATGTGAATCAAAACCTCAAGTAACTATATGTTCAAAAGACATGTATACAATGCAATGATGTAAAATCAAAGCATAAATGTGTTGTGTTCATTTATATAATAGATAGGAGAAAAAGGATTGTGCCTTTTCTAAATAATTTTTTTTTTCTTAAGCAAGACATTTTAGTAATTCAAGAAGCTTTGACCTAGAAAAATAAAATTTGTAATCTTGATAAAATAAATTTTTGTAAATAAATAGAAGGAACATTCTATCAATTAGGCTAAAATTCAAAATGAACTATTATCCTCCCTGAACATGTCATCTATTGTACATAGTCTAGGAAACACACTAAATACATCCTAAGGATTCATTGAATGACTTCCAACAACCTAAACAATTATTTTGTAAGTGTTTTTTGGTGTAATGCCAAATTCATATATATGTCTTCATCATACAAAAATATTTGTTTCCAAATGATAATTAAATTTTTTGGCATCATTTACTTTAAAAAAAATTAGTGTATAACCTTACCTTCCTCATAGCAATGTCATCAATTCATTGAATGACAGAATTCCATTATTTGGGCACTTTTCACAAGATACTACCTATAATGTAAGAAAAATGCCCCAATTACTAGCTTTTGGAGCATTGTGTGGATGAATGTTACAATATTTGGTGTGTGAAACCAAGCCAAGTTTATTAAATTAACCACAGGATGAGGAATTTTGTTAAAATGGCACCATTCCACTACTTTGGCACTTTTATGGTTTAAACCGCACGGTCTGAAATGTATTATTGTCTTAAATAGCAATTTACAATTTAGACTGCATAGTCTAAAATATATACCTAACCTAGATGACACTTTAACATTAGAGCAAAAATCAGCCCTCCAGAGGGCCGCTCCAAGTTGACATGCCAAGCTATTTCAAGCTTGACCTCGGTGAGCAATCAGAGTGTATGACTACTCGCCAGAGCAGTTAGATTTTGCTGATTATATTTTATTTTTTTATTGAAAGGTATATATATAATATTTTTTCTAAATCTTTTTTTATTTGTAAATTTGGTTCTTGCGCCACTGTCGTAGCAATTTCAGTTGCACGGAAATAGGGGAAAAATTGATTTTTCAGACCCGATAAACGAAATTTCAGGATAGGATACTAAAGGGGTCTATGGAGCAGCCCTCCGGAGGGCTGATATTTTCTCTAATGACTTATGATTTTAGACTACACAATCTGAAAATGGCATATGGGATAACGCCGCTTTAAAGAAATTCCCTACAAGGACATTTACCATCATGCAACTCCACAATTCTATAAGGGCCGGTGTGCAATCATGAATAGTAGGGAACCGCCGACTAAGGTCTTGGGCGCCAAACTGCACGACTAAGGGTGGAATTTTTCTTTTGAAGACAAAGGTTCTTCCCATTCTTGGGAACGCAAGAAGGTCTTCGAAGCCAGTCTTACAATCCTCAGTCGCATTCCTTCGTGAGCTCCGTCGCCGTTGTTTTGTCATGCTCTGATCGACTTCTGCAGGTTACGAGGTTTCGATCAAAGAGCCTGATTCGATTCTTGCATTGTATTTTTAATTTTTTCATAAGTGTTTCTTTCGTTTCTTCATTTGAATGTGCAAGAAAGGGATACTCAATAAAGAACGCTCTCCAAACTTTTTGTGAATGATCTCGTAAGGAAGCGTGAATGTTTCCATTCGATCTCCACCTTTCCATTGTCATTAGTGTTTGTCATGTTTCGAAGAGCCTGATTCTTCTATCTTTAGTTTTTTCATAAATGTTTCTTTCGTTTCTTAATTTGAATATGCAAGAAAGGGATACTCGATCAATAAGGAACGCTCTCCAAACTTTCTGTGATCTGGTAAGGAAGCTTGAATTGTTTCAATTCGATCTCCACCTTTCCATTGTCAGTACTAGTGTTTGACATGTATATTCTTCCGGAATTCTGAACATGTAAGAAAGGTCGGGGGTAAGAGCGCACACCGATTTTTTATCATATATTATGTACTTCGTGATCTCAATCGTAAGGGAGGTTGAAAGTTGGATTGATCTGTCGTCTACAGCCAGGGAGAAAGAAGATTGAATCTGTCGTCGTACGTGAGGGAGGGAGATTTGGACGTATTAATTCAATGGCGTGCGTGGCGGGGAGCTGGGGGATTGCTTGCGCACTATTGGCACTGAATGCCGCCATTTGCCTCATCGCTGCGACTCTTGCAGGCTGGATTTTCAACAAGGAAATGGACTACACATGGGGCGACCTTGCTTTCGGAGGTTCTTTCTTTCACTTTGACAGTTTTTCGATCTTCATCAGATGGAAGAAGATGTTTCTTGGTTATCAGGGAGGCTTACATTTACATTAACAAGCTGTGGTCAGGTTAAGGAAGCTCTCTAACGTCAAGAAATCTTTGTCACTGGAAGACGGAATCGATATTTATTTTCGTTCTCAGAATTTTCATTTTCGTTCTGATTGCATTGAATTTTGTGTTTATATCGGTTTTAAAGATTCTGTTCATTAGCTGTTAGTACACATACGAAGACTGAAAGACGTTACAAAAAAGGTTCAAATTACTGTTACTGAATAAGGGGCTGGACGAGAATGATTTGTTTCCTAGGAAACAAGCAAGAGGTACCACCGTGATGAAGAATTTCGATAGAGGGAAAGAGTTTGAAAGAATTAAAGAATTAACTTAGAATCGTTGGGTTGGGGGGTATTATAGAATCTTCACTGGTTCCACGATCGCAGCAATTAATTATACCCGTCTTCTGTGAGAATCTTGAAATCCAATCTTTGTTTGGTAAATGAGCTTATGGCTAATGCGATCTGCCTGGCAGAGAATATGCAAGGGAGGGTGGTGGCGTCGTACTTCCTGCCACTTGTGCTCGTCGCCTCAGTGGTAGGAATGGGATCAATCTTGGCCGGCATGTATCACTTGCGTGTGTGGCGCACTGACAGCCTTGCCGCTGCTGTGTCCGTCACTCTCGTTGCTTGGTTACTCAGCATACTCGCGGCGGGGTAAGTTGCTCAAGTCCTATATTGCGCAGGCAGAAAAATATTAGGCTGTATGTGTTCTCCAATTAACAAGGTCATCGAAGTGTGCCTCCGCGTCAGGCTATTTACAATACGTTCTTGAGTGCGAGTCAGTCAGTCTGCCCAAGTTAAGAACTCCATAACTGACTCGTGTTCTTTCTATACTTGCGTTTCGCTCTCGAATGACACTCTCTGTAATTGCACATTCCCTGTATATCGTCAGAAACCGCCATGTTGTGTACACACCTGATTGAACAACTTTCCTCAAGTGAAGCTCTGAACTCATGTATGAGTAAATTTATTTATCCCATTAGTATCCTCAAGGAAGTGTCATTACCTATAGAGACGGTTCAGTGCATGTTGCAGGTTTAGTATGAGCCGGTGAGGGCCTGTGCTTGTTAAAATTTGATTCCAACCTCCGTAGTTAAGAAACTCCAGTCGATTCGAGATAAATAGTTGCCTGACCGGTTTTCGAGAAACCTGAGTTTTTATATTTTAATGTCTTTCTTGAACTCCAGGTTAGCTTTGAAAGAGCTTCACGTCGGTGGTCGGCGTCCCACTATTTTGGTAAGTCACCTCACTGCTGATTAATTCTGTGACACTGGTCCGATCCGCCTGTCCCAAGAATCATGAAACTCAAGTCCTAGACTCGGTTTTCGGACGGCAACAACCTATTTTTTGTACTTTCAGAATGCGTATGCGTGTAGGAACTACGTTTCAATTTACTGGTGTTTTCAGTTTCATTGCTTACTCTGTTTTCCAAAGATTGGCGCGGAGTATTTATGGGAGACCGAATGCTGTTGCGTTGTGGTACGTGTCGCAGAGAGTGGTGGAGGGTTTCACCATCGTCCTACCCCTCTTAGAGTTCTACTACTTGCTGTCTCTGCATGCCGCAGTACCCCTCAGTGCCAAAAATCGTGGGAATTCCCGGAGAGGATCTTCCAAAGAAGAGCTTCCAGAAAAGATTGACTGCGTTGTTGTGGAAGATGGACGCGAACGTGCGGTCAGGCTAGCTTTAGAAACTTAATGGAAGTCCCGATGAATGAAAGCATCTAGATCAGGCCCTCATCATCCAGAGACTTGAATTTGATTTAGCTAAGTAGGTCGGGTCACTGATTTACTCCAGACTGACTTTGTCTAGATATTGCAATCTCCACGAGTTGGTGAACAGCAATAGGGGCATGAATTAGTGTCCACAGTCCCCTATTCCTCCTAGATGCTCTCAGCTACTCTCTTCTTCAGCATTAATTTGACATTGCTGCAAGTACCCTCTGCCAATTTCAAAGATCCTCGCTTGTTTTCTCGAGCATCGTGACCAACCTCGGAGCAGTTCTGCCTCAGGAAACGAGGTGAAAAGAAGACTCATGAAGAAATTGCGTAAAAAACATACAATATTCCATTCAGTTCCTTTGGCGGGGATATTATTAGAGTCACTTAAAGCGTTTTAATATTTGTATGGGTGTGTGCTTTTGTTGGGAACTAGTAAAGTGTAATATAGAAATCTTTGGATACAAATTTCAAATCTATCGAGATCAAATTCTTATGCAATTTCAAAGTAGGTGTGTTTGGCAAATTTGATTCCAAGGCATTGTAATGAATTTGGAAACATGGTCCATGAATGAAGACCAAAATTTGACGCATGTGTAAAATTATTATTTATCACTACACAAAATAGTGAAATTAGGTTGCCCCACACTAATTTCTCATATCTAACACTTTCAGACATGGTGAACTATAGTCTGGGGCAACCTAGTTTTACTATTTTGTGTAGTCAATATACAGTACACTGCTTTCATTGTGATTGGAATAAAGCCTATATTATCAAGTAATTTAGGTAAATTTATACATATACATGTGTCTCTTATTATACATGTCAAAGTTTTGATGCAAGTTGAATTCAAAAATCCAAAAACAAGTATACATAGAAACTTTCAACCTTTTGTAAAATTGTAGGATTGTAAAACTTTAGTATCAAACCTACTTTTGATAATGACATGAGATTAGTTAAGGAGCACTTCAAAGGATATAATATGGTATGTGAATTCAAAAATGAAGGCCTCCATTACTGATTTTCAAATAAAATTTAAAATAAATAATCTTATTACGGAGCCAAGTTTCTTTCCAAACAATTATATGATATTTATAGGATTTAGTTGATTCTACAAATGAGTACTAGTAAACCAATGAGAGTTTGTAAAATATATGGCCGATTTCTTTAACCATTTTTCCTTCAACATCTATTCTATAAATTGATTAGCA
Source organism: Neckera pumila (assembly GCA_963969595.1). Lineage (NCBI taxonomy): Eukaryota > Viridiplantae > Streptophyta > Bryopsida > Hypnales > Neckeraceae > Neckera > Neckera pumila. The sequence continues at coordinate 47,973,792 of OZ018408.1, read as the reverse complement.
TTCTTATATTTAATTAGGGCTTTGTGTTGCTGCACGCAATTGTTGATGATTCTGTTGCAAAGAAGAGATATCAATTCTTTTGAACTATTTCTCTTTTCAAGAAGAATTTTTCTAGTGCTAACAAAAGAAAAGACATTGTAGGCACACAAACACATACATACAAACACACCAAAAAATAAAAGGACATAGAGAAAAAAGCAACCCTCTAGAAGGTTGCTCCAGATTGACATGGCCAAGCTATTTCAAGCTTGGCCTATCAATCTCAAAATGGCCCCAATTGAGCAGTCAACTTTCGTTTTTTATTTTTTATTTTATTTTTATTTTTTTTAAAGATTATTATTGTTGTTATTATTATTATTAATTTTTTATTAATTTTTTACTTACAAATTTGGGTTCCCGTGCCATAGTCACAGCATGAACTATTGCACAGAAATAGGGCAAAGAACAAGTTTTCAGCCCCGAAAAGCATTATTTCAGGGTCCTTCAAAGGGTTGTGGAGCAACCCTCCGAAGGCCTCATTAAATGTTTTTAGCTCCTTTAAAGGACTATGAGTTTCCTAGACTGCCAGGGTCGGGGGAATAGCCTTGCAGCAATCCACAGCTGCTGCATGACGTGGTTGATCGACTGCCACGTCACAAATAAAAAATTAAAAAAATAAAAAATAAATTTTTTTGCCTTTTTTTTTTAAAAAATTTTCAAAAAAGAAAAAAAATTCCAAAAAATTTCAAAGAAAAAAAAATTTGACATCCGACATTCCCAATCTGCCAGAGAACAGCGTTGGGGGAGCAGGCCTGAAATGTGGCTCTTTAGTCCCTCCGAATCTCTTCTAATGGGTGCCAAACTTGCTGCCTTCTGGAAGGCTGAAATCTTTCCTAATGTCTGATTTCATTGTGTTAATGTATTCCATATTCCCATTAGTAAAGACGCATTATTAGTGTCAGTAGGATTTTTATTCTTGAACAAATTAGTGCAGTTTCTTAATATTTTAGCCTTTAAGCTCTCAAGGCATTTTTTTCATCAAAAAACATGCAAAACTACCATTTCTATTGCAAAGTGCACAAAACTTTAGAAACTGTTTGTTTTGCATATTTAATCATAGGATCTTACACTAGACTAGTATAAGAACTTGTGGAAGAAATTTCAAAAACTTCGACTGCATGGATTGCAAGATATTTGCATTTGAAGTAAAGAAATCTATTTTTTTTGCACCTTGAATCTTCACAGCTTAAATTTTTGCACTACACATTTTGAATTTCTAATTTTTAATGTTGAGTAATTGAGTTGAGAATCTTAGAAAATATTTCAAAATATACACTCAATTTTCATTCTTTAAAAAATTATTAAGTAGAAGTAGGTCCAAGATTGGAGGAAAAACTAAACCATTATAGCTCAAAGATGGAATTGGAAATCACACTGGTGAGATTGTTCTAGCAAGTAACTTTTGTTTTCTTTGAAAAGTTGTGAAATTTGCATTCAAAAATGAATCTAATGAGTTATTTTTTCAAAAAAGATTCTTAAATTACCTCCAAAACAAGATTGTCCATAACTTTCTTGTCAAATCCAAATAGAATGATTTAAATCTTTCCATATAGGCAAAAATACCTCGTGCAAGAAATAAAATTTAAAAAAACTCATTTTGACTTTTTGTGAGTATTTTCATATTTTGTGTTACTCACCAAACTCCATTTGGGCTTTAGATGGCAATTTGTTTGCATCCGGGAACCAATTGAAATAATAACTATACTCCCATAAAGCTAACATGATTTCCTATCTTCACAAAAAGTTTCAAAAAATGATCACACAAATTGAGACCGTAGGAGCCTACCTATAATCCATTTTGTTTTCCGAGGGACAATGGGAGTTTAGGGGCTAGTGTATAATAATTTAGAGTATAATGACTTGGTAAATTAGTACCATTTTGCACTAGTTGGATAAATTGTCTAAAATCTAGCTTCATATGGCAATCTTGGAGAATCAAATGTCAATTTGTGCTACTATTTCTATTGCTAAAATGTCTGTAAGACTGTATTACTCTATGAATGGGATATTTAATCCCTACAATTCTTTGCAACCACATTGTGGTTTTTGAGGTTTTGGTTAACTATTGTGGTTTGGTTTTTGAATTGTCTGCAAGCAAAATTCATGCTTTGGATGCACATTTTTAATGCAAATTTGAGAATATAAACGCTGTATCGCGCAAAGTCAGATCCCGTTGCATGCGGAGCAGGGAGAGGTGGATGGTTCAAACCATCATTGATAATTATTTTTATTTTAGAAGTTCTATATAATTGCGGTGGGAAAAATGCCGCGTCCTCATAGAAGCGTGAGAATTTCATCGTTGCAATGCATTTCATTGGAGCCTGAGAGTTTCAAACTTTCAATTGCATCCTAATGGTTTGTTGGAGAGCCAAGTATTGAAAGATTTTTGGTGTGCAACATGAGTGCTTGCGGGGGATTGACACTAGCAAGATGCTGGTTGGTAATTATTTGAAAAAAAAATAGTTGCTCCAAGTTTAGAATGGATCAAGAGTGGTCTGCTGCAAACTCAAGGCCGCCAATGCTAGAAGGGATGGAGTCGGAGTAGGCCACGTTCATTCAATAGCAGGTTCAATCAACCATTCCACATATTGTGTAGCAAATTTCAGAACGTGTGTTAATCAATCCATCACCTATGTCTCTGTCGGCGATTATGCCAATGGTGGACCGGGACGGACAGATCTCGTGACATAGACTTCAATGGTCAAGAATTGAACATAGCAAAGTGTGAGGTCCCGATTCGTTATTCGGGACTCACTGGTTTTTTTGTTTTTTTGTTTATATTAAGGTTGGGGTACTTTTAGTTGCAAAAAGCTCCCAAAAGAGTGTAAGACCAAAATAGGTGTGTTACATACCAATATAGCATTTGGTCCCTTATCACTAAGTTGCCCTCAACTAAACCCAATTCCCGTCTGTAAATAGGTATAAAACTGGGATTTCACGTAATTAGATGGGTTTATAGTAAATAAGGCTAGAATCGCCAAAATCACGGTGTAGGTGACTTCTTATGTCTAAATTTGGTCTGAGGGAATATTGTTGAGGTCATATGTCAATTCCTGACAAAAAGTTTCACTTTCTCTATTTTATCAAAGAAATAGAAGAAGCTCCAATTGTTAGGCCTGCAGGAGTTACAATTGCAAGGACACCTGGGGGGGATTTGGAGATGCTATATGTTGTTTTTGGGTGGAATTCACATTTGGAGGCCAACGGCGAAATGGGTTTGCCAAGATTCTCCTGTACGCAGAAGATTCCCTATTTACCGATTTCACAAGGAGAAGACAAATTTTGATTCTCCTATGACCTTTGTGCAAAGTAAGAATATGAGCTTAGAAATGTTTTGTGGAATTCCATGAGAGGTTCCATAAAAAGATTCGGAATTTTCTGACTTACAGAAAATGCCTTTCCAAATGGTCAATCACCAAAATCATGGATGGGAATTTCTTGTAAATCACCCAGATTGCGGTAAAATCTCACTAAAAATCAAACCAGCTTTTTTTATACTAATAAGACGCTTCAACAAGTTTCAAGACATTCTGATAGTCATAAGTACTCCAACCGGCGTGATTCCCCGACAATTGCAAAATTTGAAGAATCCGGTGGAGTTGACCGGTGCCCCAGGGGGACACGGAATCAGAATGGGGTCAAAGTTTGGTCTTTTCTTACTCCCTTAGACCTTTGAAAGAACTTAGGCTAATTACTTTTCTTAGTAAAGTCAAACTCCAAAATCTGGATTTTTACCCCTTTTTGGTGTTCAGTTAGCACTAAGTAATATTGCGTTTTTTGAGGTCAAATTAGGGGGTAAGGATGTTCTTGGAATGAAAATGGCTTTTTGAAGCCAATGGCGCAATATGTTTGTGATTTGGAGTTGTTCTCTAAGAGTTAGATGTTTGGACCAGTGTAGAAAGTCAAAAACTAGAAAATTAGGATGAAAATCTCAAGTGATAAGATTACTAGTAGGAAAAGACAGGGAGGTGAGCACCCTTGGAAATCTATATAAGGGGCTCACTTTCTTCTCACAAACACCCCTTGGGCCATTATTTTGGCTTTCAAAACACATTGGTCCATTTGTTTGGATTATCTTGGCCATTTTTGAGCCAAAAGTTGTAAACGTGTGTTTTTGGAGCATTTTAAGCTCCGTTGTTGCTAATTTTCTAGCTTTCTTTGAAGGACATTGGAAGCATTCTTTGTGTTAAGTCATTCTAATTTTTTTGCAAATTCTTGCATACGGCGAAGCTTTGCGTTTGCCTTGTTTGTATTGTTTAGTATTTTAGAGATTTTCTAGAATACGGCAAAGCTGTGACTTCCCAAAGTCTAAAAGTTTTAGTTTTTTAGTGATTATTAGTATGGCGAAGCTTTGACTTTCCAAAGTCTCAAAGGTCTTAGTATTTTAGTGATTATTAGATATACGGCGAAGCTTTGGCTTTCTAAGTTTTAGAGTCTTAGTATTTTTGGTGGTTTTTGGAAATACGGCAAAGCTTTGACTTCTCCAAAATAATCACCAAAATCCAAACCACTATGGATACTAGTTAAAAAACCTCTAAGAGGCTAGAACCTTTGAAGCCCACTTAGACTTCTCGTTCTTCTTTTGTTTTATTTTAGTTTGGGCAAGTCCAGTTAGCCAAAGAAAAACAAACCCGACCAAAACCAGTCCCTGGAAAAAAAAAAATACCAAGCCGAAGTACAAATCAGCCAAGTCGTCCTGAGGACAGCAGGAGAGAAGAAAAAAACGAACGAACGAAGCAAGGACCAGCCAAGCGGGCCGACCAGCAGACCTGCCCCAACGGAGCGGCAGTAAGGGTCCGGCAACCACGAGCCGCCACGCAAGCCGACGGCTCCAGGGTTCGGCCAATCGCGGGATGCCACGTGGCGTGACGAGGGAGCACGTAGCACGTCTGCTGTGCTGGGTTGTCTGCTGGAGTGTCAAACTGGGGTGCTGGGGTGTTGAACTGGGGTGTTGGGTTGTATGCTGGAGTTCGGATTTTGCTACAAAAAAACTCTTCCAAAAAGAACTGGAGAACACAAAAACACCGTTGGCACATCTCCAAAACATCAACAACTAACACTCAAGTCCCTTGGCCTTGCTTGAAAGAATTCATAAGCAATTAAAAATTTAAAGTAGAAATTAGTGAAAGAGAAGGTAGGAGGTTAGAGTCCCTCTTGGCAACGTTTCCATTGCCAAAGGAGACTAAAAAAACCATAAAAGATAGAATACTTGGAAACTTCAAAACCAACATTGAATACTTAGAAGATGAAGTGACAATTTGATAGTTAGAAGGGAAATTAGGAAGGCAAAAGACAATTAGAACCATCAAAATTTGGATAGAATAATAAATGACTAAGAATTTGAAGAGTCAATTTTTGTTAGAAGTTGACTTCAATTATTGTATTCCAAGACTAGTCAACCTTTGGGATATTTAAATAATTGAAGTAGAGTAGGACCAAAAGAAAAGGAAGGAGAAGCAATAGAAAGAAAAGAAATAGAAGAGAATTAGGAAACTTGTATTAAATACCTATTTTCATGCAGTAAGCAAAATTCCAAGGTAGCCCCCAAAGATGGCGGACCGGGAATATCTTGAGGATCTACTCTACAACACCGCGGATGAAAACCAACTTGAGGTAAATTACTAAACACTTCCCCTTCTTTTTAATTGTTTAGATTAGCAATTCTAAACACTTAGCCAAGTAGGAGACTAATTCAAAGCATCAAACCTAGAATCTAAGTCAAGTTTAGATTTCAAAACTTGTAGATTAGGATTAGGGCTTTCCAAAACCATCTTAGACTTAAGAATTGGAGGGATGAAGTTTAGGACCTAAATTGGATGAAAAGTACTTAGAAGATAAACAAGACAAGTTGAATTAGGAAACAATAATTAGAAGTAACCCGGATCTCAAAAGTGGAAGTAAAACTTAATTGTCAAATTAGGGTTAGGAGTAATCAACGGATGAAGTTTTGAACACCGATTAGCGGTCAAACTTCATCCATCAATAACTTTTGATGGAATAAATGAAATATTAAGCAAGAGGACACTCTAAGAAGCCTAGGTTAGCGTCTAGAAGGAACAAATTTAGAAACCCTCAAAATAGTAATTTACCAAAGCTTAATTAAAACCTCAAGGAACAAGGGTAGAAAGATTTAGGGTGACTTACCTAATTGAAGGAGGAAGTTAGGATTAGGAAGTCAAAGTAAGACCCTAAGGTAGCCCTAAAGTGGTTTGATCTTTGAGAAATACCACAAACCCTAAGAATTATTCAAGGATGTAGTTTAGGTCAATGAACGAATGAAGTTGACTTAAGATCATCTATCCAAGTCAAAACTTAGGACTTAGTTAGGTCTTGATTCTCTAAGATTAAGGTTCAAATTTCAAAACTAATTGAATTAGGGAACATCACCTAGATTGTAGATGAAGTTTAATTTGCCCCGAAAGGATTAAACTTCATCCGCCTATAACTTTTGCTAGGAGAAGGGGCTAGGGTCGAGTTTTATGTTTTTAGAAATGGCATGAGATGCTCTATGACTTAGGATAGATAAAATCAGACTGTAACTAGGTTGAGTTTGAAACCACGGTGACTTCTTTTGGCTAAAGAAGTTAGAATAGAAATCATCAAGTAGTTCAAATCTTTGGTTTTCGTGTGTATTGTGGATGTTAGGAAAATAGGAAAAGAAGATCCATTGCTTGGAAGGCACAATGGATTGGCGCCAGGCACCCATAGATCATATAAGAATCCACACGAAAACTAGAGCGCGGTTGTGCTTGCTTATTTACCAAGGGTGGATAAATAAACGCTCACACAGAGCCCAAGAAATTTTCAGACAAGAAGGGCGGGGAGGTGTATAAGTGGTTCGTTCAGCTTTGACTTGTATTTTGGGGTAAGCCACACACTTACCGTTGTGATGAGGATAAAGTCGCTTTTGCACTTTTCTATATGATAGGGGCAGTATAGAATTGCGCAATGTCAATTCTCTAAGCTTTGGACAAAGGACGCCCGCATGAGTTATTGATTGACTATGGTGGTTTTGAAGAAGCAATTATTGTTGTGTATGGTGGCATTGGCCAAAAGAGTAATGCAGCGGATCGCCTCAGCAAGATAAAGCAAACGGGATCAATAGCCACATATATCTCAATGTTCAATGAGTGTGTAGCACAAGTTGATTGGAATGAGTCAAGCTTAGTGGCATGGTTTTGAGGAGGGCTTAAAGATGATGTCTTGAATTCAATTTCCACGACGGAAACCCAGCCGCGTGGGCTTCAAGAATGGATGGCAATGGCTTCAAGAATTGATGAGTGGTTATGGTTAGCGCACCAAAATTGACGTCCTTTGATCCCCTCTTCTAATTCAAGCGATCAAGTTGGATAATTCCAGGCTACCTCCGGCACCTTAGAACCTACCTTGATGGAAATTGATGCCATCTATGGAAAATCAACGGCATTGGCAAAAACAGCCGCTAAGCGCCTGGAATATCAACGACAAGGAAAGTGCTGGGGTTGTGGAAAACCATGGCATATTTGGCCCAAGTGTCCAACAAATTGCTCCAAATCATTGTCACTAGCTGCTTTGGAGGAAGAAAGGACCAGTGAATCGGGAAAAGATGGAGCTCAAGATTGAAATATTTGAATTAGTACTCGGGCATGCCTCAAACTACACCTATTACAATTCCAAAGTGGGAAATGATTGAGGAGTGTGGGGAATTTCATGAGCTTTCAAATGAGACGGCGGTGGCGTTGTATGTACGTGCCACCACCAATCTCGGTGCGCATCTGATGTTAAGAATACAATTCAGTTCCTTGGCAATGGTCACCTTTGTTGACTCTAGGGTGACTGGGGTGTTCATGTATACAAATTTTGCTCGGAAATGCAGAGCAAAGGTAAAGCGTAAGGTGAGGTTTGAGTTATTGATGGATGGACGATCAATTCTGGACTCATCACCCATGAAGCCAAAAGTTATTGGTGGCCGATATCACAAGTACAGGATGCTATCCTTGTATCTTAGGGACACCGTGGATTGTGCGCCATGACCAATTATTTGGTGGTTCCAAAAGAAAGTTAAATTTGAGTTCATATATAGTCATATTACGACTGCCAGAGATCCAAGAAGCAAACTAAGACAAGGAAGGACGCAAAGACCTACGCTCGCTAGGGACGACAGAAGTTGTAGACAAAACATTTTAGCAAAAATAAAAGATTTAGGAAAATGGATCCTATTAAAAGCCCTTTAATAAATAAAACTAGAAATAAAGTTACTTCTAAAGTTAAAAGTTATCCAATAAGTGTCAATATGGTTAATTAGTTAGAATGGATGAAAATATAAAAGTAAATAAAAAGGATGGATGAGGTGTGACTTTGGGTCACACCTTTCTAAATAAGGTATAACCGGTCACCATCCTTCCTATAAATTTAGATTTTCTTAAATTATTTTTTAGTTGTGTATTGCATTAACAACTCAATTGTAAGTTTTGAAATTGAATATATATTATTATAAATTTGTTTGGATTTGTAAGTATTTGTTGTGCATCGATTTGTATATGGTGGGCAATTTTGTGCCAATTTTCTGTGAAATCGCAAAAGAGACGATTTGTAACATCTAGAGCTTGTAATATTTAATTAATACACACAAGAAACAAAGCAGTCTTTGTTGTGCATTGAGAATCTTTAAAGTTTTAAAAACAAATAAAAACAAAATCAGACTGAGTTCACTTGGAATTTGAGAGTTCGGCTATATGTGAGTTTTTTGGCGCCGAAATTTTTGAATCTGGGAGGTGAAACAAAATCGGAGAAGGTCCAAGGATCAAGAGTTTTGAACGTTGGAGAAGATTGCAGCAGTTCAAATTGACACATAAGTTTTGGATTGTGAACGAGAAATTGGAATCAGGATCAAGATTTCAAGAATTGGTGATTGTCTGTAAAATCTCACAATCCAGGAAGCAATTTCATGGACCAGGGTGGATTGATCAAGAAAAACAGTAGAATCTGACTGATTTACGATTTCAAGGCGATTGATTGTACACAATTACGAATTGGAGAAAAAGGCTGAAATTGGTGGTGAAGGAATTGAACTTGTGAAGCAAAATTGGAGAAGTGTCAACATTCAAGTCAAGAGCAGTGAAGAAGAAAAAGAAAATTTTGAATTTTGGTTTGGCCTCTGCTTTGGTGCAATTCAATGTGCACAATTGTTTTAAGTCGTTATGTGTGAGATTCTTTGTACAAATTCAATAAGCACGAGGAGAATCGCTCAATTTCAAAATCTGTAAATCGGATCTTGAATTGGTCAGGTTGTTGACTGGCTTCTATATTGAAGCATCGAATTTCAGCATTTGAATGAATTTTATAGCTTGGAGTGTGTGTTTGAAGATCAAATTGATCATATGAACAAGAATCGTAACCAAATTTTGGTGAAATCGCTCAACTTTTGCAATCAGGATTAGATCAAGTCAGTAGCAATAGATCAGAATGGAAATTTTGAAACCCTGCTTCTAGCTTGATCGAGGCAATTCATTGACTGAGTCTAATAATTCTGATCTCATCAACAATTAAAAATATCAAATTTGAAACCTCGAGAATTCAAGCCGAGTAAGATTTGGTCGACCGGATCTTCGGAAAAACGCTGCAAGCTTCGGAGAACTGTGAAGCCCAATTAGGAATTTGGTTCCAGGATTATAGGATTTGGCACGGTCATAGATCCCTGATCTCCATGGCCATAGGGCAGATCGCACGATTATAGGGCTGATTTCCACGGGTTCAAGGTTCAGGACATGGGCTAAGGTCCAGCTACATGCTTTTTTTTGGAATTTGGATTGATGTGATGGTCTTAGGGTTAGCTAGCTCGGTTTAGGGTATTGAGTGCGTCCATAGGGCATTGAAGTACCACGGATATAGGTCTTTTGACTACTAATTCATAAATTTCAATGCATAGTCTTAGGATTTATGAATTTGTACAAGTTGTGGTTTGTTCCAATGTTATGTGTTGCATGTTTCTAGGGAACTAACCAATGTTGGTATTGGAACATTTGACCATTTGATCATTTGACCTCGAAAAATTGGAAAAAAGCAAAAGGAAAAGGACAAAAATTTGGGTATGAAACCTAAACTTGCATACTCTGCACAAACTGAGACAATTTGACCTAGAATTGACGGATTTAGGCAATTTGCATTAGGATTGCTCATAGCGAGCACTTATTGTACAATTTGACCAACACACATAAAAAGGAATAATTAATGAATTATTTGTTATATTTTCAAAGTATTATCTTGGAATTGATTAAGTCCTAGATCAGACATTGCATAAGATGATTTGACCAAACCTGAAGTTTTGACCAGTCTATTTGACCACCTTGTAGGACTGGGACTTCATACATTGTGTCTGCATTTATTAATAAAGGACTGAGAACAAAATTCAAACCCTTATAAATAAGAGTGCATTAGGAAAAAATCCAGGCCAAAAAATGTCCGCAAGTTCTGTATAGAGTTTTGCACCCTTGGTGCAATTAGAAAGAAAACATGGACATGCTGATGTGGCACTACTAGTGCCACATCAGCACAAGTCAGTGCCACGTCAGCATATCCAATATTTAAAAATAAATAATTTTTTTTTTTAAATTAATTTTTTTTTAAAGATTTTTAATTTTAATTTTTTTTTTTCTATATTTGCACCGCGGGAGGTGCCAAAAATCAAAAGTTAATAGCCCTTTCTAGGGTTCAAATTTTTCCTAATGGTTTGTAAATTACAAGACTAAAATCAAGTATTTTCAAGTTTTAAGTATTATTCTATTTGAAAGTGACATTAGTCACATAAACGATAGACCGATTAAATCTTTCCCTATAAGAATCCCTATACTAGTGTTTTCATGGGTTTTGTGAGAAAAGTCAGAACCTAGATTACAGAAGTGATGGCCGATTTGGCCATTTTTGGATCCCAAAATCAAACCGAGGAAGTAAATGATTACATCCGTCCAAGTCCCGATGAATCAAGGCTTGACCACTCAGGTGAACCACGCAAAACGCCAAGGTGAATTGTCCTGACTATACCAAAGCGTGCGGTGGTATTGACAATAGCTTTTTGTCTCTCTGCAAAGGGGTTGAATTATATGCAATAAAAGTGTCAAAGTTGACCAAAAAAATAGTTAATGAGTAGATTCTGTTAGGGTACAAAGATCTGCACAAAGCTTTCAATGAGGAAGCATCCAATGAGTTATCGGACTATGGAGTATCAGATATGAAAATTGAGTTCAAAGAAGGATAGGAGCCTTGCAATACCGGTTTACAACCCATGTCTCCAATGGAATTGGAGGAGTTGCGGCGATATCTTGAGGAAAATTTGGAAAAAGGTTGGATCAGGTGGTCTGAATCTCCCGTATTGACTCCAATAGTATTTGTCCAAATAAAATATGGATCGATCCGAGTCTATATTGACTACCGTAATCTAATCAAGTTACTGTAAAAAATTGGTACCCATTACCCTTAATTCCTGAGCTTATGGATCGATTAGTGGTGCTAAAATCTTCACCCCATGCTTCTCATGTTTGATTGAATAATGCATAATCGAGTGATGTATATTAAAAATTGAGTGCCGATAGAATCAAATCTTGACACTATATGACCTAATTATAAAAATTAGATTGGGGCCAAAAGATGGCCATTTTTCTTTGAAAATTTGTGAACAACACTAAATAGCAGAATTTTAAATAAAAAATAGTTTTTTTTTCAGAAATAAATAATTAAAATCAATATTTGAAAACCAATGCTAACTAACTAGTTAATGCAAAGTAACTAGTTAAGGTCAATAAATTAATTAATGCCAAGTGAATACTTAATGTCAAGTAACTACTTAATGCTAAGTAACTAGTCAATGTCAAATAACTAGGGTTTGGTTGTATTTGCCAACTTGACTTAGCATTATTTGCCAAGTCAAATTTTATGAGTATTTTGAAGAAAGAGAGCTTATTATAGTGGTTTTGCTTTGCTATGGTGTTCTACTTCCGTATTAATGCTTGAGTTTTTATAAATTTGCATTCTTTGATTTTCAAATAGTGTAAGACTATTTATATTTATACAACAAAAATTTATAATTTTCTATTAATAATATTTGAAAATCAACAAAAAAACAATATTTGATTGTAAGCAACAAGTACATGAACTTTAAGTTTCATAAAATTAAAGAGAATTGATTAATAAATATAAATTATAAACTATATAATAGTATAAAATAAAGAAAGATATAAAATTAATGACAAATAAAATTATTTAACAAAATTATGAGTTATTTTAAGTGAAAAAAATGAACAAATAAAACATTATTATTTTTAAATTTTTTGCTTATCATTATATTAAATAGAGATGTTCAAAAAATATATTGGATATTGTTGTGTAGAATTATCTTTTTAATATGAAAGATTTAAAAACAGAAATTTTTGGAAACCATGTTATAAGTGTAAAATATTTTGAAGAAAGTAATATATTTGAACTTGATTATGGAGGTAAAAAAGCTAAAGGTTGTTCTCTTAGAGCTTACAACTGTAAAGATTCTTTCTTAAAACTATACGTTTTGCCATGCTCATACAAAAAAAGAAATAAATTAATTTGATAAATTTTAAAAATCAAAATCTACAAATGCACAAAATCCAAGTGAAAAAAAATATTTATATAGAAATCCTTGTCACCAAAATTTGTGATATTTGCTTAAAAGATTTATCAAAAGATAACATAATGTGCAGAAATTGTGCTCTACAAAATACCTTTGAAATGCATCAATATTGCAAAAGAGAAATGAAGCTATGCGTGTGTGATGTATTTCCTATTTCTAATTTATAACAATTCAACAAATTATTTGAAGAAACATCTAAATATATTAAAAGCCAAAAAGATTCTAAGCTAATTGTTCTTTAAATGTAAAATAGAAAAGAAATCTTATAAGAAAAATTTTACAACATTTTGGTGTAGAAAAAAAGGTCACTATTTACACATGTTTTTCTAATGTACCTAATAAATATAAACTTGATAAACAAAGTATGTAACAAAAGCAAGACTTTATTAAATTCAAAAAACAAAGGCAAGCAAAAAATAAATGATGAAGAAAATGATGATGAAAAAGAGTATCCTTTTTGGATACATCCTAAATATAGTGATACTTGGGAAAATAAATTTTCAATAGAAAGCATCATAAGTAACACCATTGAATCTTTATTAGTTATAAATGGAGATTTATTTCTTAAAGAACAACTTTTATATTACAATTAATTAACAATAGAATATATTCTTTTATTATATATACCATATATGGTAGAAAAGTCTTTATGCAACAATATATTAATTTTACTAAATATTTATTATGAAAATTGTCTTTATAAAGGCAAAAACAATAAAGAAGAAAAACAAAACAACTATTTATCTATTAGCCATGGATATGGATCATATGGGGGTCCTAATGTGCGTGGAGATGTTTGTCAATTTCATCTTATCTCTGAATTATACTCTAAAGAATATGCTTGGAGAACTATGGGTGATTTAATCGCAAGCAATATTTGGAGGTACATGTTCAAATTTGGTAATTCTATTAATCTTTTTTTTCAAATCAATTTGCAGAACTAAAATGTATTGCTATCGGGCAAGTTGATAATTTAACAAATCTAGGCAACAAAGAAACCTCTATAATAAGATGGTTCAATAATGGAAATACTGAAGGAGGAAATTTTGCTATCCATCAATTGTGGTATAATCTTTACATGTTAAATGGAGCCAGAAGTTTTTTGAAGTCCAAAAATTTTGTTCATAAAACTTTAAATTTAAATCTCCAAAAATAGACCTATAGAAAAACTTCAAATTAGGAATAGCACTTGTCAATAAAAAAAATATTTGCACTAGACTAATCAATTAAAAAAGAAAAAGAAAAATACTTACATTTAGTAAAGATTATTGGTCATCTATTACTTATGAATATGATGAAGATTTTTGAAAGAATTCAAATAAAATTTTTAGTAATAGCTTTATATATAGATTATCTAGAATTAGTATTATTTTATATAACAATGATAGATTTTGTATACAAATAAATTTGACTCTACTTTAACAATACTATTTAAAATTTTATATTTAAACATGAAATGTATAATGTGTATAGTATTAATTACAAAAATTATTTGTAATTTAAAAAATTAAGAGTATAATGTGTATGATATTAATTTCAAAGCTATTTTTTATGTAAACATTAAGTATATGATGTTTATGGTATGAATTAAAAGATTAATTTTTTTTAAACATTAAGAATATGATGTGTATGGTATTTATTTTTCATATATAAATAGTCATTATACACAGTTTCTCTCAAAACCATTTGTACAGATACAAAACTTGCTAAAGTGAATTAAAGAACTTACTCAAGATATTAATCAAAATTTTAATATGTTATAGAACAAGTTTAACACTTGTATAAAATAAACTTTCAAAACTTTTATAATATTTTTTGAATTTTTTGTAATTCCATTAAATTTATTAGTGATAATTTCTTTTAATAAAATTAACTTTATTTATTTATTTTGTATGTAGTTTAAAAATATATAATTTTTTAAAATAAATTTCAAAAAAACTTAAATTTTATTCAAGAAAATATTATTGACTAAAGTATGACTTCAATTTTTAAATTTCTTATATTCACTCCAAAAATCTCCAAAACTTGCGCAAAATGTGAAAATTGTATGAAATACTTTTATATAATTTTTTATGATTCTTGGAAGATTTTTTGGAGTGCATACTAAAGAATATAGAAAATCTAGAGTCTACTTTAGTTAGTAAAACTTCATTCAATAAAATATTCAAATTTGAAAAATTCTCTTACAAATGTTTTAAAAAAATCTTTCTACTTATTTAAAAATCTTGAAATTTTTTATTTTATTGAAAAAGCTTTATTTTGTTAATAATTTTGGCTAAATTATAAAAAATCAAAAAAACTTTTTAAAAATTTAAATTATTATTTACACAATTGTGTTATATATACTTCAACATATCTAAAGTTGGTTGCAAAAATCTATTTTTTTTATTAGTTAAGGCAATTTTTGAAGTGAATAAATACTTATGAGAACTATTGTAGATTTATAGTACCACAGAGTATTTGGAAAGCCCCCCTAATAAAACAAATGAAATATAAAATATCAATAGGACTTGTCCAAAAGAAATTATGTATTTTCTTACTACTCTCCCAAATTAAAAGTCATCACTCTGTTGTAGTGTTTTACTTAGCATACAAGCACAGTAAACACTAAATATTTTTTTATTTTAGCATTTCAAATCCTATATTATTAGAAATTTCAAGTTTAAAACTTTCAATTTCCAATGATTGATTTTAAAATTTAAAGATTCAATTATTTTCGATATTGAAATTCTAAACTTCTAAATTGCTAAATATACAATAAATTTAACACACATAATTTCATTTTTTTGTCAGTTTATGAATTTATGAATTTTTATATAAATGAGGTCTTTGAATATTTATAAAAAAAATTTATTGATTTTTAAAATAATTGGTTTTTTAAAAGATGTTAAAAATCTAAAAAATTTAAATTTATACATCTTTAAGTTTTTTGAAAATCTATTTAAGATAGAAAAGCACATTAGCATCCATATGGTTAACCTTTATTGTTAGAACAATCTCACCATTTTAATTAGTGTATTCTAATTCCATCTAAAGCAAAGCTATTTATAATTTTTTTTCCTCTATCTTGTTTAATTATAGTTCTATATATCAATTTTTTTAAGAATGACAATTATGTGTTTTATATTTAAATTATTTTTTCAAATCCTTCGACTCAAATTTTTCATTATAATACTAAAATCACAACGACCTCTATAATATCACTATCCAATTTTGAATAATATTATAGAAATCAAAATTCAATTGCTTTTGTAATAGCCATAGGATACTTTCTTCGTTATATTAGTATTCTTTTTGTGAAATATTTGAAAATCAAATGGATACTTCTAAAAAATTTCAAAGAAACTTTTCAGACAACAAAACTATAGATAAATTCCATGTCTTTTTAATATATGATATTAAAGAATTATGAGGCATCAACCGCTAGTGTTGCTCTACATATTCACATGTGAAGATTCTACTTGTATTGTTCACTTCATTAATTAATTCTTATTGCAATGTTTTCATCTTTGCAAAGGTTATTTTGTAAAAATTATGATATAAAGATTTTCTTTAATTACTTTATAGTATACTATATAAATTTTTTCAAAGAATATTGTGTGAGGATGTCAATATTTTCATTTAAAAATTAAACATACTTTGTTTATCTACATTCTATTACATGAAATATTGATGAAAGTAATATGTTTAATGCGTAGCAAAGTAAGCGCCAATCGCTAGTTATTATATAATAATTTAAATTCAAACTCTATATATAGCGTAGAAAATTTAAGTTAGGAAAGTTCAAATTCAAATAACCTAGTCGCATAAGGTAGAAAAGAAAATTTGTTTTCTTTACTTTAAATGAAAATGTCTTACAATCTCTGTGGCCAAAGTTTTTGAAATTTCTACAATACATTCTCATACTAGTCTACTTCAAGAAACTATGGTTAGATATGGATAACAAGTGGTTGAATTTTTTGAGCATATACATATATAAGCTCTCGTTTCTATAATATAGTTGGATGTATTCATAAACCCTTGGATGCTAGGAATATAATAAATAAATTTGCAATGCTTTTAGAAGTCATTTGATGGTAAGAAAATCTCATGTTGCTTTAGGGTTAATCCTGAACATTTTGTTAAACCAGAAGATTATTTTGGGACAATGGGAGTATTATTTGAGGGCTTCAATAAATATTGTTGATTTTTTATTGTACTGTTTAGCTACTATGATTATAAAGTCATTACTATGCTTTTTCATTGATTTTATTTTGGTACTCTTGTTTGAGTCACAAATCTTCTTTTCTTTCAAAGTTAATCTTATAACATTGATGTGGAGTGTGGATGCTAAGTGTCCAATGGTTGAGTTCATCTAAGATTGTATGATGAAAAAAAATATTTTTTTGTCTAATTTTTTTAAGGGTATTTGAGTATTTTTCAGTGAATAATATTGCAAATTCCCTCATTATAGTATTATTGACATTTCTAAAGAAGAAGATACTTAATCTACAATACTTAATGCTTTAATCCACTTTGGTTAGTTGAAAGCCCCCCAAAAATTAGATGAATGCCAAAAGAAATAAGTGAATGCCCCAAAAATGACTAGGAGAACGCCAAAGAAAAATTGGTGAAAGACAAGACAAAAAATAGATGAAAGCCAAAAATAGACCAGATGAATGTCAAAAATAATATATGAAAGCCTAAACAAAATATAGGATGTTGAAAAATATCTAAAGGTATACTATACTGGAAATGCACACGACAGAAGTGGATAATATGGAAGACCAAATATGAAAAACATATAATAGATATGAAAAATACAAAAGATTTGAAAATAGGAATTTCAAATCTTTACAGAATAATAGAAGCTGAAAATCAATGCTATATGCAAAAGTAGACCCTTTTAAGGTCTACAAGTGCTCGATGAGGTCTCCCCTCAAATCAAAATGTGCATTTGCATTTTCTATCTCTAGAGTGCCCTCCACTAGCTCTCCAAAAGTGAGGTCTCTATGAATAGGGAGAGTATCCACTGGTATCTCTCCAAAAATATCCTCTAAGCCTTCAACTCCCTCTTCATCTTCAAATATCATATAGTGTAAAATACAACATGTGAACAGGATGTCTGAAGTGACATCCATGTTCCACTAACGACTAGGATTGCGGATAATCGCAAAATGTGCTTGAAGAACCCCAAACATATATTCTCACCGCCTCTTGTCTCTAAGCAAAATGAGCCTTCTTTTTGTCATGTGGCAAATGAATATTCTAAATGAAGCATGACCAACAAGGATAGACTCCATCGGTAAGTAAATAGTAACGGTTGTATCGATAACTGTTAAACACAAAAGTCATGCCATGTCCATAAGTTATCAACAAGTTCCAAACAAAGAGAGAACGATCTAAAGCATTTAGATAATTGTTTGAACCAGGGAGTCCAAAAAGAAGGTGCCAAATATATAGCCCTCCATCTGCAAAGAATAGGCCTTTGAGGTAATAGAGCGGTGACCGTCTCTATCGCCAAAATCCCCCTGCCACGCAATTGGACAGTTCTTCCAACTATAATGCATGCAATCCAAAGATGCAAATATATCTGGGAAACCATATACTTCATTGATAGCAAACTATTTCTCCAGATTAGCACATGTAGGCTGTCAGAGATGGTTGTCTTCAAACTAAGCACGCACAGCCATACAAAACCGCTTGAGTGACTCCATGGCCATAGTTTTGCTTGTCTTGCAAAACTTGTCTGTAGCATCCGCACTAACCCCGTAAGACAACATACGCAATGCAGAAGTGATCTTCTAATGCGGGGATAAGCCCAATGCAGTAATGCAGTCCCTCTTCTGCATAAAATAATCATCACGGGTGCACACCTTCTGGATTATGTGCAACAACAATGAGCGTTGCATACGAGAACATTGCCGGAAAAGGGACGCCCTGTACATTAGCAAATTTGCAAAATAATCTTGCATCATACAGTCATACATGAATCTCTCAACATTAGGTGCTTACCATGATGAGATCCACCCGCCCACAAGGCACAACAGATTCATTGTTCGTAAACTCTATTCTTTACACAAAGCTCAATATAGCATCATCTTCCAAATCATCCTCCCTCATCCTATCTCTAGCAGCAATTAATTGGACCCTCAACTCCTCCATGGTGAATAATTGGAAAATAAAAACCCTCAAAACATCAAACAATGACACTAACCAAGCAAAAACACACTTGGAGTTTGAACCCAAAACTCAAAAAAGCTTCCAGTTTGCGCCTCTATTTTCCAAACAAGGCTTGTATACATTAAGGTTTTTTGGCTCACAATAGTTTGGTGCCCTATGGATTGTGGGCCTGACCAGCATAAATCCGACATGCGGTCAATTTGAAGAGAATTGTGTTCAACCTTATAGGTTGTATCCAATGGCAAGAGACTAGTAGGTCTCTCCAATAATGCTAGTCCTACGGTCAAGGTTGATACACTCCAAGCCAACAGTAGCATGTCAGCTTTGTAGAAAACTAGTAGAAATACCCTATGGTAGAGGCACCTGAAAGAGTCCTTGTACCCAATGGCATCCCTTTCTAGGAATGGGCGTCATTTTAGAATCTAAATGTAGACAATCGAAACATAGCTTATTATTTATTGATCAAATTGATAAACTATGTATGGTCCGCCTAGATTTGTGTTCCAGAATGACGCCTTTTCCTAGAGAAAAAAAATCAATAGTAGAAAAAAACTTAAATTAAGAAGACTCAAAGCCAAAACATCTAGTGAAGTAAGGTGCAAAGAAAACTTATTTTTGTGACTTTAAATGTAGATATCTTGTAGTCTACGTAGTTAAGTTTTTGAATTTCTTCTATACATTTTTGTACTAGTGCAATCTTATTGTTGGATATGGAAAAAAACAATTTTAAGACCTTTATACTCTTTGCAATAGAAACAACAATTTTGAGTGTTTTTTGATGAAAAAACGCCTTGGGATTTTAGAAGTTAATCTACAAAGTCTTAGGGACGCTTTACACCAAGCAGCCGGGCCATTCCCCTTGAGGCCGATTGCACAAATTTCAACCTTTCGTCCAATCACAAGTGAAGATCTCAACCCTTTGTCCAATCACAAGTGAGGATTTTGAGTCTTTGACCCAGGAAATTGGCCCGGCCTCTTGGTGTAAAGCGTCCCTTAGGTGTAGGTTAAGCTGATTTTGAATATGCATAGTCAAAGGAATATGATTAGAGCCATTTTCATAATACTCTTAAATATATAAAAATCATAAATTTTTGCCCTTTTATAGAGGTACATTTTAAACTAATCCATTAGAGACTCTATTACTATAGAGCTTTGTGACAAAAGGAAAGATATAATGGAAGGGGAGGAAAATGGTATGAAGTGCCCCTACTTAAAAGAATCAATGTATATAGAGAGCCATCCCATGAAGTAAATATCTAAATTGTATACGTATGTATCATATGGTCTTGTGAATGATTTTATGCCACAAATGACATTTAATGATTTTAGTTCTTAGAATGATTTTGGTATAAAATTTAAAACATTGTTCATTCAATTTAGGTAGCTTGTGCCAAAATTCTATCTCTACTTTTGAAGTTTGGCAAATATGTACTTATCAAGAGAAGTCAAAGCCTCTTGACCAAGTTGGGCAAGACAAAAAGAACTTATTCTTCTAGCTTCAAAGGCTGTAATCTTGTAATCTGAGGTGGTCAAAGTTTTGAATTTTGTTACACATTCCTATACCAATTTACCATAGTTCAATTTTTTATTGTCAAATTTCAAAAGACATCTTCTTTATTCTCGTATTATTGCTCTATGCTTTAGAATGGGGCAATTTTTGACAATTTATGCTTGGTTAATCTTATATTAAAGTAGAGAAATCTTGAAATTTGTCTTGCAAGTTTTAATATTTGCTGGCCCTTCATTAGAGGAAATTTGGGCCCTGTGGAGGGCCATTTGACTTATGGCGGTTATACAAATCCAGAGCAAAGAAAAACTTTTTTTTCAATTTTTGGAAAAGAAATTATTTTTGAAAAAATATTTTTTAGTTCAAAAATTTATAAATTCCTGTGTGGCAGAGAAGGTGATCACATGGGTCAAAATTAAAAAAAAAAAAAAATTTATTAATTTTTTATTAATTTTTTTTCTATAATTGCACATTCTCATGTTGTCTAACGGCCGTCTACAGGGTCCAGATTTCCTCTAATGTTGCGATGAAAGGTCGAATTGTTTTTACCTTTTTTTTGAAAGAGTTTTTATTTTTTTACTTTCATATAGAGCCATTTTGCACAGTGAAGGGCATTGCAACCTTCAATTTCCAATATTAATGAGTAGAGAGAAGAATTGACAAATCCAGTGCCTTTAGCAGAACAATGCCAACCCCGGAGAGACTCCTCTTCAACGGTCTCAAAGAATCCATTCAAGTAGTAGAATATCCACTGACCTCTCCTAGTCTGTCATTCTCATGGGACAACGCCCGCACTGACAGTGGCCACATCATCACACGACTTGATAGGTGTTACATTTTTCCAGGCTCTCTTAGTAGCCAAAGGCAAATTCTAGAATACCGTATCAAAGGGGATCACACTAGATCGGACCATTGTCCAGTTTCTCTAGTAATCAAACTCTCTAACCCCATCAACCACCCTAGTAGATGGATCATGTTGTCGTTATATCTCGATGATGCTAGGGCAGAGATCCGGGAAGTTTGGACAGCTGCACCAAGGAATGCCTCATTCTTCTCCAAACTTAAACGCGTCACTTGCTACTATCGGCAGTACAGCATATGAAGAGCATGTAGCTAGCGAGTACAGGAAGAATCCCTTTGCATCAAACTGGACCATAACAACAGTCTACTTCAGAGCCAACCACATTCAACATCACTACAAGAGGAAGTCCTTGCAATTAGATCCAACCTAGCCAGCTTCGAATCCAGGAAGATTGAAGGGTGCAAAATCCGATTGAGGGCGAGATGGAGACTTTTTGGAGATAGGCTCTCAGTGGATTTTTTCAATGCCATTTGGGAGACCCCAACCACTTCCTCTATCACGGAATTACATGATGATCAAAGACTACTTAAACAGGACAGGAATGAGATTGAATCTATATGTACCAAATTCTACACCAAATTGTATTCGCGATAGATCAACAACTCGACGACATTGGCAGACAGGGAATACATTCTCTCATGTGTGAGTAGCCAATTTACTCATACTATAGCACAACAACTCGACTTATCCTAACTAAAGATGGGCTCCACCAAGCCTTACTGTAAATGGCAAAAGGTTGTAGTCCGGGTCCTGACGGCATCACAGTGGAATTCTTCTGCCAATTCTGGGATCTCATTGGGGAAGAATTCACAAATGTAGTACAGTTGTCGATAAGCCAAGGCCACCTACCTCACGGAATGACATTGGGGACAATTATCCTCCTCTTCAAAGCAAGTGACCATGCAGACTTGGCCAACAGGCGGCCCATCACTTTGTTGAATGTTTTGTACAAAATCATAGCTAAAGCCTTACAGATCCGGCTTCAACACTTGCTCAAAGACATTATCAGCCCAAAACAACCTGCCGTCCTTTCCCATAGACACATCCTATGCAATATCCCCCTTCAATGTGAAACCGTAGAATGGGCCAAGGATTCTAACTAGGATCTGATCTTTCTCAAGTTAGATTTTACAAAGGCATATGGTGTAGTTTTGTGGGAAATTTTATTTCAAGTCATGGAAAAATTAGGTATCCTAGAGTCATTCATCCATTTAGTAATGCTGTTGCTGCAGGATGCATCTGCCACAATTACATTAAACGGAAAGACAACGGACCAATTTTCCATCCAAAGAGGCGTGAGGCAGGGGCGTCCACTAGCACCCTATCTTTTCCTACTCATAGGAGAAGCTCTCAACATGGCAGCTAATGTGGAGCAAAACCTAGGGAGAATTCAGGGCATCCAACTCCCAAATAGTGATCTAAAACAACTAGTGTCACAGTATGCCGACGACATCGGGTTCTCAATAAGCGGTCTAGAAGAGGACCTGAGACACACGATTTCACTTCTCTAGCAATTCGGCTCAGCGTCAAGTCTAGCGATCAATCTGCCCAAAAGTATTGGATATTGGTTTTCATCTGCATCGCCACCTGCCTGGCTAGATAATTTCGACCTAACTTGGGCCCCTCCAGGCTCAATATCAAAGCTGCTGGGAGCTCTGTTTGGAATCGCATTAGAGACCTCTGATATTGACGACTTTCTCAAACAAGCTAGCATACTGGACTACGCAGCGCCTTTCCTTGGCAGGACGAGCTATAGTAGTAAATGCAATCCTCTTATCCACGCTTTATTATTTCATTGCCATATAGAGTGGATCTTTACAGGCCATTCGTTCCATTTGCAGCAGTCTGAGAAATTACCTGTAGAGCGGGATTGAACACAATTCCCAAGCCCGCGTCTGTTGGGATGATTGCTGCCTTCCGAAGGCGGTTGGAGGATTGAAACTTCTTAATGTAAAGGGTTTGTTTTTTCTGCATTACTAGTCAAGTGGATCATCTACGCTATTGAACCAGGTATTTCTAATTTGAAGATACTACTTAGGTACAGAATATGCAAGATGAAACCCCACCCAAAAAGTGGATATTGGTTCCTCTTCCAAGAATGGCTAATGTTACTTTGGCCTTCAGTCACGCGTGGCTCCCGGGTTTGGAACAAAATCACCTCTGCGTAGAGACGTATTGTTCAACACATTGAATCCTCACCTCCAACCAATGTGGATGAGGTACTTACTACTAGCCTATGGTGGTCGACTAGTTATATTGGAGCTAACTTTAATTTCTCCGCAGATAGGGCTCGGGAGTTGGCACGACAAGGCATGCAAACGATTGTTGACCTCTGGGATACTACAGCTCATAAAATTCGACACTGGGAAGATGTACCGACAAGATTCCTTCTTTTAGATATTCAACACTACCATTGGCTCTTTTTAATTTCCAATATCCCACCGACTTGGTTGCAACTCCTCACAGCTCATTTTGACCAAACTTTGGAAGGTGAATGAGTAGGGATCTTTTTCCAACCAAATGATAGTCTACATGTAGTAACGTGAAAGATTAGCGGACCCAATCTCAACATCCAGCATTCCCAAATCCGGAGACTTTCATTGCCAAGTGGGACAACAAGAGCAACTGTAGGGCCGAACTCCGGCCAGCTATCCTTTCTTCCGACCAACACTAGCCTTGAGGTCTACAACGGATATGTACGCAGGGTTCGCGTCCTGCAAATGCAGAAAGGTCAGAGTCAAGCTCTCTACTTTTTATTCTACGGCATCACACAATACCTGCTCTTTGATCCTGGCCGGTGGAAATGGGATAAGGAGCACCAGTTAATGGAGTACACGACCTCCATAGGACACACTTTTCTCAACAGGCGTAGTCGTCCAATGACCTCGGTTCTTGCTGAGTGTCCAGACCTCCTTCCCTCTACCTTCTCACCAGACTGGAAAGATGTCTAGCATAAGTCCCGTCCTCAAAAGGATGTGGCATTCATATGGTCTATATGACATAATGCAGTCGCAATTCACTCATGGCGGGCTCGGATAGCCCCCGGCATAGATATCACTTGCAACTGTTGTGGTTCAAGGCTTGAAGAAACACCAATTCATCAATTCAACTCCTGCCCAAGAGCCCAAGAGGTTTGGAATTATGCATTATCAATTTTGCACCACTTACATGGTGTAACCTTAACCTCAAGATCCTTCATCAGATTTGATGCTACCCAGTGCATTTTTGGATCTTCAATCCCTAGGATATTCATCAATTTCCAAACCATCTGGACCTTGTTCAGAGGTTTTTCCTCGTGGCTTATTTGAATCTCTCGCAACCACAGAGTGTTCGCTCAAATCCAGTGGCCTGTGGCATTCATTCATAGTGCATTATAGGAAGCACTTTTAGATTCTGGTCGGGCGATGCAACTCAAAATTCAACTTAGTGCGCGACGTCAACCCCATCGTGCTGATAGTATTTGGTCCAAATTTGATAGCATCTGGTTGCAGTCATCGATTTTAGCTCGTAGGAAAGGCGATTCAGTTATCTCGAGTTTGAAGGGCACTTCTTTGTGCTCTTTTTACTATGTTTCCTTTTTTGTAGTCTCTCTCTTGGTTGTCACTCTCTCGGTTGTCATTGGTTTTTGCTCGTCATCTCTCCATTGTGGAGTCTCATAACTTGGTTGTTTTGTAATGTGGTGTTTTTTTTAATGCAATGGTTCGCCACATGTTCCAAAAAAAATAAAATTCTCATACCAAACCTCTAAAATGCTAGGATTAAATGCAAGCCTTCTAGTAGCTTTAGACGCAAACCGAAGGTGTGAGATGATTCTAAGGTGTGAGATGTAGCTTTAGCCACAAACCAGAGGTGTAAAATGACTCCATAGAGATACCAATCTAGTGATAGTTAAGTTAGATGTACCAAATCTATCACCTTCAATGGTACTCTTATACGTATTAACAATTCTAATAATGTCATTATAGAATATAGGGACTTTGTATATTATAGTATTGTACATTTCATAATATTATAAATTATAGAAATTTAGTTACAGTATAGAAATATCTATTGCAATACTTGATATGCAACACTTTAGTAGAATTCTCTCTATAGAATAAATATTAATTACCTTTTTAACATGAAAGATGTGTGTATAGATGTTTCCTATTTTCAATCAATTATCATATAAATCTATGAAAATTAAATGAGATATTTACCTAAAAATGGAATTTTTGTTTTTAAAAAATAGAGACTATGTGATAATCCAGTGTCAATAATGAATGACTAAATATGCCCATTTTATTTTATATTATGCAAAATTCTATTAATGGTTCAATTGACAATTTATAAAAATATTGTACCATATTTAATTAGAATCCTTCTAAATTGAGATTGAGACGGTGTGTCCCCTAATCCTTGAAAGACCAAGGCCTTCTCTTTGTCAAGAAACACTCAAAACTGCTATTTCTATTGCAAAGTGCAATTATTTTTAATTTGTTCTTTTGCATATTTAACTGAAGGATCTTCCACTACTGGCTAGTATGAGATTGTGTGGAAGAAATTTTATAAACTTTGACCACGTAGTTTGCATGATGTATGTGTTTAAAGTGAAAAAGACGTTCTTTCTTTAGAGGGTATGGAGATTTTTAATTTTTTATGTATAAAACACACACTTGATTATCATTCTCAAAAATTTGTTACAAAGAAACAGGTACAAGATAGAAGGAAGAGCTGTCACGGATGAAAAGCACAGATGGAAAATCTTGGAGCAAAAATATATCTTAGATGAGAAGGCTTAGTCTCCCAGCGAACCAAAACCCGCCACGTAGAATCACTCCTCATGTGGCACAAACATCATGTACGTTGGCAATTGACAACTCACCAACCGGTTCCCTGTTCAATATTTTTCAGAATATAAAACAGTCCTCAAGAGGATGAATGTGGTGGACGCTTCTGTTAAGATCGGATGGATGTTTGCCCCTTCGGACGGCGTAACTTTACACACGAGTCCCTCGTTTGCTATTCGTACAGGAATGTGGGCTGAAGAAAGAGGATCGTCGTCCATTGTGCCATCGAATCATCTAGAACTCGACGAAGTCCGTCGATTTTGGTGAACAGCAACAAGGCTCCTCTACCGTCCTCCTAATGCTTTTGAATGCCGCAGTGGATGGTGAGTGTTGTGACTATTTTATGATTGCTCGCTTGCTGATGATTGTCGGGTCGGCTGGAGCTTGCTAGGATCGTTGACAGGTGCCACAGTCAAATTTCTTCAAGCTTTTGCGGCGGAAGCGTTTGAAGTGCGTCGTGGGAGGAACAATGGTCGGTGGCAATGTCCGGGAAGAACCGGCGGCTAATACAAAGTTAGCCGCTTGAAATGGTCAAAAAACTGGTTGAGCTTTGAAAGTGAAGGATGGAAAAGCGGAGAAAAAATTGATAAGATAGGCAATCAATCGGTGCACATAAAAATTTGGGGGGTAATTTGCCCGCCTCAATTTATAATAGGGTGGATTTTAACCAATTTGTTTTGTAAAAAAAATGATTTAGCTGCTATACATATACCGCAAGTGGCACATACCCGAGGTTAGGATAGATCACGTATTGAAATAAAGAGGCTGGTATTGCATAAGGGAGTCAAGGGAACTAGCTGGGGACAAGGCCAGTTGGCCGTAGGGGAGCACCCGAGGAAGAGGGGCTGGAGGGCCGTTTGAAATTTTTTTTAATAACTAAAGGTAAGAAAAAAAAAAATTACCCTAAACCTACCCAACCTACCTGCCGCCCCGCCAGCCGTTGCCTAGCCGCCTCCCGCACTACTCGACGTCCCTTCTCTCGAGTCCCAACCTACCAGCCGCTACCCTCCTTCGCTCTCGCTTTCAGTTGGTGAAAGGCTATGCCAGGTTCAAACCAAGAATGTAATGTCTTTTTTAGATTGTAAACCGCCAATTCTTTGACATTAGAGGATATTCACTTTTCAAATTTTCATTTGGAAGGAAATAAGCCGGTTACAAATTGATATGGGGGGCAAAAAACCGGAAAAATTTAGAGTTAAAAGGATGAAACCGGTGCCCTCTTAAAGAAACCGGACCATTATTGTAGAAGGAGGATATCTACTGGTAGAGCTCCAAAATCTTCCCAAACGCTGGTCGGTGGTGGAAATTTGAATCCGAAATAGGTGTGTGTTATGATGACGCACGTTGTGTCAGTGATTTGGCGTCGTAAATTGATCGGCGATGAATGTGTGTGTGGAAAATTTGTTTTGATAGACGGCTTCAAGGATTTTAAGATTTATTTGTTTCTTGTTTTGAAGCTGATTACAGAAGCTGCATTTTGAACAAAATGAATATGAACAAAATGCGAACAATGGAAATTTGAATCGAAGGGAGCCAGGATCGATCAGGTGGATCTGACGGCTGATAACAATTGGGGCGAAGTATTTATTCAGAGATCTTGCTGTTTATAATCCCGAATCGACGACCTTGATTGAAGACCTAGATCGAACGGCACATGGCTGATTAGGGTTTGAAGAAGACGGTTCCGATACCCACCGAGCTGTTTTGCATCTTGTCTCATAACTCTGGAGCTCTCTGCTGCTTCCTTTCGCTTTCGTGCTCCGCTCTTCTGGCTGCCTGCTCCCCTCGCCGTCTCTCCATTGCTAGGTTTCTTTCCTTCGCTTTTATCTTTCACGTTTGCTGGTTGTGTGTTTCGGTTTGCGATCGGAGGTTGTTTATGTTTGCGATTTATGTGTGTTAGTTCTGGAGTCTGAGTTCTATGGTTGTGTTTTGTTGGTTCAATCGGCTTGTTGGCTTGCGGCAATCCTACTCTCATGTAATACCTTGTTCGTCCTGCATGTTTCTGCTGTTCATGATCTTGTTTTCGTTGCTAGGGTTTGCAGGAGTTGGTAAGAGTCTGCAAGGAAGGAGATGTCACTCGGACCTGTTCTAACAGGTCTCGACAGGTTTCGAAATTCCAGGTAATTGCTCTTTGAGAGTTGTAGTTGCTGTTTCGTAGCCATCGTCATTAAACATACTGCATCTCTCTTGTCTCGTTGTGATTCGATCTGAATGTGTTCATTTGGATGCGTTCTTTTGAAGCTAGATTGATGAGTCCACCACTCTGTCCCTACTTTGAATTCATTATTGATCTGGATGCGTTGATAGCGTTTGATCTTGGAGGTTCTTTTTGTAATTTGTTCATGATCCAGTTTGTACATCGAAACCTTGCAAGTGCAACTGCTTGGGAACAGTATCTTGCCACTCGCAAGTGTTTCTTTGCACGTTGTTGAGAAGTTCTTTCCTGGACTTCACTTCATTGATGGCTTACATCCACGTAACAGTTTTAGACAAACTCGGCACGTTGCCCGAGAAAAAGAAGTACAGGCCTGCCAATAAAAAGAGAGATCTGATCTCGACATTGAGGGACAGTTATGGGCCTTAGGAAGCGGAGCAGTTTCAGTTTTTTTTTTGTTCTACTTTGTGTTACATTCTTGTTTTTGCGTCTTATTGCGATCTGCTAATTGACTGTCGAGGGGTTCGATAGGTCACGCGCTAGAGGGATTGTCTGTATCGCCTTGTGACGAAGGTCTTCTGGGCGGCGCACGGTTTCCAGAGTTCAGTTCTAATTGTAGTTTGAATTGCCTTTGGATGTTGTATGGAAGGTGTCCTTGCCTGGCGGGAATGCCACAAGCATGAGTCACATGACCAGGAGACAGTGGTTCCAGCAGCAACTTCCCTATAACGTTACCGATTTTGTTGGTACTCCCAGCAGGAGAAATAAAGCTGCTACTTCACTCCCATATCTTACCTATTGGGAAGGTGTTGGTGATGCTGTCGATGGCTTCGTTGAACGCTGCGATGACTCTTCTCGTCATCTGTCTCCATTTCCCGCGTATGTTCTACGCTTTCGTGATTGTGGCGAGTCCAATGCGAATAGTGCTATGAGTGCAGCCCTTATGGCTGTTGGTCATGTTCTTGGACTCGGCTTGTCCATAGCTGCGGACGTGCAAGTGAGGAGTTCTCCGGGGCTTCATGTGGGAGCTGACGAGCATACGGCGACATTGGCAGCTTCTTCAGCTGACGAGAGAGCTGACTCGGTAGTGTCTGTCAATGGTAAACGAGTTCTGGTCGTTGAAATGAAGAGGCCTTCCGTCTTCAGGAGGAGTCCTGATTCGCCCATACCACGTTTGGATGCACTAGGAGGAAGGGTTGGTGCGCCTCTTGGGCCTGAGCCTTCCACTGAGGATGTTGTGAGGTTTGAGCCTGTTCTACAACTGTATGCGTACTTGGTCCGCCTGAATTTGGCGTGTGGGATACTTTCATCGTTCGACTTGACGTACGTTCTTCACCGTCAAGGGCTGTATGGCGAGACTTTTTTCGTTTCTGAAGGCTTTGCTAGCACGAGTCCCAGATTCCTTGGTGTTCTTGGGTACATCTTGCAGAAAGCCATCGATGAACCGAGTGAATTCATGACGAAAGGTATGAATTATGGTATTGGCTTTTACCATGATTCCATTTGTTCTTGAGTTTGTTGCACAGCATTAAGTTTGTGCCAATATTAACAAGTTTGTGTTTTTGTAGTTCCCGAGCCCTTGTCACAGACCACTGCTCTAGGAAGTTTGAAGGGCCAGGGTTCTAAAGGTGTCAATAAGGGAAGGTATGAAGATTCGGTAAGTCACCAATATGTCTTGTCCTTGCCAAAACGTGTTCTACTGGAGATTCCCATTGCCTCTTGAGATTCTTGTTGCCTTTTTGAGATTTGTAAATCAATGGAGTCCATTAATGCCATGTATTACCGTTTATATAAATTTTGTTGGTACAGTTAAGGTTTGAGGATTTGAATTTCGTAATCATTGTAGTGAGTTACTATAATTATCTTATATTACAATGTCCACTATGTTTTTTTGCAGGAGCCAGGGACGTGTCTGCAATGATTTGCCAGAGACTCCAGCTGAACTACTGCATTTGGCACGGCATCACTTTGCTACAGGTTGGAGTGGCCAAATTGTTCGAGGCACCTATGAGGGCCAAAGCATTGTTGTTAAGTTGGCGCCTATTGGTTCAGATCGTGCTGAGGTGAGACTCTTTGTGAACCATTTCTATTTAGATGAAATCCATGTCTATGGAAGCTCTAGATGTATTTGTTCCACTCATGTAAATTTTGTTGTTTGTTCAGGCTCCCATGACAGAGGTTGTGGCCTATCACATGTTGAAGGAGTTTTGGGGCAAGTATGTACCACAGCTAGTTTCATACGGGACTACTGTCGGGGGAACAATCATGTACATTGCCACGGAGGAAATCAGCGGTCTTGAAATTGGATTGGGTATGTTACTAACCTTGTTTTTTGTGTATTGCTTAATAGTTTAGCTTGCTTATTGCTTATTGTGTGTTGCTTACTAAAGAAGTTTATACATTGTCAAGAAGGTTATTGGTTATTGGTGATTGCTCATTGCTCAGGAGGGCATTAATTTATTATATGTGATGTAGTTGGGTACTTATACATTGAGCATGGGTATGCAGGACCTTTGTCCCAAGCAGTGGTGGAGGAGATATTTGATGCTCTTTTTGCAGTGCACCAGCGTGGGATTCTTCATGGCGACATTCGGTCTAGCAATATCTTGGTTGCACAGGGACAACAAGCAGGTGTCCGATTTATTGATTTTGGGTTTGCTTGCTTTGTCACCAGCGATGAGGGTCGCAAGAGAGAGCATGCCCAGTTGGCATCCTTAGTAAGTGAGTTTTCTTGCTTTGAGATTGATGTAACCTCCCAGTTTCAGTTGGGACAAAGTCAGGTGGTCTAGAAAGGTTGTATAGTCTAGAAAGTTTTGATAGTCTAGGAAGGCGCATCATTGATGAACAGTGATTCTTGATGCATTTTTTTGTACATAATGTTTTGCTCATTTCGTAGGGAAGGTATTTACAAGCCTCGTTGCCAAAATTTGCAATTGTAAAATTTGCAAGTTGCAATTGTTTCATTGTGGGAGGAACTCCGTATGTGGTAATCTTTGATTTTGGGTTTCTCACGTATTCCATATTGCAGTTGTAGTTGTTCCATGGTGGGAGGAACACCATGTGTGGTGGTCTTCGCTTTTGGTATTCTATATTCCAGTTGCAGTTCTCAATCCGTTGTTGGTGTGCCTCAATCTTGTTCAAGCTAGAGGGTCCCACTCACCATCGTCCTGTTTGTTTTCTCCAATTTCCACATTGCACGTGCAGATCGAATTCTTCCATGGTGGATCGCTATTTGCATCTTTTTTGCAAGAGACTTACAGCATGCTTCCATTCACCATCTTTCCTTTCGTTTTCTCAGATTTTGACAGTGGAGGTGCAATTCTTCCATGGAGGATTATTGTCTACCTCTTTGTACAGAAATAGATAGCTTTGTTTTTACGGTTCCTATGCGGTGTATTGGCTTGTGAGGATTTGTGGATCGGATTTTTGGATGCGCCGGACGTTATTTGTAGAGAGGTTGAAAACTGAATAAACCTTACAGAACCCTAGCGATAACTGTGGGAGAGTGATCAAGCGGCGAACATTTTCAAAAAACAATGTGAAACGCGTAATGGTTCATTCAAACGTCTTAAACCCCGACTCCAGTCATTTGGGCGGCTAGCTGCACTTGTGAGAAATCAATGCAGCATTTGCAGTTGCACCTTCAAGATCAAAAGCCTGCATTGACCTGTTACCAAGCAATTGAGAAAGCGGTTTGGCTAGCTAGCGAAATAATAATATTATTCTCATTTCTCAACACCTAGAAAATATTCAAATGAAGTACCTCATTCATGAAACATCTACCGTGCACCTTCAATAACTTCAATAACTGCAAGATCAACAAATCATGGAGTAATCTAGGCTCAGCTTCTACAACTAAGGTAAAAGACCCCATTGCGGTCAGAATTAGGAGTGTGCCTACATGCCATTGCTGAAACTTTTCAAATTTTTTCCCACACAAAGATAAGTGTAAGAGACAGTGAGGGCATTTGAAATTATATTTTTTGGACTGAGTATGAATTAGTTCTGAATTTTTGAAGTAATCAACCCATAGGAGTCTGTAGGCTACTTCATGACCAACAAAATCTGAATCCAATATGGTCATCTTCCTACCCAATGTAGTCACAACATTTTCAAACATGGAAGACCTAAAAAGTAGATTTTTACAAAGAATTTTACACTGAAAAGTTGGAAGTACCTATTGAGGTCACTAATTACTCCATAACTACCATGTAAGGCATTGATTGTGGTCTAAAAAACCACAATAGGGTCATTAGGTGTCCATCATGGGTCATTTGACCGCAATGGGGTCATTTACCTTATGTCATTGTGGAACTAGCTTTGGGATCCTTTTAATTCACACCGTTCTTTCCAAGAAAAAAAACTAAACTACACTAGCTTTGGAAGTTGGAACACCATTCCCAGCTTCCCAGACAAGCTCTAAAGCCCAGCTCATTCATGACAAGTTCGGGCCACAAAGCTGGCATGCACCTTCAATATTTATTGTGCAGTGAAAGCATGATTCGACAAATCATGAAGCAATCAAAGCTTAGCTTCTGAGACTTTGATTCACACAAGGCCACAATTTAGAACGAGCTTTAGAACATGGTTCCCAGCTATGTAGAATTGAAAGCTCTGAATGACATTGCACATTCATAACAGTCTACACACAAACCATCCAGCAATATCAGCTTCTGGAAACTATTGCAGTGGGTCATCATTCCAAGGAATGCCAGGGACTGAGAGAGCTTGGTCGCGACATGAACTCAATATTAGCCATGGCGTTGCAACATCTCTCTCGAGTGGGAGAGAAAGCCTCGAGGGGGAGCTTTGAGTTCATATCTAAGTGTGAGGCTGCGCTGCTGAGGGGGTGTGCTATAAACCTGGAACCGAGTGCGAGGCTTCCTCTTCCACGTGCCTGCACAAGGTGCATTTGGCCAACTTGTGTTTCGTTTGTTTGTTTGGCCAACTTTTTGTTTGTTTTTTCGTTTGTTCGCTCGTTTTTTTTATCCTTTGGGTAAATATTGTGTGGGAAAACACGGTTATGATCCTTCCATGCCGAACGTGATGGTGGGTAGGACAGCAGAGGAGCAGGAGTTCCAGAGAGTAACTACTGCTCTCCACATGCAGATCCTGAGGCATCAGTATGAAGGTGACACCATTCTTGTTGTACCTGTGGGTACCGTATGATTTTTCATTTCCTTTGCAAGGTACAGAAATTGTGATGACGGTGTGTGTGTTTGAAATTAAGCTGAAAGTGCTGCAAGACGTGCAAAGTGGGACTGGAGTTAAGAAAAATGGATTGGCACTTACGCGTGCAATGTACAGAAACAGGTGACGATGGGATTTGAAATTAAGCTGAAAGCACTGCGATACGTTGCAAAGTGGACTGAAATCACGGAAATGGAGCAGTGGTCAATTCTGCTTGCAATGAACAGAGTGTGAGACTGATGCTCTCAGTGTTTGAAATTAATAAGCTGAAAGCTCTCAGCCTTCCCTCCCCTCAGAGGCTGAATTGGCCTCTTGAGCCAGATTGATTTGTGTCCTCTGTTTTCGCATTTTAATTGGCACCGGTTTCTTTTTCTTTTTCTTTTAAACTAAATTAAGCTGAAAGTGCTGCAAGTGGACTGCAAATTACGAAAATGGGGATGGTAATCATGTTTGCAATGTACAGTAGTGAAAGTGAGATGAAGTTAAGCTGAAAGCAGTGCTATAAGACGTACAAAGTGGACTGGAAATATGAAAATGAAGTGGCAATGATGTTTATGTTTACATGTGTTCACACTTAAGGTAAGGCAAGCACACCAAAACCATTAATGCAACCAAAATCGACACTAAGTAATGTTGTTCATTTGATGTCCGTAAATCTAGAACTGAGGTATATAACTTGATGTCTGGTTTTTGTTTGTTTGTTTTAAACACATGGACAATTCCCATTGCAGTAAGGAACAGTACAGAGAACCACAGAGGACAAGCCCCTGCAAACCTTTTTTACTTAATGTCAGTTTTTTGTTTTTTAGTTTGAAATTGGAGTTTATTCCAGAAAGTAAACCAGAACAAACGGCGGAGAAGCTGAGAGCAAAGCCCTGGAGAAGAATAAAAGTCAGTTTTTGTTTGTTTTGTTTCTTTTTAAACCCGGAAAACTCAGTTTTTCACTTTTTTCAGTTTGTGGGTTTGGGGTGTACAGCAGCAATCTCAAAAGTGGCTAAATTTTGCTCAGTTTCTACTTAATTTTTCATGCCCTCAGTGTAAATTAAAAAAAAAGTCTTCCAAAAAAAACCAGTTGGCTAAAAGCCTTGAACCCGTTTTGAGATCGCTAGTGTACAGTACTTACATTAGGGTTATGAAGTGGACATGAGTACCAGACTCTCCTGATAGACTAATAAGTTTAGAACCCCACAAGAGAATAACTTTTGAGGCCACTTTGAATAAGACTCCGTTCTTTTTCAGGGGTATTTTGAGGAGAGGACAGTCACGGGACACACCTCTAGTACAATCTCACGGTGTTTTGGAGTCCGTGAAATAAAATGATTGATTTTTGTATTGGTGGTCTTGCTTCAAGCTGTGGTGAATACCTTTTGCACTACTGAACTAAAAAAACTTTACAGTATAGATTCTTGCACATTTGGCAAAACTTAGGCATCTTCTGATTCATGTGTGAAGATTGAATTATTTGAAACTTTTTAACACTTCTGATAAAATTTTAAGATACAAGAATGTTCATTTGTTATGTTCCTACTTTCTCTCTGGAATAAGGGTAAATAAAGACATGTTTAAACACTGCTAATTAACCCCTAAGAGCCCAAGGCCTTTTCTACCTCAAAAAACACCCAAAACTGCCATTTCTAGAGCATTCATCAAAAAAGTTTGAAAATTTGATTTTTTGGGAATGTAACCATTGAGTCTTGTAGTTGACTTGTATGAGAATATGGGGTAGAAATTTCATGAGGTTTGACTGCATAGTTTGGGAGATATTTGCCTTCAAAGTCCTTTTTTTTTTTTCCATACTATGCCCGAAAATTTCAGATGCCTTTGACCGCCATTTGCTGAATTTGTTTCTACTACAGATCTCCAATTTAAAAAAAATTCTTATGGGGAACATGTTAGGCATGTGCATGCCAATTTTCAAGGCAATCCGAGACATCCCAATATTCAAAAAAATAAAAATTTGCCACTATGTCCCAAGAAATGACAATACACTAGGCCATTTTCAAAAAAAATTCCCATCACACGTTTTTTGACCTAGGAAATCTGAACGGTGCATTGAAAGATGCACTTGTACTTCAGAAGTAGTTAAAAGAAAATTGGAGAAATGTCAAAATCTCTAACATCTACAAGCTCTTAATGTGACCTCCTAATGTGACCTCCAAATAGGCACAACAATAGCCTCTCTTGCCACCTCTCCTCTCTTGCCACCTCTGCTGCCCCTTAGGAGTCAAAGGCAAGGGCTGCAAATTCCCGAACTGAAATTTTTATTTAGTCCATCATAACTTTTGGAGGATAAGTCGGAATTTGATGAAATTTATCTTCCCGTGAAGCTAATGAGATTTCCAGTCTCCCAAAAACGTTTTAAAAAATCACGTGAAAATTTGAGGTCACATGAGCTTGCCCAAAGTACCAAATAACCCCCGCACGGACACTTGGGCTTTTAGGGGTTAACCGCTAAATGCCCAAGGCACCAAAATCTGGTGTTTGCAAAACTTGGAAGCTATATAAAACCTAACCAATTTGCTATTTTAAATAGTTTATATTTTTAGAAAGTTCTTCTTGAAGTCTAGTTTTAGCACCAAAAATCCAATCTTGAAAATAAATGATAGTGACTTTTCTATTCAAGTTTTTGTACAAGGTTACCGAGTGCAATCTTGACTTCCTGTAGTATTGAGAGCTCTTGGAAATGAGCTTGAAATACACTAGAGCTTGGAGAAAAAATCACATTCAAAATTCATTTAAAAAAAAATGTAGAGTAGATTTTAAGAAGCCATAAATTGATCGGGGTTATACAAGTTAGGCCCTTGAACCTCATATTTTTTTGGTCACCAACTTTTTAGACTTGATTTGTGTAGAGAAGGTTGAAAGATTTTTGCAATTTTAGCACCCTCATGGTCAAACATTATAATCTTTCACTCCATAAGTGATGTTGTTGTGTTTTCTTTTCCTATGGGATCTCTAACATGTCTAGTTTGAACTTGGACGGTTATAATATAAAAAAATTGATACAACTTATCTAAATGTTGGCATTTGTTCAATTTAGAGCAAATTCTAGGATGCCCAAAACAGGCCTTGGGCATTTAGGGGTTAAAGAAATTTGAGAGATTGGTCAATCTACAAGTCACTCTGTTGTTGACTACTGTAGCAAGGAGTTAACTCAGTAAACAATTGATGACAAAGCAAAATGAAGAATGACTTTGGATTCTTCCTGCCATTCTTAAAATCTAAGCAGTAGAATTTACACACATTGTCTCTTTCCATTTTTTCTTGGCCTAAGAAGCATCCTTTTACTATCTAGAAGCACATTTTCAAGAGATTTTCAAGGAGTCATTTCTTGGCACCTAATGAGACCCAAATGTGGGTCTTTTGTGTAAATTAGCATTCTTTGTGGCTTCCTTGGTGTTGCACATGTTATTTCTCTCTACTGTAAGGGTTTACCCTTGCCTTTCCGCCGCTTGTTCTTGGTCTTTTTGGAATAAACTCCAGGTTTAAAAAAATAAATAAAAAATTCAAAAAATTCAGAGAGTATTACAGGTTCAATCTAACAGAGAGTAGCTCTTGCAACTTGTGTGCAAATTTTAGTGTCACTGCAACAAGCAGATTGAAGCGATCAAGTTTGATCAACAAGGCCATGGGAACTTCATGCTAACCTAAGACCTCTCAAAGAACTCTACTTCTTTTTTTTAAAGCTTTACACAAAAGACATGCCATCACTCCAACCACCATCCAAGTCTCCATTTCACGGATCTTCAGGAAGCAACAGAGACGCCAACCATCAAAAAGCAGAGTAGACAAGACAGTGTAGGTAATACCTTTATTTGCACGAATAATCCGCATATTTGGTCACACTTAAAACAATGAGTTTTAGTGTTGTAATGTTTTTTGTTTTGTTTTTGTTTTTTTCATGAAACTTGTTGTGATGTATTTCATCACTACAGCTATACTCCTTGTCTCAAAATGACTTAAATTCGTGGTAAGCTTATTCAAACTAGTTTCTCACTGTAGAAAATGTAATAATTCCATCGGGGACGAGGTCCTTAGGTTTTGTGTATTGTTTCCTTTATTGCAATGGAAATTGTCCATGTGAGTTTCAAGGGGGAAAAAAAATATAGTTTCTCACTAGAATGTAAGTATTTATTTATATATGTCGTTTGAAACAAATGAAACGAAATTTCCCATGGATTTATTTTGAGATAGACAAAGGGAGTATTATGGTGAGAGTTTTTTTGTGTGGTTGCAAATTGTCAAGGTTGACACTGAGATCTTAGTTAGAGTTTGTGATGCAATCAAATCAATTAAAGTAGACAAGCTTATTACCACCTTGATTTGCAATTTAACTATCTTAGGAACATCTCTAAAAGTGGAGCAAATTTTTTGACCAAAATTGTAATTTATGTGAATTTCTGAAGTGAGCTGCCCTGAAATTACAAAACCGCTTCTACAATGGAGGCAAAAAACATCCTATGAACAACCCATTACCACTCTCCCATGTATCCATTGACATCCAAGTGTTCACCAATGAAAGATTGGCACATCATCCTTTTTGACATTCATGCACTTTTTGAAATTGTCAGACTGACGGAATTAGGATGCTGACCGGTGTACTTTACGTCCTGATTGTTAAACCCCAATTTCAGAGGATTTGGCAGAGAACTACTGTCAACATTTAACGTAGCTCAATAGAAACAGGCGTCAAGTTACATGGAAACGTGGACAGGCCAAGGAAGATCTTTTCCGTCCTTGAGAGACTTCCTTCCTTCCAAGATTTCGTTCTGGAGGTAGAATTTAAAAAACAAATTTGTTAGACAAGGTTAGATTTTCTTGCTAGAACAACTTCACCATTGGGATTATTGTGATTCAATTCCATCTAAAAGCTACTAACAATTAAGTTTTTTCCTTAATTGTGAACCCACCTCTACTTAACGTAAAAGCAACCCCACTTCAACATTGGGAAGCAACACTTCAAATGTTCTGCACCATTGATCTTCTAAGATCTTCTAAGATCAATGGTGCAGAACATTTGAAGTGTTGCTTACCCATGTTGGAGTGGGGCTGCTCTAATTTTTTTAAGAGTGAAAATGAAGTTCTTTTTTTCCTACTTTTCTTTTGTAGATTCTCAATTCAACTAATTAACATAAATAAGTAGAAAATCAAAATCAATAGTACCAAAAATTTGAACTAAAGAGCTTCAAAGCCAAAAATCTAGTTAAGCAAGGTGCAAAATAACTTGTTTCCTTTGCTTTAAATGCATATATCTTACAATCTACATGGTCAAAGTTTCTGAAATTTCTTCCACGTATTTATATATTAGTCAAATATAAGATCTTATGATTCAATATGCAAAAAAAATAAAAATTTAAAGTTATTTTCTCTTTGCAATAGAAATGTCAGTTTTGAATGGTTTTTGATAGGAAAATTACCTTGGTCCTCTAGGACTTAAAGGAGGCACCCCGTTTCTGACCACTTGAGTAGTTACACGTATGAATATATAATACTATAGATTTTTTAGTTGAATATTTTATTCGACCCGTACGGATCATATATAGACCTTCCTATTTCCAACCAAGGGTTGGTTGCAAAATCCACCAAGTATTGGTTGCAATTTTGAGAGTCTTGTAGCCAATCATAATGCGTCACAACCGTATCCAGAACTGCGTCATAATTGATCACTTTTCATCTCTTCATGCACAAAAAGAGAATAGCCTACATTACTAGAATGGGGGGTGATC
The DNA here is from genome assembly GCA_963969595.1 of Neckera pumila. Lineage (NCBI taxonomy): Eukaryota > Viridiplantae > Streptophyta > Bryopsida > Hypnales > Neckeraceae > Neckera > Neckera pumila. The sequence goes on along the minus strand of OZ018408.1, from coordinate 47,934,688 downwards.
AAGAATGGATTGCCTCCCAAATAGTTTAATGTTCTTTCATATGAGTAGGTTTAGAAATTGAATTTCACCTCCAAAAATGTTGCTAGGAAAATTCCAGCATCCTTTTTCAACACAAAAACATTACAATCTTGCAATCTATGTGATCAAATGACTCCAAATTTGATTCATGTCACCTACAGCATGTACACTAAAAGATTGTGTTATTAACCCCTAAAGGCCCAAGTGTCCGTTCAACGGACAAGTGGGATTTTGGGCAGGTACCTACGGGCTGAAATTTTGTCTTGATTTCTTGAAACTTTTTTGGAAGATAGAAAAACTGATAAGCTTTGTGGGAGTATCATTTCTTTTTCAATCGGTGGCCGAGAAAAAAAGTTATGCCCAAATAAGCTCAAAACAGGGGAGAGCGGGCAGCAAAAATTTTTTGCAAAAAATAATTTTTTTTTTTATTGAATTTTTTTCCCATAGATTATATTTTTGTCTATCAGGAAAGCCTTGATTCATTTCATTTGGATTCGTTATGAGAAAATTATGGACATTCTTGTTTTTCGGGCTATTAGAGCATCTTTTTGAAAAAATAACTTGTAGGACTCGTTTTTTAATGCAATTTTTCAAATTTTTCAATTTTTTTTTTTTTTTGGCATGGTTTAGGTTAAATGCTAGAACAATCTCACCGTTGGAATTAGTACATTTTGATTCCATCTAAAATATATGAATATTTTAGATTTTCCTTCTATCTCATACTTAATTCTATTTAACAAGTTTTTTAATAATCAAAACTAAGTTTTTTTGAATTTATTTTTTTTCCTAGACTCTCAACTCAATTCTCCACTATAATGATTTAAAGCTCAAAACGCTGTAGTGCAAAAATTTTAAGTTAAAAATGTTTAAAGTCAAAAAATCTGGTCCCGCAATGTGCTGAAAATCTTGTTTTTTCCACTTTAAACGCAGATATCTTGCAATCTGTGTGGTCAAAAACTCTGAAATTTTTTCCACACATTCTCATACTAGTTAGCTGTAAGATCCGACGGTTAGATGTGCAAAAACAACATTTTTAATTTTTTTTCACTCTTTGCTAAAAAAAATGGCAGTTTTGGGTGTTTTTTGGCAGAAAAATGGCCTTGGGCCTTTAGGGGTTAAGATATCTATATCTAGGTTACATTAGACCTATAATACTTCAAAAGTAATGATGTTTTTAAACCCAAAAAGGTTGTGGGCATTTAGGAGTTAAGATAACTACAAACTAAGCTTACACCCAAAGTAGGAGGTCCTAAAATAGTTTAGGCTCTAGATTTAGGCTCTAAAAGCATGTTCAAATCCCATAATTTGCTTAACTTCTAAAGGCCCAAGATCATTTTTCTACCAAAAAACACTCAAAACTACCATTTTTATAGCAAAGAGTAAAATAAATGGAAAATTATTTTTTTTGCACATCTAATCATAGGATCTTATGCCCAACTAGTATGAAAATGTGTGCAAAATATTTCAAAGTTTTTGGCCGCACAGATTGCAAGATATCTGCATTTAAAGTGAAAAAAAAAGTTTTTCAGCACATTGTGGGACTAGATTTTATGACTTTGAACATTGTTAGCTTAAATGTTTTGCACTACAGAGTTTTGAGCTTTTAATCTTTATAGTGGAGAATTGAGTTGAGAGGCTAGGGAAAAAAAATAAACCCAAAAGAACTTCATTTTCATTATTAAAAAAATTGGTAAGTAGAAGTAGGTAAGATAGAAGGAAAATCTAAAATATTAATATCTTTTATATGGAATTAAGAAGAACTAATCCCAATGGTGAGATTGTCCCAGCCAAAAAACTAAACCTTGTGCAACTTTTTTTCTTGAAAAACTGTAAAAGTTGCATTCACAAATGAATCCTACAAGTTATTTTTTTCATGAAGATGCTCTAAGTGCCCGAAAAATAGGAATGTCCGTAACTTTCTCATAACAAATCCAAATGAAATGAATCAAAGCTTTTCAAATAGACAAAAATATAATCTATAAGAAAAAATATATATAAAAAAAAAAAAATTGCAAATTTATTTTGCTATCTCGCGTCCCCTGTTTTGAGCTTATTTGGGCATAACTTTCTTTCCCGGGCACCGATTGAAAAACTATATTCCCACAAAAGTTAGCAGTTTTTCTATCTTCCCAAAAAGTTTTGGAAAATTACAACAAAAATTCAACTTGTAGGTACCTGCCCAAAATCCCATCTGAAGGGACAATGGTTCTTTAGGGATTAATATAGAGTGACAATAGAATTATCAATTTTGAATCTCTTAACTTGTGAGAACAAGCTCATGACTTATGCAACCTTATTTATTAGCTAACAAAAATTTATTATCTTGTAGTAAGTTCCGGAAAGTTTGAGTACAAGAATAATTCCTCTGCATCAAATTGGAACATAAGAACAGTCTACTTCAGAGCCAACCACATTCAACATCACTACAAGAAGAAGTCCTTGCAATTAGATCCAACCTAGCTAGCTTCAAATTCAGGAAGATTGAAGGGCGCAAAATTAGATCCAAGGCGAGATGGAGACTTTTTGGATATAGGCTCTCAGCGGATTTTTTCAACGCCGTTCGGGAGACCCCAACCACTTCCTCTATCACGGAATTACGTGATGATCGAGGACTACTTAAGCAGGACAGGAATGAGATTGAATCCATATGTACCGAAACCTACACCAATTGTATTTGCGATAGATCAACAGCTCGACAACATTGGTAGACAGGGAATACATTCTCTCATGTGTGAGTAGCCGTTTTACTCATATTATGGCACAACAACTCGACTTACCCCTAACTAAAGATGGGCTCTACCAAGCCTTACTGTAAATGGCAAAAGGTTGTAGTCCGGGTCCTCACGGCATCACGGTGGAATTCTTCTGCCAATTCTGGGATCTCATTGGGGAAGAATTCACAAATATAGTACAGTTGTCGATAAGCCAAGGCCACCTACCTCACGGGATGACATTGGGGACAATTGCCTTCCTCTTCAAAGCAAGTGACCGTGCAGACTTAGCCAATTGGCGGCCCATCACTTTGTTGAATGTTTTGTACAAAATCATAGCTAAAGTCTTACAGATCCGGCTTCAACACTTGCTCAAAGATATTATCAGCCCGAAACAATTTGCCTTCCTTCCCCATAGACACATCCTATGCAATATCCTCCTTCAATATGAAACCGTAGAATGGGCCAAGGATTCTAACTAGGATCTGATCTTTCTCAAGTTAGATATTACGAAGGCATATCGTGTAGTTTTATGGGAAATTTTATTTCAAGTCATGGAAAAATTAGGCATCCTAGAGTCATTCATCCATTTAGTGATGTTGTTGCTGCAGGATGCATCTGCCACAGTTACATTAAACGGAAAGACAACGGACCAATTTCCCATCCAAAGAGGCATGAGGCAGGGGTATCCACTAGCGCCCTATCTTTTCCTACGCATAGAAGAAGCTCTCAGCATGGCAGCTAATGTGGAACAAAACCTAGGGAGAATTCACGGCATCCAATTCCCAAATAGTGACCTAAAACAACTAGTGTCATAGTATGCCGACGACACCAGGTTCTCAATAAGGGATCTAGAAGAGGACCTGAGACACACGATTTCACTTCTCCAGTGATTTGGCTGAACGTCAGGTCTAGTGATCAATCTTCCAAAAAGCAATGGATACTGGTTTTCATCCGCACCGCCACCTGCCTGGCTAGATAATTTCGACCTAACTTGGGCCCCTCCAGGCTCGATATCAAAGCTGCTGGGAGCTCTGTTTGGAATTGCATTGGAGACCTCTGATATTGACGGCTTTCTCAAACAGAAAATTTCAAAGAAGCTAGCATACTAGACTACGCAGTGCCTTTCCTTGGCAGGACGAGCTATAGTAGTAAATGCAATCCGCTTATCCATGCTTTATTATTTCATTGCCATATAGAGTGGGTCTTTACAGGCCATTCGTTCCATTCGCAGCAGTCTGAGAAATTACCTGTGGAGCGGGACTGAACACAATTCCCGGGCCCGCGTCTGTTGGGATGATTGCTGCCTTCCGAAGGTGGTTGGAGGATTGAAACTTCTTAATCCAAAGGTTTCACTTTTTGCACTACTAGTCAAGTGGATCATCTATGCTATTGAACCAGGTATTTCTAATTTGAAGATAGTACTTAGGTACAGAATATGCAGGATGAAACCCCACCCCAAAAGTGGATATTGGTTCCCCTTCCAAGCATGGCTAATGGTACATAGGCCTTCAATCACGCGTGGCTCATGGGTTTGGAATAGAATCACCTCTGCAAAGAGACGTATTATTCAACACATCAAATCTTCACCTCCAACCAATGTGGATGAGGTACTTACTACTAGCCTATGGTGGTCGACTAGTTATATTGGAGCTAACTTTAATTTCTTGGCAGATAGGGCCCGAGAGTTGGCACAATAGGGCATGCAAATGATTGCTAACCTCTGGGATACTACAGCTCATGACTTTCGACACTGGGAAGATGTATCGACAAGATTCCTTTTTTTAGATATTAAACGCCACCATTGGCTCTTTTTAATTTCCAATATCCCACCGACTTGGTTGCAACTCCTTACAGCTCATTTTGACCAAACTCTGGAAGGTGAATGGGTAGGGATCTTTTCCCAACCAAATGATAGTCTACTTGTAGTACTGTGGAAGATTAGCGGACCCAATCTCAACATCTAGCGTTCCCAATTCCAGGGACTTTCATTACTAGGCAAGACAACAAGAGCAATTGTAGGGCCGAACTCCAGCCAACTATGTTTTCTTCCGACCAACACTAGCCTTGAGGTATACAACGGATATGTATGCAAAGTTTGCGTCCTGCAAATGCAGAAAGGTTGAAGTCAAGCTCTCTACTTTTTATTCTACGGCATCAGACAATACCTGTTCTTCGATCCTGGCCGGTGGAAATGGGGTAAGGAGCACCAGTTAATGGAGTGCACGACCTCCATAGGACACGCACTTTTCAACAAGCGTAGTCGTCTAAAGACCCCGGTTCCTGCTAAGTGGCCAGATTTCCTTCCCTCTACATTCTTACCAGACTAGAAAGACGTCTGGCATAAGTCCCGTCCTCAAAAGGATGTGGCATTCATATGGCTTGAAGAAACACCGATTCATCGATTCTATTCTTGCTCAAGAGATTAGGAGGTTTGGGATTATAAATTATCAATTTTGCATCATTTACATGGTGTAACCTTAACCTCAAGATCCCTCATTAGATTTGATGCTACCCAGTGCATTTTCGGATCTTCAATCCCTAGGAGATTTGTCAATTTTTGAACCATCTGGACCTTGTTCAAAGGTTCTTCCCCATGGCTTATTTGGATCTCCTGCAACCATAGAGTGTTTGCTCAAACCCAGTGGCCTCTGGCATTCATTCATAGTGCATTATGGGAAGCACTTTTAGCTTCTGGTCAGACGGCACAATTCAAAGCTCAACTTAGTGCGCGACGTCAACTCCATCGTGCTGATATTATCTGGTCCAAATTTGATAGCATCTGGTGCAGTCATTGATTTTAGCTCGTAGGAAAGGTGATTCAGTTATCTAGAGTTTGAAGGGCCCTCCCTTGTGCTCTTTTTACTAGGCTTCTTGTTCTATAGTCTCTCTCTTGGTTGTCACTCTCTCGGTTGTCATTGGTTTTTGCTCGTCATCTCTTCAATGTCCAATCTCACGACTTGGCTGTTTTGTAATGTGGTGTTTTTTTTAATGCAATGGTTCGCCATTTGTTCAAAAAAAATAAATTTCTAATATCAAACCTCTAAAATGCTAGGATTAAATGCAAGCCCTCTCGTAGCTTTAGACGCAAACCAAAGGTGTGAGATGATTCTAAGGTGTGAGATGTAGCTTTAGCCACAAACCAGAGGTGTGAAATGATTCCACAAAGATATCAATCTAGTGATAGTTAAGTTAGATGCACCAAATCTATCACCTTCAATGGTACTCTTATACGTATTAACAATTCTAATAATGTCATTATAGAACATAGGGACTTTGTATATTATAGTGTTGTATATTTCATAATATTATAAATTATAGAAATTTAGTTACAATATAGAAATATCTAATTACAATGCTTGATATGTAACACTTCAGTAGAGTTCTCTCTATATAATAAATATTATTTACTTTTTTAACATGAAAGATGTGCATATAGATGTTTCCTATTTTCAATCAATTATCATATAAATCTATGAAAATTAAATGAGATGTTTACTAAAAATGGAATTTTTGTTTTAAAAAAATAGAGACTATGTGATAATCCAATGTCAATAATGAATGACTAAATATGCCCATTGTATTTTATAGTATGCAAAATTCTATTCATGGCTCAATTGATAATTTATAAAAATATTGTACCATATTTAATTAGAATCCTTCTAAATTGAGATTGAGATGGTGTGTCCCCTAATCCTTAAAAGACCAAGGCCTTGTCTTTGTCAAAAACACTCAAAATTGCTATTTCTATTGCAAAGTGCAGTCATTTCTAATTTGTTCTTTTGCATGTATAGTCACTTCCACTAATCTTCTACTACTGGCTAGTATGAGATTGTGTGGAAGAAATTTATAAACTTTGACCACGTAGTTTGCATGATATATGTGTTTAAAGTGAAAAAAACGTTCTTTCTTTAGAAGGTATGGAGATTTTTAATTTTTAATTTATAAAACACACACTTGATTATCATTCTCAAAAATTTGTTACCAAGAAACAAGTACAAGATAGAAGGAAAAGCTGTCATGAAGGAAAAACTGTCACGGATGAAAATCACGGATGAAAAATCTTGGGGCGAATGTATATCTTGGATGAGAAGGCTTAGTCTCCCAGCGAACCAAAACCCGCCAAGTAGAATCACTCCACATGCGGCACAAACATCATGTACGCTGGCAATTGACAACTGACAACTTCAGTATTATTCAGAATGTAAAACAGATTTCAACGGATGCAATCCCGGAGAGGATGAACGTGGTGGACGCTTCTGAGAAGATCGGATGAGGATCAGATAAGAGTTAGATATCACTTCAATAGGAAGTAGCAGTTGCATGCGAGACATCGTGAACTGGAGTTCTGAAGACATCGTGAACTCGAGACATCCTGAACTGAAGTTTGCGTTTTATGTGTGTTAGTTCTGGAGTCTGAGTTTCATGGTTGTGTTTTGTTGGTTCAATCGGCTTGTTGGCTTGCGGTTTACGTTTGCGGCATGCCTACTCTCATATAACACCTTGTTCGTCCTATTTCTGTTGTTCATGATCTTGTTTTCGTTGCTAGGGTTTGCAGGAGTTGGTAAGAGTCTGCAAGGAAGGAGATGTCACTCGGACCTGTTCTAACAGGTCTCGACAGGTTTCGAAATTCCAGGTAACTGCTCTTGAGAGTTGTAGTTGCTGTTTCGTAGCCATCGTCATTAAGCATACTGCATCTCTCTTGTCTCGTTGTGATTCGATCTGAATGTGTTCATTTGGATGCGTTCTTTTGAAGCTAGATTGATGAGTCCACCACTCTGTCCCTACTTTGAATTCATTATTGATCTGGATGCGTTGATAGCGTTTGATCTTGGAGGTTCTTTTTGTAATTTGTTCATGATCAAGTTCGTACATCAAAACCTTGCAAGTGCAACTGCTTGGGAACAGTATCTTGCCACTCGCAAGTGTTTCTTTGCACGTTGTTGAGAAGTTCTTTCCTGGACTTCACTTCATTGATGGCTTACATCCACGTAACAGTTTTAGACAAACTCGGCACGTTGCCCGAGAAAAAGAAGTATAGGCCTGCCAATAAAAAGAGAGATCTGATCTCGACATTGAGGGACAGTTATGGGCCTTAGGAAGCGGAGCAGTTTCAGTTTTTTTTTTGTTCTACTTTGTGTTACATTCTTGTTTTTGCGTCTTATTGCGATCTGCTAATTGACTGTCGAGGGGTTCGATAGGTCACGCGCTAGAGGGATTGTCTGTATCGCCTTGTGACGAAGGTCTTCTGGGCGGCGCACGGTTTCCAGAGTTCAGTTCTAATTGTAGTTTGAATTGCCTTTGGATGTTGTATGGAAGGTGTCCTTGCCTGGCGGGAATGCCACAAGCATGAGTCACATGACCAGGAGACAGTGGTTCCAGCAGCAACTTCCCTATAACGTTACCGATTTTGTTGGTACTCCCAGCAGGAGAAATAAAGCTGCTACTTCACTCCCATATCTTACCTATTGGGAAGGTGTTGGTGATGCTGTCGATGGCTTCGTTGAACGCTGCGATGACTCTTCTCGTCATCTGTCTCCATTTCCCGCGTATGTTCTACGCTTTCGTGATTGTGGCGAGTCCAATGCGATATATGCTATGCATACAGCCCTCATGGAGGTTGGAGATGCTCTTGGACTTGGCTTGTCCATAGCTGCGGACGTGCAAGTGAGGAGTTCCCCGGGGCCTCATGTGGGAGCTGACGAGCATACGGTGACATTTGCAGCTTCACCTGTCGAGTTAGCTGACTTGGTAGTGTCTGTCAATGGTAAACGAGTTCTGGTCGTTGAAATGAAGAGGCCTTCCGTCTTCAGGAGGAGTCCTGATAGGATACCACGTTTGGATCCACTAGGAGAGAGGGTTGGTGCGCCTCGTCGGCCTGAGCCTCCCACTGAGGATGTTGTGAGGTTTGAGCCTGTTCGACAACTGTATGAGTACTTGGTCCGCCTGAATTTGGCGTGTGGGATACTGTCATCGTTCGACTTGACGTATGTTCTTCACCGTCAAGGGATGTATGGCGAGACTTTGTTCGTTTCTGAAGGCTTTGCTGGCACGAGTCCCAGATTCCTTGGTGTTCTTGGGTACATCTTGCAGAAAGCCATCGATGAACCGAGTGATTTCATGACGAAAGGTATGAATTATGGTATTGGCTTTTACCATGATTCCATTTGTTCTTGAGTTTGTTGCACAGCATCAAGTTTGTGCCAATATTAACAAGTTTGTGTTTTTGTAGTTCCCATGGCCATTTCACAGACCACTGCTCTAGGAAGTTTGAAGGGCCAGGGTTCTAAAGGTGTCAATAAGGGAAGGCATGAAGACTCGGTCAGTCACCAATATGTCTTGTCCTTGCCAAGAGATTCCCATTGCCTCTTGAGATTCTTGTTGCCCTTTTGAGATTTGTAAATCAAGGGAGTCTATTAATGCCATGTATTACCGTTTATATAAATTTTGTTGGTACATTTATGATTTGATGTTTGAGGATTTGAATTTCGTAATCATTGTAGTGAGTTACTATAATTATCTTATAATACAATGTCCACTATGTTCTTTTGCAGGAGCCAGGGACATCTTTTAGAGTCTCCAGCAGAGCTACTCTGGAATGATTTGCCAGAGACTCCAGCTGAACTACTGCATTTGGCACGGCATCACTTTGCTACAAGTTGGAGTGGCCAAATTGTTGGAGGCACCTATGAGGGCCAAAGCATTGTTGTTAAGCTGGCGCCTATTGGTTCAGATCGTGCTGAGGTGAGACTCTTTGTGAACCATTTCTATTTAGATGAAATCCATGTCTATGAAAGCTCTAGATGTATTTGTTCCACTCATGTAAATTTTGTTGTTTGTTCAGGCCCTCATGACAGAGGTTGTGGCCCATCACATGTTGAAGGAGTTTTGGGGCAAGTATGTACCACAGCTAGTTTCATACAGGACTACTGTTAGGGGAACAATTATGTACATTGCCACGGAGGAAATCAGCGGTCTTGAAATTGGAATGGGTATGTTACTAACCTTGTTTTTTGTGTATTGCTTAATAGTTTAGCTTGCTTATTGCTTATTGTGTGTTGCTTACTAAAGAAGTTTATACATTGTCAAGAAGGTTATTGGTTATTGGTGATTGCTCATTGCTCAGGAGGGCATTAATTTATTATATGTGATGTAGTTGGGTACTTATACATTGAGCATGAGTATGCAGGACCTTTGTCCCAAGAAGTGGTGGAGGAGATATTTGATGCTCTTGCTGCAGTGCACCAATGTGGGATTCTTCATGGCGACATTCGGTCTAGCAATATCTTGGTTGCACAGGGACAACAAGCAGGTGTCTGATTTATTGATTTTGGGTTTGCTTGCTTTTTCATCAACGATGAGGGTCGCAAGAGAGAGTATGCCTAGTTGGCATCCTTAGTAAGTGAGTTTTCTTGCTTTGAGATTGATGTAACCTCCCAGTTTCAGTTGGGACAAAGTCAGGTGGTCTAGAAAGGTTGTATAGTCTAGAAAGTTTTGATAGTCTAGGAAGGCGCATCATTGATGAACAGTGATTCTTGATGCATTTTTTTGTACATAATGTTTTGCTCATTTCGTAGGGAAGGTATTTACAAGCCTCGTTGCCAAAATTTGCAATTGTAAAATTTGCAAGTTGCAATTGTTTCATTGTGGGAGGAACTCCGTATGTGGTAATCTTTGATTTTGGGTTTCTCACGTATTCCATATTGCAGTTGTAGTTGTTCCATGGTGGGAGGAACACCATGTGTGGTGGTCTTTGCTTTTGATATTCCATGTTGCAGTTGCAGTTCTCAATCCCTTGTTGGTGTGGTGCCTCAATCTTGTTCAAGCTAGAGGGTCCCACTCACCATCGTCCTGTTTGTTTTCTCCAATTTCCACATTGCACGTGCAGATCGAATTCTTCCATGGCGGATCGTTGTTTGCATCTTTTTTGCAAGAGACTTACAGCATGCTTCCATTCACCATCTTTCCTTTTGTTTTTTCAGATTTCGACAGTGCAGGTGCAATTCTTCCATGGAGGATTATTGTCTACCTCTTTGTACAGAAATAGATAGCTTTGTTTTTACGGTTCCTATGCGGTGTATTGGCTTGTGAGGATTTGTGGATCGGATTTTTGGATGCGCCGGACGTTATTTGTAGAGAGGTTGAAAACTGAATAAACTTTACAGAACCCTAGCGATGTCCGCAGTTTCCTGCTGCGGCTGCTTATATCACTTGCAGAGGTATTTCTTGAACGTGGGACGTGGAGTACTTCGTGGTATGCTCATCTTTTCGGTATGCTATATTGATTAGGCATGAACATCTTTCATTTGTACACATTGGATAATTGCCTTCATGCTTGTTGACCGTCTTAATATCTTCCAGAACATCAAGAACTTGTGTTTTCTTACCCAGTAAGTATTGTTTCAAACGACGACGTCCAAGATAAAATAAGCTCCGGTCCTGGCTACTTTCATAGAATCAATCCTAAGGAAGATGCGTTAGATAAGTTTGTTGGAATAGCCATTCACATTAGCAATTGCACACTTCTCGCTTCTTGCAAATCAGTGCCAATCATAAAATCTCCGCCAATTTATTGGACAACCTAGTAAGTTGTTGCACAGTTCTTACGTTGTTCTTTGAGTGCAAATCTTCTTGCGGTTCATCTGATAATATATACGGAGTACTAAGAACTAGATGCGATGTGGATCCATTCAATTGTGGTTCATAATGGAGTTAAACATGTAATTGCTCATGCTCATGAGTGCAAATCCAGGAGCACTAAAAAAGTGATTGATGTTATGGACTTTCATCTCCTTTAAAATTCAATCGACGATGAAAGAGCTTGCATGGCAAAGAACAAAGATGGTCGGGGGATCTCTGCACACATGAATATCTTGATTTGTCCTTTGATATCCAAATGGACTAAAGGTCCCAAGAGCTCCTTTCAAGAATGTTATGCAGCTGGCTCCATGAAATTGCAAGATACCTGAACATGTATCAAGACAAGAAGTCCACCATGCATAGAAATATTTCAAACGACACATTGGAGCCATTTTTCTTTTCGGCAATTTTTAATGTTTCAAAAATATGAGTTTCACAATGCCTCTAATTTGACACCACATACTTGCCATGGCACTGAATACCAAGCATGCTTAAAATGATAGAGAATAACGTGACCAAAAGAGAGACTCAAGAGTTCTGATTCCCAGTAGAATACCATCTTGGTGAACCTCCTGATGATACGTTGGAACCACTTGCCCCTCCACCGTAAGAATTGGGCGTTCCCACGTCACATGATAAGTATCCCTGCATAAAACGCATTCAATGTCAGAGACCTTGTTGGTGGACACATAAATTTGTCCTTTTAGCATAATTTGCAAGAAAATGCCAACCAAGCTACCAAGTGGTGAGGTTCGTTCTAACAAACTATTGCAAATTATTTTATATTGTTGTTGGCTTGATTGCTGCTACCAGACGTAATACCAATGCAAAATGGTATTATAAACATACTATCAAAACCTAATCGTTCCAAATTTTACTTTGGTACCTAATTTGCAAAATCCAATTTGGGTATTTCAAAGACAACGTTCTGTTTGTCCTATCTTCAAGTTTTCAGTAGTTGATTTTAATTATGCTAAGAGGTCATCATTGTCAGATTCAGACTTCAAAACTAAACACCACACTTCGACTTTAAGGGTAAATTTGGGCACTGGTATCTCATTAGTGGCATATCTTCTAAACCATATTCTTCAGCAAGTCCTGAGCTCAATTACAAACGTTAGCATTATCAATTCTAATCCTCTAAAGCTGAGAGACTTCCCTACTTTAGTTCCCATATCCTGTATCAACTTCGTGGTATCCTTCTTTTCAGACTTTTTTGACCATTGATGGAGTACGATTGAACAAGATCCCACCATTGAGGTCATATGTGGTCACTTGGAAATAATAAATAAAGCCTTGTTACGGAGATAACATCCTTCATCCCTGCTGTCACGAGTTGTCATGGATATTCTCCTAACAAAGCTCTACTTGCACGTTTCATATTCCACTTGCAAAGCATGTGGAATCTCTGAATGAGAGGTGAGAGGGTTTGAGAAAATTGGCAGTAACTCAGGTCTACATTGAAACGGGCCAGCGTTAGCAATGACGGATTCCACCGCGGAGGATGGCTTGGTGGAGAAGCTGATGGCTTGGAAGAGAAGCGTAGCCCTGTTTCAAAGTGATTATACACCATTGTGACCTGCATCACGGAGTCAAAGGTGTCCTCTGGATGCGCGCCAAAGAGCATGACCTGAATCAATGACACACACCATTGATACATAAATTATTATTGTACATGATCTTTTGTATACAACAATTCTAGTTGTGTTTTTGCATTTTGACATGCTTGACTTTCAATTCTATCCTAATGGGATCATAGCAAGGCTATCTCTGCATTGATGCCATAATGAGCTTTTAAACCAGAGAATGATTCTTTGTCAAAACTTCCCACAATAAGATATATCTTTAACCCAATGATAAGCCTTGACTTTCCAAAAGTACTCCAAAAGTACTGCAAATCACTAGTGCAAACCCTAAAATCTCATCAACCCTTGCTAAGCACCTTTGGAATTGTCATGAATGAAAAGGAAACACGAGCATCTAGTTTTGCAAAGTGGAGCTCAATCTGAACAAGTGAGAGCTCAAGCCAATAAGTCCTCTCAGAGAATGTCAGAGTTCTAGGTCACTTCTTTTGGCTCAGAAAAACGTAGTGGAATTAATTTGTACTCAAAAAATGCCATGCCACTCTACGATTACAAGTGAATCAGGTTGAAAGCAACAGCATCCTTACGTTGTGATTTTCAATGTTGTTTCAACAAGGGTTTGTACTAGTGGAACCATAAAGAAACATTCAGCTAACGAAAGGTTCAGCTAAAGAAAAGAACTACATATGACTGTTATAGTCCCATGCCACTATGACTAAGAACGAAATTGTTTGAAAACAACAACATCCTCATGTTGTGATTTTCAAAAGTTTTTTCTATTAGCAACATGGATTTGCACTAGTGGAACAAGAAAGCAATTACGGAAAAGAATGGCATATGTCTATTATCAATCATTCAAGCCTCAAAAAAAAGGAACTGCGCGTGGTGGTAGGGTGAACTCAGGTCCTAACCATGTTGTGGTCAGTGAAGTAGCAATTCGAAACAGTAATGAACGTCGACGCTTCAATAGCACTAACCACATTTGTGGTACAATGCGCCAAATACCAATGATCCAACCACACATTTGTTGCGCCGAAGAGACTGACAGCACTCCCATTCGAGCCGATGGCCGAAATGTGACGGCAAGTCTCTCACCATGGCCGGCCCAGTCGGCACCAGATCAAACATCTTCACGCCGTGAATGATCACATTCAAGACGTCTTGGATCGTGATCCCCGCTCCCCTAGCGATCTGCACGTTGAAGCCTCTCCCATTGATGGTCTTGTGGCTGTTCATAATCAGCTCCTGCTTGAGCTTGATGCAAGTGTTTTGGGAGAAGATGATCCACAGAGGCTCGCTTTGGATGATGGCCCAGCATACGGTGCCGAGTTCACGACGTCGTCGTCGCTGTTGTCCGTGACGACGTAGAGCGAGCCTTCTTTGCCTCCGATCGCGTTTCGCCCGAACCCTATTGCACAGTCGGCGAGAGACTGGCGGTGGGTTTCCCAGGCGCTGTCGCATTGCCAGCAATCGTCAATGGAGTTCCCCGTTTGGCACTCGGCCAGTTCTCGACGAACTACCTTTTCTCTACACGTACAACAAATTGGCGTTCTCAGCAAATAACCCAAACAAGCACTAGTTGGAAAAGAGCCATGTGCAATACATTTTTGCAACGGGTTTGGAATGAACACAAGGTGATGGGAATTTGAGATAATCGTTGCAGCAAGTCAAAAGACCATTGCAAAACGCGTAGAAGAACATGAGCATTGTGGAGCCAGTGCAAACTATTGCTACAGAATCATTGCAAATATCTAGAAGTAAACCATGGCCAGAAGTATTGCAAATGAATGTTTTACTTGCAAGAAATTAGCATAGGTTTAGGGTTACCAACAATATGATGATGACCAAAAGCAAAAGGGAGTAGCCAAGGCTGCGAAGAACAAATAGATTGATAGAAATGGAGATCAGTGTCAAGCTAAACGTGGCAGGAGATTAGTCTTCATGCGCAAAATCAGAGCCAAAACCAGAGATATCGTAAGAGAGCTCATTACTCTTTCCTGATTAGCTTGCAAATATAGACTAGAGCAACTAATACAGCAGTCGCAAGACTATTAAGGTGCAAGTAAATGACGATGGCATCAACATCCCAGTGTTCGTATTTTCAATACGATATCAATTAATTGTTTCAATACTGGATTCGCACTAGTGACATCGAGATACTGGTTGGACTTACGTACCAACTAAACATGCACTGTATAATCCATGAAAACAGGAGAGGACATCAATGACAATACTGATCGAAAATGGGGGACTTGGAAGAGTGCAGTAGGATACACAGAAAACCTTTGCAAGATACAAAGAAAAGCTATGGCAACCAATGCAAGGGCAAGTGGAAAAATATACCTTTGAGTTTCAGCCGGTCGATCCCGAGCTCCAATCTGGATCATTCCATCAGAGAAAACCTCACCTTGTCCGGTACATTGCAGCTGAGGAGGAGCGAGGATCAACAGCAAAATAAGCAACGCAAACAGCAACTGCACCTCCATTTTGCAGCAGAGTCAAGTCAAAGCTGGCAATGGGGATTGGAGGCCCTCCACAAGCACCTGGGAAGGCTTGAGCAAGACTCTAGCTAACTCTGTGCACATTGTCGTAGACTGAGCTAGCTAGGATGGCGATGGCGGAGGAATTATATTACTGAACTTGCTCCCACGCTGTGCACAGTCTTTGCTTTGCCAAGCGCCATGGCTGAATATGTGCAGCAATTTAAGCTTACCTTCAATGAAAAACTGGGAAATCCATGGAATTGGAATGGACGGACCAAGTATCAATCGATCTTTGACGCATTAATTATTGATAATGCGAATATTTCAAGCACACGTACTGTACGTTTGGTTTCACATAACATTCAGTAGCATGTGTTGATATTGCCTTTATTCTACAGTGATGGTGTGCTTCTACATCCTCCACCTGTCCAATTCATCAGTAGCTACTGATGAACACTGTTGGGGTGTGGAATATACCACACCATCATTGTAGAGCTACTGAATGTTATGCAGTCCTACAAACAAGTCTAAGAACAAGACAAGCTTGTATAAAGTACTGGACGTGTGGTAGCTCTAGAATTGTGTGAATCTTTAGACTCCTTGTAGATCTAAAGTAAACATACCCAATATGCTAGAGTGCTGACTTAATACTAGCCAAATTTTTAACCTTCATTAGAATGGGAATCTATAACATAAGTATATGTCTTAACCCCTAAAGGCCCATTGTCCCTTCGGAGGACAAAATGGATTTTGGGCAGGCTCCTATGGTCTCAATATTTGTTGTAATTTTCTGAATTTTTTTTTGTGAAGATAGAGAATCACATTAGCTTTCCGAAAATGTAATTTTTATTTCAATCGGTGCTTGGTAGCAAAAGTTATGGTAGAAAAACTCCAAATTTTAGTTCGGCGGGCAGAAAAAAACCCTCACAAAAACTTTAACCCAAAAAGGTCGGAGACTATGTTTTCACCAAAAGCACTGCAAAACTGCCATTTCTAGTACAAGTATCAAATTTCAGAAAAAAAAACAAACAAACATTTTTGGACACATATAACCATAGGATCTTGTAGTAAACTTATTCGAGAATATGTAGAAAAAATTTCAGAATTTTTCACTTTGTAGACTGCAAGATATTAGCATTTGGACTGACAAAAACCCGTTTTTTGGCCCTGCAGAAATCTGGGCAGTTGCACTTCACAAGGTCATATTTAAATGAAAAAATGTCCAAAATGGTGGTTACTCCTTGGATTCATTCTTCAAAGCAAGTTGGATATATGCTTGAAAAATTGAGATCATTTGAAATTGTACAACATATAGGAAAAAAATAGGTTGTAAAAAGAAGTAGAGAATGATTCAAAACACGAAATTGTTAAGAACTTAATTATGGAATAAAAAAATTTCAATCCCAACAGTCATAATGTTGTAGTAAATAACATACATCCTATGCTTTTATTTTTTCAAAAAATATTAAAAAGTGAATTAGATAAAGGACTTCTAAGTTTATTCTAGAGTAGGGAACCTATAACTGCCCGCAAACTAGAACACCTCATAATTTTTATCTCATAAATCTAAATAGAATAATTCAAAGCTTCATGCGTATATATAAATCTAAAGAACCATTTCAAATTTTTATTTTCTTAAAAAGTGATTTTTCAGAATTTTTTGAGCTGCTCGCCGATTGTTGAAAATGACATATCATCCAATATTAACTTTTTAACCATGTAGTCAAAAGTTTTGAAAATTGTTGGGCCTTAAAGGTACTCCTCGGGCACACATTGTGTGAAATTTTCAAAGAAAATAAATAAAATTTCCATTCGTAGTGAGCTGCCCAAAAAAAAAAAAATTTCCATTCGTAGTGAGTTGCCCAAATTTTATGTCCATATGCCATTTCGTCTTGTCTTTCAAGGGAAATTTACAAAATAATATTTCAAGATGTTTTCCCTTCCCCAAAATTCAGTTTTAACGTTTAGAAGATCGCTTTATGGACCTTCTACCTTACACTAGAGTACGATAGAACCTCTCTAAAACGATAGAACCTCTCTAAAGCAATAGGTCCATGACTAGTTTGACAAGATTAGCTTAGAGAGGTTTATTTGTTTTTGGATGGTCATTTTTAGTCAAAACCTATATATTGGGGACAAGTTCGGGACCAATCTAACAACATTAGCTTAAAGAGTTAGAGGAATGAGTTAGGGAGGTTCTGCTGTACAAAGGCAACAATAGATTTTGCAATGCAAATTACTTTCATTTGAATAACTTTGCACTCATTTTATTAAATAGAATACTAGTGTGCCCTGTATTATTGCCAAAATTAAAATAAAAGTAAAAGTTATTTTGAAGTTTTAAAATTTATAAAAAATTGAAATTTAATCATTTGAAATAGAAAGATTTATGCACAAAGGGGTGCAAAGACTTTGTTTCATGGCATTTTGACATGCAATGTGAAAGTTATGTTTTCCCAAAATAAAAGATAGTGGAATTTATTTATCTCAAAATAATTCAAAAAGCCATAACTTTCACACCGTAAGTTCAAACGTTACGAAACAAAGTTTGTGCACCCCTCCTCGCAAAGAGCTTCTCAATGGTACCAAAAATGCAGCCGGGAGACTCACCATTTCTTAGATCTCAGCATAACAAATGAAAAAAGCAATCAACCTAATTTAAGGTATAGATTGCATTCTATCTGCATTGGTACTACAATGATACAACTACAACAATGTTTGCAATGGAACTTTGTAAATTTTACTAATATCAATTGCATTGGTTTGTCTTCTACAACTAGCCAATAGATGCAATGCTTACAATAACAAATTTGTATTTTCATACTTTTATTTTTATAATGTTTTTGTCTTTTATTTTATAATGTTCCTTTTATGATTTTTATGAATTGTTAGTAATCATTTCCTATACTTGCGCTTTCTTAGACAAGAGATTACTTTGTTTTGTGACATTCAATTGAATTTAATGTTTATTTAGCATTTTTTTCATAATTTTTATTGCATTGACTCTTGAAATCATTAGAGTATGAAATACATTTGAAGGGCTTCATCTTCTCCTACAAATCACCTTCAATAAGTTTACATAAATGGTTGTACTTCAAAGTTGAAAACTTATACAAATTAGAGATTTCAAATTGCTACAACTCACTCAAAAGTCTATCATATTAGAAACTGTAAAGTATTTTAGAAAGATCAAGTAGTATATTTTCAAGATATGAAATATTCACATGTTGAAAAGTTTAAAAAAAATCAAAACACAGAATTAGACATTCTTGCACTTGGGGTTTGCAACATTGCACTTGGCTAGTACGGCATCTAAAATGGATAGTCTCAAATGTTGAGGGGGGGAGGGATTACTGAAAACATCATTTGCTCTCACTAGGAGAAATTGCTTGGTGAAAAGTTGTCAAACACTCTATTTTTTATAAATATTTCATGAAAACCTTTCACACTTTTCACTCCACACTACTTTGAAGACATATTACTCTGCGCTTCACACTCAAGTACTTCTACATACCTACAACTACAAGGTCAAAGAGCACTACATAATATCATACTTCACTAATACATATTCAAATCATTCTGCAGACGTACGTCATCTAGGTTCTCCATCTGCATTGCCATGTATTCCAGAAGATGCGCTTTAGCCTCCGGTGGAATGATCACTGTCTCCTCTATTTGTACGCCATACACTGTAATCTTGGAACCTATAACAACACCACTTCTCCCTCGACAAGGGACATCCGTCCATGAATATATAGCGGCTTCCTTCTCAGTCCAGCCCAACATCTCACCAGACGGTTCCCATGTTGACTCCATACAATTTGTGTACCTCACTCGGTTACTACCTGCTTCATCATGTGCTCCAGGTCTCACAGTAGGCCAATACCACAGGACCTTCATCTTCGAGGCCCACGTCTCTTGGCCGAATTCTAGCACCTTCCCTAAAAAAAAAGGGTACTCCTCTTCTTACTTCCGCTAGTTCTACGGTAAGGGCTACATATTGCCCTACAACAACGTCATTCTCTGGATTGAATGGAGGAAACGGATCTTCCTCTGCATCTTGTCGTAGCTCTGGTATAACTTCATTCCTTCTGCTTCGAATCCTCCCCCCAGTCACTCTTTGTGATGTTGCTTGTGCAGGTCTATCTCTGTAGGGTCCGAAATACCCCCTCCTCTCAGGATTTGGCATTGTCGCCATGATCCTGTCAACTGTTGCACTCTCCATTCTATTTCCATCCTCATCAGCAACTGCACTTGGAATTGTACCTCTTTCCACGTCAGGAACAGTTCCATTGTCCATGTTTTGGTTCAAGACATCGCTAGGCCAAAATGGTAAATCACGGATGCCTTCTCTATTTCGTTGTGGAAATTCCTCCAAATACTCCTTGAATTGTTCTATTTCGTCCACCACTTCTATGATCCTGATCGAGTTGAAGCCTCTCTCTATCATCTTCTTCTTGTATGCAATGAACTCGTCCAATGCTTTCAATTCCCTTTGATCAGCTGCAAATACCTCCGCGAGGTCCGGTTTCTCTGCTACGCTCGGTAGTGAGTTCAAACACAAATGCCCTCTCGTTGGGCCTCACTCATCTGTGCAAAAATGCTTGTGTTGCATACGGACCAATCCATTGTCTACGTAAAACCTCATATGGTGCGGAAATGTGATGCCCGTCAGTGATCCCCCTCCTCATAGTAAATGAGGTGTGATAAATGCCTTCCAATCGCAAATGTGCTCAAGCTTGCAAGCACTTACAAAAGCCTCTGTGTACAACGTTCCCTTCTCCACTAGTTGCAACATCTCTGTCAAAGTGTCTATGTCTCTCCTCTTCAATACATTTGAAATCACACTGAATCTCTGATCAATGTCCTCATGTGTGTGGCCCACTATCAAAAAACAAAGATGCACTTCCTTGAAAAAACCAAGACCAACTAGTGCAGCACACATGGCAAACATGTAGGCATTCTTGTTCACCCTCGTGGTGTTATCCGCTTGAATCCTCAACGTTGGTGGCAATGACCCCTTCCTTCGTTTCACGTCGCATATGACGTCCATCACCGACGTTACAACTTGATTGCTATCATGTTTGTGGTGAGCATCTATCCACACGTCTGCATACAAGCCGATACCATGTACAAGTACACCACATAAATGAGTCTTCACAAATCGAGATTCAATGTTCTTCACAGTCTGCCTCATCTTTGGTATAATGGTCGTGTTTTGATCCATACCGTCCACAATCAAACACATGAAAAAGTCTGGAGTGATCATCGCGGACCTCTTGAACAACCAATAATCTCGCCTCTCTTCCATTTGATATCGAATGTATAGCACGTACAGCTCTTTTATCTTCATCTTCGCGACTGCATTCATGGTGGATTCCATCCCACTTATACTCCCAACAATGATAGCACTTTGAAAACCGAGAGAACGGTGGGATTTGCACATGCGGAAATTCCTTCCACCAGAGTCGACAAAACGAAGTCATCGACCACTCCGACCCATCTACTAGTTTCTTCACTTCTTTATTCACATATTGAAAAACGTCCAACTTGCTCATATTCATTGGCAGCAGAATTAGTGGTAGCACCGCATTGTCCATTTTCCTGCGAATTGAACGATGGGGTTGTTGACATCTTGCTTCGTTGAAAAAAACGTTGAGGCTTTTTCTAGCTACTGACATTTTTGCACTTTCCCTCTGCTGGCACCTGTTTCCATGAATAGCTGCCACTCTGCCATATACAACATGTGCTGTCTTCAATTGCTTCAAACGCCTCTGAGAATAATCCAACGCCGTGGCGTAGCATGCATTGCACACAACTATGCCATCTAGTTTTGTCACGTACTTGTCTCTCATTGGACCCTCCGTGCGAGTGTAAAAGGCATTAAGCATTTGCATTATCCAAGTCGCGCGTGCTTTGTACTTCTGCCCCAGGCCATATATCGTTGGTCCAATACATATTTTGCGTCTACATCACGCAAACAATTACGTTTACATGCTCCTCTCTCCTTCACACACATAACACTGTCAAGAGTAACTTTCTGACTAGTAGACTCCCCCCTCTCCCTCGGACTTCTCACCCTCGCCCTTCGATTTGCCATTGAATACCTCCTCCTCGAAGCATGCTCAAGCAGTCCTTCACTTCTTGTAAAATCCGCAGTGTAACCAGTGTTGCCTTCAGAGGATTGTGTCAGAGGAGAACTTCCTTCAGCTGTGCTTCCTCCACCTGGACTTGGTGGCGTGAAATCGGATGTGCTTGGATTGTCATCCACATCATGAAAATAAAAAACCGATGCAGAAACTGGAGGAAAACAAAAATTCTACCCCTCCCTTGCATTTGTTGTTGTCGTTCTCACCTCGGAGGGAATTGCATGACGAACTGAAGCACGACGCCAACGTATAACTTCACCTACACAATCTCCTATAGTTTTTCCTACCAACTTCCCAACCCATTCACTACAAGAAAACAGTGTCCGAATTGACACGTCCTAATTGACTAAAATGTCCGAATTGACAGAATCCTATCAAAAAAATGTCCGAATTGACAGAAAATTGACAAAATAATGTCCAAATTGACAAAAAATTGACAAAAAAATGTCCGAATTGACACTGCTCCCTTGTAGTGATTCTGTTTCCTGTACAGCACGTGTTATAAGAACCGCAATTTCAAAAGGACGTAATTTCATGTAGTGAAGTTCATCACCGCATGCAAAATTGGTATCCAGCACGCCAACTCCGACAATACGTCCTTCATCCCCAAGAAGTTGGACCATGCCATTCATAGACTGCGGTTCTCCATCCACAGGTGCACACTCTTCTTGTTCGAAAAGTCTTCCCCGTACCACACGCGCCAATCTTTCTCCTATACTTTTTTGCTCTGTTGCAACCACCGTGGTGCCCACTGCATTGAAAACCATTGGACTTCCAAATGCTTCTTCCGCCATTTTCTTCTGTCACTACTACATTACAATTAAGTATTTTTTTTAGTAATATGGAATTATTTCAATATCTTACTGAACTAGTACCCTCAATGCAATTCCATTCAAAAAATAATTTTGAGAAGAAAGCTTTCCAAGCTTGCAAAAAAATCCTAATTAATATAAACACCAGAAAACCATTAATTTCATTATGTGTTCCTCCACTCCTTTGCTTTGACTAATACGTGCGTGCTACTCATTGAGAAACCAATCATTCTATGACCTACATGTTCATACCAAAAGTTCTTAAGACAGTTGACCCCTTCCCATCCACTTTGATAAATTAATGGAACTAATACTTCTTATAAGGTTAGAAATTAAGATCCCCAAATAAAACAAACTATCCTTCCAATTTTTGGCG
The DNA here is from genome assembly GCA_963969595.1 of Neckera pumila. Taxonomy (NCBI): domain Eukaryota; kingdom Viridiplantae; phylum Streptophyta; class Bryopsida; order Hypnales; family Neckeraceae; genus Neckera; species Neckera pumila. The sequence goes on along the minus strand of OZ018408.1, from coordinate 47,911,916 downwards.
AACATTATCCTTGAAAGCACTGAAATTTATTTAGCAAACAAACCTAAACTTAACCACAAATAAAATCCTAGTCGATTTCGTAAAAGTTATACAACACTTTGCAAACATACTCTATATGAACGTAGTAGTCTTTAACAAACATTGTGCTCTAGAGGAACTCATTAATCCCTAATGGACCGAGGTGTATTTTCCAAGAAAAGTACGATTTCACAAAAATCACAACTAATGGAATTCTATTATTCCATTTAAATGGAATAACAAAAAGAGGGAATGAAATTTGAAAAAACAAATTTACTATTTCAAAGATTACTAATTATAGGATTACAATGTTATATGCGTTAAATGCATTACTTTTTTTCCATCAACACAACAATCAAGGCAAATCAAAGAAAATCAATATTAAAAAAACGAAGAAAGTATAATTGATTTTACAATTTTCTACAGATGTGGAAAGACTTTAATCATTCCATTTTGATAAATGAGATGAAAATAATGAGTTGTTTAAATGTGCGCTTATTTATGGATTACCTACTCTACAATTCTTCCTAAGTCCTTCATTTAACTCCATTTTCAATGTTTTTTCAAAAAATTTAAATCATAGGATTTAATTTTGCAGTACATCATTACAACTACTACAAATGGGCATTTTCCTATTCTATAATTAAATTCATTATTATTTATTATTTTAAATCATTAGCTCAAGTTTTCTACCTACTATTATTTTCTAAATGTTACACAATTTTACGTGCTATCAATTTTGTTAAACTTACTTTCAACAATAAATACAAAGAAGAATCACCAATATGGACATTTAGGATGGCAAATGTGCCCTTTTTAAAAGCAACTGCCATGTTCCTTATACTGCACAAGGAACGATTTTTGGAATTTGAAAGTGACTATTCTACAATCCACATATTGGACATTTTTGAATTTTTTTTTAATATACCTTCTACAAATTACGTATTATAAGAACCTATGGTTACATGTGTCCAAAATTTTATTTCTCTACATTTTAGTACTCCTACTTTAAATACATTAGTCTTGAATCATTTTGAATTATAATATACTAAGAAGCTCTAGGAATCCCATACAGGCAATTTTTCCTTCTTTGGGTTCATAATTAATGAACCTTTGAAGAGGCGGATGCTTTAATAGATTCTCGCATTCTCATTCTACAAATTTTTTATTCAAGAGACCATGGCATGCACATGGCACTTGAATTCCCCGTGACAGAGACTTTAACCCCTAAAGTCCCATTGTCCCCTCCTGGGACCAAATGGATTTTGGGCAAGCAACTACGGCTTTAGTATTCATCATTATTTTCTAAAACTTTCTGTGAAGATAGTAAAACACATTAGCTTCATGGGAATATGATTTTTATTTCAATCGGTGCCCGGGAGCAAAAGTTATGGCAAAAAAGGGCATTTTTTTGGGTGCGGTGGGTAGAAATCTTCTCATACAAAAAATATAAAATAAAAAATAAAAAACAATTTTCTCATAGATTGTATTTTTATCTATAAGGGAAGCTTTGATTCATTCCATTCGGATTTGTTATGTGAAAGTTATGGACAATCTTCTTTTTTGGACAATTAGAGCATCTTCTTGAAAAAATAACTTATAGGACTCATTTCTGAATGCAATTTTCATTATTTTTCAAAAAAAATTGTTGAGCACGTCTGAGTTTGCTTGCTAAAAGAATCTCACCATTGGAATTATAGTGTTTTAATCCCATCTTAGAGCTATTGACGATTTAGTTTTTCTTTTAATCTTAGACCTAGTTCTACTTAACAATTTTTTAAAGAATGAAAATCATGTGTATTTTTTTGGAACCCTTTTTCTTAGATTCTCGACTCAGTTATTCAATATAAAAAAAATTAAATTCAAAGTTTATAGTGCAAATTTTTTTTACAAATGGGGGTCAAAGTCATTTGAAATTGCAAATCAGTGTTCAAAAATCAATTTTTTCCAACTTGGAATGCTAATTTCTTCTAATCTGTACGGTCAAACTTTATAAAAATTTTATAATATGACCTGAGATAATTTTAGTACAAGATGCTATGGTTAGATTCTAAAAAATTATTTTTTCTCTTTTTTTAGTTGAATGCAGCAGAACTAGCAATTTTGAGTCGTTTTTGACAAAAAATTGCCTTGGGACTTTTGGGGCTAAGGTAGGGCTCTTAAAGTAACCCTGCTTCAAAAGTGACCTCTAACAAAGAGATAGCATATGCTTTCTTTAGTGTACCAACAGTGTACATTTCAATAGGGGGTCACTTTTAGTGACCCTTGCATTTGAATTTTAGAAAATTGTAACTAATTCCACAAACGTCCAAAAAATATGAAACCACTTGGATTAGATGCCAATTCCATTATTCTTCCTACAGGACTTTACTAAAAATTATTTCAAAGATTTTAGTTTACCCCTAAATGCAATCAGCTAATACAAGCATGCTTTAAGAGATGCCTACCTTAAGGAATATTAAGTGAAGTACTTGAGTCCTGCTAAGAGCACAGAAACACTCTGGGAAGAAGTCAGCAAATGATTTTCAAAGAATGACGGTTTGGGAAATCGGAAGGACCACAAATGAAAACCAGTCGTCACACACAAACAAAAACGCTACTTTTCAGAGTTCAACTTCGGTGGTAGTCCACAAATACAGAAATCAATGAACCTCCGATACTTTGAATTGGGGGTAAAGGATGCCGATTGAGAGGGGATGTGACGAGCATGTTGCAATAGGGTCACACTTGATTTCTGAATTGTCGGTCAGTTTAGGGTTAGTTGAAGAAGCTCTGAAATCCGTCTGGATAGTCCTAGAACAAGAGAGACAGAGAGCTAGTTGCCGTTCAAAACGCGTCAATCACGTTGGCAACGCCGCAAATTTTGATTCTCAATATATATCTCCGCAACCTCTGATGAAATCATTTCGTGTTTTCTGGGGGAGACAACAGACCAGGTCTTATGATAACGCAATCACGTTCTTCATTTTTTTGCAATTTTAGGGAGGCCCTCACAGGTCAAACTTCTGCCAATGCTTCCAACTCTAACCGCTTCTGTGATCAGCAGGGGGTGCTACTCGAGGAGAGAGGCGCTCAATTTTACAGCGGATAGAGAAGAGAGGCACTCGGCATCAAAGCGGACAGGGAGTATAGTTCGCAAGAGCGACTCAATGCCTGATCCAAGTAAGGAAAACTAATTTCTTTTGCTTGTTCTTTTCAAGTACTTCAACGACTACCTTTTGCTTGTTGCTACTGCGCTATAGAGGCGGTGAACAGTATTTGCTGTTGAACCCCCCGCACTTGGGGAGGGTTTGACAGCGGATACTATTCATTGCGCCTGCAATCATGAGATTTGAAATTAGCGCAAAAGGCTGAGGGCAACTTCTACATCGCGTTTCTGTGTTGTCTACATGTCCTCGTTGTAATGCAAAAGGATTTTTCTTTTTCTTTTTGACTTTTATCTTTCTTGTTGTGGGCTTCCGCATTGTCGGGTCGGTGCAACTGACGCGCTCCCGGTCCCACGCGCTTACTACTTTCGCTCCCGCTCACCTCTGGTATCCACACGCTCTGCAGAGGAAGCCTTCTTTCCCAATTGCTTGTCGTTGCCTTCGTTGGTGCAGGTGAGAGCCACCTTCCCACGTTCAATTGTTGTTGCGTGTTGTTGGTTGCAGATCGGAGTGTTCCAGAGTTGGTTGCCAGAGAGTACGACCACCTTCTGTGCAGGATTTTTGAAAGGCATAATTGGTTTCAATTTTTTTTTCTTCAGTTCACAGTACGAAGAGCACAATTTGGTGGTTCTCAACAAAGAGGAAGCTTGCTTACCAGCAGTTACTTTCCAATTGAGGGTGAGGGTGAGCTTAGCGAGGTTCTTGGACTCAGCGACCCCAGCAGGTAATTGTTTGTTCACAAGAGCCCGCTTGAATTGCAACAGGGAAAGTGCAGCTAGCACTCTTACACAGGAATTTCTTGTCCTGCAATAGCAACAGATTCATCAATTTCACTGCCCTCCGTAGACTGCATACGACAATGTGGACAGGAATGAGCATATTAGCCTTGTTCTAAGTTCACTGACAAGCACACAAGCGGACTGACGTTCCGATCGAGGGTGAGGGTTAAGTGTTGCCTTCAGAGGATTTTCGTAGAGTGGTCAATTTACTTCTCTGTATGTGCGAGGTCGACTAGATACCGGAAGGATTGTACTAGGCAGTTTGAGCGTAGTAGGCAGTTCGAGCGGTGGTTTTCCTGCACAATCAAAAACCAAATAAATTTCATTGAAAGTCTTCCCGCATGTATGATTGCAGAGAATCGACGTTCATGAAACGTGCTTTACCTTCAAACGATTGCTGCTCTTCCTTACCTAGTCTTTCAATTTAATTTGATTTTTGTCGATCTTTGTGTTAAGGCAGCTGTGTTGCAAAAGCAAAGTATATCTTCACTTCAGCAGATACTCTCCTCCCTTGGAAGCGTGTGGATCGAAACAAGCAGTAACAAATTTCTTAGTAACCTGATGAATTCACTGGAGCAACTGAAAGCTTGTTTCAGCTACTGCGTGCAAACAGCAGCTGAAAGCTTGTTTTCAGTCAGGGCAGTATGAGCAATTGATTTGTCTCACTTCCAAACTGGAGAATCTAGTTAGGATATCTAGATTTCAAACACAGCATTCAAGAAGCAAAATAGTAAAGTGCGACCGTATGAGCAAAAGTAGATGGAATCTAAGTTAAACAATGGAACTTGCAGCCAAGCCTATAGATTCAACGACGTTACATACACACCTTTGTGAATGGAAACCCTAGCGCCTAAACCCGGCCCTTCTGTACTTGCTGTCCGCTCCAAGATTGCAGGATAGCTGGTTTAGGGTTGGTACAGAACCCTCAATTAAGTCCCCTTGAGGAAGAGAGCTCAGAGCAATGGAGAGAACTGGGCATACACTTGATGAGCGTTTAGGGTTTGAAGATTATAAGGAGAAAGTGAGCATCAATCTGTTTGACAGTTGTTTTTGAATAATTAAGTAACATTGTGATGCTTGTTGAGTGTGATCGCTTAGTGAGCTCTTAATTTTCCTTATTTCTAAAAACTTAGGTTCAACAATGGAGGTTCAATTTAGTGACGCAGGAGTTTGATTTGGTATGATCGTTTTCTGTGTGTGTCCCAAGGGACTCACGATATTTCCCTGTCTCACTCTTGTAGGTTAGGAAGTTTATGTGCAGGGAAACCTAAGTGATGGACCAGAACTCAAGCCAGCTCTTGTAGGTTGGCAAGGGAATTGACCTTAAATCTTATTGTTCAGCAATTTAGCATGATTGAACATGGTTTTCTCTAGTATATGGAAATAAAATGTAGGGGCTCACTAATAGTCAAAACGGGTATTTAAAATCTCTTAGAATGCATTTTTTAGACACCATGTGAATAAACTACAAATTTCCAAAGTGTTGGAGTAGGTGTACCCAAAAGCAATCATAGAATCATATAAAAATTAGGAGTACATTTATGGTTAAAATATCCATGGTGCAATTTTTAGATATAGTAATGTTACTATACTTTAAAAATAAGAGCACATGACCTCTTTATTGCTTCTCTATTTCTTCTGTGCTATAATAGCTTATTGTTTAATTTTCTTAATTTGAAAACGGTGGATGAATTAAAAACCAGGTCAAAATCCTAGATTTGAAGGCACAATTCAATATATTTTTTTTCTATGAACAGTCATTGTGCAATATTATGAGACCTTGATTGACTGTGAATACCGATAAGGCAGTACATTATTTAAGTTATAGCTTATCTTGCTTTGTATCTTTGTTTTTAGTTTATACAGTAGGCAGCTACGGGTAATTCAAGTCTATGCGATCAACAAAAATGATTGAAATGAGGTTTTATTAAGTAATTTCATCTTCTCAGTATTTTTTTTGAAGTACATGGGCAAGGATAACCCATCTTGTCATAAGCATGTCTTAAAAAAGAAAGATGCTTGTTTGCATTGACTACTTCCCTCTCCATTGTAGATTGCGCTTAATTGCACTAATTCCTTCACCTTTTTAGCGGTGTTTTTATATTTTGTAGAAGTTCTTCTTCATACACTATTTTTTAGAAAGGGCACTATTCTTGGAAGGGAATTCTACAAATATGACAATTATGAGACTCTAACCATTTCATGTGGCAATTGACTACATTAGTTGCAAATGTCACATATATAGGATTTTTTAGAGAAATTTGCCTTTAATCAAAAATGTAGAAAGTGCCAATTTTGGAATAATAAAACATTAGGAAATCTAATTTCAATGAGGAATGGATATGTTGTTTGAGCTTCATTCTTTGTATCATGCATCACTATAGGTTGTTCTGGTACAATTGAATTAAACTATAATACAATCATTTGAAGAACTCTTTATGGCATGCAATTATTCATAGAAATAGCATTGTAGGAAGAGTATTAGAAGTCTTTTTCCCCTTTTTTTTTGCTACAAACCACCTAAAACAAAATGTTTACATACTATTTGTTAATATTCAAATTATCTTGGCTTTCTTAGAAAGTTATAATGGCATTGGTTAATTGTTTACATTTAAATATTCCTCTTTTCCAAAGAATATAGGCCAACTATGCATAGAAGACTTAGGTAGAATTTTCTATACCAAAAGTAAAGAGAACATGAATTTTTTTTTTCTCAAATAAGTGTGAAACTCTAACCATTTCATGTGGCAAATGACTTCATTAGTTGCAAATGACACAATCATGAATATATTAAAAGATCTTCAAGTATGAAGCATGAACAACGTTATTGACAATTTTCTTTCATGTTCCAGGTTTCTTCAAATGAATACATATGACAAAGGGGTTTGTAATCAAGTAGGAGAAAGTGGGTGATTTTAGGCTGCAAGCTACAATATATATTGCATCAGGTATTTGTCCTTCATTCTTGTATTTTGTTGGGCAATGTTTCAATTGACGATTATTCCTTAGGAAGTTTACGTGCAGTCCTGAAAAGGAGTAAGCAAATTTTTTAATTAGGGGACACTAGGAATCTCATTTTTACAAACGTGTGGATATGTGTTTTTGATCTTTATTTTTCCTATCATACTTCATTGTAGGTTCTTCTGCTATAGTTGAATTATATTGTACAATAGAAATTTCAAAAACTCTATTAGATGGCATACAATTCAAGAAGATAGCATTGGAAGAAGACTATTAGAAGTGTTATTTGAATTCTTTTTCATTGAAAAACTCTTAAACCAAAATGTTCATATATTTTTTATTGATATTCCAATTTTAATGGCATAATCAAAAAATTATTAGGTTTTAGGTAGTACCTCTCTAATATACATTTTTATTTTCTAAATTTGAAGAATAAAGGCCAGCAATGAACATAAGGAATAGGTAGAGATTCCTATTCAGAAAGAAGAAGAACTCATGATAATTTTATAAAAATGTAGAACCTTGACAATATTTATGTTCTATGCTGAAAAATGTATATTTTACGTACAAATGACAAACGCATCAAATTTTGTTTGCATTCAACCCTTCACAAGTTAAATTGTTATCCTATTACTTTTAAGAAGTTTCTCTTTATATATTTGAAATGAAAAAGCGTTGTCTTTTTGGAAGGCAATTGTACAAGTAGGGCAATAATGAGATTCTTACACTTTCATGTAGCAGAAGACCTCATCACTAGCATGATCGACGTTCATGACACTTATTTTTTATGTCCTATTATATTTAGAGGAAAATACATGTTCTTAGTCAACAACGTAGACAAGGAGCTTCGTAATCGTTTTGCAGAAGTGGGTACTTATAGACATCAAGCCCTATATAAATTGCATCAGGTAATTGTCTTGAACTTCTGTATTCTCCTGGCAATATTAAAATTATTCTTATTCCTAAGCAAATTTAAGTTTTGTTTTGAAAAGGAAAAAGCCAAATTTTTTATCAAAACACATTAGGAACATTAATTAAAATTTTGAGTGGATATATTTTTTGAGATTCATTTTTCCTATCATATGTAAATGTAGTTTCTTTTTACACAATTGAAGTAGATTATTTCAAGAAATTTCAAGAACTATGATGGCATACAATTCAAAACTATAGTAGTTGAAGAAGACTATTAGAAGTCTTCTTCAATTTTGTAATGATAATCTCCTCAATCAAAATGTGAAGGTACCTATTATTTGTATTCTAACGATTTTGGCCTTCTTAGGATTTTTTTTTGGTTTTCGATAAAGTTTTTCTATATGTTTTTTTTCTTTTTTAATTTTGATGAGTAAAGGCCAATGATGGATGTATGAGATAGGTAGAATTTTCTATTCAAACAAAACAAAAATCATTATAATTATTTTTAAAATGTAGAGCCTTCTATTATTTATGTTTGAAATGGAACTAAGTATATTTTATCTAAAAATGACGAATAGATCTAATTTTGTTGTTGATTTCAGTTACAATTTAAATTTAACTTGAAAAACTTCTTGTTCATGGCTTTCTTGTTTTGAAATATCCTTGTCTTGTAATGCAGTTTTAGCATGAAATATCTGTACACCCTGCAATATTAGTATGAAATTTGAACTTAAAACTAGAAGAGTTTTTTTCTGGAGTAGTTTACAAAATTTCAACTACAAACATTGTAAGGAAGAAGTGCTCTACGAGCAAGAGCATTTGCTATTGGTTTGAAAAGAAGTTATAATGTAGCAGTAGTTTTTGGATTAAAAAAAAAAGTAAATCAATGTAACGTAGAAATTGAAATTGAAAAATAGAAAATAGAACTTTGAGAATTGTTCTATCAAACACTTAAATAGGCTACTAAAAGTTTGAAAGAAATTGTATGATCTTGTTCATAAGTTTATTGTGTGCATTGTATAATGAAGAATATATTTTGGTGACCGCAAAAGAAGAGGGTCAATGTATTTGTCATTGCATGGTAATACAAATGACTTGATTGAAAGCATCTTATGTAGACTAAAATGGTGTACATGAGTTCTTCAATCATATAAATGGATGTTTTTTTTAAATTTCTTTCTATGTTGTCTTCAAGCAACCTTCACTACGACTTCTATAGTTCATACTTTAATTGCAAAGGTTATGTTTGGATCTTTGAAACTATATTCTTGGAAGTAATTTATTTTTCTATTTCAAAAAGGACACTTCAAAAAATATATAGAAATAACATAGTGCTTGAATGTATTGAAATTTTCTTTGATTTTAGAATAGGCACTTGATAAAATGGAAGATCACACGTGGTTTAATGCATTGAATAATTGGAAAGTGATTTCTATTAAAGGATTCAAGTATGGAAGAAGTACCTTCATGAATAATTGATCTTAATTGTCTATGCACGCGAAGATGATGGTTTTATGTTCATGTGCATAGAAAAAAGACTTGAAGCAAGTATTCTACATCAAAGAGCAATGACATAAAACTAATAGTAAAAAAATTTGTACACATAGCAATTTGTTGAATATGCTATATGTACAATTAATTCAGCACCTCAATTTTGCTTCAAAGGATTGTTGTAAGGCTAGCATGCTTGACTTATAACTTTGAATTTTGTCATTCTCATAGTGCTAGCCCCATTCTATGTAATTTGTGATCCCTCCTTTGAACTTGGAGTGACATCTATTTTTTTTGAAGGATGTGCCTGCCAGGGTTAGCATAGTGAACGCGGTAATATTCAATAAAGGTAAGTCACTCTTTAGAATAAATTCTTGCCTAACGGTTTAAAAGATACAATCAACAAATGAAAGGAATGTTGAAGATGTTGATAGTGCGTTTGGTTGTGGCATATATTTGAAGGAAGGCATAACATGCATAGCACATGAATTTGTAGTGAATTGGTGCTGCATAGTCTATCAACCTGCACGATTCTCTATACAGTGAAGACCAACAACGACATCCACATCAGGTATTTTTCTCTACCTATGAGAAGGTCAAGTAGCATTACATTTCTTTGAGAAATCATGTTCTTCATGCTTATGTCATTATCGTTTTTTTGAGCTTGTTGTTTATTTTTTCAATATATGTAGATGTCCATGCAAAGTATGAATTCAATAATTCATGTCTTCAGTTACTATTGGGTGATTATTTAGATAGAATTTTAGGATTCAATGGATTATATGATGAAAGCATTATTAATATGACTTTGAAGATTATGACAAAGAAAAGAAGGCGAAATTAAATTTTTTAAATTTATTAATCATAGCCATGTATGGTAAACACTGAAGTTAAAATATCCATCAAAAGTTAAGAGTTCATGATTTTGAATAATGTATTGTAATAGTTGAAGAAAAAGGACTATTTAGGATTTTTTCATGCTATGCCATGAAGCAGGTAAGCAGTACCCTTTCAGGAGTTTGAAGTATTTTGAGTGTAGACAACTTTTTGTTGTACAACTTCTTTGTGATTTTGCATGAATTTGAATTCACAATTTCTAGTACGTCAGAGTGTTTGTTTTACATACATGTTCAACTAAAAGAAATTTTTTAATGAACATTATATTTCTCATAACCAACAAGGAAGTTTATAAATTTTTTTGAGAATTCAGAGAATAGAAACACTTGCAATCTTCTGCACATCACATTAGTGAAGTGTTTGTATTGTAGGAATTGTGTTGAAGTGAAAAGTAACTGTATCAATGTATAACATATAGATTTTGATGAACCTCCTATGTCGAGGGCATGAAGAGCAAATTAAATTTTTGAGTCCATGGTTCTTGAGTGCATTACTAGAATGGCGTCATGCAAGTAGTTGATAGGATTGAGAATTTGAAATCCTTCATAGTTGGCAAATAGCAAGTACATAGAGAAGTGCTCATTATTAAGTTTTTAAAATAATTTATGCAAAAAATGGTAGAGGAATTCCCAATATTCAGACCATTATGACGTTGTCTATAGGAACTGTATGATGCAGTTCCTTGTAGTCAATATGTGCACACGAGGTGCTAATACATGAGTTTCTAATAGAAAAGTATCATTGATTTTTTAATAGTTTATTTGAACTGCATAGTATTCAGTTTGATTTTGTTTTTTTTTATTAAGAAATTTTTAAAAGAATTCCCAATATAATATTTGTCATGTACTTGAAAATTATGTTTTGCCATGAACAACGTAGAAGACAATACAAACAAGTAGGGTATTGTTTTTTCAGGTCATTTGATCGATTCTAAAAATGACATTGCAATGTAGGTCTATAGCTTTTTGGAATCTCTCATGTACATATTGTAAAATTAGTTTTGTAATAGAATTTTAATATCTTGAAGCTCGATAAAAGTGTTTTGAAAAAAGAAATAGAACTTCAACTTTGAAACATTAAATGATATGATTTTGTGTGGATGTCTACAAGATAGTGAATGAAGATAATAGTGAGGGCATATATTGTATATTATATACAAGTGACAAGTAATAGGTTTTTTATATGTCAAATGTAGAGGACATTCAATTTTCAAAATGTAGTATGAGCTCTTACACGTTCTTCATTTTATTTTGTATTAAGAATAGAACAAATGTTGTTGGAAAACAATTCAGTTTATATACATGTGATTCAATAGTGGATAGAAAGAAGGTTAGTAGATATTTGGTATCCAGTAGATCTTCCATTAACACATTTAAAAAAATTGGGATCTTGGTGTCTTTGTTGATCAAATTTGAACTTCACAACAGTGCTAGCATAGTTTTCACATTACGTGTATTTATGAATGTGTCTTCAAGTTCTTATAATGTATTTTAAAACTACCGAGAATGTCTATGAATGTAAAGCTATTCTTGAACTCTGAATTTCAGGGCATCATGGCACCGAAGATGAATTCAAAGTGGTTGGAGCATGGATGGTGGATTGTAGCAGACGATAGTGAGAGATCCTCTTTGTGGATCACTGATTTTCCAATTGACGATCACCGTTACTGGTCTGCAGTGGGGACCTCACATGGAGTCATCAAAGGCCTCACGGGCACCGCTGACGGAGGATTGACGGTGTCAGTGACCACTACGGAAACAATTCTGGAGAAGTACAAACTCCAGAAGATATCCATGATGGCCCCTGTTCCACCAGAGCTCCTTTTATGTCTCACTCCCATGCGGAGCTTGAAAGCCGTGGCTCTGCATTGGAAGAAATTGCCTCATGAATGGCAAGTGAAACGAGAGGGAGTAGTTCAAAAATTCATGAAGATGGCCCCTGAACAAGTACGCGAATTACGTCATCAATACATGGAGATTTGTAGACTTGAAGAAGTACAAAGGACAAATCCAAATGTTCCTCGAGAGCAGCGTGCACCTAAAGATCCAGAAGACTCAAATGAAATATATCAAAACCTTGCTGCGCAAGTTAATCCAAATTGGGTTTCAGTGGAAGAAAGAAGTCGCAAGCGAGCTGCTGTTGAAGCGGGATTAGAAACCAATGCAGATGAGCAGGGTGTTTCTAGTACACCGAGGGCACATCGTCAGCATCTCTAATCGTCAACCACTGATGTTGGCGTTCAATCTACTGGTGATGATGAAATTGAAAGGCAAGAAGAGGTATTGAACCAAGGGAGTAAACCAGTGATGCCAGCATTTGAGCCTCTAGATATTGAAGAGGAACAGTTTCAATCGAGCAGGGCTGCAGCTCAAATTCCTGTACCAAGTGAACCACCGATTTTACCTACTTTTCCAAGCGAAGGTAACGAGGGAGCTGCAACTACAGTCACGGAAGCAGATTCTGGATCAAGACAACCAAGAATTCGCTTAGGAGGAAGATTGTATAGATCACATGTTGTAGTAGCCAATGTGGATGCTGGAAGAATTGCCGATCGTGCACGACAGGCTGCTGATATGGGACGAGGTGCTAGTAGGGGACAAAGTGCTGGTGGAGGACGAAGAGCTGATGCAGAACGTGGTGCTGGTGGAGGTTGTGGAGCTGGTACAGGACGTGGAGCTGGTACAAGACGTAGTGCTGGTGCAGGACGTGGTGCTAGTAGAGGACAAGGTGCTGATAGAGGACGTGGTGGGAATGTGTTGCAACATGAATCTGTAGTGGAAGACATCTTAGAAGACCAAAGAAGGCATCGCACTCGTCCAACGGATGCTATAGAAGAGCAAGGCGCTAGGAAGCAAACAACAGCACAAATACGTCGTCAAAGAACAGCCTTGCAAAGCCGCCCTCCACAAGGAAATGATGGCAAAAATGCTGTTATTGATAATGATTCCTCTGAGAGTGAACCGGAGCAAGAGCCTAGAAGAGTATTGCCGAAGAGTATTACGAAAGCACTTGTGGTTTTTCCTACTGAGATCGAGTACAGAGCAGGATATTTATAGGGACAAAGTCTAATTTTTGATGCAAGGATCGATAGTATCCGCGATGTGGCTAACACAGAGACAAACCACAGGGTACTCATGGATTGGCGTGTGAATGAAATATACGAGCGCCTCAAGGGATTCGAAGCTGATGGAGTCAGTGCGATTACCCTTCGTCCCATTGCATATCGCTATGACAGTAGCAATGACGAGGGCGAGACGGAGGTGATAGAAGTGCCGTTTAGCCAAGAAGGTGCTGCACGTGAATTTGAAGCCGTGTATTTGAAACATTGCCGGGCGGATTCATCCCTCTCAAGCAGCGCATTGCAGAAAAGGTGGCTGGAGAGCAATATTATATGGGAGTCAGTAGATGGCCAACATGTTGTTGGTGATTGTAAACGAGCCCAACGGGAAAAGGAAGAGGGACACTTATCCAATGAGGAGTATCATGCGCAATTTGTGAGATGAAAAACAAAGTTTGTAGTGTACAACAATCCTCAGTTTTATATAGAAGTGTCGGTGAAAATAAATGCGAAGGAATTTGATCGGAAGTTCTTCACCACGCATTACGAGAATCTCATCAAACTGCACAATATATGGAAAGCGTGTGGAAGTCCAAGTGTTGCTACTCGGGCTGACGATGCACACAGAGCGAAAACATTGACAATGGTAGGAAGTGCATTACATCTAAGTCAGAACTTATCAAAGCATGTATCATTGGGGGAGTTGTCGAGGAAGATGGTGGACTACATACGCCATGCTTGGCATGAAGACGAGGTTTCCTATAAGGCTATCCTGCGGGTGTGCAAAGATTATGAGGACGGAAAATTATTTTCAGCAAGAAAGCAAAAAAATAAATGGAAGAAGACGGTTAGAGATCAGAATCTTGATGTCACAGTGGATGGAAACCCGAAGCGCAAGAGGATGGAGAAGACCTGGTGGAGGCCCTTGAACAGCATCTCTACGGAAAACTATGTACGTGTGGTCCAGGAGATGGTTGCAAAGGATGTAGTGAATGGAAAGCGCGCTTCGCAGCGGTATTATTTCAATGATGCTGCTTTTGCAAACCCCTCTAAAGGTACAATAGCATATGCGGTGGATACTTTACAGCGGAAAGATGCGATCAGAAACCAAATTCGGTTTCTTATAGTAGAAGCAGGGGATGAAAATCCATCGTCGATGGATGATTTCTACTCCATTGACATAAGCAAGTATGGAGATTCGAGAGGAAGGCAATTCATCTTGATGGGGAGGACATTGAATAATGACACGAAGACCTCGTGGTGTTTTCCTGTAGTGACAACGGTTTGAATGCTAAATAATTTAGAGAATGTTGTCCCAGCTTTTGTTAGGCAACACTTTGTGGATATCCGAGCGGGTCGCAAAGGTTATGCGGGATATGGTCGAGATGTCGAGGATGTATCAAATGCTCGTTGGAACTGGCAAGTTGCAATCTCTATAGTGCAACACGAAGAACGTGAAGCCTCATTTTACGTGAGATGTAAAGAAAGGTTCTTTGATGACGAATACATTGAACTTGGCAAACCAGTTTATGGATTTTTGATTGTAGACGTGGAGGTTTGTAAGGGAAGGACATCCCATGGTCGAACGAGGATTACAGCAAGGTTGTGCAACAACTGAAGAATTGGATGTCTTCCATTTTCCGTTGGAATGCCGTGTTTCTGTTTCCGCCAGGCGTATCATTTGATGAAGCGATGGAGTTGAGGATGGCATTGTCAGAGGATTGCCACGTGCTGCAAGGTTCTTGGATATTTCAAACAGAAATGGTGTCTTCATACGTGAATGATCTGCGTCACAGCGAGCAACGACGCCGCGGTGTACAACTTGTTGGTGGCATTGTCATCATCATGAATTATCCGAAGGAGAGTGGATTCATGGAAAACCTTCCTAGTAGTACAGAGGACTTAAATGTTGTATTTCAAGACTCTTGGAGTACAGAAGTGATGCCTCGAGCACAAGATAAATTTGAAAGGACACCAACGGAGTTGAAGAGATTGGTACAAATGTATCTGCCGCGGAATTGGAGATTGGTAACATTAGGCATCACAATGGCAATGCCAGGGATTTTGGAGACAGGATATGTAGGCAATGATGTTATCATTATGGAAGGTGCATCCATCAAAACGCAATTTGTGTACGACAGATTGCAATCAATGTACGGGGAGAAGTTGATGATGGTGAACAGTGTGAGTATGGCCGCCGAACGCAGACCTTCGCAGATGTTGACTACAGAAGAGAGTTTGCCTGGTCCCAGGATTTTTGAAACAGATGGAGGTGTGCCACGTGGTAGAGTTGAAAGACTACCGCGGTCATCCAGGGACTCCTCCGATGAAGAAGAGAGATTTCAAGTGATTAGACAGGGAAGGCAGAAAGGGAAAACTATAGTAGTTGACTCGGGAGCCTCATCGACAAACAAAGAAGACAGTGATGCCGAGCGGACACAATCTGACAGATTACCAAGTGCTGGGCGAAGTTTAGGTTCTCGTGACACTGATGCAGTCAGTGACGCCCGTGGGGACCAAGTAGATTTGATGGAAGTGGAACAAGACCCGGATTTTATTGTTACAGAAGCAGTTGATGAGGTGGACAACGTGGAAATGGAACAAGTTGAAGGGGACATGGGAGAAAGTGCAGATATAACAACGCAAATAGAGTCCATGTCAGCATTGTCAGCATTCAGCCAATTGGATCAAATGAGCTTTGTCCCGGATGGTGAAGGATGTTATCGTAATAGGGACAATATTCAATTCACTCGGACAGGTGAAGGACCACATTACATTTATCACTGGATGACTTCCATATTGGAAGGACCTTCTCTGTCGCCAACTTTATCAAAGGGACTGACAACGTCTGTTGCAAGCGCCATGGTGAATACGACGTTGTAGTGTACCTCGCCGCCTTCAATGAGTCCAATCGGTGGACCAAGTGCACACGATCAAGTGGAGGCAATTGCTAGAGGAAAAGGAGAAGATCTGGTGCAATCATCTGCACGAGTGTTGGAGATACCGGATGAAGTAGTGTCATTATAAGAGACATAGTAGTACGTGTAATGATAGAATAAGGTGTGTGAGAGTATAGACCTTGTGTGCTAGTTTTGAAAGTATATGAAGATGTTCGAATGATTGTTTGGTTTTTGATTGGTGTGAGCACGTAATTTAAAATTTGAAGGTAGTTGCTAAACCTTCAATGTCATTCTGGATTTATAAATAAATATTCCAAAAATTGTAGTGAATAGTGCTGTACACATTGTATACTCATTTAAATATTACAACACTAATGTAATAGCAATGTACCGAGTAGAAAAATGAATACATGAGACCAAAAGAAATGATTGATAGAAAGAAATAAAATGTATTGGACTTGTATTTCTCTAGGAAGAACTAAAATGGCATCCTCATAGAGAGTTTGCATTCAAAGTGATACTATTGCACGATGAAATCAAAAAATAGATCTCTTGAAAATCTGGGGGGTACTCAAGTTTTTGATAATACGTTTTGTGTGAATAGTTTTGCATACAATCATTGCACTTGGCCAAGTGCAAAAATGTCTAATTTTGTGTTTCAAGTATTTGGCTATTTACTACTTCATATCTAGCATTTTATACTTCTACCTTTGGCACTAATTACAACATTCATTCTATGAAGCATGGTTGATTTGAAAACTTCAAGCATGTTCATATAAGGGAGGAATACCATAAATAGTGTCAAGTCTATAAATGATTACAATATATTTATTCTTGTTATTTCAAGGCATATATAATGATTTCATGTACATAATAACCGTTCAAGGACCCGACACCATTTATAGAATTCCCAACTTACACCCTACTTTTTATGCTCTTTGAATTGATTCAATAAGTCCTTCTCTATTCTTGGACATAGGCTCATTTTGAATATGGTCTTTCATTATTTTCTACAAATTTTCTATAAAATTAAGATCTAGGGAGTTCCTTATATTATATTGAAAGAAGATTTTCATTCTAACTTTTAATCCTTCACATATTCAAACTCTTGGTCATACTATCTAGAATTGGTCTTCATCCAAAACAAGATTTTGACAATATCGATATTTAATAGAAACACCTCAAATTGGTCACTTACTAATAAGTTGATGTACTAATATAAGGAGCCATGTGAAAATTTGGAGACACTCCACATAGATGGTCATTTGGAACACTTCAAGGGACCCCTACGTCTCAAAAATGGGGGGACGCACAAATATGGGTACTTCTACCTTAAGTCCATCCTTAGAAGACCTTTGCATCAAAATTTGTCAATTATTAGAGCAAAATATACATATTTTGATAGGATTTTTTGCCTGAGATAAAAATCATGCTCCCTAGTGTTTTTGCTTGTCATTAAGGTGTTCAAATAATCAATAAGATAGAGTTTTCCGTATTCAAGATTTGGATCAAGATTAGTTGTAGAAAGTGTCCAAGAACTTATTTTTGAACTGAGAGGTTATGTCGTCATTTACTATGATCGAAGACACCAAAACAAGCATTAACCCCTAAATGCCCAAGGCACCAAATTTTTGTGTTGACAATATTTTGAAGTTAAATTAAATTTAACAAAATTACTATTTTTAATAATTTATATTCTTAAACATTTTTTTTTGAAGTCTAGTTTTAGCATCAAAAATCCAATTTTGAAAATTAATGATTATGATTATTTTACTTAAGATTTTGTGCACGGGGCTTTAGCTATTGCAAAATCTTGATTTTCTAGTGTTGAGGGCTCCTAGAAATGAGCCTCCAATAACCTAGAGTCTTAGAGAAAAAATCACAATAAAAAATTATTTAAAAAAATTATTGAAAAGATTTTGGGAAGCCATAAATTGATTGGGGTTATACATATTATGCCCTTTAACTCCAGATTGCTTTCCCAATTTTAACATCCTCATGATCAAACATTATTATAATCTTTCAATCCATAAGTGATATTGTTTTTTGTTTTTTCTCCATGTGATCTCTAGCATGTCTAGTTTGACTTTTTATGGTTAAATTCAAAATAAATTGATAAAGCTTGTCAAAATGTTGTCTTTCTTTTTTCCACTTTAGAATAATTTCCAAGAAGCTCAAAAAAAGCCTTGGGCATTTATCATTGTGGGCATCATTAATAGTAGGATTGCTCTTCTCTACCCTGAAAAAATCCTTCCTTTGAAAAATCTTGCCGCGGTTGCCAAACCACTACACTCGAATGTGCCATGGCCAATGCCATGATGCATGACAATGCTACCAACACATGACTCTAATCTCAAAGATCACTGCCCAAATGCTAACCTAGCCTTCCTAAAAACCATTGCATTCCAGATCTTATACCGACAAAAGATGTGATTTCATACAAAAATGGAAGAGTGACGCACTTACATCAGTATAACTTATGAGCGTTTGAATTCATCCTCACAACAAGCGAAAGGACAAAGGGGATTGTTTCCACAAGATAGTTTCAAGACCCATCTCACAAGACAAGAGTCTTGAAACTGGAAACACACAGTGTAACACACATACCAAGAAGCAATACACCCAGAACTCAGCTTCGCAAAGAACCGTTTGCTCACACATAATTCAAGATTAGCATAATATGAAGCAAGAAAAGCAAAAACGCATTAGAAGAGATTGGAGGGCATTGGAGGGCATTGGAGGGCTGTTTCAAGCTCCTTTCCCAATCTAGCCAAATTTGTGAACAACCTGTACGGGCGGAAAGAATTTTTTTTTCAAAAATAAAAATAAAAATAAAATATTCTCTCCCAAATATCATTTTAGGCCTATTTTTTTATTTTTTTTAAATTTTTTTTCGAAAATGACGTGGCACTCACGCGACCACATTAGCCAGCAGCTTTCCTGCATGGGAACGTTGCGGGAACGCAAGATAATTCGCGGGCTCTTGGAGGCCTCAAATCTCTTCTAATGCCATTTTTGTCATTTGTCACTCTTCAAATGAAGTACAAGTCCAGCAGAGAACTTGTCAGCAATGCATATGCACATGAACTATTGCAATTAGCAGAACATTACTCAAAAACAACACTCCCCATTAAATGAGATTGGAGGGCATTGGAGGGCCATTTTAGGCCCATTCCCAAATCTGGCCCGATTTAGTACACAATCTATACGAACTTTCAATTTTTTTTTTCCAAATATCATTTTAGGAATTTTTTTTTTTTTTTTTTTTTGAATATGACATGGCACCATTTCGACCGCATCCGCCAATTGCTTCCCCTGCATTCCTGCAGTCAAGGATCATAGGGGAACTCGCAATCATCTAAAGGCCTCAAATCTCCTTTATGACAGCTCCTACAAGAGTTAAATAGCGAACTCAATTACAAACGAATGTAAAAAGTACCCCCAAGATTGCTAAGAATAAGAAACAAAACAAAACTACAAAAGGTTGTAAAACCAAAGTGTGTAAGAAGAAAGAAGTAAGAATTATAATATATTCAAAGTAAAGTAAATATATACCACAGAGAGAGAATCTATAAATAGTTCTCCTCCTCTACTATTGGTCCAAGCACTACAAGAAAATGGACAAATATGCGATTGCAAAGAATGACTTCATGGAAAATGTGACTTTAGAATGACTGGGGCTTCCTAATTGCACCATCGCCGTTAACTTCACAACATCTGAGTAAAGCCAAAGTCACGTCCGCAATTGCAAAATGAAGAGTGAACAAGGGGCAAATGTCATCTACCACATTCTGTTCATAACGTTGTCAACATTCTGATGTGGCAAGGCTTTCATTCCAATACAATTGAAGTGTAATTGGCAGACAACTTTGGGAAGTTTTGGAATAAAATTGATGGAAAGAAAAAAGAGAGGCCACTATAAAAGACATGGCAGAAAGATGTTCTGAACAACTTGAATTTCACTGCATGGCTACTATGAAATGACTGACTAATCACTGCATCTTATTAGGTGTTTTTGGTACAAAATAGTTCTATCCTTTTAGATGTTTTATGTGCTACATTGTTAAAGGATGCAGCTTTAACAAGATGATGTGTTGTCTACAAATAAATTAATAAATATTAGGCAATTAAAGTGCCTTAACTCCTAATTGCTTTTAATATACACTCTTTGTTTATGTTTTAATTTTTTTTCATTGGGATCGAATGATTTGAAGTCATTTGTCCGAGCTTTAGAAAATGATGCTTACAAAAGGGCTTCTTTCTTCTTCGTCATTTTTTGTTTTATTTTTTATTTCTCGCTCATTCTCTTTTTAAAATTTGTTTTAATCTTTTAATTTCTTTTTGTACCTTTTTCTTTTTTATGCACTGTTGATTTTTTATTTTTCTCTTATTAGTTTCATTTGCTATCATTTCCCAAAAAAAATTCTAAAAACCAACAAAATTATTTTTTCTCTTTTTGGTAATTTTCATTTCTTCAGATTTTTTCCTATTTGTAAATTGTAATCCTTGTAATTTTTTTTGTTATTCATTTTTTTCCTTTTTTCTTCTTTTCTCCATTTCATTAAATCTTTTTTTTAACTTTCTCTTCTTTCTACTTTTTGTTTATTTTCCTAAGTTTATTTCTTCAACCTTCTTTAAAAAGAATAGAATTCTTTTTTCCTTCTCTTATAAATCATGCATTCCTAATGGCCTTTTTGTTTTGTTAGGATCTATTATTTTCTTAATCAACGTCTGTTTTAAGATTCATTTACACTCCTACTAGGACAACAACTATGATTTTGGTCCATTTGCGTTGGTAACTTCACAATATTTCCGGACATTTCCCATGATTCAAATTGGACATTCTTGAGGTCCCAAAGTAAAGGTTGGAAGGTGTCTTCATAGTCCTAGAAGCAATTGTTAAGTCCCGTTCCCTCTTTACATGGACAGCAACGTTGCTTCTCTACTACTGCTGCAAAGTGACTTTTTGCGACTACAAAATGACTTCTTGCAACTACAAAATGACTTCTTGAAAGTGCAGATTGTAGAATGAGCTAAAACATCTCAGATTACTGTGCAGCTATTTAATTACTGCTTCGGTACTTTGTGCATTGTGATGCATTCACTAGTAGAAAAACAATGTCCAAATCAACAAAACATCAACAAATTTTGTTGAATTGGATATTGTATTGTCTAATTCAACAATTTTTTGTTAATTTTGGTACACATTAACAAAATCAACACTTTTTTTGTTGATTCAAATACTTCAACTTTAAAGTAACAAAAATATCAACACTTTTTTGTTGATTTGGATACTTCAACTAAAAAAATCAACACTTCTCTGTTCCTTTTTACTTACAAGAATCTCAAGTAAATTTTTTCATTTGAAAACTATTTAAATCACCATAGTTAGTATTCTATGTAAAATTTTTTTTTTTTTTAGAACTTAATCATTCACAATTCGGTATTTTCTTAAATTAGCAAACTTCAGAGTCCATTTAG
Organism: Neckera pumila; assembly: GCA_963969595.1. NCBI lineage: Eukaryota > Viridiplantae > Streptophyta > Bryopsida > Hypnales > Neckeraceae > Neckera > Neckera pumila. The sequence goes on along the minus strand of OZ018408.1, from coordinate 47,890,273 downwards.
GCATAATAAACAACTTTTTTCAAAAAACTTTTAACTAAAAAAAGTTGCAAAATCAAGTTAACACTTACCTCCAAAAATTCTTTTGCAATTCAGAGTTTCTAGTCAAAAGTTATGGACAAAATTTAGAGAGGAGTTGGAATGGACATTCTTTTTAACATGTTAAAACACCCTCTCTGAATTTTGTCCATAACTTTGACTGGAGACTTTGAATTGCAAAAGAATTTTTGGAGGTAAGAGTTAACTTGATTTTGCACCTTTTTTTAGTTGAAATTGTTTTGAAAAAGTTGTTTTACTATGCCTAAATGGCCTCTGAAGTCTGCTGAGTTTGAAAAACACTGAATTTAACTAGCAATAACTAAATAAATAAAAACGGAAACTCACATGTGTACATGTACATGGATGCTTGGTGTGTTGGTAAAGGCCTTGTACTATAAGCAAGGGGTGCCGATGAGATCTCTTGCTTAGGTGGCCGCTTGCCTAGGTGGTGGCTCCCTATTGGTTTGACCGGCCTAGGTGGCGGCTTGTCTAGGTGGAGGCTCCCCACTGGTTTGAATTGCCAAGGTGGCACTTTTGTGATGATGTGGTACTTGCCACATGTTAATTTTTGTATGGTCAAATTTCCTTTAAGTTTTTATTTTTTTCTCATTCTTGAATTGACCAAATCAACAAAAAAATCAACACTTTTTTGTTCACAAGTAACCAAATCAACTTGTCCAAATTAACAAAAAAATCAACACTTTTCTTTTGAATTTTTGTTGATCTGGTCACTAAATTTTCTACTAGTGATTGTGCGATTTTTAAACATCTTGTGTATCTTTCATCTTTCATACTTCATTTGCATCTACAATGCATTTTCATCATGGGTTATATACAAAAAGGCAAGACAAAATTTAGGGATATTAACAAAAGAAAATATCCTTTCCAATCCCTTTTTCAAATTTGTCCATAACTTTTGATATTAGGCTGAAAATATAGAATGGATTTTTGAAGATGAAAGAGATTGATTTTCCAATTTTTTTTAGTTTGAAGTTTTGTGAAAAAAATTAATCTACCATGCCTAAATGGATTTGAAATATTATTTGTAACACAAATCCTATGTTTTATATATCCCACATGGTTTGTCTTGCCTCCTACCACCCCACTTGTATAAAAGGCTTGTCATTTCATTTCTTCATACTCATATACTAAATGGATTTGAAAGCCATGTGACACATATGCTAACTACAATGTATAGTATACGATGTATAGTGTATTGTATATGGTGTATTGTATATGGTATATTGTTGTGAAATTTTGAATGTATTGATATGCAACTGCAGTATGATTGCTCCCCAAATAATAGGCCCCACATTCCCTTCTGCAAACATCATGTTAACTTTAGAATGACTAGAGATGTCAACGGCAAGGTCACCTAAATTCTAAACAAGCATCACTCCTAAACAATGACTCAGGAACAACTTCCTACGTGGCCGTCCACGTCAGATTCATCATGGGTTAGTCATAATTTCAAAATGACTAAAGAATGACTGGCCTTATGGATGTCCACATCAGATTCATCATAGGTCAATCATAATTTCAAAATGACTAAAGAATGACTGGCCTTGTGGATGTCCACGTCAGATGTTTCAAGGGTCCCGCTTTCCACATGGCAGCTCTATAGTCCTTCCCTTAGCCCAACTTACTTTATTACTTCAACCATTTCTTTTTTTATGTATTTCTACATCCAAGGTAGAAATGGATGGTGATAACAAACCCCAAGTCATTTACATAAACGACTCGACCATAATGACTCTAGGACCCTATAGTCATTTTTCAGTCAATGTGACCAAAACAACTCATTTGCAGTCATTTATGCAAGTCATTCTTTCCAGCATTTTCTTGTAGTGAAGGAATCTTTTAAGAAAAATAAACTCTAATAAACTATAATGGAGAGTGTATTAAGATAAGATGTGTCTTAACACTCCTCCTTGCTTGACATAACATTTCCGTAATCTTGTAAGATATTTGGTTGCTACTTCATTAAAACCTTCTCCAAGAAAACCTTGATGATGATCAAGGATAATACCACAGATGAAGGAAAAAGAGTACAACTCCTTTATCACTCCACTCTCATGGTAAAACCCAATGGGAAAAATCCATGGAAAGATAGCAAAGGTACCTACAACTGTCACAATAAAATCTAATGAACCTCTTGTTCCAAAATATCAAGTCACTGCATTCCAATGTCATGAATAGGTCAACGATGAGTACATAATGGACAAGCCTTTCTAAAAATGTATGTAATCCCAAATCTATAGTTCCCTTCAAATAACAAAGAACAAATTTAATGCCATTCCAATGTCACAATGTGGGACAAGCATTATGCCTTGCAACAGTTGCAAGGACACTCATTGCAAATGCAATATCAAGTCTTTTGATGTATCCTTTAACTCTGTATTTATGCATATAATCCTATGGGATAAGCAACTTTTTGTTGCATCTGTACAAATAATCCTGCAGGATAATCCAACGGGATAAGCAACTTTTTATTGCATCTATACAAATAATCTTGTGGGATAATCCTAATACAAGATTAACAATTTTTTATTGCTTATGTATACATAATCCTGCGGGATAATCCTAAATAATTTTTGTTGCATATGTATATATAATCTTGCGAGATAATCCTGCGGGATAAACAATTTTTTGATGAAAATAATCTTTGAACTTGGCTAGATCGAATATGTTTCGTTTCTAGGAGGGACCACCAAAGGTGATGTTGGCTGAGGGCTCCACCATTACAGGCATGCATGCTATGTTTTCTCCCTCTGCCCCTCCGGAGCCTAATCAGCTATTGGGATGTGTGCACCAATGTTTTTCACCTCTTGACCAAAAATTCTAGATAGCCCAGAGGCTATGTTTGTTTTGTTTGTTTGCACAAAACTATAAAGTTGTGGAAACAACTTTTGCTGCGGCAAGTGGTTTATATTGGATTCTAATCCAACCACATGTTATGTAAATTCAATGACATTATATTGAGCTGCGTGCAAGTCAAATTCATTGCCAAACCATCTTTATGGAAGCTTCCTCATGAATTACCACCAATACTTTCAAGGCTACATGGTGATATTTGTGGTCCAATAAATCCTATGCCTGGACCATTCAATTATTTTTTGGTTTTGGTTTCCGTCCAACAGACTCGTGGACCAGATAAACAACCAAGCAAGCGCAATACAATGTCTAATAATATTATTTTTTCTATACCTACAGCAGCCACTGCTACTTATTTGAAATCACTCGTGTCAAACTCTGCATCCATGCCTAATATCCATTTTTGTCCATCATAATGAGTAATTTCCATCAGTTGCTAGTTGTACAAACAGAAGAAGATGAAACCTTGGTAGTTCAATGTTAATAGTAGCAACAATGATGGATCACAAAGGTCAAATGAAAAAGGCTGCAAAACTTCCTTCAAAAGCAAAAACAAAAGCAAAATTGAAAGTTTTGAAACATATGATTTAGGCTTTAGCCTTACAATCTAAACCTCTAGTTGTACAAGAAATTGACAGATTGTGAATAATGTTAAGAAAAGCCTTTAGGAGAAGAGGAACACTAGAATACGTAGAAAAATGAATAATTACTAGAGTATTTATAGAAGGAGAGAAATCAAAAGGTGAATCAATTTTGCTTTGCAAAAGAGCATTTTGAAAAGATGACAGAAAGAACATAGGTTGAACATAGGTCACCATCAAGATTGCCATAGATGTTGGTGTGCTCATGATAAAAATAAAAATAAAAATATATAAATGTAATTACAAATAAAAATAAAAATACAAATAAATTGAAAATGAAAGGTGAAGGAATAGCCTGGGTCTTATTGTACTCCACGAGTAGTACTCAAAGAGCAAGCAGCTAGATGAAGCAATAGTCGAGGATTCTAAAACCTCCTCCAAATAAAATATAATAAGGGAGGCAAAGAAGCCGCGGGCGCAATGTCGAAGAGTAAGCAACTAGGGATTAACGACCAAAAAGTAGGCGGCTAGAGGAAGCAGCAATTAGAGGAAGGAAAGACATAGAGAGCTCGAGAGAAAGGAGCAAAAACAAATCTTTCTAAAAGCAAACTAAATTGGAAGTTTCAATCTTAGGAAATTCAAAACAAAAGTATCAATAACCTCTCTCAAAGCAAGTAAACTAATGCAAAGCTCAAGTTAGATACAAATTATCAAAGAGCGTGCTGATAACGTGTTGAATATAGGAAACAAAATAAAACTACAAAAGGTTGTAAAACCAAAGTGTGCAAGAAGAAAGAAGTAAGAGTTACAATTCAAAGTAAAGTAAATATATACCAATGAGAGAGAACCTATAATAGTTCTCGTCCTCTACTATTGGTCCAAAAGATCTTCTAATTAAAATAAACTCTAGTAAACTATAGTAGAGAGCATATTAAGATAAGATGTTTCTTAACAAAGATAACACACTATGACATCCAGATATACAACGACTTTGAATTAGGGACCAAAGGTGGTTGACTCATCAGTTTATCTTCAAATGAACGCATCCAGATGAGCGCAATGCAGTTGAATGCATCCAGATCGAATTGCAAAGAGACAAGAGAGATGCTCACTACGAAGCAGCTTCTACAACTCTCAAAAGTAATTACCTAAAATTTTGAAGCAAGTCAAAGCTCGAGAGAAGAGAGAAAAGGACTAAGGTAGTAGACTCTAAAAGCGACCTTTTAAGGATTGATTTGCCTTTTTCATAGGTTTGCATGATCAAAAGTATTTTTGGCTCATTTTCAGAGAAAGCAAAATAGATGCCAAACGTAACATAAGTGGTTTCATATTTTTTGAAGCAGTTTTGAATTAGTTATGAATATTCAAAGATTGCTGTTGTAGGTACCTATTTGTGATCCTTAGGTCTCCCAAAATCCATCCCCTTGCAACTTTTAAAGTGATTTGAAGAAATCAAGTTCAATGATTGGCTCTTGCAATAGAAAAACAATTTTTCCTTGATGCATTCAACAGCTAAAGTGATCCATTCAAGGATCACCTCCAATCCATTCTACAACTAATTATAGGGTCGGTTTGAAGAAGAGGGTCATATTTACAGCCTTCTACCTTATGCAGGTATAAGGTAGGATGCTCTAAAAGCAACCGGCTTCTAAGTCAAATCGACCCTATAAAATGGTACAAAATGGATATGAAGTTGTCTTTAAATGGACCACTTTAATCATTGATTGAATCCACAAAAATAGTGTTCTTTAATGCAAGAGCTAGTCATTGGCCTTGATTTCCTCAAATCACTTTAGAAGTTGTAAGTGGATGCATTTTGAGAGACCTAGGATCACAAATAAGTATCTATAATAGAAATCTTAAGAAATTCATAACTAATTCAAAAACGCTTCAAAAAATATGAAACCACTTGTGTTATGTTTGACATCCATTTTTCTTTCTCTGAAAAATGAGTGAAAAACATTATATTCATGCAAACCTATGAAAAAGGTAGACCGGCCCTTAAATGGTCGCTTTTAGAACATCCCCAATTTCCCAAACCCAGAAATTAGCATGTATATATGTTACTTATGGATATAATAATCTTCCAACCACTAGAAAGCTTTTCCTCCAAGGTATGTTAACTTACCATCATTAATAGTAAACAATCTACTACGAAAGATGACGACATAGAAATTGAACTAAATTTGATACTGAAGCAAAGAGTCTTTTTGTAGATTTGATGGTTCTAGGTATATTACAAAACTGTGGTTATATATATATGTATAGTTTTATACATATACTAATGGACATGTACATCTATGGCATTTTCTTTTATTTTTAATTTAGAAGTTAAATTTATAACAAGAATAAAAGTAAAAATGAAAATAATAGCAAGAATAAATGTAAACTTAACAAGTTTAAAAAGTGAAGATAAGATTAACATTAAAAGTATAAAATAAAAATAAAAATTTAAGTAGATAAGGCAAATTCAAGTCAAAGTTAAAGAGAGTCAACTCCAAGGTGAAAATTAAAATCAAGACCAAGATTGAAGTCAAGATCATTGTCCAAATTGAAGTCCCTATGTACTAACAGTACATCATCTAAAAAGTTTGTAGCCTTCTTCAAACACCAAATCAAAGAAAAAATTATACAACCAAAAGTCAACGTTGGAGCTAGAAGTCATAGACTCACAGTGCATGTGTCTTTCAATTGCAAAGGCTATAAAAGAAAAAAAAATTGCATCATCAATATTGTAGCCTACAAAAATAGGGCAGTAATTGCTTTTAGAATCCAAAAAAGTCAAATCTTTTATTCACCTTAGTAATACTAATTCCTAAATTCTGAACCTTAATTAAATTCTAAATCTAAAAACCATAGTTCACTAAAATGTATACAATTGGAATTGTCATATAAATGTTAGATAGATTATGTGCAATATTCTTTCTCAACATTCATTAATATGTATTTTTTCCAACATATATATTGTAAGTGCAATTATTAAGTAAATTCAACAAAATGAAAAGAGGAATAAAAGTTTGTAGCAGACTGAGGTCTTCTTTGTTATGGTACACATCTGCAATACTATTATGGTACATAAAATTTGACTTGCATCACACATACATTTAGTTTCAAAGTTAGCCATTAATAAATTTTTTGCTTGCTATAAATACATTAAGAAAAGCATTATATACACAAATAATAGAGTTTAAGGCTTTAGATTTAGAATGTAGAATTTAAAATTATAAAAATGTCTAAATTTGACTTTTTTAGACTAAGTTTTCAAAACACCTACCACCTACAATCTTTCAGCCTTAGATAGTCAAATCCATTAGGATAGCCTTGTAACCTCAAATTCTAAATCAATATCATTGCCATGATCCTTAACAACCACTAGACTGGAGATGACATACAACCACTCTTTGGTAAGACCTTTCACCTTTTCAACACAATGGACAAGCAATTGCATCAACTAGCTCCAGCAAGCTAGACTCAAACATCATAAAAGAAGATGCATTTAAATATTAATACATTGGATTATTGATCTCCAATTTGGACACATCGGATTACATTAGAGCATTGTAAGAGATCAAAGGACAGCTAAAATTTAGAAACTACAATAAATAGCTTAATTTTGTTTTTTTTTGTTTTTTCTGGTTACATTGAGATCTCCTGGACCGTGCGTCCCCCTATTGCGTGCTTGGTACCTTCAAAAAGCTCTTGGCGAGGAGTAGTGCACGGGCTTTGTTTGTGGCATTTGGACTAAAGCCGTAGGAAAGTTATGGATTTTTGAATTATTTTTTAGTTCTAAAAAAATTAGAAATATTTTTTACTTTTGTTTTGGTTGTGGCAACGGCACAGGGTACACTGGTGAGCATTGAAGAAACTTTTCCAAAATCCATTTCTTAAATTAGGTTGTTTGTCTGTTTTGTTTGTTTATTACGCTGAGACTTCTTAGACCGGACGTTCTTCAGGTGCATTCTTAGTACTATTGAAATTGAAGCTCTCTACAAGAAAGGGTGCATGGCCTTTGTTTTTGTGGCATATGAACCTACATTATAAAAGTGATTGAATTTCAAAGTTTTTCATTATTATACTACTAAAATCATAACTCTCTCCGTAATATCACAAATGCTACCATTAATAATAGGGGCTCACGCTTGCTATGCTACGCATTCATTGAATCACATGTTAGTAAAATTTTGATATATTTGAATAGAATGCATGATAATGATTTCAATAAGTCTTTGAAATAATTAATTTTAATATTTTGTAAAAATATTTTCAATCATGCATACATATAAATAATATTTTTATACAATCTTATATTACAAAAATAGAATAATAGCTTGCAATCACCTCTGTAATATCACTTTTACAGCTTTTATGATTTCAAAATTCTATTGCTACTACCAAATGATTTAAAAAATTTATTCAATTGAAGCGATTTTGAATTTCACAACAATTAAGTTGTTCATGAAGTTTTTGAAGTTTATAAGTCTTTCTTTTCAATTCACCAAGTTTTTGGGATGCCACTGTTTGTAACAATTGAGTCAACTTTTGAATGCATTACAATAAATGTGTATCTTTTACGGTATTCACCATCGTATAAATTTCATTCATCAGTCAATAAATTTCGATTATACATTTCAATATATGCTTACTTATAAACAAAATTATACAAAGATTTTAGTAATTTTTATTTGAAGATTTATTGAAATTTTGTTCTGCATTTTATGTAATATATAAAAATTTGAATAAAATTCTAATGATGAATGCGTAGCATAGCAAGCGCCAACCACTAGTATGACTTAAAAAATTAGAAAATTACTTTCACTTCTATTTTAGTTGTGGCAACGGCATAGGGCACACTACCATACTACCGGAATAATTTAGTATTAGCAATTTAACAATTTGGCAGATAAAGAAATTTTCATTTTGACACGTTATGTGGACATTTCTAATTTTGGATTGATTCTTTCTATTCGTGTGTATTTGTGTTGCGTTTTCTAATTTTTCTCAAAACAATTTTTAGAAATAGTTGTAAATAATTTCTTAAATTTCGACATCTTCCAAATTTTCCCGAGTTACGGAGTATTTACGAAACTACTGTAGTGTCAATAAAAAACACACTGGGTGCCACGGAGTCGGGGCCAGTAGGCAGCAGCGGGTGACGTCACGGAGCCTGCCCCAAACGGGGGATCGTGGCGATTGCCCAAGCTCCGTCCGTCCGACGAGGCCTGCGCTCCAGGGACTTCTTGTGCGTTTGTGGACTCCCAAGCTTTTGTGCGTTTAGGGTTTGGGGGTTTGCTTGATTTTAAGGGGTAAGCTACGGAGCCCTCTTGATGCAGGGTGTCTTTGCTTGTGAGGGTAGATTTTGATACTTGGCAATCACGTTCACAGGCCAAAATTACGTTCTGCTGCACTCTCTGTGGAGGAGGAGGAGGGGGTAAGCTGAATTGGAATACTTCGGCTCGCGCTTGCTATAGCACTCCATCGCCATGGTGGGTTTCGAGATGAACGATCGCAGAAGTAAGCAGTTCAAGTCTTTCTTTCTCACCCCAATCAACCAATTGGGTTCCCTGTATCCGAGTTTGGCATGCTTATTGCGAATCAAACCCTGTTAGGCTGGATGAGGTTAGGGTTTGTGAAAGTAGTTTTTTTTTCTCTCACGACCGTGACCAATCAATCAATGTGGGTCGTTATGGTGTGGAATGTGAAAAATTTGAGCTATATGGGTTTAGTTTTTTTGTTTTGGCTGAGCAAGGGATACTGTGGGTGGAATTGGAACAGAGATTGGAATTGGGCTTACAGGATTCGGTGTCCTGTTTACTTTCTTGGGGGTGATTTTCTTCTTCGACAAAGGACTTTTGGCGATGGGCAATGTAAGATAGATGGACACTTCGATCTTGTATTGCTGCTTCAGTGGCGCTATCGATTTTGTCATGAAATTTAGGAAAGGTGGAAAGGGAACAGGGTTGCATGGAGATGGATCATTAATCTGTTGTGTTGCTCGATGGCAGATTTTATTCGTAGCTGGTGTAATGATAACAATTGGGATAAAAGGGACAGTGTCCTTTTTCCTCAAGCCTCGCAATTATAAGGTATATGGAAGATCGACCTCGTCATCACATTCATAGATAGGTCTCTACCTCGTGATCGATTTTGTACGGAGATGGAATGGAGTCATCTGTCCCATCGGCCTTACTATTGCTGCTGGGTTTATGCAGGGTTCCATACTATTTGGTGCCGGCTTTGCCCTGGTTATTTTTGGATGGGCGGTTGTGGGGATGCTGATAGAGGCCTACGGGTTTGTGTTGTTGTTCAGGTGAGACCATTTTGCTTTATTATATTTGCTTCTGTTGGATTGGCGGGTCACTCAATATGATTTGGGAAAGTGTTTCGTTTATTTCTATCTCAAGGGTATGTTTGGCATTTGTGCATTCATTGATGTTTTGGCTAATGCTTATCGTCCTTGCCATGGTGCAGTGGTTTTTGGCCAACAGCCTTGGTTTTCTTATACAGAGTTCCAGTTCTGGGCTACTTTCTTCAGCAACCTTTCATCACTGCGGTAAGTTTTACTGGACGCTATCTATCAATATTGTTTCTTGTGATGAATCTAGCATCCCAGAAGAATCGACATGCAATCGACATGCATACGCTGAGTTAAGACCTGCTATCACCCGAAATTGGATCATAAAATTAATTTGGGAACGTATATGCAGGAACTTTAAAATCTAACGAAAGCGAACTGCTCGATTGAACCTAAAATTATGGCAACGAACTTGACTTGGCATCATAATTTTGACAATGTGAATGAAGAGTCAACACTAGCATGGCTCTTGACCAGGCTGTGGATGTGGCAGTTTTTTGATCGATTTCGGGAGCGGAGGGTACCTGTTTGAGTTCTCGAAAGATGTCTGGTGTTATTTGAAATCCACCTCATACCTGCAGAGAAACCGTCTTTTTCCCCTTTTCTTTTCTGTGACATATGTAGATCTGCCAAGGTCCCTCCGTAGTTGTAGACGTGTAGGCTTCGATTCTGTGGGAGTTGCTGGATAAAGAAGTTGATTCACATTCTGGTGAAGGTGTGTATAGTGCATTGCAGCCGGAATTTCCCATGCTCAATGAATTCGACATGTCAAGATATCATGATTGTTCTCTCAATCGGTGATACAGGCAGAATGACATGCTGTAGAATTGAAGTTTCCTGAAGTAGAGAAGTTCATGGTGCATCGTGACCTCATTGTAAAAGAAAATAGTTGAATCGCTTTTGAGGCATCAGAGTAACTAAATACTGTATGCCCCTAATATGGCCCAGAACCCGCGTATTCTCCCACCTACTAATGTGCCTACTGATTTAATTTAGATTTATTTGGGTATAAAAATGCTTGCTTTGGCATCCAAAAGAAATATATTGTTTCCAAGGAATCTGAAGGTTATAATCAATCTTCAATGAAATATTTTGTTACATGAGACTGTATAATCAATGTGAAAAAGCTCTATGAGTTTCATAGTAAATTATTACTATAATACGGAGTAATTTTCTAACTACTAGGTGAACATATATTGGTAAATATAACAAAAACATTCCAATTAATTTTAAATATTCATCCAAGACAAGAAAAGTAGCCATGAAAAATTATAGTGTAAAATCTTGTCAAATGATTGTTTTCTTCTTTAATTTACATAGCGTTCTGAATAATTGTTGTTGAAAGGTTGGCGTAACCAACCTTTCATAGATATGAAAATCTGATTTTTGACACCACCATGTGACTATGTTTCATGAATTTGATTTGTCTAGAATGTTCATATGACTACGTTCATGAATTTGAATTGTCTAGAATGTTCATGGCCTTTTTGATATACTGTTTGGACATGCCATTGCTGTTCATAAAAAGTGAAACAAAATTGTACTCTGTATTAGTTGGAATGTTTTGCAGAATCGCATTGTGTTTTTGAATGGTTTATAATGACATTTAAACTCTAGAAATGCTCAGTGAATGCAGGATTCATTGTGGCTTTGAACACATAAATGCTCATGTATTTTGTAATGCAAAATTTCCACTCAGATTTATGCTCACCTTAACTTCTAAAGTCCCAAGGCCATTTTTTCTGTCAAAAACCACTCAAGATTGCCATTTTTGCTGCGTTCATCTAAGAACACAAAAAAAAAACATTTTTTTAAAATCTAACCATAGGATCTTGTATTTCACTTGTCTGAGATCATGTGGTAAAATTTCATGAAGTTTGACCATATAGATTGGAAGATACTAGAATTCAAAGTTGAAAAAAAAAGTTCTTTTGAACACTGGCTTGCAATTTCAGATGACTTTGACGGCCATTTGTAGAAAACTTTTGCACTACAAACTTTGAATATAAAATTTTTTATACTGAAGAATTGAGTTGAAAGTCTAGAAAAAAGAACTCAAAAAAATATACTTGATTTTCATTCTTTGAAAAATTGTCAAGTAGAAGTAGATTCAAGATTGAAAAAAAAATTGACTTGTTAATAGCTCTAAGATGGGATTGAAACACAATAATTCCAAAGGTGAGATTGTTTTAGCAAGCAAACACAACCTTGTCAAATAATTTTTTTTTGTAAATGATTAAAATTGCATTCAGAATTGAATCCTACAAGTTATTTTCCAAAAGATGTTCTAATTGCCTGAAAAACAAGATTGTCCATAACTTTCTTGTTATTAGTCCAAATAGAATGAATCAAAGCTTCACATGTTTACAAAAACATAACATTTTAGGATAAAAAAGTTTAAAAATTTATTTTGACTTTTTGCAATATTTTTGGTGCTGCCCACCAAGTTTAGTGTGAAGCTTTTTGTGGTATAACTTTTGCTTTTGGTCACGGATTGAAATAAAAATTATATTCCCACGTAGCTAATTAGCTTTCCTATCTTCATTACAAAAGTTTTCAGGCCTCAATAAGGCCGTTAGTTTTGTACCCCCCCTTTGCAATTTCGGTGCAATTAAAGAATTTTTTTTATATTAAAAAATTGATCTAATGTGGCACTACTTGTGCCACGTGAGTGCCACATCAGCACATCTAAATATTTTAATATTTTTTAATTTTTTAATATTTTTTTATTAAGAAAATAATATTTTATTAAGAAAATAAATTTTTATTAAGAAAATAATTTTTTATTAAGAAAATAATTTTTTATTTTTCTGTACCTACACTACCGAGGTGCCGAAAATTAGAAACTGGCGGCCTTTTGCAGGCCTCAGAATTTTCCTAATGATAAGAAAGTTTCAAAAAAATTTATAAAAAATTGAGGTCACAGGAACCTGCCCAAAATCCAATTTGTCCTTTGAGGGGACAATGGGACTTTAGGGGTTAACAAACCTGCTCATGTGAGATCCTATGTATAAAAAAACATACTCCCTCTGTCCCACTAAAAGCCTCCAAATCAGGCAAATTTTTTGTCCTACTAAAAAGCTTCGTTCCTTGATTTTGGTTGTTGAGTAAGTGTTTGTTGTATTGAACAACCTTGTGGGGGCAAGCGAAACAATCTTGAAGCATTTATTAAGCCTTGCAAGCTTGGCCTTGCCCATATGAGGCACCTTGTATTAATTCCTTCTTTACATAGTAGAGTTGACGATGTATTTAGTGCCCACTTTGGTGCTGTAAAAATTTGATCATAAAGTAGGCCAATTTTTCTTATTGTGTATATTTAGGTTGGGAAACATGTTCTTAGACTCCCATTGTTGCCACCACCCTTTAAATCATCTAAAATGATAGAGCTGGCAATGTTTCAAAACTATGTACAAATATCATACTTTCTATATGGATTTGGGGTACCCAAACGACAACACCTAAGGTGGAGATTTTGCATAGATCTAAGGAATGGGTTACTCTTTCTTGAATGCATGTGTTGCTGGCACTATGACTACAAATATAGTTAATTCCTCAAGGGGAAGCTTTTTGGAGGTTTTTAGTCGAACAGAGGTAGTACATGCTTTAGAGGGTCCCACAAAGATGGACAAAATTCATATCATAACCTAAATCATGTATTAAAAGAGCTGAACCATTTATATTTCCTTGAAACTACACAAAAACTACATTTATCTTCGAACTATGATATTTTGGTCAACATGGGAAGAAAAAAATAAAATAAATTAATAATCATTAGAGAAAATTTCCAAATTATTATGTACATGAAATCTTTATATATGCCTTGAAATAATAAGAATATGTATATTGTAACTATTTATGGACTTGATACTATATATAGTATTCCTAGCTTATATGAACATGCTTGAAGTTTTCAAATCAACCATGTCTCATAGAATGAATGTTGTAATTAGTGCCAAAGGTAGAAGTACAAGATGCTAGACATGAAGCAGTAAATAGCTAAATACTTGTATTCTTTTAAAATTTTCAGCATTTTAATATTTCATATCTTGAAATTTGACTACTTGATCTTTCCAAAATACTTTACAGTTTCTAATAAGATGGACTTTTGAGTGAGTTGCAACATTTAAAATCTCTAATTTGCATAAGTTTTGAACTTTGAAGTACAATAATATACGTAAACTTATTGAAGGTGGTTTGTAGGAGAAGATGAAGCTATTTGAATGTATTTAGTACTTCAAAGATTTCAAGAGTCATTGCAAAAGGAATTGCAAAGTAAACATTAATTTCAATTGAATGTCATAAGGCAAGATAATTACCTGTCTAAGAAAGTGCAAGTATAGGAAATGATTACTAACAATTCATAAAACCATAAAAGGAAAATTATAAAATAAAATACAAAAACATTATAAAAATAAAAGTATGAAAAATCAAATAGTTCTAAGCATTGCATCAATTGCCTAATTATAGAAGATAAACCAATGCAATTGATATTAGTAAAATTTACAAAGTTCCATAGTAGATGCTATTGTAGTTGTACCATTGTATTAACAATGCACATACAATGCAATCTATACCTTAAATTAGGTTAGTTGTTTGTTTCGTTTGTTAAGTTGAGATCTAAGAAATGGTAAGTCTTCCGGTTGAGTTCATGGTGCCATCGACAAGTTCTCTGCAAGGAGGGGTGCATAGATTTTGTTTTGTATCATTTGAACCTATGGTGTGAAAGTGATGGATTTTTGAGTTATTTATGATTAAAAAAATTAAATTACATTATCTTTTATTTGAGCAAAACATACCTTTTATGTTGCATGTCAAAACGCCATGACACAAAGTCTTTGCACTCCTTTGTGCATAAAGCTTTCTATTCCAAGTTATTGAATTTCAATTTTTTTATAAAATTTTAAAATTTTAAAAATAACTTTTATTTTTATTTTTATTGTGACAACAGCACAAGACACACTAGTATTCTATTTAAAACAATTCCAAAGTTATTCAAATGAAAATTATAGACATTGCAAAATCTATTGTTGCCATTGTACAATAGAACCTCCCTACCTTGTTCTTTTAACTCTTTAAGCTAATCTTGTTAGACTGGTCCCGGGCCTATCCTTTTAGAGAGGTTCTACTGTACTCTGGTGTAGTGCGTCCATGTCTAGTAGTTTCCTTTGAGCAATAGAGATACTCTTAGCCATTAGAATCATAGAAGATGATTAAAGCCAAAGAAAGTGGCCGACACTAGACAATTTGCTACAACTCTACAAGGCAACGATCTTTAAATTGGCTAAAATTAGCTGGTTTTCTACCAAAAAAATCCTTGCGCTACTAGTACATTGCAAATAAGGGCCTTTATTGGAGACATTTTAGCCAAAACTGCAACAAACAAAAGAATTTGATAGCCAATTTGCAACTTCCTCCACATTGGAATTAGCATCAATTCCATCAGTTTTGTGTTATAGTACTCCCAATAATCCTTCACAACTTGTAATATCCTTTCTTTTCTATTTGTTTTATTACCTTCACTCTCAAGGTAGCCAAAGTTGATGTGAGTCTCTCTTGATGGTAGCATACTGCACAAAATTCCCTAAACTAGGTAGCATATTGCACTGAATTCTATAAACTAGTTCTGGGATCACTGCTGCAAGGAGTCCAAAGCTTCACACAATTCTAGAGCCACCACACGTGCGGTACTTTACACGAGCTTGTCTTGTTCTTAGACTTGTTTGAAGGACTGAAACCAAAGGTACAGACAATACGTGTGCTTGAAATATTTGCTTCATCAACAATTAATGCGTCGAAGATCGATCGATACCTGGTCCGTCCATTCCAATTCTATGGATTTCCCAGTTTTTCATTGAAGGTAAGCTTAAGTTGCTGCATATTTTCAGCCATGGCGCTTGGCAAAGCAAAGACTGTGCATAGCGTGGGAGCGAGTTCAATAATATAATTCCTCCACCATCGCCATCCTAGCTAGCTCAGTCTACGACAATGTGCACAGAGTTAGCTAGAGTCCTGCTCAAGCCTTCCCAGGTGCTTGTGCAGGGCCTCTGATCCTCATTGCCAGCTTTGACTTGACCCTACTGCAAAAATGGAGGTGCAACTGCTGTTTGCGTTGCTTATTTTGCTGCTGATCCTTGCTCCTCCTCAGCTGCAATGTACCGGGCAAGGTGAGGTTTTCCGTGATGGAATGATCTAGATTGGAGCTCGGCATCGATCGGCTGAAACTCAAAGGTATTTTTTCCACTTGCCATAGCTTTTCTTTTGTATTCTGTAAAGGTTTTCTGTGTACCCTACTGCACTCTCCCAAGTCCCTCATTTTCAGTGTTGCCAATGATGTCCTCTCCTGTTTTCATGGATTATACAGCGTATGTTTAGCTCGTACGTAAGTCCAACCAGTATCTCGATGTCACTAGTGCGAACCCAGTACTGAAACAATTAATTAATATCGTGTTGAAAATACCAACATTGTGATGTTGATGCCATCGTCATTTACTTGCACCTTAATAGTCTTGCAACTGCTGTATTAGTTGCTCTAGCCTTAATTTGCAAGCTATTCAGGAAAGAGTAATGAGCTCTCTTACGATATCTCTGATTTTGGCTCTGATTCTGCGCATGAAGACTGATCTCCTGCCACGTTTAGCTTCACATTGATCTCCATTTCTATCAATCTATTTGTTCTTCGCAGCCTTGGCTACTCCCTTTTGCTTTTGGTCATCATCATATTGTTGGTAACCCTAAACCTATGCTAATTTCTTGCAAGTAAAACGTTCATTTGCAATACTTCTGGCCATGGTTTACTTCTAGATATTTGCAATGATTCTGCAGCAGCAGTTTGCACTGACTCCATAATGCTCATGTTCTTCTACGCGTTTTGCAATGGTCTTTTGACTTGCTGCAACGATTATCTCAAATTCCCATCACCTTGTGTTCATTCCAAACCCGTTGCAAAAATGTATTGCACATGGCTCTTTTCCAACTAGTGCTTGTTTGGGTTATTTGCTGAGAACGCCAATTTGTTGTACGTGTAGAGAAAAGGTAGTTCGTCGAGAACTGGCCGAGTGCCAAACGGGGAACTCCATTGACGATTGCTGGCAATGCGACAGCGCCTGGGAAACCCACCGCCAGTCTCTCGCCGACTGTGCAATAGGGTTCGGGCGAAACGCGATCGGAGGCAAAGAAGGCTCGCTCTACGTCGTCACGGACAACAGCGACGACGACGTCGTGAACTCGGCACCGTATGCTGGGCCATCATCCAAAGCGAGCCTCTGTGGATCATCTTCTCCCAAAACACTTGCATCAAGCTCAAGCAGGAGCTGATTATGAACAGCCACAAGACCATCAATGGGAGAGGCTTCAACGTGCAGATCGCTAGGGGAGCGGGGATCACGATCCAAGACGTCTTGAATGTGATCATTCACGGCGTGAAGATGTTTGATCTGGTGCCGACTGGGCCGGCCATGGTGAGAGACTTGCCGTCACATTTCGGCCATCGGCTCGAATGGGAGTGCTGTCAGTCTCTTCGGCGCAACAAATGTGTGGTTGGATCATTGGTATTTGGCGCATTGTACCACAAATGTGGTTAGTGCTATTGAAGCGTCGACGTTCATTACTGTTTCGAATTGCTACTTCACTGACCACAACATGGTTAGGACCTGAGTTCACCCTACCACCACGCGCAGTTCCTTTTTTTTGAGGCTTGAATGATTGATAATAGACATATGCCATTCTTTTCCGTAATTGCTTTCTTGTTCCACTAGTGCAAATCCATGTTGCTAATAGAAAAAACTTTTGAAAATCACAACATGAGGATGTTGTTGTTTTCAAACAATTTCGTTCTTAGTCATAGTGGCATGGGACTATAACAGTCATATGTAGTTCTTTTCTTTAGCTGAACCTTTCGTTAGCTGAATGTTTCTTTATGGTTCCACTAGTACAAACCCTTGTTGAAACAACATTGAAAATCACAACGTAAGGATGCTGTTGCTTTCAACCTGATTCACTTGTAATCGTAGAGTGGCATGGCATTTTTTGAGTACAAATTAATTCCACTAAGTTTTTCTGAGCCAAAAGAAGTGACCTAGAACTCTGACATTCTCTGAGAGGACTTATTGGCTTGAGCTCTCACTTGTTCAGATTGAGCTCCACTTTGCAAAACTAGATGCTCGTGTTTCCTTTTCATTCATGACAATTCCAAAGGTGCTTAGCAAGGGTTGATGAGATTTTAGGGTTTGCACTAGTGATTTGCAGTACTTTTGGAGTACTTTTGGAAAGTCAAGGCTTATCATTGGGTTAAAGATATATCTTATTGTGGGAAGTTTTGACAAAGAATCATTCTCTGGTTTAAAGCTCATTATGGCATCAATGCAGAGATAGCCTTGCTATGATCCCATTAGGATAGAATTGAAAGTCAAGCATGTCAAAATGCAAAAACACAACTAGAATTGTTGTATACAAAAGATCATGTACAATAATAATTTATGTATCAATGGTGTGTGTCATTGATTCAGGTCATGCTCTTTGGCGCGCATCCAGAGGACACCTTTGACTCCGTGATGCAGGTCACAATGGTGTATAATCACTTCGGAACAGGGCTAACCCAACGTATGCCGAGGTATCACCACTTATCCAACTCCCGGTTTTGAAGTCTATATACGATGCGGGAGCATTTTGGTTCAAAAGATTTGACTTTGCACTCCTGCATATGTGCATCATTCTGGGCAAGATCATTTTGAAAAAATTCTGAGCCAAAAGAATTGACTCTACGTCACCGTATTTGGCTCAGAATTGGTTCAGAATTGGATCATTTTGGTTCAAAAGATTTGACTTTGCACTCCTGCATATGTGCATCATTCTGGGCAAGATCATTTTGAAAAAATTCTGAGCCAAAAGAATTGACTCTACGTCACCGTATTTGGCTCAGAATTGGTTCAGAATTGGATCATTTTGGTTCAAAAGATTTGGCTCAGAATTGGTTCCATATATTGGTAGAGGAGCATTTTGGTTCCCTCTGCGGCTACGGAGCCTTGCCGGGAGAGAAGATGGCCTGTGCCGCGTCCAGCCCCGCTGTGAAGGAGTTTGTGGCCGCGGAGCTGGACTCCAATGTAACGTTGTTGTCCACCAGCAACACACCCGCAACAGCTGCGCCCACGAATTGAAATGACAAGCCCAATGCGTCTTCCATGCATAAGCTATGGAAATTTACATAACTTTGAAATTCTGTACACATAATCAATGTTGCAGGTGTCGATTTGGTTACTTCCACTTCTTTAACAATGACTACGTGGAGTGGAAACTGTATGCTAATTGGGGGCAGTGAAAATCCCACCATTCTTAGTGAAGGCAATCGCTTTATGGCTCTTGATGCAAGCGACTAAAAAGAGGTGAGCCTAAATTCATACTCAATGATGGAGAAGAAACCCCTTCACACTTAAAAAATCTTAACATTAACTCATAGAAACTATGCTGAGCATTTGAAGTATTGCAATCAGGTGTGGTTATCTTATGATTTCTGCCAGCTATTGCATGTACATTCCTGAATGTAAATATATTTTGACGTCAAGTGGAGGAACCTATTTTGGATACTTCAAACCTTGAAGTATGTCAACACATTCACAAGCGTGGTTATCTTCTCAAAATTTACTGTAACCAGAGACAACTACAACTAAGTTGAATTCATAATAATACGCAGTAATTGAGATACTAAACAAATCACGCAAAAATTATGGAAATGGTAGCTCATCATAAATAAATGATCTAAGTAGCCCTTGCAAGTTACCCAAGTGTCTGCATTAAGTGCCACCACAATTGTTTGGAGTTGTAAAGGATTGTTTCAGGTCCGTAACCTGTTGAGGCTCCTCTACCTTAGGTGACGAAGCGGGTGACAGACGGAGGAAACGATTATGGCGGTTGGGAAAACTGGAACTGGAGATCAATTGGGGACACGTTCTTTAATGGAGCCTTTTTCACGGACTCGGGTCCTCCAATGTCGACTCTTCCATGTATGCAAAAGCCACCAGCTTCTCCGCCAAGCCATCCTTCGCAGTGGAATCCGTCACTGCTAACGCTGGCCCGTTTCAATGTGGACCTAGGGTATTGCCAATCTTCTCAAATCCTCTCACCTCTCACTCAGAGATTCCACATGCTTTGCAAGTGGAACATGAAACGTGCAAGTAGAGCTTTGTTATGAGAATAACCATGACAACTCGTGACAGCAGGGGTGAGGGATGTTGTCTCCGTAACAATTTTTAATTTATTGTTTCCATGTTACCACATATGATCTCAATGGTGGGATCTTGTTCAATCGTACTCCATCTATGGACAAAAAAGTCTGAAAAGAAGGATAGCATGAAGTCAATACAGGATATGGAAACTAATGTAGGAAAGTCTCTCGTTTGTAATTGAGCTCAGGACTCACTAAAGAATACGGTTTAGAAGATACGCCACCAATGAGATACCAGTGCCCAAGCTTACCCTCAAAGTCAAAGTGTGATGTTTGACTATGATGACCTTTTAGCATAATTAAGATCAACTGCTAAAAATTTGAAGATAGGACAAATAGAACTTTGTCTTCGAGATACCCAAATCGGATTTTGCAATTTAGGTACCAAAAGAAAAATTTGGAACGATTAGTTTTTGGTAGTACGTTACTAATGTCATTTTGCATTGGTATTACGTCTGGTAACAACAATCAAGCCAGCAACAATAAAAAATAATGTGCAATTTGTTAAAACGAGCCTCATTACCTAGTAGCTTGGTTGGCAATATCTTTCACATTATGCAAAAGGAAGGACAAGATTATGTGTCCAACAAGGTCTCTGACATTGAATGTGTTTTATGCAGGGATACTTATCATGTGATGTGGGAATGCCGAATCCTTACGGTGGGGGGGCAAGTGGTTCCAGCGGATCATCAGGAGGTTCACCAGGATGGTAATCTAGTGGGAATCAGAACTCTAGAGTGTCTCTTTTGGTCACGTTATTCTCTATCATTTTAAGCACGCTTGGTATTCTGTGCCATTGCAACTATGTGGTGTCAAATTAGAGACATTATGAAACTCATCTTTTTGAAACATTGAAGAGTGTTGGGAAGAAAAATACCTCAGATGTGTCATTTGAAAACATTTCCATGCATGGTGGACTTCCTGTCTTGATGCGTTCACCAAGTTCAGGTATCTTGCAATTTCATGGAGCTAGCTGCATAACATTCTTGAAAGGAGCTCTCAGGACTGTAAGTCCATTTGGTTATCAAAGGACGAATCACAGTATTCATGTGTTCAGAGATTCCCGACCATCTTCATTCTTTGAGAAGCACGCTCTTTCATTGCCAATTGAATTTTAAAGATGGAAGCCCCTAACATCAATCACTTTTATATTATCAACCACTTATAATATCATCATAGTGCTCCTGGATTTACAGTTGTGCTAGCATGAACAAGTACATGTTGAACTCCATTATCAACCACAATTGAATGGATCCACATCGCATCTTATTCTTATTGTATATTGTCAGATGAACTGCAAGAAGATTGCACTCATAGAACATAAGAATGTGATGCTCTTGTGCAACAATTTACTGGGTTGTCCAATAAATTGGTGGAGATTTTATAATTGGCACCTACGGTATTGTCCCGAAAGGTGAGAAGTGGGAAGTGTCCAATTGTCGATGTGAATGGCTATGCCGGCAAACTTATCAAACAAATCTCCCTTAGGATTGGTTCTAAGTAGAGCTAGGACTGGAGCATATTTTATCTTGAACGTTGTAATTTGAAACGACACTTACTTGGTTGGTAAGAAAACACAAGTTCTTGATGTTCTGGAAGATATTAAGACGGCCAACAAGCATGAAGGCAATTATTCAATATGTACAAATGAAACATGTTCATGTCTAATCAGTATAACATACCAAAAAGATGAGCATACCGCGAAGTACTCCACGTCTCACATTCAAGAAATACCTCTGCAAGTGATATAAGCAGCGGCAGCGGGAAACTGCAGTTGTCGCTAGGGTTCTATAAGATTTATTTAGCTTTCAGCCTTTCTCTACAAATAACGTCCGAGAAGTCCGAAAATCCAATCCGCGAATCCTCACAAGCTGGTACACTACATAGGAACCGTAAAAACGAAGCTATTTCAAGCATCGAGTCTCTCAAAAAAGAAGTAGATGGTAATCCTCCATGGAAGAACTGCACCTGCACAATCGGAAGATGGTGAGTGGGGAGCATAGGCTGTGAGTCTCTTGAAAAGGACGTAGACAGCAATCCTCCATGGAAGAACTGCGCGTGCAATATGGAAATCGGAGAAAACAAACGGGACAATGGTGAGTGAGAGCCTTGTTAAACAAAGATCGATTAAGCTAGAAATCCATCAAGGGATCGAGAACTGCATCTGCAATATGGAATACATGAGAAACCCAAAAGCAAGATCACCACACATGGTGTTCCTCCCACCATGGAACAACTGCAACTGAAGGAGTCAAATCAGAGAACACAAAGGAAAGATGCTGCGTGAGTCTGTTGCAAAAAAATGCACTGCAACAGACAGGGACTCTCACTGTTGTGCTTGTGTGTCGTCGTCCTTGGCAAGAAAAGAAGACTCGGCAGAACTGCCACCACATTAATGTTGCAAAGTTCCAAAAAACAAAAGGAAATGTGGTGAGAGGAAGCATGCCAGAGAGGGTGATCTGCGCATAACATTCAGGCTCTTAGTCCCTCCACTACCTAGAGCAGGAAGTGAACGCTGCTCGGTTGCCCGCCTCACGGGGGGCCTTCCATTCTAACACCACGACAACCCCGTCCTCCGATAGAATCGCCGCGGCGACTCCAGGTTTGGAGCAGGCAAGCCCTCAACACGTCTTCGCAGGCCCTGGCCTGGCGCCTCACTGTCGCACCTTCCTACCCCCGCTCGGGTGACAAGCAGACGTTACACTGCTCGGATGGAAGAAGGAGAGCCAGGAACACTATTTATACATGGGACAAGGTAAGCCGACAATGCATATGGGTTTTCTCAAAAGGTGGGGAGAACGAGGATGCGCTTCTAGGTTTGTATTAGAGAAGTTGCAAAGGTAGTGCCGATTCAGCAGTACTGCCAATGACCTCACTATCTACCAAATTGACAAGCTTGGGCAATTATAGCTAGTAGAATCAACAGTCCGTCTCAGCTACCACTTGTGCCCCAAAAAATGGTTCAAAAATGAGCAAAATCAAACATTCAATACTCTAACAAACTGAATTACGATAGTTGCTAAGATTTTAGGAAGGTTACATAATTGCACTATGCAAGTTAATTCAATTGTTGCACCCACATGAAAAACTGAAATCCAAAAGAATTCCAGAATTACGAGAATTTGGGAGGGGCACTAATTTGGCGATTCATAGTGAGGACCATACTTTTTGATATTCAGTATTGATATTCAGTATTGGGAGTATCAATTTGATAAATTCAATATTGTGAAGGCCATACTTTTTTCATACAACTTAAATCCAACTTTCATGCATCCTTCATATATTCCACGTATTAGCATCCAATTTTCATCGGAATTTCATCCAATTTTCATCGGAATTTCATCCAAAGATTCACACAAAATACATCACATTCATCTGAGATGATCCAAAGTACACTAAAAATGATATTTAGTGTTGGCAACACTAATTACGAACCTTGACACTAAATATCATAAGTAAGTAACACTAAATCTAATTTCTAACACTAAATATGCTCTATAGTAAATCTGAAATCTGAAAAGGTTTACATTTAGTGTTAGAACACGTTAAAGGCTAGGGAAGGAGACGATAGGAGCGGAGGCGGCACATTGAAGTCCAATACAACACTAAATCCGCTACAATTCAGATTTAGTGTTGTGGCTGGTAGGGGGGTAAAACACTAAATGTCATACTACACTAAATATCATTTTTAGTGTAGTGCAAGTCTCATACTATTCAAACTCTCGCACTAAATGATTTAACTTGTGCAGTAGGGTGAGTGCAATTAGGGAGGTTACCGATGTCTTATATTTGGGTGGTGTTTGTGGCTTTGGACCAACAGTCGGTCCCCTCAGAGACGAGGTTTGAGAGTGTCCGTCCACCGGACGCCGTCGTTGGCCACAATGGGAAGTGGTGGAACTAAACTTAACTGCGAAGCTTTCCGCAGAAGAACCGACAGGACAGCCCCCATGGCTCCCGTGGTGCGTCGCAAGTTTGGCGATGGCGACGCAGAATCGTTGCGTGGTGATGAAGAGCATGAACTAGAAGAGGAGGCGGAAAGATCAGAAGAAGAGCAAGAGGTGGAAGAGGAGGAGGAAGGTGAAGATGAGGAGCAGGAGGAGGAGGAGGAGATCACAGAGTATGAGAAGCAGCGTCTCAAGACCATTGAGAGGAACAAGGCCATGCTTGCATCGCTTCAGCTTCCCAATTTGGCATCCTCTCTAGCGCAAGCCTCCTCTAGCAAAGTTGCCAAGGCAGGGACTACTTCGAAGTCGCAAGGCGGTGGTCCGCGTAGGCGCTCGGAGCGGCTGAAATCTGTCAGCGGCAAGAGAAGGTGAATTTGTGGGTTTCGTGCAAATTTCGTGTCATGATTTTGTTCTTTCTTTTAAGGGTTTTTTGTATGAGAGTATGCAATCTGTGAGTCTCATTCAGATGATGTTGATGTCCGGGAAGATGATGCTGTATTTTGGATAGAGATTTAATTCTCTAGTTAGGGTTAGTAAGGATCGCAGGGAGAGTTTACTTTGTCAGTTTTATTGGTCAATTCCTTTTTTGCTGTTTTTGTGTGGGAATGCAACTCAAGTAGGGCAGGAGACCGTGTATGACTGACACTCTGTTACTGAAAAACGGAATGTTTTTGTTCTCACAATTTTTCAATTGCGTTCTTTATTGCCATACACTGCGTTGTCTTGGCTTCTGTTTTGAAAGACTTTGTACTTTGAGCGGTAAGTACAGATGCAATAATTGAAAAACGTTCAAATTTGTGCTGAATTAAGCAAGCAGATAACGAGAATATTATATTTTCCTGTAATCTAATTGAGAATTTGAACACAGTGTGCTGGACGATGAGGGCAGCAGCTCAGACAAGTCGGACTCCGAGTCAGAGTCACTCAGTCCCAACAAGAGAAAAAGGAAGGACCAGGAGTATGAGCCCACTGACGAGGAGGGCAGCTCAGAGTCAGAAGATGAGATGGATGAGCATGAGAAGGAAGTCCTGCAAGAGGATGCTTCGCCCAATGGCGCTGATATGGATGAAGAAGAGTATGCTCTCCAACAGGTACTGGACGTGACGGTTATTCCTCCAATACGAAAACTTGAGGCGGATTGATCGCTTGTTTTCATGTAGCACCCTGCTGCTTAAGGCTTTGAAGGATAATTTGTTTTTTTCAGGACAATGCTGTGTGTGTGTTGCATCCAAATAGTTCCCAGTGGTTGACTTGAAAGGTACATGGGTTGCTGGAGTTCTTAGAACCCAGTAGAGTTGAGAGAGGTGCCATTCATCACATCTTGAAGCGAAGACACATTCATAAGCTTTCGGTTAAGTCACTGTGATGGTCCTGTTTCCTTCTTTGGCTGACCACTGCTCCTTAGGACTGCGTGTCGCGTTCGAAGTTTCACTTGATGAGAATTGGTACCGTGCATGGGTTTGTAGGCTCTGGCTTTGTCACTGGGAGCGTCAGTAGAAGCGACGGATTCTCCCGGATCCTCAAAGAGGAAGAAGAAAGGCAGCTCAGGCAAAAAGAGGGCCGCAAGATCCACAGAGCTCGAACCTGATGATGAACTTGAGGATAAACCAAAACCAAAGCCTTCTAAAGGCAATGCGAAGCGAAAAACTCAGAAAATGGTAAGTAGAGGGGGGTAATTATATTTTGGAAAACAATATCTTGCACATGTTTATCCTAGTTTCTTTACATAGTCACAAGCTTTTCTTGCTATTGGAACTTTATATGGTATCATGAATATGCTGACATGTATTAGTTGCAGTTGCTTGTGATTTGGTTGTAGTATCAGGCGATCTGATGCTGATTAATCTCATTCTCGTCAAGTAGACAACATTTGAGTTGCAATTGTATGTGTTGGTAATTCCAGCTTCTACAATGCTCATGAGCTGCAGTTGTGCTTTGCAGAGTAATAAGCGGCATTTTACGGAGGGCGAAGTTGATGCACTATTTCCATTCTTTGACGGTTCGTTCTCAAGCAAAGCTGATTTGTTTTTACTCCATCTTGAGACGTATGCAGTGGGAGCATATTTTTCTAGCAGATGAACTAGCTTGTTTACCTCAATTATCGTCAATATGCAGAAAGAGGAAGGGGGCGACTGACCTTAGATGACCTGGAGAGGGTGTCCACAGCTCATGACTTCACATGGAGTCAGCAGGAATTGCTAGACATGATTCATCTTTTCAACAGAAGTCATACTGGCGTGGTTTGTCCCTTAATTCTCAATCGTGCGTTCAGTACAAAATTCAAAGTCATAATATGTTTTGTTCACCATTGCAAATGAGCTGGAGTAAGTTTCTGTGACCGCTCTGATGGTCAAGATTTTTACCCGATATCGTAGACAACATTGATTACGTGCTCGTATTGTGGGATTCCCCATAGCTGACAATACTATTCGCATTGGTTTGTGCAGCTTGATTTAGTGGATTTCAGAAACGTAGCCCATCGGTGTAACCTAATTATTTCGGAACGATAAATCTGCAGTGCTCTGTGAAAATCACCGCACTATTGACCTGCGAATAGTGATATACAAGAGGTAAAGCTGCTGCTGTCACCTTCAGCACTTGAAATCATTTCTTCATTCAACTCACGTCATTTTCTGTATGCATAGAACTTCAAGAATGTCACTGTAATTCAATTTGGCCTGATGAAACTTCCGATTTGCTCACAGCTTGGCGGCACAGAGTGGAGACCATAATCGTCGCAGCACTTTCAGACTTTTCTGGGCGATGAGATAACTAGTCAGTTTTGTGATAAAGTTTACCGGTCTGGCGCTTTATGTAGAAATAATTAGAGAATTTCATCGTCTTCTTGTTCTACTTGATGATTTAGCCAGATTTTGAGCAAATTTGTTGAAATTTTGCTGCATATTGCTGGAATTGTATTGTAGCTACCAAGTAACAAAATCATTATTCGAAACTCACCAGATTTGGTAGCTTCAACCAGATTTGTGAAGCTACCCCTTTGAACAACGAAAATGAAAAATGAAAGACTCTTCCACATGAAAGTCCATTGTGTCGACGAATTCCACCTTATTGTGCTGCACAAACGAGAAACAACTCCTGCTGAGAATTGTAAGAGACTCCCTTGTACGATCATCTTTCACTCTCTAGGCAATGAAGAAGAACTCTGGGCAGCTATACCGAAGCACTTTCAAAGAAGCACGCTTTCAAAGAACATTGAGATGTTTCCTTACTAAATGCACCATAAGTCCCCAAGATATTCTTGATTTACAAACCATTTTTCTTGTGGAAGGTTTAAGATTCATTCTTTCATAGCGAACGGTATCAGTCACTTCAAATCGATTTAACACAATTTTGGATTTGCTGAAGCATTCGAAACTTGGGGTGTACAGTTCATGGGTGTCTATGACACCTGATGCTGCAAAATTAGGGGAAGGATCCCTAAAGGCGAGCCCCTGAGTGTACAGATGCTGCGAGAGAAGGCGTTCAAGGAGATGGTGTTACTGGCAATTGAGCGGAGTTCAGGTCGATTTCTTGAGAGCGCATCGGCCGAGAAGGAGATCGCCATCCCGTATTCCACGTATTTCCACGCGAGCGGCGAACTCCGACACCTCCTTGACTGGCTCCGCCAACGCTCACAGCGCATCTGCCTGGCCACAATGGCCGCCGGGCAGCGCCAACCCACCACGAACAAAATGCGACACCGGTTAACGACGCAGTGCGGCGACGATCCTCGATGCACTTTGCTTCTCTGTGTCGGCCATGAGCTTCAACCGGCCTCGCTTCTCAGGTACTCACCCCCACTGCTCCACCAATTCTAAACCCTAAACCCTAAACCCTAAACCTTTCTCTATAGCTAAACGTGCTTTTTTGTGACGATAAGCTATCACTGCAGTTACCATGCAATTAGATATGCAAAATGTTTTCCCAGATACAGAATGAGGCTCCTGAATGAGAGCTAGTTTGCAGGCAATTGAAATCGCTCTTCTTCTATGTGGGCTCTCCGTAAAGCATTCCTAGGCACCTCGTTTCCACAGCACCTCACTTCCGAATTCAGATGTAACCTCCGGTGGTATTGCTCTTAGTATCATCTAATCGTGCAATTAGATATAGAAAGTGTATCCCAGATACAGAGTGAGGTTCCTGAATGTGAGTTCATTTGCAGCAGCTGAAATTGCACAATCTTTATATATTTCTGTGCACTTTTGTAATTTGTTATTATCAGGCACCTTGTTTCCACACCTCATTGTCGAATTCAGATACACTCACTCGTGGTGATGCTTTGATATTCATTTGATCATGCGATTAGATGTAGAACTTCCTCTCCAATTTCAGAATGAGGTTCCTGAATATGAGCTAGGGTAATTGCACTTCCTGTATATATTGCTGTGCACGTTCAATAAAATTTTACAGGGCACCTGGTTTTTTTACGCATCGCATTTTCGGAAATTGCCACCTAGATTCATTAGACGGGCAGTCTGGCCTCGTTGTGGCTCGGCTTGACTGGCTATGGATTTGACTGTTGACAGACATATTGACGTGCTTTGCTATCATTCTTTTGCAGATAAGCTATGTGTTGGAAGGGGAGACGCTGGAGGTGAGCTGCAACAATCCTCCCGTGCTGCTGAGTGCGATGCATCAGTCGGTGTTTTGCCTGCAACCACCGGGGGACAGCCCCACACGCCGATCCTTCTTCGACGCCATGCTCGTGGGATGTATTCCTGTCATCTTTCACAAAGAGGCTGCTTGGTCGCAGTAAGTCCACCATCTTCCTGAGCACGGTGCCAGCTTCTCCGTCTTCATCCCGGTAAGAAAATCACCCCAACTAGGTAGTGCCGATTAGCTAACGGGAGTTAGTTGTTGCTAAATGCCTGCACGGCCTCAGTTGTCATTGTGCAAATCGATGCTAACTGACTTCTAACGAGTTTAGATTCATTCCTGGAATTAATATTAATCCCAGAACATGTGCCCCTATGGTCGTGCAACTGGTTTCATGCAATTGGTTTGTGCAATTGGAAAGGTTCAACTAAACCCTACAACCACATGTAGCAGTCCTTCCACTGGTGCATTTTGCATCCTATAGTATTTTCCTAATTTTCGTAGGAGCCTAGTTTTAATTCCTTGATTTCGCATTACACTAATTGTACCTCTGCCAATAGCTTGAAGACCTAAACCCACTTGCACCATGTAACATACTGTTTGATGTATTGTGATTTTCTTGTTACCGTAGGAGCCTAGGTTTAACTCCATGATTTTGGACGAGTAAATTAACCGTACCTGTATCTATGGTTTGAAGTTCTAAACCCATTGCACCAAGTAGCATCACTGAGCTACTGGAGGTGTTGAGGCCCAGTAACTATCTTAATTTCTATGAGGAGTTATGCTTTCGTTCAAACAAAGAGGATTGCACGCAACCAACAATCGTTTGCAACTTGAACGATGCCTCATACCTATGTGTTTAACAAAGAATCATAGATATCAATGTCACCTCAGAATTACAGATGACGAGTTCAATTGCTGATGGCAGATGACGATGGCGAGCAAGAGTGAAGTCATCAACATCTTGAGCAAAGTGGGCGAGTCGAAGATCAGCGAAATGCAAGCGAACATTGCGAAGCTTATCCCTCGCATTCTGTACGATCGTCTGCAAGAGATGGGTCAGGAAACAATGCCACCACCAACGCTGGACGCATTCGACATCGCCATGGAGACTGTGCTCGGAAGGATCAGTTCGCTCACCCGCAATGAAACCTCTTCGCCTCGGATCTCTGTATCATAGGTACTGCACCACTCCAATCGCTCTGCACAAAAGTGAAATAACTCCGGCTTTCTTACGAAACATGCGTACATTAAGAGTAATATTTGTTCAAGGTTCCACATCAGCTATTTATTTGGGGGCTTCAAATCACCAGATTTCAACAACTATTTTCGTCCAACTACAAGCTTATAAGAAATTTCAGGAGGAGAATTTTGAGCCAAGTGGTTAGTCGTGTCTGAACAATCCATGCAGTAGTTTGCAATATTTTATTGAAAGAATCAGTAATTCACAAGATTATTAGCGCAGCTGGCTCAATGAAATTGTCAGGTACGTCAACACTTAAATTAGACATCGTTTGTGAATGCATCGATGCACCAAAATGGATTGCCAATTCTGCTTGGAAATTCTATTTTCTTTCTAACATAGATTGTTTCTAGAAACTATGAGTTTCGCACAACTTAGCATGGAGCTTGATAGGGGTTATGAATCCTTGGCCTGTTGGCGACCGACAGCTCTCTGGAATGTCATCGAACTATGAATGCACAGAACAATGAATTCAAGCACGTGCTACGGAAAGTACAGTAAGGAACATTCACCCCAATACTGATTTAAAATCTGACAAGAAGAGAGGGCTGGCCCAGCCATTCCTTTCGGGCTAAATCCTTGCATAAGAAATCATCGTACATTGAGTGATAAATCAATTGGATCTTGGTTTGGCTCTTGTTCCCAAAGTGATCTCTCTAGTGAGTTCCGTACTAATCTCCCTGTGAAAGCACATTCCTACATATTGGTTATAATGCATAAAGTGACGGAAATGATCCACAATGAGGGTGGCCAGAGATTTTCCAGCGTAGCACCAAAATTGAGCCAATACGTCTAGCAAGAAGCGTATCTATTTAAATGAAAGTGGAGTGCTGAATCCAGCACTATGGTGAAAAGAAACCGATGATATACATACTCATAGATTACAAACTAATGTGCCCACACAAAGGATCCCTTTGAAAAATTTTGAATTGCATCTGTCAAATGCCTTTGCGGGTGCGCACCTCAATGGGATGGCGTGGCCGGAGCGGTTTGACCGTTTATACTAGCGCTGCCGAGATTAACATCGCCGACGGGGGGGCCAATGCTACACCTATCGGTGTTGTGTAACGCAATTGCCTCCCTGAGCTTGGAGAGTTTGGAGAGGGAGCACGAGAAGCCTTCCAGGAGACCCTCGGACCCTCGGTAGAAGTGCAAATAGGGGAGCACTTTGATGTTCAAGCTCTTGCACATCGGCTTGTTGTCTTCGAAGTTCACCTTCACGAACTCCACGTCCAGATGCTCGGCCGCGAGTTTGCACAGCTTCGGGTAGAGCGCGCGGCAGGAGCCGCACCAGGAGGCGTAAAAGTCCACTACCACCAGCTTGTCCCCGGCGTTCGCGAGCGTGTCCACAAACTCCTGCGTGGAGTGCACATCGTGGAAGTTCACCCCGCCGTCCTTCTCCCACCACCGCACGCCGTCGCTGGTAGTCCCAGTCGCTGCTCGCACTCGCACCGTTCGCCGTGGCGGCAACCCCAAGGTCAATCCCTGCCCCAAACTGCCGCTCGTCGCGGATTTTTGCCACATTGCCAAATCTCTTCCTGTCCTCTGTTGCAATAATCTCAACCCTGTCAAACCCTTATTACTCTCCACCAATTCCCCCGCGCCTGACAACCGCACATCCACCCCTGCGCCGGCGTGCACGCGCATCACCATCGCCATCCCCACCCCGACCCTGCTCCACCACGAACCCAAAATCACCAATCTCGAACCCTGGAAATTGTCGCTCGAAATCCCACGAATTCGCAACTGACCTACCAGACTTCCATCACCACAACCCTAAGTCGTCGCGATCTCCAAAAACCCACTTGCACGAAAGCATAAACGCAAGAGACCGCAGAAACCCAACTAAACCGCAAATCTCGAAGAGATGTCTTCGAATCCCGAATCCCGAATCGCTCGAATTGACAACCAATCTACTGAACTGGCTCAGTCATCTGCCATCTGTAGCAGCTTCAATTCACCAGAAACTCCGACTACAATTGCAGAGGCTACGATTTTCCGAGATTGAGTGTAGAGAGGTCTAGTGAAGGTCGCCGCGGACGTTGGTGTGGCGGTTGCAAAGCCTAGAACATGGAAATGCGTGATGGTGCCATGGCAATTCTGACGGTTGCGCTGCGGAGACAGAAAAGCAGGCGGCGCGAGAGGTGCGTCCAGCCAGCCGCCAAACGCGGCTATCGGGTCTTCAGATATGCCGGTGCCACAGTCAAAATTAAAGTCAAAATAATTTTCTAATTTTTGGATTCATTAAAACTTTGTAATTCAATAACTTTCACACCATACGTCCAAATGTGCCAAAACAAAGCCCGTACACCCCTCCTCGCCAAGGGCTTTCCAATAATACTTAGCATGCGATTGGGGGATGCATTGTCCAAGAGATCTCCATGTAACAAACAAAACAAACAAACAAACAAACAAATAAACAAAGCAAACTCTAGTAGAAAACCGGGCCCGATCTATTGTTTTGGTCGCGTTGATCATCAATTCATTTTTGTTCATGAACAAAAATCTGTTGATGATCAACGCGACCAAAACAATATTGAAGCAATTTTTGACATTTTATGTTTGGAGGTTAGGCTATTTGAGATAGGGTGTATTTTAATTCTTGTATTACACTTCTTCACATCCTATTTCTGGGGATTTAGGATGAATGGTTGGTGGAATTTTCTCTTTCCTTTTTCACATCCTAATTTTTATGGTAAGGCACTTTGGGTTCTTTTCCAAGAGTATTTCTTTTTGCACCCTATTTTTTTTGGTGACACTTTTCTTGGTGGGCAATATTCCTAAACCCTTACAGACATATAATTTTTTGGGGCCTATATTATGGTATTGTATTATTACTTATACTAGCCATATGAGGACAAATTTTTTTGGGCTATTTTCTTTATAATGGAAATAAATGAATTGCAAA
This sequence comes from Neckera pumila, assembly GCA_963969595.1. NCBI lineage: Eukaryota > Viridiplantae > Streptophyta > Bryopsida > Hypnales > Neckeraceae > Neckera > Neckera pumila. The sequence continues at coordinate 47,857,523 of OZ018408.1, read as the reverse complement.
ATAGATCAGGCCCAATTTTCTACTAATGGAAACAAATAGCCTATCTTAAGGGTATTGATTGATGATTGTATTTCTTTTGCTGGGTTTCTTTTTCTTTCTAGCTTAAATTGACATGCTCGTCAAGGGTGGGCATCCTCAATAGACTTTGGGATTTGCCCTGCCAAATGTAGTAACTAGCTTTTCATTGTAATTTGCAGCCTTCTCATTAGAATTTGAAATTTCTATCATTGGAAGCACATTCAAAAGCACTTTGAATAGATACAAAAAAAATCCAAATTTAGACATTGGACAAATAAAATAAATCACTAGAAGAGCCTGAAGGTCCTTTGCAACTATTCTGTATTTAGTGGTATTTGATCAAAAAACAATGAGCAAATACTTTTTGGTTCAAATAGTAGAAAGTTCAAGTTTTTCTATTGATTTTTTGGTGCTGATTTGGTTCATTTTTCTGCTGATTTGGACAATAATTTCTTGATTTGGATAGATTAGTGTCCAAATCAACAGAAAAGTAAATCAAATTAACACCAATAAATCAACAAAAAAACTGAATTTTCTAATAGTCAAAATAATTTAATGATCATGATAGAATATAAATAATAATGTATCACAATTGATATATTAAACTTGGGATTAAACCACAATTGAAGAGTTATAAGGCTAAATACAGGCCATACATAAGGACCTAAAGGGCCTATTAAGGGACAAAAGCTAGCTAAAGACAAAAATTATTGTGATCTTGGCAAATCATGGTTATCAAAGCACATTTCACTCCAGAATTATTGTGCTACTACCAAAAATTCAATTTAGCTTATGTTATAAGTTATGTAGTGGGGAGTCCCTCCTAATAAATGAACCAAAAAGCTACAATTTGAGTTTTAGAAATTTCAAAGGACAGAGTACATCCTTTGGACCATTTAGAGGCTGAAATTGAGGTCAAACTCCATTTTTGCTTATTGTGCCATAACTTTTGCATGATGGAACCTCAATTGATGGAGCGAGGGTTTTGAAATTCAAAGTGACTCCTAGTTCCTTCACCGTTTTCAAAATTCTAGGGCAACGTACATATCAATACTAACAGCTGAAACTTGATTCTAGAGCTCAGAGAGTGCACTATATAGAATGTTTGTTGGTAGGGGGCGTTCAAGCCCCTATTACATGGGGCTATGTAGGTACATTTTGTGGATTTGTATAGGGCTTTATTTACCTAAATTTCTAAACTCTTCTTATTTCAGGTACCCTATATTCCATTAAAAAAAAAATTTGGTGCTATTTTGTGTACCGTATGTTCATTATAAATCCAAAAGTTGCCAAAAAAATTTGAACACTTTATGGGTACTTTAGATTGATATTGATCACTAAAAATTATGCACACAAAATATAGGAGTGAAAACAAAAAGAGAAAAATCAGAAGCTAGTTGCAATGAAATTGAAATACCTTCAAAAACAAAGTATATTGAAGCATTAAGTACTTCCAAATTCAAAGTAATTTGAAGTAGAGGCCACTTCAATGAAGCATAACAAGAAGATTGAAACTAGGAATTTGTTGCAATGAGAATGAAATACTTGCAAATACAAAGTAGATTGAAGCACTAAGGACTTCAAATTTAAACTAATTTCAAACACAAGCCACTTCAAATAGTAAGTACATGCAAGCAATGAGAAATTGTAGACTGTAACTAATGCTTCAAAATTGCACATTCTAAATCCAACTGAGTGGAAGGAAACGTTCTCAATCCCCACTATGAACTGCTACAATAAGTCAGAAATATGCCAGGTAAAGGCTGGTCCCAATTAGACACAAATCGTTTAAAATTTTTCATTAACTTGGTCATAATTGCATTTGGGATCCTTCTCAGAATCTTAGGATATATTTTTCAAATTTTCATATTTTTTTAGACAATGCTGTTGTAGAAAAAAATTTAATCCAAATTGCAGTATTTTTTTCCAACTTTCATTCAATCTACATGTATTTTTACCATTCTAGAGATGCTATTTTATTTTGAATATTTTCCTAAATTTTAGGACCAAAGTAATTATAGTACCCCTCATTTGATTGCACCTAAATTCTAAAAAAATGGGTGTGCGCTCTCTGGGTCCTAGAGTACCTTCTTTGGAGTCTACTTGCAATTATAAGCCATAGACCTAGAACCTTGATTGATTTTCAAAGTTCATTTTTTTCTGTAGTAAGAAATTTGAATCTTTCATTTTATTTAAACTATTGAATTTTAGACTGGCATCTATTGTATTAGGTCAATTCAAAGACTATATTATAGGTTATTTGTGTAACTCATTTATTGTTTATAAACCAAGTGAAAAAAATCAAGCAACTTCTAAAGGATTTTGACCCTTCTTGGCTTTTACTAGACATGGCTACTATTGAAGCTTTTAGAGCTCAAATGAGACAAGACTTCTTATATACTATGAAACCCAACTCTAGCAACAAAACAACTCAAATGAATTGGTTTATGCCTCTGTACATCTGTTTGCAATTGTAGATGATATCCATAGGATACAAACCCTCTTTATCTTCAAACATATATCACTGAAGTTATTGTCTTCTTTAATGGACAAGGGAGAGGATGAGAAGATAACTATGGGAGCAAATGTAATAAAATCCATTGTTGTTCCTATGTCAATGCTCTTCAAATACCCTATAGGACAATCTAATCAACATGCCAATTTTCAATATAACAAGTTAAGCTTAAACCATGATTGAATATGGAAACAAGTCAATCAGATTGACAACAGCGAGACTCTCACATTTGAGTATGAAATGGGCAATTGGCAACAACAAATTCAAGTAGAATGCACCTAGCCACTTTTGTCTTTGAGAACTGAGTTGGAGATATCTGCTCAATTCAAAAGCTCTAGAAGACTTTTTTATATAAGGGTCACTGCACTTCTGCACAACTAAGGCGGTAATATGGATTGTACAACAATGACAACAAATTTTGGATTTACACCTGTGACAGCTATAGCAACCAATCCTACGCGGCAATCTGAGGTGGCATGCATTCCCAAACCAACAATTTTAGCACTAGGGTTACTAATTATTGTTGCAATCAACAAGAAATTTGCTCACATATAGTGGTTGGATGAAAATTCAAAAATCAACCAAAAACGTGGATTTAAAGAAAAAACCCGTGAGATTTGTAATATTGATTGCACCATCTCACTTTAAATCTCCTTGCTACATCAACTCTTTATTGTAAGAAAAAACACAAAGATTTTGTATTCCAATGAAAAGAGGACACAAACAAGTACAAGGAAGAGGTGAAAAACCCAAGCAAGGGGTTGCCCTCTTATACTACTCTACTAAAAGGTGCCATGACTAACCTTATGGGTTATATCAACATAGAAGGCTGCCCCTCTCTAATATCACACTGTCCCTCTCTAATATCACGCTGTCCCTCTCTAATAACACCTTGGTTGGCTACAAACAACTCCTAACTAAAGTCACTCTCTAATTTCAACACTCCCACTTTGTTTGTTGCCAAACAATTGTCAAACCCATCTCTATGCGAAGAACTTCATGGTGAGGCTTTGCAAGAGCCTTGGTAAGCACATCCGCTACCATGCGCTTTGTAGGTATGTACCTCATTTCCATCACATTGCTTTCAACCTTCTCTCAAATGAAATGGTGTTGGATGTCAATATGCTTACTCCGAGAATGATAAGTCGGGTTCTTTACTAAGGCAATGGCGCCTTGATTGTCACACATGATAGGTGTGCTTTTCTCTTGCTCAAGGCCAACATCACTCAACAACTATCTTAGCCAGATCGCCTCTCTTGTGCCTTGACTAATGGCCATATATTCTGCCTCGGTGGTAGACAATGCAATAGTGGGTTGCTTCTTCAAATTCCACGAAATGGCACCATCTCCAAGCATAAACATATAGTCCGATGTAGACCTGCGATCGCTTGCATTTCCAGCCCAATCTGCATCACAAAAGCCTACCAATGCAAGACTCTTGCCTCCAAGGACCAATTTGGCCTCCAATGTGCCCTGGAGGTACCGCATGATCCTCTTCACCATGGCCCAATGCTTTGGACCGCTCTTGGCCATATGTTGGCTCACCACACTCATAGGAAATGCAAGGTCGGCCTTTGTGGCTACCATGGCATATATTAAGCTCCTCACTGCAGCTTTGTATGGCACATCTTGCATTTCCACCTTCACAGCTTCATATTCCTTATCCGTGAGCTTTTTCAACTTCGAATGCACATTAAGTGGCGTGCCAATGGCCTTGCACTCTTCCATATTGAAGCGCTTCAACACCTCTTTAATGTACTTGCTTTGGCTCATGGTAATGGTGCGTGTCGCCCTTTGCCTTTGAAACTCCACGCCAAGGCAATAGTGTAGCTCACCGAGGTCACTCATGTCATACTCGCTCTTCAACATAGCTTTGACCTCCTTCATTATCTTCATGGTGTTTGTCATGATGATCAAATCATCCACATAAACGATGATAATCACCAAGAACTCGTTTATTTGGTTGATGTAAAGAAAATGGTCCGCGTGACTCCTTTTGTAACCTGCCTTTGCAAATAAGGCATCTATATCCATATACCATGCTCTCCCTAATTGTCTCAATCCATAGATGGCCTTTTTGAGCTTACACTTTAGTTGCTCTCGCCCTTCTTGAACAAAATCCTTGGGTTGGTCCATGAAGATGACCTCCTCAAGGTGTGGATTGAAAAACGTCGTGACGACATCCATTTGGTGCATCTCCAAGTCCATGGTTGCCCCTATGGCCCCCATACATCGAATGGTGCAAAACTTGGCCACCGGTGCAAAGGTCTCATTGAAGTCCACCCCCTTGACTTGAAAATATCTCTTAGCTACCAATCTGGCCTTGTAGCGCACAATGTTGCCCAAGGCATCTCTCTTAGTGCAAAACACCCACTTGCATCCAATACTCTTGCGATCGGAAGGAAGGGAAGAAAGTTCCCATGTACCTTTACTCATAAGCAAGACACTCTACTTGCATGGCTTGCTCCCACTTGCCTGCATCCGCACTTCTCATGGTTTCCTCCATGGTATTTGGATCTCTCACAAATGCTACATTTGCACGCTCCACTTGGTGTTGTGACAAAACGTGGTTCATCCACCATTCTCCAGGTGGCCTGCGCTCTCTCGTGGGATATCTTGGCTCCTGAGACGTCTTTCCTTCACCACCATCATCACTTGGAGCTACACTCACTTTCTTCTTTGGTGTTAGTGTTGTCACCAGCTCGTCTTCGTCTTCTGTTATTACTTCTTGCAAACTTGAAGATTTGTCCACCTCAAGGTCTTTATTGCTCCTACTTGGACACATCTCCAAAGACTCGCTACCCTCCCTCTTATATTTGATGAAGGTCACATCTCGACTCTTAAAGATCTTCTTAGTTTCCAAATTCATAAGCCGATGAGCCTTGGAGCCTTTCCAATAGCCCAAAAATAAGCACTTGATGCCCTTGGCATCAAGTTTGGATCGCTGAGGGTTCAAATCCAAGGCATAGGCCATACATCCAAAGATGCGCATGTGGCCAATGTTAGGCTTTCTTCCACTCCATGCTTCTTGCGGTGTCATTAATGCTACCACACTTGTGGGACACCGATTGCATATGTATGCTGCATTGGATACAGCCTCCGCCCAAAACTCATATTTGAGGCTTTGTGCATGCAACATCGCTCGAGCCATCTCTACAAGCGTACGATTGGCACGCTCCGCTACACCATTTTGTTGTGGAATGTGTCGCGCTGAAGTTTGATGTTGAATGCCATGCTCCCTCATAAAGGCCTCAAATGCCTTGGACATATACTCACCGCCATTGTCCAATCTCAATACCTTAAGCTTATGACTACTCTCATTCTCTACAAGGGCCTTCCAGGCTTTGAACCTCTCAAACACCTTACTTTTGCATTTGAGCATAAACACCCACACTTTTCTCATAAAGTCATCAATGAAGGTAAGGAAATATCTTGCACCACCTATAGAAGTGGTCTTCATGGGGCCGCATACATCGGAGTGCACAATCTCCAATACCTTAGCTGCCCTCATTGCTCCTTCGGTTGGGAATGGTTACCTCGCTTGCTTGCCTTTAATGCAAGCCTCACACGTCAAATCGCAAGCGCTTTTCTTCACTTGCATACCATCCACCATGCTTGGAAGAGCCTTTACACTCTTTACATTTAGGTGCCCCAATCTCTTATGCCAAAATTCCACAGTATCTTGCACCATTGCATCTTGAGCTACACAAGCCCAACTTGAATCATTCACCGTTTTGAACTCAAGTTGGTATAAGTTGCCTTGCTTGAGTGCCAAGACAATCAACTCTCCATTTGGTGCCCCCAAAATACAACCTTGGTTGTTGAATTGCACCTTCAAGCCTTGTAACACCAACTTGCTCACCGAAAGCAAATTGGCATGTAACTTGGACACATGCAATGCATCTTGAATGCGAATCTTCTTCATCACCCCCTTGACATTGATCTCCACCACAATGCATTCCATGCCAATGGCCTTCACCATGCCATTGTCACTTAAATACACCTTGCGGTTGCTAATGGGTTGGTAGGTGAGAAAAGCTTGTCTCTGTGGTGTCATGTGTTGCGTGGCCCCGAATCAATAATCCATTTGAACATGTTGCGGTCATTATAGCCATCACTTGTTGCAAATGCAAAATCCTCCTCCACTTCAGTGACTGTCGTTTTGTTGGCACTCTCTTTCTTAGACTTCCAACAATTCCTTGCAAGGTGACCGGGTTGACCGCAATTGTAGCATGTACATATCTCTTTGCGTGGTTGAGAGGCCTCTCCTTTCTTGTGTTGTGAAATAAGAGCTGTCCCTCCTTTGTTAGATTCATTCTCTTTCCTCTTGGATACCTTGTGCATCAACCTTGCCGTCACATACTCAAAGGTGAGCTCCTTCATGGATCTTGTCTCCAAAGCCGTAATGAGATATTCAAAAGAAGTGGGTAAGCTCTCAAGAAGAGTCATGACAATGTCTCCATCCGTCAGAGGTGTCTCCAAGCAAACAAGTTGGTCCGCCAGCCCTTTGACCTTGTTGATGTGGTCAAACATGTCTTCTCCTTCTTGCATCTTGTACGTGAAAAACCTGCGACGAGTAAAGAGAATATTGGACAAACTCTTAGTCTCATGGATGTTGCAAAACACCTTCCATGCTTTTGTCGGTCCCTTGCAAGATTAAACGTGTGCAAGTTGCCTATCCACAAGATTGCAAGCAATCATGGAGAAGGCCTTCTTCACCCTCCTCTCGTAAGACTTCTTGGCCTTGGGATCAGCATCAGAAGGAGGAGGCTCTTCGGAGTCTTCTACAGTCTCCCACAAGTCCTTCTACGCCAAAATCATCTCCATCTTGAACTTCCACAAGCCAAAGTTCTCTCCATTGAACGTGTCAATGATCCGAACACCCTCTCCCTCACCTGTGGCCATAGTGCCACGTCTCCCACTCTAATAAAGTTCTCAACAACTCAAATGAACCCTCAATGGCTCTCAAATCTTACAACCAACACTCAGGTGGTTGCAATCTCTCCAATGTGACTCCAAATGATCACAACAATTCAAATCAGCCCTCAATGGCTCTCAAATCTCACAACCAATACTCATGCGGTTGCAATCTCTCCAATGTAACTCCAAATGATCACAACAACTCAAATCAGCCCTTCAATGGCTCTCAAATCGCACAACCAACACTGACGTGGTTGCAATCTCTCCAATATGACTCCAAATGATCACAACAACTCAAATCAGTCCTTAATGGCTTTCAAATCCCACAACCAACACTCACGTGGTTGCAATCTCTCCAATGTGACTCCAAAGGATCACAACAACTCAAATTAGCCCCTCAATGGCTCTCAAATCTTACAACCAACACTTAGGTGGTTGCAATCTCTCCAATGTGACTCCAAATGATTACAACAACTCAAATTAGCCCCTCAATGGCTCTCAAATCTCACAACCAACACTCACGCGGTTGCAATCTCTCCAATGTAACTCCAAATGATCACAACAACTCAAATCACCCCTTCAATGGCTTTCAAATTGCACAACCAACACTGACGTGGTTGCAATCTCTCCAATGTGACTCCAAAAGATCACAACAACTCAAATCAGCCCTTCAATGGCTCTCAAATCTCACAACCAACACTCACGCGGTTGCAATCTCTCTAATATAACTCCAAATGATCACAACAACTCAAATCAACCCCTCAATGGCTCTCAGATCTCACAATCAACACTTACGCGGTTGCAATCTCTCTAATGTGACTCCAAATGATCACAACAACTCAAATCAACCCCTCAATGGCTCTCACATCTCACAACCAACACTCACGCGGTTGCAATCTTTCCAGTGTAACTCCAAATGATCACAACAACTCAAATCAGCCCCTCAATGGCTCTCAAATTTCACAACCAACATTCACAATAAAAATAACACTTGATGCAAAAAAATAACTTTCCAAAGAATAAGATCTTGCTAAAAAACTTCAAAAACGACCTCCAACTCCACTTGCTCTCAACTTCAGCAGTGCGCCTCCAACACGCCTTTGCAAAGCAATCTCACCTCTAATAGCAACTCACATGAGTGGGCCCATAACCTATTGTAAGAAAAAACACAAAGACTTTGTATTCCAATGAAAAGAGGACACAAATAAGTACAAGGAAGAGGTGAAAAACCCAAGTAAGGGGTTGCCCTCTTATACTACTCTACTAACAAGTGCCATGACTAACCTTATGGGTTATATCAACATAGAAGGCTGCCCCTCTCTAATATCACACTGTCCCTCTCTAATATCACGTTGTCCCTCTCTAATAACACCTTGGTTAGCTACAAACAACTCCTAACTAAAGTCACTCTCTAACTTCAACACTCTTCTCTACTTTCTTATTTGTATAGTGCGTTAATTTGAGTAGAGTGATTGTTTGTTTGCAATCATTGAGCAATTGTTTGTGAGTGTATTTTGAGTTTCGGCAACAGTGTGTTTTGAGTTTTTCCATTTCAAAAAATGCATTTTGAATTTTGAATTACTTTGGTTTTTGTTTTGAATTCTTGGAAGATGTTAGAAATTGGTTGTAGGAATTTACATAGCAGTGGAAATTGTCTTGTGTAAGCTCTCAATTCATCACTTGAGATTCATAATTTTCTTTTTTTTGTAATTGTGCAATTTAAGTTATAAAAAGATACAAAAAGACCAAAAAAGAGTGGAAGATCAAATTAGAATTATTAAATATCCATGTAGCATTTGGTCAATAATAGGATTTTTCCCATAAAAGATCCTAAATCCTGCTTGTAAATAAGTTAGAAACCAAGAAGTAGTGGGAATACAAAAATTTGAGGGTTTTATCCAAAATAGCCTAAAATGACGTGCTTGTGACTCTACCTGGCTTAAAGTAGTTCGAGGGAAGTCTAGATAAGTCTTTGGATAGATTCCCCCAAAGAAATTTCAGTATTCCCATCCCACAATTGAAATAGTAGAAACCCCAAAATGTTAGCTTGCAGGAGTTATCTTCTCAAGATGGGCCAGTGGAGGAATTTGCGGCTGCCAGATTGTGCTCTTAGTTTGGAAACATGCCAAGAGGTCAAAAGCAAAATCCATTTGCCAAGATTCCCTCGCATGTGGAAGATTTTCTGACTGCCGGTTACTTTAAAAGAGATGGAATTTCCATCCAGACCAGCGTGTGCGGGGTTAAGATTTATAAACTTGCACATCTTTTGGGAAACTCCATGAGAGGTTCCCCGAGAAGTTTCAAAATTTTCCGACTTAGGGAAATCCTTTCCGGACAGTCAACTACTTAAACCAACAACGGAAAATTCATGGAAATTTTCCATGTTGCGGTAAAATCTCACAAAAAATTAGAATAGCTTTTTTTATATTAATAATGCGTTTTGACAAGTTTCATGGCGTTTCCATAGCGGAAGGTGGTCCAATCAGCGACATTCTTCCAAATTAACCACGTGGCAAGATTTGCGTGAAGTTGACCAGTGTCTTGAGAGCGTACAAAGTCAAAATCAAGTCAACAAGGGGTCTTTTTTTACCTCCTCAAACATTCTTGACAACCCTAGCTAGTTACTTTAGTCAGAAAAGGCCAACTCCAAAATCTAGATGTTTACCCTTTTACTGGCCTCAGTTAGCGCTAACCTAAGAGAGGTTTTAGATGTTGGAATAGGGGGTGGGAGGGCTTTAGGACTAAAAATGGTCTTCTAAAGTCATTGGCGCAATCTGTTTGATGTTTCAAGGCAAACTCAAAAAGATACAACGTTGGACTGGTGTAAAATCCAAATGCTATGAAAATCTTAAAGATAAAGATGAAAATCTAAATTGATAAGGTTACTAAGGTTATTTGAGGGAGGTGGGCCTCTTGGTAAACCTATGAAAGGATGCTCATTTTCCTCTCACCACCTCCACTCTTGTTTTGGATCTGTGGATCCAACTTATGTTGGATTTTTTGGTGTTTTTGAGCACTTTGTACTTTGTTGTTGTTGTTCAATTTTCAGCTTTTGAAGGGCTTGGGGGTCCTTCTATCTTGTTGTGTACATTTGTTGTGAGTCATTTGGCCTTATTTTGAGCATTTTAGGCATTTAAATATGTAAGTTGAAGGGCTTTGCGGTTGGAATACTAACTTGTGATATGAAAGCCCGTTTGAGTCCAGTACCAATCCTAAAGATACCATCCACCATACCTTGGCAGTGCCACCTTGGGGGGCCTTTAGCGTCTAAGTGTATTTTGTATTAACCCGTTTTGTATAAATCCATTTGTTGTACTAACCCACGATTCTTGTACTCTCCCTCGGTTTGGAGGGTTGTCTTCTTCTAATGTGTCTCATGTTGTATGGCTTACACGACGATACGGCAAAGCTTTGACTTAGTAGGATAGATAGAAGTCTTTTTATTTCACCTTCCCGACGATACAGCAAAGCTTTGCCTTAGTAAGATAGATAGAAGTCTTTTTATTTCACTTACCCACAATACGGCAAAGCTTTGACTTAGTAGGATAGATAGAAGTCTTTTTATTTCACTTACCCACGATACGGCAAAGCTTTGACTTAGTAGGATAGATAGAAGTCCATTTATTTCACTTATCCATGATACAGCAAAGCTTTGACTTAGTAGGATAGATAAAAGTCTTTTTATTTCACTTACCCACAATACAACAAAGCTTTGACTTAGTAGGATAGATAGAAGTTTTTTTATTCACTTACCCCATGATATGGCGAAGCTTTGATTTAGTAGGATAGAAATGTATTGTTAAAAATAGGGAAGTGCCCTCCCCTTTTTTTCTTTGGAACTAAGTCCGGTGCTTAGTTTCCAAACATCCACGGGACAGGTTTCACTTGGTTTCCAAACATCCAAAACAAAAAAAATTCATTAATCACGCTGGCAACAGTTGCTAGTACTAGCAAGCCAGGCTAGCAGTGGGCCAGCAACCGGCACTAGCAGCTGGGCTAGCAATTAGTATTGCAGCCGAGCACCGCAACCGGGCCAGCTCCAGCAGACGGGCCAAACTTTTTTTTTTTTTTTTTTTGGTTCTTCCCTAATTAAGGGAAAACTAAGAAATTAAGAGGAAAAAAAGGGAAAAACAAAGAAAAGCTTAAAGTAGGTCTAGGATTAGATAGGAGTAGGTAGAATAGATAAGATGGAAGGGAAGTAAGATTAAATAGAGTAGGAATTGTTTAAAGAGGAAAAGGGAGTGGAAACTAGTAGAACTAACACAAGCATAATCACAAGCAAAAATTACTACTTGGCCGCACACACACTCACACTCCATGAGGGCCTCATACACTTGCACACCACCTCTCTTCCAACCACACAAGTACAAAATAAGAGGAAAAAAGATGACAAAGAAAAAGGGGACAAAGAAGATATATAGAGTTTTTGGTTAGAATTAGGTAGAGGTAGAAATGAGATCTCAAGAATTCTAATGACCGTTAGAAGAAGGATTAGAATGACACAAAAGGCAAAGGTGTTAGTGTAAGAAGCACAAAAGAACGTGCCGTTAAGGTGTAAGAACATTAGAAGAAAAAGTCGTTGTGTAAGGGAACAATGTAGAAAGAAGGAGGAAGAGTAAGGAAAATAAGAAGGAAGCTACACTAGATCTACTACTCCTCCCCAAATCTTCCCCAAACTAAAAATCACTCAAGAAATTGCACAAACATCAAGAGAGGAAAAAATGGCGGAAGGAAGGAACCTCGACAATGTCAACCATGACCTACAATACAAAGTGGGCCGCTAAAACCCCGCCTTTCCTTGTCTAAATCTCTCTTAATTAACATAATTAATATAGGGCCGAAAATTAGGGTAGCTCAGACTACAAGTCAGATCATATTTTCCATAGAAGTAGGAGGAAGAGGTCTAGAGGTTTCCAGAAAGATAGCATATGTCCAATTCCGAGTTAAAAGGAGAAAGTTACAAGCGGATGAAGTTTAACATGAAAATTGGATGAATCTACCCAAAATTCATCCAAAAGGATAAAAATCTAAAAATCTAAGAAGTAGGGTCCATTTAGAAGGGAAAATAAAAGTCAACCTAGGAATTTAAGTCAACAATAATTAGTGGACGAAGTTCCAACCGTAACTTACCAACCAACTTTCATCCATCAATAATTTAGGTTGGTAAAAGTAAATCCATAAGTGAAATAGTAATTTAAGAAGGGTAATATAAACTTCAAGCATAAAATCAACCAGGACCAATAAAATCCAAGGAAGTCTTACCTATGGGATAAAATAGAGTTAACCAGGTGAATTAGGATAATTTAATCCAATAAAAATTTAGGGTTGGAATTAGCTAGGGCAACCCAAATCAGGCCTTGAGTAAAAATATCAAGTGAAATTAAAAGCGGGAACCAATAGGAAACCATGGATGAAGTTTGATGAATCAAGTAGCAATCAAACTTCATCCGCACACAACTTTTGCTAGGAGCGTTCAATTCTAGTGAACTTTAGGTTTTTGGAAATGGCGTAAAATCCTCTACCATCTAAAAACAACTAAAAAATCAGAATATAGCTTAGAAAATCCAAGACCCTTGCAGTTCAAATAGTTAGGACACCTTAGTTACGGGTAGTCATAGGATACAATGATTGAGTCTTTTCTTGCAAGAAGTTTGAATGTTTAGCGATTAGAAAAAATCCATTTCTTGGAAGGCACAATGGACCAATGTTTAGGCACCCACTTAGGATAGAATTTTGCATCAAAAACTAGAACCTGGTTGTTTATGATTATTTATCAAGAGTGGGTAAATAAATGCCCACATCTTGTTCACACAACTGCTTCAACAACTTCAAGTCAGAGCACTGAAAGTAAGTACAATTTGCCTCTACTTGTCAATTTTTGATCTTTTATTTGCTGAAATTCTTTTATGATCGATTTATACTTTTGTTGTAGTACTTGCGTATGAATTACAAAATGCCTCTTCTAAATGGTTTTATAGAACACCAAATTTAAGCTAAGCCCACTGTCAATTTAGAGATTGTAAACTTGAATGAACTCGATAGTTTGGTCTCGACAAAACACCAAGCTTGTCACAACGATTAGGTGTTGGGGTTGCATCTTCTTTTAAGAAACCTTTACACTACTAGTGGGATTCAATAGAGCACATAATTTGACATTGATTGATGATTCAATTTGTAGGTGCGCCTTGCCATCTAATGTGTGTGACTAGTCAGAGGGGGAAAAAGAAGATGCCATCTACATCGTCTGCACCTCATCAATCAAATTAGACCCAAGTAGAGATCTTTGCACTAATTCGTGCCAAGTGTGAGAAGTTCTTTGACAAGTTGGACAATGTACATGAGCTTAATCTCTTGCCACTATAAGCCCCATCTTTTTGTAGGCAATCGTTTTTTGACATGTTGATGTCTAGTGTGATAGTTTTGCATGTCACTGGGGATGTCATTTTTTCTTGTCATGGTTTACATGCAAAAAATATTGAAAATCTCAAATAACATGGTCCATTGATGTCTTTATATTTTTTAGTACACATCCAAGAGGACATGGATCAAATGGCCCTTCAAATTTTGCCATTTGGCTACCACGTTAGCGCCACGTTAGCAACGGAGGCCACATGTGAGTTTTTTCATCTGGACTATTGGTGACATGACGTGTCCGCTAAAAAAGTGACGTGACATTTACTAAGGATGACTTGGCAAGCCTAGTCAGCACAATTTTAGGCCGTCCCAACGCATTTTTAGACTTTTTTTGAAATGTCAAATTAGACGTCCAGATGTTATTTGGGATGTCAACTTAGATGTCCAAATGTTTTGCAATGTCAACTTAGATGTTCAAATATTTTGCAATGTCGTCTCAAACATCCGCATTCCATTATGAACACCTCTCAAAAAGTCTAATATAATTCAAATGAACCAAATAATGTCACCTTTAATATTCATGTGATTAAATGCACTGTTCAATATGATATTAATATGGATACACATGTGTCCTACATAATGCACATGCGCATTTTATAATATCCAATGCAAACATAATTATGTCCAATATAGCATATCATATACAATATTCCATATATGGTACACCATATATAATACACCAATACACCATACACACATCATATTTGGCAAATACATCACATGGCTTTAAAAGCCACTTATTGTGACATATATAGAAACTTAGGACAAGGTGAGCCCTCTATACAAGTGAAGTGCTAGGAGGTAGGACAAACTATATGGGATATATAAAACATAAAAACTGTATTATATGTAAAAGTTGCACGAGGATATTGTGGAAGACATGCAAGATGTCCCAATGGACATGTTGGTGTTGTTCACAACATTTGCGGAGAGACATCTATACTAGTGAAGTTATGTGCAATATGATTACAACCTCTATGCACTACAACAAAGGGTGAGAATGCTCCTTACTTCTCAAGCATTGTTGTGTGAGAAATGCAGTGCTTACTTCTACGTAGTGCACTAGTTCCAATTCTTATGCAAATTCTAATGGTATTTAATTAGCTATTTTTTGGAGCACAAGGTCAACTTTAAAAGCAATTATCAAGAGGCAGGAGTACAACTTTTGCATATTGCGCGCAGTATGTGTTTGAAGTCATTGCTATGTGTACGGTCACTTAACATAATTGTATATGCTGTATTCATTATTGTCCACAAGAATGCTCCAAACAAAATTTTGAAATTCCTAGTCAGAGTTCAATGTATGAATTCTGAACAGTAAACATTGTAGTGTCAAATGTGTTCGCTTTCCTTAAATCCCTTGTTTGGCTTGTACACTTCTAATTCGTATGCACTATTGGATATTGAGAAAGAAGTGGCGATTATTGAAAGTTACAAACAAACTTCTTGTGAGCCCTTTAGTTCTTCCTCCAATGTCCTCTACGTTTTATCCGAATGCAAAATAATGCATATTGATATTCTCATTGATGTCACTAATAGGGATAAGTAAGTTTATAGGATATCTGTGAAAACGTTTGCGGATGTGGGCGGCAACACCCATGACTATAGTGTATAGAAGATTAGAAGGGCATGTCTCTAACAAAGAACAAGCATAACATTAGGATAGTCTCATGCTAGGGACGACATCATCTTGTCCATTGATGTCTTTATAAATGTGTAGACTTCAAGTTGGATGTTTGGAAAGACATGCCCGAAGGTGTGGCAAGCACCCCAACATATTGACATAGCATGCCACGTCAGCATGTCAAATAGAATAGGCAATCTTTTTTTTCCCGGATACACCATTTAGCTACCCTTCTTCATTTTTTTTACTTTGGATAAATTTTTTTAATTGAAGACCGTAGTCAAAATCATTGACTTATCCAAGATCAAAACAACCTCACACGTTGACGTAGTAGTCCACGTTTTTGTAGATGCCATGAAAAATGGATGCAACACGTTGTTCGCGTCCAAGAAAACATCATTGTCCACCAAAGTATCACCATATTTTCACATAAATCAGTGGATGCTTAGCTAGACATCCAAGGAAATCCCCCAACGAACTGTAGATAGCGTGATGTTTCATTGGACATCTATGTCCAAGGACTAACACTAGAAAAAACAAGGGTTTCTTATAGTGTGGTGAGCCTTCAAGTTAGCACTTTGGACTTTGGGTTTATTTTTTGCAATTTATGTTAGTTTTTAGTCATATTTTGTGCAAATGGCATGGATTAAGTAGTTGAGAGGGATTTGGTAGAAGTTCCTACCAAGTCAATGAGGAGTCTTCCTAAAATCATGGAAAGTACAACATATTGTGCCTTTCATGATTAAGGCCTCAATTTAGAACTTGAGAGAATAGATTAGCCTTTTCGAGAGAAGTGAGGAGGTGAGAGTTAGTCAGTTCTAGTGTCTTGTCCATGTGAAACTAAGCCTGCAAGCGGCATGTGACGACCTAGCTAAGTAAAAGAGTCTACTAATAGGTTTATAAGATTCTAGATCCAGTTCATGAAGGATTTGGAATAATTGTGGAACATTGCAGGTAATTTAAGAATATCAAGCCAGAATGCAAAGTAGACAAAGGGTTAGGTGACTGGAATATAAAGAAAGGTGCTTTTAGAGTAAAAGCATGCCAAAAGGTCAACTTAGAAGCCGATCATCTACAACAAGCCCCAATACCAGAATAATTTCCCCTATGGGTGGAAATTATAAGGATTGTCTGATTTTAGTCTCCTTATGAATTATATTATAGGAGATTTGTTTTTGCCCTTAGCTTTTAGGAATTCTCAAAAGGTTGCCCCAAAAGTTTTGGGATTTTACAAACCTCCACAATGATTCCATGAAAATTCAACTGCCTTTGAAATTGATGGTAAATTCGTAGAAATTATCCAACGTGCAGTAAAATCTCACTAAAAATTAGGATAGAGTTTTGTGTGTCCGATAAGTAACTTGTCAAGTTTGAAGACTTTCTGATAGTTAGAAGTATTGGAATCAACAACGACATCAAATTTAACAAGAATTTACAACTTGACGGCAAGTTGACCGGCGTACCCAGAGTTCATGGTGTCTGAATGTTGCAAATGAAGAATGTTTTCTTGCTCCTACAAACCTTCCGAGCAACCTTAGCTAGTCAGATTCTTTGGAAAATGCAAATTCCAATAGTTGGTATTTTGACCTTTTCTTTGAAGTTACCGTTAGTGTTTTTTCAAGCGAAATTAGCCTGGAAGAAGGGGTCAGGGGGTCGCTTAGACTAATTTAGATCTTCTGAACGCAATGGCATAATTGGTTTTCAATTTCAGGTTGTTCCCTAAAAGATAGAGAAGGTCCAACTGTAGGTTTGACTTTTTAGAAGTAATTAGCGGTAATTCTAAGTTAATTACAAAATATCTTGGTTAGAAACAAAGATTGGATTTAGTGAAAGATTTCAACCCTTTCCTAAAAAGTCCTCTTTGACTAAACTAAGAATATTTGGAAATATCTTAGGATTAAAACGCATAATATCCTAAGGTAAATAGGTTAAAATCTCGAATATCTTTGGGAAAAATCTAAGGTTTCCTTACTAATTAAGGCTTGTTTTTGAAAACTCTTAGATTAAACAAAGATTGTTTAGGAAATATCTTAGAGTAGATTAGAAATTTGCTTAGGGTTGGTTAGATGAGTTTTTGGGCAAAGCGTACGATATCTCGTAGTAAGTCAAGGGGTTGGGACTTCTTGAAAAGTGTAAAAGGCCCTCCTACGAGGTTTCCTCAACCCCTTTTTTGCTCACTGATATGCTGCTGATATGCTGCCAAAGTGTGGAAGACCCACATTTTGATTTTGCTAGCCGACACTTTGTCGGAATTATTTATGGAGGCCAAGACACGGCCATCTTCTACTTTCAATTTCAATTCCTTTAGTGGAGGTCTTGGTTAGAAGACACGGGGTTCCCTTAACACCAACAAACCACACTGAAATTCAGATTGGAAGGGTTAGTCCCCTAGCATTTTGATACATCATTTAGAATACTAACCATCTTGCCATTGTAGCAGCGTTGACTTGATTAATTTCTAATTTTTGGTTGAACACTATCATGTGTACCTCATTTAGGAATTAAACTATCAAAAGACTCATGATTCACCATAATCTTTGATTTTTGGTTTAAGCACTATCATGTGCACCTCATTCAAAGATTAAATTGTCAAGAGAGGACTGGAACTGTTTGTGTTCTATTTTTTCCTGGGATTGCTCTCGCACGGCAAAGCTTTGACTTCACAATCCATTAGTTAGAATTATTTTAACCTTAGAATCCTCTCAAAAAACTCTTAGAATAGTTAGAAATTGTGTCTTGGAAAATCCCCCAAAAATACGATGAGTGCGGAACTTATAAAAGTGTCGTGATTTAGAATTTGCTTAGATAGGAAAATTATCCCCTAAAAATCCCACAAGAATTGAATAACCATTAGTCAACTTATCTTTTCATTAGTACTAATCCTTATATAGTAGAAAAGGAACTAGAACAAAGAACCAGAAAAGGAACCAGAAAAGGAACCAGAATAAGGAACCAGAACAAGGAACCAGAACAAGGAGCTGGAGGAGGAGCCAAAGGGGGTTGGCAGGAGTGCCCTACCACGTGTCAACCCGAGGAGGTTAGTTAGTCTAGCCGAGAGGGGGTCAGTTGGTCCAGCCAAAGGAATTAAATTACAACACTTAAAACTAACCAATTATTGCAAGACCTTAGCCAAAAAAATGTAGGAAAAAGGGAATTCCAAATCTACCTAATTTCCAATTACCTTCCAAAATAGGTGAAGAAAATAATACTATGGAGAGCAACGGTTATTTTGAGACCATCATGCTTGTGATGTGCGATGACAGCACGATAGAAGCCGTTGAAACCGAGGTATGTTAGTCTTACATTTTTTTACTTTTTCTTGAATTGATTTAAAATTAAGTTTAGAAGTTAGACATTAGTCTTTAGGTCAGAATTTTAGAGCCTAACTAGCGTAAGAACAATTAGGTAATTTTTAGAGATCTTTTAAACCATTTCATGCAGAAGAAATAACCAAAATCTAGAAGTTATGAGTAGTTAAAATTTAACTATAAAAAAATTAGGGTTTTTGTTAAAAGGAATTAACAAGGAATCTTTAGGTCAAAAGTAGATTTGAAATTGAAATTCAATAGCCAATTTAATTAAGAATCCAATCCCAAAACTCAAAATTTAGTTAAAAGTTATTACTACTTCCAACTAGTGGAAGAAGTCTCATCATAGAATTAGGAATTAACCCCAAGTTGCCAACAACTTTCACTAGGAACTTAGAATCTATCTTTTTTCACCACTTGGTAGGAAGAAGGTCACATTCTATTACTATTTTAGATGCAACTCTAGTTTGGAATAGCTCTTATTTTTTCTTCTGTGATTTGATTAACCACAAACTTCTAAATTTAACAAATAGTGTGATTGACTATTTGAAATTAGGAAAATCTCAGGTAACAAAAAGTGTCCATTGTTTGGAAGGCGTACACTTGCTTAGGAGTCATACACCCAAGGGGGAATCTCCATTCTAAAAAGTTGCTAGAATCCATGTGCCACTTTCTGACTCAAGGATGGAGTTAGAAACACTCACAAGTATGCTGCGGAAAAATTCTCAATGGAGATTGATTGCTAATAGGATGATGGAAATATGCCACCAATTGGGAGAGTGCTTTTGATATTTTGTAGCATGCAAAGACAAGTGGGCTATACTTCCAATAGACTACAAGAAAGTATACAATTATTATAATGGTATTGGCACAAATGAAGAATATTAGTCCATAAGCTCACCTAAATGTGTAGCTAAGCATCTCCCTTGCAACTTCTTGAAAGAGAACTATGACAATACAGACAATTGGTTCCGCTTTGGCGCATTAGCTCAATCATAAATCTTTCGCATTCTCGCAATCTCAGTCAATTTAGAGATGTTGTCTACAACTGTGCTGCAGTGTTATATCATTACAATGTATCAAATGAGGAGAGCAACGATTTGGGTCCTATCACTGGTAGAGGCACCAGCCTTGGCTCTGGAAGAATTTATGTTGGCAATGTATTTGCTTGTCTATCTACTCGTGTATCGACTCTAAGACCTGCTCGTACATCTACTTCTGCTAGCATCTACTTATGCTCTCGAGATCTTATCATCCTCTAAAGCTTCTTTCAAGGAACTAACTCAAAGGTTTGAAAACACTGGTCACATGTAGAAATCACTTTCAATGTCAACAAAAATTGCAGAAGCAATACAAACATCTAATTATAAGCTTGTGAACACATTGGAGAAATTGAATGAACAAGATACACAACTACAACAAAGAACAAGACTTGATTGCCCCAAAAAATGTACGTTTGACCCATGCCAATCAAGGTTTTCTTATCACTATAAGAAATCCATATTTTTTCGGATGTTTTCACTATTTTTTGGAACGCATTTTTGTGGACATTAAATAAAACAACCCATGTTTTTTTGTCAACAATGATGTTCAATAAAACATCTTGATGTTTTATTGAACATCATTGTTGACATAAAAACATGGGTTGTTTTATTTAATGTCCACAAAAATGTATTTCAAAAAATAGTGAAAACACCCAAAAAAACACGGGGCTCTTATAGTGTACACAGAGAATCACTGGCCTTACAATTATTCTGAGCTTTGGTTTGCAACCTCCAATGTATCCTCGGGTGGCGTTTGAAGCTCCACATGCTCACAAGATGATTGGAAGTTGAGCTCCAAAATAATCTCCTTACATTATGTTTGGAGCTTCTTACTCTATATTTAGAGATTAAGTTGCCAATATTCTTGACAATGTATACAATCCAATTGGAGTCAACACTGTAACAAATCAACCTTCTATATCTTCTAAGGGATATAAAATTCTACTACTGAAGAACTTAATGCTCCAATCCTCAACATTAGTAGTTGAGACACTTCTGGATTCACTTGCATGATGACAACTGCTCTTCCAAGGGTTGGGTTTTTTCAAAGTTTAGGTTTAGGTCACAAGCTCCTTTCCTTGTGGCAGTTCAGAGGAGAAATGTGCTAGGTAATGCAAATTTGAAGCTTAGAAAATAGTACATCCATGAGTTTGATTCCAAATACTAGGGTGTTACAGGAGTCACAAAAAACTGACCAAATCAATGCAGTGGCATGAGGGAAAGAAATTAAAAGGGGTCACTGCTTCTTGCACCTAGCTTGCAAGCTTGCTTCCTTCACTCTTCTGGGTCATGGAGGTAGAGATCAAAGTGTGTTTTGATCTTTGGGCCAATGAAAGAGATTATACAGTTGAAAGATATTACTTAGATGGGAATTGGACAATGCATGATGAACTGCAAGCTTGATGGCTCTAAGTCCCATTTGAATCCCATGAGATCAAACAAAACTGGCAAAGAATAGGCGTTGAATCTGGTGATGCAAATGAAGGATCTCATTAACTAAAGTTTATAGGACACACATTTTTCTTTGACATTTTGTAATCAAGGTCTGAAATTTGAGTCGCACATGAGCCAATTCACTCGTAAAGGTACGTGAAGTCTAAGAAAAAAATAGAAAATTGACCGTACATTGTCAAAAATAGGAACCTGGTTGGTATAAGGAGAAGGAATTAATTCCATTATTCCTTGCCAATTCTCCATGCCCCACGCATGCACTCAATGGCAGTTGAAGCTCCACTAAGCATGACAAACTCTAGCACTCCGCTTCTTCAAAATTATAAATGGAGTCACTACTAGAGAAACTCAACTTAATGTGACAATTTTCAATGGTATTGTTCTTGTGACTATCTTCAATGGTACTATTGTTGCCTTGATCTACAGTGATTTGAGGTCAAGAATCCTAGTCAACACATGGTCCATCAAGTGCTTGGCTGTGGACACGTCTACTAGTACTAAAATATTGTTTAACAAAAAGAGAGGACTTTGTGCTACAATATGCTCTTGCAAAACTGACTTGTGACTTCTATCCTCTACTAAAGTTCACTCTTTGTTCACTCTGCGGAAGAGTGAATCAATTGACACTCAATACTAATTAATCAAGAAACCAATTAGCATATTAGAAATCAAAGCTATAAAATATCAGAATTTATAACAAAAATCATGCTGTAGCAAATTTGTAGCACCTTTGTTATAACAACTTGTTACAGTCTAATATAAAGCTAGGAAATGTAGTAGACATCCTGATTTCTATGTCAATTAAGTTGGATTATATTAAACTTTTGTCAAGACGGAATCAACAATTCCTTTGGTAGAAGACATGTTCATATATGCAATACAAGGATATTAGATTCATAAATTGCATTCAACTTCATAAGCTGCATTCAACTTCATAAATGGCTGTTAGGTCAAAGTGAGGTATTAGGAGCCACTAAGGATATAGAAGAGGTTCCTTTTGGAGTTCCTTTTTTAAAGTTTAATTGAATGTTCTACTAAAAAACTTTATCAATTTCATCAAAATTGGTTCTAAAATTATTCAAAGTTGTCAACACTATAAGAAACCCTTGTTTTAGGTGATGAGTCTTGATTTTTTATGACGGATTTTTGGTGATGTCAATGTTGACAATCCAAAAAATTTATGTCAACAAAAATGTACAACGTAACATTAATATTGACACTCCAAAGTTTTTATGCCAACATTGATGTTACATTGTACATTTTTGTTGACATAAAAATTCTTGGTTGTCAACATTGACATCACTTAAAATCTGTCATAAAAATTAGGGCTTGTCACCTAAAACAGAGGTTTCTTATAGTGCAACAATGACAACTTCTATTCAAAATATTATCACTTTCAATGGAAAAGTTTCTAAATAATCTAATTTAGAATTCAACAAAGGAATTCAACTAGGAAAAAGCACTAGTTACATGAGTTCTTTTACACTTAATTAAGATGAATGATGATATCATAGACTACATAATAATGAAATATGCCATTATAACATTTATGAAACATGAAGCATATTTATTTTGGAAAAATCTAAAAAATTTGAGCTACACAATCAATAATGGTTCAAAAAAAGCAATAGTTATGTCCAAATTGGCTCCTAATACCTCATTTGGATCTTGTCCTATCAATAATATATTACAAGCAATGTGTATTTACTTCTTGATCAAAGAATATTATACAACATGCCAAGATACAGTCCCAATTCTTACGCATTTCTCTGGACTTTGAAATTTGAAAATTATTTTTTTGTGGTGGTGGTATGTCCAAGTCTTTAGTATCATTGTCATTGGCTAATCCATCAATTTGCAATCATTTCATGAGTAGCTCTACCTTGTAAGGATCTTGATTGAGGAGCATGTTGTGAAGGTAGTAGCAAGCTTTACCAACATTTGGCAAAAACGTCACGTGAAGCTTAGATTTCTTCATCAATTCCCAAAAACTTTGTTTAATTATACCAAAGGAATTTGTAACAATAGTCCTCCCTTGCTTGTGCTTTCAATTATATATTTCTTCTAGTACGGTCAACCCCCTTTTTCTGTGCGGTGTTGTAATCCAGGGAAGAAGGTGGTATTCCTTATCTCTAAGGAGATAAAGAAGGAGTCCTTCATGAAAAAGTGGTACACCGTAGATCGTCAATGAGATTTCCATCTCTAGCTTTCCAATAAAGGCCAGACCTCCTCAAAACTTTGACATCATTTATGCTCCTCGGTAGTTCCATATAGACATTGAGAAATTTCTTTTGCCTGCTTGGCAAACCATGCTATATCTACTTGTCTTGAAGTGAAAATAACCCTCTGAAAAGTGGCTTGGCTTTGAGATACTAAAATGGATCTCATCAATAGCACCTATGATTTTTGGCAACCCACACCATTCTTGGAACTTCTATGTTGACTTGTGCTTGGACACGGTCTGGCCATTTGATTTCACTTCTGAAGCATTTGTTGATATTAGACACAATTTTTTGCAAAAGTTTTGACATGATGGATAATCCTATAGCAAAATTCTCTGACACTATTAGCAATGGAGCTCCTTGAACAAGCTTATAGATTGCAACTGCTACTCAAACTCGGACAAGAATTGCTTGGTAAAAGTTAATATCTTATTTTCTTAATGAAGGGCTGCAGAATGCGTGCCAAATTGAAGACTACCTGCTTTGTGATCCTAAAATTGTCTATCCATTGCTTGTCATCATACACAATGAGCTGAAAAATTGAGAATACGACTTTTGAACGTGGTTTTATCCACCAACCCAAGTCCTTGTTTGACAAAAGCCTAGAACTATTGATACAAAAATCATGTAGCACAAACAAGATGATACGGTCCATTTCATTCGAGGTATTATGCACACAATGGAAAGGCTGAATCATTGATGCATCTTTGTTTCTTTCCGGTTTTCCAGGTGTAGCCATGTTGCTATGAAATTTTTGAAATTGCAAAATTAGGGTTGCTAGGAACCCTACAACCTTTGTAGGCATAGAAAACATCATTGTTGTATTAGAAATTCTAAAACATAATTTCCTTCAAATCACTGGATTTTAAAATCCTTCAAATTCAACCGTCTCCTTCAAATTCTCCTCTTAAAAGCACACGTCTCTAAATTCAAGAGCACACATCTTTAAATTACTTCAAATCAATCACCACTCAAATCCTCCACATTCATCAAAGGCACTGTTTTTTGTATTAATTGCTCAAATGAGACTCATTATAGGCACCATTCTTTGCACTAAAGAACATTCCTCCACCACACAGAATATGTTGAAGAATATTAAACCAAAAAAAGCGCACAATACTCAAACCCTTGCAACTCGCAATACAAATCGACACTTTAAGGCCATATTCATTAAAATGAGAGAATGTTGAGTCTCAATTTAATTATGTGACTAAATTCAGTATGCAAAAGGATTCATTAATTTGAGATTCTTCAATAAAATGAGATTATACTATGCCGAAAGAACTAAATTTTTTTGTACAAACAAAAAGTTGCTCCAATAGTCCAATTCCAATCTATGTCAATTTGCACACTACACATTTCATTACTCATATTTGTTTATGTGTCCATTTTAAAGATCACATATTTTTTTGGATCTCTTTGGATAGATTCTATTTGCACTTTTTGTAGGAAAGGGTGTTCCAAGGATTTCCATGACATTTGAATAAAGATCATCAATGACAAATAGTTAACAATTTAAGATGTTCTGTACAACATTTATACACACATAGGAACCAAAATTCATAGTTTTTCATCATAAATTACCTTTAAAGTGCATCTATCTTTAGAAATAAAAAAACATGAACATTGCAAATACAATTAATAAGCAAGAAAATGCACAAAATATAATATTGCAAATAATAGTACAAATTTATTATATTATGCAAAATCTAAAACAAACAATTTTGGAACAAATGCAAAGTAAACCCACATATGACCTTCAATCCTACCTAATTCAATGTAATTCTTTTTTTTTAAGCATAATGTCGTAGCACAGAAAGCACAAAATCCTTTTCTAAGGCCTCAATGGACCCTAAAGTGACTCGTGTATCGTTCCGTAGAGATCTCGGTGTAATTCTCCTAAATGACCGGAATGAAATGAGTTGATATTCCAAAACAAACCCCAAGTACTAGTCTAGACCGCGTCCAATTCCAGTAATCCGGAATTGGAAACTCCTTTCCCAATTATATATATATCTATCCGGTCTAGAGTATTTAATAATATGTAGTAAATTCGAGTTTAACCTTTGGACCAAGAGGGATCTGCAACTTTGGGCTTCAGGAAGGAAGCTTAACTCCTACCCTTTGAGTTTTAACGTGTCAGAAGATCCACGATATAAACTTCAAAAGAAAACTTTGACAAGAACAACGAGAAAGAAACCTTCCTTACAGCTAGACCGGATGGACTACGCAGGCTAGCAGGTCACGCAAGAAAGTCTGGATTCTCCTAACAATTACTACAACGACAGACCGTAGGACAATCCACGACCTAGGTAGAGAAGGGGCGTCATGAAAACACAGGAGAGCTATAATACTTCTTGACAAAAGCAAGTTCTAATCCTCGCAAGGAAATCATGTGATATCCTGTCTAACACGCAATCTCTCCAGGGACTGGATACTTCCTGTATCCGGGTATCACTTCCTCCTTACCCAACTCTGCACGATCTCACTGCTCTCACAATAACACGGACAAGTGCTAAAAGATACAGCTCACAATTGTGAATTGAAAAAAACTTCAATGGCATTTGCAGAAAACTGGGAATACAAAGTATGAAAAATGCTACCCGGATCAAACCTAAAATCCGCCTTTAAATACTAAACTACCCTTCAAACTCAAAAAGCGCCTAAGGCCAAAAACAGCAAAAAGAATGACACGTTTCATTCCTAACTTCCTGTCAATTTTAGGCAACCTAAGCTACAGTCAAAAAGCTTCCACTAAAAGTGGATCTTAGATCCTAAAAATTCAGACTCAACTTGAGTCTTAACTCCTTTTAAACTAAAAATATTCCTATACAACTACTTTGTCAAAATCTAGGCATGCAGCCCTACAATCACTGCCAGAACCTTCACCTACTTTCTAGTCTTCTTAACTGGAGAAAACCCCGCCTTTGATGGTCCCTTCCGGGTCAAGGGCTTCTTTCCGATCTGCTGTCTGGCCATCTATTTAGACCGGACTTTGGCCTTCTCTCTGGCCGCCTTCGCTTTTATTGCTCGGGTCTCTGCCAGGGCCTATCAGGATCTGAATAAGGTTCAGAATCCTGATCGGACCCGGATTCCTCTTCATCATCATCGGAATCCTCTTCGTCTTCTTCCTCTTTCTGAGCCTTGGTGAATTTCTTCTTAGCCGACGGTGGCTCAGGAACCTTTCTCTTGTGCGGGACTAGAGCAGGTCTGGCCATCTTGCTCTGAGGTGTTGCCTCTCCTCCAATCGGTTTCCTGATCATACCACTACTGGATGAACCGGATGAAGTCCCGCGACCAGCTCCAACCTCCGTCTTCACCACGGACTGCATCAGGGCCGTCATCTTCTCTGCCTCGCCAAACTGCACCTTCTTTCCCGGAGTCGTGGGAGAAGACTTGGAGGGTGAGAGAGTGCTGATATTCTTTGTCTTGGCACTCTCTTTTAGAGTAGACCCTCCTGGTCCGGTTGCCGGTTCCGGTCCCTGTGCCTTGGCTGGATTAGGTACCGTTACTTTCGTAATCTCCAAATCATCATCCTCCGGAATTGGATCGGTGATTTTGGTGCTCTCCACCTCGGTCTGCTGCTCCTGACTCGTCTTGGTTTCCTGGTGCTTCTCAGGTACAAGTAAGGTTGGTTGTTCGTGAGAAGTCTCACCTTTATCCGGGTTCTCTGCTGCTGACCGCTGAACTGGCTTTTGATCCGGTTCCGGTCTCGGCGCAGGTTCACTGTGAGGATTTACCTCACGCATCACTTCTCGCAGCTGCTCCAAGGCAGACTCCATCTTCTTGTGGTAAGTGATCATCGTTAGTAGGAGCTTCTGGTGCAGCTGTCTTCCCTCCGTCATCACTTGTTGGTCAAACAAGTTAGCCTTGTTGACCACTTCACCCGGATGGGTGATGAATTCTCGGATTCGGGAAAGGGTGTCCTTCGTCTGCTTGGAGAACTTCCTCTCCCTCTCCACCTCCTTCGTTTTCTGGCGCAACTCTTGTTTAAGAGTGGCTACTTGGCCGGAAAGCTTCAGCAATTCCTCCTAGCTTTCATTCTTGTCCTTCTCCCGGTTAAGCCGGATTATCTGAGTTAAGGCTTGTGCTGGGTGGGTAGCACCACCGTGGTGCAGATGGTCTGCATTGCACCTTGTACCACTGCGTATCGTTTCCTGAAATCACTCAGATCTTGGGTGATCCTGTTCAACGGCTCTTCTCCCCAGACCAGATTGGTATCTCTAGTTTGTTCTCTTTCTACCGGATCCTTTTCTCTCGTTTCCTCACCCTTATCATCACCCTCACTCTCATCCTCCTCATCCTTAGACTCGCTCTGCTCATCCTCGTTATCTCCCTCATCGGAGGACTCTTCCTCGTTTCCGGACTCCTGATCTAAGTCAGGAACCTCAAATTCTACCAGTGCTACGGCAGCCTCATATTCTTCCTCTTCCTGCTTTGTCATCACTTCCTCTGAATGATACAGGTGATAGAAGAATGGACAAATGGCGGAAGGCTTAGCCTTGCTGACATTGTTTACCATTTTCAGCACTTGGTTCTGAATGATCAAACCCCAATCTACTTTCCGGTCTCTTGACAGTGCGCCAAAGACTGTGTTGGCTAGTGTCAGAGAGACCCGGCTTGGCCTTTCCGGGTTAAGAATGGCCAAGACGTATTGCAACAAACGCCTCTCTCTCTGATTGACGCAATCCGTAACCGCGAACCCGTCTTTCTTGCTAATGGGGATCCAAAACTTACCCACCGTGAATTGGTGCTTCCGGGATGTGCTGCCTTCGCCCTCCCGGTCGAACATGTACACCTTCCTCCACATCTCCGCTGTCCACCTCTTGGGCTTCGCACGGATCATGGTCGCGGCTTGAGTCGGTGCTCCAAAACTCAACTCCGCCACTATTGCTTCACTCCGGAAATCCCACAGTCTGATCAGGAAGCCGGCGCATCCCATCTGCTCCAAGTCCTCTTTCAGCTCCGCCATCTCCTTGTCATCCTTGGGTAATCGCGGCGTCACGTAACGGAGCGAGATGGTCGCTCCCCACTGTGACTTGCGGCCATATCTCTTCTCGTTCAGATGGAACTGGTCTACTGTCTGGTGTAGGTAAGACTAATGATCCTCACGGCTCAATCTCTCTCTCCTTTCAGCTGGAAAGTATTAATTCTAAGCTTGGACGCCAACAGCCTTCTCTCTCGCGCTCAATAACCTTCGAGCACTCTCGTCTGCAGTCTGTCAACTCAAAATCCCAATACTACCGCTCAGACCGGAAATCAGTAATTGCGTACGTTGTACAATTCTCCGTCAGGGTAGGAAATCACAAGTGACCAACCTCTGGACAGATAGGATCTAAAGGAGCCAAGCCCAGCAGCCCTCAGTAATTATCCTAATTAAAGCTTTGCCCGTTAATCCTACCCGTTAAGGATTCCCATTAACTAATGATTAGAACGTTCCCGTTGTTCCCTAGGGTTAAGTAGGTCACCGTTGGATGCCGGTTTCCTGTTATCCCTTTCCTGACCCGATCTAAGCAAAGTCGAATTTCGGTTCCTTGTTTCCGGTACATTTAGTTAGCCTTTACACTAATTCCTGATCAGTCCATTTCCGATTCCCGGTTCTAAACATTAGACGGTCTATAACTATCTAAAAATCGAAAAAATTTATTACTAAGAAGAATATTATTCCTTCATTTATATTTTAATATAGTAAAACTAGATTTTCATGTTCCGACATCACCCCATTCCCACCTGTGAGCGTCCTCGTGAACACTAAAATCCTAAATTAATCTTTAGGCGAGTTCAGTTATCTGAATCAGAGTCGGAAAACGAATCTTGGTTATACCTCTTAACCCTGGATCCATTTACTCTGGTTTCCAAACTATCTCCCCTAAGGTCTTCAAGTTGGAGGGATCCGTTTGGGTAAACTGATTGTACCTTATACGGTCCCATCCATCTTGTATGCAGCTTGCCCGGAAAGTCTGCATACCGGTTGTCATAAAGAAGAACTAATCCACCTTCTTCAATTCCGTGAGACTTCGGTAGCTTTGCATCAAAGTCAGCCTTTCTCTTGGTTTGAACCACAATGGTTTTCTCCAATGCATCTTCTCTGGCTTCCTCCAGATCCTCAATCGCCAGTAACCGGAAAACGGGATTTTCATCCCTGTCTCCTCTTCTAGCTGCCATCACCCGATGTGTCTCCACCTCCATCTCGATCTTATGAAGAGGTGTCTGTCCAAACACTAAGAAGAAAGGACTCTTCCCCGTGGTCTTCTTCTCTGATGTGTTATAAGCATGCACCGCTGAAGGTAGCTTCTGGTCCCAGTCTGTCTTATAGGCGGACACCATCTTGTTCAAGATGCGTCCCACAATCCCGTTGGCCCTCTCTGTCAACCCATTAGCCTTTGGATTGTATGGTGTCGTTTTCCTGTGCTTGATTAGGTAAGTGGTTGTGATAGTCCGGATCAGGTCATTCAAGAAATGAGTACCTTAATCACTTACTAGCTCCAGTGGATGCCCAAAGCGCATCATAATTGTCGTACGCGCAATCTAGGCGTAAGTATCCTTAACACAAAAATGTGTCAAGACAACACGAAATATCGTCCCAGGGAATTTCCGGAATTTTACGTAGTATATTTTAGATATCCGATTTTCCTTTTCACTCACTTTCTCTTTTTTCGGCTTCCTTCACAATCAGGATCATAAACTATCCGGAATCCGGTTTACGTCTCTTCTTCCAATCCGGTTTTCAATACCTTTGTTTTTACCTTCAGAGGGTCCGCTGTTGATCTTTTAGAGGGGTAGGGACTCACCACTCGTTGTTCTCCTACAATTCTAACAAACATAAATAAGAAAAAAAAACACCTAAGTACTCAAAAGGTTGTAGCAAGACGAGAAGATCCGGATCCTCACAGCTTCCGGATCAGAAATCTGGAAAGCAGGTCACTCAGGAGTAATTCACCCTCCCTAACTACAACGACA
Source organism: Neckera pumila (assembly GCA_963969595.1). Lineage (NCBI taxonomy): Eukaryota > Viridiplantae > Streptophyta > Bryopsida > Hypnales > Neckeraceae > Neckera > Neckera pumila. The sequence continues at coordinate 47,827,047 of OZ018408.1, read as the reverse complement.
GATCTCAGAGGTAAGTATAAGGGGGGGGGGTGGGGTGATCTTTCTAGAAGTTGAATGAATTCTAAGGTTGGCAAATCTTCCGGACAGGTGGGAACTTCTTCAGGCGGGCGCTTACCTCCGCACGGCTTGACAACCGGACTCGCTTCCCCGCTACTCAGATCCGGACCACTCTTGTAGTAGTTTAAAGACACAATGCGCAGCTCCTAAGTCAACAATCCAACGACATTTACAATAGCACACTCCCGACTTAGACTGTATTCTCTTGAATTCGGATTCCTCCTCACCCGTCCTTTCCTTCCAACACCCAGACCACAAGGCAACACAATCTGGATACACTGATAAAGCCAAATTGCATACCCGAGGGCTTAAATTTCGAAAAAGGAATGAAATACAAATGAATATCAACTAGGAGGGAATGAAGGGCAACTAACTTGCCCGCCCTTAAAAACCCAAATCAAAACCAAAGTCAACAGCCTAAAAACAACAAAGGACAGCCTATAAAACCAGGGCAACCACAAACACACCAAGGAAATCCCGATTTAATCGGAAAGTCCTTATCCCTAAACTTCTGGAACCCGGGCCCACACTAGGATTCCAGTTTTGGAACTAACTAACTAAATTCTAATCCATCTCCACAAGTAGTCCCCTTTGAACTACTTGGTCATTCGAGACTTCTTTGAACTCCCGGCTCCCTGCTTGGTTGTCGGTTTACCGGAACCCTTGGCTCGCATCATCTTGGTAGCTCGAGGCGGATTCTGCTGGGTCTTAAGAGACGTCTCCTCTTCATCTGTATCCTCCTCAGACTCAGTAGCGGATTCAAACTCATCGGACTCAGAGTCTTTGATCTCTTGCTTCGCTAGCTTCTTACCTTCCGGCTTCCGCTTCTCCGACTTCCGGAGTTTAAGTTGCTTCTCAGGTTCCACCATCTCCAGTTCTTCATCCGGATCCGAGAATTCGACCTCCACTATTTCCATCTTCGTGCTCTTCCGGATTTCCGGCTTGAGTTACGGTCTCGCCTCTGGAACCGGATCTGCTAAATTGACCAATTGTGGCCCCCGTGCTGGTGATGGCTCCGCCATGTGAGGGAACTTCTCCGGATGTTCTCTTGCCGGATTTAGCATTCTCATGCCTTCTAAAAGGTCCCTCCGGATTGGCAGTCTTTGCCCTGTCTTTCCGGATCCCGCCGGAGATTGTGAGGAAGGACTAAAAGTACTCACTATTCCCCACTTCTGGAATTGACCCGAGGAAGGTACCTGGGGCAGCTTGAAGAGAGACTTCAAACCTGGATCTTCTTTTGTTCCGCAAGTTCCGGCTCCGTACTTGACCGGCGACTCCATGAAGATATCCGGAAGTGGCCCAAACTTGTCCTTGGCCACATCTAGAGGTCTTAGCAACTGCCGCATCTTGTCCAAAACGGTCTTCATCTTGGCCTCGTAATTGACCAAGACTTGCAACACTCGAGATCCGGTGACAATGCCATCGGTATCGAGATTCTTCGTGTAGAGCGCGAACTAGATGACTAGATGTTCCGGTTGCTCTACCAACCCCTTCAAATCTCGGACGAGCTTTAGGGCATCCGTCTCCTTCTTCTGGGCTGAGATCGGATGACCAGATGTTCCGGTTGCTCTACCAACCCCTTCAAATCTCGGACGAGCTTCAGGGCATCCGTCTCCTTCTTCTAGGTTGAAATCGACTGTCCCTCTGTCCAGTAAAACTTGTTCTTGTAGTGGTCTCGTTCCGCCTTCAGCAATGCGATCTCCTTGTCCTTCTCTTGAAGTAGTGCTGGATCAGGTCTCTTCTGGATTTCGTTGAAGATCTGATCCGTCTCAACATTTAACTCGCTGGCGACACCCGTGATCACCCCTGCCATCTCTGGGTGCATCTTCCGGCGCTGTGCCATCCATCGGGCTCCGGCATCATAGAAGTCGGAGACATTGGAATACTCCGGCAATGGCTGGGTCAGGGCCGGGTTCGATTCCGGTACGTCCAGACTCGCTCTTCGTGAGTCCGGATTAGTTACCTTATGTCGCTTCTTCTTCTCCAGCGGCTTCGGTTCCGGCTGCTCCTCCTCTTCTTCTTCTTCTTCGGTCGCCTCTCCCATCGACTTCAACTCCTCCGTGAATCCGTACTTCAGGATTTGCATTCCGGTCTCATACGCAACTTGTTCTGGCGGGGTCACGTAATCATAATAATGATACATGTGGAACAAGTACGTATTGAGCGGGCTCTGCTTGGCCTTCTCGACCACCATCGTCATCTTCTTGACCTTCTAGTGAATTAGGCCTGCCTAGTTCACGACCCGGCCTTCCAGTGCTCCGAAAATCGTATTCGCGACTGTGACCGTAATTCTCGTGGGCTTTTCCGGATATACTATGGGAATCAGGAAGTTCAGTAATCTCCTATGACGCTCATTAATACAGTCGCTAACGGAGAAGCCCTCTTTATGGTGCAGTGGCTTCTTGAACTTTCCCTCATGAAACTTATCCGACCAGGTTGGGCTTCCGGATCCGGACTGCGTCAACCTGTAAGTTTCCGCCCACATTCCTTCCGTCCAAGATGACAACCGCCCCCTTGGTGTCGGCTCGAACTGGTTCAGCATCCCAAAAACTAACTCACAAAGAAAATCCTTGCTCCTCACCGTCCAGGGTTTCTGGATGAACCCTATACATCCTAGTCTGGACAGATCTTCCTCTAACTCTAAACGTTCACCGAGATCAGACGGAATGATCGGGTACAAGAGTTTGACAGACGGAACTGTCTTCTGCCCCTGTGCGGACATTTCCGCCATTGAACTCTAATCCGATGCAATCGGCACCTTTCTTTCCTTCTCTCCCTATCCGGCCTAACTCACCACTCTTTCACTCTTCTAAAAGAAAACGTGCTCCAAACCTGCAAGCACACACCTCCTTGAGCAGAAGAAAGAGGGAGAAGAATGAGAAGATTGTCCACTTCAGTACCCGGCCAGCGACCGACATCCGTTAATTCGGTCATTTAATGCACCGCCTTTTGTAAACGGATCCCTACTTTCCGTAGGTCGGACCCCTAGTTTGTAGGTTTGCCAGAATCCGGATCTCATTCCTGTTTCTGGATTCCAGTAAGAGTCCGTATCTTACTTCTTCTACACGTTTTTGTGAGCCGGAACTTCCTGACTACCTAGTTTCTACTAAATGTTCTGGTTCCCAGTTCCACTACCACAAAATTTCGAAAATATTTACAAAATTGATCTTAAACTAATCTAGATTTCTAAATAATGACATTGCGTGCTCCCACACAATCCAACAGATGCAGAGGTGATTAACGCTTTCCGCCTCGCTCGGTTTAGGAAGAAGCGAACGGAACTTACATGGGCGTTTGTGCACATTATGAATGCAGTGCATGTTGCTGGACATCTCCACAATGATATTTCTCCACACAACATCATGTTTCACTTCCCCGATGACAAGTCACGTGTATACGTTGGAATTTGTGATTGGGGCTTGACTAGCTTAGCTAGTGAACATCCTAAATCCTTGTACACATTCACATCTGCCATTCAGAGGGACCAAACTTTGGCAGAGAGGTGGTGGTTGGATCCTAGTAGCGCCTATTTGCACAAAATTGATGCGAATGAGGACGTCATTCCAAGGTTATCATGCAAAACGGAAGCACACGCGGTTGCTAAAATAGCTCAAAGGATGAACAGGCAATGCATGTCCAAAGCCTACACTACACTGCAGAAAGAAACTCCACAAGTCAGCAAATTCGAACACCAAGCATTGGGACTGGCATTTCACCAATACTTGGACCGGGTCATCAGAAAAGAAAGCACTTTGGTCCACGTCATGAATCGATTCTGCACTACTTTCAAGTTCCCTATGCCCGATGAATATTTTCGGCAATCATATTAAATATCAGTAGGTTACCGACTTACCGTAGTATATAGAATTATAGAGATACAGAAGTAGTTGATGAATGTAGAGGTGAGGATTTATCATATGTAGAGGACGTAGTATATATGGACATATAATGTATACCAATGTATGTGGAATTGGACATACATTTTGATTTTTTGTGTGTTTTTCAAATTGTAATGAATACAAGTATTTACTCTATGAACTGTATGCTTTGTTTGGATGTGAAGTGCAATATTCTTGTTAATGGATATTGGATTGGCTCGGTTGCATGACAAATAGCATGATATATGACATTTGGATATTTTGAACTTAGGCGTGAAGCGACACATTTGTAGGGTGAAAGGAATATTAAAAAAATGTGAAGATCCGAAAGGCCAAAAAGTGAGGTGCAAAATATGAAGAAAATTTTAATTCATACCATTCAAAGGATTTATGAGGATTTAAATTTCATACCATTTCAAGGATTCAAATTTCCTACCCACAAAGAAATAAGATGTGAAAACAGAAGTAGAATATGAAACCAATGAAAGTACGTAACTAAAGATGAAAAGGTGTCAATTTGAACAAAAAAAATTTCCTTGAGAAAAGTTTGTTTTTGAAAAATTAAGGGTGTGAACTTAACCCCTGAACATTGTTGACTATGTATTCACCGAAAACGCTCCAAAATTGCCATTCCCCAAAAAAATACCAAATTTTAGAAAAAAATATTGTTGGACACATGTAACCATAAAATCTTGTAGTGAACTGGTTTAAGAAGATGTGGGAAAATTTTTAAAATTTTCCACCATGTACATTGCAAGATAGCAAGGTTTGAATTGACAGAAATGCTTTTTTGGTCCTTACGAAAAACTAGAGAGGTACACTTCACAAGGTGTCATTTGTATAAAAAAGCGTTGAAAATGGTGGTTACTCTTTGCCTCTTTGGATTCAGTTTTGAAGTCAAGTTGGCTCTATGCTTAAGAATTTCCAGATCATTTGGAATTGTAGAACATACAGGAAAAAATAGTATGTAGAAAGAAGTAGAGAATGATTCAGACCACTAAATTCTTAAGAATTGAATTATATAATTGGAAAATGCCAATCCAAATGGTTATAATGTTGTAAGAACCTATCCACATCCAATTTTTTTTTTTTTTTCCAAAGATATTGAAAATGGAATTGAACAAAGGACTGCAAAGTTTACTTTTTGAGGTAGGAATCCACAACTGCCCGCAAACTAGATCACCTCACAATTGTGATCTTATAAATGAAAATGAAATAAATCCAAAGCAGAAGTTGCAAATATAGATCTGGAGAACCAATTTCAAATTTTATTTTTTTCTTAAAGTGATTTTTTAAGAAATTTTTGAGCTACCCACCAAGCATTAAAAATCACATATCATACAATAACATTTTAATTGTGCTGTACTGCTATTAGAAGTTATGAAGAATGTCGGACCTTAAAGCTACTCCTCCTGAAAATGCTGTGAAAAAATTTGAAAGCAAAAAATAAAAACTTTGCTTGTAGTATTGTAGTAAGCTCCCCAAAATGCTATATTCTCCAAAATGCATGTTCAATGCCTTAGGGATTAAATTAATACTTTGACAAGAGTCGTAGTATCTTACCCGAAATAAGATGGTGTGAAAATAATTGAAAAAAAATGTACGACAACCATAGTGAGACAATATTATTCCCCCCCTCCTCCAAAATAGTGTGCAAAAATAGAATTTTTTTTTCTACACCGATTGAAGTGTCTTCCCACAAAAAGTAGGGTGTGATAATAAACCAAAAATTCCACACCTATTAAATTTTCTTGTTTCTATTTTTTGAAGTTCATAATTTTTTCTTTTGGTAATCTCGACTTTTCTATTGCTCTTGTTTGGTTACTTCAATGCAATGGTAGTCGCATTTTCATAGCAAGCAGTTGCATGACATTGCGAGATGGCCTTTGTTCTTAATAACTATTAATTCCTTTAATAAAAATCAGCACTCCTCAAGAGATCCTTAATTCATTTCAATCAGTTACATCACTCCAAGCAATTCTTGCCATGGCCAGAACTTCTCAAAGACACTTCTGCAAAATTCGATTTCCACTCAGACACCCACGTGCCTTCATTGTTGAGTTCCCTGTTCCATTACTCCTATAGCATTCAGTAGCTTGCACCCTAAACCCAAACAAAAGGGGAAAAAACAAATTTTTTGTACAACTTGTATGACAAGATTATTTGGCTTTGTGTCATCTAAACTTATAATTTTTTTTCTATTGATATTCATTTTTAAAATTTTTTTTCTTCAATATTTGAGGGAAAAATTTAAGAAACAAATTTAGGAAATCATAACTAAATTTTCATTCATTATAGAATTGGTAAATGGATCTAGGTTTCAAAATAAAGAGAAAATTTGAAATATGAAATTGAAATTCGGAACAAAACTCCCTTTTGGTGTATTGTATCCTTTTTATCAATGGAAATTGTTCATGTGTTTCAAAAAAAAAAGAAATTCAGAACACAACTATACCAAAGCTCACATTATTTTAGAAACTGATTACAAGCATGTGTACTAATTTCTTCCAAGAACTTGTAAAAACGGGTTGGGGTTTGGGTCAGGTCGGTCGCCCAGGCGGTTTGAGTCAGGATTGGGCTCACAGGTCGTCTGATCGTTCGGTTGGTCAGGTTTTCATTCGGGTTTCAGTCGATCAAGTTTTCATTCGGGTTTTTGGACGGGTTTTCGGATGGTCAACTGTTCAGTCGGGTATCGGTCGGGTTTTCGGTCAGTCTGTCCGGTTTTCGGTCGGTCCGAATTTCGATCGGGTCGGCGGTTGGGTGTCAAAATATGAAAATCTAATTTTACTATATTAAAATATAAATGTAGGAATAATATTCTTCTTAGTAGTAAAATTTTTTGACTTTTAGATAGTTATAGACCGTCTAATGTTTAGAACCGGAAATCGGAAATGGACTGATCAGGAATTAGTGTAAAGGCTAACTAAATGTACCGGAAACAAGGAACCGGAATTCGACTTTGCTTAGACCGGGTCAAGAAAGGGATAACAGGAAACCGGCATCCAACGGTGACCTACTTAACCCTAGGGAACAACGGGAACATTCTAATCATTAGTTAACGAGAATCCTAAACGGGTAGGATTAACGGGCAAAACCTTAATTAGGGTAATTACTAAAAGCTGCTGGGATTGGCTCTTTTAGATCCTATCTGTCCAGAGGTTGGTCACTTGTGATTTTCTGCCCTGACGGAGAATTGTACAACGTACGCAATTACTGATTTCCGGTCTGAGCGGTAGTATTGGGGTTTTGAGTTGACAGATTACAAATGAGAGTGTTCGAAGGTTATTGAGCGCGAGAGAGAGAAGTCTGTTAGCGTCCGAGCTTAGAGTTAACACTTTCCAGCTAAAAGGAGAGAGAGAGTGAGCAGTGAGGATCACTCGTTTTACCGATACCCGACAGTAGATCGGTTCCATCTGAACAAGGGGAGATATGGCCGCAAGTCACAGTGGGGGAGCGACCATCTCGCTCCGTTACGTAACGCCGCGATTACCCAAGGATGACAAGGAGATGGCGGAGCTGAAGGAGGACTTGGAGCAGATGGGATGCGCCGGCTTCCTGATCAGACTGTGGGATTTTCGGAGTGAAGCAATTGTGGCGGAGTTGAGCTCTGGAGCACCGACTCAGGCCGCGACCACAATCCGTGCGAAGCCCAAGAGGTGGACGGCGGAGATGTGGAGGAAGGTGTACATGTTCGACCGGGAGGGCAAAGGCAGCGCATCCTAGAAGCACCAATTCACGGTGGGTAAGTTTCGGATCCCCATTAGCAAGAAGGACGGGTTCGCAGTTACGGATTGCGTCAATCAGAGAGAGAGACGTTTGTTGCAATACGTCTTGGCCATTCTTAATCCAGAAAGGCCAAGCCGGATCTCCCTGACACTAGCCAACACAGTCTTTGGCGCGCTGTCAGGAGACCGGAAAGTAGACTGGGATTTGGTCATTCAGAACCAAGTGTTGAAAATGGTCAACAATGTCAGGAAGGCTAAGCCTTCCGCCATCTGTCCCTTCCTTTATCACTTGTATCATTCGGAGGAGGTGATGACAAAACAGGAAGAAGAAGAAGAATATGAGGCTGCCGCAGCACTGGTAGAATTTGAGGTTCCTGACTTAGACCAGGAGACCGGAAATGTGGAAGAGTCCTCCGATGAGGGAGATGATGAGGATGAGTCTGAGTCTGAGGAGGATGAAAGTGAGGCTGATGACAAGGGTGAGGAAACGAGAGGAAAGGATTCTGTAGAGAGAGAACAGACTAAGGATACCGATCCAGTCTGGGGGGAAGAGCTGTTGGACAGGATCACCCAAGATCTGAGTGATTTCAGGAAACGATACGCAGTGGTACAAGGTGCAATGCAGACCATCTGCACCACGGTGGTGCTACCCACCCAGCACAAGCCTTAACTCGGATAATCCGGCTTAACCGGGAGAAGGACAAGAATGAAGGTAAGGAGGAATTGGTGAAGCTGTCCGGCCAAGTGGCCGCTCTTAAACAAGAGTTGGGCCAGAACACGGAAGAGATGGAGAGGGAGAGGACGTTCTCCAAGCAGACGAAGGACACCCTTTCCCGAATCCGAGAATTCATCACCCATCCGGGTGAAGTGGTCAACAAGGCTAACTTGTTTGATCAACAAGTGATGACGGAGGGAAGACAGCTGCACCAAAAGCTCCTACTAGCAATGATCACTTACCACAAGAAGATGGAGTCTGCCTTGGAGCAGCTGCGAGAAGTGATGCGTGAGGTAAATCCTCACAGTGAATCTGCGTCGAGACCGGAACCGGATCAAAAGCCAATTCAGCGATCAGCAGCAAAGAACCCGGATAAAGGTGAGACTTCTCACGAACAACCAACCTTACCTGTACCTGAGAAGCACCAGGAAACCAAGACGAGTCAGGAGCAGCAGACCGAGGTGGAGAGCACCAAAATCACCGATCCAATTCCGGAGGATGATGATTTGGAGATTACGAAAGTAACGGCACCTAATCCAGCCAAGGCACAGGGACCGGAACCGGCAACCGGACCAGGAGGGTCTACTCTAAAAGAGAGTGCCAAGACAAAGAATATCAGCACTCTCTCACCCTCCAAGTCTTCTCCCACGACTCCGGGAAAGAAGGTGCAGTTTGGCGAGGCAGAGAAGATGACGGCCCTGATGCAGTCCGTGGTGAAGACGGAGGTTGGAGCTGGTCGCGGGACTTCATCCGGTTCATCCAGTAGTGGTATGATCAGGAAACCGATTGGAGGAGAGGCAACACCTCAGAGCAAGATGGCCAGACCTGCTCCAATCCCGCACAAGAGAAAGGTTCCTGAGCCACCGTCGGCTAAGAAGAAATTCACCAAGGCTCAGAAAGAGGAAGAAGACGAAGAGGATTCCGATGGTGATGAAGAGGAATCCGGGTCCGATCAGGATTCTGAACCTTATTCAGATCCTGATAGGCCCTGGCAGAGACCCGAGCAATAAAGGCGAAGGCGGCCAGAGAGAAGGCCAAAGTCCGGTCTAAACAGATGGCCAGACAGCAGACCAGAAAGAAGCGCCTGACCCGGAAGGGACCAGCAAAGGCGAGGTTTCCTCCAGTTAAGAAGACTAGAAAATAGGTGAAGGTTCTGGTAGTGATTGTAGGGCTGCATGCCTAGATTTTGACAAGTAGTTGTATAGGAGTATTTTTAGTATAAAAGGAGTTAGGACTCAAGTTGAGTCCGGATTTTTAGGATCTAAGATCCACTTTTAGTGGAAGCTTTTTGACTGTAGCTTAGGTTGCCTAAAATTGACAGGAAGTTAGGAATAAAACGTGTCATTTCTTTTGCTGTTTTTGGCCTTAGGCGCTTTTTGAGTTTGAAGGGTAGTTTAGTATTTAAAGGCGGATTTTAGGTTTGATCCGGGTAGCATTTTTCATACTTTGTATTCCCAGTTTTCTGCAAATGCCATTGAAGTTTTTTTCAATTCACAATTGTGAGCTGTATCTTTTAGCACTTGTCCGTGTTATTGTGAGAGCAGTGAGATCGTGCAGAGTTGGGTAAGGAGGAAGTGATACCCAGATACAGAAAGTATCCGGTCCCTGGAGAGATTGCGTGTTAGATATGATACCATAGGATTTCCTTGCGAGGATTAGAACTTGCTTTTGTCAAGAAGTATTATAGCTCTCTTGTGTTTTCATGACGCCCCTTCTCTGCCTAGGCCGTGGATTGTCCTATGGTCTGTCGTTGTAGTAATTGTTAGGAGAATCCAGACTTTCTTGCGTGACCTGCTAGCTTGCATAGCCCATCCGGTCTAGTTGTGAGGAAGGTTTCTTTCTCGTTGTTCTTGTCAAAGTTTTCTTTTGAAGTTTATATTGTGGATCTTCTGACACGTTAAAACTTGGAGGGTAGAAGTTAAGCTTCCTTTCTGAAGCCCAAAGTTGCAGATCCCTCTTGGTCCAAAGGTTAAACTGAAATTTACTACATATTATTAAATACCCTAGACCGGATAGATATATATAATAGGGAAGGGAGTTTCCGGTTCCAGATTATGGGAACTAGACCCGGTCTAGACTAGTACTTGGGGTTTGTTTTGGGATATCAACTCATTTCATTCCGGTCATTTAGGAGAATTACACCGAGATCTCTGCGGAATGATACATGAGTCATTTTAGGGTCCATTAAGGCCTTAGAGAAGGATTTTGTGCTTTCTGTGCTACGACATCGGGTATTTGGTCGGTCAAGGTTTCGGTCGGTTTTTTGGTCCGGTTTTCTATCCTTCGATTGCATTTTCGGTCGGTCCGGTTTACGGTCGGGTTTTCAGGGGCTATTTGGTCGGTCAGGTTTTTGGACGGGTTTTCGGTCGGGTTTTCGGACGGTCAGGTGTTTGGTCGGGTATTCGGTTGGGTTTTCAATCGGTCGGTCCGAATTTCGGTCGGGTCGACAGTCGGGTAGTGGGTCGGTGAAGGTTTCGGTCGGGTTTTCGATCAGGTTTCCGCTCCTGCGGTTGCATTTTCGGTCGGTCCGGTTTTGGTCGGGTTTTCAGTGGGGTATTCGGTCGGTCCAGTTTTTGGTTGGGTATTCGGTCGGTTCGGTTTTCGGTTGTTTGGTTGTGTTTTTCGGTCGGTTGGGTTTTCGGTTGGGTCTTCGGTCGGTCCGCTTTTTAGTCGGATTTTTGGTTGCGGAATTTACCATGTAGGTAAAAAATGTAAAAAGTGAATGTCACAGGACGTTACAGGGGCAGCGTCCCCAAACTCTGGACGTCCTGACAACTCAGCGTATGCTCCACACATACACAAACAAAGCTACAACTTCAAGCCCCAGAACGATGGGAATCCAAAGGAATGGAGGATCCTCAAAACACTTCAAAGAAGCTTCAAACTTGATCAAAACCACAAACTTCCGGCCATGAAGGGCATTCAATTCATGCTCAGTGAACTTCACAAAATACAGAGCACTGTCAAAATCAAAGTGCAACTGTGCAATCATCAATGCCATATTTAACTACTTTTGGACTTTAGGAAAAATTTTAGACTATGCCCTAGAAGACTACATTGGGAGAGCTCCCGTTGTATTGGTTTTTGAGACCGCAACGCCTATGAATGTGGGAAGATTAGAATGAAGTAGACCATGTTCATATCCAAGAAGAGGACAAAGAAACATAATAACTAAGATATTTCACCCATAATACATTTATTCTACATAACAGTAGAGAAGATTCATCGGGAAAGTTGCCACTGTAGTCTACATCCCAGACTTTGGGATCTTAAGTATTGCAAGAAACCAATAAAACCAAACATAATTAAACTTAAATTATTACAAGGACTAGTAAGTAAGCACTGACCCATTAGTATCTTCCTGCAGAATAAAGATCCGGAATTCTCCCGATGTAATCCCCGCATTCAAACTTACCGTACAAGAGGACTGTTGGTACAGTGGAATGGAACTTGAAAGTAAGGAAAAGGTGAAGAAGGTTCACCACATTTTATTAACACCGATAAAGAAGGTCACAATCAAGAAGTTGCCCAAGAAAAGAAAGAAAGGCAATCCCTATAATATCTAAACTACTGAACTTGAATAATGCGTGTCGCAACACAGGGTAAGCAATTTCCCAGTTATACTACCGAAAACCACTTTAAAGTATAACAAAGTGACTCTAAAGATCGAACCCGCAAGATTCTGTGAAGTAGATACCCTTATTTGGTCTCTAAGCTAAGTCAATACCTATATTTCCTCTTCCGGTTCAAACACAACAACCGGAAATACAACAACACCCAGAACTACAATCAGACCCTCTCTTACTTCTCCGATGTGGTCCACTTTCCGATCGAGTCTGATCAACTCACATCCGCTCTTACTACTACCCAGTTTAGTTTTACCTCTGTTTCACCATCAAAGGGATCGTCCCTTGTTTTTGAGAGTGGCAGGCTCGTCGTTCCTTCCGTGAATTATAGTGGCTGAAGACCCACTTTGTCTTTCTCCAATTCTCTACACTAACCCGGACCCGGTTTGATCCTTCACAGCAACCCAGAAAACTCTTCGGATCACCGGTCACACAAAGACCCCCCGTACGATCCTTCCATACTACAACGACCTTAGCGCCCCGTTCCGTTTGTGCGAAGCCAAGCGGCTACAAGTGAACCCGTCCGTTCCAAGATCCACTAAAGTTCTTCCGTTTGCCCACTGAGGCATCGAGATCTCTCAGGAGATCGGACACTCAACCGGATTTCACATCTAGGAGTTCTAGCACGACTAAGGAATCCCTCCCTGTCCGCCTAGCCTAACAACGGTTGTCTCGCCCGGAATTCTAAACTCTAGAGCTACTGAGGAACTGGAATCCATTCCCAACACTTTCGCAACCCGCTCACCTACACATAAGATCAAAACAAGCACACCAAAGGGAGAAATCCCACCCACACTAGCATGCGCCTTCCTAACTCCTCACCACATGACCCTGCCGCATATGGGAGAGACACACAACAAAAGGCCAAGAGAAGACGTACACGAAAATGAGGTGAAAAAACTCCCAGCTCCCAAGTGGGGGCTGACTTATATACAACTTGGTTACAAAGCAAAAAGGGACTTGGAAATCCACGCTGGACATCCGGATCTGATCCTAACTGGCCAGACCAGATAACCATCCGACCCGGTCCTAACTATCTTACAAATATTTTACATTCCTAACTAACTTCCTAACCTACTCTCCAATTCCCCTGCCCAGCGTAGCACTTCTAGGTTCCTTGGGCAGTTGATTGAAGACGTCCGCTAAGTTCCAGCTCCGCTCCTCGGCAGTTGGATCCAGAAGATCTGACCCGGGCAACGAATCTATCTGAATTGGTTGCCCCGGCCCAGGTCTTCGGTGACTCTTCCTTGACTCGAGTGTTTGATCCTTGCGCTCACCCGGGTTCGATCCTCCTGCTGGAAATGAATCCGGCATCGAAATGTCCAAGAGGTGGATTTCCTGGGAGAATAAGGACCCGTTCAGCTTCTGGCTGCTGATGTCCATTCGGTCGGCCGCCTCTTGTGCTGCCACTAAAGATGCTTCCACCCGATCAGTGAAGTTGCTAAGGATCCGAACTATCCAGGAACCGGATACCTTCTTCTCCTCGTACACCCCTTTGTCAAACAAGGTTGCCTTGACTGCGGTGGATCCGGACTCTCCAAGAGTGTCCTTCACCGACTCTGCCACCTTCCGGGTGGCCTCCGCCATCTCTCGAACTGTTGCCTTATCTTCCCTGAGGATGACCATGTCCGCCCTCAGAGTGTCGACTTCCTCCTGAAGCCAACGGATCTCTTTCTCCTGCTTCCGGTTCTCTTCCGGATCGGCCAGGAATTGCCCCACCTTACCCGACAATTCACTATCGACTGGTGCCCCCACCAGCTCCGCGATAGTGGTCAGAGCTCTCCGCTTGACCTCCCAGTCCGCCCGTATCCCGGCCAGGACAACCATTAACTGGTTGAACGGGTCAGTCGGATCCTCGAGATCCGGCATCTCTACCTCCGCTCCCTATTCTGGTGTGGACCGGGGTTTCGAGGGGGTTCTTCTCTTCTGAGGAGGGGTCGTCTTCTGGCGCTTCCTCTGTCGGAGCGGCTCCTCCTCTTCCTCTTCTTTTGTCTCGGGTTCGGATCCGGTCTGCTCCTCCACCTTGTCATCTGAACTCAACTCTCCATACTTCAGGATAGACTCCTGAACACTCCACGTCTTCTCCTCAGTCTGAGTGAAGAGTTGGTTTCGTTGGTAGAGGTGGAAAAGGTAGGGACTCAAAGGAGTGGCCCTACTCTTTCCGATCCTTGTCACCAGCTAGGACACCAGATCAGAAAAGATCCGGGCCCAGTTCACCTTCCATTCCCCGCTCAGGGAATCGAAAATGGTGTTGCCGAGGGTCATCGTCACCCTCGTCGGCTTCTCCAGGTGGACGATCGGAACCAAGAACTGGAGGAGGTTACGATGCCGGTCACTCTTATAGTCTGCAACCATGTACCTGTCCTTGTTGCTCGGCTCCCCATGAAACTTGTCATGGATGAACTCGTCCTTCCGTCCGACCATACCGGAACCTCCCATCCGGAAGTTGTAAGCTTCCCTCCACCGTTCTTCTTCCCATTCGGTCGGGCGGCCCCGGAGAGTGTTGCCAAACTCGTTCGACACCTTGCACTTGATCTCCTTAACCATCCGCTCCTCCCAAAATCCCCACGGTTTATCCATCAGGATGAGGCACCCCATGGCGTTGAGATCCTCCATCAGCTTAGTCCGGGCCGGTTCCTCCATAGGAATGACCGGAATTATTTTCCGGAGCTTGACGTCGGAGGAGGAACTGGGTACGCCCGGCCTGGTCCTACGCAGCTGAGGCATGGACACTAGATGACCACTGGACCCTTACCGATCGTTACCTCACTCTCTCCTAGCCGCATATCTTGTTCTTCACTTCCTCTTGTCCGATCTCAACCGGAAAGCACACACAAAACCTGCAACCCACACGTTCTTTATTCTTCCTACACTCTCAGACACACCCAATCGGATGCGCACATACATACAATGGCTCTGGCGCGGACGGAGGCGTAAAAGCGCTCAAGGTTAGCTCCGGAGCTCGAGGGGAGTAAAGGAGTGAAAATGAGGACGACCAGCCTTTATATACTCTCAAGACCCCTGGCACGTCATCATGACCTTTTCCGGTCCGGTCCTCTCTCTCGATCCGGTTCAACCCTAATCTGCTCTGAGGTGAAATCCGGATATGATTTCGCTCCTGAATACTAACATTCTGACCGGATCGATACAGTTTTCTCCTTACTGGATTATCGTTGCCTATCCGTAGTTTCCTTCTGCCCTTCTAACCGAGTACGGATCCTAATTACCTGTTTTTGTTCCGTTATTTAGACAATAAAAAGAAACCCAAAAATTTCGGTTGCGACATTATCCTTTCATCATCTGTGAGCGTTCCCGCGAACATCATTCGGAGTTGTCCGAAGAAGTAGCAGCAACGTACTTCTTCACCCTAGATCCGTTCACTCGAGAATCAAGCCACTGACCTCGTAAATTCTCCAATTGTAGAGATCCATTCTGGAAAACCTAGTTGACTTGGAAAGGCTCCATCCATTGGGTGTGCAATTTACCTGGAAAGTCCTTGTATTGATTGTCATAGAGGAGAACTAGTCCTCCTTCCTCGATTCCGTGGTCAGCCGGAAGTTTTTGATCATAGTCTACCTTCCGCTTCGTCTGTACTTCTAGGGTTCTCTCCAACGCTATACTTCGGATCTCTTCCAGTTCCTCAATGGCGAGAAGTTGGGGATAGGTAGTCTTTCTAGACTCCGCGCTTCGAGCTGCCATGACTTGGAAAGTTTCCACATTCAACTCCACTCCATGGATTGCCTCCTGACCGAAGACCAAAAAGTACGGGGTCTTACCGGTGGTGTTCTTCTCCGTGGTGTTGTATGCGTGTATTGCCGAAGGTAGTTTCCGGTCCCAATCCGTCTTGTCAGCGGAAATCATCTTGTTCAGGATCTTACCAACGATCCCGTTCGCCCGCTCCGTTAATCCATTTGCTTTAGGATTGTAAGGAGTTGTCTTTCAGTGCTTGATAAGATGCTTGGTCGTCAGGTCGACGATAACGTCATTGAGGAAATGGGTTCTCCGGTCGTTGACCAACTCGAGCCGATGACCAAATCGCATGAGGATTTCATCAAACAGAAAGTTTGCTGAACATGGTTCTTCCATGTTGCTTTGGCCTCCACCCATTTGGTGGCATAATCCGTGGCTAGGACAATGTACCTCTTCTTCCGTCCACTAACCGGAAAGATAGGTCCAATAAAATCTATCCTCCATTTCTCAAATGGCGCTAGAGGAATGATAGGAGTCAGTGGCCAGTGGTTTTGAAAAGACGGTGCTCCTGTCCGCTGACACTGATCACAACTTCGCACAAAATTCCTCACATCCCTATGTAAATACGGCCACCAGTATCCGGTTGATCGGATCCGGTTTACTGTACTTACAAAGGCAAAATGCCCTCCTGAACTCCCTG
The DNA here is from genome assembly GCA_963969595.1 of Neckera pumila. Classification (NCBI taxonomy): domain Eukaryota; kingdom Viridiplantae; phylum Streptophyta; class Bryopsida; order Hypnales; family Neckeraceae; genus Neckera; species Neckera pumila. Next base: position 47,810,656 of record OZ018408.1, on the reverse strand, counting down.
CGTGAAGGGCTTGGAAAACCTTTTTTCGTTCTGGGGGTTCTAGGCATCGTCTGAGAACGTCATCCGTTCCTAACTTAAAAAGGACTCCCCTAATCAAAGTATACGGAGCCACTTTCCTTTGGAAAATCTCTTTCTCCTCGTGACTCATCTGGTCCGCATATCTAGATGTCACCAAATAATCTATGATATCTTTGTATTCAGAATCAGATTCATCATTGAGGTAAAAACTTCGACCAAAGGGGAATCTAAAGTTTCTATCACTGCCGGAATCATCACCGGATTCGGGAATTCATCTGGAAAATCGGCAGATATATCCGTAACGGAATTCTATCCTCTCTGCCTCGAGAGGTAATCCGCATTAACATTTGCCTTTCCGGGTTTGACTACAACTTCGTAGTTAAACTCCTGCAAGAGCAAAATCCATCTAGCAATCCGGCCTGACAAATCTGGTTTGTTCACAAGGTATTTCAAAGAATCGTGATCCGTATGGAAAATTACCTTGTATCCCAGTAAATAATGCCGGAACTTCTTACACGAGTAGACCACGGCTAACGCTTCCCGTTCCATGGTGGTGTAATTCCGTTCTGCCAAATTCATTTGTCTGCTTGCATAGTAGATCGGGTTCTCTCGCCTTTCTGCATCGAATTGCCACATAATGGATCCCAGACACCAACCCGATGCATTGATAGTAACATGGAACTCCTTGGTCCAATCTGGAACTGACAAGATCGGATCTTTAGCCAACTGGGTCTTCAAATCCTCAAACGCCTGTTGTCTCCTTCCGTCCCAAACAAATTCCGTATCCTTCTTCAAAAGTTCCGTGAGCGGAATAGCCCTCTTGGCATATCCATCGATGAATCGTTTGTAGTAGCCCACGCATCCAAGGAATCCGCGGACTTCCTTTACGTTGGTTGGAGGTAACAGGGAAAGCATAACTTTCACCTTATCCAGGTCTGCCTGTAATCCGGTTTGACTTACCACATGGCCGAGCAGGATTTCGGAACTCCTTCCAAAAAAACACTTGCCCGGGTGTAGCTTCAAACTGGTCTCTCGGCCCTTCTGGAATGTCTTCCTCAAACACTCGAGATGACTTTCCCGGTTACTGAAAACGGCAAAGTCGGCTATGAACACTTCAAGGAAATGCCGAAGGAAATCTTTGAAAATGTCCATCATGAGTCGCTGAAATGTTCCGGGCGCATTACAAAGACCGAACGGCATCTGGGTGAAGGCGTAAGTCCCCCACTCCGTCGTAAATGTCGTCTTTAGCTGATCGCACCACCGAATGAATACCTGGTTATAACCGGAAAATCCATCCAAGAAACTATAGCACTCATGGCCAGCGACGTGATCCAGAATAATGTCGGTGAACGGGAGAGGGAAATAGTCCTTCTTCGTGGCCGCGTTCAATTTCCGAAAATCTGAACAAACCCGGATCTTGACCTTACCATCCGCTCCGACCTTCTTCGGAACAATCACAATGGGGGAAACCCATTCGGAGTTGTGGACCGGATAGATGAATTCTGCCTCCAACAATCGATTGATTTCCTCCACCATCAACGAATACTTGGGATTGAGCCGGTATTGTTGTTGTTGGACCGGAATGGATCCTTCCAGCAAGTCAATGCGATGCTCCCTAAGGTGAGAGGGAATTCCTTTCAGATCGGATGGCTCCCAAGCAAAAACGTCGAGATACTCCTTCAGAAATTGAATATAGCCGGATCTCTCCGTATCCTTCAAGAGCTTATTAAGATAAAAACTCTTGTCGGGTTCAATATTCTCCTTCTCGTAATCAGCAGGTGAAACAACCGGTTTGACTTTCTCTGCATACCCCTTCTCCGGAAAGGACGCTAAATTTTCCCAACCCGGTCCAACCGTCTCACCTCCATTGGTGGGAAGATTTCCGCTCCCGATCTGTTGAGCGATCCACTCCGCTGTGAGTGGAACACTCACTCTCCTAAGGATCGGTCTTCCAATATTGTCTCCCATATTTCTCCTGGCTCATGCTCTAACACTACCTCGGAGAATCCATAGTTTGCCTCGGATTGGTACTCGAACGGATCTACATAATAGCTCGCAGCGGAATCTTCCGGATCAAACCAGTCCGTCGTATATCCATCCGAGTCGCTGGTCTCTCCCAAATGTTTCTCCATAGCCTAAGGAATCCGCGTGGACGACTTTCCTACCACTTGTTCCTTGGCTCCCCAATCTACAAGAACTCGGGCAGAATACAACCAAGGTCTTCCAAGTAACATCGGAAAGGGTCTACCCTTATGAACACGGATGATGACGTAGTTCAACAGATAGTCCGTTTCACCAATCCGGGTTGGCACTTGTGAAAGCCTTCCAACCGGATGTACTCGGGAATGGTCTGCCATCCGGAGAACTTGTACCGTGGCTTCAAACATGGTGAATCCCAAATCAAACGCTGTGTCTTCCAGCATCAGGTTAACTCCCGATCCGCCATCGATGGGAACCTTGGGAATCGCACATCCCTCTATCTCTACTGTGACCTCGGGAGCTTCGGCATCTTCCGGTTGAGAAAAGTTGACTGCCACTACAGGTAGCTTCACCTTCCTCTTTTGCTTCCTGGTCCAGGCGTCTCGGATCAGCTTCTAGTACATCACATTGTCATGTACTAGTTGTCCGATTGTCACATTCGCCTTCTGATCCTAAATATCCTGGATGATATTGTACTCATGGGTACTCACATCCGGAATAACGATCACTGGAGCATCGCTGAATGTAACCGTCTTTTGGGTTTGTACAATATCCGGTCTAGAAATTTCACTACAAGAAAAGGGGCACAAATGTGACTGGAAAAGAATGACTGGCTGTCTGGAACGACTACAGAATGACTTGGCCTCTATAATTGCACCAGTGGTGTGCCATCCAGAGCTTCTGAGTCATTCTGGAGTTGATAGCACGACAGCGGGATGAAGAGTGGATGGGGTCGACGGGTCATCCTCCATTTTCTATCAAGAAGGGTCGTCTAAATCCTGACGTGGACCCAAATCAGTTCAGATTTTCAGACGTCCGAGTCATCCTCGCGACGTATGTCATCCACGGTGACTCTCCTTGACTTCAAGGCAACTAGTAAATGACTTTCATGACTCCAGTAGAAGTATGATCTGAAAATTCCTACCGCATCATGGAAAAAGAAAAAGATAACAACCCCTCGAGAGTCGTGCTGGAAAGAGAGGAGACACGGTTCACAGCGGGGCAACTACGGAATGACTTCCTTATCACAAACTGCGTAACGACATGCAATGACACAATCTGGTTTTGTTGTGGGTCACGGTTGCCATTTGCCAGATTATTTGTTGATGTGGTGGGTTGCCCTGAAATAAAATATATATATTGAGTTAACCCCTGAATGCCCAACAGTCCTGTCGGGGGACACTTGGGATATTAGGCAGGCTCTTGTGACCTCAAACCGTGACCTGATTTTTGGAAACTTTTTTTGAAGATAGAGAATCACATTAGCTTTCTGAAAATATAATTTTTTTTTCAATGCTCGAGAGCAGAAGTTAAGACACATGAAAGTCAAAAAGTGGTTTGTCGAGCAGAAACAAAGAAATGGGGAAAAAAATGAACTGAAAAATGGGAAATTTTTTTTCTCAAAGATCATGGAGAAGTCTATGTTTGAAGCTTTGATTCATTCTATTTGGACTCAGAACAAGAAAGTTATGGGCAATCTTGTTTTTCGAGCAATCTACAAATCTTCAAAAACAACTTGTAGAATTTATTTTTGAATGCAATTTTCATTTTTTCCCAATTTTTGACGTTTTTAAAAGGTTAAGTTTGTTTGCAAGAAGAATCCCACCATTGGGATTCTAGTGTTTTAATTCCACCTCAAAGCAATTAACAATTTAGTGTTTTGTGCATTTTTGGACCTACTTCTACTTAACAAATTTTTTATATGTGAAAATCAAGTTTTCACATTCTAAAATTTTTTTCCCCGACTCTCAACTCAAATGTTCAACATAAAAAAATTTAACTTTATGGTGTATAGTGCAAATAAAATCCACAAATGGCCGTCAAAGTCCTCTAAAATTGCAGGCCACAGTTCAGAAACCACTTCTTGATGGAACTTCAAATGCTAATATCTTCCAATCCATACGGTCAAACTTCATGAAAATTTTACCACATGATTGAAGACAAGTGAAGTACTAGATCTTATGGTTACATCTTGAAAAAAAAAAATTTGATTTAGGGAGATCATGAACAAATAAGTACTTTGTGGGGGAGGCCTAATACTCCTCTTGAGCCAACAAATTGTCTTCTACTGATAGTTCAATGGCCCCGACTAGATTAGCTATTGCTGTCGGAATTGGCCAACGTCGAGGAGCCGTAAGCCTTGCAGTCTCCACAGTAGTGCTGATGAAGGCGTTTGTGGCCTCCACTACCTCTCTCCGGGCTCTAGCTTCGTTGCGTAATACTACTTTCCATCCAGGTCTCTCCACAGCATCGAAGAAAAACACTTGCGTGGCTTGGCTTGGAAAGATGAACGGCTCTGCCATGCGAGGAAGTTTATGTCGGAAGTTCACCACAAGGAAGCCGGCGTCATCACGCGTGTACGTAGGATTGCCACGACTGTCTTGGGGTTTCACCCACTCGCATCTCATGAGGATAATTTGTGTATGCAATGCACCGTAGTCCAATTGCAATATGTCTTTCAGCACTCCCACATAGTTCAATGATTGTTCACCGGTGGTTCCAGAAGGCAATTCGAACATAGAGGCCACACCGCTATTGTAGCTCACTAATCGTGAGGTTGTCTCGTCTTCAACACGGAAGTGGTTGCCAAACGCTGTGACGCGTGTGTACCGGGTTGCTCTTTGAGGCGGTTTTCTGCTCAGCAAAAACCGGTCCATGTCCTCCGGATTACGCACATCCAGGTCTGAGTCATCGAAGGTGCTCCGGACCCACTCTGCAAGTGGAGGAGTCATTGGATTCTCTTGTTTTTTGTCCCTCCACTTCCTGTGTCCATGCAGCCCTCCCAATTTCAGATACCCAAATCAAGCACAAACATACACAATATCCACTAACAACATTATGCTCAGGAGAACTTACTTCAGCACACACACTCTTATGACTTACCTATGTCTGGAAATGGTTGTTCTTAAGTTGACACTGAGTCATGTTCTCTGTAAACGACTTCGCAACTACAGTAAAACATCTTCTAAACTACTGGCACAAGGACAGTTACAATAGCAAATTCCTAGCTACTGCAGTGGCACGCTTTCAGGAACACGGGTTTGTTCTGTCATGCAGAGAGAGCGTGCGAGGGCGAGTGCAGACTGCAGGCACTTACATGTAAAAATTGTGCATAATCGAAACATTTGTGAGCACGTACTGGTGTGCTATGTCTCTTAGCTCGGTGCTCATCACGTATGGCTTTCCAGCGCCTTGCAAAACCTCCTCGGCATCACCGTATTCTTCATCTTCATCCCATATACGTCTTTGTGTTGGCTCAAATTGGTGCAGATACTCTGTAATGAAGCGCATGCATTCGTCTTTCAAGTACCCCTCTGCCATACATGCTTCGGGGCACGCCATATTTCGAACGTGGCTCTTCAAGACTTTCATGTAACGTTCCACTGGATACATCCAGCGTGCACTCATAGGTCCACACAGGTCTAGCTCCCTAGCAAGATGATATGGCAGATGTGTCATAATGTCAAAAAAGGATGGCGGGAATTCTGCCTCCAACAATGCCATACTTTCCGCCACATCAGCCTCCAACGATGGAAAATCCAGAGGATTGTAAACCTTTGTACATAGGCGCCTAAATACCTTGCACATTCTCATGACAGCCATACGTGGTCCGGTACGCAGTAGCCCTCGAAGCGCTAGTGGCAGCAACTGTTGCATCAACACGTGGTAATCATGGGACTTCAGTCCCCCAAAATTTTTCTTACGCATGCACTTACCCAAGTCTGAAGAGAACCTGCTTGGCGTCTTCAATGACTCCATGCACTTCACGAACTTCTCAAACTCATCATCTGTCAAAACATATGGTGCTTGAGGCTTCAACATCTTCCCGGGCCTTCGTGGGTTTGGAGTGAGCCACAAGTGCTTCCTCACATTCCTCCTCTGTAAGTCTCTTCTAACCTTCACAGTGTCCTTCTTCCCGGTTATGGTCTTCAAGAAGTTCTTGGCTAGGTTCATTTCACAATGCATGACGTCCAATAAATGGCAAATCAAAAGATATTGCAGAGCATGAGGGATTCAAATGGAGTTAGCAATCAGAGACCCGTCAGACTACCTCAAACTGGCCTCGTGCAAAACATCATGGCCTAACATGGATCATAGGGGAGCACTTCTCCCTAAAGCTAGGGCAAGGGCGGGGCAGTGCACTCTGGCCACTCCAATTTCAGGGAATAGCGTCACGACTGCCTCTGAAACACTGCCTGGGCCTATCCTATACCTACCATGATAACAAAAGTCATACTGTAGTCATAAACTGTGACTTTCACTTTCCATTTACTGTAACATGACTTCTAGAGCACTTCAAAGACGCAATGCAGTTATTCAAGTGTCCAACTGAGTAATTCAGCCATGGATGACTCTGACTCACCTTCCAATAAGGCAACCTATACAGACTGCTAAGCCGTTTGACGCCATGCACCTTCGAGGGGTCACCTGCAGCCCCAATCCTGTTTCCAGCTGCTTTCCAGGCCTCATATTCTGCTGCGTATTGCATCTCCTCCTCCACTGTCACTGTGCGCGGTTGAGGACGGTTTTCTATGGCACCGTCAAAGTGGTCCTTCATATCCTCTGACCTGTAAGGATGATCTGGAGGCAACCAACGCCTTGTTCCCCCGTACGTGCACTTCCCGAGCTCTATAGAGTGCTCACCGCCCAAGTCCACCCCGCACCATGGACAAGCAGCATAACCTTGATGAGAGAAGCCTCCTACAGTTCCATAATCTGGAAAGTCATGCATAGTCCACAGCAACATGGCGCGTAGCTGGAATGACCTATCACCTACATCCTTTGTAATGTCATACGCTGGAACTCCATCCCATAATTCTAGCAACTCTTCAACAAGAGGCTCCAAATATACATCAAAGACCTCTGAAGTCACAGATTCCCTCCCCGGAATCAATAAAGACAATAGAACAAAGAACTTTTTTGTACTTAACCATGGTGGTAGGTTGTAGTTCAACAACAGAACTGGCCACGTGGACCATGGAGACTGATTCTGTTTAAAAGGGTTCACTCCATCAGCTGCTAAAGCAAAATGAGCATTACGAGGATCCGCAGCATATATAGGATCCACGTTCTCGTGAAAGTGCTTCCAAGCCTTTGAGTCGCATGGATGTCTAACAAGTCCGTCGCCTCCATCTTGTGCACTACGGTTCTCGGCATGCCACACCATTAACTTAGAGATTGCGGGGCTTCTGAACATTCTCTGTAGACGAGGGATAATTGGAAAGTGGCGAAGAACTTTAACTGGAAAGCACCGACGATCTTCGTCTTTGTATCTACGGCCACCACATTTTGGACATCGTAGAGCATTCTCATGTTCTCCACGAAATAGGACACATCCTCTCTCGCAGGCATGTATACTATTGTATGTCAATCCCAGCTTTGAAGTGACAGACTTCGCAGCATGGTACGTTTTGGGCAATGTATTCCCCTGTGGTAGTAGATGGAGGTGAAGAAGGCTAAAGAGTTCATTGGCACAATGATTGCTGACACCATGTATGGTGCAAAGGTTCATGAGCAATACAGTAGCCGCTAGCTTGCTGGACTTGGCGCCCTCATAGAGTACCTCCATGGACTCCTCCAAGGAAGTTGCATCAAAGTTTGTCTCATCCATGCCATCCTCCATGCCCATGTCGCCACATCCTTCAGCCTCTGCACCATCTTCATGCTCCTCTGCCATGCAATCCTTGTGAATGGAGTCTACCATTGCAAAAGCATCGGCCACTTCCTGTTGCACTCTCTCCGCCGGTGTCTGAGGAAGGTCGTCCAGCATTGACGCTTGTTGCACCATGCCACGTGTATCAACAGCCGCATCCACCTCTTGCACATTTTCTAGAGGCGATTGCCAGAATTCTTGCTCCCATTCTTCATCTGAAGAGTCTCGGTTGCCGGGTCCTCTCCAAGTACGAGAACCGGGATCTCTACCATTCTTGATCAAGTGTTCACGTACATTTCGGAGTAACAAAGTTCGACGCCCTCGACATAGAGTGCAGGGGCAGTGTAGTCTCTTGACATTGTACTCTCTGGCCCTATGGAGCTCTCGAATCCACAGGCGGTCATCGCGTAGGCGCTGCCGGCGAGCGTCCGTTAGTGGAAGTCTACCAGGAAGCATCCTAAACCTGATTGCCTATTGCTGCTTTTGTCCGCCGCTGCAATCATTGCATACAAGGACGTCATAAGGAGCCACTGGGACGTCTGGCACCAAAACGTGCGCGTGGAACGCCGCCATGGTTTCCACTGCGGCACGACTTACTTCACTCATAAGTTACTAGAAAATGACAGCATTCACTCAATATTGACTACAGTAGGATGAGAGACACTACTGGAGAATGACTGAACGATATATGTATGCAGTAACGACCTTCCCAGTGCCATGAAAGTCGATGCTGATGCAGGACTTCTGGTTTGAAGCAGACAAGAATTTAGTTTCAGTAAAACAGACATGAACTTCCTGTGAGAAAATACTGTATCCTGCAATGTCATGTTCAAGTACAGCACAGGGAGGTTAGCAATCAGAAATGCAAAATACGCAAAATAGGGGAAAATGTAACATTTACGTCACTGGAAGACATTTATAAATCGGTTTCATAAAGGAATTGGGGAATGTTGCTAGGCCCTCAATTTCAGACATGTTTAAAATCCTTCTCATAAAAGAAAAAAGGTGTCTTGAAGTGAGTCCCTCACTTCAAGACACTTCTAAATCCTTCTCATAAAAAAAATGGGGAATGTAGTGAGTCCCTCACTTAAAGACACTTATAAATTTTTTTTTTAAAAATGGAGAACATTGTAGTGAGTCACTCACTTGAAGACACTTATAAATTTAAAGAAAAATAAATAAACAAGGATAGTATGTAGTGAGAGGATCACTTGAAGACATGTTCAAATGACAACATAAACAAAATGAGGAACATAGGATTGAGTCCCTCACTTGAAGAGAAATATGAATCCTTTTTAAAAAAAAAATGGGAAATGTATTGAGTCCCTCACTTGAAGAGAAATATGAATCCTTTTTAAAAAAAAATGGGAAATGTATTGAGTCCCTCACTTGAAGAGAAATATGAATCCTTTTTAAAAAAAAAAATGGGAAATGTATTGAGTCCCTTACTTGAAGAGAAATATGAATCCTTTTTAAAAAAAAAATGGGAAATGTATTGAGTCCCTTACTTGAAGAGAAATATGAATCCTTTTTAAAAAAAAAATGGGAAATGTATTGAGTCCCTCACTTGAAGAGAAATATGAATCCTTTTTAAAAAAGAAATGGGAAATGTATTGAGTCTTTCACTTGAAGAGAAATATGAATCCTTTTTAAAAAAAAAATGAGAAATGTAGTGAGTTCCTCACTTGAAGAGAAATATGAATCCTTTTTAAAAAAAAAATGGGAAATGTATTGAGTCTTTCACTTGAAGAGAAATATGAATCCTTTTTTAAAAAAAAATGGGAAATGTATTGAGTCCCTCACTTGAAGAGAAATATGAATCCTTTTTAAAAAAAAATGGAGAATATTGTAGTGAGTTCCTCACTTGAAGACATTTATAAATCCTTCTCTTAAAAAAAATGGGGAATGTAGTGAATCTTTGAATCGAACAATCCATTTCATGTGTCCTCACTATTGCCGTTTGCTCAAAATTGCGAGGAAAGTGAAACCGTCACTTCTGACCAATTCGGACTCCTACAGATGAAAACTATGCTGGAAAAACAAAAGAAAATAGAATACTTTGCTTATGAGATGAAATGCAATTGTACTTGAACGAATGCTCCCGGAAGTCATTTCACTGTCGTGATTTTTCCAAGAAAACAGAAGAATGACTTCACGAAGTCACAGAGAAGTCACTACCACTACTGGGTTACTAAAGTATGACTGAGTGAAGTAAGACTGACGCGCCTGATTGTCAGACAATGCTGAACTGTAGTTTAGGGCGATTTTGCCGTGACTCAGGCAATTTTGACTTTGGACTTGGAGATTTGGCCCTAACAGAATGGCATGGCCTAAGGAAACATGCAAGACGTTTGTTTAAGTCTACAGCAAAGTTCTGAACCTACAAGTGTGGCCTTCAGGTCATCACTCCATGATGAGTCATTTAGATGGACGTGACAGAACTCGGCCGGAGATCAGGGCAAAATCGTCGGAGTTGGACATGTAAACTCCAAAGGCTTTCAGAAATAATTGCGTGATCTTCCAATTTATTACAGGCCGCCTAACTAAGTGTCGTTCATCATGCCTACGACCTCTCTAGACAGCCTCCTTTTTCAAATCAGATCCCTCACTCACTCACCAAAATGTATTGTCGTCTTCTTGCATGCAGGGAGACTGAGTTTCTTTGACGTCGAGCTCCTGCTGCAGAAGGCACCGGTCTTCGCAGCCTCCAATCGCCGAAGCGCTCGAAGTTCTGAAGCTTGGGCCTTAACACAGTGGTCGGCTTCAAGTTGGCAGCGGCAACTTGAAGTCACGATGGACTCCGAGCAGGAGAGTCCTGAACATCCGAAGAGCGACTATGAACTCCTGCGAGACAAGAAAGTGGCAGAGGTTGCGAAGGCGCTTGAGCCAGTTCTACGCGCTAGAGCAAATTTGTGAGTTCACGACTACCCTCCTCTACAAATCCACCTCTGTCTTGTACTCTTTCCATACATACTGCAGTACAATCACGCGCAGCAAAAGTTTCAGTACACCAGTAAAGATGAATCAGTACAGCGCTTGAGTCTGCCTGTGGACCTACGTGCTTTAGCGCTGTTTTCTTGCATGCATCGATGAGGCGGGGAGGACATTGTTTTGATTTTGAGGGTGCTTCGCTTTTGCTGCGTAGCGGGCGGCGCGCTAGGATTGAAGTGCTCTCAGCAAATCAATTCGCCGCCGTTTTGTTTTTGGGAAACCGCGTAGTCGAGTTCAAGTCGTTCTTATGTCATTTTCTGTGACTTCTGTCTTCCAGAAAACTACTCTGAAGTCATTTCATAGTTCTGTCTAAGAAAAGTCTTAGTTACCCTAAACCCCTTAAACCCACTTCCAGAAGGAAGTCCACGTGGTACGCCTGGGGGAGGGGTGTCGAGTGCCTTGCTGCGCAATGCGGGCGTAAACCCTAACTCCAATCCAGGAGACCTTGTTTCGTGCCATACCTCCTGTTTTTTGAGTGAGAGCGGACACGTTCAGTGAGAGCCAGAGCGATGAACATCTTCCCGGTCCTCTTCTGTTGTTCTGATTTTGCGATTCGTGAGGACGCTTGTGAATCCTTTAGAAAAAACCCGTTGGCGCCATCTTACGGCGGGTTGATTGACATTCAGGGACGCGGAGGACGCCTCCAAGAAAAAACCGGTCGCCCTTAAACCAGGGAGGAGGGAGACGATCACGCAGCGGGCTGTTTCAACGCGGAGGGGCCTTCGAGGATGCCTATTGAAGAAAAATCAGAGTTGTAGGCACGCAAGCAGCGAAATGGGAAGTGCTCGTGACTCCTCTTCTGAGGCAACGCAATACGATGATGAGGCCATTGGAGCAGGTATGCTAAAACTTGCAATAGCTTGTGACCATGCTCAGCAGCAATCCACAGAGGAGGCGGCTGGCACAGGTAACTTGTTCTGTCACGATCCTCTAATTGCGGTTTAGGGTTCCGCGCGTTCGTTTTGCTGAGTTGGGGGTGCATGCCAGAATTGCAACCGAATTTCAGTTGCGATTCAAGCAGTGGAGAAGTCTGTGGAATTTTGAGCTCCAACGGACCCTAAGCGCATTTGGTCCATGTCCGAGTGCAGTTTTACAGGAAGTGCGCACTAAATCTCAGCTTGTATTGCTCTTTGCTTGCAGACTCAGCTAACGCATTCGTCGACTCCAGTGAAGAAGACTTGGATCGAGAGGAACTGCTTGTCGACAGACGGAGCAAACGAAGGAAACTACCTGCACGGGAGAAGTCACCAGCACAAGCACTGGAGGCACGTCCAATTTCGCAGGAGAGACCCACGGGAGGCGCAGGGAGTGTCCCGTCCTGGTCTTGGTGTCCTGGGCAGTGGATGCCGCAGCAGACGGCTCCAGCTCCACTTCCCTGGTCAACTGGACCAGCCCCGGCATACCCTGGTCCGTGGTCAGAAGTACCAGCTATACTGGCTTCCCAAGACAGTGAGGATCGAGCGTCACGACGGAAGAGACAAAATGCGTATGACTTGGGGAGCCGTGACCGAGCCACAGCAGGAGGGAAGCCTAATCGTGTGTATGTCATCGAGGGTGGAGAGGTGGATGCAGCCTGTGCGGGAAAGAATGCATGGGACGAGGCAATTAGAGACTTTGTTCCCAAGACTTTGGACCTGAGTGTGGTGGACTGGGGGAAGCAAACGCCCCAAGCGGTTAAGAGGCTCAGAGACGCATTAGATGGCAAATTCAAATATGTGGGCCAACCCCTTAGCATGGTCGGTTTCCGAACCTCAATCACCAGGTACCTGAAGTCTGAGAGATCCCGCTTGAAGGCGAAGTGGCTGAAAGGGCAAAAAGTATGCCCTCTCCGTGTAGACGAGGAGCAGTGGAAGAGGCTAATCAATTATTGGGAGACCGACGCCCAGGTGCAGAAGGTGCAGAAGATGCAGGCAGCCAGACAGAGCGTGAAAAACTACCAGCAAGTGGGGCGGAGAGGCAGAGCTAGAAAGGAGCTCGCGGCTGTGAGTTTGGCTTTTTGTTTAGTCATTGAAGGCACGCCGTTCTTTGTTTCCGTAGTTGTCTCACACTTCTTGTTTTCAGCTTCCCTTCACTTGTACCTTTTTTTTTTTTTCTTTGTCGATGCAGAGGGAAGGGCGTGCAAGCAGCCCTCGCATTACAGACATTGGAGAGGGGCTGCGACAAAGTGCAGAGCGTGGGGCCATCTCTCTAGTAAGTGCCTCTCACCCGTGGTCCTGTTTAATAATTGGCCGCCGTTATTTGTGGTAGGTTGTGGTCCCATTTCAGCATGTGGTCCTACTTCTCCATACGTATTCTTTTTATAGTGCTTCCCAAATAGAATGAATCCTCAGTTGTAGAAAGCGACTTCACAGTTGCTTTGAAGTCACATAATGTGACTTCACCCTTTCTCAGATTACCTGTACACGACTGGAAGCTGACTGAACGCGTTTTGATGCGTGTGACAACACGGCGAGCAGGGCGTAGGTGATGACAGCTTGAGGCTAGCAGTGGAGTCCCTGCAAAAGGATGTTGACGAGAAGTTCGGCCAAGTACTGGCCACTTCATCTGTTCAGTCTGCCGCAATCGAAAAGCTCAGGTGTATGTTTGAGAGGTACATTGTGGGGCCCAAAGATGGTGATGAAGGCAGCCCCTCCATTACTCAATCTGCGCTCGAGATTCAGGACTCTGGCGGCTTCAAGGGAGTGGACGGTGCAGGCATCTTACCGGGCTCACGGAAGAAAGTAGTCCCAGTCACTTTGTTGGTCGAAAAGCGAAGGGCCATGGAAAATTGCCCCGCGTCTGTGACAGTGGAAGACGCTGCCGCTGTGGCTAGCAAACAACTCGCAGAAAGGGACACGGTGACCTTGTCTTCAGAGTCGGAGCTCCCCGACCACAACGTAGAGGCCCCACTGTCATTGCGGTGGATGAAGGAGGACCGGTCAACCAGTCCAGCAGCCCCTTTGGAGCCCGCTCCATCAACGGAGAACGTGTACTCCATCGAAATCCCGGTGCTCGCCCCAAAACCAGCTCCACGTCGCGAAGAGGCCACGCTGGACATTCCCGTAGCAAGGGAGGAGTCTGTTGAGAATCCTTTTTTTGTGCAGGCTCGCATTGAGACCTCCGGGAAGACCGTGCAAGATAAGGACCCTACACAGGCTTCACTTGCCAAAGTCGATGCTGCCCTTGCACCGCCAAATGGAGACGTTGGGCAAGTGAGTCCCTCACTTGAGCTGGGGTCAGTTGTCGTCAGCGAAGTGGCGGAGTCCTCTGCGCCAGGGTCGATCATCGTCCGAGAAGGGGAGGAGTCCTCTGCACCGGGGGCAGGTCAACCTCCCAATGTTGTGGTGTTATCGGCGCAAGCACAGGGGGCAGATCTGGATGCCTCCAAAGAAGGCGATGAGGGGGGCGAGGTTGGCAAGGTGGGTGAGGTGGGTGAGGGTGGTGAGGTCGGTGAGGGGGGTGCGGGGGGTGATGTGGGTGATGGGAGGGAAGGGCTCGCAGATGCTGCAGCTGGCGTCCCAGCTGCGCCTCTGAAGAAGTCGAGGAAACCTCCCAATTCTCCCACGAAGGTAACCAAAACCCCCAATGTTTTCCACTGTTCATCGATTGAGGTGAGGCCGTTGAAGTCAGTGAGCGACATATTGATTGAACGGAAAGGTGGGAATAGTTCTGCTAAGCCGAAGTTGGTAATTTTTAATGTCCACGGAACACTATTGGATTCTAGTTTGCTAGATCGCATGAACCCAAATAGTCGAATACGTCCAAGCACGAGAACTAAGTGTAGGAGAGTTGTCTTCCGCCCGTGGCTAAAACCTTTTTTAGCCCGTTGTTTTAAGCATTTCATTGTAGCTTTTTGGGGCAGTACCAACGCTTCCTACATAGAGGACGTAGTCCCGACCATGCTAGCGGGTTTGAAACTGGGCTCTAATCAGGGTCCCCTTTTTTCATGGACAGCTGAACTGTGTGAGGTAGGTGAGGGTGAAGGCGCGAATCCCATGTCCCGTGGGAAGAGCTTGAATGCAGTCTTCTCAAACTGGCCTGTATTTAGCGCAGCCAATACAGTCATAGTGGACAGTAAGCAAAGTCGAATAGATTGCAACCCTGCCGCAAACATCCTGATGAGTACTCCGTTCTATGTGAAGTGGCTGCGAATTTTGGCTGATGACAAAGAGTATCTGAAATTCTACCTGTGGCCGCTGCTGGAGGCATTTTGGAAATGTCCCAATGTCATTTCCTTCCGCACGAAGTACCCAAACATTGTGAACGAACCCCTGGCACAAATGCTACAGAAACGCAGAAGTAGACAACCATATCAGTTTCTGGGCACTGTGGAAGGTGAAGGGATTGTCAGACCACGGGCTGATGGCAACAATGCGTCCCCTCACCTTCAGTTCACGATGATATCTAATAGGTGGCACTTGTAAATGCAGGGGAGAGCACAGAGGCGGGAGACAAGGAGTAAGGGAGTAGCGGCTCCGACCCAAAAACGTGATGCACCCTCCAAGAAGGTGAGCAAATCCGAGCCTTGGAGTTTCATTTTTTGCTTGCAGTCTGTGAGGCGTGAAGTGACTCAGTAGTCGCCGCCAAGTCAGTCGCCAGTGATATCTTAGACACGCGGTAGAAGAAGCATCGTACTACTTGAGAGAGCAAGCATAGTGTCTCCTACATTAGTAAACCGATCGATCGTCAAAGAGGAGTCATAGTGCTGCAGTTGTTCCTTTCTGTGCATGACCACCCAAAACCGCAGTGAACCCTAAACCACAGACGGGGGTATGCAGTGAGTCGTCCATCCGTATTAGGAAGGCATGTAATCCTCTGTGTCTTCGTTGACACTGAAGTGGATGTGAAGTCACAGTGCAGTGAAATTGAAGTCACTGGAACTAACAAGTCGCCATGTAGTCATAGACCTGCCACCCTTCTCTCATGGTACAGTGTAGTTTTAGTTATGACTGCTGTGGATTTCTGCCCTCACTTGGCGGAAGATTGAAGTGGCTTCTTATGTTCATGTTGCAGTGGGACGTAGGCACTAACGTGTTCCTCATGAACCCCGATGCCCCGCGTCAGAAAGTGGCAACCGCGACCATTAACGGGATTGTAGGTCAGCACCAATTCCACTTCCTTGACATCCCATTGTCTTGCTTCAAAGTGGACGGGCATGAGATTACCGCCGCTGGTGTGAAGCTCATGTACCCAAATGAAGATGCTGAGATGTTGGTAATACAAGATGCAAAGGGATCCGCAGCAATGTGGGAGCAGAAGTATATGAAACTGGCCAAGTGATATTGGCTTGCCTTGCTGGCCATGAGCATGGGCCACATAGAAGCATTTGTAATTTTCATTGTAGAAATTCAGACGACGCTCCTGTACTCTTCATTGGTTTCCATGAACTCATCTTGAATTTTTGAGTGACGAACTGCCTAGCCATTCATTTTCGTGTGAAATCCCAAACATTATGTCATTGATCATGTATAGAAGTGAACTGCTCAGTCCTCTGTTTGTAAATGCAATATGTCAGTTTTGGAGAGAAGTAGAAGTCCCATCGAAAGACTGTGTCATGCGTTGGGGTCGTGGACCTTTGCCTTCTTGCCTGTCATTTGCTTGCCTAAACCCCAAACCCACATATATCCTTAAATCTGCATGACTACAGCCCATCAACTACACAGCCACTACTCACTAACTGCAGCTTGAACTCAAGGAACAGAAACTTAACTGTCAAGGCACTAGTAAGCGAGTTTGCTATGACTACTTCCCAAATAGTCGATCGTACACTGGTCTCCGGATGGTGGAAAAATGACTTAAAAATGATTGGAATGCGACTGTTTATTCCATCACCCGAACCTTCAAAAAGTGGTACGACATGGTCACTACGAAATGACTGAACACGTGTTGTATTGCGATTTGATGGAGCATGACTCACGCGCAACTGCAAAATGACAGACAACAGAATTCCACCGTGGCAGTCCACGTCATATTTATAAGGGGTCTGTCGTGTCTCCCAAATGACTTTAAAATGACTGCCACGTGGCTGTCCACATCAGATGACTGCCCAGTCCACGTGGTCCTTGGATCCTCCATTTATTTTCAAGTCCTCTCTTTATCCCTTCAGGACTCCTTTCTCATCCATTTTGTCATCCAAGGCTCCATTTGCCGGTGATAATACACACGCAGTCATTTATATAAATGACTTGTCCGAAATGACTCCAGGACCCCCCAGTCATTTCTTAGTAAAACCTGTCCACAATGACTGCCGCGCAGTCATTCTTTGCAGTCATTGTTTCCCCCTTTTTTTTGGAGTGAAAGATGTAGCATTTGTTTGAAAGTAGGAAGCAAACTAAAAATACCAGTGGCAAACAAGTTTGAATGCATCGGCACGGGTAAACAAAAATTTATAGCATGATTAGAATCCAAGGTCAATTGAAGTATACAAGCATACTAGGTCAGGAATCCAAGAGTGAAGTGGTGCGGAAGAGGACCACAGGCTGCGACAAACAGAGAATGTTCTAGAGAAGCAATATTTTCTTGATTTATCATCTATCCAAAGTAGTCCACAGTACCTTAAACGGAACGTACTCAAATTTTTTTTTCTAAGACCAATACTACCCATATCTTAAGGGGAAAAAAACTAATTTGACGTATTATGTACATTTGTATCTTATTTATAAGTGAGTGTAGAATAAATTGTACTTTGCAAATTACTTCTAATTTTTTCTAATTTTTTAACATTTTGAATTAATACTTTCCTATATTATATAACACATTAATTGATAAGAATTTCTTAGTGAACCCCTCGGGCCTCCATGTAGATTGCAACACTTGCATAGAAGGAAATAGTTGATTCTTATCAATTTCCTTCTTGAATTTGTCTAATAGTTGTGGGTGCAATGACAAATCGAACAAGTTTGTACTGAACCTAAGCATAATCCCCTTGTTTGAGACAACGTGAGCAATAATTTGGCTAATTTACCAAATCTTGCTTGATGTCTTTTTAAATCCCTATTTTTTCTCTAGAATTTTCTATTCATTTTTTCATAATTGCATTTTCTAGATTTTCATCTTTACCCTCCCCCATGTTCCTATAATCCTATTTCTATGTATCAAAAAACTCCCTAATTGGTAGTTATATTTTAATCCGGAGTACTAACACTTTTGGACTTGTATATTATACACATTGTTTATATTTTCATCTTTTTTAAAAGGTTAATCAATATGATAGTTCACCTAAATTCATACTCTTAATTTTCCTACAATTCCTTGAAGTGAAAGGATCGGTAACTTCAATTTCATTAGCCATGTTGAGGTCCTCCAAAGCATCTACATCATACATACATGTCCATTAGTCTTTTACATTCCCAGCAACTTGATAAAATATAAATATAAATCGGCTCAAGATCATCAACCTTGTTCAAGTCCTCAAACGCATTTGTATACTTGCCTAACATTTTGTACGTTAGTGTCTCTACAACTCCTCAAAGTAGAAACATCACTAGGCTCCAAAAATTCAATCTTCTTTGAGTCCTCCAAGGCACTTTCATACTTGCCATCATTCTTTTAACTTTCAAGCGACTCCATAAACTCAAAGCACCAAAAGGCTCGAGACCAACAACCTTATTTACATTAATAGAGGACAATGTCCAAATAAAGTTGTTTGAAGAATAAACATGTCCAAATCAAAATACCTATGTATCTTAGGATTTAGAAAGCCCATTTACTAAAACATTGTTTTTCACAAACATCCAACCCTATACCGCATTTGCATGAGTATCCATCATTCTCTTAGCTTCTTCAAGATTCCTCAAGATGAAAGTGTCATTTTGTTGAAATTCATTAGTCTTGTTAAATTCCGCCAATGCATCTTCATGCATACTTGTCCATCAGTCTCATAGTTTTCCAACGATTCCTCAAGATGAAAGTGTCACTCGGTTGAAGTTCATCAGCCCTATTGAAGTCCGCCAAAGCCTCTATGTATCTGCCTAACAATTGCTTAGCTTCTCCATGATTCTTCAAGATGAAAGCATCATTTCATTGAAGTTCATCAGCCCTATCAAAGTCTACCACTGCCGCTACATACATACCCATTATTTGCTTAGCTTCCCCACGATTCCTCAATATAAAAGCGTCATTTGGTTGAAGTTCATTAGCCTTGATGAAGTTTGCTAATGCATCTCTTTAATTGCCCATCCTTTGATTAGCTTCCCCATATCTCTTCAAGATGAAAGCATCATTCGGTTGAAGTTCATCAGCCTTGTTGAAGTCCTCCAATGCATCTTCATACTTGCCCATCATTCTCTTAGCTTCCCCACGAATCTTCAAGGTGAGGGCGTCATTTGGTTGAAGTTCATCAGCCTCGTTGAAGTCCTCCACAGTAGCTACATACATGCCCATGATTTGTTTAGCTTCTCCATGGTTCCTCAAGATGAAAGCATCATTTGGTTGAAGTTTATTAGCCTTGTTAAAGCCCTCCACGGCATCTTCATAACTACTCATCATTTGCTTAGCTTCCCCATGATTCTTCAAGGTGAAGGCATCATTTGGTTGAAGTTCATCAGCCTTGTCAAAGTCTTCCATAACAGCTACATACATGCTCATCATTCGTTTAGCTTCCCCACGGTTCCTCAAGATGAAAGCATCATTTGGTTGAAGTTCATCAGCCCTATCAAGGTCTTCCACAACAGCTACATACATGCCCATGATTTGCTTAGCTTCCCCACGGTTCCTCAAGATGAAAGCATCATTTGGTTGAAGTTCATCAGCCCTATCAAGGTCTTCCACAGCAGCTACATACATGCCCATGATTTGCTTAGCTTCCCCACGGTTCCTCAAGATGAAAGCATCATTTGGTTGAAGTTCATCAACCTTGTTGAAGTTATCCAATGCATCTTCATACTTGCCCATCATTCTCTTAGCTTCCCCATGATTCTTCAAGGTGAGAGCGTCATTTGGTTGAAGTTCATCAGCCTTGTTGAAGTCTTCTACAGCAGCTACATACATGCCCATGATTTGCTTAGCTTCCCCACGATTCCTCAAGCATCATTCGGTTGAAGTTTATCAGCCCTGTCAAAGTCTTCCACTGCAACTACATACATGCTCATCATTCGCTTAGCTTCCCCACGATTCCTCAAGATGAAAGCGTCCTTTGGTTGAAGTTCATCTATCCAATTGAAGTCCTCCAGAGCATCTTCATACATGCTCATTATTTGCTTAGCTTCCCCACGATTCCTCAAGATGAAAGCATCATTTTGTTGAAGTTCATTAGCCTTGTTGAAGTCCTCCAATGCATCTTCATACTTGCCCATCATTCTCTTAGCTTCCCCACGATTCTTCAAGGTGAAGGCGTCATTTGGTTGAAGTTCATCAGCCCTATTGTCACTACCGGAATTTTTGGTTTTCTTCTGATTGTCTAAATAACGGAACGGAAACAGGTAATTAGGATCCGTATCCGGTTAGAAGGGCAGAAGGAAACTACGGATAAGCAGTGATAATCCAGTAAGGAGAAAACTGTATCGATCCGGTCAGAATGTTAGTATTCAAGAGCGGAATCATATCCAGATTTCACCTCAGAGCGGATTAGGGTTGGACCGGATCGAGAGAGGACCGGACCACAAAAGGTCATGATGACATGCCAGGGGTCCTGAGAGTATATAAGGGCTGGTCGTCCTCATTTTCACTCCTTTACTCCCCTCGAGCTCTGGAGCTGACCTTGAGCGCTTTTACGCCTTCGCCCGCTCCAGAGCCGTTGTATGTATGTGCACTTCCGGCTGGATGTGTCTGAGAGTGTAGGAAGAGTAAAGAATGTGTGGGTTGCAGGTTTTGTGTGTGCTTTCCGGTTGAGATCAGACGAGAAGAAGTGAGGAACAGGACGTGCGGCTAGGAGAGAGTGAGGTAACGATCGGTAAGGGTCCAGCGGTTGTCTAGTGTCCATGCCTCAGCTACGTAGGACCAAGCCGGGCGTACCCAGTTCCTCCTTCGACGTCAAGCTCCGGAAAATAATTCCGGTCATTCCTATGGAGGAACCGGCCCGGACTGAGCTGATGGAGGATCTCAATGCCATGGGGTGCCTCATCCTGATGGATAAACCCTGGGGATTTTGGGAGGAGCGGATGGTTAGGGAGATCAAGTGCAAGGTGTCGAACGAGTTTGGCAACACTCTCCGGGGCCACCCGACCGAATGGAAAGAAAAACGGTGGAGGGAAGTTTACAACTTCCGGATGGGAGGTTCCGGTATGGCTGGATGGAAGGACGAGTTCATCCATGACAAGTTTCATGGGGAGCCAAGCAACAAGGACAGGTACATGGTTGCAGACTATAAGAGTGACCGACATCGTAACCTCCTCCAGTTCTTGGTTCCGATCGTCCACCTGGAGAAGCCGACGAGGGTGACAATGACCCTTGGCAACACCATTTTCGGTTCCCTGAGTGGGGAACGGAAGGTGAACTGGGCCCGGATCTTTTCTGATCTAGTGTCCTAGCTGGTGATGAGGATTGGAAAGAGTAGGGCCACTCCTTTGAGTCCCTACCTTTTCCACCTCTACCAGTGAAACCAATTCCTCACTTAGACTGAGGAGAAGACGTGGAGTGTTTAAGAGTCTATCCTAAAGTATGGAGAGTCGGGTTTGGATGATGAGGTGGAGGAGCAGACCGGATCCAAACCCAAGACAGAAGAGGAGGAAGAGGAGGAGTTGCTTCGACAGGGGAAGCGCCAAAAGACGACGCCTCCTCAGAAGAGAAGAACCCCCTCGAACCCCTGATCCACACCAGAACAGGGACTGGAGGTAGAGATGCCGGATCTCGAGGATCCGACTGACCCGTTCAACCAATTAATGGTTGTCCTGGCCGGGATACGAGTGGACTGGGAGGTCAAGCGGAGAGCTCTGACCACTATCGTGGAGCTCGTGGAGGCACCAGTCGATAGTGAATTGCCAAGTAAGGTGGGGCAATTCCTGGCCGATCTAGAAGAGAATCGAAAGCAAGAAAGAGAGATCCGTCGGCTTCAGGAGGAAGTCAACACTCTAAGGGCTGACATGGTCACCCTCAGGGAAGACAAGGCAGCAGTCCGGGAGATGGCGGAGGCAACCCGGAAGGTGGCAGAGTCGGTGAAGGACACTCTTGGAGAGTTTGGATCCACCGCAGTGAAGGCGGCCTTATTTGACAAAGGGGTGCACAAGGAGAAGAAGGTATCCGGTTCTTGGATAGTTTGGATCCTCAGCGACTTCACCAATCGGGTGAAAGCATCCTTAGTGGCAGCACAAGAGGGGGCCGACCGGATGGACATCAGCAGTCAGAAGCTGAACGGGTCCTTATTCTCCCGAGAAATTCACCTCTCAAACATTGCGATGCCGGATTTGTTTCCAGCAGAAGAATCGAATTCGGGTGAGCGCAAGGATCAGACACCCGAGTCAAGGAAGAGTCATCGAAGACCTGGGCCGGGGCAACCAATTCAGATAGATTTGTCGCCCAGGTCAGATTTTTCGGATCCAGCTGCCGGGGAGCGGAGCCGGAACTTGGCAGATGTCTTCAATCAATTGCCCGAGGAACCTAGAAGTCCTACGCTGGGCGGGGGAATTGGAGAGTAGGTTAGAAAGTTAGTTAGGGATGTAAAATATTTGTAAGATAGTTAGGACCGGATCGGATGATTATCCGGTCAGGCCAGTTAGGACCGGGTCGGATGTTTATCTGGATGTCCAGCACGGATTTCCAGGGCCCTTTTTGCTTTGTAACCAAGTTGTATATAAGTCAGCCCCCGCTTGGGAGCTGGGAGTTGTTTCACCTCATTTTCGTGTACGTCTTCTCTTGGCCTCTTGTTGTGTGTCTCTCCCGTGTGCGGCAGGATCGTGTGGTGAGGAGTTAGGAAGGCGCGTGCTAGTGTGGGTGGGATTTCTCCCTTTGGCGTGCTTGTTTTGATCTTATGTGCAGGTGAGTAGGTTGCAAAAGCGTTGGGAGTAGATTCCAGTTCCTCAGTAGCTCTAGAGTTTAGAATTCCGGGCGAGACAACCGTTGTTAGGCTAGGTGGATAGGGAGGGATTCCTTAGTCGTGCTAGAACTCCTGGGTGTGAAATCCGGTTGAGTGTCTGATCTCCTGAGAGATCTCGTCGCCTCAGTGGGCAAACGGAAGAACTTTAGTGGATGTTGGAACGGACGGGTTCACTTGCAGCCGCCTGGCTTCGCACAAACGGAACACCGCGCTAAAGTTGTTGTAATATGGAAGGATTGTACGGGGGGTCTTTGTGTGACCGGTGATCCGGAGAGTTTTCTGGGTTGCTGTGAAGGATCAAACCGGGTCCGGATTAGTGTAGAGAATTGGAGAAAGACAAAGTGGGTCTTCAGCCACTATAATTCACGGAAGGAGCGGCGGGCCTGCCACTCTCAAAAACAAGGGGCGATCCCTCTGATGGTGAAACAGAGGTAAAACTAAACCGGATGATAGTAAGAGCGGATGTGAGTTGATCAGACCAGATCGGAAAGTGGACTGGATCAGAGAAGTAAGAGAGGGTCTGATTGTAGTTCTGGGTGTTGTTGTGTTCCGGTTGTTGTGTTTGAACCGGAAGAGGAAATATAGGTATTGACTTAGCTTAGAGACCAAATAAGGGTATCTACTTCACAGAATCTTGCGGGTTCAATCTTTAGAGTCACTTTGTTATACTTTAAAGTGGTTTTTGGTAGTATAACTGGGAAATTGCTTGCCCTATGCTGCGACACCTATTGAAGTCCTCCAATGCATCTGCGTTTTTGCCTATCATTCTCTTGGCTTCCCCATGATACTTCAAGGTGAAGGCGTCATTCGGTTGAAGTTCATCAGCCCTGTCAAAGTCTGCCAATGCATTTCTATACCTACCCATCATTCAGTTAGCTTCTCCATGATTCCTCAAGATGAAATCGTCATTTGGTTGAAGTTCATTAGCCTTGATGAAGTCTGCCAATGCATCTCTATACTTGCCCATCCTTTGATTAGCTTCCCCATATCTCCTCAAGATGAAAGCATCATTCGGTTGAAGTTCATCAGCCTTGTTGAAGTCCTCCAATGCATCTTCATACTTGCCCATCGTTCTCTTAGCTTCCCCACGATTCTTCAAGGTAAAGGTGTCATTTGGTTGAAGTTCATTAGCCCTATCAAGGTCTTCCTGAGCAGCTACATACATGCCCATGATTTGCTTAGCTTCTCCACGGTTCCTCAAGATGAAAGCATCATTTGGTTGAAGTTCATCAACCTTGTTGAAGTTATCCAATGTACTTGTACACTTGTTTGTTATTCTTCCAACTTTTGTGGGCTTCCCTATAGTAATAGCAATATTTGAAAATTGATTATCAATATTGTGAATATCCTCCAATCTTTTATTTTTATCCATCAATGAAAGGTTGGAACCTCATTTTATTTGTCCCTTTTTAGAATTGTCCTGAATCTATAATTTTGTACAAAAGATGATCACTGTTTTTCATATAAAGATGTTTAACCTAATTATACATTTATGGTTTTCTTGACATAAACGCATATCTAAGTCCTACACTGCATCTAGAGCTTAAAATCCATTTAAGCAAAATATGGAATACAATCACATAAACTTCAAGATGCATAAAATTGTATTCAAAGTAATCTTGTAATTTTATGAGTATATTGCAAGCATATTTGGGATGCAAAGGAGGTACTTGCAATTTCCAAAGAACTAAAGTTATTTTCCAAATCTTATAATGGATGTAACCTATAAAGTTATATTACATCTTAAAATCACAAACATTTGGCCTTAACAAGTGTAGAGTTTAATATTTCAATTTACTGTCATTGGACAACAAATAATGATAGTACGCACTACAATATAATACATTTGAGTAATAAATATAAAATTCTAATAACATTTGATGTAATAATCATGCATTCATGTCAAGAACAATTAGAAAATATAACAATATATCCACATGCTATATATTTCTCTTAAGAACAAGAACATCAAAAAATTTAAGAAAACAAAAGACTTGTAAGTTTAGATACTAACCTGTCATTAGTAAGTACTTCACATACTTCAGCTCTCTACAAACGTCATCAAAAGTCGGACGACTTTTCGGCTTTGAATTCCAACATTTTTCAATTAAATCTTGTAGTTTAAAAGGACAATGAACAGGAAGCTTTGGACGATCACCCTCCAATATCATTGTCGTCATCTTCTTTGGCATGTCTTTGGAATATGCTGGAAATGGCAATTCTCCAGTTAATATTTCATAGCACACCATTGCAAAACTATAAATATCACATTTGTGAGGATACTTTGATTCTGATTGATTGCTCATCCCTACATTCATCTGATTGCCCATGCTTAGAAGTTGTATCAACTCTGGAGCCATCCATCTATTGCTTCCAACATTCTTTGTTTGCTCTGAATTTGTGGTGCTATTTTTATTGATTTTGGATATATTAAAGTCCGCCACCTTGGCTTGCATATGTTCCAAATCTGCACCCACTATCTTCAACTTGTAACAAGAATGTTCAACAACTTCAAGTCCCTATGCAAAACACCTTGCTCATGAAGGTTGTCAAACGCGCAATCTAGGCGTAAGTATCCTTAACACAAAAATGTGCCAAGATAACACGAAATATCGTCCCAGGAAATTTCCAGATTCTATGTAGCATATTTTAACTATCCGGCTTTTCTCTCTTTCCTTCTTCTCACCTACTCAATAATCTTCCGGATTCTTTCACAATCCGGACCATGAACTATCCGGAATCTGATTTACGTCACTTCTTCCAATCCGGTTTTCAATACCTCTGTTTTACCTTCAGAGGGTCCACTAGTTGATCTTTTGAAGGGGGTAGGGGCTTCACCACCTTTGTTCTTCTACAATTCTAACAAACACAATTAAAAACACCCAAGTACTCAAAAGGTTGCAGCAAGATGAGAAGATCCGGATCCTCACAGCTTCCGGATGGTAATTTCGGACAGCAGGTCACTCAGGAATACTTCACTCTCCCTTACTACAACGACAGATCTCAGAGTCAAGAATAAGTATGGGGGTGTGATCTTTCCAGAGGTTAGATGAATCCTAAGGTTGGTAGATCTTCCGGACAGGTGGGGGCTTCCTTAGGTGGGCGCTTACCTCCGCACGGCTTGACAATCGGACTCGCTTCCTCGCTACTCTGAGATCCGGACTACTCTAGTGGTAATTTAAAGACACAATGCATAGCTCCTAAGTCAACAATCCAACAACATTATAATAGCACACTCTTGACTTAAACCGTATTCTCTTAAATCCGGATTCCTCCTCACCCATCATTTCCTTTGAACACTCAGACCGTAGGTCAACACAATCCGGATGCACTGATAGAACAAAAAAATGCATACCTGAGGGCTTAGATTTTGAAAAGGGAATGAAATACAATTGAATATCAACTAGGAGAGAATGAGGGGCAACTGACTTGCCCACCCTTAAAAACCCAAAACAAAACCAAAGTCAACACCCTAAAAAGGAAAAAGGGCAGCCCACAAACCAGGGCAACCTCACACACACCAAGGAAATCCCAAATAAATCGGAAAGTCCTTATTCCTAAACTTCCGGAAACTGGGCCCACGCTTGGAATCCGATTCCGGAACAAAACTAACTAAGTTCTAACCCCCCTCTACAAGTAGTCCCCTTCTAACTACTTGGTCATCCGAGATTTCTTTGAATTCCCGGCTCCCTGTTTGGCTGTCGATTTACCGAAACTCTTTGCTGGCGTCATCTTGGCGGCTTGAGGTGAATTCTGATGGGTCGCCGGAGACATCTCATCCTCCTCCGTATCTTCCTCAGACTCAATAGCGGATTCAAACTCACCAGATTTAAAGTCTTCAATCTACTGCTTCGCTGGCTTCTTACCTTCCGGTTTTCGCTTCTCAGACTTCCGGAGTTTCAGTTGCTTCTCAGATTCCACCATCTTGAGTTCTTCATCCGGATCCAAGAGTTTGGCCTCCTGTATTTCCGACCTCGTGTTCAGCCGGGTTTCCGGCCTGAGTTTTGGTCTCGCCTCTGGAGCCAGATCTTCCAAGTCAATCAATTCTGCACCCTGTGCTGGTGACTGTTCCGACATATGAGGGAATCTCTCCGGGTGCTCTCTTGCTGGATTTATCATTCCCATAACTTCTAAGAGATCTCTCCGGATTGGCAACCTCTGCCCAGTCTTTCCGTATCCCGCCAGAGACTGTGAGGAAGGGCTAAAAGTGCTTACCGTCCTCCACTTCGGGAAATGACTCGAGGAAGGTACCTGGGGCATTTTAAATAGAGACTTCAGACCCGGGTCTTCTTTGGTTCCGGAAGTTCCGGCTCCGTACTTGGCCGGAGACTCCATGAAGATATCCGGAAGTAGCCCAAAGTCGTCCTTGACCACATCCAGATGACCCAACAGCTGCCGCATCTCGTCCAAAACGATCTTCATCTTGGCCTCATAATTGACCAGGACTTGCAACACTCGGGATCTGGTAACAGTGCCGTCGTTCTCGAGTTTCTTTGTGTAAAGCGCGGACCGGATGATCTGATGTTCCGGTTGTTCTATCAACCCCTTCAAATCCCTGACGAGTTTCAAGGCATCCGGCTCCTTCTTCCGGGCTGAGATCGACTGCCCCTCCGTTCAGTGGAACTTGTTCCCCCTTAAGCAACTCAATCTATTTGTCCTTCTCTTGGAGTAGTGCCGGATCAAGTCTCTTCCGGAGTTCGTTGAAGATCTGATCCGTTTCAACATTTAGTTCTCTGGCGATGCCCGTGATCACCGTGGCCATCTCGGCGTGCATCTTCTGGCACTGCACCATCCATCAGGTTCCGGCATCATAGAAGTCGGATACATCGGAAGGTTCCGACGATGGCTGGGTCAGGGACGGATTCGATTCCGGTACGTCCATACTTGTTCTGCGTGGATCCGGATTGGTTATCTTGTGTCGCTTCTTCTTCTCCAGCGGCTTCGGCTCCGGATCCTCCTCTTCTTCTTCTTCTTCTTCTTCTTCTTCTTCTTCTTCTTCTTCTTCTTCTTCTTCTTCTTCTTCTTCTTCTTCTTCTTCTTCTTCTTCTTCTTCTTCTTCTTCTTCTTCTTGTGTTGCTTCTCCCGTCGGCTTCAACTCTTCCGTGAATCCGTACTTCAGGATCTGCATTCCGGTCTCATAGGCAACTTGTTTCGGCGGGGTCATGAAATCATAATGATGATACATGTGGAACAAGTAAGTGCTAAGCGGGCTCTGCTTGGCCTTGTCGATAGCCACCGCCATCTTCTTGACCTTCTGGTGGATTATGGTCGCCCAGTTCACGACCCGGCCTTCGAGTGCTTCGAAAATCATATTCGCCACCGTAACCGTAATTCTGGTTGGCTTTTCCGGATATATGATGAGAATCAAAAAACTCAGTAACCTCCTATGGCGCTCATCAATACAGTCACTAACGAAGAAACCCTCTTTATGGTGCGGTGGTTTCTTGAACTTTCCTTCATGAAATTTATTTGTCCGGGTCGCATTTCCGGATCCGGATTGCTTCAACCCATAAGTTTCCGCCCACACCCTTTCCGTCCAAAAGGACCACCGACCCCTTGACGTCGGCTCGAACTAGTTTGGCGTCCCCAAAACTAACTCACGAAGAAAATCTTCACTCCTAACCGTCCAGGGTTGCCTGATGAACCCGATACACCCTAGTTTGGAGAGATCTTCCTCTAACTCTAAGCGTTCACCGGAGTCAGACGAAATGACCGGGTACAAGAGTTTGACAGAAGGAACAGTCTTCTGCCCTTGCGCCGATGATTCCGCCATCCTATTGACCTACAATCCGGTGCAATCGGCACCCTCCTTTCCTTCTCTCCCTATCCAGCCTAACTCACCACTCTTTCACTCTTCTAAGAGAAAACGCGCTCCAAAACCTGCAAGCACACACACCTCCTCGAGCGGAAGAAAGAGGGAGAAAAATGAGAAGATCGTCCGCTTAAGTACCCAGCCAATGACCGACACCCGTTGGTTCGGCCATTTAATGCGCTGCCATTGCAAACGGATTCCTAATTTTCATAGGCCGGACCCCTAGTTCGTAGGGTGCCGAAATCCGGATCCCATTCTGATTTCCGGATTCCGGTAAAAGTCCGTTTCTTACCTATTCTACAAGTTCTTTGTAAGCCGGAAATTCCTGACTACCTAATTTCTACTAAATGTTCCGGCTTGCAGCTCCACTACTTCAAATTTTTGAAAATATTTACGGAATTGATCCTAAACTAATCCGGATTTCTAAATATTGATATTGCATGTTCCCACAAAGGTACTTTCTTCCTTTCGCTATTTGGTGCATTATATATATCGCTTCCCAAATATTGAATGGAGGAGAATCTTGCTTCTCTTTGAGTCTCTGTTGTATCAATGCAAAGAGGTCTCCATCCATCAATTCCATGACAATACAACACTTTCTTGTATCTTGAGAGCAACAAAACATAGATGTGATGTTAGGATGGTACAACCTTGCAAGAACATCAACTTCTTTTTTGAACTCTTGATTATTTTCACCATAGAAAACCTTTAGTGCAACTTCCATTTCCAACCACACGGCTTTGAATACAGTAGCTAAAGAGCCTTTTTCTATAGACTTCTCTTCTTTTACGTTCTCAAAGATACTTTTCAAAAAAGTCAAATATCGAGAAAAATCCCATTTTGATTCTGGTAAAGGTATGCTTGGAATTGGTGTCACTCTTAGAAGTCTTTGAAGCAAATAGTGTACCAAATCCTTCTCATCTCCATGCAATGAAGGCAAAGTCAATGAAACTTTTTTCAATAGGCCTTCTGTGTCCATTGAAGCCTTTGTTTTGACAATTTCATTTACATCATTGTTGATGTCTGCAACTTGATTCATGTTTAAACCTCCATATGCTCTACATCTCTTAGACAAGGTAACACGGCACAACTCCAAATGAAATCCTGTGGATGAAACAAACTCTAATGAGTTTGTCAATACCATTGCAACTGGTACCCATGCATCTTTGCTACACCCTTTGATAAATCTTTCAATTTCCGAAGCCAATAGTAGGAGTACCTTGAAGCTTAAAAGATGATTCTCCAATTCCATAAGTGCATCTGATCCCATGAGTGCACCTTGTAAGGTCTTTAAAGATGTACTTGAACTTTTTGTGACCTCTTTGAGAGTATCAATAAGATATTGACATTGCTCATTGTTGAATGCTACTGAATGGATCATTTGCACTCGTTCGTTACAAGCCACCAAAAGTTTTGAGTATGAGTCCAACTCTCTCTCAAGACTCATAATGTGTTTTGCAAAAACTCATTCTATATAATTAATATTCTTTAGCTATCAAGAAAATATAAAATCAACATTTGAATATACTCATAATGGCATTCAATTACTAACAATCATCTCTATTAAAAAAATGTAGTAATCATATATTTCTTGAGAAATACCTCAAAGTGAGTACACACAATTAAATCTTCATGAAAAAAGAAATAGTAGTACAATAGAAAGATGGCCTAAAATGGTAGGAGAATGACCCTCATAAAACTTTTTCGCCAAAATAGGAGGTCCACCACCCATACACTCTAGTTCCACCATAGTTTCAAATGCTCCAGAAGTAGTCTTCTAGCCTAGAAATTGTTTTGATTTGCCACAATCGCCTTCTATTAGTGCTTAAACTAAAATAACACATCCGAAATCAAATGTACCATGTGGTCAACCTTCTGAAATTAAATGATGATGAATTGTACAAATAAACAAAATTGAGCAACTTAGTCTATACGCAAAAGAATAAAAGAAAATGGCCCAAATTTGACCCAAAAGTCAAATGTCTTTGTCCAATACAATCAAATTACTAGAAATTGTCAATGAGAAAATCAATGAGAAGTATATACATCACACCCACCTCATTAGTGCTCACCATTGTCACCAAATCAAATCTCCACCACAATTCAAGTTATATAAATACAACACAGTAGAAGAAGCCTAACTACATCAAAACTGCATGTCATACATGATTGGATTTACATGGAATCCAAACATAAAAAAGCATCCATGAGAACATACTATAATGATAACAATCCCAATCAAATCACTTGGGCAACAACCTAAGACCTTCACAAAGTCATAAGGTGACGTTGCCAACTGTAGAAAGGTAAATTATGACCAAATGCAAACCCCTACAAGCAACAATTCTCCCATTGTGGAAGCACATACAACTCTCAAGGAACTTAATCCTATTCAACACTACACATCTAATTTACATGCCCCAAAAGATTAACAACATTACAATGGAAGGTGGTTCCTAAATACAAGCAAGAATGACTAAGTGAACGAATAATGAATCTCTAAAGAAAAGAAATAAATTTCATTAAGTAGACCGCAAGCTTCCAAAATTCCACAATATCTCTTTAGTCTAATCACACTAAAATACACCACTAAAATTGAAGTGAAGCAAGTCCAAAGAAATCTTGAAGGCAATGAAAAGTGAACAAAAACACTATCAATAGCAAAGGTTAGGCTCACATGATAGTATCTAACAAATGCTCCATGCACCAAACAACTCATTTAGAAGTCTAATTCTAGGATATCTCTATGAGAAGTTGGATTAATTTGCTCAATCTAGATTAAAAGACTAAAATAAAACTCAAGAAATTCATTAACCTCACCATACTTCAAATCAACAATAAACTTTGAACCAAGATAAAATTGGTCACTATACATCATTAAACATTCAATACAATACAATTTCAATTGAGCAACTTGGCATTACCACACATAATATTTTCAAGCATTATCCAACCCATACACATTGCAAGACTCCAAAGGAAACTTGCAAATTTTAGATACTCCTCAAACCACTCACGACACAAATATCTTAAGTGCCTCTACCAAGTTCTCTGCAAACTATTGGTAAGCCGATTTGAGTGGAGATTTCACCTTGATCAACAAGTATCCAAATTACAAACTGCTAGATATTTGGAGAGATCCAAGAACCATAACTTCAAAGTAGTTGAATGGAAATTCTATTATAAACATAGATCACAACACCAAGGAAAACATGCAAGGGATAGGCACCTTCCTATGTTATACTCCTTGGTTAGACTTCATAACACTATTAAAGCTTAGTAATTGTATGAAGCATTACAAGCACTATAATTTATAATTTTTTTACAGATATAGATCTCACATATAACAAACCAACCTTATGCTTGCACATGATTCAAAAGGAGGTGGTGGACATTATAGTCCCTTCTCCACATTGCCTAATTTCACCCCTCAATCAAAAGTTTCTAGAAGATTATTGAATAAACCATTCTTCTCAAAGAATCATTTGCAAGTTTTCAAACAGAGCCTACTTTTGAGTAGAGAATTAGGAGCTTGCAATTCTTGTAACCCACATTCTTTGAGGTGTTTTACGTTCAAAACAAACTACAAGTCCAAGACATGAAAGCAACTTCCCTAAACAAACCCAATGGGTATTAACAATGTCAAACAAACACAACAATAAAGAGGCAACAATACAAAACTACATACACGATAGACATTTAACATTTTCAAAAATATGTAAAGGAAAGAAATCAACAAACTTGACAACATTGTGGTGCATGAACTAATGGGCATCATTGGTGGTGAAACCCATATAGCCAAAGTCCCACTCAATTGTCCAAATGAGTTTTTTGTTGAAACCAAATTGGCCTATATAAGATAAAAAAGTGACAAACACAACACTCTCATATCTTTCTCTTGCATAATAAAAGGAAAGTAATAATCATCCCACACTAATGCCCTTAAGAAGTTTACATCTACACTCTAAACTCTTTATAATTACACTTTCAAGAATCACATCCTCTCCTACTAAAAATGCTTTGAAGCAAAGAGCTTCTACACCGTTACATTCACTATTATTATTTTAGTTTTCATACTTTGTGCACTCAATTTGACGCTCATATTTCACATATATACTTTGATTTGAGACAATAACTTACAAACAAGATGCACTGAATTAAAACTCACTCCAACTTATTACTATCATACTCTCAAGCATCATAGGTAATTTCTATACAAATGCGATAACATGGAATATGACCTATATGAGAAGATATTATCCAATACCATAGCATCCTAGCAGCATGGGCAACGTTTATCGTAGTAATTAATTAATGTAAAAGAAACAATTAGGAAGTCCAAAAAACATTATATTAAAATTGGGTTGTTTTAAAAAATTAACAAATTAAAATAAATTAGGCATTCATCCAAGTTGATCTTACAATTTTAAGATAGTTGCTACAATTTTCATCTAAGGCAGCCAAATTTGTCTAAACCATTTCTTTAACCTTAAAACCCTAATTCTCTAACCTGTGCATCAAGGTTTTGCTTAGTATCAAGTTTTATTGCATGTGAAAAATCTTTTGTTTCTGAGAAAATATGGTTTAGAACAGTCAAAATGGCAAGGCAAAAAACTTTCCAATGTATGTTTATAATTATTGGCAAAGAAGAGATGCAAGAGAGTGTGAAGCGAGTTGATTTTCTAATGAATTAGGCAATCCTTTAATATATATATTTAAGAGAAGGGCAAACTAGGTCAACAATTTCACAAAAATTTAGGCACCCTTCTAATTATTTATTTTTTGACCAAATAGCTAGGAAGCTATGGTGATACTAAGAAAATTAAAACTAATAAAATTATCAAACAACATCAAATACTATACTTCATATTCATTAATAATTTATTTTGTAGTTTAATAGTCAAATATTGTCATTAGATTATATCTCATAAGATTTTTGAATCTATTAATAATTTAATTTGTGGTTTAATAGTCCAATATTATCATTAGATTATATCTCATTAGATTATTGAATCTGAGATAGTACATTGTCAAATTCCTTTGCTTATACCATAGTGTCACATGCCCATGTTAAGACTCTTGCCAATTTTGGACGCCAAAGGTATGAATGTGTGATTACAAAGAGCTCTAACTCTAAACCACTTGGTTGTATTAATCACATGACAAGGGTATCTCTAATTCCATACTGACTATTCTTGTCCAGTCCACTCCGTGCAGAGTCTGGTAGACAACGTTGACAAAGAGAATCCCTACAAGCCCAGGCAACCCAGCCCAAGCAGATAGGTTGTAGAAGATAGAGACAGATCACAAGCAATCAGAACTTACTAAAACTGATTTTGGGCTAAGTCCTCAAATTCCCAAAACCACTACAAATGCTGCAACAGGATTCACAAGATGCACAGCTATATTCGCAAATTACACGAAAGCCCATCACCACAACCAAATAGTAAAGATTGAGCACACACACTTTTGTGAGGGCACCGTTTGCAATTCCTGAAATAAATGCTCTAGATGGAGAAAGAGAGTGTAAGTCAAGAACAAGAACGCACCTTCCCTAAGGGAGTCCACTGGAGAGAACAAAGTCGAAGTATGCTTCAAGAGAGTGATAATGACTGACTACAAAACAAAGCAGCACATATGTCATTCTAAACTTTTCATAAGTACTTGGAAGAAAGAAAACACTAGATTGAAGGCCTTCACTGACAAATTTAAGACATGGTGCAATTCCAAACCAATTGGTGTCCTCTGGCGAAAACTACAACTAAAGTATTACTCCCTTGTTCAAATGGGTTTCCAACTCAAACAAAGCTGTTCTAGACGTTGAGCAAATGATAAACACGAAACTGAATAACCCTTCTATAATTAAAGAAAAAGCAATGACCATCCCAACAGATGTTTGTGAGGGATTAAAACTAGTTCCCCTAGCCATGGCAAGGTATTCTGTACTCACAAACTAGGATGAAAATGATGACAACCAGTACCTGCAGTTGTGAATTCACTTGGTACAAGGCTTTATTCCCGCGATGGTTTCATGGATCTGCAAGACCAAACATTGCCACACATGAATACTGCAGGTCAAGCATAAACACTTCTACAATTCAAAACTAAAACTCAAACTTAGAACACCCAAACAGCCCATACCTAGTGCAGTGTGTCCGATACCAGCAGCTGAAGAGATGTACAAACAAGGCAAGACCAGTTCACAAAACAACGTGCTCACATGCCTCAAAATACCAACAAAGATGCAAATGCTCTTGCAACAGGTACCTGAGGTTGAGGATTCACGTACACAATGCACCGCTTTATTTCCTCAGTCACTGCCTTTATGCAACTGCACGATAGAAAGTTGCCATAGAAAAATAGTAAAGATCGAGAACAACATCTCGAGCACAACGCTCCTGCCAGAGCACACACTCTTTAGATACCCTGTGCAGTTCCTGAAACGAATACTCTGAACGGGGTAAAGAGAATGGAAGCCAAGGAAATGGATGCACCTTCCCTAAGAGAGTCCAATAGCCAGAAACAAGGTTAAAGTATGCTGCAATACAGAGGTAATGACTGCCTGCAAATCAAGGCGGCACATATCATACTCTAAACTTTGCGTACACATTTAAAAGAAAGAAATGCCGGGATAACGGCGTTAACCGACAAATTTAAGCCATAGTGCGTTTCACAAACCAATTGGTGTCATCAATGGTGAAACTACATAACTGAAGTACCATTTCCTTGTCCAAATGGGTTCTCTGCTCAAACAAAGCTGGTCTAGACGCTGAGCAAGAGATAGACATGATGCTCCGTAACCCTTCCATACGTAACAAAGAAAGCAATCGTAACCCTTGCATAATCGCAAACCGTTGTTTGTGGTGGACTACAACTACTTCAATTGGCTATGGCGGCGATGGCAATGAAGGCAATCCTTATCACAAACTCACTAAGTCGTACCTTGCAGAATCTGCTAAAAGATGTACATAGAAATCCCTCCTAATTGAGATAACCGAAATCAACAAGTTGCAGAGATAGCTCTTAAACATAAAAAGCAATCAGAACTTGCTCTAACCAATTTGAGGAAGAATCAAAGACAGACATCTCAATCTCAACCATACCAACAAAGCTGCAACCCATACCTGTAGATGAGAATTTGCACGGAGCTTGCAGGCTTTTAACCCCTCAATGGCTTCACGGCTCTGCAAGACAAAACATTGCCAATTGAAGAGGTTTATAGAACAGGGAGCACAACACTTCCTCAAAGCCAAACCGAAATTCGAACTTAGAACTCCCAGGCCACCCAAGCCTAGTGCCTAGAGCTTGATTCGTAATGCCAGTTGAGGGAAACTGAGACAAAAACTAGAAAAACAATTCACAATACTAGCTGCTCTCGTGCATCTCGGAGAGAGCTTCAATTTGTCGGTAAGCCCAAGAGAGAGGAGACTTTACCTGTATCGACAAGCCTCCGCATGACCCACAAGTTGAAATTTGACGGGGAGCCTAAATCCGGCCTTCGCAAGCGGAGGTCAGCGCCCACTGCATTCCTCAAGAATGCCCTCGGCCAAGTGCGTGGAGTAGCGACGTTGGTGAAATGGTTACTGGGAAGTGTTTACTTGGCTCTCTCGGGAAGGTGTGTGTGCAAAGGAGGCACCACCACTGCTACGATAAGTTAAGGTAGAAGCACCAGTTGTCAACGAGCCCACGCACATGCGGGTTAGGAGCTAACGCCACCCGCCATCCGCCACAACAGATGGCGCCTCGTGAGTGGGTGGTGGGGTTGTGGAGACTCTCGGTCCTGGCTCCTGCGCATATGCAGATTTCGCCTCAGCAGTCACGCCAGGGTGGTTTTGGAATTTTTTTCCAGGGTTTTTTTGAAGGTATGCAGATAGTTTTTGCAGGTAGTTTTTGAAGGAGCTTGGGTGAATGCAAGGCAGCTGTTGAGAGTTTTTTTTTTTTTTTTTTTTGCCTTTTGTGTACTTTTGTTGGTTTACTTATTTTAGAGAGTAGTTTCAATTGAAGGCAATACATTGAAAATATGGTGAATCACACGCTCATGGTTTTTTTGCGTTCATATTAGTATTGCTCACCTTCCATGGTCGTAGATGTCGTCGTGTAGTGCCCACTATTCCAATTGACATTGCTGGAGGTCTCATGATACGACAATTGATTCCCATTATTGTTGCTATAGGGTGGAGGCAACAATTTCCACGTCACATGTAGTGGATTGAGCCACGCCAATACATTCACCACAATGTTGTGGAAGGTGATGTGTGGCATACATCGCCACAAATGTTGGATACTAGATATTGACAAACTTATTGTATGGATTTTTTGTCTTTTGAGGCTTTGGTTGATTTATTAACTCCCTTATTGCATCCCACTATAGTTACATTTGTAAGACCTCCCATTCCAATTAGAAAACAAATCAAACTTGTGTTGTATCAATTAGCCCATGGTGTGAGTTGTATTAGAATGCATAATTTATATGGATGCAGTGGATCCACCATTTGCAAATACACAATGATTGTATGTCAGGCATTAGGAATTGTAGAAAATGGTTTATTTTTCCAATTCACTCACACGCCTCTTGGTGATTGTCTATAGAATATCAAAGAAAGTCTTAGAGATATTATTGGTTTATCAAATATAGCAAGTGCAATTGATGGTACCTATATTTCTCTGACATGCCGACCAAGTACACGATACACGATACACTCCTATGCCTCAAGATTTTTTCAACAGGAAAAAATTCCATAGCATTGTTTTACAAGGAATATGTGACACAAATAGGATGTTCTAGAATATGTATGCGGGGCAACCTAGAGGTGTGCATGATGCTGCACAGTTTGCTGTGTCTTCCCTTGCTACGCAGTTGAGCACAAGACAAATTTTGGCAACACCAGTGATTTGCTTGGGTGGAATGGACATTAGGCCATACTTGATTGGTGACACAGCTTATCCAAGCAGGCCATATTTGCTCAAAAATTTCAAATTAGGTAATCCTACAATGGTGGATCAGAATAGGTATGCTTATTTTTCCATCTCATTTTTTTAAGACATTCAAGCATTTTCATTTTCACTTTGTACCTTTTTAAACATTGTGTGATTTGCCCAGGTTTGACTCCTCTGTCAACAGTGGAAGGGTAGTCATCGAGGGAGCATTTGGATCTTTAAAAAATAGGTGGCGCATTCTTAAAGGATTCAGTATGACTGTTAAAAAGGCAGCTTTTGTTACATTAGCTTATTGTATTTTACACAACTACTGCGAGTTGAAAAGGCAACGAGTGCCTGTCCCTGCAGATCCTAGACTTCAAAATGATCCTTATGTTGGCTTCCATGTTAGAAGAATGCAACTTCCTAGTGAAGGTGTGCTTGCAAAGTTGGCAGGAGAGGCTATGAGAGAGATTTTATTCCAATTGTGGGCTGATTGTAATCCACTTTGATTTACATATGCATATGTTGGCTTTGATATTGTTTATTGTCTTTAACACTTTGAAATAAAACTATTGCAATTACTACTACCTGTGAGTTTTTTTAAGGTTCCTTCTTATTCAGTTTATTATACCATATGCAATTTCTTTTAAATAATTCATTTTTGTTTCTCTATTCAAAATTTTGTGCAAGGTTGTCCACAACAAATTATGTGTAATTTGTGAGCAGAAGCTATCACAATATGCTAATTTGTGTAGGATAAATTGCATCAAAAATTCATTCCATAATTTTACAGACAATACTTTAAGAATCATTCAAAATCCAAATCATTTCAAATAAAGATAATTTCAAACACATTTCAAGCACATTTCAAACACATTTCAAACACACATCATTCCAAAAAGAGATCATTAAATATCACACCAAGTAATAGAAGTACCAAATTACCATACCATATATATCATTTGAAAACCAAATCGTGAAATAGACATGAAATGAAACAATCTTGCATTCAAAGAAAAAACATGAAGACAGAAGAAGCAAATGCCACTAAGGCACTAAGTGCATAACTATTCTACATTCTTCTTTACTACATTTGTAAACATAGCAACTATGCGCTCACTACTAGCCTGTTGCAACTAGAACAATTCGAGTTCCAATTTCGTATTCTCCTGACGTTCAACCATGGAGGCCTCAATCCTCATCCTCTCAATTTCAGCTGTGGAATCTGTCAACCTGTCCAATGGACCTATCAAATTTTTGTCAACTTTAGGCCTCTTGTTTAATTGAGGAGAAACACCCTTGCCACGACAACCAACAAGATTTGTTGCACGTGTTCTTGGACTGCTTGCGGTACTATCTTGGGCGGCATTGGTAGAGGTAGCTAGACCAGAACGTGCTGGAGACATTGGCTAACCATCTCCCTCATGAACTTCATTAACATTTATGGATGCGCTTGAGGTCCATGTTCCTAGCACAGGTACTCCTTGATCCATCCCTTCCGGTACACCGTTGGCCTTTGCTGTGAGGCTGAGAATCTCATCAATCAAATCATACCATATAAACTTTGCACCATCATCACGTGCACCCCCTCCTGTTTGATTCCGCATCTTCTTCATCTTTGAATACGTGCTTCTCAACTTCTCCCACTTGTCTGACAACGACTTAACCTTCCTACCGGATTCTTGAGGGAATTTAGCATCAAGGAGACTATGAATTCTTACACATTGATGTTGTCACATTGTCACAGAGTTGTGCACCACCACATGCTCCTTGCACTGCTCCAGTAAGAAACGGATAGTGACATTGCTCCAATGTGATGGTGCTGCTGGTGCTGCTAGCTGTGAAGGTGGAGGTGCACCTATTGAAATAGAAGAAACAGAAGGTGGAACTTGTGAAGAAGACAGAGGTGGAGGGGTACTTGTGAGTACCAAGAGAAGAGAACTTCTTCCTTCCATTTCTAATCCCTAGACCTGCAAAACCTTTGTACTTGTTTAAAACTGTACACCCAAACTTGCAGATATTATTGAAACTCTTCCAAAGACACAAACTTGGACAACCATGGATGAAAGGAAGAAGGAGAATTTCCATGCCAGAAGCTGCATGCAAAATTGGTAGTTCCAACTTGCATTAAAAAGAAAAAAAGTAAAAAGAAAACAAGCAAAACACCCCTCCACACCTGGCCAGGCGGCCCTCTGCAGCGCTTGGCGGCCCTCAACCCCGCCAAGGCCAAACCCGCCATGAAATCCAACCCCGCTCCCCACCCCCACCCCCACCCGTTGGCACCTGCCATTTCTGGCCCGCATGTGCGTGGACTCAACTACGCCCAATACCCAACCTGTAGGAGTGCAGTATTTCCAACCAAGGTTGGAATAAATTTTGAATGAAAGTTGGGAATGTGTTTTTCGGTTGTTTTCAAGGTTGGGACTTAATAAGGTTATGTCACATATTTTAAAGTAGTGAGCAAGAAAGTAGGAAGTAAGGTAGAAGCACCCAATTCGGATACAAGTCGTTTAGGGACACCTACAAAACAACCTAAATTCACACGCAAGTGGATCCAAAAGAAGATGTGTGGGGACCGAAAGTAGACAAGTGCGGTTCCAAGAAATTGTCACTATCATGATGGAGGTTTTTGCATTGGCGAATCACCTATGCATGATCCAAGATTAAAGTGCGTCTCTTTTGGGTGTTTGTATGCCCACTTTGGTGTTAGTCTAGTGTCCATAGTAGGTGCATCTAGGGAGTTATTTCCAAAAATTCATATTATATTTGTACAAGCTTGGAAAAACACAAAACCTATTTTGTTGGTTTTCTAAACCATTTCCTAACAAGCGTGTATCATTTTATTTTGTAAATACTTTCAAGATCTGTAGATCTTGAATAAGTGTCACATTTAGGTGCTTCTACCTTAGTGGTGGAAAAGTAGTTCTTGAATAACTGAAATTGGAAGATTCTAGACATTAGCTACTAGTGAAGTGCACTTTTTGGCTCCTAAAATTCACAGCCATT
Organism: Neckera pumila; assembly: GCA_963969595.1. Lineage (NCBI taxonomy): Eukaryota > Viridiplantae > Streptophyta > Bryopsida > Hypnales > Neckeraceae > Neckera > Neckera pumila. The sequence goes on along the minus strand of OZ018408.1, from coordinate 47,770,111 downwards.
TTAATTTTGAGAATTAAAAATTGTGAAAATTTTGCAATCCCCATATTTCCTATCTTCCTGCATGGAAAAAATTTCCACCACCTCTTACTGCGCACAATCTGCTCCAAAATTGCTTAAATGATCGACCGTTGGTGCTTCTACCTTAGTGCGTTTACAAAAATCTTCTCCACTGCTTGCCCTTGTTCCAGCTAACGAATCTCATGTAGATCACTACAGTAGGGTTTGCAGCAATTATGGACTGGGCGGCACTTGCTGACTGTGCCTAACTTAGATCTCCACAATAAATTGGAGTGAAAGAGTAATAAGTATTGTTATATGAACTTATGATAACTTATTACAGCAAGCAAAAGTTGAGAAGCTCTGACCAAGGTTACTAATGTAACTATAAACAAAGATCTCTATAACAAGGTAGAGACAAAATGAGGACACTCCTACAGTGGACTCCTTCCCTACAATCTCACAGAGGATAGAGAACAAAGGACTAATGGCACTGTAAAAAGCCCCGCAATGTCGTGACTTGTGAGATATATAGGTAGAACTACCCATTACCATACAAATTTGCTATCTGGGTACTTTGGAGAAGATGTTTGTTACTCTCATATTTTTCAGAGATTGAAAAATTTGATTCAAGTTGCTCCAAAAAGAAATAAGACATTTTGACAGGAAGTGAAATTTTCTATGATTTTTCAAAGATGAAATGTTAAAGCATGTATACCAGAGAAAATTACTATCCCTTGTGCCTTCAAGTGCTAAATAGAACAGCAATGTTATCAAAAGACATCTATCTAGGTCGACTCATTACAAGATGTCGTTCTAAATTTAAAAATTGCAATTAAAGACAAGTTTAAAGCTAGAGAATGTTTCCTTGATTGATTTGACGGAATAGCTGTGAATTGCATTCAGTTTTAATGCAAACCAACATTGTCCGTAATTGGTACTGAGCTTGCTTGAGTAGAAATTGAATCCAGCACAGCCTAGTCCCCAAATCTCTAACGACCTTAAATGAACCAAACCTATGATGAAAGTCAGCACAAAAATGATGCAATTGATCAATACGTGCATTCTTTATTTCTACAAGAACCCTGAAGTCATTCATCGGACAATTTTGTCCTCCACAATGCAATAAGGTTAATAGTGTAGCTTAGAGCTCCCTAATTCTTATAAATACGAATCCTGAATAATGCAGCACAACAGTTGGAGGCCAAGAGTTAACATCAAATTAAGATGGATAAGAATTTGCTAGCAATTCTACCATAATTATCTTTAAACAAGAACCAAAGGCAAGTCCACACTTGTACAAATGGTGATCTAAAACAATGAGCTTGAAAAAAACCAAGAGGCGTGCTTTACTTCTTTTGTTGAAGTTTCACAATCAAATTTTTCATTTCACACCAGCGTTTTATATTTTAGGTTCTTTGAATGGTGGAGAGGTTATATTTAGTTGACCCATGTAACCTTGAGCACAAACTTTTTATCCCTATATTTAAGATATATTTTATTTCTTCAGCCACTCATAAAAACCTTGCTACTGTTGTCAAGTTTCCCACTCGTTGAGCAAGTGGTCACTTGGTGACACTGCAAGCTAGAGGACTCATCGGATTCTCGTACTATTCTAGCTAGGCAGGTAAGAATTAAGCAAGCCACACTCACTGACTCTTCAACACTCAGATTAACCTTTCTATAGTTTTTGTAGTTTAGTATCGCCGGCAGAATTGGAAATGTGGTGCACTACGTTAGTTTGATCTTCTATTCCAATGCTTTCAAATGATGATGTTGTATTGTTTAAATTTAAATTTAAATGTCCCACAATCCAGCCTGTACAATTCAGTTCTGAGAAGTAACTTGTCAACATGTGTCTTCTTTTACAAGTGAAGTATACATTTGAAAATAACCAAGGACGTTGATGTTTAGTTGTTGAGGAGGGATGACATGTGAGTTGTACATTACATTCTTCCTTATCTTCCAGAATTTCTGAGAATGCATTGCTTTAACTCAAGCACAGTTGAAGTAGGTACGCTTGATGCATGTTGCAGAGTCTAGCATTCATTTATTAAGTTCTTTAGAAGGATTACCTTTGAGCATTACATATCTAGACATGTATAATAAAAGAGTGGATGTCATAACATTGATTTGCCAAAAAATTGAACATTCAAAATGGAAGCAGTTTCTAGTGACTGCGTCTATTATTGTAAGAAGAACACAAAGGCTTTGTATTCCAATGAAAAGAGGACACAAACAAGTACAAGGAAGAGGTGAAAAACCTAAGCAAGGGGTTGCCCTCTTATACTACTCTACTAACAAGTGCCATGACTAACTTTATAGGTTATATCAATATAGAAGGCTACCCCTCTCTAATATCACACTGTCCCTCTCTAATAACACCTTGGTTGGCTACAAACAACTCCTAACTAAAGTCACTCTCTAACTTCAACACTCCCACTTTGTTTGTTGCCAAACAATTGTCAAACCCATCTCTATGCGAAGAACTTCATGGTGAGGCTTTGCAAGAGCCTTGGTAAGCACATCCGCCACCATGCGCTTTGTAGGTATGTACCTCATTTCTATCACATTGCTTTCAACCTTCTCTCAAATGAAATGGTGTTGGATGTCAATGTGCTTACTCCAAGAATAATGAGTCGGGTTCTTTACCAAGGCAATGGCACCTTGATTGTCACACATGATAGGTGTGCTCTTCTCTTGCTCAAGGCCAACATCACTCAACAACTGTCTTAGTCAGATCGCCTCTCTTGTGCCTTGACTAATGGCCATATATTCCGCCTCGGTGGTAGACAATGCAATAGTGGGTTGCTTCTTCAAATTCCACGAAATGGCACCATCTCCAAGCATAAACACATAGTCCGATGTAGACCTGCGATCGCTTGCATTTCCAGCCCAATCTGCATCACAAAAGCCTACCAATGCAAGACTCTTGCCTCCAAGGACCAATTTGGCCTTCAATGTGCCTTAGAGGTACCGCATGATCCTCTTCACCGCGGCCCAATGCTTTGGACCGCTCTTGGCCATATGTTGGCTCACCACACTCATGGGAAATGCAAGGTCAGCCCTTGTGGCTACTATAGCATACATCAAACTCCCCACCGCAGCTTTGTATGGCACATCTTGCATTTCCACCTTCACAGCTTCATATTCCTTATCCGTGAGCTTTTTCAACTTCGAATGCACATTAAGTGGCGTGCCAATGGCCTTGCACTCCTCTATGTTAAAGCGCTTCAACACCTCCTTAATGTATTTGCTTTGGCTCATGGTAATGGTGCGCGCCGGCCTTTGCCTTTGAAACTCCACGCCAAGGCAATAGTGTAGCTCACCGAGGTCACTCATGTCATATTCGCTCTTCAACATGGCTTTGACCTCCTCCATTATCTTCATAGTGTTTGTCATGATGATCAAATCATCCACATAAACGATGATAATCATCAAGGACTCGTTTGTTTGGTTGATGTAAAGAAAATGGTCCGCGTGGTTCTTTTTGTAACCTGCCTTTGCAAATAAGGCATCTATATCCATATACCATGCTCTCCCTAATTGTCTCAATCCATAGATGGCCTTCTTGAGCTTATACTTTAGTTGCTCTCGCCCTTCTTGAACAAAACCCTTGGGTTGGTCCATGAAGATGACCTTTTTAAGGTGTGAATTGAAAAACGCCGTGACGACATCCATTTGGTGCATCTCCAAGTCCATAGCTGCCCCTATGACCCCCCATACATCGAATGGTGCAAAACTTGGCCACCGGTGCAAAGGTCTCATTGAAGTCCACCCCCTCGACTTGAGAATATCCCTTGGCTACCAATCTGGCCTTGTAGCGCACAATGTTGCCCAAGGCATCTCTCTTAGTGCAAAACACCCATTTGCATCCAATACTCTTGCGATCGGAAGGAAGGGAAAAAAGTTCCCATGTACCTTTACTCATAAGCAAGACATACTCTGCTTGCATGGCTTGCTCCCACTTACCTGCATCCGCACTTCTCATGGTTTCCTCCATGGTATTTGGATCTCTCACAAATGCTACATTTGCACGCTCCACTTGGTGTTGTGACAAAACGTGGTTCATCCACCATTCTCCAGGTGGCCTGCGCTCTCTCGTGGGATATCTTGGCTCCTGGGACGTCTTTCCTTCACCACCATCATCACTTGGAGCTACACTCACTTTCTTCTTTGGTGTTAGTGTTGTCACCAACTCATCTTCGTCTTCTATTACCACTTCTTGCAAACTTGAAGATTTGTCCACCTTAAGGTCTTTATTGCTCCCACTTGGACACATCTCCAAAGACTCGTTACCCTCCCTCTTATATTTGATGAAGGTCACATCTCGACTCTTAAAGATCTTCTTAGTTTCCAAATTCATAAGCCGATGAGCCTTGGAGCCTTTCCAATAGTCCAAAAATAAGCATTTGATGCCCTTGGCATCAAGTTTGGATCGCTGAGGGTTCAAATCCAAGGCATAGGCCATACATCCAAAGATGCGCATGTGGTCAATGTTAGGCTTTCTTCCACTCCATGCCTCTTGCGGTGTCATTAATGCTACCGCACTTATGGGACACCGATTGCGTATGTATGCTGCATTGGATACAGCCTCCGCCCAAAACTCATATTTGAGGCTTTGTGCATGCAACATCGCTCGAGCCATCTCTACAAGCGTACGATTAGCACGCTCCGCTACACCATTTTGTTGTGGAATGTGTCGCGCTAAAGTTTAATGTTGAATGCCATGCTCCCTCATAAAGGTCTCAAATGCCTTGGACATATACTCACCGCCATTGTCCAATCTCAATACCTTAAGCTTATGACCACTCTCATTCTCTACAAAGGCCTTCCATGCCTTGAACCTTTTAAATACCTCACTCTTGCATTTGAGCATGAACACCCACACTTTCCTTATAAAGTCATCAATGAAGGTAAGGAAATATCTTGCACCACCTATAGAAGTGGTCTTCATGGGGCCGCATACATCGGAGTGCACAATCTCCAATACCTTAGCTGCCCTCATTGCTCCTTCGGTTGGGAATGGTTACCTCGCTTGCTTGCCTTTAATGCAAGCCTCACACTTTAAATCGCAAGCGCTTTTCTTCACTTGCATACCATCCACCATGCTTGGAAGAGCCTTTACACTCTTTACATTTAGGTGCCCCAATCTCTTATGCCAAAATTCCACAGTGTTTTGTACCATTGCATCTTAAGCTATACAAGCCCAACTTGAATCATTCACCGTTTTGAACTCAAGTTGGTATAAGTTGCCTTGCTTGAGTGCCAAGACAATCAACTCTCCATTTGGTGCCCCCAAAATACAACCTTGGTTGTTGAATTGCACCTGCAAGCCTTGTAACACCAACTTGCTCACCGAAAGCAAATTGGCATGTAACTTGGGCACATGCAATGCATCTTGAATGCGAATCTTCTTCATCACCCCCTTGACATTGATCTCCACCACAATGCATTCCATGCCAATGGCCTTCACCATGCCATTGTCACTTAAATACACCTTGCGGTTGCTAATGGGTTGGTAGGTGAGAAAAGCTTGTCTCTGTGGTGTCATGTGTTGCGTGGCCCCCAAATCAATAATCCATTTGAATATATTGCGGTCATTATAGCCATCACTTGTTGCAAATGCAAAATCCTCCTCCACTTCAGTGACTGTCGCTTTGTTGGCACTCTCTTTCTTAAACCTCCAACAATTCCTTGCAAGGTGGCCGGGTTGACCGCAATTGTAGCATGTACGTGTCTCTTTGCGTGATTGAGAGGCCTCTCCTTTCCCGTGTCGTGAGATAAGAGCTGTCCCTCCTTTGTTAGATTCATTCTCTTTCCTCTTGGATACCTCGTGCATCAACCTTGCCATCACATACTCAAAGGTGAGCTCCTTCATGGATCTTGTCTCCAAAGCCGTAATGAGATATTCAAAAGAAGTGGGTAAGCTCTTGAGAAAAGTCATGACAATGTCTCCATCCGTCAAAGGTGCCTCCAAACAAACAAGTTGGTCCGCCAGCCCTTTGACCTTGTTGATGTGGTCAAGCATGTCTTCTCCTTCTTGCATCTTGCATGTAAAAAACTTGCGGTGAGTAAAGAGAATATTGGACAAACTCTTAGTCTCATGGATGTTGCAAAGCACCTTCCATGCTTTTGTCGGTCCCTTGCAAGATCAAACGTGTGCAAGTTGCCTATCCACAAGATTGCAAGCAATCATGGAGAAGGCCTTCTTCACCCTCCTCTCGTAAGACTTCTTAGCCTTGGGATCAACGTTGGAAGGAGGAGGTTCCTCGGAGTCCTCCACAATCTCCCACAAGTCCTTCTCCGCCAAGATCATCTCCATCTTGAACTTCCACAAGCCAAAATTCTCTCCATTGAACTTGTCAATGATCCGAACACCCTCTCCCTCACATGTGGCCATAGTGCCACGTCTCCCACTCTAATAAAGTTCTCAACAACTCAAATGAACCCTCAATGCCTCTCAAATCTTACAACCAACACTCAGGTGGTTGCAATCTCTCCAATGTGACTCCAAATGATCACAACAACTCAAATCAGCCCCTCAATGGCTCTCAAATCCCACAACCAACACTCACGTGGTTGCAATCTCTCCAATGTGACTCCAAATGATCACAACAACTCAAATCAGCCCCTCAATGGCTCTCAAATCTCACAACCAACACTCACGTGGTTGCAATCTCTCCAATGTAACTCCAAATGATCACAACAACTCAAATCAGCCCCTCAATGGCTCTCAAATCTCACAACCAACATTCACAATAAAAATAACACTTGATACAAAAGAATACCTTTTTAAAGAATAAGATCTTGCCAAAAAAAACCCTCCAAAAAGGACCTCCAACTCTACTTGCTCTCAACTTCAGCAGTGCGCCTCCAACACGCCTTTGCAAAGCGATCTCACCTCTAATAGCAACTCACATGAGTGGGCCCATAACCTATTGTAAGATGAACACAAAGGCTTTGTATTCCAATGAAAATAGGACACAAACAAGTACAAGGAAGAGGTGAAAAACCCAAGCAAGGGGTTGCCCTCTTATACTACTCTACTAACAAGTGCCATGACTAACCTTATGGATTATATCAACATAGAAGGCTGCCCCTCTCTAATATCACACTGTCCCCCTTTGATAACACTTTGGTTGGCTACAAACAACTCCTAACTAAAGTCACTCTCTAACTTCAACATCTATGCTAGAAGCAAAAGGCCAACTCCAAGCTTCTGGACTTGATCCGATGTTTATACCCAAAAGAAACCAACTTTCTCATCTTTTTGTAGGGTCGGGCTTGTTTTGCTTTTCCTTTTTTCTGCTTGTTCTACCAGGCCACTAGTGGCTGGTTGGTATGTACTATTCCTTGGCAATGAAATCCCGTTTCATTTGTTTCTAAAAAAAGAAACTTTCTTGTCTTCTAACAAGAGTGATGGCAACAAAAAAGAGCATATACTTCTTCAGGCTTAACTATCTGCACAAACGTCAGCAGCAAAACACTCACACCTCTTCTGTTCTATACAAGGTGTTGCAGGATGCTTTGATTGACAATTTGTCAGTGCTCATGATGTTTCCATTGTTGATCACCATCGGTGGATGCTACTGGTTCTTGATATACTCAAAGATTCTATTGCAGTGGTCTTCATTGTTGGTTTAGGTGCAAACAACTTTAGTTTTCGTCATTTAATCTTGACACAGACATGAAAATCAAGTAATGGAAATTATGTCTTGTTCCAGTCACACAGTCTACAGAATTTGACTGGCATTGGTAATTAATTTGATGGACTAACTAGCTTGAGTGGAACTATGGTCTACTTAGATCAAGGAAACAATTTGAGAGAAGACCTTCAAAACTAGTTAGACTAATTGTGGATCATTATTTGGATCTAGACAAATCATGTTTACATTAGGGTCCCTAGAACTTGATGTGGTTTCATTTCATTTGTGTAATTTTCCACTGTGAATTATTTTAATTGTGATCACATTGTAATCTCTAATCTTTGTACTCTCATTGTTCATGCTCCCAAAACAATTTGGCTCCATGACGTAGTTTGAAGGTGTGACAAATGTGTGACAAATTGTGCTACAATTAAAAGTGTGCAAGCTATTCCATCGTGTTGTTTTTAGAAATTGGTGAGGTTTATAGTTGCTCCAAGGCTCATTATAATTGGTGATCACAATTCCTATTTTGCCACTATGTTGACATTGGTACGACAATCCAATTGCATGTTTTGGAGATTTCAATTTGCATATCAACAATTGAATTTTGTCCAAGAATTTTATGAAGGAATCCTCCCTCCATCTCTGATCATAGTCTAGAAGTCTTGACTTTTAGTTGAGTGTGATTGACCCTGTAGTGCTCGGTCGACCCAATGTGGATCAACTTCATCACAAATTGCGTGTTGAAGCTTCTTTGAGTTGGAAAATAGCAAAACAGAATACCGTACATATGGTCCTGAGAAAAGCAGAACATTTTCCTCATCTATTTTGGGGAACAAAGTTTAAGTGCTTTTAGTATGGTGAATTTCATTAAAATGGCACCATTCCAGAACTTTGGCACTTTTATAGTTCAGAACGGCCGTTCAAAAATCTATACTTGTCCTAGATGGTTCAGAACAGCCGTTCTAAAATCTATATCTTTCCTAGATGACCAAAATAGCACGCCATCAAAATGGCACATGGAATACCGCCATTTAAACAAAATTCCCCATTAGTATCCTTTCACTTTGTGTTTCTAATTTGAATGTATAAGTATCTTTCACTTGTGGATAGTAATTGTTGATTGACGGAGGTGGCAGGAGGTGATATGCCATAAAGTTGCAATTTGGGTAGAGTGTGACCAAAGTATAACCACCATTATCTTCAACAAATTTGGACCTCTCAAAGGTTAGAATGGTCTGCTAGGAGCTGGGTGGATGAAGTTATCAAGTGTAGGAATGAAGTAAGGGTGTTGTCCTTGGGGCTTCTATACTTGGTCATTATTTTAAAAGAAAGCCCTGTGTTGTCATCACTGGCTAAAAATGAGAGAGAAGTATGTTGAATGATGCTCTTGCTTACGTTGACTTTCCTTCTTTTGTATGATGCCACAAAGAATGCAATAATCTTCAACGCAGTTGCACCCGATGCCTCTTAACTTGACCGCACGGATTTTGAAATTAGTAGTTTGATATGCCTCTCCTGCATTGTATTCTTAACATCTGGCAGTTGCATGCTCGTCTAAGTACTTACAAATGGGCCGTATTGCATTTGTGCTACACCTTGCGACACTCCAAAGGCAAACATTTCATCCAATGGCCAAACCAATTGGTGGCATTAGATGAGCATGCAACTGACATGTATTGGTCAAAATTCCAGCGTAAAAGCTTCAAGTAGACAACCTTAAATCTTGCACTTGTGGCTTCATGTCCTTCTACGGACTCTTAGCTTCAACAAACTTTCATCTCGGGAATACTTTTGTGAAACTTAATCAATCACCTCATTGGATCAATCAACGCCAGTCTATGATCACCATGGCGTCATCTTTCCTGCCAAAGAACCCCATCCCTTCTTTGAATTTGACCCTTTAAATCACATACCATAGACATCATATTCCCAAACTATTGAAAACTGAAGTCAAGTCCCATTTCAACAATAGGCACTAAAGGATAATGAAAAATAGCCAAAATACAAGATGCTACATTGGAATGATGTGAAACCAATGAAATGCTGCAAAAGTATAGGACACAAGTTAGAACTGATTTGGAAAGCTTATGAGACGATCTTATCCTGGATTAGATTTTTTTTTTCCTAAGACCACAAGGATCCAAGATTGTACCGATTTGATTACAATACATATGAGTGCATGCTTGTTACTGAGCTTCCCAACAAAGATCTCGGAAGCATTTGGATAGAATTTACAGCATCGATTCTTGAAGAAAAAGCCCTTTTTCAGACCCTAGGGTTTTGACAATCATAAACCCTAGTTGGTGAAGCTTGCAAAGTTGCAGAGAAGGTCTTGAAACCAATAGTTGAAACCAATAATTGAACATTATCACCTACAAGTAATATCGGACTCTCCTGTGAACACTTCAAACTAATGGTCCTCCACATAGGAAAAAAAACTAACTCCAACACTTTAATAAAGCTAGCAAACATGATAATATGTTCATGTATTGTCCCACATCAAGGCCCATTGGTAGTAGTAGCAACACGTGAATCAACTTTCAAGGATATTAACCAAGGAGGTTGAGAAGGCCCAGCCCAGAGATTGACAGATCATTCAAGAGAAGTTGAAGAAGCAAAAGTTTGTGGATAAGGCGATTGCCAAGGTGGTTTTGATGAGATTCTGATGCTTTAGCGATTGTGGATGCTGCAGTCACTCAACCATCTCCAGCATCCACTCAATCATTACCAAGTGCTACAACCATGAACTGCTCAAAATTAAACAAGATGCAACATTGGTCAAACTATCCTTACTATAGTCCATGGATGAGTTCATCTTTTTCGTATCACTTCTTGCAGAATGCTCACATTGAGAAGCACAAAACTTGTCTTCTAAAGTTCCTTGACCTTCATGAGATTTTATAGAACGTATTATTTGATCTTTTGAATTCTCTTTTCTGTATTTTGTTTTCTTTTGTGTGGTCAATTATTTTTATGGTTATAGTCTTGTGTTGTCTTCTGGTTTTTAAGTTTCAATTTAGAACCTTATTGGTCTACATTACCTTGACCCTAAACCTCTTGGAAAGTACTAGCATATGAGGGTTGTTTAGAATCATTTGGAAGAGAGGTGAATGACATATGAACCCTGCTACAGAGCTAACATTTTAGAGGATCTTCCCATTCCTGAAGTCTCCAAGTCCCCAGATCATGTTGTGCCTCATTGGAACATTTTGTGGCCCATATATCTGGATTCCCGCTTTGATTATTTGAGGATTCATATTCATGACAATGGGGCTCTTTTACTCTTCCATACAAAAAGACCCAACATCAAAATTGTATTGAAATGCTTTATGTGGGGTTTCCAGTTTGTGGTATTGAAGGATGGAATGGGGTTTATCGACTCCTGATGATAAGTTTAAAAGACCAATGCTCAATCAAAATAAACGGGACATTTCTTGGCGGGGGCTTATGTAGAGAGTTGGGATGTAGAGAGAGGGGGATACATAGCTCATCCAAATGTTCACTTGGGTGAGTTTGTAAGCTTAATTGATGTAGGGGGACCTCACCATAGATATAATTGTTGTCTTTGAATGACTATGGGTTCCACGCTTCAAATGCATTAGTTGTGTGTTGTAGTTTTGAGTATTAAGTGTGTTTCATAATTCCATATTGTGTTGTTTAGAACAAATTCACATGAACATACCCTCTAATTATTTCCATCATTGAAAAAAATACAAATATTGGTAGCATAAAAAAAAACTATGTGAATTACAAATATTTGGTAATGAAGGGTATTAAAAAACACAAAACAATAAAAGAATATCCTCCCAAACAACAAATAATGCATATATATATACAAAACAAAAGATAGGCGATGTTAGATTTCAACTATGAATATAAGGTATAGTAAGTTAGAAAAAGTCAATAAATGCAAAGTTCCAAATTTTTTCTATTTTAACTACTAATAAAAGAAAGGCTGATGTTCTAAACAAAATTCTAATTGTGTCATCAACCAACTTATAGTGACATTGAATTTTTTTGTAAATGGTCTTAACCCCTAAAAGCCCATTGTCCTTTTGAGGGACAAAATGGGATTTTGGGCAGGTATCTATGGGTTGAATTTTTGTTGTGATTTTCCAAAACTTTTTGGAAGATAAAAAGACTGCTTAGCTTTGTGGAAATATAGTTTTTTTTTCAATCGGTCCTTGGAAAAAAAGGTATGCCCAAATAAGCTCAAAATAGCCTTTAGAGGGCAGAAAAAAAAATTTGCAAATTCTTTTTATTTTATTTATTTTTTCTTATGAATTATATTTTTGTCTACTTGGAAAGCTTTGATTCATTTCATTTGGATTTTTTATGAGAAAGTTATAGACAATCTTGTTTTTCATCTATAAATTTGCAAAATGGTCAAAAATTTATGGACAAATTTCCACAAATTCTCATACTATTTATGTGTAAGATCCTACAGTTAGATGTGCAAAAAAAAAAAATTTTAACTTTTTTTTATTCTTTGCTATAAAAATGGCAATTATAGGTGTTTTTTTGGTAGAAATAAGGCCTTGGGCCTTTAGGAGTTAAAGCATTTTGCTTTTTGTTTTTTGTTTTTGTTTTTTAAAAAGCTTATCTAAAAAGATCAATAATCACTAAATCTAGGTTATGCATTCAAAGGTAAATTTTCTAAAAGAGCATTGGCATTGTAGAATGACACAAAAAGAATTGTGTATATGATATTCTATTAAATGACTGTATCCTCTTTTAGAATTAAGAATCATAAAAAATTAAAATAATTTCAAAATAATACATTAACTAGTTTTTTACCTTCTCTTTGTAAAAATGGATGCACTTGATAATTCATTGAAAAGTTTCCTCCTTCTCCAACTAATTGCACTTGTACAAATTCAAATTTCAATGAAATCAAGAAAATAGAGGTGCACGTCAAGAGATATAAATAAAATCAAGAATGAACTTTGTCAATTCCATCTTCTATCTATTACATCTCAAATTGATGTGTACCTTCAATGCTTCATCTAATTGAGATTTTGAATTTGTATAGGTTCATTAGGTACAATTTATTCTACTAAATTATCAAGTATATCCCCCCACATATCCATTTTACATGAGGTCAATCTCCACAATTTCAAAGTCTTGAAATGTATTTTAAAGAATTTTAGACATGTTCCAATGATGTCAATTTTTTGGTAGGTAAAGGAATGTACAAGCTTTTAGAAAATATCATTTTTATGTCATTTTGTACTTAGAAGAAAAAGTCATGACTTTCTAAGCTCAAAATGCTTGATTTTGGGCACTAGAAAAAAATAAAAATATGCACAATTTAATTAGTTTTTTTCTTATAGGATACATGATTTCTTCTTTTCAAACATTGATTCATTTCATTTGGACAAGTAATGTGAAAGTTATCAAGAGTCTTGTTTTGCAGGCATCTATAATATCTTTCTAAAAAAATAATGTATAGGATTCATTTTTTAACTCAATTTTAATATTATTTGGAGAAAAATTTTCATATAATGTAGATTACTTGCTAAATCAGCCTTGCCATTAGAATTGATATGTTCCAATTCCTTTTTTGAATTATAACATTCAATTTCTCCTTCCATTTTGTATCTACTTCTAATTAATATTTTCAAGAATGAAAATTATTGAAAACAAATTGAATTTTTTTCCTAGATTTGCAATTCAATTTTCTACCAAAAGTTTTTAAGCCTCAAAACTTTGTAGTGCAACAATTTTAATTTAAAGAGATTCAAGTCTAAAAACCTAGTAAAACAAGGTTGACGAAAATGTCATATGTTCACTTTAAACATTGATATTCTACAATCTACATGGTCAAAGTGTATGAAATTTTTTCCAAACTTTTTCTTATAGAAGTCTAGCTTGTGCAAGATCTTAAAGTTGAATATGCAAAAAAATGAATCCATTTTCATTGTAGTTCTTTGCACAAGAAATGGCAATTTTCAAATATTTTTTGGTGAAACATAGTCAGAATCTTTAGGGATTAAGGTAATTAAACAAACAGAGTCTTTGCTAAAAATTTATTGAATAATCTAATGATTAAATTGTTCAACTAGAAAATATTTCAGTGTTTATGAAATTAGAAAAATCAACTTTTCACTTAAAATAGCAATCAACTAGGTTATATAATAATAAACCAAATTCAAAGATTATCACATCAAATTGGTATGGAAAACATTACAAAAAGCCTTATAAAGATTTAAAATATTGCACCAGTTGAAAAATAAACATGTATAAAAGTTGGCAATCTAAAATCTAAAATTAAAAGATCCATAATAAATATAACTATATCATAAATGAGTATGATTAGAGGTTTAGGTGCAAGTCTAGAAGGAGATTTTAAGGAGATCACTAAATTAAGCTACATTGTAAGAGTTTGGGTTCAAAAATCCACTTGAAAATCTAACATCACACTTTTGCTTTATAGCTTAGTGACCAAACCTCTTTTTCACTACACTAAAAATGATATTTAGTGTTGGCAACACTAATTACGAACCTTGACACTAAATATCATAAGTAAGTAACACTAAATCTAATTTCTAACACTAAATATGCTCTATGGTAAATTTGAAATCTGAAAAGGTTTACATTTAGTATTAGAACACATTAAAAAAATGAACTAAATCCACTACAATTCAGATTTAGTGTTGTGGCTGGTAGGGGGATAAAACACTAAATCTCATACTATACTAAATATCATTTTTAGTGTAGTGGTGGTGAACTAATAGTTTTCAAATAGATGTGACAATTTTGGATTGCAATAGTCATTTCCACAAATTTTAATTTTGAAGAGAATTTTATTTTTTGATCCGTTTTTATCATAGCTGAAGAATCCATCATGTCAAGTCTAATTCTCAAGGCAATAATGTTTCTAATATAGAATCTCTAGAAGAAAACAATCATGAATTGCAATTCATTTCCTCATTTTAAGCCTTTCAATCAACCAAAAAGTAGACATCTATACAATCATTTTAGAAATGTTTAAGGAAAAATGAACATTATACTCAGGATTATACTGTAGGCATTGGTGTCCTTCCTACCATCAACTATGGAGATAGAACATTTATCAAAATAGTATGGTATTCCCAAGATTGATGAGCATCTACTAAAGCATTTCTATACTACTAGAGGGATAATTTGGACTCCACCAAAGTTGGGCTTGTTCCTTGAAGCTTGAATACCTTCGATTAATTATTTTCCTTCTTTTTTCTATACTAAATTGAGCTTTTTGTTGAACTTTTAACTAAATTCAAATGAAAAGGACCAATCTCAAGCTTATCAATAGTTAGAAAGAAGGGACATCAATTGGTTGACTTTGTTAATGGTGAGAAAGGATGTCACTTTCCTTTTCAATGTTAATATGTCAAATAATGCACTAAAATCTTCCATCTTCCAAGCATTACCTAATTTATTTAGTCACTGTATAAAACCAACAAATGCAATTTCTATTATGGTATTGCAATCTCCGCAGGCAAGTACCAAACTTTTAGGAGATATCCAACACAATGCGTTTTGCCTTCTTCAATTCTACAATAATGATCTATACATTTCAAAGTTGAAAGTGTTGGATATCCACATATGATACTTGGCTTCTTTAAAACGGACATCTTTGAGGTCATGAAGGGAAAAAAGATTTCAACTTCTACTAGTCACTCCAAAGATTTCTTCAACTTGCAATGTTGCAATGGATTGCCTCAAAGAACCCTTCAACTCCTCCAGATTTCTCTTCAAAAACATGTGACAATTTGGATGCTTAATGATAATAAATCAACCCACATCAAAACTAAACAATACATAACCCTTGCAAGACATAAGAATTTTAATATGCAATTCAAATCACATTGTTTATTATTCCACCATCGATAAGTCCTAAACAAATCATGCTGCCCACTATGCAAGCGCTATCACAATGGGAAGACTATATAAAGCAAATAGTTCAGCATGCAATAAACATATTGCTAATTGAACTATTTGCAACAAACCCTTTATTCATGATGATCTTTAGTCCATTGCTATGATTAATATCACCTATACTAGCATGACAACGTATTGCCAACCAATCAGTAGTAGAAATGACAAACATATTCCCACCATTGATCAGCCGCATTCCTTGCAACCAACCATCTATAAAATGGTGAATATATTCACACCATTGATCAATCATGTCCCTTACAACCATCTATGAAATGGCGAACATATTCCCACCAATTGATCGGTCATGTCCTTCACGGCAACCACTTATGAGTCAAAATAGGCGTGCCATACTTGCCATCGCGGTACATTCCTTCCTTGCGTATGCGCCACAGACAATGTGTGCAAGGTCGAACCGCCGCGGTGCCAAAGAGCCCATCGTCCACCCACACGTAAAACTCTTGTGCCTTGGCGCCCCACCGGAAACCGCAACTCCATCGGGTGTAGCCCCAGATGCTGGCTTTGAAACCCCACCCAAAGTACTCGCCATACACCAAGGGCCGCTCGCCGAAGCTGCCGCAGTTCACCTCCACCTTTTGTCCCGGAATCTCGTTGTAGATGTTCACCGAGCACGGGCTGGCCAAGACCAGGGAAGCGGACTGCATCACAATGAGCTGCAGAACTAGAAGTGCCGCAGTTACATCTCTGCACATGTCAACAAGCGGCTTCGCCATGTCCACTCCAAGTCAGGCTCGTAAAATCAAGTGCGGAGATGAGTTTCGTTCCGCAGCTGGAGCTCTTTGTAATGCACGCAGCATTAGTGCAAGACAGTGGGGTCGGGTCTTAGGACACTGTTCTTACGACATGATTGTGGAGCGCATCGAAACGACATATTAATGCACGGAGTGGATCAAAACAGAGTTTTAAATGCACGTTACTAACGCTGTTTCAGCACACTACATCCACGTAGTTCTAACCACGTTTCAATAGCATTTCTAATTGCTCTCCTAAGTAGTAAATGGCTTAATGATACAATACCTAATTGTGCATTCCTTATATCCTCAGAATCTGCCAAGTTGGGTACACATATCACATTCACCAACTTTCGCACGTCAATTTGTGAGCACATGTGAGAGTGCACTGAGAAGCCCATTTGCCCACAATGCAGCCTTGTTAGGGTTGAGCGTAGTTGCAAATTTGGAAGCGGTTGGAGAGACTCATACTGCTTTTGAAAACGGGTCATAGTGTGCGGATGGAAATTGGCAAATTAGTGCATTCAGTTGGTTTCTCAGTTGCTGAGCTGAGCCTTTCAGTTTGCAGTAGCTTTCAGAAGAAATTGAAATGAAATATCCAAAGGATCATTCCAGCCTCTGATCGCAGCATTCATGAGTCAAGAGGCAAACTCTTGTGAACTAGGTGTGATGGTGAGAAACTCTGACATTGAAAACAAATATACTGTAGGAGCCCAAGATCACGGAGGTCTTTCTTTCGGACAACTTGGATAATGGACGTATGGAAAAAAGAGCATGTGCGATAGTCCCCATCTAGGGATGCTGCATTGCTTGCATGATAGCAAGTACCCGGACAGCTATACCCTTCAACAGTGAGTTACGCACGAGGCAAAGGATAATAAAATATCGCATAAAAAATGTGTCACCAAGAGAGCATATGCTGTATGAAGAAAACAAAGTACATCTCACGGAAAAAAGCCCATTTCCCATTATCCTAATCAAGAATTCACTACACTAAATAGTGCAATTAGGTTGCCTCACACTACTACCTTGATAATCCACACTAAATAAATATTCACTTCTGTTGTACAGTGATGCACTCAATCCAGACCCATGTGTATGACAAGAATTAGTACACTAGTTCAAGGCCCGGCCCAGAGAGTTGCATATGTTCTACCACTGAGCCATGAGACAATTTACCTGAGGTATGGCAACCTAATTGTTCAGACAACCTAATTGCACTATTTAGTATAATGAACTTTCAGTGATGTGCCAGAATAATTGTGAAAGTGTTTTTTTTTTTAGCAATGTTCTAATTTAGAACTCTGAATTTCTGCAGTATGAGTTACTCTCAAATTGAGCTGTAATGAGCCAAGCTTAACTACTACAAGGACTGCCAGATGAAAATTATATTAGAATTTAAGCAGTTCCATTACATAGCAATGGACAATTGTATGTGCACGCAATAAATCTAATTAAGAAGGTGTATTGCACTACTTCTAAGGGTATGAACTCGGGTTGCCGTCATGCATGAGGTCAATTTCAGTAAAATTGGCATAAATTCACAGCATTCATACTGCTCAGCAGATACCCTACAACATAAAACTTACAGTTTTTGAGCAATTGAATGCCAAAATTTCGGCACTCTGAATTACACCAATTAATGTAACCCAACAGGATTGATGTTGGCTTTCTCTGGTACATAGGCAAGGCTTTCTTTGTGCCCAAGCATGGCCTTTAATCAATGTCCTTCCTGTTCTTTTTTAGGTCCAATTTGCCAATACCTCACAGCCTGCACAATGTGCACTAAACTAAGTTCAATGAATGCTAACACATCACA
Organism: Neckera pumila; assembly: GCA_963969595.1. NCBI lineage: Eukaryota > Viridiplantae > Streptophyta > Bryopsida > Hypnales > Neckeraceae > Neckera > Neckera pumila. The sequence continues at coordinate 47,751,971 of OZ018408.1, read as the reverse complement.
TGCTAACAAATGGCAAGTTTAATAATATGCTAATATATAGAAACTACAATATGGCACAGTATCTTATTCCAATTTTACAGCATATGTAATGGAATTTGCAAAGAGTGATATTTTAGAGATCACAAAGTTGATGTTTAATTTTGGAAGGATGAGGCCTATCATTGAGGTAGCTAGATAGACAAAATTTATCAGATATTTGGATGAATAAGTGCATTCTTTCTTTCTACAGTAACCCTGAAAAGTCATTCATTGGACAAATTTTGTGCCCTGCTACGTTTTAACATCAACATATATATTCATCTCCAGTTTTGCCTCACTAGAAAAAAAAACTTTGATCTTTGAAAGGCTATAGATATGAAGAATGTTGGTCACTATATAATGCAAGAACATTCTAATTGTAAGCCATGCAATATAGAAATTTTTGTTGCAAAGTGCACCATTTGATGAGCACCAATATTGAACCTACCATAACATCACCAAGTGCATATTGACTTTCAAAAGTTGAATCTATACACAAATTCCATGTTTCTATATACAACAATATATTATAAAAAGGTACTCAAAAAAAGTCTTAGGATAATCATACAAGATTAATTTGCAACAACTATCAAATGCAATTCAAATTGTCATTAGGACAATTTCATGTTGTTGTCATAAACTCTACATTTATTAATCCTTTAAAGACCACATTAAACTATACAATCCCAAAATCCTCTTAAGGGAAAATGATGAAACTTTTCTATATGCTACAACAAACTCAAAGAGAAGAATTGGTTCACCTGTTTTATGTATATATGCCACATTTAACTACTTCTGGACTTTTGAAAGTCCAGAATTAGTAATGGTCTTCAACAAAAAAAAAATTGATCATCAAGAGATAGTGCAAAACAATAGGAGATCTATCCAAAACATCCACATCCAGTTCAAATATCAAAAGATCTGTACAAACATCATGGGATCCCACGATGTTATCTTTGTGAGATCCCACGATGTTTTGTCCAGAATTCATTGAATAGTCCAAAAGTAATTAAATGTGGCATATATAGAGATGAAAAGACAAGGTCTTTATATAAGTGGGGTGGTAGGAGGTAAAATCCATGTGGGATATGTAAATTAGAATGAATAGGAACTCAATTGCTTATAGTCAAGTCAAAAGTAAGAATTGTATTCAAAAGTAGAATTTTATACTTCATTGAGGTATAATTGACCAACCTTTCTTCAAAACTTTGAGCTAAATCAAAAAAGAAAAATCAAGCTAACTTTCATCTTCAAAAACTTGTTTGAGATTTGAGCTTCTAATCAATAATTATGGACAAAGCAAGAAAAGGGTTACAAGAGACATTTTCTTTGACATTTTCAAACATCTTCTTTGAATTTTTTTCATAAATTTTTTGTGGAGATTCAAAATTACAAATAGTTTTGGCAGTGAAAATTAGCTTCATTTTTCAATTTTCTCTTACTTAATTGTTTTTTGGAAAACACTATTCTTCTATGAGAAATTGAAATCTAAAATTCTATTTTTTTCTGTATGTTTTTACATTGAGCTTTCATCTTCAAATAATTACATACCCTTTGAGGATTTATAACTGACAAAGGATTTCTACAAAAATCCTCTCTACCCTTAAAACTCACTAAAATGAAGTAATTCTTTATTTTTGCCAAAAACAATTTCATAATGGAGATGGTCAAATGACATATTGGTATTTGATTCAAGTGGATTGTTAATGGATTCTTTTGATTTTGGACAAATTATCTTTATATTGTTTGTAGACTCAACTGTCTAGCCGCAAAATTAATAGAAAACTTTGGTGACTTTTAAAAAAATTAATGTAAACCAAACCTCCATCCAATTATGGTAGTGTGCTTCAATTCCATCTTAGAACTATTAATGAATCAATTTAATCTTCACTCTCATACCAATATTTGCTTAATATTTTTTTAAAGAATAAAAATTAAATTATTATTTTGAATTTTTTTCAATTCAAATCTTCAACTTGAAATTTTCTTAAATAAAAAATTTTAGTTCAAAAATTCAAATTAGCCCAAAAACGCTGCTGGAGGTGATCCTAGAAATCATGCATTGTCCAACCGTGAGAGTCACTAGAAAAAATTCAAAATTACTCATTGGAAGTCAAGCTACTGTAGATGATCTCGACTTTCCACAAAAAATTCCAATGATAAATTCTAAAGTCTGCTACTCGCGATCGTCCCCAAACCCTAAAACCAGATCATTCTCAGTCCATTAAACCCTTGTTTAGAAGAAGATTCCAGAAAGAATTGATCCTCCGCATCCATCTACCGCAAAATCTGCTACACACAGATCACAAAGTATCCCAAAACCCAACACAAGTTCATTTGCAAAGTCCCTACCACTCAATCCACTAAACCCCTGTTTGGGAGAAGATTCCAAAAACGACAAGATGACAATTGATCCTATTCACCTATCTTCTCCAAAATCTGCTACACATGGATCGTTGAGTGTCCTCCAAACCCCACACAAATTCATTCGCTCGACCACTAAACCCTAAGTTTGGATCGAATTGCAATTTCAAAGGAAACTAAATGATAGTCAAGATCCTCTGTACTTGCTGCTAAGCTTTGATGTTTGCAAACAACGTCAAAAGCTCCATTCTGTGATACACAAATACCACAATGGAACCCTCAAAACAATAACAATGAGAAGTTCACGGATCGTTGAGTGTCCCGCAATCCCACACAAGTTCATTTGCTTGTCCACTAAACCCCAGTTTTAGACGAATTGCAAGTTCAGAGGAAACTAAATAAGATAGTTGAGATCCTCAACAGTTGCTGCTAAGCTTTGATGTTTGCGAACAACATCAGAAGTTCCATTCTGTGACCCACAAACACGTACCATTATGGAAGGAACCTTCAAAACAATAGATAAGAATGCAAAGTTCCAGCAAAACAAAAGGGAAGATGGTGAGTGAGTGCTTGTCAAGGAGGGTGATCTGTGCAGAACATTCAAGCTTCTAATCCCTCCACTACACAGAGCGAGAAGTAATGCTGCTCGATTGCCCGCCTCACGCGGTGTCTTCCGCTCTAATGCCGGAGCCACCTCGCCCACCGATGGGAACAAACCGGCGACTCCATGTTTGGAGTGGGCAGACCTTCGACATGTCTGCGCAGGCCCTATCTTGGAGTGCCACCTCCGCATCTTCCTGCCCTCACTTGAGTTACAGACGGCCGCTACACCGCCCGGTGCTGGGAATCGTGAAAACTAACTATTTATACAAATATTTTCACTTCGAGTTCATCTGTTGTGTATAGTGGGGTACAATTCATTTACAAATTTTCCATTGGTAATTCACTAAGAAGTTCAACAACTTTAGGATGAACTGATTTTGAAATTGCAAATTGTGTTGGAATTGCAATGAATTGTACTTCAACTTCATGATAAGTGAAAAGTGAATAATCTAAAATCATACAACAATTTGGAACTATATATCATTCATAAAGAACCATTTCTTGCTTGTTCTTCATCTTTTGCAATGGGATGAAGAACAAGCAAGAAATGATCCAAATTCAAGTATGGATCTAAAAAATTCAAGTATGGATCCAAAAAATTCAGGTATGGATGAAAAGTCTCTACAACAACTACAAACTCTCATTTTAAGCATCCCAATTGAATGTGAATTGTAATTTTGGCAAAGGGTGGTACCACTAGATGGTAAATAGTGTACAAATAACATCCACAATGTTGGATGATTTTGACTTTCACATGTACATATTTATTATAATTATAAAGTACTACTCTTTACAATTCCAACACAACTTGCGGTTCAAAAATTGGACCATTTTTGAATATGAAATGACTTACTGAACTTTTTGGACTGCATGGTAAAAACTGCCAGGATGCAAAATTCGTAAATGAATCGTACCCTACTGTACTATACAATTTGATGCCTCAAAACAAAGAAAATTTTGATAATATGGGAATAGAAGGGGTATTAGTTGTATATGTGATATGCAAAGAATAAATAAGTAGGGATATTTTTGGCTTAAGAAATTAAAATGTTTAATATAAATGAGATGTAAAATGTCTCGAAAGTTCTTTGTGTTAGAAAATTAACTTTTGTGAATAGGAAATAAAAATAACTCATTATTACAAACATTTAAAGACGATTATGTTAAACAAAATACTTCTAATATATGGAGTATATAATTAAGAAGCACACATATTGTAAATCAAATTAAAGATTCATCTAATTTTTGGTGTTCATATTTAATAGGTTTCTTGACTTTGAGTTGAAATTTTGAAATAATGTCAGTTGTTTGAGCAAAATGTGACTACAATAAACAAAAAATGGAAAAGTATCACTTTGACAACTAAAAATTGTAATGGAACCTACCTTGATTGGAATATTTTGTCCTATTAATATAGGAAGAAGCTGATAAATTTATATGTTGCTCCAAAAGCTTACCTTAGCTATTACTCCCTCCGTTTGGAAATAGTGCATCCATTCTTAGTGCAATCACTATAGAGATTGGATACACTATTTCCAAACGGAGGGAGTATAAAACAAAAATTCAATGGGTTTAAGAAACCAAGGTTTTTTTTTTCCAAATTTCCAAGGATGTGAAATCTAAGATCTTGACTTTACAGGTGAAACTTTTACATTCATAAATATTTAGATTGTTGATAAATCATCACTCATTCATCAATTGTTTGTACACTCATCCAAATGTAGTGATATAATCCTACTATAGATAAAAGTTGGGTGAGTTTTAGCAATTTTGTCAACTCAAAAAAATGAAAGAAGTATTACAAAGTACTTGATTATCACCAATAAGCATATAAACTCAACAAAAAAAATGATTACAAAGTATATCCTTGCTTTAAAATTTTAAACCCTCAAGGTCTAACAACTTTTTGATAAAGGAGGTTTTCAATGAACTATTTCACTTTGATATTTTTTTGGCAAAAGAGGCATCAAGAATAGCATTTGCTACCTAAACCTATATGGCTCAGATAGTAAAACTATCTCCAACAGACTTGTCATTTATGCTAGTCATATGCCAGAGTTACTCTTCTTCTTTTCTTTAGTATTTTTTTGCACAAAGATGTACTTGAAATATTTTATTTTAATAACACAAAAGTAAAAAATACTTTGTCTAGTATACATGGAATTAACTGTGGAAATTATTGACCATTGGATTTTTAGATTATAATAATTTTGAATGATCAACTTTATAGGCCAAAAAAATCAATTTTTGGAGAAGAAAAATTATAAGAAGATGAATAATGCTTTCTTATTCCCTCCAAAAGATTGTATTGGAATTAAAAGCAAATATAGTGTTTTATTATTTTAAAAGATAAAAGATAAAAAACTCTCATAAATTTATACACCTTTTCAAGTAGAAGGAATAGAAAGCCAAAACTGACCAAATTGAATCTTACAAAATTTAAAAAAAATCACACATGAGTAAGTTTTGAAATTTAATAATTTCAAATATTGGCATATTATTTGGTACTTCTTTTAAAAATTTGGACTCATTCTAATTATTTTGTTTTCTTCATCACACTAGACTGAATCTTGTATTCAAGAATTGCTAAAAAAAAACTTGGGGAATTTATTTGCTAGACCTAGTTTGTTTGTGCAAAGTAAAGACTATAAATGTCCAAGAAAGTATTTTCTTACTATTCCTTTCAATGGAAAAAAACGAAATTTTCTCCCATTCTCTATTAAACTACATTTTCTAAATAAATACTTCCCACATTGAAATTTTGAAAATTGAAAAATGTGACAAATATGTCAACTTTTTACTTTGAACAAATCAAATTGGAATTTCTGAAAAACACATGCCTTAGATTACCAATAGTGTGCCATGTGCCGTTGCCACAGTCAAAACAAAAGTAAATGTAATTTTCTAATTTTTTGATCCAAAAATGCTTCAAAATTCAATAACTTCCGCACCATAGCTCCAGTCACCACAAAACCAAGCCCGTGCACCCCTACTCGCCGAGAGCTTTCCGACGGTACCAAGCATGCAACCGCGGGACGCTCAGTCTAGGAGATCTCAACATTACAAAACAAACAAAACAAAACAAATAAACAAACAAACAGCCAAACTTAACTTAGGCCTCATTTCTATGGGGCCTGGAGGGGGTCTATAACCGGGCCTCTAGCATTGCAAAAGGCTCAAACAGCATTGGCCGGATCAAAGCATTGACCATTTTTTTTTTTCTAAATTGTACGCTGGATGAACATTTCTAATAAATTTCTCTCCAATTGCCCGTGATCAACCTGGCCCCCCCTCCAATTCCGGCCTCCATAGAAACTGGCCCTTAAAGTATGGATGTCTCAAAAGCAAACCCCCTTGAAATCCACACGAAGCTGAACCATTTCCAAGAACCCCAACATGACTATACCGCATAGAATTTAGTAGACAAATGCACATTGTTTTCTGAAATTTGGTCAGAGCTTCCCGTCAAGACTCCAATCTGGCTCATGTGGACCTTGAATTTCAGGAATGGAGGTGACTCTGAACATATGAATTGGTCATAGGGAGGCAATCCATTCTCGATCACTTAAGGAATTACAAAATTTGGAACTCATTAATTCATAGCAACTTTGTTTTGATACCAAAATATCTGAAAACTCTAGGAAGAATCCAAACAATATTGCTACACACAAGAAATTTTCCACTGAAGAAACAGTCCTCTTATATGCCAGTATTTCCTGAAGTGATTGGAAATGGGTTGCCTCCCCTAACTGAAATATGCCTGAAAAACAGAATGTAGTTTGATACCGTTTCCATGAGCCTAACTGAAATAATATGTACGTAATTATGTGCAGGCCGGTACCCCAACCGATTTCCTACACTGCAAGAATTGCCAAAGCCCTAAACTGCAGTTCACAAATGCGCACTGTTCTGAATTATTTAGTCCTGAGGTTCCCATCATATGTCACTCCAATCAAACTCATCTGGACCATGCATGGCTCTCTGGAAGTTGGAGGTGAAGGTGTTGATGGCTGCGCTTTTTCGATGGTATGCACTCCTGGCAACAACAATTGCGAGTCAGAACTACCAATAGTTTTCAGAAATGTCATCAATTTGTTGCGCAATTTTAGAGTTTAAAATTTTTTAATTGGTACATGATATTTCTAATGTGTACTCTATAATCCATTGTTTTGGATCCATCTGTTAAAGGATCTATGAATAGGACTAAATTGATTGATCTTATTGTGGAAAATTCAGTAGAATTTTAAATAGGGACAAATTTTATATCAGTGTAGGATATTGCATGTATCAGGTCACTAAGTTATAGAGATCTCAATTGTACAGTCGAGTACAACAATTTTATTTTATTTTTTGCAGCCTGTTGAGATTTGGTGAACTTTGGGAGGCTGATGTATCGGTTAAAAAATGAATGGAATTTTTGAATTGTAAATTGCATTGGAATCACACTCAAGTCTACTTTATCATCATTGCAAATAAACATATGTACTTGAAAATCATACAAAAAGTTTGATGTTTTTTTGACACTATCTACCATCTAGTGTTGCCACCATTTGTGAGAATTACAACTAGTATTTAATGGTCAACATTAGAAATGAGCCTTCACAATTGCTTTATAGATACTTGATCGCATACCATTTGAATTGCTTGTATGATTACTTTCTTCTTCTTCACCTAAATGCAGAATAATTGTGACTAGCTTCCAAAGAATCTCTATAAAATGGTAGATAGTGTATTAAGGGAATCCAATTTGTTGTATGTTTTTCAATTATTCATTTTTCACTTGTTATAAAGTTGCACTTCATAGTGGTTCCAATGCAATTTGCGGTTTCAAAACCGAATCATGCATTTGAGCATGCTAGAGCTTCTTGAATTGATGAACTTTTCAGTGAAAACTGACTTGAAAAAATCTTAAGATTACTGCACATGACTGTACAATCTTGTTGTATATATGTTGTAGATGTTGTGAATCAAATTTTGGAGTCATTTGGCCACATAGATTGCAAGATTACAATGTTTTAGTGTTGAGAAAGGATGCTAAAAGTTTTGTAGCAACACTTTTGGAGGTGAAATTTGATTTCTAAACCTATTCAAATGAAAAAACTTTAAACTAAAATGTGATTCAAAACCAGCACACAAGACATTGGTAAAGAAAGTACCATTCAATTGACTCATTGTGTCTGCAAATTGGCTTTGAAATGTCCAAAAAGAGCAAGAAAAGTTGCAAAAAACTCATCTATGGATGAACTTCCTACTTAAATGCTTTTTTGTTGCTCATAACTTTTTGGATTGATAAAAAATTTTAGACACAAAAATTGAACTAGTATAAGCAACTTTTCCAAAAACATTTATTGGAAATTGACACTATATGAAGGAGAAACAAGCCGTTGAAGTTTGTATTTAAAAAAAATGTTGAGATTTTGAACTTTGAATTGTTCCCAAACATTCAAAAGAACTTGGATTGACATGAAAGTTTTAGCACAATAACTAGACCTCAAGGAAAATATGCTCCAACAAATTTTACTGAAAACGACGAGGAAAACAAACATTGAATGAAGGAGATACAAGACCCAAAGTTGCAACCATCAAATGTAGTTTGGTAAACTCAAATTGAACTTGTAAACTTTGATTGGCTTCCAAAAAATCAATATATCTTGGGTTAATCTAAAAATTTTACCAAACAAACTAGAAGAGAGAGCCCAAATTTTCCAATAAGTTTTATTGAATTCAGACATCAAATGCAAAAGTTACATTACTTTGAATTGGACTTGAAACTACCATATATTAGGGTCAAATTCATTAGACCCCATAAGAAATCATTTTTTTGGATTGAATTACCTTTCATTAAATGGATTTAGAATTTTTGGAATTTCACTTCTCAAGACTTAGAATATTTCATAACCTTTAGCAATAGACTCCAATACTAAAGGCTTTACCTTTACCACAATACTAAAGGCTTTACCAAATCTTTTGTAACTTTTAGCAATAGGGTCCATACAGCTTAGTATCATTAGATGACATTTGAAGGCATTAGAAGACAGTTTCAAGGCTATTCTCTAATCTACCCGATTTTGTGAACAATGGTATGGGTTGTCAAATTTTTATTTTGTTTTATTTTTTCCAAATATCATTTTAAGCCTTTTTTTTTCAAAAATGATGTGGCATGGTGCTGGCCACATTAGCAACTGCGTTCCCACAGTCTGAAAACATAGGGAACTCTATGAGACCTCACAATCTTCCAATGCCCTCAAATGTCATCTAATGGTTAACAAAAGGATTATTGAAATTTCAGTTACTTTCAATAAATATAGTTTCTCTTGAAAGAGGAGAGGGGGGAGAGAGCAATGTTATATATTTCATGGATTTTTTTTAATTTAAAAAGCAATTGCCATGATATGCATGTTATTTTTCATTTTTCATTTTTCATCGGGTTTTTTTCAGGATTCAAAGTATTTTCATTTGAATTTTTTGTACTATTCAATTTGCCACATTAAAATTTCATTACATGCCATATTTAATTATATTTTAAATTATCTTTTAATGAATCTCATCCGAGCGTAGGATATGTGAGAACACTTTTGGTCTCATTGGGCGGTGAGGAGTTAAAACTTGAAAACGAGCAAGTCTAGTGGCCTAGAATTCTAACCTGCTATGGCAAGGCGTGGCATAGGCATGACATTAAATCCATCTCACAAAGTGGGACTAGCAAGATAAATTTTGTGTTTTTTTAGATAAATATAAAAACAAAAACTATTTCATGCCATGTTTAGGGTAAGTTGTAGATTTCTTCTAACTAATTTGGGACTCTGATTGCAAATATGAATTCCAAATTCCAAATTTTTTTTTCATAACTTAGAGGAGGCAACCCATTTCCAATTACTAAAGGAATTACGCATAGCTACAGGGCAGATTTCTTCAGTGGGGAATTTTTCTGGGTGCAAAAATAGAGTTCGGAAGGTTTCTACAAAATGGGACATTGTTCAAGAATGGTTTGCCTTGCAAATAAAAACTTCCTCCGTTTTCCTTCAAGATAAATCCATACTTCTGATCCCACTTCGCAGAACAGGTTTAATCCACCTTTTTGGTCCCACTTTGTAGAACGGATTTAATGTCTTGCGTGGCATAGCGTGTAGGTATATGGAGATGAGAGAACAACCGCCCGGTCATCCCGAGTCGTTGGCTAGGTGGCTAAGAGCGCGTTTGCATGGAGCCTGGAAAGGGTCCAAAATTGGACCTCTAGGCCTCCAGCATTGTAAAAGGCGCAAATAGCGCTAGAGGTTTTAGACATCTGGCTGGACTCTTTTTCCTGGGCTATTCGCTTCATGAAGATTTCTGGAATTTGCAAAACCCTGCCCATGGATACCTTGGATGGGGCCTCCAAATTCAACTCCCCATAAAAACGGAGCTTAAGGGTTAGTTTCCATAGAAGCCGGAACTGAAGAAGGGGGGGGGGGGGGGGGGGGGGCAGTCTAACCACAGGCAACTGGAGGGAAAAATTTGAAAAATATTCACTTGATGTACAATTTAAAAGAAGACCTCCGGTCAATGCTTTGATCCATCCAACACTGGAGGTCCAGTTCTGGACCCCCTTTAGGCCCCCATGGAAACGAGCTCTAAGGTCGGACCACCTATACCTAATCACTTAAGCTCTTGTGGCGCAGATGGTGAGTAGTTGAATGCGATGGAGACTTTTCCCGTGTAGGGAGATAGAAAATACTGAGATTGTGAAATTTTCAAAATTTTTTTTGCTGGTAACTGTGGTTAACGCAAATAACGATTTGGATGTTGAAAAGATCAAATTGGAGATCTCCTCCGATGACGATTCGGATGCGAAAGAGATCAAATTGGAGGCCTCCTCCAATTAATCTTTTTTTCTCTTATGATTTCTGTGATGTCTAGAAAATTAGTTAATTTATTTTTTGTGGAGTAGAGTAGTTTCCGACTTTGTGTCAGTAAGAAAGACTGAGGCCTGGGGGTCCAGTTTATAATTAGTGTAAATGATCCAAATTGTGCATTGATGGCGGGTTCTTCTGCACCAATAATTCAATGCAATGTCAAAATAGGATCGTCAGTGTGGGAGGGGAAGTCACGTGGATTTAAACAAACAACTAGCTGGTGAAAAGATGGATGAAAATGTATATCAGATGGACACCTGGTCCTTCTAATGGCACACTCCTTGTAACCTATGGCATAGGAGATCCAACTTTAAGCTTAATGGATTTCGTAAGAGCCGATTTGGGACTAGGGTTGGCAAATGGGTAGAGTATCAAGGGAAGTTGCTTTGTACAGATGGTTAAGGAGATGCTTCAATGGCGTCTTGCGGGTCAAGAATGTTGACTATATTGGATCAAACTATCCAAAGTTGGACCTGAACCAATCGGCTTCTGAACTTGGACTAAGTTAATTAATGTATACAGACTCTTGAGTCATCCATGCCTGCAGTACTTCATCAAGTCAGGGCCCCATGCAAGGAAGGAAATCCAAGGCAATTCCCAAATGAATCGGCGTAGATCAAAGCACTCCATTGAAATTGACCAAGTAGATGAACTGCAAGTCCATTTTGATATTGTGGATTCCACCTCTTCACTGTCTAGTTTTTTAGTAATCTCTAGAGAATCTAACATTGAATTAGATACCCACTCACTGAATTCAAAACTGGTAAGGAAACAACACTTAATTGTGACGTGTTTGCAGATCCGTGCCATCTCGCCAAAAATGTACATCTTCCATACATGAGAGCCTAGAGTCAATTTCATGTACACCTACTATCAGTATTCTGAAAATCCATAATTCATTTGTATAGAGTTCAGAAAATGCATTATAAGAGAATCTAGAATCTTACTTCAAAATCTTTTGAAGTTTTTGAAGTTCCATAATCCGAATCATGCTCAAAAACTTATTTAGATGCATTTAGGCATTCTTACCTTATCCCTGAAGGTCTGTGGTACATGAGGACCATGGGAGGTAGTTCAGATTTCCAAAGCTGTGCATGCATGTGCATCATGAAATGCAACTTAGAAGGATAATTCAATGATGGCTTTTAACAACTCTTTCATGAAATGGCAGTTTGAGCGGGTTTTGAGGAAAACATGCCTTGGTCCTTTACTGACGAAAAGAAATTCTGGTTTTGAAATGGCAGGAGGAAATCCAGTGGACTAGGATTTTGACAACTAGAGGAAGAAATTCTAGGGTTTTAGGGTTTAGGCTTTGATGTTTTGAAGAATCTCTAAAGATGAAGATCCCCCAAAGTAACTTCAATGTGATCTTCAAAGACCCTTGGACTGTACATCACAAACCCTGCAAATTGCAGAACGTACAGTAGATTCGAGAGGAGCTCAGCATAACCTAATTCTTGCTCGAAATCAAACGCGGGCATGTAGTTCTTGAGTCGCTCCCACTGTCTATTGGACATTCGTGCGGGACCTTGAACAAACACTCTTTTTGAACGCCACTTTCAAAAAACAAAAGCAGGAGTTGTTTCTCTTTTGTGCAGCACAATAAGGTGGACTTCGTTGGCGTAATGGAACAGTCTTTCATTTTTCATTTTCGTTGTTCAAAGGGGTAGCTTCACAAATTTGGTTGAGGCTACCAAAATCTGGTGAATTTTGATTTTTTGTTTGGTAGATACAATACAAATCCAGCAGAGCGCAGCAAAGTTTCAACAAATTTGCTCAAAATCTGGCTAAATAATCAAATTTCCCTCCTGAAATTTCTTATAAGCTTGTAGTTGGACCAAAATAGTTCTTGAAATCTGGTGATATGAAGCCCCCAAAAGAATAGCTGATGTGGAACCTTGAACAAATATTATACTCTTAACGTGCGCATGTTTCGTAGAAAAACGGAGCTATTTCACTTTTGTGCAGAGCGATTGGGGTGGTGCAGTACCTATGATACAGATATCCGAGACGAAGACGTTTCATTGCGGGTGAGCGAATTGATCCTTCCGAGCACAGTCTCCATGGCGATGTCGAATGCGTCCAGCGTTGGTGGTGGCATTGTTTCCTGACCCATCTCTTGCAGACGAGCGTACAGAATGCGAGGGACAAGCTTCGCAATGTTTGCTTGCATTTCGCTGATCTTCGACTCGCCCACTTTGCTCAAGATGTTGATGACATCACTCTCGCTCGCCACCGTCATCTGCCATCACCAACTGAACTCGTCATCTGTAATTCTAAGGTGACATTGATATCTATGATTCTTTGTTAAACACATAGGTATGAGGCATCGTTCAAGTTGCAAACGATTGTTGGTTGCGTGCAATCCTCTTTGTTTTGAACGAAAGCATAACTCCTCATAGAAGTTAGGGTAGTTAATGGGCCTCAACACCTCCATTAGCTCAGTGATGCTACTTGGTGCAAGTGGGTTTAGAACTTCAAACCATAGGTAGAGGTATGGTTAATTTACTCATCCAAAATCATGGAGTTAAACCTAGGCTCCTACGGTAACTAGAAAATCACAATACATCACACAGTATGTTACATGGTGCAAGTGGGTTTAGGTCTTCAAGCTATTGGCAGAGGTGCAATTAGTTTACTCATCCGAAATCAAGGAGTTAAAACTAGGAATTCACTATAGGATGCAAATGCACCAGTGGAAGGATGCCACATGTGGTTATAGGGTTTAGTTGAACCTTTCCAATTGCACGAAACCAATTGCATGAAACCAGTTGTACGTCCATAAGGGCACATGTTCTGGGTTTAATTTTAATTCCAGGAATGAATCCAAACTCGTAGAAGTCAGTTAGCATCGATTTGCAAAATGACATAACTTAGGCAGTGCACGCATTTAGCAACGAACTCCAGTTAGCTAATCGGCACTACCTAGTTGGGGTGATTTTCTTACCGGGATGAAGACGGAGAAGCTGGCACCGTGCTCAGGAAGATGGTGGACATACTGCGACCAAGCAGCCTCTTTGTGAAAGATGACAGGAATGCATCCCACGAGCATGGCGTCGAAGAAGGATCGGCGTGTGGGGCTGTCCCCCGGTGGTTGCAGGCAAAACACCGACTGATGCATCGCACTCAGCAGCACGAGAGGATTGTTGCAGCTCACCTCCAGCGTCATCCCTTCCATCTTCACTGGCAACGACACATTGCTTATCTGCAAAAGAATGATACCAAAGCACGTCAATATGTCTGTCAACAGTCAAATCCATAGCCAGTCAAGCCGAGCCACAACGAGACCAGACTGCCCGTCTAATGAATCTAGGTGGCAATTTCCAAAAATGCGATGTGTAAAAAAAACAGGTGCCCTGTAAAAAATTTATTGAACGTGCACAGCAATACATACAGGAAGTGCAATTACCCTAGCTCATTTTCAGGGACCTCATTCTGAAATTGGAGAATAATTTCTATATCTTATCGCATGATCAAATGAACATCAAAGCATCACCACCTGTGAGTGTACCTGAATTCGAAAATGAGGTGCCTGGTAGAAACAAATTGCACAGAAATATATAAAGATTGTGCAATTTCAGCTGCTGCAACTGAACTCAATCAGGAACTTCACTCTGTATCTGGGACATACTTTCTATATCTAATTGCACGATTAGATGAATCTAAGAGCAATACCACCGGAGATTACATCTGAAAATTCGGAAGTGAGGTGTTGTGGAAACGGAATGCTTTACGGAGAGCCCGCATAGAAGAAGTGCGATTTCAATTGCCTGCAAACTAGCTCTCATTCAGGAGCCTCATTCTGTATCTGGGAAAACATTTTGCATATCTAATCGCATGGTAACTGCAGTGATAGCTTATCTTCACAAAAAAGCACGCTTAGCTATAGATAAGGGTTTAGGGGTTAGGGATTAGGATCGGTGGAGCAGTGGGGTTAGTACCTGAGTAGCGAGGCCGGGTGAAGCTTCGTGGCCGACACAGTGAAGCAAAGTGCATCGAGGATCGTCGCCGCACTGCATCATCAACCGGTGTCGCATTCTGTTCCTGGAGGGTTGGCGCTGCCCGGCGGCCATGGTGACCAGGGAGACGCGCTGCGAGCGTTGGCGGAGCCAGTCAAGGAGGTTGCGCAGTTCGCCGTTCGCGTGGAAATACGTGGGATACGGGATGGCGATCTCCTTCTCGGCCGATGCGCTCTCAAGAAATCGACCTGAACTCCGCTCAATTGACAGCACCATCATCTCCTTGAACGCCTTCTCTCGCAGTATCTGCACACTCAGGGGCTCGCCTTTAGGGATCCTTGACCTAATTTTGCAGCATCAGGTGTCGTAGACATCCATGAACTGTACACCCCAAGTTTTAAATGCTTCAGCAAATCCAAAATTGTATTGAATCGATTTGAAATGACTGATATCGTTAGCTATGGAAGAATGAATCTTAAACCTTCCACAAGAAAAATGGTTTGTAAATCAAGAATATCTTGGGGACTTATGGTGCATTTAGTAAGGAAACATCTCAATGTTCTTTGAAAGCGTGCTTCTTTGAAAGTGCTTCTGTATCGTTGCACAAAGTTTTTCCTAATTGCCTAGAGAGTGAAAGATGATCGTACAAGAGAGTCTCTTACAATTCTACAATCGGCGACTAGAATCCACAAACGGTAAGCAGCTTTCGTACAACACGAACAAGTATATCTTGCACATTGCTTGGAGAAGAAGCGGGAGCGTGCAGTCAATGGCAAGTCTACCACGTACATAATCTTACAAATTGGCAGAGCATTTCGTCTAATCTTACAAATCGAGAGTGCGGTTCAGAGAAATTGCGGATACCTCGTTACCCCAGGCGCGATCGCCATTGGATCGGCGAAAATCGGACGCAATTCGTCCTAGCACAATGAAATGGTCTTGCCCCCTCCGCCGCTGCCAGCTCTTCCTTTCCTGCAACCACTTCGCCAGTTCCAAATACCGCTCTTCTTTCGCCAACCGATGTGTAAACCGGTGAGACAAGTCCATCCCCGCGTAATAGGGCAAAAAGAACGCATTCGCAAGATCTTCCCGATCAGTCAAGCACGGATACTGCCGCACCAATCTCTCGTGGAAGTAAAGCTCCAGTGCGAATTGCCAAGTATTGTACCAAGGCCCTGGAGAACCATTCTCCACCGCAGGTCCTCCGTGCTCTGCTCCAAATCGAAACCCTCGACCCAACCCCCCGTTTTCCATGTACATGCACAGATCACGCCCCTTCTTGAACGTGGCACATTGTTGCACGAATTCTTCGTTGTAGACCGTCGAGAGATTGTACACGTACACCCACCTGCTCTCGCAATTCATTGTGGCGAGGTGATTGCCGGACTGCGAGGTGTAAATTTCGGAGATGACGAAGATGGTGAGCACCCAGCTGAACAAAAACGCCATTCTTCTACATGACAGGAGTCGTGTCCATGGCACTCTGCTGCTGCTGCTGGAGGCCATCCGCGTCTTGTTGCTCCTTCGCATCAGATTCGAGCCATCCAGCTCCAGTTTGAAGCTATTTGCGATGTTCATGGAGGATTTGTTCAGTAGCGAAGCTCACCAACCGATCTCATCCTGTAACAATGGTGTGAGACGTCGCAAATTTGCGATTCCGATCCTGCTCTCATCACTCAACGTAACAGGGTTGCGGTTAGTGGTCTTGTTACCAAATTGAGCACATCGTGAAATTTATTCTCGCAAAGGTGATGTGAAGAGCACTACTTCTGCTACCCGAATCTCTACCTGTAAAAACTTGCGCAATTTTGATCCCCGAAACGAGCGCTGCAAGCACGACGAGATCAATTGTAGCTGCCGATGGGTCAAAGGCCTCTTCAACGACCTCGCAGTCCGACAATCACGTGATGTGGGGATGTCTCTCTTTAATATCACCTTCTCTAATATCACATCTTCTGTTTATTTGGGGCTTTTCTGTCTTCAATTTATTTATTTATTTATTTAGCAAAACATGCGATATTTATTATTGATTTTGGTAATATCAAATTCTTACACTTCTTCATTATGTATCTACAATATAGACAATCAACTTTGTCATTTTGAACCATCAACTAT
Source organism: Neckera pumila (assembly GCA_963969595.1). NCBI lineage: Eukaryota > Viridiplantae > Streptophyta > Bryopsida > Hypnales > Neckeraceae > Neckera > Neckera pumila. The sequence continues at coordinate 47,735,020 of OZ018408.1, read as the reverse complement.
AAATGTAGGGTAGTTTTGGCACTCTTTTAAAGTATTTTTAATTATTTCTGAAAAAAAAGTTTATGCAAATGCTAAAATAAATTATTCCACAAGAATGTTTTTTTGAAAATTTAAATACTCCAAAAAAATTCATTTATTTTTAGATTAATTTTTATTTGAATATTTTCTATAGAAAAGGTATGTTCTTAATTTGTCAATTGCAAGGGAACTTAAAGCAAAATTCCAAAAGTTTTACATTGGTAGTAAATTTAAAAACCTTATCTTGTATTTGGTTGATTATTGTATTTGGTTGATTATTTGTTTCTCCACTAGTCCTAAATAGTTTAATCCCTAAAGGACCAACATGCATTTTTTGGCAACATAGGAATTTTGGGCAGGATGGTGTGAATGAGGATTTGCAAATTTTAGGCCAAAATTTTAAGCGAAGTGTGGACAATAAAAATCTTTCATATGCATGATGTTCATGACATTTGAAAATATAAATAAAAAGTTATTCTCATGTATATTATTTTTTTTTGTAAATGGCCCGTTTAGGCAATTTGGAAAAAATCACTTTTTTCATAAACAAAAATTTAGAATTTTTTTTTCTAGATTTATATATACATAGAAAGCTTAAAATGATTCCATTTTTCTCAATGAGATGAAAGTTATGAGGAGTTTTAATTTGTAGGCAGTTATAGATTCTCTACTTCAAAATAAACTTTGAAGTTGTTATTTAACTCAATTTTCAATATTTTGAAATAAAATAAAATCTTAGAATGTAGATTGTTTATTACAACATTGGAAACATTGGGATTGGCATTTTCAATTCTATAACTAAATTCTTAACAATTTAGTATTTTAAATTCATTCTCTATTTCATTCTACTTATTATTTTTTCCTATATATTATACTGTACAATTCCAAATAATGTGAAATTCTTCAAGCATGTAGCCAACTTGTCTAGGAAAATGCATCCAAAGAAGCACCACCATTTTGAACATTTTTCATAGAAAAGCAAACTTGTGAAGTACAGCTGCCTGGTTTTTTTGCAGGGCCAAAAAAATATTTTTGTGATTTCCAATACATAATTATCTTTCAATCTACATGGTGGAAATGTCTGAAATTTTTTCCACATGTTTTCAAATTACTATGTTACAAGATCCTATGGTTACATGTTTTTGAAAATGTTTTTTTTTCAAAATTTGGTACTTCTAATACAAATGGCAATTTTGGAGCGTTTTTGGTGAAAACATAGTGGCATGGAACCTTAGGGGCTAATTTTGTTTTTGAAATTCTTAAATTCAAGCTTTTGCATAAAGGTCATGATTGAATACAAACCCGGGCAGCTCAAAGTTAAAAAAAAATCACATATCATGCAATAACTTTTTAACTATATAGTTAAAAGTTACGAAAATTGTTGGGCCTTAAAGCTATTCCTTGGGCACATGTTGTGTAAAAATTTCAAAGAAAAATAAATAAAACCTCCATTTGTAGTGAGCTGCCCAAAATCGCTATGTTGCCAAAAAAATGCAACTTGGTACTTTAGGGGTTACTAGTGATTGGCGCTTGCTTTGCTATGCATTAAATATATGACTTTCATCAATTTTTCATGTGATGTAATGTAAATAAACAAAGTATATATAATCTTTAACCCCTAAAGCCCTGAATATGCTTTTTTGAGAACATAGCATTTTGGGGCAGCTCACTACAAGTGGAGTTTTTAATTTTCTTCTTTGAAATTTTCACACAACATTTTTCCAAGGAGTAGCTTTAAGGCCCAACAATTTTCATAACTTTTGACTAGAAGATTAAAAAGTTATTGCATGACATGTCATTTTCATTGCTCGGCGGGCAGCCCGAGCAACAAAAAAAACTTCTTTAAAAATCACTTTTAAAAAAAAATAAAAATTAGAAATTGGTTCTTTAGATTTATATGTACGTAGGAAGCTTTGAATCATTCCATTTGGATTAACGAGTCAAAAGTTATGAGGATTCTTAGTTTGAGGGTAGTTATGGAATCTGAACTCTAAAATAAACTTTGAAGTCCTTTATCTAACTCAATTTTCAATATTTTTTAATAAAGCAAAAAACATTGGGTATATATTGTTTATTACAACATTACAATAGCTGGGATTGGCATTTTTCAGTTCTATAATTAAATTCTTGACAATTTAGTATTTTGAGTCATTCTCTACCTCTTCCTATTTCCTATTTTTTTCCTATATGTTGTACAATTCCAAATGATCTAAAATTTTCAAGGATGTAGCCAACTTGCCTTGAAGAATGGATCCAAAGAGTAACCACCATTTTGGACATCTTTTCATACAAATGTGACCTTGTGAAGGGCAGCTGCCCGGATTTTTGTAGTGATTAAAAAAGGATTTTTGTCAATTCAAACGCTATTATCTTGCAATCTACATGGTGGAAAATCTGAAATTTTTTCCACATCTTCTTAAGCCAGTGTACTACAAGATCCTACGGTTATATATGTTCAAAAATATTTTTTTTCTAAAAGTTGATACTTGTATTAGAAATGGCAGTTTTGGAGCGGTTTTGGTGAAAACATAGTCAAAAACCTTTAGGGGTTAAATGAAAATATTGACATCCTCATACAATATTCTTTGAAAAAATTTATATAGTGCAATGTAAAGTAATAATGAAAATCTTTATATCATAATTTTTACAAAATAACCTTTGCAAAGATGAAAACATTGCAATAAGAATAAATTAATCAAGTGAACAATGTAAGTAGAATCTTCACATTTGAATTTGTAGAGCAATGCTAGCGGTTGGTGCTTCTTTATTCTTTAATATCACATTTTAAAAAGACATGGAACTTATCTATAGTTTTGTTGTCTGAAAAGCTTCTTTGAAATTTTTTTAGAAGTATCCATTTGGTTTTCAAATATTTCACAAAAAGAATACATAATATATAGTAGAAAGTATCCTATGGCTATTACAAAAGTAATTGAATTTCTATATTATTCATAATTGAATTGTGATATCATAGAGGTCGTTGTGATTTTAGTAGTATGACTAGCGGTTGGCGCTTGCTATACTATGCATCATCATTAGAATTTTATGTATTAGATAAAGTGTAGAATAAAAATTTCAATAAACTTTCAAATAAAAATTATTCAAATTTTTGTATAATTTTGTTTATAAGTAAGCATATATTGAAATGTGCAATAGAAATTTATTAAATGATGAATGAAAAATATGCAATGGTGAATACTGTAAAAGGTACACATTTATTGTAATGCATTCAAAAGTTGACTCAATTGTTACGAACAATGGCAATCTAAAAACTTCATGAACAACCTAATTGTTGTAAAATCCAAAATTGCTTCAATTGAATAAATTTCTCAAATCATTTGGTAGTAGCAATAGAATTTTGAAATCGTAAAAGCTGTAAAAGTGATTTTATAGAGGTGAATGCAAACTACCACTCTATTTTTGTAGTATAATATTGTGTAAAAATATTATTTTTACAAAATATTAAAATTAATTATTTCAAAGACTTATTGAAATCATTATCATGCATTCTATTCAAATATACCAAAATTTTATTAATATGTAATACAATGAAAGCGTAGAATAGCAAGCATGAGCCCCTATTATTAATGATAGCATTTGTGATATTACAAAGGGAGTTATGATTTTAGTAGTATGATGGGATGGGTTGTTGGTTTTTATTGCACATATCACTTGCACAAAGACTAAAAATACAATTAAACCCTCGTAGGGAAGCTTTTTGGAGTTTTTTAGTGGAACAAAGAGAATCTCTATGTGAGAAAAATATCTACTACCTCACACTGCTCCTCATCTGTCCTAAAATTGTTTAAGAGATCGGCTATGGGTGGTTCTACCTTATGTAGCTCCTTCCAATGTCTCTTATTTCAAATTTTGCTTTCTTTCGGAACCAGTATTCTTTCACTGAAAACTCTACAAGCATGCGCATGCTCTTCACCAACTCAATGAGCCCTAATCGTCTGACCATGAGGAACATTTCCAAGAAAGTTTCACACTTAAGTTCTAACTTAGAATTTGGACTCTCTTGAGGACTCAAACGCAGAAACAGAACTAGAACTGTCAGCTTCGAAGAAGCGCTAAATCACTACGATCTGCATATCTTTACTACTAGAAGCTGTCAGAGTACGTTTGGACAGGCGTGAGTGAATCCTAGTGCATGAAAGAGATAGAACCGCAGAGGTTCTCAAGGGTTTGGGATTTTAATAAATGCGTCTCTGGACCCATTTCGGGAAGTTGATGCAAACCTTATCTTGAATTGGAGGGAGAGATTTGTCTAGTGTAGCCTCTTCACCAATTTGATTTTGACGCACATACTCGAGTGTTTCATCTTTGACGCAACACTGCAATACATTAGAATCCTTATCTCAGAGCCATTCTCCAGTTTAGGATTAGATTCAGAAGAGCTTCACTTGTATGGTCTACAGGATGGTAACGTCTCCGTTTGCAACTGCCAGTCTGCTCAAGTTGTACGTGAAATGGCCACCTCCATCGTCACTCCTTCGAAATGCGCACCCCATGCGCAATGCCGAGCTTAGAGTTGGGCCTCTCCTGCTCCACACTCGCACGCGCTTGCTGGGAGGAGTCCCGCTACCCGGTTACCGAAATTCAAGTATGACGGCTCCATGCGGCAATGCGAGTCTCGTCACAGCATTTGCGAAGGTAAATCGAAGGAACTCAGTCTCCAAGCGTACTTTGCTTACACATTTTACCTCTTGGCGATGTGGGTTTAGTCTAAAAATGGTTATATTGTAAATTCTTGGCGCTCTAGCCCACAGCAAACCGACAGGACTCTTAATTATACTAGTAATGGTCCACACTGCTATTCATCCAGATCCTAAACCCTAAACCCTAGAATTTTCAGAGGCATTCAACCTCGCAAACGGACATTGCTCGACCATTGCTCTTAATTTATACTAGAGGTGCTCCTACTGCTAGCCTATTTCGTTCGCGATCCTAAACCCTAAACCCTAGAATTCTCAGATGCATTCAGCCTAGCAAGTGGACATGCTCGACAATTGCTCTTCATTTGCCTTTGCAATGCAGTAACGCGAGCCTAATTCGTTCATGGTCCTAAGCCCTAAACCGTAGCTTACAGAAGCATTCACCTGAGTGAACCGACACTGCTCTTTATTTGTACTAGTAATGCTAGTCTGTTTCGTTCGTGACTCTAAGTCCTAAATCGTAACATTCTCAGAAGCGTTTAGTCCAGCGAACTGGAAGGTCATTGTCAAGGCCATGCATTTCGTGTGATTCATAAAGAAACAGAACGAGGCTTGCAGGTACTCTCAGAAAGATCTCGTCTCACAGGTAGAGAACTCATGTGAATTGTTGGCACTAATTTTGAAAGTTTTTTGATTCAGAGCTTGCATTCGGGAACCGAGGAAGGGGAAGTAGGGCTGGACCAATCTAGAGGTGGTCTTCCTCGCTTTCATGTCACTAAACTCCCAGCCGTGAAGGTACTATTTTATTTAATATATTCCAAATCTGGTGCGGTTCATTTTAACGAAGTATAATTTTTCGTAAGATTTCCGAGATTGTACCAGAGATGTGTGTCATAAATCTAGTTCCAAGAGAGTCATCCTAAAGACAGTCGTTACGAACCTGACATTGTTTGTCATGTGTAGGGGATGATTGTCCGAGTTGATGGGGACGAGTTTTGGCACATGACACGAGTTCTTAGGTTGAATGTTAACGACAGGTATTCTATGGAACACTCCTTTTACACATTTGAATTTCAGCACTCCAACAGTTTTGAGTTTCACCTTGACTTTCAAATTTCAACATTTGTATCTCATGCTGTGCACCTATGTTAGATTTGATTAAAGGTGTGAGTTTTTGGAGGTATACTTGTCTGCTATGCTATTTAATTGGCAATTGAATCATGTAATACACTCCAGAACAGGAGTTTCAAGTGGAAAACAATAACAAAACAGAAACAGGGTGAATGGATTTTCATGTTCTGTCCTGGACATCTTTTGTTGTGCCCAAACAGCTTCTGATCATGTTCTCTTGGGGTCTACGTCTCGAGTTACATAAAAAGGGCCTTCACTGAATCTTTCATTGTGAATCCATTTGATTCCTTCGTTGTACCATTGATCCTTCCTTTGATTCGTAGGGAAGGTTTTCTTGTTGCGCGATTCCGGAGTCTGATATTTTTTGTTTATTTCTTGAGGATGTGGTTCAAGGATTGAGCTTTTTGATGGAAGTGGAGGACTGGTGGAGGGTACTTTACTGCGGGTTACAAAGAACTGCGCCGAAGTGGCCGCAATAACAAGCAGGCAAACCCTTCCACGAACAGGGCCCAACTGGCATGTGGCTGCGGCTTTCGGTAGGACTCTGGTTCATCTTTTCTTGTCCAATGCATCTGATTTCATCAACTAGATGGAAATACGTGCGCCGACATACCTTTTAGTATTTTCCTTCGTTGCCCATCTTCTATAGTAAGACTGGTCACAATCTATTCATTTGCAGTAGATGCAATTTCAGCTGTAAAAGTTTTGCATTTTCATCAACGATCGCCGGGTGTGCTGCATCGATAGGTAATTTGAAGGGCGGCCGTGCCGATTGGCTTGTGGAAAAATGCACGGTAAGTTGCTACTCGATTTGTTCGACGTTCCCCTGAGTCCAAGTCGTCTATGGTGAATTTCATGCACCTGCTGATTTCCTGAGCTTGCTTGTTGAGGTTTCTTTTTGTCTAGTTCATGTTCCAGATCTCGTACTTTCCTTTATAATTCTTGTGCTTGAGGCCTTTCGTGTTGCTGACATATCTATTTGTTGTGATTGAAGGAATTGGGAGCTCAAAATCTCACTCCACTGCTCACTCAAAGGTCGGCGACTGTTGCTGAGCAACGCAATGATCGGTGGCACCGTATTAGCATGGCTGCCACAAAGCAGTGTACGATTTCTTTTCACTTTCTCCAAGTTTTGTGGTTTTGTAAGCGGGGAACTTACTCGATTGATGTTACGTGCAGTTTGTGTACGCTTGGGTATTCAAGTAACTTTTAGAAGTGCGCTAAGAGAACTATCAATGCGAGAGAACCTAGCCTCGTGAAACCCTGCCAATTGTAATGTCAGTGTCTAACGTAGATCTTGTCATCTGGAACTCCAAGGTATTCTCGAATCCTTTGGGTCACTGAGTTCTCTAATATTGGTGGTCCTATTGTATACTGTTTAAGTTTCCATTCGTTTTCTCATTACGTTATCATTTCTCACGAGGCAATAGGTTGTATCATTCAGTCGCCTGGACCTTTTGAGCCAGTGCAGATAACTTTTATATTTCAAGCACTTCCAAGTCTCAGCCTCCTCTTGAATGTCTTCCTTCTTCTGGTGATGCAGGCCAGAGATTGCACACTTTGGATGTACACGAACCAACACGACTTGATTCTTTCCTGGCAGAAGTAAGTTCCAGGCTGTGCATGATACTCTTGAAAGTGTTGGTGGTATTAGGCGTGTTTTCTGTTATTTCGCCAACTCAATATTGCATTCGAGAGCTTCGGTACTCTTTTCCCATCTTGATTTGGAAAAAATCAATAATAGTGTTTTCCATTAAAACTTGATTGTTTCAGGAAACATCTTAAAATGAACCTACTCCATGATTCATGAGGTCTCCGTAATGGTCCCAATATATCATGTGGAGAATTCTCTATGTGATCCTTGTGATCCTTGTGATGAAGTGAAATACGATTTGTATTTTTTTTTTCTGTGTAATTGTATAACCTCGTTGTGACGGTGCAATGCAACATTTTCTTCTGCGATTTTGGGATGCAGGTGAGGAAGGCGGAGGTAGTGTTCCTTGCTACAGCAGGCGCACCTCCGTTAGTTCAAGCATTGTTACAAAGATCAGAGAAGGCAGAAGGAGGTCTATTGTTGATTGGTCCTGAAGGAGGTCAGTGGCCATTACACAACATTCTATAACCAAGATTTTCTCCCTCTGACCTTCTGTAATTCCTCCCCAAAAGAGAGAATATCCCTACCTTGGATGGTTTTAATTGAAAGTGCCACTGACACCTTACTAGCAGGATCATTGTTTTTACGAGAGGCAATGGTAGGACCTTGCTAGAACTGGTTAGTAATGTCACGTATATATGCGCTCTAATGAATCTAGCATATGCGAGAAAGAACAAGTTCTGATTTCATACAAGAATGTGTAACGGCTTTCAGCAAATGCTTGGCAAGGCTTTGCCATTGTCTGAAGTTCCGGTGTGGGTGAGGCTGTGGAGTAGTTTTGAAGAATCTCTGCTGGCCAGCTTTTGTAGTTGGAATTGAGCCCAAAGTTGCCTTGCGCAGATTTCACACCAGAGGAGATTGAGATGCTGATTGATTCGGGGGCAGTGCCTGTGGGTTTAGGCCAACTGCGGTTACGGGTTGAAACAGCTGCCATTGCAATTCTGACTACAGTCATGCTCCTTTCAGAAGGTTCATCAGTGGATTCACATCAAGTGGATAGGTAGACGAATCTTGTGATTTGCAGCATTGTTGATTAAGGTGGAGGATGTTAAAACTGTTATGAACCTGATCCCGTCTCATCTATTCATACATGTGTTTGGTGTTTGGTCTTCAATTAGCAAGTGGGGTAAGGATGACTTGGAACTGATATTACAAAAGGAGATGTAAACGAGACGAAGGTGAGTACACCTCATTGTGACCCCTACATATTCTTGCCTAAAATGTACTCCCAATATTCATGAAAGTCTAGGGGCAATTTTAGAAACACCAATTTAGTGATCAATAAATGCATATATAGAGATTGTAGAATGCTTTTTGACTTTCCACAAGATCCAACCAAAATTGAGGGAATTTAATAAAAGAAACAATACTCAACTGTTTATTTGGATGCATTTTTGTGTGGTTATTTTGTATGTATATGCTCAATAGTCACAAGATTGAAATCAACCAAAGACAACAAATAGTGTAATCGGATATGAATTTGAGTGGCATCCAATGTTGCCATCCGTGTGATCTATATGGAGATTGTGGCATTGGCACAAGGCACATTGGTCCATACCATAAGTTGGGTTATTTGTTTTGTTTTGTTTGTTTGTTTGAAACGTTGAGATCTAACAAACCATAAGGGGTCTTGGAGCATTTTTGATACCGTTGCAAAGCTCTTCACAAGGAAGGGTAGATAGACTTTATTTTGGGACCTATGGTATGAAAGGTATTGAATTTCAAAGCTTTTATGAATTCAAAAATGGAATTTAATTATCTTTTATTTTAAAAAATCATAACTTTCACATCACATGTCCAAACAAAACCCTTGCACTCCTTTATGCATAAAGTTTTCTATTTGCACCAAGAATGCAACTTTTTACACTATGGTGTATAATATCAAAGTTTCAATGAATAAAAAAATAAAAAAATTATTTTTATTTTTATTTTTATTGTGGCAATGGCACAAGGCATACTAGTTTTAGAAATTAAAACAAATAAAAGAAGAGAAATGCCTTATTTTTGTAAGGCATACATACCTCGGAGTCGCCTTCATCTAAGAGATGCGTGAAAATTAGTTTGAGTCCTTTGTCATTCTCCATTGTGTTGGGGTGTTGAGTTTTGTTTTGAACCTTATCTTTTTTTTCTTGTTCACAGCTTCAACTCTAAACTATAATTTGGCAAAACTAAGTTCTATCTTGTTTTGCATTTGATACTTGATCTCACATTCCTACTCTACACTTTCCAACTTCTATTCTACCAACAATTCATTCACTTTATCCTTCCTAGGATTTTGATTATTGCTTTGGACTTATCAAGTTTATGCTTGCATTTGTAGCACTAAGTTTTGAGATGTTTTGAAGCTTAAAATATAAAACAAGGGGAAAGAGAATTTTTTATCTAATTTTTGGTTGAAGCAAATGAGTATTTTTTGGGAAAAAAACCTCTCTAGCCTTCTTTGTCATAAAACAGCTTGTTGCTGTCAACCAACGTAGTTGAGGCTCCCACGCGGCCCTTTTGGTTTGTTGATTTGGCCCTTTATTGCAGCCTTCTTCTCTATTGATTTGGTTGACACTGTGGCCCCTCTTGTCTGTTGATCTGGACCTTGCTACGGCCTTCTTGTTTAGTGATTTGTCCCTTGTTGTGGCTTTCTATGTTGCGACCTTCCAATTTGTCACTTAAAAATCATAGTCTTGTTTCTTTTTTTTTATAGTTAAGTTAAATTTAATATGAAATTTTTCCTTAAAAGAGTGTTAACCCTTAAAGGACCAAACGACGTTTTTTGGCAACATATCGATTTTGGGGAGCTTAATACGGACGGAAATTTTATTTTTTTTCTTTAAAACTTTCACACAACATTTGCCTAAGGAGTAGCTTTGAGGCCCAACAATTTTTAGAACTTTTGACTATACGGTTAAAAAGTTTTTGAATGATATGTCATTTTCAACGTTTGGATAGCAACTCAAAAAAATTCTAAAAAATCACTTTGAAAAAAAATAAAAATTCAAAATTGGTCCTTTAGATTTTTATATACTTGGAAAGCTTTAAATCATTCCATTTTGATTTATGAGATGAAAATTTTGAGGTGTTCTTGTTTGCGGGCAGTTATGGATTCCCTACTCTAAAATAATCTATGGAGTTATTTAATTCAATTTTCAATATTTTTCAAAAAACTAAAAGCATAGGATGTATGTTGTTCATTGAATGTAGCCAACTTGCTTTGAAGAATGACTCTGAAGAGTTACCACCATTTTGGACATTTCTTCATACAAATGTGATCTTGTAAAGTGCAGCTGCCTATTTTTTTGCAGGGACAAAAAAGCATTTTTGTCAATTCAAACGCTATTATCTTGCAATCTACATGGTGGAAAATTCTGAAATTTTTTCCACATCTTTTCAAACCAGTGCACTACAAGCTCCTACGGTTACATGTGTTCAAAAATGTTTTTTTTCTTAAATATGGTACTTGTACTAGAAATGACAATTTTGGAGCAGTTTTGGTGATAATATAGTCAAAACCTTTAGGGGTTAAATCAAAATAGATATGTTACATACCACTATAGTATTTGGTCCAAAATGGAGTACAATGCCTAGAGTACCTCAAAATCCCGCATGTTGTGAGCTCCCAATTTGTCACTTGGGATTCATAGTTTGTTTAATTTTTTCCAAATTTTACAATTTAATTACAAAAAGCCCTAAAAATATTGTAAAATCAAAATGGGTATGTTAGATGTCAATATAGCATTTGGTCCTAAATAGACCTTTATCCCTAAAAAAACTCTATTAATTCCATTTGTAAATAAATTAAAACTTCAAGAGTAGTAGGAATTGACAGGTTTGAGGATTCTTATCCGAAATAGCCTAAAATCACTATGCATGTGACCATGTTTGGCTAAATTGGTCTAAGGAGAGTCCAGAGAAGTTGTTGAAGAAATTTCCAAAGATAGGTTTCAGTTTCCCCATCCCATTGATAAAATGGTAGAAATCTCAATTGTCAGCTTGCAGGAGTCATTATTTCAAGACGGGCCTACAGAAGAATCTATGGCCATTGGATTGTGATCAAAGATCGGAAGCATGTCAAGAAATCAAAAGCAGAGTCCATTTGTCAAGATTTCCTCATATGCAAAAGATTTCTGATTGCTGGTAAATTGAAAGAAGTGGGTTTTACCCTCGGTATCAAATTGTACAAGATGAAGAGATGGACTTGCGCGTCTTTTGAAAAATTCTATGAGATGTTCCCTAAGAAGTTTCAAAATTTTTTGACTTGCAAAAATGCTCTTTCCGGATGGTCAACCTCCTAAAATCACAATGGGAAGTTTACAATAATTATCCAGATTGCGGTAAAATCTCACAAAAAATTAGGTGAGCCTCTTTTATGCTAATAATGCGCCCCAACAAATTTCAACGAGTTTAGATAGCGGGAAGTGCTCGAATCACTGACATTCTTCCAAATTATCAATGTGGCGGAATTGACAAAGAGTTGACCAACGTCCCGAGAGCACACAAAGTTGGAACAAAGTCAACAAGGATTCTTTTCTTATTCCCTAGAGCCTTTCAAACGGCCCTAGCTAATCTCCTTTTTCAAAAAAGGTTCATATATATATATATATGTATATATATATATTTATTTATTTTTGCTTAGAATGATATTTTGGGCAAAATTTTGTTTTTTTTTTGAAAAAAAAAATTCTAACAGCTTGTACCGTCTGTTCACAGAATCAGGACAGCATTGAGAACGAGCCTGAAACGGCTCTCTAATGCCCTCAAATCTCTTCTAATGATTCATCACCGTTAGTGAGCTTCTGAGCTTCTCGTGAATTGAACGCGCTAACTCTAGAGTTTGAGAAATTTTTACTAACAGCCAAAATCAATTTCAGTTCATAGCGTATATATTAAGTGATTATTTAAGACTCTTCAAACAGCAGAAAAGAGTAAAAAGATACAGATTCATTCTCGATCTATTCCATTGAGATCTACAAATGTTAAGAAACTGGAACGGTTGGAAACTAAATCTAAATTCATCGTCATATTTTTCTCAGATGCAATCCGGACGGTGTTACACATTCTGGATTCAATCCAATGTGGGACACCGTCCAGATGCAATCCAAAATGTGGGACACCCCGTCCTTCGACAAGATTAATGTAGCTTCACTATCAGGAAGTCTACGATCTCTCAGACAAACTTGAAACAGAACATTTCATTTCCATGCAACCTGCTTACGAAATACTCGTTCTCAATTTTTTCAAGTGCGTTGCGTTTCTCAATTCTGTTTATGAAGGATTTGTTGATCCAAAGATTGAAAAAGTTTTTTAAAAGAACGCTCAAACTAATTCTTACTGAATTAGAAACGCGATTTCAAAGAGGATATTCATGTTTCATTTCCCGAAACAGAGCGTGACACCAGTGGACTGCGCCGGAATTAATTGGCGCCATTGTCGATCACGCAGAAAACAAAAAAGTCAGAATGCACGTTATGAATTCAGGAAAAAAGCAACCGAATATGCGATCGAAAGCAAACATAGGTTAGTAGCGTGAGTGTGCGCGCATAGAGTGTGACAGGGGAGCCATCTTGTGTACGAATTCAGGCCCTGTGGCCCCTCGCTTGCGATACTCCACCAGATAGCTCGTGCGTCGTGCACTACGCTTGGTCGTCTGGCTGATTGCACACATGCATGAGAGGGAGCAGGTGCAAATAATTGATGCCTTGGACTGATTCTTTCTCCCCTCCGGCCGGCCCGTTACCTCCAGCTGCATCGATCGGCCGGCTTGTTCAAACATGGAGTATTCGGCATGCTCGGCGAGTTGATAGCACACGGACTGCAAATATCTCGTGAGAATTCTTCCTGATTAAGTGACCCCTAGCTGCAGGCATGAGCTTCGATCCCCTCAATTTTTAATTATTGGTAAGGATAAAGGAAACTGATTTTGAATCCCGCCTTATAAGTTTCCTTAGATTGGTCAATGTCTTGCAAATTGGTAGAGAGGAATCGTAGTCAAAGGAAAATCATTTTGCTCATCCTCAGTATTACGAAAAATAGTAGTAGACTGGGACTGCTCGAGGCCTCACTTGAGTATAAACTGAACTCCAGTGTGCTATATGATTCATTTGCATTCACGACGGGGAGTTTATTGGTGGAGTACGTTGAGCGTCAGTAGTCAGAGGTCTTAATATGTTCAATATACTTTGAGTGTCAAAACCAAGCCTCTATAGAAAGTTCTGTTTCTAGTTCGCATTTGAGTCTTATGCTAGAGAATTAATGCACATGCCAAAGGATTCTTCAGTTGGACAATGATTATGGTTTCTGAACTACATCCCAGCCATCGCATGAGCTCAGACACTGTTCGTTTAGCGAGTTGTCTTGCAAACTTTGTAGTCGCTGTGAACCTGCGGGGATCAAGCAAATTTCTATCGGGATTGAGGATTTCAATAAGGTCGAGTGAAAGGCATGCAGTGGTGCGCACTGACTTTCAGTCGACCTTCTTGAAATTTGTCGTTTGAGTTTTTCTCATGAGGTGTTTCGTTCAATTTATACACTTTAAGAGCAGAATTGAGATATATGTCGGTGTGTTCAGGTTGGATATATGCTCATATTAATTATTCTTTTATGCAGAAAGACGGAATCACTTCATTGATCGGAAGTTTATTTATAACATTTGTGCTCTTTAAGCTGCGAGTGTCGAGAATGGTCTCGGTGGTATCCCTAGTTATTCAATTGTTGTCTCCTGCATGGCCGCTTTCCTTCAGGGAGAGTGGTTTGTTTGAGTCTCCGGGAAGCTTTCACGCTTAAAATCATCACTTCACGATCATATTCGAATACCTCCTAAAGTGGTGATTTGGTGACACTGAATTTCGCAGGCAAATCACTCGCGGAGCTGATCGATCGCAATGGTTTCTGGAATGGGAATCTCCTCCAATGGTGGACAGGGTGCTGAACAGCACCCGCAAGATATCATCCCAGAAGTCGAAGAATTTTTTTCAGATATATCGTCAGATTCTGACAAGGAGATTGATATTCCACGCGTGGGGCGGCGAAGGATCAGCGTCCGAGATGACGAGACGCGCGCAAGGCGTCGGATTACTAAAGTCGAGCTCGACAGAAATCGTGCGCTCAATTTTACCGCGAAGGACCGGGACAACGGCGGCTTTACGGACGGTATGGCGGCTGTAGCTAGAAATCTATATAAAGCTAAAGACCTATATATTCGTACATTAATCTAGTATCGCGATCTTCACATAGAATGAAGGACTGAACGTGCATGGTTTGGGTTTCGTCAAATTCGTAATTTCAATGTGGTCTACCTTAAACGTACGGCATTTAATGCGTGAACGATGTTCTTCGTGGGACGAGTGAAGCTTGGGTTCTTAGCTTTGAATCTGCATATTCACAGAGAGACAGGAACCCTGTCGGGTACCCTGTTCAGGAGCTGGCCAACATGCACATAATGCAACTTCATCGAAGTCTCCAGGGATTACAATCTGGAATGGAGATACCCAGGGTAGCCATAATCGAGGGTTTTTCCCGCGAGAATCCAATCGTGCGTTTTTCACCTCAATTTCACCTTAATTTGGTCGAGGTCAGTTTAAATCTGTCATGGTTACTCAGTTCTGGCCAGTTCTGAGTAACCCATGACAGATTTAAACTAACCTCGACCGAATGAATCCGTTTCTTGTTGTTAAAGGCAACTCCCTAGTGAACTGAATGATTTGTAGTGAACCAAGATGATTTCCAGCGCTCAAAATTTTCATGCATTCATTCTGGGACTCGGTGTCAAATTTCTAGTCCATTGCACGGAGAAGCCTTTCGATATGATAAACAACGGATGAACGTGCATTTTGACAAAAGACATTGGGCCCAGTGACAATAGAGACTGACCTGAACTGATGATGATTGTGAAATGTTCAGGTGGAAGTGCTGCGCGATCCTCTGCGAGAGAATGGATACCTTAATTTAAAAATTACCTCTGTCATTCGTCCAGATCTCCTGATAGACCTACTTGCCTTTCTTCAACTGAAGAATTTAAATCTGTTGGACGGTAGCAACATGGTGAATCTCGAAAATGCTTTTTATGCAAACTTGCATCTAGAGGTACGTAAGAAACGAGATGACTCTGAGGATATATATATTGAAACAATGTAGTATATACCTGTAAGTTAGTGATTCCATCATTATGGTCTGGAGAGTGGAAACTCAAGCTCTTGCAGCTCTTATTGATCACCTTGAAATCGTTCTGATGTGGAAGTCTCCACAATTACTGCAGAAGTTCAAACCGGAGACGCCTGTCGGTGCCTGCTCGGAGCCCCGCCCAGAGCCTCGACCGGAGCCCCTGCCTGAGAGTGAAGAAGACGAGGCTCTGAAACAGGCCGTGATCCGCTTGATCCGTCGGGACATTCCAGCGGGCACCTCAAACAACGCAAATTGACTTGGCGGTTTGCGTCTTGCCTAGAAATTTTATTTGTTTGTTTATGAATCTACACTGCGTCGTGCCTGAAGGTGTTGAATACTTGCTCTGAGCGACAATGCGACATGCCAAGGCTCGCGAGTATATTATTATACAGGGCAAGCAAGTTTAATTAATTTGCCCCTGGTTATGGAGCTTCCAAACTCAATCACCGATGATAATTAGTTTGTTTTTTACATAATGACTCTAATTCACTGCCGTACCCGTGAATTACTATGAACAAAGCAACTGTCCCAACTCCCAAGAGTCGTAGTATGCTACAAATAATTGACACCAACATCTATTGATCTGACCTCTGTAGTAGATCAACAATTGTTGCACTGTACGCAACGATAACTAGTATCATTTCTCAATAAATTTCCTTATTTATGATAATTCGTCCTTAGTTACTACTCCGTATTATATAAGCAGTTGTGATTGTAAGCTATATATCAGTGAACTTCTTTTGCTTTTGCCTGTGTAAGAAAAACGAAAGTATACTTGTGCCACTGGATATAACACAACTAGAAAGTAGGCATCTCCAGGTAGGACATGGTCATTTGTGTTAAAATGCTGTTTCTCAGAGTGCCAAAATTGCAAGATTCAAGTGCAAAAGCTCTAAAAACAAGTGCTGGACAGGTTCCGAATAGAGCATCTGTATTGTTGACTGCAAAAACACTTAGTTCCTCGACACTTTGCCATCTTATCGAATAATTATGATCAAATATGATGGATCTTCGA
This sequence comes from Neckera pumila, assembly GCA_963969595.1. NCBI lineage: Eukaryota > Viridiplantae > Streptophyta > Bryopsida > Hypnales > Neckeraceae > Neckera > Neckera pumila. Next base: position 47,718,396 of record OZ018408.1, on the reverse strand, counting down.
TGCGTTTGGAGAACCAACTGATAAATTTGGGGTCTATAATCTCTTTTTTCTGGAATATGCTATACTTAAGTTAGCTGATTGCGAGATAGCTTCACATTCTGAAAAAATTTTGGCAAAAAATATTTAAGCAACTGGGAACGTTGAATGCGTTGCTTATAAAACAAAAAACAAATTTGAAGTGAGATTAGAAGCCCTAATTTATCAATTACCTGCCCATTGTACAGTATGTCCACGATAATACTTCCATGCTCAATTTTGTTAAATTGGCGATTTTCTAATACCTTGTTGCTTTTTAGGACATTTGTCCTAGTTTGTGGCTTGAGATTAGACCTTTGTGAAGATGTCACAACTTTGGCTATGGAATATCGCCAATTTAATGAAAATTGATGATATAATGTATTGCACTATACTCATGGTCAATTTCATTAAAATGGCATTGTTCCGTTATAATGTATTTTAGTTCAGAACGGCTATTCTAAAATCTACACTTGTCCTAGATATCTAAAATCCATACCAGTCCAACTATACCCGTCTACAGTTTAAGAGTAGATTTGGGTCGCTGCAAGAAACACTTGTCCTTTTGGGTGTCCCCTTGGCATTGGACTCATACATTTTCACTCATAACTTTTGCGCTGTATGTCATTTTCTCATGAAATTTGAAATGAAGGTACATATGGTAGTTTTAGACATTATGTAATTTTTTCCAATTTTTTAAAGTTAGTTTACTATTTTTAAACTGCCCCCAATTGGATGTCTACTTTGGCCATTTTGGAGGTTTTTAGTACTATTTTCAATTAAAAAATGCAAATTTGAAGGTGAAAGTTGGTATGCAAGGAGTTCTACTAAAATTACACAAGCCTATGAAGAAATTTTTCAATACTAATAAAGTGTCCACCTTCCACATATGCTCAAAGTGTACTACCTTTGCATATGTGCAGAGAACACAATTTTTTTTTCCTAGAAGTGAAAATGGTTGAGGAGAAGTAGCTCCAAGTTAGGAAAAATGGGGGTTTTTTTCATTAATTATTTGATTTTTTTTACTATTTTCTAAAAAAAAATCCCATACTATGTATTTTCTTGCATTTTCCATCACTCTTAGAATGTGCATAACTTTTAGAGATAAATGTTTTTAGGTCTGAATTTTCACATACATACTATCTTGAGTGCTTTACAAATTATCCATATTTTTTTTATTTTTAAAAATTTTATTCCAAAAGTCACAGTACTCCAGTACTTAGGTTGTTTTGAGCCAAAACCGGCAGGTGTTTCTTGCAACTACCCATTTGTCTTATTGTCAACTAAAGTATCAATTTTTTAGAACAGCTAATTTGAAATCTATATAGTTCCTAGATGTATGAAATCTATTGTAGATTCTTAAAGGCACCCACGATTCATATTCAACAACATTTGGTATCTTAATAACTTCAATGAAACTAATAGGATGAAAAAAGACAATTGTTTATCCGACCAATTAGAATGCAAGTTGTTAAAACACATTTGTAAAGTATGATATTGGAAATTTCTTATTTATAATTGTATTATTGATTTTGCCTACCAGAAAAAGATGTCAAATTTATAGATCACTGTTTCGGCAACTTATAGCTCCATTAGAGAAAATCTTGGAATTTTCTAGAGGCCCATTTGCCACTATGGCCAATAGCAAAAATATAGCAAAACGTGAAAATTAAATATTGAAACAAAACATTAAAATCATGTATTTGCCTCAGGTGCCACATCATATTGTGATTTGAACTTTTTAATATTGTCTAAAGATATATATGTTTTTTATTTCTTGTATTTGCACTATTGTCCAAAATCAAACGACTCCCTAGGGAATCTAGATTTTTTCTTATGTTTGTTTTTTATCTAGAATCATATTCATAAAATTGATCTTGTTTTAGAATTTGTGTACAACTTATGATCTGAAGTTTATCTTCATTCCAATTTGAGTTTTGAAGAATTCCTAAAAATAAATATTCTACTGCAAATCCAGTTAGGGCCTGTAACAATGGCAGTCTTTTAGATTTCTAATAATTGAGTGACACTAAAATTTGGTTTTACACCAAAATATTCTATACTACTCATATATACTCATGTGGAGAAAATTTTACATTTGATATAATTCTTCTTTCACTTTCACTTCAAAATTCACTAATTTCAAATTTTCTCAAAAAAATATAAAATCTTTACGACTCAAAGAAGACATGTGATTTGATCTCTAAAATAACAATGAATATTTTTTCATATGTAATTACTTGCAAAATGGGATTACAAAAAGTAAAGGATTTAGAAATTATATTATGTGGTTAAAAGAAATTCCATCTATGTTAAGGCTTCATTTGTTGTTACTTTTTTGGATTTGACATTTTATTACCAAATCTCTATGTGAACACCTAATTCCAACAAGACCTTCCCATTTGTACCAGTCTCCCATCCATTTTCGTAAAGTGTGTAAGTCATTTTCTTTTGGCAAGGAATTAGATGCTATTGTAAGATAATGACATTATATTCACATCACTTTATGGATGGTTTGAGGTTGTAAGTCATTTTTTTGGGCAAGGAAATAGATGCTATTGTCAAAGAATGACTCATCAAATTTACACCTCTTTATGGACAGTTGAAGGTTGTAAATCATTTTTTGTGGCAAGCAATTAGGTGCTATTGTCAAAGAATGACATCAAGTTTACATTTCTTTATGGACAATTTAAGGTTCATAAAGATGTGGTTCAATAAATGTTGATTTAGGTGCGCTTACTTGTAAATAGATGCTTATCAAAACAAGTTATAAGTTATAACTTCAACCAACAAAAGAAGTGCTTTAAGAATGTTGAACATGTGTTTTATGACTCTTAAATGTAGACATGGACGTTTGGCATCTAATGGATGACAAGAGAATTCTTCTAGTAGGACAAAAGTTCAACTATTCATCCTTGGAATTTTGTTGTGAAAAAGGGATGTGTTCTACAATAGTTTGACTTCTAATGAATGCTTTTGCAATGTTTTAAGCCAAAGATTTATACATACAGTAATGAAAAAGAATGATTTCTTGGGTCTCTTGTTCGTCCTATAAGGGTTAAACACTCATCAAATGGGATTAGGGTGATAGACCACTGATTTTGAACCTTTTTAAGATGGTCATGACCCCACCTACTAATGATTTTAAATTTTTGCACCAAACATGTTTGAAAATTCATATCAATTTCAGTTCTTATCAAATTAATATAATTCTGCTTGTATTTCAATCAATTCAACTAAATCTTCCTCTGGAAAATACAAACAGCAATAAGCACATTGGACAAGATACCCAAATTGTAAGGTTGTTCGACCATAAGTCCAATCATGTTACACCAGAAGCCAATCTCCTCTCGACATCTTCATGCACAGAAAGAATTTGAAGCAAAGCCCGTTGATCTAAATATTCATGGACATCCACGGCTGACTTTCTACAAACATTGGAGGCTATTTCCTGCTTCACAAGTAAGAGAATGAGAGCACCAAACATACATTGAAATAGTATTAACCCTGTTGCTACAAAGGCACCAGCACATTTCAGTTGGTATTAATTACGAGTAATACCGTTCTAGTAATTGCGAGAATCTCCACATACAGTAGCTGCTCATTCTAAAGTACTAATTTAGCAAAGCCAAACTTACATGGATTAACATGGTCAGCTGCGCCGAGATTGTTAGTGCGCTGGTGAACATATTTCGAAAGGCTTGTTGCGGACATTCGCAGCTGAAAAAGAGATTGCGCAATATGCAATCCACCTCTCACAAATCAAACAATCCAAAAACCTGATACAAAGACACAGTCGCTCACATTACGGTGTCCTCCGTCGAGCGCGTCCTTCAGAATTCGAACAAAAAGGACCGTTGAAGCTTCAGAAAAGCCAACAGACGGGGTAGGGTTGAAGGTTGCCATTCACTCTTGCGGTTTCCAGCTGGCCGCCGCAAACGAATCTCTACATCTACGACCTTCGATGTTGGATCTTCGTCTGGGACATAACCAAATCCATTGTTATCCGAGAAATCCACTAATCTCTTGATTCAATCTACGCAAAATTCTTAATTTTGAGGAGAATCACTGAGGGGTAGTCACACCTTCTTCTCCCCCATTCTCAATGTTCAGAGAATGAGGACGTGACACTCTCTCCTTGAATTGCGGAGGGGCCATTCTCTGAAGAGTGAGAAGGTGTGACAACTTCTACAGTGTTCCCACCGGTGCTGTATCAGTACTCGGGAAGACGTGATCCCTGTCGGCTCAAATCGCAAGCCACTTGATTTAGAAAATTTTCAGGATTTCCAGCAAGATTCTGAAAAGAGCTCGGCAAGTATTCGTATCCGGAAAATACTCTCTATTCGGGCTGGAGACCTCATTCTGGATACAGGTATAAAAGATGCTCAATTGTTGCAAGTGTCACAGATGGTCCGAAGGTAGTCTTTCCCAAGCTACAAGGAGAAGATCCGCTGGTGCACCTCCGCAGGAGCAGACAGTCAAACGCCAGCACTCTCACAAAACCTGCAAAACTGGCGTCCTCAAATCCGACTATGTCCGCAAATTCGCGTCCGACGCTGTGCTCTTCAATGGCCGTCAGGAAGGCACCGTGCAGGGCACATCCAACACATCCAGCGGTGACTCCTATAACAGCTTACGCGCTTCTCTGGGACAAACAGCGGAGGAATGCAGCGACGCCGAGGCTAAGGATAGGGTGACAAGGGTCAACATGTTGGCACTGGCATGCCTTCAGGGGTCGCCTCTACCGCACCTTCCGAGGGGTGGAGGCAACGAGGGCTTGTGCACAAATTAGCTGAGGTTTGCAGTGACATGTTGTGGAACGCCAATTTCAATGGATAGAGAGCTGGAGCGAAGCCAATCCTCTCACCAGCCAGTTCAGTGTAGACAAGCATGGCCTTCACAACTTCGCGTCCAAGCTGTTCTGTGTCTACAGAGCCGTAGACGTTGACTAGTCCATAGCTTCCAGTCATACAAACAGTCGTTAATTCCCATCAAATATATCTTCTCGCCCTGCCAAGAAATAATCCTATTTGACGCGTTCTCAATTACAGACTCTACCTCGACCATTCCCTCACCTGCATCTCAAAAATACACCCTCAATCAAGGTCGGTTCACTAAAATCATTGATGGAGAAAAGGAATTAGACAGAATCACACAATCGGCATGACCTAATGCAATTGAAGTGGTCACAATTGTACATGGCCAGAATATGTATACTATTTGTTTGATAACTGCTTGTGCTTGAATCTATGGAAACAAGAGATTCCATCAAGTGCAACAAATTGAATACCGATAGAACCCCTGAGCGTCAAAGAATGCAGAACCCATCGAAAGTATGGTCTACATTGAAATCTCGATACATAGTACGTTGGTCGAACAACATGGAAAAGTTGATGCATTCGGAAACATAGGTAGAGGGAGATGTTAAACCTTGAGGTCAATAATCTCTTTCTTCTCGCGTGCGCTAGACATATTCCGCATTGCAGGCGGCTTCAATCTAGATTTCAGCATTCTTTGCAAGCCTCAGGGATTTGTTATGCTACTAGCAGAAAAAACAGATATTGAACAAGCTTGTTTGTGGCAAGTACATCACATCACACATTGCATAAACATTAATCTCGTCTCAAAATATATTGATCAACATGACTATCAAAGATGCGCAACGTGGCGTGAACTAGTTCGATAGAGTTTCAAAACTGCAGCAAGCTGAAGATCATGAAAATAAACGATGAAAAAACCCTTTGAGGAAACATATTTGTATAAACTAAAAAAACTGTCCTCCCAAGAATGAACACTAGACAAGCTTCCAGCGCCTCCTACTGTACATTCAGAAATTTCTACCAAACAACACATCTCTTCAGTGATGTATAAAAAGCACTGCAGACTCTACACCTCAATGAGAGAAAGGCTACTTCTATGCTTGGACAAAGCATCGTAAAGACAGCTTTTTAACACTATCTGCGAAAGCTTATAATCATAGAGATTGGCACTGTAGATTATAAACAGAAATACTAAACACCATACTCTTCTTCAAACTCACCATAAGGAGATTCCATGGAATGTTCTACTTGAGCAGTGATCTTGCCAAGTGCTCCCTCGCTGTTGCAAGAGCCTGCGAAATTGTCTGCACAAAGCAAAGGAAAATTATACAAACTGAGTCAGAAACGTTGAAGACACAGGAATTGAAATCTTCCTCCAATGATGGAGTTTACGAAATAATATACATTTTCCACGGCAATATGAAGAAGCTATAGAAATATCTAAAGCTCAATCCTGAACACGTTAGTCTACTTGCCACCAAACAAGCAAGACTCATCAATCACCATTCCTCAACGTCATTGGTACGCAGCTGGAACAGACAATCAACCGAGTGGCTTCATGAACAAAAGAACCGTAGCATGAAAATCGAGCCAATAATTGATGTACCTGCTCAGAAAAAGGCACATCGACATCAGCACCGCGCATAGCTACTCTGCCAGCGATGACATTGGCATCTGTCTCCAGTATGATTCTGTGCAGAACGGTCATGCCAGGGCAACTATCAATGGCCATCAAACGCCAAAAGCTAAAAAATATGCAGTTCTTACAGACACATTCAGCTGAATAATTGATAAAGTTTCCCCAAAACGAGCTTCAAAGTCTGCCCTCAAGCGACATCCATCTGGCACAACCGTACTCATATCGAATATGGTGCGTCTGATTGGACGCTAGCAATATCCACAAAGTTCATTGAACACAAATCGAAGCCTACACAAATGTGTAAACCCTCAGCAATAGGCTTCAAACCCATCAGTTTGAAGAAAGTGTAAAAGGTAAAAGGCATACCCGCCATCCACAATCTCATCAAGGCAAAGAAGAACAAGATCCAAATTTTCCAGAACACTTTTCTTCTCAACGTCATTCCTGCAGCACAAGCAGCAATCACATGAGTTCCGGAATCGATGAAATACAGTCAATGTGCCACAAAATTCCGGGAAGGACACTGCTGTCAAACTCACAATTAAAGACATGAACCTGCACATTTCCAAGTAATGTTTCCACGAGGACAGCACAGAGGATTTCCATTTTTAATTAAGGACAATGGCAGAATCATAGAAGAAGCATGGTAGCTGAAGGATGTGTAACCTGAGAAGTAGTGCAACCGCATCAAAAAAAACTTGCAAAACTGTTGCCAAAATAAGTTCGTTCTCATCTTCACCTCCAGTTACATAGAAATGGACATCAGAGATGAATTTGTATAGAACAACGTAACCATCGAACATCCCAATTTCAACTGCAATAAAAAACAAGAGTATCAAAACCATGCAATTTCAGTTCATTCTTCAGCTGCGGTATGAATATAAACAAATCGTACTAAGCATAATGTAGCTTGGATATATCTCCTATAGATGAATTGTAGAGGTCACTGATAAGGTACAGCATTACAGCCACCAGCATATCAGTCGAAAAATACCTTCTGAACGAGCACTTGTTCGTTGAGTCTTGGTGAAAACCGATTTCTCGAACGCCAATTTATTGGCAAAGCTCGGCCAGTCATCTGAGAAATACTTGACAGCCACGCGCTTGCCCTCAGCATCTAAGAGTAACACGCTCTTTACCAACGGAGTAGAGGCCTACAAACCACAAGGATATCAGGCGTACTAAGTATGTGCTATGCGCTTCTTGGTCACATTATCGTCAGTATCAATAGCGATTTACTGACTTATCAGTTTCCAAAGAAACTAACACCCATAGATACTTATGATAGATAGTCCTATCTAGATTAAGGGGAAAATCCAAACACGTTCAGTAACCATGAAATAAGCAACGTTAGGAAGAACGGCCGAATATTCTAGATTTGAGTTCTTTGGAGTGAGGTTTTTGTTACCGATATTAAAAAATTGCACGATTGTCTCTTCTTTTGAACATCTTGTGTTCTTGAGCTGTAATCTCTCGGATGTAATTGAAAAGTTACAAAAAAAACGTTAAATTGACGTTGAGGTAGACATAACTCGAGTATTACAACGTGATCCCCTACGGTCAAACATGACATGATCACCTACGCATACAGACACGATGCTTAATGAAAATAATCCTCCCCTCCGACTCACTCAAACTTGAAAAGCAATCACGGCAAAAGAGCGAAGTACGAAACAAAGCCCTAGTCTGCGCCACCCTGTTCCCCTCGTTGGTTTCTTGACAAAAATGAGGACTCCATAATTGCAGCAGGAAATATAGTCGCAATAAGGAATGCAACCAGAAACTCTTACTTCCATATTGTAAGAGCTATCGAAGAGATTGCGTCGTCTCCTCAATTCCACGGGTTTGAGGCCACTCCTAAAAACCGCGCCACTCTGGTAGTATCGCTTTGAAATCCTACGACTGCAGATCTCGAGCAGTTGCAAATATTATGCGTTCTGGAATCAATCGAGCGCGCGCAGTACGATCGATTTGCGTGCCAGCAATCGATCGATCACCGAGCTGATGAGAGCGAGTCGACTTCGGACTTCAGAGGTGGGCAAGGAATCAACGAGAAACGAACGAGGAACAGTATCGTTGGACGATCGTCAACGAATGATTAAGAAAGTGAGGATGGATGAATAAAATTTCATCTGTGTCAGTATTTCCACTGAGTGTAGAGGTCGGAGACACTGAACCAAACCTAAGAGTATCTCCTGCAGCCGGCTCAAACACCCTTGTCAGGGAAGTTTTGAGCGGCCGAGTAAAATCCAATCCCCAACAGTACTATAGTTGGGCATGTAAAGGTCCGGGGCCTTCAGATTTTGTCTCTTCTGCACTAGAATTTGCATTTCTACAGGGACCCTTTGAGGCCCCTCTTTGTCATCAAACTCCATGTTTTGGCAAGTCAAGGATTAAATTAATGAGAAAGTTACCTCGGGGAAGCCGCAAGCTTTTCCATGGGCTCTGCACCATTATTTGCCGGCCCTCTTCTTCCGGTCCGCAGGAGCTTTTCTAACCCCGCTCACTTTGATTTCGCCACTCTTCCCTCCAAAGCCCATTTGGCAGGATCAAACCAAGAGGGCCGCAGGAGATACTCTAAGTGACATGCCTTCAAGAGGTTTCGGACTTACGTCTTTGCAGTTCCTTCTCAACTTGTTTCGTAATTGGAGAGGCTCTTTTCGACGCACGCTGCTGCAGCCTTGCTGGAATCACAATACTTATGCCTCCTCTTGCAAATTTGGCTTCAAATTGCTATCTCAAGCCTTCGTTACGTTTAGCATCTTAACCAGAATGATGCCGATTTGACAAGCAATTGTATTTACTTAGAGCTTTCTACATTATTGGTGTTTCATCCGAGTGGACAGGTTGACGAGTGTAAAATACTTTGGGAATGGCAATTTAATGACTCGGTCATCATTGCAAGCAAGCACGACAGGAAACAAATTTAGATTATGTGTAATTATATTCATGCTTTTGCAATGATCTTGACACAGTCGAGTCTTGAACATTTATCGTGGTTTCTTGGTGGATCATTCAAGCTGAACATGTACCTGAAGGATTCTAAGTTTGCAAACTCAGTCTTCCTCTCCGTGTACCTTTTGTTTTGAGTTGTCTTGAAATGTACTCTCCTTGAACACCTGCACTTGCGCTTACTCTGTAACAAACTCATTGTGAAGTCCACTTATTTTGAAATGATCTTGGCTATGTAGATTAAGTTTGAACACTCGTAGTGCGTCGTGGTTGCTTGGTGCATCATACAATCCGATCATGCTCCGAAAGAATTCTCAGTTTGCAAAATCAGCTTCCTTTCCGTGTACTTTTGAAAGTATTAAATTGTCTTGAAGTACACTCTAACAAAATACCTGGAGTAATGCTTAGATAACTCTATAAGAAGCAGTTTGCATTAATCTGTTTAGACTAAACGATACCAGGATTTGTAGTTTTGAGCTGTAGAATTGTCTTTCTTCTGCGGTGTATGTTTCAAGAACGAAGCACTGGACAGTCTCATAGCTGTTTTCTCAACGCCGCCTTTGCTATTGTCACAGTTCCGTGTGTCTGAGTAACTATTTCGAGTCCTTGTCGAACTTGGTCCTAGATTCAATTAAATTTGGAACCTCAACTAGTGTAGGAAGTAAAGGAGGACCGAGGTCTTCATAAAATCCGAGACCTACAACAACAGTGATGGCTGCAGGAATGCCATCCAGTCGTTCTTCCAACAACGATAGAGCTCTTAGAAAATCTAAGTCTGGGCCCTTGAATCGTCACTGGAAGCTGGGCGATTCGTGGTCCACACTGAGAGATGGAGACGAAAGCGCACCGGAGTCTACACTATTATCAAGTCCAATCGGTTTCATAGATGTGACAAATATGTCAGTCTCACAACAGAGAGAGCTGGAGATCTCCGATGAAAATTTCAATGCAGCTAGGAAGACTTCCTTTTCATTGAAAGCATGTAAGGTATGGCAGAGAAGCGGAAACGGGAAAGATGTCAAGAGTGCGCTCACTGAATGTCAAAGCATTGAAAGCTCATATACCTCAAGTGATGATGCCAACTGGATTTCTTCGTCGCAGCATTTCGGGGTTGGCTCTCCGGAAGATGCCACGAGTATGAGCAATAACTTTGCTTGCAACAGAATCAGCAGCTCCAGCAATCTAGAGACCTCCCGTTCTTTGCAATTCGGACAGTCAGAAACCTGTTACGCTACTATTTCAAGCAGATGGAGAGAAATTCAGGGCGCAAAGAACTGGGAAGGCCTTCTGGATCCTCTAGACCTCGACCTAAGACGAGAGATTCTCCGCTATGGCGACTTCGCGCAAACCACATACGACAATGTCGAATGCGAGGCTCGATCGAAGTACGCTGGAAGCGCAAGATACCCGAAGCAAAACATATTTGATAAGCTTCACAAGCAGAAACACGGCTACCAGGTGACGAGATACCTCTATGCAACATGCGAGAATCCTCTCCCGAGCGCTTTGCTGTCGTGTCTGTTTTCCGAGAGGTGGGACGTGGAGTCCAACTGGATGGGTTATGTTGCCGTTGCCACTGACCCGCAGGAGATAGAGAGACTCGGAAGACGGGATATTGTTGTCGCTTGGCGCGGGACGGTGAGGACAATCGAGTGGCTGCTCGATGCACAAATGGCTTCTATATCGGTTGCAGCGGAAAATTCCATTAAAGCATGTCCAAAAGTCGAGAGAGGATTCTGGAGTTTGTACACTCGCAAACGGTCTACATCGCAGTTCAACCAGAATAGCGCTTCTGAGCAGGTCAGTGTAACATTGCCTCCCACTAATTTGACCATTGAACGATCTTGGATATGATCTTGTATCTTCATCACGGGAAAAAGCAATATTCTCATTCTCTGGTTTCTCATATTCAGCAGTGACTTGGAAGCTTTTCAATCTTTGCGAGTGTACTCTGAGCTGAAGAACAGAGTCTATAAACAGAATTTGAGGAAGCGCAATTTGAGATAATAAAAAACACAATGGAAAAGTGTGATCGAGAACGGGATTATTCCGCGTTCCAGAAATAAGCTGTTTTGAAGAGTAGTTGCAAAGCACTATGGCCAAGGTCTTGCTGAAATTTTCGTCTCTGAAACCAGGTCATAGCTGAAATTTACAAGACTGCTGAAGCTCTACGAAGGGGAGAATCTCAGCATCACTCTCACAGGACACAGCCTTGGCGGCGCACTTGCAATCCTAGCCGCCTACGAGATTGCAGCATTAGGTCTAAACAAAAGCCAAGGAGAAATAATTCCTGTGACAGTCTTCACATTCGGAAGCCCTCAAGTCGGCGACTCCGTCTTCAGAACAGCGTTCGAAGAAAAGCACCTCAAGGCGTTACGAGTCGTCGAGGTCCATGACCTTGTTCCGAAGACCATTCCAAGAGTTTGTTTCCCATGGATGGAGACGTACGAGCATGTTGGCGTTGCGCTTCAAATCGATCACAGGCTCTCCCCTTACTTGAAACGCTCTCGCGATCCTCTTGATTGGCACACCTTGGAGTGCTACTTACATCTTGTTGACGGACATCAAGGTCGGAATTGCTTCGAGCTTGTCACAGGCCGTGACTACGCGTTGGTGAACAAGTACGCCGACATTTTGGATGTGCGGTACCGCATTCCACCGAATTGGTGGCAAGCCGAAAACAAAGGCTTGGAGCTTTCCTTGGAGGGCCGGTGGATTGAGCCCGACAGATCCGTGGAGGACACTCCATCACTTGATAATCGCGAAAGGTTCATTTGAGAATCACCAGGCCAAACATTGTAATCTCTGCGATTTTGCAATTACAGATTAATTTACGTCTGTGCACGGAGTCATGTGTCTAATCCCACTGTGATCGCGAAGCTACTGAGAGCTATGGCGAAAGCTTCCAGGGGTGATAACGGTGAAACATTGCCCGCTTGAAGGTACGGGCTCAAAAAGTTCTGTATTACACCAGAACGACATCCAAGGCTTTCGATCAATGCAAGTTACTATATACAAGGCTCATGTATTAGCGAGAATTTTCGTTATCTATTTGACTTGGATTAACTAAAATTGTGATCTAAACGGAAAATTCAAAGTTTGCCATACTCATAATCCAGACTCAAGGTTAATAACTCAAGCAGAAACATCTCTTCGAGCTTGGACCCTAAAATGTTGACAGATAGACAGTGAAGACCAAAGTCTCTCAGGAGATGTAAGTTACCTGCCAAGTTCAATGCTTTGAGTAGAATGTCCTCCCACATTCCTCAGGAAGTTGGCAAGCACATCTGAAATCTCCTCAACTCCAGCTCCTTGTCGAATAGTAGCTCTATCAATAAAAACAGCAGCCACGGCTCTGATCAGAGTTCCTCATTTTCATCGTGAAACCTGGAACCGGAACAGTCCGGGTAGGCCCACGCAGTTTCGTCGAAGTCTTCCAAGTTCGGGACTATAAGTACGCCCACAACTGCTCTTTTTCTCATTGTTTACCTTCCTACCTTCGTTCCTTCGCACTTCACTGTTTCCTCATTGTTCAATTGCGCACTTTGCACTTCGCAGTTTGGCTCTCTTTCTTGCCTCATTGTCGCTGTTGGGTTTTCTATTTCGCTTTGCCGGAGCAGCAAGGATTTGTACTCAAAGCAAGTATGAATTCACGACTTTCGTATGATAAAAATGGACATTCAATAGTATAGGAAGTTCAAGATGAGGGCACACTAGTTGTCTGTAAAGTCCACCTTGCTCAACTTTCATCACCAATAGTCATCATCTATTGCACCTTAACCCCTAAAGGACCAAGGTGATTTTCCTATCAAAAACCACTCAAAACTGTCATTTCTATTGCAAAGAGGAAAGAGCTTTAAAAATTGTTTTTTCTTGCATATCCAATTGTAAGATCTTACACTTAACTAGTAAGTAAATATGTGGAAGAAATTTCAGAAACTTTGACCATGTAGATTGCAAGATATATATATTTAAAGTGAAGAAAATATGTTTTTTTGCACCTTGCTTGACTAGATTGTTTGGCTTTGAATCTTTTTAGTTCACACTTTTTGCACTATGGACTTTGATTTTCTACTTATCTATGTTAAATAGTTGAGTCAAGAATCTCCCAAAAAAATTTAGGACAAAAAGTACTTAATTTTCACTCAATAAAAAATTGTCAAATAGAGGTGGGTTCAAGATTGAAGAAAAAACTAAGTGGTTAATAGCTTTTAGATGGAATTGAACCACAATAATCCCAATGGTGAGATTGTTGTAGCAAGAAAATCTAACTTTGCCTAACAATTTCTTTTGAAAAATTCTAAAAATTGCATTCAAAAACGAATTCTACAAGTTATTTTTTTGAGAAGATGCTTAGATTGCCCAAAAGCTAAGATTGTCCATAACTTTCTCATTATTAGTCCAAATTGAATGAAAAAAAGCTTCACATGCAGACAAAAATATAATCTTTGGTTAACAAATTTGAAAAAAAATTATTTTGAACTTTTGTGATTTTTTTTGGACTACCCGCCCCCAACTCCAATTGTGTGTATTGTGCCATAACTTTTGCTCTTGGGCATTGATTAAAATAAAAATTATATATTCATAAAGCTCTTGCAAAAATACACAATTTCAAAAAATTACAAAAAATATTACAAAAAATTGAGACAGTAGGAACTTGTCCGGACCCGATTTGTCCCTCGAGGAGACAAATGGTCCTTTAGGGGTTAATGCACATGTTTACATTTTCCTAGGAAGGATAGATAGGCATTTGATGCAAGCTTCAAAAGGCCAGAAAGTTTGAACTCGAGAAAGGGGGAAAAGAAAAAAAAGATACGCAGGATAGAATCACTCACTGCTTTATTTTTAAAAGAGAGGCCCGCAACAATAAATTATGGTGTTTGTTTTTTTGATTGCAAGTTCAAAAGCAAGTAATGATCTTCATTGATGGAGCTTCCTAGACTAAACTAAGGTCCATAATTTTGTTTTCTATTATTGTTAGAGGTGCATTAACCTTCTACCCTCTGTGTGGTTGAATTTAAGACTTTAGATATAAGTTATAAATTTAGCATATTAAGGTGGAGATACCCAATGACGTCCCTTTCTAGGAAGGGGCGTCATTCTGGAACACAAATCTAGACAAACTATACATAGTTTATCAATTCGGTCGATAAATAATAAGCTCTATTTGGATTGTCTACATTTAGATTCTGAAATGACACCCCTTCCTAGAAAGGGACACCATTGGATATAGGGACGCTTTCAGGTACCTCTACCATAGTGCATTTCTATTAGTTTTCCGCAAAGCTGACATGCTTCTGTTGGTTTGGAGTGTGTTAGCCTTGATCGCGGGACTAGCATTGTTGGAGAGACCCACCAGTCTCTTGCCATTGGGTACAACCTATCAGGTTGAACAAGGTTCTCTTTAAATCAATCGTATGTAGGATTAATGTTGGTCAAGCCCACAATCCATTGGGCACCGGGCTATTGTGAGCCAAAAAAACTTAATAAATATAAGCCTTGTTTGGAAAACAGAGGCACAAATTGGAAGCATTTTTTGAGTTTGGATTCAAACTACGAGTGTGTTTTTGCTTGGTTTAGTGTCACTGTTTGATGTTTTGAGGTTGTGTTTTTTTTTATTATTTACCATGGAAGAGTGGAGGACCTGACTTGTTGGTACTAGAGATAGGATGAGGGAGGATGATTTGAAAGATGACACTATGTTGAGCTTCGTGCAAGGAATAGGGTTTACAAATGATAAATTTGTTGTACCTCATGTGCGAGGTGGATCCCGTTGTGGTAAGCACCTAATGTCAAGAGATTCAGGGGGGCTATGTATGACTGTATGATGCAAGATTACTTTGCGGACTTGCTAGTGTACAAGCGGGCCCTTTTCTGGCAATGTTATTGTATGCAATACCTATTGTTGTTGCATATAATCGAGAAGGTTTACAACCGTGATGATTATTTTATGTAGAAGAGGGATTGCACTGGTGCATTGGACTTATCCCCGCATCATAAGATCGCTTTTGCATTGCGTATGTTGCATTACGGGGTTAGTGCGGATGCTACAAACAAGTATTGCAAGACGAGTGAAACTATTGCCATGGAATCATTCAAGCGGTTTTGTATGGTTGTGCATGTTGAGTTTGAGGACTACCATTTTCGACAACCTACATGCATGTGTTGATTTGGAGAAGCAGTTTGCTATCAGTGAGGCACATGGCTTCCCAAGTATGTTTGCATCTTTGGATTGCATGCATCATGGTTGGAAGAACTGTCTGGTTGCGTGGCAAGGGGATTTTGGCAATAGAGACGGTCACCACTCTATTATCTTGGAGGCCATTGCAGATGGAGGGCTGCATATTTGGCACATTTTTTTTTGGACCCCCAGGTTCAAACAATGATCTAAATGTTTTGAAATTGTTCTCCCCTTGTTTGGAACTTATTGACAAGTTCTAAACATGGCATGATTTTTGTGTTTAACGGTTGTCGGTACAACTGTTACTATTTACTTACCAATGGAGTCTATTGTTGTGCACAAACACATTTTGGCAACATGAGAGATAGCGTGCCATAAATCAACAGTGAACCCTGTAATTAGCTAGCAACCTAACTACACCAAAGCTCAATAGCTCCTGACCAACGGTGGACACTGTGGTCATAGGAAAAACGCCACGTGATTGTGACGTATATCACAATCATGGCAAATCCTGCAAATAATGAAAGAAACGCGAAAAACACCCTATCATTACAAGCATCAAACACTAGCAACATCTATAGCAAAGCAAAGAAAATGAACACCCATAATACACAAGTATACCAGGTGTAGCAAGTGGTTTTACAACTATCCATTTACTAATGAATGGTGAAAAAAAGCTTCAAAAGAAACTAGAAAAATCTCACAAAAGATTACACAAGTCGAAACTACACCATTCTTGAAGAATGAATGCATGCTAGGACAGAGTCCACAAGGCAAAGCCTCTCATCCAATCATGTTGGAGACTCAACTTGAAAAAGATGAATCTCCTTTGCTCCACATAGAGGTCATGGACATTTGAGGTCCCAAATGAGATGCCATTTTCCATCCACAGCCCCAAGCCACGACCCAAGCTTGCATCTGCAAGCCAAACACACTCCACGATGCTCCAAACCACCTTCCACCACTCCCTTTGGCTCTGCAACAGCGGACCGACGAGAATTCCAAGGTCACGCTATTCGCATGACAACTGTCGTGCATGAACACATCGTGCCAACATGGGAAGTAGCGTGCCATAAGTCAACAGTGAACCCTGTAATTGGCAAGCAACCTAACCACACCAAGGCTCAATAGCTCCTGACCAACTGTGGACACCATGGTCATAGGGAAAATGCCACGTGATTGTGACGTATATCACAATCACGGCAAATCCTGCAAGTAATGAAAGAAATGCAAAAAAAATCCTATCATTACAAGCATCAAACACTAGCAACATCTATAGCAAAGCAAAGAAAATGAACACCCATAATACACAAGTACACTAGGTGTAGCAAGTGGTTTTACAACCGCCCCTTTACTCGCCCCCTTTGCTGATATTGAAGCCCCTTTCACACTGACAAACTCAATGGCCTTCTCCGAAGAACCAACAAGAACCTAGAAGAAAACCCTACAAAGATGAAGATGCTTGTCCATACCTCAGCACACACTTGGGACATACCCACCGCCCCGTCGGAATTTTTTGCAACAGTTGAGTCAAACAATTTGTGTGCCACCCTATCAAACAAACATCGCACAATACCATAGTGGCAGCGCTCTTGGTGCTTCCACACAAAATGCATTTTAGCCCAGTTGAAATTCGTGACCTGTTGGAATCAATATGTCCATCAATGTGTGGCAAATGACACGGCGCACAACTGCGTGTGTGATCTTTCCAGATCTTGCCTTCACGACCCTCCAAGAGCAACACTCCCAACTTGAGCACCTCGCGCACTCGTAGAATTATAAGCCCTGTAGTCACGTCAAGAGTGGGAGGCGCCAGTTGCTGCAAATAGATATAGTCACCAGGCAGAAAACGTCGTACCTAAGGCCTATAGCCCCCTCCTCGTATTGTGGCATAGCGCAGAGTGTCTCTATGCTGCACAATAGAAAGGTCTCTAAAGCCATTGGCATCATCCTCTTATACAATTCCGCACGTTGCTCGCATACACAAGCCCATGTGTCTGGATCTTCTATGTGATCCAATATCTTGTCTGCATCTTGTTTGATTGCCATTGGTAAAACCAGATGGTGTGCAAATAGTAAATAATAGGGTGAAAAAGAAGCCAAAGAAGCTTGTTTACTGAACCGATAGCCCATTGCTATCTACGGAAGCTATAAGTCCCAATCTCAATGATGCCCCTTCTTCAAACTATACTTCTGAAGTCCTTTCTTGACGGTTTGCACCATGCGCTCCACCAAGTCATCCACTTCGGGATGATCTTGCAAAGTAGTGCGATGATAATCATTGCTTGTTTATACCAGGTTTGAAATTCACCAAGAAATTTACGTCCTTGGTCAATCAACACCTCTGTTGGAACGCCGAAGCGACTCAAAACCCTATCTAAAAAGGAATAAGCTGCCCCTTCATTGAACTTGTTAAGCAATGCCACCAACTCAATTCATTTAGAAAAGTATCCAATCATCACCAACACATACTTGTTGTGTCATTGTGTTACCAATAATGGCCTTGCAAAGTCCAAACTCCACCTATAGCCCAATCTTATGATTGGCGACGGTTGCAATTGAGGCATTGAGGCATTAAATGATGCCCGCACTCTATCACACACCGTGCATCTAGCTACCAATTACTGAACTTGCATTTGCATACCTTGCCACCAATAATGAATTTGAAGCAAACTTTGAGTCCTCTGCACTCCAAAGTGCCCCAAGTCCTTGTGAGCATGAATAATCAACTTCACTCTCTCATGAGGTGTTGGTACCACCTTTTTGTTGCCATCTGGTCAAATTCAAAGCAAATGAGCCCCATCCTATACAAACTGCTTGGTTCGTTGTAGAATCTGGTTTTTCTCCTTGGCTCACATCTTGACTGTCAATTCGCCATGCATTAGAAAGTTTTTGGGCTCATTGGAAGGCTTTTGAAGGCAGTTGCCAGGTAGGGGAAGTACAAGACTACAGCTAGATGGATGGAGGGTACCATTGGTGCCAACTGGCATGGTGACTCTGAATTATTGATTATACCAATTAGCGTTGACCATGAGGATGCCTATATGTAAACAATTGGAGTACACTCCAACACAATTGGAGAAAATAATTATTGAGAAATGTGAGCCCTCCACATAATTCAGTCGAGTAGTAGTGACCATCTGAAGAGGGTACATGCTTATTTTAAGTATTCAATGGAATATAATACAATAGAAAATCATGCGGATTGGGACCCTCATGGCATGGATGTGTGTTGCAGACCACGTTGCTGAACCTGCCAAATTCTTTGTCCACAAGAAAGATTAAACAAATACATGTTGCAAAGACTGGCGAATTGCAAAAGAATAAAATGTGATGTATTGATGAATTATGGCACTTTTGGATGGTCATTTTTGAGACAGGCATTTTGGCAGCATTGTCCAGCTTGTGCAGCCACATCTGCCGAGTTCTCACCACCATTATTGTCGCAACCAAATTTTTTGGTTTTCCTTTGCTTATCCAAAAGTTGGAACGGAAACGGATAATTAGGATCTAGATCCTATTAGGAGGCAAAAGAAAACTGAAGATAGACAATGCTAATCTAGTAAGGAGAAACTGAATCTGATCCGGTCAGAATGTTAGTACTCAGGAGCGGAAATACATCCGAAACTTATCTCGGATTGGATTAGGGTTGAACCGGATTGATATGGATCGGACCGGAAAAGGTCATGATGACCAGTCAGGGGTCCTGGAACTATATAAAGGCGGTTGTCCTCATTTTCACTCTTTTATTTCCCTCGAGTTCTAGAGCTGACCTTGAGCTCTTTTACGCCTCCGTCTGCGCCAGAGCCGTTGTGTGTGTGTGAACCTCAGGCCGGATACATCAGAGTGCAGGAGAGGTCGAGATTGTGTGGGTTGCAGGTTTTGTGTTGTCTTCCAGTTGAGATTGGACAAGAGGAAGTGAGGAATGGGACATGCGGCTAGGAGAGAGTGAGGTAGTGACCGGGAAGGGTCTAGTTAGCTGTCCGTGTCCATGCCTCAGCTGCATAAGAGCAGACCGGGAGCGCCTAGTTCCTCCTCTGACATTAAGCTCCGGAAAGTAGTTCCGGTCATTCCTACCGCAGAACCGGCGAGGACCAGGCTTATGGAGGATCTCAACACGATGGGTTGCCTGGTCTTGATGGATAAACCCTGGGGGTTTAGGGAGGAGCGGATGGTGAGAGAGCTGACGTGTAAGATGTTGAATTAGTTTGACAACACTGTCCGAGGCCGCCCGACCGAGTGGGAAAAAGAGAGGTGGAGGGAAGTCTACAACTTCCGGATGGGAGGTTCCGGCATGGTGGGCCGGAGGGCAGAGTTCATCTATGACAAGTTCCATGGAGAGCCGAGCAGCAAGGACGGATACGCAGTAGCGGATTGCAAAAGCGACTGGCACCTCCGCCTTCTCCAGTTCCTGGTTCCGATCATCCACCCGGAGAAGGCGACGAGGGTAACGATGACCATCAGCAACACATTTTTTGGTTCCCTGAGCGGGGAACAGAAGGTAAACTGGGCCCGGATCTTTTGCGATCTGGTGTCCCAACTTGTGACAAGGGTTCAAAAGAGTAGGGCCACTCCTTTGAGTCCCTACCTCTTTCACCTCTACCATCGCAACCAACTCTTCACAGAGACGGAGGAGAAAATGCGGAACATTCAGGATTTTATCCTAAAGTACGGGGAGTCGGGTTCGGATGACAAGCCAGGGGACCCAATCGGATCCGAACCCAAGACAGAAGAGGAAGACGAGGAGGAGCACCTCCGGACGAGGAAGCGGATGAAGACGATGCCTCCTCACAAGAGAGGAACCCCTCCTACCAACCAGTCGACTCCAGAACAGGGACCGGAAATGGAGATGCCGGATCCCGACCGACCCAACCGACCCGTTCAATCAGCTGACCATTTTTCTGTGCGGGATACAAGCAGATTGGGAGGTCAAGAAGAAAACCCTCACTAGTGTCGAAGAGCTAGTGGGTGCACCGGGAGATAGCAAGCTACCGGGTAAGGTGGCACGGTATATTTCTAATCCGGATGAGCACCGGAAGCAAGAGGCAGAGATTTGTCGGCTTTAGGAGGAAGTCGACACTTTGAAGGCCGAGATGGTAGCCTTTAGAGAGGACAAAGCTGCAGTCCGGGAAATGGCGGAAGCAACCTGGAAGGTAGCAGAGTCTGTGAAGGCCACCCTCAGAGAGTTCGGATCCGTTGTTGCCAAGGCAAAATTATTTGATAAAGGGGTGCATGAGGAGAAGAAGGTACCCAGTTCTTGGATAGTTCGGATCCTGACCAATTTCACCGATTGGGTGGAAGCATCAATGGTGGCGGCCAGGGAGGCAGCCAACCGGATGGACATTAGCAGCCAGAAGCTGAACGGGTCCATGTACTCTCGGGAGATCCAATTTTTGGACCTCTCACTACCGGATTCGTTCACAACCGGAGAATTGAATTTGAGGGAGCCCAAGGATCAGACACCCGAGTCAAGGAAGAGTCACCGCAAGCCTGGGCCTAAGCAACCCATTTAGTTGGATTCATCACCAGGATTAGATCTTCCGGATCCTGCTGCCGGGGAGCGGAGCAAGAACCTGACCAAAGTCTTCAACCAACTGCCCGTGGAACCCAAGAGTCCTACGCTAGGTGGGGGAGTTGGAGAGTAGGTAGGTAGGTAGGAATGTAATTTTTGTAAGATAGTTAGGACCAGATCGGATCGGATGTTGATCCGGTTTGGCCAGTTAGAATCAAACCCAAATGTCCCGCTCAGATTTTTGGGGGCCCTTTTGCCTTTGTAATCAAGTTGTATATAAGTCAACCCCTGCTTGGGAGCTGCGAGTCTTTTTGCCCAAATTTTGTGTATGTTTTCTCTTGGCCTCTTATTGCGTTTCTCTCCTGTGTGTAGCAGGGTTGTGTGGTGAGGAGTTAGGAAGGCGTATGCTGGTTTGGATGTGATTTCTCCCTTTGGTGTTCTTATTTTGATCTTATGTACAAGTGAGCGGGTTGCGAAAGAGTTGGGAGTGGATTTCAGTTCCTCAGCATTTCTAAGGTTTAGGATTCCGGGCGAGACAGCTATTGTTAGGCTAGGCGGATAGGGAGGGATTCTTTAGTCGCGCTAAAACTCTTGGGTGGGAAATCCGATTGAGTGTCCGATCTCCTGAGAGATTTTGCTGCCCTAGTTGTCAAACGGAAGAATTTTAGTTGATGTTGGAACGGACGGGTTCAATTGCAACCGCCTGACTTTGTATAGACGGAACTTGGCGCTAAGGTTCTTGTAGTATGAGGGTATCGTATGGGGGGTCTTTGTGTGATCGGTGATCCGGAGAGTTCTTTGGATTTTGTGAAGGATCAAACTGGATCCGGATTAATGTAGGAAATTGGAGAATAGAGAAGTGGGTCTTCAGCCACTATAAGTCATGGAAGGAGTGGCGAGCTTGCTACTCTCAAAAGCAAGCGGCGAACCCTCTGATGGTGAAACAGAGGTAAAATTAAACCAGATGGGAGTAAGAGCGGATGTGAGTTGAGCAAACCGGATCGGAAAGTTGGCCGGATCGAGAAAGGAGAAGAGGGTCTAATTGTAATTTTTAGTGTTGTTGTGTTTCCGGTTGTGGTGTTAGGACCGGAAGAGGAATTATAGATACTGACTGAGCTTAGAGACCAAATAAGGCTAGATACTTCACATAATCTCGCGGGTTCGATCTTTAGAGTCATTTTGTTATACTTTAAAGTGGTTTTTGGTAGTATAACTGGGAATTTGCTTGCCCTGTGCTGCGACAATCGTACCTCCCCATCCACCAATAGTGACATTGAACGTGCAGTCCGGATCAACTTTTGTATTGGTGGCATCTTGCCCGGAAGCAAAAGTCAAAGTTGTCCTACTGCTTGACAGCTCCTTAGAAGACCTTTTAGAGACTCCAAATAGTTTCTAATGCTTCAAATATTTCATTACCTCCACATCATCAAAAATTTCTTTGACGCCTCCAGACTCTTCACCACCATCCGCATCCATTGTGGCCCCAATGGCTTCCTCGGTGATGTCTCCATTTGTCGCCAGCATATCCAAATAGGCGACAGAATGCCACCCTAGTAATGAATCTTCTCCCTCCTCCATGTGCCATCGAGCCCTTGTAGAGTCTACTTGGCTAAGACTTGGATTGCGGCTTAAGCCGTCAGCATCCATATTCACCAAACCGACATGGTGCACGACTTTGAAGTCATATCCCATGAACATTAGAGCCCATTGTGCAAGCTTGCCTATGAGCTTGTCGGATTCCATTAGCCACTTCAATGGTTAGTGGTCTATAACCAATACAAATTCATTACCATATAAATAACAACAAAAATGAGCAATGGCCTATATCGCTGCTAAACACTCACCCTCATACGAGCTATATTGTGCCTCCGCGTTGTTGTTGGAGCAACTAGCATAAGCTACCACAAACTCCTTGCCATCGTTGTCCATTTGAGTCAACATTGCACCAATCCCCAGTGAGCTTTAGTCGGTGTGATTTTGATATGACCTACCAGAAATTGGCCTCCTCAATATGGGTGTCAATGACAAACGTTCCTTCAATTGTTGAAAGGCGGCCTCTTGCTCATCTCCCCATATCCAAGGTTGATCATTCTTTGTTGACATGGTCAATGGCTTTGCGATGGCACTAAATGTCTTCACAAATTTTTGGTAGTAATTACATAATTCCAAAAATGCCCCCAATCTACATAGATCTTTTGGCCTTGGAATAGACATCATCACTTACACTTTGCTAGCAACCACTTCCAATCCTCCTGGATATATCATGTGGCCCAAGTACTCCACGCAATCATAATAAAACTTACATTTGTTTGGATGTAGTTTTAATCCATGAAGTCTTAGTCTAGCAAACACCTCCTTCAAGTGAGTTCTATGTTGTTTTTTATTCATGCTATAGACAATAATGTCATCAATGTAGTATTTCACAAAATCCATGGCTGAAATTATGCGATCCATAACTTTTTGAAACTCAGCAGGTACATTTTTCAAACCAAAAGGAAGGAACCTCCACTGATAAAGTCGGTCCTTCCCGTCCTCATCAACTCCCCAGAACATCGTCTTATTCTTATCACCTTCTCTTATACCAAGTTGGTGATAGTCCAACCGGAGATCCAAAGTACTAAATACTTTGGTGTAGCCTTTGACATCAAAGTTCTCCTCCGGTATTGGTATTGCATAACGGTCTGACTTCGTGAACTTATTAATTCTATGATAGTCCCCACATATCCTTTTCTTGGTCCAATTTCCAAAAATGTCCTTCTTGGATGGCATAACCATTGTCAATGCATACTCACAATCCGGTGGTGCTAACTCCACCAATCCCGCCTCCAATAACTCCTTAGTCTGGGCTTGAATCATCTTATGTTCTACCTCACTATACTTGTATAGCTTGCGATAAATTGGTGCATCATTGGTCAAATCAATACGTACCTATTGTATCTTTAAGACTCCCAAGTCCTTGAGACTAAAGGCAAAAAAATCCACGTACTTCTTGAAGAGCACTTGCTCCTCAATCATTTCTGCTTCATCTTCCAAGCCTACTAACGGTTTCCAAGTTTCCTTGGTCACCGCCTCCTTCCGATCTTCTTTTGAAGCAGGTTTGTCCTCCTTTGGCTGCTATTGCACGCCACTTGGAGCAAACTCCTATTGCTCTATGCCAGTCATACCATAC
The DNA here is from genome assembly GCA_963969595.1 of Neckera pumila. Classification (NCBI taxonomy): domain Eukaryota; kingdom Viridiplantae; phylum Streptophyta; class Bryopsida; order Hypnales; family Neckeraceae; genus Neckera; species Neckera pumila. The sequence continues at coordinate 47,694,108 of OZ018408.1, read as the reverse complement.
TGGCCTTCAACTTGGCCTAATTGCCATAGTTCGTCTGTCTGGCATGATATGTGCTCTTCAAAGAATAACTTCTCCACTTGCTCCTCCAATTCAATCTTAGGATTAGTCAATTCTTCCTAACTAGGCCAAATATTCCTTGGAGTTGTGAAAAATGAAGAAATCTTCCATGGGTGAGTTGCAACGGCCTCTTCGCCCCCAACCACCAAGTCTGAACCGCCAAAACTGGATGGTTTCATGGCTGCCTGCAGCTCATAAAATCCCAAATGGCTCGATAAAAAAAAAGTTAACCGCTTTTGTTTGGCCACCAGAAGTGAAACAATCCATGAAAGGCAATTTAGATTCATGGCTTGGCTAATAAGGTATTGCCTTTGGAACTTCGTGATGCCGGGAGCGTTGGTGACTCCCGTTTGGAATTCCATAGCTTGTTCTCGTTTATCGGCATTGGGCTCCACCATCTCTTTGGTACAAGCACCCCACACCAAACCAAGGCCATTGTCCTTAAATGCGTAGGATCATAAAAAACTCACTAATGTGGGCAACACCCACCATGACTCCCCTTTGCGGTTGACCATCGCTAATGGAGCTTGGTCATTGTGATAAACTTGCCGAGGTGAACAATGCAGATCTAAAATCTCTTTGACATAGACATTGAGGAGGTGAATGCGCCGAATGGCATTATATAATAATTCCATCGGTGCCATGTTAGTCCACCAAAGACGCGATCTATGAGACCCTGAGCCCACCGCTGTTGCATCCATTAATATGGGGATTTTAAGAATCCCATGAACACGATGAATGCTCTCAAGGGTGCGAGCCCGTACATACTCACCATGGGTACATTCTCAATGATACACCCTAGTGGTTGTCGTTGTGAAGTTTGAATATAGCACATCACTTGCACCATATCATGAAATTGTGAAGAACAAGCATTTTTCAAGCCATTCTGCTAACCCGCCACAGATATGCCTCGACATGGCCACCCTACAATAATTAAATCCATGGGTCCCAGTCCTATAATGTCTTCATGTGAAATCAACGAGATGTCACTTGGAAACGCAGAAAATGCGGTCTTGATGGCATAAGTGCTCAATAGGGATGGAAAAGCTTGGCGCAACCGCCAAACATGCCGCTTGGCCACATGCTGTGCCATGGCATCATTGTCCACATGAATGTAGCATTGCACCTTCATCCTTGCTTGCAGTACTGCAGCCAATCAAGTGCCAATACCACCAAATAACTCCAAAAGTGTAATACCTTCATCAGGTGGCTTCTAATGGATTGTAGAAGTATTGATAGATGGTCTAGTATCTCCCACACCTCCATCTTCCGCATTTTCCTCTCGTGGCAATAAAGATTCTCGCCATGCCTCTTGGATGACAATCTCTGCAGTCTGTTGCAGCTTGGCGGTGCTCTGCCATGCCGCCTCCATACTTGGTTGATATTCGATGACGTCCCCAATCTCCAACATGTCCAAGTTGTCATTTGCTTGAACATTGGCAACCGACGCAATAATAGACTGATTTTCAAAATCTTCTTCAAACCAAGGCTGGTCCTTTGCTACAAGACCAGAAAAAACAATAGAGATCGACAAGATTACCGATAAGAACTTGTATAAAATGAACTAGCAACTGGGCCTTGCGCCCGTCTCCTACTTGTCATCCCGGTCTGTAAGAAGCCGTCTCCTCCCAAAAGTCCAAGGTAAAGTCCTTAGGGTATAATAACATAGCCCCAACCAAGACATCATATGACTTGGCCTTAGTGACTATAGCTTTCACCTTTATAAAGCTAGCATCTTTAACATCATCATGACGGAATCGCAATGTCAATTCGCTCCTTGTGATGCCATTTGCTTGCTCCGTTCCTCCCATAGAAGTACTAATTGTCCACGGATATGTTTCCAATGTGTCCTTGGTCAAACCCAAGCCTTCAATGGCTAAATCATCCAGCATCAAGGGTTGTGCACTCAAATCCAATAGTACCCGTTGAGGCACAAAAACTTTCCCTTTGGATCCAATGAGTTGGAAAATGTCCTAGGAATTGTCAAGAATCACCACTCCGGGAGTGATGGATGACCGCTCTATTGCCGGATGTGCTGGCATGGTCTTTAACTGAGCGAATGCTGATAACAAGCTCTCTGACTCGGTCCAACCACTATCAGTCACCGTTGTAGGTTCAAGCACGATTTCCATGACGCTCACCGCTGTTGAGGTGCCTTCCTCACACATGGTAGCCGCCAATTGGAATATTGTGGCCGCACTAAACCGTGCCTGTACTATCATGGATGCAAAAGACAATGGAGCTTGACATATGGCTGTGGTTGCCTCAAAGAGTGTAATCACACTAGGGTTCCTCACATTAAGAACTTGAGCAGCTTGTCGACTACTCAAGTTTCAGCTAGGTAGAACCATGGATGAAGTGGACACCACATCCTCTAATGTAAATGAATCTGGCAGCCAAGCTTGGCGATTGGCCTCGCCATGTTGAAGATCCAATCCCAAATTCACCCCTCGGAGTGCATCAGGCACCATAGTCTTGCTTCGTGTCATTGCAAACACATTCATCAACGTTCCATATAGATCCGCCATACTACACAATATGTAGTCCTCCTCCTCAGCTTAGAAAGATGGTGTCCTCAACTGTGGGGAAGACCCCTTGGCCTCGGTGATGGCGCTCATTGCTGCCATCTTGGCCTCTAACTCCGTGAATCAAGCCTTCCATGGTTTCTTTTCTCCTCCCATGGACTTGGCCTCCTTCAAATCACTTGCCTTAGCATCCTTGGACCCCTTAGGCTTAAGTTTTGGATGGATTTTCCAACAATTAGCCTCCAAATGGCCCTTGATACCACATCCCAAACAAAATCCACCAGACTTGATAGATTCTTTCTTTGACTTCTTCTTGCAATCCCGTTGGCGATGACCAACGCCCCCAAAATTGTAACAAACAATATCGGAGCCAACCGCATTGGCTGGAATGCTAGCTTTAGCTGCCTTGATTTTTTCTAATGATTTTTCTTCTTTGTAGAGAAATCCTATAGCTGCCTTTTCCTCCAAGAGATTGATCTCAATTCTTTCAGAGGTCTCAAAAACATACCTTAAGGTTGGTGGTATACCTAACCTCAAAGCCTCCCCACAAACAAAAGTTTTGAGTTCCTTGTCCAAAATAGAACCACCTGTTGTTCAGTCACTCCATGTGTTGCGGAAATTAGCCGCCTCAGTCTTGAATGCACCTCTTGCAACCATTCATCACTTCCTCAAGCAAATGAGCGAAGTGACTTCATTTTATCAACTTGTTGACCCTGATAATCTCGCTGCAACTGCATGAAAAATCGTGCAGTGGGATTGAAAAGAAGTGGGTTGGTCACTAGCATAGTAGTTGTAGTCACGGTGGCCTTGGTGCCTTCCGTACTTGCGCCCCCTTCTTCCTTCTTGCCCTTGCTAGCTGTAATCACCATGTTGGGCCCTCCTCCCTATACATCCGCGTAATAAGGTGCGTAGTAGTTTCGCCATGCCAAAATCTCTGTGGAATAGAGAAGCTCAAATTCTCCATAGTCTAACAATGGTGCCCCTTCAAGGCATCCAAAAAAAGCCCTCCATACCATGTATAGGTTAAAACTGGCATTGCGTGATTTTTGGAGCTCACACCATATGGTCAATTCCCTCCTGAAATCATCAACTTCCATGATGCCCGTAGCACCCAAGAACCGCCGTACTCTACGGTCGATACCTCCGTATGGTGTAGCCATAATTATCGTCCCAAACGAAAATGGACTCAATGTGAGGGAGCTTTACCCCGTGGTTTACCTCAGTGGTTTGATAAATCTCTACCTTTGTCACTTGTGGTGTCTTCCACTCACTCTACTTGATCCTCATTAGGCTCTGATTTTGTTTCACTCGGAATTCTTATACCAACAAAGGGCCGTTGACTCCTAGGCCCCACTGATACAAATCCACCAATTACCAATGGTTCAGGAATGGTGTTGCTAGCAAATGGCACTCCGCTTCAAGTGTAGCCCGGTTGCCGCAGTGAATCCAGTTCTACAAATAGTATTGCCATGCCTCGAGCTGACCTTGGCTGGCATCAAAATAATTGGTACGTGGCACCTTATAGTCAAAGAAGCTCAATGTTAGTGAATTCCAAACACTAGAGGCTCTCTCCAACCACCAACCTTGTTTCCACTGCCAAGTTGTGTGAAACAAATAGCCTTGAGCTTGAAATTCTGTAACAATTAAGGAAATTGTTGATAGTTCAATGGACCCCAAGAATGTGTGCCTCACGACTTCTTGTCATTGGACTTTGTTTCTCAATACAACGGAAACATGTAGAATTACCAAATCTACCACCTCCACCCTTCCCCTAGCTCAACACAAGGGCACTTTGATCACGGGTCTCGCCAACCGCCATTCACAAATAATGCAAGCCCCGCCTTGTTGAGTCCAAAATCTCACAGCTTTGGCACTCATCTTGGTGCCAGGCAATCTCTAGGGTTGGACTCCAATGCGGTCTCGTGCCAAACGAGACAATACAAATGGTAGAAGTACTTCTTCTATTTGATATTGTCTAGCCCTTTGGTTTGTTGATACTACTTGCAAGCCTTGGAATGAGTCAAGTAATCTCTTGATGTCATTTTCACTCAAACTGGTTTGAGTGTTGTGATCTTTGATCGAATTAGTAGCCAATTGCCCAAAGTTCTCAATGACTCCTTTGCCCTTGTCCATGACAAAGTTGTATGGTCTGGCACATCATTGCAAGATCAAACGTACTCAAAGAAAATGGTGAAAAACACATTCATAATGAAGTGCTAGATCATATAAGTAATAATATATTAACTTACATAGTCACATATAAGAAAGGTGTTTGGCACACACTGCCAACTCCACCATAAATAGAACTGATAAACTATCTAGATCTAATAAACACATCCACACAAAATTAACTAATGGTATCGTACTAACATGAACACTATACCTACCACATAGAGAGATCAACTCACAAACCTTACATGCGGTCCCAGAAGATCTCATATTCCCCCACTCCACTAATTCCATTCAGTATCACACGTATTATGCTGGCAAGATAACAGAATCGCAAGAACGTAGCAGCGGGTCTGGATACTATCCTAAGCGCATGTACTAGGTGGGTGTACTGCTGTAGCACTTGTGGTGGGCTCTAACGGAGCACAATCATCATTTTGTGCATCCGCCTGAGATTTGGTAGTGACCATAGGTAGGGTAGAGGCTCCAGTCTCCAACAAAGCATAAGGAATTACAAAAATTGTGCACCTCCCACGATACAAAGGTCTGTAACTCTAAACCTCAAAATGCATCCAAAACCTCCTCCCACGTAACTCCTAAACCCTATATCTAACTCAGGGTCAAAGTTTAAAATTGTTTTCTGTTTTTTTGTTTTTTTTTTTTAAAAATCCAAGGCTTAAACGCCCTGTGTACAGGCAGCCAAACCCAAACCCTAATCTCCCAATAGTAATATTAACTTGGACTAATCCTCAAACTGATCCAAACAATTTAGTAAGAACTAAATGAGACTAACCCTTTTGGTTGTCCGGGCCACCTCAGCCCCTTCGCTACGTAAGCACTCCCTAGCCCTTTTGCCACATCAGCACCCCCCGACTTTAGGTGCTCCTGCATAGTTGCTGTCGGAGGCCTGAATCCCTAACTACGGACTTCCTAGACATTGACACCCGCTGGCCTGTTGGAGACTGTCTCTCCGAACTTGGAGCACTCATGGCGACTGCCTGCTCTTGCACATGATGTTGCAAGTCTATGCCTATGTTCCAAGGAGCATTCTCAAGAATGCTGGATTTAACTGGCACAATAAGCAATGGCTCAATAGGTCAAATGTTCAAGGACTGGGGTGCTCCGTTGCTGCCAAGATCGATCACCTCCTGCAGTTGGCTGTTGCCGCGCTTGCTCCTCGTCTCCCACTTCTCGGAAACTTCCTATCTACAAGAATTGGACCTTCTGACACTCGCAGACAACTCACCTTCTGCACTCCTCAGTCCTCACTGCAGACATTGCATTGCTCATCACAGATAATAGATCAAATTTGCACAAATGGAATCTTCCGTCAACTGGCATTCTAAGCAATTTTTGAAAGGCCACAAAGTCACTCCTTCACCATGACTGTCACGCGAAGTTCATCAACCGTAATTCACTCATGCCTCCTCTTGGCTCCAATCTCCAAGTATACAAGACCCAAGTTTGTGGGCCATCTTATTGAAAGTTGAGATTTCAACAGCAAACAAACACTTTCAGAGTGGGGTAGGAAATTTGGCAATATTCACACGTTCTTAAATCTATTCCAATTCTACTCTACCAAGAGTCTAGGCATACAACTCCTTCAAACTTCAAGTGTCACCATCTCAAGACAATGTGCTCATTGGAACTTCATACAAGATCATGTTGAAACGTCACAGATAAACTTAAAAAATCCCTTGCTCTCACGCAACGCTCCAGCTCCTTCATACTCACGGTTCGTCCAAATTTCTAAGCAAATCCCGTTCCAAGGACTTCCCAACCACTTTGTCTCGCACCGTTCCAAGCTCCACTCTGCACCGTTGCGTTGGGCTCCACTGGTGCCACCAGTGTCCACGTCTCCCTTCGGGACCACTTGGCATTGATTTTGAAGTCTGATGTCCAATAATTATCCTTTGTATAATTGGCCACATTATTTCGTCCTAACTCTTTTCCCCCAACTTTGGGCCTCAATAATGCACCTTTTACGATATTAAGGCTTATGAATCCAAATCCATAGTCAAAATATCCCTAATCCGTGGCTATGGTGTCCAAACTTCAAACAAACTTGTAAATCCAGCACAATAAAATCATTGAAAAACACACTTCAAATGCATTAATTTTCTACAAGTTTTGAGGTGTCAAAATTGATTGTACATACACCCATGTGCACAACCCGACTTTTTTCAAATAATGAATGGTGAAAAAAAGCTTCAAAAGAAACTAGAAAAAACTCACAAAAGATTACACAAGTCAAATTTACACCATTCTTGAAGAATGAATGCATGCTAGGACGGAGTTCACGAGGCAAAGCCTCTCACTCCATCACGTGGGAGACTCAATTTGAAAAAGATGAGTCTCCAATGCTCCCTGTGGAGGTCATGGATATTTGAGGTCCCAAATGAGATGCCATTTCTCCACCATGGCCCAAGCTCGCATCCGCAGGCCAAACACGCTCCACGACACTCCAAACCACCTTCCACCACTCCTTTTGGCTCCGCAACGGCGGGCCAATGGGAAATCCAAGGTCACGCTACTTGCATGACACTATCCTTATTGGTCATGCTTTGTTTAGAGCATTCATTTGCCACATGACAAAAAGAGGGCTCATTTTGCTCAGAGACAAGAGGCGGTGAGAACAAATGTCTAGGTTCTTCAAGTACGTTTTGCGATTATCTGCAATCCCAGGCGTTAGTGGAGCATGGATGTCATTTCAGTCATCATGTTCACATGTTGTATTCTACACTACATGATACTTGAAGAGGAAGAAGAAGTTGAAGGCTTAGAGGATATCTTTGGAGAGTACCGGTGGAAACTCTTCCTATGCATAGAGACCTCACTTTTGGAGAGCTAGTGGAGGGCACTCTAGAGATAGAAAATGCAAATGCACATTTTGATTTGAGGGGAGACCTCATCGAGCACTTGTAGACCTTGAAAGGGTCTACTTTTGCAAAGAGTATTGATTTTCAACTTTTATTATTCTAGCATTGTAAAGGTTTGAAATTCCTATTTACAAACCTTTTGTATTTTTCATATCTATTATATGTTTTTCATATTTGGTATTCCATATTATCCACTTCTGTCATGTGCATTTCTAGTACAGTATACCTTTAGATATTTTTCAATATCCTACTTATTTTTAGGCTTTTATATTTTTGTTTTGGCATTCACCTAGTCTATTTTTGGCTTTCATCTATTTTTTTCTTGTCTTTCATCTATTTTTCTTTGGCATTCTCCTAGTCTTTTTTTTAGCCTTCACCTGTTTTTTTTGGAATTCACCTAATTTTTTTTGGGCTTTCAACTAACCAAAGTGGATTAAAGCATTAAGTATTGGGGATTAAGAATCTTCTTCTTCAGAAATGTCAATAATATTATAATGAGGGAATTTGCAATACTATTCATTGAAAAAGTATCCAAATACCCTTAAAAAATTAGATGAAAAAATGTTTTTCTCCATCATACAATCTTAGATGAACTCAACCATTGGGCACCAGAGCCCACACTCCACATCAATGTTATAGGATTAACCTTGAAAGAAAAGAAGCTTTGTGACTCAAACAAAAGTGTACAAAAATGAAATCAATGAAAAAGCATAGTAATGGCTTTATAGTCATAGTAGCTGAACAATACAACAAATAATCAACAATATTTATTGAAGCCCTCAAATAATCCTCCCATTGTTCCAAAATAATCTTCAGGTTTAACGAAATGTTCAGGATTAACCCCAAAGCGACATGAGACTTTTTACCACCAAATGACTCCTAGAAGCATTGCAAATATATTTATTATATTCCTAGCATCCAAGGGTTTATGAATAAATCCAACTATACAATAGAAATGAGAGCTTATATATGTATATGCTCAAAAAATTCAATCATTGGTTATGCATATCTAACCGTAGGATCTTGAAGTAGACTAGTATGAGAATGTATTATAGAAATTTCAAAAACTTTGGCCATAGAGATTGTAAAGCATTTTCATTTAAAGTGAAGAAAACAAGTTTTCTTTTCTACCTTATATGACTTGATTATTTGACTTTGAACTTTCTTAATTTAAATTTTCTACGCTATGGAGTTTGAATTTAAATTTTTATAAAATAAAGAATGCAGTTGAAGGGTTTGAAAAAATAATTTAAATAGAAAATACATAATTTTCATACTTAAAAAAATTGTTATGTAGAAATACAATTACACAAGATAGAGGGAAAAACAAAATCACTTATTAGCTTTACTTTAGATGGAATTAGAATACACTAATTAAAATGATGAGATTATTCCAACAATAAAGGTCAACCATATGAATGCTAATGTGCTTTTCTATCTCAAAAAATTATGACAAAAATTGAGACTGTAGGAATTTATCCAAAATCTACTTTATGCCCCAAAGGGACAACGGTCCTTTAGGGATTAAAACATTGAAGACTTGATTTATTGACATTGATTTGTTATGAAAGTTGATCATTTAAAGATGTATACATTTAAATTTTTTAGATTTTTAACATCTCTTAAAAAGCCAATCATTTTAAAAATCAATAAAAGAAGCATATTAATATTTAAAGACCTCATTTATATAAAAATCTATAAATTCATATTCATAAACTGACCAAAAAAAATGAAATTATGTGTGTTAAATTTATTGTATATTTAGCAATTCAAAAGTTTAGAATTTCAATATCTAAAATGATTGAATCTTTAAATTTTAAAATCAATCATTGGAAATTGAAAGTTTCAAACTTGAAATTTCTAACAGTATAGGATTTAAAATGCTAAAATAAGAAAATATTTAGTGTTTTGTGTGCTTGTATTCTAAATAAAACACTACATTAGAGTGATGAATTTTAATGTGGGAGAGTAGTAAGAAAGTACATAATATCTTTTGAACAAGTCCTATTGATTTCTTATTTCTCATTTGTTTTATTAGGGGGGGTTCCAAATACTTTGTGGTACTACAAATCTACTATAGTTCTCATAAATATTCATACACTTCAAAAATTGCCTTAACTAATCAAAAAATTAGACTTTTGCAACCAACTTTAGATATATTGAAGTATATAATACAATTGTATAAATAATTTTCTTAATTTTTTTAAAAGCTTTTTTGATTTTTTATAATTTAACCATAATTATTAATAAAATAAAGCTTTTCTATAAAACAAAAAAATTTCAAGATTTTTAAATAAGTAGGAAGATTTTTCTTAGAACTTTTGTGAAAGAATTTTTCAAATTTTAATATTTTATTGAATGAAATATTACTAACTGTAGTAGAGTCTAGATTTTTTATATTCTTTAGTATGCACTCCAAAAGTCATGAAAAGTTATATAAAAGTATTTCATATAATTTTTATTTTTTTCACAAGTTTTGATGATTTTTGGAGTGAATATAAGAAACTTAAAAATTAAAGTCATACATTAGTCACTAATATTTTTTTGAATAAAATTTAAATTATTTTGAAATTTATTCCAAAAAATTCTATATTTTTTAAATTACATATAAAATAAATAAACAAAATTAATTGTATTAAAAAATTCTCACTAATAAATTTAATGGAATTATTAAAAATTCAAAAAACATTTTAAAAGTTTTGAAAGTTTATTTCATACAAGTGTAAAACTTGTACTATAACATATTAAAATTTTGATTAATATCTCCAGTTCTTCAATTCATTATAGCAAGTTTTGTATTTGTACAAATGATTTTGAGAGACATAGTACATATTGGCTATTTATATATAAAAAAATAATACCATACACATCATATTCTTAATGTTTAAATGAAAATTAATTTTTAATTCATACCATAAACATCATACGCTTAATATTTAAATAAAAAATATCTTTAAAATTAACATTATAAACATTATACTCTTAATTTTTAAATTACAAATAATTTTTGTAAATGATACTACACATTATACATTTCATGTTTAAATATAAAATTTTAAATAGTATTGTCAAAGTAGAGTCAAATTTGTTTTGTACACCAAATATGTCATTATTGTATATAATAATATTGATTCAAGATAATCTAATATATAAAGCTAGTACTAAAATCTTTTATTCATTTGAATTTTTTCAATAATTTTCATTGTATTCATAGATAATAGATGACCAATAACCTTTACTAAATGTTGGTATTTTTTTTTCTTTTTTGATTGATTAGTCTAGTGCAAATACTATTTTTATTGACAAATGCTATTCCTAATTTGAAGTTTTTATGTAGGTCTATTTTTGGAGATTTAAATTTTTAAAGTTCTATGAACGAAATTTTCCGACCTCAAAAAAATGCGGGCTCCATTCAACGTGTAAAAATTATACCACAATTGATGGATAGCAAAATTTCCTTCATCAATATTTCCATTGTTGAACCATGTTATTATAGAGGCTTCTTTATCAACTACATTTTAATTTTGCAAATTGATTTGGAAAAAAAGGTAATTGAACATGTACCTCCAAATATTGCTTGCTATTAAATCACCCATAGTTCTCCAAGTATATTCTTTGGAATGAGATTCAGAGATAAGATGAAATTGACAAACATCTCCACACACATTAGGACCTCCATATGATCCATATCCATGGCAAATAGATAAGTAACTGCTTTGTTTTTCCTCTTTATCGCTTTTGCCTTTATAAAAATAATTTTCATAATAAACATTTAATAAAATTAATATATTGTTGTATAAAGCTTTTCTACCATATGTGGGATATATAATAAAAGAATATACTCTATTGTTAATTCATTGTAATCAAAAAGTTGATTAGAAAGAATTAAATCTCCATTTATAACTAATAAAGATTCAATGCTGGTACTTATGATGCTTTCTATTGAAAATTTATTTTTCCAAGTGTCACTATATTTAAGATGAATCCAAAAAGGATTTTCTTTATCATCATCTTTTTCTTCATTATTTATTTTTTGCTTGACTTTGTTTTTTGAATTTAATAAAGTCTTGCTGTTTTATGTATTTTGTTCATCAAGTTTGTATTCATTAGGTACATTAGAAAAACATATGTGAATAGCAACCTTTTATTCTATACCAAAATTTATTCTCTCTTTTGCAATATTGATGTATTTCAAAGGTATTTGGTATAGCACATTTTTTGCACATTATGTGATCGTTTGATAAATCTTTTAAGCAAATATCACAAATTTTGTGACAAGGATTTCTATATAAATATTGTTTTTCACTTGGATTTTGCACATTTGTAGGTTTTGATTTTAAAAATTTATCAAATTATTTTACTTCTTTTTTTGTATGAGCATGGCAAAACGTATAGTTTTAAAAAAGAATCTTTACAATTGTAATTTCCAAAAGAACAACCTTTAGCTTTTTTTACCTCCATAATCAAGTTCAAATATATTACTTTCTCTATGATATTTTACACTTATAACATGGTTTTCAAAACTTTTTGTTTTTAAATCTTCCATATTAAAAAGATAATTCTATACAACAATATCCAATAAATATATATATATATATATATATATAGAGAGAGAGAGAGAGAGAGAGAGAGAGAGAGAGAGAGAGAACATCTCTATTTAATATAATCATAACCAAAAAAAATTAAATAATAATATTTTATTTATTCATTTTCTTTCATTTATAACATTTTACAAATTATTTTATTTTATCACTGATTTTATATCTTTCATTATTTTATATTATTATATAGCTTATAATTTATAAATATTAATCTATTCTATTTAACTTTATGAAAAAGAAGGTTCATGTACTTATTACCTACAATCAAATATTGTTTTTTTGTTGATTTTCAAATATTATTGAAAGAAAATTATAAATTTTTGCTGTGTAAATATAAATAGTCTTACACTGTTGGAAAATCAAAAAATGCAAATATATAAAAACTCAAGCATTAATACGGAAGTAGAACACCATATTAAATTAACACCACTATAATAAGCTCTCTTTCTTCAAAATACTCATAAAATTTGACTTGGCAAATAATGCCAAATCAAGTTGGCAAATACAACCAAACCCTAGTTATTTGGCATTGACTAGTTACTTAACATTAAGTAGTTACTCTGGCATTAATTAGTTTATTGACCTTAACTAGTTACTTTGCATTAACTAGTTAGTTAGCATTAGTTTGCGAATATTGATTTTAATTATTTATTTATGAAAAAAAACTATTTTTTATTTAATATTTTGCTATCTTTTGTTATTCACAAGCTTTCAAAGAAAAATGGCCATCTTTTGGCTCAAATCTAATTTTAATAATCAGGCCATGTAGTGTCAAGATTTGATTCTATTTTTAATATACATCACTCGACTATTCATTACTCAATCAGACACAAGAAGTATGGGGTGAAGATTTTTGCACCCACTAATCGATCCGTAAGCTCAAGAATTAAAGGTAATAGGTACCATTCTTTAAAGTAACTTGATTTTGATTACGATAGTCAACATAGATTCAAATCGATCCATCTTTTGTTTAGGCAAATACTATTGGAGCCAATATGGGAGATTTGGACCGCCTGATCCAACCTTTTCCCAAATTCCTCAAGATATTGCCGCAACTCTTCCAACTCCATTGGAGACATGGGTCGTAAACCGGTATTGCGAGGCTCCTGTCTATCTTTGAACTCAATTTTCATCTTCGATACTCTATGGTCTAATAACTCATTAGACGCTTTCTCAATGAAAGTTTTGCGCAGATCTTTGCACCCTAACGGAATCTACTCGTCAATTGTTTCTTTGGTCAACTTTGACACTTCGATTGCATATAATTCGGCCCCCTTTGCGGAGAGACAAAAAGCTATTGCCGATACCATTGCATGCTTTGGCATGGTCAGGACAACTCAACTTGACGTTTTGCGTAGTTCACCTAAGTGGTCAAGCCTTGATTCATCGAGGCTTGGACGGATGTACTCATCCACTTCCTCGGTTTGATTTTGGGATCAAAAATGGCCAAATTGGACATCACTTCTGTTGTCCCTAGCAAGCGTAGGTCTTTGCGTCCTTTTTTGTTTCAATTTGTTGTTGCTTCTTGGATCTCTGGCAGTTGTGATATGCAAGCTCTTTGGCAATATGTTGACTCAAATCTAACTTCCTTCTAAGATCACCAAATAAATGGTCATGACACACAAGCCACAGTGTCCCTAAGATACAAGGATAGCATCCTGTATTTGTGATATTGGCCACCAATAACCTATGGCTTCATGGGTGATGAGTCTGGAATTGATCATCCGTCCATCAGTATTTCAAACCTCTCGTGGAATCGCCTTACGCTTCACCTTTGCTCTACATTTCCAAGCAAAATTTGTATACATGAACACCCCGGTCGCCTCGGAGTCAACAAAGGTGACCGCTACCAAGGAATTGATTTGTACTCTTAACGTCAGATGCACCTCGGGATTGGTAGTGGCATGTACACCGCCGACTCATTTGAATGCTCATGAAATTCCCCACACTCGTCAATCATTTTCCACTTTGGAATTGTAACAGGTGTAGTTTGAAGCATGCCCGGGTACTAACTCAAAGATTTCAGTCCCGGGCTCCATCTATTCCCAATTCAATAGTCCCTTCTTCCTCCAAAGCAACTAGTGACAATGATTTGGAGGAATTTGTTGGAGACTAGGACCAAATGTGCTCTGGTTTTCTACAACCCCAGCACTTTCCTTGTAGTTGATATTCCAGGCGCTCGTCGGTTGTTTTTGCCAATGCCGTTGATTTTCTACAAATGGCATCAATTTCCATCAAGGTAGGTCTTGAGGTGCCGGAGATAGCTTAGAATTGTCCAACTTGATCCCTTGACTTAGAAAGGGGGATCAAAAGACGTCGATTTTGGCGCTGTAACCATAACAACTCATCAATTCTTGAAGCCATTGCCATCCATTCTTGAAGCCCATGCGCCTGGGTTTCCGCCGTGGCGATTGAATTCAAGACATCTTTTTTGAGCCCTCCTTGAAATCATGCCACTAAGCTTGACTCATTCCAATCAACTTGTGCCATACAATCGATAAACATTGAGATATACGTTGCTATTGATCCCATTTGCTTCATCTTGCCGAGGCAATCCTCTGCATTACTCTTTTGTCCGATGCCACTATATACGGCAATAATCACTTCTCAAAAACCACCATAATCAATCAATAACTCATGCGGACGTCCTTTGTCCAAAGCTTGGAGAATTGGCATTGTCCAATTCTATGTTGCCTCCGTCATATAGGAAAGTGCAAAAGCAACTTCATCCTCATCACAACAGTAGGTGTGTGGCTTACCCCGAAATACAAGTCGAAGCTAAGCAAACCACTTATACACCTCTCCACCCTTTTTGCTTCAAAATTTCTTGGGCTTTGCTACCTTCAATTCTTGACCGTCAAAGTCTATGTCAAGAGATTTGTCCATCTCAGTCTACCGTTGGTACAACCACCGACGGAGACATAGGTGATGGATTGATTAACGCACATTCTCAATCTATTGCACAATATGTGGGATGGCTGATTGAAATACTGATTGAACCTACTGTTGAATGAACGCGGCCTACTCCGACCCCATCTATTCTAGCATTGACGTCCTTGAGTTTGTAGCATACCCCTCTTGATCCATTCTAAACTTGGAGCAATTATTATTTTCTTAAATAATTACCAACCAGCATCTTGCTAGTGTCAATCCCCCGCAAGCATTCATGTTGCACACCAAAAATCTTTCAATACTTGGCTCTCTACACTATAAGAAAGCCATGTTTTTCAGGATGTTTTCACTATTTTTTGAAACGCGTTTTTGTGGCCATTACAGTTGACAACCCATGTTTTAATGTCAACAATAATGTTCAATAAAACATCTTGATGTTTTATTGAACATTATTGTTGACATTAAAACATGGGTTGTCAACTATATCGTCCACAAAAATGCGTTCCAAAAAATAGTAGAAACATCCTAAAAAACACGGATTTCTTATGGAGAAGGTGGAATGGAAAAGGTGTTGCATTAGAAGAGATTTGAGGCCTCTAAGAGTCTACGAGTTATCCTACATTCCCAAACTACAGGAATGCAAGATAATTACTGGCTGATGTGGCCGAGAGTGTGCCATGTCATTTTTGAAAAAAAAAAAAAAATTGGCTTCAAATGATATTTGGGAGGGGTGGAAAAAAATTCTTGACAACCCATACCAATTGTTTGCAAAATCAGGCTAGATTTGGGAACGGGCTTGAGACGGCCCTCCAATGTCCTCCAATCTCTCCTAATGGGTTCACCTTATCAGTTGTAAGAGCGACCCTAGGGCAGGGTGCCAAAGAGCCGAACACGGGCAGTGGGTGAGCCCTGGCTTCATTTTCTTCTCCACAGCTGACGCGCCAAATTGGAAAAAATGCCCAGCCGCGCCAGAATTTGAAGAATACATGGGGAAATGGTGAGCTTTGGGCATGGCTTGCCAAAGGCTCTGACTACTTTTTCAACCCAATTCCGAAGTACTGACAGTCCTTCTCACCCCATCTTCAAGGCACATACCCCATTTGACCCTCAAATTTTTTTCACAGGCAATTTAAACCTCAATAAAGTTTCCTTTATTTGTGTGAAAAAACTAAAAAAAGGCATTTTCCAACTAGAATAAAGTTTCCTTTATTTGTATCTAGAAATTTGGGAGAAATGCTTATTCACCTTTGTTGAGTTGTAAGAAAGAATAGAAGCTTACTATATACACATGGGGTGGTAGGAGGTAGAGCAATCCATGTAGGATAAGTAATTAGAAGGAGCTCAACCACTCATAGTCATAGTTTTTTCCAAATTAGGAATTGTGTTAGAATTAAAATTTTAGACCTCATTTAGGCATAGTAGAATAGCTTTTTCCAAAAAACTTTGAACTAAGAAAAGTTGGTAAATCAAGATAAACTTCATCTCCAAAAATCCGTTTGAGATTTTGAGTCTTCAGTCAAAAGTTATGGACAAATTTCTTCTGAGCATTTCTACAAGTGTCAAAAAAATTTCCCTTCTAATCCTCTTTTGAAATTTGTCCATAACTTTTGATTGGAGTAATGAAATCACAAAAGGATTTTTGGAGGTGAAATTTGTCTTGATTTCACATCTTTTATTAGTTCAAAGTTTTTTGGAAAAAATTATTCTATTATGCCTAATGAGGCATGAAATTCTACTTTTAACACAATTCATAATTTTGAATAACTATGAGTGGTGGAGCTCCTACTACATCTAATTTACTAATCCCACATTGTTTGTTCTACCTCCTACCTCCCCATGTGTATACAGTGAGCTAATCTTCTTCCTTACAAACTCAAAATAAGTTGGAAGTGCTTTTGAAACAATGTGAGGGAGTGCTTATTAATGTATGGAAGTTAAAATTTTGTAAGTTTTATATCAAAACCAAATTCTTTACAATAATATCCATTTGGTGTGCTTGCTTGGCGTGTTAGCAGTGGGGCAGAGCAAGAACGGCGAAGCTCCACTTTCCAAATCCACACGCCAAAGTCACCCTTGGCGCCCCTCTTTGGTGAGTCTGCTGTAGGGTTGCCCTTAGGAATGATGCTTCAATGTCAGATAGACAATGCACTCTTTACATCGGAAACACCTTTTGGAATCAATATGGAATCAGGAAAAAAGTCCAGTGCTTCTTTCCAAGTAAACAGTCACAATATGAAAATTAGAAGCATTCCCTTCTTCCATAGGCAACTTGGAAGAGCAATGCAACTGTACTAAGCTTAAAGTCTCTGACTGTGACTGCAGAGATTGATCGAGGAAATTAACTACAGAGATCTTTCTAATGCATAGGCCGACTCTGGCGTAACCATTGGTTGACTGTGACATCATGCCACTTGTGTTGTACTTGGGATGGGTTCAAGTCCAGCAGTGCGGAGTGCCTTGTACGGCACTACCTTCCACTTCAAGGGAAAAATGAGGGTCATGAGAGTTAACCCCTAAAGGACCAACATGTGTTTTTTGGCAACATAGAAATTTTGGGCCAGTACATGTGATTGGAGATTTGCATATTTTGGGCTGAAATTTTTATAAAGGTGGGGACGAGGAATATCTTTCATATGCACCAAATTTCATGACATTTGAAAATACAAGTCAAAAGTTATGGCCTAATATATTACTTTTTTTTGTCACCGAGCAGTCCGGGCAGATAAAAATAATATCACTTTTTTCAAAAATAAAAATTTGAAACTGGTTTATTAGATTTATATATACGTGGAAAGCTTTGAATCATTCCATTTTGATCAATGAATCAAATGTTACAAGGATTTTTAGTTTGCGGGCAGTTATGGATTGTCTGTTCTAAAATAAAACTTGAAGTCGTTTATTTCACTCAATTTTCAATATTTTTCAAAAAAAATAAAATTGTAGGATGTAGATTGTTTATTACACCATTGCAACCATTGGAATTGGCATTTTTCAATTCTATAATTAACTTCTTAACAATTTAGTGTTTTGAACCATTCTCTACTTCTTTCTACTTACTATTTTTTTCCTATATGTTGTACAATTCCAAATAATTTGAAATTTTCAAGTATGTAGCCAACTTGCTCTGAAGAATGAATTCAAAGAAGCACACCCATTTTAGATTTTTTTTCATAATAATCTGACCTAATAAAGTGCAGCTGTCCGATTTTTTGCAAGGCCAATAAAAGGACTTTTACCACTTCAAACGCTAATATCTTCCAATCTACACGATGGAAATTTCTGAAATTTTTTCCACACATTCCCAAAGTAGAGTACTACAAGATCCTATGGAGTTACATGTGTCCAAAAATGATATTTTTCAAAAATTTGGTACTTGTGCTAGAAATGGTAGTTTTGGAGCATTTTTGGTGAGAACATAGTCAAGGAACTTTAGGCTTTAATATCTTATAAGTAGGTCAAAGTAGCACTGCTGAATCTATGGCAGGGGAAAATCCTCAAAATGCATCTCTAGATACATAATACAGTACCCTACTTGGGGTCTGATTCGTTAGGCCACATACAAAATCATTTTTTTTGGTTGAATTTCCATTCCCTAACTCAATTTTGAGTTTTTAGTAGTTTGTTTTACAAGGTTTGGAATACTTCGTGACCTTTAGCAATACTCAGGGCTTTAGTTGCATTCAAGACTTCGGCCTCATGGTTTTTTTGAGGATTAAGATAATTTTCATTAACATTTTTTACAATGTTCAATTATGCCACATTATAATTTCTGAAAATTTTATTAGATGGCATATTTAATTACATTTTGAAACATTTTAACAAATCTGACCCTAGCATAGGGTACTAATAATTAAATAATCATTCCACTTCACCCTCCTGCCTTATTATTTTACACATTTGCGTGCGCTCAAATCCTTGAATTACACCCGTTTGACTTCTGCAAAGCATGTAAGCTGATGCTGTGAGAACACATGGGTGTCTGCCCAGTGCAATTTCACTTTGCAACTCAGTTGCACAGTAACTTAACCAGAACCTCATGCACACAAAATTGGTGCAATGAGATGTTTGTTTCCACATTTTTTTTCAGACAAGCATCAAATTATGGCGACCTAGAATTTGATTCAAATAATCCACATGCACCAGAACGGAAGATTGCTCGTGATTTGGAGTACAGGTATCGCACGAAAACGACCGTTGTATAAAAAGGTATTTGGCCTTGACCAAAAGCACTTCCACTGAAAATGATCACCGTGAGAATTTTGCCAGTCTTCTAAACATCGGTGCTCGTGCCACATTTCTACGTCACCACTTAATCTCTGTGACTACCCGTAGTGTACTAAAGGACACCCAAGGAGGTTATACGTTACACAATTAGGGTTACTTACACGTTACACCTTACACGTTACTTTTAGGGGTAATTTGTTGGATTCAAATGAATTTGATTACTTACACGTTACACGTTACATTTAGGGTTACACGTTTAGGGTTACACACAGACGTTACACATTACGTTTAGGGTTACATGTTACACGTTACACGTTTAGGGTTTAGGGCGTTAGGGTACACGGATGGATGATGTCTACTGGTTCGGTACTTAATCTGGACATCAGAGACTCCCCTTTGCTGTCGTGACGTAAAGATTGCTGCGAAAGTTGTCAAGTAGGACCGCCTCACTCGTCTATAGTTGCTTTGTTCTAGCAAAGCATGTTTCGAACACAAGATTCCTCTCCCAAGATCAAACTGTTAAATTGGTCTCTTTCTTCAGTTCAGGTCTCCAAATAGCTTTCCTCATTATGCATAAAGCAAATAGGTAGAACGAAAGTTATTTGTTTGATCATCATCAGAAAGACGGACAAAACAAATATTGAACTCAGAAACGGCAGAGATAATTATCTCATTAACCGCCATCCAAGTGCCTGATTCTATAACAATACAACTGATTTGAATTCAGAAAGAACGCAGCATATTTGACATCATAAAAGTCAGTCAAATCGATGAAGAAAATGTGGTTCTCATCATTATTCAGTAAAAAGTGACCTAACCCATGAGTAGCATAGGAATGTTATTATATTTCCACATGAAAATTCGGAGAGCGGCCCAAGATTACAATCATGGAAACCAAACCATCGTAGACGAAGAACAAACAACAAGAACATCGCTAACGAAGACTTCGCAAGACTGAGTAGGAACATTTGACACCAAAGCCACAGAAGGAACTCCGGATTGGTAAGATCTGCCTCGGCTTCATCTAGCATTCTTATTTAACGCCATAAGCATAGTTTGAGCTCCAAACCCTCAAAAGAGAGTCTGACGCTCAATCACCTCGGGCTCTAGTAAAGAGTGCATACGACAAACATCGCAATAGTGCTCAGAAACTGATAACAAAGATTCGGCACAGACAGCTTACTGCCCTTAGATGTCCAGACATAAACTGTTGATCCTCATCATCGCACAGTCGAACCCTATTTCAACATGTCAACAAACCAAAGTACCAAAGCCAACTAAACAACGTAAGCATCGGCATCGCGAGGGCCTCATAGAACAGAGGCGTTTCCTAGGCGCCTCTACTCTTGTGCTTTCGCTTCAGAAACGGACCCGTCGGCATGGAATGACTAACGATCAGCTATTGAAGCATCTGGGCAATAGAAAACAGAAGATTCGCAGAGCAAAAATGGGTCTTGGAAACTTCGACGAGATCACAGATTGCGGAAAAGCAAGACATGGAATCGATTGAGAGGAGTGCGACTATACATGCAAGGTGTGACCGTTGCGGACAGCGGTCATGGCGGCCGCTATCATGCTCAACTGACCAAAGACACCTGCGAACTAGAATTAGGGCTTGGAGTTAGGGCTAGTTAGGGTTTAATAGGTCAAATTCTGCAATGTTGGATGATTTTCGTATGTTATTTGGATGATTCAAGCAGACTTCTGGGTATACGGTACCCCAAGAGTATCCCCTGATCTTGAACAATTCGACAAGCCAAGTTGTAAGAGCATCCACAATGACAATGAGCAATGAGGCAAAAAGAGTAAACCGAGGTTTTCTTGTTTCAATCCCCACTTTTGGAAAAATCCAGAGTCATTGATTTCATTTTTCTTAAATTTCCTCCCTCTCCAAAGCCGTCGATCTTCTGAAATACCAAAGCCGTTGATGTCCGTGGAACAAATAATCTTGGCCATCCAAATATAAATACAAAACGCATGTATAAAATATGAATACAAATATAAATTTAGAATTTCAATTACGGTATATAGATATGAATATGGTTTTAGAATACGGTTATAGTTATGTTTTCACAAGATTTAATACAAATGCATCCCATATCGATTGCAGGTCCTGAAATTGTACATGAATACAATTGTGCTCAAATTGGGTTTATCACAATGCGATCAAACTTTTGGATGTAAAAGTTACAACTACTGTACTTGGAGGTCACCTTCGACATTCTTTTGCAGAATATTTAATTAAAATCAGGATAGGTGGTTCGGCGGTTCATTTTCTATTATTAAATTATTTGGCAATTATTAAATGTTTCAACTTGATTTTCGACAACCTTTCAATAATTTGAAAAGTTTTATAAAGATTTCTTCACTCCATATTGTATTCAAGTGGTAGTCATGGCTGGGCTTTTAATAAACTCATTACCTTTCATAATGACAGTAAAGAATACCAACACAAGTCTCTTGTCCTTGCTTTGCTATTAAATTAAAGGAATGAATTTGAATTCCGCAGTATTCAATGGGCATGTATTGGCAAAAAGTTGCATTGGTATCTTTTCTAGCATTTTGACTTTCTTTACACTTAACTCATAAAGGACCGTTTGTCCCCTCAGGGGACAAATCAAGTCCGGGCAGGTTCCTGCTGCTTCAATTTTTAGTAATATTTTTTGGAATTTTCTGAGGTCCTATATTTTTGCAAGAGCTTTGTGAATATATAACTTTTATTTTAATTGATGCCCGGAAGCAAAAGTTATGGCACAATGAGCAAAATTGGAGTTCGTCGGGCAGCCCCCAAAAAATCACAAAAAGTCAAAATACTTTTTTTCAATTTTTTTTCAAAGATTATATTTTTGTCCACATGTGAAGCTTTGTTTCATTCAATTTGGACTAATAATGAGAAAGTTATGGACAATCTTAGTTTTTCGGGCAATCTAAGCATCTTCTTGAAAAAATAACTTGTAGAATTCGTTTTTGAATGCAATTTTTAGAATTTTTCAAAAAAAATTGTTAGACAAGGTTAAATATTCTTGCTAGAACAATCCCATAGTTGGAATTATTGTGATTCAGTTCCATCTAAAAGCTATTAACATTTTAGTTTTTTCTTCAATCTTGAACCCACTTCTATTTGACAATTTTTTAATGAATGAAATTAAGTGCTTTTTATCCTAAATTTTTTTGGGAGATTTTCAACTCAAATAATTAACATAAATAAGTAGAAAATCAAAGTTGATCTTGCAAAAATTTTGAACTAAAAAGATTCAAAGCCAAAAAATCTAGTCAAGCAAGGTGCAAAAAAACTTGTTTTCTTCACTTTAAATGCATTTATCTTGCAGTCTACATGGTCAAAGCTTCTGAAATTTCTTCCATATATTCATATACTAGTCAAGTATAAGACTTTACGGTTGGATATGCAAGAAAAAACAATCTTTAAAGCTCTTTTCTCTTTGCAATAGAAATGACAGTTTTGAGTGGTTTTTGATAAGAAAATCACCTTGGTCCTTTAGGGGTTAAATTTCATTGGATTTGGCAAAGTGACTTGTTAATTTACAAAATCATTCGACTTTGAAATTTTTAGTTATTTTTTGCCGAAGCTGACCTCAAGCTACGGTAGTAGAAAACTTACATGTGTATCTCTTTTAAAAAAATTGTAAAAGTTCAACAATAAATGGGAGAGTGCCACGTATACCTGGTTTTGAAAATCATGTAACTTTTTTTCTAAAATTGACACCTCTACACAATGTGCTCTAAAAAAGCAGTAATTTCTTCTTCTATTAAAGAGCATCCACTATGCAACCAACATATTGGCCTTCTTTAAGCAATGAAAACATCCAAAAGCGTCCCCATTCCCATTCATCCACACTAGATTTCCTTTGAAGTATCCCTAGACTTTCATTAAAATGTCCCTGAAAAGTGTCAAAAAACTATTTTTTTACTTATTAACTGCTATTAGTTGAATGTTGGTTTTGTCAAATTTCTATTTTAGATCCAACTATAAAATGGTTTCAATAGTCTAGGGAGCTGCAACTTTGAAAATTCAAAGAAGTTACATGCCACATCCAAAAAGCTATTCTTTCTTTAAATTCATGATTTTCAATTGCTAATACAATAAAAATATAATTGCTTTGAAAAAGGTGCTTCCAACTATATAGATTTGCTTATTTTGACAACTTTGGATGTTTTCACTTTATATAATATTGTTAAACCCCAATGATTACACTTCCCTTTGATTAATTCCTAAAGAACCATTGTTTGTTTAGCGGACATTTGGGATTTTGGATAGGTACCTACAGGTTGAATTTTTCTTTTGATTTTTTGAAACTTTTTTTGAAAGATAGAAGAACTAATAAGCTTTGTGGGAATATATCTTTTTTTCAATTGGTGTCCGGGAACAAGAATTATGCCCGAATAAGCTCAAAACAGGGGAGAGGGGCCAACAAAAAACAATTTGCAAAAATGAAATTTATTTTTTTGAATTTTTTTTTCCAATAGATTATGTTTTGTCTATTTGGAAAGCTTTGATTCATTCCATTCAGATTTGATATGAAAAAGTTATGGACAATCTTATTTTGAGGGCACTTAGAGCATCTTCCTGAAAACTTGCCTAAAAAAATAATTTGTAGGATTCATTTCTAAATGCAATTCTTACAATTTTTTATAAAAAAAAGGCCCATGAGGTTTAGTTTTTTTGCTATTACAATCTCACCATTGGAATTAGTGCATTTTAATTGCATACAAAAGATATTAATATTTTAGATTTTCCTTCTATCTCATACCTACTTCTACTTAACAATATTTTTAATAATGAAAACTAAGTTCTTAAAACTTCTTTTTTTTTTGCTAGACTCTCGACTCAATTTTCCATTATAAAGATTTAAGGCTCAAAACTTTGTAGTGCAAAACTTTACCCCCTAAGGGACTATTTGTCCCCTTAAGGGACAATTTGGGGCTGGGCAGGTTCCTACTCTCTCAATTTTTAGGGATTTTGTTGAGATTTTTTGAAGTTGTATTTTTTTGCAAGAGCTTTGTGAATATATAATTTTTATTTTAATTGATGATTGTTAGCAAAAATTATGGCACAATAAGCAAAATGAAGTTTGGCGAATAGCACAAATAAATGACAGAAAGTCAAAATAGTTTTTTTTCAAAATTTTTTATCTCAAAGATTATATTTTTGTCTACATTTGAAGCTTTGTTTCATTCAATTTAGACTAATAATGAGAAAGTTATGGACAATCTTAGTATTTCAAGCAATCTAAGCATCTTCTTGAAAAAATAACTTGTAGAATTCATTTTTGAATGCAATTTTTAGAATTTTTCAAAAAAAACTGTTAAACAAGGTTAAAATTTTCTTGCTAGAACAATCTCACCATTGGGATTATTGGAATTCATTTCCATCTAAAAGCTATTAACAATTTAGTTTTTTCTTCAATCTTGAACCCACTTCTATTTAACAATTTTTTAATGAGTGAAAATTAAGTGCTTTTTTTCCTAAATATTTTTGGTAGATTCTCAACTCAACTACTAAATATAAATAAGTAGAAAATCAAAATCAATAGTGCAAAAATTTTGAACTAAAAAGATTTATAGCCAAAAAATCTAGTCAAGCAAGGTACCAAAAAATTTGTTTTCTTCACTTTAAATGCATATATCTTAAAATCTACACGGTCAAAATTTCTGAAATTTCTTCCATTTATTCATATACTAGTCAAATATAAGATCTTATGGTTGATAATGCAAAAAAAACAATTTTTAAAGTTCTTTTCTCTTTGCAATAGAACTAATAGTTTTGAGTGGCTGTGATAGGAAAAGCACCTCGGTCCTTAAGGAATAAAGTTAAAAATGTTCAAAGTCAAAAAATTTAGTCCCACAATGTGCTCAAAAACTTGTTTTTTCACTTTAAACGCAGATATCTTGCAATCAATGTGGTCAAGAATTATGGAATTTTTCCACACATTGTCATACGAGTTAGGTATAGGATCCTCCTATAGATAGATGTGCAAAAAAAACATTTTCCAATCCTTTTTATTCTTTGCTTTAGAAATGACAGTTTTGAGTGTTTTCAAGCAGAAAATTGGCCTTGGCCCTTTCCGAGGTACATTTTCTATGGTTTTTTAATTGATAATTTCTCATTGGTCAAAGAATCTATGTTGGGGACTATTGTAGCCAATGTGATAGAGGTTGCCTAGGATTTGATGGAATCATTACGGGACAACATATAAATTAGTTAATTATGTTATGTGTAGCTATCTTTTTATTAGTTTATAACTAGAATTTGCGATTTGTACCATTGGAAGCGCATTCAAAAGTATCTTAAAAAGATACAAAAAAGAAAATTTTAAATTTAAATTTAAATTTAAAAAAAACTTGAATTAGTTGGACTTTGGATGACTAAGATAAAAAGTACTTCACAATGGAGGTAAAAAAACAAAAAATATAGAGGCCTTCACAAATCAAGCGAAATTCACCTAGAATACAACAATTTGCAATAATTTAGAAGGATTTTGCTTGATCTATCAAGGCCTCTATGTTTTTAGTCTTATTGTGAAGGGTTTTATCTTGATCATCCAAAGTCCAATTTTAAGATTTTAATGTCAATTCAAGGTACTTTTTAATGGACTTCCAATGATATAAATTTTGAATTTTAATTATAAACAAATAAAAAAGGTATAACTCTAGAAAGCGTACCCTTACATAGTATATGTTCTAATAAAACAAACTTTGTACCAATAAAACAAGGGAATTGGCATGCCATTTGTATGATTTTCTTTTCTTAGACATAATCTACCATACACATATTTTAATTATAAAATTCAAACAGTGCATAAATACAAATCATGCTTCAATATAGGATAATATAAAAGTTGTAAATGTCAAAGTTGGAAGAATTTCATATCTTTGACATTCATTTTCATTGTTATAACTTGAATTAATTACTCAAACTTCCATAGCTCCCAATCCGTTTGCATTAAATAAAACTTACCTGTTCAAAATGAGAAACTATATATACATAAAGCACATACAACATCATGTGTTCATATATAGATATGAAAAACTAAATTCCAAAAACCAAATTGAAAACCCCATGAAATCACAATCAACAAGAAGCAAGATTATATCTTAGCTTGCTTATTTCAAAATGAAGCTTACTTTATTTTATATAAAGAAATATATATTTAGATTTATTAGGAATAATATACAATTCTCTTCTTGCAAAGTCTACTATCTCCAATAAGACCAATTTTGATCCTTCATGGCTTATCACTTTAGAAAATTAGAAGTTTACTAAAGGACCAACATGTTTAGAAGCTCAAAACTACTTCAAAATACTCATGTCTAAGCACGGTAAAAATCTTCATCAATATTTATATTTTAACAAACCCAATTGTAGGATCCTTTGATTAACTTGTTCAAGTACATTATCCCAGAGTTTTAGAATAAATCCTCACCAATTGCAAGTTCAATGTGCCTAAACTTCAAAATAAAGGCATTACAAGCTCTTCCAAAAGGTGAGGTTTGTTTTTCAAAAATTTTAGAAAAAAACAAGTATATCCTATAATTCTTGCATTTTTGTCAATATATTGGAAAATGGGTTGAAGAAATATGTAAAAAGTTTTATTAAAAAATAATTTCATATTCATCTTTGAAAAAAATGTAATGTGGAAGGTAATACTAAATGAAAGAAACACTAATTTCCTAATAAATTTTACAGTAAATTAAGAACCATTAACTCCAATAGTAAGATTGTACTTGTAAAAATTTATTACCATTTATTTTTATTTTTATTTGAAAATTCTCAAAATTGAGAGCAAAAGACAACTTTATATGTTTTTTCTACCTTCGTTGCCCACAGAATAAAACTCCTCATAATTTTTACTTCATTACTCAAAATTGAATGGTTCAATTTTTTTAAGTAGGTATTACTATATAAAATTGCAAAAAAATAATTCCTAGTTTTTAGAATATAATTTTTAATGCCCAGTTTGACATTGAAATATGACAAGATGAAACAAAGCTTCATATATAGATTATAATAGATAATATCCTAGCTAAAAAGTTCATGCAAAACTTCCAAACTTGAAATCAATAGATGCTGCCCCCACGTTCTCAAATAGCCCCAAATGGGCTCCTTGGTTCTTTAGGGATCCTAAACTCAATGGATTAGTTTAGATTCATGATAATCTAGCCCCTTTGCATCATTGCATAGTGAAACCTCATGACAGAAACCATACAATTGGTGTCTACAACATATACAAATTTTTCACTTGAGAACTAAACTTTTGGAGGTAAATAAGAAATGAAATCTTATTATTTAATGTAGTGTCTTGTACATTCACATAATAGTTCAAAAATTATATACTATATAACTCACTTATTGCAATTTCAAATCTTCAACTAAAAAGTAGTAGTTTCAAATTGAAATTGATATGCAAATTATTGCCAAACGTGATAGCAAGACCAAAAAACGTGAAAAGCATAAACCTTATAAATTTTATTAAATGAAGTCATACTGAATTTCATATCTATTTCATTTGATCTTATTTCCTTAAGGAATGGATTGGGAATGATTCTAGTATGAACCTTTTAAGGAGTTCACAATCAACTAGCATTAGATTTTCAAGTTTGCAAATAATCTAATGCCATATAGTCTGCTTCACTTTATATTTCATACACCTTTCAAAGTTTTATGGCCTCATCCACTATCAATTTATAAATCTTTTATTCAATACATCCAATGAATAAATTGTTTAATCTTTAAAGGACTGAGGGACTTGGTTGGGTTTTTTGAGAATTTAAATTCTATTGTCTTCACAAACTTATTAAATTTTTGGGATGAAACTTTTGATAGCTCTTAAGCATTATACTTTATGTAAAAATCTCCATCTATCTTTACTCGAATAAGTATTGCAAAAATCATTTAATTTCAATAACAACATTGCAAGATGGAATTGAATTCTAAATATAAATTAATTATTTAATTTGGTTGAAAAGATTGACGGACTTATAAAAGCCTTTAAATTTCATTTTATAATTGTAAGATAAAAGTTATGAGGAGTTTTAATAAAAACATAAGATATTTATTTCTAAATAGAATATTTTTTCCATTGGGATTGACAATCATTAGGGGAGATTTGAGAGCATTGGAAGGTCGTTTTAGGCCCGTTTACAAATTTGGCCAGATTTATGAACAGTCGGAACAGACTGTCAAAAAATTTAAAATAAACAAAATAAAAATTCTGTCCCAAATATTGTTTTAGGCCAATTTTTTTTTTTTTAATTTTATTTATTTTTTCAAAAATGACATGACACTCTTCATCAACGACATCAGCCAACAGCTTTCCTACGTTCCCATAGTCTGGGAATTCAAGATAACTCACAGTCTTTTAGAGGCCCCAAATCTCTTCTAATGTTTCACTTTTTTGTCAAAGTTATTAGCAATTTGTTTTTTTACTACCTTTTGCTTAATAATGTTTATTTGTTAAATATTTAGAACATTATCCAACACATTGGCTAAGACATTTAAGATACAAGACATACAAGCTTTTTGTAAAAACATTGGAAAAAAATATTTCACCTTTAAAGAAGGCTTTAAAAATCTAGTTTTTGAAGTTTAGGGACCTTAATCTTGCAATTGACAGGGAGATGAATCTCAAAATTGTGGAAGGATGTACTTGAAAAAATTAAATAAAAGATTCTATGATTGGATTTATATGATTCTATGATTAGATTTAAGATTTAGTCTTCCTCCAGGTACAAATATTTTAAAGCAATTTAGGTCCTCTAATCACTAGAAACCTTAAAGGGTTAATAAATTAGATCTATAGGCATTCTATTAATTTAAATTTTTAGGATATTAAATACACTTTTTTGTAGAAGGTTGTTAAAAAAAACAATACCAAAGTAAGAATTCAACTTAAAGGATATCTTGAGTATCTCAATGTCAATTAGTCTTTGTTTATTTCTTTTTGTATCTAAGTTGTAATTTATAAATATATAACTTAAGAATGAAAGAGTTCATCTCTAGTTTAGTATTTGCTTAAAATCATTGATATACAATATTTACTTTAATTTAAGATTTAAAATCTTTATAAATTTACAATTAATTCTTTTTGAATGTTTTTAGTTGTATAAAGTAAAGTAATAAAAAATTGTCAACATTACTTTTCAACCAAAAATAGAAGTACATATTGACTCTTGGCTCTTAAAAATCAAAGAAAAAAATGAAGAAGAAAAGTTGATTTTGCCCCCCTTAATATAGGAATATGAGTATAAATATGAATATGAACACATATATGGTATTCATCTATGTGTGTATTTGAATACAAGTATAGATACAACATACATATGGTGAATTATTCTACATCTCTTGTTAATAAATATATGATTTCTGGATTATTTAGAGAACTTTTCACAAGTACATCTTCATTATTAAAAAAAATCAACCATGAATTAACAATTAATATGACTTCTCTATATTTCAATTACACAAAATGAGATGCATGGAGTATTAAAGCAAATGAGTAATTGTGATAATTGAAATCAATTGGAATAGTATGTTTTAGCACATGAGTGCCTATATGCTCAAATACATCACTCCACCATATCACAAAGCCACATTTTACTCTAAAAATTATTTTGGACTACAAATTTTGCCTTTTCTTCAAAAATTCAATCTATTATAAATATAGATTCATAGAATATAAAATAGATTCATAGAATTAAAATTGAAGATATTGACGTAAACTGTGAATCTACCAAAATATTTTTTTAAGTTGAATATTATTAAAACTTCTTTAAAAACATATACTAAAAATAAAATGTATAATTTATGAAAGAAATATTATTTGCAATGTTATATTATTTAAAAGAAACATGTTCATTTATAATCTATTGTTGGTGAATTTTCTATTTTCTATTTTCTATTCAACAAATCCATTTGGTATCTAGACACTATTTGAGCTTTAGCACTAAAAACCTAGTACACATTATGTGTATAAATGACACTTTAAAATAATATACAACTATCCATCTTTGATTATTTACACAACATTGATGGTTAAAAAGGTTATTGAATTCCTTCTAATGACAATCATTGAATGATCATTGAATTATAGCATTAAAAGATGTAAATTTAAATAAACTTTCATTTTGAATTTAAAAAAATAACATATGAATAATGAAATCATAAAATCACATAATTTAATTCAAATAATTGAAGATATGCTAATAAATTCAAATTGCATTATTGTCTTGGAATTTTATTTATTTATTTGAGAAAAGATACAAGGCTATAACAACTCGTATGAATCTTGTTTAGAAGAAATTCAAAAAACATAATGCTAATAGATAAGGTAAAAAAAAAGCACCCAAAACCATCAATATTAAGTAATTCAGCACAATTGGAGGCAACTTTTCCTAAAATTAAACTTTTGGTAGTATTGGCGAGTGAAAATCATAAATATTAAAAGTAAAAATAAAATTTGATGTAATATGTAATTTTTATGATTTTTCAAAGAAACGTCTCCCTAGACCACTAAAATTGTCACATTGGTGGACCCAAAACTAAAAATCAACAAGAATGAGCTGTCAGCAAATGAAAATGAGATATGTGTCTTTCAACTGCATCAACAATTTAGAATTAAACATTTGTAGGACACTCTAATGGATGCTTATAGATAGATTTAGTGACAATTTAGGATAAGGACGAAAATGGATGTTTCTACCTTAGATCATGTAAATTAGAATTTTCATCATTTTCCAAGATTTATTATAGAATCTGAGCCATCGGATTGTTCATATTTATTTGAAAAGCTTTCAAAGAATGAATGCAATAATGCATAAAAGCTCTTTCATCATTTTGCCCTCCGGATGGAGGTTATAGAAATTTATATTACAAAATATAGAAATATAGCTTTAAAAGATAATTAGTTTGATTTAGATTGCAATTATAGCAAAGATACATGCTTATCTAGTACTTGGCTATTTTAATTGTAGACAGAGCCTTATAAAATAAATGAAGTAAATTTTTTTTATTCATAATGTAGTAACACTAAAATCACTCACCAAAAAATAGTAGTAACTATTATTCTGAAAATCAAAATTTTGATGTAGTAATATAATTTAAAGTATAAAAGCTTACATCATAATTGGTGCAAATATATGAGTTGCATTGTTTTTGTGTAGCATTAAGTAAGAATTTAAAATTTTGCACATAATAAAATGATGTCAATTTTTGCCATTAATATCTAAGTTCTTTTTGCATTTTGAACCCTGCAAAGCACATAAAATGGTCACTTAAATATTAAGGTTTTCTAATGAAAATATTTATAACCAATAACAATTAAAACCATAAGACCTTAATTTCAACTTCATACAGAATATATAAAAAAAATTTAAATTCCTTACCATTTGTGGTTTTTGCAGTTCCTTATCATTTGAAGTTAAGAAAAAACAATTGTATTTTTGAATGAATTTCAAATTTTGAACCATTTGGAAGTTCTACAAACTCAGAATACAAATTTTTTCTTTTCATAGTATGCCCGTGGGGATATTTGAACTTCAAAATTCAATGAGCATTAGAAAATGTTGAATTTAGTTTGCATCTATTAGTACAATGTAAATGCTAGAGTTGGACACTAATATACCAAAAATCAATCATAAGAATCAACTTTATGAAAAAACTATGCACCTTGCATTACTATGATTCCATTGAATAGAATAAAACATTTATGAATATCAAAAAATTCATCAAAATTTCAAAATAATTTTCTTACAATCCAATTGGTTACTGATTGTTGTATTGTGACAACAAAAAATGAAAAATAACAAAATTGAAAAAAGTTTCAAAGCTCAATTTTTTTGGCCTAATAGATGATTTTACATACCATTGCCTCAAGAAAGAATGTTCTCATTTTGTCAAAAAATTGCCAAATAGCACTTTCTGGCAAGTCCTTCAATAATTATAGGAATTGAATTTTTGAGGCCAAATCATTCAAAAATTTATGTAAAATGCATCCAATCTTGCACATACATTCAATTTATATTTTCAAATTTGCATTAAAAATGTGCATCCAAAGCATAAATTTTGCTTGCAAACAATTCAAAAGTCAAGCCACAATAGTCAACCAAAACCTCAAAAACCACAATATGATTGTAAAGAACTGTAGGGATTAAATATCCCATTCATAGAGCAATACAGACTTTTTAGCAATAGAATCATTAGCACAAATTGACATTAGATTCTCCAAGATTGCCATATGAAGCTAGATTTCAGACAATTTATCCAACTAGTGTATATGGTACTAATTTACCAGGTCATTATATTCTAAATTATTATAGACTCCCATTGTACCTCAAGAAACAAAATGGATTTTGGATAGGCTTGTACGGTCTCAATTTGTGTGATCATTTTTTGAAACTTTTTATGAAGATAGGAAATCATATTAGCTCTTTGGGATTATAGTTATTATTTCAATTAGTGCTCGGATGCAAAAAATTGCCACCTAAATTCCAAAATTGAGTTTGTCGAGTAGCACAAAATAATCACCAAAAGTCAAAATAATTTTTTTTAATTTTATTTCTTATAGAAGGTATTTTTGCGTACATGGAAAGACTTGATTCATTCTATTTGGATGTGACAAGAAATTTACCAACAATCTTGTTTTCCAAGCAAATTAAGAACCTTCTAAAAAAATAACTCATTAGATTCGTTTTTGAATGCAAATTTCACAACTATTCAAAAAAACAAAAGTTACTTGCTAGAACAATCTCACCATTAGAAGAAATCTAGACCCTGCTAAGGATTGTTGAAGCTACAGTAAAATGTTCATTTATAGAAAAAAAAATTGAAAAAAAAATTGAAAAAAAAAATAAAATAAAATAAAATATATAAAATAAAATAAAATAAAATATTTTTTTTTTATTATTATTTTTTTTCTTCTCTAGATTTGCACATTCGGCGGCTTGTCAGATAGCCGTCCACAGGGCCCAAACTTTCTGTAATGCATTGAGATGAGTGATTTCCAATTCCATCTTTGAGCTATTTATGGTTTAATTTTTTCCTTCAATCTTGGACTTACTTCTATGTAATAATATTTTAAGGAATGACAATTGTGTGTGTGTTTTTTGAAATTTTTTCTAAGACTCTCAATTCAATTGTTCAACATTAAAAATTAGAAGTTCAAAATGTGTAGTGCAAAAATTTAAGCAATGAAGATTCAAGGTGCAAAACAAAAAAATATATTCACTTCAAATGCAAATATCTTGCAATCTATGCAATCAAAGTTCGTGAAATTTCTTCCACAAGTTCTTATACTAGTCTAATGTAAGATCCTATGATTAGATATGCAGAACAAAAAATTTCTAAAGTTTTTGCACTTTGCAATAGAAATGGTAGTTTTGAATGGTTTTTGATGAAAAAAATGCCTTAGTAGCTTAGGGGCTAAAGTATTAAGAAGCTACACTAATTTATTCAAGAAAAAAGAACCTAGTGACACTAATAATGTGTCTTTACTAATGAAAATATGGAATACATTAAAACAATGAAATTGGAGGTTCTACATTAAAACAAAAAATCCACATCATGCTAAATTATCACATAGAAATGCAAAGGAATATTTCAACCCTGAAATGTCCATAGCATTATATTTTTTGTGTTGACTACCTGTGAAGTTACTAAACGACTAAGGTAAATGACCCCATTGCGGTCAAATGACCCATGATGGACACCTAATGACCCCATTGTGGTTTTTTAGACCACAATCAATGCCTTACATGGTAGTTATGGAGTAATTAGTGACCTCAATAGGTACTTCCAACTTTTCAGTGTAAAATTCTTTGTAAAAATTGACTTTTTAGGTCTTCCATGTTTGAAAATGTTATGACTACATTAGGTAGGAAGATGACCATATTGGATTCAGATTTTGTTGGTCATGAAGTAGCCCACAGACTCCTATGGGTTGATTACTTCAAAAATTCAGAACTAATTCATACTTAGTCCAAAAAATATAATTTCAAATGCCCTCACTGTCTCTCACACTTATCTTTGTGTGGGAAAAAATTTGAAAAATTTCAGCAATGGTATGTAGGCACACTCCTATTTCTGACCGCAATGGGATCTTTTACCTTACTTCTTGCATTGCTTTCTTACAAAAATGTTCCTCTAAGTCTATTTTGCATCAAGATCTAATTTTAAAAATAAATATTAATCATTTTTTATTTAAGATTTTTGCAACTATATCCATTTCAAATCTTGATTTTGGAGAATCTAGGATAAAACTTAAATTGTGTTTTGAGGTTTTCATCAAAAGAATTTATGTCACCAATGATAAAGAGAATTTACTTCAAAAGAATTTGTATTACAAATGATGAAGAAAAACGATTTAGAGGGTGAAATTTGAAAAACATTTGAACAAAATTCAAATCTATTTTGAAGGATTTCAATTCACAAAAAATATAGTTTGTATTTTTAGCATATAAGATTTTTGATGATTATTTCAAATTTCACCTTTAATTGATTAGCTCAACATGGCTAAGATTTGATCATAAAAGATCATTATGTTACCTCTTATAATAATTTTCAGATAATCTATTTTTTGTATATTAAAAATAAATAAAAATTAGAAAACATTATTTTTTTTAGTATAATAGTAGCATCTTAGAGGGGTCAGTGACCACAATATGGATATTTTGGTCATTAGTGGTTAACAACTCTTAGAAATGAACCTTAAATATACTATATGTTAGAAAAATTACATTGCAAATCCAGTAAAAATTTATAGAGAAGATTTTGTGTTAGTACTATTTTATATACATACATACATATATATATATATATATATATATATATATATATATATATATATATATATATATATATATATATATATATATATATATATATATATATACATACACACATATAAAAGAATAAAATGAACTCTGGGAATGCTTGCTTACCAAATCAGTGATACGTAATAATGTGATTTTTTATTGGACCTGAGGATTGTAGGTATTGAGATTGTTATAGTATATGTCTTTTTTTATAACCTCAATGGAGCCCATTTGTGGACACATGGAAGCCTTTCATTGCATGAAGGGAGGTTGTTCGTTTGCATAAAATGGTAGCTTTACCATTATGATGCACTTCTTTCTAGACCCTAGATTGAGCATGGTTGATCAAGATTTAACTAGTTAGCATTGAGGTTAAGTCTAGAAATGCAGAAGGTGAGAGCCTTATAATGAGAAAGAATATCCGTTGCCTCTCCCAAGGCTCAGCACATTATTTATTGTATGGAAAAATATAGATTGTGAGAAAATTATTTTTTGCCTCTCCCAAGGCAACATTTTTTGTATGGAAAAACATAGATTGTGAGAAAATATTCTTATTTTTTTCATATGATAAATTTAATTATCCAACTTCAATTAAATATTTGGCATACAATGTTGATCCTGATAGTCGGATACAATAGTGAATGTACAACTTAGAATATTTAATCTTACAATATAGGAATCCAAATTTTTCATTTTGGTATAATGTGGATGTGTGACAAATACAACAATGTTTGGATATAAACGTTGGTTAGTAGCCAGTGTCTCTTGAAAAATAATTGGTTGAAGTGTAAAAATGGAGGATCCAAAACTAGATAAAATTTGGTAGGACCAATCGGCATGTAAAAATAGAGCTGGATATGTAGCTGTTACATTTTTGAGATTGTATATCATTGTTACAAATATATAGTCAACCTTCTCTTTGACTATATTTGCTTGCCATTTCAAATCCAAGGCTCATACCCAAATTACTAGAGAAAAAGATGTTCTTAGACAAGGCGGGATTCGGTTTAATCCCTAAAGAACCATTGTCCCTTTGGGGGACAAATGGGATTTCGGGCAGGTACCTAAGGGCTGAATCATTAGATGAGATTTGGGGGTCTTGGAGGGCTCCGAGTTCCCTTGCATTCCTAAACTGCGGGAACGCAGTTGCAGCAGCTAGCTAACATGGCACAACTACTGCCATGTCATTTTTTGAAAAAAAATAAAAAATAATTTTTTTTGCTTAAAATGATATTTTGGTAATTTTTTTTTTTTTTTTTCTTGGAATAAATTTTTTGACATGCTTGTACTGGTATTCACTAAATCTGGCCAGATTGGGGAACAAGACTCAAGCAGCCCTTCAAGACTCCAAATCTCAACTAATGTTTTGTCGTAATTTTCCAAATTGTTTTTTGGAGATAGAAAAACTGATAAGCTTCATAGAAATATAGTTTATTTTCAATCGGTGCCCAGGAACAAAAGTTATGCTCAAATAAGCTCAAAAGAAGGGAAAAGGGGTAGCAAATTTTTTTTGCAAAAAACTTAATTAATTTTTTTTCCTTATAGATTATGCTTTTGTCTATTTGAAAAGCTTTGATTCATTTCATTTGGATTTTTTATGAGAAAGTTATGGACAATTTTATTTTTGGGGCAATTAGAGCATTTTCTTGAAAAAAATAACTTGTAGGATTCATTTTGGAATGTAATTTTTGCAATCTCAAAAAAAAAAAGTTCCCATGGTTAAGTTTTTGTGCTATAACAATCCCACTGGAATTAGTGATTTTTAATTCCATATAAAAGATATTAATATTTTAGATTTTCCTTCTATCTTGTACCTACTTCTGCTTAATAATTTTTTTAAGAATGAAAACTAAGTTTTTTTTAATTTCTTTTTTTTTCCAAGACTCTCAACTCAATTCTCCACTAGAAAGATTTAAAGCTCAAAACAATGTAGTGCAAAAAATTTAAGTTCAAAATGTTCAAAATCAAAAAATCTAGTCCTGCAATGTGCTGAAAAACTTGTTTTTTTCACTTCAAATACAGATATCTTGCAATCTGTGCTGTCAAAAGTTCTGAAATTTTTTCCGCACATTCTCGTACTGTTATAAGATCCTACGGTTAGATGCGCAAAAATCCAATTTTAATAAGGAGAGGATGCAATTGATGTTCTTGGAAAAAAAAACTGGTTCTTTCTACAAAGAGGAAGCAAATTACCAGAACAACTCCAAGAACTTCCAAATTGCTAAAGTACTCTACTATACAATGGCCTACAACAAAGGTTGACGCCCCTAATTTGGACCCTTCAATTTTCTTGGCATACTCATAATGTAGTTGACATTTTTTGTTTCCCTCAACCAACATTTGTAGCTAACACAATCTCCCTCAAGCATACTAACTTTCAATATCAAAAAACCAAAATTCCATTTTTGGTGAATTCTTTTAATTTTTTTTCATAGTTTAACATGAAAATTTACAGAAAAACAAAATATTTATGATTTTTTTAAATTTGATTGTAGAGATATGTAGGAAACATCCATATGCATATGTTTTGTCCAACAAGAATCTCCAAAAAAGTTTCACAACTCCCTCAATAGAGGTTAAAATGGGAGCATGAAAAGTGCCAAATGTTTTTGAAAACTTATTTCCTTATTGTAATTAGATTTTGGTAAAGTAATTGTACCATCATGCTGAAATATAACTTCTATTGAGGGAGTTGTGAAATTTTTTTGGAGATTCTTGTTGAAGGAAACATATGCGTATGGATGTTTTTTACATATCTCCACAATCAAATTTAAAAAAATCATCAATATTGTTTTTCTATAAATTTTCATGTAAAATCATAAATTTTTTTAAAAAAAATTCACCAGAAATGGAGTTTTGGTTTTTTGATACTGAAAATTTGGTATGCTTGGGGAGGTTGTGTTAGCTACAAATGTGAATTAAGGAAAACAAAATGTAAATTAAAGGAAACAAAATATGTCAACTACATTATGAGTAATGCCAAGAAAACTGAAGGGTCCAAATAAGGGGCGTCAACCTTTGTTGTAGGCCACTGTACAGTACAACCAATGTACAACCAATGATAGTAGTGTGGCAAGTGTACAAGACATTCTACAATTTATAAACAATGTCATTTTAGACAAACTAAAGTTTAAGAATCCAATTCAGACTCGAGTTGTTTTCGGACACCTATAAAAGAACCTAAAGAAGTCATATGGGGATCCAAAATGGCCATACAGGGAACCAAAGTGAACAAGTGCAGTTCCAAGAAGTGGTCTTTATCATAATGGAGGTTCTTGTGTTGGCCAATTACCGATGTATGATCCAAGATTAAAGTGTGTCTCTTTGGGATGTTTGTGTGTCCACTTTGGTGTTAGTCTAGTGTCCACAGTAGGTGCATCTAGGGAGTTGTTTTCAAAAATTCTTATCATATTCATACAAGCTCGGAAAAATACAAAACCAATGTTGTTGGTTTTCTAAACCATTTCCTAACAAGCGTATATCATTTTATTTTGTAGCTACCTTCAACGTTTGCAGATCAAAACAAAACAAAGTGTGACGCATGTGATAAGTTTGTAGGTAGGTGGGGTCGGAACGGAATTTGCGCCACAATTGTTGACGATGCGCCATGTTGGAGACTTACCAGCCCAAGGGCTAGCTTTGTTTTTCAACCTCCTTAGAGTGGTCGCGTCTAGACAGAGCGGTACCCACTGCGGCTTCCTTGTTTTCTTTTTCTTTTCTTTGTTCTTTGTTGTCGGTTGGATTTTTCCCAAGGTCGATCTTGGCTAGGGGTTGTATTTTATCTTCTTGCAGTAAAGGTAAACTTTATTTGTGTCAAAAACAAACAAACCAAAAAAAACAAGTGTCCGAATTACGTGCTTCTACCTTATTGACCTCATTCTTGCTTCAATTAACCCCTAAAGTTTCATGACTATGTTCTCACCAAAAACGCTCCAAAACTGCCATTTCTAATACAACTACCAAATTTTTGGAATTTTTTTTTTGACACATGTAACCGTAGGATATTGTAGTATGATATTTTGAAAACATGTGGTAAAAATTTCAGAAAATTCCACCGTGTGGATCATAAGATATAAGCATTCAAAGTCTTGAAAATCATTTTTTCAATCCTGCGAAAAACCGGGCAGCTGCACTTTGCAAGCTCACTTTTCAATGAAAAATGCCGATAAAGGTGGTGCTTCTTTGAATTCAGTTTCCTAAACAAGTTGTCTATATGCTTGAAAAATTTCACATCATTTGGAATTGTACAACATATAGGAAAAAAATAGTAAGTAGAAAGAAGTAGAAATGATTCAAAATACTAAATTGTTAAAATTTTAATCATGGAATTTAAAAATACCAATCCCAAAGGTTGTAATGTTGTAACAATCAATTTACATCCTAGGATTTTTTTTTTTTCCAAAAAAATTGAAAATTGAGTTTAATAAACGACTTTAAATTTTTTTTTAGAGTAGACAATCCATAACTGTCCGCAAACCAAAAACTCTCATAACTTTTGACTCATTGATTGAAATGGAATGAATCAAAGCTTTTTAAGTATATATAAATGTAAAGAACCAATTTCAAAAAAAAAATTCCAGAAAAAATGATTTTTTCTGATCTGCCCAAACTGCCCGGTTACGAAAAAAAGCAACATATTAGGTTACAACTTTTGACTCGTATTTCAAAATGTCATGAAACTTGGTACACATGAAGATATTCCTCGCCCCCACCTTCTATTAAAATTTCAGCCTCAAATATGGATATCTCTAGTCACATGTACCTGCCCAAAATTTCTATACGGCCAAAAAACGCATGTTGGTCCTTTAGGGGTTAAGGTAGACAAGCCTATTACCACCCTAATTTGCAATCTAGATATGTTGCAGCCAATTCCAAGAAGGGCACGTATTTTTCAAAGGTGTGTGCTTGTTTTACAAATCAAACCCAAGTAGAATTATATTTTTTCGATCAAAATTGTAATTTCTGTGAATTTTTGAAGTGTCAACCTTGAAATTACAAAACCACTTGTAGACTGGAGTCATAAACATCATACTAACAACCTATAACCACCCTTCCATGTATCTATTAGCACGTAAGTATGGACCAATGAAAAATTGACACATTAGTCTTTGTGATATCAATGCTCTGATTTTGTCAAGAAAGTGAGTGGAGTTGGATGAGTGTAGTGGCGGAAATGGGGCCAAAAATAGGATGGCGGCTTTAGGAAGCCGGCGACTTTAGGCTGGTTTACCTCAGCCCCACAAGCCTGAAAAGGAACTGCCCCAGTAGCACCAAGAAAAGGAACTGCCCCCCAATTTCCAGAACCCCCACCAAGAGTCTACCAGAACAGACAATGGCATATGACAAGAGCATCAGAACAGAACTGCGAAGCCCACCGTTGGATTCTGCACCATTTGAAAAAGAGCCGGCCTTTCAAATCAGCTACAGCAGTGAGTGTAGCTATTGGATCTCCCACTCTAATTAGCTTAATCTTAAGTGCTTAACTTTACTTAGTGGTACCAATCTTTGAGTAAGTACTTCCTTTCAAATCGCACAATCTCTCATGAATTGTGTCCAAATACGAAAGACCCATACTGTCAGAGTCCAGTCCCTGCGTACCACAATCATCAGCCACAGTAAGTAAGTAATTAATTAGTCCCACATCATTGAATCATCACCAACTGAAGAGTTCAAACTGAAAACTTTCCTTCCTGAAGAACTGAAGAATTGGACTCTGAATCTACTCAACACCAGAATGGAATGGAATGGAATTTAACATTGCTTTGAATGGCACTGACTCCAAATTTTTGAAAAACCAGGGAAGGAAGCTGAACTGGACACCGCCGGTTTAATAGGGGTTCCAAACTGACGGCGCTTTTCAAATGTCCCGCATCATTGATGGAGGAAGTGGGTCACCTTCAGTTCGCTAGGGAAGAGGAAGGGAATTTAAATATTGTATTTTAATGGGATTGACCAATGACCAGACTGGGTTAGGCTGGGGTTTAACAGAGGTTTATGAAGGAGTGAAAAGAGGGTTAATGACATATGTTATTGCCAGTAATGACAGGGTTTATGACATGTTCGGACGCTTTCGGGCTGCTCGATAAATTGGTCCCTGCCCTGCAATGCCTGCATGGGAAGAGCTGCACGAAATCTTGGTTGGATACTCAGACCGAAGGATGAAGTTTTCGTCCAACGGACGGAACGCAATCTCCGCAGTTCACTAGACTGGCTCGTTTGCCGACCTCTGGACGGGAATCAGATCAAGCAGGACAAAGACACGATTTGTAATTTTCCGTCCGTAGGATGGCGACAGACAGTGAGTTCAGTAGAGCCGGCAGGACGGTTTGATCCAGCGACCGGTAGACGGAGAGTTTCAAAGTGAAGTTCATTGACGGCGA
Source organism: Neckera pumila (assembly GCA_963969595.1). Classification (NCBI taxonomy): domain Eukaryota; kingdom Viridiplantae; phylum Streptophyta; class Bryopsida; order Hypnales; family Neckeraceae; genus Neckera; species Neckera pumila. Next base: position 47,652,556 of record OZ018408.1, on the reverse strand, counting down.
GGTTTGCAGACCAGGCGACAACCGACCGATAGACGGGGGAGTTTCTTAGAGGATTTGCGTCATTCCGACCGGTGGATGTGGATTAATTAAGGAATATTTACCGGACGGCCAAAGTTGAAAAAACCTTGATCAGGCGATCGGATTCGCGACCCACAGACCTCCGGACGCAGGGTTATGCCGAATGCAGAGTACCCCCCCTGCACTGGTCGCACGCTTGCGCAGTGGCAGTTACCGTTGGTCGGGACCGGGATCCTGCCACTGTAGCAGAGTTGCCCTGCCTGCATGGGAAGAGCTGGATCGTGTGATCCGGGTCCCATAACTCCAGACGAGATTTGGCCCATTGTTGCGGATGTTATTTGGACGTTCTTGAAGTGTGTGAGACGACGCCCAGCTTGCCGCCTTCAATCATCGTCTTCATGGCTGCTCTTACTCTGGCGTCCTCGCCATCTCCACAGCCTTATATGTCCCCTTGCTCGCAGCTATGACTCTCCTTCGCCAACTCAATTTTCCTTCATTGCAAGTGTGAGAAGAGAGCTTCAGGCTTGGAGCTCCGCTGACCATCCTGTAGATCGAGACTAGTACTTGCCCACTTGTGTACGCGCCTGGATACGAAGTTGTTCACTTTGGGAGCTCCGACATTCACTGCAACACTTCAGCTTGATCGAGTGGGGAATTTTAAGTTCACCATTTGTCATACCACATTTCTCGTTCCAAATTGAGCTTGCGAGCAATTTCTTGTTTCGTACTGAGGGTACGTACGTAAAGGTTACGTTTTTGAATTGGAGCGTCAGAGTGTTGCGAGGCCAGCTGCAGGGTTAGTATAGCTGTCGTAAATGTCCACGGAAAATTTGATGAATCGTTTAGCAGATGTGTTCTTCAGATCCCTTATGGTTCTTCTGGAGTCTGGAAGCGCAGTGAGCTACTGGTTTCAAAATTGTCTTGGATAGCAGTGTTTTTTTCATGAATGCACTAGTGCATGTTTGTGAGGTCGTTCATGAGCATTGGTTAAGCATCACAGGGGAGCTTTGAGCGGGGCTTTGAGAGTGTAATTGTGCTATAGTTGAATGAACAAAACCACAGGGAGCTATGCGTTTCAGTGAGTGGAAAGGATGGGAAATGGATGCAGTGGTTGCTTTCCAAGTACGTGATATATATTGCTACCTGTGGTAATTGTTGCAGACTGGGTCAGTGCAGTTGAAGAGGAAGCACGCTTGTGATTGTTACTAGCTGCTAAAAAGTATGGTCGAGGGTGGCCATGACGAATCTCAAACCCACACTCCGAGAGGAGAGGCTCCAAACTCCACACCAATGTATCCTCGGGCTGCGAGCACCGGGCCTGACAATGAAGCGGGTGGGGCTCTGCGTAAGCCGGGCATCAGGAGGGTTCACAAAGTGCAGGACATGGCTTTTCTTGTGGTGTTTCTCGTGTTTTGCGTGGGTTTCATTGTGGAGACCAGCTTTGGGTTCCATAACGGGAATCCTCTCAGGTGCGTTCGATCTTCACCGTACGCTATAGCTCTCTGAAAATATGAGCAAATGTAGTAATTAGGTTATAAGCACAACTAATCCGCAGTCATAACCTATATGCAACACCATGCCAGGGTTACCCATGACAGAATCCAACTTAAAATTCCATGTGAAATCGAGTTTTTGAACGCGTCAGATTGAACTCCATGTGTGATGACTTTGTTCTTCAGCTTCGACCGAAATTAATTAAGCATTCATAGACTGCTAAAAACATGTTAAATTTTTTCTCAAAGTACTACCAAATTTTGAAGACAAAGAAGGGTAAAATCCGTTGTCATTCTATCTTTTGTTTTCCCTGAACTTTAGATTACTGATGGAATAATTTTATTGCAGACTTGACCACGGCCTAGATTACAAGGGCAACGTATGTGGGGACAGGCGGGCCAAGCCAGGACTGAGAGGGCTCAGTGTGCTGTACTGGGTGAATCCCTCCCAGTTGTTCCTTGCTGGCGAGAGAACTAGCCCATTCAAGCTCACAAATGCAAGAGGCGTGTGCTTAAAGGATTGCCCAAGGCTGGGAATTAACAACACCATAGCCTGGGTATGTGACTACCCTGAGGGTTCTATGAGGAATGTGACTATGCCACAGTGGATCAAACGGAATTACAACTACTTCGACTTACTGGCCCCTGATCAGCAGGCTTCGTCTATGAAATTCGGAGGACCCTGCTACCCAGTGTTATTCCCAAGCACCAATGGTATTTTCCGAAATTGAACCTCACTTCATTTTGCCCAATCTATGTCAATTTTTTTGATGATTGTAGTCAATTACTGTACTTTTATTGCAGTGTTACCATTTAATGCAGTCAATGTAATTAAGGAATGATTTAATGGAACTAGTAAGTTGGAATTAATGAAACTACTGACTCTTGATGAGTGCAGTTTTCTGGAGGTGTCAACTAGCGCCATTCCCAGACAACCAGACCATGCAATTGTGGAAGAGTCTCAACGGAACTGATGTTTCCTCAGGGCCTCTAGTAGTGAAAGCAGTTGACCGTGTGTTAACTTCTTCCACTGCCACTCTCCAGGTAATTAACTACTGAAATATAGTACTGCAGTTTTGTTTTCATGAAATCTTCTAAGATTAAGGATTCTGGTTTTCGATATTTAAATTTGTGCTGAGTACTGGATTCGTCAATGCAGAGGTACATTGCAGATCTGGGAAGAGCTTGGCCTGTTCTGCTTCTGTTTGGAGGCTTGGTTCCTCTTCTATTCTCCGTTCTCTGGCTCATCCTTGTCTGCTACTTCATACGACCCACCGTGTGGCTTACTCTTGCTCTCCTGAATGTGCTCGCCCTCCTCGTTACCCTCTTTTTCTACGTTAAAGGTGCAAAACCGTATCTGATTTTCAGGCATTTTTTGAAGCTATTTGGTCTTCTGTACTACGGAACATAGATTCAAGAGTTTATGGTTATATTTGTGCTTATTGGAGCTACTGGTCAGTAACAATGTGTTTGACTGGATAGAATTCTCGGAATCTGATTTCTTTTATGTGGTGCCAGTTGGATGGATAGGCCACGATGCTGTTACTGCCGTTATTGGGTCCAAAGCATCAGATTCCGGTATCTGGGCGTCCTCAGTGGTAAATTTCTTCGTTCAGCTCTGGCAGTGATTTCTTCGGGCATAATTGCAGAAAACATGATAAACCAGTGACATGTCTCGCAGAGAATTACAGATTCGCTCTTTCACAAATTCTCCTGTACAAAGTAGTTATGTTACTGCAGTTGGCGGTCAAAATCTTGTGAAGATTCCTAAACGAGTTGCTCGAATACCGGTTTATGCGCGCAGGAACAAAGCCATCTCAAAATTATTGCTGTGTTTGTAACCTTCGCATTTATTTTATCTGTACTCACTACGGTAGCTCTTCTCCATCGAATTTCTATCGCGATTAAAATCATCAAGGTATGTGGTAGCCCAGCTGAAAAACTAATCAGAATGCTGTTACGAAGTGGCACTAGTGTCATAAATATTAGTTAAAATCATTACCTGCAAGCTCTATTTCTAATGTGGTGATCTGACGCTTCAAATGCATGTGATGTAGGTTTCCTTGCAATCTATAATTGCCATACCAAGCCTCTTAATCTACCCTCTTGTTCCCTATTTCATTCTGGGAATCTTCCTTATCTACTGGGTGGCCGCAACGTTGTACCTATTCAGTGCGGGGGAGGTTAAACCGACAATGCTGTGCTGTGGATTCAAGTTCCATCACAGAAAACATATGGTCTGGGCTATTTTGTACCATTTCTTTAGTCTCTATTGGGTAACCCACTTCATACTATCGAGTGCTCTTACAACGGCGGCTGGTGCCGTAGCTTCATACTATTGGGCGAAAGGTGAAACAGCTGTAAGTTTAATTCTTATTTGAACCCTGTCCAATATTATAACCAAGTTTAGGAGTGCTGATTGTTGTTGCTGATCTTGTCTTGAACATTTCTTAAACATTTCTTAAACTTTCTTGAACATTTCCGAACTTTCTTGAACATTTCTTGAACTGAACGGCAGGTGTGGAATGGAGGCGAAGGATCAAGCTGGAAAGGAATGGGGTGGCTTCCAGTGATTTCTACAGGGAGGCACGTAACAAAGTACAGTGTTGGCTCAATGGCACTGGGGTCACTAGTTGTGCCCCCTGTGGAGTTCGCTCAATTTTTCCTACAAACATTGAGGACAAAGCTTAAGTCTGGCCTGATGCCAATGCCCAATGGAACAGTCATTTCCTCGCACGGTCGTCCTGGCACATGCTGTCTGGGTTGCCTTGACTGGACTCTAACTCATATCACAAGGAACGCATTCATCGTGGTATTTATCTTTTCAAACACTGGGACTCATTTTTATTCCTTAAGTTTGACTTGTGGATGTCACATACTCTGTTTTCAACAACCATTTGACAAGTAACAATTTTGCAATGTGTTTTGCTTTTGCTATTCAGATTGCAGTTTCGGGTAAGGAGTTCTGCAAGGCTGCTGAAAAAGCAACAGCGCTAGTAGTAAACAACGCATCTAGAGTGGGTGATGTATTTGTGATAGGTGATTTGATACTCTTTATGGGCAAGCTCTGTGTCAGCTTCGCTTGTGCACTCTTCGCCTTCCTTATGTTGGACACTCACCGTTACAAGACCAGCCAAGCTCGTGTCTCTTCTCCTCTTTTCCCCGTGCTGGTCAGTTTTTTCTTCACTCTCATATCCCATATCTCATATCTTGACAGTTTTAGTTTAAGTTGTCTTACTCAGATAAATCTAAAAATCTCGTCATTTTTTCTCTGGAGTTTGGGGAACATCTTCTTTCTCGTACTGCCTAGATTTTCCTTGCGCTGTATTGCTGAGAATTATGTTTCCATAAGACTTCCCATATTAGCTACATTGCAGTGTTCCAATTATTCGATTTAGTTCTGTCCACATAGTATTGACTTTCGTGTGGTACCCTCGCAGTTTTGCTGGGGATTTGCGTACACCACCGCGTCTCTTTTCTTTGCAGTTGGAGAAATGGCATTAGACACTGTACTTCTCTCGTACTGCATAGACGCTGAAGAGAATAAAGGAACTGCATTGTTTGCACCAGCTGCTCTAGTCGAGGGCTTGAACGCCTTTACCGAACGCCAGGAAGCGCTTGAACAAGCTCGGGATTTCAGAAAGTACCGAACGTACGACGATGATCACTACGACCATGACAATGATGAGAAACACGAGAAGCACGAGAGAAATGATACCAGCGATGAGGACAGCTCGTGAGAGTCATACGGATTGTCGGAACGAATTCTAAACTTATGAGCCCTGCTTGATGGAATTTCAAACATTGACAAGGTTATGTACCTAGCATAGCTTGTTGATTAGGATCAACCTGAGCTAGTATGACTGCAGGAGGTTGGAAGCTTTTGAAGAGCGTTCAAATGAACGTCATGGTTACTTGCCTGTCCATCTCTGGACGATTTTTTGACCCGTCCTTGCAAACTCTGCATTTATTTCAGTTAGTGCTAAGTGCTTGTGCAGGAGCAAGTGGGGTGGTCTCGGTAGAGCAGAATTGGTCTCCACATTTTTGTACCCTGAGAGTTTAGTTTTCTGTCAATAGGAAACGCGACTACTGTATAGGAGCCATAATTTTTTGGCTGAAATAGGACAGGGAATCAGGTTTCTAATCTTACATTTTGAGACTATAGAGCTATTTGTCTTGTGCAATTTGTTATAGAAGTTCAGTGCTTCATTTTTCCCAGACGATTTTTAGCATGTTTCACTGTGGTATTCAAACCCACACCTTTTGAAATTGATCTTTCTTTAAACTACTGTTTGGGCTATCTCCAGGCTGGACTGCACAATGGAGCAGTGCAATAGTTGGATCAATTTTGAACTAGAGAGTATGTCATTTTTCGAGGATATACGCAGTGACGGTGTAGTGCACTGAACAGTAAATCCTAACGGATATGCTATTAATGAAATTTAGCGCGAACGACACTAATTGATTTAGGAACACGATAAGTTTTTACTGCTGATATTTTTACGAAGTAGTTATATGGACAGGTGAATTAACCCCTTCATTACCCCGCAGTTTACCCCCGCGCAGAACATTCGAATTTTTTATTTACCCTGGGAGTTAATTTTGAAAATTTGCAACACGTAACAAAAGTTAGTAAATTTTGAATTAATATTTGCAATGAAAGAACCCAAATTAGGAAGGAGCGGAGGTGATGATAAACAAACTAAGGTGGCACGAAGTAGTCGGCATTTTTTTACAATGACCTTTGCCTCGGGCTATGAGGGGATCAATCCTACCTGCTCTAGTTTTGTAGTGTGGCCTTGTTAATAACGACCTCTTGGTACTTGAGCAAGAATTGCGTAAGACAAAACAATGTCCCGTAAACACACAATATGATCTGCGTGAGGAAGAGTGACAAAATGGTGCCATTGTACTTTCCATGGACTCCTAAGCAATCATTCAGTTGGGCTACTTGCTTTGGGCATTTAATTGAGTATGTTAAGCCATTTGCTTTGTACTGTAGATACTTTGTTTCTATGGAATGTTCGGAGACATCAAATTGTGTACAGAAGTATGTAGGTCCATGTGGCAGGCTCACTCAGTAAAACTACTCCAAAACCTCTTTGTACTGGACAGTACAGACTTTGAATCGGTTTGAGTTCTGTGATGTGCAACATTGACTATTTGCACCAATTCTGAGTGAAGGCGAATAACTCAGGCCGTAAGCCTTCCCAGTCTGATTTATTGATATAAACATTCCTAAACCATATCTTCATTCTCCAGGACTTTGACATATCCCACGTAATTTGAATACTTGAGATCTGTTCAATCTAAACTCTGGATAGACTCCCGTTCCCTTTTACTGGAGGACAAGAAAGAGATGCTCATTATGCACATGACGCAAACTGCACTCAGTTATGTGGAACACTAAAATCCTGTATCATTTTCAATGCGATTTTCTGGCGACCCAATTGATACATCAATACAGGATCATTCTATGGGAATCCTCTCAGGCTTGCCCTCGTAGTAATGCTGGAAAATACTTGAAAAATCCAAGCTGCTGTGTCCCGCATTGCAAAGGATATTGTACCTACAGTCATGATGAATTCTAGTCAAACACAACACCACGGAATACCCAACCAGGTTGATAATCACGCAACGCATTAGTCACTTGAATTGAAAACATAAGCAGTTGCACAGCATGCTTCGTAGAGGTGTCACAGTCTAGTTCACCAAATAGTAGAGAGTCGTATGCCACAAACCTAGCTACCTGTGACCCTTAAATTAACCAGAAAAGTGAGATCTCATGTCCATAATTGCATGCATGCCAACCAACTATATCTGATAACTATCTCAACACTCCCAGTTCTCGATTGATTAAATAATCCATAGACGGACCTGGCAGACTAGAAAACTCCAAAAGCAATTGGTGAACTCACATTTCAAGTATCTTTCCTGCCAAAGGGACTGCCGCTCCAGATTCCTCAGCAGCAGCAAGCGCCAATCCCAAATCTTTTGCCTGATACATATCAGTCTAGGGAATTCTTAGTACACTATTAACCTTAGAAAGAATACATAAATACAATTCTCAAAGCTCTAACTTTGTATTGAAATATGAAGATTGACCATACCAGCAATTGGGAAGAAAACCCCCCTTTGTATTCACGTGAGGCAGGAACATTAGCCATGACGCCTGGAACCGGGTTATACGTGTCACTGCAGGGCGACGATATCCTCAACAAGTCAATGCCAGTCTCAACATATCCTTAGGCCACAATCACAGTTCTAACCCTCAGTGCCCAAATGGCCAAAAGTGTCTGCTTCCGTATCTATATGAGTTGAAATAAATCATTTGGAAACTTCAAAGACGTTAACATTCGTAAGAAAATGTACCGATAGAAGAAAAAATGAAAGAAGAAGTCCTGCATTTATGAAAGAAGATGTTTTGAAAGTTACATGATAATATATAATCAACTATTAGTTCGCAAAGTGGATTTTCAGTTTTTAGCTAAGGAACTTGGGGTTTAAATAGAATTTCGAAATCCTATGCAAAATCTTCCTAAGCCTTACCTGCTCCAACAACGGGCAGAGGATGAGTTGAAAATGTTGGAGAGCGTACGTGCATCGATGCCAAGCTGCTGCCCAAGCGCCAGTGCTTCAGCCACTCCTGCCATGCTGATCGCCAACGCTATGTTGTTGCAAACCTTGGCAGCCTGATATCACACACCATGTTCATGTGAACCATATTGACAGAAATCACCCTTTCAAAATGCATAATCTTAAACCACAAGAACAGAAAGAGGGGAAGATGAAGAGAGATCTCAACGTACAGCACCATTGCCTGCACCTCCACAATAAACTACCCGTGAGCCCATGGCATGGAGGAGGGGCCCAGCAGCTTCCAGACCTTCTTGACATCCGCCCACCTAAAGAGAATCGAAACCAGAAAGCAGCATGAGGCAAGCATGTGCTACTTCAAACACTCTCAACAGCCTTGCTTCAGGAAGGGCAGCATCGGCACAATCCCTTTCTCATGCTTGTACGAGAGACCTATTTCTCTAAAGCCCCGCCCGCACCAACCAGGTAGCGCAGCTGATGCATTAAGGCCTTTTAGGACACACGATTTCCGAACACCCACTTCTAAAAATTAATCTGAAACACAATATTTCTAAAATCAACAATAATATCTCTAACAAATAATTGATGTGTATGGAATGTATACCACATTCTTTTTTCCATTTTGAATTTGGTGTGTATTGTGAAACTATGCTTAATTTCCTAGATTATTTTGTGCAATTGTTCTCTAAAGTTACAAAATGCTGTTTTTCTTCGTTTACATGACACTTCTGTCCCTGCTAGTTTTAAAACAATTTGAATTTAATGTGATCCACTGCAATCACATCCACGTAACCTCCAATAGGCCCACACTTGCAAGGTAACTAGAGGAAGATTAGTGTTTTTAGTTAGTTAATTGCCACTATTTAGTTGGTGTGGACAAGATTAGAACTTCAAAACTTTGGTTTGGGCTCAATTGGTTACCTGTTAAAAATGGGGGAATTAGCTGATGGAAATGAATACAAAACCAACGCCAACTAGTTAGCGGGTATCAGCACCAATTTACTACTGACGATGCTTTGAAAGTGCAGATCCCATTAATCTAAAGCTGCTACTCGGTTGGTGCAGGCTGGCATACTAGAGAAAGGTAAATGGAAGGTGCTAAATACCATGAATGTGAGAGTTGCAGCTTCGGCGCCCCCCACGCCACCTGAAACAGGCGCATCCAGCAAAACCGGCACCTCCCCAGCTCCTATCGTCTCTGCATTAGCCACACACTACAACCATGTAGCCATGAGCATTCACAATCAAAACCAAAATTCATTCACCGCATTAGGGAATCACAGTGCAAGATTTTGTTCCCTTGTAAGAGTTTATTCTCATACAAGACTCCAAAACTCTAGGTGAATGAAGGCTAGAGTTTCTGAGGAGAATCTAGGGATCAAAATCATGCAAGTCTCAAAATGGAAGCATACTAGCGTAAGCAGTTCCCTGGCGTTACGTACTTGAGTCTTGAAGCAGGGTGCACTCCCCAGCTTTGGCAGCCAGCATGCGGCATGTGTGCGGATCGATGGTGGACGCGTCGATCAGTAACGAAGGGCGCATTGAATTGCTCAGAATTCCATTCCGCCCCGTGTACACCTCCTCCACCTGAGCCAAAGAAACCCCAACACGAATAAACTCAGAGCTCACAAAACAGGTATCAGTGCAGAAAGAAAATTCAAAGACAGACCAGCTCAATGATGGTACTGAAAAATTTACTAAAATGAAAACAGGTATAGCCACAATATTAGAATGGTGTATGTACTAAACAATATGAAAACGAGTATGTACACAAAGCTTGATTCAAACTGCAAGATTGACTTATTCCACTAACTTGTGTGGAAAGTACCGTTATAATACCAATCATATGCGGCATTTGATGCTCTTGTTTGTATTAAGACATGTATCATGGTCTCCTTTTATATCACCGCAAATTCTAGGTATAAAATTAGACAATAGAGAAAGGAGGGGCGTGTAAATTACGTGCGGTGAAGACGGCAGCATGGTGATGACCACGTCACTAGCGTCTGCAACTTCACGAGGAGTTTGGGCGGTGCTCGCCCCTCGCTCGGCAAAGGCGTGCACCACTGCCTCATTTCTGTACACAAGTTGCACACTGATTGGCATCTCTTCATGTAGTTTGATGACATTGAAGTGGATCTCTTTTTATTCTATGTTAAATGAGATTGCAAGAGATTCGTGTACATGAAAAACACTACTAATTTGAGAAACTACTGGATTTCAATGTTAGAAACAAGAAAGAAGGTGCATATTTAATAAGAAGCATGAGACTGTGATTAAAGAACTATGATGTTTCAACTTCCACGTATCTCGTTCCATCAACACCTTTTTGTAATAAGGTACACCTAACTCGAGTCAATTTTAGATCATCTTCCAAAAAAACTTTGAATACTCATAACTTTAGCAAGTAGCATCCAAATAATGCATTCTCTGGTGCATTGGAATCCTCTTTGATTTGATAATAAAGAGTATTAGAAATTCGACTATTCTGATAATTACGTTTAGTTACCTTACTTATAACAAAATTTCCAGATTTAGGGTTTCCACAGGTAGAAAAGAATTCCCCAAGGACAACTATGGCAGTAGCTTGTTCATACCTGTCATGAACGGTAAGGTGGTGACCTGCTTTCATCAAATTCGTCGCCATACGACTCCCCATGTTGCCCAGACCGATAAACCCCACAACCTAAGAAAAAAACGAACTCCACCATCCCGATCAATCCATGCAACACAACGACCACATGCTCCACGAATTCACATTCTCCCTGGATTTGAAACCGTACCTGCGCTTCACTTGAAGACGACGAGAACCGCAAGCTCACAGCCCGAAGAGCCGATTGGAAAAGCAATCTAGAGCTGGAGCTCGTAACCCGAAACATGGCCATAGCTACACTCACTGGAAGCGTAATTGCGTAAAAGCAAATGCATCCCCAAACCGAGTTCCTTCGCCTTGATCGGTATAGAATGGAGCGATCGGAAGACTGGAATTTTTGTGAGGTGGGTTGGAATGCGTGAGAATGGTGAAGTGCAGGTACTGGACATGGATTCAAGTGGATGCAGCAACTGGGGTAGATCAATGGAGGTGTGGCTGTGTGAACAATCGTGAATGTTGTGATGGCGGAGAAAACATGCGACTTTGGAAGACGAAGGAGGGGTGTGAGGGAGATGGTGTGACTGGAGAGTGATGTGGCAACTCTATCTCTTTGAACTGGAATGGCAAGGAACCAAGCCAAGGTCCAAGGATGGAGTGAAGGGAAATCTTTTGCAGTGAATTTTTCTTTGGAATCAATACCTTAAATGAGGTTGTTTGTTTTGTTTTGTTTTGTTTGTAGTGTGGACAACTTCCTGACCGTGCATCCCCGGCCGCGTGCTTGGTACCGTCGGAAAGCTCTCGCCGAGGAGGGGTGCATCGGCTTGATTTCGTGGCATTTGGAGCGATGGTGCAAAAGTTATTGAATTTCAAAGTATTTATTGATTAAAAAATTAGAAAATTACTTTTACTTTGATTTTGGTAGCGTTCTTGGTACTGGGAGTGGAACCGGGAGTCGAACTGGGAGTAGAATCGGAAGTAGAACCAGGAGTGGAACCGGGAGTAGATGAAAATTGGGCCAACGGCACATGGTCACACTAGTATACCTTAAATGAGTTTGTTTGTTTGTTTGTTTTGTTTTGTTTTGTTTTGTTTGTAGTGTGGACAACTTCCTAACCGTGCGTCCCCCGGCCGCGTGCTTGGTACCGTCGGAAAGCTCTCGCCGAGGAGGGGTGCACCGGCTTGGTTTCATGGCGTTTGGAGCGGTGGTGCAAAGTTATTGAATTTCAAAATATTTATTGATTAAAAAATTAGAAAATTACTTTTACTTTGATTTTGGTGGCGTTCTTGGTACTGGGAGTGGAACCGGGAGTAGAATTGGGAGTAGAATCGGAAGTAAAACCAGGAGTGGAACCGGGAGTAGATGAAAATTGGGCCAACGGCACAGGGTCACACTAGTCTATACCTTAAGTTTGGCTGTTTGTTTTGTTTGTTTGTTTGTTACGTTGAGATCTCACGGACCATGCGTCCCCCGGCCGTGTGCTTGGTACTGTCAGAAAGCTCTCGACGAGGAGGGGTGCATGGACTTGGTTTCGTGGCGTTTGGACCCACGGTGCGGAAGTTATTGAATTTCAAAGTATTTATGGAATTACAAAATTAGAAAAATACTTTTACTTTGATTTTGGTGGTAATCTTGGTACCATCGGAAAGGGCTTGGCAAAGAGGGGTGTATGGGCTTGGAATATTCCACACAATTTTATCAGGGGGAAGGTAGACCTTCCCTCTGCTAATGAGTGTTATGCATTTTCATATTTACTATTGTTGCATTGTCATAGTCAAACTAAAAGTCAAAGTAATTTCCTAATTTTTTTATTCATTAAAATTTTGAAATTCAATAACTTTCACACCACAATTCCAAATGCCACAAAACAAAGTCTGTGCATCCCTCCTTGCCGAGAGCTTTTTAATGGTAACAAGCTTGCGGCTGTGGGACACACAGTCTAGGAAATCTCAATATAACAAAACAAACAAATAAACAAAACAAACAAACAAACAAAACAAACAAACAAACAAACAGCTAAACTTAAGGTATGGATGGATTGGACCTTTGTGGAATTAGTCATAAATTTTGAAGGTGGAATCAAAAAGAAAAAAGAAAAAAGTTAACTTTCATCTGAATGACCGAGTTGAATGAGGCTTATGTTGGAAATGAATTAACTAACAAAGCCTTATGAACCTAGATGGTGAATTCCATCCTTGATGCCCCCGTTATGAGGTCGACCTTATAAAAAATTGACATGTTCCTTTCCATGAGAGATTCTTAGGTCTTGTATGATGACGTGGTCATTTGACCCCCTCCTTCCCCCAAATTGAATAAAATTGGAATCACATGAGGTTCTGAATGTATCTATCATACCCCTTATATTCACCTTTAATTCCTAAAGTTCCATAATTATGTTTTCATAGAAAACGCTTGAAAATTGGCATTGCTAGTGCAAGTACCAAATTTTTGAAAAAAAGCTAGTCATATTTATTAATTTGTGGTGCATTGGTGAGATCCTGGGCCTCAACCATGAGGTCCAAGGATCAAACCTTGGTCTAGCCATGTGGTGGTTGGAATGCCATGTGGCACCTATCACGTGGCAGCTTTTAAACGGATGTTTATTTTTTAATTAAAATTTTTTTTTCCAAAAAATTCTTAGTTTTTTTTTAAAAAATGGGACCAAATCAACAAAAAAATCAATACTTTTTTGTTCACAAGTATCCAAATCAACTTGTCCAAATTAACAAAAAAATCAACACTTTTGTATTGAATATTTGTTGATTTGGTCACTCAATTTTCTACTAGTAATCTGTAGGTGTATGTTTTAGTGAAGCTTTTTTTTAGTCTTATGTTTTGTAACGAGCTTTTAAAATTACATTTGCTTGAGAGTGAAAAAATTAACTATTATAGGAGCGGTGCTGTTTAGAATACTAAAAGCGTGAAAAGGATTTACTGGAATAATTACAACTAGAAAATCATGACCAAATCAATAAAAAAATCAACCAATTTTTATTATTTTGGATATAGCAATGACTACCATTTTCATTGAATTTTGAGCTCTTTATAAAAAATAACAAAATGGCTACCAGATTTCTACTCATTTAAAAAGTATAATGACCAAATCAACCAAATTTTAGCAAAGATAGAATCTTTATAAAATCTTTTTGGAATTTTTAAGAATCTTTGGACTCTATTTAGCACATTCATAATATTTTGAAATTGTATCATAACAGTAGGACAAGGTCAGCACATTGATGCCAAATAATTAATTATTTAGCCCATAAAATCCTAAAGCATGATTTCAAACCATTTTTACTTTTGGGCAAGCCCTTTTTGTGGAGGCAGTTTTGGGCAACCATGATAAATTGATCCAATTGATTTAAAATTCTTCATATATACTCTCAACAAGATTGTTCACATAATCCCTAAAGTTGAAAGGCATGCAAGTATACGATTTTAAATTACAAACATTTAAAATAAATTATTCTCATTTGAGCAATATTCAAAATACTACAATTGAAATTCTATGTACAATAAAAATATTTAATTTTAACTTAATCAATTATAATTTAGTATTTTTGAAACTCAGCAGACTTTGGAGGTCATTTTGGCAGAGTAAAATAATATTTTTCAAAAACTTTGAATTAAACTTTCAAAAACGTTGAAAAATGAAGATAACCTTCACCTTCCAAAATTGTTTGTAATTTTGAGTCTTCAATCAAAAGTTCTGAACAAAGTTCAGAGAGGGTCGTTAAAAAACTTTTTACTAACATTTTCAAACATCCTCCATATCATTGTTAATCCGGTGAGGTATCTCCTCCTAGGTGGAGGTATAAATCTCCTAAGATACTTGGGAGGAGACTTAAGTTGTAATACTCACAATACAATTAGTCAGGCAAAGGCGTTGTCGAAGGCACTGAAATGTCATTTGCTACACAGGTACTTTTTTTGCTAGGAGGCTCCAAATTTTGAGGGGAAATTGAACTACCATGTTGGTTCACTTTTCAGATTGTGGAAAATAGAAACATTATATAAGAATTTTCAAATTCAGAAGTGATAATACTTCGGAATAAACCATGACTATAAATTAGGGAGTTTTCCATGATATAGGGATAGGAACTTTAGAAATTTAGGATGAAAATCTCAAAATGCAATTATGGAAAAACAATGGAAAAAGTCTAGGAACAAAATTGGGATTTAAAACTACTAAAAATAATAAATATGAAAAACTCAAAAGAAGTTAGTAAACTTTAAACTACTACTAGAACATGAGAGTAGTGATAGGAACACTAAAATAGGATAAAAATAGTAAAATTGGAAAAAACCCAATAATTTAGGATTTTTTCACTAAATTGGCACAATTTATTCTAAATTAGCACAATTTTCACTAATTTGGCGGATTTTATACTATTTTAGCAATTTTTTAGTAAACTAGAGTTGGATGAACGTAATTAGTGAAAAAAATCCGTTAGGAGCTAGGGCATAGACAAAATTTGGGTTTGGCTCTCTTTTCTCTCTCAATTTCTTTCCACTTTTGATGCATGTGTAATTTTTGAAAGCAATTTGGTGTTTAATGGGTGTTTTAAGTATGATTAAGTAGAGATTAAGGAAAAGAAAAATGTAGGACAATTAGTCAAATAGTTCCACCTCTTTTAGAAGGTAAATGGGTGAAGAAAAATGTTTTTTTTTTTGAGATTGAAATCTGATTTTGGATTAATGGAAGCAAAATTAGGATTTTAGAGTGAATTTTTGGGTGGTTTTGAATGAACTGATGGGGCATTAGAAGGGTGTGAGCTGGTGGGTGAGGGCGAGTTGGAGAACCCAGAAGAAATACCCCACAAGCAGCAGGTACTGGAGGTGAGCCACCAGAAGAAATGACAAAGATCAGATTTGAAATCAAGCTAGGGATCAGTGAAAAGAGACAAAATGAATTCAAGCCCCGACAACAGGGAAGAATTCGGCAGCAAAGGTGCGCAATGCAAGGCGACCAGCTCATGCGAGGGGAATTCATCCCATGGCTCAAATTTCAAGCAAGGAACAAGGACAATGATGAGGGCAAGATCAATGGATTGGCGGAAGGATTAACCTGGTTCATTGACCCAAAATTCCAAGCTAATTCAGACCTGGCACTTGGAGGCACAAATTTAAGGCAGCCACCCTCATTACAGGCCAATACGGTAATTGATGCTAGTATTTAAGTGAGGATATTTTATTTGGTGGGATGTCTACCTCGTATTATGACAGAATTCAATTGTAATGCTAATTACACTATATTGGTCTTGCATGCTGCTTGAATTCACAATTGACTTGTGTGGCTTGTTTTTGCTTGTGGAAATTTAGAGTGTGATTTGAAGTGGTTGATACCAAAATTTCTCCAAAAAATTACACCCTAGAGGCCTATTGCATGATTTGGAGGTCTTAAAACAATGCAAGAATAGTAAGTTGATTTTTAGGGTTTCTGGGCATGTGCGGAAGTGGTGTCCGAATTGGACTAAAATTTGGATTAGTTATTGGAGTGACCAAATGGAGGTTACTTGTTAAAAATGAGAGGGTGATTGTGATGGGATTGAACCCTGGGACTTAGATAAAGTACAAGATTAGGATAAATGTATAGGCAAAGTTGGATGTTTTGTGATAATGGTGTGTGCTGGAATCAATTTGTAGGACTCCATTTGATCCATTTGGGATCCAAATTGAAGGTTTTGTGGGGATTTTGATCTATCAGGTTAACATAACCATCTAAAATATGTATTAGGAGGATTTTGGGATTTTAGGTCACATATTTGGGTGATTTAGGGGTACTGTCCCCTTTCCACTCAATTATAAACTAACCAAAAAAGATCATAGGAATCCATTGCTTGGAAGCAATTTAGTTTAGGGTCCATACACTCCTCCTAGGCCAAACTGTAGGGGTGATTTTTTCTTCACGCAAGAAAAATCACTCATAGGGAGCAAAAGGGACCCCCCAAATGAATATTAACAATGCTATGTCTTTGAATTTTGTCCGTAACTTTTTATTGGAGACTCAAAATCACAAACAATTTTGTGGAGGTGAAAGTTAGCTTTATTTTACAACATTTTCTAATTCAAAATTTTCTGAATTTTTTTATTTTATTGTGCAAATTGACTGTCAAAGTCTACTGAATTTAAATATATCGAACGAAAAATGGATAAATAAATAAAAACATTCATATGCACATATAATTGTAATGGTGATTTATTTGTGAAGGCTGTAGAATCTTAGCTATGAGATTGTAAGTTCAAACCTTGTGGGCTGTAGGTAATGGTGGGGTGATTCAAACTACCTTGAATTTTTGGGCAACAAAAAAATTTGATTGCCCTGAATTTTTTAACAATGAAATTTTTTTTGTTTCTCCCCCTCCCTTAGATTTGATCAAATCAACAAAAAAAATCACAAATTATAGTAGAATTTTGACTAGGACAACACGACCAAAACAACCAAAATAACTAGCGCAAATAACAATTTTCAGTTATTTGGTCACATTTTTTTGTGCATGTATGAAAAGTTGAAAAATTAAGCTAATTTTCACCTTTAAAAATCCGTTTGTAATTTTGAGTCTCCAATCAAAATTTATAGACAAAGTTTAGAGAGGGGACGTAAAGGACATTTTCTTTGAATTTTGTTCATAGCTTTTGATTGAAGACTTAAAATCACAAATGAATTTTTAGAGGTGAAAGTTAGTTTTTTTTTAAACATGATATAAATTTTATGAATTCATCTTTTTGTTCAAAAGTTTTGAAAAAAATTATCTTACTATGTGAAATTGATTGTCAAAGTTTGCTAAATTTAAATATACCAAATTGAAAATGGACAAATGAAATAAAACCCTTCATATGCAAACATATAATTAAACTACTGTAATGGTGGTTTATTGGGGAAGGCCTTAGATTCATAGTTATGAGGTTGTGAATTCAAACCTCATGTTTGCTGGTGAAGTGATTCAGGCTACCTTGAATTTCTGGAGAGAAGAATTTTTTTTGGTTTGTTGTCCTAAAATTTCTGGGCAGTAGAAAAATCTGACTATCTAAAAATTTTGAATAGTAAAATAATTTGATTTTTATTATTTTTTTATTTTTCTGGATTTGACCAAATCAATAGAATTTAGTGTAAATTTTACCAAGATAACATGACCAAAATTACAAGTGCAAAATAACAATTTTCGACTGTTATGGTAGTAGATTTTTCTACTAGTGAATGTATAGTGGTAAACAATTAGAACAACACAATAATATTCTTCACTTACACAAAAATATAAATTTGGCTATAATTAAATTTTGTTTTTTGAATATAGTCTATTGAATTTAATATTCAAGAACAATAGTATTCATGGATTAAATAATGGATGCCTATAAAATCAGACCTAATATATGTGTTACATGATTTTGTGATAATTGGATTTTAAACTTGCCAAAAATTGTAAACCTTGTAATCTAATGGCATCATATATTGTGTAGTGTTTTGGAAATCTTTTATTTTGTTAATATGTACAAAACAATTTCAATCATGACCCTAGTTGAGAAATGAAAAAAATGACATTTTTCATACATGTTTGTTTGAAGAATGCGTCAAAGTTCAAAAAAGCAACTCTAATGCAACGGACAAGACCTAGTCTTTTGACACTACAAGATCCATGTCCCAAGCCAGTAGTTCTATTATAGTGGCTTTGAAAACTTGTAAGAAATAAAAAGAAAGCCCAAAACTAAGAAAACAATTTTTAATGATATGATGGTTCTTTCAATGACGTTGGCGGGGTTTGGGAAGACAGAACTTTGTCTGAATTGCAGTACTCATAGAATGCACATTTGTATATGTGAGTGTGAGTGACTTTTCCCGCGTGAAGAAAAAATCACTCCTAGAGTTTGGCCGAGGGGGAGTGTTTAGAACTTCTATCCTATTTCGCCTCCAACCAATGGACTCCTAATTACAATACTCAAAATTAACCTAAAATGCCTTAAATGAATCAAGGGCAGCACACCTAAAATTACTAGTTTCAGTGCCTTGACCCCCAAATCACCAAATCATAGACTAGAGTAGATTAGGGCAACTCCCATGCCACAATCTCACCAAAAACTTGCATTTAAAACCTCTAAGTGGGTGAAATTGCCACCTCAGTAACAATTCCAGTACACAATGGTTTATTAAATACCATCTAATATCCGTCAAGCATCTTATTAAGCATTCCCATAGATTAGGGTAGTTTTTTAGGTAAAAAATTTAGCTCAAAAGTACATTTAAAGGCCCAAATGAGCTAAACTTTAATCCTAAATGAAAAACACAGCACACAATCACTCACTCAAATACCAACCTCTATTATGGACTGACAATGTTGTACTCTTTTTAAGTTCTTAGATTCAACACTACAATATTCATCCACTCTCTTTAAGCAATTTAATCTTTTTTTCTTCTTTACTCATTCAAACACCCTAACCCTAATTTTAAACTAAATGGGATAGTACTTTTGCGCTTGCCCAAAAAATCTAAAAAAAATCAATTCCCTAATCATCTGTCTTTTCTTTTTGATGATATCAATGATGAGCTCATGGAAGTCCTTTTTAGCTATGCCAAGAGCTTCCCTAAGAGTAAATTCAATCTTGGCATCTAAGATCCTCTCCTCCAATATTCCTTTCATGTCAATGGAGGTTTCAATATTAGACTGGAGCTTATAAGCATGTCCTTTACTTTTGGCTTTACCAGAGTCTCCCTTTTCTCGGTCCTTTTTGTTGTCACTAGGCTGTTCCCATTCATTATCAGGAAGCGGTATAAAGCTTGGATGTCCATGATCAGGATTTGTAGCTTTTGAACGTGTAGTCACTTTGTGCCTCAATTTTTTTGGAGGATTATTTGGCACTTGAGGTCTTTTCTTTGCTATTGGCTCTTCACCATCTTCGGCTTTAGTTCTTGTATGTTTTTCTTCAACTGAAACCTCATTGTGATCATCGATATCTTTTTCTAACTCCAAAAATGCTCTGATGGTGTTAACATCGACAGGGTCCTTCCACCTGTTGCATTTCTGATGGCTTGTGCACCTCTCTTCAAGACCACAATTTTCTCAACAAGTGAAGCATCAATTGAATGTTGCTCCACCTCAATATGATATATTGGATCCATGATGAATCCACACTGGATGACCTACATCCAGACGCCAAGAACGTCCTGCAAAATAATGAGCCAGCGAAGCAATCCTTTGCACCTGGAAGACAAACCATCGGAGCCAGTGGAGCTTTCTTGTTCTATGATGACTAGTACTCCTGCTGTGTCAGGGTATTAACCTCTGGAACTGTTGTTAGTATAGCTCTCTTTGTATGTGTGTGCTTATACACCGTGTGTGGATGTTTTTCTGAGTGTGTGTTAGGAGCTTTAAGCAGCTATGGTGTACTCTGTGCGTAGCCTAGTTCAGAGAGATGTATGACAAGTATATTGAGCATAATGTGTTTGCCTTACTACTGATAAAAGGCATCGTAAGTATGTGTCTCTTCGTAATGTGATCTGTGTGAGTTACTGGTCACAGTGCATCTATCGATACAATAGTTTCAACATGATAGGTTTCGGCTCCCTGTACATGTATAGAGTTAGATTTGCTCATCTTTTCTTCTATGAGTTTCTTCATTCCTCCTTTGTCGAAATTGGTACTCAAGGGTGATTTGGTGGACGCATCATAGATCTTTTCATCTATGAATATGATAAATCCATTCTTCACTATTTCATCGCAGTCTATGCAATCTTGAAGTTTATGTCTTGAACATTCTTTCTCAGTCTTGTCACAAAATATGCATCTCCATACATAATCTCTTGTAGTGTCAGATCTTTGTGAAAAACTAGATGCTTGTGACCTCCTTAGTTCGCTTACTTCCACCCTTAGCTCTCGAAAACCCATGATAAGTTCTTCGAGAGCATCTCCATTGGTGGTCTTTACAGCCTTCAAAATGGAGTTTGGACTTGTGAAAGATGTTGGAGCAAAAGACACCTTAGAAGGCTTTGATGTCAGAATAGGCTTAGGATCATTTCTTATCCCAACACCTCTTGACCGCACATGTTGTTGTTTGGCCAAAAGAACCACTGATTCTTCCACCCTCCACCAATCATTGGTAAAGCCACCTTCCGTAGTTCGATCTCCAAAGAGTAGAAGAAGTCTATCCTCGAGTACATCATCAGCTGCTTGAAGAAAAAGTTCTGCCACTCTAGAGTCTAGAAGGTGTTTTTTGGCCAAAGGTAGTTGGCCAAACTTCCTCTCGAAGTCTTTTAGTAGTTCATTTGGGCCTATGATTTTCCCAGGTCGTTGCTCCATCCACTCGAGGAAAGATCTTTTTGTCACTCTTTCTGTGTCCTCATCGAAATATTCATCTCGTAGCCGCTCAGTAAAGTCAGCCCACGAGACAACAAATTGATGAATCTCTTGTATTCGTTCACAAATGTCAGGTACAACTGCTATATCAAAGCTGTGCATCATCCGCTCTTCGTTGATTTGATGCACCTCCATCTCTATAGTATAATTTCTCTAAGACAAACCAAAGCAATTCCAACTAGGTTCGTTTGGGGGAAAATTCAAATTAGCTTAGTGTTTTAGTTAGCTAATGTCACTTTGTAGGTGAATTATGTTGTTAATCTTAGTATTTTAGGATATTTGATATATTTCATACGGTATTTAGGAATAAGAAGGAATTCTCTCTCTAATTTCTGTCTAATTATGAATATAAATTTCTAACCACTAAGTCCGTCCCGGTCTTATCTTAAAATAAAATGTGAATCTAAAAGTATAAACTAAGGGAACCTGCATCCACAAATCTCATACTTTGAATTCACTGAAATGTACTACAAATTTATTTATTTGCAACCTACATCTCACAATTTATACATTTGAACTTTGAAAATTCGGTTTAACCGAGAACTCATCAATTGCTTGGTACAAATATCATCTTAACCTCTGAATTGCTTTAAGCGCGAATGTCTCAATTACTTAAAGTAAATGTAACACATATACCTTTTCTAGGGATTGGAACAACCAAGGACATTGCTTTAAGCAAATACATTAATATACAAATGCTTCAAGCAATTCTAAAATTTCCCTTGAGGGATGTAAAATATGCTTTGCAAAATTAATTAAAAGAATTCAAGTTCTTTCCTTTTTAAGGCTCCGGTCTTTATTTGACAATGTATCCTTCCATCTTTTGTTTTAAGCTTTCTCCATTTGCATCACCATGTTATTTTGAAGCTTCTTCTTTTTTAATTGTAATACTAATTCTAAATTATGCTTACTAAATTCACACAATTTCATACAATTTCTAATAAAAGAATTCAAATACACATTCAAGCATTCAATCATATACACATGCCTTCAGTTGGAATATAATTTATTAATCATATAAATAATCATTCAATCTTTAGAATGTACATCATTTGTTTGTAATTGTTTAATAATTTCTATTCACTTGAATTATAAAGTTTCAAAATAAAATCCAATCTCTGGATCACTCAATTCCAAACCAATCCCTGGTTTACAAATAATTTCCAATCACTGGAATTATCAAGTCAATCACTAACTTAATGTTTTGCTTTTTTTTTTTACTACAAATCTTGCTTTAAGCATTGACACAAAAATTCTTAAAATATGAAATATAATCAATAGACAAAATCCACTCAAAATATAATAAAAACTCTTAAAGTGATTCTCCTTCATAAAGATTGCTCAAGGCAAAGAATACTTATTCATCACTTAAGTGAGTATTAAATTATTCAATTTAATTGATTTGACATTCACAAAATACTCAAAGTAAAATATCATCAAAATTCAACTTCATGCTTAAGCAACAATCACTATCACTTAAGTGAACAACAAAAAATGACAATGATGAATCTATAAAATTAATACGACAACAAAAAAAAACACGAATTCACATCACCAAAAACAAGAGAAATTAAAAAGAGAGACCAAAGAATGAGAGAAACACACTATTTATCACCCTCCACTCTTAAACACCCCTTCAAATCTTGCGATAAAAACTGTCACAATTCACAACCGTTCAAATTTAAAGGGACTTTTCACATTTAAACATCAACTACTACCACATTCACACTTTATTACTCAAAACCTGGAACATAAAACCCCTTTTACACTCAAAAAAATAAAATTTTACTATAAAATGAAATTGTCTCAATTACAATCTCACAAACGTAGGTTCGCAAAAACTTAGAAATGTTTTTGCCATCAAACCTTCCAGTTTTCACAACTATAGATCTCAAAGCTTTGGTGGTACCTTGTCCACCAAGATCAGCTCTATGATACTCCATATATAGAGCTAAGGACCCCAAAAGGTCCTCCATAGAATATGGAACTCGGTTGGTGCCACTTGCACTAGTACCAGTTGCCCCTCCAGTATCCCCCATAGCGAAAACCTCACCAGTCGTTTCAAACTTGCTCTCAATGGAAGCACCAAAATGTCGAGTTGAGAGAGTTTTGTTTGGGAAATCACAAGGATTCTGGCTACGACTAGGAATAGTCTGCTATGAGTTCAATCAAATCTTCAATCTTCTATCTTCAGTCTTCAATCTTCAATCTTCAATCTTCAATCTCCTCCCCGTTGACCTATCATGTAGTGGCTCTATAAAGGTCAAGGTCAAGGTGTGTGATAAGAACCCACGGCCTCGGACGGGTAAAACGAGACAGCATAACACGAGATGCCGTCCGGATGATGGGCTCCTAAACTTCAAACCCACGGTGATCAGCAAGTAAGCTTCACCAATGGGAACAACATATAAGATCGACCATGTGTGTGATCAATCCCATTTCGTCGCTATAAACACAAAATGGGACTAATTCTGAGTTATCGCATAGTCCGCAACAAAGTTTACAAAGTAGAATTGAAAACAACGAGCCTCCCAAACTGGCTAGGAACAAAAAAAATGACAACGAGCCTTCAAAGCCGGCTAGGAATAACAAACCACAAGCCACAACACACAAATCTTCATGTCTTTATGTTCTCAAACTTAGAATCTTCAAGAAAAGTTGAATGAAACTTCCACAACTAAACTCTAATCTAGTTGCGTTCTTTGATCTACTACCAAAAATGACTCCAAGCTCCAAATATTAAGTGCAATAGCAATTTGGAAAGCTGGTGTAGTAACCTAACACCCCTCAAAATTTCAAGCTGAAGTAAGATACTGTCCAAAAGATATAGACAATAAAAGCCTCGACCTTCTCTTTTGAAAGGCAACAGACCTCTCCTATCTCCAAATTCTATATTTCCTTCAGTTCCTATTCAAACCCCAAGTGTGATGGCCTCTTGGAAAGATAAACTTACAAACTAACTTCCTTTCAAATCTTAAATTGATCTAAGACACTGTCCAAAAAAATATGGACAAGCAAAGTTTCGGCCTTCTCTTTTGAAAGGCAGCAGACCTCTCTTCCTTTAACACATCATAACTTCTTCTATACTTTTTCATATCCTAAGTGTAATAGCTTCATAGAAAGCTAACATTATGAGCTGCCTTCTCTCCAAATTTCACTCAAAGATGTTTACTTGAACAAGAGTTATGAGCCTCGAAAGTTTCAGTTGCTTTTATTGAGTAGCCACAAATTCTGTCACCTTTGAACTTCCATAATTTTTTCAATACAAACTCAAATCAAACGTGCCAACTCATTTTGGAAAGGCAATTTTACAAAGAACAACTCCTCTAAATTTCATTCAAAAAGCTTTCATATTCACAAAGATATGACCATTTCAACTTTTGGTCTTTCAAACCCTAGTCTTCCTCACTTCCAAAACAACAACAACAACTTGACTCCTCAAAATCCGACTGAAGGGGAAGAAGAAGATGCCTACCAAGCCTCTAGATCCCTAAAGTAAGTGGAATCAACCCATGCATACATCACATGGGCCTCCAAACACCATTGGCTCAAAAAAAACATCCTAAGATAAGTTTCTTTTCACCTCCTCCAAGGCCAATGAATCTTAAAGGTCAAAATTAAAAAGGCAAACAACTTCTAAATCCCTAATTTTCAATTCATAACATCTAAATAGAATATAAAAAACTATAACTAACAATGAAACTTTCACTAAAACCAATTGGAGGTAAAAACTGAAGTCGAAGATGAGTTCTATTCCATCTTCAAGAACTTGAGGATGCGCTTGACGGTGTTTGTGACGTAATCTGCACGCTCGGCCTTTGTCAAAGGATTAATCGGACCTTCTAACCAACGTTGATGGCTACGACTCCCCTTAATTGGCCTAACCATACAATAGTATTAATCATCGTTTAAGCCCTCAAAACTCCCTTCGAATGTCACTTCTTGGGTGCCTGGTTCAACACATCCAACTTGAAGCAAAATTAATAAAGCCCGAACATCTCTTTGGAGATTACCATGCCAACGTAGTTCCACACGAGGTTTCTTAAGCGGACGAGAAGGTTCAGCCTCATTCTGCAAATGGATTGGCAATGGTGTGAAAATCTCTGGCTGAGATGGTTGAATCGGTAATTGTGACAAAGAAAGCTCTAGTTCAACCTCTGGTTGAGACTCTGTATCTTGTGACTCCATAAAAACCCTCCAATTTGACATTTTAGAGTCGAACTTCAATCCAAACACAACTTCTATTAATCTGAAGAAATATTTCAAACTGGTGAAATTTGTCCAAGGCTTCCGTCTTTTTAATAGCTTCATTGATAACAAGCGTCATCTTGAAGTCATTGAAAGCGTCACCTTGAAACATGTCCTCCAGATTCTAGATCTCTCTAAAATACAAAATTAGTACACGTTTTATATAGTGTACATATTTACATTACGACAGCGATTTTTTAAACTTCTTGTCAAAATATTTGTCCGTCCGGGTTGCAGTTCCGGATCTAGTCTATCTAAACCTGTAAGTCTCTGCCTACATCTTTTCCGTCCAAGAGGCCCATCAATCCCTTGCCGTCGTTTCAAACTGATTTGGCGTTTCCTTAATTAGTTCACGAAGAAAATTTTCACTTCTAACTATCCAAGGGTGCTGGATCAACCCGATACACCATATGTTGAAGAGATCCACTTCTAACTCTAAGCGTTCCGTGGAGTCCACCGGAACGACTGGGTACAGGAGCTTGACAATGGGAATAGTCTTCTGGCCCTACGCCGACGTTCCTTCCGCCATTCGGAACTACAATCCGGTGCAATTAGCACCCTCCTTTCCTTCTCTCTCTATCCGGTCTAACTCACCACTCTTTCACTTTTTTAAAAACGCTCTCCAAAAATCTGCAAGCACACACCTCTTCGAGCGGAAGATAGAGGGGGAAAATGATAGACCCATGCGCTTAAGTACCCGACTAACGACCAACATCCGTTGGTCCGGTCACTTAATGCGCCGCCATTGCAAACGGATCCCTAGATTTCGTAAGTCGGACCCCTAGTTCGTAGGTTGCCTAAATCCGGATCCTATTCCGATTTACGGATTTTGGCCAAAGTCCGTCTCTTACCTATTCTACAAATATTAGCAAGCCAAAACTTTCTGACTACCTAGTTTCTACTAGATGTTCCGGTTTCCGGCTTTACTACAAAATTTTGAAAATGTTTACGGAATTGATCCTAAACTAACCCGGATTTCTAAGTATTGATATTACGTGCTCCCACAATATGCATATATTCACAACCGCGACCCGCAAGTGAAGCAACAATTCAAGCATATGACGAAAAAGATGCACGATGCGGCCAGAATATCATGCAACCCCAAAGGCAAAATATTTTGAACTGGAATGTGGAATATGGAGAGCCCATGTGGGATGTGAATGCACAAACTGAGGGGCTCACATATTGGGAACTCATAATAATAGACCCCAGGGCAAGAAGAAAAATAAGGACGCGATAAAGAGGAAAAGTAAGGATATACATGACACACTTGTACCATACATGTCAAGTCCTCAAGGTAAGGATCACAATGGGAGGCAAATTCAAGGCCCACGCCTTGAATGAAAACTTCGAAGAAAAAGAAGGGGTGACGATACTCCAAAAATACGCAGACGACATGCTAATTGAAGAAAAATAGAAGTTGAAGAAATACACTAAACAAGCGATTCTAAAGTGATGCATCAAATCATTCAAACTATAGGGATCTATAACCGCAAGTTATAGATAGTAAGAGATCAGATGTACAATCGAAATTATAGCCACCCATATGAGAGACTCAGAGCGTGGGTGCCAGAATGTAGATTATAAAGAACCTTAAGTTTAAGCCAGTTACCATGATAAAAAACTTTAATCCACAGACCCGTAAAAGGTTTAAAAAAATAGTGAACTCTACATTCAAACATGGGACAAAAAAGTAGAAAAAAGTGGAAAAAGCAACAAATATGTAAAAGTGCAAGATCATAGACATGGTGGTTAGATGGAGGCTAAACTTAGCAACAACCCGCATCTTTGAAACGGACAAACACTGGCCGGAAACATCGATGCAAGGCAATCTTGATGTACAACCTAAAGAGGAGGTTAGGAGGCTAAGGCTTGAAGGGAAAGACTCATTGAACTGAATATAAATAGATTTAGTGCACAAATTCTATCTGTGGATGTATCAGGAGGGGGCAAGTAGAGCAGCAATAGAGGCCACGACTAAAGAACTTTACAACTACGCATTGCCAAGTTTTTCAGGCAAGGTCACTAAGATTCAACAATGGCAGCAACAGCATTCAACATACTACTTGTAAAATTAGTGGTAAATACGTGGCATAGAGAAGGACAAGTGAATTGCTCAAATTGTAGAGCAAGGAAAAGGAAGATAGTAAAATATATGTTCCGCAGTTGCAAACACCCAATCTATGAAGCCATCCAAACAAAAAGACATAACAAAGTAATATGCGAACTATATTGCTGGGTGAAACTCAAAGCGAAAAAGGAAAAAATGGAAAACTTGGCAGATTTCAAAGTGTGGATGGTGGACAACACTTGGAGGATGCCAAGCATGAATCCAATGATATTCCTCGAAGTACTAGAGGACAGAGGAATACAATACCAAAGACCGGATTTGATATTTCAATATCACATCCACACGCAAGGCAAACTAGGCAAATGAATTGATAAAACGAGCCATTAAATAGAAGTATAGGAGGTATCCATTGTTATGGGTAACGCTATAAACAAAGTCAAGGACCAAAAAATTAAAAGATATCAAGAATTAATGGAGGTACTAAAGAAAACACATCCAAATAGCACAATACACTTCAGGCCAATGATATTTGGAGTGATGGAAATAGTCCCGTCAACGATATTGAAGACATTAAAGGAGATACAATTGAAAACACAAACTTCGTGGGTGGTGCATTAGGTCATTCAAGCTATATGAAACCATAATCACAAATTATGGATAGTGAAAGATTAGATGCACAATTGAAATTACAGCCACCCACATAGGAGATCTAGAGTGTAAGTGCCAGAGTGCAGATGGCTAAGAAGGGAGGTCTTCAAGTATTGCGCAAACTTGGAGCATCGAGAAGAATGGAGGACCAAGCCAAGAGAATCGGAACCGGAGCTACCGATATAAATGAACCGGAAGCGAATCCACAAATACTACTTCTGAATAATGAGCAATGTCAACAAATTGGCAAACAATGGCCCGCAAGAACTATAAGCGTACTGAGGTCACGTTTATGAAGAAGATAGGACTAAGTTGGGCCGGGTGAATTTGAAAGCTCAATTAGTAGAGATCAAAATCATGTTCACGACTTAACATGAAATACCCAAAAACTTGTGTCAATAGTTAAGTTAGATAGGAAGAAAGATTAAATCCATCCAAGTATTTAGCTATACAACTACATCTAGAGGCTAAAAAGGATAACCTATGCAATGTAGAACGCTCAAAGGAACTGAAGGGACTTGGACTAGAGGGCTTTAGTCTTAGAACTAGAGGAAGTTGAAGCTGTAGATATAGGCAAAGAAAACCTTACCATTTTGAATCCACTTCCGTACTTAGGATATTCTGAAAACTAGACCTAGGTAGGGATCAAAGGATCCCTCTCGTCGGAGATTAGGGTCATCATGAACCAAAATCAATAATCACTTGTTGTGAGACCATATTAAATCCACTCGTGAAATTGGTGATAAATTTAATTCGGCATGCTTAGGCATACTGCTCTTAGCCACTTTTTACTCCCAGGTGCGTGTGTCCCATTGTATTGAAAATTTTCCCGGGGCATTGTTTGCCCATTTGCTAACGTTGCTCATTATTCAGAAGTAGTATTTGTGGATTCGCTTCCGGTTCATTTATATCGGTAGCTCCGGTTCCGATTCTCTTGGCTTGGTCCTCCATTCTTCTCGATGCTCCAAGTTTGCGCAATACTTGAAGACCTCCCTTCTTAGCCATCTGCACTCTGGCACCTACACTCTAGATCTCCTATATGGGTGGCTGTAATTTCAATTGTGCATCTAATCTCTCACTATCCATAATTTGTGATTATGGTTTCATATAGCTTGAATGACCTAATGCACCACCCACGAAGTTTGTGTTTTCAATTGTATCTCCTTTAATATCTTCAATATCGTTGACGGGACTATTTCCATCACTCCAAATATCATTGGCCTGAAGTGTATTGTGCTATTTGGATGTGTTCTCTTTAGTACCTCCATTAATTCTTGATATCTTTCAATTTTTTGGTCCTTGACTTTGTTTATAGCGTTACCCATAACAATGGATACCTCCTATACTTCTATTTAATGGCTCGTTTTATCAATTCATTTGCCTAGTTTGCCTTGCGTGTGGATGTGATATTGAAATATCAAATCCGGTCTTCGGTATTGTATTCCTCCGTCCTCTAGTACTTCAAGAAATATGATTGGATTCATGCTTGGCATCCCCCAAGTATTGTCCGCCATCCACACTTTGAAGTCTGCCAAGTTTCCCATTTTTTCCTTTTTCACTTTGAGTTTCACCCAGCAATATAGTTCGCATACTACTTTGTTATGACTTTTTGTTCGGATGGTTTCATAGATTGGGTGTTTGCAACTGCGGAACATGTGCTTTACTGTCTTCCTTTTTCCTGCTCTGCAATTTGAGCAATTCACTTGTCCTTCTCTATACCACGTATTTACCACCGATTTCACAAGTAGTACATTGAATGCCGCTAACCTTTCAGGTTCTTTTTTTTGTTTTTTCCTCTTTAAATAAGTATAAAAACCTTCTCTAGCCATTTCACTTTCTTTGTTAGAAATTTTACTATCTCCAAAATAAAAACTCCATTGAATAAATGGCGCAATTCTGCAAAAGGCTTCCGGAGAGATGTTCGTGCATAAATCTACTCAAGATTATCACTTTTTGAATTATATATATGCCGCAAATAAGTAGGATTTGCTTCTTCCGTGGTTGTTAGTATGATGGATGAAGAACATCATTTGTAAGAAGGTCATTGAATTTATTGGAGTTGAAAATGACCATTTATTCCTAAGTAGATACTAGACTACTAGTGCTTGTGTTTTATAGTTTAAAAAAAATTAACTGTCACTTAAATAATTGCACTAGTTGGTCTACAAAGAAAAAGTGTATTTGAGATAAGTCTCTATATGATTTTTTTCTTTCACGTGTTGTTGACTTAGATGTAGATTGATTCTATTAACAAATCTATAAAGAAATCATACACTATCTCTATGTTAAGTGAACACATGAAAGAATAAATGAATATTCTGTTGTGGTACAAAGTTAGAATATTTGAATTAAGACATTTCAATATAAGATAATACACTAGTAGCAGCAGTTTTATCTTCTCATTCTATCTTAGGATTTGAATATGCAATGTTTTTTATAAAACTATAAACTTTAGCAATAAAACCATCTGCATTTCCTTCCTCCCGTCTTTTTATCTACCACAAAAATTTTGTTGTCCAGTTGTAGATCTAGAAGAACCATTCGCCATCAACTTCTTATAATCACAATTTGACCCATGCTTTGAATAGTGATGAAATTACAACGGGTCTTTCAACTAGAAGCTACCATTCATTATACTTGTCTTTTTCTCATGCTGAAATGAAATATTGATGACATGTCACGCTATCTGTGTGGTCATTATGTTTTTTTTTACTTCTTTATATAAAAATTTATAATCAGCAAAATCTATCCCTATTTTTATTTTTGTGATTGGGCACTGTTGTCCAACTACCATGGTTGAGAATCAAATGACTATTTTTTAGGCATCTTTTTACACAAAATATTCAATTCCCATTAATGAGGCAAAATATATTTAAATGCATTATCCATGGATTTTAGCATCTACCAAAAAATGAAACAAATGAAATATTTTTTGTGTTCTACAAAACCTTATTAGATCATCCATCAAACATTTATAATCTATGGCATTGTTCTAGGTTTAAAGCATTGCTAATCATGCTTCAAAATCTCAAATATGGTTGACATAATGGCATATTTGGAATGAAATATGTAAAATTAATGTTGGACCGATGTTTTAATTGTCTTTATTATGGCAAATTGTCTATTGTAAACAAAGTTGACAAAGTTGGCAAAATCTTTAAACAACAATATTTATTTCTATAATTAAAATGTTGTAGCTAGAAGGCACCATCAATTTCAATGGCTAAGTTCCGTGGATGTCATTTTAGTACTTGCCACAAGAATCCAAATGGAAGCTGGTCTTGCATACTTGTAATTTCAACATTCTATGTTGAGCGCTCAGAGGTCAATTATAGAATATTTGCATTAAACTTTAAGAATTATTGTAGACCACCATATTGATTCACTTTTTAGATTGTGGAAAATATAAACAATTTGCATGAATTAATCTACAACCACTAATTAGGGAGGGTTTTTTTTACGTAGGATTAGGAATATAGCAAGGTTAGGGCAAAAATCTAGAAAATGCCACTAGGAAAAAATGAAATGAAAATTCTAGGACAAAAATTGAAGATTTAAAACTAAAAGATGTTAAGCCAAACATGATAGAATAAAAAAAGTAGGCCAACAACAAAATGATGAGAAAATAATTTTTGGACCATGGAATTTATAGCCAAATTCCAACAAGGCAAGGACTTGGCTAATAAATCATGCTTCGAAAAAATTTAAATATTATTGTACCTGTAGCTTGTAGAACTAAATAGACATAAATTATAGTTCTTGCGTATAATTTATAAGAAGAAATGAACCCACGACTTGCAATGATTTTTTGGCCATTAAATTCATAGCCGAATTTCAACAATGCAATGATTGGGCTATTTAATCATGCCCCTAAAAGTTAAAATAATAAAGCCGTTGTATTTTGTAGAATTAAATGTACATAAGGCGTAGTTGTTGTGTATAATTCATGGAAAAATCTGAACCCTCAACTTGCAATGATTTTTAAGCCCTTAAATTCATGGCCAAAATTCAAGAATGCAAGGATTTGGCTATCTGATCACACCCCTAAAATTTAAATAATACAATCTTTGTAGCTTGTAGAATTAAATAGACATAAACCATAGTTCTTGCGTATAAATAAATCCAAAATTTGCGATGATTTTTTGGCCATTGAAGTCCAGCAGTGCAAAGGATTGGCTATTTCATCACGCCCCTAAAAACTAAAATAATAGGGCCGCTGTATTTTATAGAACTAAATGTACATAAGGCATATATTAGAAAATATTTGGGGCCTCCAAAGGGCTGCTCCACTGCCTTCCAAGGACCGTACAAAATGGGAATATTTTGGCCAAAAAAATTGATTTTTTTCCTATTCACGCCCACAAGAATTTGCTGTGTTGGATGCTTGGCAGTGGCCCAAAATCAATTTTAAAGAGTTAAAAAATTAGGATTAAGGAACTCCGATGCATTTTAACTCTGATTTTTAATTAACTTAAGTTAGAGTCAAAAAAATTAAGCCAAATGAAGTGGCTTTTGAAGCTAGTTTTTTAAGCAACTAGCTTCAAAAGCCACTTCATTTTTTGGCAAGTTGAACAACTGAAGTCAAATTAAGGCACTTATTTAATTTAATGTATAACAATATATGGAGAGAAGCTCTTTATACTAGTGAAATAGGAGTAGGGGAGATAATGCATGTAAGATATGTGAATTAAGAAGAAAATGAGTTTGGTCGTTCATTTTGAAGTAGAATCCAAAGACAATGTAAAAATTGAAATTTTGGACTTCATTTAGACATAATATAAGAAAAAAATTGAAAAAATTTTGAACTAAAAAAAATAGGGGAATTATGCTACCTTTCATCTCCAAAAAATCCATGTGAGGTTTTGAGCCTCCACT
Source organism: Neckera pumila (assembly GCA_963969595.1). Classification (NCBI taxonomy): domain Eukaryota; kingdom Viridiplantae; phylum Streptophyta; class Bryopsida; order Hypnales; family Neckeraceae; genus Neckera; species Neckera pumila. The sequence continues at coordinate 47,619,669 of OZ018408.1, read as the reverse complement.
TAAAAGTTATAGAAAATTTTGAAAGAGAGGTTGAAATGGACATTTTTTTTGACATAAATAAACACCCAGAGAAAATACAATTTCAATGAGAAGTGTTGTTTCCTTACTCCGCGCTTCATAGTTGTATTCTAAACTTCAGATTTTTCTCAAATAAGAATGCTAGTGCAAAGGGGCTAGAAGCTAATCTTGATTACAAGTTGGCAAGCAATCATAAATGAATTTGCAGATGTCCTAGTTAGCCCAAGTGATGCAGATGTCCTAGTTAGCCCAAGTGATGCAGATGTAAGTGTTTATACCAATTTCTATGCCTTAACCCCTAAAGGGTCAAAGCCATTTTTCTACCAAAAACACTCAAAACTGCCATTTCTATAGCAAAGAGTAAAAAAAATTGAAAATTGTTTTTTTTTTCACATCTAACTATAGGATCTTATACCTAACTAGTATGAGAATGTGTGGAAAAAATTTCAAGATTTTTGACCGCACAGATTGCAAGATATCTGCATTTAAAGTGAATGAAACAAGTTTTTCTGCACATTGTGGGACTAGATTTTTTGACTTTGAACACTTTTAACTTAAATCTTTTGTACTACAGAGTCTTGAGCTTTTAATCTTTATTGTGGAGAATTGAGCTGAGAGTCTAGGAAAAAAAAAAAATCCAAAAAAACTTAGTTTTTATTATTAAAATAATTGTTAAGTAGAAGTAGGTACAAGATAGAAGGAAAGTCTAAAATATTAATATCTTTTATATGGAATTAAAAAGCACTAATCCCAATGGTGAGATTGTTTTAGTAAAAAAACTAAACCTTGTGGAACTTTTTTTTTTGAAAAATTGTAAAAACTGCATTCAAAAATGAATCCTACAAGTTATTTTTTTCAGGAAGATGCTCTAAGTGCCTGAAAAACAAGATTGTCCATAACTTTCTCATAAAGAATCCAAATGAAATGAATCAAAGCTTTCCAAATAGACAAAAATATAATCTACAAGAAAAAAGATTAAAAAAATTAAAAATTAAAAATTAAGTTTTTTTTTTTCTGCCCCCCATCCCCTGTTTTGAGCTTATTTGGGCATAATTTTTTTTCCCAGGCACCGATTGAAAAAAAAAATTATATTCCCACAAAGCTTAGCTAAAATATCTATCTTCAAAAAAAGTTTCAAAAAATCACAACAAAATTTCAGCCAGTAGGTACCTGCCCGAAATCCCATTTGTTCCTCAAAGGGACAATGATCCTTTACAGGTTAAAATATGTTGTAAGAGGAGCTGCAAGTGAATATTTCCGTACATTTACGTTGAACCTGTAAATTTTTTATGTAATTTAGCTAAAAACAACATTGACCGCGGTGATTATATTTTCTAAAATATTGTGTTTTCTATTTAGCAAATGAAAAAGGATTCCAATGCAAATATAAATGTTTTATATGCAAATTGTATGCTTAAGAAAAATTTGTCTACCATGATGGAATGTGGGTAGCAATTAGCAAAGAAAAAGAGGAATTGTCTTATTTTGTCTTCCAACAAAATGGAGTTGTGTATTAGAAGTAAACAGTATTATGATTTGAACACTTAATGTACAATGTGAATTGTTTAATATTAAACAAAAACAAATTTAATTCTAATGTTATGCTAAATTATAGTAGTGTATAGTGCTCAAAAGAAGCTATGGATCCATATAAAATGCAGCGTGTCTGATCTCCAGGTGGACAATATTGAAATTGTGATAACATCAAACGGCCAGCTTTATCCTCTTAAGTTCTTATTAATGTGTGGTGGATTACCTTAGGAGGGCCATTGAAAAACTGTGAAATGGAACAAAAAAAGTAGTTTGAACATGTGGGAAGGCAATGGAGATTGAGCTAAAGTGGAGAAAAAAATTGAGAGCAATATTTTTTTTTAATGAATCTAAGTGAAATTAATGACGCTAGAATTTGCAAAGTATGTATGGAAGGTCCTTGAACAACTGGATTAGAAGGTGTGAAAAATTGTGCAGATCAAGAGTTAGTTCGTGAACGAACTTATGTATATCTTGGATTAGATATGTGCCTTTTGTATAGTTCTAACTTTGTGCAATGATTATATACTGGAGTGAAGAGCTGAATCGAAGCTGAAGTGCAATCATTTATTGTAGAGAAGCTTGAAGTCATCCGGAAGATTCTTTTGTTGAGGTGGAGCACACGGAATGATTGTAAGTAAGTCGTACGATTGTTTAAGAAAATGATTGACATTGTAGTTCTTCTAGAATTAAGAGCATGAAAATTAGATGTAAGTTTCATAGAGTACCGCATTAGCTCATAACATGTAGTTTTAAAATTCTATAGCAATGGTTTATGGTAAGGGTTGTTGAAGCATTGAAAGAATTTAAATCTGCGATAGAATAGGAAATAATCTATTATCGTAAATCCAAAAGATTCTATAGACAACGTTTAGACCATGAGGTTATTTTTATATTGAAGACTTACAAAAATTTAAAGGTATTCCTTGAATTTTTTTTATTAGGACATTGACAATGTGGACAAAAAATTTTACTGCCAAATGCAGATGGTGACTGTTGCTCACTAACAAGTACGTGCTGTAACTTCAAAGAAGGTGAGTCGTCCTCTTCATTAATGGTGAAGTTCAAGTGAAAACATCTATCGTAAATCAACTTAATAAAGTACATCTTGCCTGAAATATAGATGATGTCATTAAAACAGGCGTGTACATAGTAATTGTAGTTGGCTATAACTAGAATCAAGCTTGTAGTCACCTCTTCTTTGTAGGCCGAGTACTGTCTCTTTGGAAGTTTGTCTTCTTAGTGTCTGCAATAATTCATCTCCTGTAAGTGCTGAGCTTGTTATCAAAATTGAATTGTGGATTCTAAAGGCATGGACTGTGCATGATCGTATGAAGATGGCAATACCAATCACAAATCAGGTCTGTATCTACAGAATTGATCCTATGTTAGAATTGCTATGTATATGAAGATCTTGTTTTGAGGAGTGCAATTGGAAAACAATGGCTTATAGCATTCATAGTAAGTTTGCTGAAAACAAAGGCATTGTATGTGATTGGCAGTGGTTTGAATAAAGCGGCTTCATGAACTTCATCACCAAAATTGATTTCACAGATTGAAAGCATAATGTTTATTTCTTGTTCTGATTATGTAATGTACTGGACTTCTATATATAGTCGGTCAAATGTGGTAAACAGTGAAAATGTGTAGACCACTTATAGAAGCAGCTATGGATTTGTATGAAGGCACTAAAGAATCTTGCGGCTCTACACTGATTCCAATACAGGAATACTACTGGACGGATGTGGACGGCGTGAACTGAGGTGAGAATATTGTCAACAACAACAAAGGGAGTGTATTGAAGGTTCAATCTGAGGACGGTGATATCAAATTTCTTGTGGAAGAACTATTGCTAGAAGAGAAAGACATCGACGACAATGCAATGTACAAACCAATGCCTTCGACGTAGTCTCTTTCGTCCTTCCGGGATTGAAATTGTAAATGCAAATACAGATTTTAGGGGGACAATGGCTGCGTTATATTGGTTTACTTTACTTTAATGCAAGTGGACAATAGCCAACTCCTTTGACGAGTTTGAAGTACCGAAGATTTGGCAGAATTTTAGAAGTGCGTGAATTTTGCTTTGTTTATAGGACAACTTTCCTCATTTTGCAAAAGGAGAAAAAATCACAGTGAATTTGAAGACTCTCATGAAATTTTTTTTGTAAACATCATGTAAGCTGTGAGCATTTTTTTTTTTTTTCTTGAAATTATTTGAAGTAGCTAATGGAAAAAGATAAGCTTGTAGGTAACCATTGAAAAAACAAAAAAAATTCAGACTGTGTTTTGTCTTCGGAGAGGCTGAAATGATTAAAGTCTTCATTTGCACAGTCAATGAATGGAAGGTATACTCGCATTGTGTGGTATATTGTCTTTTTGTAATTCTTATAGAGTGTATTCAAGAAGACGAAAGTGTATATTTGCTCTGATAAATATTTCGATGGAACTGAGAGCTTCAATTGTCAAAGCAGAGTATAGGTAGATAAAGAATTGGATAATTTGCATGAAGGTAGAATGAGAGTGTAATTAAGTAGTTGCAGCATGTATGAGCTAATGAAATGCATATATTTTGCAAGGTAAGTGACACAAAATCACATTTGAAGGACTGAAGTGGGTGTTAGTAGGATGAGTTTCACAGATAATGGTATTGCCAAGGACGTGGAGAATGCACATTATAGGACGCCGGAGAGGAAGGTTGCCACACATTCATTTTAGTAAGAGGAGTTAAAATCTGAATAACACACCAAATTGAATTTGTGTCTTGGATGCAACAAAAGTCTACAGTGAAGACAATTTCTATGTGGCAAATGAATGCATGTACTGCTCATTGGTACGACTAATTTTGCAAGTTTGGGTTGGAACTATATGTCCTGAACATTTACAAAGGTGAGTGAATAGAGAAAAACGTGTGCAGTGTCATTTTGTTTATATTACCGGTAGGTTCTTAAGGAAGGTGTTGTAACAGTAGATACACTAGCAGTTTGCAAATGGGGAAGAAATGTTCACATATATTATAATTTAATATGAAGTCGGTGTTGAGAGTATAGCCATTTGTAAGCTAGGAGACCAAGCTTTATCCTAAAGACCATTTTTTATGTCATGAGCAATAATTTTGGTATTTTTTTGGAAAGATTGTGTCACTTCCATTCTATACTCATTGGATGCAATAAGAATAAAAATGAAAACTAAAATATGATTAGTAGGAAAATGAAATTGAAATTTAATAGAAAACCAAAAAGATAACAAACACAAAAAATACAAAACCAATATGAAAACACAACACCATGGATAGGAAATAGAATTAGAATTAAATTGTAAATAAAAAAAGTATAAAAAATTAAAAATATTAAAAATATTAAAATTAAAAGAGTACAAGTAGAAAATGAAACTAAAAGTAAATGGAAAACTACAAAAATAAGTAAATATGAAAAAAAATTTGTAAAAATTTGTAAATTCAAAACTACTACTAAAATACAAAAATAATAATAGAAACACTAAATTAGGCAAAAACAATAATTTAAAGTGGTTTACAGCAAACTAATATAGTCTACACTAAATTGGCGCAGTTTTACTAAACTAGCACAAATTTTACTAATTTGGCGTATTTTATATTAAACTATACTAGTGATGGTACTTAGTATTATGTTATTAATAGTGTTACTTGGCCTTTTATCCCGCCCATCCTAAATTTCAACTGATTGGCAATTAGAGTTGGCTATCCACCGCTTTTTCCTTCCGTGTTCACCGTTTCTTCTATGCCCTATGGCCTCCTCTCTCACTCTATCCCTAGCCTCCTCTCTAACCTTAAGGTCCACCTCCATTCTAACTCTAAACCTTGCCCATCCCTCCCCTCTCTCCCCACCGTACCTGTTCGTACTCTCTCCCACGCCTGCCCTTCCTCAATCTCTCCCCTGCTTGCCCTCCTCTCTCTCCATTATAGAAAAAACCAAGCCTCAAATAGGCCGCTAATTCAATTTGTTTTAATTGTCCTGGATGGCCTCGATGGTGACTTTTCCCTTGTATCTGTGCAAAGCATTTACTATGGACAACAGGTTGCGCAGAGATCAAATGGTATAGATCTCTTCTTCATTAAAGCCTGTTTGATGAATACGTCTTCTTCTTGGCACGCCTAGTCCATGTTGTCTGCCACGATCACTTTATTTCATCTATTCATGATTGTGCGCCAACATTCTCTTTATGCCGTGCCAAAAAATCGAGCTTCTTGATTTCCAAAATTCTTTGCAGAGAAATTCTATTGTCTTCACTTGCTTTGTGTCTTCAACATTATACTGTCCACTTGAATTGTTTATAGCATTAGTACTACCTTAAACTATTTGCTTGCATGAGTTTGCTCGAATTGGTATTTTCTCAAAGTTAACGGTACTACTTGCTCAAAGTTCACTCTCCTGGTGCGCACATTGTGTGAAGACTGATCAAATTGGTTCAGTACCAAACTATTGAATTAGATCAGAACTTCATTGCTTTTTTATTACTTAATTAGATGACCTGAAATCAACGATAAGCATAATCTTTGAAGTCTTCAGCTCCTTCAAGGTCTACTCACGATCCGCCCAATTGTCCATTGTTGATTCTCTTTTTGTCCTGGCAAAATAGATTGCTCTCTATTTCAACAAAGTATGATATGCTCAAAGAATCCCACAGATTGCAATGAAAATTTGAATCCTTAACATTCGCAGAGTTCCACGTATAGCTGTTTCACTTCTGAAAGTATTGTGTAGCCAAAAACGCAGAAGGACAGCAAGAAGGCCTAGAACTTGAGATTCAAGAGAGATAGATAAAACCCTATCGACAGAAAATGCACTGACTCCATCACAGAGGTGGACAGAGTGCGCGCTTATCTCCTCTTCCCGTGACTTCCCTATACTTGAGACGCGTACACGTATCACTTTGGAGTTGCGCTGGAGCAAGTAGTGCCAGGCTGGTTGTATGACGGGCAAGGGCCGGGCTGCTATTAAAAATCTCACCCTACCTCCTGTACTTGCAGCCCTCTGTTGCCCTCAGATTTTTCCTAATGTCGTCTGTCCGTATTTTCTCTCCCGCAAAGCCCCTCCTCTCTCCCTTGCCTGCATCTATCCTCTCTTGTTGCTTGTCTACCCACCTCCTCTGCTTGTCCACCTCCTTGTTTGCTTCATCCATGCACCTCCTGCTTCAATCCTTTAACAATTTGGCACCTTTAATAGCCTGACAGCCTTAGCACAAGCCAGATCGATTTTTTGCTTCACTGGAACATATATTTTTGAGTTTGATATTTTTTATTTTCTTCAACCTTAAATTCTATTCTATTCTTTATACTTCATAATCTTCTAAATTTGAAAGCAAATCATTGAACCTAGAGATTTTGAATTTTAGGATTTACATTGTTTGCACCACTCTTTCTATGTATATGAGTTTTATTTGTAAATTTGATTTTGTTCTGCATTTTATTTTTCATGATTTTTTTCTAGTGCTGTGGATGTCAATGCGGTCCCACAATCTCCTTCGCTTCACAACCTAGATCCAAACATTCACATTTCACGTGCATTGCAATAAGTTTCTACTATTGCAACACGTAAACTTGTCAGTGCTTGGATGATTGAGGATGAGTCACTGCATGGTCTTAGAGGCCTTTGTTCATGCATAGTTGGAGCTCTTTCACAGCACTTTCGAGAACAAAAAAGTACCAAACTTATGAGAGCATCAGGATGGTGGAAGCTACATGATACATATTTCATTGACACCAATGAAGACTCCAATTTGGCACTTTCTTGTAGCAGATGTTGTATTGGAATTTGGAAGCACTTGCATACAAAGGTTGCTTCCAGATGTGGCTCCGATTGGGTACTATAGCCTTATCCTAAACTTCTTGATGCATTTGAAGGGTTCAAAAAGATTGGAGTGAAATTTTCTTCGGGCTTGCTAATTGAGCTAGCACTAAACATATTAGTGGCTCAAGATTCTATGTACACACAACAATCTGGAGATCCAAAAGATGGTGTATTACTTACAGACAAAATATGTCATAGTTGAATGCAACAATTTATGAATATTCACAATATTATTTTATTGTCTCAACAAGGTAGATTGACATGTAGTTCATACCATTTGGGTGTGTTATAGAGGGGATTTCAATCTAGCTTGTTAGATGAAAACTTCATAGAAAACATTGATGAGTTTATTTTGTTGTCAACATTGACAACGGTCATACTTTAGGATTTTGAGGAGACACTTCTGTCAAATATGCTGAAGTAGTTTGAGGTGGAGATTCCATGACCTCGTCCATGACTATGGTTGTTAAAATCTTTGGAGGACGTTGGACCATGATAGAAGCTCCTATGCTGATATTTACTAATGCAAATAATAATTATCCCATTAGAGGCCTTAATGATGATGTTCTAAGAGTGATTTATAGAACAAGACCAAAAGATAGTTTATAGGGTTCAAAATGTAGCTTATAGGTTAGCTTTCCAAAAAGCTATGGCTTGCCTAATTTGAAGCAAGAATGAAGTTGGGGCGACCATTTTGTGAAAAGAGGTCAGCTGCCGCATCAATTGAAGACTTCCAACTTTGATGGGCAATTGCGAAAGATTGGCAAGGCAAATAGAATTTAACTTTTGAAAGGTGGTGCACCTTGAAGTTATCTTTTGAAAAGGATATTGCTTGCCTATTATGGAGCAAGAACAAGGCTACAACAACCAATTTTGTGCAAGGAGGGTGTGTTGCCACCACAATTGGGAGCGGCAACTTTGAGGAAGCATATCGGGAGTCTCAAAAGGAATAAGAAGCTAAATTTTGGTGAGCAAGTTCAAGGCCAAGTCAGGATTCAAAAAAATTAGTTTTGATCCATTTGGACAAAAATTGAGACAATGGTAGCCATTTTAGTGAGAGGTGGTTTGCTGCCATTGTTGAGGTGATTGGTGGCCCTTGTTTTTGTTTTTTTTGTTGGATAGTCTACTTGAATATTATATTAAAATTACTAATTACAATCTATTTTGATCTTGCAATAGTGATTGAGTGATTTTGATTGGCATGTATGGAATTCTTGTTGGAGAGAAATTAGGGCACAATTTTGCATGATTGAGTGTCTAAAAAAAAATGCATGATAAGAGGTCTCATTTTTTCTAGCTTTTGGTGGAAGCATTGCCCAAATGGCCAAAAGAGGCAAAAATTAGGGTTTGTAGGTTCATTGATAAAAACAAAGGGACTATTCTAATTGCTTGAAAAGAAGTGAACGTTTTAATATTGAATTTAGAAAACTAAATTTAACTATAAATATGGGGCAATGCATATGAATTGGATTGTTTTGGTGAGATATGATGTATTATGATTAGTGTTTAGGATCCCATTTAGGCCATTTAAGCCCCAATTTGCACATTTGAGTTAGATTTTGGCATATAAAGTTGTCATAATCTACTTGAGTGCTTAATTGGATGATGGCGGAATATTAGGAGGTTGATTTGGTGATGTGAGATGGACTGCCTCCTTTTCACTTCAAGTCATGTAGGTAAAAATTAACCAAAAAAGATTGTTGGAGTCCATTGCTTGGAAGGCACTCTAGGTTAGAGTCCCATGCACTCCCTACTGGCCAACTAGGGATTTTTTTGCCATCACTGTGAAAAGCTCTCATAGTTGTGGTCTTTACTAGCTAGATGTATTATAAATATTTTCAAGACTTAATAATAAAAATTGAAGTACATCCAAATCTGTTGAAAATAAAAATGTTTTCTATTTTTCTACTATAGTGAAATCTTTCATGATGCAATTTATTCCCTCCTAGCATAACTAATTGTAGTTTTTATCAGCATACTTCTTAATCCTTATATACATAAGTCTACTACACAAACCATCAATGGAGTTGATTATCATTGACCATTTTATGCGAGCAACCAATCAATTACAATTATTGTACAACATGAGCATATTTAAATATTTGACCTTTGGCTTTTGAGCTTTTTTATGTTCATTTAGCTGAAAATTACTCCCTAACTACCATTTCCATGCTGTAAGGGAAGTTTGATTGTATGTCACTAGTGCCATCACTCATTACTTCATGACGTTTGTCCTGGATGACAAGTCCCTTCATAAAGGAATGGGATGAAAGAAAAAACTTGCAAAAATAAAGATCTCATGTCTTATTCAATTCTTTCCAAGCCATCATATATTGTCTAAAGAGCTCCAAATCCACATGTTCCTCTTTTCCTAAGACTTATTGGGATCTATTAAGAATGATTTAGGTTAGATTCTTTCAATCAAATGATCGAAATCTCGATTGAAATTATACATACTTGCATACAAATATTTGAAATATATAATCAATATTTAAATTAAAAAATAAACACAACATTGGATGCATACACCCAATGGGATTGATAAAAAATCTTGTCAATGCATCAAAAGTTATGAGGATTTTGTTTGTGGGCGGTTATAGATTCTCTACTCTAAAATAAACTTTGAAGTCCTTTATCTTATTCAATTTTAAATTTTTTTTGAAAAAATAAAATTATAGGATGTAGATTGTTTATTACAACATTGCAACCATTAAGATTGGCATTTTTCAATTCCATAATTAAATTCTTAACAATTTAGTGTTTGCATCAATCTCTACTTCTGTCTATTTATTATTTTTTTCCTATATGTTGTGCAATTCCAAATGATGTGATTTTCAAACATGTGACCAACTTGTCTACAAAAAAGAAGGTAAAGAAGCACCAATATATTGAACATCTTTTCAAAGAAAGTGAGCTTGTGAAGTGTAGATGCCTAGTATTTTGTAGGGCCAAAATAATGATTTTAGTGAATTTGAATGCTTATTTCTTGCAATCCACACGGTGGAAATTTCAGAAATTTTTTACACATGTTCTCAAGTCAATGTACTATAAGATCCTATGGTTACATGTGTTAAAAAAAAATTCAAAAAATTGATACTTGTTCTAAAAATGGCAGTTTTATTAGCAGTTTTGGTGAAAACATTCTCATGGAACTTTAGGGGTTAATATAAAATTGATGTGAATTAATCCAAGTGCCTGAGTTAATCATAAGCACCTGAAATTGCACTTTGACAACTTAAGATTAGCCATCATTTTCTCCGATCCGGAGGCCAAATTCAATACAATTGACTTGGAAGACTACTTGTTTACATCCATACCTTAAGTGTGGCTGCTTGTTTTGTTTTGTTTTGTTTTATTTTGTTTTGTTTTGTTTTGTTACATTGAGATCTCCTGGATTGTGCGTCTTCCGGCCATGTGCTTGGTACTATCGGAAAGCCCTCGGCAAGGAGGGATGCACGGGCTTGGTTTTGTGGTGTTTGGAGCTAGGATGCTGAAGTTATTGATTTTCAAAGTATTTATGGATCAAAAATTTAGAAAATTATTTTTACTTTGATTTTGGTTGCATTCTTGGTATGGTTGGAAAGCTCTTGGCCAGGAGGGGTGGATGGGCTTTGCTTTGTGGCGCTTGGAATGACGGTGTGAAAGATATTGAATTTCAAAGTTTTTATTATGAATCAAAAAATTAGAAAAAACTTTTACTATGATTTCCGTTGTGGCAACGGCACATGCCATACTAGTTTGTTATAAGTTTAGAGGAAGGCTAAATTATTTGTCAAAGTTTGACAATGTGTATTCAAAAATTAATGATTATATACTAAGGTAAGTGCACCCATAATGAACACTAATAGCATTCAACATAATTACTATTATAAAATACACTACAAGAAAATAGTATCCAAATTGACACATCCTAATTGACAAAAAAATTTGAAATGACAAAATTTTGTCAAAAAAATGTCCAAATTGACAGAAAATTGACAAAACAATGTCCAAATTGACAAAAAACTGACAAAAAAAATTCCAAATTGACACTGCTTCCTTGTTGTGATATAAATCGTTTGTATTAGATCTTATTCACCAAATGAAAGAGGATTCCAACTCACGTAAGCAATAAGCATGTATTATTTGGACATTATATGTGTATGTTATGAAGATTTAGTTAAAGTTTTGCTTGTAGGTGTCCAAGAGTAGATACTAGACTTTTTTTAGGCTTTCATATTTCCATTGTGTTTATCTTGCATCATCAATATCTAATTTATAGTGTTCCTTTTTTTTTATCTAATGTAGGTTTTGCATTTTGGATAATAAACACACCTAATTCACCTATTGAAAGACATCCAATCTACTTGACCAATTTAAGCTAATAATGTTATCATAGAATCATTTTAAATTCTTTGCATTTGATTTTTTGGGCCATATATGTAGACCTTTTGGTTCAAGTACTCAAGTTGTTCTTGGAACCTCAACGAGATTACTTCTTGTAATTTAAGGTGTACACCTAAGTTAAGAGGGTATTTGATGTGGGTCTATTTACCTTAATTTTTATATTTGAAATGATTGTATTTTTACATACAAAGCTACAAGGGGATATTTCTAATACCCTATGTTTTTTTGTAAATTCATTCATGCGGTTTTTTAAGTGAGGCTATCTTACACATAAAATTTAAGTTTTCAATTGACCAAGTAGTAGTTAATATCTTCTAAAGACCAATTGTATATTCATTAGATGTTTTTTGAAGGCTTAAGGGGCCATTTTAGCTTTGTTTAACTTATTATAGTGAACAATGCCGCTATCAAAATATTTAAATAATAATAAATTAACAAAAACTCAAAAAACTCAAAAAAATATCATTTAAAAAAAAAAAAAAAATGAATTTAGTTATGTTCAGTTTTGACGTGGCAAAACAACTGCCACATCAAAACATTGCTGTGGTGCAATTCCCAGGTTCCCAATAGTCCAGGAACTTACAACCGTTTAGAAGCCCCAAGTCCCTTCTAATGGAACAAACAATTAAAAAATCCAGGCTAGATCTTATGAAATAAATTTTGGTCAAGTGTTCATAAAATGTTGATACAAAGTGTGAATATATGGGTGATTGCAAGAAAGATTGGTCTATTTTTATAGTAGGAAGCCATGATTCTACCAAGGGGCATTAAAAATATTTTATTTTTTTTATATCCTCTACGTCCATGCAAAGAGGGCTCACTTGCGTACGCAATTCTGAACATTGAAGATGGTTTTAGGTCCGTTTTTTTTGGTGAAATCTCTTTACCACGAAGTCTTCTCAAATAATATTTTTCAATTCTTTTTAAAATTACTTTTCCTATTTTTTACAAATTAAAATGTCAAAGCATGTATTTTCTTGCAATTCTGCACTTTTCTAGTTCTCCTATTTAGAGAATTTTTTTTTGCTTTTCCTTAATAGGGTACCTTCTTCTTATAGGTGTATATATCTCTCATATTTTTCATATTTTTTTAAAAATATTTTTTTTATTTTTATAGTACTCCCCAAAAAATGTCTAAATAAGGCCAAAGTAGAACAAAAACGGAAGGTCATTCTTGCAACGACCCATATACCCCCTTAATGAGAATATACTTTTTTCTTATGTCATTTGCCTACATCAATATTCATTGTACTATAAAAACATTTCTTGTCTAAACGGCCTATACCTGCCAAAGCTATCGCTTATTGATAAAAATTCCTACTACGTGATGTTTTTATATAGCCTAATTTTTATATATATTAGAATATGTAGCATTTATAGACCCTATAGTAGCCCTACATATTATATAAAAATTTTCCCCTTCAAATTAAATGAACTATCTTTTAACTTACGTAGTTTTTGAAAAATTAACAATGATTTCCCCAAGCTTATAACATTCTTAAGCTTCAAGGCAAGGAAACCTTCACTATTGTAGAAATCTTGAATTACACAACCTTACCCACATATTGTAAGCCACTCTAAGAGCATCCCTAATAGTTTGCCAAACAAGCCCAAGCTAGTGTTTTTTGGATGAAAAGTGTGCAATAAATGCTTGATATTACTAAAAAAAATTTTGTCTCTACAAAAATTGCAATTTTGCTAGAGACAACAATTCCGCCAAAACTATTTTTGGTTCCATGGACAATTAGTCAGTTGGATTAGCAATAATGGAGATTCATTTTGCTTTGAACCACTAGGAGCCTTGTAGTTGCATTAGAAAATTTTTGGACTATCTAGACGCTGCCAGGGTTTAACAAGCCAATCTAAATCAAAAGCCCTATAAAGTCACTAAAAAGACAGGAATCCTTGACAAAAGAGAGATTCACCTTGTGTGAATATCTTAATTGACAAATAATATAGATGAATTTTCTATTCCGCAGTTGTCAGAGGAGCACACTTGTGATGGCTTTGTTTGATTGTGATTGAATATAAAGTATTAACTCCACAACTCTCTTCCATTTTAACAGTGATACTTGTAGACCAATGCTCTAACATTTGAGAATACTAACAAAGTACAGGAATAGGAGAAAAGTTCCTCCTCATACAAAAGAAATGTAATGCAAGAGTCCCTTTCAGCACTTCTTAGCAACCGTCTAGAGAACCCAAAATTTCTCTAAAGGGTTGGAAGACGAAATAGTGAGTTGCAGCGGTGGGCTAAGCAAAAATTTGTTGCAACAATGGAGAGCCTATATTCCCCAAGATGAAGTTTCACCATACTGCTGGAGATGTTCTTATACAAATATTCTCTCCATCTCAAAATAAATTCAGGCTTTTGTTGAAACAGCTAGAGTAATGTATGAGCTGTTTCTTTTTTCAAGGATTGCAAAGATATTGGAGCTTCTACTAAACTCCACTAGGTGTGAAAGAATGGAAGTCAACAATGAAGAGATGCATGTTGAAAACAAGTAGCGAAAGTGACAAATTTTTGCCCTTTTTGGAACTACTCTAGTCGTATTAAGTTTGATCATTCTTCAAGCAATGTTGGTGTAGTGACGTTCATTGAGAGCCAATTTTGAATTTAATTTGAGACAAGTATATTTAGAAACCCTGGATTTATTTCGAGACTGAGGGAGTATATTTTTGGTAGTGACACTGTATTGTACAAGGACCCCGCGTCTTCCCGTGCATTGGAGGATGTTGTGCCTTCCAACATTTGTCGATCCAGGCCCCAAGTTATCAATTTTCTGTCCTCGTTGGCGGCCATGTACAAGTCCACTTGTCCGGGAAGGACTCCACGTTCAAAGTGGGACCAATCCAAGTCTTGCATTCTAATGAAGTGTCTCGCCAAATTGCTGCATGCCGAGTCTGCTGTTGCCAAATTCCTGTCTGCAATTGCCAATTGCCAATTTGAAATGCAACTTCCATTCTGCAACGGCAACGTGGCAAATACTGAAGAAGAACAATCATGCAGTAGTACATCGATATCTCCACTTCCGTTCCCTGTCATCAATTCTATCCATTAGTTCTGTTGAACCAGTAGCCAACAATCACTACAGTAGATAAGGTAGTAGCTCGATCGAACTGCAATCCTTGATCACAATTCCTTCTTGCAACGATCTTACTGAAAGTGCATGCGATCGAAAGACACCAGTACCGGTGAGAACTTCTGCAAATTTCTGAGAGATTTTGTGGTGCGCGTTGTTGAATCTGCAGCTTCAGTGACCAGGAGATTCTATTTAATCTAGATCCCGAATTGTTTCTTGACAAAGTTTTCTGGAAGTGCTGCAGGTTGATTCCTTCACTATGGCAACTGAATCATCTGATATCCCTGGTTTGGTGGTTCCTGAGGGGCCTGTTACTGCCGAAGACATTCCCAACGTTCAAAACATCGGCGGGAAGCCTAACGAGGTTAGTACCTTTTCTACTTGCTAGACTCACTCAGTCTAAAAATTCATTAGCTAGGGTGTCAGGAGGCAATTGTGAAAGGAGACTTCAGAACTTTACATAAGCAGAGGCTACTACGTACTTTTGAGGAGAATTTGAGTCTCGAATCACGCGGGGTTCCAGAGAGAAATAAGGGAATTAAAGAACCTCGCCGTGGAAGTCGCACATTTTAATACCGTATTTGAGTTTCTGTACAGTACAGTACAGTGCATGAATCATGACAACAGGGTGAAGAGCTCTGGAATTCTAGGAAAAGATTTCCCGGTTTCTTTTCATTTTGGGACTCTTGCAATTCTGAGCCGCAGGACGAGAGTTACACACTGCATTTGACAAAATATTGCCTCTTTATCATAGAAAAGAAAACTTGCACTGACACCCTCGAATTGATAGAATTTTCGCCACATCGAAATTTCGATGATGGGGACTGCTTGGTTCCATATCCAGGAGATTCTGGAAGTTCCAACAACCATAATTGCCATCTAATTTTCAAATCATGTCTGAAAACTGACTCTTATTGCAAGAAGAGAAAACGTGCACTGCGACACCTCCTAATTAGTAGTGCTTCGCCATAGCTTCGTTTCTGACGATACGTCCGGCTTGCTTGCAGAGCCATGAGATTCATGGAGTACCAGTAACTCCCGAAATGGCAGCTCAAATCCGAAGCGCGGAAGCCAAAGCAGGGCACGACACTGGCAAGGGCTCTCCGGCAGCCCGAGTACAGAGTGCCGCGGCGTTCAACCTGCGTGAGAATATTGTGCCCCCCGTGGGCACCAAGGACATCGGCATTGAGCGTGATGTGCTCGATGGCAAATCACAGAAATTGCAGAGCCATATCCGTGCCGAGCACGGAACCTCCACTCATGCGAGTAGTGGAGTTTGAGAAGCTCAACTCAAAGCTCGTCGTCGTACAGTTCCAGAAATGCTTGCAGAAATTTTCAAGGCGAAATTTTCAAGGATTGCCAATTTGCCACTGCGCTTCTGTTTGCTGACAATGCTCAGTCTATGGAGATTAGCCAAAGCTTCTCTGTTTTCTGTTTTGGCAGATCAAAAGAGTCGAGTCTAGTGAATATATGTATGCGTGAATCTGTTTAATAAACATTGATCTGACCGTTTACAACTATCACGAATCATTTTCTATGTCAGTTGAGGAATAAATGCGGTGTGTTCCACTTTGTAAGGCTTACTGAATTGGTGGATGTTAGGCTTGGAAGATATGATGAATTGATGACAATCTTCATGATAGTATCCACCACATTCTTCGAGAGGTCTACTATCAGAAGTGAAACGTCAATCGTTCTGTTAATACTATTAATTGAACTAATGTACACCCAAGTGTACAGTACATGTGAAGTTCTGTTCGGGAACTCGTCAAATGGGGACATGAGCTATCGTTGAAGACTTTCATGGCATAGGCGGAGTACGAGGGGTGGTCATTTCTAAAATGCACGTTTTTGGGTGCTGGAATTACAGTGCCTGCTCTAAGCTTCATCCTACTGCATACTTAAAGCTCAACATTGTCGGCTGCAGTCACAGAAAAATCTTCTTCACTAACTAATCTAAATTTTTTGTAAATTCAATGGTGAATCTTCTTGTAAATTTGGATACCACTTGATAGCTAACTTGATATTTTCTCTTGAGAAAGAGCCCAAGCTCAAGTGACTCTTCACATTCGTAAGTCTATTTTTAGAATGGCCGTTCTAAAAATAGATGGACCCATTTTGGTTCGCTCAAAATTTTAAAGGCTAATAACAGGGTTCGAACTAGCTTTACTTACCTTGTATGCCATTTTATGCCAAAATACAGTGGCGGAGTTGAGTTCCTACCAGTATAATGTTATGAATTTGAGTTCATGAGCAACAGATTGATGCAAACCTAGATAGACGATCCAGATATTCCTCTTCATATCTCCAAGTCAAAATCTCTAGAGTTATTGGGAGTGGGTCGATGTAGCCAACATGAAAATACCCTGCAGGACTCTGTGAGCAAGTCGGTCATCTTAGAACTACGTGGACTCCATAAATGATTCATCAAATCCAGATTCATAGAACCTTCAAAAACCGCCGACCATGTAAATAAGCCATGGCAGGATTAATTATACCACCCCCATGGAATGCACTTAAGATACTCGCAATATAATTGACGCACTTTTAAAGTCCATTGAACAGATTGGCTCTTGTAATTGATATACATCTTCCAAAAATCACACTCCTACTTATGTTAAAATGACGCAAATAGTATCCTCTACCTTAGTCTACAAGACAGGATGTACAAGCTTGTGGAGGTTCCACAGTGGTAAGTCAATGATACAGGAAGCAAAGTGAACATCTTTCACCAACCTTGGAAGTAAGAGAAGCCTGCGGCATCATGCTAAACTGCCCTCCAAGAATACAGTGTTCCTCGACCACAAGCTGCGAGAATGTTTGATCAAAATCCGAAACGGAGACTGAGACATTGCAGAAACCTTGTCTAAACCGTCTGCTCATCTCTTAAAAGCATTTCGTTCGTTGTCTGCACTGGCCCTCTCCGCTCCAAAAATACTTTTCTGAGTATCGGCAATGATTGCTCATTGGACTTGTCTTTCTCCGTTCGATTCGCTTCGACATTATCTGCATCTGCAGCGCGTTTGAAACATTGCCGCCTCTGTTCCTCATGAACATCAGCATCAGATTGCATCTCAGCTAGCCGAGACGCCCTTTCTGCATCTAAGAGCTGCTGCCCAAGCTTAGGAGGCCTTCCTTTATTTCCTGGCCCCGAAAAGAGACCATTCATGTCTTTTTCCCTGCTACCTGGACTTCAGCGTGCCTCTCAGTGCCTCTGACATGTCCATTGCTCGACGACTTGAATCCTCTTTCCAATTCTCTAGTATCACGAGGTCTAGAATCTTCATCATCAAGCTCTTTCAACCTCTGATCACTAGAATTATGTTCCTGATGCTTTACTTCACCCCTAGAATCCAAGTCATCTATTTCCTTTTGTGAGTTCGCTCCTCGTCTTCCTGCTCTCTCTTCTCCCTCAGTTCTTTTTTCCTTTGACGCCGCTCCTCCTCTTCAATCTCCTTTTGAGCCTTGCGCGCACGTTTTCTCTGCTTATGCTCTTCCTCCTCTTGCTCCCGCTGCCGACGCTTTTCCTCACGGCGCTGCTCTTTCTTCTGCCGCTTCTCTTCCTCCTCGATGGCAGCCTGTTTCTCACGCTTTTCCCGGTCTTTCTCTTCCCTGACCATTATGCGCTCCTGTTTTTTCTGCTCTTGCAACTCCCGATCAAAAGCTTCACCCTCCTTAACCTCTTTCAATCCCAGGGCATCTCGCATGGTCTCCAACATCTTCTCTTTCTGTGCAGCAATGTGATGGCTCTGAGTAGTATTCACCCTACAAAAGGAAGCAAATACAACATATCAGTATGCAGTATCTCTGTAAATAGACGCACCAGCTTGATAATTAGTCAAGACAGCACACAGTTTTACGTGCCTAAACCCAAAACCAATTCATGGTCCTCAAAAACTACACTCACTAATTGATGCTCTTGAGGACCTCAAGAAAACTGACAAGCTCATGATTCCAGAAAATCTTAATGACATCGTAAATCTTAAATTTAAACCTTAAGTAAATATAAAGTGTTCTGAGATATTATACGATACGGTTGTATCTTATTTACATAATTTATTCTATTATTTGCTCTCAGAATGGTGAAACATGGCATCTTCCCTTCGTTACAAGCAGCACCTCCTCCAGGATATCCGTCTCTCCTTCAAGTTCAAAACACGAACCTAAACACACTTGCTTAATTTCAGAAAAAAAAAGAGACCAAAAAACTAAGCTCTGCCTCGCACACACATAAACACAGTTACAACCAGTTATACACTTCCAGAGAAGTTTCTAATTCAATTTTGTGTCACCAAAGAATTTCTAATCCGTGTACCTACGTAAGAGTTTCAGATTTCAAGAATGCTTCGTAACGATTTCGGTATGCTTCATCTTTTTGAAGTTCGCGGCTTACTCACGGGAGCCTCACTGCGAACAATGTTGCCCGGTTCGACCAAACTTATGCAATAATACACAGAATGATAGAAACATACCTAGTATCCAACCCTGCAGACGCATCGTCACCATCCTCTGCCCCTGCCGCTTCCAAACCCTTGCGCAAAACTTCCACACGCTCCAACACTTCCTCATCGGGATAGCCCTGATCCACCAGCTGGTCCTCGAGCTCGATCAGCTTGAGCTCAATGCGCCTCTTGCGATCATGCTCCAGAATCTCCTTGTTAGCCTTCCGCAACACGCCGCCGGCGCCCTGCCCCGTTTGAAACTCCTTCTCCTCCGATCGCACGGGCCGCGCCTTCACGAAGAACTTGTTCGTCTGGATGTAGCCATTCGTGCCGGATCCCCGCGGCGTCGACAAACCTATACCGTTATACATCTTGAAACACGAACACGAAAGGATCTCCACGCGCACGCCAACAACGCCTTCACAAAGAAAGTGGCTATGGTAGAGGGAAACCCTAGAAATGCCAAACAGCCTGCAATTGTTGAAAGAATGGAAGGAAGGGGTCTTGGGTCAAGTCCTTGATGGCCGTGACTTGGGATCAGGTCTTGGAAGCGGAGTCTTGGACTCTAAATCACAGCAGCCATAACAGGACTTTTTTTTTCATTTTTTTTCGAAGTGACAGGGTGTAATATTAGTGTGGCCTGTGCCGTTCCCACAGTCAAAATCATAGTAAAAATCAAAATCATAGTAAAAAAAAATTCTAATTTTTTGATTCATAATAAAAGCTTTGAAATTCAATATCTTTTGCACTGTCGTTCCAAACGCCACAAAACAAAGCCCGTCCATCCTTCCATGTGAAGCTTTCCAACACTACAATACCAAGAACGCGACCAAAATCAATGTAAAAGCAATTTTCTAATTTATGATCCATAAATACTTTGAAATTCGATAACTTCCGCACCATAGCTCCAAATGCCACAAAACAAAGCCCGTGCATCCCTCCTCGCTAAGAGCTTTCTGACAGTATCTAGCACGGAGCCAAAAGATGCACGGTCCGGGAGATCTCAACACAACAAAAAAAACAAAAAAAACAGCCAAACTTAAGGTATGGATAGTGGCTGTGCTCCAAATTTCAACATTCATCCACATATTGGATAGAAATATCACATTAGTACATATCACATATCCATAATTCTATTTCCATCCACAATTTGGCGATTTCATCTAACATTTCTTTTTAATTTGAAGTTTTCTAACAAAAAACTTCATGGTTTGTCATCATTTTTTAGCCAATTTTTTTTTCTGGTGCAATTTGGCTCTAGAAAGCCCCCCAAAAAGTCCTAATACATAAAAGTTCTCTAACAAGAAGGACCAATAGATTAGTAAATTCTACAACAAGCTGATCACACATATTTGCATACCTATTTGCAACCTTCTTGCAAATGAGCACCTTAAAGATTCATGCCTAAAAAATAAACATTTTATGAACATGAGAATCCATTAAAGATACATCTATCCTAAACAATTTAAAATTTCATAATTTAAAAATTCTATGTCTAAAAGACACATGTTAAGATAATCTAAAATTGGTATGTCCTGTGCCATTGCTAAAGTATAATTAAATAAAAATAAAAATAATTCATTCATTCATTAAAAGACTTCAAAATTTAATATCTTCTATATTGTCAATTGAAATCCCACAAAACAAAGTTCGTGCCATTAGAAAGGATTTGGGGCCTTTGGAAGACTGCAAGTTATCCTGCATTCTCAGATTGCAAGAATACAAGATAACTGCTAAATGATGTGGTCAAGACCGTGCCACATAATTTTTGAAAAAAAAAAAAAAAAAACTGAAAAAAAAAAATTCTGACAGCCCGTATTCACTATTCATAGAATCGGTCTTAATTGGGGAACGGACCTGAAACGGCCTCCGAAGGCCCCAAATCCCCTCTAATGATCCTTCCTCATAAATAGCTTTCTCATGGTACGAAATATGCAATTGGGGACGCATGGTGTCAGATATTTCACCTTAACAAAACAAACAAACAAAACAAATACAACAAACAACTTCATTTAAAATATAGGATTTTTAATTTGTTGATGGGATTTAAATAAACTAAGACAATTTAATGGAAAAAAAAATGTTTAGATGATTATTCAAACGATTTTTGGTGTAGTTATTTTTTATGTAATTTTTTTCTAAAGGATCTAATAATTATATTTTTGGATTGTTGTACTTGCAATGTTCCCTGTTGCTATCAGAGATATCTTAAAATCCAATATCTTTACAACGATGTTAGTGTGTGAGCATGGAAATGTGAGCATGTGAGCGTTGAGCATATGTATAAATAGATATCTTACAACCATTCAAGGTGCTTATATTATAAATAGCTATCAATATAAGTATCTAGAGCATAGTTACATTATAATCATAGAGTATTTTTATAATATAGACACCTATAGCATAGGTACAATATATAGTCTTCTAGACTTACATAATAGCAACCCTCTATAAGAATATACTACTTTTAAATTAGGTATTGTTATAATTGGAACTTGTGAACCTCCATGTGTACAAATGAAAGTATGTTTAGAAGTATTTGCTGACTTTCATAGCTTATGAAGTAACTGTCTTGGGGTAAGGCAACCTAATTGTTAAGACAATCTAAGTTCACTATTTTGTGTAGTCCTTGTCAATGGAATATATAGCCTAGAAATAGTTTGGGCCCTTGTCAATGGAATTTATAGCCTAGAAATAGTTTGCTTTGCTTTTATTATATCGTAAACTAGGTAAAAAAATAAACTTTGAATGTTGTATGCATATCTGATCTAAATTTTTGAAGACTCCAAAATTTGTTTTAAAATTATAGAATCGATGAACTGGCTATAATTTATTTTCAACAACCACCAAATAAGGGCAAAATTTTATTGGCTTAGGAAGGACAAATAGAGCTTTTGTAGAATTTAAATGTACAATGAATGCCACAAAGTTTAAGTAGGCCTTTCATTTAAAAGGCAAACCATACCACAAGGCCATAGTTATTCAAAGTTTAGCTTTAATTTGTCAATGTAGGCCATTTATGTTGAATGAAAGGAAGTTTAAGTACAATCTTGTATGCAGAAAGCGGTTCAATGTTGCACTACTAAAATAATTAGAAATTCTGATGTTCCTTATTTAATTTGACCTCAATATCAACCAACAGAAAGCCAAAGTCATTTTTTAACCCCTAAAAGCCTGTTGTCCCTTTGGGGGACAAATGCGTATTTGGGCAGGTACCTACAGGCTGAAATTTTCTCCTGATTTTTTGAAACTTTTTTGGGAGGTAGAAAAACTGATTAGCTTCATGGGAATATAATTTTTTTCACAATTGGTGCCCAGGAACAAAAGTTATGACCAAATAAACTCAAAACAAGGGACGGCTGGCAGCAAAAAAAATTTGCACTGTTTTTTTTCCTTCTTTTTAGTATTTTTTTTCTCATAGATCATATTTTTGTCTATCTAAAAAGCTTTGATTAATTTCATTTGGATTTGTTATGAGAAAGTTATGGACATTCTTGTTTTGGGGGCAATTAGAGCATCTTTTTGACAAAAATAACTTGTAGGATTCATTTCTGAATGCAATTTTTCAAATTTTCAAAAAAAAAATTTGCATGGTTAAGTGTACTTGTTAGAACAATCTGACCATTTGAATTAGTGCATTTTAATTCCATCTAAAATATATGAATATTTTAGATTTTTCTTCTATCTCGTACCTACTTCTACTTAACAATTTTTTCAATAACGAAAATTAATTTTTTTTTATTATTTTTATTTGGGTAGATTGTCAACTCAATTCTCCACTTTAAACATTTAAAGCTCAAAACTTTGTAGTATAAAAATTTAAAGTTAAAAATGTTCAAAGTCAAAAAATCCAGTCCCACAATGTGCTGAAATTTTTGTTTTTTTTACTTTAAACGTAGATATCTTGCAATCTGTGCGGTCAAAAATTCTGAAATTTTTTCCACACATTCTTATACTAGTTAGGTGTAAGATCCTATGGTTAGATGTGCAAAAAAAACATTTTTAATTTTTTTTCACTCTCTGCTAAAAAAATGGCAGTTTTGGATGTCTTTTGGCAAAAAAAAGGCCTTGGGCCTTTAGGGGTTAAAATTCTTTTTTATTTTCTATATCTCCATGATGGCTTTTTATATTTCAAATGGTTTTGTTTTCTTGCAAGAACAATATGACCATTGGAATTAATGTGTTTTGATTCCATCTTAGAGATATTAATAATTTAGATTTTCTTTCTATCTTGTACCTATTTCTTCTTGAAACTTTTTTTAAGAAAGAAAATTATTTTTTTTTTAATTTTTCCCCTACACTCTCAACTCAATTTCCTACCATAAAACTTTAAATTTCAAAACTTTGTACTGCAAAAAGTAAGTTAAGAAGGTTCAAAGTCAAATAATCTAGTCCTTCCAAGTGCAAAAACTTTGTTTTCTTCAATTTAAACGAAGCTAGCCTGCAATCTGTGCAATCAAAATTTCTGAAATTTACTCCATACATTCTCATACTATTAGGTGTGAGATTCTATGGTTATATGTGCAATAAAAATAATTTTCAATTCTTCTACTCTTTGCAATAGAAATAGAAATTTGTTATTGATTTTTGGCTTAAAAAAGCATTAGATGACATTTGAGGCCTCTAGAAGACTGCAGGTTATCCTATGTTCCCAGATTGCGGGAATGCAGGATAATTGCTGACTGATGTGGCCGAGACAATGCCATATCATTTTCAAATTTTATTTTATTTTATTTTATTTGGCTTAAAAGGATATTTAGGAAAAAATTAATTGTTAAAAAATAATTTTAGCAACCCATACCAGCTATTTGCAGAATTGGGCCAGATTTGGAAACAGGCCTGAAACGTTCCTCAAATGTCATCTAATGGCCTTGGTCATTTAGGGGCTAAAGTGGTGAAGAGACTTCAATATGGATCCTTATATACTTTTATGGTGGAAAAATTGATGCAGTCATTGAGTCTTTGAGGGCAAGCCTTGTTTTAGACTTGGCAAATATTACACAAGTGCTGGCCATATGAGGACAATCCAAAGTCGGAAAAATCATAGGGAACTATAGTGATTGCATTAGAGTCAAGCATTGGGTGATTTTAAAAAGCACTTATACCTTTTTTTGTCCCCTTGACCTTTGACGGGTGGTTTCTTGCCTATAACTTTTGCTTTGTATTTTATTTTAAATGAAAATTTCAAATGAAGGTATATGTAGCAGTTATGGACATTAAATATTTTTTTTTCATTTTTTCAAAATTAATTAAACACCCCCAATTGAATGTGTAATTTTTCCATTTTGTTGATTTTAATTAGTCCTATTTTCAATCCATAATGCAAATTTGAAGGTCAAAATTAGGATACAAAGTCTATCTTCTACTAAAGTTGCACAATTTAAAGAAGAGATTTTCTAAAAATATTGAAATGTTCACCTTTCACGTATACTTAAAGTACACTACATTTGTACAAGTGCACAGAACGCAACTTTTTCGCAAAGATGCAAATGGTGGAAAAAGGGTACCTTCAAGATAGGAAAAATTGCCAATCTTTAATTTAATTTTTCATTTTAATTCTAATTTCTAAAAATAGAAATATTTGCAATCTTATTTCCAAGGCACTATGGTTATTGTTTATGGTCTAGGACTATGTAATTTGCCATGGACCCTATAATTTTTGTCTATCAATTTGCTTGCAAGGGGAGGCTATTTAGTTATTTGAAGGTCAAAATGTTTAAAGGTCTAGATGCTCTTGTATCTACTTCGTGTAGTTTATGATATACTTTGTTCTAATGACAATAATCTCAAATTATATTAATCCATTACTAGTCCTTCAATAGTTCATTGATTTGTAATTGCACTTTGTTATTTTTCTTACTTCTAGTGGGATTGATATCTGTCATCCAAAGTTCAAATCTAGATTATTTTGAATCTATTTCATAAGCTTTAAATGTTAGAAATCTTAAGTATCTCCGCAGTATCTCAAGAGTGAACAAAAAACAAAACAAATTTATTCAATGGACTATGGATAGTCAAATCAACCAATTCTTTTGACAAATTTTCACCATAACTTCCCTCAATTTGGCACCCACTACCTTAACACTAAGAAAGATTGGTGTAAAATGGATGATATTGCCAAACCTTTCTTAACCAAATATTAAATTTGCCAATATCCATAACTTATAAGTGAGGCTATTTGTTTGTTTGTTTCGTTTGTTATCTTGAGATCTCCTAGACCATGCGTCCCCCATTTGCATTCTTGGTACCGTTGAAAAGTCTTCTATAAGGACGGGTGCACAGGCTTGGCTTCATGACATTGGGAACCATCAGTGAGAAAAATATTGAATTCTAAAGATTTCATGATTAAAAAAACTAAAAAATTACTTTTATATTTATGTGGATTGTGGCAACAACATGTGGCACACTAGTTTGAATGAAAGCTATTACTAAGGTATTAGCACCAATCGTCAACCACGTCCAATACCCAACCTATAAAGACAGAGTATTTCCAACCAAGGTTGAAACAAATTTCCAACAAAAGCTGGGAAATGTGTTTTTTTGGTCCTTTTCAAGATTGGGACTAATAAGGTTATGACACATGTCTTCAAATAGTGAGCAAGAAAGTAGGAAGTGGTGAGCAGGAAAGTATTCTTTGAATGATCGAAATTGGAAGAGTCTAAACATTGGCTATTGGTGAAGAGTACTTTTAGGCTCCCAAAATTCACAATAATTTCAATTTGGGAATATAATTTTGAAAAATTTGCAATCCAAATTACTATCTTCCTTCATAAGAAAAATTTCCATTGCACATGATCTGCTCCAAAATTGCTTAAATGATTGACTATTTGTGCTTCTTCCCTAACCCCTAATGATCCAAGGGGAGTGTTTTTCAAAATGGGTCAAAAATACCAACAACTTGAGCAATTTTTTTTCTCATTTCTTTTTGAGAGTAGATAGAATTTAACCATAGGATCTTGAATATAATATTGAAATTGAACACTTCAAAAAAATTCAGATTATTTGACTCTTTAGTTTAGGAGATACTTAATTTTGAAGTTTTTCTTGGGATAATGGAAATACAGGTCACCACACTTTGAAGGAGCATATCTTTGTGAGAATACTTTGAAATTATACTTTTATTGTGCTTAGTGAAAGATAAAAGAGTTGAAAATGTACATGTAAAATTTCATAACATTCAAGAATTTTACAATTCATGGTCAAGCTTGCAATGCACGGGTAGTCACTGAAATTTGAATAGTGTTTGTAAGAGAGAAAAAATGGGACACTTGTCTTTTCCTTGAACTCCTTGGATCTGCCCTTTTTGAGGTGGATTTGTCCTTTGTGAGGTGGGCAAGAAGCACATTGGCTGGCTAACTTTTAAGTTCCTGTCCAAACTAAACACAAAAAAACGAGCTTTAAACTACACTACCCCACTTAACTTTGAAAAATTCCACAAGATGGAGTTTAACTTGGAATTTGATGAAACTATTGCCATTGGATTTGTATTGCAATCTGTTTCTAAAAATAATTTTTGTTCTTCAAAAAATTCCAATTTCTAAGAACAAGCAGTGCAAAATACAGGGTCAGCGACCAGAAAATGGTTGCTTGGATCATTAGGGGTTAATAGATAATTTTGTGGATGAACATACCCATATGGATGATTTTATCCTTTTTCTCTTTAGTTCAATTTCCTCTTTACATTCCGGGTGCAAGTCGCTGTACCAACCCCTACAAAAATCAAAAAGTTAAGAAAAAAATTAAACTTTAAGTTTTTTTCTAAAAACAAGAAAAATTGGTGTACTTGGATGAGTCCCGTTAACATTAAGGTAACTACACCTCAAATGAACCACTCCTAAAAAGCGACCCCTGGTTTTGAAGGGAAAATGAACACAAAGTATACTCAAAATAGTGCACATTACAAGTACAATTGTAAGGTGAAGTTAAGGCAATTTGAATAGTGTGCAGCTCTATTAATAGCACTATAGAGGTGGCAACCTCACAAGTAGTCCATTTTGGGTTTACTTTCTTTATGTTGATTTTACTTCTTGTTTGTGACAAATCATGATACTACTAGTGTCAATTCTCCATGTGCATCAAATGGATTTTCGCATCACCTACATGACACTTTTACCACCTTACACCTTGCATCTTTGAAAATTTGTAACTCATGCATAGTGCGTCCAAAAATTATGGAACCACTAGCATTTTGATTCATAGTCCTTCACCTAAGGGAGCCGACCCATTCCCGACCACCACCCCAGTCTCATTCTGTTGATTGTTCTCTTTTCGCTTAGCAGGAGACCAACAATCATTAATTAGGGCACGGTTCTTGATACAATTGTGGCGCATTATAATTGGCTACAAGACAATTAATATTGCAACCAACCCTTGGTGGTTAGAATTAGGGAGGTCTATATAATGAGTATAGGTCAAATAGAATCTTCAGCAAAAAAATTCATAGTATTTATGTTTTGAGAAATAAAAATCTAGAAAATTATGGGAAGCTTCCAAACTCAATTTCTACACACTAAAAAACTCCTCCCTTGAAGAACTCTCGAAAATGGGTTGACTCCCTTATATACAAAAATTGTTGTTTGTTTTCTACAGCATGGTGGTCATGGCACCAAGCTTATTTATTTGTGCGATTTTGAGGTGTAGTTAGAGCATCCCCATGGCAAGGGGCCCAGAGAGAGATGCCAAATGCTTGGTTTGGTGTTCTTGAAGAATAGACTAGAGGGAGTGCTCGTCATCCGCCCCAAGGTGGAAGGCCAAATTGCCTCGCCAAACACAACTCCTGATGCAGTCCTGACGCCAAGTCGCAGCATCATTAAAAGAGTAGACGCCACGTCATGTTTCCTCATTACAAGGTTGCTTTCTTTTTTTTAATTAATGCAGGTGTTTGAAGGTACGAAAGGACCTTGAAACCTGGGTCAACACTATTTGGCGAGGCACAAGCAAGCCCCTGCACTTGGCTGTCTCCTCTCCAATTTTGAGCACACCTGGTCCGGATTTCTAAGCTAGCGTGTGTGTTGTGGAACAAGCTTTGTAGCCCGAGCTCGCCCACTCCCCGTGCCAGCTACCCTGGGCACCCTGCCGTGGAGATCAAGGCTTTTTTTTTTTCATTTTTTGAAAAGTGCCACAATGGCGATATAAAATTTTGCAGTGGTGCTTCAAATTTCAACATTCATCCATATCAGATAGAAAATATACATATCACATGTCTATAATTTGGTTTTCATCCACAATTTGGCGATTTCATCCAATTATTTTTTTACTCTGAATTTTTTTTGGCAATTTCATCCAAATTTTTTGTCATTTTTTGTACCATTTTTTAGCCAAATTATTTTTTCTAGTGCAATCTGGCACCAGAAAGCCAAGAAAAAAAAGCCCCACTGGGGATGCTCTTACCTTAGCCTAGACTGACTGAGCTCTGCCGTTCATGTGATTGGCGTTTGTCCAGAAGTTACTGATGGCTATCGCATGTGGCTGTAGAGTTCCCTTACCTTTCGCGAGGCCCGCCGACTGACGTCGCCAACCAGGACTGGCAGTGCCAAGTGGCACTTCCACGTGGACAGATGCGGACGGAGTTCACTCTAGCAAAGTCCGTCTGGAAACGCATGAAATATCATGGGTCTGGGCCTATCAGACGTCGTTTCATGCGAGCTGTGGACACGCTTCTCTCCTACAATGAGGCCACTGTGGCATTGACTCGGGTGCAATATCTGAAAATTTCCAGCTGCTGCCCGCCAGTACCACTGCTGCAAGAGGTTTGGCCAAATCCAGTAAAGAAGCCGTAGAATGGTCGGACGGGCCAATGCGGTTTAGTCGAAAGATCTTGAGGGTGGCCAAGTGGCGGGGAGTTGCGCAGAAACCCCTGACAAAATACAAATAGGTGCACATATTTAGTGGGTACAAGTATTGATTGGGATACAGGAAATGCATCCACAATTAACACAAATAGAAATAGAGTATAATTACTATCAATTAAACACAATTCTATAATTCATTGAATCTTAGATTGGCAAGCGATAGAGGATTCCACAGCATTTTATTTGAACTTAGCATGCATTAAGAATTGTACACCACATGAAAAATTTCAAATTCGTTCTTCTGTTTTCAAGTGTACCCAAAGAATTGGCATTTAGCACTTCTGGAGCCTTTCATGTTTGGATTTGCACATCTTATGATTGTCATCAACCTCTAAGTTTCAGTGTCACATTGTGGGTCCAAATGCAGGTGTCAGTAGCATTTGGGGTGCACATGCTTTAGTCTGGCATCTTAACTGCAAGATTTGAGATTTCTGAAGGCGTAACAACTACGTTACTGTATGGATTTTTTTTGTTGGTAACGAAGTGCAAGGCTACTCGGAAGGCTCAACCCTGAAATTTTTTATTTTCACACATGATAAACTTTGCAAATTTTGAATTCATATTTGCAATCAGAAGGCCCAAATTAGCTAGGGGAGGTGAAGAACATACATTTAACACGGCACAAAATAGTCTTTTTTTTCTTTTTCTTTTTTTTCTTTTTTTTCATGCACCCTAGAATGACTTCGGGCAGCCGAGCGAAGGGGTCAATTCACCCTGGCCCTGGGAAGATGGGCCAGACCATAACATTATTAACCTTCACTGGGAGGGTCCCTTTTGCTCTCCTAAATTCAGGACCCCCCAGCGAATGAGGTTCTAGTTACTGACAGCACAAAGCTAAAGTCCCCATGCTCAACCAACCAGATTTGTTACATTATAACCTAATTCTCCCCCCAGGCATCTAGGGGGGAATTATCCCTCCAGCTGGGGGGAGGTTACAGAGCCAGTTAAGAATGTTATGACTTGCATGGAAAGAGTGCGCAGCGGACACATTTGCAGAGAATCTCAAATTTGCGAGGTAAGTGAACTTCCTTGGATCTTATAATAATGTTCCCGGATCAGAATACTTCTTGTGATAGGCGGGCAACTAGCACTGTAGCAGGACAATCAAGCCAGTCAGGACTCAGGAGCAAAGCCAGGTTTCCAAAGCTAAAAGGCCGGATAAGACCTGTCCCTTCCGAACCTGCAGCCGCAAATATCTATGCAGAAGCTGGAAATATCCAGCGGTAGAGGCGGTGGAGATGCACTTCTTCCTGTGGAGCCCAACCATCGACACCGGGATGATATTTTGCACCAACAGAACCTCACAGACGGATCTAGACTCCTAGACTCTTCCGCGCACCGTAATCTGATGACTATAAGTTGAACCCAGCCTCCTCTGACGACTCACACCAACCAACAGAAGAGTTGCAGGAACTCTGGTATTTCGTCCATGATTGTGAAGCAGCTAGCTGCAGTTGAAACTTTCAAACTAGAAACTGTGTTTTGAAACTCGCATTCGAACGTGAACATTCAATTTCTGATTGGACTAGATCGGAAGTTCACTTGTGAGGTTGCTTCAGTTTGTTCGTCCATGGCAGCGTTCTACTTTGAAAGACCTGGAGAGGTTGAATTGTCTATTGACAGCAGCTAGCTAGAAATTGTTTGGGTTCGATCGGACCAGTTGCGCAAGTGCCACTCCTTGGATGCTTCAGCTTGGCACGACGCTCCCTCAGCTTAGTGGACATTATCTCTTTGTGTTATGTTCCTGCTTGAGATGTACAATTTACAACATATACTGTAGTACATCTGTTGTGGTCATATTGACATATTTGTTAAACTGGCCTGTTTCTGAGGGCTAACATTGTGACGTTCGAGGTGCCTAGAGCGTGGAAATTTGACTTTTAAGTTTCTAGAGCTTTCATTTATAGGACTGGAATGGACCTGAGGTTTCAGTCACTGCCTGAGGCCTAGTACGAAACTGTTGAAAACAGATTACAAAAACAATATCATTTGGGATGTTGTTTGATCCTTGAGGGTTTATTTATTTTTGTTGATATTTTAGAGTTGTACACTAGCCAGGGGAGATTCGTGCCAAGCTGTGTGCAACCAAGAGGTGGGCCTTGAAACATTGAAAGTCAGATCGTAACTCACACTGCATGTGGGCCTCTGGGCCGTGCTCACGACGGTGGAAGATTCAGGTATAAACACCTCGTTCAGTGCACCTGCAGTTCAAGCTCACGATTTTGTCATCGAAAACAAATGCAGCATTCTCCGACGTACCAGCCAGCAGAATCAATGCAAAGCATATGCTGGCCACTCGTGAGATAATCACGCTCCGCTTGGGTGTAAGGAAAGCAAAGAATGCTCAAGACGCAGCTGTTCCAGCTATGCATCCCCCGCAAGATATAAAACTGTTGGAAGGTATAGTTCATAGTAATTTTGGTTATGTCGGACCAAACGTACTGTATGGTAAGCATTAGTAAATTTCTGGCTAATCCTCATCTCTCGACAATATTCCACGTTGATTCTGGATCAGTTTTATCTTAACTGCTGATTCTTACTCACAGTTCTGTTGCCCTGATGCAGGCCTGAATCGACATGTCTTCTACATGTCCTCTACGTGCTCAACAAATGATCCTGCATTTTCTCATTAGCGTGCAGATTTTATATGCTTAATTAGTACCTAAGACATATCCTCCATTCTTCACATCGTCAATTTCGTTAAATTTGCGCGATTGTAGCCGCATTACTTGTGACGTCAGGCATCTGTACAATGGAAGCTCAGAAAACTAGGACGAGCCAGGCCTCGTACGTCCCCTGGCCTGAACAGTGCCAAAGGACTTCGTTTTTTCTAGCGAATTTGACGTTTTTCTAGCGGACTTGACGTGCAGATTCTGTATTCTTGGTAGTAAGCTCCACCATTTCTTCGTGCATGTGCAGATTCTGCATTCTAAGTACCTAGCGCATTCGGATCCTCCATTTGTTCTTGAATTCGAAGATTCTACATCCAAAGCTCTCGTATTGTCCGCGCTCGTGACTTGGAGAAGTGCATCTAGTTTCATCTCCACTTGAGGTTCGAATTTAATTAGCCTCGTTGCTCACCAGATTATGACAAATTAAAGCTAATTAAATACAGAACTCTCCCCTGTTCAGAGATTCACAGGGAGATAAATCTTGTATGAAATCTTTAGGGAAGTATCAAAAATCTCCCAAATGATTTTGCACGAGGAACAGTGGTCATCAGGACAAAACCGCAAATTAGCGTTAAGGTTAACAGAGAGTTAGCTGCAATCGGTGGTACAAATTTTTTGTGTTGGTAACACCGTAAACCGGGAATGTCAATCCGGAAACCAGAGGTAATCTCCTTGTGAATCATATGCCATATATTTTGACTTATAACTGAAACGAGAAGTTGGATAGGACATCGAAAGCAGAGTTTTCTAACCTCTAATCAATTTACTACATATTCTCTCTAAACTTTTGCAGAATTTATGTAGGAACTTCAAGAGCAGACGTCGATTTCGATCGATCTGGAAGTTAAGCTAGACGTCGACGTCACTCACTGGCCCGGACTATTGCTAGAATTAATCTTCACTAGTCCTTGCAGTAATTTGAATCGAATGTCTTCCACTGCACGCATATCAAGTTGAAATTTCTTGCAATATATTCGATCCCATCATTATTATATTGGCGTGGTTCGGTGCACCAAAATTGTGTCCTTCAAGTGGACACCATTTTTTCAAAAATCAGGAGTGCTAGTATCTGCGGTTTCAAGCTTAGAAAAATCTCCGTCGTCATTAAACTTCGCCAGTATAGGCTTAGTGTACAGTACATAAGTATCCAAGCGTGGCAAGATTAGAGCCATTGAAACAATGTAAATCTGGATTTCAGTATAAAATAGTAAAATGATTGAATCCATAAAATGTCGACAAGCATGCAGTGAATATTGTCACTTGTCACTCCGTACATCTCGCCACTTGTCGAATTGGGCTCCATCTGTCGAAAGGTTAACCGTCCATTGTCATTTACTTGCAAAATCAAACCCTGCTACTGTAAGTATCAGACTGCAGGAACAGTAAGTTAATAAGCTTAAATGAAAGTGGAAGCACTGTAGAAATGCTGGATTCAGTTGTCCTCAGTTCATGGGTGCAATCGTATGAATGATTTTCGTTTTATTGATTAATATTAAGGTAGGATATCTACAGAATCAATACTTCACCAATCAAGATATGAGAAACAATGTAATTGCACTTTTTAAAATAGTTTAACCCCTAAAGGATAGGCATGCGTTTTTTGGCTATATAGAAATTTTGGGCAGGTACGTATGACTAGATATTTCTGTATTTTAGGCTGAAATTTTAATAGAAGATAAGTGCAAGGAATATCTTTCATATGCACTAAATTTCATGACATCTGGAAATGTTAGTCAAAAGTTATGGCCCAATATGTTACTTTTCACTAAAAGAAACTTACGTTGCTTTAAACCAAAAATGTGGGCTGAAATTTGTTGAGAACCATGTTTCCAATGCAAAATTTTGGGATTCCAGCGTTGGAGATATAGTTCTCAACAAATTTCAGCCCACATTTTTGGTTTAAATTAACATAGGTTTCTTCTAGTGTTTTTTCATAATTGGGCAGTCAGGACAGATAAAAAAAAATCACTTTTTTCAAAAACAAAAACTTGAAATTGGATTTTTAGAGTTATATATACGTAAAAAGCTTTGAATTATCCATTAGAGAAAAAATCAGCCCTCCGGAGGGTTATTCCATTGAACCCTTTAGTACCTTGAAATTTTATTTTAAGGGGTTGAAAAAATAATTTTTCCCCTATTCCGTGCAGTTGAAACTGTTGTAAGAGTTGCATAGGAAGTAAGAACCTAAATTTTTTTTTTTAAATTAACTTTAAGAAAATATTTAAAAATAAAATAAAAAACTCTGCAAACTTTGACTACTCCAGCAAGCAGTCATACACTCTAACTGCTCCTCAAGGGCACTTTTCTACTTTTCCACTCTGATAGGCCATGCTTAAAATAGTATGGCATGTCAATTTGAAACGGCCCTCCCGAGGGCTGATTTTTTCTGTAATGCCCATTTGAAGTCCTTTATCTTACTCAATTTTCAATATTTAAAAAAACAAATAAAATCGTAAGATGTAGATCATTTAGTGCAACATTGCAACCATTGAAATTAGCATTTTTTAGTTCCATAATTAAATTGTTGACAATTCAGTATTTTGAATCAATCTCTACTACTATCTACTTACTATTTTTTTCCTATATGGTGTACAATTCCAAATGAAGTGAAAATTTTCAAGCATATAGCTAACTTTTTTAGGAAAAAGAATCCAAAAAAGCACCATCATTTTGAACATTGTTTCATCAAAAAGTGAGCTTGTGAAGTGTTGTTGCCTTGTTTTTCGCAGGGCCAAAAAAATGGTTTCAATGAATTTGAATCTTATACCCTATGTGAAGGTCAAATTTGGACATAAATTAAGTATTTTTTGGAATGCCTGAATGTGAAGAATATTCTAAGTGAATTGTTCAAAATGTTGTAGAAATTTTTCATCCATACTGTCGGAAATTTGATATATTTCAGAATTTTCTAAAAAATTACAGATATATCATTTTCAATTTTGAAATTTTGAAATAATGATTATGAATCTAATAATTGAAGTTACCAAGTTCAGTTACAAATTTTGACCTAACGTGAAGATTTCAAAAATATGAACCAATTGAATGCAAGAGAAGCTGAGCAACCAAAAACCAAAGAATTTAAAAGCCACCAAAAAGCTAAAACTACAGAAGTTGCCCAAAACTAGAGAATTTAAAAGCCGTTGAAAAGCTGAAACCACACAAGTTGCCGAAAAGATAAATCCTAAAAGGCCCTGGAAAAAAAAAACTCAAAGCCGCCGAACTGGAAAAAATTTAAAAACAAGAATGCCGAAATTACCCAAAAAAGATTTCTACCTGCCGAAATTGTCCCAAAAAGATTTCTACTTGCAAAAACCCCTTGTGCTTGAAAAGTAAAGTATTTTGGCAGGCGTGTACCGAATTAGACCTTCACGTACGGTCTCTTGCAATCCACGTGGTGGAAGGTTCTGAAACTTTTACCACATGTTTTAAAGTCAACATACTACAAGATCCTAAGGTTACATGTGTCAAAAAAGTTTTTTTTCAAAAACTTGGTACTTGTACTCAAAATGGTAGTTTTTGAGCATTTTCAATGGTGAGAATATATAATCATTGAACTTTAGGGATTAAATAGAAATCTACTTGTCAAAAATGAATACATGGACGGTTTTTGGTGTTTTCACCTTGGTAATAATTTTTGAAAGTGAAAGCTAGTATGTTAATCTTCCTATATAGCATACAATACTAGTTCAGAAAGTTTCTTTTATTAATTGAAAATAGAACTTTGAAAGTAATACATTAACATGGACGTGTCAAGGATCAGACATCAGAGGGGACATGGATCCAACCATTCAAGCTGCTAAAATTCAGCCATATGGCTACCATGTTAGCGCTATGTTAGCGACAGAAGCCACATGTGAATTTTTTTCATCCGGGCTGTTGGTGAGATGGCATATGATGTGACATATGACGTATCCATGGGAAAAGTGACGTGGCATCCACCAAAGATGACGTGGTAGGCCTAGTCATCATAGTTTTACGTTGTCCAGATGCATTTTGAGACATTTTTTGAATGTCAAATTAAACGTCCAAATGTTTTTTGAAACGTCAACTTAAACATCCAGACGTTTCTTGCGATGTCAGCTTAAACATCCAAATGTTTTGCGACGTCATCTTAGATGTCCGCATTCCAAATAGGAACACCTCTTGAAATGTCTAATATGATTTAAATGAACAAAATCATGTCACCTTTGATGTTCATATGATGCAATGCACTATTTAATATGATGTTAATATAGACAGTGACATATGTCATGCACAACACATATATGCATTTTATAATATTCAATATAGCATATTATACACAACATTCCATATATAGTACAACATATACTATACACCATGCTCCATATACAATATACAGTACACTATATATAATATGCCATACATAATACACCATATTTGGCAAATACATCACATGACTTTGAAAACCATTTATTATGATGTAAATAGAGAAAACAAGATAAGCCCTTTATACAAGTGGGGTGCTAAGAGGTAAGACAAATCATATGGGATATATAAAATGCATAAATTGTATTACAAATAGAAGTTGCATGGAGATGTCGTAGAGGACATGCAAGATGCAGTCATCTAACATGTAGACACTAGCTATGACAGCTCAGCGTCTGCTCCAACGAATATCTATTTCAACGAATAGGCTCAGAAAGAAATAGTCGCATGTAAGACAAAATGCAAGTTGTTTTTTGGGACATCTATGTATCGTTGAAATGTCTAAGAAGACATCAGAAGAAAATAGTATAGAGAAGGGGCTTGAATAGGACCCTATGTTGATGTGGCATGCCATGTCAACAAAGACAACTGCTATGTCACTACATTTCCATGTCACGTGCCACGTTAGATGCAATATTCTTTTTTATGGGCAAGTCGCTTGGTTGTCCTTCCCCATTTTTTTGGAACTTGGGTAGGTGTTTTATTGTTGACTGAAGTAATTCTTGCTGACTTATCCACAATCAAAATTGTAGACTTTGCTGACGTGGCAAGCCATATTTTTCTTGACGCTTAGAAAAATGAATGTCTGTCGCCACTTGTGTCTGAAAGAACAGAACTGTTCGTTAAAGCAATACACTATTTTCGCGTAAATCTGCATGTGCTTTCTGCAACATCGACGGGAATCCAACACTTCAAGCCAATTGCCCGTAGACAATCCCGTGTCCTGTCGGAAATCGATGTCCGGACCCGGACACCAGAAAAGACACAGGTTTCTTATAGTGATGGTAATCCAAAAGTGCTCCTTCAAATTATGAAATAATGAACGAACCTTTTGCACAGTGTCTAAACCGTAGGGTGGTATTCCATGAAATTATACAACCTTGACTTTTTAACTAATTCCAATCGGCCTTTCAATCCTAATTCCCCATTGAGTTTCTCATAATGTCAATCATACATATATTTTACTTTACTAGAGTGCAAGAAGATACAATTGGGTTCAAAAAGAAGGGGTGCAATTAGACTTGGAATTTTTTTGGTACGTAAACCTTATCAAAATGTTGTTTGTAATGGCTAAAAAAAATGGCCAATCTTTTTTAATCCCAAAAATATTGCAGAGGTTAAAGGTACAGAACTAATTCAAAACACTTGTATCCAAAGCAAGGCTAAAATCTCCTTCTAGATTTATTTTTCAACAAATCCAAGTGTAGGATTTCTAAATTAATTTGTTCAAATACATTGTTCCAAAATTTCAAATAAAATTGCCTACCAATTGCAAGTTCAATGTGATTAAACTTCAAAAAAGTAGCTTTTTGTACCTATCTCAAGGGTGAAGTTTTGTATTTCAAAAGTATTTTAAGGATAAAACATATTTATCCAAACTTGTGCAATTTAGCCAATTTTTTAAAAAATGGGTTGAAAATATATGTAAGAAATTTAACCCAAAAAACTTCTATATTGATCTCTAAAAATTTATAAGTAGAAGGTGGTACCAAATGAAAGTAAAAATGAATTGCTAATACTTTTTACAAGAAACTGAGAATTACTAATCCTAATGATGGAATGTTCTAATAAACAATAGGGATCCATTCTCTATTTTTTAATTTGGAATATTTTTTTAATCAAAATTGAGTTTAAGAACTGAATTTATATGTTTTTCTACCTTCATTGACAACAAAATTAATTCCTCATAACTTTCACCTCATTATTTAAAAATTAAATGATACAAATGCTTTTGAATAGGTGTGAATCTATATAATCAAAATAATATTAATTTATTGTGTCTAGAATAGATTTGTAGCTGCCTACTTTACCAATTAAATAAAGAAATTTATAATGTTTGGAATATTTATTAGAATGTTGTGAAACAAAGCTACATATGTCAATTAGAACAATTATCATCCATCTTAACCCCTAAATGCCCAAGGCACACAAATGTTGTGTCAAAGAAACTTTGAAGTTAATCCCTAAAGGACTAAACAATGTTTTTGGCAACATAGCAATTTTGGGCAGCTCACTACAAATGGAAATTTTAATTTTTTTCTTTGAAAATTTCACACAATGTATACTTGAGGAGTACCT
Organism: Neckera pumila; assembly: GCA_963969595.1. Taxonomy (NCBI): domain Eukaryota; kingdom Viridiplantae; phylum Streptophyta; class Bryopsida; order Hypnales; family Neckeraceae; genus Neckera; species Neckera pumila. Next base: position 47,581,337 of record OZ018408.1, on the reverse strand, counting down.
TTAAGGCCCAACAGTTTTCAAAACTTTTGACTATATGATTGAGAAGTTATTAGATGATAAGTCATTTCAACGATTAGCGGGCAGCTCAAAATTGTATCAAAAAATCAAATTTAAAAAAAATAAAAATTTGTGATTGGTTTTCTAGATTTATATATATGTATAAAGCTTTGAATTATTCCATTTTGATTTATGAGGTGAAAAATATGAGGTGTTCTAGTTTGCAAGGAGTTATGGATTCCCTACTCTAAAATAAACTTTGAAGTCTTTTATTTAACTCAATTTTTACTACTTTTTGAAAAGATAAAAGCATAGAATGTAGATTGTTTATTAGAATGTTACAACCGTTGGGATTGACATTTTCCAATTCCATAATTAAATTCTTAACAATTTAGTGTTATGAATCATTCTCTACTTCTTTCTATTTATTATTTTTTTCCTATATCTTGTATAATTCCAAATGATCTGAAATTTTCCAAGCATATAGCCAATTTTTTTTGGAAAATGAACTCAAGGAGTATCCACCATTTTAGACATTTTTTATTTAAAGGTGACCTTGTGAAATGCAGCTGCCTGGTTTTTCAAAAGGCCAAGAAAAGGGATTTTGTAAATTCAAATGCTAATACCTCGCAATTTACAAGTTAAAAAATTCTGAAATTTTTTCTACATATTCTCAAACAAGCTTACTACAAGATCCTACATTACATATATCCAAAAATGTTTCTTTTCTAAAATTTGGTACTTGTACTAGAAATGGCAATTTTGGAGTTTTTTATTGGTGAAAACATAGTCTCTGACCTTTAGGAATTAAATGAAACCTTATCAAATTGCTATTTTTAGTAGTTTATATTTTTGAAAGATTCTTTTGAAGTCTAGTTTTAGCATCAAAAATTTGATTTTGAAAACAAATGAATATGATTTTTCTATTCAAGATTTTGTGCAAAGGTACCCATTGCAATCTTGACTTTTCATAGTGTCAATGGTTGATAGAAATGAGCTAGATCTTAGAAAAAAAATCACACTAGAAATTCATTTAAAAAAATTGTAGAGTAACTTTTGAGAAGTCATAAATCGATTGGGATTTATATTTGTTAGGCCCTTCAACCTCATGTTTTTTGGTCTTGAATTTTTTAGATTTGATATGCAAAAAGAGTGCTCAAAGATTTTCATAGTTTTAACACCGTGATGGTCAACATTATAGTCTTTCAATCCTTAAATAGTATTGTTGTGTTTTCTTTTCCTAAATGATCTCTAATATGTCTAGTTTGAAATTGTACGATTACAACTCAAAACTAATTGATTCAACTTATCAAAATGTTGGCTTTTTGTTCAATTTAGAGCAAATTCCAAGAGGCTCAAAACAGGCCTTAGACATTTAAGGACTAAAATCTTATGCAAAAACTCCAAATTATGAAATCAATAGAGAGTGCTTGAATTCTCCACCCCCCATAGTGGGTTCCATATTAATCCTTATCAAGGATAAAATCTTCTTTTCATACCCATTTTTCAATTTTAATTCAATTCAAAAAAATGGCAAATTGTTCATTGTTCAGTTGCATGCCTTCCCCTTTGTAGGAAGGTCAAGCTTATAGTTGTGTGATGAGACTCTTGCGGAGGCTGATTTGACCCCCATTTAATCCCTGGAAAACGAAAGGACGTTTTATTTGCAAAGCATGAAATTTTTTGCAAATTTAGAGTTCATATTTGCAATTAGAGGTCTCAAATTAATTTGGAGAGGTTTAGAAAAATAGATTTCATATGGTACAAAATAGGGGTCTTTTTTTACATTCACCCTTTGTTGGACCCAGCATTTTTTCTCGAGCGATTTTTTGCTCAAAAGCAATAAATCTTTTTCTAGGGAATCTTTGGCAAAATATTCTTGCTTTTCAATGGATGAAATCGCCAATTTGCTATCAAATCTTGGGATTGGATCACTCATTAGATGAGATTTGGGGGTCTTGGAGGGCTCCGAGTTCCCTTGCTGTCTGCTGCGTTCCCAGACTGCAGGAACGCAGCAGCAGCAATTGGTTGACGTGGCACTGCGACTGCCACGTCATTTTTTGAAAAAAAAAAAAAATTTTTTTTTGCTTAAAATGATATTTTGGTAAAAAAGAAAATTTTCTTTTTGAAAAAAAAAAATTCTGACACCCCTATACCGACTTTCATTGAATCTAGGCAGATCAGGGAACGGGCTTGAAACGGCCCTCCAAGACCCCCGAATATCATCTAATGCAATTTTGGATGAATGTACACCATTTGGATGAAAAAATGAAAATTCATCCATAGAATTTCAAATTATCCATCCATTTCTATGGCTGTAGAGAACTTCATCCTTCCAGAGATTATTATCGCTTTTTGCACTGCCTACAATAAATGAAAAAAAATGTTCCCAGCCTGGACCTCCGCATGAGGCTCGTCATACAACTACAGTACAGTACTCCACCGTACATTGAACACAGACACAGACACAGAGATTCGCGGAGATTCCATACTACTGGACCATCCCCGTGATTGCGGCAGGAAACACTTGCAACGTGGCGGAGCCTCCGAGCCTCGAGGGCTCCAGCTGCCAGTAACTTACTGGAGCACCCAAGGAAAAGCATAACTTAAATGATATATAAAGGAAATCAAGGTCCCATGAAAAACATCAATGACTCACCACTACGAAGTACCAGCAATCTCAAAACTGGCTAAATTTCGCTCGGTTTCTACTTAATTTTTCATGCCCTCAGTGTAAATTCAAAAAAAGTCTTCCAAAAAAAATTATAATAATTGGCTAAAAGCTTTGAACCCGTTTTGAAATCGCTACTACGAACTATGTTTTGAAATAGTATCAGACAGAGTATAAGGGCTAGCTTACATGTGAGCTTGGTAGGCAAGAAAAGCAACTAGAAGACAAACACAATACCACTTTTGATTGGTAAGCATGGAAGGAGGAGAGAGAGTTCTATTGATTTTGGTGTATCTCACACTGTAGAAGGAATATAAAAGTACCTTCTATATTTCGGCATTGTTGACCCCACCCACCCACCGATACATGTAAGGAGGCCCTAAGTTAGTAGTACCCTCCCTATAGTACAGTACAGTATAGTATTGTAAGCTTAAAATTCTCTCTAGCCTACCTAAAACCTAACTGAACTGTTCAATGTCCGGGAAGAACCGGCGGCTAATACAAAGTTAGCCGGTTGAAATGGTCAAAAAAACGGTTGAGCTTTGAAAGTGAAGGATGGAAAACCGGAGAAAAAATTGATAAGATAGGCAATCAACCGGTGTATATAAAATTTTTGGGGATAATTTACCCGCCTCAATTTATAATAGGGTGGATTTTAACCGGTTTGTTTTGTACAAAGGAGGATTTTAGCTGCTATTTATGTATCGTAAGTGGCACATACCCGGGATTAGGATAGGTTGGGTATTGAAATAAAGAGGCCGGGTTTTGCATAAAGGGGTTAGTGGGACCAGCTGGGAACAGGGCCAACTGGCCGTAAGGGAGCACCCGAGGAAGAGGCAGCCCTTTCTTTCCAAAAAATGTATGCTAAATCTGTTTGTGTAGCCTTAGAGTCCAGATTTGTTGATAATGACATTATTGATGCTTTTAAAATTTTGAATCCAATTCATATGCTTCAAAGGCAACTTGGTTTAGCATCTTGGGAGGTGGTATAGTTAGATTTGCTTTTGAGGCAATATGGAGAAGAAAAATACAGAGGAGGGACAATTTTCCCTCCCTTGGTGAATGCTGCAGCTTGTAAGCAAGAATTCTTTGCTTTCAAGCTGCAAATAACCATTGAATAGATAGAAAGGACTTTTGGGGATTTGTGGGCTTCTATTGTTTGGAGTGCATCTTTGAAACTAAAGTATCCTAACCTTTTGACACTTGCTAAAATTGTAAGATGTCAATGTGTGAGTACAGCGACGTGTGAGAGAGCATTTTTTGTGCAGAATGGCATTAAGCAGAAATTTCGAAATTGCATGACAACAACACATTTGGATAGTGTCATGTGTGTGAACATGGAAGGATCAGCCCAAGACTTTGAGCCCATTTTAATGGATGCCATCATCTTATGGAAGAATGCTAGAAAGTTTAGATAATTATTTATTAATCCTGAGGATCCTTTTGAAGAAGGTGAAAAGCCTGAACCCTAAACTTTGATTTCTGCAACCTTATCAATGACCATCCTTAACTCCATATTGCATGGATTGGGAGGATTCTTGGCTTTCAGTTGGTGAAAGGCTATGCCATATTCAATTCCTGCCAAGAATGTAATGTCTTTTTTAGATTGTAAATCGGCCATTTTTTCACATTAGAGGATTTTCACTTTTCAAATTTTCACTTCAAAGGAAATAGGCCGGTTACAAACTGATATGGGGGGCAAAAAACCGGAAAAATTCAGAGTTAAAAGGATGAAACCGGTGCCCTCTAAAAAAAACGGACCATTATTGTAGAAGGAGGATATCTACTGGTAGAGCTCCAAAATCTTCCCGAACGCTGGAACTGTTAACAAGTCTTATCAGAAGCTCAATTCCCCGCCTTTGCCGATGTTGATTCATTCAAAGGGCCATGGCCTAAATAATCCCGTTGCAGTTGCTGTCGCCCTTGGCGGCACCGGCTTTTCGGTGGGGTCCAACCGTGCTTGAATTCTTCTGTCAAGCCCGACAGTAGTCAAGGAGTCTTCTGTTGGGAATGGCAATTCGGTGGTCGGAGCTAGTGCGTGTTTTGTGGGTTTAGGGTGGGAGTTGGGGAGAGATCACTGGATTTGGGGGGTGGACGTACGTGGGAGCAAGGAAGTATCATTCTGTGCAATTTTGTGTGGGGGTGGTGAGGAATCGGACTCCAGTTTACGTTCAAAAGCGGAGCAGAGTGCTGTTTTTCTGGGAATGCTGCTGCGTTTGTGATTTTGATGGTTTTCTGGGGTTGAGTTTAGGGTGGCAGTTTGGGAGAGAGATTTGATTTGGTTTGGTTTGGGGTGGGTGGGGGGTGGATTTGGGAGCAAATGTGGTGTGCTATTTCGTGTGGTGGTCTTGAAGAATCAGACTCCAATTTGTGTGGAGCAGCTTGCTGTTTCTGGGATGGGTGTTGCGTTTGATGGTTTTCTGGGTTTAAGATTTAGGGTGGCAGTTCTGAAGAGAGATTTGTTTTGGAGGGTTGTACTTGGGAGCAAGTATGCTGCGCAATTTTGTGAGTGTGTGGGATCGTGAAGAATTAGACTCCAATTTACGTTTAAAAGCGAATCAGCTTGCCCTTTCTGGGAAGGGTGTTACGTTTGTGATTGTGATGTTTTTTTGCGTTTGAGATTTAGGGTAAAGTTTGGAGAGAGTTTGGGTTGGGATTTGGGGTGACGATGGTGAGGGAGGAGACGGCGCTGGAGGCGACGAAATGGGTGGGGTTGGCGGCCGCCATCTGGGTGCAAGCTTCGGCAGGAAACGCCTACATGTTTGCTTTCTACTCGCCCTCACTGAAATCGATCCTCCACTACAACCAGCTCCAACTCAACAATTTGGGTGTGGCGAAAGACATTGGGGAGAATGTGGGTCTGCTGGCGGGCTTGCTTTGTAACAAGCTCCCGGCGTGGACGCTCTTGTGCATCGGGGCCCTCTCTGGCTTCCTGGGGTACGGGACTTTGTGGCTGGTCGTCAGCGGACAGATCGCTCCTTTGCCTTACTGGCAGGTACCGTTCGTTTTTGAGCCTTCTCTTTCCTGCCCGTCTTGTTGCCTGTTTCAATTCTTTGATTTGTTGAAAACAGTCAAACTGGAACGACGGCTATGACAGCCTTGTGGATGTGGTTAGACAGAAAACTTCAATCAGTTGCTGCGTTCTGAGAATCTGAACGTGAGCGATGGTTTGTGACAACCATTGTTTCTAGCTTTTTAACTACTGAGTTCACCCAGAATTGAAGATGCATATTGTGGCTCGTTAAAAGCTCTGCTTTTTCAGTACCTTTCCATCAAGACATCACTCAAACCATTTGTTTGCGAATTGAACTTTGAAATCGCAGTTGGAGTGCAACCTTTGATTAAGTCATCTCTGGTTATCAGGACTTTTTATAGCCATGACCGTTCTGCAGGTTAAGCACAATGAGAGTCTGATTCAATTCTTTTGATCCCATTGGTAATCGGAGTCTTGCCGGTAAGAAATGCATAACTAGGGTTTGGACTCTTCTCTTTTGGGATCCAATGGATTGATTCCATGGTTGTCTGAAATTATTGCAGATGTGCCTCGTCCAGATGGTGGGTAGCAACTCCGCGACCTGGTTCAACACCGCGGTCCTGGTGACGTGCATGCGCAACTTCCCTCACTCGCGGGGCACCGTGGTGGGCATTCTCAAGGGCTTCGTGGGCCTGAGCGCGGCCATCTTCACGCAAATCTACACCGCGCTCTTGACCGACAACGCCTCCCTGCTGCTGCTCTTCCTCTCCCTCGGCCCCACTTTCGTGTGCCTGTGCTCCATGCTCCTCGTCCGCCCCGTGCCCACCGCGGGCAACGTCCGAGTCGACCCCGAGGAGCGTCGCAACTTCCACTACATCACCTACGTCTGCCTGGCGCTCGCGGCCTACCTCTGCGCCATCAACTTCGGCGAGGAGCTCGTGGACATGAACAGGTTCATCCCCGTCGTCTTCACGGTCGTCATGGCCGTCTTCTTAGTCGCTCCTCTCGCTATCCCCATCAAAACCCTGTCGCAGGAGTGCTGCGGAATGATCAGCCCCAATGATCTCCAGGAGCCTCTGCTGATCAAGGAGACTGCAGCTGCAGCTGCTGGGAAGGAAACCACAAATGCTCCTTTGATGATTCGAGATGTGGAAGAAGGTGCCAGGATTCCCATTGAAGAAGTACATGTGGGAGCTTCGACGACGCCTGACCCAGGTACGGCCTCAGAGGAGGAGGGGCATTCATATTCCAAGGGGAAGAAGGTGACGCTGCATGAAGACGTGGTGGCGAAGCTGAACCAGCAGGAGGAGGATGCGGAAACGCTGCTTGTTGTTGGGGAGGGAGCGGTGAAGAGGCCCAAGAGAAGACGGCCCCGGCGAGGAGAGGATTTCAAGCTCAGGCAGGCGCTGGTGAAGGCGGACTTCTGGATCCTGTTCTTGACGTTCTTCTGCGGCGTGGGGACGGGCGTCACCGCCATCAACAACTTGGGGCAGATCGGGGAGGCGCAGGGCTATTACAATGTGGACATCTTCGTCTCGCTCATCAGTATCGCCAACTTCCTCGGGCGACTGGGAGGAGGAGCCTTTTCCGAGCACTACGTCAGGTAAGTAGGCTTGCATGGGACTTGGAGAACGTGTAGCCCCCTAGCTCAAAACCTGGTTGTTCACTTATCTGCATTTTGGCTTCACAGTTCAGGTCATTCCAAAACACGAATGATCATGTAAGTAGTACTGGGTACGTGGCTGCCAGTTTTGGACATGCATGATCCAGGTGACCAAATCATTGGTTCTCAAGGTGTCACATGGAATTTAATAATGCTCTGAATTGGCCATGGGCAATATGTTCGCACTTGGTGTTACGGGTGATGTTTGCAATGTGAATTCTGTCCAGAAGTAGGTCTAAATTTTTTCCTAAGACCCTCGGTAACAACACTCTTTAACACCAAGTGCGAACATACCTTTAGGCATTCTGGGATTGAATTAGCTTTACCCTAAACTGACACGGTTGACTGTATCAACTAGTTACTTATGCTGAACCTACTTTGAACCGGCTTCAACTTCCTTGATGGTTTGAATCCCCGAGGTCTTGCAATTTCTATCATGACTCCAAACCTGGGTGACTATTTACAGTTATAGCGATTTTAGTTATGATTGCAAACCGTTGACCCAACTTACGTGTGAATTGCTTGCAGGACGGACGCGGTTCCCCGGACCGTGTGGCTGGCCCTGGCGCAACTGATGCTCATCCTGGTGCACCTCATGTTCGCCTCGGCGCTGCCTGGTACTCTCTACGTGGGCTCGGTGCTGCTGGGGCTGTGCTACGGCGTGCACTTCTCCATCATGGTGCCCACGGCGTCGGAGCTGTTCGGTCTGAAGCACTTCGGCATGATCTACAACTGCCTCACCATCGCCAGTCCCTTGGGCTCCTTCCTCTTCTCGGGGCTCATCGCAGGATACTTGTACGACCGGGAGGCGGCGAAAGACTCCTTGCACGGGACTAGCTATGTGACGACGAAGGAGGTTTGCACAGGTGCCCATTGTTTCCGGCTGACCTTCTACGTGATGGCCACGGTGGCGGCTTTTGGAGTTTTGTTGACGACGGTGTTAACGTACCGGATACGAAGTGTGTACACAGCTCTGTACAGGAAGTCGCCCCATCCGTCATCTTCGGACATCAAGGCTTTGGAATGAACGAGATAGGCCCCCTTGATTCGTCCTCACTTGGGCTATTATACATTGTTACAGACTCAAATTTTTTTTACTTCAATTATTAATAAGAGAATGTATCCATATGTATGTTTTTTTAGCAGGTTGGCTGGGGAGGGCCGTTTGTGTGCACTCAACCCCCTCAAATGAGCACATTTCCTGTGCCCTGGGATTAAATCTGTAATGATCAAATTATACGAGAATATTCAAACACGTTTTTGAGCAGGTTTTAGATTGTTTGATTACTCATGGACTAGGCAAACTCTGAGAATTGGGAAGCTCGAGATGGGTATTATTGTTGATCTTGGTGGACCCTGCTTATGGTAATCGATCTGCACGAGCAGAAGATCTCGTGTTGAGATTATATCCTCAGATATGTAACCATGACCAGGTCAGATCTCTAAGGCTCATCCCCAGGAAAATGGAGGGGTTCTATCCAAATCCACGCCTAATTTCAGGTGCAAGCCTAGAGAAAAGAGTGAACAGCACTTGAAACTTATCAATGGTAAGAGGATATTTAAGCTGTTAGCAAGGGACCTGATCTTGTCTCCTGTACAGACATCTACTACCGACAATTCATGCATGTTGTTGGTCTTCAATGAACAAATGGTACAAGCATGACTGCTGTTAATTTGGTGCAAAGCACGACCGACTCGGCTAAATAGCTGTGACTGGATCTCTGAGCTTTGAATTGTCACTCACAATGGTCTATAACCTCCAACTTGAAACTTGCATACAGTGATATAAGCATGCTCAGCACATTTGGCTCTTCTACCCAAAGATCTCTCGAGAGCCCTATTCACCTTCCCAAAGTTACATTCGTACATATGCTAATATGCTTCAATAGACGCAAGCCCTATCTCTGACCTCACAGAAAAGAGAGAGCAACACTTCAAACGAATCAAAGGGCGAGCTCCATTTTGTATCACCAACGAAAACAGAACAAGAAAAGATAATAAATGATGCACTCTAAACACGAACAGATTGGAAAAGCATGACCCCCAGCAGGCGATCAGAAAGGGCTCATGGCCTGAAATTCTTCATTGAGGAGATGGCAAGACTGCACAGAGTGGCCGATTCCAAAGAGAAGCCCAAATATGGACCCTGAGAATTAACTGAGAATAGTGTAAGCCCTAAATTAGCGATCGCAATAGCTCCCGCTTAGGTACCATGTCCAAGTCTTTAGACCTCTCTCCCACTTGCTGCCAAATTCTAGGTCCTCCCCCCAAAATTCCGAACTCAGAATAATTTTTTCTTACACTCCGGGGAGTGGTAAAGCTGGCTCAGTTGGCTCCGCAAGCACCTTGGGTGGAGCTATGGAGAACAGAAACTGCCTGTCATTGGGATTCGACGACTTCTTGTCGCCTTTATGTTGGCAAACGATGTTCACCCGATGCTTCTCTCTCATCCACCGCAACATCAGCTTCAGGTGCTGCTTGCTCTTCAACGCATGATTCTCCATCTACGTTCAGGCAGGGGATATGAGAGCCGTTAGAAATCTGATAATGACCTCCCTTATTACCGACAGTAACTCAACTTTTCCAATACACTCGGATAACCTTCAATTAGCAAGTTAAGTGAAAGAAGTCATGACTTGGCTAAGAATGACTATGGCCATTGGGCTTTGAATAGAAGATGGAGTAGTCTACTATCCCTTCACAGAGGTCTACAGCCTCCCACTTGGAATACTTTCATAAGAAATTCATACACAAGGTAACCACACCAAATTGTGACATCTACCCATATGTGACAGTCCAAAATCTTGGACAATGAGTACCGCATTGATTTCGAGAGCATACACCACATCCACAGCAGCCCTCATACCCGTTTTAGATCATCTATCAATAAAATGCGAACACTTACAACTTTTGCGTATTGTATCTAAATGGTGATAAAATTCGATCTCAACAGAATTGAATCGTGTACCCAAAGTCGTCCCTCCACAGCTCCGTCTATTATACTAAGTGCACATTGGACAGAGCAAAGACAAAACGTGCGGCAAAACTCTAATTGAACGGGAAAACAGTAAGAAACAGATCGCGTGTACCGTGGAGGCATGTTTCCAGCAATCGGAAGCAGTGATCGGGCCGTGTTGCTCCAGAATTTTGTAGAGAGCTTGCGAGGCGCTCTCCACCTGCTCGCCCACGCTGGAGACGTTCCCAGGGCGTAGGCCTGACTTCCTCGCCCACAGCACGGCGGTGGCGAACATGTCTCCTCGTACGCCAAGCTCCTTAAACCCTAAACCCCCATGACCCACCTCCTCCTGCTAAACCTGGAGCGATGGAGGGCTTGACTGGGAGCAAACAAGAGTGCCGGAACTGAGGAACAACAACTAAGTGCACAAAGTGATGCATCTCTGCGCGTGGATGAATGCCTCTGTCGACACGACATAGTCACAGAGGAATGTGATATTAGAGAGGATATCGGAACAACAATGTGATATTAGAGAAGGTAATGGTAGCTGGGTAGTGATCTTGACATGGTTCCAAATTCTCCTCATTCTTTGCAATTCGGCTTTTCCGACGACAGACTGACTGGGCTATTTTTACAGTTTCTGTCACGGACTTTGTGTGCGGTAATTGGAAAACGGACGCAAGATATTTGAATTTTCTCAGGTAGCAGAGCATCCACTGGATAATTCAGCCTGTGGTAAGTTGTCTTCTCGCAGTTGGCAGATATGGATGCCACTGAGTGCAAATTCTGTGCATTGTAGAGTTTGAAGGGTTTGGAGGGCGAAAGGAGGTTTTTGATGTATTTTGGTTGATTACGGTCTCTGTAAATGGCGCTAGAGCATTTCTTTGGGGCTCTGATGCTAACCTTTCGAGAGCTTCATTTGGAAAGTCTTTTTGACTTATTTGCTGGTTGCTCTGACTGGCAATTGAGAGAGGATTCCAACGCAACATCGCATGTAATTTTTGGAAATAGTATGTTTTTGTACATGAATGTTTTAAGTTTATATTGTAGGTGTACCGCAGTTGATCCTTAGCTCTGAGTTGTTATGGCCACTTACAGTTGAGCTACGAATCTATGGGGAGCCAAGAATCTACAGGGGTTGCTTTTTAGTAAGGGTTGCAATTAGGAGTAGCTATCTTATTTCGTCATTATTCTTTTATCAAGTGTTCCTCAGCTTCTAATGGCAGAGATTCATGATCTAGTCCTTGCAAAACATTCAGACTTTACGGCTTGAATGGAAGTGTTCTTTTTCGTTCTCTCCCCTTTTTCATTTGTGCTTCTTCTTGCCCTAGTGTCACTTCTTCATGCGTGTGTATGGAGAGCATTTTCGAAAACCCTAGTTGAGCACCGTCTGAATTGGCATGAAAAAAGATATTATAACCCCTTGTTTCGCAAAGTTGAGTTCCTCGGGTGGTTGAGAGCCTTGGACCACCCTCTTACTCCGCCTATTAGTCCCAATTTCACGAGTTTCCGAACAGGAACTTCATATCTGCATTAGTTCAATTGACAGTACATTAGTTCAATTGGCAGAATAATTGTTTACTGCCGCAGAGCCCTCGCCCGTGTCATGCCCGGCTTTGGCTTCCGCACATAGGATTTGGACTGCAATTTCGGGATTTATTGGTACTCCATGAATCTCATGACTCGCAACCAAGGCGGGCGCAACGAAGGCATGTCGAAAATACTTCTAATTATGCAACAAGAGTCAATTTTCGGACATGGTTCGAAAATAAGATAGTATGCCTTTGTGTTGGAACTCTATGAATCTCCTTGATATGGAACCCTCAAGAACAAAGTTGGTCGCATCAACGAAACCAAGGTTTGGCGAAAATACTGCGAATTAAAGGACGTCAGTGCAAGGTTTCTCTTCCGAATCATTCGGCAATAAGAGGCAGTATATTATCAAATGCATTGTGAAAACTCTAGTCGTGGGGATCAGAATTGCGAGAGGCTCAAACTGGAAAGAAAGAGGAAAATCTTTTCCTAGAATTCAAGAGCTCTTACACCCGCTATCTTCATGTTTTATAGTACAGAATCTCCAATAAGGGTGTTATAATGTTCGACTTCCACTGCGAGATTCTTTTCCTTCATTCCATTTCGAGCCCCGTGTGATGTAGAGTCTCAAATCCTCCTCAAAAATAGTAGCCTTTAGCTCATGCAGAGTTTTGAAGTCTCCTATCAGAATTGCCTCCCGCCACCGTAGCTAATGAATCTTTTAGACTGAGTGAGGCTAGCAAGTAGGTAAGGTACTAACCTCGTTAGGGCTTTCTGCCGATGTTCTCAACGTTGGGAATGTCTTCGGCAGTAATAGGCTCCGATCCTCGGCAACCACGAAACCGGGTATGTCATATAATTCAGCTTCCATGTCGAAGGAAGTAACCTTCAGCACTCACAGTATAGTTAGTCGAGGTAACACCGAGAAACGCATAATCCGTTGTCCAGAATATCCTGACCACTGAAGCTGCAGGATTAACAACGCACAGAATTAATTTCTCAGAAATTTGCAGGAGTTCTCACCTGTAGTGATGTCTTACAATCGCATGCACTTCAGCAAGATCGTTGAACGTCCATTTCGTAAAATTGGCGATATTCGCACAGCCAAAAACTGTGACATACATCTTTACAAAATGTCTAATTTCAGGTCACAAACTAGGAAAGGTGTAGATTATGGGTTCAGGACGTGCGTCCTGAACCACGGACGAGTAATGAAATATCGCCAATTTAACGAAATTGAAGCTGTTGCAAGGAATTGTGGCGTAGGATTATATTTCGATCGAGCTTCTAGTGATTGTTGTACATTAGTTCAGCAGAAGTAATGGAGAGCGTGACGACAGGGAAGTAGTGATCTCGATGTACTCTTGTTATCCCGCCTCTGCATGATTGTTCCTCTTCAACACTTGCCATGTTGCTTTTGCAGAATGGAATTATTTAAGTTGCATTTACAAGTTGGCAATTTTAGCAGTAGACAGCAATCTGGCAACAGCAGAATATTTGCAGCAATAGTGCACCAATTATCAAGAGTAGTATTAATGAATCTCAAGAGGCGTTGATTTCAAATGTGGCAATTCACCATGCAAGACTGAGCCCCACGTCCATCCTGGACAAGAGAGGGTTAATGGTCGTCACGACTGCGGGCATGGCGGTGACTCACTGTCTTCCTCCAACTAGGATAGAAAATGATAATTTGGGGTCACCATCCCAATCGTGATCGGCCAAGTCAGATTCCAGGTAGTCACAATCCTAGTTAGGCTATGAATTTAAACCTGCATACAAATTAGCATATTATTTGTAGAACATCTTGCACCTTGCAAATGTTGAAATGACCCTCTAGAGATTCAAATCCTGAGAGCAAAGCTAGCAATTAGGATTCAAGAGAAGTCCAGTATTACTGCACGGATTCCTTAGGTTGCCCCAACTATTTCCTTGAAATCTCTCCATCACTTACAGAATTCTTCCCAATGATAAATTACACGATTTTAAGTTTTTAATATGTGCTTGGATTAGACACATTCAATTCCAAACATTCGTCATGTACCTATATGTCACTTAAGGCAATCGAATTAAAAAGGGAACCTAAAGAGCCTGAAAAGGGAAGTTGTATAGGCAGTCCCACCATCTGTAGGAATGTGCATTAAACCAACTTTTACGAAAGTGTGTTGCCGAATCCTTGAATATGATCCATATTCAAAGCAATAAAGATTCAAACAAAAAATATATCTCGCACTCCGTATCAGCACAGGAAATGATATTTCGAAAGCCAACCCATGATGTGGCAAACAGAATGAATCAAGTACAATGAACAACCCTCCAGGCCATTATAATTTGTCTAACTTCCCAGTTCCAGAAATACAACTCTTGCATCGTGTACGGTCATCACCATTGATCCAATACAAGCTGCCAGCCAAACACAAAACCCAAAACCTCAGAGAGCGTTGCTAGTCACTGGTAGTCACGGGGAGTTCATGACACTTGACCATGGGCGAAGCAAGGACTTCTGCTACGATATAGAACTCAAACATGTCTGCCCTGAGACAAATGGAAGCATACATGGCAGAAAATGCTGAAATCGTAGAGACGAAGAAAGAAATCTTACATTGCAAGGTAAGAAACTGCAATCAGAGTAAATTCAACGATCCGACATGCGGCACCAGTACAGAAGAATTTGGGGTCTGTAAATCATGGCTCATAGTAAGGGACAACCAGAGCTAATATTGGAGCCCTAAAAGACTCCTTAAATTCAAACCGCTTCATCTGAAGAACTGCGACATAACTAAAGGGTGAATGTCAATATTTGAATTCCATTTGAAATAAGTAAAGTGCTTCAGGTTTTTCAAACCCTCAATTCTATCAATCTCACTCAAGTTATGTAGTTCTAAAATCCTTAAGCTGAGCAAGCCCTCCAAATTTAGAGCACCTTGTTTCTCATGCATATCGTAAAGCTGCAATACCTCAGCATTGGAAAATTAATCTCATTTGATGCCCTCCATACCTTCAATCCCACCAACACATCGATCACAGCCCCATAAGCCTTGTATAATAGAAACCCGAATCAACTTGGGCCACCATTGCCCCTCTTGTAAACCTTTAAAACCATTGATCTCCACATACATCCACATCTGATCCCTCCAGTTGGTTGCCTCTTTGACAGATCCCATCAATTTAAGTTTGGCAAACTCTAAGTATAAATCATGCACGCTAATTCTTCTACACTGAATAGGGGTATTAAAGGGACCCATACTAATTAATCGACATTCTACACTATATAAATATCTATCTTCAATGTACATCTATAGTTATTGAAGTGTGCGGAGGATGTACATCAAGTTTCAAAATCTACAATTTTCTAAGATTAGTCCCTTTAATTGTTTGGTCCCCTTAATACCCCTATTCAGTGTAGATGTCAAATCTACATCTTGCAACAAGCCTTTTTGCTTGAGATGCTCCAACTACCATTCTAGCATCAACAGAAGTGAACTCTATAAGTCAAATTCATTTGTCTATATTGCAACTTCTCAAT
Source organism: Neckera pumila (assembly GCA_963969595.1). NCBI lineage: Eukaryota > Viridiplantae > Streptophyta > Bryopsida > Hypnales > Neckeraceae > Neckera > Neckera pumila. Next base: position 47,566,020 of record OZ018408.1, on the reverse strand, counting down.
CGTATCACAACACCAATGAGCTAACCATTCTGAATGCAAGAAATTTGTCAAGAAAACTAACAAAAGAGACTAAGCAAAACTACCAAAATTAAAAACTTACATTCTTTGACAATCTTAGAATAACTACATCTTTGTGAGAATAAAATACTAAAACCTCACATCTAAAATTTTGCAAAAGATAGAAGCAATTTTTGTACCCGAAGTGCTATTTTTCCTTCATTTGACTTGTGTGCAGCGCACAACCATTCAATATCCAAAGAAGGGGAATGACAAAGACCTTTACAAAAGCATCCCATGTCCATAAACAAAGTCTGATCCTTTTGTGGTAGTACATTAAAGCTACTCCTCAAAATATCAAAAGTGGGATTTATTCTGTATAAAGAATTGAAAGTCCTCACATGAGGCAAACGCTTCACCTATAATGAAGGATGCTCTCTATAACAATCCAATTGCAATCCCAAAGACTGCAACGCCAATGGATGATAGTGCTAGCCTTCTCCATTATCTTTGAGAAACAACACCTCCTAATGCAAGTCATTATATCATGCTTATCCCCATCTTCAAAAAATTGTTTGCCACCAACTGCATGGTGCAAAAACAAATTCACAGCATCTAACTCTTCTAGATCAGGCATCTCATGACATGCATCTCCATCCAACCCCAAAAGCTCAAAAACACCTTGAGAGCAAGCTGTCACCACCACCAAACTATCCATATGATAAGGAACCTCCAAAAAAGTCTTTGCATGGTGAATGGATTTTTTGGTTGTCTGAAATATTATTGATCACCAAGAAGGTTCTTTTCTTGAAAAGACTTTTTTGCAAAATGTCCTTGCACTGGAAAGTGGAAACACATTCACCACATAATTGATGAGCCACAATAAGTGAACTACCAATGATTTCAATCACATGCATTCAAGATTTGGAAGTAAAAAAACATCTTTACACTATCTCATACAAGTATGCATGACTCTTAATCAATTCAAACATGCATAATACACATTCAAAATTAGAAACAAATACTAAAATTAATAAGACAAAGCTATAAATGAAAACAAGGAATTATACTCTATAAAGTCTTCAAAATGCCTTATTCCATATTATTGGCTTCCATTACTTGAAGCACTTACAAACATAAAGCATGGAAACCAAAAATCTCACCTTCCATCATTCAATTGTTGAATGACCTCCACACAATTCCTTGTCAAGTCTTGCAATACCTTTTGGAACAACTCTTTGGAATCACTCAAAGGAACACTTGGAAATTCAATATGGCAAACCCTCCCTTCATACTTGCTTGAAAGTTTGTTACACAATGTCTTGCATGTTCTGGTCTTACCAATGCCACCAACTCCATATATACCAACCACTTTGGCTTTGTATTTTCTTGAAATCCCAAATCCTTCAATCTTCTCACCAGTGACCTATTAAGTCCAACCAAACACCATTTAATCAATTCAAAACCCTTTACTTCTATAACTCAATATAGAAAAAAAAATGTTTCCTTCATTTTTTTCAAAGAGACAAAACTAAATTCCTTGAAATGAAACAAATCCATGCAAGACCAATCTAGGCCAAACATAGAATCTTATATTCTAACGTCAAAGCTAAATGGAAACTAAAGAGAAGCCATAAAAGCATTACCTTACAAATACTTAATTTTCCTTGCACATATGAATTGTCCCACTTTATATCCGGAGCAATTGATTTGCAAATATATAAAACAATCTTGTCTTCATAAGCCACAACCCTGGATTTTGTATCATATGGGAGGCCATTGAAAGACCTCAAAGTATTGAATGCATATTTCTAATCACTTACTTTAATTTGCTTATCTGGATCAGCCTTCGCTAAAGTTTTCCATTTTTGAAACCATTTGTTTTTCATCTTTTCATTATCTAAATCACTCACTAACAATCTATAAAAGAGGGGTATGCCACATTTAACTACTTCTGGACAATTGAATGAACTCTAAACAAAATGTTCACAAATCTCTAGATAAGAACATCTAGAGATCTCCAAATGTTTGTATAAACCTTTGGATGCTTTGCATAGATCTTTAGATGTCTTACATCAATCTTCCAATGTTTTGCATTATCTTTCAATGATTATCTCCTGATGTTTTTTTCTCTAGATATTATTTTTGGACTCTTCGAAAGTCCAAAAGTAGTTAAATGTGGCATGGGTAATATCTTTGGCCCATTGTTTGATCCATGGTGTAACTTATGAGCTTTAACAAAGTCACTAAATTCAATCATGGGCCATTTGGACATAAAATACTCCTCTAACACAACTACAATCAACATTTCACATTGTTCAACAACTTGAACAATCAACTCCGGAAATCTTTCACCCTTAGGCAAGCTCTCATGGCGTCTATCAAAAAAAGGATAATGGCAATGATCTTCCAAGGCTTTACACAAATGTTCCACAAACTCCTTCTAAGCTCCACTATGACTTAAAAGGATTGTGTGTTTGGGTTCCAAAATAGAATCATTATTGGAGCCTTCACTGCTACATCCATATCATCATAACATCATTCAAACCATCATAATCAAATGCAACTAGAAAAAACTATATAGATGCAAAGCAAAACAAAGTGGAGACCACAAAGAGGTATCATCAAAATTGTTTGCATTGCATAAGTTCAAACATGCCATGACCATAGCAAACCTAGAGAAGACAAATCTCAATCACAAAGACCTCCTAGGATTTAGCACATTACCCATGCACACTGGCACCTTCAAAACAATCTCCTACACCATTATCCTTTCTTAATTGCACACCTGTAAGCACATCATTTATAACATCCATTTTACTACATACCTACACACTCAGTCAAATATCCTTATGCTACTCCTTTTGTCCTCCTATTACTTTTCAAATGAAAATCACAATACACAAATACTATACTAACTTTCAAAAAAAGATGTAAGATGTCTCAATTCAATTAGAACAATTTGAACTATGCCCTCACAAGTCACCTACATGTGGCTTTGCAAAAGGTCACTCTAACTTCTATTGTGAATACTTTGATATAAATACCTAAAATTCCAACCAAAACCAATCAAAGGAGGAAGCAAAACAAGGATGGAAGACCTTCATTTGGAAGTGAGATGTACCCTCATCCATAACACCATGCTTTAGGTGAACTAATATCAAAACATGCCAATTCCTTTAAGGAGGCTAAAAGCATCTGGCTTTGGGAGCACAAGACGAGTTACTATAATTTTGTCCAACCGAGAACTAAAATCTTTATACAATAGAATCATGATGTCAATAAGAGATCCTTCTAGTGTTTTTTCACAATATCAATGACAAGTGGTTTTAAAAGAAATTTTTCCATTCCAAAATGGAGATGATAGTGGCAACTATACTCATTCCTAATGCCTTCACTATATTAAAATCAATAGCAATGAAGTTATAAAGAACCTGAAAACAACAGGGAGAGAACATATGCATGAGTAAATTGACTATAATAGAACTTTATTCATCTGAAACCAATGATCTCTAAACAAAGAACATATAAAATACAAAAAAGCATTTGAACATTTTACCTATTTAAGAAACAACCTTTGCACAAACCTTTGTTCCTTAGATGGGTCTAATTCAAAATTTGGAGAGGATCCAATGTTCATTAATATTCATTAAAAATTCAGTTTACAAGCTACTCCTCAAGTCAAAAACACACGCATTCCAACTAGAGCTAACAATCAGTAGACCATATCAATGAAGGCAACAAGTCCTCACCAGCGGTCTTTAAAGTGGCTAAATTTTGCCCAAAATTTTTGACGTGCTAAATTTGTATTGCAAAAATCCTAAGGAAATGAAGATTTTCAGCAAATTTTCCAACTTGAACATTTTGGGGGAGCAAACGAGCACATTCATCCAAATTTTTTTTCACTGTCATCTTCTCCCTCTCATCCTCAAACGTCGCCAACCTTCAACCTGGGCCATCCGATGGTGGTAAAGTTAGCTGCATCTCAGCCACTCATTTTGTAGGTTGTCTTCCTACTTGAACTACGCTGCACTTTGCAAATCAATAGATTTCTCTTATTTCTGCTGTAAGTGTTTAGCAAGTTGTTGCAAGTGTTTTGTGGTTTTTTAGCAGGAAGTATACTAACTAATGGAGCTTAGGATTTCCTTGCATTTGGTGCTCTTGTTTGCATGCATTTTCTAAGTGTTCCTTTTCCAATTTTGCAATCATCGTTGAAGTATATTCCCTCTTCAAGCTTTGAATGTTAGAGTGCCATTTTGAAAATTTGGAGGCTCTTCTTCAATCCTTGCAGTCGAGCATTTTGATTTTTGTATTGCATTGAATTTTATTTGGAAATGGAGGCGCTGGGAGTCTAGGACTCTTAGAGACATGGGGGTGCTATTGGAGAGTCAGGTAAACGGAGACTCGTGGGAGTCGCAGCCTCGCAAAAGTTCCAATATATTCCGATGCTTACGTGTTTGCGATGCTATGCAAGTGCTCCTTCCCAGTTTCTATTTTTTGTTTTTGATCTTGATTGTTTTGTACTGTATTCACTATAAGAAACCTGCATTTTAGGTAACAAGTCCCAATTTTTAATGACGGATTTTAGGTGATGTCAATGTTGACAATCCAATGTTTTATGTCAACATTGATGTTATGTTGGACATTTTTGTTGACATAAAAACATTAAGTTGTCAACATTGATGTTATGTTGGACATTTTTGTTGACATAAAAACATTAAGTTGTCAACATTGACATCACCTAAAATCCGTTATAAAAAATCAAGGCTGTTACCTAAAATGCGGGTTTCTTATAGTGCTTTTTTGTTGCTCTTGCATTTTGTTTGTTGCTCCGTGGTTTGAATAGTAGACTGGTGGGGTGCAAGATTGCAGGCTTTTGGTGAAGCAATGGTTCCGCAACTCTAGCTGCCGACAATTTCAAGGTGCGCACATTCGGTAGCTCCCATAACTCTCACGGTCTGGGCTAATACTTACCGACTACCTTGGCAACAAAAGCAATCCCTACTCTTCAGAATGTAGAAGATGTGTTGCATGTGTTGGAGAATGACACGCCTTTCCGATTTGGTTGTTGTTGTTTCTCAAATTGGATTGCTTTCAGAGATCACTATCATCTCACCAGGGTATCCTCAATTGGTAGTGTGTGATGTCAACGGCCCTCTAGGCAATGCAAAGAAATTTGGCGCTGCTTTTTACAAGAGACGGAAGATTGCTCTGACCACCATGACAAGGAGGTGGCAGGAGGTCTAGGCATGTTGATTTACATGGGCAGAAGGCAAATTTGACCCTAGCGACAATCTTATGGGCGTTGTTTGTCGGAGCTGTACAACTACCACTAGGAGGAGAAAAGTCATGGTGTTAAAAGGAGACATCATGGAGAAGCATGAAGGCAAGCGCATTTGCAAGTATGATGGAGAGCCGCTGCTGCATCTGAAGAAGGATGACAGCTACGTCAAAAGCGACTGCAAGTACTTGAAATTTACAAAACTATGGGCCGGATACAAGCAAAGGAGCACTGTTCTTGATCAACTTGTGGTTGACTTTGAGGGTGAGATAAGGCAAAAAGGAGTTCAATTTTCTACTCTTTTCCAAGTTCTAACTAGTGGCTGCCCAATCTGTGATTACAAATGCGAGCAGCACCTTCTAAGACACCTGAAACTAAAAAACATACCTAAGAAACATTGGTCTGAGACTTCTAGATGGGAGATGTCGGAGCATTTGCATGTCTGCTTCTTGTCAACTTTGAAAGTAGTAGTTCAATCTGCTAATTTTATCTCCTTTAGTGCAAACGAGGTGACGGCCATCAACAGGACGTCATAAATTGCCGTGCATGTCTATGCCGTGGCATCCTAGGAACGGAAGCCACATTTGGTACACCTTGGATATATAGCGGATAGTAGAACTTCCGATAACTTGACTAACATGTAATGTTTGCCTTATTAGATCATTGCCTAACTTGCGAGCAGATTGCATCAAAACTCGTTTCTTTTGGTGTTGATGGAGTCAATACCTTTCAAGGCCCGAAGATTAGGGTGACCACCTAGATTTGGTAAAAATGGGCTCTATTTAGCCTTGGGGCGTCTTGCTAGCCACGTGATCAACCTCGTGGTTGAAACCCCTTTAATTATCCCTTGGTTTCTTGTTTGGAAAGGCTTTTCCAATCTATATATTTGTACTTTTGTCGCAGCAATAAGCGATACTCTAAGTGGCAAAAATACATTGATTTCATAGAAACTAAGGGAGCTAAGATGTACAAAATGTTGGGACATGTTGTATTTCTATGAGAAATCCAGCACAGAGGCTAGATGGGAGATGTCGGAGCATTTGCATGTCTGCTTCTTGTCAACTTTGAAAGTAGTAGTTCAATCTGCTAATTTTATCTCCTTTAGTGCAAACGAGGTGACGGCCATCAACAGGACGTCATAAATTGCCGTGCATGTCTATGCCGTGGCATCCTAGGAACGGAAGCCACATTTGGTACACCTTGGATATATAGCGGATAGTAGAACTTCCGATAACTTGACTAACATGTAATGTTTGCCTTATTAGATCATTGCCTAACTTGCGAGCAGATTGCATCAAAACTCGTTTCTTTTGGTGTTGATGGAGTCAATACCTTTCAAGGCCCGAAGATTAGGGTGACCACCTAGATTTGGTAAAAATGGGCTCTATTTAGCCTTGGGGCGTCTTGCTAGCCACGTGATCAACCTCGTGGTTGAAACCCCTTTAATTATCCCTTGGTTTCTTGTTTGGAAAGGCTTTTCCAATCTATATATTTGTACTTTTGTCGCAGCAATAAGCGATACTCTAAGTGGCAAAAATACATTGATTTCATGGAAACTAAGGGAGCTAAGATGTACAAAATGTTGGGACATGTTGTATTTCTATGAGAAGTCCAGCACAGAGGGTTTTGTCTGAATACAAAATGTTGTGGATATAGATACGTCATTGTCTACAAGTCAAAGAGCCAATGCCGGTTATGCGCCGCAGCTTCTGGTAATTTTGACTTCCTTATTGATATTGAGGAGTTCTTATCTTTGGCATGCATTGTTCCATTGCTTAATATGGTTCATTATTTGATTAAACTTTCCCAAGTACGGAATGTGTTTATCTATGACTTCATGCAGTCAATTAAGTTGTGCCAGGTCGATCTAACAAGAATGTTTGTAGAATCTGCATTCAATGTGGAAGACTTTAAGAGTTACAACGACCTCATTGAATTGAGGTGTAGGGAAACACCGCTAGAATAGAGTGAAATTCCAGAACTCTCGAAAGGTAAAAATATCTCTTACAGTCTTATATATGCTTCGACTTCAAACATATGCGTCTGTTTGCTTGATGCCACAACAGGGAGACAACGGATTATATTTTTGTAAATCTCAAAGAACTCTATATCATCTAGGGAAGTGTTGAGCAGCAATTCATAGGTAACTCCTAGATTCATCTTTTCCTTTTGGAGGGCCTTTTCACTTAATTTGGTGATGTACTTTTTCCTATTTTTGTTTTGTTCATGTACTTCTATACTTAGTTTCTTGTTGCTTGGCAGGTGTAGATGTTTTGGTTCATGTAAAGTGCAATTCTTAGTTTTGTTGTTCATTTAAAGTGGGCTGTTTTAAGCTTAAATTTTGAGTTTCCAGGTTTTGTTAACAAATAAATTTTTGCCGTAGTTTTGATTTTCATTGGATTCAAGTGGGAGTTTGAGCCTACTTGACAACGGCCTTGGTTCTTTGTTTAGGTCTTAGTGTGGTTGGACTTGTTTGGTAGTAGGTTCTCTTTTTTGTTTCCCAATTTTTTTTGGCTATTGTATAAGTGCCTTTGGTTTGTTCTAGGTCATGATATGCATAAGTTTCAATTACTTTTACTTTACTTTCCCAATTTTTTTGGTTGTTGTATGATTGCCCTTTTCATTTCAAATATACATTTTGATTTGTGTTTTTTTTTTGTTGTTGGTGTCAAATAGTCAATGCTTTACCTCAGCAGGTAAAAATCTGCATTCAGATTCCAAATTCCTAAAACCTTGCATTACTTCATTGAATCATTCAAGTTCATTGGTTATTGTACTCATGAATCATATGTCTCTAATCATGTGTCTTGTCTTATGTGTAGAGGTAGCTCAATCATTGTCCAAAGAGCTGGACAAATGATTCTTGTAGCAAGAACTTCTGGATGCTTTTGGCATCATTTACCCTCAATATTGGCAACAAAAAGGGACAATTCCGACTTATTAGTGCTTAAATTTTTTTACTATCATGCACTGATCCTAAGTGTAGGGATGCCTTTGCAAGACGGTGGCAAGTCTTACATTGTATCATAGATGCTTTCCAAATCGAAACTAGACAACCAACAAGGTCTTTTCAAAGTGACCATGGGGTCCAATTGCGAGGCTACATGTGCACCGCCTTTTGACACCAATCCTGTGATTAAACTCTGGCGGAACCTTTCTCAATTGCGGCACTTGATTGTAAACTAAATTCTTAATAAATATGATAATATATGGAAATAAACGTATGGAAATAAACATTCTTGTATCTATTAGTACTACATTATTCATTTTAATCCCTAAAGTTATTTTTTTATAAGTTCTTTGTATATAAATTTCTAGTTTGGATTATTAATAAGAATTTTTTAATTAATAGGATTTTTGGATTTATCAAATATTATTGTATATTCATTTAACCCTTAAAGGACCAAATGACTGTTGAATGTATGTAGGTGATCTCAAAATTTGTGCCCAAAATGTGCCACGGTCCTTTAGGTGTTAAATATTTTATTTTCTACAGTATTGACATCTAAGTTAAAAAAACTAAAATGAACGTATATATAAATTTTTAAGGTTCTTCTAATTCATTTTTGTATTATTATATGATTCATATAGAATTAATTTTCGCAGTATAATAGAAATTGGCCTTATTATTGAAGGTATATTTTTATATGCCCTTCAAAAATTATAGAAAATGTATTTAGAGGTGTGATATAGAATGCACATAAGTCTAAAAATTTCTACTTGTATATTACTACTAATAAACAAAAAATATGAAAAAAAAATCTATTAGATTTTAAATATTTTTTTAAATCTAATATTCAAAAAAAATATTAGATTTTAATTTATATTTCTAACATTCAGCAAAAATATTTAAATTTTAAACTTGAAATAAAATTATAATTATATACAAAATGAAAAACATTATATACGTTATAAATACATTTTAATTCATATTTGTTTTTTTTTAAATAAAATAATTTGAGTAACAAAAAAATAAAGAATCTAAAGATATTATTAAAAAAGTTAATTAATTAAATACAAACCAATTGAATAAATATGTATTTTATAGAAGAATTCTTAAAGATTTTTAAGATATCTTTAAAAAATAAGATTGGCGCTTAGATCCAAATTTTTACTATCACAAATAATTAATATACTTAAGTGAAGTAACAACAATATTATCCTTTTATATCACAAAGTTTATTGTTATTTAATAATAAGATTAATTTTATAATTTTTCTGAAAGAAAACAATACTTCCTTTAATTTAGAATAATTTAAGAAAATGCAACTTATGCAAAAGAAAAATTAAAGAAGAAAATGATAAATGACGGTAAAAATTGATTAAACTTTATTTATTTCTCATACAACTTAAATGGTATAATCTAATTGGTTAGGTATTTTTATTTTTAAATTAATTATAAAAATTATCCAGCACAAATTCATTTTCTAACTATATAATTTCTTTTCATTTCTTTTTTTCCACACTAGAAGTAAAAAAATTCAAAAATTATCCTTATATATCATATGAAATAGTGTTATTTACTATACATACTTTTGTAAATGTTAAATTTAAATTTCTATTTATTTAATAAATATATTTATTTCTAATAATCTTTTTAATATCAATTTATATTTATACCTTATAAATATATATATATATATATATATATATATATATATATATATATATATATATATATATATATATATATATATATATATATATATATATATATATATATATCAAATTCATGTTAATTATAATTTTGAATTTTGATAATATTACTTGCAGTTTTTTCCATTTGATTTATTCTTAATACCCGAATTGCCTATTAATGATAGAGTTTAATAGAAAAAAACAGGCTATATGAAAATTTAGAGCAACGTATTTTTCTATTTTAAATATTTTCTATTAGATAATCCGAATTTTTTTATATTTTATTTTAATTATTATAAAGGAAACATCTAAATTTGAACTGGGGATAAAGGCTTTGCTTTACCACTTGACAATATAATTTTTTTTTCTAAATAAAAGTTATGGTTAAATGGAATAGTTTTTTCCAACTATAGTAACAAACGACACTAAGTACTAATGTGAAACGTTTTCATTCAAACAACCATACTATAAGCATCAATGGACAAAGTCCAAAAGTGTATATATGAAAGTTGTAGTGTGCAACATACTAAACGTTACCATAGAAGTTTGGAGAAAAAATTAGTTGTGATTTGTAAAATAATCACTTTAAAAGTTAGCCATGTCTAATACTCAGTTTTGTTCAACATGATTTGAAATTACTTTATTTTTGTCAATTTTTTCTTAGAACTCCAAAAAATCTTTTTGTGCCTTGGCATGTTGGTATACATCATTTCAGATTGTTGTATGCAAAAATTGAAGGAAATTGACATTTATAGAATTTAAAATACCAATAGTTTGATGAACATGCAAATGATGTTGGTTCTTGCAATATTTAAATTTATTTTTGGAATTGAGAGCATGGGTGGCATTAGCCATTGTTGAAAGTGTATAGGTTGCAATATGGACCATTGTTACTTCTTAATGCCCTTGCATTTGAAATATTTGTTGAATTGGACATTGTATTCAATTTATATTTTATAGCTGTATAATGCATTTTAAAATTCAGTTTCTTTGTCCAAAGACTAGAGATCTTGATGAACATAACTGATCCAACAACCCCCCCCCAAAATTAAATTATCATTGTCAATATCATCAAAAAATTGCCAAATTGATGCACGTCAGTGTAATTTTTGGCAATTTTCAATTTTTTGACGATATCAATATTAACAATTTATTTTTTGGGGATTTGTTGAATCAATTATGTGCATCAAGATCTCTAGTCTTTGGACAAAGAAATTGAATTTAAAAATGCATTATACAGCTATAAAATATAAATTGAATACAATGTCCAATTCAACAAATATTTCAAATGCAAGGGCATTAAGAAGTAACAATGGTCCATATTGCAACCTATACACTTTCAACAATGGCTAATGCCACCCATGCTCTCAATTCCAAAAATAAATTTAAATATTGCAAGAACCAACATCATTTGCATGTTCATCAAACTATTGGTATTTTAAATTCTATAAATGTCAATTTCCTTCAATTTTTGCATACAACAATCTGAAATGATGTATACCAACATGCCAAGGCACAAAAAGATTTTTTGGAGTTCTAAGAAAAAATTGACAAAAATAAAGTAATTTCAAATCATGTTGAACAAAACTGAGTATTAGACATGGCTAACTTTTAAAGTGATTATTTTACAAATCACAACTAATTTTTTCTCCAAACTTCTATGGTAACGTTTAGTATGTTGCACACTACAACTTTCATATATACACTTTTGGACTTTGTCCATTGATGCTTATAGTATGGTTGTTTGAATGAAAACGTTTCACATTAGTACTCAGTTTTGTTTGTCACTGTACTATTTAAAAAAAAATTGTATTAATAAGTTATTTTTATTAATTTTTATCAAATATATTTTTTAGATTTTTGACCAAAAAATATTTAATATGATGATAAATTATAATAATATAGGAAAGCTTAACGAAAATATTTTATTATGCAACTGGATATAAAATTAAAATAATTAATAATATATATAAAATATTACTCCATATTATAGAACAAATTCTAGTATAATTTTAGTGGAAAGGAAAATTATAAAAAGGTTGTACTCCTAGAATTTGAAAAATTACAATTTGAAGGATTTCATCATGAAATCGAGGATCTTAAAAGTAAGAAATGAAAAGTTTATTAACCTTGGGTCCAACTATAAAGTAGATTTTGGATAGTGTTTGTTCTCCAAAATAAAATTTAGATATCCTAAAGCAAAAAGAAAAACTCAATCTACTAAAGATGCTATAGTAAAGCTTTATAAACAATTATATTGTATATTCAAAATTTAAATATAAGAAATTATAAAAAATGATTTCAACAAAAATATAAATTAGGAAAAATTGGTCAATTAAATTTGAAAAATAAACTTAACCTTAGTATACCTAAAAATGAATATTTATTATTATTACAAGATATTTTAGCTAATATAGATTATTTGATCTACATAAAATTTGGTATTGGTACACCCGTACAGTTGATGATCTAGGCTATTTAAACAATTGTTGTATTTTGCTCTGTAGCGATTTATGACAAGATTAATTAAAATTGGCATTAACAAATTTGAAAATTCAGTATGACAAATTATATGTGTAATAACTAAGCAAAATCATTTACATAGTTCTAGAAGTTTAATTATACCAATAATTAAATTAATAGCTACTTTTAATAGATTTTTTGGATTACATCCTCCATCTTAATTTATAGATCAAACTAATCTATTAATAGAAATAACCAATAAGTATTGCTTTGCCCTTTTTCTTATGGCAAAGGCGATATAAATAAAAATAGGCTTATAGAAGACAATGAAAAAGACCATCATCATAAACAAAGATTAAGCTCTTTAGGTCTTGGAAAGATTAACACAACAACCAACTAACTTTCAAATACAAGACATTCATTTTATTCATTACAAACAAATTTATCCTATTAGAACATTTGAAGGTATGAATGCCAAACTTATTACATATTAGAAAAAGTCATTTATTTATCTACCAAAGAACATGCACATTATCAAATAGCTACCAAAAATTGATTGGCTTTAGATCAAGATACACAAAAGTGTGATATCATTCAATCAAACTTTTGCTTCAAATTCTTAACCTTGATACTCGCTATTATAATCAACACCTTCAAAACATAGTAATGGTATGGCCTTGTAAATAGAAGTTTTTTATTTTTGAATTTGGATAAACATCTATGCAATTAATGCTATCCCTAGTATTCCCTCTTAGGCTTCCATTTAGAAGACTTCCATACAAAATAAGTAAGGTGCTTCAATTTTCCCAAACCTTCAATTCTATCAATCCCACTTACATCAAGTAGTTCCAAAACCCTTAAGGACAACAAGCCCTCCAAATTTAGAGATCCATGTCCCCAATGCAACCCGGAAAGTTGCAACACCTCAACATTGGAAAAATTATTCCATTTGATGCCTACTGTACCTCCAATCCGACCAACAATTCCACCATCCTTCTCAAGGCCCAAAGAACCTTGTATAATAGAAAGCCGTATCAACTTGTGCCAACATCCACCTGCTTGATTACTATCAAGTTCTGCGAGATCATTTTTCTTAATCCACATCCGCTCCCTCAAGTTGGTGGACTCATTGAAAGATCCCGTTGCTTCAAGTTCCGCAAACTCCAAGTACAAATCATGCATGCTAATTCTCCTAGATCTCAAATCCACATTCTCCAACAAGCCTTTTCGTTGGAGATTCTCCAACTACCATTCCAACAACACAAATGAACTTTGTAAGTCATATTCATTTGTCTCTGTTGCAAATTCCTAGTCATTTCACAACCCCAATCAGCCAACCATTTTGAACACAAATAATTTGTCAAGAAAACTAACATGAAACAATTTGGAAACAAATACACTAAACAAAAAAATTGGCACTTTGTGCCAATCTTAGTAAAACTTCATCTTTGTGAGAATATAAAAAACTTTGCTCATAAAATACTAAAACTTCAAATTGAAAACTTGCAAAAGATGGAAGCAAGATTCGTACCCGAAGTGCTATTTCTTCTTCAGCTTGCATGTGTACAGCACACAACCATTCAATATCCAAAAAAGGGGAATGATGAATCCAATTAGAAAAGCATCCCACATCCATAAACAAAGCTTGATCCCTTGGAGATAGCAAGTCAAAACTACTCCTCAAAATATCAAACACAGGATTTCCTCTTGAAAAGAAGTTGAAAGTCTTCACCCGCGGCAAATTCTTAACCCATAATGAAGGATGCTCTCCATGACAACTCAATTGCAATCCCAAAGATTGCAAGGCCAATGGATGATAGTGATAGCCTCCTCCATTACCCTTGGAGAAATAACACCTCTCAACACGAGTCATTACATCATGCTTCTCTCCATCTTCAACAAATTGCTTGCCACCAGCTGCATGGTGCAAAAACAAATTCATTGCATCTACCTCTCCTAGATCAGGCATCTCAAGACATGCATCTCCATCTAGCCCCAATAGCTTAAGAGCACCTTGAGAACGAGCTGTCATGACCACCAAACTCTCCTTGTGATAAGGAACCTCCAAAAAAGTCTTTGCAAGTTGGATGGATTGGTGGTTGTCCGAAATATTATCCATCGCCAAAAAGGTTCTTTGCTTGAAAAGACTTTTACGCAAAATGTTCTTGCACTAGAAACAAATTCACCACATGAACTATCAAACACAATGATTTCAATCACAAGCATTTGAGATTTATAAGTATAAATGTAACTTCAAACTATCTCATTCAAGTGTGCATAGGTCAATGAGTTCAATAAGGCATAACAAACATTCAAAAGTTTTGACAAGGAGAAACAAATAATACAAATAAAAATATATGAAGCTACAAATGAGTACAAGGAATTATACTCCATCAATCTTCAAAAAGCCTTATTCCATATTATTGCCTTCCATTACTTGAAGCACTTACAAACAAACCTCAAGTATGGAAACCAAAAATCTCACCTGTCCTTCATTCAATTGTTGAATGAATTGTATGCTTTTTCTTGTCAAGTCTTTCAAAACTGTTTGAAACAACTCTTTGGAATCACTGGAAGGAACACTTGGAAATTCAATATGGCAAACCCTGCTTTCATACTCGCTCAAAACTTCATTGCACAAAGTTTTGCAAGTTGTAGTCTTACCGATGCCACTGATACCATATATACCAACCACTTTCACTTTGTATTTTTTTGAAACCCCAATTCCTTCAATCTTCTTACAAATGACCTATTGAGTCCAACAAAACAACCATTCAATCAATTGAAACCACTTCACTACTAGCATTAAATATAGACAAAAACTAAATATTCCATTAAATTCTACCAATGAGATAAATCTAATACCTTTAAAGGCAACAAACCCAATTAAGAACAAATATTGGCCAATGATATAATCTCTTATCCTAAAGTCAAAGCTAAATTGAAAGCCCTAAAATCAATACCTTAGAAAAATTTCCTTTCACATGCGAATCGTCCCATATTATATCTGGAGCAATTGATTGGGAAACATATGAGATGATGTCACGATGATAAGCCACAATCTCCTTCGATTTCTTATCATACGAGAGGCCACTGAAAGACTTCAAAACATGGAATGCATGTGTCCAATCGCTCATCATAATTCGCTTCTTCGAATCAGCCTCTACCAAAGTCTCCCACTTTTGAAACCATTTCTTTTGCATTCCTTTATCCTCTAAATCACTCACTGATAGTCCATAAAAGAGGGGTAATATCTTTGGCCCAATGTTGGACCCACGGTGTAACTTATGAGCTTTAACAAAGGCATTCAATTCAATCATGGGCCATTTGGACATAAAGTACTCATTGGATACAACCACAATCAACATTTCACATTGTTTAGCAGCTCGAATGATCAACTCCGCGAATCTTTCACCCTTGGGCAAGCTTTCATGGCGTCTATCGAAGAAAGGATAATACCAACGATCTTCGAAGGCTTGGCATAAATAATCCACAAACTCCTTCTGAGCTCCACTATGACTTAAAAAGATCTTGTGATTGGGTTCCAATATAGGATCATCGTCATAGCCTTCACTACTACACCCATAACATCATAAAATCTTTCAAAACAAGATGATCAAGTACAAGTAGTAAAGACTAAAGAGATACAAAGCAAAACAAAAATGGAGACCACAAAGAAGAATCATAAAAATGGTTTGCATTTCATGAGTTCAAACATGCTAAGACCATAGCACACCTAGAGAAGACAAATATCAATCACATAGACCTGATAGAGTTTAGCTCATTACCCAAGCACATTGGCACCTTCTAAACAATCTCCCACATCATGATCATGTTCTTCATTGCACACCTGCAAGCAAAAGGTTTTTTACATCCTTTGAGCCAAATTCTCACTCAACCCAACACCCTAGCACTATTCTTTATTCCTCCCATTGCTTCTCAAACAAAAGCTAAAACATACAAATGTTAAAAGCAAAGCACCTTCACTATCGGAAAAAACACAAACACACTAACTAGTCATCATGACCAAAGCAAAATGTAGAATGTCTCGATACAATTATAACAATTTAAATTGTGATTGAACATTGGCACCTACATGAGGCTCAACAAAAGGTTGAGCTCTTCTATTGTGAACACTTCGGTACAAAGACCTGAAAAGGCAACCAAAACCAATTAAAGGAGGAAACAAAGCCAAAAAAGGAGTCCTTTAGTTAAAAGTGTCATGATGAGTCTCTATGACTACTTTGTGGAATTGTGCTTATCAAAATATTGGTACATCATAAACTAACTAGATACTAGATATCCCAATGGATGATCTTTCATAGGTGCAAACCACAAGACAACATTGAGGATTGATTTTCGCTAGCCTTTTAAGTTGCCAATTTGATCAATATTTCATAGATCCTTTCTACAGGGAATGTGAGATGTGCCCTCATCCAAAACATCATGCTTTGGGTGAATTTCTCTCAAAACATGCCAATTCCTTTAGGGAGGCTAAACCATCTTGCTTTGGGAGCACAAGACATCAATTACTACAACTTAGTCCAATCAAGAACTAAAATCTTTGCACATTAGGGGCATGATGTCAATAGGAAACCCTTCTAGTGGTTTTCACAATCTCAATTACAAAGTGGTTTTAGAAGAAATTTCACCATCCAAAAACGGAGATGATTGTTGCAACAATACTCACACCGAACACCTTCACCATATTGGAATGGATAGCAATCAAGAACCTAAAAACAATAAGAAAGAACACATGCATGAGTAACTCGACAAGAATAGAACTTTGTTAAACTTAAACCAATGATCTCCAAACAAAGAACATATAGAATGCACAACAACACTATCCGAAATGGATTCCAAAAAAGCATGAGCATTGTTCCTATTTAAGAAGCGACCTTAGTTCTTGAGATGGGTCTTATTCAAACACAAGAGATGTTCACCAATATTCATTAAAAATTGAGTTTAACAAAGTGCTACAACTCAAGTCAAAAACACATGCGTCCCAACTAATACCAACAATCTGTAGACCATATCCTTCACCCACACAGGGGCAACAAGTCCTCACCTCGATCAAAATATACCAAGTCAGAAATATGAAATCGCATCACTACGTGTGCTACGTGTGCTCCGTATCAGTTCACATCACCGATAGACCAGAGGGAGGATTATCTGAACGCAACCAATCATAACTCACGCCATGTGTCAGTCTAACAATCGTGTGTAGAACAAGAACGGTAAACTGTATCGCCCTAGTATACTAAAGAAAATGAAGAAGGGCAGCCCATTTTGAAACGTATAAATCATGGCTCCTTCGATGGAGCAACTTCAGAGGTATGACATGGTTGAATTCTGGACACAACTAGAACGGTCGAGCACACAATCCTCCTGGGGGTCACACGGGTCATGGTCGATACCTGAAGATTGCTGCAGAGCTCAATCGAACGAAACAGTGCTTTGGTGTATGCAAGTTGAAGCGCGTCAAAGCGACATGCTGCCCATCATGCTCCTTGACAGTATTCCGACTGGCTTCTCTGCAAAAGGGATCACCATATGAAGCATTGAGCAAATTCAACTCACCCACTTTTCAGTCTCCAAAATCAAATCCACGGGATCCTTTTGTTTTCATCAGCTTTAGAAGTCCAAATATGATAAGCAAGAGACATTACATTTTATAAATTAGCAAACGATCGACAGGTTCATTGTAAGCACCAGATCTCCGTATCCAAAGCAATCGTTGTCGAGTAATCAATCCGCTCTGTCAAAGTCTGAAAAAAGTCAATTCCGTGAAATTGGAGATATTCGCAGAGTCAAAAATTGTGCCACATATCTTCGCCAACGTCTAAGTTCACGCCACAAACTAGGACAGGGATATTTTTGGGCTTGAGGTCGCGCCAAAGTAATGGTATATCGCCAATTTAACGAAATGGACGCTGAAAGTAGAAACGAATACATTCACAGCAGGGTTCCAACATATTGAGGAACGGTGAAACGGACTCTGCGTAGACGGAGCCATCAAAGGACTTTGAAATTAACAGACATACTTAAATGGACACCAAGTGAAAGTATTCTTCAGTTCATAACTCATTTGAAAGCAAAAATACGAACGTCGTCACCCAACAATGAAGAATCATAAAGAACAAGCCAAACACGGGATTGACGGAAAGCATTTCTTCACTTTGTTGCAAGGTCCCTCGTCGTCACAGCCACGGATACTAGTCAAAACCAAGACACAATTCGACATTCGACTACGATTCTGAAATTTGCCAGAGCGATACCATTTCATATGTCGGAGAAGGAAACATTCCAAACTAGTTTTTGACTGGGTCAAATCTCAAATCACAGCTAATAATTATGCAGGATATGTGCGCAGCATTTCAATCCGAACTGTCAGTTTCAATCCTTTCTGTCCCACATTGTGAACTACGCATATAAACCGATTCCATTCCATTCCTACTCTCGACTCTCTACCCTGGGGAAAGTGGGAACTCGGATTCCGGGTCGCATAACCAGCGTACCGTGAGAACTCGGCTGATGGCGCCATGGGATGGGCTCCGAGCAGGAGCATTGACACCAAGAACCTGACCGAAAGGAACAATTAAAGACCCACACACTGGATTTTAAACCTTCTTCAAATCCAATTTAGTCTGGATTGAGTGACGTGCAATTACTTGATTCGTCTGATTCTGACGAAAGTTTTCCAGCTCGCGGAATTAGAACAAATGCTGTACTCAGCAACATACGCTGGATTCAGAACACAAACTGAAATTGAGGCTTGTGGATTCTTTAACTGCATCGGAATTGAGACAATCAGGGCATTGCAAGTGAAGATGAACATGAAAATTATTATGTTTTTGATTGAAAAGACATCTCCAGCAGTCGATGTTCAAAGTCGACTTTCGAAGATTCACACAACGATTCTGAGAAAACCGATACAGTAGATTCCGAATGATTCTGCAGCCTGAAGTGGCAGAGACGGTGGATTCCTCTTGCAAGCTGCAAGACAGATATTAGTGAAGCTACAGACGAGTTCGAAACAGTCATCTGAAACCCATCCTACGAGTTAATAGACGTCTTGCGTGAGTTACGAGATAATCCAAGCATCGCCCCAAACACGGAAGCAAGACTCCTACTTCCGGTAACAGCGTTCAGGAGCAGTACTGATGGCTTCCGAGCAACAACTCTTCGAGTACCCTTCACCATCGACATAACATCAACAAACAAGCACAATCAAACATAAGAGAGCAGAAACAATGTCGACATCATCCACAAGAAAATCAAGGAGCGAAGGCTCTGGAAGATCATGATTGTCGGTAGAACCAGAGCCAAAAGAAGAAAACTCTCCCCAAAACGACCCAAAACCGAACCGTGAAGACGAAATCCGCAAAACGAAACACAGAGCGACGCTCTCGATTTTTAAAAACTGAGTCAGAAATCGAGAACCACAAAAAGAACAACAGTCTCAACCTGGTGCAGCGGCTCCGTGAGCGCTACCGACAGCGTCGCACCAACAACGTACTTTCTGCAGCCACGCCCTCGTCAGCATTCAGCAGCAGTCGGGACGCGGTTGGCCGCTCGGAATGAACACACTCCAGTCGGTGGTGGTGGATGAGGGTTTGGAGGCTCCACGCACGAGAGAAGCGGCTTCCCCACCGACTGCCTGCGGATCGTCGGAGCAATTTCCTTCTCCACAACTGTTAAGGCGGCGCTGCCCTGCGAGACTCTGCGAAAGCCCTCGACTCTCAAAGAAAGCTCCTCCTCGGCCAATCCTCCAGCTTGCTCCACTTCTCCCGCACCCTCCGTCGGGAGGGAGATGTCCGCTACGGCACTTGCGACTCCGATTCTCTGCTGACGACCTTCAGGAATCACTCCAAGCGGCGCCCACAGGCCACGACGAGCAACCGATCTGCGCAAGCAGCCGGCCGTGAACATCCCCAGCAAGGGAAAATGGGAGAATCGCGAGCGAGTGCACCACCAGGAGATGTACTAGTTGCAGAAGAACTGAAGGCCCTGAGAGGAATCCTAATCCTTCAAGTGGGAACGCCAAAATTTACATTTGGCAGTTTTGCATTTGTTTTTAGACTAACCCTAGAAGGGTGTTGTGGATGACTTCACTTGAGACCGTTGAATGGAAAATATGGTAGGAGGCTCTGAAATTGCACGGGCATTAAGAACCGTCCCTATAAACGGCTGTGAAATGGACATGAGGTGGTTCTAAAATTAATCTCTATAGTCATTGAATGAATCAAGGAAACAAGCATTATTAATTGCAAGAGCCAATCATTCTCTTTGCTTTCCCCATCGTTTTTTAGAATTGCAAGTGAGCGGTTTATGGAAGACCTAGGGTCATAAATAGGCACCTATGGCACATCTCGTTTGAAAATTCATAACTAAATCAATAATGCTTCAAAAAATATGAAACCACTTGTGTTAAATTCCTCTTCTAATTCTCTATGTCTGAAAAATGAGCTAAAAATATTCCCATCCAAGTAAGTACATGAAAAAGCCAGACCAGCCCTTAGATGAGCGGTTTCTGAGCCTTCTACCATATTCCATATCTTTTATTTCTTTAAATATTTTTGCTTCAATACATTTTAGGAAATAGCGTTGCAAAAGTTCTCATTATGGTATTGTTGACTTATTTGAAAGAGAAAGGTGTTGAATCCATGGATCACCCTTGTAGTGTCTATTTCTTGCTATTTATTCTTGATGTGGATTTTAGCCATAAAAAATGATAACTTTTAATTTGAATTCAACTGATGAAATGAAGCTTGTCAAGTTTGTTTAAACTCCAATTGGAAATTTTGAAAACTTCATAAATTTCAATATTTTATAGCAATATGAATTTGGGATCTATAACCATGGTTTGTTGATTTTCTAATTTTAGAATGATACAATAACTTTGGTTTATACCATGATGTTATACATTATAACATACATACATCTATGTTAAAATTTTCAAATTTTTGAGTATATTTTGTATTTGATATGAATTTTCTTCATTTTTTTCTTCAAATATTCATCGTACTTTTAAATTTTTCCTTTAAAAATTCGAAAGTTTCAAGACTTATAGAAGATATGTGATTTTATCTCAAAAAGTAAAAATAAAATTTTCATTCATATCTAGTTGCAAAATGGAAACAAAGAGAGTGATGGATTGTGAGGTTTGAAATAAGTGGTCATATCCTTTTAGGTTTCACCTTTTAAGGACATTGCAAACCTAAAGGTATAATGGATGAATTCACTATTAATTGTAGAAACAAAAGAATGTACCTATTGGTCAAATAATCAGAGTATTCAAGTGACTACCTTGGTTATAGGGGGCGTGTTTTTCTAGCTAGAATTAATCCTTGAATGTTGAATTCTTCACTATGGAAATCATCATTTTTGGTATAAAGTGAATCATTTGCCTAAAAAATCCAAAAGACTCACTGGTGGTCAAACTACTATGCAAACCTCTCTTTTTCTCAAAATATTCCAAGGATGAATATTTGTACTTTTGTTTTATATATGAAGATTCTTTGTCATCCATCGGAAACTTTTAGGCCTTTGCATCCTTCTAGGGTTGAGGTTTTGGACAAACATATTCTTCATAGTAATGTCAATATCTTCTAAATGCCTTGATTCATCTCTAAATTTGAAGTATTTGTAAAGATGCACATATTAGTTGCATCACAAATGCATATTAGAGTATTATTCCAACTTCTTGTTTTTTCTACATTTGAGGCCAACCAACCAAGTCATCATAAATACTACAAATGTGGTATTCTCAAAATGTTAGAGGAGGGGCTATATTTTGAGAATCTTCAAAAGTTGAAAATCTCATTTTTGTGTTCTCTCTTTGTAGCTCCCCTAATCCCTCTTAGTTTACAATTTGTGACTATTTTAGAATAAAATTTATTGAAATGGATCTTTTAGTTCCAAAACTCTAAGAATTACATTTCTTTTAAACCTTAAGAATTAAAATTTTCACTAGCATTTTGAAAGGTTTCTTTTGGACCTAGGGTGTTATTTGTGAGCCTTGGAGTATGAGCCCAAGAGCCCAAGAGCTTGTCCAATTTCTGGCAAAATTTTTTGTGATTATTAGAGTGTGGACCTATGACCGTGGTTTAGGATTTTTAATTTTTTTTGTATTTATAATTTGTGACCAAAAACTATTACAGTAATTAAGGCATTTTGATTACAAAATAGGCCAAAAAAAATCATATACCATTAAAAAATACAACAAATCATGCCCTCAAAAGACATCACAATTATATAAAAAAGAAACTAGATAGAATTCATAAAGTAAATTTGTAAAGAGTATTGCTAGAAAATTCGGAAGTAGAACTCTCATCACTATCTGATTACTCACCATCAGATTCTTTACTAGAGTCATCTATGAACTTCAAAACACGTGGATCTACCTCAGAGGCTTTGCAAGACAATTTAGGATCCTGAGTCTCAAATTGTCTAGCTACTACCTCAATATACATTGGCAGTTGAAAAACTTTAGGAGGGCTACAAAAGAATGCCGGATCTGCAAAGAACGGTTGATGTATTGACAGTTTCATTTTCTCAATTTGCCTACAAAAAAAAATAAAAGCAACTATAAGAACAAAGGAGAATTTACAAATACAAATACAGTTACAAGACTATTGTAACACAAATTGTAAAAGTGGTTTGCAGCGGTCTATTCCAAAAAAACATTTAATATAATTCCAAAACTTTCCAAAATAATATACACTATTTGAATTATTTAAATGCGTTATTAAAGATGTAGATTATTCTTTGGTAACGTGTTGTACATGAAGCCTCAAGAAGAAAATTACGAAGGACCAAGGTAATCTTTAATACAACACTCAACTTCCATCCAACCTACATTGTAAGATCTCATGATGCATAGTAAATAAGGCACCTAAGGTGAAATTATGAGGACCAAGGTAATCTTTAAATAACATGTCATTCAACTCCCATCCAACCTACATTGTGAAATCTCACAATGTATAGTCATCCTTAGAACATTGAGACAATCTAATTCTAGTAAGGAAACGCATTCAAATCCCCAGCTCTATTGAAAGATCTTTGGATGGGAGGTCAAAATAACCTCTACGTTGACTTAGCTAAATACTAGTATTACAACCAATATGTATATACACTTGGATTATATAGATACTTTTGAGTTATGTAAATACACTTGATTGATATTTTACACCAAGAATTTTCTCAAAATTCTTGATCACTGGTGATTGCACAAAACACCTATACTATTTGTTGCATTTTCACAGTACTCATGATTTTTTATGGAGTACTTTAAAATTAGAAAAATAATTTTTAGAAATATAAAAAATATGGCTAATGTATACACCTTTAAGATGAAGATAACCACCAAAGGAAATACCTAGGAAAATCCTCTAAGTAGGAGAACTAGAAAAGTGCCAAAATTCATGAAAATAGGTATTTTGATGTTTAAATTATTTAAAAATAAGATATAAATTTAAATAAATAAAATAAAAATTATTCATTTCTAGAAACTTTATATTGGTCATTCACCAAAGAAACCACCGAAAATATGTTTTATTTGTTTCAAAATGGAAGTTGAATGAAGCCTAATTTGTGAACTTCTACACAACATAAATTCGAGTATTTTTTAAAATTGCTCTAGACGATAGCTGTAAGTTTATTAGAAGACCATCTCCACCAATTTTTAGCTCCAAATTCATTTTTTTGGGTACTAAATAGTACTAAAACCCCCCAAATTGGCAAGTGTGACATAATATTGGGGGCTATTATTAAATAGTAAAACATTTTCTAAAATTTCCAAAAAACTGGACAAGGTGTGTAATAGCCATAAGTACCTTGTCTACAAATTTTGAGTCATTTGAAGTCATATAGCAAAAGTTATAGCCAAAAAACTAATCAACACGCAACGTGTGACAAAAAATAGTACAAGTGTTTTATGCAATGACCCTCACTTACTATTATCAAATTCAATTCAAGCAACAATACAAGGAATCTTTGGAAGTCAAAAAGAAAAAAAGACTTGACATCATCAGAGGAGAAAGATGTTTTTTGAATTTAAAATCCCACCAAAACTAGTGGGCATGGGTTACCATAGTGGCGACTCTTCATTTCCTACTTTGACCAAAAGACAAGTGGCAAGAAATTCAAGGCATCATTCTACAACCATGCGACATTCAAGTGGATTCATTGATTCATAATTTGACTCCCAAGAGTCCCTATTCAACTCTTTGTAATGGTGCTTTGGAATCCTATTTCATCATCATTCGAGTCTCCAGTGTATTGTTTAATTAGCATAATGACTTTGTTACATATTTATGCATTATTTTCTAAAATAAGGTAGGGGGCTGTAAAAGCGACCTTGTCTCTAAAAGCGATCTGGTACATTTTGCGTCTAACATGTACTAGAAGTGTACATTTCAAGAGGGGGTCGCTTTTAGAAACCACTGTGTTTTCAACTTCAAAAGTTCATAACTAATTTCATGAAGGTCCAAAAAATATGAAACGACTTGGGTTAGATGCCAATTCCATTTATCTTACCACAAAAATTTATTGAAAACTATTTGAACCCCTAAAGGACCATTGTCCCTTCGGGGGACAAATGGAATTTCGGGTAGGTACCTATGGGCTGAATTTTGTCATGATTATCTGAAATTTTTTTTGGAGATAGAAAAACTGATAAGCTTTGTGGCGTTATAAATTTTTCAATCGGTGCCTGAAAAACAAAAGTTATGCCCAAATAAGCTCAAAACAAGGGAGAGGGGGCAGCAAAATTTTTTATATTAGTTATTTTATTTTATTTTAATAGACTATACTTTTGTCTATTTGAAAAGCTTT
The DNA here is from genome assembly GCA_963969595.1 of Neckera pumila. Lineage (NCBI taxonomy): Eukaryota > Viridiplantae > Streptophyta > Bryopsida > Hypnales > Neckeraceae > Neckera > Neckera pumila. Next base: position 47,540,804 of record OZ018408.1, on the reverse strand, counting down.
GATTCATTTCATTTGGATTTTTTATGAGAAAGTTATGGACAATCTTGTTTTTTGGGCATTTGAAGCATCTTCTCGAAAAAAATAACTTGTAGGATTCATTTTGGAATGCAATTTTTGCAATACTTCAAAAAAAATTCCACATGGTTTAGTTTTTGTGCTAAAACAATCTCACCATTGGGATTAGTGCATTTTAACTCCACATAAAAGATATTAATATTTTAGATTTTCCTTCTATCTTGTACCTACTTGTACTTAACAATTTTTTTAAGAATGAAAATTAAGTTATTTTGAATTTTTTTTTTCCTAAACTCTCAACTCAATTCTCTATTAGAAAGATTTAAAGCTCAAAATTCTGTAGTGCAAAAAATTTAAGTTAAAAATGTTCAAAGTAAAAAAATCTAGTCCCGCAATGTGCTGAAAAACTTGTTTTTTTCACTTCAAACGAAGATATCTTGCAATCTGTGAGGTCAAGAATTATGAAAATTTTTCCACACATTCTTATACTAGTTAGGTATAAGATCCTATGGTTAGATGTGCAAAAAAACAATTTTTAAATTTTTTAACTCTTTGCTCTAAAAATGGCAGTTTTGGGAGTTTTTTGGCAGAAAAAAGGCCTTGGTCTTTTAGGGGTTAAGCAATTTAGCTTCCCCAAAAATGAAAATCAGCTCTTAAAGGGTTGCTATTACAACCCCCTACCTTAACGTAATATTCTTGAATAGGACAGACAAGTGTAGTCAGTTCCTACAATGAAAGATAAAGATTATTGTGCAATTCTTTTCCAATTGACTTATTGAATACAAATAGAAAAAGATTTTATTAGCAAATTTAACCAATGGATTAATTAAAAATTATGATTGAATCTAGATTCTCAAACTAAATTTTTATTAATTTATAGAAAATACATTTTTACATTCTAATTATACTATTTTGAAATAAAATAATAGAGTGATCCTTGTATTTTATGTCATCATAAAAGTAGATAAGTAAGATTTTAAAGAACTTTTTTTTGAAAAATACAAATAAAAACTTAAGGTAGTTCACTTCAGTTGGCAATGTTAATAATTAATATGATAAATTCATACAAATTAAAAAAATACTTTTAAAATAAAATCATCTATATTTTTTAATTGAAAATATTATTTATCCTCCAAAAAAATAGTTCAATTTATTTTTAAAAATAATAAAATATCGATTATTTATTAAATGACATTTGAAGCCTCTTGAAGCCTGCAAGTTATTCTATATTTCCAAGTTGCGGGAACGCAGGATGATTGCTGGCTAATATGACCGAGATCGTGTCACGTCATTTTTGAAAAAAATAAAAATAAAAAAATAAAAAATTGCTTAAAATGATATTTGGGAAAAAAAATTCTAATAGCCCATACCGGCTGTTTACAGAATTAGGCTAGATTTGGGAATAGGCCTGAAACGGCCCTCCAATGCCCTCCAATGTCATCTAATAGATGTATATTTACTATCTTAATGGATAAAATATCTTGTAGAAGTAGGGAAAAAATATTTTTTAGGTACGTAATAGAAGATCAAGAAGTTTTTTAAATATTAATCCACTTACCACAAAATTAAATTTATGCAAGTTCGGGGATGTATAATTAGGGATCCACATTCTTAAAATTTCATCCACTATCACTTTATTAAGTTATATGGTTAACAAAGTTAGGAATTGTAATTGCTTTTTTTTATGATGCTGTATAGAACCAACATGTATTTTACCAACTAAATCCTAAACCCTAAAAAACCTAAATCCTACAAGTCAATCATACAAAATGAATGTAGTAATTATTGAAATATATGACTTGAAATTCTACAAATCCGATTCATGTTCACATTATTTGAAAATGTAAAAGTTTCATCGACTTCAATTTTAAAAAGTGATATAGCCTAGATTTAACTAAATTTTGACAATCCAAATTCTAGAAATAATATTGACAACAAAAATAGCTTAGAAAAAAATATACAAAATACACCGGAAGATCTACCAAATAATATTCTCAAGAATTGGCTGTGTATCTTTTTTTTTATGCAAAACATCATACAAGAGATATAATTATGCAAAACACTGGGAGATCCTTACAAAACATTGGAAGATCTATATAAAACCTTTGGAGGTCTATAAAAAAACATCAATAGATTTATGATTGTCCTTCAAATTCAAAAAATCTCTCTATGATTTGCAAATAGAGTCCATAGAATACAACTTCATATTGTCCATGGAATTGAAAAATTAATATTGGTTACAAAAACAAGCTAAGAATTTGTCTAACTTGCATTTATAATTGTAGCACATTATTTAGAACTCTCCAAAGAATATCATTTTCTTACGAATTTAAATGCACGTGAATATTCATAGACTGTGTCAGTAACTTTTTCATTGGGTATTTTAAAAAGCATTAGAGGATTTTTGAGCCCTCTAGAAGACCACGAATTCCCAGATTGTGGGAACTCTGGGAACTCTGTGGGAACTCCAATCTAACATGGCCAAAAAGTTACCATGTCAAATATTATTAAATAATTAAATAATTAAATATTTTTAGAAAATATATTTTTTCAAATCTTTTTTTGAGAATTTATTAAAATAATTTATTTTTTTTGAATTTTTGAATTTATTATGTTTTTTATTATTTAATTTTGACAATAGGGCATTGGTTTCCAACAAGGGGAACAACCTTGAAACAATCTTGTGGAGGCCCAAAAACTCCTCTAATGCATGGTTTCAAGAAACAAAAAAATTTATCTCCAAGGAAGATTGATAAACCTTTAAGGGGCAATAGAATTGATTTTATGTTGGACTTTTAGAATTGATATTATAATTTTTTGTAGTCCATAAGGAGGTTTATAAATCATTTTCCAATTCCATTTAAGATTTAAGGTTTGATACATATTGCTAACAAATTATTTAGTTAGTAGTTACTCTTGTATATACATATACTTATAAAATTTGCTAATTTTAGATCATATTTAGTAATTTTGCAAATTTGATAAAAACACTACAAGAAATTGGAGATATAAATGACTGCAAAAAATGATAGTTTCACAACTTCCAGAAGTCATTTATCAAATTTGCAACTGGATAATGACTAAGAGTGCCAAAGTCGTGAAACTGTCATTGTCATTGAGCTAAAGTCTACGTGACTTGAAATGTACATAAGAACTAAAATCACCATCTTTTCTATTCTAGGTGGACCATGGATGAGAAATTTATTAAAACACCATGGAAGTGCCCTTGGCTAAAATGCCAAAAAATCCAACATAAGTTGGACCCACGGACTCAAAACAAGAGTGGGGGTGGTTTGAGAGGGAAATGGGGGCCCCCTTTTATAGGTTTCCAAAGGGTCTCGCTTCCCTCAAATTACCTTGGTAATATATCAATTTAGATTTTCATCCTTATCTCTAAGATTTTCACAACACTTGGATTTACGCTGGTCCAACGTTGTATCTTCTGGAGTTTGCCTTGGAACTTCAAACGGATTGGGCCAATGGCTTCAAAAGGACATTTTTAGTCCAAGAGTCCCCCTGCCTCCTATTTAATGTCTAAAACCTCTCCTAGATTAGTGCTAACTGAGGCCAGTCAAAGGGTAAAAATCTAGATTTTGGAATTGGCCTTTTCTGACTAAAGTAACTAGCTAGGGTTGTCAAGAAATTCTGAGGGAGTAAGAAAAGACCCCTTGTTGACTTCATTTTGACTTCGTACGCTCCCGGGACGCCGGTCAACTTCACGCAAATCCCACCACGAGATTAATTTGGAGGAATGTCGTTGATTGGGCCACCTCCCGCTATCGGAACGCTGTGAAACTTGTTGGAGTGCATTATTAATATAAAAAAGACTATGCTAATTTTTTGTGAGATTTTACCGCAACTTGGGGAATTTACATGAATTTCCCGTTGTTAGTTTAAGCGCTTGACTGTCCGGATGGGGTATTTCCCTAAGTCGAAAAAGTCCGAAACTTTTCAGAGAACCTCTCATGGAGTTTCCCAAGAGATGTGCAAGTTTATAATTCTTCACCCTATACACGCTGATCTGGATGGAAATTCCATCTTGTTTAAAGTAACCGGCAGTCAAGGAATCTTCCACATGCGAGGGAATCTTGGCGGGTGGATTCCGCTTTTGACCTCCTGACAAGCTTCCGAACCAAGAGCACAATCCGGCGGCCGCAGATTCCTCCATCGGCCCATCTTGAGAAAGTAACTCCTGTAGGCTAATATTTGGGATTTCTACTATTTCGACAATGGAATGTAGAAACTAAAACCTCCCCGAGGGAATCTATCCTAAGATTCATCTAGAACTCCTTTGGACCACTTTTAGCCAGGTAGAGTCACATGCACAGCATTTTAGGCTATTTTGGATAAAAGCCTTCAAATCTCTGCTACTTCCTGGTTTTTAACCTATTTACAAGCGGGAGTTAGGGATCTATTAAGGAAAAAATCCTATTATTAACCAAATGCTATATGGGTATGTAACAACTTTAGTTTGGTCTTTCACTCTTTTTTGATCTTTTTGTATCTTTTTATGACTTAAATTGCACAATAACAGAAAAAAGAAAACTATGAGTCCTAAGTGACGAAGTGGGAGCTCACAGGCCTCTCGGCACCGAGACGGGTCCTTCGACCTACGATAGCTTGCGCAATTTGATAAGACGTCTGGAGGAGGGTGTTCAAATCCCTGTTTAGTTTTTTTATATTTGAGATTGGTGTCGAGGATCAGAGAAATCTGTGTCGAGGATTTGTGAGCTTTGGATCAAGAGCAGACATCCGAAGGGGGTCTTCTTGGCACCGAGGGTGGTCCCCCATCCCTTCACAGTTTGCGCAATTTAATTTATTGGCGCAAGGAGGGTGCTCACATCCCTCCCCATTTTTTTTATGTCTGTGGGCTGTGTTGAGGATCAAAGAGCTTGGGGTCAAGAGTAGATAGCTGGAGGGGGGCCTCTCGGCACCGAGAGGGGTCTCTCGACCCACGACAACTTGCGCAATTTGATAAGACGCCCGGGGGAGGGTGTTCACATCCCTCCCTACTTTTTTAATGTTTGAGATTAGTGTCGAGGATTAGAGAGATCTGTGTCGAGGACTAGAGAGCTTGGGGTCAAGAGCAGCCAGCTAGAGGGGGGCTTCTCGGCACCAAGAGGGGTCCCCAATCCCTTCACAGCTTGCGCAACTTGATTTGTTGGCACGGGGAGGTTGTTCACATCCCTCCCCATTTTTTTTTATGTTTGTGGTCTGTGTCGAGGATCGGAGAGCTTGGAGTCAAGAGTAGATAGTCGGGGGGGGCCTCTCGGCACTGAGAGGGGTTTCCTGACCCACGATAGCTTGCGCAATTTGATTTGTTGGCACGGGGAGGGTCTTTACATTCTTCTCCAATTTTTTTTTATTTGAGATCTGTGTCGAGGATTGGAGAGCTTGGGGTCAAAAATAGACAGCTGGAGGGTTCCTCTCGGCACCAAGAGGGGTACCCCATTCCTTCACAGCTTGTGCAATTTATTATTAAGACCTTTTTCTGTGCTTTGCTTATAGCCGCATTGTCCTTGTTTCAGGTTGCACAGAAGAATGTGTAGGATGCGCCGGCAACAGTGGGGATGGAACCAGCAAAAATTCACAAGGACATCATCGACACAGATGCAGCTCAAAATCCTCTGATAAGCGTCAATGGTTGCAATGCAAGCGACGAGTTAGGCTCTAACGGCATCCGGCATTTAGGAATCTTTTCTCCTGACCATTCTACATGCACCTCCACTAGAGAAAATCTTCTAGAGGAGATGAATTTGTCTCCCTCGGATAGTACAGAGTACTGCACTTGTGGCAAGAACAATGTAGAGGTCACTTCCGCTTTAGCACCGGATGATGATACTCTAATTTTATGTTGCGGAACTTATATGCGTGTCTCAGAGAGATGCACTTGTGGATTGTAAGAGAGATATGGCACAAGTTCTTCATACACTTGATATTTATGTGATCCATAACTTGTATCAAGTCACTTGTTGGACAGGTGCTCGTTGCCCGGATATCCAATTCAATGAATTGTATTTTGCACACCATCTTCTTTTATGTTCTCATTTTTGGTCATGGTGTGTAGCTCACACAGACTGACGGACCATTAAGCTCTCTTGCCAAGTCACCTGCTTCTATGTTGGGGAATCAAGAAGCAAAAATGGAAGTAGAGTTCGTGGAGGTGGACGAGCTGGATGATGACAACATTCAAGGAGTTGGTCATGGTGGAGGACGACATCAGGAAGACACAAAAGATGGACACTGTCTCAACGATAGCAAGATTGAAGTTAACCACTTCCGACCTCTCTAGGATGCACATTCCCCTCTGCAGGATGGTCCCTATGCCCATGGTGCGGCCAACGTTGGATTGTAACTTGGTTCAGCTCAAGAACCAATTCTCATGGGGATACGAGGAGGGAGCGAGAGTCTTCTATGTGTCCATTGCAGATGGGTCTGGCCAAACAAGAGTCTTTTCGGCTACGGAGAAGGAAGAGTGGGGACTGCTCTAGAACAGGGTGAACGACAAGTTCAATGCTCAACTTCAGTCTCAAGATGCGCTAAAGCACTTAGTAGACCACAAATTCTATGTTTGTGACGGTAATCATTGATGGATTGCATGGATGAATCACATTATGAGGAAGCACTCCACCGAGATTGAGTGACACTATGCGGTAGACTCTATTGTCCACAACATCGGGGTCAAATCGGCACAATGATGCAGGTTATGCATGACATTAACCAGTATGTTCTCTTCATTCTAAAATTGTTAAGTATGATTTGATTTCAGTTCTTCGGATCCAATATTGTTTATTCCATTCTAATATCTAACTGTTATGTGCAGGTATTTTGATAGGCAAATAGAAAACTCGCACGCCAAGACCAATCTCATGCATATGTTATACCGAGTGCAGAAGTATGGCGTCATGGACGTGGAGAAGTTCCAAGAACTCCTCACTCCCGATGAAATTAAGACATGCCAAGCGTATGTACGCAAGTCTTGGTACTCCATGCCCCTCGAAGTGTTCGCTTCCTTTATATTCAAGATATGATGGGGACGACCAACTCATCTAACTTCCACTATTGAATTAAATTCATGATTTACGGCGTTCTTACATGTTTGACTTGTTATGTGGTCGCCACCAACAAGAGATTGCCGATGCCGCGGACATTGCTGTTTGGAAGTATCATGAAGATACAGCTAAAGACAAGGTTTACCCCTGAGGGAATAGCAAGGGCAATGAGGAAATCCATTAAGGAGGCAAAGGCTTCAAATCATCAGAAACTATCCAAGATTGTGTCCGTAGCAGCTCCAAGTCTTGGACTTGAGTTCCTACAGTAGGTAATTCTCGAATGAGCTTCACTTAGTTCAGTACGTTTTGACATTGAAGCTCAAGTTTGCTCACTTATCTGTGCTTCCCGGGATTGTGCAGGTTGAGAGGCACTGGAGTCTATTTACGGTTTTAGAGTTGACACTAGAGAAGTTGCAGATGATTTCATCTGCTGTTGCCCCTGCCGCACACAAACTAAAATGGCTTAAGTGGATGAATGCATCTGGATCAACACGGGAGGTACGTGGATTTCTGTCTCATCCCATAAGTGAAGACAAGTTCATGTTGTTCCAGGCCAGGGCTTGTTGGTATGCCAGGGTATGATTCGATATCCATCACTGGTTTCCTAAACTTCATGATCTTTTGACCTGTTTGTCAGTTCCATGTTTCCAACGTATCTGAAGGACAATGGCTAACACTGTATGTAATACAATTGTATATACAACTAGAGGAGTCAATGGTCGCATTATTTGAGACCGTCTGCAAAGCTGACAACATTCCCATCAATATGAATGTGGAGACGAAGCCCCAAACGTTGCCGGAATATCTCAAGGACTAGAGAATGAAGTTATGGGACATGGCTTACACTGGCATGTTCAAGGGAGTGGATTCATTCAAGAAGTCGGATACATTCATCAAACGTGTTGGGGTCACTCTTGCGATTAAGCGACTACTTTACAGGTTCCACAAAAACCATTTTTTCCGAATCATTTTTGGGCTACCATACTGTGTTCATTTTCCATCATGTCAAGACCTAGGCTGGCCACTTGGGTCTCTTGGTACCGAGAGGGCCTCCTTGGGGGGCCACCTCTTTCACTTCAGCGATGGTGTTTTAGCATCTGGGTGCGGACGATCTCTCCCAAGTTAGTCAGGCGAGATGTATCCATTAGCACCCTAAATTTTAGTGTAGGCTTCTTTCATGAATGTGTTCTCTGTACTCCCCACTTATTCTTCTCTAATGTGTTGAAACCTCTTTTGTTTATGTTGATTCCAGGTACTTCAAGTTTGAGTTGTATGCAAAGAAGGCGATAGAGAAGGCAGATTTAATAAAAATCACCGTTCCTTACGACGCGGTTGGACCAATTGTCTCCAAAATGCATGTTTACTGCTTTTCAGCTGCGCCTTTATACCACTCTTCATTTGCAGGCTTGTCCATGGTACCTGGAGTGCAACATTGGCACCACGCCAGCTGAAGAAGAGGCCCTCTTCAAGAGACTCAAGGAATCTACTGACGTCGAGCCGAAATTTGATGAGTTCGCGGGATTGGATCCCAAAGCACGTGCCAAAGCCATCTCAAGGAGGGAATTGGCCGACAAGAGGAAGGAAGAAAAATGGAAAGAGGCAAGGAAGAAGACGGAGGAAAATAAGAAGAAGGACATGGTGGCAAAGGCCAAGAAGGAGGAAGAGAAAGCCAAGAAGGAAGAGGAGAAGGCAAAGAAGAAGGGAACTAAGCGGAAAGCAGAAGCTGCCTTACAAGAATCAACCACGAGCACAACAAAGATGAAGGATACATCATCTGGTTTCTTAATTACTCAGGAGCAAGGTTGGCTTTTCAAACATTGCGACGGGCAAGACAACTAGACGTCACACAACATCTTGTAGAGCCTTCGCAACGTCTAATAGAGCAAACATCTAGTTGACTTTAAAATAAATCATCAAAAATACACAATTTTGACTTATTAAAGTTTCATTTGAATATCATGTCTCAATTTCATGAATACATATTGTATTTGAAATTTAGATTCATAATTATAGTGAGATATAAAAAAAATTTAGCTGTTGAAGATGGAATTAGATGACAGGATGCGACGCTCGTCTGACACTTTGTCTTGTACAATGTGCAACATCAGATGTCCTACATGACACCAAACCCCGCCAACATGTCAGACAAGACAACCCTACTTAGGAGCGCCTGGTGCACAATTTTACACCGACACCAAAAATTTTGGACCCGATTCTAGATCTAGACAAGTGCATCTTGAACTTGCCTTTAGGCAAGCTTTGCGACCACCAAAAGGAACTGGACCATGTCGACGCCTTCCTCACAATGGTTAGTTTCCTTATTTTTAGTTCATGGCTTAGGATTTTCAATACTCTGTGAACTATTGTTATATTTCATTGGCCCATATATTCTAGATCATCCTATTCTTAAGCGTTGGGGTTGCCGCAACAAAACTCTTATATTTGCTTGGTTTTGAATGTTTTGATCAACGGTTGTCGTATGCAGCATTTCAATGACAAGGACCGGTATTTCAACGATAAAGTGAGTATGCAGGAGGCTGTTGACTTGATCATTGTTGACATCCCAGAAGGACTGCATCTTTGAAGGATGCTCATCTACCATCTTTTATGTTTCAATTGAGCTAATATATCTCCAAAACCGAGTTCTGACTTCCCTTCTCTTGCGGACTAAGCAATTTGCTATCTCTTTGGTGGTCAAGGAGTCTGGCTCAAAGACAGACAAGGATTTCCCATTCCAGTATGTTCCATCCCACTTCGCAGTTGGGGTCACCTTGGGCACGGACGACATTCTCTCCAACTTCTGCTTCAAAGAAGATGTCACCATGAACGGGAATGTATCGTGGAGGGGTCCTTGGAAGAAGGCTTGACAGTTCATGCAAATCCTGGTCAAGGGGATGACGGAACCGGGAGACGTCATCGTCAACTGTACGGCAGCCATATGTAATACTGGATAATGGATTGCTTTATTGTTAACTTGTTGGTGATATATTCTGCCCATGATATCCATTCATATTTGTTTGGTTTAATTGTAGGTTCCAGCATTCAAGCCTCCCATGCCACTCGTCTACATATTTTGGCATTTGAGGAGGACAAGGTTATTTTTGAGGCCCTCTTTGCTCCGATCAAGTGCACTTCAGCGATTGTTGTTCCACCACCGCCTCAGTCAATGACAGACATTACAGAATTGGAGGATGAGGACGTACCAGCACAAACTATTGCGCCGACATCACGATTCCATAAGTAAGTTTTCACTTTAGCTCCTTCCGTTAGCCCCAATTCTGAAAGTAAAGTTCTTGCAATCTAACCTGTGCTTCCCTGGTTTTGTAGGAATTAGGAAAGGCCAAGAATTGAAGACCTCAACACATCTTCCTTTTTTTGCAAATCGTAGTTTCTTTCCTAGCCCTCCTAAACCTTTTACCCTTCCCATATACGCAGAGGAACTTGCCCAAGATTTAGTGAACAAGAATCCAAGGCCAACTTCTAGGCCCCACTTTGTAGCTCCCCGTGTTCTCGAGTTCATTGATGAATTTGTTGTTGAGTTGGATTCGGATATGTCCGACATTGGAGACAATTCTAGCTCAGCCTAGTCTAAGGGATGTTATGTTGTCCTAAATTGTGGTTGCTTATGGGCCTCTTCTTCATTGGAAGAAGGATGGATTTCTAGTGTATTTGAATTGGGCTTGTTCCAGTTCTTTTATTTCATCATGCATTCTTAAAAATGGGGCCTACCTACTCAACCGTGTTTTATTCTTATACCATTGTATTTGAGTTTTCCTTTGAGCTCTACATGAATGAGCCCCCCAAGGAGACACCTCTTGGTATCTATTTTGAATCAATAATATAAATATGGATTGTGATTACGGTGACAAGATCATCAAACTCAGGAAAGACGAGCTCCTCCATGTACCAACTAAACTATTTGTTCACGATTCATCAAAGGAGTGTCTCCTCATGGTTACAAATTTGACTAGCCAAGGTAGAGGAAATGTGTCAAGAGGAGGGATCCAACAAAATCCCTCTCGAGCTGAACCGGGTCTTGCGACATTCAACCCTCTTGCTCCCCCAAAAGCATCCATTTGTGAACTTGAATGTGAAATTACAAAATGTGATCAGGGTGTCGGTCCTCAACGTAACAAATTTCAGTATCAATATTGGGGAGGGATGGGATCTGACCCTCGTACAATTTTAGATTCCCATTACTGGACTCTGATCCAAAGGATCAAGACGAGGCCCCCTAGGAGACCCCTCTCAGTACTGAGAGGCCCCCTGAGGCTGTCTGCTCTTGACTGCGAGCCCACAGATCCTTGACACAAATCTCAAGCATAAGAAAAATGGGGAGGGATTTAAACACCCTCCCCGTGCCAACATATCAAATTGCGCAACCTGTCCTCGGTCGGGGGACCCCTCTTGGTGCCGAGAAGCCCCTCTCCAGCTATCTACTCTTGACCCCGAGCCCACAGATCCTCAACACAAATCTCAAACATAAAAAAAATGTAGAGGGATTTGAACACCCTCCCCGTGCCAACATATCAAATTGCACAAGCTGTCCTTGGTCGGGGGACCCTTCTCGGTGCTGAGAGGCCCCTCTCCGACTGTCTACTCTTGACCCTGAGCCCACAGATCCTCAACACAAATCTCAAACATAAAAAAAATGTTGAAGGATTTGAACACCCTTCCCGTGCCAACATATCAAATTGCGCAAGCTGTCAAGGGTTTGGGGGACCCCTCTCGGTGTCAATTGGACCCTTGAGGCTGTCTGCTCTTGACCCCGAGCTCTCCGATCCTCGACACAAATCTCAAACATAAAAAAATGGGGAGGGATTTGAACTCCCTCCTCTGAACGTCTTATGAAATTGCGCAAGCTGTCGGGGGTCGGGGGACCCTCTCGGTGCCAAGAGGCCCCCCTTTGGCCACCTGGTCTTGACCTCAAGCTCACAAATCCTTGATACAAATCTCAAACAAAAAAGAAATGAGGGATGTGAACACTCTCCCCCAACCAACATATCAAATTGCGCAAGCTGTCAAAGGTTGGGGGGACCCCTCTCGATGCCAAGAGGACCCCTAAGGCTATTTGCTCTTGATCCCGAGCTCTCCAATCCTCAACACAAATCTCAAACATAAAACAAATGAGGAGGGATGTGAACACCCTCCCCCAGCCAACATATCAAATTGCATAAGCTGTCAAGGGTTTGGGGGACCCCTCTTGGTGCCGATCGGATCCCTGAGGCTGTCTGCTCTTGACCCCAAACTCTCCGATCCTCGACACAAATCTCAAACATAAAAAAATGGGGAGGGATTTGAACTCCCTTCCCCAGACGTCTTATCAAACTGCGCAAGCTGTCGTGGGTCGGAGGACCCCTCTCGGTGCCGGTGATCCAACTGCGGATGGAGTGGCTCTTCCCCGTACCAAATTTGACTAAGCAAACCAAAAAAAGGGGAGGGATGGAGTCCTTGGCGTATTTGACTAACCAGACCTCCAAAAAATGGGAAGGAGTGGGGCCTTTAACACCCCTATTACCAATGCTCTCCAGGCATAGATATAGGACCCCTACCGGGTTCCTACAATTTAAAATACAAATTGGATTTACAAAAGATGGAGAGGCATGCAAGCGGCCGTCTCCCCTTCCCTTTGTATCCAGACACCCTAATCACAATGATCGTAAATTCCGTAAGGGGAACCAAATGCAGTCCAAGCAATCCAAACAACAACTTCATTGTTCATAATATTATAGAGCCGTTCTTCTAGACATTCGTTCATACTTGTGGTCTAGCATTATTGAATTCATTTCAATCAAACATGCGCATGTAGGAAAAAAAAAGTGTCACACATGTCCTGTTTACGCATAATGACAACATCCAATTTTCTAGAGCCCCAAATCTCCAAACAACACTCTGTTACAAATTGCGCTTAATGGAGCTGATGATGGAAAATTTAGAATTCAAGATTTCCTTTTACAAACTCACGGACACTAAGCCGTGGAGGACAATCTTTGGAATCTCATAATGCATCTAATACTACTGTGCCATTACACAAGACACAAATGCAATCATGTTAGTAAATATTCTTCTAAACAACCATGTTTTGCGTGAACGCTCTCCCAAACCCTTTCACTGGATGTAGAATGCCTGAACTGCTTCATTCTCAAGAAGTTTCCACTAAGGTTTCTAGTGAACCACTCCAACCACTATTGAGATCATCAATATGGATAGTATTAATATATTATACTATCAGCAATTGTAAATTAGCCTAAAGCAAAAAAACTCCATCACGCAGCATTTATTCAGGCAAATCCGGGCCTTCAACATAAGTTATTGACCCCCAATTGATGTCAATGCCAGCATCAGTATAATATCCCCCTTTCTCGGGCCAAATGTTGTCTTCATAATCTCCGCGATCACGGTGACGGATTGGTCCAGAGCTCCACTCCCCTATTGTCCACCACATTGGCTCCCGCACCCACTCCTTCAAATCGCCTTTGTACTTGATACTTGTGCAATACTCCATGTGGTGGAATTGATAATTTGCAGGCTTTGTCCAACTCAAGTTCTCACCATCTCCTTGGCATAGAAGAACCCTCACTTCACCTGATTCAAGAAAAAGAAGCTTTCCTTTCCTCCTCTCGACCAACTCATCCACTTTGGCAAGATATTCACGCAAATCAACCTTCGACTTTGGAAGGGAAGACATCTCAACTAAACCGAATCCACCAGCAAGTGACTTTGTAAGAATACACTGAAAAACAAAATGAATCAACGCTAGAAACAAAAAACGAATGAGAAAGACAAAAATGAGCTACCCATTTTAAACCATTTCCCTTCATCAGTCTAAAATAAGCAACAGTGACTAGGATAAGAAATCCTATACACAGAATGAGTAATGAGGTGCCCAAACCCCTAAATATCAAATCCAAACATCAAGATTAAATTCAAGTCTTCACGAAACGTGTCATGAAATAATTTGATGAGTACACTTACAGTTTCGGGCGTGTAATAACCCTAAACTTGCAAATTACCCCGCATTATGGGGACACTTACTGATTGAGTGTAATTATTGTTCATTACATTGAAAAAAAGACCTAGAAGTTAAAGTATAGCCTTGTAATTATGCCTTGCTTGGTTTATCCGTATTTTTCATCTAATTTCGTATTTTTTATTTTAAGTTAGATGAAAAATACGCTATAATTCATCCATGTTTTTCATCCACTATCATCCATATTTTTAAGCAACTTTCATCTATATTTTTCATCCATGTTTTTCATCCATATTTTTCATCCACTTTCATCTAATTCTTCCAATCCCTTTCATCCATTTTTTCCCACAACTTTCTTCCACTTCTTCCATTTTTTACACCCAATTTCATGATTTTTTTTTCAAATTTCATCCATTTTTTCCTAAACTTTCATCCACTTTTCTATCCATTTTTTCAAACTTTTTTTGTTTTCCTTCCAATATTTATATTCCATGCTCACAAATCCCCGCTCGTTGCTCGCCGCTCGCTCCCTAGCATTCCCCCCCTTGTAGGTGGCGGCCATTTCCAGCCCCTCACTGTGGCCAAGGATGTGGCGGTAAGGGCACGACAACAGGAAGGGTGGCAGGGGCGCGGCAGCGAGAAGAAGAAGAGGGAACACCATCAATTTTGAACAATCGCGCGTCTAATTCGAATGAAGGTGCTCCCCCCCAACGGCCAGCCTACTGGGTCGGTTCTCCGAAGCCCCCAGTTGCGTGGCATGCACTAGATGGAGGGGCGGAAAGTTGTTGGTGGGTGGCAGAAGAGTGGATTGGGGAATACAGCTGTAGGAAGGCCGTTTGCAGGCTAGGCCTAGTATACAGTGGAAAGGGTGTTCGTTATTGCGGGCAAGGATTTTTGTTAGCTTGAAACAGGGGTTTAGCAATTGCAAGCTCAAGAAAAAATATCAAATTTGCATAAGTCATTTTTATTTTACTTTGTCAATATTGTGAACTTCTTGCTCCATCCATTAGTCCAAAAATGCTGGCATTTGAAAAGAAATCGAAAAAGTTATAGCCCTCAGATTGCAAACTGCCCAAGACTATACCGTAGGAAAATGTGTTGAAATTGACCTTCAAAACTGTTTTCCCAAAAATCCGTATGGTCAAATGACCTGAAAATTTCAGGATACATTTTGCACAACTGAATATACAAGATCCAACGGTTACATTTTTATAGAAACGGTTTTAGAATTTGGAGAATTTTTATACTAAAACGGCCATTTTTGGGCAGTTTTGAAGATCCTCCCCCTCTTAGGCGTTTAGGGGTTAATAGAAAAATTATGAAAAGTGGAAAAAATTTAATTATATTTTTCTCATCTTTTATATAACTTAAATAGTATAATATAATTTGTTTCATATTTTTATTTTAATATTAAAAATAAAATACAATAAGACAATTCAATTTTCAATTGGATATTTTAATTCAGTCTATTTTTCCAGATTAGAAATAAAAAATTACAAAAAATGTCTTTATAACATCTAAAAGTATTATATATATATATATATATATATATATATATATATATATATATATTTTATAAATGCTAAGTCTAATTTTTTATACACTTGATAAATATTCATTTATATTAATAATTTTGATCCTACAACTTGGAATTCTCCATTGTATATTGAAGAAATAAGTTGGGAATACCTGTAAAGAATTTCAGTAAGAAATATTTCATATTCATGCTTGAAAAAAAATAATAAGTAGAAGTAGAGTATAATTTTATATACTAAATTGTTAAGAATTTAGTTATGGAATAAAAAAATTCTAATCCTAATGGTTGTAGATGTTGTCATAAAAAATCTACATCCAATGATTTTATTTTATTTTTCAAAAATATTAAAAATTAAATAAAATAAGGAACTTCAAAGTTTATTTTAGAGTAAGCTTTATGTTGCGCCAATTTGAGCTAGCTAGATCTGTACAATTACGTCCTTATAATGCAATTGCCTATAACTATTTGCAAACTAAAACTCCTTATAACTTTCATCTTATTTATCAAAATAGAATGATTCAAAGCTTTCCAAATATATATATATATATATACATATATATATATTCCAAGAAACCAAGCTAAAATTTTTATTTCTTAAGAAGTGATTTGAAGTATTCCCTCCGCCCCAAAATGATCTTCCTGTTGGACATAATTTTTTGTCGCAAAATGATCTTGTTGTGGAAGGAAGGGGATTGGTGGACACTTTCTCACCCATTGTAACAACTACAGTGCATTATAATAATGAGCATTTCTAATTTCATTCTTTCATTTGCAATTTTTTAAGGATTAATTCCAAAGATGTAGGCTGATTGACAAAATTTGCTCCTATGGGAGGAGTTGCTTTACAATAACAGTTCAACAACCTGTATAGGTGGCCCCTCCTCATCAATGCCTTACTAAAATTAATGGCACTTCTGTTCAGTTAATTTGGCAAGTGACGTACAACATAATATAACTTGAGAGTACGACCATAGTCAAATCTTGTACTGTGGCATATAGATGAGTGGCCATCAGTGCTTGTTAAAAATGGTCCCAAATTTCCATTTTGTACTCTAAAATTATATTTAAAAAAAGATTTTGAAACTTAAAATTCTAGGGTGACAGGAGTACATAGAACTTTATTTACATGTCAAAAAAAAATTGAAAAAATGTTACTTTTAACCTTAATCTGGAACATTTTGTTTAATAGAAAGATCATTTTGGGACAGAGGGAGTATTTGTAAAGAATCTAGGCATGAAGTGGGATTGATAGATTTAAAGTATTTGTAAAGAAGCATGCATTAGGGCACTAAAAATGCATACTAGAGTAGTTTTACAACTTCTCGTTTTTCCTATATTGAGGCTAACCACATGAATAGACAAATGTGATGTTCTCAAAATATAAGAGGCGCTATACTTTGAATACCTTCGTAAACTAGGGATTTTCATTTTAGTGTTCTCTCCTTGCAACTCCCTTTGTCCTTCTTAGTTTTTCTTGTGCAATGAAAAGGGGACAAAGTTCCTTTCTTGGCTTTCTCTCTTGATATATCAAGTGTGATATCATTCAATCAAACTTTTGCTTCAAATTCTCAACCTTGATACCCGCTATTATAAACAACACCTTCAAATATAATAATGGTATTGCCTTGTAAATAGAAGTTTTTTATTTTTGAATTTGAATATACATCTATACAACTAAAACTATCTCTAGCATTCCCTCCTAGGATTCCACTTAGAAGATGTCCACACAAAATAAGTAAGGTGCTTCAGTTTTTCCAAACCCTCAATTCTATCAATCCCACTTACGTCAAGTAGTTCCAAAACCCTTAAGGACAACAAGCCCTCCAAATTTAGGGATCCATGTCCCCAATGCAACCCGGAAAGTTGCAACACCTCAACATTGGAAAAATTATTCCATTTGATGCCTACTGTACCTCCAATCCGACCAACAATTCCACCATCCTTCTCAGGGCCCAAAGAACCTTGTATAATAGAAAGCCGTATCAACTTGTGCCAACATCCACCTTCTTGTTTACTTTCAAGTTCTACAAGATCATTGTTCTTAATCCACATCCGCTCCCTCAAGTTGCTGGACTCATTGAAAGATCCCATGGCTTCAAGTTCCGCAAACTCCAAGTACAAATCATGCATGCTAATTCTCCTAGATTTCAAATCCACATCTTGCAACAAGCCTTTTTGTTGAAGATTCTCCAACTACCATTCCAACAACACAAATGAACTTTGTAAGTCATATTCATTTGTCTCTGTTGCAAATTCCTAGTCATTTCACAACCCCAATCAGCCAACCATTTTGAACACAAATAATTTGTCAAGAAAACTAACATGAAACAATTTGGAAACAAATACACTAAACAAAAAAATTGGCACTTTGTGCCAATCTTAGTAAAACTTCATCTTTGTGAGAATATAAAAAACTTTGCTCATAAAATATAAACTTTTAGTTTGAAAACTTGCAAAAGATGGAAGCAAGATTTGTACCCGAAGTGCTATTTCTTCTTCAGCTTGCATGTGTACAGCACACAACCATTCAATATCCAAAAAAGGGGAATGATGAATCCAATTAGAAAAGCATCCCACATCCATAAACAAAGCTTGATCCCTTGGAGATAGCAAGTCAAAACTACTCCTCAAAATATCAAACACAGGATTTCCTCTTGAAAAGAAGTTGAAAGTCTTCACCCGCGGCAAATTCTTAACCCATAATGAAGGATGCTCTCCATGACAACTCAATTGCAATCCCAAAGATTGCAAGGCCAATGGATGATAGTGATAGCCTCCTCCATTACCCTTGGAGAAATAACACCTCTCAACACGAGTCATTACATCATGCTTCTCTCCATCTTCAACAAATTGCTTGCCACCAGCTGCATGGTGCAAAAACAAATTCATTGCATCTACCTCTCCTAGATCAGGCATCTCAAGACATGCATCTTCATCTAACCCTAAAAGCTCAAGAACACCTTGAGAGCGAGCCGTCACAACCACCAAACTCTCCTTGTGATAAGGAACCTCCAAAAAAGTCTTTGCATGTTGGATGGATTGGTGGTTATCTGAAATATTATCCATCGCCAAAAAGGTTCTTTGCTTGGAAAGACTTTTACGCAAAATGTCCTTGCACTAGAAACAAATTCACCACATGAACTATCAAACACAATAACTGAACTTCCAATGATTTCAATCACATGCAATCTAGATTTGAAAGTAGAAATTTTGCTTCAAACTCTCTCATACAAGTGTGTATGACTCAATTAGTTCAATAAGGCATAACAAACACTCAAAAGTTTGACAAGAAGAGACAAATAAAATACATAAAAACACATATCTGCAAGTGAGCCCTATCAAGTCTTCAAAACTTCTTATTCAATATTATTGCCCTCCATTACTTGAAACAATTACAAACAAACCTCAAGCATGGAAACCAGAAGTCTCACCTCTTCTTCATTCAATTGTTGAATGACCTGTACGCTTTTCGTTGTCAAATCTCTCAAAACCTTTTGAAACAATTCTTTGGAATCACTTGAAGGAACACTTGGAAATTCAATATGGCATACCCTCCTTTTATACTTGATCAAAACTTCATTGCATAAAGTCTTGCAAGTTGTGGTCTTACCGATGCCACTGACACCATGTATACCAACCACTTTGACTTTGTAATTTTTTGAAACCGCAATTCCTTCAATCTTCTCAACAATGACCTATTAAGTTCAACCAAACAACCAATTAATAATTTGAATCCCTTGACCTCTAAACCTATACAAAGACAAAAATTAACATTCCATTAAGTTCTTCTAGACACAAAAGCACAACCCTTAAATTGCAACAAACCCATTTCAAAACAATCTATAAAATCTCATATCTTAAATTCAAAGCTAAATGGAAACTAAAGGGAAGCCCTAAATCAATACCTTACAAATGCTGGATTTTCCATGCACAAGTGAATTGTCTGGCTTTACATCCGGAGCAAGGGAATCGTCCCACTTTATATCTGGAGCAATTGACTTGCAAACATATGAAACGATCTCGTCTTCATAAGCCAAAATCTCCTTCGAATTCTTAACATACGAGAGGCCATTGAAAGACTTCAAAACATCAAACGCATGCTTCCAATCATTCACCACAATACGCGGATCAACCTCTGCCAAAGTCATCCATTTTTGAAACAACATCTTTTGCATTCCTTTACCCTCTAAATCACTCACTGATAGTCCATAAAAGAGGGGTAATATCTTTGGCCCAATGTTGGACCCACGGTGTAACTTATGAGCTTTAACAAAGGCATTGAGTTCAATCATGGGCCATTTGGACATAAAGTACTCCTCTGATACAACCACAATCAACATTTCACATTGTTCAGCAGCTGGAATGATCAACTCTGCGAATCTTTCACCCTTGGGCAAGCTTTCATGGAGTCTATCGAAGAAAGGATTGTACCACCGATCTTCCAAGGCTTTACACAAGTGTTCCACAAACTCCTTCTGAGCTCCACTATGACTTAAAAAGATCTTGTGATTGGGTTCCAATATAGGATCATCGTCACAGCCTTCACTACTACACCCATAACATCATAAAATCTTTCAAAACAAGATGATCAAGTACAAGTAGTAAAGACTAAAGAGATACAAAGCAAAACAAAAGTGGAGACCACAAAGAAGAATCATAAAAATGGTTTGCGTTTCATAAGTTCAAACATGCTAAGACCATAGCACACCTAGAGAAGACAAATATCAATCACATAGACCTGGTAGAGTTTAGCTCATTACCCAAGCACATTGGCACCTTCTAAACAATCTCCCACATCATGATCATGTTCTTCATTGCACACCTGCAAGCAAAAGGTTTTTTACATCCTTTGAGCCAAATTCTCACTCAACCCAACACCCTAGCACTATTCTTTATTCCTCCCATTGCTTCTCAAACAAAAGCTAAAACATACAAATGTTAAAAGCAAAGCACCTTCACTATCGGAAAAAACACAAACACACTAACTAGTCATCATGACCAAAGCAAAATGTAGAATGTCTCGATACAATTATAACAATTTAAATTGTGATTGAACATTGGCACCTACATGAGGCTCAACAAAAGGTTGAGCTCTTCTATTGTGAACACTTCGGTACAAAGACCTGAAAAGGCAACCAAAACCAATTAAAGGAGGAAACAAAGCCAAAAAAGGAGTCCTTTAGTTAAAAGTGTCATGATGAGTCTCTATGACTACTTTGTGGAATTGTGCTTATCAAAATATTGGTACATCATAAACTAACTAGATACTAGATATCCCAATGGATGATCTTTCATAGGTGCAAACCACAAGACAACATTGAGGATTGATTTTCGCTAGCCTTTTAAGTTGCCAATTTGATCAATATTTCATAGATCCTTTCTATAGGGAAGGTGAGACGTGCCCTCATCCAAAACACCATGCTTTGGGTGAATTTCTCTCAAAACATGCCAATTCCTTTAGGGAGGCTAAACCATCTTGCTTTGGGAGCACAAGACATGAATTACTACAACTTAGCCCAATCAAAAACTAAAATCTTTGCACATTAGGGGCATGATGTCAATAGGAAACCCTTCTAGTGGTTTTCACAATCTCAATTACAAAGTGGTTTTAGAAGAAATTTCACCATCCAAAAACGGAGATGATTGTTGCAACAATACTCACACCGAACACCTTCACCATATTGGAATGGATAGCAATCAAGAACCTAAAAACAATAAGAAAGAACACATGCATGAGTAACTCGACAAGAATAGAACTTTGTTAAACTTAAACCAATGATCTCCAAACAAAGAACATATAGAATGCACAACAACACTATCCGAAATGGATTCCAAAAAAGCATGAGCATTGTTCCTATTTAAGAAGCGACCTTAGTTCTTGAGATGGGTCTTATTCAAACACAAGAGATGTTCACCAATATTCATTAAAAATTGAGTTTAACAAAGTGCTACAACTCAAGTCAAAAACACATGCGTCCCAACTAATACCAACAATCTGTAGACCATATCCTTCACCCACACAGGGGCAACAAGTCCTCACCTCGATCAAAATATACCAAGTCAGAAATATGAAATCGCATCACTACGTGTGCTACGTGTGCTCCGTATCAGTTCACATCACCGATAGACCAGAGGGAGGATTATCTGAACGCAACCAATCATAACTCACGCCATGTGTCAGTCTAACAATCGTGTGTAGAACAAGAACGGTAAACTGTATCGCCCTAGTATACTAAAGAAAATGAAGAAGGGCAGCCCAT
Source organism: Neckera pumila (assembly GCA_963969595.1). NCBI lineage: Eukaryota > Viridiplantae > Streptophyta > Bryopsida > Hypnales > Neckeraceae > Neckera > Neckera pumila. Next base: position 47,518,970 of record OZ018408.1, on the reverse strand, counting down.
TTTGAAACGTATAAATCATGGCTCCTTCGATGGAGCAACTTCAGAGGTATGACATGGTTGAATTCTGGACACAACTAGAACGGTCGAGCACACAATCCTCCTGGGGGTCACACGGGTCATGGTCGATACCTGAAGATTGCTGCAGAGCTCAATCGAACGAAACAGTGCTTTGGTGTATGCAAGTTGAAGCGCGTCAAAGCGACATGCTGCCCATCATGCTCCTTGACAGTATTCCGACTGGCTTCTCTGCAAAAGGGATCACCATATGAAGCATTGAGCAAATTCAACTCACCCACTTTTCAGTCTCCAAAATCATGTGCTCGGGATCCTTTTGTTTTCATCAGCTTTAGAAGTCCAAATATGATAAGCAAGAGACATTACATTTTATAAATTAGCAAACGATCGACAGGTTCATTGTAAGCACCAGATCTCCGTATCCAAAGCAATCGTTGTCGAGTAATCAATCCGCTCGGTCAAAGTCTGAAAAAAGTCAATTCCGTGAAATTGGAGATATTCGCAGAGTCAAAAATTGTGCCACATATCTTCGCCAACGTCTAAGTTCACGCCACAAACTAGGACAGGGATATTTTTGGGCTTCAGGCCGCGTGTCCGAGGCCGTGCCGAAGGAATGGAATATCGCCATTTTAACGAAATGGACGCTGAAAGTAGATACGCAGTAGGGTTCCAACATATTGAGGAACGGTGAAACGGACTCTGAGTGACGGAGCATGCAGACATACTTAATGGATACCGAGTGAAGTATTCTTCAGTTCATAACTAAATTTACAGCAGAAATACGAACGTTATCACCCAACAATGAAGAATCATAAAGAACCAAGCCAAACACGGGATTGACGGAATGCATTTCTTCACTAAGTTGCAAGGTCCCTCGTCGTCACAGCCACGGATACTAGTCAAAACTAAGACACAATCTGGCATTCGACTACGATTCAGAAATTTGCCAGAGCGATACCCTTGCACATATCGGAGAAGGAAACTAAGATACGCCTGCGTCAAATCTCAAACCACAATTGATGATTATGGAGGATTTGTGCGCACCATTTCAATCCCCACTGTCAGGCTCAATCCTTCTGTCCCACATTGTGAACGAAGCATACACACCGATTCCATTCCGACTCTCGACTCCCGACCCTGAGGAGAGTAGGAACTCGGATTCCGAGCTGCATAACCAGCGTACCGTGAGAACTCGGCTGATGGCGCCATGGGATGGGCTCCGAGCAGGAGCATTGACACCAAGAACCTGACCGAAAGGAACAATTAAAGACCCACACACTGGATATTAAACCTTCTTCAAATCCAATTTAGTCTGGATTGAGTGACGTGCAATTACTTGATTTGTCTAATTCTGACGAAAGTTTTCCAGCTCGCGGAATTAGAACAAATGCTGTACTCAGCAACATACGCTGGATTCAGAACACAAACTGAAATCGAGGCTTGTGGATTCTTTAACTGCATCGGAATTGAGACAATCAGGGCATTGCAAGTGAAGATGAACATGAAAATTATTATGTTTTTGATTGAAAAGACATCTCCAGCAGTCGATGTTCAAAGTCGACTTTCGAAGATTCACACAACGATTCTGAGAAAACCGATACAGTAGATTCCGAATGATTCTGCAGCCTGAAGTGGCAGAGACGGTGGATTCCTCTTGCAAGCTGCAAGACAGATATTAGTGAAGCTACAGACGAGTTCGAAACAGTCATCTGAAACCCATCCTACGAGTTAATAGACGTCTTGCGTGAGTTATGAGATAATCCAAGCATCGCCCCAAACACGGAAGCAAGACTCCTACTTCCGGTAACAGCGTTCAGGAGCAGTACTGATGGCTTCCGAGCAACAACTCTTCGAGTACCCTTCACCATCGACATAACATCAACAAACAAGCACAATCAAACATAAGAGAGCAGAAACAATGTCGACATCATCCACAAGAAAATCAAGGAGCGAAGGCTCTGGAAGATCATGATTGTCGGTAGAACCAGAGCCAAAGAAAACTCACCCAAAAACGACCCAAAACCGAACCGTGAAGACGAAATCCGCAAAACAAAACGCAGAGCGACGCTCTCGATTTTTAAAAACTGAGTCAGAAAATAAAAAGAACAACAGTCTCAACCTGGTGCAGCGGCTCCGTGAGCGCCACCGACAGCGTCGCACCAACAACGTACTTTCTGCAGCCACGCCCTCGTCAGCATTCAGCGGCAGTCGGGACGCCGTTGGCCGCTCGGAATGAACACACTCAGTCGGTGGTGGTGGACGAGGGTTTGGAGGCTCCACGCACGAGAGAAGCGGCTTCCCCACCGACTGCCTGCGGATCGTCGGAGCAATTTCCTTCTCCACAACTGCCAAGGCGGCGCTGCCCTGCGAGTTTCTGCGAAAGCCCTCGACTCTCAAAGAAAGCTCCTCCTCCGCCAATCCTCCAGCTTGCTCCACTTCTCCCGCACCCTCCGTCGAGAGTCGAGGGAGATGTCCGCTACGGCACTTGCGACTCCGACTCCCTGCTGACGACCTTGAAGAGTCACTCCAAGCGGCGCCGACAGGCCACGACGAGCAATGGATATGCGCAAGAAGACGTGAACATCCCAGCAAGGGAAAATGGGAGAATCGCGAGCGAGTGCACCACCACCACCACCACGAAGCTTTCGTTGCAGGTCGGTCGTTGACTGACCAAGTCGTCAGGAAGAATTTCCGGAGTCCGAATCCTTCAAGTGGGAACGCAGTTTTGTTGTTTCGGTGGCTGAAGTGTTTGGACAAACATATTATAGTAGAACCACCCATAGTCGACCACTTAAGCGATTCCATGCATATTTTGGAGCAATAGAACGCAATGTAAATTTATTGTCCTATAGAAAGATAGAAATGATGGGCGTTGCCAATTTTTTGTGATTTTTTTCCTTACATTACTATGAATTTTGGAAGTCAAAAGATGGCCTCAAACCCATATTCAATATATAGAGTCTTCCATTTTGATCATTCCATAACTCTATTTTCCAGCTCACTACTTCCTTCTTTCTTGCTCATTGCATCAAGATATGTGTCATGACTTTATAGTGCCAATCTTGCAAAAGAGAAAAAATCACATTTCAAACCTTGGTTGGAAACCTATCCCAGCCTTGGTTGGAAATAGTTGCATCCTACATGTTGGGTATTGATGCCTTGTTGGAAATGGGTGGTTCTACCATATTCATTGTGATCTCATTTTTGGATTTGAAATTTTTGTAAAGATTCATTCATTATTTAAATGCGTACTAGATCAATTTTCCAACTTCTTGTTTTCCCTACACTTGATGCTAAATTGCTAACCACCCAATTCATCACAAATAGTGCACCTGTGGTTTTTTCAAAATGCAAGAAGAGGGGCTATATTCTTGTAAAGCTTTAGGATTCGATAATCTCATTTCAGTGTTCTTTACTTGCAACTCCCTCTTAGTTTTCTCGTTGACAACAAGGAAGAGTCAAAGTTCCTTTTTTGGCTGTCTCTCTTGATATGCCAAGTGTGATAACATTACTTGCATCTTCTCCTTCCAATTCTCAACCTTGATGCCCACTATTGTAAACAACACTTTCAAAAAGATAATAATGGTATGGATTTTTTAGAAAGTTTTAGATTTTTGAATTTTGAAATACATTTAAATAACTAAAGCTATCCCTAGTATATATAAATATAATTTGAAACTTAGAATTTGAAATTCCTACTTTAATCAAGAACATCATATACATTGACTAGTTAAGAAAATTTGTTGAAATGGATCTTTAGCTCCAAAATCCTAAGAATAACATTTTTCTAAAAAACTTTAAAAATCTAATTTGTAACTAACATTTCCAGAGGCTAGTTTTTGAACTACAACATTCATGCTTTTTTAATATGACACACTATATAATGGGAGGACAAAAGTATCATCAAATGCCCCCATTTTCAAATACTATTTTTTACAATTTCTATGTAATTTTTGGATCATTGCATTCCTACTTAGTCCCAATTATGCATACCAAATTTCAACATCAAAAAAGCAAAATTCTATTTTTGGTGAATTCTTAAAGTCAATTTTCATAGTTTTACATAGTCTTTTATTGAAAACAATTAATGATGAAAATATTAAATTCAACTGCCAAGATATGTAGGGAATATACATACTCACATCTTATCTTCAAAAAGAATTTTCAAAAAAAATACACAGCTCCCTCTTTAAAAAATTCAATATTGGGGGGACAATGTCCTAATATTGGAAAATAGATATATTTTTCTTATAATTAGATTTTGGCAAGGCAATTGTACCATTATGCTCAAATGTACAGAATTAGATACAATGTGATGTTTAAAATCTAATTACAATAAAAGTATATCTATTTTCCAAAATTAGGACATTGTCACCCCAATGTTGAATTTTTATAGAAGGAGCTGTGAATTTTTTTTGGAAATGTTTGTTGAAGATAAGATGTGCTTTTGGATATTCCCTACATATTTTGGCAATTGGATAAAAAAATTTTATCATTATTTGTTTTCAATAAAATATTATGTAAAACCATGAAAATTGACTTTAAAAATTCACCAAAAATGGAGTTTTGCATTTTTGAAGTTGAAATTTGGTATGCATGATTGGGACTAAATAAATTGCAATGATCCAAGGATTACACAAAAATTGTAAAAAATAGTGTTTGAAAATGGGGGCATTTGTGTGGGAACAAAAGGGGGCGATGATACTTTGTCACCCATTGTACTTCCAACCAACATGCTATTGTTTGAATATTTCAAAGAATATGGGGGATGGATGTTGTGTACATATTAAAAATAAATATCCCAAAAATTGAGGAAAATAGGGATGAATGAAAATGTGTATTGTGTAGAAATGCAAGAGCACTTTGCTTCTCTTTTTCAATCGTAAAAATGATTTATTGGGTACTTACGGTATATTTACACCAAAATGAAAATTATAAATATACAAAGAAGAAATTCAATTGAGTTGTCTATACAAAATAGTAAAATTAGGTTGCCTTGTCAATTAGGTTGCCTTACCTGAGAAAATTACCTCATGGATCAATGCTTGTTCCACATGGAGGCGCATGCCACTCTGTAAACCAAGCTTTGAACTGGTGCTCAAATCTATGCCATACGCATGTCTCTGAATTGAATGCATCATTATTGTTACAAAGTAGTGAGTATTTCTATAGCGTGGACTGTCAAGAAATTAGTGTGGGGCAACCTAATTTCACTATTTTGTGTAGATAAAGTCATAAAATATTCATCCCTAATCCAATGTGATGCATATTAAGGAAAGTACATTGCATCTTAACCACTAAAGGCCCACAGGAGTCCTCCTTGCAAATTTCCTCTATATTGGCATTTCTTCAAATCCATGTATAATTTTTTTTTAGAATTATTCACAACAAAATGATCATTGTATTTTGTTCAATATCTATTGTCAATTCAATCTACCCTTCAATTTTCAAAGTATTTGACCGAATGGATGTTGAGAATTTACAATAAAAATTTAGATTTTGGAATTAAAAAATATTTTCTTTCTCCAACAAAATAACTCTAAAGGCTACATCTCAAAAAGATTCCAAAAGAAAGTTTGCCTTATTTGATCAAATACAATCATTAGTCCCTAAATCCAAGTCCTTTCTTAGTTTCTTCCATCAAAAAACACTCAAAATTGTCATTCCTATTGCAAAGAGAAAAAATTTAAAAATAAAAATAAAAATTTGCATATCTAACTATAGAATCTTGCACTAGATAATATAAGAATGTGTAGAAGAAATTTTAGAAACTTTGACCACATTGATTGCAAGATATTTGCATTTGAAAAAACAAGATTCTTTACACCTTACTTGATTAGATTTTTTGGCTTTAAATCTTCTAAACTTAAAATTTTACACTATTGGTTTTAATTTTTTAATATTTTATGTTGAAAAATTGAGTTGAGAATCTAAGGAAAAAAAATCAACAAAAAGATTTTAGTTGTCACTCGTTAAAAATTGTTCAGTAGAAGTAGGTTCAAGATTGAAGGAAAAACTAAACCATTAATAGCTCTAAGATGGGATTGAAACACAATAATTCCAATAGTGAGATTGTTCTAGCAAGCAAACTTAACCTTGGCTAAGAATTTCTTTTGAAAAATTGTAAAAAGCACATTCAAAAATGAACTCTATAAGTTATTTTTTCAAGAAGGTATTTAGATTCTCAAAAAACAAGATTGTCCATAACTTTCTCATCACTAGTTCAAATAGAATGATTCAAAGCTTTTCAACGATATGATCTTTGCAAAAAATGTGAAAAATAAAAAAATTCAATTTTTTGTGATTTTTTTGGGCTACCCCTTGAGTTGTTTTTTGGATTTAGGGTGGCATAACATTTGCTTCAATGCACAAAATGGAACAGAAATTATATTCCCGGAAAGATAATCTAACTTCCTATCTTCAAAAAAATTTTCAAAAAAACATGCCAAAAATTGAGATCACACAAGCCTATTCAAAACTCCAAGAGTCCTTTATGAGGACTTTGGAACTTTAGGGGTTAATAGTTAAAATATATATGCCAATTTTTACAAGGACTTAAGCAATAAAAAGTTTATAACAAAGTCGTATAATCATTATGGTGTAGCAAGAAAACAAGAATTCCACTTGACCATACCCATTAACCCCTAAAGGACCAAATGACATTTTTTTGGCAACATAGGGATTTTGGGCAACTCACTACAAACGGAAATTTTATTTTTTTTCTTGAAATTTTTACACAATATGTGCCCGAAGAGTAGCTTTAAGGCCCAAAAATTTTCAAAACTTTTGACTATATGTTTAAAAAGTTATTGGATGATATGTCATTTTCAACGTTCGACGGGCAGTTCAAAAAATTTCTGAAAAATCACTTTTTAAGAAAATAAAAATTTGAATTGGTCTTCTATATTTACGTATACACAAAAAGCTTTGAATCATTCCATTTTGATTTATGAAATGAAAATTATGAGATGCTCTAGTTTTGCGGGCAATTATGGATTCCATATTCTAAAATAAACTTGGAATTCTTTATTTAACTCAATTTTTAATGTTTTTCAAAAATAAAAATAAAAGCACAGGATGTATGTTGTTTATTACAACATTACAACCATTGGATTGGCATTTTATAATTCTATCATTGAGTTCTTAACAATTTAGTGTTTTGAATCATTCTCTACTTATTTCTACTTACTATTTTTTTCCTATAAGTTGTATAATTCCAAATAATTTGAAAATTTTCAAGCATGTAGCCAACTTGCTTTGCAGAATGAGTTCAAAGAGTTACCACCATTTTGGACATTTCTTCATTAGGAAAAATTTCAGCCCTCTAGAAAACCGCGAGTTTGGCACCCACCCAGTGCAATTATGGAAAGTAACCAAAATAAAAAATTATTTTTTAATATTTTAAATTTGGAGGCTGATGTGGCACTAGTAGTGCCATGTCAAATTTATATTTTTTTAACTTTTTTTAACTTTTTTTTAACTTTTTTTCATATTTTTTTAATCTTTCTGAAATTGCACCAAAGGGGTCTTGTAAATCAATTCCTTAGCGGCCTTCTGGAGGGCTGAAATTTTTCCTAATGTCATATAAATGTGACCTTGTGAAGTGTATCTGCCCTGTTTTTTTGCAGGGACAAAAAAACATTTTTGTCAATTCAAATGCTATTATTTTGCAATCTACTTGGTGGAAAATTCTGAAATTTTTTCCACATCTTTTCAAACTAGTGCACTACAAGATCCTATGGTTATATATGTCCAAAATTTTTTTTTTTTAAATTTGGTACTTGTACTAAAATGACATTTTTGGAGCAATTTTGGTGAAAACATAGTCAAAAACCTTTAGGGATTAACTATTTGCTCCCACCAACCAATCCTTGCCCACTTGCATTATCGATAGAAAAAAACTCTATCTAGTGATGGCCTCTCATTAACTTGGCCTCTCTCCCAAGACAAGACACAACATAGCTTTTTCAATTTGAAGTGTAAATTTGAAAAATCACAATTTTTTTGTCCAAACCAAATGAGTTCATTCCCTATAGAAAGACAACCCAACAAACTTCATGAAGACAAATCAAATTAATTGAAAATAATAGTTTTGCAACATGTAAAAGAGGGATGGCAACTTAAAAGTGGTTGATTAGACATTTAGAGGTTAAACTCTTGAAGGGTTTAATTTATAATTACTTATGGGATTAATTCATACAATGGCTTTGTGGTCCATATACTTTAATTAAATCCAATATGGCCCATTAGGAAAAAATTGAACCCCAAAAGAGGCTGCTTCCTAATGCAAATATTTGGGTGGGAAAAGCCTCTTCAAGTCACTAATTAGGCCAAGAATTCTATGATAAATTCAAAAATTTATCATCATTACCCAACCCATTTCCATGATCTCATAAATTAGTGAGTGGGAGAAGCCTTCTGAATTCACTAATTGTCCAAGAATTGCATGATGAACTCAAAAATTTGTCATCATTACCCAATCCATTCCAAAGATATCACAAATCTCATGATGGCTTCTTCATAGAGGATGGAGCACATGCCAAGTGGTGGTTGTAATGAAGATGTGGTCATTCTCATATTCATGCAATTAGTACAAAAATTGGTAAGAAAACTCCCGTCTACTTTTGGGATTCAATTTTTTCCTAATGTAAACTGAAGCTTGCCACAATGCACATAAATAGATGGCCTTTGCACCAATGGCATAGAAATACGTTTTGAAAAAAGTGATTCATAACTGCTTGGTCTAGAAAAAAATCCACACATCATACAATTATAACTTTTTAACCATATAGTCAAAAGTTATGAAAATTGTTGGGCCTTAAAGAAAACCTTGTATAGTAGGGTACCAATCAAAATGGCGTTTTTGCATTCCCATGGAAAGAACTTCCATTGTTGCCAACTTTGACACCCTCCTGAGGGTTGAAAAACTGGTTTTTTATCATGAAATTTTTTTCACAAGATTATCACTATGTTAATAACATGCATACCTAATTTCAAGGTCAAGAGATTCACACAAAAAAAGATATATGAAAACTACCAATATGTATAGTTGTGAGAAAATTTTCACTACTGCCAACTTTGACAACCTCCCAAGGGCTGATATTTTTTTTTAACCATAAATTTTTTTTAAAGAAATTGTCTCTATGTTGGTAACATGTGTGACAAATTTCAAATTAAAAAGATCTATATAAAAAAAGGAAGTATAAATATACCAAAATGTATAGTTGTGAGGAACAATTTCACTACTGCCAACTGCGACACCCTCTCAAGGACTGAAAAATTGCTTACTTTTCATGAATATTTTTTGTGCAAGATTATATCTATGTTGATAACATGTGCCAAATTTCAAGGTCAAAAGATTCACATACAAAACGATATTTGAAATCTACCAACATGTTTAGTTGTGAGAAAAATTTCACTTTTGCCAAATTTGATACTAACCCAAGGGCTAAGAAAAAAACATTTTACCATGAAATTTTTCTGTAATGAAATCATCTCTGTGTTGATAATATGTGTGTCAAATTTCAAGTTCAAAAGATTCATACAAAAAAAGATATTTCAATTCTACCAACATGTGTAGTTGTGAGTGATTTTTTACATCCATGTGAAATTTTACCCGTAAATCCAATGGCTGAAAAAATCATTCTCACAACTATACATTTTGGTAGAAATAGAATATCTTTTTTTGTGTGAATCTTTTGAATTTGAAGTTTGTAAAACATGTTATCAATATAGAGATGATATTGCAAAAAAAATCATTATAAATAAGCAATTTTTCAGCCCTTGAAAGGGTGTCAAAAATTGGCAATATTGAAATTGTTTCTCACAACTATACATATTGGTAAATTTTGAATATCTTTTTTTGTATAAATCTTTAGAACTTGAGATTTGGCACACATGTTATCAACATAGAGGTGATATCTTTCAAAAGAGTTTACAGTAAAAATTATTTTTTCAATCTTTGGGAGGTTGTCAAAGTTGGCAGCAGTGAAATTTTTTTCACAACTACACATGTTGGTAGATTTTGAATATCTTTTTTTTGGTGCATCTTTTGGCCTTGGAATTTGGTGTTATTAACATAAAGATGATGTTGTGATAAAAATTTCATGATAAATAATCAATTTTTCAACTCTTGTGAGGCTGTCAAAGTTGGCAAGAGTAAAATTTCTTTCACTGCAAATTTGAAAATGCCATTTTGATTGGTACCCCACTATACACATGTTGTGTGAAAATTTAGAAAAATAAAAATAAAAATTTCATTTGTATTGAGATTCCAAAATTGCTATGTTGCTAAAAAATGCAATTTGGTCCTTTAGAGGTTAACTTGACTATTCTATGAAACCATGACTGAGAGGCACCACAAGGAATAATATGCATACATATTTATACATCCACCAAAGCAAAAGACAAATGTAACATCAAGTAGACAAAAGATCCTTTAAAAAGATGGCCACAAAAGCCTTGTTTATTCAATAGAAAGTGTCAAAGAATACTCAAAGGTATAAAAACTCTACCTAAACTATATTGAAGCCATGCATGAGCATTATAAACACACACCCTAATCTGCTAAAAAGGAAACGCAAGAGCAGCTATAACATTTTTCCTCTGAAGGCTCAGTTTCAAAACTACACCTCCATTAGGAATGGGGTTCTTATCTTAATGACTTTGAGAGCTTGGATGAAGTGCCAAAAGACACTTCTAAGTGTCATCATCCTAAATGACACTTGAAACTTCATTCCAAGCTCTTTAGTACCAAATTTGAATCAACTAGATACTCTCTAGCATAAAACTTCTATTCCCAACAACATTGTGCAAATAAATATTGTGTGCAAATTATATCACGTAATCTATGACAAGTCTATACAATAGCCAAAAAATGATATAAGAGTAGTTTACAAGTTAATCCTAAAAGACTAAAGAACCTACTTTGAATTTTTTAAGAACTCCGGTAGAGTCTATTGACTTTATAATTTGGAGCTTGGCATGAGATTTTTAAAATGGACGTTTATTACACAAATCTACATGTAAAGCTTATTTTCACTTCATTCCAATGTATATTGCAATAGTTATAAGTTTTTAAAAATTCCAATGTCAAATCAAGTAGCTAATAATATATTATAAAAAATATTAAATTAATTTTATTTAATTATAAAGATTGATACATACTCAAAAAAATTTGAATTATTCAAGTCCAAATAATGAGGTGAAAGTTATGAGGAAATTTATTTTGTAGACAATGGAGCCAGGTAAGAAAAACACATATATATTGATTTTTTGAATTTCATTTAAAAAATTTCCTTCTAAAAATAAAGTCAAAATATATTTATAGTTTATAAGAACACTTTCACTATTGGGATTAATAGTTCTCAATTTCTTGTAATATTTATTAGTGGTATAGGCTTCTCTTTTATTTTATAACACCTTTCACTTTCTAATTTTTTGATTGATGAAAATGAAGTAAACTTGGTTAATTTTATTAACATACGTTCTCAGCCCATTTTCCAATGTATTGTCTATATTGCATAAGTTTTGGACATATGTGTTTTTTCCTAATAATGTTGAAAGACAAAATTTCACCTTTAGGAAGGGCTAGAGAAAACTACTTTAGAAATTTAGGCACTTTGACCGTACCATTTTGTTAGAGCATCATCAATATGACATGGGGTGTGGAGCAACAATTGTATTGTTGTTGTTGGCAGCAAATATGTGGAGTGGTTGCGGTGATTTTGGCTGCTCCAACAAGCACAAGGCTGCTTAAACCCAGACAAGGCCATGCCAAAACCATGGCCACGTATGGCAGATTTCTTGCTTTTCCAATCGGCCATCGGATTTCTATTGTAGGCTCTAGTCAAACAACTTCCCACAACTTCCTCTTAGTGCTTTGTGAGAGGAAAGAAATCTTGAGAAGAAAGAATTCTGTGATGTATTTGAAGATTCTAAGTTGCCACAATCCAAACATGGACCACATGGCTATCTAAACATCTACCACACAACTTTAGGACTTGGAGCAATATATGAGTATTAGGCGGATGTAGCTTGCAGCTGGCACGTTTGGAGTTGCATAGTCCCAGTTAATGGTCCGCTATGATGTCCCCATATTGATGATGCTCTTAGTGAATAAATAGAAATGAAGATTTTAGCCTTCAGTTGTTTTTGGTATGAATATTTGGAAGTAATCTTTGGACTTCAAAACACCACAATATAATAGAGGCTAAATAATTATTCATTCACGGACAAGATAGTACTTCAAAACATGGGACTATGTAGGGGTGCTTAAAGTTATCCCTTTTATAATTTAGAATAGTGATCAAACTAATCAACTATTCAAATTTCTTGTTGAAAGACAAATAAAAGAGGATTCCAACTCACCAAAGAATGCATTCACTAGAAGAAACCCGTGTTTAATGTAACAAGCTTGATCTTTCTTGACGGATTTTTCTAGACATTTACAGTAGACAAAACCATGTTTTAATGTTACAGTGGATGTTATAATTGACATAAAAACATGGTTTTGTCTATTGTAGATGTGTAGAAAAATCCGTCAAGAAAAATCAAGCTCATCACATTAAATATGGATTTCTTCTAGTGATTGTTTAGATACAACAAAATAAAGTCTTAAAATGAGGCACTACAAATTCCTAAAATTGCTATTGGTTATAGAGACATATAGATGAAACACAATCGAGTCCCTTATATTTCAAGCTATATGTAATCTCCTTTAAAACCTTAGTCAAATAAATGGAAACTAAAATAACCAAGACAAAGCTAGAGTATGTATTAAATATTGGTACAAAGTATTGATGTACTAATTTAAAATTTTGTTTTTTTTACAAATATTTATCCCAATGTTATAAGTGTTAGTGCACTTCTATGGCACCCATAGACTTGGATCCCAATGTTGGCCAATAGAATGCTTGGAGATGAGGCATATTCCATCCTATAGTGAGGTGTTGGCAAGTTCGTAGGGCGAGCTAGCTAGCCAAATCATATAATTGAATTGACACACCCTGCAGCTTCTTTGGCGTTAAAATTCTTAATGTTTGATTCTGCTATTAGGAATACAGTCACTAAATCGACATACTTGGCCAATCATAGCCCATAGAATCGATAGTCTATATCAACTATTGATTCTATCCAAAATGGCTAAAAAATGAGCAAAATCAAACATACACTACTTTCTCACCAAGTTTGCAATTAATGGATAAATTAAGCATTTCAGCATATAAGATATGGGAAATTTGTTGAGAATTGAGTTCAATGTGTGCCAAAAATAAGGATGAAGAAAGATACAAAAAGAAAGAATTTTTTTCCTCAAAGAATGAATATAATTTTATTCAATATAAATGGAGGATTTTCATTTAGATCAATCCCTATTTCATAGGTTTACCTAAAACAATTAGCTTTGGAATATATTCCTAATTAGGTATGAACCAATCAAATGTGAGCAAATCAAATCTTTTCAATTAACAATAGAATCCATTGTGGTCCATTATAGAACACCCTATTGTATTGTTACAAAGGTTGTGCATTATAGATATCTCTACTTTATCACAACAAAGACGAGCCATCATTTCCTTCCTAAACCACTCCTATGTTACACCATGGCATCTTGTTAAGACTCTTTGAATGGTTGGCTGCAAGGCAAAGAGTCATGGCCCCAAGTTGCTAAAGTGAGGATTGAAACATTACCACCAGTTGCATTCTATTTGACCATGACTTTAAGAAGACCCAATGCTCTCCACCAACTACCCTTTAAAGTCCTCACTAAAGCTCTTCCCCTTCTTTTCACACCTTCACTACCCTACACATCTTCCATTAAGACCATAGTCAAAATTGACCAAGTTAGTGTGAGACTATGAGTATAAAACTGCCCAATACACACAGGCCCTCTATCACCAAACAAATGCAGGAGTGATAGGAAGAATGGCACAACTTGTAACTTGAAAAGGTGCTAGCGTAGAGCCATTTAGCTATGCACAAGCAGTAGCATTGCTGAGGCCATTGGCAAGGCCGGATGGCGATGTTCTTATCCGCACCCCTTGCCACCCTGCAACCTCCAGGTAGGGTAGCTGGGTTGGTCAAAGGGCTGAAGATGCTAAGAACTGGCTGTGACAAGTTATATAACGTAAATTTAGCAACCTCAAAATGACATATACTGTTGTTCTAATGTACTTGTATGTACACTTAAACCGAGGGACAACTAGCTTACAAAATACAAACGTCGCACTTAATCAAAAGCGATTAACAGAATATGATCTACTGAAGGAACGAAATGGAGACATGCAGTAATCAAGTGTTTCAGTCATTTGCAACGCACTAAAGAAGTTCACACCGTCAACGCATCATAATGTGAGGAGAAAAATCCACGACACTAGCTTATTGTGGGGTAATTGGTACATTGTGTGGCTCACACAAATCCCGCAGTATGGTAAGGAAAAAGCTATTTAAACCAATTTCATTCAAATAAAGAAACAACTCTTCTCCGAGCAAGATTGTGAAATGCAACTCAAAGCTCCCAAAACGAGCACTGCATGGACCTTCAAGTTAATGTCACAATGACATAAAGAAGTTCGGGAAGGTCACGTTCACGATTGCTGAAGAGGGGGAACATTCATGTACAGACGGTGCAGCTTGATATGGCTGATTACAGAATCAGGGATCAAATACTTCACCGATAAGTCTCTTGACAAATTTCGCCTGCACAAGGGATTGCCGGGAGTTAGGAGGACAGTCACTCAACAAAATAGAGACTAATAGAAACTAATATACAATTATTATCAAATATCATATGAGCTCAATTATAAATTTTTGCTCCATGGATAGGCTTCACTTGTCGTACATTGTCATATTCACAACTGTAGATTATAAATTCGTACTTGTCAATAACATTCATTAGCCAAAAGTTTTCTTGACAAATAATCGCCAAAATCTTACCTGATTATTAAGCTGGTTCCCATTACACTAGAATTTTTTTTTTTAAATTGGATGAAATCATCAAATCATCTCTAAGAAATATGAGATTTGCCAATATTTGAATGAAGTTTACTATTTCTAGGTAATATTCACTGTATTCAATGAATAAGGTTCACGACCTTATCCTCTTTAAACCAAGCTGACTACTAAAAATGACAAGAAGGTCTGAAATACCTGATTACTGTTGCACTTATATTATTTTGAATGACCTCATCCACCACCAAAATCTGTTTCTGCAAATAGCGCGCAACAGAAAAAGATGTAAGCAGCGACTTCACGACATACAGAACTGCCACTTGAGAACTTCCAGACTAAATCGAAATCAACTTCTTCACCCACATCAAAATCTAGTTGCTCTCCGTAAAATCTGTCCAGGGACCCTTAGACTATCTGCTCCAAATAAAAGACGCATGTCCTGGAACATACCCGAGAACAATCTCTATAATGCCATTTCTCATCTCAAGCCAAAGAAAAACAAGACCTACAAAGTGGAAGCGATAATAGTGACCAAGAGTACTCACTCGATTATTATACAAGATTTCGTGTTCAAACACAAGACGTCGGGCATCCTTGCCATCTCGATCTATGCACACAATTCCATATTCTTGCAACAATGTTCGCACCTGCAAAAAGAACCACATCGCTTCAGAATTTGATTACTACTAAAAAGCAAGGCTCACGAAACATCACACCTTTATAGGTCATCTCTCACAGTTTGTCACAGGCACTTATTTTCTCTTATCCCAAATCGGAGAGATTAAGCAATGGTTCTAAATCTAGAAAGTTATTGTGTCCACTAAAAATGAGACGTGTAAAAAAGCAATGATGCAGCCAAAGCGATACCAAGCCCCTCAAACTACCCTCTAAAACAAAGTTTAGGCGCATTACTGTACTTGATTACACAAAGTAATGGAATCCCATCCTACATTCTAGAAAAGAAGGTTTGTGGTTGCTCAGTGAACTATTCACCAGGCATATGCAGTGGATGAGGTTGGGCCATGTGAAATTGACGTACGGATGAATTTCTATATTGAAGTGGGAATGTAGAGTGTCACATTGAGGATCTCCCAAGATTGTCGCTTTGGGTTTTAGAAATCTTCAATCTGAGGATTTACTCAGTGATGTATTAACGATAATATGGAAAGAGTCACATGAAAGAAAATTATACATTTCAATTTAAGGTAGACATTTGTTGAATGATACTTCTAGTCAAAAGAATAAGCTGAAGTCATCCCACTTACGACACATGACTTGAAGGACGTGACAAACGAAATTGGACATTAAAATATCAACTGACCTGATCTGGTATCCACACGCCTGGCGCTACAATGGACTCGAGCAGGTCCGTTCCACAAAGCAGCATCACTCGTACTTTTTCTGCAACACCGTCTCCAAACCATTGAAAAAGCAGAATCTACGCGAAGTAATCTCACAAGGGCACCAAGTACAAATTGCACATCTGGCAACCTTCGGTAACTCAGGAATCTTGCACGCATACATGCACTCAAAAGGCTTACCATCACTGGCATAATTATTGAAGTTGACCACCATATCAATCCGTGCCAGAACAGTGAGCGTTCTTTGGTAGGAACTCTGCTTAGCCTACTTCAAGCAACCCCATCCAACAAACCATGTTAAGCTTCAGACCCCAGAAAATATCACAATACAAGAACTGAACTTGGAAACCAACAGTCAAAACTATTGGTTGCAGAGCTCACCTCCCAAGAGTCCACCATTATAAAAGGTGAATCAGCAACTGCCAACTCGCACATCCTGATACGGTGCTCCGCAGGAGCAAGATCCTTCACATGTGCACAAGCGCACACATCAGAAGTTCAGAACCAAGACACAGAACCGAGTTGCACTAGAAATAAAAGCCTCTAAATCCAAGTTGCCGCATTATCAGCGAAAAGAAATGATAATCGGCTCCAACCATAAGAGCTTCGAATTTACACACAGCATTACCACGACAAATGTGATACGAATTACTTAGAAATGGGATTCAACAAGAAGAGCGTGGCACCTTCTTGTGGTATAGATCATTGACAGGAGACATGTAACCACCCAACACGTGATACCCCTCAGCTGTGAGTGCATCCATTCCCAACTCTGCATGCAATTTGTGGAAAAAAACAATCATCAGGCACTTCACACAATGGTGATACAGAAAACGTACACAAGGTTGAGGATATTGTTTGCATTCGAACATATGTAGGAGTGTTATTATTGACGAAGTACAGACTGAGTCAAGGAGAGGTCTTTGGTTACAAGAACCAAAACTGTTGAGATCAAGTTTTATCACTACTTACGAATTTCTTATACAATTTCAAAGTGGGAGCTTGTGGACACTACAAGTGACAGCGAATAAACCCATTTGCATTCAAAGATAAGTGGTCATAGGCTTTAGCCAAGTCATGCTTACACCACTTGCAAATTGAAAGCCAACCTAGTGTATGGATAGATGAGTTGTTGGAAATAGAGGTGAGGATAGAAGAGGGGATCAGATTAGTATTGGGTTTAGTATCGTCTCTACATCAAGGCTTTGCATTTGACACATACCATATCATGAAAGTAGAATACGGTACTGCAAAGGTGGAAACAGTGGATGCACTCACCAAACATGCGCAGATGCATGTACGTCGGTGGATTGAAGCTGCCTGGAGCTAGAACCACCACCCGCCGCCTTTTGCTACAAAAGAAACATTAGATTCAAATGCATGAGGCTTCAATACCAGACATATTGCCAGCTGGCCCTAATCGCTTCAGCAATAGAGTCGCAGTAAAATTTTGGAAAATGATGCCACTGGAGGTCAACAAAAACACACACCCGACAACAAGAAAGAAAGGCGTCAAGTATCCTAAACTAAGCACACGAACTCCTCCGCTTCAGAAGCTACTTTAACAAGTGGCCAAAATGGACCACAAAATCAAGTCACTTCAAAAGCAACCACATAGAAAGCATTCCTGATGACCTAACTGCAATTCTTCTAAACCCCAGCTAACAACTACTTCGACAGCCTAGTCTCATCAACATTGACAACAAAACGTACTGATTTTCAGCATCCAAGAGGTTGCAATAAGCTACAAAGTCGGCTCCCGTGTAGAGAACCGATCTGACCACTTCAAAAGAGACCGAACACACACCCTTCCTGATGACCTAACTGCATTTCCTCTAAGCTCCAGCTAAAGACTACTTCGATAGTCAATTATCATCAATATTGGGCACCAAAACTACCGATTTTCAGCATCCAAGAGGTTCACTACAGTCCCAAGTCGACGATAAAACCACATAATCTAGCCACTTCAAAAGCAACCAAACACAAACCTTTCCTGATGACCTAACTGCAATTCCTCTAAACCCCAGCTAAAAACTACTTCGATAGGCTAGTGTCATCAACATTGACAACAAAACGTACTGATTTTCAGCATCCAAGAGGTTGCAATAAGCTACAAAGTCGGCTCCCGTGTAGAGAACCGATCTGACCACTTCAAAAGTGACCAAACACAAACCCTTCCTGATGACCTAACTGCAATTCCTCTCCGCCCCAGCCCGAGACAACATCGGTCGTCCAGAAGCATCACCAGTGACACAAAGACTTACTGATTCGCAGCATCCAAGAGGTTGGCATGAACCGCAAGCTTCTCCACAGGCAAGGGCACCTCCATCACCCCTGCACCCATCCAAAACCCAATCAAAACAAGCCCCAAACCTCCTCTTCCCAAACCCTACGAGATCAACACTCCAAGACAGACGAAGTACGCACCAGGTGCAGGCGGAGGCCGCGGCAGGCCAGGCACAGGCACAAGCTGCACTGGCGAAGACGAGGAGCTGATTGCGGGCACACCCCCGCCTTGCGTCGCAGCAGGCGACCTGCTCCTTGCACCCCCTTGGCGATCGCCCATAAACTCCGCCATCGCATCAAACAGCTGCACACGAAACGTGGCCGGAAGCTCCTTCGCTTTCGTCTTCTCCTTTTTCAAGCTCTCGTCCAAGTCCCAGTAGCTCGGCCTTCCTCCTTTCTTGCTATTCCAATCCGCAATCTGCTTGAACGCCGTCGACAGATTCGACCACTTCCGCTCGATCTCTTTGGGTTGCCGGTCCACTCCGGCCGCCAGCAGCAGCGTCCGGACCTCCTGCCACTTATCCGTCGCCGATTTGAACACCTGCTTCACCTTCTTCCCCGTCCCGGCGGCGGACGTGAGCTTCAGGTGCACTTCACGAAAGGCGCGCACCAAAGCATCCATCTCGTCGTCTTGCCAAATCTCTGCCCGCCGCTTGCGCGCCATGCCGACCTTCTCCTTCCCGTCGCCGTCCAAGCCTTCCTCGTCGTCTCCAGGTTGGGAAGACGCCCCTGCGACGTTGTTGCTGCTCCCCCCGGCGTCGGGATCCATGCTGCGGTCATTGCCATACGGATTGTTGTTGTTGAAGCTGTGATGCTGATGTTGTTGTTGGTGATGGTGGTGGTGGTGGTGGTGGTGGTGGTGAGGGTCCGTCTGGTCTAAGTCCAAAATGGTGCTGGAAAGCGCCCCTTCCAGCACCGCGGGGGTGGGAGGAGCTCCCTCCTCGTCCATCTCTATCTGCATAATTTCATGCTCGAACAGAAACGAGCTGGAAGCCCTTATGGACCTAATGTTCCTGGACTGCTGCTCCGCAACAACGCCACCGAAGCTGGAAACGAATCGACGAAAGCTGGGCTGCGCTGGGCTCAGATCGAAAGGACCAAGGGTCTCACTGCTAAAAGAACGAAATTGATTACTGCGCAGAGATGGCATTACAGAGCCATGGGAGATTGATTGGAAACATCCAAGGTCGAAGTTAGGGTTTCGCCACAGAGAGCAAGACCGAAGGGGCAAACGGACCCAAGCTTGGCTGGAAATGAGTCGTCGTGAAGTGGGCGAGGACTTGGCAGGAGTGAGAGTAGCGTTGGCGGTCATTGCCACTTAAGTTAGGTCTGAATGCATGAAGGTCTCCAGGTCTTGCTAGATACATCTGGAGGAGAACTGTTTCCATGACACTTCGTTAAAGGGAGGCAGTGAAGATTTCCAACTTCCAACGCACTTTGCTGAAATGGTGCTACGAGTCGTAGTGACGATAGAGAGTCCGAGTAAATTCTTTCTGTTTCAGTTTCAAAGACATACAACACTTGCAGCAAACTGCAGTGACAAGTCTTGGCAACTCGAAATTTCCACCTTAAGCACATCTTACTGGTGTATACGGTAAACAAGGCTTGAGTTGCACTCTTTTAGCTTTGGTGGTTCGTCTCTGGGAAGCACAAGACATCAGTGAGTGAAGATGCGGAACTAAGATTGTGCCAAACATTTTTATTTATCCCCGATGTGGGTTGGCTTCTTCGAAGATTCGAGGGGGAGAACGAAGTAACAAAAACCGATAAATGAGCCTCCTTTCATAATGAAGTAGGCTCAACATACAGAATGCTATTGCAACCATGAAATAGATTCTGAAAACATTGCATCACTATTAAGTGTGCTACAAGAGATAAAGATTCTGAAAGAATTCAATCCTCATGGTTGGGTTTGTACTGGTTCTCCTGTACAGTTGGATCCACTCAAGTAACAACCCGTATTTGCTAACTGGTAGGCAAAGACACCCTATGCTCTGGCAGGAAACTAAAACGAAAATGCATCTGCCATCAGTTTGACCTCAGGTATGCAAGAACAGGAGACCTAGGAAACTTGCACTTGAACAAACAGATTGGTGCGAGGGTGAAGCCCTGCATCTTTCAGTGTCAAATCTAACTTATCAGGTCCGTATACCACGCGAGGAAAATTTGAAATCAAGAGGAAATTGTCAGCTTCGACAATATTTAATGATTCTATGTAATCGTACAAAGCCTGAACCTTAGCGGTGTTAAAGAACCTGCGTTCCTTACGTTCTCCTGTCGGCAACCGCACTGCCACCTGCAGGAAGATCCGATTGAACACATCATCAAACTGAAAGGTAAAGAACCCTAAAGCTGTTAGGGACCTAATCCCGTCTCTTAAAATGACCCCTGTTACCAACAACAACCGAGTATCACTCCATATACTCGGTTGGACTTAATAGCAACCGGTGATAGCATAACTAAGCTAAATATCCAGAGCAGTTGATCTTTGACCGGAAATGGAATTGTTTACTGTCACTTCGAAATGGCATAATAAATTGATCATCACGGTATAACTTTGAACTCCAAAGATTAGGCTATTGCACCCAAAGATCCCTACACAGCTCAATAAATCTTCTAAAATGATAATCCTACATATGCTACAATGCTTAAAGTGACGCAAAGAGATGAGCGCCTCATCAGCAGACGATGTACTGTATAGTTCAAAAAAGGGTTGAGGCTGCACCAAAAGAAATAGAATATATGACATAAACAAAAGTAGGTGGACACATACATGAGTGACATCTGCTCCCCTCTCTGGTTCCGGTCCAAGATTCAAAGCTTTGTCACGTCGAAGTTGGGCTAAGTTGGCCTCTTTCTGTGCTATAAGTTGAGCGGCTTCTGCAGCTTCTTTTTCCTCCTGAACTTTCCTTTGATCTGCATCGAGCCGTTCTCTCGCAGCTTGGGCTTCCTCAGCTCGCTCTCTTCGTTCCCTTTCCTGTATCAATTTGCGCAAGTGAAAAAGCAGGTCACAGATTCATCCTCATAAACTGACCCATGCCAAGGAAAAAACTTGGTATAACAGCAGCAAAGGCAACTGAAACACTTCGAAAA
The DNA here is from genome assembly GCA_963969595.1 of Neckera pumila. Taxonomy (NCBI): domain Eukaryota; kingdom Viridiplantae; phylum Streptophyta; class Bryopsida; order Hypnales; family Neckeraceae; genus Neckera; species Neckera pumila. Next base: position 47,497,266 of record OZ018408.1, on the reverse strand, counting down.
ATCTCAAAGAAGCATGGCTGGATCACATCAGGATGCACTGTAGATATTATACAATTTGGTAAGTCCTTACTTCTAAAAGATTGACATCAACTATCTATAAGCAAGGCAAAATTTTCATGAAATTTCTCAAAAACAAGGAAGCGAATATTAGAATGTGAGAATTAACCCCTAAATGCTCTAATAGCCAAAAGTGTCTGCTTCCATAACTGTACAATAGGAGTTGAAATGAGCCATTTCGAAAAACCAAGATTACAAACAAAATGTCCCAAAAGAAAAGAAAAATCATGCCCTACATTTGAATGATAGAAATATGTATCGAAAGTTACTATAACTGACTATTAGCATTGAGAGTGGGATATTTACTCGTAGCTTGGGCACTTAAAGATTGAAATTTACAGAAAGGACAAGACACTCCTCTTTGAGGATGGTGAGAGGCAACAAAAGGCGAAAACCTGGTCAGCCTGAAGTCCTATTCTGTAGGCCTCATCTTGTTCTTCACGAAGACGCGAAGTCAAATGTCGAGCTTCTTGCTCCTGTTGACCAGCAATCAAAGACGCACTCTGCTCTTCTATCACATTCTGTAGAACTGTCAATAGCTCTCCTGCGGTTCGGTATCCTTCCACCTATTACGCAAAACAGTCGAACGAAGTCAAAAGATGTTGGGTGCAGTACTACTTGATTAATGTTAATAGGCTCTCATGCAAGGAACCAAAATTTTCGACATAACACACTATAAATAAGTGCCCAAAGAGAACACCAAAAGAAAAGATGCAAAATTGTCAAAAATAGAAACCAGAGGAGGAAAACATAACTAGGGTGCGCATTGACCTCAACCAGACCTGTGGCTATAATACCTGTCTGACAACTGAGATGCTTTCGGTGGAGGAACCCAAAATAATCGCACAAAATGGATACGTGGAAGCGTTCAGACTACTACTCATATGAAATCCCTCAGTCTTATGAACATCAGCAGCCCATGCAATGAAGTTCTCATTGATAAAATCCACAACAGCTTCATTCTGAAGTGTCGTCTCACAAAAGAGCGGGGTGCTCAAATTCTGTGCGTCGTGTAGGTACACAAATACGAACTTAAACTCATGACCAGCTCTCCGTAACGCTTCCATAAAGCTGACAGATTGAAACTCTGGATGATGGACACCATACTGCCTCTCAAAAGCTCTCAAAAAGTTTGATGCCTCCGATGCCCCCGACTCCTCTGGAACAATAGGACCGGCGATTGGTAGAGCACCAGCTTCAACAGCCAGCCCTTGGTTAGCGACTCCGTTCCATCGCAAAGCACCTGACCAACATGAGAATAATCGTCAGCGCCAAACTAAAAACATGAGCAGACCTCCTTCAGACTAACACAAAGCAACGTAGCACAGACAAAAGTTGCATTCAAGAAACGAGCCATTTATCATGTTAGTATAAATCTGTGAAAAAGAAGAAGTATTATTATACTCAACCCTCTCTAATTGCACACACCCAGGACACCCCTGAGAATCTGTCATATTGTGTACTCATCTCATTAGACAACTTCAGCATGTAAATATATGTGACAAAAGCCTATGCGTACCCCCGAAGCAGTAGAATTAGAGAGTGTTGATTCCGTACGTTATAGGGCAGTTCTAGCGGCTCTGTGAAGCATCACAGCCTGCAAAACTTTCGAAGCTCTACTCGTTCACTCAAAAACGATACACTGGAAGATCTGGATTCCAGTTATTCTAAAAAGAAAAGAATAAGAAAGAAAAGGGGGAAAGGAGAAGCAGAATAAAGACCAGGCAGGAGGGGGGAGGAGAGGAAAGGACAAGGTCAGGAGGGCGAAGACAGGAAGGATAAGGGAGATAAAGAGAAGAAGGAGAAGAAAGATAAAGACAACACCACGAAGAGTTACGCATGCATACCTAAACCAGCGCTCACAAGCCCCCCAGCCAGCAAAAGACCTAAGCCAACGACCCCATACATGAGATTATAGCTTCCAAGTAACATAACAAAAGGCAGTGTCACGACTCTCCAAACAGATGCCGTACCATCAGGCGCCTGCACTCCTCCGTCACGAAGCTCCCCATCCCCAATGCGCTCAAACAAAGATCTCTCGTCCAGAAAGCCCTGCTCATTGAGAGGGATGCTCGGCATCCACAAATCCAGGGGAGTACTCGCCGGAGTTGATGATGTGCCGGCCAACATTCCAGGACCTGTGTCGACAGGGTAACCAGCTTGCACATCTGCACTGCCTACACGCATACTATCTTCGTACTCAGGACTCGCGTTCGGACTCTTGTCCACCAAAGCTTGTACCGCGGAGTCCAGGTCCCAGCCATGAGCCTCCAAAATTTGGTGCGAGACAGCTGGGTCGGTCATGCCGGTAATTTCTTGAAAATACGCTAACTTCTGATCGTTGTCTGCCATGATGGAAAAACGCGAAGAGACCTCTACTCAACTTGACAATACCCCTGAAATAACCCCTGAAATAACACCTCTTTCGTCAAATTTCATACTCACGAGAACACAATACGAAGACGAGTTGGTAGCACATAAAAACAGACTCTCTGCACCATATTCAGGGCTACCATCAGAATCTCCAAACTACGCATCCCTGCCTTTGACCACTTCTTCCACCAACTTTCATCCACAATAAGAACACAACTTCACAGCATGAATGTCAGCTTCCACCTTAATCAGGTCTACCATCGTCCCATCTAAACCACGAATCCTTTGACTTCAAACCCTGCCCATAGTCACGACATTCACAACCAGCGCCACGAGACATCCCGATCGACGGATCAATCCCGTACATTACCGTGAATTACAAACCTACACATTTTTCAGCCAAACCCCTAGAAAAGAGTCGATTGATCGATAATTCACAAAACGGTCGAACTCTTCATCACGCAGAGCCTAACAACTCCCTGGCAATTGTAGTCGCCAAGATCTAAGGCCAGCAGACACACCAACAAACAGCAAACTTCAAACCCTAGAAGCGAGGTGCTTGATTGATTGATGAATTCCTAGACGATGAGACTGCTCATATGACAAGACCCAATTGCAGACAGACACATGCAGCATCGCTCATGTGAGCACGATAAAAGGAAGGTCACGAAAAAGGACATCAACGGACGACGAGTTCATCACGATCGAACTCTTAACACGCAAAGCCTAACCATTCCCTTTGCAATTGTAGTCTCCACAATCGAAGGCCACCACGCACACACCATCAAACAACAAACTCCAAACCCTAGAAGAGTGGTCAATGATTGACTGATGAATTCCTAGACGACGAAACTGTGCATAAGGCAAGACCTAATTGCAGACAGACCCACATGCAGCATCGCTCGTGTTCCTCAGTGAGCACGATCAAAGGAAGGCCACGACAAACCCACATCAACGCACGACGAGTTCATCACCTGCGGACTGTGTATCACCTCCAGACAGTTCATCACGCAGACACTCTAACAATTCCCTTGCAACTGTAGTCACCGCGATCGAACTCGACCACGGACTCATCAGCAAATGAAACAACAAACTCCAAACCCTAGAAGAGCGGTCAATGATTGATTGATAAATTCCTAGACGACGAAACTGTGCCTAAGACAAGACCTATTTGCAGACAGACCCACATAAAGCATCGCTCGTGTTCCTCAGTGAGCACGATCAAAGGGAGGCCACGACAAACCCATATCAACGCACGACGAGTTCATCACCTTCGGACTGCGTATCACCTCCGGACTGCTTGTTCATCACGCAGACACCCTAACAATTCCCTTGCAACTGTAGTCGCCGCGATCGAAGTTGCCCACGGACACACCAGCAAATGAAACAACAAACTCCAAACCCTAGCAGAGTAATCAATGTTTGATTGATGAATTCCTAGACGACAAAACTGTGCCTAAGACAAGACCTAATATAATTACAGACAGACCCACATGCAGCAATCGCTCGTGTTCCTCAGTGAGCACGATCGGAGGAAGGACACGACAAACCCACATCAACGCACGACGAGTTCATCACGTAGAGCCTACTGATTCCCTTGCAATTAAGTGTAGTCGCCACGATCAAACGAAAGAACGAGCAAACACAACAACAAACACATCAACGAACGATGAGTTGCAAATTGCGAATGGGGAAAACACCGACGAAGAGGGTAGCGAAGGTACCGGAGAGAGGAGTGATGAGTGCAGACGAGAACAAAATGGCCTTGGAATGGAAGGGCGGAGGAGTGGAATAGGCGATGGAGTGACGGTGGGAACTGGGGAAACGTCGGCGGCTATCCCAACTGGAAAGCACAAGGACGGACGAGCAGGCGCGGAAACTCCGCGTCATCCGCTCTGATTCTTTTGGTGGGCAAGGCAATAGTCGCTAAATTAGTGATTTTTGGTGTTGTCTTGGAAGAAATTTGAGCCAAAATGGTTGATGTTCGTAGTTTTTTTTAGTATGAATTGGCTTTCTTATTTTGTGGGCCGTATATTAGGCACCGGACTTGGACTTGTAGTGTGCAGTCATTGGACAATTCATTGAAGTTTCAATCATTGGACAAAGCTTTTTTTTTATTGAATTGAAGAGAGATTGAATAGCTAACACCATTTGGAATCCACCAATAGTGAAACCTTTGGAATTTTTGTCATTTTTAATGTTGAAGCATTGCACCTTTCACAAAGGGAAACTTTGATTTTTCATTTGGCAAGCATTACTCACAAAATTCGTGATTTTTGGTGTTGTTTGGGGGAGAAATTTGAGTCAAAATGGTTGATGTTTGTAGTTTTCTAACTACGGATAACGCCTTTCATATTCTATAGGTATATTAGTCACCACGCTTATAGTTATAGTGTCAATTTATTGGACAATTCATTGAAGTGTTGATCATCTGACAAAGCTCTTATTTTTTGAGCCAAAGAGAGAAAAGCTAATGACATTTTGAATCCACGCAATGAAGTCTTTGGATTTTTTTGTTGTCTTTCATGCAAAAGCTTTGAGCCTTCCAGTAGCAAACTTTAGTACAAGGAGACTAGTTGGATCAATCTATGGTGTATTGGTTGGTAGCATCAAGTAGCTAAGTTGAATCCAATAAACTTGTATCGATCATCGGATACATATCTTTCTATTGGGCCGAAGAGAGAAAAGCTAACACCATTTCAAATCAACATAGTAAAACCTTTGGGTCTTTTGTTCAATTCAATCCAATGAAGTATTGATGATGAGACAAAGTTCTTTTTTTAGAGATGAAGAGAAAAAAGCTAACACACCATTTCAAATCCACACAATGAAACCTTTGGATTTTTTGTCATTTGTACATGAAAGCTTTGCGGCTTCCAATCATTGAACAAACTACTAGGCTCCTCAATAGTATCTAGCAAGAGTATGTCAAGTAGATGAGTTGAACCCACTCAAGTGCCAATCAATGGACAACCCACCTGACAAGAGTATGTCGGGATAATACAAATTTTAGAATTGTTTTAAATTTACGTAAACAAAAGAAAGGTCTCAACTTTCAATGACTTAATTTCCAAATTGTTTTTTGAATTCAAAACTCATCTCGATCAATTAGCATTCATACTTAAAAGAATACTATTGTAGAATTGCAAACCACAGTTATATAAATGCCTTAATGTAAAATATGCATGAGAATTTATTGTAACTATAATTGTAGGTATGTCAATCAGCATGCAACGTCATTCATGAGACAAAATGGTTGATGTTTGTAGTTTTTTAAGTATGAATTGGCTTTCTTATTTAGTAGAAATATTAGTGACCGGGCTTATAGTGTGCAATCATTGGACAATTCATCAAAGTTTCAATCATCGGACAAAGCTCTTTTTTTCAAGCTTAAAGAGAAAATAGTTATCACCATTTGCTATCCACATAGTGAAACCTTCGGATTTTTTGTCATTTTTAATATTGAAGCTTTGCACCTTCAAGAAAGGAGAGTTTGACAAGGGAAAGTTTGATTTTTTCATTGGGCAGGCAATAGTCGTTAACTTCATGATTCTTAGTGTTGTCGGAGGATAAATTTGAGTCAAAATGACTTTTTCATATTCAATGGGTATATAAATTAGACACCAGGCTTATATTGTCAATCATTGGACAAAGCTCTTGTTCTTGAATCATAAATCCACACAATGAAACATTTGGATTTTTTGTCATTTTTAATGAATACCTTTTCGCCTTTCAGGAATTACGACCAACTTTAGTATGAAGAGACTCGTGGGTCAATCTATAGTATACTGTTTGCAACATTGAGTAGCTAAATTGAACCTAGTGAACCTGTATCAATCATCGAACAAAGCTCTTTTTCTTAGGCCGAAGAGAGAAAAGCTAATACCATTTCAAATCACCATAGTGGAATCTTTGGATTTTTCGTCAATTGAATCTAGTGAAGTACCGATCATCGGACAAAGCTCTTTTTTTCAAGTTGGAGAGAGAAAAAGCTAGCACCATTTTGAATCAACTTGTGAAACCTTTGAATTTTTGTAATTTTGTATATGAAGCTTTGCGGCTTCTAAGAGTTATGGCCAACTTTAGTACAAAGAAAGTAATTGGGTCAACTTATGATGTTTTTGTTCATTGCGTTGGGTAGCTAAGTTGAATCCATTAAAGTGTCAATCATTAGACAAACCTCTTTTTCCTGGGCCGAAGAAAGAAAAGCCATTACCTTTGGATTTTTTATTTAATTTTTATGCAAAAGTTTTGCACTTTCCAAGACTATTACAGACAACTTTAGTACAAGGAGATTAGTTGAATCAATCTATGGATTACTTATTGGTAGCATTGAATAGCTAAGTTGGACCCATTGAAGTGTCAATCATCAAACAAACCTCTAAGTTCTTTAGTAGTATCTAGCAAGAATATGTCAAGTAGTCCTACTACTTAAGTTGAACCCACTAAAGTGTCAATCATTGAACAAACTACTAGGCTCTTTAATACGGAATAGTATCTAGCAAGAGTATGTCGAGTAGCTAAGTTGAACCCACTGAAGTGTCAATCATCAGACAACCCACTAGTCTCTTTAGTAGTACTTAGCAAGAGTAAGGAATGTCGGGATGACACAAATTTTAGAATTGTTTCAAATTTAAGTAAATAAAAAAATAGTCACAATTTAATTTCCAAATTTCTTTTTAAATTCAAAACTCATCTCCAATAGCTTTCATACTTTAGAATAAAAGTATTGTAGAATTACAAAACTTAATTATATAAATATCTTAATACTAAATATGTATGAAAACTTATTATAGCTATAATTTATAGGTATGTCAATTAGCACGTACTGTCATTCATGAGACAAACAAATAATTTAGTCATGGTCTTTTTTGTAATAAAGAAAATCTTTTGCAAATCTTACTTGATAAACAAGAATACTAATCCATCACTAAACAAGGGTATCAATTGTTAGTTTTTGCATCTGCATCTTAGCTTTAAAGAAAAATTTCTTTTTGGTTTTCTTAGTGGTATCACCCTAGAATGCAATTAGATTAAAAAAATCATTCAATTCTGTTCATTCAGTCATTCATCATTTATTTTTTTCATCCATAATATTATCTTAAATTAATAAACCTCATGCAAAATTTGGCCAATCTATACTTGTTAAAATAAAATGAATTTTTTTTTTTTTTCATTTTTTCCTTCTTATCATACTACTCAAATCATAACTCCCTCTGTAATATCACATATCAATTTTGAATAATATTATAGAAATTCAATTGCTTTTGTAATAGCTATAGGATACTTTCTACTATATATTATGTATTCTTTTTGTGAAATATTTGAAAATCAAATGGATACTTCTAAAAAAATTTCAAAGAAACTTTTCAGACAACAAAACTATAGATAAATTCCATGTCTTTTTAAAATGTGATATTAAAGAATAAGGAAGCACCAACCGCTAGCGTTGCTCTACATATTCAAATGTGAAGATTCTACCTACATTGTTCACTTGATTAATTTATTCTTATAGCACTGTTTTCATCTTTGCAAAGGTTATTTTGTAAAAATTATGATATAAAGATTTTCTTTAATTACTTTATATTGCACTATATAAATTTTTTCAAAGACTATTGTATGAGAATGTCAATATTTTCATTTAAAGATTATACATATATTGTTTATCTACATTCTATCACATGAAGAATTAATGAACGTAATATAAGTATTGTGTAGCAAAGCAAGCGCCAATCGGTAGTCATTCTACTAAAATCATAACTTCCTTTGTTATATTACAACTCAATTTTGAATAATATCATAGAATTCAATTGCTTTTGTAATAGCCGTAGGATACTTTCTACTATATATTATGTATTCTTTTCGTGAAATATTTGAAAATCAAATGGATACTTCTAAAAAATTTCAAAGAAACTTTTCAGACAACAAAACTATAGATAAGTTCCATGTCTTTTTAAAATGTGATATTAAAGAATAAGGAAGCACCAACCACTAGCGTTGCTCTACATATTCAAATGTGAAGATTCTACTTACATTGTTCACTTGATTAATTTATTTTTATTGCTATGTTTTCATCTTTGCAAAGGTTATTTTGTAAAAATTATGATATAAATTTTTTCAAAGAATATTAGATGAGAATGTCAATATTTTCATTTAAAGGTTATACATACTTTGTTTATCTACATTCTATCAGATGAAAAATTGATGAAAGTAATATATTTAATGTGTAGCAAAGCAAGCGCCAATCGCTAGTCCCTAGTATAAAAAATCTAGTAGTGAAATCAAATAAGATTATAGCAAATAGTTACAAATAAATAATTCATTTTTTCATATCTTTTTAGAGCAAATCCATTTTAATAATCTAGTAAAAAACTGAATATATAACCCCATTAGATGAGATTCAGGGGTCTTGGAGGGCTCCAAGTTCCCCTGCTGTCTGCTGCATTCTCAGACTGCGGGAACGTAATAGTTGGCTGACGTGGTCGAGTAACTGCCATGTCATTTTCTGAAAAAAAAAAAAAAAAAAAAAAATTTGCTTGAAATGATATTTTGGTAAAACAAATTTTTTAATTTTTTTTTTGAAAAAAAAAAATTCTGACACACCGTACTGACGTTCACTGAATGTAGGCAGATCAGGGAACAGGCCTGAAACGGCCTTCCAAGATCCCCAAATATCATCTAATGCCTAAAGCACCTATTTCATTGTCACAGAGTCAAACTTTGATTTTGTGCCCAATTTAGCTATTCAAATTATATTCAAATTTCAATATAATATTATTGTTAGATGAGACTCTATATTGTCTATCAATTTGAAAATCTCTATAAGTGAAGTAATGAACTATTATTTTTAAATATTAATGTTAGCAAGTGAAAATAAATTGATAAAAATTAAAAAATAATTCCAATTGAATTTTAAATTAAATATTTAAAGAGATAAAAGTAGATATGAAAAATAGTGTGAAAACTTTTCAAGTGATTTTTTTTCTAAGCCAAAATCTCAACTTCCCAACAATGATCTTCAAAGCAATTCACTATTAGAAAGCTAAATTTAACCTTTAGGCCTAATTGATTGATAAAATTTCAATAATTCTCATATGTGAATAAACATTTATGTTGTAAAAGTTGATTTCTTAAGAATATTTTGGGAAAGAAAAAAATACTGTCAATATTGTGTATACCTGTTATATATACATAAAACTATATCAATTGAAATACATATTAGAATAATTTGAGATTTTGAACAAAAATAAAGGTTGCAAAGAAAATCATTTTTCTAAATTTTAATTGAAAAAACAATTTAAAGAAGAAAATACAAATGAATACATATAATATTGTGTTATTTGTATTTTAACAGATGAAGATTTTAGTTGCTCAAATTGTAAACTAAAATAAGCAAAAAAAGGCCACAAAACAAGACAAAGACAAAAACAATACATATGAATTAGAAACTAGAAATTGACAGAATTTACATTCAAGAAAATGTGAACAACAAAATGAGGCACCACAACTCCATCAACATGATGTTACACCATGCAATACAGAACAATATGCAAAAAAATCAAAATGCACAATGTTATGTAAACAAAGATTGTAGCACACATTAGATCGAGTGGCACAACCAATATCAAATATGCAATAAAAAACTAAACATAAATGCTTAACAAACACATCCTCGAATGTTTACAATAAGTCATGCTTAGTTTTTGTAAAAATTATTGTAAAATCACTACATTAGTATAAGTTTTCATCACTACTTTAGTGTTCTAGTAGTATCAACTTTATTAATCTTTTTGTGTTTTTTATTGTTTATTTTTTTGCAATTTTCAGTTCATTTCTAGTAGGTTTTAATTTATTTATGTATTTTTTGTATTTCTTATTTAGTTTGCAATTTGGTTCTAATCCAATTTTCAATCTATTGTATTTTGGTTTTATGTTGGTTTTTTATTTTTGGGTTTGTTATCTTTTGGATTTATTATCTTTTGGATTTACTATTTAGTTCTAATTTCATTTTCCTGCTTAGAGTAGCATTTTGGTTTTTATTTCATCAACATATTCTTGTTTGTCTAATTTATATCTTTACCAAATCTTGCTTAAAAGTCTTTTCATTTTTAAATCCTTATTCATTTTATAGAATTTTTTATTTTACTTTTTCACAATTGTATTTTCCAGATTTTCACCCTTATCTCTCTATAGTCCTATTTCTTTATACTAAAAAACTCCTCGATTGGTGGTTGTAAATTAAACAGGAGTATTAATACTTCCAAATTGGTAATTAATAATCGACCCATTTTTTATCACCTCCCAATTTCCAATCTATAGGTTATTATCTTTCTATTAATTTGTGGCACATTATGATTGGCTGCAAGGCAGTCAACATTGCAACCAGACCTTGGTTGATTTTGCAATCAGCCTATGGTCAAAAATAAAAAGGTCTATATCTCACCATTATAAATGGAAAATAATCTTCTACTAAAACATTCATGGTAGTTACATTTTCTGTAATAAAATTCTTAAAAATATGCAACTCTATTTCAATACACAAGAAAAATTCCGCACTCAATAAACCTGCGCTCCAAATATGCGTAATTGCCTAAGTGATTGAAAATGGGTCGGTTACCTTAATATAACCGGTTGTTGAGTTTTCAACACTCACGTGGCACCGTCCCATTGGCAACCCATCACCATTGCCATTACAAGATGCAACTCATAACCTTCTCTCCTCTCGACTTGCTTCCTCCACCCTTGGATCACGGAGATCAAAGGTTGTGATTGAAAAGTGAACAACTGGTTATGTCCGATAACCTACTCGCTGCTACCGCGGCTCATCGGTTACCTAATACATAACCGGTTGTTGAGTTTTCAACACTCACGTGGCACCATCCCATTGGCAACCCATCACCATTGCCATTACAAGTTGCAACTCATAACCTTCTCTCCTCTCAACTTGCTTCCTCCACCCTTGGATCACGGAGATCAAAGGTTGTGATTGAAAAGTGAACAACCGGTTATGTCCAATAACCTACTCGCCGCTACCGCGGCTCGTCGGTTATTTAATACTTACGCTTTTTGAGCCTCCAACCCCGATGCGCCACAGGTGGACGCGTGGTTCTCCGCATGGTTCTCCGCATGGTCATTCCCCTCTGAGATTGACGCATCATCTGCAAGCCAAGCCTTCCGGGCACGCTCCTCTGTGGCGCTTTGGAAAATCTGCACCTCCGATTATTTAAGGGTATCTCTTTCAGGTACGATTCACCATTGAAATTTGAAAATTGCAATTCCTTTCCGTGACGCAATTGTTGAGAGACGGTGCGACAAATTTCATCATCACGTCGTCGGAATTGGTGCTGTGGTAGAGAAGTTTGTGGTAGAGAAAGCAGCCTCAGTGTGTGTGTGTCTGAGGGACCAGGGGTTTAAGGGAGGGATTGGTAGATCATTTGGGTTTTGATTCTGCGAACTTCGGAGGCAGGCGAGCGCTGTGTTCCAAAATAAGGTATGGAATTGGGATAAACTTGTAATGTATTGTCTTGTATTTTCCAATTGCAGTGGCCATTCTCACAGAAGATTCATGAACGAGACTTCTGCAGTAAACAGTTGAGCTCCTGCACGGCTATGGCCATGGCAATGGCACTCTCATCTCCAGGATTGCACTCTACTGCTGCGTTTGTGCCGGTATGCTCTCGCTCTTTCATGCCATTTTGCGGACCTCAATATTTTATGAATATCTGTAAGCGCTGTCATTGTTGGCTGCCTTTAGGTGTACAATTGCCGTTTTACCCAATTTTCGTCCTACATCCTGACCTCTTTAATCTGACTGTTTGGGGTCAAACACAAGAACTGGCATGGTTTGCCTGTGTGATAATTGTGTGACAAGCATTGATAGTGTCACAAGTGTGCAGGATGTTCTAGAATGTCGTTTCAGAGAAATTCACTCTAAAGAAGTGTGAGTGTGCAGAATTCTGGAAGCGGAAGACTGCAGCCGAGGAAACCTTTCGCCAAGGTTATTCTATTACCAGTAAAGAGCCGAGTGCAATGCAGCGTGGGGATGGAGACACGGGTACAAACCCTGTGGGGCTGGGCTCAATCGCAAGGCATTCAAAGCGAAGCTATCCAACCTGCCGAAGTTCCTGAAAGGTTAGGGTTAGTCACCCAGCGACCAGTAAAGAAAGGGGAAGAGCTTTTCAACGTTCCAGAAGCAGCGTGGATCAACATCACAACAGTGCGAAACTCCAGCCTAGGGCAAGTCTGTGATGGTTTAAAGACGTGGGTGGCCATTGCAGTCTTCCTGATCCAGGAGTCTTCGAATCCAAGCTCCAAATGGCGATCCTACTTGGACATCCTTCCCGAGACCTTGGGCTCCCCGCTCTTTTGGTCAGACGAGGACCTAGCCGAGTTGCAAGGGACACAACTTCTTGGCTCTGTTGTAGGTTATCTCGAGTTTCTGCAGAATGAATACAACAAACTAACGAAAGAAGTGATAGAACCGAATCCTAATCTTTTTGATCCTGAAATTTTCACTTTTGATGCATTTAAATGGGCTTTTGGTATTCTTAGGTCTAGAACCTCTCCTCCTCTTACTGGCGAAGATCTCGCTCTCGTCCCAGTTGCTGAGTTGGTGAACCACGGGGGAGCTTTTAGAGATTCAAGCTGGGTGAAGAAGAAGACTGGCCAAATCTGGAAGAAAGAGAATACCAATGTGCTTGCTGTGCGAGCTGTAGGTGATATTGCATCGGGAGAGCAGGTGCTGATGCAATATGGAATAGACAAGAGCAACGCGGATCTAGCATTGGACTTTGGGTTCGTTGAACGCGAGTCTCCATTCTGTGAACGGGATTCGTTAGCGCTCAGCCTGGAAGTTTCGCCAGAGGACAGATTTGTGGACGACAAGGCGGACATCTTGGATATCAATGGCTTCCAATGCAGCATGCAGTTCGATGTCCCCCGAGGGCAAGGTCCCTCAGATGAGCTGATCAGGTTCTTACGTCTCTCAGCTCTGGCTGGACCCGATTCTTTCCTTTTAGAAGGGCTTTTTCGTAACGAAGCTTGGGAACATTTGTCCTCACCCGTGAGCCGTGAGAACGAGGAAGGTATATGCACGTCCATGTTGGACGGGTTGAAAACCGCGCTGGATGGGTATGGCACTACCGTAGACGAGGACTTGGAGCTTTTAGGACAAGGGGGGTTGAGTGTGAGAAAGGAGATTGCTGTGGTAGTGAGATTAGGGGAGAAGAGAGTGATGCAGGAACTGCAAACGTGGTTCGAGGCGAGGTTGGCGGAGTTGGATTCCTTAGAGTATTATGCTGAGCGGAGGCTTAGAAATCTCGGCCTCATGGACGATGGTGGCTATATGACTCCGTGGGTGTTCAATGAGTAGATTGTAAACTGACATTTTTTGCCACTTGTGTCTGGTTTCTGGGCTAGTATCTTGATTTTGCTGCATTCAGAGGTTACTGTCGTGTTGGATGGCGAAATGCAAATATGTCTACTGCAGATGTTTTGCCTTGCAAATGTGTTTTACCTTGCTAAATTGTATGTGTGCAGATGCATCTGTCCATAGATAATTTGCATTCTAGTAGGTACTTTTCAAGTCTGAGGGTTTGCTGATGACCAGCAAAAGTGTTCTCAATATGGTGCATGCCAGAGGCCAGCCTCAAGTATCAGTTAACATAAATCATGAATGTCCACGAGTGCACTTGTTGGCTCATCAGAGGGCTCACATTAAACATAACGTTGCCCCTCTCCCTCTCAATCAAAGAAAATATGACACAACTGCATTGACTACCCTAATCAACTTACCATTTTGAAACACTCATTAGAAAAATACAAGTGCCAAATACTTCATCTTCTCCAAAATCAGATGGTAATTAAGCTCTACTACCACCCCAAGTGAATTATCTTTATACTCTGTACATCTAAATTGACCCCCTACTGATCTTTCTCACTTCCAGAGGACCTAAAGGCAGCCAGCAACACGGCAACCTTGGAAGTGAAAAACCCAAGCACACCAGCAAGAAGCTCCTGGGGAGGAAAGCTTACGTTGAACGCAGCGGAAGCCTGGGTGGCCCTGGTTAGCACAAGTGCAATCCCCACAACCAAAGCAAAGCTTGCAGCAGGGGTCTTCACTTTCCTTTTTGATAACACACGTTTGTTCGGACTGTCTCCACTAGGCAGCTGATCCACCGCCCGTTGAATCAAAAACAGATACACAAGTCCTACGCCACCGCCGAAAGCGAAGCCTTCGGCCAAGTCCGGAGCATTCAGCAAGTAGAGTCCCAGAGTGCCCACCCCAACCATACCAGCAGTGGAGCCCAGTAAGAAAAGCTTCAAAGATGCATACTCTCGCATGCTCTCTTCACGCAGCCTCGCAGATTCCTGTGCAGTCTTGGCCGGTGAGTAGTCTTTGGAGGCTTCGAAAAGAGCTTGATCTTCGGTTCCGTTGCATTCCAACACTTGAGACGGTTTGAGCTCCACAGCTGGGGTGTCCTCGCCATCGCCCAAAAGTACGTCCCGGGCGTTGAACCTGTGAGACAGTTCTTTCTCTGTGCCCTTACAAGGTGTCAAGGTTACCGTCACTTGCTCCAACCGCCATGTTCCTGCAACGTTAACATCCAAAGCAAGTCAAGCATTGAGTTCCAGCAACAAATACATGTAAATACAAGTGGACATGAATTGCAGAGTGGAACAGGCATTCTGTAAGGTATAGAAGGTGATGACCCGATCCAAAGTATAGAGGACCCTACTATATTAATAAACCGAAAGTGCAATGAGAACACCCCTTTCTATACAGAAAACTTATTCGACTCTAGAAAAAAGACCTTGACGGTCTAGCAGTTGTTCAGGCCTTATCACAAACCTTACATGCTCAGCTCTGTAGGCTTTGTGATTTTTGAGGCTCTTCAAAGAGCACACTGTAACCACGATCGGGTTTTTTTAATGCATAGGGTTCTCCAAATCATACTTTATCTTGAGTTTCCTATAGTACAAACTAGCCAGACACAAGGGAGATAATCCTAAATGGTCAAAGGATAGAACAGCTGACCTGCTTCAGGAGCAATCCAAAGAGCGGAGATACGGCCAAGATTTGGGCCACGAAAATGAACCACATCAACTGCTCCTCTCTGAAACCGTAAGACTACAT
This sequence comes from Neckera pumila, assembly GCA_963969595.1. NCBI lineage: Eukaryota > Viridiplantae > Streptophyta > Bryopsida > Hypnales > Neckeraceae > Neckera > Neckera pumila. The sequence goes on along the minus strand of OZ018408.1, from coordinate 47,481,701 downwards.
CATTCGCCTTCTCCTCAACTGGAAGTATCCGTTGTACCAGAGCTTCCCCTCCTTCACCAATGAGTGATAGCATTATGCCAGCATTTGCAATCGACAAACTTGCCCGATCCTCGTTGCTTGTGGTGAGTTGGATGGTATAGTTTGCCACTCCATTTCCATCCTCTCGACCAGAGGTACTGGGTGCATCAGGCTGAGTTGTTGATGGTTTCAACCCTTGAAAGTTCGTGCTCTCGGTTTGCAGTAATCGTTGAGGCTCTTGGTATCTCTCACGCCGTGAGGATCCTGCCACACATCTTCACAACGTGTGAGGTATAGTAAACATGTCATTGATCGCACACCTCAAGTTTCAAATGGTAAAGCAAATTAAAAACGTGATAAATGATTTGAAACTTCCTACAATCATGAATGATTGAGTCATCAAACTTCCATAAGAAATTGGTTCAAAAATCATGCATAGCTTGTAATTATAATTCACTTACAGTAGGATCTTGCACCGATCTTCCCATCGTGCGAAGGCAAATTCTTAGTAAGAACCAAGGATTCGTGGTTTGAACATGACTGATCGTATTGTGGTAAAATGGAATTTAGATGAGCCCAAATTTTACAACACTAAAATTGCATATGATGGTCAAAATATATATAAAATGGATCAAATTATAGTACTCATATGACCTACTCAAAACTGTTAAGTAAACTCGAAGCCCAAATTTGGGCTTCTTGTTTCTTTAGGTGTTAAATGGAATCCTGGACATTAGGGTTTGCATTGATTTTGCTACCAAACTACAAGTAGCCCATTAAACGTGCAGAGTAGATTGACCAGCATATGTTTCATTTAGGTCGCCGCAGTCCTGAGGGAATCTCATATGCAAATGAGCAAGACACGTTGCAAATTCTTTAAAAAAAAGGAAGGCTGTACGATATATCCTCACGGAAACTCACCATCTTTCAGACAAGAGGGTTTGTGTGGATTCTGTTCACAAACTAGGATAAGACCGTTAATTGATTCATCAGCATGTGCTGCTCAATTAGGTCTTCATAATCCTCCTAAGACAATTTCAAAAGAGCACGAAACGTTTCAATTTATAAAAGGGCTGAGGACAGAAATTGCGTACCAGGAGTTTCAGGCAAGGTGCTGGTCGCTGCAATTCCCAGCCTCGGAGCGCCATCGATTCTTCCCTTTCGTTTCAATCCCAGGTCCGTCGTAATTGCCCCTTTCGTGTGATGAAAGTGAACAGAACCATGAAACACGGAGACCAAGTGACAACACTCCATCACTGACTCACCAATTCTTCCCCTCACCAAACCCTAACTAAATTTCCAGGCAATAAAAATTGATCGCAAGAAAAACCCTTTTCATGGAATCTCGAAACAGCAGCATACACGATCCAAAGCTTCGATTGAACCAATAGTTTACAAATCTGTCGTGAATTGCAAAGTAGAATTTGTATACTGTGCTGTGATTCCAGGAGTGTCACTGGAATTGATCTCTGAAGACTTGCACCTGAAGATTTATAGGCAAATAACAAGCATTTCATACACAAACGGAGTCGTGTTGTGAAGAGCGAAGAATCTGTCCCCACAGGCACCCATACTTTCTGAAATGACACTTGGCAGGATTGAGGAAGTATTAACTTACTTTTCTTTTTCGCAACTGGAGAATTAGGATAGAAATCGATAGGAAGGGAAATCAATTCTTTTTGAGAAAGTTTGGAATAGTTATGAATTTTTGAAGTGATTTGCCCTAGAGTTCATAGGTGTCACTAATATTGGTAGAAAAGTGAATTTGTAACGGTCATGACAATCATCCAAAATGGTTGACATTAATTTCCTAATATGATTGCAATGTCGAGGCTACCGTGTAAAATGGTCACATTCTTGGATGGATTTACACCCAAAAAGTATATGAATCTATTGTGACCTCTAAGACATTCCTAAATGGTAATCCCAAAGTACTAGATACACATTTCAAAAAATCCCATTCCTTCATTGTTTTTAAAAAGACACATTAGTTTAAACTTCTTATGTAGCCATAATAGAATGGAACCGTTTTGTCAACCGTGCCTTTGGGAGTTATTGCTCCTTTACCAACTCTTTTTTTTTCTTCTTTGTTTACTATCCTTAGGTGTGTAACTTGCCTTTGGGTGCTCTTAATCCTTAGGACATTGAAGCCAAAAAATAACTAATGGATGACTTTCAAGATTTCTACAAAAATGAAGAAATGCACCTATTGGTCCATGAATCATATCATTTTTTACAAAGTCCTTGTCTTGATGGATCTAGTCCTTTCAACCAATCATAAAGAATAAGGTAGAGCCACCCATTCTCGGCCAGTGACCCATTCCCGACCTATAGGTGTACGTGTTTTTGACCAAGCTTGGAATGTTTTTTTTTCCCTTTTCGAGGTTGGAACTAATGAATACATGAGAAAGAAACTAGGAAATAATGATTAGGAAAAAAGTTCTTGAATGATCGGAATTGGAAGAGTCTAGACATTGGCCATGGATCTGAAGCACTTTTTGCCTCCCAAAATTCATAGTAATTATAGTTCAAACGATAAAATTACTAAAATTTTTGCAATCCTTTTCATTTCTATAGTTAACCTCTAAGAAAATATTTGTTTTGCTTTCACTACTCTTGATCATGTTGGAATTCCTTATTTGTTCGGTTTTGGATGGCTCTACCTTACCTTTCAACCGTTTTCCAAATATAACGGAGCCATAATATCTTATAGGAATACATGGACTAGTTTTATTAGTCTTCATTTTAAGAATGCTTAACTGTGCGGTTTTAGGCTTAACCTTAGTTGACAGCAGCAACGCCGCCACGCTTCTCAAGGGGCGGTGAAACAGAACACCCTATGACCGTGTCACGGTCTCGTGAGGCGGTGAACCGACTCCCCTGGACGGTTCTAGATGGAACGGTCCGTCCGCCTTCCTGGTCCCGTTCCTCCCACACGCCTTCAGTTCCTTCAAGCTCTGGCCAAGCTCGTCATTCCTTTAGCTTCTTTCACAGTCCAGTTTGCTTTAGGGTTTGTTTTTGGGAGTCCTTCTCTGTTTCTTGACAGTCCTTTCGATCGAGCGAATTAATCTGGTGGTTTTCTGTGTTTCCTTGCTCAAATGGCGTTGCTGCCGAGAGCAGCGCAAGCTGCTGCGGCGTCGCGGAATGCTGCTGCCCTGACGCGCGTGCTGCACACGAGCGCCCCTGCGCTCATGACCTCGACCACGCTGAATGCGCCGACGTCGAGTACCACGTCCAAGGGCAGCGGCCCCGGGGCGGAATTCGTGCTGTCCAAGGTGGACGCGCTCATGAATTGGGCTCGCACGGGGTCGATTTGGCCCATGACTTTTGGATTGGCGTGCTGCGCCGTGGAGATGATGCACACGGGCGCGGCGCGCTACGACTTGGATCGGTTTGGAATCATCTTCCGACCCAGTCCCAGGCAGTCCGATTGTATGATTGTGGCCGGGACGCTCACCAACAAGATGGCTCCTGCTCTGCGCAAGTACGTGATCTTCTTGGGTGCTCTGGTGGATCCCTAGTTTTCGGGTTAACGTTCTGCTGTTTCTCTTGCGTTGTGTGTTGAGCATTAGATTTCTACTGGAGGGATTTTGTAGGTTTTTAAATGTGTAATTCGGATTGGACACGAAACATATTCACAGCATGAGAAAATTTCATGGCTAATGCGAAGTGGGAGACCGTGTCCCGCGCCCTTTTCTGATTTAGTGATTCTTTATATCGTTGGAGGAATGGAGAAGAACATCTTTTTATGTTAGTGCTTGCGAACCACAGGACGAAACAGTATTTTGATGATTTCTTATCGCAGCTTCTTCATCCATATCTCAGAAAGCTTTTAGCAACTTGATTTTGACGTAGATGGTAATATGATAATGATCATGCGATTAAGGCTAGAGTGCTGCTCAGGGGTCAGCCAGTTTATGTTCTATGGAGTGAATGTATTAGTGGTGTACATTTCTGCCGTTTTGCATTCCCGTTTTTTTTGTGAGCATGACCTTGTTTTGAAGGGATTTTGTAGGGTTTGAGATTTTGTACGTTCTGTAATTCATAGAAAAGTTGAAAATTCTCCGAAAATGTTCTTTGGTTACTGTGGTGGACCTGTGGTAGACCTTAGACTAGCACTTTGCCCTGTGCCTAGCGACTTGATTTTGACTTACATGATAGTATGATAATGATCAAAGCCAGCTTAAGACTACAAATGCCTTTGCTCCGGCTAAGAGCTCTGCTGGTCCCGTAGTTGTTGTGCTATTGATCTGATTAATCCACTTAGTTTTGGTGATTTTTTTGCCGATGAGGACTTATTCTTATTCTTACAAGAGGTACTGTGTTTTACTTTTCAGGGTTTATGATCAGATGCCAGAGCCAAGGTGGGTAGTTTCTATGGGCAGCTGTGCCAACGGAGGAGGCTATTATCACTACTCTTACTCAGTTGTTCGCGGTTGCGATCGTATTGTGCCTGTGGATATCTATGTCCCTGGATGCCCTCCGACCGCTGAAGCTCTTCTATACGGTTTGCTTCAGTTGCAGAAGAAGATCAACCGGCGCAAGGACGTGACATTGTGGTGGAACAAGTAGGGGTTGTCGATTAGATTATGGTTCAGAACGTTTTGATATCCATTGTTGGCTGTGTCCAAGAATCCGCAAGGGATCACAGTAGATTATTCTTAGGCACAATGATAAAAATCCTGACACAGTAGAGTTGCTTTTAGCGGCTCTTGGCAAGCCAGAATACAGTTCCTTGATCTTAACGTTGCTTGTTTTCTTCAATAGATTTCTTCGGGAGGTGATAAGCATCTGCAAACAGGCACTTCCATCTGCATTTGAAATAAGAGCGCTTCTGTCGTTATGTGACGCAATTCCGCGCCGGTTATGTTTCACATTTGGTTATCTGTCGAAAGTAGAGTCCCCTCGGTCTCTTTTTGTGTGTGTCGCAATCTGTTTTGAGTAGAGTACTAGACATGAAGTTTCGGAAACACCAAATCCAATTAATTAGGGTGTCAACCTCACTGTTTTAATTAGATTTGATTCAGTTGCCGCTTGTTTTTGTCATTCCAAAGGAGTTACGCGAGCTTCAAGTCTATTTGGGGTTTCACGAAGCACACTGATCCTTAATCGTGGACAAGCTGATCCAGAATGAATAGCAAGCTGATCAGTATAGCATATTGCCAACTATTTCACATTTTCATGCACTACAATAAACCCTTGAAGGACGGACCGGTAGCCATGGAAATCATGTATTGTGATTCCGTGTGACATCATCTACTTTGAAAAAGCGTAATACATTCATTGGAAGTCAAAAAACTGTTGAAGATCTTTCCTTCTTACTCCTAATACCAAGGATGAAAAGTTACACTTCTGTCTTGTAGGGAAAGATTCTTTGTCATTCAAAGGACGCAGAACGTCCTCGGCGTCGTTCAAGGGTTAAGAAGATTTACATGAGCTGTGAGCGAACAATTGTCTACAACTTCCAGAGAAATTATTCAATTCTCGAAACGCTTGTTTCAACCTTCATCCAAGTTAACTGGGACTATATATAATGGTTTGCAATCCATCCCTTAGATCTATGCAAAATCTCCAAGCTTAGGCGCCATTGTTTAAGTACCCAAAATCCATGCGGAAAGTATCATATTTGAGCATAGTTTGTGAATGCTGCTAACTTTGTCATTCTTGATGATTTAAAGGTTGGTGGCAACAATTAAAAACATTTGTCCCAACCTAAATACCAACAAAAAGGAAACTTGACCCACTTCATGAACAAATCTTCATAGTGCCAAAGTGATCACCAAACTCATTGTCAACACCACTTTCTAAGGAAGTACAACAAGTATAAGGTGCCTCATACGGACAAAGTCAAGTTTTTTAGGAGAGGAATACTCTTTGATCTCTTGACTTGCCCCCACAAGATCATTCAACACGGTCAATACTTGATCAATGGTCGAAATCATAAAACTGAGTTTTTTAGTGGGACAAGAATTGTGCCTGATTTGGAGGTTTTTAGTGGGACTAGGGAGTATAATACAATATGGGACATGAGCCGATGTCAACGCTGCCGTCTTGTTGGCTATGGTTGACATTCGACATAGCCAGATCTCCAGATCTCCCCAACTTACCAACCACTAGTTATGAGGTGTCATTCAATTCCAGGTTTCTGGTGTCAAGAGCTCTTCGAGAATTCATATTCAGCTTCATGAAGTCAACCTGGATGTCCATTTATCCTCATTACTGCTCAAACGCCGAAATTTCACCAAATCGACAGGCACAGATCGAGAAGGCTGCCGTTGAGGAACCGGAACAAGTTTGAGTTGGTCGACTGAGAGTTCTTTTGAGATGAATTTTTCAGCTGGAAAGTCCAGCTGCAATTCTCTGTGTGAAGATTAAATTGGAACCTGCTCTAGCTAGGTTTCAGTTGACCACTGCCCAACTCGATCAGTCCAGTTTCTCAAGAATTACAGAAATTCACTGCCTCACGCAATTAGGTGATTCTCATGAATCCTAGCTTCCGCTTGCACCGATCGCCACTCCCAATTTAGTGAAGCGCAAATCGAACCCAACGACCTGTCAGAGAGAACATAATCGTCAGGTTCGGTTCCTCATGCACGAGCCTTGATGAATTTCGCCTACACAGCACTGGCACGAATTGAACACTATATAATCCCGCAGAGAACTCTCTTCAAACCACCCCCAGTTCCATCTTGTTTACCAATTCCTCAAGTTTCAGCACCATCTATCTTCAGGCTTCTCTTGTCGTCATTCACAAAGGGATCGAGCTTGTGTCCCATCAGCAGCAATGGCAGGAGGAGGATCGAACAAGGGCGTTCCAGGGGCAGCTCTGCTGGGCGTGATGTGCGTGCTGGTGGTGACGGCTATGGTGGCGGACTCCACTGAAGCCGCGGGGGTGTGCAACCCGAATGCTTTGTACCCTTGCCTGCGAGCCATTCAGGGGTCTCGTCCTCCGTCGCCGAGTAAGCAGTGCTGTGCTGTGGTGAAAGGCGTGGACAAGACGTGCATGTGCCGCCAGCTCAAGGCGGGCTCGTTCCCGGCGCAGATGGTCAGCAACGCGCTGCGGTTGCCCAAGAAGTGCGGACGCACCGACCTGCGCGGCTTCAAATGTGGACGTGAGTGCACTTCCATACTGGAAATCTTCAAATCTTAGAAAGTAGTTTAGCCTTTTGGGGTCCTGGGAATTTGGTTGGTCATTTCTGTGGCGTTCAGTACTTTGATCAATGCGCATTTGATTCCTCTAGACTGTTCTCAGGCATGCACTCACTATGATCGATCGATGCGCACAGTTTGCTGATCGCTTGTGAGGGATCTTGATTGTAAGAGCTGATAAGGCAGAGTGGATGTTTCTTTTTCCAGGTTACACGTTCCCTTACTGAGTTGGCGTAGAAATCGAATTCCTGGGGAGTATAAGGGACTGGTGGTCTGCTTATGAGTTAGACGGTGTCGGAGTGGCTCTACCTCAAACCTTGGAGACCCGTTGGTACGTATTCTCCGGGAAATGACGCTACGTACTTCAATCCGCAGCGATATCACCTTCGAATTGCTGTTGTCGGATACTCAAGTGCAAATGGCAGCTGCTTCAATTCAAGCAAATAAAGATGCGTTGAAAACTGACTCAGTTCAGCTGGTAGCAATGATTAGCTAAAGCTAGCCACTACTTGATTGTAACTAGATCAGTTTTGCTACAACGAAATAAATGCTTCCTACATTTCCTACTATCAGTTGGATACGCTCAGCTTGTTCACGAATGTCAGGCCGCTGTGTACAGTACAATTTTTTGTGGTTGCGGATATGCTTGAGTACTCCTTGAAATTAATTCTCAGGCATCGACTGGGAAAGTCGATGTCTCTCCCAAATTTCTAACTTGCAATCTCTGAAATTGTGATTTGTTGTCTATCAACAGGTAATGAACATAATCGAGAGTTCTGCTGCTGCCTGAGGATGTGTCTGTAATGCAGCCACAAAACCACAAGAGTATCTGCAGCTTATCTCAGAGTGTATGGATGCTTTGCTGATGGAGCACATGTCATGTTCGGCAGCAGGGCTTAGTTTCTGAGGAGAAATAAACACTGCATTTGTTAGAACTCACTCAAGTTATCACTTCACGGCAGTGACGACGCATGAGCCAATATATGCAATACCTCTTCCCGGAACTTTGGTCTTAAGCCAATATAACTGTCGCACTGCACCTGTCCCAGTGAATTCAAGTCTTCCATATGCACCACACCATTTAGAAACTAGTTCAGTTCTCAGTTGCTATTGAAAAGTTAGTCTCCAACTGGTTAAATTGCCGAGCTTTTGGGCGTCCAAAATTGTGAATCCATCAGCACAAAACTCTTGATACTAGGACTGGGATAGATTTACGCCCTGAAAAGTGGCAAAGTCGTGGAATTCCACTAATTTAACGAAATTGACGTTGTTCTCAAGGAGCAAGCTGTGCATTCTCAGAATTCATTTAGTCTATTAAATTAGCATCCGAGTCTGGCTTGGGCTTAGGATGGAAATACGACTGCTTTGAGTTGTCCGTTCTCTACGGAAGGCCTGCTGGTTAGTCTCAGAGATTATATGAGACGAAAGCGTCGAAAGGAGTTCTGATTGGTTTCTTGAATTGAGCAATCTGTACACAATCAACCGGCTCGACTTCTCAGCACAATTTAGCGTAATAAAAAATTTAGAAAATCCGAAACTGCCTCAGGACTTACCAAAAACAGGGAGAGCCCAGCGGTACCAAATTCTTTCATTTTTGGTTTTAGAACAAGTACTACTTAGAATGTATTGGAATTAGAACAAGTACTAGTACAAGAACCTTTCCTGTTTTATTTTAGTGAGTTTCAAATCGTGGACTGCTATTCTGGAACGCATGAGGAAGAGTATGCTGTTTTCTTTATACCATAGTCACAGTTACGTGAAAACTTCATTATGAAATTAGAGAAACAGCGGTACTAGAGTCTTTCAGTTAGTAGTTCCTAAGATGAAATTAAGCTATCCTGTGTATTTGCAACCACAAAACGAATTCTCTTGCGACTTTGTTTATAAAATTTATTACAGAGGCGCTTCTTAAATTTTATTACAAGTTTACTGAAAACGAATCAGTTTCACATTCCAAGCAATACTTTCGGCGATGCCTTTTTCCGTTCAATCACGTCGGCAACTGCAAGAAGTTGAAACAACTGAAGTTCGAGAACCAGCTCCGAGGACAAATGATTCGAGAAGGAGTTGGAACAACTGAATGTACTCAAGAGATATGGTAGGAAATCAGTGTAGGAAGAATTTATTGTTGCAAATCGCAACTCAATACAAACATGTACTCCGTAGTAGCCAGATTTTGCTAATCCTTGCTACCAGTTCAACTGAGGCAGTTTCACTACAAATTTATTTACTTGAAGCGGCTGCATTGAGACACAGTAATTCTATGCTATCATAACTGCCGATGCAGCGCCATTTGCTTGGGGATTATAAATGGCGTTTCGAGGTTTGAGAGCCAGATACCTGCTACCTTATATGTTGACCGCCTTGAATGAATTCCTCAAGGCTTCGAGCTCTACTGCTGCTCAGTAGGGGAATGTGTAACCTGTCAAAAGAAAGATCCTCTGCCTTGTGAGTTCTTACAATCAACATCTCTCACAGTACAGAGAGCAATAAAAACTAGGAGTAAGAAGAGCCTGTTTCTTGAAATTTCACCATTTAACGAATATGAATACTTACATAAGTATGTTTTCATGTCTGTTAAAATGGCGAAATTTCAAGACATTGGCACTTCTCCAAACGCCCACCCCACAACCTCAGATTCGCTCCATACCAAACCTAGTGTCTACGTTTGTCATACAGCATTGGAGCTTTAAAACACGACTTCCTCATAAACATGACTATAAAACTATCTTAACACTTCAAAGTCCCAATTTTCAGCACTAGAACCCCACAATTTTATTTTTTTTTGAAAACAAATGAAAATTCCATTGCAAGAACCCCACAATTTGATCCACTAAAAAATCCACCAAAGTACCGAAGATGAGGATGCATTGAAACACCACGCTCACAGTACCAAATGAGTATTGTTATGCTCATGAATTGATGCAGAATGTTGTTGCCAGTGCCGATGTTATCTAGGTGCAAGACAAACAGAATAGATTTCCATTAGAGAAGTTTCAACTCACGTCCACATTTGAAGCCGCGCAGGTCGGTGCGTCCGCACTTCTTGGGCAACCGCAGCGCGTTGCTGACCATCTGCGCCGGGAACGAGCCCGCCTTGAGCTCCCGGCACATGCACGTCTTGTCCACGCCTTTCACCAGAGCACAGCACTGCTTACTCGGCGACGGAGGACGAGACCCCTGAATGGCTCGCAGGCAAGGGTACAAAGCATTCGGGTTGCACACACCCGCGGCTGCAGTGGAGTCCGCCACCATAGCCATCACCACCAGCACGCAAATGCCCACAAGAGCTGCAGTAGCAGCAACGCCGTTGTTGGATCCTCCTCCAGCCATTGTATGAATCGCTGAGGAGCCAATCGTGAAAGGGAAGGTGATGAAACTAGCTTGAAGAATTCGCAATTGCAATGAAGCTAGCTGAGGATGATGTGATCAAGGTTCATTGCGGCCTTATATGCATATATACTGTGCGCCGTGTAGAAGAAGAGCAGCAAGGCTTTACATCAACTGTTGCCAAAGTTAGCACAATTTCTGCCGAATTTGTTATTTGTAACAAGAAACTTTGAATATTTCGGTGTCGAATTTCAGTTTTTAGCACATTTAGGTGCGTTTTGAGCGAATTGAGCTACATTTGAAACTCGCGTTTGAGACTGCCTCCTCTGAGCAGTAAGTTGTTGGTTTCTGACAGGTCGTTGACTTTGCTTTGCACTTCACCAAACTGAGATTTCACATTTGATTATTCGGTGCAACTGTACTGATTCATTACGATGAAATGAAGGCAAGTGATACATAATTGTCAAAATATTTTTAAGAATCAGAGTTGGTGAGTTCGAGAGAAAGTTGCTGATTAAGCTGGGAATTGATATCAAGAGTCTGTGCATTAAGGCTTAGGGAAAACCGGCGGCTAGTTCAAAGTCAGCCGGTGGAATTGGGTGGAATTGGGAAAGTGAACCTCTTTGCCGCAATTTGAAAACACCGGCAGAAAAAATCTATAAAAATTTCTATGCAGAGTACAAAATAGAGAAAATACCTGGATTCGGTACTTGAAAACGTACCCAGTTCAGTATGGGAATTGAAGGAAAATAGCTTGTAAAACTCAAAAAATATCCTGCAAACTGCTTGGGGTTGGTGAGCTAGCCTCTCTGCATTCCTAAAGATGGAGTGGCTGCTCTTAAATATAGAAATTAAGTATCTTGGTGTCAACTATCAACCTTTGCCAACAAGAGCGCAGTTGTTGACGTTGATCAATAAATGTCTGTTATCACTATAAGAAACCAGAGTTTTGGGATGTCTAAGTTGACGGATTTTAGGTGACGTCAACTAAGACATTGCGTGTTTTTGATGTTACATTAGACGTCACTATTGACATAAAAAACACGTGATGTTTAAGTTGACGTCACCTAAAATCTGTCAAATCAGACATCGGCTGTTATATAAAACAACACCAAAAACACGGATTTCTTATAGTGTATTGGCGTAATGTATCGACAAGGAAATTTGTATTAAATTTTTCAGTTTAAAAAGCTGCTCAATGGTCCAGCTTAGACTAGGGTGATGTTTTCCCAGCTTCTTCAAAAACAAGTTGGGCAAGCTGTGGGACTACTGAGAGGCCATTTCAGAGTCAGGGATACTCCAGGACCACTTCATCAAGCTTAATGAACTTGAAAATAAAGTGATTTTATCGAGAATAGACTTCTGTTGCTGTCGATTATGCCTTGCCCCAGACATGGGATAGTTTTAAGCTAATGTTCTCTTGTCTTTTCGTAGCACAGCTAATACCAATACCACTGGACATCAGTTGCAACAGCAGCACCAAATCTTTCCAATTGATCAGCGACAGCAACACGAAACGGTTCTAACATTACACAAGAGGTCATCCTCTGCTAATTAGATTGTAAGTTTTTGGAGCATCAACGAGGTAGAACACCATCAGAGACTTAATTTAAAACCAGCAATGGTGAATTACTATCAATTGACTTGATTTCGGCACCAAAAATTGTGACATACATGTCCGTAAAAATTTAGGGCAGGCATGGGTCTTAGGGATCTGTGGAGAGATTGTTGGGTACAAGAACCAAATCTAACCATTCTGTTTTATGCTGGTTAGAGCATCCCCAATCCAACCTGTATATTGGCCCTCCAAATGTATTTCTAAGTTTGACTCGTTTATAATTAGAACTTGAAATTACAATGGTTGGAAGCGCATCCAAAGTTCTTTGAATAATATAAGAAAATTCAAGTTTAGACATTGAACAACCATTTCAAAAGCAAACTAAAAGTCAGAAATTGTAGAGGCTTTGGCAAATCACACTTACCGAAGCAAAAATTTGGTCAATTGCACAGCTAGATAAGAGTTTGATGATGTCTCAAACCTCATGTACTTTGGCAGTTTGAGGTTTATTCAAGATTGTATCAATAAATACCCCGTAGTTCATAAAGCTAAGAAAAACAAATTGTCAATACCTTGTGTTTTCTCTTAACACAAATCTCGGATGAGGTAGTTAGCCTATTCAAGGAGTCATTACGGGTAATATAAGCCCCGGGAAAGGCAAGACTACTCGAACCTCCAGGATGTGCTTTCGAAGGAACCGCCGACCTTACGTTCTCTGAACTTTTAGTGACTAGTCGCAAAGGCGGTCAATAGGAGACCGAACACGAAGAAGGGTTGAGCACTAGCCTACACATTGCAGAAGATGGATCAGAAGGAGCTCTTTATAAGAAATAAAAATATTCACAACAAACTCGCACTAATGAATCATAGCGTGGAATACATATTGAAAGTAGTTACCTGGTACTTGACATCATACTTCACAGGATCCACTAATAAGTACTTGAACTGCATTACAAACCCAACATTAGTTTCATATTTAATAAAATCCTCAGAATCTGTCCAAATTTAATCCAGGTAAGACACTATTCAAACTTAAATGGAACCATAAATCTGCTTCTGTAACTAACTAACGATGCATTTCACCGTCATTGCCAAAAATAAAATCTTAAAGAGCATTCTCAAATCAACTTCTACAAGTCTATGCAGACACAAGTGACAACCAGCTCTCAGGCCAGGTTAACCACTTGAACGGTTGACATGTGGGATCAGCAGACGTTACCTGCAAAATTATTTGAGGAATAATTAGGGCAAGAAGCCCCAAACCGAAGTATGTCTTCCCTTCATAGAAGATGTATCCTGCAACCCTTGCCAAATTAGTTTACATATTTTATAAAATAATTGGATGAACACCATCACTAACAGATAAATTCATTCTACATGTCACAATTTGTCTAAAAAGGTAATACATAAACAGTGAGCAACTATAACAATTAAACTGGGATTTCCGTTCTGGGACTGACATAACAATGGCATTGAGTGAATATGAAAACATGAGAACATGAAAAGAATCTAGATTACGTTTGCTGATCATTTGACTGCCTCCTATGCGTGGTATCAAACCATTCTGCAATCTTGGGACTCACCCGCAACTGCTAGTTGTGTCACATCGATGGAGGCGGCACAAATATACTTCGCTGTGTCGATACCAAACGCTACAGGTAATGACTGCTCCAACAACTCAATCAGTACAGATATTAAAAAACCAATGGGGTCTAATGACAGAGGTTAAGCTAGTTTCACCGTCTATATCCTGTAACTGTGTAACAATACAACACGTAATTCTGAAATCCTGATTTCCCACCAGTAATAATGAGTACATAACAACGGGTAATGAATTTTTGTGCAACAAGGATAATCAATTTACATTCACACCTGCAAACCCATCTGCCGATCTCCTTCGATACTTTTGAAGTCGTTGACTATAGCGATTCCTAACTGCAAAAATATAACCAAGATTCTTCAATCTGCTTGAACAATACACCATGGGTCGATAATTAAGGTGTTTCAAATCAAAAAATAAGGAGCTCGTTATGCTTTGTTATAATAGTGGACGGATTGAAAAGTTACCCCCGCAGTGCTATACAGAAGAGTGAGAATTACGATATCCCATGATAATGTGCCAAATAATGCTTGTCCAGCCCACCTGCAGAACAGTATGTCACATACACCATTAACACGGCAACAAAATTCAGTTCTCATAAACTATAGAGTATGGGCTGCAGATTTCGGATGATCTAATCAATGAAGTTTAACCAAGTAGCAAACTAGTAAGATATTTCACTTCAGCTTGACCAGCTCATACACTCCAGATTCACTCTTCAGGATAAAGATGAAGTGAAGAACTTCACCAGCGAAAGGTCAAAAATGTAGACAGTAAGCTTATTCTAAAACCGCTATATACTCATGATTGTCAAGATCATGAAGATAAAATCCGGCAGGGGAGGAGGCGAGGTTGGCACTTGGCAGTCTATTGATGGCCTAATTATAGTACTCCGTATAATACAGAATTAGCTGACTCACCAAGGTAGAGAAATGTAACTCGAGCCCAGGGCGTAGTTGCCAATCCATCCACTTTGTTTAAGCTGCGCACCAACAAACAAAGACATCAACATTTGGACAAGATATTTTTCCGTGAAGACTATCTCGTGTCGGGTTCACAGGGTCAGAGGAATAGAGGATAAAATCCCCCGATTATTAGGAAATCGCTTGGTCAAGATGCGAACAAAGGAAGGTCAGCAAAGAGCGCGCACAGAAAACGATGAACAAGTAGAGATACCTTCAAAGGTGGGGCCGAATAAATATACGACAAGAGTGAGCCTCCGATTGCTGTACTTAGAATTATTGGAAAATCGTGTCCTGCCTGCATCACCACCCATGATCAAGGACTCGACCAAAAAAATCTGTACTTCAATAGTCAAAATAATATATGCAGGCCTTCTAGCATCAGTTTAATATTTTCAGTTACGACCCCGCTGAAAATTATAAAAGAGAAGCAATGAATTCTTCAGAACGCAATCAGATTAATGAATGCCAGTAAAAAGCCAGCCGGGGTATAATAAATCCACAGAAGAGAACAAAGTCAAAACAAGAGGCACTACATACCCATTTATCCAAACCATATGCAACGCCTAATCCTCCAAGCAGAAGTATCCAAATCTGAGCTATGACCTGCAAAGACCAACACCGTGTTAGATCAAAACCAAATCATGTACAAAAAGCGAGGCAAAAATATATGTGAGGATTTTAACCTACTTCAGGTTCTGAGATTGCTCCAGAGGGAATGGGCCGATAAGGCTCATTGATCGCATCAATCTCCCTGTCGTACCAATCATTGATTGTCTGGTAAGAACATGTTCAAGTGTAAGAGTCAGACAATTAATCCCATTCAATGATGATGCAAACGACTTCAGAAACGCTGTACAAAGAAATTAATCCCGAGTTGTCATGCAGCAACTAGAGAAATCAAATAACCAAACACAGCATACCTGAGTGTATCCTGTAAGCAGAGGTCCAGACATTAACATGCATGTCAAAGACTTAGCCACATCCTCTGGTGTCCATTCAAAATTGCCTACATTTCAAGCCATAGAAATGACAAAAGCGTTATAAGATATGTGAATACAGTGGAACACCACCAATCTCTTCATTGCAAATACTTCATTGCCTTGGTTATGACTGTGTAAAAGTACCTGAAGCAGCAGCACCACACAACACGCCCCAGATTAGAGGGGCCCAAGTCACAGGCTTCGTGAGCTGCAACCGAATCTTCCACTTATTCTGCATCCATACAAAGTTATCAAGTCTCTTAAAAGATTAAAAACAATGCCCCACCTGTGCTTACCAAGTAACGCAACGTTTGGCAATGTCACAAATCCGAAACAGTGAGAGGTGAAAAAGAAAGTAATACACCATAAGAAATCCATCCTCAACCCCTACCGTCTCAGCTGAAGCTCCCTTAATACCAAGCATCTGGTTCATGGCCGATCCAGCTGCATTTGGAGCCACATCTGCTATCGTTGCTTTGTTGACTGCAATCAGACACAACACCAGCTTCATAAACTTCTATCTACTCGAGCCAAGCGTCAACAATACACGTCACATGAATGGCTAAAAATGGAAAAATCACAACCTATGCTTAATTCTAGGCGGTCATATTCGTGAAAATGGCGTGTTTCAAACTCCAAAGCTGTGACCTTCATGTGTACAGAGTACTAAAAACAGGACTGCTATAGATCTCAGATTACAGACGAGCGCCTGGAAAAATTTTCAATTTCTTGAAATTTCACACTTAAACGAATATGACGATCTAAGATAAACTCCTTGCAACTTAAAGATTATCAGGTTCAACTTCAAATCCGCGAGGCAAGGAGAAAAAATCCTGCAGTCTAATGCAATTCCAGTCACGTTGGAATTCGAAGCAATGTGCTCCGATGGTTACCTTCTTCGATATCTTTCCCAGTTGCCCTGATTCTGAGGGGTCCTGTAAACAGAAATTCCAAATTTACTTCAATTTCCTCAAAGAATAAGAAAATGTTTAGTAAAACCCTTACAAATCTAACCTGGAAATTTGAATTAACAAATGTAAACCAAAGCGTAAAATGCCAGGAGATCTCAATTACGGAATGGTGAGACTCCAGAATGCTAGCTTCACAGAATCTCAACTGCACTGATTCAGTGAAGCGCTCGAGACACATCCATGCCAAGAACTCGATAATAAGCTACATTACGCTCGTCAAGAACAGACGTGAACATTGGATAAAACATGAAACGAAGAAAAAATAACCTAGTACACAAGAGGAATGGCCAGATATTTCCACTATGATATTCCAATGGTGAGTAGCCAGAATACTAGCTTCCCAGAATCTTAGACACTGCCTCAGACACGGAATGCCGTAAACAAATTGAGACGCATCAATGCCAAGAACTTGCCGATAAGCCAAATTACACTTCTAAAATTGACCTAAACTTTAGAAGCGCGACTTCCTAAAGAGAGAAGAACTCGATAATAAGCTACATTACGCTCGTCAAAGAAATAGACGTACGTGAACATTGGATAAAACAAGAAACGAAGAAAAAAATAACCTGCACAAGGGAATGGACAGACATTTCCACTACGTTATTCCAATGCTGAGAATCCAGAATACTAGCTTCCCAGAATCTTAGACACTACCTCAGAAACGGAATGCCGTTAACAAATTGAGATGCATCAAAGCCAAGAACTTGACGATAAGTTAAGCCAAATTACACTCCTCAAATCCTACATTTGACCTAAACTTTAGAAGCGCGACTTCCTAAAGAGAGAAGAACATACCTGCACGAGAAAGACGTCCTGCAGAATGCAATGACAATGGCATGAAATCCCGGACTGCGACCGAGGCAGATGAGAACGACTTGACGGAGCTGCTGCGGTTGAACGGAGACGACACCAAGCTCAGTTTAGCATAAGCTTGGGCCGTGGAGGCCACCATTGTTGCGATCGCCATGGTCAACTACTAGAGATGCGAGACTACTATGGCGTGGCTATGGCGGAGCGAGCTCGGTTTTGCAGCAACAGACAGCGTCGTCTCGTCAAGCAACAGGGTCCAGTTTCCCAAGGTCCAGTTTTCCAAGGTCCCGCATCCGGAACAGGAAGATGAGCAGCATTGGGTTGAGAACCTGGGATGCCCGGATACTCTCCGGGTTTTATGATCTTATCCTCTCGCGGAATTGGTCGCTGA
Source organism: Neckera pumila (assembly GCA_963969595.1). NCBI lineage: Eukaryota > Viridiplantae > Streptophyta > Bryopsida > Hypnales > Neckeraceae > Neckera > Neckera pumila. The sequence goes on along the minus strand of OZ018408.1, from coordinate 47,463,929 downwards.
AGATGGAGTCCCATTGGCGCCGGTCCATATTTAAAGCCTATACACCTCATCAATGACAGTAATAGATGTTTCAAGGAGTATGTCACTCATTCCTAGATAGGAGATACATTTAGAACCTGGTCAAATTAATGACCTTACTAGAATAGTATTTTGCAAGGGCAAACTAGTTTCTAAATTTTTTACCTTGAGGAAAATATAGGAATTTATTCTTTATCATCAATGACTAATTTTGAAAAAATTCGAATTAATATTTGGGAATCAAAGATTGTGAACTAACTAAAAATGCTCAAGAATCACAAAATTATCCTATATTGCAAAACTAAAGGTAGACAATAGTATATTTTTATTTGATATGATAAAAAAATTTGGATTTTGATGTGCCTTTGAATTAAGGCCTAGAGTGGATCTAAACATTTTAGTGGATTGGAATGAATTTGTCAAAAATTCTCATAATAATTTCCCGTTTATTAATTCAAAATTTACTTGCACTTAGTAGGATATATAATGCGCACTTGTCAATATTAACACAATTTGAAGTTTATTTGGAAAAAAAAATAGAGAATTTGAGGAGGAGTTGGAAATTGCATTAGTAGGGGATATAATACATAGTTGTTGAAATTAGAGAATGTTCAATAATTAGCATGTTTATTACACAATATATTGATACCACACAAACTTGTTGTTTTCAATCATAAAATTAACATTTAAAATTTTCAAATTAAACCTTTAAAGGACAATTTAGTTCCCCATAGAATAGCCTTGTGAGAATGACATCAAGAATTCTGGATCTAAAGGACAATAAGACATTGGGAGATCCAAAGAAAATCTTTGGTTAAATTTTGCAAATAGAATGGCAAATTAAAGCCAAGGTCTATAAATAGTTTTAAAATTCCCATTATTCTTGACAGTATGTTATTTCTCTCTAAACAAAATCTTATAATAAGTGACTCTTGAGATGTATAGAAGAAAGCCACAAGGCAAAATTTATGTATGTGGGCTAGGGTCGTTGCAAGAATACCGTCCAATTTTGTTCCATTTTGGCTTGCTTTCGGCCAGTACTTCAATACTCATGAGCTTTTGCATATGAACTTTAAAAAATATATATAAAATAAGGACAATTAGTACAAGACTAAAATTAGCGTATCTTGAAAATTTCAGATCTAAAAAAAATCTATGTCAAAATTTGTTCACAAAAAAGAGTGAGCTAAAATTTTGAAGAAAATATATACTTTGATGTTTTAATTTGTAAGAAATAGAAAAAACAATTTTCAAAGAAAGTAAAAATAGACCATTTGGAAAAACTTCATGGTAAAGAGATTTGACCAAAAAATTAATCTTAAAGTCATCAAAAATGTTCAGAATTGCGCGAGCAAGAGAGCCTTCTTTGCATAGACGTAGACAACACAAAATAAAATGTTTTTAAATGCCCCTTGGTAGAAACATGAGTTCCTACTATGCAAATAGACCATAGAAATTTCAGCTCTAAATCATTAAATTGGGGTACTCCTTTTTACTCAAAACTCCGAAATTGCAAAATGTGACAAATTAGCTAAATTTCAATTTAAATATAAAATAATTTTTTAAAATTTCTGAAAAATATGAGATATGATTAGCCTCAAGACTGACATCTCCAATAAAAAATTCAACTTCATGCAAGTTATGCTTCAAAAGTTATTGCAAAAAGAAGCTTCCACAAACTCCTTGTGACAATTCAACAAGACTGGTGTTTCTTGCAATGACCTGCTACAAAAGAAACAATCAAGGCATCCTATGATTAGCCTTACTATTCACAAATTTCAAGTTTTCTAAATAACTAATAGCATTAGATTAATTCCCCATGCGAAGGGAAAGATACCAAGCCCACCAAATAATGCATTAGATGTTATTTGGGGGTAGAAAAGGGTTGTTTCAGGTTTGTTCCCCAATCTGTTCCCAATGCATGGAAGGAACATTAGGCTGCTATCAGAACCTTAATTACCAAAAAAAAATTGCTTCTGAAATCAAAAAAAAAATTTAAGAAAAAAAAAGTGATGTGGCCAAGTCACACTGCTGCGCTGTGCTTCTATAGCAGCAGTGCAGCTCATTCCTTGCAATCAAAAACCTGCAGCCCTTTGGGAGGGCCAAATCCCCTCTAATAGTTCTATTTGGTAAACAAGCAAGAGTTTTGAATGTTCCTAAGGAACAATCTCCACAGGGCTAGAAAAGTTCATTGAAGATTAATCTCTAAAGATCCAATCAACTACTTTATAATTGTTGTACAATTTTGAGCAATATTTTCAAATAAATAAAAACTCTCAAAATTTTATATTTTGTGTGCAAATAGATTGGATTGTCTTTCTATTTAAGCCCTAAACACGCTTTGGCAACTTCAAGCGCCTTGCTCCCTATTTGGAATTCAACCGTTAAAGTGATTTCTTTTGTGTATATACATATATATATGCACATATATAAGCTTAATACTAAAATGAAGTTAATAAAGTGTAGTTTTTATTCTAATTTGAAAGTTTGAAAAATTTCTCAAATTTTTATTTTTTATTATTTGAACTTTGGACCTATGATTATAGTCTCTTGATGTGTTGTTTAGAGAAAACATGATAAATATGTTTACTCCATGATATTATATACTATTATATCTTTCATAGAGAAATTTTCAGATCTTTTGAGATTTTTTTCATTTTTTCCTTGTATAATTCACAATAATTTCAATTTTCACAAAAAATCTGAAAATTTCATGACTTGTGGAAGAAACGTGTTTTTCTTTTAATAAATAATTATAAAAGTATAAAATATAATTAGTCAAAAAATTGGATAATACAGAGTGGAAAATTGGAAAGATTTTGACTTTTAATTCCATAGTCATAGGCCAATCTTTTACCCCTAAAGGACCAAGGCCATTTTTTTGCCAAAAAACACTCAAAACTGCCATTTCTATAGCAAAGAGTAAAAAAGTGGAAAATTGTCTTTTTTCCACATCTAACCTAAGGATCTTATACCTAACTAGTATGACAATGTGTGAAAAAAATTTAGAATTTCTTACCGCACAAATTGCAAGATGTCTGCGTTTAAAGTGAAAAAATTAATTTTTTCAACACATTGTGGGACTAGAATTTTTGACTTTGAACTTTTTTAACTTTAAATTTTTGCACTACAGAGTTTTGAGCTTTATATTTTTACACTGGAGAATTGAATTGAGGGTCTAGCAAAAAAAATCAAACAAAAAAAGCTTAATTTTTATTATTAAAAAAATTATTAAATAGAAACAGGTACGAGATAGAAGGAAAATCTAAAATATTAACATCTTTTATATGGAATTAAAATGCACTAAACCCAATGGTGAGATTGTTTTAGTAAAAAAAACAAACCATGTGAATTTTTGTTTTTGGAAAAAATTGTAAAAATTGCATTCAGAAATAAATCCTATAAGTTATTTTTTTAGGAAGATGCTCTAAGTGCCCAAAAAATTAGATTGTCTATAACTTTCTCATACCAAATCCAAATGGAATGAATCAAAGCTTTCCACATAGCCAAAAACATAATCTATGGGGGAAAAATTTTCAATTTTTATTCTTAAAAGTTTTGCAAAATTATTTTTGATGCCCCCTCTCCCCTATTTTAAGCTTATTTGGGCATAACTTTTGTTCCTAGGCACCGATTGAAAAAAAACTATATTCCCACAAAGCTTATCAATTTTTCAAACTTCCAAAAAAGTTTCAAAAAATCAGGACAAAATTTCAACCCGTAGGTACGTGCCCAAAATCACAAATGTCCGCCAAACCGACAATGGTCCTTTAGGGGTTAAGGTTGAAGATTTCTTCAATTCTTAACTTTGAAAATTCACAAGAATTCACAAAATTACACAAATTTCCAAAAAAATCCAATATTTATTTTTACACAAATTCTCAAAAAAAACAATATTTATCTTTGAAGATTCATGGTTTTCAGAGTTAAAAATAACTTCCAACTGTAGTCAATAAGTGAAATAGAACTTCCCATTGTGTCCGGATACTTTTTTCCTTGGTACAAACCAATGTGAACACCTGAGCCGTTCTAAGGGCTCCACAACTACAGTAGTGCAAGCTTTAAGGATGAATGAATACACCATTTGGAATTAACTTATGTCCATTATCCCCAAAGTAGACTTTTTTGCAGTTTCAATGCCCTCGTGAGTAACGCTTCGGAGATAGTCTAATTTTGAATTTAAGGTACACTGTACACAGAAGTTGCAAGGAAGTGATCGTCCGGAAGCCAAAAGAAGCCGGTATGGGAAAAAGAAAAAGCATGTGCATTGAATTATGAACAAACAGCAGAGTTGTAAAGGATGCTTTTTCAGCTAAAAAATAGTGGCGCCACCTCGGTCCCCAGTGAAAAAAATAAACAAATGGATGTGTTTCCAAGTCCTCTAAGTAACTTAAAACTAAAAACCTGAAGGATGTGTTTTTCTGCCCATACTACTACACTGCAGCTGCTGTTTTCAACTATCCAGCCCTTGTCTGTCTGTGGCATCAATCACAAGAATGAGCACGCCTCCTGACCCCTGCTCCTACTTTCACTAAATGATGTGGGAACTACACACTCAGATGGGTAAATCCGGGGGTGCTTATAATCATCACTCCAACTGAGAGAGAATGAGTCCAACTCTCACATCTACTAACAGTATAAAAATTTCTAAAATCTGGGAGAGAAAAGCCACCCAATAAAAAAAAAAGTAATAATAGTACCTGTACTTATGATGCACACTCACAAGACCTGAGATATAAGACCTCCATAGCCGTCGGGGAAGAGCTAGTGTTGCTCCACAAACACTGTCCGGTAGTAAGTAACACACACACACACTCCCAGTCTGCCAATGTCAAGGATGAGAAGAAGAACACTGAAAAAAAGGTCGTCAGTAGGTCATGCTGTAGAGCTTGAAACTGGGGTTGTTGGGCCCCTCGAGAATGACGGTGTCATCCTCCCTATGTACATACACAGAGTTTTCCTTGGCCAGCTTCTGAATCTCCATGGGAAGCTCAGGTTTGAGCCCCGTGCAGCCCACGAGGTTGAGCACTTGCAGGGCCGGGAGGCTGCCGATTTCCGGGGGTAACCGGTTGAGCCGGGTACAGCAGTTGAGAGAAAGCCGTTGCAGGCTGCTGAGGTTGCCGATTTCCGCAGGCAAGTGAGCCAGCTGCTTCATGTAATCAAGCTCCAGAGACTGCAGGTTGTTGAGATCAAAGAGCTCATCTGGAAGCCGGGCCAAAGTGGTGCATGAGTTCAGCACCAGCTTTTGCAGAGACACCATGCCGCCGATTTCTGAGGGAAGCTCCTTGATGCCTGTGCATGAGCCCAAGTTCAACCTCAGGAGAGAAGAGAGCTGACCGATCTCCCGAGGCAGTCTCTCCAGCCGGACGCAACCTGTAAGGGAGAGTTCTTCAAGGGACCGAAGCCTGCCAACGTCGGATGGCAGGGAGGTGATCCCGGACTGGCCCAGGTAGAGATGTGTCAAGTTCTTGAGGTTTCCAATCTCGGCAGGTAGTCTCACCAGACACTTGCACAGAACGAGGTTGAGCTTCAGAAGCGTCTGGATTTTGCCAATCTCCGTCGGGAGGGTGGCGATGTTGGTGCAGCCGGAGAGGTCCAACTCTCGAATGCTGGCCAGCTGACCAATTGCCTTGTGCAGGTGCCGGATGCTCAAGCAATTCTCCAGCCTGAACTTCCGCAAGTTTCGCAACTCAGCAAACTCGGCTGTCAGGTCGTGCAGCTTGTTGCACCCGATCAGGTGAAGCTCCAGTAGCCCAGTCAGTTGGAGGATGTGCTCGTGCAGCACGTCCATGTTGTTGCACCCAATGAGTGTGAGATCTTTCAGCTGTGACGGGAACTGCAACAGAAAGGGCCACGTGCATTTTCAAGGACACGACGTACCAGAAGAAGAGTCAAGTTTAAACACTTGAAAGCAGTGAAACAGAAAAAGGAAACAGGTTCAAATGAGTAAATCACCTTGTTCTCATCATTGCTAGTTCTGCCTACTTTTAAGAGAGACTCTCAAAACAAGATTTAAAAAGGCATACCTTGATGGTGAGATCAATTTCTGCAGCCCGAAGAATGCACATTTCCAGTCTCTTTAGCCTCTCCATTTGAAACGGGATTCGCACGTCAGGAGCAACTTTGCTGCGGCCCCAATACAAGAACTGGAGCTGGTTGAGGGGCTTCGTGCAGTAGCCTTTCACACCTGTGTCGTGTAGTATTAAAATCCTAGCGCCTTGCATTTTCTCCAGCATGGTTCCTTGCAGTGGCTCTTTACAGCTGATCAACGACATCCCTTGCAGAGCGCTCAATTCCTGCATTCCAAGACATTAAATCCAAAAAAATAAGTAAAAACATGACGCTTCCTATAAGAAATTCACCTGAAGCCAGAATCTCACAAAGTCCACTTCATGGCTGATCAAGGCCACCAAAGTCTAAGCAAGCAACTTTCACTAATCCACTAATCAGAGGTAACAGAATCAACAATTTTAAGTTAAAAGCCACTAACCATTCCAGGACCATCCATTTTGAGCCTCTCCGGCAAGTGGGCCTGATCCTCTGAGCAGACACGATTCCCAGCTGCACGCCTGCATGCAATAGCATACAGGAGCTCGTGCATTATGACCATCTCCGATTTCCACGGCCTATCAGAATACCGTGTGTAAAGTGAAATGCCACTGGTGCCCTCCGCATCCTTCAGCTTGGCACTGACCATGGCTTGGTCTACGAGAGTGTCTAACTGTGGTGTCCCAACCACCCGCTCTACTGTGCGCCAATCCCACCCTCGTAGAAAGGCTGCGATATCCAGGAAAGCCTCCTTTTGGGCTGGTCCTAACTTTTCGTAAATGACCTTCATGAAAAGAGGAAAAATCAAAAGCGACTCGTTAGACGGCAATGCAACCCAAAGCGCGACCTAAGAAAACAACTAGAAAACATTTTCACGTTTCTGATTAGCACGGGAACATGTTTGCAGACATGGAAAGAATAGAGTGCAACCCACCAGCAACTTGGCAAACATCTGATCTTCAGATGTATCCATCTCCTCTGCCACTTGCTTCATCCGCTTCCCGATAGCCAACCAATTCTCTTCACTCCGGTTGGCAGGATTCGAGAAGTAGGACCCAACCACCTTCAATGCCATGGGAAGACCCTCACACAGAGGCAGGAAATGGTTCGCAAGGTCACCATACTTTGAGAAAATGCCATTGATGGAATAGAGAGTATTCACAGGCTCAGAAGCAGCATGGGAGATAAAAAGAGCCTTGGCTTGCTGTGGAGCTAAGCAAGGCAGCTTGTAAGGCAGGTACTGGTAGTTCGGCATTGCAGGGCGACACAGCTGGTCCACCTTGCTAAGAATGGCCACAGATGGGCAGGTGATGATCACACAGCTATTCGCCGGTAGAAACTTCCCTAGACTGTGAGGGAAAAACTCACCCACCAGGCGTACATCGTATAAATTATCAATAGCAATTCTTGCCACCTTGTTGTTCTCTTTCAGCTTCCGAAGCTGAGCTAGCAGAGCACTGCGTCCCTGTGCAACACTGGTGATTTCCTTTTTCCCACCCCCGAGCTGCTCAAGGAGGGAGCTTTGTAGCTTTTTCAGGTCTTCCCCAACTTCAATGTAAGCAAACAAACGCTTCTCCTCTTTCTCAACCTTCGCCACAATCTCATTCAAAAGCGTGGTCTTCCCCAATCCAGCCTGGCCGTGGATACCAACAAGAGAGATTCCTTTGTTTTTCACAAAGTCACACACGGTTGCAACATGCTGCTCCAAGCCCACACTGGCAGTCCATTGCTCAGGTCCGGAGCGTTTGGTGCTGGAGCCTCCGTCAGTCACCGGCTGCGAAACACGGTTCCCCACTGCAGCCAATGTGGCAAATGTGATGTTCTTTTGCAAGCTCTTCAGCTCCGCAATCGAGTTCTCGATCTGCTCCTTCACGGGCACCACTGAATTCTTTGAAACAAAACACAAACACCTGCCAAAAACCCAAAATTTTCAGTCACAAAGGTTTAAAGCTGGTCAAAATAGTAGGCTACAATCAATCCTCTTACTCAACACCTGGCTTCCCAACTATTCTAAAATGGCGGAGTTCGAACGAGAGATAAGTGAGCTCAGCTAATGATAGAGTGGCCAGCGTGCAGGATATTGCAGAATGACATTTTAGGGTCACAAAGGTTTAAAGCTGGTCAAAATAGTAGGCTACGATCAATCCTCTTACTCAACACCTGGCTTCCCAACTATTCTAAAATGGCGCAGTTCGAACGAGAGACAAGTGAGCTCAGCTAATGATAGAGCGGCCAGCGTGCAGGATATTGCAGAAAGACATTTTAGGGTCACAAAGGTTTAAAGCTGGTCAAAATAGTAGGCTACGATCAATCCTCTTACTCAACACCTGGCTTCCCAACTATTCTAAAATGGCGCAGTTCGAACGAGAGACAAGTGAGCTCAGCTAATGATAGAGCGACCAGCGTGCAGGATATTGCAGAATGACATTTTAGGGAAGTTCTTAAGAAACAGAGTGTAGCGAGCAATAGAGTGAAGAGAGCTGCTCAGGAGACACCGATTGTTTATCTTACAGAGAGAATGTACCAATGGTACACATTCCAGGAGGGGTGGGGGGGTCAGCAGCACTACTCCCTCCTGCTATACACACATGCCTTTGCTACTTCCAGTTTGCGCTTTATTCCTTATTCCGTATCATGACTACCGGTACCAATTGTAGGCTGTCATATGATTCTCCCATTGAATTCTGAGATCTAGGTTGAAAGGCTAACCCGCGGTTCTTCTTCTTCAAAAGTCGAACTGCAGCACAGCAGTAAAGAAGCGTTCCTGCAGCAATCTTGTACATATCATTGTCCACTTCCAGGCACAGCTTGAGCTCATCCAGTTGATCAATAATGAAGTCCGTCTCCGACCGAAGGCTGGACCATCTCTCCCCTGCAGAAGTTTTCGCCTCCGTTTGGCAATGATAACTCAAATAGCCCGCAAGCGTAAACGCTAACCCGAACCAGCTCATGTACCCCGTTTCCTTGAGAATGTCCCAGTGCAGATTCTCGAATACGGTAGCATGGTCCTTGAACGACGACTCGGACACCTGCAATCAAGAAGACGAGTGATGCTCCAATAATAATGTCCGAAAATCCCCACTAGAAAATAACACTCCTCAGCCAACAATTGGACACATCCAAAACAATCTTTATTTTTACCCTTCTCTAAAATGAGATTCTAGCATACATACACACTTCCCACACTTTCAATGCCTGTAGCACATTTGTCCTACATTCAAATATCCATATATCGCAGTGGAAAAGTTGGGACCCAAGGTGGTAAGATTAGGGAGGTTTCAGTTTTCACAGGAATCAAAAATGCAAAAAGTAAGTAGCGAAGGCATGTGCATGCAGTGTTGCTCAGGAGCTAGTACCCACCCCCGCAATGTAAACCACGGGTATATTCGATACTGTGCAGCACAACTGGCTATAATGCATGTCACTCCCACGACATTGCGTAGAGAAAAGGGGACATATTTGGGGCCAAAAGAGGGAAGAGTGCTGTTAAGATGACAATCAAAAAATAACGGGAGAATCCCTACTAATACTCTCCAGCCAACAATTGAGACGTCTTGATAACGATTAGGAGGAAAAATGCACAACTTCAGGAATGAGCAACCCAGGTACATTTCTATCCCACAGAACATACACACGGCGTTTCCTGTGCACCACTTCAGCCCAAAGAAACGTCAACAATCCAGCAACGACGGACACATTTCAAGGGGGCTATGGCGGGCGGACCTTCTTGTATAGCTCTTGCAGCCTTGGCTCGGAGGACCGGAGTACTTGCTCGATCTGTCGCAGCTCGTCAGCGGTGATGTCGGCGTTCACATACTCCGGATCGCCATCGCCGTTCTCGTGCTTGGGCGAGCCGACACCCTTTCCGGGCGTGGAGCTGCTGAAGTCCAGCTTCATGTTATTGTTCTTGCCGACGCTGCGGGGACTCTTCCCCACACTCCGCGGGCTAACGGCATCGCGTCCGCTGTCCACAGATCTGCCGCCCGAAGGAGGCGTCACGTCCAGAGCCGACAGCTGCTTGCGAGTCTTGGAAGAGCGCGGCGTGTCCGGCACGAACATTTCGTCTTCCGACGTCTTCTTCCCCATTCCAACACCCCGCCTCACGCTCTCTCACTCTCTCTTTCTCTCTCTGTTTTGCTAAGACGTTTCTACTCGCCTCCCTTGGCCGCGCCCTCTCAGCTCAACATACCTACATTCTTGCCATAGCGCACAGAGCGTCGTCGCGCAACACTGCATCCAACTCACTCGAACTGCACGCACACCCCAATTCCTACGCCTAGTGCGAAAGGTGGAAACAATCTCCACAAGATCCGTTGCGACCACCTCCCTCCCACCTGTGTGACCCAAATTCCAATGTGGCGGGCAGGCAAACCTCCTCAATCAGGGAGCCTCCCAACAGAGAACCTCGCCAAGGTCCGTTGGGTAGAATCTCTCCGAGAATACGGTAATCCTAATACGATGCAACCCCAGGAGAGTGAAGACACGACGGAGGCAGGGGTAGGGGGGGAAGACAGAGGGAAAGGGAGAGACGGGCATGCGAAGGCAGGCAAGAGAGACAGGGGACAGGCGGGCGGGGGGAAGGGGGAGTGGAGGGGGGCGGGAGCGCAAAACGAGGCGCGGCACAGTGCGCGAAGACGACGCAGCTGCAGGGACGGAAGTGAGGACAATAGCCAGCTGATGAAGAAAAGAGAGAGCGAGAGAGAAAAAAAAAAAAGCTACAGCTACTACCGCTGGCACAACAAGAACGATCAGTAGCAGCTACTACTAATGATCATGATCATCATCATCGTCGTCGTCGTCTTCGACACTACACCAATACAGTAAGTAAAGGGCGAAGCGAAGCGAAAAGACGGACGCAAAAGAGCAGGTGGGGTGATGACAAAATGGTGGGTCCTGGAAGAAAATCCCACAACGGCGCGCATCAGCTCCCTGGTGCGCCAAAAACAGCAAAATCCTCGCAAATCGTCACAAATCGTCGCTCACATCCACTGAGCACCAGTTCTCACTACACCCACCTGAAAATCCGTCCCTCTCACTCTCTCTCTCTCTATCTCTCTTCCCTTCAATTCCTCTCTTCTCTCGCTCTCTCTCTTCTCATGAAGCTGACGGACTGACCTCCACGGCAAATGCGTCTCTCTTGATGGATTTTACTGCGATAAAACCTCGAAATGATCAGGCTTCTTTCTCTATCACCAGTGAAAGAAATTCCGGCTCAATTCGAGGGAAAAGCTCGACCCTGAGTCCGGCATCTTCTTGTGTCTGCAGTGGGTTGTGAGGGAGATCAGTAATTGCAGCGCAGCCTTATTGTACGCAATTGATGGTGCCATGGCGATGGACGGCATGCAAGCGGAGAGATTTGCTCTCCTGCAAACCGGGGGAGCCTGGGACCAGAGGATCATCGCCTACTTTTACAGTGAGCCTGGCTGCGAGGCCTGCGTTTTTCATCCATCCGAGGGGATGAGTCTCATCCATGGGTCGTGTGATTCGAGTGATTACTGGCGGTTTGGTGATTTACTGGCGCGGTTCGGTAAATCTGCTCAATGCAAGGACGACTGTACTACTGCTATTGTAGGGACTAGGGGTTCCTAAAACCGTCACTGGGGGGACGAAATCTGAGACCATGAAGATTTGGATATTAAACAGCAGTTTTATTGGTCGCCGAATTTTAAATCTTTATTAGTGTATCTAACCAAAGTCGTCTTTAATGAATTCGAATTTACTTTTTTCCATTTCATAAGTAGAGGATACTCAAAGTTTGATGAAGTTAGAATAATTGTGTGTGAGGGTCAAATTTGGAATAAATTAAGTCATTTTTGTACAAAATTAGAACTCCTTCTATCCCATCCAAAAAGCTTCTCCAGGAGGGATTAACAGTATTTTTAGTCTTTATGCCAGTGATACATGCATTCAAAAATCATCAACCCATTCCTTAGATCTATGCAAAATCTCTAGCTAAAGCATTGTCATATAGACACTCAAAATCCATGCAAAAAGTATCATATTTGAACATAGTTTGTAAATGCTGCCAACTCCGTCATTTTTGACGATTCAAAGGTCTATGGCAACAATGGGATTCTAAAGACATTTGTCCCAATCTAAATACCCAAAAGAAGGAAACCAAATGCACTTCATAAATAAATCTTCATAGGGACAAAGTGGTCACGAAATCTATCATCAACACTATTGTCTAAGAGCATCGCCACAACAACTCGCCAAACTAGCCCGGCCAAGCAAATCAATAGAGGACCTTTACTGTTAGCTTTGTGTCAGAGGTTCTTTACCATTGATTTGCTTGGCCGGGTTAGTTTGGCGAGTTGCTGTTGGGCTACTCTAGAGAAGCACATCAAGTACAAGATGCCTTACATGGGCAAGGGCAAGTTTTCTAGGAGAGAAATGTTTCCTAATCTCTTGACTTGCCTCTACGAGATTGTTCAACACGTCCAATGTTTCTTCAATGGTCAAAATCATAAAATAGAGCTTTTCAATGGGACAAGAATTGTGCTTGATTTGGAGTTTTTAGTGGAACAGTAAGAGTACATTTCACCTTGTCTAATGATATAAGATAATGTAAGCTTTTCAAAATCCAATGTGAAAAGTTCATTTTGGTACCTCTCTGCTGAATTTCACCCTCGTGTACAATAATTTATTTGGCCTTTGTAATGGTGAGAATTATAAGTGTCTTTATTTTAAAATAGGATCTTTTATTATGTCCTTGTTTTAATCTTTTAATGTTCAAATCATTTAGGGGATCTTTTCTCATTTTTGTTTATATTAATTATACCAATTTCATTAAATTGATCACAAAGAAAGGTCATCTTTTAGAGATGCAAGTATTGCTTGGAAGATGTTTGGACAAAATAGTGGCCTACAATACTTTGTTCATCTTCAAAATGTTGATGTGAAAGCTCTAAGGGGTTCATTCCTCTTTTTTGAAGTCTATATTGTGAATTATAAATAAAGTATGTGTGAATGATGTTTTGTCTAAATCACTTTTCATTCATCCCAAGTAGTAATTGAATCTAAAGAGTCAACCTTTTTTAATAGGCAATTTGATGAAGTTCAAGTATGTAAAACATTTACTCAAAGATACATTAAATAAAATTAAGCAAAAATTCAAGGGTCTTAAGATTAAACAATTAAACCCTATGATTTTTAATTAGAACCTGTGAGATTCAGTTATAGAAAAAAAATTCAAAAAAAATTCTTCCACCAATTACAACATTTATTTTAGATATTATAATAGCAAGTAGGCATGTATCCTTTTAGAATAATTTAAATACTCTAATTTTTAACCATAGATTTATCTAGGTTAAGCTCTTAAAAGATAAACTAAACATGTACATTCTTTCAAAGCTAAAGTTTTTAAAGTGTGTATGTGTATTTTGTTTGAACTAAAAGGTATTTGTAAAGAAAAAAGGAGAACAATCAATCAGATTCCCTAGGGAGGATTTTTAGATTGAGAATGAGAGGCAAGAACTTCTATCTCAAGATATAAAGCCTACAAGAGCAAAATGACCCCTTAGAGCACCAATTATCATTGAATCTTCTTTGAAAGATCACACAACAAAAATCACTACATTTATTTGTAAAAGTAAGAATGTGGTTCTCTTTGGCCATGCCTGCAAAGATAGTTTCTCTCCACGGAGAGAAATATAAATGGGATTAATGATTGTCCTAGTAAATAAATGTTTGCACCTAACACTCTCAATTTGCAAAAGAATGGCCGCTCTCAAGGTATCCTAAACCTCCATCAGTGTATTATTTGGGTGTAAACTCCTTGTGGGTCACGGGCGCCTGAGGGAGTGCCAATAGAGATCTTTTTCCAAAAGCTGAGCAGCAGAAGTATTTAAAAAAACAAGTATGAGGAAAAAATTTGAAGCACATATTGCGAGCAAGCTTAAATAGGTCTCAAGGTATTTCAAGGTTTCCAACTATTATTACATTACCATTTTTAGATATGACTCTCAAACTTCTCACTCATTATTTGGAATTCTTTTTATCACTATAGTCTTTAGGACTTTTAATCATTATGAGGACATTCTTTCAAGCCATACTTTTCAACTATATGAAGTCTCGCTTTACCACAACAAATCTTAAGGTTTTAAGCTATCTTTGAGTCATACTTTGAAGATTTACAACCATCCAAGGGTTATTTTTTCAAACCATGAGCTTTGACAGATAAATTCGTTTTTGAATTCATGAATTCATGAAAAAATGTGCACTAGCGTGCAAGCAATGATAGCATAGAGAAAGACATCTCCATATATGGTGAATTTATGCACTCAAATTAGAAAGCTCCAAGATGAAGACAAGTATATTGGAACTTGGAGTTAGACAACTACAAGTAGATGATTAAGGTTTGGATAAGATATAAATGCATATTTAGAATACTTCTAAATATGAGTAGTTTTTTTACTTTAATGGTGATGGTTCTAGATAGAATTGAGAATAGAAAGCAAAAAGTCATGCTTAAAACCATTCGAAATATGAATTCATATCTTATCCAAATTTTAATTTTCCATTTGGAATGGTCTAACTCCAAGTTTTGGCTCACTCGTCTTCATTTGAGAGTTCTTTGATTCCAATGAACTTGTCATCTTAGTGAAGCTGCTTAACTTCAATGTACAAGTCTATCATTTGTCGATATCTATCTCCAAACAATCTCTACTCGCAAACCAGTGCACATTTTGTCATGAATTAGTTCATCCATCAAAGTTCATGACACAAGATAGATTAGGGCTTCTTTTTTATTTTTTTTACTTTTAGCTTTCTATTTTTGCTTCTATCTAGAACCATACACTAAAATAAAACAACTAGTCATACTTTGAAGTATTCTAAGTATAAGTCTTTATTGTATCCGAATCTTGATCCTCCACTTAAAGTTGTCTAACTCCAAGTTTATACATGCTTGTCTTCACTTAGAAGCTACCTAATTCTGGTATACAAATCCAACATCCAGATATATCTATCTCCTCAAGAAATCTTTGATTGCCTACTAGTGCACATTTCATCATGAATTAATTCATTCATCAATGAATTCGTCCATCAAAGCTCATGACAATTTTCAATCGTTACAAAGACATTCTTTCAAGCCACACTATATTAAACTTCTCTTTCCCACAACAAATCTCAAGGTTTTAAGCTATTATTGAGTTACACTTTTAAGATTCTCAACCATCCCGGTTTATTTTGTCATGCCATGTTTTATAAAATTGCTAATTGTATTCGGTCACTCTTCAGTTTTGTAGTTAAGAGTTTTTGAAGCATGATGAGCTACATGTTATTTGCATGCAATACCGAATTTGGCTTAGAGCAATGCATTCAATACATTCAAGCTTGTACAGTACATCAAACTTGTTAATCTTGAAAGCCTGATCACATGAAAAAAATGTTCTTTTGCACTAAAAAATATATACTTGATGCCCAAAAAGATTTTGTTGCTTCCTCCCATATTTTTATGTTCACATTGAAACATTATTATTTAATTTTTTAATGTGTGCTTTCCATCCGAAGTTTGCATTTTTCCAAGATTTTGACACACAAATGAGAAAAATCAGTGCTCCAAAGAAACCCACCCTTCATCATCAAAGTCATCAACTCTTTTTTAAAGGTAGGCTCAAAATAACCTCAACATTGGAGCTTGTGCAGATTCAGAGCTTTAGTAAGATTTTTAATATCGCAAGTGTAGGGTAGGGTCAGCCCTTCTTTGCCAATTTTTTTTCTTCTTCTAGAAAATAAGGTTCAACAGATGCTAAAAACATAGTTTTTGCCCTTTTTTTCATCATAAATTTCTTTTAAAAAAATAAAAATTCCCGGCCTTTATTTTTAGAATTATTTTCTGCCAACCCTGCCCTTCAACTACAGTATGCTCTCAAAAATGGTATCGCTCTATTACACCCCCCTGGGCTTGGGCTGCTTGTTTTACCCTTCCAGAGTCAGTTTTTTCATCCTGTTTCATCCCATGACTTGAATTATTGACTGTTTAATTAAATTTAATACCTGCAAGGACTGCTAATCCGTTGGTTTTGCTGGAGAGGTGGGATGGTTTTCAGCTGATTTCATGGGGACTGGCATAGGGACAGGAACCTTACAAATTTGGTCGCTTGAGGTTTATCTAGGAACACAGTACATTGGGCATCCAAAGTCTCCCTTCTTTTGGAGATTGTGTTGTAGATTTAGTCAAATTATGCCGGAATTTTGCCATGCAGGGATCGGTGGGGGCTAAATGGAATGCGCATTTTGTGATAAGTACATTGACTTTGGAGTAGAATTGGGTCATGTTGTGGATTACAAGTCCTATATAACACTGTTTACTAGTGAGGCAAGGCAGGGTCCCATATGCACCCTTTGAAAATGGGACTCTTACAGGAAACAAAATGGGCTTGTATTGCTCCTCAGCTAACCCAATCCTTGAATTAACTCATAAGGTAGGTACACCCAAAACCGTCACAAATTGGTACTATGTCTAGTTCTTGTTACTAGGCTGATCAGATTTTCATATTGTCTTGTTGGCAAGTGAAAGGAGGTTCCGAGGCACCAAAGAACGTAGCATTTGGATATTGTATGCAAAAGTTATTAAGGAACAAAGTTTGATTCTAAAAGCGTTTCATCTACATAGGTATAGAACTGATTTTGGAGATGTACAGTGAGTATAGATGGCGGTTTAAGGTTAGTGGCGCATTTGGGTGCACCCACCTTAAGTCTAGTCTCTCCAAGGTATCTAGCAAAGCACAATACTTTCCCGGTATGCGTAGGACCATTGCTTGGTTATACAATATTATGTGAGTGGGTATCATACTCATTGTTGCAATGACTTGTTAGATGAATAGGAATTGCACAAGCAGTTGGTGCATTTTGGTGCATTCAATCTTAGGGAGATGACCTATTTCCCATTATTTAAGCAATTCAACATATATGGTGTATGGGTATGGTGAGGGGAAATTATATTCTCTGTTTGGAAAAATAGATTGAAGAAGGATTACATATTTTTGTGCATTTTTTTCTTCAAAAACAAAACTACCAAGAATGTTTTTACATGAAGATTCTATTCAACCTATTCTTGTTATATAGGTCAATGGTGCTAACATATGAGCCCAAGAATGCGAGCTTGTGAATATTGAACATACAATATAGGTAATGCCCTATAATCATAGATGGTTTCTCTTGTATATACACCTATAACAGCAGCGTGTAGTATTCTAGACTCATGGGCTTACACTCCTATGCTCACGTAATAGCAACCCTCTTAAATAGGTCACCCTATTTCCACCCAAAGAGTTGGTTACAAAACCAACAATGCTTCAATGCATGTGATAATTGTAGCCTCCAATGTCCATCTAGTGATCATTCTATGCTTTCAGTGTACACCTCCTCAAATATTTGTGTTGTTCTTGCTTTGCATGAGTTATCATCTAAACAACAGTGGATTAAGAAACAAAGCAGTCTAACCAACAAAAACGGATGGCTGATTGGAAATGGGTCAGCTCTTTTGTTCCCATTAGGAAGTAAATAGGGTAGGTTTGTATATATGTGGAAATGCCATTTGTTGTTATAAGGTAGAAGCACTTTAATCCCTAAAGGACAATTGGTCTTGAGTTGTCCAAACCAAAAATTGGGTAGGTTCCTATGAGGTCACTTTTGAGTATATTCTTGAGTTTTGGATACAAGGTGTGAATATATAGTCCCTATAAGGAATTTTATTGTAAAATCTCCAATTGGATATTGTAATAAAAATTATGTTGCCCCAAAAATATGGGCAAGACAAGTAATGTGGGTTCAAGCACTATACTATAGCGCTAAATTCTTACTCCAAGAGAGTTAAAATTAGCAATTCTTGTTGGGCACGGTTCGGAAAAAACTTATCTTCTAACTTCAAAGACAAAAATTTTGCAATATACAAAGTTAAAGTTTTTGAATTTTTTTCCACACATTCCTATAGAAATGATTACAATCTTATACAATTGGATTTAGAAGATAAATTCTTTTCCTTTCTTTTGCAAATTGTTGTATAAAATGACAATTCTTGACAATGTATCCTAGTGCTTAAAGGGTAAAAGCAATAACTTGAAATGTATGCTTCACTCAAAGTAGAAAAGAAAAAAGACTTGGGCTATCATAATTGTCTAAAGTACACTTTTGAAAGAGAGTATTCACAAGATTGTAAACTTAACCCCTAAAGGACCAATATGCGTTTTTTGGCCGTGTAGAAATTTTGGGCAGGTACGTGTGACTAGAGATATCCATATTTGAGGCTGAAATTTTAATGGAAGGTGGGGGCAAGGAATATCTTCCTGTGTACCAAGTTTCATGACATTTTGAAGTACGAGTCAAAAGTTGTGACCTAATATGTTGCTTTTTTTCGTAACTGGGCAGTTTGGGCAGATCAGAAAAAATCATTTTTTCCGGAATTTTTTTGAAATTGGTTCTCTACATTTATATATACTTAAAATGCTTTGATTCATTCCATTTCAATCAATGAGTCAAAAGTTATGAGGGTTTTTGGTTTGCGGGCAGTTATGGATTGTCTACTCTAAAAAAAAATTTAAAGTCGTTTATTTAACTCAATTTTCAATATTTTTTGAAAAAAAAAAATCATAGGATATAAACTGATTATTATAACATTACAACCGTTGGGATTGGTATTTTTAAATTCCATGATTAAAATTTTAACAATTTAGTATTTTGAATCATTTTCTACTTCTTTCTACTTACATATTTTTTCCTTTATGTTGTACAATTCCAAATGATGTGAAATTTTTCAAGCATATAGACGACTTGTTTAGGAAACTGAATTCAAAGAAGCACCACCTTTTTTGGCATATTTCATTGAAAAGTGAGCTTACAAAGTGCAGCTGCCTGGTTTTTCGCAGGATTGAAAAAATGGTTTTCAAGACTTTGAATGCTTATATCTTATGATCCACACGGTGGAATTTTCTGAAATTTTTACCACATGTTTTCAAAATATCATACTACAAGATCCTATGGTTACATGTGTCAAAAATTGTTAATTTTCCAAAAATTTGGTAGTTGCATTAGAAATGGCAGTTTTGGAGCGTTTTTGGTGAGAACATAGTCATGAAACTTTAGGGGTTAATATTATGATTTTGTACCAATATAGCAAAAGCTTATACTAATTACATTAAACTCAAGAACCAATTTTTCTCTACACATAACCAAAATTAACTTACAATTTTAACTGATTTCACTACATATTGTAAGCAATTTCACAAATTGGTATCTATATTTACAACTTTACAATATCAATTTTACGACATCTATAACTATCCCCTGAAACAAGAGGAACACTTCCCGCTCAATTAATTAGCCCCCCCCCCCCCCCCCCCCCCCCCTTCCCCCCAAAAATTAATAGCCATTGATCGCTTTTGAAAAAAAATAAAAACACCCCCTTCCCTACCGTTGATCCTGATACAAATATTATGATACCGTACATATATCGTATGTATACGGATATGGATTATCCCATATCAATTGTCAAACAACTTTGTTTTCAAAAATACAAGACTGAGGGGGGTACTGGGATTTTGAGATTTTCCGATCAAATTATTTTTGAGAACCCACTCCACCCCACCCCACCTCCAAAATAAAATGAGGGGTTTTGAAAAATAATTTGATTTGGAACTTGTTCCTCACTATCTGTTCAAAATACAGGTAACTTAGCTGACACAAATAACTATAAGTATATGACACAAATAACAATAAGTGGTGTATAAAATTCTTCCAATTGTTTCCAAAGTCAAACTCTTTTATCTAATCTAGCTTGCATTGCACATTGAACTTCTTGCCTTTTTATTTATTTTCAATTTTCCTTAAATTCAACAAAGTGGCTTGTTGATTTCCAAGATTAATTATTTTTCAAAATTTTATTTATTTTCTGCCAAAGGTGACCTCAAGCTACACTCCTCTTGAATGTTGAATGTCAGAAAGGATACCCATGTATGCAGGATACCTTTAAATAAAAAAGGAGATACCACCCAAGTACAAATGCCAGGGCTGAACCAAATGACGGAAATTGCATGCCCATATCATAAAGATATCAGAAGGGCTTTTGTCAGGCAGGCCGAGGAGTACAAACTGAAGATGATAAAATGCTGCCCAAGGAGACACACAGTAATTTCAGTCCCTCCAGTTGGACAAGGATAGGGGAATAAAGTTACTTTTACCAAAAGCTACCATTAATATTGGGTTCAGTGGAGGAAATGATAAATGAAAAAAATCATGAAGAAAGTAAGGATGCACATCTACAGGACATGCGGTAATGTAAAAAGCTTTTTTAAAATCATTGCTAAAAAATAAATAATAATAATAATAATAATAATAATAGTAATATTTTTTTAGATTAATTTAATTTGTGAATTTGTGAATTTGAATAACATGTGAATAACATTATCAATTTTTTTAATTTGTTATTAAGATTATATACTATATATTATACATTATATATTGTATACTACATATTGTATTTATTCCCTCATGATTCTTTTAAAATTATGAGCCAAAAGGTTGATGAAAATGTTTAAATTTGGTTCAGATATAAATTGAAAATTTGAAAATACAATTATAAAGTATTTTCTTTCCTTCAAACAAAATTAAAATTAAAAATAAGAAAGTCAAAATAAATAAACTTGTATAGATTATCTTAGTTTATGTCCAAGTCTTCAGTTGAAAATAGATTTGTTGTTTTTACTAAGGTCGGACCAATTTCCAACTGGTAGTGCCCCTGTTTCCAATCAAGACTTGTAATGTGTTTTTTATTTTTTAAGGTTGGAACTAGTAAGATCATGACACATGTCCTAGGTATGAAGAAAGTAACAAGAAAGTAGATAGTAAGAAGCTAGTTCTTGAGTGATCGGAATTGGAAGGCTCTAGAGATTAGGAATTGGTTAAAAAAAACGCTTTTGGGCTTCCAAAATTCACAAAAATTTCAGTTTTGCAAAAAAAAATCTGAAAATTTTGCAATCTCAGTATTTTCTATCTTCCTACACAAGAAAAATTTCCATTACTGAATCAATTGCTCACTGTTTGTACCACAGTTGCGTAAGTGATTAGGTGTAGGTAATCCGACCTTATGTGCATGCATATGTCTTTATAATTCAAAATTCTCTTAAAATTATAAGGTGAGGAATTGAATTAGCATTTTTCTGTTTTAATGGAAAATGGAAAAGCCGGTTACTACCTAATTTGAGCATATCGTGAGAGAATGTGAACTTCAAAGAAAAACACAAATCATTATCAAAGGGGGTACATGTGGCACTTAGCCATTAGTAGTTGAACTTTTCCAAAAAAATGTGAAAGTAGGTACATGTGTGGCTTTGCCATCGGTTGAAAATTTGACATTGGTGCTTGTGACATAACCCCCAAACACCCCTTATTGTATTTATGTGGTATCTGTTTGCCTGCAAAGGATATGGAGTATGTAAAATGTACATATTCCATACACATTCATATTTATATTTCATACCGTATTCTATATTGTACACCATATTTTGAGCATCAACGGTTTTCTAATATATTAGATTGACGGCCCTAGAAGAGGCCCAATTTGGAGGGGATTTGCATCAATGGTCCTAGACTTTCTAAAAATTTAGTGCGTGAATTTTATTACATTTGTTTCGGGCTTTATTCATTGCCTTAAAATTGCTTGTGCTATATAGCAATCTTTGATTGTGTTTGGAACATGCCTACAAATATGTTTTAGAACTTTGAAAAATAGTTAAACTTCTTGTTGAATCAATCGAGCCTTGATGTAAAGTAGAGCTCTATTTTCTAAGAAGATTAATATCATCTTTAATGAACTTTAGTATTTTATTTTCTTTTGATAATGTTGTGTGAAAACAAAACTTTGGTCTACAAACATTACAAAGAGAGAGAGCAAAAAGACTCCAATTGTTTATGCGAATGATTGGTGTGCATGAGAAATCTACACTTTAGTTTCAACGAATAACTATGAGGAATTATTTTGAGTGACACATAAGTTATTTAACTTTATTACAAGGGAAACTCCTTACTATCTAAAGCTAGTTTAAAATGTCCGACACATTTCCAACCACTTAAGCAATGACGCATATTTGGAGCGCAGCTTTTTTGAGTGCAAAATTTTTCTCACATATAGAAATAGAGTTTGGAAGGATTGCATATTTTTCCAAAAAAATTCAACCTAAAATGTAAGTGTTATAAATTTTTTAGTGGAAGATTCTCTTTGACTTCTAATGGTGATATAGACCTTATCTATTTTGACTACATACTAATTGCAAAGTTGACCAAGGGCTGGTTGCAATATTGAGAGCCTCGTAGCAAATCATACTGCGCCACAACTGCTCCTCAAATTGCACCTGAACTGAATGGTCTATGGTCAGAAAGATAGCAGTCTATAGGTTGGAAATGGGGGCGCGGTTGAAAATAGGTCAGCTACTTTAGTTTCCCTAATTAATGATGGGGTTTGAAGGGGGGACTACAATGGGTGTTAGACATTACAAACTAATAAAGTAGGAGGTCCATAAAGGGCTCAGGCTCTGAAAGCATCCACCTTCTAAAACTTATACTATTTGCACATTTTGTTTTCTCATTGCTTCAGTAGTGTACAAACAATGTACATTTCTAGACTAGTGGATGATTTTAGTGATCATTACGTTTCATTGTGTTTCAACTTCAAAAATTCATAACTAATTCTATAGAGCTCCAAAAAACATGAAATAACTCATATTATATGCTAATTCTGTTTTTCTTCCAGGGGAAAAATTTACTGGAAAATTAATTTCAAGAAGTCTAACCTCTCTTGCCAAATTAGTTTCGGCAACTTTTAAAAGGACACGACTTTATGGACATCCTACCTTAAGAGCCCACATCATCTAGATGCTGATTTGCTTCCAAATTTCCATTTATCAGCCCTCATGCCTTGACTGTCTTGTATTCTAGGTTTTTTTTAATGCAATGGTTTGTTCCATTTGTTTCAAAAGAAAAAAAAATTCCATTTATTTCCTCAATTTGCCAATTGCACTTATGTGCCAAATCATGATGTTTTGTTTTTTTGTCTCTTTTTGAAATCAAAGCCACTCATTGGGTGGAGTTATTAAAGTAACCTAAATTTGCATCTGCAGTCCTTGAGCATGCCCAAATTTTGATGGGTGTGAGTGAATTATTGTTGCACTTTCATTATTTGTTTTCCCTGCCTTGACTGGTTAAATTCTATTTTTGACACCAAACTTGACACGTGACGACCATTCATTGGTGGGGTGCAAAATCAAGCTTGGATGGAAGGATCGGCAGCTTGGACGTGATTTGGACTTTGACTGCAATCATAGAGATTGTTGCCCTGGACTTCTATGTCTTGTTCATGGGGTTGTGTGTGTTCCTTGGGCCTGTATTTTTATTAAATAAATAAATAAAAATGTTAATGATGGTGGAGATTTCAGGTTTGGACTTCCTGAACCTACCCAACAGAAATTTGGACTTTAACCCCTAAATGCCCAAGGCCTGTTCTTGGCTTCCTGGAATTTGCTCTAAATTGAATAAAATGCCAACATTTTGATAAGTTGTATCATTTTTTTTTGGATTGTAGCTGTATAAATTCAAACTAGACATGTTATGGATCCCATAGGAAAAGAAAACACAACAATATCACTTATGGAGTGAAAGATTATACTGTTTGACCATGAGGGTGCTAAAATTGCAAAAATCTTTCAATCTTCTTTACACAAGTCAAATCTAAAAAGTTGGTGACCAAAAAAATATGAGGTTAAAGGGCCTAACTTGTATAACCCCGATCAATTTATGACTTCTTAAAATCTACTCTACAATTTTTTTAAGTGAATTTTGAATGTGATTTTTTCTCCAAGATCTAGTGCATTTGAGGCTCATTTCCAAGAGCTCTCGACACTACAGGAAGTCAAGATTGCAATGGGTACCCTTGTACAAAAACTTGAATAGAAAATTCACTATCATTTATTTTCAAGATCGGATTTTTGGTGCTAAAATTAGACTTCAAGAAAAACTTTCTAAAACTATAAACTATCAAAAATAGCAACTTCATTAGGTTTTATTTAACTTCAAAGTTTTGCAAACACCAGATTGGGGTGCCTTGGCATTTAGGGATTAAGGTAGAATCACCCATATCCGATTAGGGACCTACTTGCAATCAAATCTAAAGACAGTACTCATTTTAGAACTTAAATGTTCTTACACCATAGATACTTTCATTCTTGGAAGTTGTGACTTGGAAGTAGGAAGCCTTAACCCCTAAGCGCTCAAGCGACCATTTTATGGTCGCTGCCCAACTTGGGGCAAAATTTTCACGCAAAATTTCTTCTTTTTTTTTTTTTCAAAAGATTGTGTTGTTTATCCATATTTATACTCAAAACTCAGATCACTACGGTCAAACAAAAACTATACAAGAAAATAGCACAAAGTGTCTAGATTTGCCTAGTGTTGAAAAACTTACTATTTGGAGAAAGTATTGGTGTCTTCATTACTAGATCTCATGCATTTTTTCACAAATCAATAGAAACCACAATTTTGACCAATCAAAAAAAAATTCAAATGCTAAAATAGAAATTGTATTTTGGTGAATTTTTGAAGTTATATCTTCAAAATTCATTAAAAAAAAATCTAAGAATAATTTTACAATTTTGACCATATGGATGCTTTCTACTTTTCATGCTTCACATTATCTTCTTTGTTGCAAACTTCAAAAAAGTTTTAGAACTTATAATTCATAACACATTTGTATTTTGTCCAAACCCCTTGGGCTTTTAGGGGTTAAGATAAACAAATGGTGCTGTGACAAATGAAGAACTGAAACAGCTGGTTCAGGTGGATCATGTGCAACTCACTGTCGAACTGAAGAAGTTAATCTGTTCATCCACAAATAACTGACATTGATCTGAAGGACAGTTCTCCATTCGCAGAACAGAACGGAAGGTGCCGTAGTTATGAAACCAGAAGGGATAAATCTAATAAGGGAGGAGGCTGTAAAACAGTGGTCCTAGACAGTTCCATGACTTTCAAATCATTTGGTCCCTATTGAGAGGATCATCACTTTGGTTAATCTGGATCGCACGTAACTAGAAGGTGTTTACATAAGGTGGGTACACCCAAATGCGCCACTGACCTTAAACCGCCATCTATACTCTCTGTACATTTCTAAAATCAGTTCTGTACCTATGTGCAAGAAACACTTTTAGAACTCAACTTTGTTCTTTAATAACTTTTGCATACAGTATCCAAATGCTATGTTTTTTGATGCGTTGGAACCTCCTTTCACTTATCAACAAGGCAATAGGAAAATCTGACCAACCTAGTAATAGCAAGTAGGCACAGTACCAATTTGTGGCGATTTTGGGTGTACCCACCTTACACATTGTGGCCGCGAGGTCTCCTGCAACAAGCGCTCTGGGATTCGCTTCTTGACTCAAGCTGAGCGGCGTTACTTAAAGCCCAAACAACCGCTAGACTCCAACCTCACCAAGCGGCTTCTGTGTGGTTCAAATTTGATAATATTTGGCTCCATTCTAAGTTGTTAGTGTCGAGGGAGGGTGGCATTATCAGAAAGTAAGGGCGTGTCCCTCCCGGTTGTGCTTTTTATTAGGGTTCGTTCATTTTTTGCTCGCTTTCTTTTCATATGTCTAGCCTCATGGCTTGACTGTTTTGTATTGTGGTTTTTTTTCATGCAATGGGTTCTCCCCATTTGTTCAAAAAAACAAAAAAACAAACAACAAAGCGGGCATTGAAAATGGATCCTATAAATGGCTGTGAAATGGACATGAGTTGGTTATGAAATTGACCAATATAGTTATTGAATAAATCAAGGAAAAAAGCATTATTCATTGCAAGAGCCAATCATTCTTTTTGCTTTCCCCATTTTTATTTAAAACTGTAAATGAACCATTTATGAAAGACCTAGGCTTACAAATATGAACCTACAATCCAACTTATTTGAAAATTCATAAGTAATTCAAACATGCTTGAAAAAATACGAAACAACTTGGTTTAGATTCACTACAAGAAAATGGGCAAATATGTGACTGCAAAGAACAACTTCATGGAAAATGTGACTTCAAAACAACTAGGGCTCTCTAATTGCACCAGCGAAGCTAGCTCTTCAGCGTCCAATGGAGGCAGAGTCACGTCTGCGACTGCAAGATGAAGAGTGAATGAGGGGCAAGCTTCATCCACTACATTCTATTCATAGCATCGTCGACTTTTTGATGTGGCAGAGCATCATTCCATTGCAACTTACCTTCACTGCAGCACAACTAAAAAATGACTAAAGTGTAATTGGTAAAAAACTTCTAGAAGTTTTGGCTTGTTGATGGAAGAAGAAAAAGAAAGACGCTACTACAAAAGACGTGGCGGAAAAAGATGTTCTGAGCAACTTGGGTTTCACTGCAGGGCCACTACAGAATGACTGATTAGTCACTGCACCTTATTAGGTACTTTGGCACAAAATAGTTCTATTCTTCAGGATGTTTCTATGTGCCATGTTGTTAATAGATGCAAATTTGGCAAAACCTGTTGTTGTCCACAGATAAATTAATAAATACTAGGCAATTATAGTGCCTTAGCTCCTAATTACTTTGAATATGCATTCATTGAAATAATAGAAAAATTTAAGATTTTTGCATTGCAAAAGCATAATGATGTCATTGAAGATTAGGATGTGACTTTGAAGACCACCTTTAACTGACAAATTCATGACGGCTTCTCCTTTTTAGTGGTATATATTGCTTTCTTCCTTGGATTTTCCTATATAATTTATTTAATATCCTACAAATATGGAAGCAAATATTTTTGACAATTTTTGCTATTGTCATTAAACAACGTTTGAGTAGCTTATATGATTTAGCTTTGAACCTATAGGGGTTACAAGAAGCACATTGTGAGGGATTTCTTGTATTAGCTCTTTTAGGCATTTTGATATTATTACGAAAATGCTTGATAATGACACGATTTACAATAATGAGTCTCCATGGCGGAATTACTATGCAGGCCATTGTCGTTGCGTGTATGTACGACCTCCAAGGCTAGCTATCATAGTAGTGTGTTTAATAATAAGATTAGAATATTGACAACAATGCGTAGAACAAAGCCACGCCCTACAACCATGCTTTACTTCAATGTGAATGTAAAAACACTAGGGGTTTACTTAATTATATGTCTTCAACAGTCCAGTACAAAATTTGACATTGGCAATGCCTTTGGAAGTCGTTCATATGCACTTCTACCTTCCATGGATGACTGCGTCACGACTTCGTTACCACTACAGAATGACTTCAAGTGCTAGTAAATTATCTTCTATCAACAATTTGATGTCTCCTATAAGATAAATTGTCTCTGCTAGAATTGGCCACCTCTAGGGAGCATCCAACCTTGTGCATACAACAAGGATAGACAAATTTCAAAAACAATGTTAGAAAATGTCAAAAAAAAAATCCTTTTCATTCTGCTTTCTCTAATTTATCTATAACTTTTAAATTGAGCCTTGAAATTAGAAACGGATTTTTGGAGATGAAAGAAGTATTGATTTCCCAACTTTTATTAGTTCAATTTTTTTTGAAAAAAGTTCATATACTATGCCTAAATGAGGTCTGAAATATTAATTAGAACACAATTCCTGCATTTTACATATCCCACATGGTTTGTCTTGCCTTCTACCACCCCACTTGTATAAAGAGCTTGTCATTTTATTTCTTCATACTCACACATTAAATGGCTTTGAAAGCCATACGATACATTTTGTCAAATATGGTGTATGGCATACAGTGTATTGTATATATGGTGTATTGTGTATGGAATATTGTTGTGGAACTTTAAATGCAATTCAAAAATGATTACTCCCCATACAATGCTCATTGCACTCCTTGCGTACATCACTGCAATTTAAAAATGACAGGAAAATGACTTCCCTTGTCTTTGGAAAGTGATCTGAACTGCAATTTAAAAATGATAGGAAAATGACTTTCCTTGTCTTTGGAGAGTGATCTGAACTTAAATCCACGTCACTTCAGGATGACTATGGAATGACTTGCCACGTGGCAATCCATTTGAATGGTAGAAAAGATTCCCTTGCAACTTCTAAATGACTATATAATGACTTCCGATGTGGCTGTCCATGTCAAATTTGTCATTTATAATGGATTTGTCATAACTTCAAAATGACTTGCAAATGACTGGCCACGTGGGATGGAGGGTAGAAGCACTTTCCACATGGTAGCACAGCAGCCATTTCTTTAAGTTGAACTTTCTTTATCAGTTCAGTGATAACTATTTCTCATCCATTTATACATCCATGGTTCATTTGGATGGTGATAACACAATGGCAGTCGTTTACATAAACAACTTGTCCTAAACGATTGCAGGGCCCTCTAGTCGTATTGCAGTTGTATCTGTCCAAAACGACTTCTTTCTAGTCGTATTTCCCAGTCGTATATTCTGTGAATTTCTTGTAGTGATTCCTCATCAATTTTACTTTGTCTGAAAAATGAGCTAAAAATATTCTTGTCTATGGAAATACATGAAAAAGGCGGACCAGCCCTTAGATGCTCCATTTCTAAGCCACTTATCTTACTGTGTACTCTACCTTGTTTCAAAAGACATTAAAGTTGTCATTTGAAGTCTGCAATTTTACTCATAGAAAAACACTGAAATTTACTTATTTACCACCCATGATAAAATTTGGATTGATAAAATTTTGAATTCAATTTTAAATTGAGAGGCCTCAAATTAGCTAGAAGAAGGGTAAAGTAGAGGTAATTTTTTACATTTATCCTTGCCTAGGGAAGATAAACACAAGACGTAGACTTCAAATGACCACTTTTAACATCTTGCCCTTGTTTTGGTTGGCTACATAGAATGTAAACCAACCTATGACAAGCAAAATCATGATTGGTATGACTGGTTTGGCCTATTGAGAAAGACAAATGTGAGAAATGGCAAAAGCAATCAATGTTTTATTCTTTACACAAACTATGGTTTTGTCATTAATTTTTGAAAGTGTACTGCCCAATTAGCTCAAAGCAATCTCTAAGACTATCCCAAAACCAACAAAAACAGTAATCCATAATGGTCATCTTATTGACTTATAGTAGTCAGATAGAAGTTCCTATTGCAATCACTAATTACTCCATTACCATCATTGAGGACATTGATTGTGGCTACTAACTCAACCTGGTATAGCCCAAAACTCACTTATTGAAAAAGATTTGTCATAGGTGGTTTCTATGTCATAGACAGGCATATCTCACAGAGATGGTAAATCTAGCTTTAGGAGTGTTGAATTTGAGCAAAAATAAAAAATAATCTCCAAAATTTCCATGTGTTGACTATTTTTTATCCTATTTGAATGATACTTCATCCAATTCTACACCTTTCATCCACTTTCAATTATAAAAAAATTGAAGGAAAAGCCTAGGCTACACTAATATATACTATTAGTGCATACTATACGATTTTTTGCAAGGTTTCACTATTTTTAATTGGTGTACACTAACATACAATTGTATCTCAAAGATTGTACAATAGGTTCAAAGGAAATTAATTCTAAAAATCAATCCCAAATTTTTTTGAATGTGGCAAATTACTTTTATTTTAGTGTACATTGAACCTTATTTTTTTTTTAATGTTTGGCAAAGATGCATGGATCCTACCCTTCACTTATGGTCTTTACTATTGTTCTAATTTTCCCTAAAAGATTTTTGTTGTGACATTGATACTACACCTTAATAATAAAACAAAACACTTGTATTGACTTGACATGTGATAATTTTGTTTGAAAATATTTATTTTGTAACATCAAAATATCAATTTAAATTACTGAGTGTCATTTGGTGAACTTGCCTACAAATGTCATTGAGGATAGGTGATAATTGCAAAACTTAAGGTAACATAAAAGAAAGAATATAATAGATATATAGTAGATATACCAATGGGTTGTTATAATATAGAAGAAGTTATTAAGATTTTTTTAAATCTAAATAGGTTGAACGGAAAAGATTCTTGAATTTTTTGGTTGAGATAAAAATTATTAATAACCCTCCTTTAACATTTGCAAAAAACTCTTTGAAATTCAATTGATCAAAAGTTGAGGCAATGAAATTTGTACAAAAAACTATGCATGAAAAATGCATCATGTTTGGTATCTCACGCATCATGTTTGGTATCTCACAATTACATTTATTGTGCCAACAAAATAAAAATAAAGGGAATTAAAATAGAGACAAAATGAATCTTTTAATAACTCAAATGATTCAAAATATAATTTTCCAAGACCAAAACCCACATCAATGGGGGATTGGTTGGATTTATTACAATTTTGGAAGCATTTACTCATTAATTCTTAAGTGTACTTTGATATTCATACCAAGTTAAATTATTCAACTAGAATTTTGGTGCATACTTGTAAAGCTACCCTCTACACAACTGCATTTTTTCAATAGAAATCTATTATCTTATTTTATCATAGCATTTTTATACTAAAATAATCATACCTTGTTTGATATTATTGATTACATTATTAGATTTCTAAATTTAAGGTTCAAATGGCAAAATTTGCAATTCTATATTAACACAATCCTTGATTGGAGATATGTTGTCAAATTTTAATGTTACTCTACAAAATTCTTCATAACATTAATCACTTGCACTTCAGTCTTTTAGGACATGATAATGTAGAATTGTAATTGTAATTGTAGAACATATAAATCCATGTGACAATTTTTCTAATAAGTGTTCAAATATTGAGTTTCTTGAATTTTTAGTTAGAATTTTAAAATAAAAATGTGAATGAACTAATAATATTTACTTATTTCTTGTTATAAAATTTATAGAAAAATATGAATTATATAAAATATTATATCTTCTCATACAATAATAATATAAAATTATTTTGTTCATATATTAATGGAAGAATATATATAACACTAACTTTGATAATTTCATGAATTGATGAATGAAAAAAAGCAACTTTTTCTTACACCAAATCTAATTAATTCTAAGCACCCTTGTTTGAGTAGTGATCTTCCCTAGCTTGATAAAATATAGATATTTCATGCATTTTATCCTTTTTGAATTGTAGATGAAGTAAAAAAATGGCTTATGATGATAAATTTTGTCTTTATATACATTTTTTTAAGGTCAATTTTTTCCATTCAATTCAGTTTTTGAAAAATACAAGAATGTATAACTAGATGGACCAAGTATAAAATTCTCATATTGAGGTGACACTAATTAAGTATTGTATTGTAGAAATAAGGTGTTTATGATACAAGATCACCTTGTAGTACATTTGCAATATTTCTAGATGTACGTCATTAAAACCAGTGTATTCCTTGATTTTACTTTTATTCCAAGGCTCTAGATAAATAGGAATTATTTTAACACTAAAACATTGTAAACTACTTTCACTCATTCCATTGAATAAAGAGTGGAACGTATTTTTCTCTCTTCAAAATAGTCTAAAAAATGATTGGAATCCAATACGGTTTGTTTGATGTTTTAGTAGTTACTTCTATTGATAAAATCCCCTCTAAGATGAAGACACAAATTTTATGCATGTCAAAAATGGTTTTATTAATAATAGTATGAAAAATATGTAACATATTGTATATAGAAGGAATATTCACACAAAGTACATCTAAAAAGAATTAAAAATGTCTAATTTGTTTTAGTATTGAAATTTGAAAAGACACAATTAATCAAATATTTATAAATTTTACATCTACCAAAAGGTATGTTCAAAGTAACTAATTCTTGAGATATCATTGTCTAATCTTAAATTTGCCCTCCTTCTATGATATACTCTTTCATTAATAAATTCTAGTCATCCTTTGTAATGTTAGCTCTCAAGTTACTTCAATAAGCAAAAGAGATACTTACATATGTTGATATTGCAATTTTATTTTGGAAATCATTTTATTATTTGTTTTTTAGGGGCTAAGGTGAGAATTTTTTTTGTTCTTGAAATACTTCGCAAGGAAACAACATCACTTCCAAACAACAAACAAGTTTATTGCTTTTACCTCTTTTCATTCAAATAACGTGAGGAATACCAAATCAAACAACATCAAGAATACCAAATCAGACTACTAGCTTCACCAACCATCATTAGAAGATGGAAAATACTTATACTACTATAATTACAGTTAGTCCTTACAAATTGAACCAATAAGTGCAACGAACGGACTAACAAAACTAGATGGATGAATGTACTAGTTCACTTTTTGTCAATTATTCTTTCTATCACAAAAGTGAGTATCTACATGCCCTAAAGTCATTAAAACTTTGGAAATAAATTTTGTCCTAGTACAAGTATGCAATACAAAACAATTAACTTGCCATATTTTAATTGAATCAACTTGAATAGTATACAGATCTATTATGAAATGAATTTTAAAATGATTTGGGATTAACCTTGAAACGCCTCAAAGGACAAAAAGTGTTTATTAAATGATTTTTGTATCTACAATAGAAAAAAAATGGTATCTATTCTTTGACGAGTCTCATAATTTTTGGATATATAACTATCTTGGAAGGAAGGGACAAAGCTTATTGTGTGTCGTTTGGTCATTGCACACAATTCCATATAATGATATTACTGAATTCACATTATTTATTGCAAAAGAAAGACAAATCTACAAATATTTCATCATAAGTGTTTTAGTCAATTCACTTTTTTAAATGGAAAGGTAAATTGTAGGCAGTCAAAGCAAAGTCATATAGCTTCCAATTGTAGAGCCCGAGGAGGACTATTTTTGTCTTTCTAGATGCTAATGTAATTATCTTAATTCCTTCAACTAATCCAATGACAATCCAAATGAGTCTCTTGACACTGTGGAAAAATGCAAGAATCTTTTTCATATGTAGAAACCTCATGGATTGGTGGTGTTCATTCACAAAGCACAAACTTTTCAACCCAATTCCAACCCTTTAAACCTCAATTCTACAAAGTGTGCAATTTCTACTATATTAGGATGCAAAAGAGCAAAATTAGGTTCAAGATTAGAGATGTGAATTTGGTTCAAAACTAGGGATGTGAATTTGGTTCAAAACCAAGGATATGAATGGGTCAAGACTAGGGATCCAAATTGGGTTCAAGACTAGGAATCCAAATTGCATTCGAGACAAGGGATCCAAATTGCGTTCAAGACTAGGGATCTGAATGAAGTTCAAAACTAAGGTAATATGCTCTTAAAGAAACCATTTAACCCTGAAGTGGTTTAAAGGACACATTGGGTCCTTTGGATTCATATATGACCCATATTTGCCAAATTCCACAAAGTATTGGCCAAATATGTAAACTACAAAATCAAAGGTGCAATAGTCATTGATTTTTATATATTTTTAGAAAAATATTGCGATGCTCATTGTTGAAATGAGCTGTCGAACATGCAAAAGTGTGTATTTCTAGAAAAATATGTGTACTGGAGATACAACTTCATAATATTTATAAAATTAGTAACATGTCCGATGTAGCCAGAAAGAGTGTGTAGTTCAATAGAAGACTTTAGTGCGCATTCAACAAAAAAATAAAAAATAAAAATGAAATAGATAGTAAACCATTCACATGCAAGGCTGTGTACATTGCACTTACAGTATGTATAGATACATTGAAAGACAAACAGAACCACTTAGGGGTTAACCCTACCAAACTCATTATTAACAATAGAAGACATTTCAAGCAGCATGTCATGTCACCTTCCTAGATAGGACTTGCAACTAGAACACCATCACTTTTAGAGCAGACTACCTTAGCCAAAATCCAAATTGGTTTCGTGTCCGCAATGGCCATTTATCTACCTTAGGCCTCGTTCTTCGAGGGTAAACCCCCAACAGCGCACAAAGTATTAATGTGGGAATCGGTTATGTTTTCCGGTGTTGAAGAGGTCCGGGTGTACTTGATGCAGCCCAACTCAGCACTGGAATAATTTCAAAACCTTCGGACTGCGTTTGGGTTGGATTCTGGAACGACTCAACCAGATGAGATGACTCACTCACACATTGTCGGCCGGCTTGGATATCAGTATTGCAAAAGTAGTTTGTGGTACCGTAGTCTGCTCTAAAAGTGTTCATTTAAGGGTTGGTTCTCCTTTTTCATAGGTTTGCAAGAACCAAAAATATTTTGAACTCATTTTTCATAGAAAGAAAAATAGATCTATGCTGAACATAACCAAAGTGGTTTCCTGGTTTTTGAATTGGTTGTGAATTACCTAAGATTTCTATTATAGATACCTATTTGTGACCCTAGGTCTCCCAAAATGCTTCTGGCCAATGATTGGCTCTTGCAATAAAGAGTATTTTTTGGGGCTCGATTCAATTAATGGCTAAAGTAGTCCATTTAAAGAGATTTGGAGCCTCTAGAGGGCCATTTCAGGCCCGTTCCCTAGTCTAGCCTGACCTTGTGAACAACTGTATAGGCTGTCAAAAAATTCAAAAAAAAAAAAAATTCTTTTTTCCGAAAAATGATTTTGAGTTATTTTTATTTTTATTTTATTTTATTTTATTTTTATTTTTCCCAAAGTGACGTGGCACTGTCTTGACCACATCAGCCAATAGTTATCCTGCATTCCCATAGTCTATGAACGCAGGATAACTCATAGTCTTCCAATGGCCTCAAATCTCCCCTAATGTGCTACTTTGGCACTTCATGAAAAAAATGACCCCCCATTACGGAGCCATTTTTGTGGCCATTAGGGAATTATGCAATTTCAATTGGGCTTTTTTTTTTCTTTTTTTTTTCTTTTTTTCTTTTTCGTGTAGTTTGAGGATGGCCACCTATGCACTCAAAATTGTGTGCCTATGCATGCCTTTGGGCCTTGAAAGGGGATTAGAAGAAGGGAAAAGAAAATCCAGCCTCCTCCCTCAATATGAATCCAGGTCTCACATAGCACTATGTGCTAATCAGGTGTTCCATACCGTCCCACATTCAGTAAATGTGTTCTCCAACTTGTAGATTGTATTGAGTGATCATATTTTTCTTTATCTTTGACTAAACCATTGCCCTTTTAGCTCCAAAATTGATCGTGTATTCTATTTGTAAGGTGCATGTTTGATTAATATAAAGTATAGATGTTAAAAAATGACATCCAAATGAAAGACGCTAAGAAGTGAATAATCTATCTCATGAGATACATCTTGCTATATTTTAATCCATAATTTGTATGTCAGGAGTCAAAATACAATACTGCATATCCCATTGGCCACATATCTTTAACCCTTTAGGATCGAGGACACCCCGGAAAAGTTTGAGAATATCACGAGTCAATGCCAGTCATTCAGCACAAACTCGAAACATAGTTGGACCTTATGTTGATTTGTCCGCTTGGATGGAATGCAGACTCTTACACGACACAATCTAGCAGGCTGAGCTTGCATAACCGTACAAATTTGTATGACCTTGACTCACTCAGATTCCCTTCTCTTGCATAACCGTACAAATTTGTATGACCTTGACTCACTCAAATTCCCTTCTCTTGCATAACCGTACAAATTCGTATGACCTTGACTCACTCAAATTCCCTTCTCCTATAGGGTCAATATTCATTCAAAATCATTGTATATGGGCTTGTACATGGGCCTTTTAGATGCACAATTTCCATGCCCTCTTATTTCAATTTAGACCTCGCTCACAGCCAGGGTACCAATTGGCTGAAAATGATTCCCAACATTTAGATTAAATCAACCAAAACAGACAAGCTCGGCCCTAAAAGGGTAAATTTCCGACAACTTCATTGAGGAGGCTGCAGTTCATTCATTCTCTCTCTCTCTACTGTACACAGCCCTCGAAAAGGTCATAGATCATGCAAAAAAGCCTATGATCATCTCGCAATCCATAACACCAAATGATGAGGAGAAGAAGCTAGCTTTGGTATGATGCACCAAAATGAAAAAAAAATGAAAAAATGGGGTGGCAGAGCCCCCCCGGACCCCGGTGTCAGCCAATCCAAATCTGATCAGGCCCGAGTACTACTGCAACACCAACTCATGAATGACGACATCCAAGACAGAATGTTTTAATTGGGACTCGTCAAAACAAACAAACAATGTCGTTGGGTTGGGTGATGATAAACTTAATACATCACCACTGCACCGCCGCCTGTGATTGTTCCATTCTCCCGGACCCCCAAGACCCCAGGACCCCCCGGGACCCCGGAACCCCCCCTGGACCATATACTCACTGCCACCAACTTGGGTATTCCTCGATTCATTCATTTGGTTTTGGTTTTGTATGTCATCACACATACAATCAGTCGAACTCGAATATACTGCAAAAATGGAAGTACGTGGACACTATACTCCAGCTAATGTGCAAAGCAATAAGAGTTTCCAATAAGGGTGTGGGGGGCATCATTCCGGGATCTTTTATTGTGAACGTGGAAAAAGCTTTTTTTTTTTTCTCTTGTGTGTGAAAAAAATTAATTGAAAAAAAACTCTTTCACTTCTTCTTCAATAATTTTCAACAAGTTCAAAATTTCACAAAACAATTCAAAATATAATTTGGGGACAAAAAGATTTATTTGTCATTGACCCTTCATTGCATAATCAATTCTTGACCAAAATCAAAACTAACTACATATTCTGAAAGCTGTGGAATAGAGACAATAGGTGTAAAATTTTGAGGCTTATCAAATGAAGAGAATTAGTGAGACTTTAGAAGTTGTATTAAATCTACCATCAATCTACCACTAATTTATCACTAATCTTTTCTCAATCTACGAGGTGCTTAGTTGATTAATTTTGAAGCACTTTTAGGTTCTAAAGAGCATTCTAAAGCCAAAACAATGTTGGTGGATGTTGATGAGCATGACATATTGATATCTTTGGAAGTTGTAAGTGCATATTGTGTTTGGCGAGGGTTAAACTTGTAAAGCAAAGCTAGTCAGTGTGGAAATTATCCTTTTGGGTGTCATGTGAATCATTTGCTTAAGAAAACCAAGAGCATTCATTGTAGGTCAAACCACTATGTAAGATCTTCTTTTTTTGCACAAAATTCCAAAGATGAACATCTACACTTCTGTCTTACATAGAAGGACTCTCTATCATCCATCAACCCACTATGGTTTCCATTGTCCTTACATGGTTAAAGGGATGGTATAAAAATGGTCTATACGTCAAATTTTAATCCATTTTGTCCCCCTTTCAACACTTCTGAAGTATGCAGTTAGTTTTAATTTTAGTGAAGAATTGACTACAATATGTAGGAAAGTTTCAAATAAGGAATGGATCTTTTTGTCCGATGTTGTGGCAATGCGTACAAAATGGAATCATGAATTTCAAGCCTCACTGCCTATCACTCAATTTTCTATCATTTTACAACTAGATATGAATAATCAAACTTTTATTTATTTTTTCAAAGATGGAACTACATGTCTTCTATACTTCATAAACTTTTTAGATATTTTTGTGAAAAATTGTTTTCTTTTCAGAACTTTTGAAGAAAAAGTGAAGAAAAATCATATCAAATAGGAAAATACTTCAAAAAATCTGAAAATTTCACCATGGTGAATACTATAGTGACAAACACCACCGTGTACGTTCAATTTCTTTATCATTCTATAAATAGAAAATAATAATGACATTGAAAATGCATTCAAAGTTCAGATTGCAATAAAATATTCAATTAGGAATTTTTCAAAATTCAAATTGGAGTAGATGAGTAGATGACCGAGAGTAGATGACCTACATTTTGTTAGTTTGGCTCAAACTCAAAAGATATCATTTTTGTAAAGAAATTTCAGATTCAAAGCAAGGAGCAACAACTTCCCCAAATACACTAAAGTAGCATATTTTGTGATCCATTTTTTTTTTTACTAACTTCTCATTCACTTGAAGACAAACACTAAGAAGACTACAAACTCAACTGAAGATTCTTCATAACCCACCATGGAAGGTCAACAAAAACAGAGAGTGGATGAAAAAGTGTTTCTAATCTCTGTGTAGACCACAAAACAGTCATCCAAACGCCATGAAATGGCGCTGGCATCACTTCTGGGTTAATTATCACAATGGCCACTGAAACATGTCCTTCCTGTACATGAATTATAATACTGGTTTTGTCCTAATTGAAAAGCCTGATATGAAGTGATTTATTTTGAGAAATGATTCTCAAAAGAGCTGCTAAGTGGAGGTCAGAATGGGTCAATGTAGATTTATCATTTACAAGGACACTGATACAAGATACATAATGACTTACTGTATGTAGACCGAGTAATTTACTTGAAAATGCTCGGTTACTCCGTACCAAATATCATTTGAATAGTGGAGGGTACAGCATGAAAAGGGTCCACTGATAAATGGAAATGGTCCGTTTGTTTAAAAAAAAAAAAAAAAAAAGGGTCCACTGAGACAAAACCATTCCTAATAAGGTTAAGGTAAGTGCACCTAGAATCATCATCACCAAGCTCTAACAAGCATTAATAAGTAATGAGCATAGTTAGTATTACTAAACATAACTGATGATTTATATTGAAAAAGGATTTCAAAGCACCTTAGCATGTGTTATTTGGACACCATATGATTCAGTTATGAATGTTAAAAGCATGGTCTCTAGGTGTCCAAAAAGTGAACAAATGTATACAGTTCAAATTTCAAGTAAAACCCATCAAATTTGCATAACTTACCATTGAATGGTAGATTCCTATAAGGGTTGTCCAAACCCCTAAGGTAGAACAACTCATTGTAGACTAAAGACCAATTCCAATTTTTTTTCAATAAATGTGAGTTGGGCATCAATCAATGTCTTAGGTTACAGTAATGGAGTGACTAGCTAGTGACTACAATAGGAACTTCCACCTTTGAATGTAAATTTATTGTAGGAAGGGATTTTTTAAAGTCTTCATATTGTGGTCATGTTAAGAAATATTGTGATTGCTTTAGATGAGTAAGTTGACCATTATGGATACATTTTTGTTGGTTTTGTTGGTTTTGTTGATTTTGGGGTAGTCTAGAGACTCTTTTCAGTCATGATGGTCAACACACTTAAAAAAAGCATACCTTGTCAAAAAAAAGTAAAATTTCAATTCCTCTCACCTTTTTTTTGCTAGTGTTTAAGTGGGAAATCAAATTAAAAAATTTCAGCAATGGTATGAGGGCAAACTCCTAATTCTGCTCATGATGATCTGTTTTACCTTAAGAGGTCAAGTAATCAACAGCCTAAAACTAACAGAACTGAAGTCAGAATTTCCTGCAGTAGTCATGAACAACCCACAGCGAATCGCCTTTTATTGGAAGTCAAGCCAGCGAGGTAAATTCCAAGAGGAATGCGACCAAATCACGCTCATTATCAAACCTCATCAGTGGCGAACTCAACGCCATGCCAGTGCAGTAATTTCCAATAAGGAATCGGAGCATCATCAAAAACCTGCATAAGTGGCGACACGAGTCAAGCTCACTCTCATTCCTTATGGACCATCTGGATGCCACGCTTCCGTGACAAAATAATTTTACTCCTCCCAGCCCAATGAAACGAGCCTCTCCTTGCTCACTCTCTCGCTCTCTCTGTCAGAGCTGAATCTCTGGAGAACGTTCTCAATGTATGAAGTGGCAACACAGCTAGTAGAACCGACAATAACTTGGAAAGTTGGTGCCAAAATGGAAAATAAACCACAGAAGATGCTGCAGTATCTTTCACTCCACAGTAGCTTTTGCACATGCGCCTGCAAGCCAGATAAAAACAAAGAGAACAACATACTTTCGAACATTCGAACATTATATGTACATTATTTGGATGTTGTTCTCACGGCTGCTATGGAGTCAGATTAATAGTGTTGCTATGAGATTGCTGAAAAGAAAGAGATGGTGACTCTAATGAAATTAACAGTGAGACTGTTTGTGTTTGCAGTTGCTCGTGACTTGTTACTGTCAATGAGAAAAACATCAGTCAGAGAAGAACATCAGTCAGTACTGTGATTGCAACTTGTGGAAGAAAAAGATTTGTTTGAAAGGCACTCACCTCATTAGTTCTGTTGTCATGACAGAAGTTTTGTCTGTCTGTAATCTTTAATGCTTTGTTGAACTCCTGATCCTCATTTTCACAAGTGAAGCAGTGTTTGGGATCCCGTATTCCCATTGCTGATAATAGCTGAAGCTGTGGCAATGTTGACCAACAAGTCAAGACACTCCTTTTTTGAATTTTGAGTTCACATCATCACTTTCAAAAACAACAAGAATAAGTAAAGACACTCAATTCAGCAACAGAAATGAGTAGGGTGATTTGAAACTGATTTAAGTTGATGTTGGGGGCAAAAAGACTGAACAAAAAGGTGTCCTCCGGCATGTGTGTTATTCAAAAGAACTGGTGTAATTGTGTGTTCAGCATGATGGTTACTGCAGCTACCCTAGTTTGGAGCCTCTGAATGGAATGGGGTACGATTTCTATTGGGACCAATGCTAATCAAGTTCAGTGGAATCATGGGCTGGAGCATGACATGATTTCTACTCGTGAAAATTTATGACCCGAAGGCCCTTTTGCAACAATTTGATCATGGCGAAGTTACAGGTTTACCATTGCCTGGCTTAACTAGCGCGTTCATTCCAAGTCAGTGAAAGTCAGAATTACATCATTATTACAAAACTGCTGGCAAAATTTTCAAGTTCATCGTTGACATCTGAATTGGTGGTTAAAAATTTGAAGAAAGATGTTGAAAACCCCCCATAGGTTTTCTGAATCTCACCAGAAAGCATACACAAGTAAGGCTGGTGTGGGTAATAAGCCTTCATGTATTTCAAGTCCAAGCGCTGCACCCTACAACAAGGCTTGAGATGCTGTACTTGTCTCCAAATCTCTATGTTCGTATGAGGGGAGTTTAGAAAAAATCTTGAGCATAAAACAGAAAAAACAGAACATGCTACTTATTTATGTTACAAATCTTCACTGGGGTGGAGTTTGCTGGTGATCAATTCCGGTGAACTCTGAAACAGCACAGGAATCCTACTAAGGTAGTGAAACTCAGCAACCTAGATCATCTCAGCGTTCAAATTTCACGAAAAGAATCAATGATAAGGTAAAGAAGAAAATCTTACGCTTTAATGGAGTTTTACACAGTGTGGATTAGGTAGTACCATTATGTGATCTCCATAATTGTCTACTAGATTGAGCTGATCGAGTTCAGTGACAAATCCTGCATTCCTGCTTTCAGCTCCCCTCCAGCATTGCTGTGATTTTAACTGGAATCTCTACATGATCCAGAATTGTCATCATTTTACTCACTTATAGTAATGAATCAGCATGATTGTACTCAATTGGCAGAGCTACACTTGGGTTTAAGGTTTAGTGATGAAGGGACTGAATATCATCTGTCTGGAACTCGATTAAGTTAAGTACCCAGCAACCTATTGAAGCTTTCATATTTTCGTGTATATAAATATCCCCCGCCTTGTCTTGTACTTTTTCCTGCTGTTCTGTCAATCATGTGCTTTTTGCACTCAACCTGCCGAGGCAAAACAGCAACAATGAAGTCACAGAAGGCAGTGCAATCGGCAGCAGAAAAGCAATTGGAAAGTGCAAGGTCCTTCCCCCCTTTGAAAAACAAATCATGTATGTGAACTCTTACACAAAAAATTCATACTGATCGAGCCAAAGATTCAGTAAATGTCACTCGCCATGCGATTATTCGAATGGGTAAATGGACAATTTCCATCTGCCAGAAGAGCAAACTTGCCATGCATTTCTGGTGGAAAACATTCAATTAAACCCTAACTGAACATTTCTTATAACTACAAATTTCAGTACTCAGATCAATACTGAAACCAACAAAGACACTTAAATTTACAGTAGTCAATCTTACCTGTTGGCTCCTGTAGCAATTGCAGCAACGATGCTGAGAAATATTCAATCCACCTCACCACGGCAATGTTTTGTTTTCCCCGTTGAGAAATCACAGTACCGACTACAATTCTGACATGCGGATTGGGAACGAAACAGTGAAGAGGTTGAATTTGGGTGTCTCTCTACAAAAGGTTTATATTCTGTTGCCCTAAAGATATAAGACAATAGGTACATATTCGTTGGAAGGACAGAGGCCACCTAAACATATGTTCTCGTGTCACTTTTAGGTCATCTACCAATGAAGAACTTTTGCAGTATCAAAATAATGCATTCTCTTTTCTGTGATGGCATCCTTCTCATTTCGTACCATGTACATATATTGTTTCTCAGTCTAATATACCGTAGTAGCTATGCTCAACGCTACAGTAGCAATTAGGGTTCTCTACCTCAAAATCTTAGGACGACACAACATACAGCATTGGACTTTGCAAAATACATTTTAGGTATGCTGTCTTTTCTTGCCAGTTTATACTCTCTTCGAACCCCTCGATCAATTGAAACCTGCTTCAAATTTGCATCTGGCACCTTGAGAGATCCTCATCTCCCGTCTCATGCCTTGCAATTGGTAGCCAGAAAAAGTCTGCAGAACTTGACACTAAATCAAGCCTTGAAAGACTTCTCTGTTTTAAATTGACAGATTATCACATCGAGAATTCCAGATTGCATTCTAGTGACACATCATTCAAATTCATTCAAACAACCCACACCTCATGGTCACAAATCTTGGAGCGCATCACCACTAAAAAGCATCATCACCAAGGGAACAGTGAATGAGAAGACCTAATCTTAGAAAAACTCTAAAATGACTGAAATCCCATATTCTTTGTCGAGACCGAGCAGACTTCTGCTCCGAGTGCAAACTATAATAACGAGCTCAGGAAACTCAGAATCCATGTCTTTGAATAAACCCAAAGACTGCAGCAAAGTAAAAATATACTATTCCACGGGGGATGACACTTGGACCCAACCGGCTATTCCCATATGCCGGATTCACAACCCTACAGTCTGACGTGGAACCCATCTTCCTCACGGTGCGATTAGGGTTTGCAAGACTTCGCTGCAGAATTGTGTGCAGGCCTTCCTTGTTTCAAATTGTTTTCTAGTTGGTAGTGTATAGAGTACTGGGGCTATGAGAAAGGTTTGGTACCACAGACTTTGTAGAGGTGTCTCGTTTGTGAGATGTTTCTGCTCTTGTGGTGCCTAGAGAAACCTTTGCTGCATGGCTTGCCATGGT
This sequence comes from Neckera pumila, assembly GCA_963969595.1. NCBI lineage: Eukaryota > Viridiplantae > Streptophyta > Bryopsida > Hypnales > Neckeraceae > Neckera > Neckera pumila. The sequence goes on along the minus strand of OZ018408.1, from coordinate 47,420,799 downwards.
GCGGCAGCGGACAGACAAACCGTATGCCTCCTGCCACGGTGCTTGTGCTGCTCTATGCGCTTGCTCTACTATTCAAGAGCTTAGATCTACTTTCCGCATCTTGAATTTGAATTTAGGGTTTAGGGTTTACTCCGTTCTGTCGTATGTTTAGGGTTTACGTCTTTGTGTCTAGGTTTCCTTCGATTTCCTCTTCGATTTCTGCACCATGAAATACCACTCATAGCGACTTATTACCAGTGTGGCATTGCGTCTCTGGGATTGCGTCTTGGCAGTGAGGTTTGGACTGTCATCTGCACAGGGCAGAGCACTGTCTTTGGCTCTGGAATACTGCACAGGTTCTCTGTGCGGCGCCCTTACGTGGTGGTCCAAGAAGAAAATGTGGTGTCATAGTACAGCTTGCGCAGGTGATGGTTTTTGCCATCTATGTTCACTGTAAGCTGTCTCCAAATTCCACAACAGGTTTCCTGCTGACAAATCGATTTGTATTTTACGTGTAACATGCAAGGGTTAGGACAGTATGGGCTATGCAGTATGATAAGTCTGTCGAGGTTTTGCACATCCCAGCACTAGGTGTCGGTTGATGACACCCATGTCACTATTTAGTTGCAAACAGTGACAAATTTCCATTGTCAATATGGAGGACGCGTGTATTTTGACTGTGAATGGACGCCTCACTCAGCTTTGGCACACTCGTACCAGTTGTCATGTCCTTTTTCGTCCTTTGTGAACTGCAGCCAAATTAAGTCTAAAAAACTCATACAACTGAAGGCGGCATTACTGATTGCGTGGTGCTGAGTCAGTGCCCAGAGCATAATTTTCTTCCTGCAAATTAACTTCTGATTCCTCATATTTAACTTCTATGAACTGGAGATTGCGTGCGCACCAAAAAAATAGGGCAGGATTTCCGATGGAAGCTAAAGACTGAATAAATTTGTATTCCTTTTGCAACCGTTTCTAATGATCGGACACCAAGCCTTTGTCATAACTTTTCAACTTCCAGTAGAAGGCGTTTGCACAGTCCATTCCATCGAAGCTGGTACTGTATGATGAAAGCACGAAGTCCAGAAAATACGTCACCTCCATTCATGAAAAACCAAGTTACTTCAACAAGGCATATGCAGTAAAGGTCGACAACTCAACCCCAAGACTGAAAACCCATAAATTTCCAACTTCTGGACTTGCACGAAATTTTCTGCGTGAAGAAAGAAACCGACACCTCGATTTCAACTACAGAAAGACCGAAATTCTACAAATGAAAAGTTGTCAGCGACGAAAATGCTGAAACATCTCTTTATTTAAAAAATGATTGGAATCTAAACAATACACACTGCACAAAAAGCCCACGAGTTGAAACTCATGCGATGAGATGTTACAAACTACGCATTGCAATTACAAAGTTCCTATGCGATCAGACTGAACTAATAACTTCGTCGAGGATGTACACCCCCGTTCATAGGTATTGTCACCACTCCTTTCCCAGCAAGAACACTCGGATAAAACCTGAGAAGAAGGAATGAAAAAAGCAACATCATTCGGCAATCCCTTGATCACTGGGGTTTCTTCTGAACTTTCTCCTTGATCCACTTAAAACTTGCTGTCGAGCCAGCTTTCAGTTTCTGAGCACTAACGGTGGCAGCCACTTTCGTCTTCTCCATTCCAACAGTTGCAACAGCCTTAGTTTTTTGCATGCCGACAGCTGCAGCTGCCTTTGCCTTGTCCATCTTCTCTTTGTTGGTGGACTTGGAGGGCGTTCTTTCAAGGTCATTGGACTTCTTATCCTCGTAATGAGGATCCCATTGATCTGCCCAGTCGAGACCTTTACCACTTTGCGACATCTGGCAGGCTGTGATTGCGGAGGACAACTCGTAGAGTAGGGTCAGAGAAGAAATCTGCCAAATCAAGCCAACAGAGGAGTAAGACAATTGGAAATTCACAATCCTCGATACGAAAGACTAAAGAAGAGAACTCGCTTGCCGCACACTTCACCAGTATGGAAAACTTACGCATGAGATTAGGACTACCACTGATATAAATAACACGTCTTAATTTACAGTCGTTTGAACGCAAAAGGTTAAAGAAGAGAATTCGCTTGCCGTACACTCCACCAGTATGGAAAACTTACGCATAAGATAAAGAGGACTACCACTGATATAAATAACACCTCTTAATTTACAGTCGTTTGAACGTAAAAAGTAGACGTGCCCATTCCCGTCCCTTTTAAGTGCACATTCTCTTTCTAGAGTGCAGAATTGGGTGCAGGGGTAAGAATGGGTATGTCTGCCTTACTCTACTGCAGAACACGATCATAAACTGAAAAATCAGACCAAAATGACCTATAAAAGATGAAACAAGGTGTAACCAAAACTGAGATAATGCTAGCCGACAATCAATTCAGGGATGATTTCAAGTGACTCCCCGATTCAGCCAGGCACCTTGAAGTGCGCCCGACAATTTCTCCCAGATACTATTCAAATCATGATTGTAAACCATCTTTATGACAACTGAAAACTACCTCATACAAACTTTCTATTGGTGAAAACATATCTGGTTATACCCTTATCATGCAACACTTCAAGGATTTCAAAAGAAAACATAAGAAAAAAAGAGTCTAAGTCTTGGTTTGGGAAAAGCACTACAGTGACTTTGAAAATTCACTACTAATTCAAAACTAGTATAGCTCCAAAATTAACCAAACAACCTCCAATTTCTATTCTTTCCAGAAAAAAAGATACCACAATAAATTTCGCTCACTCACGTGACCGCACTTCTAATGTCAGCAGTTTCAAAAGAAAAAACTCATCTCAACCAAGAAGTAAATTGCTTAACAATTTCACTAAAAACGACCCAAAAGGGAGACAGAGCCATACGAATTCTTCGGCTCGAGACAAGCAGAAAGCTTGGACAAAAAAATTATACAACAAACAAACACCTCCTCGCCAAAAAAAATTATAAAACTGGCCACTCTTGCGAAGTACCAGCATTTTCGCAACTCGACAGTCGTGATCCACTCGTCGCTGTTTCGGGAGCCGGGACGATTGAAACAGCGCATTTCATAGACGACTTTCTAAAAACCGTCAACGTCAAAAGCGAAACACCACAGAATCACTTACTCCCCCACAGAAAAAACACAAGACAATTCAGCAGAAGCGAAGTACCTGGCACAAGCGCGACTTGCAGTCAAAACTGAAAACCCGACGAAAACAAGATAGCTTCAAAACGCCCACACCTCTTCACCTTCTTCTCCAAACTTCGATATTAACGGTTCAGGAAACAAGAGTAGTAACGGAGCGTCTGCACAGAAAGCTCGATGAAGGCTCAGATCCACAGTACCACGCACCACGCACCGTTCTCTCCCACCTTGGGATCGACGCGGAGGTCGACGACACAACAATCGAGAGGCGAGCGCACACACGCCGAAGCTTGCGAGAGGAGCAACCTAAAGACACGGTCTTAGGTCGGGCCACGGTCCTGGTGAGCTGTCGTCCCCTACGACCGTCGCTGTGTGCTCCGTCACGTTGTGGAGTAGCAGCACGGTCTTAGGTAGGACCGCGGTCATGAGTTGCCGTCACCTACGTCTGGAAGCTCAGTCTCGGTGGTGAAGATTTGAGTCAAGTGACGTTTATTTTGCAGCCGAATTTTGCAGCGACCTCGAATTTAGCGATCTCACGATTATCGGGAAGATAGTTTTTTTTTTTTTCCGGTTTCATGTGATGTTAATTTCAATTGCTTTGGTTAGAGAGACTGCGCCGGAAGCTTCCTTCACGCCGATTTTTCTGTACTGTATGTAAGTTGCTGTGTAATTCAATTCGCGCTTGTGCATTGCACGTTCCTCGGTAGCGTGATTGAAAGAGTCAAAATAGAAATCAGTTTCGGAAGAGTCCGAGAATGATCTTCGGATGCTCGTTAGTAGTTTCTTGTTTCTTGATTAGTGGCAGCTGTTTTGTGAACTTGCTCGCTTGTTTTGAGGTTTTGATGAGAGCGACAATGAAATTCTAGCATTTCTGTCCCAAGTCTAATAAGTTAAGAAGCAAGCAGATGTACTACAAAAGGCTCTGTCCTTTTAGCTCTGGCTCGCTTTTCGAGTAAGGCTCTATAAGGTAGTAAAACTTACTCATATGCAGCTTCTGTTAATGCAAAGGCAAAGACTCTTCCCCTACTGTCCAGAGTCCATAACTTATTGTGGAGTTCTAAAGACAAGTGTCGCTCCTAGAACTTAGATGTGCCGATGGAGTCAAGTGCTGAGCATGTGAAATCTGATTTTTAGAAGGCCTTGAGGGACTGAGCTGTTGGGTATTATGCGTTTATCTTTCAACTATTTACTGCCGGGTATTATATCTATCTTTTATTTGATAGCAGTTCGGTCGAGTAAGTTATCCAAGTTGTCAGAAACGTGTCTGCCTACTGATTTTATGCAATGCTTTTGGATAATGCTCATGCAACGATGCTTCCTGCTTCAGACGAATCCAGCAGGACTTGGGGTTTAGGCAGTGACGACTGAGCACCGACAGGGGATTGAAGACCTGGGAATTCGTTATTCTCTATCTCGGGATCTTCAATGTTAGTGTGTGTATCAGTAGATTTGGCAGACGGGAACTATAGCGTCTAAGCTCAAGGATTTTGCGGAACAGGTATAGAGCGCGAGAGTACTTTCACCAGAAGCGAAGAAGGGGTTCGGTTGAGGAATTCGGAGCTCGAGATTTCTTTACCATACAGTTGTGAGCATGGTGGAAATGGATCTCACTTGGCTTCGGTGGCCTGATTGGCAAGCGGAGAGCTTGCCGACTATCTCCGACCTCAGAGTTCTTCCTGTCTTTGCATTCTTCATTGCTGTCGTTCGCTTCTGCCTCAGCAAACTAGTTTTTGAGGTAAGTTCTTTACTCCGTTTCAGGGCCTTCTATTGTGTCCTTTCATTTCCGTACGTGTCTGTGTCTATGAATTGGAGATACTGAAAGAGTTGCCTCACTTGCGTCACTTAGGACTTTGCTTCGCCTCGCACAGTTTTAAGCTGTCTTCTTCCCTTGAATGTATTTTTGCAAGCCCTGAGCTCGTCTTGTAGTTCAAAATTTGCGCATCCAATTTCATACATCTCTGAGTGGAGTGCAATTCTTGTAACTTCAGCTCTAACTGTGAGCCTGACTTAGATTGTGCATTGTGGATTTAGAATTTGGGGCGCAGATTCATCACTGGATACCAGGACTCTTTGAAGATATCTTCAGACGAGGTAGACGTTAATCGGAAGAAGCTGCTCAAATTTGAGGAGTCTTCGTGGAAGTGCCTTTATTTTTTAACTGCTGAAGTATTAGCTCTGGCTGTCACCTGTAATGAGCCATGGTTTACAGAGACCCAATACTTCTGGACCGGACCTGGCGATCGACAGTGGCCAGATCAATTGATAAGGTATATCTCTATTCCTTGTTTGTTTATAACCGTGTTTTCATCTTGTGGTTGGTTTCAGTTGCTGTAATTGTCTAGCGTCGCCGGCACTTATTTTTCCGAGTTCACGTCCATTGGAATCGTTTCAGGAATTTTGAACAAGACACTGAACAGAGCTTTACTGAACGGTTTGTGCGGAGCTTTGGAACTTACAAGGGCTCAAAATACACACGAAATTACAACATTGCACTTATATGAATACCTGTTGTAAGGAAATTGCGCTTCCCGTTTTAAAAGGCATCTTTGTATTCTTGAATTGACGCAGGTTCAAGTTGAAGTTTCTGTATGGATTCGCCGGCGGATTCTACTTGTACAGTATCTTTGCACTCATGTTTTGGGAGACACGACGTTCAGATTTTGTTGTCAGCATGTCACACCATGTCGCATCGTTGACTCTGATTGCAGTTTCTTACCTTGCAAAGTAAGATTTCTTGCTCAGTCTTTGATGACTTCTGCATCTTCTACCGTTTTTTGCTTTTTTTCATCTCTTCCCACAGCATATCATTTTGAGCTCTAAAACTCATTTGGCGGTGATGCGTGTCGTTGGAAAATTAATTGCTTCGTTCATGTTCAAGTACCAAATACAGTGATCATTAGTCCTCTGCTAGTTGCACTGATCTTTCGTTTCCATGTTTGGCTGGCAGCTTAGCTCGTATTGGATCGATGGTGATGGCCGTACATGATGGAAGTGATGTATTTCTCGAAATTGGGAAGCTGACAAAGTATAGCGGGCTGGTGGTTGTTCCGAGTATTTCTTTCCTTTTGTTTGCCATATCATGGTTTATTCTGCGGCTTCTAATTTTTCCCTTTGTGCTCATACGGAGTGCAAGGTACATTCATTGTTTGAATCTTTATTGCTTTGGATATGAATTCTTTCTCGGGAGGGTTTGCAACATGCCTAAGGTTCCATTTGCAGTGGTACTTCCATAAGGTTCCTAACTAGGATGCCTTCATGAGGTGTCATCATTCCGTCGTCCTTTGAGGACCACCAGGCTGATCCTAATAGTTGATTTGGCTTTCTCCAGTTGTGAGTCTCCGCAATATTTCAGCAAGCTATTGGTGGGAGGGACCACGTTCTACTACGTTTTCAACACTTTGCTGATCATGTTGCAAGTGATGCACATATATTGGTGGGTGTTAATCTGGCGTATGATAATGACGCAGATACGAGACCGTGGCAAAGTATCCGATGATGTCCGCTCTGGTAATTTCCTCACATTTGGTTCTCATGAATCTTTTCAAATCTCTTAGTCTCCTTGCATTGTCGTGCCTTCAAAAGTTCTCAATGCCATGGTTTGCTCACAAAGTGGTTCTTATTCCTGGACTTCCACTGGCAAAGGATGTGCATTAAGTAACCTAAGAGAATGCATCCCATTGGAACCCTTTTATGCAGCATATTGAACCCATTGCAGAGCACCTCCCGGAACTTTTCATGCTTGTGGAGGTGGCTTCAGAATATTTGGACCTGTTGTGTGACTACCTTAGAACTTTTTAGGTTTCATAAGGTTCCCATTTACAATAGATTTCCTTTTCTTACGTTTGGGAACTTGATAAGAATTTGGCCTTCCATATCTACAACGAATGCACGTAATGACAACTCAAATTGTCTCATGTATCATCCGAAATTACTCTGTAAATTAGTGGCGATGTGAAGAAGATAACATGGTGTAACCTAAAGAGTGTCGTTTCTCAAAACCTCTAATTGCTGACATCGCTTATTGCACACAATTCCATAGGTTGTTTAAGCATTTTTCAGGTTGGCAAATTCTTTCATAAATAACAGGACTATTTGAATGCAGATTCAGAGTCGGAATCGGAGCCTGACGGAGATGATCCAGGCAAAGCGAAGAGAGACTGATGTATGTTTATCTTATTGCTCATGTTGTATAAGATCAAGCGACATGTGTGATGTGAGCTACCTTCCTGATAGGCTCCCATCTCTCTGATAATAGTGAAAACTGCCTTGAGCTCTTGGTGGGGTTGTTGTTGCATTGAGGATTTTCAGAAGTGAGTTCATGTGACTATTTTGTGACCAGAATGCGTGCATGAAATTTGAACAATTGGTTCATGAGCTGGTTAGTGTTACGCCCTCAGTTCGTCAGTGGTGTTAATTGCTTGTTGTACCCTATTGTCTTATTAGAGTCTTTCTCCATAGAAAACGGTTACCTCGACGTTTGCAGTCTTTATAATTGATGAAAACCTCACAGAAAACAATGGATTTTTTTACTTTCAAATAATTTTGTGAAGATGCATAAAAGAGACCACCAAAATCAATTTTCAAATGTCTGAAAATGCATGTGGAAGCAGGCCAACATTACGGCAAGGGTATTTTCTCAAGGGAATTTTGTACTTTTTGAGTTCCCTCTTGGAAGACATTTGAGACCCCTTGGGAAATTCCCCCGCCTCTAAATTCCAAAGAATGGGTATTTAACCTTCGAAGGATGAGTTGGTCACCATGGTAAATATCCTTTTTGGTATTGTGTGAATCATGGGCGTGCTAAACTGACCCCCTTGCTCGTCTACAACTTTACCCCCTTCCTTGTTCACAACTTGCGGAAAATGCTGAAATTTTTTCATTTGCCACGCACGATAGAATTTGCAAATTTTGAATTCATATTTGCAATCAGAGGCCCTGGATTATCTAGGAGAGATAAAGAAGATAAATTAACCCATAAAGGATCATTGTCCCTCCCAGGGACAAATCAAATTTCAGGCATGTATTTACAATCTCAATTTTTGTCCTACTTTTTTGAAACTTTTTGATATTTTCTTTGAAACTTTAATAGATAGAAAAATTCATTAGCTTCATGGAAATATAATTTTGTTTTCAATCGGTGCCTAGGAACAAAATTTATGCCCAAATAAGCTCAAAGGAGAAGAGGGGGCAAAAATTTGATTTCTTTTTTTTAATTTTTTTTCTCATAGATTATATTCTTTTCTACATGGAAAGCTTTGATTCATTCTATTTATATTTGCTATGAGAGAATTATGGACAATCTTGTTTTGGGGGCAATTAGAGCATCTTCTTAAAAACAAAACTTGGAAGATTTAATTCTAAATGCAATTTTTATAATTTAAGAAAAAAATTCCACATGGTTTAGTTTTCTTGCTAGAACAATCTCACCACTGGGATTAGTGCATTTTAATTCCATTTTAGAGATGTTAATTTAGATTGTTGTTTTATCTCATATCTACTTCTCCTTAATAATTTTATAGAGAATAAAAATTAAGTCTTTCTGAATCTCTGTTTTTTCCTAGACTCTCAACTCAGTTCTTCACCATAAGATTAAAAGCTCAAAACTCTATAGTGCAAAAAATTAAAGCTAAAAAGGTTCAAAGTCAAATAATCTAGTCTCGTAATGTGTTGAAATTTTTTTTCCACTTTAAACGCAAATATCTTGTAATCCGTGCAGTCAAAACTTTTGAAATTTTTTTGACATGTTTTTAATAATAACTAGGTGTATAATCCTACAATTAGATGTGCAAAAAAAACAATTTTCAAACTTTTTCACTCTTTGCTATAGGCTGTAGTTGCAGTTTTGAGTGTTTTTTGGTAGAAAAAAGGCTTAGGTCCTTTAGGTGTTAATTAAGCATAGAATAGGCACTCTTTTTCTCACATCCATGCATTCGTTGGATGACTTTGGAAGGATGAGCGAAGGGGGTTAGTTCACCCCGGCCTAGATCATTTGCTTAGCCCTTAAAGGGCCAAACGGCATTTTTTGGCAACAAAGTGATTTTGTGCAGCTCACTACAAACAAAAACTTTCATTTTTTTCCTTAAAATTTTCACACAACATGTGGCCAAGGAGTAGCTTTAAGGTCCAACAATTTTCATAACCTTTGACTACATGCATGGTTAATATGTTTTTTTAAACAATCAGTGGGCAACTCGATTTTTTTTGAAAAATCACTTTTTAAAAAAGTAAAAATTTGAAATTGGGTTTCTAGTATTATATACATGGAAAGCTCTAAATCATTCCATTTTGATTTATGAGATGAAAGTTATGAGGTGTTCTAGTTTGCGGGCAGTTATGGATTCTTTATTCTAAAATCAACTTTGAAGTCCTTTACGATATTGAACCCAAGTTTTTGAAAAAAATAAAGCATAGGATGTAGATTGATTATTACACCATTACAGCCGTTGGGATTGGCATTTTTCAATTCCATAAATATATTCTTAATAATTTAGTGTTTTCTATTGTTTTGTACTTCTTTTTGCTTATTTCTTCCTATATGTTGTACAATTTCAAATGATCTGAAATTTTTCAAGCATAGAGCCAACTTGGACATTTTTTTATACAAATGTGACCTTGTGAAGTACAAATGGTTTTTCACTTGTCCAAGAAAAGGATGTTTGTCAATTCAAACGCTAATATCATCCAATCTGCAAGGTGGAAAATTCTAAAAAATTTTCTACATCTTCTCAAACCAGCTTACTACATGGTTCTTTAGTGACATGTGTCCACCAATGTTCTTTTTTCTAAAATTTGATAATCGTACTTGAAATGGTAGTTTTGGAGCGTTTTGTGGAAAACATAGTCTCTGACCTTTAGGAGTTAGAAACCCAAGAGCACTCACTAGAGAAGTAAACTATTGTGCTAGAGCTCCACTTTTTACAAAAAATTCACAAAGATGAATATCCTACATAAAAGGATTCTTTGTCATCCAGTGTTGGATCACGGAAGATTGGCCCCTTATTGCCTTGAACGTGGATGATTAGGATGATTAGGAGTAGGGCTTTTTTTTTGGCTTTCTCGTGCCAGATCGCACAAAAAAAAATAATTGAGCTAAAAAATGCCAAAATAAATGCCAGAAAACTTGGATGAAATTGCCAGAAAAGATCCAAATTAAAAAAAATCTTGAATGAAATTGCCACTTTTTTTACGAAAACCATATTGTAGACATGTGATATGTGCTAATGTGATATTTTCTATCCAATATGAGGATGAGTGTTGAAATTTGGAGCACCACTAAGGTCAGACCACCCATTTCCAACCAGGGACCAATTCCCAACCGGTAGTGCCCCTATTTCCAATCAAGGCTTGTAATGTGTTTTTTACTCTTTTTTAAAGTTGGAACTAGTAAGATCATGGCACATGTCCTACAATATGCAAAAAAATAACAAGAAAGTAGATAGTAAGAAGCTAGTTCTTGAATGATTGGAAGTGGAAGACTCTAATGATTGGGAATTGGTTCGGATCACTTTTTGGCTCCCCAAATTCACAGAAATTTCAATTTTGCAAAAAAATTTTGAAAATTTCACAATCTTAGTATATTCTATCTTCCTACACGGGAAAAATCTCCATCGCATTCAACTGCTCACCATCTGCGCCACAGGAGCTTAAGCAATTAGCTATAGGTGGTCCGACCTTATAACATTTTCAATCGCCACTTTGGCACTTCTTAAAAAATGAAATAAAAAGCACTGATCACGAGGGATGGAGTCCGTTATGCGTTTGCTGTCCTGACCTGCCCTCTCCAACATCCTGCCTGTGACCTCCGAGATCCGACTTGCAAAACATCCTGCCTTGTCCCCAATGTTTTGTATTCCTGCGTTTTGATGGTACCTGCGTTGTGCTTCAAGCTTGCTGAAGCTTCATGAAATTTGGATTTGAAGGTTGTGTCCATTGTGGTAGAGAATGTCTGAACTTTGTATCGTGAGTTCGTGACTGGTATTTCCTAGTTATGCGAAGCTGTGGTAGAGCTTCAATTCAATTACGCGGTTCAGTGTATGTATTGCATTAACTGTAGATTGAAGAAAGTATGCTACCTATGCATTAGAAAAACTTTCAGCCCTCAAAGGGGCCACGAGAGCCGGTGCAATAAGGGGGAAAAAAAAAAAAAAAAAAAAATTGAAAAATTGAAAAATTGAAATCCTACGTGGCATGAGGGTTGCCACATCAGTGCCACTATCAGACTTAAAAAATAAAAAAATTCCAAAAAAAACCCTGAAATTTATTTATTTATTAATCTTTTTCTTCATGTTACATAATTGCACCCCAAGGGTGCCGAAAGTCAGATTCTGACAACCCCTTCGAGGGTTGGAATTTTTCCTAATGATGTAGGAACACACTGCGTTCCAATCCATGTATGAATTTGTGAGAATATATGTATGAGATCTAGTGTGCTTTGCATTCCATTCTCACTACCACTAAGGGAACTGCACCTTAAATCGCACAATTAAGCATTTCAACCTAATTCAATATGGTTTTTACTATTGTATTTAAGTTTTTCTTTTGTGGGGTCCCATTGATAGTCAAAAGGGGATTCTAGATTCTCTTAGAATGCATTTTTTGGACACCATGTGAATAAACTACAAATTTCCAAAGTGTTGAGAATAGGTGTACATATCCAAAAGCGATTATAGAGTCATATGAATAGTGGGAGTACATTATAGGCAAGAATATCCATTGTGCGCTTTTAGAAACCGTGCAATTTTAGGTGTAGTTACCTTATACTCGAATTTGTGGAGAGTCAAATGCACTTCAATTGTAGGAATTGGCTAGAAAAGGTGTGCAATTGAGTTGACTATTTTCAATATTGTATGTGTAGGAAATATTTTTGGCCACCCTGCTAAAGTTGTTGCTGGGGCTCCATGTAAGGTAACTCCCCCCATTTCCAACCACTGACCCATTCCCAACCTATAGGTGCATGTATTTCCAACCATGCTTAGAATGCGGGTTTTTTTTGTTTTCAAGGTTGGAACTATTAATACGTGACACACTTCCCAAGTTGTGGAAAAAAAAATAGGAAATAATGATTAGGTAAAAAGTTATTGAATGATTGGAATTAGAAGACTATATCCATGGGTCCGACGCATTTTTTGCCTCCAGAAATTCATAATAATTTCAATTCAAGCGATAAAATTACAATTTTTTGGCAATCCATGTCATTTCTATTGTTGTACCTCTAAAAAATGTTTGTTTTGCCTTCAGAACTCCAAATCATGTTGGAATTCTTTATTTGGTCGATTAGGGGGGGGGGATACTTTAATGAAGTAGACTATAGTGTGTGTCAAAACAAACTGAAAATCATAGAGTAGTCAATTAATGCATACATTTTAGATCAATACAACATGCATGCCCGAAACGCTTCCATGTCTTAAGGTACCTGCACCTCAAATCGCACAGTTAAGCAATTCAACCTAATTTAGCATAGTTTTCACTATTGTGTTGAATATTTTTTGGGGGATCCCATTGGTAGTCAAAAGGGGATTCTAGATTCTCTAAGAATGCATTTTTTGGACACTGTGTGAATAAACTACGAATTTGCATAGTATTGAGTATAAGTGTACCCAGAAGCGATCATAGATGTATATGAATAGTTGAGAGTACATTTTAGGTAGAATATCCACTGTCATTTTAGGAACCATAAGATTTTAGGTGTAGTTATCTTAAGCTTTAGCTATAGTGAGTGTTTTGGCTGGTCCCTTTCCATGCTGATTTCATGCTTATGTCCATGTTGTCTCAACATGTAGTGTGTTCTTCTTTTTTTAGTCCTATTTTGCTATAAGGATGTGAAGCTTGTGTCCATGCATTTGTCTGTAGTTGTGGTGAAGTCAGCCTAGTCCAATTCTACCCTATTAGTATTGTTCTTCTATAATGCAAAGTCCAATGTTTGAGGCATCTAAGTCATCCCTTCTCTAGATAGTTAGACAAAGGTCACCAAGAAACACAAAACCTTTGTCTTATTTTTACATCCTATCTCTTTACTCTATCTAAGTCTTTAGAATAGCCAAAAAGTATTGATATTGCATACAAGCTTGCGATTGAAAAGTTAAATTGGAATTAAAACTCAATTTTGTTTCATTGGTAGTAACCACTAAGGTGAATTAGCCCGTTGTGGTTGGCTGGCTCATAGTAGATCCCTAATGACCCCACGACAATTTTTTTGGCCACTATCAATGTTTAACCTAACAACGATGGAGTGATTAGTGACCTCATTAGGAACACCTGCTTTTCACTGTAAGTCATTGTAGGAAGTGACTTTTCATGGCCTTCTACATTAGAAATTATTGTGACCATTTTAGGTGATTAAGAAGAGCATATTGGATACAATTCTGACTCTAAACCTATGTGTCCAAGATTTAGAATTTAATGTACGTGAATATCACAGATCTTGGTGCAATCCAAAAAAATTAACAATATTATATCTAATGACACTCTCGAGCATTTATCTAATTTACATTGATTTTCATGCCTAATTTTTATTTTGTGATTTCTATAAGCTAGGGGATATATTGGCATGGCAATCTAGTTTTTGGGAGTCCATATACAATTATTTGGATGCATGGCATTCCTATCTTCTCTAGTGGGCACATGATCAAGGCAGTTATGGTGTATTTAAAGAAGCAATTGATGTTTTACCTTTTCAACAATAGTTGTTGGTTGACAAATGTTGCATCTCCCTTCACTACAAGAGAAAGGAGTGTTTTAAGTATAGTCCTAGTAGTATAATCTCTTAAGTAATGACCTTCGAGTAATGTTTTTAGTAAAATTTTACTAAAAAGACAGACTTTTCAGTAAAATTTTACTAAAAACCTTACTCAAAAGTCATCACTTAAAAGACAATACTACTAGGACTATACTTAAAACACCCCTTTCTCTTGTAGTGCTTGAGCTAATTTATGCCTTCAGTTCCTTCTGCATATTTTCCACTTAGAAGACCCATTATAAGAAATAGTAGGGTTTAAAAAGCATTTGAATTCATGATTTGATTCATTGTAGCCACAACAATGATACTAAACACATTTCATACATTCTTCTATTTTCATTTTTTGTGGTATTCTGGTTTCATTATGTTGTAAGTTTTACACTAGCTTTCTAAGTTTCAACAAGAATTTTTTTGATTTTGGTTATGGATTTATGATCTACAGTCATCCATTTATTATGATTATTATTTTTTAAACCATTATCATTAATATTTTATAGTTAACTTAATAATTTTCATGATTTATAACTAAATATTATCCTTGTGATTTTTTCTCGTGACTCTTACCTCCTTTTATTCTTTTTGTGCTAGGATTTCTGCAGGCAATGTGTTGTACTTAGAATAGTTATCTCATGTGATTGTGTGCTGAAGAAGCAGAAGATGAAGGAGAAGGAACGAGAACAAGAGCACAGAGAGAAAAAGAAAGAGAAGGTGGAAGAGTGAGGCAAGAGTCCAATAAGGTAGGAGGTTCTAAAATGGAGCGGGTTCTAAAACCAATCAGGCTCTAGAGGTACATTTTGCACTTTCCAATGTACAAGTGGTGTGCATTTGAGGAGGTGGTCGGTTTTAGAGCCCACAAAAATGCACTTTTTTGCAACTTCAGAAATTCATAACTAATTCTACAAAGCTTCAAAAAATATGAAACAACTTGGGTTAGATGCCAATTACTCTTGCCTTTCAAGGAAAATTTACTGGAAAATATTTTAAGTAGTTTTACCTCCCCAAAATTCAGCTTCAGCTCTTAGATGAGCGATTTATGGACCTCCTACCTTAACCGAATCCTGAGGCGACTATGGGATTATTGAAGAACCGGACATGTGGTTGGTGTTTTCCTTTCAAATTCTTACTTGCATTCCTTACTGGCTTGTTTCGGCCTGGGTTTATCCAATGTAGAAATGTAGTAATCTCTGCCTCCTGATCATCATTCTTCTGGTTAAACTAGAAATGGACACAGTAGAGAATTTTTGATGCATTTTATTTCGTGTTTTTCAGGACAAGGAGTCCGGAATTTAGTGCTTGGTTGGCAGAGGTGAAGAAGGTTTTGCCGTTGCTTTTAGAGTACTTATCTTACTCTAGTAGCCGAAAATGATGTTGAGTTTTCTTGACATACATTGAGCGCCTGCAGAGGTTCTCTTTCTATTTTGGATGTTTAACCCCTAAAGGCCCAAGTGTCCATTCAACAGATAAGTGGGATTTTGGGTAGGTACCTATGGGCTGAAATTTTGTCCTGATTTTTTGAAACTTTTTTAGAAGATAGAAAAACTGATAAGCTTTGTGGGGGTATAGTTTTTTTTTCAACCGGTGCCCGGGGAAAAAAGTTATGCCCAAATAAGCTCAAAACAAAGGAGAGCGGGCAACAAAAAAAATTTTGCAAAAAATAATTTTTTTTTTTTTTTGAATTTTTTTCCTCAAAGATTTTATTTTTGTCTATTTGGAAAGCTTTGATTCATTTCATTTGGATATGCTATGAGAAAGTTATGGACATTCTTGTTTTGGGGGCAGTTAGAGCATCTTTTTGAAAAAAGATAACTTGTAGGACTCATTTTTTAATGACATTTTTCAAATTTTTCAAATTTCTTTTTTTGGCATGGTTCAGTTTACTTGCTAGAACAATCTCACCATTGGGATTAGTGCATTTTAATTCCATTTAAAATATATGAATATTTTAGATTTTCCTTCTATCTCATACCTAATTCTACTTAACAATTTTTTTAATAATGAAAATTAAGTTTTTTTGAATTTTTTTTTTTGGTAGATTGTCAACTCAATTCTCCACTATAAACAGTTAAAGCTCAAAACTTTGTAGTGCAATAATTTTAAGCTAAAAATGTTCAAAGTCAAAAAATCCAATCCCACAATGTGCTGAAAACCTTGTTTTTTTCACTATAAACGCAGATATCTTGCAATCTATGCGGTCAAAAATTCTGAAATTTTTTCCACACATTCTTATACTAGTTAGGTGTAAGATCCTACAGTTAGATGTGCAAGAAAAACATTTTTAATTTTTTCTTCACTCTTTGCTAAAAAATGGCAGTTTTGGGTGTTTTTTGGCAGAAAAAAGGCCTTGGACCTTTAGGGGTTAATGTGGATACATTATTTCTTCGAGTAATGATATTTGATAAATCTTGTGTTACTGGTTGTGCTTTGTGGCAGGTGAACCTAAAGACTTTGACCAATCGAGAGGAAAAGGACATCTTTAAACAGTACGTTTGTGGATGATTACACATACCCTCTCAACCTCTGTTTTCTGAGAATGAAAGTAGTGCAGAGGTTTTCAGAAAATTCTAGATTCGAAACTGAAACCTTCATGGGCAGTTTGAGGATTGATTCTGTGAGTTCCTATAACTGACCTCTCTTCCCATTCGACTCTTATGCATGGAGATAGTTCTACACAAGTGCTGGATCTTTTTTTTTGCTAGTTTCATGTACTTTGTGAAGTCTTACTGTACTTTGAGTATTATGCTTTTGGTTTAACATCAACAACTCTTTTGATAGGTACATGGAAGACTACAAAAAGTATGAGCCTGCACCCAAGCGTTCTCTCTTATCTTTTGGATCAAGTTGACATTTTTTGTATGGGTGATATTTTCATTTTAATTTTGAATGCCTTGGAACATGTGATGGTCACTTGTTCCAGTTTGGATGAATTCGGCAGTGAAAACTGTTTCAACACTATGAGATCGTGCAGTCCTTATGAACATGAACTGATCTTTTGTGGTACAGGTATTACAATATTGATACATATCATCACAAAAAGATGACCAAACAGAGAAAGAAGGGCATGGAGGATATGCTGAATAAGCAATCTGAGCTTACTGAGTTCAACGATGAGGAGCAGAGGCGGTATGCTTTGAAAGTTTCTTTTATATTTTGGCTCATTTGGGTTGAAAGAGTTATGAAGGGTGTGCTTGGTTAATCTCACCGCATTATCATCCTTTATGCATTTGACGAAGGTGATGACTTCATGACTGTTTGCAGGCAAGAACTGACAATTGAGCAAGCAAAACTGAAGGATAAATGCACAATGATGGAGACTGGCATGGTACTGTTCTTTATTTGATTTATTTCTATATATATTTCCTCTCAGTTAGATGGAGACCAACCACAAATAGGAGGTGCATTTTGTGTTGCAAGTTTTTGTTTGTTATATCGGTCTAAAATCCATGCCTTTCCATGGACTATTTTCTTCACTTATATTCTCTTGATTTAAATATTGAGCGTTAGTTTTTGGTTGTAATCTATGGTTGGTAAACCTATAATTCCAGTTCCTGAGGTGAAACGCATGTGTGATCTACCTGTGGATCAGGGGAAAGCCAAGAGGGACCCAGTTGTGTTGCGGGAGGACTATCGGTTGGGGAATACTGAGGTACCTTGCTTTCTTTTGGCCTGCTTGGAATTGAGTCGATACTTGAAGCAAAAATGTTTCTAAGTATGGCAAGCAAAATGTGCAAAAGTGGCTTCTTTGTATCTCTAGGAGTTGAATGGAATCATTTCACAATAGCAGGAAGGATTGGAATTTTTGTATGAGTATTTGTGTATTTAGAGAAGACCATGATGTTATAAAGAGGATTTTATAAAGAAGATGCAATGAAGGATGTAACTACCAATGTGTTTGTAGGTGTGCAATGAAGAATAGGATCATGGTGTGGGAGATTGTTTAGAAGGTAATAACATGCATGGGTAATGTGCTAAACTTGTAACATGTCTTTACGTTTTTGTGAATGAGGTTTGTCTTCTCTAGGTGGTCTAGTGATGTCCATTTAGAACTTTTTAGTTGTTATTTATTCCTTTGATTGATGTCAACTTCTGGTGTGTAACTATTTTGGTGTGTATTTTTCTATTCACGTGAATTCTTCCTGTTCTAAAAGAAGTTTTGGTGACATGGATGCTGCAGTGAAAGTTCCAATGATGATCCTGTTTTGAAACCCAAACACAAGATCTTCTTAAGTCATAGTGGAGCACAAAAGGAGTTTGTGGATCACTTATGCAAAGCCTTGGAAGATCGTTGCCACTATCCTTTGTTTGATAGATGCCATGAGAGCTTGCCGAAGGGTGAAAGATTTCTGGAGTTGATCATTCGAGCTGCTAAGCAATGTGAAATGTTGATTGTGGTTGTGTCCAAGGAGTATTTTATATCAAAATGACCCATGATTGAATTGAATGCCTTTGTTAAAGCTCATAAGTTACACCATGGGTCCAACATTGGTCCAAAGATATTACCCCTCTTTTATGGACTATGCGTTAGTGATTTGGATAATGAAGGGATGCAGAAGAAATGGTTTCAAAAATGGAAGACTTTGGTGGAGGCTGATCCCAAGAAGCGAATTGTTGTGAGTGATTGGAAGAATGCATTGAATGTTTTGAAGACTTTCAATGGCCTTCTATATGACACAACATTGAAGGAGGTTGTGGCTTATATAGACAAGATTGTTTCGCATGTTTGCAATTCAATTTCTCCGAATATAAAGTGGGATGATTCCCATGTGCAAGGCAAATCCAATATTTGTAAGGTAATGAATTAAGTGCATATCTTTACTTTCAATTTGGTTTTGATATTAGGATATGAGATCATATGGTTGCCCTAGATTATTTTAGAATGGACTGTTGCTCGTAGTGGAGTCTTTTTAAAAAAATTCAATCTTTGGAAGAAATTAGTGACTCATTTGTTTTTTGGTTATTAAAAGTTTAGTGTGATGGGAATTTCAATTGATTGGATTGTTATTTGGTTGGACTTAATAGGTCATTGGTGAGAAGATTGAAGGCATTGGGGTTTCACAAAAATACATAGTAAGAGTGGTTGGTGTATATGGAGTTGGTGGCATTGGTAAGACCACAACCTGCAAGACATTGTGCAATGAACTCTCCATCAAATATGAAGGGAGGGTGTGCCATATTGAATTTCCAAGTGTTTCCAAAGATTTGTTTCAAAAAGTAGTGAGAGACTTGACCAAGAAAAGCATGGAGGTCAAAGAGTTGAACGAAGGAGAGGTGAGATTTTTTGTTTGTATGCTTGAGATTTGTTTGTAAGTGCTCCAAGTTATGGAAGTGAATATTTTAGAAGACGAGATTTTGAAGTATTGCTAAGAGTGTAATTCCTTGTCATTGTTAGTAGCCTTGTATTGTTGTTTTAATGATGTTTGTTTGTACTTGAATGTTTGTTGTGCATTATTGTATTGATTGTCATGCACATTTGTATATGATAATGTGAAGATGCATTTCTACTTTCAAACTTAAAATGCATTTGATTGATATCATTGGAGATTCAATGGAAGTTCCATTATTGTGACTCATAGGTCATGTGGTGAATGTGTTTATAGTGCAAGGACATTTTGCGTCAAAGTCTTTCCAAGCAAAGAACTTTTTTGGCGATCGATAATGTTTTAGACAACCACCAATCAATCGAGGAGGCCATGATGTTCTTGGAAGTTCCTTATCACATGAATAGATTGGTGGTTGTGACGGCTCGGTCTCCAAGTGTTCTTAGGCTTTTGGGGTTAGATGGAGATGCATATTTTGAGATGCTTGATCTTGGAGAGGTAGATGCCTTGAATTTGTTTTTGCACCATGTGGTTGGTGGTAGACAATTTTTTGAAGATGAGGAGAGGCGTGATGTAATGACTTGCGTTAGAAGATGCTATTTTTCCAAAGGTAATGGAGAAGGCCACCACTATCATCCATTGGCCTTGAAGGTCTTGGGATTGCAATTGAGTTATCATGGAGAGAAGCCTTGTGATTGGGTGGTGAATTTTCTGCGAGTGAGAACTTTCGATTTTTTTCTTGGAGAAAATCCCGTATTTGATATTATGAGGAGTAATTTTGATTTGCTACCACCAAGGGATCAGACTTTGTTTATGGACGTGGGATGCTTTTTTCAAAAACAGAGTTTTAGAGAACTTGAACTTATTGAATGGCATTAGATGAGAAATCAGCCCTGTGGAGGGCTGCGAGTTTCCAACCTGTGAGAACTTGTGAGAACTGCCGAATTCAGGGCCGTGGCAGCTCGCTGACATGGCCGAGCGATTGCCACGTCGGAAAAAAATAAATTTTTTTTTCTGTTTTTTTTGCATTTCAAGAATGAAAAAAAAAATTATTTTTTTTTTTTGAAATTTTTTTGTCGGGAACAGCCGTTCCCTAAAACTGCGGGGGGGGACTAGCCTCGGGAACGGGCCCGAAACGGCCCTCCAGACCCCCCAAAACTCATCTAATGTTGTGCTTCGTACACAAGCAAGATGAAGAACAAATATGACTTCAAGTACAAAAATTTCTTCTAGCTTTTGCAAGTTTTGGATGTGATGTTTTTGTATTGTGAGTAAATTTTTTCATATTCCTACAAAGGTGTAGTTTTCCTAAGATTGTGAAAAGTGCAAATTTTTTGTTTGGTGTTGTTTTTGCCATTTGTTTTTCTATTACTTTTCTTGACAAATAGCTTGCACTGAAAATGGTTGACTCATTGGGGCTATGTAATATGGAGAGTGAAAATGACTTAGATAATTTGTTTGTGGTATTTGTTAGAATAGTAGTTGGAATATCTCCTACCAAAAGGCTTGTTGCAAGATGTGGATTTGCGATTTGGAGAAGTTAGCATGCATGATTTGTACTTGGAGTTTGCTTAAACTGAAGCGAAGGGCTCTTCCAATGAGTCAACCAACTTGAGAGAGTGGATGTGGGTGTATATGGACCATGGTGATCTCACAAAACTTGAACATAAACCAGAGGGTGGATGTTGGCCCAAGTTGACACGGCTTCATATACAAGACATGGATTTCGTGGAAGGTTTTTCTCAGCTTGGAGTTATGGAGGGCATGAAATGGTGTTATTTTTCCAATGTTGAGGTATTGCAACTTTTTCAGTTGCATTTGGGATATGGAACTTCGAATTTGGAGGGCTTGGAGAACTTAAGGATTTTAGAACTAGTTGATATAAGCGGGAATGTTGAGGGCTTGGAAACTCTGAAGCACCTTATCTGTTTCCAGTGGTTTTTTCAAGATGTAGATTGCATCGCTGATATGCCTTCTCATGTTGTTGGGCAACTTCCTTCATCTCTAAGAAGACTTGATATTGATTGTGGTGTAGAGCCTGTGGCGTTGGAATCAGACATACTTGCTAGATGCTCTAGTTTATCCAAATTAGATTTGAGTGGTGTTGAAGCTCATTCATTGGATCTAAGCAATTGTCGGTCCTTGAAAAGTATTTCACTTGGCTTCATTCAGAAGTTGCAAACCTTGTCAGGACTCACTCCTTGTCCATCATCCAACCTGTACTCTCTTACGGTTTTTGGGTGCAGTGATTTGGTTGATATTTCTGGGATAGGTCACCTGAAAGGCTTGAAGAAATTATCTATAGATGATTGTCCGAAGTGGCAAGTGCCTAGTCTGCTTGCTCTTACCGAATTGCAAGACTTGTGTATTTTAGGTGATCAAAGACTAGTGGGGCTTGCATCGCCTGCATTGCTATACCTTGATCTTAGTGGATGCGGAGAGTTGCTACGGTTGCCGAACTTGAGTTTGTTGAAGAACCTCATAGAACTTAACCTTGAGGATTGTTATGCCTTGGAGCTTCATGAGAAAGATATTCAGATACTCTCTGAGTTGCCTTTGTTGCAGCCAATACCCTTTTCAGGTAGGGATTTCCACAAGAGGTTTAGATTGGACCTTGCTCGAAGGAAGGTGCTCATTCAGTCATCACCGTATGTGCTTTCACGTTCTTGGAAGTTTTGGATGGAAGATGAATGGGAGGAACAAGATTTGGGCACACCTCCAATCAAAATGGCAGATGGCGTTTGGGAGGAAGATTAGATGGATAGCATTAGATTGGGATTTTTCAAGAGAGGTGTCAATGGATTTTTTCACAAGTAGCAATTGGTTGGAATGCCAAGTGAGTTGTAGATTGTCTGAATTCCACTTAGTGAATGAATGAGGCTGGTTGACAAAATGTATACCTTAGTGGCACCTTTGCACAACTTTTGATAACAGTTTGTGTATTGTTGTACTTGGAGATAACAGAGGCGAGGGGGTTGTCAGTTTCACATAGGAAGCTATTTTAAGTTTTTTGTGCTTATTAGTGTTTCTTCCTCATTGCTAGTGGTTGGAATTGTGGTTGCCACTTGGATTGAAACATAATTCTCCAATATGGGGACCTCTACTTCTTCTTGTTGCCTCTAATGGAAGAGCGTCTCAAGTGTGGATGCTTGGACACTAACATGGTTACTTGTGGTAGGATAGTGGTACAAGCAACTTACTTCCGAAAAGTTATTTGAACATCCTCGCTGATGCGATACCATCTCTAGATTTGATTGATGTTGCCCTTTCTTTTGTGAGCTCACCTTTGATTGCCCACCTGTAGAATAAATATTGGACATTGTTGTTTTGAAAGTTTGGATGAAGGCATTGTTTGCAAGAATGTTTTGATTGCCATTGATCAATGTTCTTGGCAAATTGTAAGTTCATAACCATCTTCTTTTTGTTGTAGGTTTAGAAGAGGCTAATTTTGAATATTGCATGTGCAACAATACTTTCTTGAAGAGGTGAATTCCACAAGACTTTTGTTTCTGTTCAAGGCTTGTGAGTGACAAACAAGGATTGCAGGTGTAGTACCTTCTTTTTTTGTGATCTCCATCCTTGTTGAATATGGGTCTTAGTAAAGATAGATTGGATAGACGGTACTCCCAAGTCAAGTGTATGAATTTGGACAATATGTGAGTCTACATTGTGCCAAAAGGAAGGAATGATTTTTTTGAGAATTTTGGAGCTTGAGATTTCTATTGAACATGCAACTACATGCATGGTGGAAATGGACTATATAACCATTGAGAGGAGCCTAGTTATTGGTGGGGGATGAGTCGGAGTAGCGGCGAATTCGTCATTGATAATTGGACTCCTCGAGACAATTATAGGTCATAATCCTTTGGTCATGGAATCAAGCTGACCCTTGACCGTGGTATTCTTGTTTAACGGTGCGCTTTTTTATCTCCCCTCTTTTTGTTTGTTGTGCATTTCTTTTCTCCCGCTTCTTTTGTTTGTTGTGCATTTCTTGTTGTATCAATTTGTTGTAATAGGTTTAGTGAGTAGTTTTGCGTGCTTGATTTTACATTTGAGGTGGTTCTCTAAGGCGCTGTTAGCCATGAGTGCAGACGATGTTACTATTGCGAGGCCACGTAGAGGGCATCCGGGTTTGAAGACAATGAAGGCAATGCAATTGGTTGATACAAATGATTTGTTTAGTGTAGGCATTAATTTGTCAAATTCTAGTCCTATTGTTGTCAATCCTCCTTGTGTTAGCAAACGGCACAAGACTGTTACAATTATGGTTGATAGGGATCGAGTAGTAGTAGTACCTGTGAGTCATAGAAAATGTTCCTCCCATATTTCTATAGTTGATCCTACTTCATACGTGGATGAGGTTTTGATTGATACCCCAAATTTTAGCAGAGAACTTGGGTGTACAATCATGCAAAAGTCCGTTGAAGTGAATAGTGTGGAAAAAATGGACACTAGTCTTGTGACCGTTTGTCCCAATTTGGCAATGAAGCTCATTCATACTAGTTCTCCTTTGAAATTTACTAGATGTGGAACTTCCTTTAGTCCAAACAATGGATGCAAATCATCTTTCTTTTGAAACCTTAGAGAACTTTCAAGTTGTATCCAACCTTGAAGCTTCTAAAAATGTTTTAGCTCCTTTCTCATCACTTCTTATAGTTATGAATTATACTATTCACTTGGGTGCTAGAACTCAAATGTGTCTTCATGTTTCCAATGATGAATGGAAGAAGGTAACGGAAGATGAGGGTGAGAACAACAAAAAGAATAACGAGTGGGCAAGAAACATGTTCGACTCATGGCGTGTATTCATGGACATTGATACCTCAAAGTCGATGGAAGAGCTCCATTATGATGAATTCGAAGAGTTGCTCTCTAATTTCTTCCTAGCAGTACACAAATCGAGTGGTGAGCACTATCCTACAAGCTCTTTGATAGGATTCATGAAGCTTTCAATAGATTATTGTGCAAAGAGCATGGACATTGTGTCAGGCATACTAAAATCCTAGATA
Source organism: Neckera pumila (assembly GCA_963969595.1). NCBI lineage: Eukaryota > Viridiplantae > Streptophyta > Bryopsida > Hypnales > Neckeraceae > Neckera > Neckera pumila. Next base: position 47,396,610 of record OZ018408.1, on the reverse strand, counting down.
CACCGTTTGATATCATGAAGAATCCTTTCTTCATCAGAGCTAACAAGTCATTGCTTAAATCTATGGAGAAGTCCCGTGATGCTAGCGTAAACAAGGGTAGGAGGAAGGTCAATGCAATAACATGGGAAGTTGAGAGGAAAATCCTCAATCACCCTCTTCATGCAATGACCAAACCGAGGGGTTGTGAGATGTGTTTTGCATTCTACTGCTTTGTCACATGCTTGATTCAAGGAAATAGGGAATTATATTCTCAAAAGAGGAACAATTTTCTATTGGAATACGATTGCAACAACATCTTGTGTTTGTGGTAAGTGAGTCTTTGGATGCGTACAATGACTAAAAATTTAGGCATGAAAGGCGACATAACAAATAAGAGTGGACGAGTTACGTCAATAACACGCATGATTGTTGCTAAAATTTCTAGTCTTCGAAACCTTAATACTTTGAGTCGCTACAATCGTGCTACTTTACTGAAAGCTCGTGTAGCACATTTTTTATTGAGGCAACCATATGAAAATGGAAAGTTGCTTGACTTTGAAATTGTGTACGCTTGTGAATTGGCTGAATACAACAGATATCAACTTGGTGAAGATATTATTCGCCCTAGATACGAAGTTCTTGAAGATGGGACCGAACTTGACGATCCAACTAATATGAGCGGGTTCATTAACAATTGTGCTGGCGACGATGAAAGTGCAACTGGTAATGTGTCTCGTGCTGAAGAAATGGATTATAATTCAAGTGTTGAAAATCCTTGTGCAGATTATGAGATCAAAGATCCTATCAATATTTCGGTTGATTCTTGACGTTGCAAATTTCCTTTGGTTCCTATGCCTCCTAATATTGGTTATGGTATTGGTTCTGTTACACATGTACGTGCTTCAGTGAGACCAATATTAGGGTTTACAACAATGACGACTGTTCAAGCTTCAAGAGATAGAGGTTCTTGCATGCTTCCTTCCCATGGCGGAAACTTGCAATTGAGAAATAATCCTCCTCAAACCTTTCAACACATGACAAATAATAGAGGGATCCATCTTGGACGTTCAAAGCCGATTACTAGTGATACTAATTTTCAATGTGCACATGTACCGTCTCAACACACTTTTTAGCAAGCTAGTAGTCCTCGTCCTTTGGCTTTGGGTCATAATTTTCCTCCTCCTTATTGCTCTAACCACCCCAGGCCACCACCCTTGCATGGGTTCTTCATTAGATCCTTTAAACCCTAATGTAAGCATTGAAGTTCCTCATCATTCAAAGGTTATTGTTACTCATCCTACATCACCTATTGTAGTGCCAGCTTAAGATATTTTTGGTTTGTGTGCTATTTTTGGAAGCCCTTTTGTTGATAACCGAGGGAATGTTTCCATCTTTGTGAACAACTACTATGCACATCCTCCTTCACAATGACAATTCATGATGGCAAATGTTGATTAAATTCTTGTAGTAAATCAATGTTGATAGTGGTAGACTACTCTTAGTGAATATGCCAAAAGAATCATTGATTTCAGCTCTTTTCTTTTGATTCTCTAGAATAGAATCAATTTGATAAATAAAGTAGAATCTTAGATTTAGTGAACACCGGTGAACAATGTTGCCAAAAACTCATTAACTTTTTGAAATTTGAAATATTTCTTTTACATCTACAATGATGATCTATGAAAACATGTCTTTTCATTCAAGAACATGTTAGTTATAGAAATTCTCATCCACAGACAGCATGGTTATAATACATTTCATCCAAGCATATGGGAGTATGAAAGAATTCATCCGAGTACAGAGTGGTTACAAACATTCCATCCAACAATAGAAATAGGCTTTTTCAATGTTAGGGTCTGCAACTTCATTCATCCAATTGAAACAATGTGGACAAAACAAGTCATCATCAGTAATTCAAGAGCTGAGGGCCAATGATGTGATGACACTCCAACGAGACTCCATGGCCAGAGGATAATGGGTCTGATGTGGCTTCAGCGGCAAGATTGGCCCTCTCCGACCTCATCTGAGTTCTTTCCGTAGGGCCGCGCACATGATCACCTGTGAGGGCTCCGTTAGGCGTCGAACTTGCTCAGGTGGGCCCTCACCTTGAAGGTTCGTGAAAATCCTTCTTTGGCGCTTTGGTAGCCAGCTCAGGTAAAAAAAAGTCCTTCCGTCTATGCTGAAGGAGAGAGACAAGAAAGTTGCCAAAGAATAGAGACGACGGAGAGACGAGGAAGTTGCTAGCAGGTTGCGAAGTTTTCCTCACCTCGGTAAAATACGCAGTAAGAAAACCATGAGGACACAAGTCTCATAGTTTTTGCGCTCTGCCTGTGAGGGCTAGGTGAGGGCAAACCCGCGTTTCCGCGCCCTCACCTGCGACGTCGCTCGGCCTCGGTTGGCTCCATGTGCGCGGCCCTTGTGTTTGCCCTTCGTTTACTGCCTTTCGCTTCGACTTTGGCAAACTAGAATTGGAGGTTTGGTTCTTCATTCAGGGTTTTTGCCATCTTCCATTTGTTGGAGCTCTATATGTCATTCACACTTGTGCTGTTGTTGGAGCAGAAGCCCTTGTTTCACCCCTGGTCAAGTGTTGTGAACTGTTCTTGACTACCAGTGACTACCAACGCTCTTTGAGATTTCAGGTTTTGGGTTTTGATTCTGTCTAAACCAAGCACATATTAAAAACCTCAAATCGTCTAATTTGTCATTGGGAGAAATTCTGTAAGTGATGCGGAGATTTCAAGACAAAAGTTTGGGGCAACCCAAACCACCTGGAGAGTGCAGCAATACTGGACTTATCTTCAATCCTAATTGCTAGCTTTGCTCTCAGGACTTGAATCTCTAGAGGGTTCTTTCAACATTTGCAAGGTGCAAGTACTGTGGTACTTTGTATGCAGGTTCGGATTTGGATCTATTCAAATTCACAGCCGAACTAGCTAGGAGTCTGACTACCAGGAGTCTGACTTGGACAGTCACGCTTGGGATGGCGACCCCAAATTATCATTTTCTATCGTGGTTGGAGGTGCAGTGAGTCACCGCCATGCCCGCTGTTGTGACGGCCATGATGGACCAAGTTTAACGTGGGCTCAGACTTGCATGACGAGTTGCCAAATTTGAAATCAACGGCTTTTGAGATCGATTAATCCTATTCTTGTTAAATTGCTGCATGCGTTTTGCTATTGCCAGATTGCTGTCTGCTGCGAAAAATGTCAACTTGTAAATGCCATTCTGCAAAAGCAACATGGCAAGTGTTGAAGAGGAGCAAGTGTTGCCGTGGCGTGATAACAAGAGTACACCGAGATCACCACTTCCCTGTCATCGCGCTCTCCATTACTTCTGTTGAACTAACGTACAACAATCACTACAAGCTCGATCGAACTAGAACCCTACGCCACAATTCCTTCTTGCAACAACTGTAACTTCATTAAATTTGCGATATTTCATTACTTTGGCGTGGTTCACGTCGTGAACTCCAAATCTACCTTTCCTAGTTTGTGGTCTGAAATTCAACACTTTTCTAAGATGTATGTCACCGTTTCTGTCTGTGAGAGTATCGCCAGTGTTACGAAATAGACGTTCGACGATCTTACTGAAGTGCGTGCGATTGGAAGACATCACCACAGGTGAGAACTCGTGCAAATTTCAGAGAGATTAATTCTGTGATGCGCGTTGTTAATCTTGGTCAGGATGTTCTGTTCCCAAATATTCCTGGACAATGGATCATGCGTTTCTTGGTAGTACCTTGACTAACTAGACTGTAAGTGCTGCAAGGTTGGTTCCTTCTACATGGAAGCTGACATCCCCGGTTCCGTGGTTGCCGAGGAGCCTACTATTGTCGAAGACATTCACAACGTTGAAAACATCGGCAAAAAGCCTAACGAAGTTAGTACCAGGACTTTTTTTTTCATTTTTTATGAAGTACCAAAGTAACGATATAAAATGTTATAGTGGTGCTCGAAATTTCAGCATTCATCCACATATTGGATAGAAAATATCACGTTCGCACATATCACATGTGTATCATTTTGTTTTCATCCACAATCTTGGGATTTCATTCCAACTCTTTTCTAAATTTGAAGTTTGCCAACAAAAAACTTCACAATTTTTTGTCATTTTTAGCCAATTTAATTTTTTCTAGTGCAATCTACCACTAGAAAGCCAAAAAAATAAGCCTTGGTTAGTACTTTAACTACACTAAAAATGATATTTAGTGTAGTATGACATTTAGTGTTTTACCCCCCTACCAGCCATTTTACTTGTCTTCAATCTTTTCCTTTGCAAGTTCATTTTTTTAACGTGCTCTAACACTAAATGTAAACCTTTTCAGATTTCAGATTTACCATAGAGCATATTTAGTGTTAGAAATTAGATTTAGTGTTACTTACTTATGATATTTAGTGTCAAGGTTCGTAATTAGTGTTGCCAACACTAAATATCATTTTTAGTGTACTTACTTATATAGTCTTATAAGCTGAGAGCTACATTTTTAGGACAATTTGAGACTCCAGATCATTCGGGGCCCAAAATGGATTAAGGGAAAGAATCTTGCAGTGGAAGTCAGTAATTTTTAAATTGGCAAATTACAATCAATGGATTCTTATTTGATGTTTTTTCTTTTGAGATTTTTCCTTTTTGCATTGAATGATTGTTATTGAATTTTGAGTCTACAATTTTAGATTAATTGGAATTTTTATGTCAAAAAGGCAGCTCTTTGCTTACCTTGATATTTTATTCGGTTGTGATTGTAATTTTAAAGTAGGTTCCCTCCAATCTAAATTGAGCTCTATACAGCTAAAATTCAGATATTGCAGAAAGAGTAGGAAAGAGCCATTGAAATACACTAGAGAAGCATCTTCTTTGATCTGTGAATGAAGCTTTATCTTCTACAGAAAGGTCAAAATTCTTCCACTGAGGCAATTTTCAACACCATTAGAGAAGTACCAAAATTAGATGCAAAATTGAATTCTTCCAAACTGTTGAGGGAGCAAAAGTCATCCATAAATGTTTTGTGGCTTCTTTGGCATTTTTGGGTCAAACACTTTCGTGTGTGTACCTTTCAGAGATTAACCCCTAAAGGATCAAACGGCTTTTCTTGGCAACATAGCAATTTTGGGCAGCTCATTACGAATGGAAATTTTATTTTATTTTCTTTGAAAATTTCACACAAGATGTTCCCAAGGAGTAGCTTTAAGGCCCAAAATTTTTCAAAACTTTTGACTACATGGTTAAAAAACTATTGGATGATATGTCATTTTCAACAATCAATGGGTAGTTCAAAAAAATTCTGAAAGATCACTTATTAAATTAAAAATTTGAAATTTGTTTTTTCCTATATTTATGTATACGTGTAAAGCTTTCAGTTATTCCATTTTCATTCATGAGATGAAATCTATGAGGTGTTCTAGTTTGCGGATAGTTCTGGATTCCCTACTCTAAAATAAACTTTGAATTCGTTTATTTAACTCACTTTTTAATATTTTTTGAAAAAAATAAAAGTATAGGATATATATGTTGCTTATTACAACATAACCACCATTGGAATTAACATTTTCAATTCCATAATTAAATTCTTAACAATTTTGTGTTTTGAATCATTCTCTACTTCTTCTACAACCTATTTTTTTTCCTAAATATTATACAATTCCAAATGATCTGAAAATTTTCAAGCGTGTATCCAAGTTCCTGTGGAGAATGAGTCCAAAGAGTAACCACCATTTTGGAATTTTTTTTGTTTATATGTGACCTTGTGAAATGCAACTGCCTGTTTTTTCGCAAGGCCAAAAAAAGGGGTTTGATCAATTCAAATGCTAGTATCTTGCAATCTACATGGTAGAAAATTCTAAAAAAATTAGTACATATTCACAAACCAGCTTACTACAAGACACTAAAATTTCATTTGTCCAAAAATGATTTTTTCTAAAATTTGGTACTTGTGCTAGAAATGGCAGTTTTGGAGCATTTTTGGTCAAAACATAATCTTTGACCTTTAAGGGTTAAGTATTATTAAATACACAATTTGAAGTTCCATCACATGTTGTAGTGGCATAATATATGCAATGTAATAACAACACCTACTAAGGTAGGCAAAAACATTATGGACCCTATCCTGAGCCTATTCATATTCCTAGTCTATAATCCAACTTTACTCTCTTGCTTCCCAGGCTACAAGTTGCTTACCTTAGCTTCCTCAAAGCTTGGGCAGCTTGCTGCATAATAATTAATCCCTAAATGCCCAAGGCACCCAAATCTGGTGTTTGCAAAACTTTGAAGTTAAATAAAACCTGACCAAATTGCCATTTTTAGTAGTTTATATTTTTAGAAAGTTCTTCTTGAAGTCTGGTTTTAGCACCAAAAATTTGATCTTAAAAATAAATGATAGTGATTTTTCTATTCATGATTTTGTACAAGGGTACCCAGTGCAATCTTGACTTCTTGTAGTGTTGGGAGCTCTTGGAAATGAGCCTCAAATACACTAGATTATAGAGTAGATTTTATGAAGCTGTAAATTGATTGGAGTTATACAAGTTAGGCCCTTTAACCTCATATTTTTTTGGTCACCAACTTTTTAGATTTGATTTGTATAAAGAGGATTGAAAGATTTTTGCAGTTTTAGCACCCTCACGGTCAAACATTAAAATCTTTGACTCCATAAGTCATATTGTTGTATTTTCTTTTCCTATAAGATCTCTAACATGTCTAGTTTGAATTTGTAAGGTTACAATTCAAAAAAATTGATACAACTTATCAAAATGTTGGCATTTTGTTCAATTTAGAACAAATTCTAGGAAGCCCAAAACAGGCCTTGGGCATTTATATGTTAATTAGAGTGCAAAAAATAATACATTTAAAATAAAAAAAAGATTAAGAAAATAACTAAATTAACCTCTAAAGGACCATTGTTGGTTTGGCGGACATTTGGAATTTTGGATAGGTACCTACGGATTGAAATTTTGTCGTGATTTTTTGAAACTTTTTTTGAAGATAGAAAAGCTGATAAGCTTGGGGGGAATGTAATTTTTTTCACAATCAGTGCCCAAGAAAAAAAGTTATGCCCAAATAAGCTCAAAACAAGGGAGAGTGGGTAGAAAAAAAAATTTGCAAAAGATTTAACTTTTTTTTTTAATTTTTTCCCGCAATTTTTTCCCGCAATGTGCTGAAAATCTTGTTTCTTTCACTTTGAACGCAGATATCTTGCAATCTGTGTGGTCAAAAATTCTGAAATTTTTTCCATACATTGTCATACTAGTTAGGTATAAGATCTAATGGTTGGATGTGCAAAAAAATAGTTTTCAGATTTATTTACTCTTTGCTTTAGAAATGGCAGTTTTGAGAGTTCTTTGGTAGAAAAAAGGCCTTGGTCCTTTAGGGGTTAAGAACATGCTATCACACTATGGTCCTATGAAAGAAAGGCTAACCTTGAATAAACACCAAGTATTGAAGAACACATGATCTTTGATTGGTTTTTTATGTACATCTCTATTAATGCTATATATCTAATCATCAAGTTAATTTCAAATCCTATCAGTTGATTTTTGATTTCGTAGGAATCATTGGATTAGTTTGTCAAAAAAAATGGAATAATTATATAGTGTATTTCAATACTTTGAGCTTTTTTCCCCTTAAAACTTGACTTTGACAATGAAAATCAATTTCTTTTGCTCCTGAGCAAAACTAGAAAATTATAGTTTCTATTAACCTCTAAAGACCATTGTTCCTTTGATGCACAAATGCGTTTTTGGGCAGGTATCTATGGGCTGAAATTTTCTTCTGATTTTTTGAAACTTTTCTTGGAGGTAGGAATGCTGATTAGCTTTGTGAAAATATAATTTTTTTCACAATGGGTGCCTGGTAACAAAAGTTTGACCAAATAAGCTCAAAACAGGGGATAGGGGGATGCGTGAGCAGCTGAAAAAAATTTGCAAATTTTTATTTAGTTTTTTATTAGTATTTTTTTCTTATAGATAATATTTTTGTCTATCTAGAAATATTTGATTCATTTCATTTGGATTAGTTATGAGAAAGTTATGGACATTCTTGTTTTCGGGCTGTTAAAGCATCTATTTGAAAAATATAACTTGTAGGATTCATTTTTGAATGCAATTTTTTAAACTTTTCAAATTTTTTTTTGCATGGTTAAGTTTACTTGCTAGAATAATCTCACCACTGGGATTAGTGCATTTTAAGTCCATCTAAAATATATGAATACTTTAGATTTTCCTTCTATCTTGTACCTACTTCTATTTAACAATTTTTTTAAGAATGATAATTAAGTTTTCTTGAGTTTTCTTTTTTTTCCTAGAGTCTCAACTCAATTCTTCACTAGAAAGATTTAAAGCTCAAAACTCTTAAAAATGTCAAAGTCAAAAAATCTAGTCCCGCAATGTGCTAAAAAACTTGTTTTTTCTACTTTAAATGCAAATATCTTGCAATCTGTGAGGTCAAAAATCTGAAATTTTTTCCACACTTTTCATATTGGTTAGATGTAAGATTCTACAGTTAGATGTGACCAAAAAAAACCTTACATATTTTTGAACTCTTTGCTTTAGAAATGGTAGTTTTCAGTGTTTTTTGGCAAAAAAAGGCCTTGGTCTTTTAAGGATTAAAGTGTAGTTTCCACTTGTTTGAAATCTTTGAAAAATTCCTTTTGAAATCTTTGAAAAACAAAATTCCATATGGTTTAGTTTGCTTGCTAGAACAGTCTCACCATTGGAATTAGTGCATTTTAAATCTATCTGAAAGATATTAATAATTTTGATTTTCCTTCTATTTCATATCTACTTCTACTTAACAATTTTTATAGAATGAAAATTAAGTATTTTTGAAATTTTTTTCCTCTATTCTCAACTCAATTCTCCACTATAAAGATTTAAAGCTCAAAACTTTGTAGTGTAAAAAATTAAAGTTAAGAAGGTTCAAAGTCAAATAATTTAGTCCCAAAATGAATTGATAAACTTATTTTTTTCAATTTAAACGCACATATCTTGCAATCTATGCTGTAAAAAAATTCTGAAATTTTTTCCACATATTTTCATACTAGTTAGGTATAAAATCTTATGGTTAGATGTGCAAAAAATAGAATTTTTAATTTTTTTACTCTTTGCTATAGAAATGGTAGTTTTGAATGTTTTTTGGCAATAATAAGGCCTTGGGCCTTTAGGAATTAAATATGTAGAAATCTAAGGACATTTGATTAAGCCCAGACATCAAATGTTCTTTGAAGATTAAAGGACATTCTATGTTCCTACTTGGTAAAACTTCATTATTTAGTGCTATTACATACAACTTTTTTATTTTTTATTTTTTTCATGTATTAATATATATCCAAATTTATCTTCATTTTTTTTGTAACTAAAAATATTATAATGAATTACATATGATTTTTAAAAGCAATTTTAGGATTCAAGCATCACAACTTTAGAAATTCTTCCATTTGATATAAAGTAAACCAGCCCATTACAGACAGGATGACTCGTTTTCCATTTTGACATTGTTGAAAGAATCTAAATTCTTTTTACATAAAGGCAAATGTGAGAAACGTAGAGGGCAATTGAAATTATATTTTTTCAACAAAGTATGAATTTATTATGGAATTTTAAAGTGTGCTACCCAATGGCCCAAAAGAGTCTTTAGACTATCCAAAGATTAGCAATAAAAGTATCCATAAGGGTCATCTTAATCAATGAAAGGGGTCACAATTATTTACTAACATTGCGAGAATATAAAGGCCTAAAAAATTCACTTTCTATAATGAATTTTACACTCAAAAGTTGAAAGTTCCTATTGCTCTCATTACAGTAATTACTATCTTTGTCATCCAAAATATAAATTGTGGTTACAAACTCAACCAAATATAACATAGCCCAAATTTCATTTGAAAAAAATTCTATCATGAGTGTTAAATGGGTCTTTTTTTAGGTGTTTACGATGGCTCTTTTGCCTATGATGGATTGATTTACCATAGTAAAAGCTTCACCACCATGGGAAGGTGAAATCCCTAAAGAAATCAAAGCATGGCGGGCTATACAAAATAAGAGCATCCAACAAATAGATCCTGGTCCACCACTATAGGCCGATACTTGATCATTTCAACAATGTGATTCTCTAGCTCATAATGACTACAAATGTGTAAGAACATCTCTACTAGGACATTGTGAAATGTTGTCAATTTTCAAAAATTAGCGTGCCCTAAACGAGAAGAAGGGCTCGCTTGTGTATTGTGCTTCTACTAGTTCATAGCATAAATCTGAGTTTCAATGTTAGAAATTAAATTCCAAGGCTGAGATCTGCAGCAGCAAGTCATTGTAGTTTAAAAAAAATCACATGATTCTCTATGAACTACATGCCAAGTATTTTTGAGTTGCCTTGTCATCATTGTATAACTGGTTCCATGCTAACCAGGGTTCCCCAATCAATGCATAGTTGATTCAATACTCACCATCCTTCGAAAGCAAGTCCAATCCCTTCTCTTTCTGCTGGTACCTTGGCACAAGTCAAATACCCAAGTCACTGCAACTTGAAGTGTGGTGATTGAAATTTGTTGTGGCCTACGTTGACAAAATTCAAAATCTCCAACTAGTGGGACACAAAAAACCAACCATACGTACAAGCCAAACCATTTAACAGGACAATATGGCGTGCCCAAGTGGAATTGCTCTAATGAAAATAAAAAGTTGACTATAAGTTAGAAGCACCCAATTTGGACATTAGTTGTTTACAGACACTTATAAAACAACCTAAAAAAGACATGTGGGGACTTAAAGTGGACAAGTGCGGTTCCAAGAATTTGTCACTATCACAATGGAGGTTCTTGTGTTGGTCAATCACCTATGTATGATCCAAGATTAACCCCTAAAGTTTCATGACTATGTTCTCACCAAAAACACTCCAAAACTGCCATTTCTAATACAACTACCAAATTTTTGGAAAAAAACAATTTTTGACACATGTAACCGTAGGAGCTTGTAGTATGATATTTTGAAAACATGTGGTAAAAATTTCAGAAAATTCCACCATGTGGATCATAAGATATAAAGCATTCAAAGTCTTGAAAACCATTTTTTCAATCCTGTGAAAAACCGGGCAGCTGCACTTTGCAAGCTCACTTTTCAATGAAAAAATGCCAAAAAAGGTGGTGCTTCTTTGAATTCAGTTTCCTAACCAAGTTGTCTATATGCTTGAAAATTTTCACATCATTTGGAATTGTACAACATACAAGAAAAAAAATAGTAAGTAGAAAGAAGTAGAAAATGATTCAAAATACTAAATTGTTAAAATTTTAATTATGGAATTTAAAAATACCAATCCCAACGGTTGTAATGTTGTAATAATCAATTTACATCCTAGGATTTTTTTTTTCCCAAAAATATTGAAAATTGAGTTAAATAAACAACTTTAAAATTTTTTTTAGAGTAGACAATCCATAACTGCCCGCAAACCAAAAACCCTCATAACTTTTGACTCATTGATTGAAATGGAATGAATCAAAGCTTTTTAAGTATATACAAATGTAGAGAACCAATTTCAAAAAAAAAATTCCGGAAAAAATGATTTTTTCTGATCTGCCCAAACTGCCCAGTTACAAAACAAACAAACATATTAGGTCACAACTTCTGACTTGTATTTCAAAATGTCATGAAACTTGGTACACATGAAGATAGTCCTTGCCCCCACCTTCCATTAAAATTACAGCTTCAAATATTGATATCTCTAGTCACACGTACTTGCCCAAAATTTCTATACAGCCAAAAAACACATGTTGGTCCTTTAGGGGTTAAGTGTGTCTCTTTTGAGTGTTTGTATGCCCACTTTGGTGTTAGTCTAGTATCCACAATAGATGCATCTAGGGTATTGTTTTCAAAAATTCATATTATAATCATACAAGCTCAAAAAAATACAAAACCAATTTTGTTGTTTTTCTAAACCATTTCCTAAGAAGCGTATATCATTTTGTTTTGTAGCTACCTTCAAGATCTATAGATCAAAACACGTGTCCAATTTAGGTGCTACTACTTTAAATGTCTGCAATCTATCTATGCATTGAAGATGGTCTACGAAACAAGCTCTAGGGTCCAAAGAAATTCCTGCCACGCCAAGCTAAGGTACCCCACCCAAAAATTTGGCGCGCCCGGTGCTTGGTAAAGATGAGTGATGTAAAAGTCACAAAGTTATTGTTTTGCATGCAATCTTAGAAAATTCTTAAGAAAATAATGTATTGGATCTGTTTATAAAGTAAACTTTTTCAATTTTTTTCAAAAAGAATTTGCTCATGGTTTAGTTTGCTTCATAGGACAATCTCACTATTGTGTTTAGTGTGTTTCAATTCCATTTTAGAACTGTCAACAATTTAGTTTTCCTTTTGACTTGTAGCTACTTTTGACTTCATAATTTCTAGAAGAGTGAAAATCACAAGTTTTTTTTTTTTTAATTTTCACAAATTCTCAATTCAGTTCTTCATTATATATTATTCTTAATTTACAATCTAGAATAAAAAAATTAAAATTAAGAGGATTCGAAGCCTTATAATCTAGACAAGCTAGGAGCAAAAAAACTCATTTTCTTCACTTTGAGTACTGTAATCTTGTAATTGATATGGTTAAAGTTTTTGAAATTTCTTCTAAAGATTTTCATACTAATCTAGTGCAAATTCCTACAAATGGATATGCAAAAGAAATAAATGTTTTAAGATTTTGGCCTTCAGACTATCCTATGCATTCAACTTTGAAAACTCCTATAATAATGTGTAAGTGTCACAAACTTATAAAAAAATTAGGTTGGTTTTCTCTCAAAGAGGCTATGTTTTTAATTAACCCTTGAAGGACCATTGTTCCTTCAAGGGACAAATAGGATTTTGGGCAGGTACCTATGGGCTGAATTTTTATTGTAATTTTTTGAAACTTTTTGCAAGATAGAAAAATTGATAAGCTTTGTGGGAATATAATTTTTTTTTCAATCAATGCCTGGGAACAAAGGTTATACCCAAATAAGCTCAAAATAAGGGAAAGGGCGCAGCAAAATTTTTTTGCATTAATTTAATTTTTTCCTTATAGATCATTTCGGAATGCAATTTTTGCAATTTTCAAAAAAAAAGTTCCATCTGGTTTAGTTTTCTTTGCTAGAACAATCTCACCATTGGTATTAGTGCTTTTTAATTCCATCTAAAAGATATTAATATTTTAGATTTTCCTTCTATCTTGTACCTACTTCTATTTAACAATTTTTTTAAGAATGAAAATTCAATTTTTTTGAATTTCTTTTTTTTCCTAGACTCTCAACTCACTTCTCCACTAGAAAGATTTAAAGCTCAAAACTCTGTAGTGCAAAAAATTTAAGTTAAAAATGTTCAAATTCAAAAATCTAGTTCCGCAATGTGCTGAAAAACTTGCTTTTTTCAATTCAAACGCAAATATCTTGCAATCTGTATAATCAAAAATTTCAAAAACTGAATAGGTCAAAAATTCTGAAATTTTTTCTACACATCTTATACTAGTTAGAAATAAGATCCTACGATTAGATTTGCAAAAAAAACAATTTAATTTTAAATTTTTTAATTCTTTGCTCTAAAAATGGCAGTTTTGAGAGTTTTTGGCAGAAAAAAGGCCTTGGTCCTTTAGGGGTTATTAAAAACATCGTTTGGATCACCTATCTAATAGGGGCCAAAAGTGGCGGTTTTGGATACTTCTATCTAATAACCCCTAAAGTTTCATGACTAAATTCTCACCAAAAACACTCCAAAACTGCCATTTCTAATACAACTACCAAATTTTTGGAAAAAACAATTTTTGACACATGTAACCGTAGGATCATGTAGTATGATATTTTGAAAACATGTGGTAAAAATTTCAGAAAATTCCAGCGTGTGGATCATAAGATATAAAGCATTCAAAGTCTTGAAAACCATTTTTTCAATCCTGCGAAAAACCGGGCAGCTGCACTTTGCAAGCTCACTTTTCAATGAAAAAATGCCAAAAAAGGTGGTGCTTCTTTGAATTCAGTTTCCTAAACAAGTTGTCTATATGCTTGAAAAATTTCACATCATTTGGGATTGTACAACATATAGGAAAAAAATAGTAAGTAGAAAGAAGTAGAAAATGATTCAAAATACTAAATTGTTAAAATTTTAATCATGGAATTTAAAAATACCAATCCCAACGGTTGTAATGTTGTAATAATCAATTTACATCCTAGGATTTTTTTTTTTCCAAAAATATTGAAAATTGAGTTAAATAAACGACTCTAAAGTTTTTTTTAAAGTAGACAATCCATAACTGCCCGCAAACCAAAAACCCTCATATAACTTTTGACTCATTGAGTGAAATGGAATGACTCAAAGCTTTTTGAGTATATATAAATGTAGAGAACCAATTTCAAAAGAAAAATTCCGGAAAAAATCATTTTTTCTGATCTGCCCAAACTGCCCACTTACAAAAAAAAGCAACATATTAGGTCACAACGTTTGACTCGTATTTCAAAATGTCATGAAACTTGGTACATGGAGATAATCCTCGCCCCCACCTTCTATTAAAATTTCAGCCTCAAATATGGATATCTCTAGTCACAAGTACCTGCCCAAAATTTCTATACGGCCAAAAAATGCATGTTGGTCCTTTAGGGGATAAGGTAAAAGGCCCTATTTGTGTTATTCTATGTATCAATAGTGTATTTTGTCTTGTCCAAAAGCTTTGTCATTTTCTCATCTATTATTGTTACTAAAGGGATGACATTCTTTTGGAGAGGCCACTGAATATTTTTACAATTTTTATATGTACACTATTAAGGATTGCTTCACACCTAGAAGCCGGACCAATTCTCCTTGAGGCTAATTGCACAAAATCTAATGGATCTGATTTGTAGAAAAAACAATATTTTATAAAAAAATTTAACTGAAATCAAACATTGGCTCTGAGGCCAAGAATTGACCTCCCATATTTGATGCATCCAATTTAGCAAGTTGAGGCCGTGTCAGATCTATTTTTTTTTGTTTTTTTTCTGGCAACAAGCCACCCTGCGTGCCCTCCCAATAGAGGTGGATATGGGGAAAGAGCCGGGCCCAATGGCCAAATGCTCTGACAAATTTGGCGAATATCACTAGAAAAAACAACACTAGTCAAATTATGTCTTTTTTGAATAAAAAATTCACTCCACCAAATTAACCCGGCCTTTGGATGTAAAAGGGTTAGGACTGATTTCAATGTTTTGTCCAATTACAATTGAGGATTATTGGCCTATGACACAACAAATTGGCCTAACTTCTACACTGAATAGGGGTATTAACCTCTAAGGGACCAAGATGATTTTCCTACCAAAAACCACTCAAAACTATCATTTCTATTGCAAAGAGAAAAGAGTTTAAAAATTTTTTTTTTTTTTGCATATCCAACTATAAGATCTTATACTTGACTAGTATATGAATATGTGGAAGAAATTTTAGAAACTTTGACCATGTAGATTGCAAGATATATGCATTTAAAGTGAAGAAAACAAGCTTTTTTTCCACCTTGCTTGACTAGATTTTTTGGCTTTGAATCTTTTTAGTTTAAATTTTTTGCACTTTTGATTTTGATTTTCTACTTATTTATATTAAGTAGTTGAGTTGGGAATCTACCAAAAAAATTTAGGAAAAAAAACACTTAATTTTTACTCATTAAAAAATTGTTAAGTAGACGTGGGTTCAAGATTGAAGAAAAAACTAAATTGTTAATAGCTTTTAGATGGAATTGAATAACAATAATTCCAATAGTGAGATTGTTCTAGCAAAAAAATCTAACCTTGTCTAACAAAAAAAATTGAAAAATTCTAAAAATTGCATTAAAAAATGAATTCTATAAGTTATTTTTTCAAGAAGATGCTTAGATTGTCCGAAAAACTAAGATTGTCCATAGTTTTCTCATTATTAGTCCAAATTGAATGAAACAGAGCTTCACATGTAGACAAAAATATAGTCTTTGAGTCAAAAAATTGAAAAAAATTATTTTGACTTTTTGTGATTTTTTTTGTGTCGCCCGCCAAATTCCATTTTTGCTTATTGTGCTATAACTTTTGCTCATAGGCATCAATTAAAACAAAATTTATATATTCACAAAGCCCTTGCAAGAATATACAACCTCAAAAAATCCCAAAAAATATTTCTAAAAATTGAGACAGCAGAAACTTGCCTGCACCAAAATTGTCCCTTGAGGGGACAACCAATCCTTTAGGGGTTAAAGGGATCAAATAATTAAAGGGACCTTTCTTTAGAAATGGTACATATTTGAGACAAGATGTACAACCCCGATATATATTTATGTAGTGTGGAATATTGACTAATTAGTATGGGTCCCTTTAACCCCTAAAGGACCAAAGTCTTTATTCTGCCAAAAAACTCTCAAAACTGCCATTTCTAAAGCAAAGAGTAAAAAAATTTAAAAATTGTTTTTTTTGCACATCTAATCGTAGGATCTTATACCTAACTAGTATGGGAATGTATGGAAAAAAATGCATAATTTTTGACCGCACAGATTGCAAGATATCTGCATTCAAAGTGGAAAAAACAAGTTTTTCAACACATTGCGGGACCAGATTTTTTGACTTTAAAAATTTTTAACTTAAAATTTTTGCACTACAGCGTTTTGAGCTTTAAATCTTTATAGTGGAGAATTGAGTTGAGAGTCTAGGGGAAAAAAAAATATTCAAAAAAACTTAATTATCATTCTTAAAAAGGTTGTTAAATAGAAGTAGGTACAAGATAGGAGGACATCTAAAATATTCATATATTTTAGATGGAATTAAAATGCACTAATCCCAATGGTGGGATTTTTCTAGCAAACAAACTAAACCATTACAAAAAAAAAATTAAAAAATCACAAAAATTGCATTTTGAAATGAATCCTACAAATTATTTTTTTCAAGAAGATGCTCTAACTGTTTGAAAAACAAGAATGTCCATAACTTCTTCAGAACAAGTCCAAATGAAATGAATCAAAGCTTTCTAGATAGACAAAAATACAATCTATGAGAAAAAATATTCTTAAAAAAAATTCAAAATTTTACAAATTTTTTTTGTTGCCTCCCGTCCCCATGCATTCTAAGAAATGGCATAACTTCTCGCTCAAAGGTCCGACTTCAAATTTATTTTTCCGCCACATACCTCTCTCAATTCTTCACATTCAAAAAAAGTTTTAGAAAATCAAGAGAAAGTTTCAACCCGTAGGTACCTACCTGAAATCCCATTTGTCCCCCGAACGGACAATGGTCCTTTAGGGGTTAATACCCCTGTTAAATGAATGTATGTAAAGCGGCCCTAACACATATCATAGTGGCTACGAATTTTCACAAGAAAGAGAAGGGGCTCCCTTTTCATAATTCTTTTCCAGAACGGGCTTGCATGTGACCATCTGGCGCCGTCTCTTTCTTTTTTTTTCCTTTCTCTTTTTTTTTTCTTTTTCCTCTTTCTTTCTCTCTCTCCCGCCTGCCAACATACTCGTCCTGTCTTGCTTCCCCTTTCGTATAATTTCCCTCCGTCAGTCCGTCGTCGAAGAATTGATTCCCTCGCAGTGCTCTTCGCCATAGCTCGTCCTTTGAGAAGACGGCGCAGACGCAAGGCGACGTCGTGCCCCAAGGATGGCGAAAATCCATTAACTCTCGCACTTTTCTCTTCTCTTCTTGTCTTGTCCCTTGCCCTTCCCGTGCAGTTTTTCGTCCCGCAATTGGGCGAGGATTCATGGAGTCTCCTTACCAGTCTCCATTGCTGGCGGACTTATGGCAGTCCCTCCCCTCTGAGATTCTCGAACGTGTCCTGTCGTTTCTCCCCGTGCCTACTCTGTGTCAGTTTCGTGTGGTGTGCAAGAAATGGAAGGCTTTATTCTCTACTTCTGTGTTTGCCGCTCAAGTGCGTCCCCTGCGATTGTACGCGTTCGTCATGCCGG
Source organism: Neckera pumila (assembly GCA_963969595.1). Classification (NCBI taxonomy): domain Eukaryota; kingdom Viridiplantae; phylum Streptophyta; class Bryopsida; order Hypnales; family Neckeraceae; genus Neckera; species Neckera pumila. Next base: position 47,378,734 of record OZ018408.1, on the reverse strand, counting down.
ACACTGTTACGGACGCCGAGATGGGTTGGGAGCTTTTCGACAGTGTGAGCAAGAAATACTTCTACTTGAGCGACGGGTTTCTTCTCAAGGAAGTGGAGATGATGGATCGGTTCCGGAGTGGGTTCCAACGCAGTACGATCGCCGCTGATCGAGGCTTGTTTTGTGTTTTGTGGAGCACCATGGGGTTGGAAGAGCATGCGCTTTTTGTTTGCAATCCCGTGACGAAGCAAGCTTGTGAGTTGCCGTTTTATGGGTTCTTTGATTTGGACGTTGGTGCACATAACCCTGTTGTGCTTATGTCGGTCGCCGCCGACATGGCGAGTTACCGCATCTTTTTCCTGGAAGAAGTGCATCCCACGAGGCAACGAATGCACGTCTACGACTCCACCGTCAAGATGTGGCTGCACCTCCCCGATCCGCCGCAAAACCTAAACCCTAGCTCAGGGGTGATCATGAAGGACACGCTTTACATTCTGTTTTGGGACTCGTCGAATTTGCGGCATAGTTTGTGGTCGTTCTCGGGAAACACGTGGAGCGTGGTGGTGGAGAAGCTGCTGAATTCTCGAATTCCGCAGCTCGTGGTGAGTTTAGGGAGATTGTTCTTTGTTCGGGCGTGGGCGGGGAGCTTCAGTGTTGTGGAGATTGATCTCAAGGAGAAGAAGTGTGTGACCGTGACGCATATGCCGAGCAAACTCTTCGAGGAGCTTGTGGTGCAGGCGCCGTATATTGATATGTGGAGTCCGTATCATGACCGGATTGGACGCAATGCGAGCTTCTTGTCGATCGGGTGTGGGGATTCCATTGTGGTGTCGTCTTTTAGGGGAAGATCCGTGACGTATAATTTGATGGACAATTCGTGGGAGCATATGCGGGTCAATAAGCAGCTGGTGCAGAATTTCGATCCCCTGGATGAGGATGCCGGGCTTTATGGAAACGCTGTGACGCTTAGTTTGAGCATGCCACCGTCGTAACCCTACTGGTACGTTTCTGATATTTGTTGAATTGAGAGAACTCTTCATCACGCTAACATCATGTCCTGTTTGCTGGTGTTTTTTTGACAAGGACAGCCACATTTGTAGAGGATTGATGTGAAAATGGGTGATCAAGCATTAGCCTATGGGAAATCTGTGCCCTTCAGTTTGAGCATGCCATTTTCGTAACCTACTGATAAGTGACTGGCATTTGTTGAATTGAGAATACTCTTCTTCATGCCAACTTCATGTCCTGCTTGCTATAGCCAAGATAGCCAAGTTTTTGTGTAGGACTAATGTGAAAATGGGTGATCAAGCATTACCCTGGCTGGCAACTTAATGATCAGGTACTCCTCATACGTGGCTCTGAAAACCGGTGGTTAGAGTAGAATGCAATTTGCATTCAGGTTATATGTCTGAGAACTTCATGGGAACTCTGTGACACTTAGTTTGAGCGTGCCACCATCATAACCACGTTTGTAGAATTGAGAGAACTTCCCTTCATGTCAACCATCATGTCCTGTTGGCTGTGACAAGGACAGCCAATTTTGTACAGGATTGATGTGAAAATGGGTGACCAAGCGTTACCCTTAGTGGCACCTTAGTTATGAGATATTTGATGTACTGATCACATGTGCCTAAGAAAACGAATAATATTCAATTTGCCTTCAGGTTGCATATCTGAGGTTTTGTAAACAAGATCAATGTGCTTACTATGCAGTGACTGATAATGTGCTTTCTAAATATGTTGAACTACTTAAAACACTGTTAAGTTTACTTAAAATCAGTGCTTGGAAAGCTTTGGAAAGAGGTGTGCATGGGATGTGCTGCTATCGTAGTTGCAATGAAACATATTTCCCGTATATTTAATGTATCGAATTCATTTATTAGACCCTTGCTTATACCACTCTTAATATCTGTAATTAAAATTACATGTCCTGTCTTATCTTTTCACTATTTGTGTTGCTAAGAATTTTCTCCGCAAATGAAGTGTTGCTTGCTTTTCTAATTGTCCTGCAATGACCCCTCGTGTGATTGAAATGGAGATTCTGCTGTCAAATTAGCTTTCCTACTCAGTGGATCAGGGCCGCTGATTGCTTGAAGACACTGACTTATTCATTCAACCTTGGAGAAGGACGGGGAGGTAAGAACTTTCAAGATTAATTTAGAGATCAAGAATGCACCAATTGGTTCTTAACCCCTAAAGTTCTATGACTATGTTTTCACCAAAAATGCTCAAAAATTGCCACTTTTAGAACAAGTATTTAAAACAATATAAAATTGTTAAGAATTTAATTATGGAATTGAAAATTGTCAAACCCAATGGTTGCAATGTTGTATTCAATAATATACATCCTTTGATTTTATTTTTTTCAAAAAATATTGAAAATTGAATAAGATAAAGGACTTCAAAGTTTATTTTAGAACAAAGAATCCATAATTGCTTGCAAACAAAGATCCTCATTGATCAAAATGGAATGATTAAAGCTCTCTATGTATATATAACTCTAGAAAATTAATTTCAAATTTTGTTTTTGAAAAAAGTGATTTTTTCTAATCTGCCTGGATTGCCCGACTAGGAAAAAAAGGAACATATTAGGATATTATTAGACTAAATTGTAAATTTCTACAATTTGACTGATGCCTAGGAAGTGAAAAAATTTGTTGTGGTATTCTATTAAAATTTGGGCCAAGAATGTAGAAATATCTAGTCACATGTATCTGCCCAAAATTTCTATGTAGCCAAGAAACGCATATTGGTCCTTTAAAGGTTAAACCGGATCATTTTTGGTAAAGCACCTTGGTAATAGGTCTCATCCTTTTATGGTCAAATCAACTTAGAATTGTGAGTATTGACTTGGTGAATGCAATATTTGGGTTTAAAGTTCATGGATTCAATTTGAGTTCACCACATTGGATTTTGATGGCTATAGTTTTGGAGGCTTGTATTTCCTTCATCCAATGTTCATTTTTATTAAAAATTTATTGATTTATGCTCTCCTTGAAGTCTAGTTATTGTGCTAAAAGTTTTATGTCAATCCAAGTTGTTTTGAATGTTTGAGATCAATTTGAAGTTCAAAATCCGGACATTTTTAGATTATAGTGAACTTTGGCAATTTGTTTATTCTTCATATAGTGTCTGTCTTGAATAATTTTTAGTAGAGAAGTTGTGCATACTAGTCTAATTAGTGTGGTTAAATTTCATATCAATCCAAAAAGATATGAATGATTGAGAAGCATTTTAGTAGGAGGTTCATCCTTAGATGTGTTTTTGCAATTTTCTTATTATTTTTGGACATTTCAAAGCCATTTTGCGGACATAATGAGTCAATTGAATGGTATTTTCTTTCACCAATGTGTGTCTATATTGGTTTTGAAGCACTTTGAAGATTAATTTTTTGTCATTTGTGTAGGTTTAGAAATCAAATTTCACCTCCAAATGTGTAATTAGGAAAATTTTAGCATACTTTCTCAATACTAAAACATTATAATCTTGCAATCTATGTAGCCAAATGATTCCAAATTTGATTCACGTCATCTACAACATGTACACTGCAAGATTGTATGGTTGAATTCCAATACTTTAGTGACATTTAGACCTATAACACTTCAAAAGCAATGATGTTTTAAAACCCAAAAATGCCTTGGACATTTAGGGGTACACAATCTATTTGTTGCCAATAATTCACATTATTTACTACAATGCAATCCCATACATTGGAGCGGCTTGATTGTTTGCTTTGTACACTCTAATCTCTTAGTCCCAATAGTACAAGTCTCTAATTAAATAAATGAGTTATCCAATCATACTGCAGAGTTCCATGGCCTCTCGACTTGGACGGCCATAGTGTGAAGAGGCCCTTACATTATGCACGGCCATCACCGTGATTGATCCAATGGTCCCTGAAACTCTCACGCTAACCGTGGGTGCAGGAAATAATTACTTATGTAACGACAGCACACAACGGCCAAATGAGATAGAGAGCTCCTAAATATCTGCCGTGAGAAGAGATGAGACAAATAAGAAGTATACAAGATTCATAGAAAATGATGAAATCAATCCATCAAAGACGGAGTAAGATATTTGTACTAAAGAAGGACAAAAACCAGCTGCAAGCATCCGATTAGCTTCAAAAATCTTGTGAAAATAAACTACGAGAAGATTGTGTGCCCCATGAAAAAATCCCGTCCCAATTCCGTATTCACTGCACACAACCTCAGTCCTGAAGTCCAAAATAAGCACCCAGAAATTTGGAAATTCACCAATATTTTGGACATGGTCTGTGACTGTCACATACTGCAGCTACCCCCTACAACTGACAAAGGGACGTTGGGTTCACTATCATGGGTCTTGTCATTCCAAGCACCTTCCAGGACAATGCACTTCAGATAATAGCTTATGAATCAATGTTGTTCATGAATTTGCTACGTGTAGTTGGAAAGAGACTTCAACAAAGGTAGCAACATTTAAACACTAGTAAAAAACGCAGAAATTATGACGGAATTCTATTGATTTGGACGCGTTGTCCCGGTCACTGTTTTGGTGATATCAACAGAAATCTATTTAAATTAATGGATTTATGTTGGAATCAACAAAAGAATGACCGGGACAACGTGTCCGAATCAACAGAATTCTGTCAAAATTTCTGCATTTTCTACTAGTGAAAACAGACACTGTTTCTTGTCCAACTCCCTTAAATAAAAATTAATGAAGTTATTAACAAACTTGAGAAATGCAACCACCCAAGTGGTTTTGTAAATTTTCAATAATGTCGTAATTTTCAAAATTGAAGACATTAGGTAGCCTATTCAAAACACTAGATTCACCTTAAATGGACACCGTTGAAGTACAAAATGTCACAATTTTCAATTGTTGCTTCAAAAAACTCCTCACTTCACTGGTTGTGGTGGTTTTGAAAAACTTGGAAGTGTTCATTCATGGCCAATTTTTAGATGTTGGAGAATAGAATATGTCTCTTTCATTAGGTGTTGCTATCTTGCTACTTGGAGTTGGTGCACAAGACTACAACAAAGACGATTGGGAAGATGAGAAGAACTTCGAGGTCGGCAATGGTTGGCTAGCACTCCGTTTCCCAGTCTGGCCGCCATGCTCGCATTCAAAAGCAGTCTTGTATGTGCAATATTTGAAATTGCGTGATTAAAGGAATTCTAATATTTATCAATAGCTTGCCACCAAAAAATGATCAATGATAATCGAAGTAACCTATTATCATTTTTGAGAATCATGCCTTCACCCAATTCTAAAACAGAAGTGTCAAACATGATCATTTTCACAAGTGCATAGTCGATAGTGTGCTCACAAAAAAGGAGAGTACAGTGATTCCAACTCTAGACACGGTAGTCAAGTCACTATGAGTACCGCCAAAACTCAACGGAAGTGAACTGCTTGCGCCATCTTTCAACTAGTGACCCACACTAGTGTTCATCAATGCTAAAACGCTCTGTGTTGCAAATAATTTGCTGAGAAATGAAATGGGCCAATCACTTATGTAAATATGATGTCCACAAATTGCATAGGATCCACTAGATATAAAACAATGTAAACAAATGGATGGAAATACAGAATATTAGGCCAAGAAACTGAGTGAGGTTACACAGAATAATGTTGCAACCACACCAAGTCCATCTCGCCTAGAGGAATAACAAAATTGGAAGAGTCCACACTTAAGACTTTCGAGCAAAGATCACGAAGTCCATCCTTGACAATTATGGTTCAAATCAAGTGGCAACCACAATTCCCAACACTGTCAGCCACTTGCAACCCCAAATTAGCTCAAGAAACTTGAAATGGTAAAAAAAAACCTTCACTTTGAAATCGACAACTCCCTCTCGTCCATCATCTTCAACTACACAACCACAGTTCTTTTCACAAAGTGCTGCACAAAGGAGCTAATGAGGTACAAGAGTCCATCAACCACGTGCCATCTCCATTAACACGACATACCCATTCACCAAGTCGAATTCCACCTGTACCCAAATCCTGCTCCTCCTATTCCCTTGTGTTGTAAGATAGCCAATCATGAGGCCGAGCTCTTGATACCTTCCCTCGGGCACAGTCCAACCTAAACTTCTGGTCCACATTATTCAGATCATTTTTTTTTATTGAAAATGGCACCAGCTGCAACAAAGGCAACTCAGAGAGCATCTAAATGTCTTTCTCATGAAGCTCAAGGACAATACATCCCTCAAGGTTGAGTATTGTGAGGTTCCTAGACATACCCAAGTCTAGCAATCGCAACAAATCACTACAATACTCAAAATCGAGGTGGGGCAATGCAGGCAAATCTCCCAATTCTACCAAGGATGTCAATCCATCATTGTTTTTCAAGTCCAAAAATTCCAATTCGTTGAATCCAAGGAGATTCAAGCCCTTGCTTGATAGTCTTAAGCACCATCAAAGCTCTTGAAGTTGGCAAGGAAAACAATCCTTTGCAGGCACCACAAGTCTTTGGTCACCCTCAAGCCTTAAGACTTTCAATTTGGTGAGAGCAAGCAGATTAGGTATCTCACAATTTGGGAACCAACTAATGTGTAATTTCTTCAAGCCCACAAGAAGATCTATTCTTGGAACATCAACCAAATCATAACAACCACAAATAAGAAGAAATTGTAAGTTGGATGACTGATTGATAGCAAGTCCTAACAAGGTTCGCAACTTCCGAATCCACCGCAAATCTACATGTTCCAAGGACCCACAATTGCTTAGATCCAACAAATCCATTTTTAAATAGGTGAGGTTTAGTTTGGATAAATTTGAGCAATGTGCAAGTAGGTCCAACCCCAACACCACATCCCCTCTCCAAATGACCAATCTTCTTAGGGATGAAGGAAGTTGCCCCACAATATGAGCAGGTTTGTCATTACTAGAATGTATTGCAACAGTCCAACATCTGAAGTAGGTAAGGTGCTTTAGATTTTCCAAGCCCTCAATTCTATCAATCTCGCGTAAATAATGTAGATGCAAAACCCTTAAGCACACCAAGCCCTCCAAATTCAAAGCTCCAAATTCCAAATGCAACCCGGAGAGTTGTAATACCTCAACATTGGAAAAATAATCTCATTTCATGCCCTCCATACTTCCAAACCCACCAACAACTCCACCATGCTTCTTGGGGCCCAAAGAGCTTTGACAAATAGAAAGCCGTATCAACTTGAACCAACACCCAGCCTCTGGTTTACTTTCAAGTTCTGCTAGATCCTTGCTCATTATATTCACCCACTTCCGCTCCCTCAAGTTGGTGGAGTCATTGAAAGACCCATTCATTTCAAGTTTTGCAAACTCCTTATACAGATCGTACATGCTAATTTTTCCACATTTCAAATCCACATCCAGCAACAAGCATTTTCGCTTCAAGTGCTCCAACTACCATTCCAACACAACCAAAACAACCACATAAGACATATATATTTGGTCTATATTACAACTTCCTAGTCACTTCACACCCCCATCAAGCCCACCATTCTAAATGGAACTTCTTCGTCAAGAAAACCAACATAAAGCAAATGGTAAATACAACTTGCAACAATATTCGTGTGATGACAACCTTATGAGAATAGGAAAAGTACTGCTCATAAAAAGACAAAAACTTGGAATGTGGAAATGGTAAAAGATGGAAATCATATTCCTACCCGAGATGCTAATTGGTCTTCATCTTGCTTGTGCGCATCACACAACCAATCAACAATTGGAATACCAAAAACAAGATACCCACAATAAAACCATCCCACGTCCATAAACAAAGTTTGGTCGCTTGGTGATAGTATGTCAAAACTACTCCTTAGAATGTCAAACACAGGATTTCCACCTGAAAAATAATTGAAAGTCCTCACCCTCCACAAATTCTTCACCCAATCAAAAGGATTCTCTCCAAGACAACCCAATTGCAATCCCAAAGCTTGCAAGGACAATGGATGATAGTGATGCCCTTCTTCATTACCCTTGGAGAAATAACGCCTCCTAATGCAAGTCATTATATCATGCTTCTCTTCATCTTCAAAAAATTGTTTACCACCAGCTGCATGTTGCAAAAATAAATTAACTGCATCTCTCTCTCCTGCATCTCTCTCTCCAAGATTTGGCATCTCAAAACACGCATTCCTATCTAGCTCCAAAAGCTCAAGAACGCTTTCAGAGCGAGCCGTCACAACCACCAAACTATCCATGTGATATGGAGTTTCCAAAAACAACTTGGCTTGACGGATTGATTGATGGTGGTCTAAAATGTTATCGATTGCCAAAAAGATTTTTTGTTGAGGAAGACTATTGTGCAAAATGTTCTTGCACTGTAAACAAAGTCACCATAAATTCTATAAGGCACTCAAATGGAACTCCAATGATCTCAATAAAAGAAATCTCTCATACAAAAATGCATGACCCATCACCTTCAATATTGCAAGAAAAACACTCAAAACTACTCCAAAAACAAACACATAGTTCTAAAAAAGAAAACAAGGCAACTAATGAGGACAAGGAATTACACTCTATCAACTCTCCAAAACATAGTTCTTCTAAAGTAATAGCTTCCATGACTTGAAGGACTTACAAACAAACCAAAATATCTCACCTCTCCTTCATTCATTGGTTGAATGACCTCCAAGTTTTTCCTTGTCAAGTCTCTCAATACTTGTTGAAACAACTCTTTGGAATCACTCAAAGGAACAATTGGAAACTCAATATGACAAACCCTCCCTTCATGTTTGCTAGACAATTCATTGCACATTGTCTTGCAAGTTGTCGTCTTGCCAACACCACCAACTCCAAATATGGTAACCACTTTCACTTTGTATTTTCTTGAAACTCCAATTCCTTCAATCTTCTCATCAATGACCTATGAAGGAACTCCAAACAACAACCCAATCAATTGGAATCCTTCGAATCTAGCACACTAGATTAACAAAAAAAAAAGGTCATCAAATTCTTTCCTACAATACAAACCAACAATCTTGTCACAATCATTAGAATAGTCTACATCAAGCCCATAATCTCATATCCTAAAATCAAGCTAGATTGGACATTAAAGAAACAACTCTTGAACCCCATAAACATTACCTTATGAATACTTGATTTCCCTTGCACATGGGAATCGTCCCACTTCCTATCCGTACCAATGGACTTGCAAACATAGGAAACAATCTTCTCTTCGTAAACAACAATCTCTTTCAAAATGGCATCATACGGGACACCATTGAAAGACCCAAAACATCCAATGCATACTTCCAATCACGCACTACAATTTGTTGTTTTGGATCAGCCTTTGCCAAGGTCTCCCACTTCCGAAACCACTTCTTTCACTTGGATGCATCCTCCAAATCATGAACGGAGAGTCCATAAAAGAGGGGATACTGATTTGAAACAATAATGCCATAACCCCTTGCATGCACTTGATGGAAGAAAACCCTGTCTACACCAGGTGGGTGGGCTGCAGACAGACGCGATTATTAAACAAGCTCTAGATCACAATTGCCAAAAATGAAGCCTAAAACTGGCATTGAGTTTCAAAAACAAGAGACGTTATTCCAGAAGAGAAGAGAGAATAGAAGATAATTTGAATATTTTTTAACTGGTAACATCATTGAAACCCTAATCAACGAACTTCAATTGGTCTTTGCGGTTTCAAGTTTGGAAAATAGAAAATGTGTTTAAAGCATGCTACAAGCACACTACTTACAGCTGTCCAAAAATCTGTCGCTTGCATGACTTGACCAACAAACGATAAGTAAATCTAATAATAAATCAAATTTAATCTTAAAAACTGCTCGTTGGCACTGAAACCTCAAGCCAAACTCAAAGGCAAAGAAGCGAAGGCTCTGGACGATCATGATTGTTGGTAGAACAAAAGCGCGAGAAATCTAACAGTAAAAGACGACCAGAAACGGAACCGATAAAACTGCAAAACTAAACACAGTCGGACGCTCTCAAGTTTAAAAAAGAACAGTCTCAGCAGGAAATCGAGAACCACCAAATAAACATCAGTGTCAACCTAGCGCAGCGACTCCGGGAGCGCTTCCGATAGCGTCGCACCAACAACGTATTCTCAGCAGCCACGCCCTCGTGAGCACTCAGCAGCAGTCGGAACGCCCTTGGCAGTTCCAAATGGGTAGTCTTAGCCGGTGGTGCTGGACTAGGGTTTGGAGACTCCAAGCACGAGTGAAGCGGCTTCCCCCACCGACTGCCTCCAGATCGTCGGAGCAGTTTGCTTCTCGACAGCTGCCAAAACGGCGCTGCTCTGCTAGACTCTGCAAAAGCCCTCGACCCTCAAGGAAAAATCCTCCTCGGCCTGTCCTCTTGATTTCTCCACTTCTCCAGCACCCTCCGTCCTGAGAAAGATGTCGTCTACGACAATTGCGACGCGCCGAATGCGGGGTCAGGGCTGGGTCGCGGGCAGCCTGGCCAAATCCTCCCCGTCCCGGGGGCAGGGCTTGGACACGGGCACCCTGGTGAAATCCTCTCTCCCCGCGGGACACGCTGCTCCCCCTCCCGCCCAACGCGCTGCTGCTCCAAATCTGAATTTTCCACGTGCCCTCCCTCGTCATCGTGCTCGTCGCTGTATATGTATGCTCGTCTGTCCTCCTCCGTGCTCGTCGTTGTGGTCACTTCGATCTCCGTGCTGTGTCGCGACTCTGTGCTGGTTCCTTGTGTGCTGGGTCGCTGTGTCCTGCGACACTGTGAAAGTGTCCCGAGTGCCACAGTTTGTGTGCGAGACTTCCGAAAGCAAGCTCACCATATATACTCAGTAATCTGCGAGGAAAATCTTTCTGTCTGGCGATCGAGGACAGAAATGATGTTGCCGATCATAATGTCGAACTTCCCTTCATACACGTATACTGGTGTGAAAATTTGATCCCCAAAGGAGACCAGAATTGACTTATTAATTACGCTGTATTACTTGTCGGTACCAGCGAGATATTACATTGGCGGGACACTTGCTGAACCGACGACACTCGCTTGCCATCGTCGTAGGGAACTGCGGGTTTCCTCATCCCGCCCCTTGTCTCTGTCGCAACGGATGAACAGCGCTGGATTCTCGTTTCTCTTCCTCTTCTGTTACAATCCAAAAAAATAAAATAAAACCCAAAGAACTTGGCCAATCAACCCCTATTCCCCTTAAGCAAACCCTACGGAGGACTGTAGCTACGCATCTAGCGGTGCTCCGCTCCGTAGGGTTTAGGAAATTCATCCCCATTGCTGTGTTTGTTACCCCGATGAAATTCATCTTGTGCGTGGGGGGCGCCCAGCGATTCTTCTTGCGCCATCGTTGAGGTCGTCGGTTCAGCAATCTACCCTATATTGGCTCATTGATAAGCAATGAGGCATACCGCCTTGACGAGGCTTTTGTATAGGGCAATGCCCGAGGAGGAGGGAATTTCGCCAAAAAAAAGGGCAGACAAGGAGGGCGGAGCCCGACGAGGAGGCCCTTTTTTTGGCAAAATTCCCAACAACAAGAGGCATTGCCCGGCGTAAATGACTAGTGGGCAACAAATTTTCTTGGATGAGATAACAATTTGGATGAAAAATTCATAATCTCCAATTACGTGGTTTTTGCCCACGTAATCAGACATTACGCCTCAAAATTCGCCCGCCTTTTGAATGGGACGAATCCCATTGGTGGTTTACGTTGTTACTAACACCGAGAAGTTTTGGAGAAAGACCTCTAGTTTTTATGCAGTTGGCACTAAGCTTAGTACCTGGAGTGGGATGTTTGGTCGATGGATGTTGTACGTAAGTTAGTTTTTGTAATCATTGACTCACCAAAAACGGGTACTTGAGGAATGAAGAATTCCAAATGACAATTTTGTTAAATTGGTAATATTCACAAACCAAATATTGTGGAATATATGTTCACAAAACACTAATTTCAGGACAAACTAGGACAGCCAGGTTTACATTTTGGTTTCAGGCCAAAGTAATGGAATGTCGGCAAGTGAACAAAATTAACGTTTTTAATAATTCTGTGACTGCAATGTAGTGCTTCTGTACTAATGGGCAGCACAAGTTGTAAGAACATTATGTGTGTTTTGGTTGTGACTTTTCACTCCTTTTAAATTGGCTGATTTCTATTCCGCAAATTATCCTTTTGAGAAGGTTCACTCCCTTTCTGATAATTTGCCGAATAGAAATCAGCTAGCTTAAAAAAAAAGGGTGCACAACACAGGAGCCCACCCGCCCTCCTAAAAAACTAACCACGGTCCCAAGACATTGCGGTGGGCTCTTCAATTCGCATCTATTTTACACAAAAGAACTTAACCCTAGGGCGCTGCGGGCGCCATTCCAGGGCATTCCAATGATAATACTGTTGAGTTAAGAAGAGTTCAAAAGCATTTTTTCATCGTCCTTTCTCTTGTTGACCTTTTACATTGGATTATGAAGAGTACTCAATTGAGTTTGTACTCTTTCCAATTTTTGTCTTCACAGAAATGAGAAGCTATTAAAAAAAACGGATCACAAAGTATGCTATTTTAGAGTATTTTGGAAAGTTGCTGCTCCTTGCTTTAAATTTGAAATTTCTCCACAAAAATGATATTTTTGAGTTTGAGTCAAACTAACAAAATGAAGGTCATCTACTCTAGTTTCTACTCCAATTTAATTTTTGAAAAATTCCTGATATTGCATATTTTATTGCAATTTGAACATTGGGTGTATTTTCAATGTCTATTATTTTTTAATTATAGAATGATAAGGAAATTAAGTTCACACCATGATGTTTGTCATTGTAATATACACTTATGGTGAAATTTTCAGATTTTATGAAATATTTTTCTATTTAATCTAATTTTTCTTCACTTTTTCTTCAAAAATTCTTAAAAAGAATTGATTTTCCACCAAAAAATCTAGATTTTTTTATGAAGTAAAGAAGACATGTACTTTCATCTCTGAAAAATAAATATAAATTTTTTCATATATACCTAATTGCAAAATGGTAGCAAATTGAATAATGGACAGTGAGGTTTGAAATCAATGGTCATGGGTCCGTCAGTTAGGGGTTAATCATTGCATGTGGTTGTAAGCCTTTGAAATGGTATTAATAATGTGTAACTCATTAATATGTCGTTCTGCCACTCTCAATAAAAAAATCATTCCAAAATTGTCAATTCTAATGCAAATTAACAAATACTTTTTGAAGGGGGGAAAGGTGAAGGTAGAGATAATCAACTATATGATTTTGTACTAAATTAGTATAAGAATATGTGGAATATTTCAAAAATTACAAAGCAATAAATTATGAAATTTAGCATTCTTTATCATCAAACTTTAAATCCTCTTAACTTCAAATTGTGACATTGTAGGTTTTGAATTTTAATAGTTTTATATACAACAATTGAGTTAATAGCCTAAGATTTATATTTTAGGTTTATATATATATATTTTTTTTTTAATCAAAAATTGTTGTATAAAAGTAGGTACAATATAGAAAGAAAAAATTAATCATCCATAGCTCTAAAATGGAATAGAACACATTAATCTCTTAAAGCAGGTGAAATTATTGTACAAGCAAACTAAATCTTATATGTTTTATTTTTTATTGAAAAATTGAAGGAATAGAGTTTTAAAAAACTCAATAAAGTTATGTTTTAGGTAAATGAATGATGTTGGCAAAAAAATCTCATTTATAAATTTCTCATCACTAATCCATTCCATTTGGAATCATCAAAGCTTCCAATTTAGATATAGACATAGTTTATAAAAAATAATTTATAAAAAGATATTTCAAGTTATTTTTAAAATTTGAATTTAAATATATTTTACTCTAGGCAATACAATTTTAGCTACTAAGTGCCAATTGAAAAAGACTAGTATCTCTAATAAACTAATAGAGGTATTCATTAACTCTTTATATAACTAAGGAAAATTTAGGCGTTGAACAATTTTTAAAAGTTGGAATAGATTCATGTGAAGTCAAATTGAATATATTTTTATGAATTTTTCACACAAAACTATAGACATTAGCCTTTTAGAAAAAATATAGTTTTTTTTTCATCCTTCGCCTCCATCAATAATTATGTTGCCCAAAGGTTTTGGGGCAAGCAAGCAACTCTAAGTAGATTGAATAGCCTCCTTTTTTTTGCAATTTGACAAGTAAGTCACTAACATAATATGAGGTGAAATCACTCACAAAAATCTATAAACAGTGCAAAATCTCACTTCAAAAAGAATTAAAGTTTGTGATCCTATCAAGTGTGGTCCAAAAACTAAATCTTTTAGCTTGAAACACTATAAGCTTTCAATTCAAACCACCAAAGTTTTCATCTACACATCCTTCACTTGTAATATTAATCTGTATAATTTTGTTTTAAATCTTTATTTTCATTTTTTTGAATATCCTAAAAGTGGACATTTTTTATAGTTCGTAGGCAAAGTTTACCATTCTACACTTGCACTAGGATTCAATTACTCTAGAAATCCAAGTCAAATGAGTACATCCCACCATTAATTCTGGACTAATTGAATCATATGGCATTCAAGTATTTTTATTATTTGAGACGTTGAGGTATATAATAAGAAATACAAAGATTGTATTTTATCACAAATCATCTATGCATAATTGAAAAAATAGCATTGTATGTATTCCTCTAAACATTTATAGATTTTTTGCATAAGTTCTTTTACATTTGTGCATAATAGATTTCCACAAATCTATTTTACAAGTCTTATATAATTGAAGGGGGATAAGTGTGTTTGACTTCAAATACTAACTTCAAAAAAACTAACTCTTCAAATTTACTTCTTTAACCCCTAAAGGCCCAAGGCATTTTTTGGCTCCGAAACCACTGAAAACTGCCATTTCTGCCGCGATCACTCAAGAAACCAAAAAAAACTTTTTTTTTAGAATCTAACTATAGGATCTTGTACTTTACTTATCTTAGATCATGTGATAACAATTTCATGAAGTTTGACCGTACGGATTGGAAGATATTAGCATTTGAAGTTGGAAAAAGAAGTTTTTTTGAACTATGGTCTACAATTTTAGATGACTTTGACGGCCATTTGTAGATTTTATTTCCACTACATACCATTGGGTTAAATTTTCTTATGCTGAACATTTAAGTTGAGAGTTGTGGAAAAATTTTAGAATGTCAAACCTTAATTTTCACATATAAAAAAATTATTAAGCAGAAATAGGTCTAAAATTGAACAAAATACTAAATCGTTAATAGCTCTTAGGTAGAATTAAAACACCATAATCCCAATGGTGGAATTGTTCTTGCAAATAAACTTAACCTATTCAAAAAAAAATTCAAAATTGCATTCAAAATGAATTCTATAAGTTGTTTTTTGAAGAAGATGCTAGATTGCCTGAAAAACAAGATTGTCTATAACTTTCTCATTCTAAGTCCAAATAGAATGAATCAAAGCTTCAAATGTAGACAAAAACATGATCTTTGAAAAAAAAAAAAATTTTAAATTTTATAAAGTTTTTTTTTCCTACCCGGCGAGTTGCTTTTTTGACTTCGGGTGGCATAACCTTTGCTCCCGGGCACCGATTGAAAAAAAATTATATTTTTAGAAAGCTAATGTGATTTCCTATCTTTTAAAAAGATTCAAAAAATAAGGCCAAAATTTCAAGTCACACGAGCCTGCCCAAAATCCCAAGTCCTCCAAGGGGACTTTGGGCCTCTAGGGGTTAATTCAGAAATATGATCTCTTAAAAACAACTTCAATAAGTAAGTAAATAAAACTTCAAAAAACATGATAATTAGAATTTGGTATTTGAAATCCAAAAAAAATTAAATCTTCTAAAAATACACAAACATTTTATAATGCAATTTTAGAAAGAATTTTCAATTTTCAATTATCATTACATTCTTATTCTAAGTTGCATTTTGTATGAAACATTGCCACAGTTTTGGAAATGTGGACTATCCTTTGTCTCCAAAAGGGGTAATTATATATATATATATGTCATTTTAGGTTATTATATTACAACTATGATGTTTATTGAAAATTATATACAATATAGATTACAATCTATAAGATCTTAAAATTATTATACAATAATTTCATATGCAATTAAAAAATATCTGAATTTGAAATTATAAAACAATATACAATCTTACAATTATCTTCAAGTCTTTTATGAGAAAAAATCACAAAGATAATATTTAATCATAAATCACGGAAATGATTAAATTAACTATAAAGTATTCATTGGTAATGGTTAAGAAATAATAATCAAAACAATGAATAATTGTAGATCATAAATCCAATTTATAGTAAAAATTTGAATTTTTTGTTGTATTCTAGAAAATAAGTGTAAAGCTTACAACACAATGAATCTGAAACACCAACAAAAATGGAAAAAAACAATGTATGAAATGTATTTAGTATCATTGTTGTGGTCACATGAAATAATGAATCAAAACCTAGATTCAAATGCTTTTCAAAACCTGCTATTTCTTATAATGGGTTTTATAATCAAAAATATTGTAGAAGGAATTGAGGCATAAACTAGCTCAAAGAAGATGCAATATTTGTCAGTCAACAACTATTGCTAAAAGTGTAAAACATAAACTGCTTCTTCACATAGAAACCACCATAATTGCCCCGATCATGTACCTACTAGAAAAGATAGGAAGGCAATGGATCCAAATAATTGTGTACAGACTTTGAAAAATTGGATTGCCATGTCAATATATCCTCTAGCCTATAGGAATCACAAAATAAAAATTAGGCATGAAATCAATGTAAATTAGATAAATGCTTGAGAGCGTCATTGGCTATGATGTTGTTAATTTTTCTAGATTGTGCCAAGATTTGTGACATTCACGTACACTAAATTCTAAATCTTAGATACATGGATTTAAATTTCACACTAAATGCCCTGGTCAATGTAGTAGTTATTGCCAATGAAACGAAATTGAGGTTTAATATCAATCTAACTTTTCATTTGCAAGCTTGTACAAAACATCAATACTTTTTGGCTGCTTTAAGGATTTAGATAGAGTAAGGAGTTAGGGTTTAAAAAGACAACAAAAGTTTACAAAATCTTGGTAACTACTGGTTTACAGAACCTCTAAACATCCAATGAAAAAATGACTTAGATGCCTCAAACATTGGACTTTGCATTATGAAAGAACACTACTATTAGAATAGGATCCAATGGACTTTATTACAGCTTGAGACAAATGCATGAATAGAAGCTCCACATGATGTAGCAAAATAGGACAAGAAAGAACAACACACCACATGTTGAGACACATGAACCTAAGCATGAAATTGATATGGAAAGGGACCAGCCAAAACTCTCACCATGATAGCTAAGGTGGGTACACCCAAAAACGCCACAAATTGGTACAGTGCCTAGTTATTGTTACTAGGCTGGTTAGATTTTCATACAGTCTTATTGGCAAGTGAAAGGAGGTTCCAATGCACCAAAGAACGTAGCATTTGGATACTGTATGCAAAAGTTATTAAGGAACAAAGTTTGGTTCTAAAAGCGTTTCTTCCACATAGGTACAGAACTGATTTTGGAGATGTACAAAGAGTATAGATGGCGGTTTAAGGTCAGTGGCGCATTTGGGTGTACCCACCTTAAAGCTTAAGACATGGGAGCGTTCAGGGCAAGTATGTTGCCTATCAATCTAAAACTTATGCATTGACTCTAAGATTTCAGTCTATTATGACACATACCATAGAGCCCAGCAAAATCTTTAGCACAGGGTGGCCAGAAACAGTCCTCGTGAATATGTATTAGATAACCGACTAGCCGCGGTAGCAGTAAGTAGGTTATCGAACATAACCGGTTGTTCACTTTTCAGTCACAATCTTTGATCTTCATGATCCAAGGGTGTAGCAAGCAAGTTGAAAGAAGAGAAGGTTATGAGTTACAACTTGTAATGGCAATGATGATCGGTTGCCAATGGGACGGTGCCACGTGAGTGTTGAAAACTCAACAAACGGTTATGATATCGAAGCATACGTACGTGCAAAACCAAATATCATCCCAAACAGTCAGCTTGATTGCACACCTTCTCTTTTGGCCATTGCCGTAAGGTAGGAGGTCCGTAAATCGCTCATCTAAGAGCTGAAGCTGAATTTTGGGGAGGTACAACTTCTTAAAATATTTTACAGTAAATTTTTCTTGAAAGGCAAGAGAAATTGGCATGTAATCCAAATTGTTTCATATTTTTGGAAGCTTTGTAGAATTAGTTATGAATTTCTGAAGTTGCAAAAAAGTGCATTTTTGTGGGCTCTAAGACTGACCACCTTTTCAAATGCACACCACTAGTACATTGGAAAGTGCAAAATGTACCTCTAGAGCCTGATTGGTTTTAGAACCCGCTCCATTTTAAAACCTCCTACCTGAGTTGGAGTTCAAACTGACTCTCTACAGATTCAAGTACAGTGGCAGTGAGAACAGAATGCAATAAGCTTAGTGGTTGCATACCAGATCTCATACATAACTTATATTCTCACAAACTCATGCATGGATTGGAACTTGGTAGCATATTATATTCAATCTACAATTAACCCCCTATAGGCCTAAGGCCTTTTTCTGCCAAAAAAAAATATCCAAAACTGCCATTTTTACAGCAAAGAGTAAAAAAAATTAAATTTTTTTTTTTTTTGCACATCTAATTCTAAGATCTTAGACCTAACTAGTATGAGAATGTGTGGAAAAAATTTCAGAATTTTTGGTAGATTGGAAGATATCTACGTTTATAGTGATAAAAACATGTTTTTCAGCACATTATGGGACTAGATTCTATGACTTTGAACCTTCTTAACTTTATTTTTTTGCACTACAGAGTTTTGAGCTTTAAATCTTTATAGCGGAGAATTGAGTTGAGATTCTAGCCAAAAATAAAATTCAAAAAAACTTAATTTTCATTCTTAAAAAAATTGTTAATTAGAATTAGGTATGAGATAGAAGGAGAATCTAAAATATTAATATCTTTTAGATGGAATTAAAATGCATTAAATCCAGTAGTGAGATTGTTTTAGCAAAAAAACTAAACCATGTAGAACTTTTTTTTTGGAAAAATTACAAAAATTGCATTTTGAAATGAATCCTAGAAGAGTTATTTTTTCAAGAACTCAAGATGCTCTAATTGACCAAAAAAAAAGATTGTCCATAACTTTCTCAAAAATAATCCAAATGAATTGAATCAAAGCTTTCCAGAGTCCAGAAAAAAATATAACCTATAAGAAAAAAAAATTGCAAATTTTTTTTGCTGCCCTCCAAAGGCTATTTTGAGCTTATTTGGGCATAACTTACAATCAACATGTTGAAAATTTGAATTTTATTAATATGGTGTCTAAATAATATATGCAAAAAAAATCTACATAGATTTTTTCCTATTGCTAAAAGAAGCCAAATATAAAATTAAACAACTTATTAATAAGATCCATGCTAAAATGTTTTTTCACATAAATCTAAATGAATTTTGTACTCCTTATGGACAGAATATGATTGTTTTATAAATATTAGTGTTTATCAAAATCAAAATTCATTATCAACATGAATGTTGTATAAAGTAAAGACATCCATCACATGCAAAAGACCCATTATAGACACCTTGGAAATGATGTATTATAGTCTTACATTAACAAATGACAAACTTTCTCAATATATGAGCTTTGGATTACATTAGATTGGTTTAGTGGTCACCTTCAATTTGTTTGGTAATGGTGATGAAATGGTTCGTGACTGGATATATTTTCTAATTTGAAGGTACAATAGAACTCCTCTAAATGCATAGGTCCGGGACTGTCTGACAACATTCATTTAGAGAGGTTTTGCATTCATAAGGGGTGCATTTAGAAGGAGTTCTATTGTAGTACCGTCTCAATTCGGGACCGCTGGGACTGGATAGTTAGAGAGGTTTTTGCAATTATAGGGGGTGCATTTAGAAGAGTTCTACTGTAGTCTAAAGACTCTTTTGGATCAATTGGACAATACACTTCAAAAAAATTTAACAAATTTATACTTTGTCAAAAAGATAGTTATGGTTATTGATTTTCCATTTCTCACATTTGTCTTTATGTGAAAAATATTTAAAAGTTTTCAACAATGCTAAAAAGACAAACCAATCATTCCACTTGTGATGGGTTGGTTTACTTTAAGTCAAACAAAAGAATATCAAAGAATCTTGATGTTTGAACCCTAAAATTATTATTTTTAATTATATAAAGTTTATTTTGATACTTTTAATTATGATGTATATTAATACATGAAAAAATACCAAATTTTTGAAAGGCATATTTTATTAGAAAAAATAATGTAGTTTGACAAAGTAAAGACATGTAATGTCTTTTAAGAGTTAACTTCATTTTAGTAGTTGGGCTCAAGTTAAAAAAAAAATCATTTTTATGGCTCCCATTATGAACAAAGAGTTTGAAGTTGCCAAAATACATAACATGTTGACCATGAAGCCCTCTTTTTATTTTTGAGAACTCACACCAACTCTATTGACTTCATAATTTGAATTTTGGACACATGTGAAATCTTTACAATGGATGCAAATCATCCTAATATACATGTGAAACTCTCTTCATTAATAGAAAGAAATGTCCACAACATCAAGACATATTCTAAGCAACAAACTAACATGTCAAAAATCAATACAAAACACATCTAAATCAACACAACTCTATTATTTTATGTCCAAATCAAGTTGTCCAAAGCAAAAAAACATGTTGATTTCGACTTAGTTTTGTACTTGTACAACCACACTCATCACCACATTCTTGTCAAGATGTTCAGCTAATACAATTTAAAAACAATATTCTTCAAATTCTACTTCTTCCCAATGTTGCAACTCAATTTAAAGCCTCTGCATACTCACATGACATCAGCAAATCACTCTCAGCATCACAAACTCCTCAAACAAAGAATCCCTCGCGTCATCATCCATTGCCAGTAATATGTAGGATGCCATCAACAAAATCACAGCAATCTGAAGCATCTTGGAAGAAGTCACCTACAGCGAGAGCCACTTGAGATAGCTGATCTTGTCTACGATAAAAACTCCGATAAAACAACCTGACAAACCCACATAAAAATGAAGGTAGAACTCCAATAAATCACTCTACAACTTGCCAATTTCACTCTACAACTTGCCAATTTCATCAAATCATGCAAAGATGCTTCTGAATACCATGTCCCAAATCCATCAGAATCCATTCCGGCTAAATGGATAAAACGAGACACTTGCATTCAGGAGGCTCCGGTGAGAGTAAGATATCAAGTATGCACACTTCTCCCAAACCTAAACCAATACTATCCATAACAAGAATATGAAATCAAACAAAAACACGCAACAAGCTCCATTACAAAGGGAGTTCAGAAAAAACTTCACCATCCAAAAATGCAGATGACCATCCCAAATCGTACTCATGCGTAACACCTTCACTGCATTGGTATAAACAATGGATGGGCCCTGTAATACAAGAGAGACACGTCTGTAAGTCAATACCATGGAAAGATTTTCAACTGGAACTGTTGTAAGTATCCAAGATATGATTAAAAAGTACAAAATACACCACAAGGGTGACATCCTAAACAGACCGGAATGAGAGCAAATTGATGACTACACACACGGGTAAGGTGAAAAGGGAGTTCACCATCCAAGAAAGGAGATCAACAACCTAATTGGATTCACACCTAACACCGTCATAGTGGGATGGGTACCAATATGGATCCTGTCATGAAAGTGAGACAACGCATATCAGTAGAATAGCACAGAATCTTGAAAAAATGGAACCTTTATATTTATCAATCAAATCATCTGCAACAGTCGAATACAACACAACAAAGGTAAAAGCACGACAACACATTCCGCAAGGTGTTCTCAACCAGAGCTTGATTATGAGGGATGCAGCATATTTGGTATACATCTACAAGAAAGATGAAAAGGGCCGCCTACCTTGCAATGGACTACTAACGTTCGGCCGCTTCAATCCAGAAAATTCAAAGGTAGAGCTCTCTTTAAGTTCGGGTCACAATTCGAGAGATCAAGTACACAAACTTCATGTGCTGTTGCCGGATAATGGTTCAAAACTGTAGCTTGTCAAAACTCAGCCTCACAAAATGGGGCTTCCGTGTGACCAAGTTGATATATGTAAACTCGATACGAGCCTGGGAGGTACAATAAATCCACCGACAGAGTTCTTTCATCTGATCCTCAAACCATACATCCACCACTGGAGCTGGAGAACACTCGGCAAACTGCCCTTATGTGCCTTGGCTGACCTTTCACGCTTGTTTCTCCTTGTGGGTTGTCTGCGAAAAGGAAAGGCAAACAAACATTCAGCACTCTCACTTCACCCATTTCACATATGCAAAATCATGGCAAAAGACCCAATTGTTTCTACTCAATACGGGCGTCAAAATGTAACCTCATCAAAACAACTGCTGTATCAGGTTCATCGTGTGCATCAGGTCTTTGTATCTGATGCATTCCTTGGCAACTAATCAGTGTGCTCAGAGTTTGCGAAAACAGACAAAGACACACGCAGCTGGACAACTCTAGACCAAGTTTGAATCGGCAACACAGCCATTGAGGAGACTAGTCCATTCAAGCCCTGAACTGGAGCACATGGTCTCAGACACGGGTTCGTCACTCAGCCATTAATGACTTCATTCATGGTTGCTACTCAGGTGAAACAAAACTAGACACCCAATTGAACTGGACATCCTTGACAACAATAGTTCAAACCAAGTGGCACCACAATTCCTGACACTGTCAGCCACTTGGAACCCCAAGTAAGCCAAAGAAACGTGAAATGGTCAAAAAAAACTTCCTCTTCGAAAACTGACAACTCCCTCACGTCCAACTACACAACCGCAGTTCTTCTCACCAAAGTGCTGCACGAAGGAGCCAATGAGGTACGAGATTCCATCAACCACGTGGCATCTCCATTGACATGCCATGAATATAAACCAAGTCGAATTCCACCAGCACCCAAATCCTGCTCCTCCCGAGACAGCCAATTCCGTCGAGGCGAAGGACGAGAGTGCCTGAGAACCTTCCCACGAGCACAGTCCAACCTTAAATTATATGCATGGATCATTTCTTGTGCTTCGTTGAATACTCCAAAGGGCACTGGCTCCAGCAAAGGCAACTCAGAGAGCATCTGAATGTCTTTCTCATGAAGCTCAAGGGCATTACATCCCTCAAGGTTGAGTTCTCTGAGGTTCCTCGACATGCTCAAGTCAGGCAACTGCAATAGGTGTTTGCAACAACTAAGATCAAACTGTTGCAATGCAGGCAAATCTCCCAATTTTGCCAAGGATGTCAATCCATCATTGTCGCTCAAGTCCAAAAATTCCAATTGGTTGAATCCACAGAGATTCAAGCCCGTGCTTGATAGTCTTGAGCACCATCGAAGCTCTTGAAGTTGACAAGGAAAACAATCCTTTGCAGGCACCACAAGTCTTTGCTCACCCAAAATGTTTAAGACTTCCAAATTGGTGAGAGCAAGCAGATTAGGCATCTCACAATTCGGGAAATCATCAAAATATAATTTCTTCAAGCCCACAAGAAGATCTATCCTTGGAACATCAACCAAATCATAACAACCACAAATGATAAGAGATTGTAAGTTGGATGACTGGTTGATAGCAAGTCTTGATATGGTTTGCAACTTCCTAATCGACCACAATTCCACATGTTCCAAGGACCCGAAATCGCTTAGACCCAACAAGTCCATTTCTACACAGGTGAGGTTTAGTTTGGATAAATTTGGGGAATGTACAAGTAGGTCCGACCCCAACACCACATGTCCCCAAATGTCCAATCTTCTTAGGGACGAAGGAAATTGCCCCACAATATGAGCAGGTTTGTCATTACTAGAATGTCTTGCAGTAGTCCAACATATGAAGTAGGTAAGGTGCTTTAGTTTTCCCAAGCCCTCAATTCTATCAATCTTGCTTGCATCAAGTAGTTGCAAAACCCTTAAGCGCACCAAGCCCTCCAAATTCAAAGCTCCATACCCCCAATGCAACCTGGAGAGTTGCAATACCTCAACATTGGAAAAATAATCCCATTTCATGCCCTCCATTTCATGCCCTTGGCAACTAATCAGTGTGCTCAGAGTTTGCGAAAATAGACAAAGACACACGCAGCTGGACAACTCTAGACCAAGTTTGAATCGGCAACACAGCCATTGAGGAGACTAGTCCATTCAAGCCCTGAACTGGAGCACATGGTCTCAGACACGGGTTCGTCACTCAGCCATTAATGACTTCATTCATGGCTGCTACTCAGGTGAAACAAAACTAGACACCCAATTGAACTGGACATCCTTGACAACAATAGTTCAAACCAAGTGGCACCACAATTCCTGACACTGTCAGCCACTTGGAACCCCAAGTAAGCCAAAGAAACGTGAAATGGTCAAAAAAAACTTCCTCTTCGAAAACTGACAACTCCCTCACGTCCAACTACACAACCGCAGTTCTTCTCACCAAAGTGCTGCACGAAGGAGCCAATGAGGTACGAAATTTCATCAACCAAGTGGCATCTCCATTGACATGCCATGAATATAAACCAAGTCGAATTCCACCAGCACCCAAATCCTGCTCCTCCCGAGACAGCCAATTCCGTCGAGGCGAAGGACGAGAGTGCCTGAGAACCTTCCCACGAGCACAGTCCAACCTTAAATTATATGCATGCATCCTTTTTTGTGCTTCGTTGAATACTCCAAAGGGCACTGGCTCCAGCAAAGGCAACTCAGAGAGCATCTGAATGTCTTTCTCATGAAGCTCAAGGGCATTACATCCCTCAAGGTTGAGTTCTCTGAGGTTCCTCGACATGCTCAAGTCAGGCAACTGCAATAGGTGTGTGCAACATCTAAGACTGAACCGTCGCAGTGCAAGCAAATCTCCCAATTTTGCCAAGGATGTCAATCCATCATTGTAGCTCAAGTCCAAAAATTCCAATTGGTTGAATCCACAGAGATTCAAGCCCGTGCTTGATAGTCTTGAGCACCATCGAAGCTCTCGAAGTTGACAAGGAAAACAATCCTTTGCAGGCACCACAAGTCTTTGCTCACCCAAAATGTTTAAGACTTCCAAATTGGTGAGAGCAAGCAGATTAGGCATCTCACAATTCGGGAAATCATCAAAATATAATTTCTTCAAGCCCACAAGAAGATCTATCCTTGGAACATCAACCAAATCATAACAACTACAAATGATAAGAGATTGTAAGTTGGATGACTGGTTGATAGCAAGTCCTGACAAGGTTCGCAACTTCCCAATCCACCGCAAAGTCACATGTTCCAAGGACCCACAATTGCTTAGATCCAACAAATCCATTTTTACACAGGTGAGGTTTAGTTTGGATAAATTTGGGCAATGTACAAGTAGGTCCGACCCCAACACCACATGTTCCCAAATGTCCAATCTTCTTAGGGACGAAGGAAGTTGCCCCACAATATGAGCAGGTTTGTCATTACTAGAATGTATTGCAACAATCCAACATTTGAAGTAGGTAAGGTGCTTTAGTTTTCCCAAGCCCTCAATTCTATCAATCTTGCTTGCATCAAGTAGTTGCAAAACCCTTAAGCGCACCAAGCCCTCCAAATTCAAAGCTCCATACCCCAATGCAACCCGGAGAGTCGCAATACCTCAACATTGGAAAAATAATCCCATTTCATGCCCTCCATACCTCCAAACCCACCAACAACTCCACCGTGCTCCTTCAAACCTAAAGAGCTTTCACTAATAGAAAGCCGGATCAACTTGTACCAGCATCCATCCTCTGGTTTACTTTCAAGTTCTACGAGATCATTGCTCATCATATTCACCCACCTCCGCTCCCTCAAGTTGGTGGAGTCATTGAAAGACCCGTTCATTTCAAGTTCTACAAACTCCAAGTATAAATCGTGCATGCTAATTTTTCCATATTTAGCAATATCCACATCCAACAACAAGCCTTTTTGCTTCAAGTGCTCCAACTACCATTCCAACACAACCAAAACAACCACATAAGACATACATATTTGGTCTAAATTACAACTTCCTAGTCACTTCACACACCCATCAAGCCCACCATTCTAAATGGAACTTCTTCGTCAAGTAAACAAACATAAAGCAAATGGTAACACAACACTCAACAATATTGGTGTGACGACTACCTTATGAGAATAGGAAAATATTGCTCATAAATTGACAAAAAAATCACATACGGAAATAATAAAAGATGGAAATCCTATTCCTACCCGAGTTGCTAACTGGTCTTCATCTTGCTTGTGCACATAACACAACCACTCAACAATTGAATCATTAGAAAAATGACACCATTTATGAAACCATACGGCGTCCATAAACAAAGTTTGGTCCCTTGGTGATAGCATGTCAAAACTACTTCTCAAAATGTCAAACACGGGATTTCCACCTGATAAATAACTAAAAGTCCTCACCCTCCACAAATTCTTCACCCAATCACAAGGATTCTCTCCAAGACAACCCAATTGCAATCCCAAAGCTTGCAAGGACAATGGATGATAGTGATGCCCTTCTCCATTACCCTTGGAGAAATAACACCTCCTAACGCAAATCATTATATCATGCTTCTCCTCATCTTCAAAAAACTCTTTACCACCAGCTGCATGTTGCAAAAGCAAATGTACCGCATCTCTCTCTCCAAGATCTGGCATCTCAAAACATGCATCCCTATCTAGCCCCAAAAGCTCAAGAACGCTTTGAGAGCGAGCCGTCACAACCACCAAACTATCCATGTGATATGGAGTTTCCAAAAACAACTTGGCTTGACGGATTGATTGATGGTGGTCTAAAATATTATCGATTGCCAAAAAGATTTTTTGTTGAGGAAGACTACTGCGCAAAATGTTCTTGCACTGTAAACAAAGTCACCATAAATTCTATAAGGCAATCAAATGGAACTCCAATGATCTCAATAAAAGAAACACTTCATTGGATAGTATAGTCTTTACAAGAAATCTCTCATACAAAAATGCATGACCCATCACCTTCAATATTGCGAGAAAAACACTCAAAACTACTCCAAAAACAAACACATAGTTCTAAAAAAGAAAACAAGGCAACTAATGAGGACAAGGAATTACACTCTATCAACTCTCCAAAACGTAGTTCTTCTAAAGTAATAGCTTCCATGACTTGAAGGACTTACAAACAAACCAAAATATCTCACCTCTCCTTCATTCATTGGTTGAATGACCTCCAAGCTTTTCCTTGTCAAGTCTCTCAATACTTGTTGGAACAACTCTTTGGAATCACTCAAAGGTACAATTGGAAACTCAATATGACAAACCCTCCCTTCATATTTGCTAGACAACTCATTGCACATTGTCTTGCAAGTTGTTGTCTTGCCAACACCACCGACTCCAAATATGCCAACCACTTTCACTTTGTATTTTCTTGAAACTCCAATTCATTCAATCTTCTCATCAATGACCTATGAAGGAACTCCAAACAACAACCCAATCAATTGGAATCCTTCACATCTAGCACATTAGATTAAAAAAGAAAGTGTTTCTTCAAACTCTTTCCAACAAGACAAACATATAATCTTGTCACATTCATTAGAATAGTCTACATCAAGCCTCTAATCTCATATCCTAATGTTCAACAAGATTAGAAAGTAAAGAAACAACTATTGAACCCCGTAGACATTACCTTATGAATACTTGATTTCCCTTGCACATGGGAATCATCCCACTTCCTATCCACAGCAATGGACTTGCAAACATAGGAAACAATCTTCTCTTCATAAACAACAATCTCCTTCAAATTGGCATCATACGGGATCCCATTGAAAGACCCCAAAACATCCAATGCATACTTCCAATCACGCACTACAATTTGTTGTTTTGGATCAACCTTTGCCAAGGTCTCCCACTTCCGAAACCACTTCTTTTGCTTGGATGCATCCTCCAAATCATGAATGGAGAGTCCATAAAAGAGGGGTAATATCTTGGGCCCCATGGAGGAGCTCTTGGACTTATGGCGCAACTTATGAGCTCTTACAAAAGCATTAAATTCAATCATGGGCCACTTGGACATAAAATACTCATCAGACACAACCACAATCAACATTTCACATTGTTCAGCAGCTCGAACAATCAACTCTGAAAATTGTTCACCCTTAGGTAAGCTCTCATGGCGTCTATCAAAGAAAGGATAGTGCAACCGATCCTCCAAGCCTCCAAGGCTTGACACAAGTGTTCCGCAAGCTCCTTTTGAGCTCCACTATGGCTCAAAAATATCTTGTGCTTGGGCTCCAAGATAGGATCATTCCTCAACCCTTCACTTGACCTGTGTCATGATAATTTCTTTCAATACGAGAGTAAGTCAAATAATCATAATGGTTGTGTCGAGTGAGTATAAAATGAAGACATACCCAACAAAAAGCAACAAAAAGCAAGTTGAGGGACTTTATGACAAGAATATCCAAAATTGCCACTTCCAACAAACAACAAGATCCAAATTGGCCATCAGAACTATCAAGAGCCTATGCATGCAAATCCCATTCCCTCCTCCATCTTAAGAGTTATAGTACATCACCTATGCAAAATGTCACCTTCTGAACAGCTTCTCAATTTATCATCCCTCTCTTCATTGCAAACCTACAATCACACTCATCACCACATTCTTGTCAAGATGTTCAGCTATACAGGTTAAAAACAATATTCTTCAAATTCTACTTCTTCCCAATGTTGAAACTCAATTTAAAGCCTCTGCATACTCACATGACATCAGCAAATCACTCTCAGCATCACAAACTCCTCAAACAAAGAATCCCTCAGGTTATCATCCATTGCCAATAATATGTAGGATGCCATCAACAAAATCACAGCAATCTGAACCAGCAATCTGAACCATCCTGGAAGAAGTCACCTACAGCGAGAGCCAATCGAGATAGCTGATCTTGTCTTCGATAAAAACTCCGATAAAACAACCTGAAAAAACCCGCATGGAAACAACAGTCTTCAATATCACTCTACAGCTTGCCAATTTCATCAAATCATGCAAAGATGCTTCTGAACACCATGTCCACAAATCCATCAGAATCCATTCGGGTTGAATGGATAAAACGAGGCACTTGCGTTCAGGAGGCCCCGGTGAGAGTAAGATATCAAGTATGCACACTTCTCCCAAACCTAAACCAATACTATCTATAACAAGAATATGAAATCAACCAAAAAAACGCAACAATCTCTATTAAAAAGGGAGTTCAGAAAAAACTTCACCATCCAAAAATGCAGATGACCATCCCAATCGTACTCATGCCTAACACCTTCACTGCATTGGCCCGCGTGGTAGGATGGGCCCTGTAATACAAGAGACGAACACGTCTGTAAGTCAATACCATGGAAAGATCTTAAACTGGAACTGTTGTAAGTATCCAAGATATGATTAAAAAATACACAATACACCACAAGGGTGACATCCTAAATAGACCGGAATGAGAGCAAAGTAATGACTCTACAAACGGGTAAGGTGAAAAGGGAGTTCACCATCCAAGAAAGAAGATCAGCAACCCAATTGGATTCACACCTAACACCGTCATATTGGGATGGGTACCAATATGGATCCTGTCATGAAAGTGAGAGAACGCACATATCAGTAGAATAGCACAGAATCTTGCAAAAATGGAACCTTTATATTTATCAATCAAATCATCTGCAACAGTCAAATACAACACAACAAAGGTAAAAGCGCACACAATGTGTACCCCCAGGAGACGACACGACAATACATTCCGCAAGGTGTTCTCAACCAGAGCTTGATTATGAGGGATGCAGCATATTTGGTATACATCTACAAGAAAGATGAAAAAGGGCCGCCTACCTTGCAATGGACTACTAACGTTCGGCTGCTTCAATCGAGAAAATTCAAAGGTAGAGCTCTCTTAAATTCGGGTCACAAATCGAGAGATCAAGTACACAAACTTCATGTGCTGTCGCCGGATCATAACCCAAAACTGTACATCTCGTCAAAACTCAGCCTCACAAAATGGGGCTTTGATGTGACCAAGTTGATACATGTCTACGATACGAGGTACAATAGACCCAGCGACAGAGTTCTTTCATCTGATTCCCGAACCACACATCCACCGCTGGAGCTGAAGAACACTCGGCAAACTACCCTTATGTGTCTTGGCTGACCCTTGTGGCTTGTTTCCCCTTGTGGCTTGTCTGCGAAAGGGACAGGCAAACAAACATTCAGCTCTCTCACTTCACCATTTTCCATATGCAAAAATCAGGGCAAAAGACCCAGTTGCTTCTACTCAGTACTGTTCCGGAGATGCTAATCAACTGGCGTCAAAATGTAACCTCATCAAAACAACTGCTAGGTTCATCGTATGCATCAGGTCTTTGTATCTGATGCATTCCTTGGCAACTAATCAGTGTGCTAAGAGTTGCGAAAACAGACGAAGACACACGCAGCTGGACAACCCGAGACCAAGTTTGAATCGGCAACACAGACACTGAGGAGACTGGTCCATTCAAGCCCTGAACTTGAAGACATGCTCTCAGACACGGGTTCGTAACTCAGTCATTAATTACTTCATTCATGGCTGCTACTCAGGTGAAGCGTAACTGGACGCCCAGCCAAGTGGAATCATCAGCAACTAAAAAGAAGACCCAACCTTCTAGGAAAGGAATTGGTTTCATCACATAGTTGCCAGACCCCTCTCCGCCACGGAAATGGGCCCACCAGGACTCTCTTCAAACCCTAACGCAAAATGGCACACGACTACAACTCTGAAATTCGCTAGAACCGACACCATCTTATGTGTCAAAGGAGCAATCGCTCCACTGTAATTTACACTTGAGTCAAATCCAAGACAAAGCAGACGACACCTGTAGTACACTGCCATTCTAATTATCCTCAATTGCAGCTTCAATCGACTCTTTCCACGTTGTGAACAGAGAACAAAGGGTTCCCTAGACTCTGTCCTCGGGGATGGCAGTCTGCGTGTGCCAAGACTTCGTCTGCTCAGACAGCCATCTGAGCCACCACTGACATCGATCTCTGGCATTCATTTCCTCCATGAGATCACCAGCCAAACTGCGGAAGCCCTATGATATTGTCGGTAGAACACGACCACGAGAAAACAAAATCAAGGATCGGATCGCTGGAACCCTCACGAGCTTCATGCGGAAGCCAAATTCAGCGTTGCACTCTCAAATCCAAACAGCAGCATCAGAATTGAAGGTCGACGGAAAAGGGGATCTCAACCTGTTGCAGAGGCGATACTATACCGACAGCTTCGTTCCAAAGTAAGTTCGTCTCCAAGCGTGGTTGCGCTCGCTCTCAGGAGCCCCACCGTTGTGAGAATTGTGAGCACGTTGACAAGGAGGGAGGGCCTTTGGCGGTTTGGAATGGCGCTGGAAGTCGAGGGCTTGAAGGCTGGAGAGGTGCTTGGGCTCCTCCGCCGGAGCCACCTGAAGGACACGCGGCGGACTTTGGGCCTTCCACGATTTGGGGGGGCAAGGTCCGCTACGCCACCTCCGCTGGCTGAAGAGCGACGAGTTTCATCCATCCCGGCGACAGAGCTCCGTTCACCTCAGTCAGCAAAGGAGACCAACGAGTTGAAGTTCGTCAGACAATGGAGTCGGTGCCTGGTTGTAGAGAAGTGCCAAAGCTAACCGTAAGTCTATGAGATTAGAATGGACCTGGATGAAAAATCCACATTTATATTAAATCAAATATTCATTTCTTCAGAAAAAAAATCCTTTTTGGATTCTTCTTCATCCTTATGTTTGCACCCATTGAGCTTAATTTTTCAACCAATTTCCTATATCCTACTGGCATAAATGCTTATAGATATCTCCATCATAGACCATTTTCA
Organism: Neckera pumila; assembly: GCA_963969595.1. Taxonomy (NCBI): domain Eukaryota; kingdom Viridiplantae; phylum Streptophyta; class Bryopsida; order Hypnales; family Neckeraceae; genus Neckera; species Neckera pumila. Next base: position 47,346,956 of record OZ018408.1, on the reverse strand, counting down.
AGAATGGGAAATGCTTTTTTTGAGTTTCATGATGTTTATAATAGAGTTTCACACCAGTCTCAAAGATCGGTGTGAATGAAGCGTCTGTTGGAAATGTCTAATGTTTAGAACTCTATGTAAGTAGGGAAAGTTTCAAAAGTAGATTTGTCTTGTTTTCAAATTGAAAGCAATCAAAAAGTTCAAATCCTATATTAAACCCCAAAGGACAAAGGATCCCACTTTGGTTTTTTTGAGAACTTGGACGTACTCTATTAATTTTATAATTTAGAAGCTTTTTACATGAATTTTTTAAGATGGATGCTAATCATCCTAATTTACTTGTGAAGCTTTGCTTCAAATGATTTTGATAAATATTGCAAAAGCTATAAGGATTTTTTTGCTTTCAATTTTAAATTGGGCAACAACAAATATAATCTAAAAAAAGATTAATTGTTTATGTTGGGTTTTTCAAATTGACACCTTCTCAAAACCATTTGCACCTTTACATTCTCAGTAGAGAGATGAAAGTTACAAGGAGTAATCTTTTACGGCAATGAAAGTAGAAATAACATATAAAATCATCTCTTGCACTCAATTTTGAAAATCTTCAAATAAAAACAAAAATAAAATGTACCAATTGTTGATTAGATCATTCTCACCAATGAATCAGCAATTCTCAATTTCTTGTAAAAGTTATTAGTGGTTTAGATATTTCTTTCATTTAATATCAGCTTCCAATTTAATTTTTTTGAAGATGAATATGAATTTTATTTTGGTTAAATTTTTACATATTGTGAACCTATTTTCCAACATATTGATTAAAACACACAAATTATAGGGTATACATGTTTTTTTCTAACATTGTTGAAAGACAAAACTTCACCTTTTGGAAGGATTAGAAAAGCCTACATTTTGAAGTTTAGGCACATTGAACTTGCATTATTTTGGTGGGGCTATTTATTCTAAACTTTTGAGGCAATGTCCATAAAAAAGTTAATCAAAGGATCCTATGGACGGGTTAGATTTGTTAAAACATATATACAAATGAAGATCTAAGCCTTGCTTCCAGGACAGTACTTTGGACCTCTAAACATGAACAAACCTTTAGTAGGGGTTAAAATTTGTTTATTGGAAATTGGAAAGTTGCCTCTCCTACTTCTAGCAGTCTCTCCCTAAAATTTTGTGCAACAACTGTAATTTTGGTCTTACCAATATCATACAGTTCTATATAGAACTCCAAAAAAATTTAGTAGCTTTTTCTACCAAGTTTGAACTATTTTTGACAAGGAAGCCCTTCCAAGGTCTATACGGACAAGTTGCTCCTTGCTTTGTTTGCTCAGGCTGCCAAGTGGGAAGATAAATTTGGTTTTTGCATCGCAGTCATGAAATCCTTTACTTTTATAGACAGACATGAAATATGTAGATGATAATTGATTCATTCATTGAAATGTTCATACACTCATCCAAATTAAATAATGCTCCCCCAAGCCTATGTAGCAATTTAACAATTTCATCCATTGCAAGGGACTTGGCAAGTAATAATGTATTATCAAATTTTCCTTAGAAAAAAAATTGTATGTAATATCACCATCGAGACATGAATGTATTTCAAAATAAAATCTTTGGAGGAAGGTCCTAAGAGTTTAAGAATGGGATCCTAAACTAAGTTCTTTTCCTCCTTTGACTCTTAAAATTATTCCGTAAAGGACCAAGGGGTAGCCCACATTTTGAAAATTGTGAAGATGTATTATTTAATGCAAATTAGAATACCATACACTACTAGCAAGTTTGACAACAAATGATTATAATAGTTCTTGACTAATCTTTTATAGAAATTATCCCCTTGTCTTGTCTAATATTTGGAAATTGCAAGTGATTGACAAAGAACTATAATATCCTTCTTTGGAGACATGCAAGCTATTCAAGGCAACCTTGTCTCAATATCCTATACATTTTATGAACAAATAAACTCTTTTCCTCTTTGAAATCGTTAAATGAAGTATTTACAGGTAGCCAAATGCCTATACTTTGTTTAATTTTGAATGATTGTTTAAATATTATAATATAAATCTTAGTCTTGCCTAATCTTATTTTTGGACTTAAATTAAATATTAGGCACTTGACTGCCTAAGCTACTGGTAAAGTATGGTAATAATGTAATGATGTGTCTCAAACAATAGTTGTAAAACATAATTTATAAATCATATTTGGGATCATATTGATACGGCTCGATCAACTAGTACACAAACTAATTATTTACAATAATATATATAACCAAAAATTGAAAAGTCCTTCTATTATCTATTTGAGATTAAAGACTTGTGATTATCACAAGAATTTTTTCTCTTAGAGTTCAAAATGTTAAATTCTAATTATAGTAGTTTTTGAAGGTTTATTTTACTTTTTTATTTAAGTCATTTTTGAGTGGTCATTTTTTGAATGGAAAAAATTACTATTTGAAGCCAAATCTACTTGGACCCTTTGAATTTCAAAATATTTGCAAAAGAAAATTTAAATTTTTGAATCTACACCCTACAATTACTAAAGAACTAACAAAGAATCTTAAAAAAAACTAATGGACAAAAAAAATGTATTTTTACATGCTTGAAATGTGTTTGTAGCATTCATCTGTTGTTCAAAATTTGAACACTTGGTTCTTTTTAAATCTAACCCTTACAAGTGTGGAATAATTCAAGTTTTGATGATTCAAGAAATTTTGTTGTAAACTGGTTCTTGAAAGATGAATTAAATAACAATGCTTTTATAAATGTTATCAACCAACAACATCCATACATTCAGATATAGCAATATTATTACCAATAGATTTTAGAATGCATATACATTGAAAATAATTAGTATTCCAAGATTTTATTGTAGTTCAAGTTTGGACATTTATTATCAAAATGTTTTTGTAAGGAGCTCAAAATACAAAGCATTATCTCAAGTAATTTCTTCAAATTTCATATTTGTTTGAATTGTAAAAATTCTAACTTACAACACTTTCAATATCAAAATGCATTAGATGAGATTCGGGGGTCTTGGAGGGCTCCAAGTTCCTCTGCTGTCTGCTGTGTTTCCAGACTGCGGGAATGCAGCAGCAGCAGTTGGCTGACGTGGCACAGCGACTGCCACATCATTTTTTGATAAAAAAAAAAAAAAAAATTTGCTTAAAATGGTATTCTGGTAAAAAAAATGTTTTTTTTTTTTTTTTTTGAAAAATGATTTTTCTAACACACCTGTACCGGCGTTTATTGAATCTAGGCAGATCAGGGAACGGGCCTGAAACGGCCCTCCAAGACCCTCAAATATCATCTAGTGTTGTAAAATACTTTTTTTCTACAATTTACAAAACATTTTGTACAAAAGAATTTTCAAAAGCCTTTAGAAAACAATTCCAAAACAAATTGAATGAATGAAGTTACAAACTTCAAATGGCTTGAATGGTTTTCTCTGTCTATCACTAGAAGAAAATGAGGGATTCTGCGACTGCAAAGAATAACTGCTTTTTGAGTTGTGTGACTCATTTGTGACTAGTGATAATTTGGAGACTACAGTTGCAGTGGACAAGTCACATGCGAAATTGTAGATGCAAAATCTTGAGAATCCAACAGCCTACGTGGATCTTCATCAATGAACATTTTAGACATGGTTGCTGATGTGCGGCTCAATTGTGACTCATTTATAACTTGTAGAATTTGTAGATTTTGAACTTCAAGTCTCTATAATTTATAGATTTCAGGATTTCAAATCTAGCTACTTTTCAAATTTCAAGATTTCAAATCTAGCTTTTTCTAGATTTCAGAAATTAAAATCTAGCAATTTTTAGATTTCAGAAATTGAAATATTGGTATTTTATAGATTTCACTGGTTTAATAGTTTCACATGTTTTAAAATTTCTTGGATTATAAATGCTTTTAAATTTCTACAGATTATAGAAGTCTATAAATTGTAGAAGTCTACAAATTGTAGAAATCTACACATTGTCAAAATCTTAAAACTCTATCAATAGAATTTATTACATAAGTGTACAAGAACTTACATTCAAGTCTTATAACTCTAATCTAATGGTACTCTTGACAATTGATATGGGACAATTGGTCTAAGACAATCTGGAAACAACCATAAACAACTACAAAACGACTAGAATACAACTAAGATATAACTACCAAACAACTAGGAAACAACTATTGTCATTTTATAGTTGCAATTGTTTCCTAGTCGTTTTCTAGTTGTTTCCTAGTTGTTTTTTGCAACTGCAAATTGACATGGTGGATTCCACAAAGTGTAGAGTTCTCGACATTGACAACTGTGATGAATATTGGATGGAAAATAGCTCACATTCATTCAAAATTTGAACTTAAGTACAACTCACAATCCTACACTTCATTCTACAATTGTTTTGCAGCTATTGCAACTTAAACAATACATAAGACTTCATTCTACGACTACTTTGCGACTAAAATTATGTGTTGATAATGTAAAACAATGCCACAAAACAATGAAGTAAGGTTTGATGCAAATAGAGAGGATTGTAGTTGCAGGATAGTTGTATCGAACACTTAGTTGCAATTAGCCAATTGTGGCACACGTTTTTCTTCTAGTGTATCCTAGTCTTTTTTTGGTCATTTTGATCTACAAAAGGAAAACATCTCATATTATTTTTGTATAGAAAACATCTCATATTATTGAAATACATATAAAAACTAATACAATTTTATTCAAACCTTGTGATTTTAATATTGTCACTTGCTGTACCTATTAAGAAAAAACATTTTCATTTTTTCATCATTTAAAAAAAATATATCTACTTTTATTGAAACACAAATTGTCATAGTAAAAAATATTAAAGTTTCATATATTAATTAGAAAACGCAAAATGCAGTTTATAGTAGAGTAAGATTTTAAAGTCATTAACAAAAGTGTTTTTTGAATGAGAAAGAAAAGTAAGATGATAGGAGGTCCATAAAGTGCCCACTTGAGAGCTGAAAATTAATTTGGGGAGGTTAGAATTCTTGAAATATTTCTCAGTATTTCTTTCTTGAAAGACAAATGGAATTGGCTTTTAACCCAAGTCATTTCATTTGTTTTGAAGCTTTGTAGAATTAGTTTTGAATTTTTGAAGTTGAAATGTAGTAGTTACCCTACAATGATGCTTCATAAAATTAGTTATGAATTTTTGAAGTTGAATTGTACACCGTTTTGAGCACTTTTGATGCAATCAAAAAGTAAAATGAACAAACAATGTACATTTTAGGAAGCGGATGCTTTTAGAACCCAAGCATTTTACGAACCTCCTACTTTCTAAGAGAACTTTTTGAAATAGGCATTCATCCTTGTTGCTGCTAGAAAAAGCCATCATTGGATTGAAAAGCCTCCACAACTTTGTTTGTTTAAAATCATAGGGAAGATTTTTTCTTACAATTTTTAATTAAAATTAATCAAGATTCAATCTTGAAAAGGAGAGTTGAGGTGGGAAGTCCATAAAGCAACTATTCACTAGCTACTTGCAATTTGGAGGAGTTTATGTTTTAAAATATTTTTTCGATCATTTTACTAAAAGAATAAAAAGAATTGGAATGTAATACAAGCCATTTACTAATTTTAGACCTTTAAAATTTTTTTTATGAACTTTGAAGTTGGAATCATACAAGACTCAAAAAGAGTCATTTCCATGATTCATTCATTGTTAATACATTCATGAACGCAATTGGTATTTTGAAGAAAGCAAAAAGCACTTTTTTCTTGGAAAATACTTGTAGAGCATCGTCACTTCAAGGGCATCTTAGCTACCTCAAGTAAAGGCAAGATGACCTACAATTGACCCATTTGGTTATTGCACATACTTAGATTGATCGGATTTACAATTTCTACTTTTTTCTTTGAAACAAGTAGGCAAATCCAAAATTATCTTTTGCAATATATCCACAAATCAAAGAATTTTACATATGAATTTTGTGAATCTCATTTTTTTGTTTCGAAAAGGCAAATTAGTAGTCATCAAATCCAAAATTTAGCTTTGCATTGTTGACTCTAGGGAAGAATATATGCATCTATATAGGTTCTAATGTGGTTCTTTGAACTCTCTATAAGAGGTATTTTCACCACTAGGAAAAAAAGTACTTAGAGTTGGGCCAGTGGGGAGTTTGTGAACCCTAGATGCCTCTAAGCAATGGACTCCAACTCAAAAACACTCCAAATTGCCCCCAAAAGCTCTAAGGCCAAATAATGGCATCACACAAGAAGTCCTTAAAATATTACTTCTTACACTCCTTAAGCATTCAACATTAACCGTAACAGGCAAAAGCACCTCCCATGCAAAATATCCACCTAAAGTTTACAATTGGAATCCATATATGGCCCAATGTAACCCCTATACAATTCTAGCATACACCTTCAACCGAAACAATCAAATTCCAAGTATATTGACACCATACACTTTCCTAAGTCCCTAGATCCAATGTTAACACATTCACCCATTCATTTTAGGCAATTAACTTTCTACTCTCATATGATCATTCAAACAACCCAAATTTAAATCTAATCCAATTTAAGTAGCACTTCTGCGCTTGCCCTAAAATCTTGGAAAATCCAATTCAACATTCATGCATCCTTAGACCTTCCCATCCTACAAGGAGAATTCCATGCATAACCTTTGGGATACTCATTCAACCATTGCAAGGTGCAAGCATACTCTAACTATCATTACATTTGATTGAAAATTGGAGACAAAGGAACAAAAGAATTAGTCATTGCCCGTGGGGCAACTGACCTCCTTGTACCAAATTGGCCTCCCCGTCTATGTCCTTGCTCCAAATTAGGCAAGCCTTAGCTTATTGAAAATCAAGCCTGCCCATCTCCATCTTCCAAAAATTTAGGTTATTTGGTTTTACCGTTTTCTTGCAGTCACTCTCTAAAAAATCTTGTAGTAGTATACCTCTCGCAATAAAAATGATCATTAATGCCTCATCCATGCTCTAAATGGATAAAGTCTAAGCTTTTTGGAAAGCTATCTTCAAGGCGCACCTTCTTACCAATTCTCAGCTCAATTTGCGCTGCTATTTTCTCGCTATCGCTTGCCAAACTTGGTAGTCTAAGTTTCAACTCATCATTCTCCAAGCAATTTTCCATCTAACCTCCAAAATCTCCATTTTTCACCCAATTGCTCTTACAAATAAATGAACCTACTTGACAAATTGTCTACCTTCTAACCCTAATACATTGCAATCATCTTCTTAGAATGTTTTTTCCATTTTTTACCATATTTTTTTACCAAGCTTTCAAAACACCTCAAACATGCACATGAAGTTGGAAGAGAGAGAGAGGGCTTCAAACCCCATTTGGACATAAAATACTCATTGGATACAACTACAATCAACATTTCACATTGCTCCACAGTGCAAACAATCAACTCCAGAAATTGTTCACCCTTTGGTAAGCTCTCATGGCGTCTATCAAAGAAAGGATAGTGCAAGCGATCTTCCAAGGCTTTACACAAGTGTTTCATGAACTCCTTTTGAACTCCACTATGGCTCAAAAATATCTTGTGCTTGGGTTCCAAGATAGGATCATTCCTCATGCCTTCACTTGATTTGTGTCACGATAAAATCTTTCAATACTAGATTAAGCCACTTCATTCCAATAGTGAAATGAAGACTTATCCAACAAAAGGCAAGTTCATTGAGACTAGGAATATCCAAAATTGCCACTTACTGACAGTCAGCAAGGTCTAAAAAGTCCATAAGCACTAACAATAGCAAGTGCATGCAAATCCCATTCCCTCTTTCATCTTATGAGTTGCAGTACATCACCACTACAAGGTGTCACCTTCTAAACTTCTTGGTTCAACATCTCTTTCTTGATGGCAAACCTACAACACCACTCATGATCGCATTATTGTCAAGATGTTCAGTTGCACACAAAAATATTATAATCTTCATATTCTACTTCCCCTTGTTGGCCCTCAATTTAAAACCCTCTACATACACACATCACATCAACATGTCATTGTTAGCATCACAAACTGCTCAAACAAAGACTTTCTTCTATCATCATCCATTGCCAATAAAATGTAGGATGTCATCAACAAAAATACAACAATCTGAACCATCATAGGGCAAGTCACCTACACCAAGAGCCACTTGAGATAGCTGATCTTGTCTTCGGTAAAAGCTCCAATAAAACAACTTAACAAACCCACATGAAAATGAAGGCAGAACTTGATTGGATCAAATTGCCAATTTCATCAAATCATGCAAAGGTCCTTTTGAATACCACAACCTTAAGATGTAATATGTCCCCAAATCCATCAAATTATATTGTCTTCTAGTTGAATGGATAAAACATGACACTTGGAATAAGAAGACCCCGGTGAGAGCATCTTGCTTGGTGAGAACAAGATATCAAGTATGCACACTTTTCCCAATCCTAAAAGTTTACTATCCATGACAGGAATATGAAATCAACAAAAAACAAGCAGCAATCTCCATTACAAAGGAGTTTAGAAAAAAAACTTCACCATCCAGAAATGGAGGTGACCATCCCAATCGTACTCATGCCTAACGCCCACACGACATTGTCATGGATAGCAATGTGGGCGCTGCAATAGAAGAGACAATTCTGGTTCAACAGCATTCAATGGTATTGTACTTAGAGTCAAAACTGTTGTAAGTATCCAAGAAATGATTTAAGAAAACAAAATATACCATAACATATATTAAATTGCCACAAGAGTGACATCTAAATAGACCGGAATGAAAGCAAATTAATAACTATACGCATGGGTGAGATTAATAGGGAGTTCACCATTCAAAAATGGAGATCAGCAACCCAATTGGATTCACACCTAACACCTTCATACTGTGATGGGTACCAATATGGATCCTGGCATGAACGTGAAAGAACACACACATCAACACAACAACAAAGAACTTTCCTAATAGGGAACCTTCACGTTCACAAATCAAATCGTCTGCTGTATCAGAATAAAACACAACAAAGATAAAAGCACACTACAATGTGCCCTCCGTAGGAGCAGACATGACAGAAACAACGGATACACATGTCGCATGAAGATCTCCACCAGAGAAAATTAGTAGCTCTACCCAAGCGCCAGCCCGACAATCATAGCTTGATTATGCGGAATGCAGCGTATTTGGTATACATCTACAAGAAAGATGAAAAGGGCCGCCTACCATGCAATGGACTACGAACGTAAGGCTCCTTCAATCGAGCAGCTTCAAAGGTAGAGCTTTCTTAAGTTCGGGAAGACACAATTGGAGAGATCAAACACGCAAACTTCATGTGCTGTCGCAGGATCATGGTCCAAAACTGTACATCTCGTCAAAACTCAGCCTCACAAATTGGGTCTTTGATGTGACCAAGTTGATACATGTCCACGAAACGAGCCTGGGAGGTACATTAGATCCACCGACAGAGTTCTTCCATCTGATCCCAAAGCAAACATCCACCGCTGGAGCTGAAAAATACTATGCGAACTGCCCTTATGTGCCTTGGCTGACCCTTGTGGCTTGTTTCCCCTTGTGGCTTGTCTGCGAAAGGGACAGGCAAACAAACATTCAGCTCTCTCACTTCACCCATTTCCCATATGCAAAAATCATGGCAAAAGACCCAGTCGTTTCTACTCAATACAGTTCCAGAAATGCTTATCAACTGGCGTCAAAATGTAACCTCATCAAAACAATTGCTAGGTTCATCGTATGCATCAGGTCTTTGTATCTGATGCATTCCTTGGCAACTAATCAGTGTGCTCAGAGTTGCGAAAACAGACGAAGACACACGCAGCTGGACAACTCTAGACCAAATTTGAATCAGTAACACAGCCACTACGGAGAGTGGTCCATTCAGGCCCTGAACTTGACCACATGCTCTCATTCACGGGTTCGTAACTCAGCCATTAATTACTACTTCATTCATGGTTGCTACTCAGGTGAAACATAACTGGACACCCAGCCAAGAGGAATCAGCAACTAAAAAGAAGACCCAACATTCTAGCGAAGGAATTGGTTTCATCACATAGTTGCCAGACCCCTCTTCGCCAAGGCCATAGACCCACCAGGACTCTCTTCAAACCTCAACGCAGAATGGAACACAACTACAATTCTGAAATTCGCTAGAGCCGACACCAACGCATCTGTAAAAGAAGCAATCGCTCCACAGTAATTTACAATTTAGTCAAATCTCAAGACAAAGTAGACGACAACTGTAGTATGCTACATTCTAATTATCCTCAATTGCAGCTTCAATCGACTCTATCCAACGTTGTGAACAGAGAACAAAGGTTTCCCTAGTCTCTGCCCTATGGGATGGCGGCCTGCGTGAGGCAAGACTTCATCTTCTCATATAGTCATCTGAGCTACCACTAGCATCCATCTCTGAAATTCATTTCCTCCATTTCCTTCACCTGCGGAAGCCCTTCGAGACAAAATGATAATTGTCGGTAGAACACGACCACGAGAAAATAAAGGATCGATTGATCAATAGAATTTTACCCCCGGGAAAAACGCACGAGTTTTTTATTTCTCACATGAATTTTTTTTTGCCAATGCTGAATTTATATTTGCAATCACAGGCCCTAAATTAGCAAGGATGTGTGTAGAAATACACTAGACACAACACAAAATAGGGGACTATTTTTTAACATTTACCCCCCAATTTCTGCGTTTTCACTCTACCAGTCCCACTTCGTGAGATGGGTTTAACGTCTTGCCTACCATTTGGTGTACTTTTTCCTTATCATCGAAAATTGTCCATGAGTTTCAAAAAAAATAAAAAAATAAAAAACTACCATGGAGGGTTGAGATGAACTGACCCCTCGCTCGGCCTCTCGGAAAAATGTTGAAATTTTTTATTTTCCATGCATGATCAAATTTGCAAATTTCAAATTCATATTTACAATTAGAAGCCCCAAATTAGCTAGGTGAGATGTACAAGGTAAATCAATGAAGTACAAAATAGGGAAATTTTTTTTTTATTGCACCCCTGGAATGACTTGGAGGGGCTGAGCAAGTGGGCCAATTCACCAGCCATTGGTAGAGAAGGGATAGTAGAAGCTTGCGTGCCTTCATTGCATGGGCATATTTTTAATGGAATTGACTCCAACTACTACAGCTGCAATGCTAAACCTATCCTACAAAGTAGGGCTAATAGGTGAACTTATCCTGGTTGAAAAGTAGGAATTTTTTATTCACGCATGATAAAATTTGCATATTTTGGATTTTTTTTGCAATCAAATATCCCAAATTAGTTAGGGGTAGAACATAGGATTATCATTGTACAAAATAGGAGGCATTTTCTTTACATTTATTCCGCAAAATACAAAATTCACCCTCTTGGTCCCACTTTGTACAATAGATTTAGTGGCCTGCCATTTGCAAGAATGATGAATCGCCCCTATAAAAACGGTTTGGAATCCAACTATGTGACGGTTTTCGTTGGTCTCAAGAACTTTTACTTTGAAAATAAGACCATCTAATTTTTTTTTTGAATTCATGATTTTCAATTGCTAATACTACAAAAATATTATATTTTGGAAAAGGTGCCTCCAAATGTGCTGAATTGCTTATTTTGATCATTTTAGGTGTTTCCACTGTAAATGCTTCTAAATAAGTACTTGTGCATTGTTCTTTTTATTGAATTGTCTGATTTTTAGTAGAATCTTATTGGAAATTAAAAACAATACTTTAGCTTCCTTATTTAAACACTTATTGGGCACCTGATGAATAAAGTATAAATTTTCATTAAAATTAGTTTCCTATTTTTAAACAGCTTCAAATTGGATGTTTATTTTTGCCAATTTGGGGGTTCTAATACTATTTTTGATCCAAAAATATGAAAAATTGGAAAAGTTGGTCATGCACTAAAACTATACGTAGTGACAAAGAGGAATTCTGAAAATTCTAATCTATTATTTTTATACATGGATTCAAAGTGTGCGTCCTTTGTACCAAGACTAGAATGAAAAAAAAAAACTTTTAGAAATATCTGGTGCAATTCAAGTAGGCCAAAGAGTAGAAAAATGCCTATTTTAACTCCTAAAGGACCAAGTTGCATTTTTTGGCAATATAGCAGTTTTAGGCAGCTCACTACGAATGGAGTTTTTATTTATTTTATTTGAAAATTTTAAATAACATGTATCCAAAGAGTAGCTTTAAGGCCCAACAATTTTCATAACTTTTGACTACATAGTTAAAAAGTTATTGCATAATATGTAATTTTCATTGGGCAGCGGGCAGCCTGGGCAGCTCAAAGAACTTCTTAAAATTTCTTTTTTCTTAAAATAAAAATTTGAAATTGGTTCTTTAAATTTATATAGAAGTGTGAAGCTTTGAATCATTCAATTTGGATCTAGGAGTCAAAAGTTATGAAGATTTTAAGTTTGTAGGTAGGTATGGTTTTGAAAGACTTAAGGAACAAAAAGTGGTTAAAATTTACTAAAAGATGATATCAATGGATTAAACATCTTTATCTCATTAGAAGAGATTTAAGGTCATGGGAGGCTAGGAAGGGCCGTGCTATTTTCTAATTTGTGAACCAGTGCATTGTTGATCAAAATATTAAATAATAATGAAACCTTAAATTTTAAAAATCATTTAAAAACTATTTAATCTATTTAAAATTTACTCAAATAAAATTATTTGATGTAATAGTGTCTTGACCAAATCAAATTTTTGATGTAGAGAAGCCATTCCCAATCATTTGTAAATAACAAATTTTTTTCATTAAAAATAAATAAATAAATTATCATATCATTAAACAATTTTGTGCAACTCAAGTCTTGCAGTTTGCTGAATTTTTTGTTCTTTGTTGTATGTTTTTGGAAGCTACTATTCCTCGCTCTTCAGGAACTTGCACTCTAATTAGGCTTGAAATCTCATTTAATGATAGAATAATCAATAATACCATGAAGAAGGAATTTTCAACACCAACAATTACAAATAAGTTTGAAAAGCTTCCAAAAAATTAAACTAAGAAAATAATTATTTGTCCTACAAGCATCTTCATAGTCATCCATGAGATACAAAACATTTGCAACGTCATTCTAGGGCTAGATTGATGTATAGTGCCCTTCCAAAATTCTTGCACTATCTTTTTGTTCCCATACAAAAACCTCCCACTAGAAGAAATCTATATTTTACATCACGGGCTCCAATTTTTTATAAATGGATTTAGGTGATGTCAATGTTGACAATTCAATGTTTTTATGTCAATAAGAATGTCCAATGTAACATCAATGTTGATATAAAAGCATTGGATTGTCATTGAGACAAAATGTACTTGCTCAAAATCCAATTTATCCTTGAAGGGACAATGACCCTTTAGGAGTCAAAAATGTTCATAATGCAATGAATGAAAGCCTATTTTCTTATGGATTATATTGACAAATAGATAAATGGCTGTGAATTTCATTAAAAATAATTAAGATTTCTCTTTTTGAACTATATCATTGCTAGATAACCAGGCACTCATATCCCTTTATATTATAGAAAGTGCCATTGACTAATCCTTCTTTAGCAACTATAAAATCAAAAACCAAGAAGGATTCAAAACCATTTACTAAGAGCTCTATTACATTAAAGAACTGCATGTTGCATCATGTGTGTATATATAGTTGAGACGATACACAAAAACAATGTTGAGATCATATTCGTAACATCATAAAACTTTATATGACCACATTAAGGTGATAACATTTTTTGTTCCTTCAATATTAGTTATTATAAATTAGTTGCCTTGAAAGGACAAAATTTAGGAACATATAGCCGACCAATCTTTAATATGCTCCACTTTTAACAAAAATTTGAAAATGGTTTTCTAGAGTTATATATGTGCGGAAAGCTTTGAATCATTCCATTTCAATCAATGAATCAAAAGTTATGAGGAGTTTTAGTTTGCGAGAAGTTATAGATTCTCTACTCCAAATTAAACTTTGAAGTCGTTTATTTAATTCAATTTTCAATATTTTTTGAAAAAAATAAAATCCTAGGATGTAGATCATTTATTACAACATTACACCCATTGGATTGACATTTCCAATTCTATAATCAAATTTTAACAATTTTGTATTTGAATCATCTCTATTTCTTTCTACTTACTCTTTTTTTTCCTGTATGTTGTACAATTCCAAATGATTTGAAATTTTTTAAGCTTGTAGCAAACTTGTCTACAAAACTGAGTCCAAACAAGCACCACAATTTTGGACATTATTTCATAGAAAAGTGAGCTTGTGAAGTAGAGCTGCCCTATTTTTTGCAGGGCCAAAAAAATGATTTTAGTGAATTTAAATGCTTATATCTTGCAATCCACACGGTGAATTTTTTTGAAATTTTTACCAAGTGTTCTCAAGTCAGCATACTACAAGATCCTATGGTTACATATGCCCCCCAATTTTATTTTTTCAAAAATTTGGTACTTGTACTAGAAATGGTAGTTTTTGAGCGTTTTGGAGAAAAGTATAGTCAAGGAACTCAAGGGGTTAAGGGATAAAAATTTGAAACAATTTATTGATAGGAGGCACTAAAACAATACAAGTTAAAATGCAATAATGCTAATAATATCCAATACAAAAATTTAAAACATATGAACAAGAATTTGAGTTCGTTTTCTATTATAAAATTATCTAAGTTCATTTAGAACTTTTTTGAAATCAAAGAAGAAACTTCAAATTCTCTTCATGTGTTTTTTAGATATAATACAAATCAATTATTAAAATTCATTTTCAAAGTGCTAAAAATTTCATCCAAAATCCACTCACGGCTGTTAAGAAATGAGCTTATATTTTAGACAAGAATGTATATGGGTTGGTGTCAAGTACATGCCACAATTAGATGTAATGTCCTTTATGATTCTGGTGCCTTTTAGAGCATCCACTATCCACACTCTAGAATTTTTTTTAAATATATCATTAATTATTGACTGATGTGACATTTGAATTTGAAAATGTATAAAAAATTAATTATAATAGGTGCAAGAAAATTATTATTTTTCAAAACTAGACAATCGAAGTAAATCTCCAGTAGAAACTAGTCATAGGACAAAAATTATATAGGCCACAAAAATTAGTATTTAAAAAAAGAAATCAAGCAAAAGAATAGCAAATCAAGAAATATTCCACATGTATTTTCGTCTATGTGTTATTGGAAAAAAAAATACGTTATAGGCAATCAAAGCAAAATCATATGATAGCTTTCCACTATAAACCCAAGGGAGAACTATTCTTGTCTTTTAGGATGCTAACTTGACTCCCTTAATTCCCTACATGGTTTCAACGACAATCCATAAGTGTCCCTCCTAATTGTAGAAAAATGAAAGAGCCATTTTGTCATATGAAGAAGCTCCATGAGCTCAAGCATTGACTTCATTTACTCTAGAAGAGTGGATTGGTCATCATAAAAAGCAGCCTTTTGGGTACTGTGTGAATCATTTATTCAAAGAAACCCAAAAGCACTCATTGGAGGTAAAACTATTCTTCACTCATGTCCTACAAAGAAAGATTTCATCAAACCCTTCTTGTGTGGCAACGGTGTCCTTATAGGGTTAAATGATGACTTTTCAACCCCAATTCAACACTATGTCCATTCCGTCTTCGCTGTATCTCTGAACACGAGCACTGTATCCAGTAGTTCGTAGGCTCTGCCTTGAGGCGCAAGTTTGATGATTGTACGTCGAGTTGTACTAACAAATAAAATTTGGTTTTCGGAGGACGCTTGCTGCCCAAGCCAACCTCCCACCTTGCTACTATTTAACGATAGCCCATTGACAAGGACTTCATCGGAGCAGATTATCCAGCTCGTACGTCGGTGAATTCTCATTTGCACTTGCACATTCCTCTGCGCACAAGGTGCACATTCTGAGTGAGCCATGGCTTCCTCCGGCCTGTCTTTGAGTCTGTGTCGTTTGCGCACGAGCTGATTGTGGACAGATTTAAGTTATGCTGCTTGCTCCGTGCTGGTGATCTATTACATTCTACTTAATTACATGTGTCCTTTAGTGAATGTTTGACGGCTGTGAGATGATACAATACCTGCCTGGCATTAGATGGGCACTTGCTTGGCAATCCCATTGCAGCGTTTACCTTCTGCTTGGCAATCCTGCATCCAATTGCAAATATATAAATTGTAAATGTAAATCTGTCGTGCTATTGTGTTTTTTTCTGACATTAGGTTTTCTTATTTTCTTTCGCGATGGATTTGTGTTCTTGTGTTTCTGATCTTGTACATTCGCTCGCAGCAGGTCCTCGATCCCGAAACAGAAGTGCTTACTTCACCGACAAAAATGGAGCCCGCACGCATTTTGCAGGTGGCCATCCCTATTTTCGACAGCGTGACAGCACTCGACTTCGTAGGACCATACGAGCCACTGCACGTCCTTCCCAATGTGAAGGTGGTGTTTGTAAGCCATAGAAAGGGCCTTTTCACTGCAGACAGGGGCATGCTCTCTATCCAGGCCACCGCCACTTTCGACGAAGTGCCCAGCCCCGACATCATTGTCGTGCCCGGAGGTGAGGGCACTAACGCTCTTATGACTGACAAGCCCATCCTCGATTGGATTCGCAAGGTAAGAGCGTTTCATGCGACAAGCTTCATCTTGATGCTGTTCCCTGACGTCATTCCGCATTGGCTTCGTATATTCCTGAATTTGTTGCCTAAAAGATCCGGCCGCGACTGATCGGCTTACCTTGTTTGGATGCTTGAAGGCGCATGAGACAAGCTTGTACACAACCTCGGTGTGTTCGGGATCCATGCTCTTGGGCGCCGCAGGCATTCTGCAAGGAAAGGAAGCAACCACGCACTGGATGGTCCTAAGCTTGCTGTCCAACTTCGGTGCCATCCCCGTCAGCTCTCGTGTTGTACAATCGGTACGCTGACAGATTTTGTCCATGCCACAATAGAATGCAAAGCATGTGAATCTTATGCCGTCACTGGAGCAAATAATCTTATATTGATAGATCGATGAAAATGGCTAATACATTGATGGATTGCAGGGTAAGATTATCACGGCGGCAGGAGTGTCGGCAGGAATTGACATGGGTTTGAAACTAGCTGCGCTACTCTCCGACGAAACCACTGCGAAGGTGGTGCAGTTGATGATGGAGTACGATCCCCAACCTCCCTTCAACTGCGGATCTATTGCCAAAGCCAGTCCCGACGTTGTAGCCATCGCTCGGGGATGGGTAGAGAAGATGATGCCGGATGTGAAGAAGCAGCTGGACGCCGCCTCTGCCACACCATCGCCCGATGTTCGACTCTAGCTCCATCAATTGTGTCATGTGCTGAGCAACTAGAGGGCAATCACTTAAACCATATTGAAATGTAGGAACATGTACAAGTACATGCTTCCCTGGTTCAACATGAACTTGTACACCTACGACCATAATTTTTTGCAATCAAGCGCTGCTTTGGTCAAAGTGTGGTCGTCTTCTTTAGAACGTTGAATCCCGTGCCTAAACCTCCTTCAACTCTGATGGAGGACGCCTCTGAGGTTTTGTTTTACATGCCATGGAATCGTTTGACTCAGTCCACATCTCGAATAGTATTAAACTTGTGCTCCAAACCGCACAGAGTAAAGGTCATACCCCTCATCAATGTCCTTGGTACCAAGGTCGATGTTAGTGCTCCTTGGTATTGTCACCGAGGCTATGGCCAGAATTGGAAAGATCCCACAACTATCTACACTATTCTCATATAATAGAATAAAATAGAAAATGCTCACATTGGTCGTTTAGAACTTCCAATATTCCATAGCAATAACATAATTCATAACGCTGCCACTATTCCAAATCAAAATTACCTTGAATCCCATGAATCTCAAATCCCCTCCCTGCTGTGAAACTCATCTGAGCTTCCTTGGTCTTCCACGAGGTCTACGAAATCCTGCTGTGATATTCATAATTACTGTCCTGGAATTTCTGTCTCTGTTGACGCAGTTCGCTCTACTTTGTCTCAGATTCTTCATGGCTTCGAAACACTTAATTTTTGGGAAGAAACCCTTGATTCTCTTTTGAACGAACTTGGTACTCTGCGGAAAGTAATCCTTCATACTCACTTGAAAGAGCTTTCTTTTCTTCAGGAATAAATCCTTGATGTTCTTTTGAATCAACACGGTTTTCTTTGGGAAGTAACTCTCAATGCTCTTTTGAAGGAACTTAGTTTTCTTTGCGGAAAATGTCCTACCATTGTCCAGTGGGCCGTGGTGTGCAATCTGCATGAAACAGTCTCTGAATTCACGCCGGTTTCTGATAACCGCAGTTCTTTTTCTTTTGTAAACCAATATTTCGACGCTCGACTTTAAAGTTTCTTCTCCTATTTCATAATCTGTAAAAAAAAATCGACAACCTCAGGTAGAAAATAAAGTAATCACTTCTAAATCAGTCACCCATATAAGGCGATTGGTACATGTACCAAGAATTGGTGCAAGGATACCGATTAGAATTCCGTCCGTACTCACTGCCCAGCGGGCTTTGAAGTGGGACCATGAACAGGGGTTAAGTCTCTCACTCCACGTACAGTCAATACAAAAAGCAAAGAGTACGTGCAGTTCAAGTTGGCATACCGAAGGTGATACAGTACTCAACAAAAGTGGCAAGGAAGATTAGATTTGTGCTGAATTACCTGTGTATGCTGCCGGAGACTTATTAGGAACGGCAATGACAGAATCGGGGAGAGTTTCAGCCACTTCAGCGACGTCGCAGTTTCTGTTAAAAGGCTCCGTGTGACAAAACCTAAAGCAAGACTTCACCCTATTAGGAAATATACGCCCTTGCGAAGTGCATGCAATGAAAACTCAGAACCTAATCTAGTCTTCCCGGGCAACAAGCATGAATCTAAGTTAATCCTCACGCCAACGTCCTACACGACAATAAATTAGGGAAAAGTCGACTCTCGAAGAATGGTTGCACAGTAGAGGTTTATGAACCATTTTTCTGGTAGACCGTCACCGCTCATTCCAAGAGGCAGAAGGCGCCATCGGTTGCATGCTGTACACTGGATCCATTCGCTCTCTTCGACCATCGGCTCCAACATCATCTCCATCTTTCTTGATTTCTTCACAGTAAAAAAGAAAGAAACTAAATAATAAAGCGTCTTCAATACTAATACAACGCTCCAAAAATCCAACGGCGTATACGGGGAACTCACACATAGGGACACTAAAAAAGAAGTCGCAGGCATCTTGATCTAAACAAACATTAGCCAGCGCCTTCAACAACTAATCCCTCCTCCGTCAATTTCAAATTTTCATAGACTGCTGTGAAGAGTAATCATTAAGAAGCTTCGTGACACTGAAAATGCTCCAATTGAAGATTTCAAACGCATGCACAACAAACTCACAGCAGGTACGCTTAAAAAAAACTCACAGGTACTACTGTTAATCAAGCAGCAACAACCATGCGTTAAGTCTCTCTAATTCAATCGCGAGGCTCAGCAAAACAAGACAAATAGGATAAGCGAGAGGCTAGTACGTACCTTGCGCCGTGAAATTCTGATCAATCACTAAATTTGTGATACGCCGGTATTCGAGGTTTCAGTCATCTTGTACGGAGTAATATGTAATCGACTTCAGCATTTCTCCTAACTAATTCTCCTCCCTAAATTCCAAATTTTCATAGAATGCTGTGAAGAGTAATCAGTAAGAAGCTTCGTGATACTAAAACTGCTCCAATTGAAGATTTCAAACGCATGTACAACAAACGTACTCACAGGAGGCACGCTTAAAAAAACTCGCAGGTACTACTGTTCTTCAAGCCGCAACAACCATGCGTTAAGCTAGTCTCTCTAATTCAATCGCGAGGCTCACCAAAACAAGAAAATTAGGACAAGCGAGAGGCTAAGTTAAGCTTACCATGCGCCGTGAAATTCTGATCAGTCACGAAATTTGTGATACGCCGGTATTCGAGGTTTCAGTCATCTTGTAACATGTAATCGACTTCGGCATTGCTGAGAGATCCAGCAAAGTGGCCCGCAATACTGTACAACAGTAATTGGTTCCTTCTCTTTCAAGAAATGGAGTTAGCGCAGATGAAGAAGACAATGCAGATTGCAAACTGTGCCTAGAAAATTGCGAGCTCATGCTGCGGTGCAATCAATGCTAGCGCCGTTCTATGCTTTATTGCCCTCATCCGAAGTCTCCGCTAGAAGTCTAAAACTTTCTAAACATGTTTAATCTAAACATATTTAATTACAGGCACAAGAACTTTCTAAACATGTCTAATCAAAACATATTTAATTACAGGCACAAGAACTTTCTGAACATTTTTAATTTAAACATATTTAATGACAGGCACAAATTGAACTCTGTGTATAATAGAAATTTCTAAGAGCTGCAGTGACTGAACTGCAGTTCCAACCAGTTTCTTAAACGGACCCTTGTAGATTCTTGCCTAAAATGTACAACATATATTATCATTGTTTTGTATAAACCTATATTTAGCACTTTAAAAATTGGTACTTTATTCATTTTGGGGTCCCAAAATTGAATGCTAAAAAGTATTGACCCCTTTTTTTTACTTAAATAATTTGATATAATAAATTATAAATAGATGCTTGTTTGGATGGTTTTTGATGTACTTTAGTACTTCCCTTATATGTTGTTTAAGAGCTTGGAGGCTCCTCATGACTTTGACATGCTCAAGTATAGTATCAAACATAACTTAACCTCTAAGGGAGGAGGGGGGGGGGAGTAAGCATAGTTCTTGTTTTCTTGAATGGCTCTTATAACAAGCATAATTCTTCATTTGTGTGGAATAATTTTGATGATTGCCATTGTTGAAATGAAAGAAGACTTACGTACGTAGTTTTCCTATGAAAAAACAATCAATGAAATTGCCCAATTATTGTGAAAACACCACCATTGACAAGATTGATGAAAGATGTTTGGTTAGGCAATACTTTGTACATACTCTCAAATTAGAATGTTGAAACTCAAATGCTCAAGAATGCTCTTAAAACACTGATTTTTTTCCCTACTAGTAGATAAGGTAGGAAGCTCAGAAATCGCTCATTTAGAGATTGATCCCCCCTTTTTTATGTATTTACTTGGATGGGAAAAATTTTAGCTGATTTTTCAAACATTCATAGAAATATAGATGAGGAATCTAAAACAAGTGGTTTCAATCTTTTTGAATCATTATTGAATTAGTCATGAATTTTTCAACAAGTTGTGCCGTAGATACCTGTTTATGACCCTAGGGCTTCCATAAATTGTTCACTTGCAACTCTAAAGAAAGATGAGGAATGCTAGAAGAATGATTGGCTCTTACAATTAATAATGTTTTTTCCTTGATTCATTCAATGACTATAGAGGTCAATTTTAGAACCACCTCATGTCCATTTCACAACCATTTATAGGGACGGTTCTTAACCCCTAAAGGACCATTGTCCGTTAAAGGGACAAATGGGATTTTGGGCAAGTATCTACGGGCTGAATTTTTGTTGTGATTTTCTGAAATTATTTTGGAAGATAGAAAAACTGATAAGCTTTGTAGTAATATAATTTTTTTTTTAATTGGTGCCTGAGAACAAAAATTATGCCCAAATAAGCTCAAAACAAGGGAGAGCGGGTAGCAAAATAATTTTGCAAAAAATTTAATTTAAAAAAAAAAAAAATTTCCTGATAGATTATATTTTTGCCTATTTGAGAAGCTTTGATTCATTTGGATTTTTATGAGAAAGTAATGGACAATCTTGTTTTTTGGACAATTAGAGCATCTTCTTGAAAAAAACAACTTGCAAGATTCAATTTGGAATGCAATTTTTGCAATTTTTCAAAAAAAAAAGTTTGACGTGGTTTAGTTTTCTTGCTATAACAATTTTGCCATTGGAATTAGTGCATTTTAATTCCATCTAAAAGATATTACTATTTTAGATTTTCCTTCTATCTTATTACTATCTTCTACTTAACAATTTTTTAAGAATGAAAATTAAGTTCTTTTGAATTTCTTTTTTTTTCCTAGACTCTCAACTCAATTCTCCACTATAATGATTTAAAGCTCAAAACTTTGTAGTGCCAAAAATTTAAGTTAAAAATGTTCAAAGTCAAAAAATCTAGTCCCGCAATGTTCTGAAAATCTTGTTTTTTTCACTTTAAACCCAAATATCTTGCAATCTGTGCAGTCAAAAATTCTGAAATTTTTTCCACACATTGTCATACTAGTTAGGTATAAGATCTTATGGTTGGATTTGCAAAAAAAAAAATTTCAAATTTTTTTACTCTTTGCTCTAGAAATGGCAGTTTTGAGAATTTTTTGGCAAAAAAAAGGCCTTGAGTTCGTCCTTTAGGGGGTAATGGACATTGCAATTTTAGAGTCTCCTATCTTGTCACCAAGATATTGATGTGCAGTTTTTTCAAATCATTTTGAGGTGTGTAAAAAAAGATATGAAGATGTGAAGTGACGGCCCAAAAGCTTTTTTCATTTTCAATTAATTCACTAGAAATCTCACACTCAATTATTTCTTTTGTAAATCAAAATGTCACAAAACAAAGTCTATACACCTTTCTTTGCAAAGAGCTTTGCAACAATATTAAAAATTCAAAGTTTTGGAGATCTCACCATAACAGACCAAACAAATAAACATCCAAGATAGTCTAGTATGCTAAATGCCAATGCTACATTATAATAAAACAAAATAAAAAATAGTTTTCAAATTTTGTAATTCATAAGAAATTTGAAATTCAATATCTTTTGTGTTGTATGCCTAAAAACCACAAAACAAAGGCCGTGCTTCCTCCTCGCAATAATATTATGAATGTGACCTTGAGGCTCATTCCCAAAGATCTATATTTAAGAATAATCTAAGATCTAAAAATAACTCAAAATCCATAATTTTCACAGCGTAAATCCAAATGCCACAAAACAAAGTCTAAGCATATTTTTTTAAAGAAAGCTTTCTAATGGTATCAATAACATGACCAAGTAGCACACGGTCCAAAAGATCTATAATTTAGGATACTTTAAGATCCAAAAATAACTCAAGAATCCTTAAATTTTTCATCGTAGATTCAAATGCTATGAAACAAAAACAGTGCACCTCAATCTCCTCATAGAGAACCTTTTAACAAGACTAAAAATGTGAACAAATTGCTTAAGATCCAAAAGATCTATAATTTGAGATCCAAAAATAACTGAAAAATCTTTAACTTTCACATTGTAGGTTCAAATGCCACAAAAACAAAATTTATTCAATCCTCCTTGTAGAAAGTTTTTTTACAGCATCAAGAACGCAATTGACTAATGCATGGTTTATAAAATACATAATTTAACCCCTAATGGACTAAATTGCATTTTTTTGCGCAATATGGCAATTTTGGGCAGCTCACTACAAATAAATTTTTTATTTTTTTAGTTGAAATCTTCACACAACATGTGGGCAAGGGTTTTCTTTAAGACCTAACAATTTTCATCACTTTTGCCTACATCTTTCAAAACTTATTGTATAACATGCAATATTTTTTCTAAACTGGGAAATTTGGGCCTACCAAAAAATTTCACTACTCTAAGAAATAAAAAACAAATTGATTTTCTACATTTATACATAGAGGAAAGCTTGGAATCATTCCATTTTAATCAATGAGATGATAATTATGAGGAATTTTAATTTGCGGGTAGTTGTGGATTCTCCACTCTAAAATAAACTTTAAAGTCCTTTATTTAACTCAATTTTCAATGTTTTTGAAAAAAATAAAATCATAGGATGTAGGTTGTTTATTAAAACATTGCAACCATTGGATTAAAAATTTTCAATTCTATAACTAAATTCTTAACAATTTTGTATTTAGATTCATTTGCTATTTCTTTCTACTTAGTATTTTTTTCAAATTCCAAATGATTTGAAATTTTTCAAACATGTAGCCAACTGGTGCCTTAACCCCTAAATGTATTTGACTATGTTTTCACCAAAAACGCTCCAAAACTGCCATTTCTAATACAAGCACCAAATTTTAGAAAAAAAACATTTTTGGAAATATATAACCATAAGATCTTTTAGTGCACTGGTTTGAGAAGATGTGGAAAAAAATTCAGAATTTTCCGCCATGCAGATTGCAAGATATTAGTGTTTGAATTGAGAAAAATCCTTTTTTTGTCCCTGCAAAAATTTGGGCAACTGCACTTCACAAGGTCACATTTTTATGAAAAAATGTCCAAAATGGTGGTTACTCTATGGATTCATTTATGAAGTCAAGTTGGCTGTACTCTTGAAAAATTCCAGATCATTTGAAATTGTACAAGACGTAGGAATAAAATAGTATGTAGAAAGAAGTAGAGAATGATTCAAAACACTAAATTGTTAATAATTTAAATATAAAATTTGAAAAATGCCAATCCCAATGGTTGTAATGTTATAATAAACAATCTACACCCAATACTTTTATTTTTTTTCAAAAATATAATGAAAATTGAGTTAAATAAAGGATTTCAAAGTTTATTTTAGAGTAGAGAACCCATAACTGCTCGCAAACTAGAACACTTCATAATTTTCATCTCATAAATCAAAATGGAATGATTCAAAGCTTTTCATGTATATGTAAATCTAAAGAATTAATTTCAAATTTTTATTTTTTTTTAAAATGTTTTTTTAAGAATTTTTTGAGTTGCCCGCCGAGCGCTGAAAATCACATATCATACAATAACTTTTTAACCATGTAGTCAAAAGTTATAGAAAACTGTTGGGCCTTAAAGCTACTCCTTGGGAAAATGTTGTGTGAAAATTTCAAAGAAAAAAAAAAAAAAGTCCATTCACAGTGAGTTGCCCAAAATTGCTATGTTGCCAAAAACGGTGTTTGGGCATTTAGGGATTAAAGAATGAATCCAAAGCCCTACCAGCATGGACATTTTTTCATACAAATGTGACTGTGAAGTGTAGTGGCCCTATTTTTGCAAGGCCCAAAAAAGGATTTCCGTCAATTCAAACGCTAATATCTTGCAATCCATACGGTGGAAATTTCTAAATTTTTTTATGCATCATCTCAAACCAGCATACTATAAGATCCTATGGTTACATGTATTGAAATTTATTTTTTTCTAAAATTTGGTACTTCTACTTTTATTTAGACTTTGTTTTGTGGCATAAAAGCTATAGATTCTTTGGAACTATGGTGCAAAAGCTATGGATTCTTGAGTTACTTTGGATCTTAACTCCTAAAGTTCCATGACTAAAAATGTAGGTCTAGGATAATGTGGGCCCAAAAAATTATGGCTTGAGAAGAATGAAGGTATAAGACCTTCATTTTTGCAAGTTTTCATCTGTCTTACCTATTCCTATATAAATTGATTCAAGACCTTATAAAAAAATCATGAAGCTTAGGATGACAAGGCTATAATTCACATTGTTGAAGAATAGACAAGTCTATTTTTTTATTGCATTTGAATGTACTCCATCCACTTCATGTAGCTCTCATTATAAGCTCTTAAAGACAATCATCACCTTTAAGGTCGCAATATCAATTTTTTTTTTATTAAGGTCCAATTAAGGTAACATGTATTTGCAACCTTCATCTAAAAACGACAACTATAGATTCTTGCCTAACATGTGCACATCTTAAGGAGCAATCCCTAAATTGGCTAAAATGAGCTGAGTTTCTACCAAAAATATATCCTTGCGCTACTAGTAAGTTGTAAAAGAGAGCCTTTAATGGAGACATTTTAACTAAAACTGCAACAAACAACAGAATTTGATAGCCAGTTTGCAATTTCCTCCACATTGGAATTAGCATCTATTTTGTGAATTTTATGTTCTACCGATAATACTCTTAATAATCTCTTTTCTAATCTTTTTTTATAGTAACTCTAAAGGTAGCCAAAGTTGATGAAGGTACCATGTTGTACTAAATTCCATAAACTAAGGTAGAAGCACCAGTTGTCCACCACGCCCAATACCCAACTTGTCGGGTGTGCTATTTCCGACCTTAGGTTGGAAATCGCGTTTGTATGTTGTTTTTCTGTTCTTTTCAAGGTTGGGACAAATATGGTTATAACACATGTCCCAAAGTAGTGAGCATCCTTGACGATCGGAATTGGAAGACTCTAGACTTTGTCAACTAGTGAAATGCACTTTGTGGCTCCCAAAATTCACTGTAATTTCAATTTTGGGAATTAAATTCTGCAAATTTTGCAATCTCCATATTTCCTATCTTCCTACATGGGAAAAATTTCCACCCCCTCATCCTGCTCACAATCTGCTCCAGAGTTCCTTAAATGATCGACTACTGGTGCTTCTACCTTAGTTCTGGGATCACTGATCTTGAGACTCTGACACTGCGGCGGGCACTTGTGCCAATGAACCCCATCACCTCACAAAGTTATTACAACTGCTGATCTCTTCCTGCAGTTGGCAATTTGGCATTCTCTTCAATTGCTGCAATGGCGCTTCCAGTTAAGCTTTTTGAGAGCGTCAGCAACCTTCTGGAGCTGGAGCATTGCATCTGCTTCGCAATACTGTAGGGCCTTCTTGCATCTCTTGGAAGTTTCAATTTCAATCGGTTTCAAGTTCAATCGAATTCTTCAGTGCCTGTGAGCTTCGTGCTTTGTTTTTGAAACCCTGGCTCTGGTTATGTTTAAATTCGGGCGCCATCTTCTTCTTCATCCCGTTCCAGGTTTGTAGACCTAATTTTGCACACAGATCTCTTAGACTTTTCAATTTCAATCCGTTTCAAGTTCAATCGGATTCTTACTGTGAGCTTTGTGCTTTGTTTTGAAACCCTGGCTCTGCCTATGTTTGAATTCTGGCACCATCTTCTTCTTCTTCCCGTTCCAGTTTTGTACACCTAATTTTGCACACAGCTTTGCAGATTGACCGCCCGAGTTTTGCAACCATGGATTCTTTCACGGATGATCTCAACAGTGCTCTTCCGAAGCAGATGCAATCGGAGATGTTGGACGATGTAAGGGCATCGTCGTTACCAACAAACGATTGCGCTGTTTCCAATGCGAGGAGGATTGAAGGACGGCCAGCCATAACGCTTCGGCCTTTATCCGAGCGACTGGGACGGATAACCTTGAAGTGTAGAACCCTAGCCATCGCCAGGGTTAATAGTGATGATCCGTTTCGGAACCTAAGCGACGACATTCTGGAGCACATCCTCGCCAGACTGCCTCTAATTCCCCTCAAGGCCGCGAAGAAAGTGTGCAAGCGATGGGCGTCGGTGACCAGCACACCGGAGTTTGATAGTTTGCACAATGAGCTAAACCATAGACCGCATCTGGTTCTTTGTCGAATCAGATATCTGGGTCTCAGCAAGGAGCAATGGTTCGCGTATGATGTGGTGAACAATGCGTGGGTGACGCTTCCGGCTCTGGAGTTACAGGCTCATAACGCCGGCTCTTTAAGAGGTATTGGAAACGGTGACCATACACCTTGTTTCTGAATATTGTTTAAGGAACGCACTGAAATTACAAAAGCTGTTATCGTTCTCCTCTGTTTAAACATTAGAGCTATAGATTGAACTATAGAGCTATAGAAAATACAAGAGCTGTTAAACATGAACTATATATTGAAATTTGTACAAAATGTCTCCTCTGTATAAACGTTAACTATAGATTTTGAAATCTAAACTAAGTGTGAATATTCTTGATTGCAGGTGCCAGTGGAGTGGTGTTCGCCGTTGCTGGGCCTAGCGAGGATAGGCTTTTGTACAAGCTAACGAGCTCGGCGTCCTCGGCTGAGTCTTTTGGAAAGACGTGGCACGAGACTCCCGTTATGACGTTCCCCCGGTATAATCCGGTGGTGAGTGTTGCCCTGGGTACTAGCATGGGGCATAAAGTGGTGGTGGCAGGCGGGGGAGATTCTGTCAAGGATGCTTGCAGGCTTGAACATAGGGCTGTGGAGGTCTTTGATTCTGAAATTGGTAAGTGGTTTGCCGTTCCCTGTCAAATGCATGAACGAGTCATTATAATATCTCTACAGATGTAGTTATCAACATTATGGTTGTTAACCCAGTTGTACAGCGGGAATCTATGAGTTTTTTAACACCCGGTATTCAATGTTTGATAATGGATTAGATAACATTTGAGAACTGGGTGGCCCGAGAACCTTATTAGACGTAATGCTATGTTTTTTCAGCGAATTTGGAACTTTTAGATTTTTATTTTTTGGTTGATTGAAAGGCTCACATGGAGCAGAAGTTTTATGTTTTGTTTGGGAGTGTGACGTGGTTCCCTGAAATTCAGACTTGGCATTAAGGCTTGATCAGTGTGACCGCACTACATCACTTCCGTAGAGTCTGGTCACATGGTATGGATAACAAGTAAAACTTTCTTTGTGTCATGGACTTCCAAGCAGTAGTACTTGGGAGTTGAACACTTTGCTCTTCGTTGCCATATTGGATGTCTGAAGTTTGCCCAAATGAAGAACGGTGTTCTTCAAGTTTCTTACCAATTTTTTTGGTCTGGTAAAGGCATGTTTGCGCTTGCTGTTAAGAAGCATTACAAATGAATCTAGGCATACGTTTACATTGGATTTACATCATTCTTAATTCAAAGTGCGAACACCCCTTCCTTTAAGCCTCTAGTTTTTGCTTGAGTTTTGTTGTCATGGCATTTTCAATGACGACTGTAGGTACTTGGGAGTCCTATGGTGACCTACCGGCGGAATCATTCAACATCAGCACTTTCTTCTCAGGAGTAGTGTGCGACAACAAATTCTGCGTGTTATATCTTGACACAGTCAAAATTGACAAAGTCCAAATTCACTCTCTGGATCTTTACACCAAGCAGTGGGCTTCCATCCAGTTGGAGTGTCCCATGGATTTGATATCCAGCCGCATCATGACTATCGGAACAACACTCGTAGTTGCTGGGTATTGTGAAGATGAAACTTGTGAGCACATAGCAGTGAAGCTGTGGAAAGTCGATTTGAAGACCCTTAGCTTGATTCAGATTGGGTTGATGCCAAGCAAATGGGTTGCCTTGCTCGAAGTACGGCGAGAAACATTTATCGAGCTGAAGTTTTTGGTGGATGGGAATTTGGTGTATGTCTCCATGGGATATGTGGAGCTCCTCCTGGCAGAGGTTTTTCTGGAGGAGTGCAAAACTTATTGGCGTTTTTTGCCAGCTGTACGGGGTCTGAATCCTTCCGATGAGTTGATCACTTTTTGCGCTTCTATTAGTTCTGCATAAATATCTTGACCAGTCCTTTTTTTTTATGGGCCCTGTTGGCAAGGGTGACGCTCCCCTGACGGGGGAACTTTGGGTATATCGTAGGAACAGAGCAGGAAACTGCCCTCTCGCCTCAGTCGTTTGTGCAGGAACGTGTTTGGAGTTGCACTGCCGTTTTACACAATTGCCTCTGCGCTCTTGTGAATCTCCCTTCGTCGTCAAATTACTGCAAACACTTAGAGAATAGCTGAAGATATTTTTAGTTTTTTACACCGTTCAAATCGGTGTAGAGACGAGGCTTTTCGATCTGGCCATGGAGAACATATGCAGTATAGTAACGCTTGAACGCATGTTCGCCTGTCGTAACGTGAGAGCCGGTGCTTGGTACTCGCGATTGCTTGCTCGCTTGTCAAGGTTCTTCACTTTGGCGTGGTACCCAACGCCGATTCAGAAGCTGGACCCTATGTTGAGGATTCTAACATTTAGCGCCGGCAGTTGAAGACGGAGAGGCAGAAGCGACGAGGCAATGGTCCTCAAGAGAAGGGTCATGGCAAACAAGCTGCGAAGCGCGCCAAGTAGAATGGCAATGCGCGGTTATCCCTTCTCATCATATTGCAGCCTGTTAGTCACGTAGGAGAACGATTCTTTTCCTTGAGCATATGGTTTAGGATAATACAATTTTGAGGAAATCTATGCATTTTGATTCTTAGTTGAGTGTGACAAGATGATGGCCTTGATTTTTGCAAGAAGATTCTATTCTCTCAGATCACTTTTCTGACATGGCCAATTTTGTAAGTTTGCAGTCTATCAGTCACACGGGAGAAATATTCCTCTCCTCGAGCATGTTGTTGTTTTTCCATCTGAGAGGGTTTGTTCGGGAGGAATTGCAGAGAGTGCATCATCGTCCTTTCCTCCCAAAACCTGTTCCAGAGCTGAAATCGGTTTTCAAACTTCCAACGAAGATGACAATGGCGATTCAGCTAGGGCTTGCTTTGCATTTGCTGACTGCGAAATTGGGGCCTTTGCAAGGCCCAGGGCGAAAGTCCGTGATTTTCGTCGGTTTTGAAGTCTGATCGCAGTCACAGGTACCGAAGATTCTTAGAAAAGAATCGTTCTTTTTCAAGTTCATAGGAGGAAGGTAACCTTGCACAGAGTCTGGGTTACGGTATTTAACCCTTAAAGGGGGTTGGGCTTGAAAATACATGCGTGATGTAGGGCGTATTTACAAGGCGCAGTATACAAAATAATATTTCACAAGTTGTAACAGAGCTTTTTGAGCCCAGATTTTCTGTATAGCCCAGATTTTTTGTATACGGTTACTGTGGATGGTACAATAGAATGGCAAAATGTGTACAGCATACTTTGGCACCCAAGAATTTTCAGAAATTGAAAACAAGGGTGGAGTCTTCTGTCGAGCTACAAAGCAATTCCTACGGTACTTCAGGGCGAGGAGGACACCTGATGAAAGCCGTGTTAGGAGGAAGAGGGGCGACGTGACTTAACCATGTCAAGCCGATCGATGCCCAGCATCACCTGATTCAGGAAATTGCAGACAATGTAAGATTGAAAGACAAAGATATAAACTGTTGCATTATCTTAGAACTAATCTGAGTATACATTGCACTCTGTGGTAGAGGTGGCAGACATGTATTGCACAACAATGAAGACTTCTGCTTCAAAACGTTGATGGTGCTCGATCTGACCAATTACACTGACCAAGTGCGGCAAATCAGGCTTCAAAGTGCCGTATTTCAACGATAGACTGAATCTTGCACTAAAACTGAACAAGGACATTTAGCCATATCAACTACATAACAAAGCTCGAGACTGTAAGTACCCGCCTAGCCCAATGTCCAAAATTTCAAGCAGGCACATCAGATCTGGGCATTCAAGGTTTTGACGTGCAAAACTCTCCAACATGGTAACTAATGTATAAACAAAAACATAGAGCTTACAATACCTTTTTGCCTGCAAAGAAACGCAGCAACTCCTTACGTTGCAGCTTGACTTGCTCTGTTTCTCTAGCTATCTAGTCTTGGAAACTCTGTTTCTAGAGTTATCCAGAAACGTCCCATAACTTCATGAGAATTTTGCCAGCATCGTAGTCATCTGAATCTCTACTGCTAGACTCTGAAGCACTTGTTGTATCCTTGCTCACCACGTGCCTCACGACCTGCAACAAGTCCAATACAAGATTATTGAACATACGTAGATGTTTCAAATGCAATGATTCTGAACCTTTGATTTAGATTAAACTCAAAGCACGTTACTTCAGGCTAGAATTTGGCCTTTGCATTCTTCTCAAGACATATAAATAAGTCACAATTAACTGATTTACAGATTGAAAGAAGTATTTCAGGCTCAAAATATCAGTATTTCTACGATATTTCCAATAAATATTATCAGACATTGCTAATGGAGGTGTGCCACACCTGTTTGACTGACATCGGCCAAGGTGAATGAGATTCCAAGATCTGCTTCCTTGCAACACATTTGCCCTTAGCTTGACAGGTTTCCAGGGGGGTCAACCAACCATATTACGTCTTTGCAAACTGGAGAGTAGGCTCTATTAGACATGAACAAATTGTGACAAACGACCTGCAAACAGTGCATTTCTCACTTGATGGGAAACAATATTGCATGCATCTACTATGTGAGCTTGCACTCCCCCCAAAACGAGCCACAATTGAAAGCTACAGAAAATCTCATTTGAAATCTCTGCCAAACTCATGATGTAAACCGTTACACAGTATAAAAATCTTAACTAGAAGATGATTGGAGAGGATAACTATGAGGCCTGAGCAATATAATGCATATCAGTATTTCTACAAAATCAGCACTTCTTTCCTGTACCATACCTTTTTGGGTAAGATTAAACGCTTTTAATCCAAGCTCCACCTGCGTTCTCTGATGACTTCTGTAAGGACTGTCCGTTCTTATCTTGATCAGGTTTACGAACACCGTCACGTATTACAGTCACATTCATCGGACTTAGACAGCAGTTTGAGGTACCAAAGAGAGATAAGAACTGAGTACGCCATAATGTATCATCAGTTTGCTGCAACGTTCCACGCCCTGCAATAGAAGACATCGTTCATAAGCTCCTCCACTTAAAAGGATCTCAGCAACACGTAAGGAAAACCCTGTCCATGGACCTCAACTGAAACAAAATCGTTAGCATTTTATATCCCCTAGACAGGTCGCTGCAAATGGTGTACAACATGCTGCTAGAAAATACCTGCAAACCGCAAAAGCTATGGCCAGCAAGCGAGCATCCAAGTATTCAAAAAAATGTAATAGTGTGCCACCTCACAGCTGAAAATATTCTGCCGCATCATTTAAAAACATCGTATCAGTAACAGGAAGTAAGCGTAAATTCACTATAAAAATTCAACTACAAAAGAAACTGTTTCATTAATCACGCTACAAAGAACCTCAAGAATCATAAGGAAAAAAGACAGAGATAATTATCCCAATTCCAAGGGTCAAGACTTCGCCTTTTCATGTAACACAACAAGACTAGCCCAGTAAATATCATTAGTTCTTTAAGACCTCATAACATAAAAGACTAAGCAAGATGAATATACTAACAAAACTGCAAGACCTGGTGGCGAGTGCAGACAAATGTACCAGGCGGAGCTTCCGGGTTTCTATATTGCCGATGCCATGCTATGATTGCAATCTTGTATTCATGAGCTGCTGCAGCACGCCGGTGCTTTGGAAAAATATCCTCCAATGTGTGAAGCAACAATCTTGTACACAGCTTCAATAGCATAGTCACAGGGCAGGTTCATCCCCTGAAAAAGGAATAAATATTTCAAATTCAAAACCAAGGGTCATCCCCTAAATATGAAAAATAAAAATAATTCATCGTTTCGTTTTCGCCTTCCAGAAGACCTTCATCTCATTTTCTCCTTTTGAAATTATTTTAGACCGAACGTGATATATAGCATTCACTTGTACTAGTACATTTTGAACACCAACTAAACTGATCGCAAGTCGAATTCCAACGCTTGACATCAAACCCTAAAATGCCAACCACAACAGGGACAATACTAATTTAAATACCAGTAACACAAACGGCGATCAAATATATGAAACCAAACATTCACATCACACTTAATAGAACATGCGCCCCAAATCAAGAGGAGGACCATCCCGAATCAATCAAATTAGAGATATCAATACATTGGAACGAAAGATTGACTCTTGAAGCTAACCACAAAGATGCCTTGAAGGACAAACTTCTTGCGGTCAACAAACAAATGCACTCTTGATCTCTTGACCTCAAGAACGTCCAAGACTTTCCCAGGTAAGTTACAAAGGCATTACCCTGATCCCACAAACAATCCTAGTCCTTGCTAGTCCTTGCATTATGTAATGCCAGGAACTCCAATCTGGAAAGGTATGATAACTAGCAACCAAAATAGTTCGTTCTGGCGAACAGTAGACTAGAACTCACTTGGTATTGCTCAAAAACAACTTTCACAAACGGCTTGTTGGCGTGCTGATAAGCTTTGAACTGCGAATCCAAGCTCCTAGTGGCAGCAAGCAAATCCTCTTGAGGAAGCCCAATAAAGTGGAACAGGGGCCTTGAGGAAGCACATTGTTGCAGTAGGCATTGCAATATTGGATATTGAGCAATATCCAAACCAAGCTCATCCGCCTTGGCAACATTACTGCATTGCCAACAGTGCAAAAAACAGAGTCAGTAGTTGCTTCACAACTACTTCAACAAACAACACAGCATACATGTCAAGTAAAATTCCTCCTTCTCCAGGGCTCTCATTATTCAAACAAATAGTCTTGTATTGGCAAATAGACTAATCCAGTGTGTTTTTCTTCCTCTTTCACCGCAAATACTCAAAAAGCCCCCTCAAAGGGTGCCCAGGCTTCTTCATAAGCGACCTACCTCTCTCTCTCTCTCTCTCTCTCTCTCACTGGGAGACTCAGGCAGAAAGACCCCAATGACTTCCTTCAGCTGCCGCAGTTCCAATCACCCCCCACCCCCCCACACCTTGCTGTACTAAAAAAACTCCTGATCACGAAGTCTCCAATTGCATGCAAAACGGATATCCCAACAACAATACATTCGCTACTCCATCCCAATGCCGCTCATTCCATCACCTGCATCACACCAACAAAATCAGTAAAGCAGGGCAAGTCACGCTTATACAGACGGCAATACAAAAGACCGAGCCACATTACTATTAAAAAAATGAACTTACAACTTGAGATGTTTCAATGCTCATGCTTCAATCGTCGCTCAAATTCCTGTCAGCAATCCATCAACAGAGCTGAAACTCGGGATACTGAGATGAAAACTTTCAAGAACAGAGGCACAGAAGTTCCGGAACAAGAGAGTTGCGCAACGCACTCCACAAATCGCACAATACATAATCGATTAATCGATCTTCACGGAAACACTACTCCCATCCACACCTAAACCATGGGAAGTCTTCATATTCGAATTTGCATCCCTCAAAACAAGACCCTCGATCGGTAGCAACTTTCACCCCCGCTTCCTAAAACCTTGTACTCCACTAACAATTTCAGAATGTAACTCCAAGCTTGAGCAAATGAGCACCTAAGAGCATCTCTTGCAGGCTTCCGAGTATCCCCTCTCTTCTAATTTTTGGATGATAAGCAATCAATTCTAGTGTATGTCAGGCTCAACCTTTATTTTCATCCCTAAATAAACCATATTTGAAGGGGACCTATGTGTGCTATATTTTCTCTTGGAATTAACAATTGGCATAACTTACTTATTGCTTTTGCAAAGTTTGTGACTTGTGATTGGCTGGAAGTATACTTAGTGAGTTGGACTGTTGGGGATTCCCAAGTACCAATCCCCTTTAAATTAGACAGATCTCGATTGAAGGACCAATTTGTTTGGAGGGTTGCACGAGATGCTCTAACCCCCTGAAGGCGAAGATCGAAGGAGAGTGTGGCTATGTACACTAACGACCATACACTAGCTGAATCGATCATAAGTACGTCATAGGCTGATGAGTTTTGACACAATGTAATAAGTATGTTGATCATATAAAATATAGTACATCCTCTAGAATACATTGTTCTTTTAGACATAGTTTCTTCATCCTGACTTAGAATATTTCAAAAAAAAAATTCTAATTATCCCTAAGATCCATGCCTATAGTATTGAAATTATATGTTTTTGCAAATACTTCTTGTATAAACCACCATAGGCCAAATATCCCAAACGTAAGCCAATTTTGGCACCAATCTCCTTCAAGGATTAACCCCTAAGTGCCTAAGCCTTTCCAAGTGTGTTCTTCCTTGGAAAAAAGAGCATGAGCTTATAGTTATCTCCAATGACAAAAGCAAATTGTTTGTTTTTCAAAATCTAACCGTATAGATGTTTAGAGAGCTTGCTTATTAGTGAGCTTACCAATTTTGAGTGTAAAATTGAATAGGAATTGTGAGATTATAACAAGAGAAATGTAAGTATCCTATTTTTAGTATGTTGCCCCTCCCCACAATGTTTGAAAAATTTGCATATAAGAGTTTTTTGGGATTAGATGTGACATGAATAATTTGAAATTGCGTTAGCACACTAAAATGTACTTCTAAAAAACTTAAGTTCAAATGAAGAGCTATCAAACTCATTACACAATCCACCTTATAGTTGATGAAATGCAATTTTATTTGATAAGTAGAAATTGTAAATAACTCCAAATTAACACTTGCATGTTTAAATTTTCAACGGTGAAAATCACAAAAACACTTTACTCTTTCCACTGGAACCATTTTCAAAGTAAATAGATTAGTGCAACTTTTTTGATCTCAAATCAAGTGAAATTGGCAAGCTTTGTTCAAAGCCGGGAAATCAAGTAAAATTTGTAAGCTTTACTCTTCCACTAATGATATCTGTATGCCTTTGAGGACCTCTCAAAAATCAAATATTTACCTTTTTTAGTGAAAAATAAAAGTCTCCAATAATTAACCTTCAATTTTACCCGTAAAAAAATTTTAACCGGTCAAAGAAATTTAACTGCCCATGTCCAAACAAGCCTGAAATTTTGGAGTAACCATATTTGGTCGCTTGAGCAATTAGGGGTTAATGGAGAGAAGTCCATGAATTAAAATCTTGGACTTGTGCATGTGTGGTCCACTGCTGAAGTAGCTTCCTTATTGTTGATATGGTACCCAGCCAGCACCCATTGTCATGCAAAAGACCAAGAGTAGATGTTGCATTGGAAGATGTTGCTAGTTCAAGTAGTCATGGATTGACTCAAATGAATGCTCCTAGTTTAAGTTTGGTCGTTGCAGTCTTTGGTTTCGGTTGTGTCAAATCTCTTTCTTGAAATTCTCAATATCATGTCTGCAATTAAGGTAGAAGCACCAGTAATCAATCATTTAAGGAGTTTAGGAGCAGATTGTGCGCAATATGAGATGGTGGAAATTTTTATCATGTAGGAAGATAGGAAATATGGAGATGGCAAAATTTTTAGAATTTAATTCCCAAAATCGAAATTACAGTGAATTTTGGGAGCCAAAAAGTGCATTTCACTAGTAGATAATGTCTAGAGTCTTTCATTTCCAATCGTCAAGGATGCTCACTACTTCGAGACATATGTCATAACCATATTAGTCCTTGAAAAGGACAGAAAAACAACACTCAAACCTCATTTCCAACCTAAGGTTGGACATAGCGCACCCTATAGGTTGACTACTGGGCGTGGTCAACTTTTGGTGCTTCTACCTTACCCTTCCTCCCTTTTTGGCCGTTTGAACAAGACTCTTCTTGCTCAAATCGGTTCAAATTTGCATCTCCAATTTGACGTCAAATTTTTTCTTCTCTTTTTTAGATTTTTTTCTTGATTTGAAACCTCCTTTGGCAGAAATTGGCTCTGGAATACATAAATTAATATATGATTGGTGTGCTGGTTTGAGCTTTTGATTTAAAATGTGCAATGTGACATCTCAGAATGAAATTATTGTCAGGTTCACAAATTTTTCACGAGTAAGAGTACTGTTACACCAGAGACATTCATCAGATGCAATTATTATAGACATACATGAAATATACAGATGATAATTTATTCATTCATCCAAATGTTCATACACTCATCCAAATGTTCATACACTCATCCAAATGAAATAAGGCTCCCCCAAGACTATCTACTCAAAAGACAGCAGATGTTAGGCGGTTGACATTTAGTGAAGGAGGGACTCCTTCCCATAGTGAGGGACAGCGCTCAAAAGACACCCAATTTTATTTTATTTTTTTAATTATCAAACCCACCCCCATCCAACCCAAGTCCTAATCCCAGCCCCAATTTCAACCCTAATCCCAACCCTGACCCCCCTCCCCCCTCTTGTAAATATAATTGACAATCAATATGGAATTGATTCAGTATCCAATAGCGTATCCAGTATCCATATACTCTATAATATCTATATTTGTATTTATATCAATATTTAATATCTGTATTTATATCAATATTTAATATCTGTATTTGTATCA
The DNA here is from genome assembly GCA_963969595.1 of Neckera pumila. NCBI lineage: Eukaryota > Viridiplantae > Streptophyta > Bryopsida > Hypnales > Neckeraceae > Neckera > Neckera pumila. Next base: position 47,309,385 of record OZ018408.1, on the reverse strand, counting down.
TGTATTGTATCTAATATTACTACATACCCATATATAATATTGTACCTGTATTTAGTATTCATTTTGTATCCATATTCATTTAGATAGCTAAGATTAAATCTCATAAGATCAACAACTTGTAATTTTTAGAGAAATCAATGACGATGTCGAGGATAAGGATTTTTTTTGAAAAACAATCAACGGCCTTAAATTTTTTGAGATGGAGGGGCAATTAATACAATCGCTTGTGTAAACACAAAAAATAGTGAAGGAGGGACTCCTTCCCATCAGAAGTAGAACAATTGTGTTTTCTTTACAATTTTTTTTATCTTGATGAGAATGAATGTTTGCCAATTGTGTGTATGAGTAGTGGTAATGGATAATGAATAGTGGAGGCTGTCTTTTGAGTGCATAGTCAAGTTCACAAATTTTTCACTAGTAAGAGTACTATTTCATCAAAGATATTCATCAGATGCAGTTATTATAGAGCAGACAATTTCAACAGTTTAGGACAGTGGGAACAAGTGAGGATCATATTCACAAGTGCTTTAATCCCTTTTGCAGTTTCCTGCCATTTTTGGCCTACGGTGGATGCAGTTTGGTGATTTCTGGTATGTTTAGGGCTCTTACTGTTATGGACCTCAACTACAATATTGCAGGCACAAAGACATTTTATTTTTGGGAGTTAAGAAAAAAATGTGAGACTTGAAGTGAACCCTTCTTGCTTAGTGGAACAGGGATTTAGGTGTATATACTTGAATACAAAGCTGTGTTTGAATATGCTTTACTTATTTACGGAGGGCCAGTACGTAATGAGCCCACGTTGTTGAAACCGGCCTGAGCAGTTGGTGTACGCTTTGACAACGGAGACGTGGACGTGAAGCACTTCAGCTGAATATGGGTGGATAAGTTATTTAGGGATTTTTTATTCCACACTCTGTCCTCATTGGTCCACGATGGAGTACTTACAGTGGTTACTAAATGTACATGTGTTAGGAGACCGGCTGTTGTAGGAGTTGTCTGACCTAATAATCGGGAATCCATCGCACGACCCTTACAGATCTAGTAGAGACCGAACAAAATTCTGAACCTTTGGGCGTACAAAAGCCATCCTTCTAATGACCCCTCTTCCATTTCTATACGTTTTCCCAACTTTCAATACAATGTTCATATTTAAATTTCTTAGAAATAGTTTGAATGCACGAAAACTTGTGAAAATTTTAGGATATGATTACCGTAAACAATTCTGTGGTCATGGAAAATATTGGCCTTAGGCTCTACTATGACCGGGAATTTTTGCAGAATGTATGCCAAAAGGGCTTCTCTACAGTGCACGTATTTGACTGTCCTAATTGCATTAAGAATTTAAGCTATACATCATCATAATATTATTAACTAAGCTTCTAGTTTCCCTCTGACATGAGGGATAATCCCCCCCTGGATGCCTGGGGGTAGGGATTTTAGTTATAATTCAAGAAATTCCTTTGGTTCACGCAGCACTGTAGATCTGACAAGATGAACGTCAGTGGCTTGGGGGGTCCTGATGTTGGGGGAGCAAAAGGGACCCCCCCAATAAACGTTAATAATGTTATGATATTCACCACCTACATACCCTGGCAAATAGGACATACAATAGATATTGTGAAATTTTCCTTCTCATCTCTATACTTCTTGTCTCTACACTTCTCAATACATCGGAATACTTACATGGCATTTTTGGCTAAAATTGAAAAAAATCTCAAGTTGTCATTGCAGAGATGGAGAATATTGCACACTTTAGTCTACAAAAAACCTTGCTAAAGATACTTGAGAAGACATCTACACTAAATGGAAAGGGTATTGTAGGCAACAAGGCACTTGTATAGTTATTTTCAGTGTTTTAGAGATAAAGATTATTTCTTAAAAAATTCAATCTTTATTATAGATCTAACTTTATTCAATATATGATTTTGTAGTTGAAATCCTAAGGTCCACACGTCTTGTTACTATTTGAGAAAGTGCTAGGATGGCAATCACGTAAAATTTGGTGAAGCATGATATTTCTACATTCATCCATCTTTTGGACCAAAAATACTTTTCAATAATATTTATGGACTTTTCCATCCAAAATTTGGCAATTTCATCCACATTTTTAATAGAAATTGAAAATTTCTGGAGAAAAAAGATTACTTTTATTACTTTTAGCAAAAAGTAGACATATAATTTTGAATTGTGCAATTTGGTCCCATGATGCCCCCTTCAAAAGGATTGATCTTGACTAAACAAGCTTGGAACATATTATTATGGTTTATAACAAATACCTTTCTACTAGAATATATTGAACCAATGTATTACACATCTTCAGATACATAATTTTTCCATTGTCACAAAATAAAATTGGTGTTTTCCTTATATCTCACAAAAGAAACGCCGATTTTATTTTGAAATAGAGGAATTATACTAGTGTGTCCTATATTGCAGCCACAATATAGTAAAAATAAAATAAAAATAATTTTTTTATTTTTTATTCCATAGAAACTTTGAAATTCTATATCTTTCACACCGTAGGTCAAACACCACAAATCAAGCCCATGCGTCCCTCTTTGCAAAGAGCTTTCCAACAATACTAACCCCTATAGTTCAATGACTATGTTTTTTCCAAAAACTCTCAAATATTGTCATCTTTAGAACAAATACCATTTTTTTTAATTTTTTTTTACACATATAACCGTAGGATCTTGTAGTACATGATGTACATGATGTATAAGATCCTATGGTTATATGTGTCCAAATTTTTTTTCTAAAATTTGGTAATTGTACTAGAAATGGCAATTTTGGATTGTTTTTGGTGAAAACATATCCTCTAACCTCTAGGGGTTAAAAAACTGGAAAATTACTTTTACTTTTATTTTGGCTACGGCAAGAGCACAAGGCACACTATTTTATACCTTAAGATAGCCTGCGTATTTGTTTTGTTTGTTTATTTTGTTTGCTACAATGAGATCTCTTGGGCTATGCGTCCCCCAATTGCGTGCTTGGTATCATTGGAAAGCCCACGGGAAGGAAAGGTGCACAAAATTTGTTTTGTGGCATTTGAAAATGTGAAAGTTATTGGATTTTGAGTTTTTTTATATGAATAAAAATAAATAAAAATTTACTTCTCGTCTTATTTTGGTTGTGCCAATGACACAAGACACATTAGTATACCTTAAATTATGGTGTTTGTTTTGTTTTGTTTTGTTTGCTTGTTTTATTTGTTACTTTGAGATCTCCAAAACTGTGCATCCTCTTATCGCATTCTTAGCCCCTAAAGGACCAACATGCATTTTGGGGCTACATAGAAATTTTGGGCAAGTACATATGACTAGAGATTTTCATATTTTTGGCCCAAACTTTAATACAAGTTGGGCACAAGGAATATCTTTCATATGCACTAATAAAATCTCATGACATCTTGAAATATGAGAAGCAATTTTTTCAAAAATAAAAATTTGACATTAGTTTTCTAGAGTTATAAATATATGCCAAAAGCTTTGAATCATTTCATTTTGATCAATGAGTCAAGTGTTATGAGTTTCTTTTGTTTGTGGGCAGTAGTGAATTCTCTACTCTATTTTTTTCCTATATGTTGTATAATTCCAAATGATGTGAAAATTTTCAAGCATGTAGCTTACTTGCCCTGAGTAATGAATCCAAAGAGTTACCACCATTTTGGACATTTTTTTGTACAAAAGTGAGCTTGTGAAGTGCAGCTGCCCGATATTTTGCAGGGACCAAAATTTTTTTTTTGTCAATTTAAATTCTAATATCTAGCAACCCGCACAGTGGAAATTTTTGAAATTTTTTCTATGTAATCTTGTTTTGAAATATGTAGAAAAAATTTCAGAATTTTTCATTTTGTACATTGCAAGATATTAGCATTTGAATTGACAAAAAAACTATTCTTGGCCCTGCAAAAAATTAGGCAGCTGCACTTCACAAGGTCACATTTAAATGAAAAAATGTCCAAAATGGTGATTATTCCTAGGATTCATTCTTCAAAGCAAGTTGGCTACATGCTTGAAATTTTCAAATCATTTGAAATTGTACAACTCATAGGAAAAAATTAGGTTGTAGAAAGAAATAAAACACTAAAATATTGAGAATTTAATTATGGAATTGAAAAATGTCAATTCCAACAGTATTAATGTTCTAATAAAAAATTTGTATCCTATGCTTTCATTTTTCTCAAAAAAATATTAAAAATTGAGTTTAATAAAGGACTTCAAAGTCTATTTCAGAGTAGAGAATCTATAATTGCCCGCAAACTAATAGACCTCATAACTTTCATCTCATAAATCAAAATGGAATATTTCAAAGCTTTGCATGTATATATAAATCTATAAAATCAATATCAAATTTATGTTTTTAAAATGTGATTTTTTAGAAATTTTTTGAGCTACTCGCCGATTGTTGAAAATGACATATCATGCAATAACTTTTTAACCATGTAGTCAAAAGTTTTGAAAATTTTGGATCCTAAAGCTAATCTTTGGGCACACGTTGTGTAAAATTTTCAAAGAAAAAGAATAAAATTTTTGTTTGTTGTGAGCTGTCTGAAATCACTATATTGCCAAAAAATCATTGTTTGGTCGTTTAGGGGTTAATTTGTAAAAAACTTTGGAGTTCAACATCTTTTTTTCTTGTGAGTTAGAATGCCACAAAAAAGAGCATGTGCACCCTTCTTTAATGAGGATTTTTTGACAATACTGAAAACGTGACCAGGGGATGCATGGTCCAAGAGATCTCACTATAACAAATAAAACAAAACAAACGGCCTAACTTAAGGTATGTAGTGTATCGTGTGCCATTGCCACAGTATAACATAAAATAAAAGTAAAAATAAATTTTTAATTTTTTTTTTTCATAAAACCTTGAAATTTTTAAAATCTTTTTGGCTGTGAATTAGAAAATTATGAAACAAGAGTGTGCACCTGCTCTATAGAGAGCTTCCCAACGGTATCTAGAATGCAACTTGAAGACATACAATCCTGGAGATTTCCACGTAACAAACAACCCCTAAAAGACCAAGGCCTTTTTTTTGCCATTAGAGAATTTTTAGAAGTCTACAAGTTCCCTAACTATAAGAGCTCTATGGGAATTCTAATATGATGTAGCACAGAAATTGCCACATCTCATAATCTTAAATAATTTAATTTTTTTTAGTTTTTTAGTTTTTTAATTTTTTTTAAAAATAAACTTTATTATAATTTATTATTATTTTTATTTATTATTATTATTAGTTTGAATTTATAGCTAGGCGCTGGTTCTTAACAATGGAAACAACTCTAAAACAATCTTTTAGAGGCTATAAAACTCCTCTAATACAAAAAACACTCAAAATTGCCATTTCTATAGCAAAGAATAAAAAAATTTGAAGATTATTTTTTCCACATCTAATCATAGGATCTTACATTTAACTAGTATAAAAATGTCTAGAAAAAATTCAGAATTTTTGATTGTACAGATTGGAAGATATTTGCTTTTAAAGTGAAAAAATCTAGTTTTTCAGCAAATTACAGGTTTAGATTTTTTAACTTTTAACTTTTTAACTTTAGTTATTTGCACCGTAGAGTTTTGAGCTTCAATTCTTTATTGTGGAATAGTGAATTGAAAATCTAGGAAAAAAAAATCAAAAAAATTTAAGTTTCACAGTTATATAAGAAAATTATTAAATAGAAGTAGATACAAGATAGAAGGAAAATCTAAATTATCAATATTTCTAAAATGTAATTAAGATGTACTAATTCCAATGGTGAGATTGTTCTATAAAGCAAACTAGACCTTGTGGAGCTTTTTTTTTTTTAAAATTGTAAGAATTGAATTCAAAAATGAATCCAACAAGTTACTTTTTCAAGAAGATGCTTTAATTGTCCAAAAAACAAGATTGTCTATAACTTCTTCAGAACAAATCCAAATGGAATGAATCAAAGTTTTCCACATAGACAAAAATACAATCTTGGAGATTTTTTTTTTTTAAAATTAAGATATTTGAAATTTTTTAATGCTACCCCCTCTCTCTTCCCCTCCCTCCTCTCCATTGTTTTGAGCATAACTTTTGCTACCGTGCATTGAAAAAAAATTATATTCCTAGGAAGTTAATCCCTAAAGGTTTTTGACTCTGTTTTCACCAAAAACGCTCTAAAATTGTCATTTCTGATACAAATACCAAATTTTAGAAAAAAAACATTTTTGGACACATATAATCAAAAGATCTTGTAGTTCGCTGGTTTGAAAACATGTGGAAAAATTTCAAAATTTTCCACCATGTAGATTGCAAAATATTAATGTTTGAATTGAGAAAAATCCTTTTTTTGTCTCTGCAAAAAAACGGGCAACTGCACTTCACAAGGTCATTCTTGTATGAAAAAATGTCTAAAATGGTGGTAAATTTGTTTTTTATGTATACATGAAAAGCTTTTTGATTTATGAGAATGATTAAAAGCTTTTCATTTATATATAAATCTAGAGAGCTACTTACAAATTTTTTATTATTTTTAAAAGTGATTTTTTAAGAATTTTTTATATGGTGAGGGGATAGTGGGCATGTATTGTATTACTATGACTATTAGCTTTTAATATATTGTCTCTAAGGAGACCAAAGATTATAAACTTGAATTTCTTTGATGTAGAATTAGCGCTTATATTGAATGATTTTCTAATCAATTATTATTTGAATGGATTATCAAAGATGCAAATGAAATATGAAAAACAAAAAAACACTCAATTAAAAGCATTCATTTCTTACATACAACCTTTTTTTTCCTTGTTGATAGAATAGCATGCATCTTGGAATGCATGTACAATGGCTCTCAAAGTATTTTGTGCACTTACAAAAATTGTCATAGCTCATTGAAGAATTTAAGATTCTAAACAAAATTTGAAACTGTTGTGGTTCAAATAACATACTCGTATAAAATAAAATTTCAAAACTTTCACATAACTTTTGGTATTTTAAAAATCAAATTGAATTTATTAGTGATTATTTTTAATACAAATAATCTTTTTTCTTAATTCTTTAGTACATAAAGTGAAATTCTTTAGTACATAAAGTGAAATTCTTTGGTAGAATCATTTGATAGTAAATTCATGAATTTTATTTCCATCGCGAGCAAGGTATGCTATTATTATATTTCTGGAAAAAATTATTGTTATGGAATAAAACATCATGGACTAAAAATATGATTCCCAATATCTATGATTTTTATAATTTACTCCAAAAATCACAAAAGAACTACCAAAAAATTGTGCAAACGATAATATATTTGTGCATAATATTTTATGGATTTTTGGATTTTTTGGGAGTGAATTACAAGAAATATAACTATTTGAATCTATATTTTAGTTAATAATATTTCAAATGTCAAAATCATTATTAAAATATCCAAGAAAACTCTCACTCTATAATTTTGGAAAAAATGTTTTTTATTAGAAAAATCACTAATAAATTTGATTAAATTTTTAAAGATAAAAAAATGATTTGAATTTTTTGAAAAATCATTAATACAAGTATGTTATTTCACCTCAATATGTCCAAAATTTATTGAAAATAATATTAATTTTCAATTAGTTATGAAATTTCTTGACATGGTCATATGAATATTTATAAGAGTCACAATACATAAGGTAAAAGGAGGTAGAATCATCCATGATACTCTATAAACTTACAATCATCCATAAAAATATTTATTTTTAATAAATTTCTTCAAACTATTGATGAATCTTATCGTTTTATGGAGGAATTCTGTCTATTTTTTTTTAGTGAAAAGATTGCTATCATGTGACATGGCATTAGGTGCAACAGATTGTTAAACTACATGGTTTGAAAAGGGCCAATTTAATTCATCCTTTTACGAAAAGTATGATTATGTTGGACCAAATTTATTATCAGGCTGCCTACAATAAATAGTGAAATTATATTGCCCTACACTAATTTCTTAGCATTTGACACTATATAAATATTTAGTGTTATTGTACAAGAATACACTACTTTTGAATTTGATGTTGTCGTAATTGGGATTTATGAATCTTTATGTGTACAAATAAATATGTTTTTAGGAGTATTTATTGACTTTCATGGCTTCTAATGTAAATTTCTTAAGGTAAAAATATCTAGTTGTTAAAGCAATCAAATTTCATTCATTGAAAGAGATTTGAGGCCTCCAAAAGCCCGCGAGTTATCCTGCGTTCCCGCAGTATTCCCATGCAAAAAGCTGCTGGCTGATGTGGTCGCGCGAGTGCCACGTCATTTTCAAAAAAAAAAAAAAAAAAAAAAATTGACCTGAAATGATATTTGGGAAAATATTCTTTTTTTTTTTTTTTTTTTTTAGACTTCTACTCTAGGTTTTGCTCCTAGATTGAAAAAGTCTACTATTGTTTGGAAAAAATATAGTGATGATAACTTATCATATTTTTTATACATGTATTTCTGTAAGTATTATATATCTAGTTGTTATATATGCTTTATTTTATAGAAAATTATTCTATTCTTTTTTCTAAAACAACATCTTTTACTAAAAAACAAAATACCTATCAATTTACCATATTCTTGATTGAGTTGGACCAAAAGGACGGTCATTGAAACCTTGTTCCTCTCTATGTTTATAACACGGCAATTAATAGTACCATTGAATAACTTCTCTCTATGTGACTGAAATAAAAAAAAGAGTGACGGCTTAAGGGATGCTTGTGCCTTAATTCAAAAATTAAAAGCTGCTTATGAGGACTTTGCTCAAATTACTCTTTGCACTTTTAAAATTTCTCGGTGCAATGTTGACTGTTGTTGCTTATTTGAGATCCATTTGGGATTAGGGTTGCGGGTGTTTTTGCCTTGGAACCAAATGTTTGGACAGTCTCTGTTCAAAATTTTATATGTTGATTACAGCCTAAGATTTCTTTATAAATGAATCTATGATTTTACTCCCATTTTTGCTTACAGTTTGAGATTGATTTATAATGGAATTTATGATTTTAATCCCCCCCAAAAAATTTTGGTTACTAAGACCTGTGTTATTGTACCAATATTGATTCCAATTAGGCTTGATTTACAACTAAGTGGTTTAAGCCTTTCATATTAGATACATGTGGATTATCTTTAAGTTCTTTGAGGTTGTCTTCATCTCATTATCTCAATATTACAATACTTATAATAAACTTCAACGTGGAGTTTAATTTCTTGGCCGCTTTCTACACATTGATTGATATGTTCAAAATATTGATTTTTAGTCCTAAATTTTTTAGTATAAATTTTGAAAGAGAAGGAGAATCTACTATGAATCTATCAAGGAAGTATTTAAAAAGTTGTTTTTTTTTAAAATTTTTTTTTCTGACAACCCGTACTGGTTGTTCACAGATCTGGCCAAATTGGGGAACGAGCCTGAAACGGCCCTCCAATGCCCTCAAATCTCTTCTAATGATTTAGTCATGGGTTTGAGCTATTAGTTGGAAGAGTCCACTATGAGTCCTTCACTATGAGTCCTTCATTATGAGTCCTTCACTATGAGTCTTTAGCTATTTAAAAAATAAAAACTCTTTATTTATATAAAAGTTAACTCTTTATTTATGTAGAAATTATGTTTTTTCTTTTCCAATTAAAATTTGGGATATTTATGGCTTTGAGGCTCTCCTAACTAAGCATTCCTTGCCAAATCAAGTTTTATAGTAGTAATTTGAAAAAGAGAGATAGAACTTATTGTTGGAGTTTGCTTAGCTAAAGTGTTTGCTTTTGAATAAAGCTTCAGTTTTTTTGCATTTGTATTTTTAGATTCTTCCTTTGTAAAGTGAAAGATAGCTCACCTTGAGAATGTTTTTTTTTCTGTAATCATGTTTGGATTTTTCTCATATTTGATGAAGTTTTATATCACTCAATCTATTGTGCATTACGATATGTATTCAGAAGACATAGCCAATGCTGTAATAGGATAAGGTTTGCCTCAAATTTACCACCTTTAAATTGATTGTTTACACATTCTTTTTGTATCATCATAATTTATAACATTCCTCATAAACCATAAAAAATTCATTACCTAGGGTAGCAACATCTATAACCTTCTTTGTATCCATAACCATCACCTCTAAAATCTTGAAAATCTTTGGAAGTGAATAGATGTGATTAGAAGGATGTATTGCGCTAGTGTCCATATTAGATGCATTTACAGTCGGCTCTTTAAAATTCACAATTTCATCTAATACAATCCAAATTATACAATCGAAAGTGCACGGGAATTATTTTTTCTTGCTAATAAGGTCAAATCATTTTTTAGATGTCTATTAATAGAAATTAGCCCTTTTTTTGGGGGCGAAATAGAGCTAGAAAGCACCACTTCATAGTGAAAATCTTTTTACGCCAGAAAAAAGTAATCTTTTTTTGCTAGAAAAGTTTCAATCCAATTTAAAATATTGATGAAATTGTCAAATTTGGATGAAAAAGTGTATGAATTTGATTGAAAAGTGTTTTATAGTACAAAAGATGGATGTACAAAGAAATAAAATGCTTCACCAAATTTTAAGTGATCGCCATCCTGGCACTTTTTCAAAACCCCCCCAAAAAGGGCTGGTAGAAATCATGTTCAAAACCCTCCAAATTCACGATTATGGGTGCTGCTACCTCATATGCATATTGGCACGGCAGTGTCGGTGTTGGTTCTACATGTGGCAGTTTGGCATTCCGTGGATCTAGGGTTTAACAGTACGGTCTTACGGTATGACCGTGTGGATCCGACACTTGGCAAGCATAGGCTAAGACCGCCTGACCAAAATGTCGAGCCCTTTGTTTTCAGCCCTTTCGTGTCTGTGGCGTGTTTTATGGAATCGGAGTGAGCTTACGATGTCCCTCTTTCGTCGTCCTTCTGAAGCCAATTTCATGTGATGATACGACCAATTCCGTTTTCGTCTTTTTATTACCGTGAGACTCGAGATTCTTAGTTCATCAAGACGATACAGAGGACCCCTCACTAATTAGAAGGCGATCGCGAGCCCGCTGTTAGTTGCATCGGACCTCAGAAATTGGCTTGAAAGGATCTTCAGGAAGTCAATTCTTGTTTCTTAGACTCATGTTTCGAATTATCTTGTTAGGTTAGGGCTTTGAAGGGAACGGCCTTTTAAACCTCTTAAGGAGGTGATTCTTGGTGACAATAGAGAGTATGTGACCGAAGGCTCAGTAATGACACTTTGCGAAGGATTGAGTTTTTGAATTTTGACTTACTGTTTGCTGATCTGATTGAAGTCCTGACGTTTCCGGAGGCCATGGCGACCAATATAAGTGTTTCAGGTATTCATTTTCAGTCGACTTGTCTTATTATTGATGATTGAAAAATTCAGGGTTAGGAGTTGTTTTTGGAAAAATTCTTCTCCATTGTCAAGTTTGTATGGCGACATCTCTTTCTTTGCTTCATCGTCCTTTTTTTGAGTAACGGACTGTTTGTTATGAGCACCAGAAAGTAAAGAAAGACGTTTATTGGACTCATGTTTCCTTGTGGATAAACTAAGTAAACCTGTCATTTGTGCACGCGATTGCAGGGAATTGGGTAGCAATTGTGTACACTATTGGGTAGAATATCATTTCGTGCGTCTCGAACTTATTTGACAAACACATTGGGTAATTCTAGGCGGTTGACAAGCTTCATGTGAAGTATACAGAAGAGACATTGAAATAAATAGAGTCCCCAATGTGAGTAGAGTGTGTGTGTTTAAAGTACATGGCTACTGGTTACCGACTGAAGGGTATGAATTACTGAGTTCCCAAGGTTCATTTAATTAGCGGTCTCACTGCAATATCCAGTTAGTTATGAAATTTTAATTGTATTCTGAACTGAGATGGGCTTTTACAGGTGAACTAAAGCAAGGGCCGTCGTCACCGCAGCCGCTGGAGTGTAGCTTCTATGATGTAGAGGAGGTGGATCGCCTCTCGCAGTCTTTGCTGGTCGCTCTAGCTGCGGCCTGTGTGGAGAAAACATCAGGAACCTTTAGCCCGCGAGCGGCTGTAGCACCAGATGTTAAAAAAGAAATGCTCGACTACTTGAACTTGCAAAGCGAGGCTTATGCCAATGGTAGCTCAAGCGTGGAGGGCTTCAAGCTCGAACTGGTACGTCATTACACTGCTGGTGCTGTGCTTGTCACCGAATTCTGCGAGGACCACCCTGTTATGGACTATGTTGATCCTATCCTTAGAGCTGTATGATGGTCTTTATTTGATACAAAATGAATCATTTGCGTGTAAAATATACAGCTATCCGCTGCCTGTGTGCAATAGCTTTCTGTTTGATAGAAGGGCACTTTGGAATAACCGTTTGCTAGGATGCGTGCGTACAGGCGTGCGTTCTTGATTGGTTCGACATTGTCCATTCTGAGAGCATCTGTTTCTTGATCAGGTTTCATATCCAACACAGATTGTGAAGGATTTGCTTGACAACTTCGTCAAATCAAAGAGAAATATGTTTTCTCGTGTTTCGGGTATTGTCAAAGATGCGCACAAGGATGATAAAACCAATGATTTTGTTCGTGAGCTGGATCAAGCAGGCTTGTGGCAGGCTGGGCGTCGCGAGGTGTGCATGTTCATTACACTAATTATAGCAGTGTTTGGCAGTTGTTTCTTTGTGACAATTCCTCCAGCTCGTGCGACGGTAGATACAGACGGTTGTCTTATGTATTCTGCACACAATTAAAAGCAGCCAAGGATGTGTTCCTAACCGTGTTCATGTTGCCTAATCTTTGGAGTTTATCAGGTGCTTGCCAAAGCGTTATTCAAAAGGATAGATCAAAGGAAGACATGCCATTGTGAGATGAAATTTGAGTCTGATATAGAGCTTGCAAAGCACCAAAACAGCTGTGATTTTCGGCCAGTATCGTGTTCCAACGAAGGATGTGATGCTGTTTACTCCGCAATACATGCAGAAGACCATGATGCTTCATGCGGTTACAAGCTCTTTCCATGTTACCTCGAATGCGAGTCTTCTGTGCGGCGCAAAGATATGGCGAACCATTGTGCAACTGTGTGTCCTATGAAGAAGATGAAATGTCCTTATCATGCGGTTGGGTGCCCTCGTGTTATGGCGCAGGTTCGGACTCTCCACTAACGTTGTCCAGAATAAATTATGAGGAAGTCTTATACGTGGTTACATAATGTGCCCAATCATTTGGTTGTCGCTATAGATCTTAAAATGTCGATTCCTAGTCTGAGAGTATTGAACTAGAAAATCGTATTTTAGCGCAACTTGGCATATTCACGAGTCGTATATCTGGTGGCAGGGTTTATTGGAAAGTCACTGTACAGAGTACATGGGAAAGCACTTGCTGGAGACTTTGCAACATGTGCAGAACCATAAAGCCACACTTGGAGAACATGCACACCGTATTCTCCTTGTAGAAAAGGTAAATCGTCCCTCATTAAATTCAGTTTATCACTAGGAATGGATAGAGGGTTTTCAAGCTATGCGAGGCGTGCAATGGACATTGCAGTCCTCGCAAGCCACAATTGGAAGTGATATTCTTCGTACCAAACCTTGGCCACCCTTTCCATAATATCTTGTAGACCTTCAGTGTGCTTATTACCTCTGTTTTCTTTGTGCATAGTATATCTTTTTAATTGGTGTTTGTTCTGAGTGTACTCTGGTGATATTGCAGGCCGTGCAACTAGCCCAAAGGTCGGCAGACGTTGATGTGGGAAATTTAAATGTTACAGTGAAGGAACAAGAGAACAAAGTGAATTTACTGGAAGCGGAGGTGAAGAAGCTGAGGGCAAATCAGAAAACGGCGGATGTTTCTTCAGAAGTATTGCAGTTAAAGCGGGAATTTCTGAACCTACAGAAGCAGTTTGAAATTTTTACCTCCTCTTCCCAATCCTCACGCTGATGTGCACCATGGCATGTTATGACCTGCGCACTTCATTCCCATTCGTTTCACAACGCGCTTCCGAAAGTTCAGAATCTCAGCCGTTTCAACCTGCTTCTGTAAATATTTTTCTCGGTGAGCAGGAGTAGTGTGTTTTATACTTTCTCGATAGATGTATGATGGGATCCTCTAAATGCCTTGGTAACAATTTTCCTTCTGTAAAAAGTTCCTTGAATGTGTCTGCAGCGGATGGTGGTGGAAATTCCCTTCTTGAGATGATACTGGATTTTATTATAGAAGAAAATGCTCAATTCATGATTCAGAAAAGATCCCTTTCAATTTGGTAACTTGTAGTTCTTTGCGCTTGATCTCAATTTCAGCCGCTTAAAAATTATCTTTTCTGAATTTGAGCCCCTATAAATTATTGAAATGAGGTTTATCAAGTCTACAATGGCTCTCAAATAATTACCATAGCTATTTGAGGAATTAGAGATTTTAAAACAAAATTTGGACATGTTGCACAAATAACACACTTTAACCCCTTAGTGCTCCAAATGACCAAAAGTGTCCCCACATAGTTTAGAAGTCCAACTCAAAGTGCTACAACTTTTCCATCCAATGTCCAAATTTAATAAAATTTGTTGGGAAATTTGCATTCTTCCTTCTACTTTGTGTGGTAAAGCTTTTAAGATCAATCTAAGATATATTGTTTTTTGGAAGCCATTTTAACCTTTGAACGTTGGGTTGGTAATTGTAGAAATCATCCTTTTTGGCACTATATGACATCATGAGTTCTAAAAATATCAAAAGTGCTCAATAGAGGTTGAACTATGTTAAAAGACCTTCCCTTTTCACATCAAAATTTCAAAGATGAATAATTTGTCCTACAAAAAAGATTCTTTGTCATTCATCAGATGCCAAAAGTCTAGTTTGGCATTTAAAGGTGAAATTCACGAATTCAATTTGAATTTACCAAATTGCATTTTGATGGTTGCAACTTTGGAGACTAGTATCTCCTTCATCCAGTTTTTAATTTCAATAAATAATTGTTGGATTAGATTTCTTTTTAAATGTAGTTATTAAAGTAAAATTTCCATGTCAATCCAAGTTGTTTTAAATGTGTGGAAGCAATTTGAAGCTTAAAGTTTGGACATTTTTGGATTAACAAAATTAATTTTTAAAACAATTTTTTGATTATATTAATCTATAATTTAATTAAGTTGTAATTTAATTTAATTTAATTCTTAATAAATCAAAAATTATTTTGGAATTTTTAGAAAATCAATTTATTCAAGTATATACTTACACTTTAACATGTCCAAAATTTGTTGGAAAAATCTATTTTTGGCAATTTTGAAGTGAATAAAAATTGATAAGAACCATTGCAGCTTTGACTTGAATTTAAAATTTTGAAAAATTGAAAGTTTAAATGATGAAATCATAATGTATATATAGTCCAAATGTAGATTTTTGAATTAGAATGCATCAAAATCATTATTTTGGAATAAATAGAATTAAAGAAACTAAAAAATAGACAAGTGTTAGCTGTCAACCAATACATTTCCAATTACAAGAATCTATCCATAATTCCCGGATAAGTCCAAAATTACTATAATTGATAATTGGTATAATGTTTCTTCACTTTTCCTTCAAAAATTCATAGTAATTTTTAAACTACAAAAGGGTTGGAAAAATTTAAGGACATATAAATTATGAGATGTGATTAATTTTTATAAATAAAATGAAAAAAAAATCATTAGATATACAATAGTGGCAAAATAAAGCATAGAGTATAATATAGGCAAGGTGTAGTCACAGTAGATAGTAGTGAGGATTTTCACTCATTTCAATTTGATTAATCCTTGAGATTAATTTTTACATTAAATTTCTACACACACTCCCACCCCCTTTAGTTGTATTTTTTTCCTGACAACCCTCCTAGCAAATGATATGGGATTATGTGATTTTCATATGTATACCATCTGTATTCGTAATTGTTAAGCACTCTCTAGCCTGTTGCAATAGAAACTAAACCAATTTACAGAGCATAATTGCACCGCTCTCGCTTCTCTGGCACCGCTCTTGCTTGCCAACTACTATTCTTGCTTGCTAGCACTGTGAAAAAAGCAATTTTGGCATGATTTTTATTTTTTGGTAGGTTGCTTGCGTGCTTAATGCAGCGGGAGGCCTTTGGGGGGAGGCCTCCCACTATACAATATCCGTTTTTTGTATGCGTATATTCAGTATCCAATACCATATTCAATATTTGTATTCAACATCTATCAAAACACTAATGGAGAAGCTAGGGGATCCCCCTCAAAATCTTAATGGCCTGATTAGAAAGGAAGCCAACCTGGAGTTCTGGAGAATTTGTTTTCAATTTATACTATAAGAAACCCACGTTTAGATGACGAGCTTTGATTTTTCTTGATGGATTTTATTGGACATCCAATGCAACAAGTCCTTGTTTTAATGTCAACATTGATGTTACATTGGACGTTTTTGTTGACAAAAAACAAGGGTTTGTTGCATTGGACATCTACTAAAATCCATCAAGAAAAATCAAAGCTTGTCATCTAAAACACAAATTTCTTATAGTGTTATGTTTAGATCGGTGGTAGATTAATTTTTGCATTAAATTTCTACACACACTCCCACCCCCTCCATGGTAGGGGAGGTGCTTATTTGTTTTGTTTTGCACTTATCAATGGTAGGGAATTTTCTTGAGGCTAAACCACATGATCCTACAATCACAATAGATAGTATAGTGTGAAGGATATTGAAACTTAATTGTATAGAAATAGGATGTATCCATTTTCTAATGAAAATAAAGTGAAGCAATGAAATAATGATGCTAAGCTTATTATATATATATATATATATATATATATATATATATATATATATATATATATATATATATAAACCTTTGAAGGTCCATGCACATATCCAAAAAGCAGATGTGTTTTGGTCAACCTTGTTTATAACTTTCAAAATAATCAATTCCAGTAAATGATTTAAACCCTAAAATACCAAAACATTTTCTCTCTTGAAAATCATTGAAAACTACTATATTTGCTGTGATCATCTAGGAAACCAAAAAAAACATTTTTTTGAAAATTTAACTGCAGAATCTTGTACTTTACTTGTTTCAAATCATATATTAAAAATTTCATGAAGTTGACTATATAGATTAAAAGATATTAGCATTTGAAGTTGAAAAAATTATTTTTTTGAATATTGGCTTGTAATTTAGATAGTGACTTTGACCACCATTTGTAGAATTGTTTTGCACTACAGACCATAAATTTAAAAAAAAATTGTTGAACACTTGAGTTAAGAGTTGTAAGAAAAAAAAATTCAAAATATCAAAACTTGATTTTCATTCATTGAAAATTTGTTAAGTAGAAGTTTATCTATGATTGAACAAAACACTAATTTGTTAATAGCTCTAAGATGGAATTGAAACTTCATAATCCCAATGGTGACACTCTTTTTACAAACAAACCTTATCCTATCAAAAAATATTGAAAATAATTGAAAATTGAATTGAAAAATGAATTCAATAAGTTGTTTTTTGAAGAGTATGCTTCGATTGCCCAATGAACAAGACTGTCCATGATTTTCTCATTATTAGTCCTAATAGAATGAATCAAAGCTTCAAATATGGACAAAAACATAATCTTTCAAAAAATAATTAAAAATTAAAAAAACTCAGTTTTTTTGGTTCACCTCGGCAAATTGCTTTTAAGACTTAAAATGGCATAACTTTTGCTCCCGTACTCCGATTGATATAAAAATTGTAGTTTTAGAAAGCTAATGTGATTCTCTATTTTTTTTATTAAGTTCAAAAAATCAAGTCAAAATTTGGAGTCACATAAGCCTGCCCAAAATTCCAACGGTACTCTGAGGGGACTTTGGTACTTTAGGGGTTAAATAAAGAGTAATAAAGCTTGACAAGTTTTATTATCGTTTTGTTATAAAATTTATCTCAAAATTTATTTAAAAAATCCAAAAATTAAACCCTACTTGTATGTCAAAAAACACTCAAAATTACCATTTTAGTTGCATTCACCTAGAAAAGCAGAAAAATAATTTTTTTAGAATCTAACTGTAAGATCTTGTACTTTATTTGTCTGATATTATGTGGTAAATTTTTTGTCAAGTTTGATCATACATATTGGAAGATATTAACATTCAAAGTTGAAAAAAGAATGTCTTTTTGAATGCTGGCTTGCAATTTTAGATATCTTTGACCTCCAATTAGTGTGGAAATTTTTGCACTACAGACTTTGAATCAAAAAATATTTATGTTGAAAAATAAGATTGAAAGTCTAGGAAATTTTTTCAAAAAAACACACTTGATTTTTCATTCTTTAAGAAATTCTTCAATAATAATAGGATCAAGATTAAAAGAAAAACTAAATCTTTGATACCTCTAAGATAGGATTGAAACACAATAATTTTAAAAGTGAGATTGTTTTAGCAAGCAAACCTAACCATTTTGAACAACGTATTCTGAAAAATTGCACAAAATGCATTAAAAAATGCATTTTTCATATTGTTTTTTTTATAAAAGTGTTTAGATTGCCAGAAAAACAAGATTTTCCTTAACTTTGTCATTAGCACCAGTCCAAGTAGAATGAATCAAAGCTTCACATATAGAATTTTTTTTTAATTTATTTTGATTCTTTGTGGGTTTTTTTGTGCTACTCGAGTACTCGTTGATTTAGATCTAGGCTTTTTGTGGTATAACTTTTTCTCTTGGGCACCAATAGAAATAAAAATTATATTCCCACAAAATTAGTTTTTCTATCTTATGAGAATGTGTCAAATAATTTCACCAGATATTGAGGTTATAGGAACCTATCCAAAATCCATCTTGTCCCTTGAGGGGATAATAGTCCTTCAGTGGTTAAAAAATTATTGCAATTGCAAGTTATTAATATTTATTAGGATCCAAATTATACAATATTATGTAATTCATTTGTATTTATTTCATTTTAAATGATTTTTTTTTAATATTATAAAATTTTATTTTTCATTTTCACCTTCACTTATTATTATAAAATTAAATTAATCTTATATACATTATATGTTTTTATATGATGTAAATTTATATGATGTAAATTTATATGATGTAAATTTATATGATGTAAATTTATATGATGTAAATTTATATGATGTAAATTTATATGATGTAAATTTATATGATGTAAATTTATATGATGTAAATTTATATGATGTAAATTTATATGATGTAAATTTATTTTTATTCTATATCTTAAGAAAACCACAACAATTTGATTTTTCCATCAAAATTTTTGAAAAAATCAACATCAATATAAAATATGTTCTTTCTTAAATGAATTTTTTTAAAATTTTATATTTAATCATATGCAAATATTAATTCAAGATTCAAACAAAAAATTGAAGTATAACAAGAGCCCGCCCAAATTGTAAAATGCTTACCAATATGACATACTGTAGGTGCTTTAGGATTAATAACAAGAGTTAACTCTATTTTCTTGGTTAACCCCTAAAGGTTTTTGACTATGTTTTCACCAAAAATGCTCCAAAACTGCCAATTTTAATACAAGTACCAAACTTTAGAAAAAAATATTTTTGGACACATATAACCAACCGTAAGATCTTGTAGTGTAGTGGTTTGAAAATATGTAAGAAAAAATTTGGAATTTTCTACCATGGAGATTGCAAGATATCAGTGTTTGAATTGAGAAAAATCCTTTTTTGGTCCTTGTGAAAAAACGGGCAGCTGCACTTCACAAGGTCACATTTGCATGAAAAAATGTCCAAAATGGTGGTTACTCTTTGAATTAATTTTTGAAGTCAAGTTGGCTATATGCTTGAAAAGTTTTAGATCGTTTGGAATTGTGCAACATATAGGAAAAAAATAGTAAGTAGAAAGAAGATGATTCAAAATACAAAATTGTTAAGAATTTAATTATAGAATTTAAAAATGCCAATACCAATGGTAACAATGTTGTAATAACCTATCTGCACCCAATATTTTTATTTTTTTTCAAAAATATTGAAAATTGAGTTAAATAAAGGACTTCAAAGTTTATTTTGGGATAGAGAATCTTTAACTGCCCGCACACTAGAACACTTCATAATTTTCATCTCATAAATTAAAATGGAATGATTAAAAGCTTTCCATATATATATAAAGAATCAATTTCAAATTTTTATTTTTTGAAAAAGTGATTTTTTAAGAATTCTTTTAGCTGCCTGCCGAGCATTGAAAATCATACATCATACAACAATGTTTTAACCATGCAGTCAAAAGTTATGAAAATTGTTGGGCCTTAAAGGTACTTCTTGGGGAAATGTTGTGTGAAAATTTCAAAGAAAAAAATTAAAAACTCCGCTTGTAGTGAGCTGCCCAAAAATGCTATGTTCTCAAAAAAGTATATTCAATGCTTTAGGAGTTAAGAAATTTGGTAGTTTTATTTTCTCAATGTAGATATTTGCTTATTAAAAAATTCATCATAGACATTATCATTCATACTTCACATTTTAATAATAGCCTAACTCCAAGTAGATACAATAATATATCACAAACCGACTAAATTAGACCACATGAAAAAAACTAAAATAAAAAAACTACTTGCATTCTATATATACATCACAAATCATACATCCTTATGAACAAACATGCATAAAATACGTACCCCCATATTAATACTACAAAAGTCAAAGCCCACTCTAATATCAAAGGTAACAAAATAGCATATGCATTAGTACTAGCACAAAATGTTAAAGAACACAATTTACCTTTTGAAGACTAAAAATACGGCTCCTCAACACTATTTTATCTTCAATACTATTTTATCTTCACAAAGACTAGTGTGCCTTGTGCTGTTGCTACAGCCAAAATCATAGTAAAAATAATTTTCAAATTTTCTAATACATAATAAAAACTTTGAAATTCAACATCTTTCACACTATCATTCCAAACGCCACAAAAGCTCATCCACCCCTCTTTGCCAAGAGCTTTCCAATGGTACCAAGAACGTGACCAAAATCAATATAAAAGTAATTTTCTAATTTTTTGATCCATAAATACTTTGAAATTCAATAATTTCAACATCATAGCTCCAAATGCCACGAAACAAAGCCCATGCACTCCTCTTTGCCAAGGGCTTTCCATCAATACCAAACACATGACTGAGGGATGTAGAATCCGGGAGATTTCAACGTAACAAATAAAACAAACAAACAAAACAAAACAAAACAAAACAAAACAAAATAGCCAAATTTAAGGTATAAATAACTGATTTTTACCTAAATACACACCTCATAAGAAGAGTAGTTAGATTCTTCCAATCTTATTTAAAACCTAAAGGACCACGGAGCCCTTTTGGGGCTTTTTGAGAATTTGGGAAGGCTAAATTGACTTCAAAATTTGAAATTTTTGCATGAATTTCTAAGAATGAATGCTACTCATCATAATCTATGTGTGAAGCTTTATTTCATGCCATTTTGATGATATTGCAAAAGTTAGAAGATTCAAAACAATTTGAGTTCAATATCAAACCGAGTAGCAAAAAACATATTTTAAGTTTGAAATTTTTTTCAAGCTTTACATTTTGTTTATATGGGACACAAAATAAATAGTCCAGATTTCCAAAATTGACTAGAGAAGAATCTAGATTTCTAAAATTGTGAAGATATATTATAAAATGCAACTAAAAAGAATAATTTAATGATGATTTTCAAACAGTACTTGTAAAACATGATATATAGATCATATCTATATAGTTAAATTATTAAGTACAGAAACCAATATTTTTCAGTAAAATTTAAAGCCAAAATTGAAAATTCTCTTAAAATTGATTGAATATTTGTGATTTTCTCAAGAAATTTTTTTCCTTGAAGTTCAAAATGTTAAGTTCTAATAATAATGATTTTTGACATTTTTTAAATTCTTTTCTTAGTCAAGTTGTTTTTGAAGTGTCATTTTTTAACTAAAAAGGTTATTTTTTGAGGCCAAACCTTCTAATGTTTTTTGAATAATAGAATATTTGCAAAGCAAAGTCTTCAGAATCTACACCACACAAATGTTAAAGAACTAACACATGACTTCTTTAAAAAAAACGATGTAAGAATAAATGGATTTTTGTATGTTTAGGATATATTTGCATTCATTTGCTATTCAAAATTTGAACGCTTATTCCTCTAGGGTTAATTTACCCCAATCCAAAAAACATTGGAGTTTTTCTTCTTCTCCTCCTTTATTCTAAAAAATAGGACTTTATGCATGTCTTTTCTAGTCTAGTATATTTTCACACCAAGGACAAATATTTTTAATCATGTGAATTTTAATCATAATTATGTAGATCTAGTGGTTACTACAAAGGGAACATTCATACTACTCTATATAAAGGCCAACTTGACATAAATTAAGTTGTGTATGTAAAAAAAAGGTGCCATGGCATTTGGTGACGTTCACGTAGTATGAATGTTGATCGCATTAGTTTTAAAATTTTTCTAGTGCTTTAATCTTTCAATCCATTTTGTCAAAGTTTTTGTAATCTTTTCTTCACATTTCTTCTTTTTCACAATTTTGACAATATTCATACAAAATATAGCCATTCCTTTAGGAGTTAAAGTCACTTTTGGAATTATCCTTATTAAAGCATTTACACATAATAAGTTATCACACTATATATAATTTCTCATTTATATATTTAAATCATCCTTCAATGTCTATTTTTACCTGTCATAATAAATGTATCTATCATAAATAGTGAATTGACCAATCATAAAAATCTAATATAGGATAGAGTTAACTAAAGTTAGATTTGGTAAACTTGGATTCTAATGCGTATCATAATGGCAAATGTTCAAGATAAAAAAAGGTTGTATTTTCAAAAAAAGAGTCTAAAACGGGGTCTAGAATCACTTTAAGAGATTTTTAGAATAAAATGAAAACTAATATTCTTTTACATTAATGGAAAAATAAAAGGATATAGAGGAATATAAGAACTTCAAGACAAGAAGAAAAGGACTTTATTTTATCTTTGTCTATTGATTATTAGATTTGTGTCTCAAGCACATTCATCAAAGTAAATTTAGGTAGAACAAGAACCTTAAAAGTAACCTCATGGCTGGGTAGTTTATGCCAAATAATATTTAGAACAACCATGGGAATATATTAGAATAGATGGAAATTGATTAAGGTTCGAGGGGCTTGGAGGGCCATTTCAGGCCCGTTCCCTGATCTGCCTAGATTCAATGAGCGCTGGTATGGGTATGTTAGAATTTTTTTTTTCCCCAAAAAAAAATAAAAAATAAAAAATTCTTACAAAAATATCATTTTAAGCAATTTTTTTTTTTTTTTTTTTTTTCAAAAAATGATGTGGTAGTTGCTGTGCCATGTTAGCTAGCTGTTGCTGCGTTCCCGCAGTTTGGAAATGCAACAGACAATAGGGGAACTCGGAGTCCTTCAAGACCCCCGAATCTCATCTAATGTTTTGACTGGAACTTGTACATACATTGGTAGAATTGAGAACAAAAAAATCTTTCATTCATACAATTGTAAGTAATATTCATGTTTGGAATTTCAATTTGAATTTATTTTTTGTAACAAATAAAAGGGCATCATTTATCTTGTAGTGAATGTGTAAAATTGATTGTGCAAGATATTCAGCCCTTTCTTAGTGTAGCTTATTTAAGGTATTTGTTTGGTTGACAACATCACATAGAAGAAGCTTATGCAAAAAGCTTTCTCCACGTTGGTTATTTTTATTGGACCAATGCAAGTTTTCTCAAAGAGTTGGATCATTCCACAAATGAGCATACTAATTCTTTGCTTGCTTCTTTTTTTCCCCTCATTAGCGGAAAATGGAGGGCCCTGGAGGGCTGCCAGTTCCCCTGCATTTTAAAATTGCGGCAATGGAGCTGTAGCAGCTAGATGATGTTGTCGAGTGTAGACCACAAGACGACAGGAAGTTGAAGAAGTATATTATATTAATAGGTAAATGAATACAAGTACAAAGCCTTCTTATGAAGGACAAAGATATCGTTTGATATTACAGAATGGTGTGACTCTATATAACGTAGCTGTTGAATCTAAGGTAACTAATTGACTAACACGCCCCCTTCAGCTGCATAGCTTAAAATAATGAAATTGCGAACTTGAGTTCTAACGTATAAACTTTGAGAACATGTTCAGCTTTGTAAGCACCCTCTCCCTTGAGAGCTGACTGAAGCTTCTAAGAAAGAAGTAATATTCAACTAGTCGCCCCCTTGCTTTAGATAAAAAAAAGCGGTAGCAGCATGTTCTTGAATGCATGCATGATGCTTAATTTTGGGAAGAGACTTTGTTAAAATGTCAGCCCACATGGTGGAGGTGGAGATATATTGAAGTTTTAAAATCTTAGCCTGGACTTTCTCACGGTGGAAATGGAATCGCAGGTCAATATGTTTAGATCAATCATGGAACCTTGGATTCTCGCTTAAGGTGATGCAAGACTAGTTGTCACAAAAAGTGTGCCTGGCAAAATGAGAGAGTAACCAAGTTCTTAGAGAAGAGCTTGAAGCTAGAGAAGTTCTTTTGTAGCAGTAGCTGCGGCAATATATTCTGCTTCCGTTGATGACAAAGCTATGATAGTTTGCTTTCAGCTCTACTCAAAGAGAAGACAAGACGAATCAAACTGAAAAATATAACCCAAAGTAGACCAGCGGGTATCGAGATCACCTGTCCTATTAGCGTCGCTCCAATCACTTAGTTGGTGGAAAGAAGTGGAAGTTGAAATAGAACTAGAATAGATGAGTCCTTGCATTGAAGTTCCATGCAGATACCAAAATATGTGTTTGACACCAAGCCAATGGGCTAGAGTGGGGTCTTGCATAAATTGGGCCAAATGATTGACTGAAAATGCCAAATCCCAACGAGTAAATGTATCAAGATACTGTAGACTTTTGATAGCCTGTTTATACGGAATCTTGTTTATGAGAAGCTGTTCCTGAGAGGTAAGATTGTCAAGATGGTGGTGTGAGTATCAAATACCAGCTTCGAGAGGCGTGGCAACAAAGTGGGAAGTCGCCATATGAAATTTAGTTAAAAGATCACTGATATATTTTTCTTATGATAATAGTAAGGTCTTATATAAGCGATCTCGTTGAATTTGTATACCAAGGCTATATCCAATTTCATTGTTATCCTTCATGGAAAAACGTTGAGTAAATATCGCTTTTGTAGTTGTCAAAAATTGAAATTTATTAGAGATGATAACTAGATCATCAATATACAGATCCAAGAGTAGAATAGAAGTATGGAAACGTTTGGATCCGAGGCACATTTAAAGAAGTCCTGACTCAATAAGATGTATCAAAAGTTTTGTACCAAACACAAGGTGCCTGCTTCAAACCATAGAGAGATTTGAGCAATCGGCATATTTGATGTGCACTGCCAGGTTTAACATAGCTCTCAGGATGCATAATATAAATTTCTTCATGTAAGATTCCATTTAAAAAGGCTGTGATCACATCCATTTGGTGGATGTGGTAGTCGTATATAGTAGTCAGGGCTAAAAGAAGTTGAAGTGACGTCATCCAAATAACAAGAGAAAAAGTTTCAGTAAAATCAATGCCTTCTTGCTGAGAGAAGCCACGAGCTACAAACCTTGCCTTAAAATGCAATAAAGAGCTGTCAGAGTTATATTTTCTACGATAGATCCATTTGGTGCTAATGATAGATCTATTTGGTGGTGGATCAACAGGATCCCAAGTTTGATTGGTAATAAGAGAATTGTATTTGTTGTCCATAGCATATTTCCAGTCTTTAGATTGCTTGCTTGAAAGGGCTTCAGTGACCGTCAAAGGTTCAGCTAGTTCAGCTAAGAAGCCAAAACTATACAAGTTTGTATCATAAAACCTTGGAGTATGTCTTTGTCCTTTATTGAAAAGTGCGGAAGTCTTAACTGGAGGAAGAGAACTGGATTGGGATTGGCGCTGATGAGAACGTTGATGGGCTAAAAGTGAAGACTGCAAGGTTATCGGTCAATCTTTGGAAGTAGGTTGAGGTAGGGAATCTAGAAAGTGTGGGACCCCCTTTAAATTTAGGTTGATCAATTTAGGATCTGGGTTCAATAACTTGGGTACTATTGTAATAGTTGTACCAGGGTTATTTTCTGACGGTGGACTGGTGGGTGAATCAAGTGAATTAGGGATGGAATAAAATCCACCAGGATTGGCAGTAGGTGAAATAAGTTGTCCAGGTGAAGAAGAATCGCCAGCAAGCAACAAGGAATCTTCAGAAAAAGTAACATCGCAATTTGTAAAAGCAAGTTTGGTGTCTGGGTTATACAGGCGATAGTCTTTGGTACCAGTAATTGATGAATAACCAATAAAAATACATTTCAAAGCTTTGGAGTCTAATTTCTTGCGGTGCTCTTTCATAATGTGAGAGTAGGCTGGACAACCAAAAATTTGCAGATCAGTAAGATCATGTTGTAGCCCTGTCCAAAGTTCATAGGGAGTTGTATTAGATAAAGAGGTAGTATAAGAACAATTTTGCAGATAGCAGGCAATGGTCACGGCTTCTGTCTAGAAATTTTTGCTTAGTTGAGCAACGTGAAGCTTACATTGTGCAGCTTCAACTAAGGTATGGCTCTTTCATTCAGAAACTCCATTTTGAGCAGGATGATATGGATTGGTAAGGAGATGTTGAATCCCATGGTCTTGGCAAAATATTGTAAATTTATTGGATGTAAATTTGCCACCGTTATCCGAGCAGAGAATAAGTATCTTGTATTTGTCAAGCTGATTTTCTACTAATTTTTTTATAAGTTTGGAAGTAAGACAAAGTAGAGGATTTCTTATTTAAGAAATATACATGAGTAAACCGTGAGTAATCATCAATGAATAAGAGAAAATAAAGAGCACCACCTAGCAATGGTGTGCTCATAGGGCCACACAAGTACGTGTGGATCAAAGCCAATGGGACAATGGCTCTTGTAGGAAGAGTTGTTGGGTAAGAACTTTGAGTCTGTTTACCAAACACACAACCTTCACAGAGAGAGATAGTGGTTTTTAATATAGGAAGTCCATTAACCATGTTATGGCTTTGCATAAGATTAATGGAATGTAGATTAAGATGGCCTAATCGGTAGTGGCATTTAAGTGTTTTTGAGTCAAATTTAGACAAAGATAGAGATATATAATTAGTTTCTAAAGGTGGAATACCAATGTCAAATGAAAATAAACTGCCTTCTTTTGGAATTCGATATACCATTTGCTTAGTTGAATCTGGTGACTTGGTCTTGATAAGACATTGAGTTTGAGTAAATGAGATAATTGTGTTTCCTATAGTTGTAATTTGATTGACGAAAAGTAAATTCTTGGCAAGACCAAGGACATATAAAACATCAGGAATTAATAGACTTTGCCCAATCAGGACTTTTAATAGTATAGAACCATAGCCAGGAGTACTATGTGAGCGATTGTCACCTAGAAGTACAATTTGTGGAGTTTCAAGGATTTGATAATCTCGAAAGAGTTTTTTTTGAGGAGACATATGCTGACTAGCACCCAAATCTAGATACCATGGTGAGGAAAATCCTGGGTGAAATCCTGAGTTATCACACATGGCAGAAATGAAGGAAGCTGGAGTGTCAGCAGAAAGATCATTATTAGCTTAAATGAGCCCATTCTTAGCTTGATCACGTTTTTTCTTGCGACAATTAGGGGCTTTATGCCTTGGAATCTCACAATAATGACAAATAATAGTCATTTGAGCAGATGAGTTTGTGGTTTGGTACGTGGGTTTTTGTCTTGGCCAACTCTTTCCACTGTTCTCAGCCTATATGTAGAAGCTTGGTTTATTATTTCTAGGAAATTGTCCAAATGAGAAGGATTTATTTGGAGATGGCTTAATGAACTTTCCTTTGAAATAAAAGGCTCTAGATTTGGATATCTCAGATTTAGAAAGATTGATGGAATTTTGTTGGAGGATATTAGACAATAAAGTTGGAAGTCCAAGATTGGCAATACCATCCTACGTGGTTATAAAGGCGCTCCAAGAATCTGGCAAAGCACCAAGCAACAAATTGACTTGCTGATCATCTGTAAAAGTACATCCGATGATTTCAGCTTTGTGAAA
Source organism: Neckera pumila (assembly GCA_963969595.1). NCBI lineage: Eukaryota > Viridiplantae > Streptophyta > Bryopsida > Hypnales > Neckeraceae > Neckera > Neckera pumila. The sequence goes on along the minus strand of OZ018408.1, from coordinate 47,281,430 downwards.
AAGCAATTGCGACGTCTTCAAGAAGGACATGGTATCATCCGAATCAGATGTAGTCAAGCGGCAGAGTTGCTTATGCAAATTTATTTGCAACACTTTGTTAGACTTTTTATAAATTTGTTTTAAACAATGCCAAACCTACTTAGGAGTTGTGAGAGAGCATAAAGAAGTAGCTGCTTATTATTGCATTGGAGCAAAAGCTTCAATCAAGCTTTGGCATCTCGTAGTGTCTAGATTGTTAAGCCTGCTATATCAGTTGCAACAGGAGCTGCATCATTGCCATCCACGACGCCCCATATTTTAGAGCGGATTAGTAATAATTTAAGTTTCATACTCCAAGACGCATAATTATCTGTGCTGAGAGGTGGAATCAAGTAGGCTCGGTTTGCTGAGCTTATTCCAACGTTGTCCATTTTGCTATTGCTTAAAGCTCTTGAAAAATAAATGAAGGTTCTACAAAAGAATTTGCTTCAAGACAATATTGTGAACTAAGTTCGTCAAACTATCCAGATTCATTCATCAAGCTCGCAGGGGCATGTGTAATTCCGTATGGGTCATAAGTAAATTCAAATTGTTGCTGTTCTAATCCATATGGAGCTTCTGGTTCTTGGAATGTGGGTTCCACAGGAATTTGGAAGAATCCACCTTGAAGGCGAGTTTGCTGCACCTCTACTTCATATTTTTTTGGAGGTGTTGGTTGAACTATGTCTATTGCGAGATTAATTGATGATTTGGAACTGATTTTCTACTTCAGCTCTTTTGTCATCATTAATAAATAGATTGATAACATCTGCATCTGAGCACTCAACACTCGAGGTTACAGGAAAACACATGATGCTTACTGATGAGCATCTATGATCTGCTCTGATACCATGTTGAGTGTAGATGCAAGATGACAGGAAGTTGAAGAAGTATATTATATTAATAAATAAATGAATACAAGTACAAAGCCTGTACTTGGAACGCTCTAAGTACAAAGCCTTCTTATGAAGGACAGAGATACTGTTTAATATTACAGAACGGTGTAACTCTATGTAACGTAGCTATTGAGTCTAAGGTAACTGATTGACTGACAGATGTAGCACAGCAATTGCTACGTCATTTATGAAGAAAATAAATTGCTTACAATAATATTTGAAAAAAAAATTTTAACAAATATTTTCTGACAACCTCTACTGTTGTTCACGAAAATTGAGCCAGATTAGAGAACAAGCTTGAAACAGCCTTCCAAGGCCTTTGAATCCCCTCTAATGGCTTCTTCAAGGGCCTCTTTTGTCAGAGAGAGAACTTTTACAATTGTCCCCAAAGACAACAATCTGGCATATAATAGTATATGGAGGATAAAAGAGAGGCAAAAAAAAAATTCAATTATAGGCATTAGATGACATTTGAGGCTTCTAAGAGACTACAAGTTATCCTACGTTCTTGCAGTGTTTCCAGATTACAGGAACATAGGATAATTGCAAGGTCACAGGATAACTGCTGGCTAATGTGGTCGAGACTGTGTGACGTCATTTTTTGAAAAAAAAAAAAAAAAATTCTGACAACCCGTACCGGTTGTTCGCAGAATCAGGCCAAATTTGGAAACATGCCTAAAACAACCCTCTAATGCCCTCCAATGTCATCTAATGCATCCTTATTATTTAGCCACATATAGCAAATTCACAAACCTGGGGGTAATTTTCTTAAGGACAAGCTTGTTGCCAGTCAACAAACAACAATTTGCATCTGCCCACTCTGTAACTCTAAAGCACCCGCTTGTTCCTCCTAAATCACTTGGAACACTCCCGCCCTCTTCTTTTAAAAGAAAGATTTATATCTGAACTTTTTGCATTCCTTTTTAGTTTAGTTTGCATATATCATAAATGGTAGATCTTCTCATTTAGAAATTGAAGGAGTTCTTTACTACGGCCATCACCCACCACATGTTTCTATTACCAGTTTTGCAACATAGCCTTTTCATGTCTCCATAATGATGGATTAGATACAATAATTGTTTTTGATGAGGTATTAGAGCAACTATTTTGGAGATTGCACATGGAGTATCACAAGAAAAGACCTGGTCAATTTAGGCAAGAGGATTATAGTGGTAGAGGTGCTAGGCTAATTGATGATAGTAGAGTGCTAAATATGATAGTAGTAGAACTTGGCCTAATGATGGCTTAGGTGGTGTTGGAGCTAGCCTAAGGGATGTTGGAGCTAGCCTAGGGGATATTAGAGCCAACAGTGGTGGGTTAGGGTGTACAAAGTTGGAAATGCTCCTTGGGGCTGAGTAGAGAATCAACGCATAGGCATTGATATCCTTCTAGTGATAGTAGATATTTTTTGAGATGAAGAAATGGAATTGCAAGAGCTTGCTAATGTGAAAGATGCTCCTTGGGGCCAAGTTGGGAACCAATGTGTAGGCATTGATATCCCTGTAGTGATAGAAGATTTAATTGAGGAGTTTCAAAAGGTTGGAAATGTTGCAAATGTTGATAGAGGATATCTTTTAAGATGAAGTTATGGATTTAATTGAGGAGTTTCAAGAGGTTGACAATGTTGCAAATGTTGATAAGCCTGGATCTCCTTCTTCAAAAGGCATCACAACTTGCAAGAATATTTCTTCAAATAGGTTTAATTTTGGTTGATATCTAGTCACATACACATTTGTGTTTATTTCTTTGTTCGCATGTTTTATTTACCTCAATTTCATCAAATAAGTCAGACAAAAAGGTTACTTTTAAAGACTCAAGAATTGCTTGGGATAAATGAGAAGGTAGCTTAAACAAAGCCAATAGCTTGAGACCCTCTGTTTGTCATCCCAAATAAACATGATAAAGTGCTTAGGGATTAGTTAATACTCCAACTCAACAGTCAATCTAAAACTGTGTAAAGATCTATATTAAACATCACCTGTTTCAATAATTTTTTGGATATCTCTTCTATTAAATGCCATTGAGATTGTATCACAACTTCATCCATGCAATTTTTTTCATTCATTTGTTCTTGCTAAACCCTAATGAAATCTCAACATTCTTGTAACCTCCAACAACAACAAACAACAACAACAACTAATAGTTTTATTTCTATTTTTTTCACTCAAGTGTGCTCCTGAAACTACGTAGTCTTATCGTCGTCGTGGCTCAGGACACTCATTTCGAAGTGACAACTTGCCGACGACACGGGAGCTTCTAGAGCTGGGAATTTCTTAGGGCGTCGCTATTCCCCCGTACCTGACACTATTCCTTCATGGCGCCGGCGAACCTCCTGTCGCACGTCACTACGCCTCGTGAGTCTTGTCGTCTCCGTGACTTCGTGACTTCTTTCCCTTTGCTTCAAATAATCTTTTCGGCGAGCTCAGGGGCTTCTTGTTGCACACGCGGGAGGCTGTTCTTGTCGGCGTTTCAAAAAAAATTTGGAATCGTTTCCTCAGGCTCTGAATTAGGTTTGACTGCTTTGCTTTGTGCTGTGGAGGTTCATGTGTTGGCTCGTATTTTTGGCACCGGGACACAGGTTTATGTTGAATCGGAGGAAGGAGTGCTGAAGGGAAGGGAAGGTCAGCATTGGAAGTCCGTCAGTTCTTGATACCGGTATGGCGCTCTTTCCGGGTTACGTACGTGCGCTTAAGATTAAGATTAAGAAATGACGGATTGATTGTGTAGCTTCGTGAATTTGGAAAGCGATTCAAATTGTTTGAGATCGCGTGAGGTCGGGGGATGAGTCTTTCACCTCCGATCGTCTTTTTCCCTACTTTTGAGGCGGAAAGAACTTGGTGTTTTTTCCAAACGAAAGTGAATAGCATCGTGTAGGATTTTCTTGGTTTTGGATTTTTCTGTTGTTGTTGCGATATGCTTTCCTCTTTCTTTGACGAGACCTATCACGGACTGCATTTTTCTCGGAGGTGATTTTGAATTTTAGTTGGTTGTTTCAATCTGCATTTCTTGTTCTGTCGGTGATCTTTGGATCATGGGAGTGTAGGTTTCTCGAAGAATCATGAATTTTAGGCTATTTTGGTCCATTGTTTTGAATTGTGAGATTTTTTTTCTGGATCGGTCTTTCGTTGTAGTGGAAAGTGTAGTGAGTGAGGTCAGGTTCTTGATTCGTTGCAGGAGGAGCTTCACTGTCTTTCTGTTTTTCTTTTTTCGGTTCTTCGTGCCTCTCTCAATTTCTAAGTGTGCGTTTAATTCTCTTCCGTATTTGCAGAGTTTCGTCGACCTTCACGTCTCTTCGAGCGTGTGTGGTGTTGTGGAACTGGACTTCCAATTTAGTTGCTGTGGATTCTTTATTTACTTCACTTGTACTGGCAACGCTGTAGTTTATTGGACACTGGAATTGCTACACCAGAGACATTTCGTGGATGCTTTTTGTTCTTCTGGGTTGGAGATTCTGAAGTTTGCGGGCTGTTTCATTGGAACTCTTGCTGCCCTGGGTCGGGAGTTGAGATATTTGAGATATATTTCCCTGGTTGGGATTTCCAAGGCAGCACCGACGTGCTGTTGAGGTTAAAAATCGATGTCTGTGGCTTGATTACAATGCTCTGTTGGTTTACGTGGAGCGTTGACGATCAATCTCCTTTAATGTTCGGGGTCAACGCACCGTAAGTAATAATGGAGGGGGATAATTCTTGACGTTCGGCATACTTAGGACATAAGTCCTTTTACTTCTGGACCCGGCAGCGATGGCCGACGAAGCAGGCGGCAACGACATTGCTCCAAGAGATGGTGGTGTCAGGACAGAGAGGGCAGTGAGCGCCATGTTGGATGTTGGTCTTGACCGTGTTTTGATCATCAAAACTCTGAAAAAACTCTACAAGGTAAGAGCTACTAGCATTAGCTGTGTATGTTAATAGCAAGAACCCTCTCAGCATTGTGCTTCGAAATACTTCTTATTTGAATGTTACATCTCGGAATCAGCGCTGAATATTGATCACTCCTTGAAGAGATATTTGAATGCGGTAGATGAGTCTATTCGTGTTTGAGACTAATGGCGACCTGATTTTTGTTAGGTGTTCGAATCCGAGGACATGTGGGATCATGTCGAGATGGACGGTTATCGAATGCTAGCGGACGAAGCATGCAATCTTCAAGCGAGGCTTGTGAGTATTGTGGAGCTGGTCCTTCTTTTTCCATTTGTTGTTAGATGCCTGTTTCTAGTAGCTTACGGTCATAACTTTGTATTCTCTCCTTTGGTGCTACTTGTTCATGCTTGCATTCGGCTGGCATTGTTAGCGAGTGGAATTTTTCTAAAGCATTTTCTACAAGCTAAGCTTCTCTCTTTGGAATCCTGTGAGATAGGAGGCAAAGCGAACACGCGCAGCGCCTGATAACGGCATTCCAGATAGGCCCAAGAAAATTGAAGAAAACTTCCAGTCCTCTCCTCCGAGGGTGGCGAGGGCAAACGGTTACGACGAGAGGAGCGCAACTGCCTTGAAGGTGATGGCAACCGAGAACGTCAAACAAGAAGAAGATATTGCCAGAAAGCAGATGCAAAGAGATGGGAAATTGAAGCAAGCGACATCAGTACAGAAGAATCCCACTTTATTACACTCAAGAGGGGGACTCACTCCTCGAACTGATGGCCGTGGAGTGAAGCTGATCGATCATTCGGAGGCCAGTGGAGCAAGAAGAAGACCAGATGATAACACTGTCCACAAGAAACTGAAGCAACCCAAAGAGGAAATCGAGTCCCAGACTGCTCCTACTACGTCAAGGAGAGAGATTTCTAGTTCCCAAGGTTTCAAGAAGTTGAAGAGGCTACGCCAGGAGGAAGAATGCAAGGATGAACTCAAGGAGTTAACCGGAGAGGCAGGCGAATTGGCGCAACATCATAGAGGGTTCTATGATGTTGATCATGATTTGCAAGGACAGTTTAGGCACGATGTCAAGGATTTATCTCGAGGATTTGAATCGATTCCCATCCCCATTGTAAACCAATCTAATTCTAAGGCTCTCCCTTCCTCTTTCTTCTACATTGAAAGGAGCAGACCGTATGAAAAAGCCTTTATCAACCTTGCTATATCGCGGATAGGGGACGCCGATTGCTGTCCCAGCTGCTATAAGGACTGTTTACCTGCGCCCTACCGCTGCGCTTGTGTACGAGAAACAGGAGGAGAATTTGGATACACCACTGATGGCTGCTTACAGAAGCGTTACATTGAAAAGGTACTAAGCCCATGTGGAGGTCAGAGCCACCTTCAATAACACACTTTTCAGAAAAAAAGAGCACTACTTAAAAGATGACAATTTGATAGCAAAAAGTGAGCTCTGAAGTCGAATACATGTTGCAATAATGGACATAGATGCAAACTATGCAATATAGAGTGTCCAGAAAAATCTCGTAAAATCTTAGCCAATTTGTTGATATTCTGTATGACCACATAAGACGAAAACTTATTCTCTTGTAACTCGTGCAGTTTCTGAAGATCAAGAACGGTTCCATCACCGAGAAGATGCACCATTGTGAATCGGGCTTCCATTGCCCTATCGAGCGGCACAAGAACGAAGAGGACCCAGCAGACTGTAAAGGGCATCTCGTACGAGACTTCGTGAAGGAATGTTCGTCCAAGTGTGGATGTAGCAAGCAATGTGGCAATCGAGTGGTCCAACGTGGCATTACTCGTAGGCTGGAGGTATCAAAACATATTCCTTGCACCTTGATGTTTTCCCGTGGGATTTGTGCCATTGAAAGGCTCTAATTTGCATGTCACCCTACACCGGTAGGAGGGTGTCTTTGGGGTTCATGCAGATCAAAGTGATGTTTTATTACCGTGGAGAACATAAATGATGCTAGTAGAGATTTTCTTTTTAAGTCCAACTCTAGTTTTCATGTTGTGTATTCTTTTGACCTCCAATTTGACCTCCTATGTAAGGAAGTATATTTAAAAAGCAATGAGGTATATGTCACAATTCTAATAAAATTGAACCCATGTTTATCCAAAAAAATTATCAGTTGAATGTACTTTTGAATTTGCAAGGATGCAACTAATCTAATGGCATATATTTCACTTTGTTTTTTTTTGTTTAATTTTTAGCATCTGATAACTGCGAAGTCCCTGAAACTCTGGAGTTTTGGCTTTTGTGGGTCACTTTCATTCAGTAACTATTCCTTATCATTAAGTGCCCAAATATCCAAATGTATATTTATGGAAGTTGAAACAAATCATGTAGTTAGCTTCAAAGAAGGCTTAAAAAATGTACCAATAGAACGAAGAAATCATTCTTGGCATTTTTGAATTATAGAAATATGTTTTAAGAGTTACTATAATTGACTATCAACTTTCAAAGCGGATTTCTCATATTTAGTTTGGGCACTTACGGTTGAACCCTAAAGAATGTACTTTTGAAGCTGCACAGCTTTGACTAATCTGATGACAAAAAATTTTGATCTATATCATTGAGGCATAGATATTTTTGATTTACTAGTACTCTTTATTGTGGTTTATAAGTGGTATTGCTATTTCTAGTTGAAGAATTTTGGGTTCTAGGGTTATTGATGGGTGCCATTACTTTCTGATCTTAATATTGTTAAGTTGAACTTTTTATAATATTTCATTTTCAGAAGAAAATTCGTTTTGATCTTATTTTGTCAGGTTCATAATTTTGGAATGAATCGGATGTGTTCAGGTGTTCATGACGCCTGAAGGCAAAGGATGGGGGATCAAGTCCTTGGAGGATCTTCCAGCTGGTGCTTTTGTTTTTGAGTATGTGGGCGAAATTCTCACGAACAGTGAAATGTGGGAGCGGAACAATGATGTACAAAAGAACGGAGAGGGACATCACACTTATCCTATCGTTTTGGATGCTGATTGGGGCTCCGAAGCCAATTTGAAGGATGAGGAAGCCCTTGGCTTGGATGCCACCTACTTCGGCAATGTTGCAAGATTTTTAAACCATAGGTAGGTTGCTTCTAAGTTCATTTCTGTTTCCTGTAGTATTCAATGAGTGTTAAAGTTATCCTGGACATCGTAGTATTATGAACCCAGAGATTTTCTCCCATGGATTCATCCCTCCTGTCGTATCAACACGGAGCACTCCACCCCACCCCACTTTGCCCTCTATTTTTCGCAGTATAATTGGCTGTATCGATTGCTCATCAAGTATACTTTGCAGGTGTCAAGATGCAAATCTTATGGACATGCCAGTCGAAATTGAGAGCCCGGACCGTCATTATTATCATGTGGCTTTTTTCACTAATCGTCCAGTGAAATCTAAAGAGGAGCTCACGTGGGATTATGGCATCGATTTTGAAGACCAAGAGCACCCCATTCCAGCATTCAACTGTCTATGTGGCAGTGATTACTGCAGGGGAAAGAAGGTGCTATCGGACAAATTTTCGAGTTAATGGATACAGGAGAATCTTAGCCTTCATTATTTGACACGAAACCTTCATCAAAGTTTTGAGCCGTTTTTCACCTGGAGTTGGAGCACCATTTTCCGAGGTTGGGTTGAACTGGGAATTAACCTACAAACACTCAGAATGGGCAAGCGTGTGTAAAGAATTCTAGCTTCTTGTGGGGAAAATCAATTTTGGGCTCAATAAGCATAACCAAAGAGTGGGTGCCCGATCTCCAATTTTAAAGAAACTCGGCCAGAGTGATTCTTTTTTCATTTTGAAGAAGTAGCCAGCTATTTCTTCATTACTCAGGTGATAGTTGGGTGATACCTGGTGATATTATCTACATGAAACCTAGATGATACCTAGGTGAATTTTGGCTATCGGTTGTGAAATTCAGTGGGAATCTGGCTATTTAAAAAAAAAAAAATCCTTTACAAAAAATAGCCTTTGTGATTTTTTGTGTATATGTCCTGTCTTTTGGATGTTGTTTTTATCTGAAAGGTTTTATGATATTGTGTTTGGTAAATCAAGTGTAATGAAATTTCAAAATGCTCATATTTGTCATTTTCTTTAAGGTGGGTACACCCAAAACCGCCACAAATTGGTATTGTGCCTACTTATTGTTACTAGGCTGGTCAAATTTTCATATTGTCTTGTTGGCAAGTGAAAGGAGGTTCCAACGCACCAAAGAACTAGCATTTGGATATTGTATCAAAAGTTATTAAGATATAAAGTTTGGTCCTAAAAGCCAACTTGTCGCCGCCATCACACAAGCAATTTGGGTATCTTTCCACCATGATCATCAAGTTCCAACTTTTTCTGACACAAGTATGTTGAGCAATACTCACAATAAGGGTTCCATCATGTAGAAAGAAACACGCCTAATAAACACAACATGTTGCTGCCATCAACCACACCATTTGGTTTGATACCTTTCTACCATCATCAGATTCCAACATTTTTAGCAATAGTTCAAGGAAGTTATTAAAGGTCACTGTTCCGTTTGGATATCTTTCTATCATTATCAAGTTCCAGCATTTTTAGAAACGAATAGTTCAAGGAAGTTAGTAAATGATTTAAGGAAGTGGGTAATTTTTGTCTTTAAACCTTTAGTGCTTGGATGTTGTCACTCTTGAATGGTTGCTTGGAAATCTAATTTGCAAACACTATAAGTATAAGAAATCCGTGTTTTTTAGGATGTTTTCACTATTTTTTGGAACGCATTTTTGTGGACATTGAATAAAACAACCCATGTTTTCATATCAACATTGATGTTCAATAAAACATCCTGATGAATGCAAGGGGTCATTCAAATGAATTGTACACAAGGAAACAAATTATGAAAGTTCAAATTTGTGCGTTCATTCTCAAATTTGCCGCTTGTATGTACACCATGCAAGAGGTCACTCAATGAATTGAATACTATGCAAATTATTAGTAGCTAATCAATCACAAGTAAATAATTTGATGTGGCCCGTAGTTATTAAAGTTAGAAGGAAAAAAAAAATGAGTATGAATTATTGGAGTGGTGTATTTGAGCAACTGAGTGACTATGTGTCTAGTATACCAACCTTGGGCTAGCAATACATAATGAGGTTACCGCCATTGAGTTGTCCCTTCTTTCAATTCTTATTTTACATTCCATACAAATTTATATTCTAGTTGTTATATTTAGAAATGACAATAAGGCATGATTGCATGCACTTCAATTATACTGAGTTGTTTTACTTCTAAAAATGAGATTTTGTGTACGCCTATGTGGTTCCAATTACTTTTGCAATATAAGGATAAAGAAGGACCAAATTTTCATTTACACTTCAAATAGTGCAAAAAAATTTAGACCCCAAAATTTGAATCTTATCATTGAAAAACCAACAAGTCAATATGATTAGAGCGCATGCAATATTTTCTTGTTATTCCCCAAAATTAACAAATCAGATTAGAATTCAAATTTTGTTACAAGTTTTTTTTGTTGCTCTTTATTACTTTATTTATCTCTGTAGTTAGATAATTTTGTCACCTTCATGTAGTCTTTATTCAATCCTTGCCTATAGGAATAGGGAAACAGAAAGTTTATAGACCTTTACTTTATGATTTCAAATGAATGGCTTCAATTGAACAAATCCATTGAATAGCTCTTATTTATTACGGAGTACCTATCTATAAAATAATTTTAGCTTTCTTCTTTTCCTATTGTAGTCTGCTTTAGTTCGAACATTTATGTATTTTATTGACTTTCATCATTTATAAAGAATATTTAGTTCATGATTGAAATACTAAAATCATATACAAACCCAGTTTTAAACTAAAAATTAATATATTCTAACTTATATTTTTTATGAACATATAATTCTGGAACTCTACAATTTTTTAAATTATATTTAAACTTAATTTATTCAAATTATGTCCTATTAGATTTGTTGCATCCTAAAATTTCAGATTTTTTAAGAAATGAAAAATAGTTGTTCACTTAAAATTAAAATTTTTATTCTAAAATAAATTGTTAAATTATTCAATATAATATATAATGAATATTTTTTAAAAACAAATAGTATTAAGCATAAATTAAAGTAACATCAAAGCAATATTGTGAAAAAGTTAGGAAGATGTATTCTTTTATAAAAGTGACACCTAAAATATTTAATACTCTCTTTTTTGAATATCTTATTGGACTAAAATATATTGGAGGATTCTAAATTCTTCAAACTAGAAGAATTTCTTCTACATACTTCTATAATTTTGTTGTGAAAAGTAATTTATTTATAAATATCAGTACCCACAATATTAATTGCAATTTGTAATTACATTTGTATGTAATTTTTTGTGACTGTCACAATGCATTATGATCATATGCAGTAGGGACACCCCAAAGCACTATTTTTTCTAATGTACACAGTTATTATGATTAGATTGGCCAAATTTTTATTTTTGTTTTTATTTTCACCTATTGACAAATGAAAGAAAGTTCCAACGCACCAATGAATGTGACATTTCGGTACCTTGTGCAAAAGTATGAAATTTTTGGCCCCCAATTTTTTTTGGTAGATGTTCTAAAATCATTTCTTCAACAACAAGTACATATTGATTTACAAGATGTACCCTAAAACAAGGATCTGTTGAAGTGGCGTTTGTAGATACTTGTAGAATGTGCAGGTGATGCATTCACCTACCTTGGATGTGGTAGTGCAATTGAATTAGTGTAAACGAGTCACTGCAGTGGTTTTTAAGTCCAATGAAAATTGGCCTTGAGACCTCATCTCTAATGGTTTGCAAAGCCCAATTGAAAATCACTTCATTGGGTAAAGTAGGAGGCTGTAAAACACAGCAGGCATTAAGAATGGACCTTATAATTGGCTGTGAAATGGACATGAATTGGTTTTTAAATTGACCAATATAGTCATTGAAAGAATCAAGGAAAAAAACATTATTAATTGCAAGAGCCAAATATTCTCTTTGCTTTTCCTATTTTTATTTAGAATTGCAAGTGAACCATTTATAAAAGACCTAGGCTCACAAATAGGGACATGCGACCCAACTTGTTTGAAAATTCTTAAGTAATTCAAAAATGCTCAAAAAAATACAAAACCACTTGGGTTAGGTTCCTCATCAATTTCTCCTTGTTTGAAAAAATGAGCTAAAAACATTTCCGTCCAAGGAAATACATGAAAAGGGCGGACCAGCCCTTAGTTGCTCTATTTCTGAGCCTCCTACCTTAGATTGTAGTCAAGACATCCTCAGCAATGGCACCCAAAGAATTGTTAGGCCCTGCACTCCAGATGAACTTCATCCATATAACAAACACAACAATGGATGAAGTTACCTAAGCCCTACAAAGCGGAGCACCGATAGGGTTTAGGTCTATAGCAAAGTGCCGATAGATGCATAGCTGCGGGCCTCCATATTGTTTACTGAAAGGACTTAGGAATTGATTGGCCAAGTTCTTTGGGTTTTACTTTATTTTTAAATCGCAACAATCGCAAGGGCAAGTAGAAGAGAAACAAAAGGTTTGAACTTTAACCACCACATTGTTCATTGGGGCTTCGATAATCCCTAAACATCTCAATCCTTTTCTGAATTTTTGCACATTTTTGCTTATATCTTTGTACAAAAATATCATTTACTAGAATTTCATGAATTCAGTCATTAAGGAAAGTTGCCTTTTCTAGATTCAATTATTACATTGAATGAATGAGAAATTAGTTGGACAAAGCAGTGACCTCGAAGCTCTCTGTTCATTGTCCAAAATATGGACGTCGGTGCGCTTCAAGGTTAAAGTTGCAACAAAAAGGGGTCCGGGATCGATGAGGAAACCTAGTGTTCTCTCCGACAATGGCGGACAAGGTCATTGGTTCTATAGGTGTCCCGACTTTGTTGATGAGTGTGCAATGGCAGAGGTAGAAATTCCAGCACTTTTGGTTGTAATCAAAGCACCTTCATTACTAACTTGGTACGTAATTCACTTTTGAACATGGTCAATGGCATCATACATGTGCACACAAAAAAAATCAGACTTGGAGTGTTGTTTTTCTGTCCTTTTCAAGATTGGGACTAGTATGGTTATGACACATGTCCCAAAGTAGTGAGCATCCTTGAACGATTGGAATTGGAAGACTCTAGACATTATTTACTAGTGAAATGCACTTTTTGGCTCCCAAAATTCACTGTAATTTCATTTTTGGGAATTAAATTCTGAAAATTTTGCAATCTCCATATTTCCTCAATCTTCCCATGTGGAAAAAATTTCTACCACCTCATACTACACACAATCTGCTCCAAATCTCCTTAAATGATCGACTACTGTCGTACTTCTACCTTAGTTGTAGAAAGTGTCAGCCGCCGGAGGAAGCAATTGGAAGCTTCAGCTTCTGTCAGCTACAGAAGAAGAAATATGCTGTTGGGTGACTAAGAGCAGCCCCACTCCTACATGTTGAAGCCACATTCAAAATGTTGTGCACCATTGATATCCTCATTGACCAAAAGATCAACGGTGCCAAATATATAGAATGTGGCTTCAGCTTGTAGGAGTGGAACTGCTCTAAGTTATTGAATGTGCCGAATGTGAAGGACCATTGATGTAGTGTTGCACCGTTTGAGACTTGGAGTGGGATGGAAGGTTCTGTACCTATGAATCGATGTCAACCCTTGATTTGTACGGCAATGAATATGCTTACTGTAGACTATGTCCCTTTCCATGCCCGGCTTTGACACATTCCTCAGTTGTACTCCTTCCGTTTGGAAATAATGTATCCATTCTCTATAGTGATTGCACTAAGAATGGATGCACTATTTTCCAAACGGAGGGAGTACCTCAGTTAGTATTGGTTCAATTCTATGAAGCACAAGGAAGTATTGTCCGAGGAATAGGGGGTTTGTTGAGGTTCAAGCATGGAAAAATTTCCTGGAATTTCTTGGAGTTTGATGATTGGAATAAGAAATGAGGAGCTAGCGTATGATTTCACACCCACTTGTCACACCTCTTGTGACTTGTGAGAATGAAATTTCTCTGAAGGATGAAAAGGTATGGAGTGAAAAGAAGAGTCAATAGGAGCCCTTCTCCATGAAGAAGATGTGACCCACCTTTTGAGAATGGAGAGAGAAATGGAGAGCATGGAGAATGGAGAAACTTCTTCATGCCCATTTCCTCACCTCGAGAAGAAAAGAAAAAAACTTATGAACCTTCAAAAAATAAACCCTCTGCAATTCAAGGAGAGAGTGCCACATCAGATGTCATTCTCTAAAGATTGAGAATAGGGAAGAAGAAGCTGTAACAAACCCCTAATAAAGTCATATACTTGTTCCTCATTTTTTATTCCAATCATGCGAAAGAAAAAAAAAAGACATTTAAGTGAATTTTCTAAAGTTAGTGTCTTCAATCTTCAAGACTAGGTAAGGTATGGTGCTCTAAAAGCAACCTTGTTCTAAAAGCAACCACTAACATAGAGGTACATTTTGATTTCTTCAATCTACCAACAATATACATTTTAGGAAGTGGTTGCTTTTAGTGACTATTGCGTTTTAACTTCAAAATTTTGTGATTAATTCCATAAAGGTCCAAAAAATATGAGACAACTTGAATTAGATGCCAATTCCTTTTTTTCTCCTACAAAAATTTGTTGAAAATTGTTTAAATGATTTTAGCTTCCCCAAATGCAATCAGCTCTTAAAAGATCGCTTTAAGAATATACCTTATGTACATTTTTGTTGCATTTCTGCTCTAACTCCATGAACATGTATTTTCAAGTCACAAACAACACTATCTAATAAATGCACAAATTTTAGAGAGGCTTAGCTAGTGGTTATCCTACCTTACTATATAAAAATACTCAAAGTCACTAGAATAGGAGACTGACTTTCATGCAAAGTTTTGCATTCAAAATTACATTTCATACGCCAAGCAATGAAATGTAATGCAAACCACTTAAAGTGTAATGCTTGATTCAATCCCTAAATGTCCAAAGTTTTTTTTGAGCTTCTTGGAGTTTGTTCAAAACTAAACAAAAAATTCAATTTTTGATTAGTTTTATCAATGTTTCAAAATTGTAACAATATAATTTCAAACTAGATGTATAATGGGTTGCACAGAAAACACAACATCACTTATGGAGTGAAAGATGATAAAGTTTGGTCAAGAGGGTGTTAAAACTACAAAAGTGATTTGAAGTTGTTCAATCCACTTTTAACATGTCAAATCTAAAATCGAGGTCACAAAATAAAATATGAGGTTAAAGGACATAGCATGCATAACAATAATCAATTTACAAGTTCTCAAAATCTATTTTATGATTTTTTTAAATGATTTTGTAATGTGATTTTTTCCTTTAGATGTGTTGTATTTAAGGCTCATTACTATAAGCCTCTAACCAACTAAAACTTCAATTTTTGCAATGGACACCCTTGCACAAAATCTTCAATTCAAAAATCATAATTTTTTTTCAAAATTAGATTTTTGACACTTAAAATAAAATTTAAAGGGTATTCAACTAAAAAAGAAAGTATCAAAAAATAGTACTTTGGAAAGATATTATTTATCTTCAAAATTTAAATGACACCCAAATATGGTGCTTTGAGCATTTAGATTAGTCTACGTCACCTTAGACCATACATGTGGCACTTTTTCACAAAATGACTTTATTTCTGTCCAAGCTGACCTTGGTGTAGGGCATTCATTATAGAAAATTTCTGCCCTTCGGAGGGCTGCTCCAAAGTGACAAACCAAGCTATTTCAAAGCTTGGTCTGTTACTCTAGAAAAGTGCCGCAATGAACTCTCAAAATGTATGATTGCTCGACAAAACAATCAGATTTCGCAATTTTTTTTTATTTTTTACTTTTTAAATTTTTTTAAACTCTTAAAACTCAATTCCTGTGCCACTGTCACTGCAATTTCAAGTAGATGGGAATATGAAAAAAAATAAAAATTCAGTCCAAAAATACAAATTTCAGGGTACCTTGGAAGGCTGTAGAGCCCTGAAATTTTCTGAGAATTAAGTAGCACGACTAATGAAGTTCATCCAATATCATCTGTTCATCCCCTTGATGATAATGAAGTAACATGAGAGCATTCCAGTTCCTTCCAAGCTAGTACATTGTCTCCCCGAGTTCCCGTCTCACGAAGTTCTCGTCCTTCTCATCAATTTTTGCATTGTCACAAATTTCCCACCGCTCCCACCGCTCCTGCTTACATCGCCTTTCCAGTCCATTTCAGAGCGCTTCTCGAGCAGTTTTTTGAGCTTTTCTGGAGACGTTTTGCGACATTTTGCGACATTTTGAGTGTTTTTGAGTGATTTTGAGTTCAGGATTGGTGTTGAGAGATTTGGGAAAGTTTTTGTCTTCCGAGAACTTTTTTTGCCCTAGAGAATTGCCCCGACGTTTGTGATTAAGGCATTCTGATCACAGACCTTTGATACAGAGCTTTGATTACATATATTTAAATTGAGGTACGGAGAGGATCGGTTGAGGTGTGTATTTGTGGTGAGATTTGGTGTCGGGAAGAAGGGGGATCGGTAGTTTAAGGACGTGTTTGGAAATCGGGAAGGAGATCTATGCTGGCAGCAATCGCACCCGCCGCTCTAAGGCGAGTGAATGGATTGAGAAGAGTTGCGCCGCTTCCGGAATGGGGCGTTTCAGGGACGGAAAGATTGGATCGAGCGCCTCTGTTGGTGCTATGGGATTCGCTGGTGCCGCAGTCGCGGGCCAGGGCCGGTCCCTTGTGGTCGCGCTTCTTGTCCTCCGGGTCGGGACGTGATGGACACGGCGATGGATCGGGGAAGAATAGCAAGGAAGCTGCTGATGGTGCACTTGAGAATGATGGAGCTTTGAAGGAGGAGGCTCCTGAGAATGAGGCTCTCCGAGAAAGCGGGAAGACTGAAGCAAGTGGTAAGTAACCGTGGAAACAATTCTGTTTCTGAATAGGCGAAATTGGTGACTGTAGACTGCATTTCTTTGTTGAAAGGGTTTATGATTTTCATATCTCCGGAAGAGTTTCAGTCCGGCAGCGGTTTGAGGTTTTCGTCTGCATTTTGTGCCAGGGTTTAAGAAATTGCAAATGAGATCGTTTGATAGTGTCATTTGTTCAAGGCTTGACCATCACGTTTAGGGTTAAGATGTCGTTACAACCTACTCCGGCAACACGGAGTTGCGAAATGCTTCAAGGTTTATGGAGATTAGAGGCATGAAGGTTGGATATACTAAAACTGATGGTCTCAGCGTTAGGTCTGTGCATATATATGGGTGAGCATAACGTAGCGTTAGGGTTAAGAAATTTGGAACCATGGCACGTAGATTTGTATAGACAATATAGTGAAATTCATGTGGAGAAGCGCTTATGCTTAGTCTGGAAAAGTTAGGGTTTATGCAGGGTTTAGTAGTAAAACCCTGAAAGACCAAGTATTCATGGTTTTAAGGCAACCTGTTCGATTGATCATATTTTATAAAGTATAACTTAGATGGGGTCAAATTGTACATCAGCGGAACTGGTGAAGAACGCTGTATGTGTTGGTCAACGAATAAGAATTGAATATTGTCTGTATTGGACGAAAGAGAATCCCCTTTAAACCTACTCAAAACTGCTATAATAGCAGAAGGCTCAATTTGGGATTACTGGTCTTTTAGAGGTTAAGTCCTCGTCCGCAAGGGCTGTCGTGATGCACTCCGAATGTTGTGACATATAGCCAAGAATGCAGTAACGTAGCACTTCAACATTGACGCTCATCTGTTTGGCTTGGGTCTGCCTGCTTACGCGACGGAGGCCTGCTTGTAGATCCTGTGATCACGTCTTTATAGTAACTCGTGCGCTGCATCAGATTTGGTGAATTGAATGTACAAGCTGATAAAGTAGAATTTGTGCCTTGTCGATTGTGCAATGGCTCAATTTGTAATCATTTTGCTGAAGATAGTATGGTTCGTGTAGTATCGTGTGGAATGGACGTAAAGTTTCTTATTTGGAGATGGTAGAATTGGCAAGTTAGCAGGATGTAAACGACAGTCAAGGGCGAGACTTGATTCGAATCTGGAGGTTTTGCGGTTTTAATTATTTCTCCTAGACACCATTATTCTCTTGGGAGGTTTGTCAAATGTTATTGTTAGATATATCGGGAACTTTAGTTAGGCTTTACTTTGGTAGACCGGATCTTTAAGTAGGCTTCACTCTAAGTATTGATCATGAAGAATGTCATCAGGCTTAATGTGGTTCTCAGGTGACTCTTAGGGTATGTTCTATGTAGAGAATTTACCAGAGGTTTACATTTCATGTCACCTGATCGACACTGCCCCCCCCTGGCGTTCAATTTGAATTGCTTGCTCTATGGGCACTCGCTGAAATTTTTGAATTGCTTAGTCCGGCTGTGCTGGAGTACTTACTTCGCGAATGCGGGCTTTCTTATCGTAAAGGCTCTTTTGTTTGCTCCTATGTTTGAGCAGGTGAGAAGCTGAAAGAGTCCGAAGATGATCCGAAAAAGGGAAATGAGGAGAAGGAGGGAAACGGTACAGCGGAATCCAGTAATAGATCTCAACATGGTGCAATCGTTCCTGCTCTAGGACCTCGACCTGACAGGGTATGTAGGTCTCCATTTTTGGCTTATTGTATTTTCAGTTTAAACTCAAATGGTGCCACTAGTCTCTTTAAAACGGGTGGGGCCAACCTGACAAGCAATTTGTAGAGCCTAATTTTTTTGTAGACCTCGTATCTCGAAACTTGCTATGAAAACCCTTCTGCGGCAGAAATATATCTAATGAGATGGAGTTTAGGCGGTTTGTTCCACTTAGCTCTCATAGCTATAGAAGTGGTTTATTTAGAGCTATTGGAAGCTACTGTGTTGAAGCTGTTTGCAGATTGGTTTTTGATTGAAGACTCAAGTTCTGTTCGGTTATAAAGTCTATTCATGCTTGTGTATCGCTCTCATGACTGGAAGAACTGCAGGTGATTGCTGTTCCATTGACAAGAAGACCTCTCTTTCCAGGCTTCTATGTCCCTGTGTCTATCAAGGTATTCAGAAACTACCGATCTTGGTAATTCGAATTGCTGGGTTTTTTTCCAAGTCTAGTTTGAGAACTTGAAAAGCTGAAATATAAGAGCCTTGATCATTGTGTTGGATTACTCATTGCTTTCTACAGGATCAAAAGCTTGCAGACAAACTTGCGGAGTTGAAATCTGCTGGAACACCCTGGGTAGGTTCATTCTTACTCAAAGATCAGAAACCTAGAACAGATGGTTCTCCGGTGTTGAGCGCAGCTGAGGGAGGAGAGGGTACGGAAGACCTTCGGGGAGAGGAGCTCTTCAATCGGCTTCATGAATACGGCACATTTGCACAGGTGGAAACTGGGCATTTTGTGATCTCTTTTTAGTCTGGTTGGTTTATTTCTTGAATACCTGAACAATTTTGCAGTCCTTTTTTCACTTGCGGATCAGTTGTAGTTCATCAATGTCTCACAAGAACAGTTTTCTATCGCAGAATCGTAATTTCAGAACTAACCTGATTCATTCAATAGATTTTGGTGTAATGTTGTGCTGTAAGGTTCACTGAAGATACTGCTCAAAGAACTAACTTATTGAGTTGGACTACTGTGGTGAAAGGACTCATACCTGAGATGCACCAAGTTTTATTGATCTTGCTTGTATTCTTGGATGACAGATTACAAACGTGATGAGACCCCTTGATGGAGAAGGTGCGACTCAAGTTCTTCTTATGGGTCATCGCCGTCTTCGTATAACAGGCATGGTATGTTTCTACTCCCTTGCAAGAGTTCTCGATGATTTATGTATAATTTATGCTGATTATTCATCTTATTTCTTTTCTCCTTGTATTGATTATGCTGTGAATGTGGTTTTGACATGATTAAAGCTGGATACTGAGCCGCTATCAGTGGGCGTTGAGCACTTGAGGGTATGTGACCTCAATCTTCACATCCTTTCTAAATTTGTGGACTGATTTAGTGTGAAGCTTTTAGAGAATTAGGGTTGACTCAGTTGCTGCCTTGTTTTGAATCGAAGATACACGCATTTTATCTCTCTTGTTATCATTGAGTCGGTCCTTATGCTCGTTATTCTTGTACTCTAACCTACGGACAGCATTACAGGACAAGCCTTATGATTCAACTCAAGATGAATTGAAAGCCACGATTCTGGAAGTTGTGACGACGATGAAGGACCTCATGAGGCTAAACCCTCTGTACAAGGAACACATTCAGATGTTTGTGCAGGTTCGCTTGATCCTATACTTTTTCTTCGCTTGGGATCTCTATCGCCACGCAGATCTGAGCTGAATGTATGCTTGCAAATGTCCAATCCATTAACACCGGTACAACTGGGAGAGTGCTTCTATTCGAGATATTTAGATGGATTGGCCAAATCTTTCCAGACAATAATAACCAATTTTTCTTGCAATAATAAGGGGGAATATATTATAGTATCTGATGAAAGAAAAACTGGTTTCCCACACAGCACATGGGCGAATTCAATGCCTCAAAACTGGCCGACTTTGGGGCTGCACTTACAACAGCTGACGAGCCTTTGTTGCAAGAGGTTCTTGAAGAGCTTGATGTGAGTATCTCCCTCTTCATTAGATTGACTAGTTTGCATTTTGGATGTTGTTTTGATGCTGAGTTGAATGTCGAGCATCTCTTTTGAATGTTTGCCTTGTGAACTTTCTCGTGTTTTTGATGATGTTTTTCTTAGGATTTTCTAGATCGTTTTTTATGTCGTTTAGAGATACATTTTTCTTGAGTAGCTTGTGAGCAGCTTGTTGTAAGCAGCTTGTATAACTAAAACTGACTATTTCATCTTATGAGCTGTGGTGCTCATCTGTAATAGCAACTGTGTTTATTGGAATTTACGTTGAATTCTATATCAATAGTTTCCTGAGGCGCCAGTGACCTTGTATTTGTAACAAGGTACTTTACCTCGGTTGTTCTTGCTGCGCTGCTAGGATACAGATTGATGGCATCGGTTCTGCACCGTAGTGGGAATTTTACATCGGTGTTTCTTCCTGTCCGCAGGTTCTGAGACGATTGCATCTGACGCTTGTACTGCTGAAGAAAGAATTAGAACTTAGCAAGCTTCAGGTAAATTTCTTGAATCTTACTGTAGTTTGAATAATTTCTACCAGTACACCGACAATTGTAATTACTGTGGGTGTGAAATTAAGGGGCACGGATATATTGTGGGTTACAAAATCTTCAAATTACAAAATATTTCTTCCGCTTACTACATATTTCTTCTAGATAATTTTTTTAGTGGAAAGCAACTTCTTCGTAATTAGAAAGACCCGGAGTAGTTACATGGTAATTATTATGACTACAGTGTTTATTGGAATACATGTAATAATCCTGGCCACTGTTTTCAATCTTGGTGACTTTGATTTGCTGCTACTTGTATGCACTTCAGGTGGATAGTCACATTGTCGCTTGATCCCAAGTTCTAAATGAATTCGCCTCACTGTGCATCATTGTTCTTGAACCGCTACCCTCCTAGCATGCGATAATATTCAAAGTTGAGTGCAGGAAGAGTGTGAAAGTTCTCAAGAAGCTTCATAATCTGTTTGTTGCAGCAATCCATTGCGAAAGGAGTGGAGGAGAAAATGACCGGTGATCAGCGAAAATATTTCTTGATGGAGCAATTGAAAGCCATCAAGAAGGTGACGTTGATATTAGCTTCCCACACTGAACACTATGACATATCTATGTTGGACTTCGTTGCTGATCTGTTTCTTCATTATGAATCTTCTTCCGTACGTGACAACTATTCTTCTGTGCCAAGTGTACTGCTATATTAAATGTCGTGTTGCACTGGTGGAACAGGAGCTAGGATTGGAGACGGACGATAAAACGGCTTTGACTGGTTAGTTACATCGCTAGAGACATATTATTTATCAGGTTCTTAGTGCACATGATGTTTCCAATGCGTACTAGAGGTCCGTAATTGAATAGGCTTTCCTTTGGTACCAGGTAATCTCTTGAGTTTCAAAAACGTCCTTCTTGTTCTTTAGGATTACTGACATGACACTGTATTTTTTTTATCGTCTACCATCTTGGTTGCTTTCTTTTGGTGTATTAATATTATTTTTGAAGATTCAGCCAAATTTCGGGAGAGATTGGAGCCCCGTCGAAAAGAGTGCCCTGCTAATGTCCTGCAAGTGATTGAGGAGGAGATGAACAAACTGCAAGGACTGGAGTCCAGTTCCAGCGAATTTAATGTCACTCGGAATTACCTTGATTGGCTCACGTCTTTGCCTTGGGGTCATTTCAGGTTGTTTATCTAATGAATCGATTTCTATATGCTCTGTTGAGTTCAGTTTTTGAACCTAGCCATACTGTTTGGTATCGTGGTTGGGTACGACCTTTTTCATTTGACGTGTTGATTTTGTTGACGTGCTGTGAGTCTTGTTGGATTTATTAAGTCATGTACATACGGTTGTTACAATTTCAGCTTTGAGCAGTGAACTTTATGATTTTCTTCATTGTTATTTTGTTTCCTTGGTGCCTTTCAAAGATGTTGCAATATTAATTACATTGTATGACAGCGAGGAGAATTTCGATGTAAACCGAGCTCAGAAGGTGTTGGACGATGAACATTATGGGCTGGAGGATGTGAAGGAACGCATTCTTGAATTCATAGCAGTCGGCAGATTGCGAGGGAAAGCTCAAGGTGCGTCCCGCTCTATATAAGCGCATAAACGGTTATGATAATTCTTCGGGTTTGTTTCCCTTTTCTGTTAAATTTATTGCTTCCCTCTCCATATTGTTTATAGCCACCTAATTTGTGGTCATTTAGTTCTCTTCAAACGAAATTGAGGTGTCTGAGTATGTATAGATGTGGATGTTCATTTTTGGCAGGAAAGATCATTTGTTTAGCAGGACCACCAGGTGTTGGCAAGACCAGTATTGGACGATCCATAGCTCATGCTCTCAATCGCCAATTCTACAGATTTTCTGTCGGTGGCTTGGGTGACGTTGCCGAGATTAAGGTACAGATTGTACAGTAGTATGTTCTCTCATTTTCTAATTCTCCATTAGGTATTCTCCATGACCTAATTACTCCATTCATGCACTCAACCCTCTCAAATCTCGCTGCACCGGGGGGACAAATGGATTCTAAGCTTGTGTTTACAACTTAGCATGTGGACGTTGTCCAATCGGATTTGTACATAACATATACAGGGGTGTACAAGGAATGTGAAATTACTGAGTGTGCGATTAGAGGGGGTTGAATGTATGTGTTCAAAAATGGTTATTAAAAACTTTATCTGTGCAGGGACATCGTCGAACATATGTTGGAGCTATGCCTGGGAAGATGGTGCAGTGCCTGAAAGCTGTTGGCACTTCAAATCCGCTTGTGTTGATTGATGAGATCGATAAGGTTCGTGAGTTTCGTACCCAAAATTTGTCACCTGTCGATTGCCTTCTGAATGCTTAATTGTTAGCACACTCTGGTTCTCTGATAATTGCGTTTTCTGAAACTCATAAAGCTAACTGGAGATTACTGGGTGGGTTATTCTTGTATGTGAAAACTAGCTGGGGCGTGGACATTCTGGAGACCCTGCAAGCGCACTTCTAGAGCTTTTGGATCCTGAACAGAATGCCAACTTCTTGGATCATTACCTTGACGTACCAATTGACTTATCTAAGGTAGTCGACCGCAATGCGGTGTTTTTCATACTTAAGTAGCGGAGTGTATTGACATAAATTTGAAATATTTGTCATCGCATTTAGAGATTTTGATATTTTCACTTCGAGCTTCGTGGACTTATTATTGCCCTGTGTCTTTATCCTGTTTTAGGTGCTTTTTGTATGTACTGCCAATCTGGTGGAGAATATTCCTGGTCCTCTGTTGGACCGTATGGAAGTCATCCGCCTCGTGGGCTATATCACAGATGAAAAAACCCACATTGCCCGTGGATATTTAGAGAAAGCAGCACGTGAAGGCTCAGGGGTCAAGGCTGAGCAGGTATTATTCTCCTTTGCAAACCGTATTGTATACCATATATAGCAGGTAGTTGTCATGATTTGTCAAACCGTTTTGTATACCATATATACCAGGTAGTTGTCATGATTTGTGTAAATTCCTGGTAGGAGTTTGACGTGCAAGTTAATTTTGATGAATTCGTCTATCAGGTGGATTTGAGTGATGCGGCGTTGCATGCATTGATCGAGACATATTGTCGAGAGGCTGGAGTTCGAAATCTCCAGAAACACATAGAGAGGATATACCGCAAGGTACTACTACCACTTTGTTATGATGTATACTTAAAGTACATCCTCATGTGTTCATATATTAGTATTACGTCAATGGTTGTCCCTCGCTTGCACTTTGACAATAGAGTTCCTAGTAATCGGGTTCTTTAAACTTCTATAAGTCACTCATACTGCAAGAGGTCGACCTTGCTCGACATGTTACCGGACGCAATGTTAGGATGTTGATTGCTGGAAGATATTTACGGTATTTTTTCTCTGCAGCATCTGTTATTTAGTTGTGACATCTGTGATTGGTGGTTGATGGACGATTTCTTTTTACTTGATTTGCAGGTTGCTTTGAAGTTGGTTAGGAAAGAGCTAGAATCTTTAGGTACTGGTAAGGAGACACCTCTCATCATTGAAGAAGTGCCTGTTCTTTCTGGAACTGCTACTGATATGGAAAAGGAAGAGGGTGCAGGCAAGACTAGCTCGGAAGTAGTAATAGTTGAGGTGAGTCTCTACTTAGATAGTCGTTAGGTTTATGGCTTTGTTTTTGGTAACGGCTGATGACATTGATGTTTGTAATTGTATAGGTTTTCCCGTATAAGAGAAGAACTTTACCCCTATTTACCCAAGCTAAACATAGAAAATTCATTTGGGAAGCTAGCAGTTTATTATAGCAACTTTAAGATCATATTTCTGTCATTAAAAAATGTAGAGTATCATCTCTTCTTTCTACTGTTACTTTTTGCTACGTTACTTGAGGCACCCTAAATGATGTATTTCAACTCCTATAGATTTGGAAGCGTCCGCTTAGGGCCATTTGACCACTTAGGGATTGAAGGTAGCTTTGTGATTAAATGTTAAGAGTGCTGACTCTGAGATTTTGCAGAAAATGTTGCTTATCTAATGTCATGTGATGTCTGGAACCTTCAGGAACCTGTAGACGAAAAGGAAGGTGGTCCATCGGAACTAGTGGAGAAGTTGATAATTAACGAGACCAATCTTCCTGACTACGTGGGCCCTCCGATTTTCCAAAGCGATCGTCTCTATGAGCACACTCCAGTGGGTGTTGTGATGGGATTAGCTTGGACAGCTATGGGAGGATCGACTTTATATGTAGAAACAAGCCTGGTAGAGCAAGGAGACGGCAAAGGCTCGCTACAAATGACAGGGCAATTAGGAGACGTCATGAAGGAAAGCGCCACTATCGCCCACACATTTGCCCGTAAAATTTTGAGGGAAAGAGAACCCGAGAATAATTTTTTCGCTACTTCAAGGATGCACTTACATGTACCGGCGGGAGCTACTCCCAAGGATGGACCGAGTGCAGGATGCACTATGATAACTTCCATGCTCTCTCTGGCTATGAATGCGCCTGTCAACAAGGATGTGGCAATGACTGGCGAAGTGACTCTCACTGGGCGTGTTCTACCTATTGGAGGGGTAAGTTACTACTTGACCTTCCTGCATTTCCTTCAATGACCTGCTTTGTTCAAGCCCTGCCTAGCAGTTGGCAGTGACGCAATTTTTCATCTATTATATCAATTTAACCCCCAAGTGCCCAAGCTCAAAATAGAGCGTCCGCTTTGAAAGCTCATAGTTGATGACAGTAACTTTCGAAGCGTTGGTTTCTATTGTTCTAAAACGTATGCCATGATTTCTTCTATTCTTGTTACGTTTGTTACTTCTCTTGACGCTTCTTAAATGATCTCGTTCACTCTTATATGATCTATTTCAAGGGCACTTCCATATTTACATAAGTTCAAGAAATCATACCCTACAGCTTTGGACATAGAAATCAACATTTTCAAAGTTACTCTAAGCTTCCGAGTGGAATTTCTATTTTGAGCTTGGCACTTGGGGGTGAATACAAGTTTGTTGGACTTAACTATGATATTTACTGAAATTCGTCTCTTTTGCCGGATTCTAACAGGTCAAGGAGAAGACTGTCGCAGCAAGAAGAAGTGGGGTGAAGATCGTGATTTTCCCGTCTGCCAATAAACGAGACTTTCTCGAGCTTCCGGCCCATGTCAAGGAGGGTCTAGAAGTTCATTTTGTAGATGATTATAGTGAAATTTTCACACTTGCGTTTGATTTCAAGCCAGACACCGAAAAGCAATTGGCTCCCGTGGAAACTGGTAGTTCATCGCATGATAGTGTATCCGTTGTCTTACATACGTAGGGAAGGGAGCATGGGACATGCTTGCAGTATTTATCAATGTCTTCCACATTTTTGAGGTATTCTTTTATTGTCCACTGTCATCATTGAGCATCATGTAACTTGACCTCTACAAGTATCTTATCCCAAAATTACACCTGTAGATCCAAATGGATGTGCACTAACTTCTAAGCATGAAAGCCTAGAGTCAATTTTGGACACAACTATAGTTCACACTTTCAAAATTTAAATGAGAAAAATAAGGTCAAGCTAAGATACATTAGAATCCTCTTCCAATTGCCAACTAAATCTAATAGTATGAACCATGAGTAGACACTTGAGTATTTTGAAGTGTTGTGTCATTACCAACGTGGGAAGGGTATTGTATTCCTACTTCCTTATCAAAACCGAGGTGGTCCTTGCACACAAATAATGTGAAATATATAAAAAGACCTCTACTGGTATATAGGGCTAACCCAAGCATTCAACATACATTTGCACTGCCATGCAAGCGGGTATAAAATTACAAATTGAAAGTGTCATATACGACTGGAACGATATTTGTCACAACCAATATACCCATACAAACTCTGGTACATGCCTTGGTTGAGACTAAGCTTCTACTGCCAGAAGCTGCTGCCACTTAATTGCTTCTGGAGTGAGATACATAGGATGTGATTAGATAGCATGTAGAGATGTTACGAAGCTGAAACCTTGTGAAAATCAAACGGAAACACGCAAATGAAAATATCGAGTAGCGCACCAGTCCATAATATGACTGATCCCATGTAAATCACTCATCTGAAGGCTACCTTGTAATGTACACTGCCTTCGACCACAAACCTCATTAGAAGAATAGAATCAACAGATCCACAGTCTGCACCCTCACTGCAACATAATGCTGTATTTTGAGCTTGAGTGCCCTCCAGAAGAAAAATTTGAGAAATTGGTCGAGTACCTCAGGTACACATCCTTTACAATCACCTCAATTTGCAAATCCTGATTTCACGACTCCTATCGAGATTTAAACCCAAAAAATGTGCTGATGCAATGAAGCCAAACTCAAGGACATCGACACCGAGCAAGGTATGACTCGGCGTCCCTAGTCATCAATATCCGTTGGATCTACCCTCTTCATGGTATCATACAGAGTCTGACCTCACGTCTGAGCTTCGCCCAGTAAGCTCATCCAATGGATTTTTGAAAAATGGCATTCCTGCAATCACAATCGAACGCCATCGGTTGCAGTCATCACTGAGGTAACCAAACCTATTTGCGACAACTAACTGAATGCAATACTCCAAAATCTTGCACAATCTTGCACAATCTTGCACAACGAGTCATATTGTTTTCACCACGAGTTTGAGGCGATCATCTACCATTAAAACTGCAAACCCGTACACCGTTTGCATGTGTATCCAAATAATGCATCCTTTAATTTGGTGCGCTGGAATCCTCTTTGATTTGCTAAGAAACATTAAGAAATCTGATCGTATTTCTAATAGAAATGCGCTCTGCCATCAGGTGTGGTTACCTCAATCTGTTTGTGTGTCCGAGCTGTTGCCTTGGTCGTGCAAGGAGGGCCCAACTTCGAAGTCTCCACTCCCGTCGTTACTGCAGCCCTCGAGATTCAATTCAACGTGCAGAGAGGCATCGCTCATAGGAGACTTGGCAACTGGGTTCGTTCGAGGAAGCATACTTATCTTTTTGGGACCTTTTGGAAGGGACAATTTCTTTCCTGGCAATCCTGGGCGTTTGCCCCGATCTTTATCATCTGTTGCCCGTTTAGTCCGTACGCCACTAGTAACAGAAACACGGCCTTCTGCGGTGCCGTTTCCTCGTTCGGCTGCCATTCTTTGCTTGCCTCCAGCATTGTTGGGTGTGTCCGACTTATTTGGTGTGTCAGCTGGAGGAGGCTCTTCAACATCCGCCGCTGCCAATCCTTCTGGGGGAGGGGCCTGAGACATGGGCAAAGGGACTGGTCTATCACCCCAGTCGTCGACAGGGAACTGGAAATGGGGCCCAAAATTGAAACGCACCGAGCATTTTTTCTCAGGCGAGGGTAGCGTGTACATTGAGGCTGCGGGGAAGTATTCACCAGCAAAAATGTCGGTGTATGCAACGCCCTGACAAACGCCGTTCTTGAAGAAAGAAACTTCGCTTCCTGCATATATTGAGAAAGAAACGCATGAACAACGACCGTTGAAACGACCTCAATTATTTCTCTTTCTAAACAGGTCTAAAGAGATCGTGACCATGACAAACTCCTAGTTAAGAAGCTTACTCAGAAATAGCATCTTAGTCTACTTCCCGTAAAAGTGCTACAACAGTCAGCCTTTTGGCAAAAGCTGAGTGTGATTTTGATGATGGAAACGGGGAAAAAGGAATCCTCAGATAAGTAAGAGCAACTGATTATAAAAATTCATTGGATGCAAGAACACGGACGACTGAGTCATGGATGCTACCTGGGACACGCTTAGGAGGTCCGTCTTCCTTCTCAACTGGTACTGGGTAGACTTGCCTAGTGCCAGAGGCTTTAGTGACATACAATTCATACTTAGGTGCATACTCAGCACCATTAGGTAGGCTTATGTAGAAGCCAATGACATCTCCCTCGACATATGGAGCGCCAAAAGATTCTCGGATGGCTTGATGCACTTTGCTTCCATCGACGTCTCTGCACATCACTGATGTCATTTCCAAAGATAGACTTGCAGGAAGATGACATGGAAACTCTAAACCAGATAATTTAAAAATCAATGAGATATGTCTCCTTCCTACAACATTTTCTTCGTCTACAAGTTTGTACATTTAAGGAGATAACCGTCTCTTTACCCATTGCAAGTCTATATTTGATCTAGGTAGGCATTAGCTGTAATCACTACAAGAATTCAACAACCAAGAGATACACTTAAATACATAATGCACCTTCATCACCAAGCACATCTGTAAGGCTAGGTGTACCTGAAGGCATAGCTGTTTGCATCAAAACCCACAGGCGCTTGCAAGTCACCCTTCCATGTGCTCCACCCTAGACGAGTGTGTCCAGTTGCACCAAGATCTTTCACTAATATTTCAAAGTACCAGGCCCCCTCTATAACACCACGCGTTGCTCGTACCATCCGATAACCCTTTTCACTACTGGCTTGCGTTTTGTCCAGGGAGAGCTCTACTTTTTCCGCTTTCTGATCCTGCACAAGTTCGATATGATATAAGAAAGATGAATATTATGATACTTCACTCCTTAGAACTCTGGATAATAAGATGCGCCCTTGCCAAAAACTACGCATTTACAACAGTATGTTGAATGTTCGAAATTAAATTTCACGAGACAAGAACGCGTCTCCCACAAAATTAAGCGAACAGATACAGTACGTACTGCTTCGAACACGAAAGAACTGAGAATACAAAGGCAGCAACATTCCCAGGTTTCGGTGGTATATTTTGAGAAGAGTAAAGAAGATTGAAGCGTAAGGAACGTACTTTTGACAGTTGTATTCCGTTTCTCTCCTCCAGAGAGTAGCGCTGGGCAGGATTCACTTCAATACTTTCCTCTTTTTTTTCTCCACTCGGGATCTTTACAGGTCTGGACTTTCTGCTGGTCTTCCGGGTGGTGGATTTACTCCAGACGTTGGTTTTCTTCTTAGGCCTTTTCACAACCACCTCTCCCACAGCACTATCCGCATTCTCCAAAGCTGCTGACGCATTCCTCTTCATCGAGGCTTGGACTATTTTTGTACCATTTTTCTCAACACCTACGAGATTAAAGGACAGAAAACCATGAGACGCCCTATACCAAATTAAGATCGTACTGCACCACTAACCATACAACTACGAGTAACATAACTCATAATGTCACTGTTCTCAATATAAAGCTTATCAATCAACAGCTGCGAAGATCTCGGAAACCAGTTCGAGTAAACGCGAGGAAGCTAGAATGCAAGCGAATTACACCCTACAAAGTTCCAAGTACAAGATTATTAATGGATTCGTACCACTAAAGGTACATTCACACCAAGGGGGAATATCTTAATCGTGAGAAGATAAAATTACCCCGATAAGATGGGGATATATAAATTACACCAAGACTCCTCCCAAACTCAAACCTCCATCATAGTGAGGGTTATTTATCCCTCTCAAGGTCAAGGTATACGCTTGGTGAGAATATAACCTAACAGCATAGCTTGCGGGATAATAAAATGTTCGTTCGCTGAAACAAAACTTGCCATGTCGTCGAACTACATTCCTGAACGACTCTTCCACCGCTGGAAGTTGCCAACCAGGAGATGGATAGCAACGCTGATAATTGATCCTCCTGCTTCTAGTTGGAGACTCGACTTCAAGCTACCACTAACGGAGACTCATCGGCCTTTCATTGAGAGAAGCCGGGGTATCTAAGTATCCAGCAGTTTTGGTTCCTCCACTGGTCTTCCCTACTCTGAAACTCACTATTGGAAATTTCTGAGCTCGAGGACAACTAAAATGGATTGAAAAGCGAAGAGATGAGTTGTAAGATAGGAAAAGTGAAGCGAAGGAACAATGGGCATGATCGATATCGTACCAGCTCGTTTCTCTTCAGCCTCGGCTTCGCCTTCATC
Organism: Neckera pumila; assembly: GCA_963969595.1. Classification (NCBI taxonomy): domain Eukaryota; kingdom Viridiplantae; phylum Streptophyta; class Bryopsida; order Hypnales; family Neckeraceae; genus Neckera; species Neckera pumila. The sequence goes on along the minus strand of OZ018408.1, from coordinate 47,250,694 downwards.
AATCGCTACAGGTGCATCCACCATTTCTACCTCCGTCTCCAAAACAGCTTCACCCTCGGCGTCTCCCTCCACAAGCACCTCGTGCACCGTACCATTCCGCTCCTCTGCAACGTCCAGGCCTACTACTACTTCCCTACTTTCGTCTTCGTCAGACACCCGTACTGTGTTCCCAGCCGGAAACCCTAAACCTCCTGCAGCATCTTCGTGCACTGATCGCTCCTCGGCATTATCAGGCGCTTTCTCACGCTCTCTTCGGAGCATATTGCTCTCCACCTCCGCAGGCAGAGTTTCCATCACATCGTCCTCTTCTTCCTCCAACTCGTCGGTCCCGGCCATGTCTTCTTGCTGCTGATCCCCTGTCTCCACGCCTTGCTCTTCTTCACCAGACTCCATCGCTGTCACATCCTCGTGCTTCTGGTTCGCGACCTCCCTCTCTGCTGTTGCTGCTGCGTCTTCTTGTTGCTCACCAACCTCCATCGCGCTCTTGATTTAAAACCTCGTCAAATCCCCTCACATAATCATCTCACAAGTTCTCAATCTTTGTGAATGCACCGGATCATTAGCGCAGATTCGCTAAGCAATGTGACATGCTCCGAACACCCGAACCCTAACCATACAGGAAAGGAACGCTCCACCATCTCTCAGCTCCAATGTAATGAAAACCGCGGGGGAGGGGGAGCGACTCAATTCTGCACCAAAATTGGAGGCCCGACGTTCGTTGACAAGAGAAATTGTGGCGGAGGAGAAGAAAGGAGTCGCGGCATGGAATTTTGATCGAATTGATGCCGGTGGGCAATCCGTCGAACGAAGCTCGAGTCCTGCCTGCGCATGCCACGACGAGCTCCACCTGCTTCTTCATCTGATTCACAGGACACGGGGGGAGGCAGAGAGAAAGAGAAGGCCTCGTCTTCGACCTATTATTTCTTTCTCGCGGTATTGAAATTTCTTTTACTTTGGCTAACCTACTGTATTTGAGCAATTGGATTTAGAGAAGATGTACACGCATACTAATTGTCCATTAGAGGGGATTTGGGGGCCTTGGAGGGCTGCGAGTTTTCCCTGTGTTCCAGACTGCGGGAACGCAGTTGCAATAGCTTGCTGATGTGGCACAGAGATTGACATGTCATTTTTGAAAAAAAAGAAAAAAAATACTTAAAATGATACTTGGCAATTATTTTTTGTTTTTGATTTTATAAATTTTAACAACCAGTACCACCATTCACATAATTGGGCCAGATTTGGAAACGGGCTTGAAACGTGGCCCTACAAGGCCCCCAAATCCCCTCTAATGCACTTAGAGCATGCCTTGCAATCCTTGAAAAAATTAAATCCACATCAAAAAAATTAGACCCACGTAAAGAAATTTCATCCAAAATAGAATTTCAATGCCACCAGAAAGAAAGAACTAACAAATCAAGTAATCTTATTAGACTTATGAAACATGCACCTTATAAACTTCTAGAAATTTGGGCTTGGAAAGAATACTAATGAGTCAACAAACTAGAGTATCCCTTTGGATTAGTAACTTCTTCAAAACATGTAAGCCAGAAATTTGTATGCCTTGGAACAAAAGTGAATGCAAGAATATATGAAGCGAATTTCAAGAGAAACAAAGGAAAAGACAATTCAAAAAAATAGAAGTAAAATGTATTTTCATCTTTGTACATTTCATTTGGCTACAAAAGGGAGTCAACAAATCTTCTAAGCATTGAATTTTGGGGAGTTAGGGATTCTAAAATCAAGAAAAATGGCTTAATTCCTAATGACCCATTGTCCCCTTGGGAGACAAAATGGATTTTGGGTAGGCTACTACAGACTCAATATTCATCATTATTTTTTGAAACTTTTTGTGAAGATAGAAAAACACATTATCTTTATGGGAATATAATTTTTATTTCAATCAGTGTCTAGGAGCAAAAGTTATGGCACAAAAGGTCCTTTTTTCTTGGTGCAGCGGGCAGAAATCTTCTTACACAATGTTTTTTTTTAATTTAAAAGTATTTTCTCATAGATTGTATTTTTATCTAAATGGGATGCTTTGATTCATTCCATTTGGATTTGTTATGTGAAAATTATGGACAATCTTATTTTTCGGACAATTAGAGCATATTCTTGAAAAAATAACTTGTAGGACTCATTTCTAAATGCAATTTTCACAGTTTTACAAAAAAAATTGTTTGACAAGGCTAAGTTTTCTTGCTTAAACAATCTCACCATTGGGATTATAGTGTTTTATTTCCATTTTAGAGCTATTGACGATTTATTTTTTCTTTCAATCTTGGACCTACTTCTACTTAACAATTTTTTAAAGAATGAAAATCAAGTTGATTTTTTGGATTTTTTTGTCCTAGATTCCCAACTCAATTATTCAACATAAAAAAATTAAATTCAAATTTTATAGTGCAAATTTCTCTTACAAATGGCGTTCAAAGTCATCTGAAATTGCAAGTTATTGTTCAAAAAATCAGAATTTTCCAACTTTGAATGCTAATATCTTCTAATTTGTACAGTCAAATTGTATGAAATTTTTACTACATGGTCTGAGATAAGTAAAGTACAAGATTTTATGACTAGATTCTAAAAAAAATCATTTATTCTCTTTTCTTAGATAAATGCAGCAGAACTGGCAGTTTTGAGTCATTTTTGACAGAAAAATGCCTTGGGGACTTTAAAGGTTAATGGAATTTTTTTTTGGACTAATCTATAATTGTGAGCAATTGGATTTAGAGAAGATGCACACACACAATTGTTACTTTAAGCATGCCATATTGCCCTACAATCCTTGAAAACATTAGTCCCCTAAAAAGAGATTTCAATGCTGTTAGACAAAACTAAGAGATCAAAAAACCTATTAGATTCACACACATGCACTTTATAACCAGGTTCTACTCCCTCCATCTTAAAATAAGACCAGTGTTTCCTTTGTAAAATTCAAAAGAAACTTTGGTCTTACTTTGAGACAAAGGGAATAGAAATTTGGGCTTGGAAAGCATATTAACAAGTCAACAAGCTAAAGTCCCCTTTTGGTTCAGTAACTTCTCCACAATATATAAACAAAAATTTTGTATGTGTTGGGATGAGAGTAGTTGCAAGAGAAGTAGAACTCAAGAGAATAGTGAAAAAGATAATTTGAAAAAATTTAAATAAAATGCATTTTCATCTCTTTGCAATTTTGCGTGGTTACAAAAGGAAGTTGATGTAGCAACTCTAGGCATTGAGTTTTGGAGATGTAGATATTTGATCTAAAAACAAGCTGGAAAACTTGGAGACCATCACTTCAATGATTATAGGAGCTATTTGGCCAATTGTAGCTTTGACTTAAACTTTGATATAAGAATAATGTCCAATTAGATAAAAAGGCATGTTCAAGTGAACACAAAAGAGATATACAGTCTTGTATATATACACTTATGAAGCTCATCTCAGGAGAGTGATAATTCATCTTAGTTCACTAATAATTAATTATAGGAGCATCCATAAATCAAATACATATACATATTGAAAAGAAGATACTAGGATCCAAATTGTTAAATTCAGAAAAAACACACTTATTCCTTATTTGCCCTCTGAAGGTTGAATTTCCTTGTTTAACTTGGAAGGCAAATATTTGTTCATACATAAATTATGTTTTAAATAATGAGGTTAATATTCAGGCACCTTCATTTGGTGTGATTACGTTCTTTGTGTGAGCAAATTCTACTGCTTGAAAAATTCTCTTGTATCATTTACATGGATTCTATTTTATCCCCCAAAAGTTCTTAATAGAAATCCAACATTTGAATCAATAAATTGCTTTAGAAAGATGTTCTACTCCAATAAATTGTCAATCAACCAAAATAATGCTTAAATATTTTCTTTTATACATTCTTCGAAATTGAAGTATACTATATATTTGCACAAGGATATATAACAATATACAACAAAATTTGTAGTACTTCAAAAAAGCATGTAATTATATAGACCTCAAAGAATAAAACTCTTCTAAAGCCACCAAGTTAAAATTCACCTAAGTTTATTAGAACTTAAACCTTCAAAGGTATATACATTAGATTCCTATCTTTGGGATCTTTTGGGAACAACATAGTTAATTGTAAAGTGAATGCAATGAAGGGTGACCAAAAGTGAGAGTTTGATAAAAAAAATAGGAAGAAACTCCTTGAAGCACCCAAACTTGGTCTGATGGAGTCTAGTATTGTGCTTTTCTTATAATGTTCTTGATTAAGCCTTCCTTTGACACCCCTTCTACTAACTTGGGATCACTTTACGATTAACTCTAACAACTGTCAAGTGGATTGCCTGTGTTGGCTAAAATTTGGAAGCACATGCTTGGATAGGCCTACAACTGTTAGATTATATTGCTCAAAAAAAGAAGCACTGACTTCCAAATTTTTAAAGGTTTTAAAATTTTGACTAGCATCTAAATAGAATGATTTTAGAAACAAGGTCAATTAACCTTTAAAAGGAGGTAGCCCCTATGACCAAGGTAGTTGCCAATATGCTTGGATTATTGCACCAATAGGTGCATTCTTTGTTTTTTAAGTCATCTATGGGCCACTTTTTGGTCTCAGCATTTATTAACCTTGAAATGCTCCGATGTCCATATTCTGAATGATGAACAAAAACTTCAAGTCACTATTTAGTCCAACTAACTTTTCATTCATCCACTGTAATACTTGAATCTAGAAAAGACCAAAGTCATGACATTTTGACAAATTATATTTATGTAGAAAGATACAAGCAAAAATGTGCAGAAATTCAAAAAAGGATTGAAGCATTTAGGGATTAAGGGTTAATCCCTAAGCGTCACAGACGGAACAATTCTGAAGAGGGGTTTGGAGGAGCATTAGAGAAGAAGCGGCACAACTTGAAATCTAGGTGGTTACTAAAGTTTTCATCGTAGAAGTTTACGGCCAACAACCTAAAGAGTGCAAATTTGCTATTTTGGGAAAGATCCACCGTACGGATATAAAGAATATAAGGTTTGATGAATACCCTCTTCCTGGAATCTAGGTCCTTTTCGAGCATGATCTCTCTTCAAAAATTTGTTGACGGCAAAGCACAAATCAAATGTGTGTGAGTTTCAAGTATGATGTAGAGTGTAGATACAACAATCCAGGCAAAAAAAACAAAACGGCAAGAGGAGTGAAACCCTGACTTGTGTGCAATTCAAAATTTGCACAATTCTAGGCTCAACCTTTGATGCACAACCTACATTTTTGGCCTTATTTTGTCAGTTCTGCGTACTAAGCACATTTTCTTTTGCAATTATGATCCACTCAACAAAATCCGTGGCGCATATATGCTTCCCACACATTGGTCGCAGTGTTGAATGAGGCCGACATACACTTATTTTCAGAAATCTTTTGGAAACTCCACTTAAAATGTATTTTCAATTCTCTGCGTCTGGAAAACATCCGCTATGACGTAAACCCTAAACCCTAAACCCTAAAACTGAAAACTGAAACTGAACCCTAAACCCTGAAACCCTTACAAAATACTCTGTCTCCTGCACCATTCACCTTCTCCCGGTTTTCGCGAAAATCATGTTCCCGGGCGAATACGAATGTCGTCCATGGATGTCTATGTCCATATCACAGCTTGTCCGATCGTAATTTCTGCGAGACCTTCCGAAAACAACTTAATTACGACAATGAGTTGCCATTGAATTCGAAGTTGAATTCGAAGACGATGCGATTGGACCAGGAGACGATGACGAAGAGGTTCTAGGAATAGCGGCTAAAGAAACCGGGACTTCTGTAATTGTTGGTGGCCGCAGCTTCTGCAATTGCGATCTTTGATCGCAAGGAGGCATTAAGTTACACGGCACCATTGTATTACAGAATGAAATTTTGCGAGTTGTAGTGTCGATTTCTCGATTGTAGTGTCGATTACAAAGGCGAAGTCGCTCATTGTCTATCGCCTTTCCTCTGGCCTAATGCTTGAGTGCATGGGACCACCTAAATCGGAAGTCTTCAACTCCGTGATTAGGGTTTTTAAATATTTAGATTCTAAACTATGCGGAATAGCGTGTGCCATGATGAATTGATTTCTCACACAAAAGCGGTGACGCAAGTTCATTTGAAACTTTGGTGTATGTTAATTTCATACTGTATCTGCCCACGATGAGTTGTACAGTACATTTTATTTGCAGTGAACCCCTTTCAAACAAGAATTAAGAAAAAGGAAAATAAAGATGCAGACACAGCTGTACGGCTGCCACTCTTTTAACAATCTACACTACGTTACGTACTTATTACGTCATGAAGCATTGAGAAATTCCGTAACTAAGCTTTAATATCGTTGCCCCCTTGCAGCAAGCCATGTCTAACTTGGAGGACTGGAGGAGATGATTGCACCGATCCCGGTGATTCTCCTAAGCTGCCGCAATAATTGCAAGTTTTTTTCAACATGTTTTTTATTTTCGATTACTCCAGATTGTTAGGCTTTTGAAATTCGAAACTACAGTATGAAGTGAATCTAGAATGGCATCCACTTCCTTCGTGAAGTATAGTTGTGAAGGCGGTAGCTTGAAACTGGAATTGGGTGGCTATACTCTTACGTTCTAGCAACAAATTAAGTAGAATTAGCCCCAGAATTTAATTTGACGAGTCGACATCGAGGCGGGAGAATTGAAGGCTGCAATGGAGATTCGTCGAAATGCAACTCTGACGCTCGTCTTCGTGCTCACTGGTTTCGTTGCAATAACAAGTGCTTCCAGCCTAGCAGTGCAACGAAGCATTAGTCTGGAGGGCGTTGGCTCGCTTGCGGCCTCCAAACCTGAGCTGGTACTCTCCTGTAGCTTTCATGAATATATTAGCATCTTCGTGCTGTCCCGTGTCCTGGCTTCCATTTGACCTAGACTGAGATTCTTGGCCATGAACTTTTCTGAGTGATGCAAAGTTGCAGTGTCCCTATCCCAGTCGAGTAAAATTGATCTCTTTCTTGCAGCTTTGATATTTGCTGGTTAATTAGGGTTCCTCCTGACTCTCATGGTAAGGTAGAGGATTAATTTGCGTCACCTCAGTCATTTTCACATATGTAGGATTGTGATTTTGGGGGAGATTAAATTTTAGGGAGCCAAACCTGTATCACTGTGTTTTGATTTCTTGTGCAATCATTCAAAAAGGGAGTCTGAACCCTTTTAATATAATTCACAACCCTAATTTCATTCAAAGATGAGTGGCCACAGATATTTTTAGCCTCGTTAACCTAGTGAAAGGAAAAATTAGCTGCTGTTTGTAACAGGGGCCAGCACAGGAGACTAGATCAAGTCCTTAATGGTTTGTGTATTCTCTATCTTATGTGCAGTCCATTTTTAGTGCGGCACTGAGAAAGGCAAAGCTCAAAAAGAATGGAGGGACATTCACTGTTTTTGCACCAAGTGACAAAGCTCTGGAGGAAGCTTTCAAAGACGCTCGGTTGATTTGCGTTCATGATTTCTATAAGTCGCGGCCGTGCACTTCCACTGCTGATCTTCTTTCCGCTACCAATCTGGAAACAATTATTCTGAATTCCGGTAAGCATTTAGAGTGGAGATCTTCAGAGGAGATCTCTAATTGTGGCATGTATAATCGATTAAGAGACAGTAGTCATTGATTTGTTAATTATGAACAATACAGATGATCTTTCACAATAAATATTGCAAATGAACACATTAATATCAGTTCTGTAATCATTCTGTGTTGGAGCAGTGGTCAAGGGATCGTTTTGGATTAAAGACCTGGGAGATGGAGAGCTTCTTCTATTTGTCAGCAGCTCAGTCGAACAGGTAACAGTCTTTAAATCGTTCTTAGGTCATAGGAGACTCACTTGGTTATCCTCAGCAACTTAATAGTCATTACAGTAACTTATAAACATACTTCTATTGTTCACGAATGTGGGGGAAAATTTCTTCTTTCTATTGGTAATTTTATCTTCCTTGAAGCTTTAAACGACTCGTTTTAACTCCTGTAGATATGGTTGCCTGCAATTATTTAGCCGCTTCTGGCCATTTGGGCACTTAGGGGTTAATTAACAGAAATGTCCTCAGATTTCTAAATTGCACACTCAAATGGAAAGTTACAGATACACAAGACGGAAACCAGTACGTTCATCGGCAATGCTAAAGTGTCGATAGCGGATCTAGTAGCTGAAAATGGGGTTCTGCATATAGTTGACAATGTGCTGGGCAGTATAGATCCCGAGACGATGCATGCATCTGATGTTTCAGTAAATGCCACAGCAATTCATGTCACCTGCAAAGTCATTGACGCCGACATTTTTGATCAAGAAGAGGTGCGTGCTTCAAGCTACTTCTGATAAGGTCGCATTCTTCATGTTAGAAATATTCTACAATCTTTTTTGAAGTACCGGTACAAGGGTTTCTTTCGATTCTTACAGCTTTTCGTCTGACCTCGCAGCTCAAGGAGGTAGCCAATGGTGTCCTGACGATAAACATTCCTGGGCTTCAAGCCAATCGGAACATTGTCGGGTATCCTGATGGAGGGTTAAAAAATCCTATGCCACTCCTGTTCGATCCAGGTCTAAACAGAAAGGAGTTTACGGAACCGGATGAAAAGTTTACATACCCTACGTTGAGTGACTTGCAGCGTCCTAATTGCGATGAAGATCTTGCCTTCATGAGTGTAAGCTACTGCAATTGTGGTATTGATGTATTCTTGATGCATAGAATTGTCCTCAAGCCTTACAGTCCTTGTTCTAAATAGAAGATGCCTCACCTCCTAATAGTAGCATTTGATGATGAATTGTTGGTTTCCACTACAGGTACTTCAATTGGGCTCCTTGATAAGATCCAAGCAAGTAACGTCGGTGGAGCTTGTGAAGCTGTACACAGCACGGCTTAAGAAGTGAGCTTTGATTGTTTTCTAGTGCTGCATGTTTATAAAAGTCATAGCCTCTGTAATAAGTGGTAAGAATTTCTGCTGGCTGCATGTGTGCAAAAATAATCTCAGATTTCATTATGGCTTACACTTTTAGTCAATGGATTGAATCGCTATATTAGTCGTGAAACCCTTATTTTCTTTGTTTCAATTGCAGGGTTGATTATGTCCTAAAAGCAGTGGTGACATATACCGAAAAGTTGGCTCTTGAGCAAGCTTCTGCTGCTGATGAATTACTTGCCAAGGGAGTGTACTTGGGTGATTACCTTAACCACATTAAATATAGTTGTGCCCTTCCTGGCAGTTTTTGATCCAGAGCTGGAAGATTTGTGAAAAAAAAATTGTCGCGGATAACGTATGTGTTAAAGTTTCCCTGCAGGGCCATTACACGGTATACCTTATGGGCTTAAGGATATCTTCGCCGTCCCAGGCTATAGAACTACATGGGGCACAAGCATTTTCAAAAATCAAGTCATCAACGAGGAATCTTGGGTTTATCAGAAGTAAGACTTAGAAGAGAAGCAAACCCAACACCGTGTATATGAACTTTCTAAAAGAATTGCCTGAATTCCTCAAAGGATATGCAGATTGCGCACTCTTGCCATTATTTTTCTATGGATTCATTCTTACGTATTAATCTGTAATGACTTTGAGAAGCTCGCGAATTTGCCACGTACTGGTAGCACTTTGTTGTTGCGGGATGAGTTGAGATTTGCACTGTGCTGCCATCCCTGAGCTCCAGCTAGAACTGTGAAAATTGTGTCAGGCTGAAGGCAGCTGGGGCAGTGCTGATAGCTAAGCTTGTGACGGGGGCTTTGGCCTGGGATGATATTTGGTTTGGAGGCCAAACAAAGAATCCGTGGAACATTTTTGAAGGCACCACTGGATCGTCTGCTGGGTCAGCTGCCAGTACATCTGCAGGTACTTGCATCTTCATTAGTTTCACAGCCAAAAACATTAGACTGAGGAGATTTAAATAGAAAACTCGTGGAGGGAGCAATTAATAGCGCCCAACTTTGCCCATACCGTAATTGTGGCAGGTAACGTTCCGTTTGCAATTGGTTCGGAGACGGTCGGGTCCCTCACATATCCATCTTCTCGTACCGGCATAACTGGCTTGCGTCCTACCTTCGGAATGGTGGGAAGATCCTGGACTATGAGCTTAGCCGAGAGCCTGGTAAATGTCATACATGAAGATTTCTGTCTCCATCGGTTCCTGCTGCACTGATTTATCCTGTTAGTGCGTGTGCACTAATTTACCAAAACACACTGTTGTAAATTAGGGCAGGCTGAAATGCTATTTTGTTTTACTAATTTCCACAAAAGAATATTCTGTAGACACTAATAGGATAATAATATCTTCGTAGCTGATCAACCTTTGTAAGTTCTCACTGTATGACAGCTATTAACCTTCTGATAGTCTCATCACTCCAATATTTTGCAGGATAAAGTTGGTCCTCTTTGTCGATCTGCAGCCGACTGCGCTGTGGTACTCGACGTAATCAGGGGCAAGGATCCAGGAGACTGGTCATCAGAGAATATTCATCTGAAAGACCCATTCTCTGTGGACATCACCAAGCTGACGGTGGGATACCTTCCGGATGCAGACATGGGGGTAAGTTTCTCTTGGGGATGTTTCAATTCTCCAAGTCTTTCATGTTTAAGAAAAGCTGATGCAATTTGAAAATAGGCAGTTTCTGTGCTTTGTCAAGTACTGCATTTTGTCACAAATCAGTGAATTCAGCTCATCTCACCAGTTCTTTCTATCACTAGTTTTTTGGTGCTGAGGCACAGGATACTTTTAGTTGGGGAAACCTCTAAAGAGCTGTGGTGCAAGAGCAAAATCTGTTGAGATTAAATTTTTTTCACTATCTATGCATTTCTTATGCAACCATTCAAAGTGGGAGCTTGCAGACCACTTTAAGTGACAGTTGACAACCCCATTTCCATTCAAAGATAAGTGGTCACAGACACTATTTATTAGCCATGTCGTGCTTACACGCACCTTGCTACTTGAAGGCCAACCAAGTCTATGAATACTGTAGACGAGTTGCTAGCTGCTGGTAACAGGGGAAACAGACGGGTTGAAGTCTCCAACAGTTTTGGTACCCTCTACCCTACATGAAACTGAGCTAATACGGTGTTTGGTGCTACATCAAGGTGGTAAACGCCCTTGCAGAGAAAAAGGTGAACATGGTCCCATTCAATCTGAACTACACTGTGACTTCAGCGCAATTTGTACTCAATGTAATAATGGACGTGGAGATTCTGGCGCACTTTGACCATTGGCAGCGAGCAGGTCAAGATGTTCACTTCGAGGATCAGACGGGGTGGCCAGTTGAGCTTCGGCGAGCTCGCGTAATTTCTGCTGTGGACTACATACAGGTTAGGAATTCTGGTTTCTCCGTTTTCTTGACTTTTGAAGTGAACCCCAAAGTGCCGAAGTGGCCGAAAGTGGACGCACCCATATCTGTAGTGGTTGAAATAAATCACACAGGAAGCGTCAAGGAAGGTTATCAAAATGAACCAACAGAATGAAGAAATCCTACCGTACACCTTTTTAACCATAGAAATATGTTTCTATAATTGACTACTAGCTTTCAAGTGGACCTTCTGTCTTTGCTTAACCACTTAGAGGAGAAATAATTAACAATTCCAATCCTGAACAAGAGTACTATGGTGCTGTACTGTACTGTATTACAAAGGTTTGGCACATTCCAAAATTACTGAATAAATGTTCTACCATTGTACAGGCACAAAGAGTTCGTGGCATTCTGGCTCATGAAGTTAACGACATCATCCAAGAGCAGAAGATAGATGCGTTTATTGGAAACGCAACAGATTGGGAGAAAGTATGTGTCGGCAATCTTGTGGGCTTGCCAGTCATAGTGATACCCACCGGCCTCAAGGAGATCCATGGTACTCGACGTCGGAGTACCGTCCAAACCGGCATATATGGTGCTCCCTATCAAGATGGAACGGTATGAACATTTCCTCAACGCAGAATTTGACCTCACTTACTTTAGGATCTTTTGATATTTCTGACTACTGTATTCAGTGTTTTCCGAAATTAGAGATTGCAAAGAATTATTTATTTAAAGCCTTACAATCTATTTTGGTGTGTCCCCAGGTTCTGGCTTTAGCAATGGCGTATCAATCAGTAACAAATCACCATCTTCAGCGTCCACCTGTTGACGACCTTGGTCCTGAGGATCACTCTTAGTTAGCCTGATCTTTACGGCACTTGTACAAAATGTTGGTTATTGGGTTTGCCTCCATGAGGAAAGATGCACTTTACTTAATATTGTTAACCCGGAAACGCCAGAGCCTATGATCTTGTTGTCAAACATCGAAGTCCTCTACCAAGATGCTTCATTTTGCCATTGAGAATTAATGGGATTTTTATTTTTTATTTTTCAGAGATTTATTCAGATTAATGATTTCAGAGTTCTTTTGTGAAAGTATGAAATTATTATGAATTTTTGAAGAAAAAATGAAGAAGATTCGTATCAAATACAAAATAAGCTCAAAAAATCTGAAAATTTTGTCTTGGTTCAGATTATGGAATAGAACATCATGGTGTAAACCAAATTTCTGTATCGTTCTGTAATTAGAAACTTAGTGTAAGTAACACTATTTACTAATTGTGTTACTATTCTATCTGGAAAGGACCTGGTAATATTTCAATCTTACTACCTTTGTATGATTATAACAAATTGTGGACAATCTAAAGGTAAAGCATTTGAAGCATTTCACCCATCTTTTGGACCAAAAAACACATTTCAACCATCTCATGGGCAACAAGGCATTAGATGAGGAGAACATCTGTTTTATTTCAGCATTCTAGCATCCCTTTCATGATTAACCATGATTGAACAAGATTTTACCATTGAGATTAAGTCTAGTAAATAAGGTAGTAGAGCCTTAGTGAGAGAATAACATCATTAGCCTCTCACCAAAGGTTTGACATGTTGTCTCTCTCATAACAAGGCTCTTCGTTCATGTTTCCTAATTCATTTCCTGTACATTTTGTACATTCTAGAAGCTAAACATAGTGCAATATATAGCTTATGATCAAGAGTTGAATGTAGTGATTATTTGAGGCCATCCAAGACACATTCAAGTATATAGCTTATGATCAAGAGTTGAGTGAAGTGAGCACTTGAGGCTGTCCAAGAGACATTCAAGACATGCTTCATTCAACACTCCATTGACTGCAATGGATTCTGGAGCAGGAGTCCTACGTACACCCGACGGAGATCAGTTCCAACAATAATCTAGCAAAAACTCACATTCGGCATTTTGCTTGAGCTTATTGCTCCCTCGATACCCCATATTGAAAACTCCCGAGATCAATCATCTATTGTTGATGTATTAAGCTTACATTTGAAGAAAGCTTTGTAGAATAGTTTGGTCACTGAGTTTTGTTTAGTTCCCAAGTAGTTGACCAACAAACTGTCAAACTCAATACATTTATCAAGTCAGATTCAAAGTTTGTGCTGGTGAGAGATTTCTTGTTACAAAATAAATTTGTCATCATTCAAAACCAATACTCTCCAAGAATTGGGCAATAATGAATATAGGACATCCAAAGGGTAAGTGAACATTTTGGAGCCGAAGAATAGTAGATGCAAGACCTTTTTCTTTTGGCACTAGGGTCAAATTGACGACTATTCAAAAAATTTCTTTACTTTTCATCAAATAGAAGGTGGTAGGCTTTTATTTTGTTCTGTTTCTATTTTAAACGTGGATGAAGTTGCCAAATTTGGATGAAGAAGTAACCTCTATGGAAATGGGATCCATTGAGGTTAAGGCATACTCCGTTCATTTCTGATATGTTTGTTACTACACCATTCTGGGGAAGCTGACTGCTAGTTGATTATAGAATGTGAATTTTGTAGCCCAGATCTCTGATCTGCAGGCCTGGTCAATAGATTGAAAAAATACATTTCGTATACCCCGGAAGAAAGCAATCAGATCTGCAGCAGATTACAGATTACTTCAGATCCATACCAATTGCCAAGTACACAACTCAGAGTCAAGAAGTTAATGAGTATTATAACTCAAAATTGGAGCCAATTGTACAAAAGTACATTCTTCACTACATTACAGAACTCTGTTTTCCAAAAGCAAGCTCCAAATTGGAGTTACCAAGTACGCAAATTTCACTCCAGCTAAGGAACCTCCAGCTTCAAGACAAATTACATGGAGCAGGAGATGTTGGTAGCAAAGAAACTTACAGAGCCTAGAAAGAGGCAATATGTGCAGATGGTAGTAAGCTTGCCCTGCTTTCATTAAGTTACACTATTGATGTTTGAACTGAAATGATCTTCCTTTATTCTCCTCCACATCAACTTGGTGTACCGGATGATGACTGCGCTTGTGCGCAACAAAGTTACACTCAAACGAAAACTTCATGCCACAGACTCAGGAAACAACAGGCTCCCCACACAACTTCTCATGGTCTCGCACATCGACGTCAATATGGAACCTAGACACAATTTCCATTTATCAAATTACCAGGGACACAACTTTTTCCAGCAAGGCTCACCTCAAAACAGTAATCCAGAAGCAAAATACTTTACAATTATCAGACACTCACATATTCAACAAACGGGCAATGATAGATGCACCAACATTGCGCCATCAATGAGCAAGATAGACAAGTATCTACTAAAGCAGCTAATTTAATGAGGTTTCCAATTGCAACCACAGGACTACTTTTATACTCGGAAAACAAATTTTGCGCAAAACTATGCCAAACTGACGAAAAATTTGCCAAAAACATTCACCACCTGCTCATTGGTCAAACCTGCTCATTGACCTGGCGTTGCCTGCTCCTCATTGGCCAAAACATGGAATACGTTGCGTAGGGGCCAAGCCGGCCAGAACCCTGAACCCACTATAAAAGGGGACCTTCGTTCCTCTTCAAAGCGACGGCTGCTCCAAAGAGCAAGCAACGGGGTCCTCGCAAGACTCCTCTCTCCTCCATGGAGGGATAGCAAATGGAATGGAATGGGGGCCTGAGGCCTCCTCCCACAATCCCCGAACCCTCCAGATGAACAAAACGCACGATTCATACAGAGAGTTGCGCACCTGTCCACCACGATCGTACGTAGTTAATAACGAACATGCATTTCCATAGGATCGATTTGTTTGTGAAATCGTGAGATCTTCAACGCTATCTTGGGCATGGCCTTAATGAAAGCTCCGACGACGCCAGAAAGAAGCCCAAGGCGATTGACGAAACGCAAGGAAAAATCTCACGAATGATTAACCTACTTGCAGCAGTGCGAGTGACTAAAATCTCCTGTCATAGCATACATCCACACAAACACGCACTCATCAGGCGTTGATGTCATACCTGAAAACCAAACGCATACTGCCTCAAAAGAACACCAATGGATGCATTTGGCTTGCATAGAAATCATGCCAAAATGGAAGAAAACACTATCAACATTTCTATCCAAATAATCGTGAAACTGACGGACCTGCACCACCATTCTCGTTCTCAAGATCTTTCTCCAGTTCCCTCTTGTTCACAACAGCCTTGGTGTCGAGAACTACCTGGGGAATAACAGGACGACGTTCTTTCTGGTCCCGCAGTTTTGACACAGCCACGTGATTTTGATTCAGACAATCGTTGATCTTCTTTGATTTCATCTTCAGGTACGTCCACACGCATCTCCAGCAACTTCTCACATGCAGCATTCTTGACATTGATAATGCCCTCCTCTGTCATAGTACCCGATCATGGACAACATGAAATTCTCCTCATCAGACGAGACCTGCTCCAATTCTAGCAGCTTCTCTCCTGATCTCCTCAATAAGCTTCCTATCAGACCCTGGAAGGGCTGCAAATCGGTCATGTTGCAGGCGATGATCACTGGTTTGTTGGCGAACAGCATTTTGATGGAATGAAACAGCGCTACTTGCTGGGCAATGGTGAAACCACAATCGAGACGGAACGACAAGGAAAAGTTGATCAATCGGGGCTGGCTCGTGCGCACCAGCTGGGAAGTTGTTTCGGGAGGGCAAGCTTTGCGAGTCACTGCTCGTTCGACGTGCTTGCGTTCCGGGAAATCGGGGTGTCCCCGTCGTTGCAATTGTTCAGTTTCACATTTTCACTTTAGTATCGTAGGCTTTGCCTTCATCGAGTTCAGGTCTAGAAACGGCCATTTGGGACAGTTCCTGGTTTAATTTCGTGTGTACTGCAAACTGGAAGCACTGTTGATACCCCAATAACTCAAAGCCTTCGAAGCCTACATTATGACCTTCTACATAGGCGTCCAGACATTTCAATATGCACTCGCACCAGCCACAGTCCCGAAAACAGCATATCTAGGAGAATCAGTAAGCTAACGTTCTAAAATGAAACCCTAAAACCTTGGATGCTCCGCCCCGGAAACACGCACACCAATTCGAGATTTGGAAAAACCTACCGACTGAGAAATCTTCACCACGACAAGGAAATGAACTCAGTGAATCGATCGATAAGCGCTAGCTGACCTCAAAAAAGAGCACTGTCCCACGCAGCAGCAACGCTCCGAAACATTTGTACCCCCGACAGACTACACAAGAGTCTAGGGAAGGAAACCCCTAATTGGCCATATGACTGTTTGGATGAAAGTTTTTGTATGAAATATTTGGATGAGATCCGGAGAATGGATGCAGTGGTTTCTACAGTAGGTTCAGCGGAAACTTTTTCTGAATTAGAGCGCCATTGAGGTGGGAGATCGATCAAGCGAGAAGACTGCGGTGAAATTGAGGTTCTGGTATACTTCTCTTGCAGAGATCGATGAGCTATGTGAGTGCGAGCCGTGGAATGCCTTCAATGTGACTAGAATTAGAACTTTCCTATTGCGTTACGAGGTTTAGGGTTTGTGGCAGTTTTAGGGTTTGGAGCGGGTTATAATGGTTGCCAAGAGAGGTCGTGAACTGCCCATCTCGAATCACGCACAGTTGCCAAGAGAGGTCGTGAATTGTCCATCTCGAATCGCGCACGGTTGCCGCAGTTCTTTGGCCGGAAATTCTTTTTGAATTAGAGCGCCATTGAGGTGGGAGATTGATCAAGCGAGAAGACTGCGGTGAATGTGTGGTTTAGGTATGCTTCTCTTGCACAGGTCGATGAGCTGTGTGCATTGTGAATGTAAGACATGGAATGCCTTCAATGCGACTAGAATTAGAAGGTTTCCATTGCAATACAAGGTTTAGGGTTTGTGGCAATTTTAGGGTTTGGAGCGGCTTATAATGGTTGTCAAGAGAGGTCGTGAATTGCCTGCTATTTGGATCAGGAAAATGCTAGTTCTTTGGCCTCTCCTCCCCTTAGAGTGTTTGGCTTCAAGGTAGCAAATTATTAAATAATGTTGCTTCATTGTTCAATTCCAAATGATCTGAAATTTTTGAAGCATGTAGCAAACTTGCTTTGAAGAATGAATCCAAAGAATAATCACCATTTTGGACATTTTTTCATTTAAATGTGACCTTGTGAAGTGCAACTGCCCGGATTGCCGCAGGGCCAAAATAAAGATTTTTGTCAATTCAAATGCTAATATCTTGCAATCTACTAGGTGGAAAGTTCTAAATTTTTTTCTACATATTCTCGAACAAGTTTACTACAAGATCGTACGAATCCATGTGTCCAAACATGTTATTTTTCTAAACTTTGATACTTGTACTAGAAATGGCAGTTTTAGAGTGATTTTGGTGAAAACAAAGTCTATAACCTTTAGGGGTAAAGCATAGACATAAGAGGAGCCCAAATGTACCTTCGAGATGGAAAATTGTTGGAAGATGTAAAAATAGCGGATTTTCATCTTGTTTTGGTAGGTTGGTAGAAAAGATTCTTCTTGTTATATCATGCACAAGAAGGGCCTTGTGGGGGCGTCCAAAAGTTTACTAAAAATGAGGAACTTGGTGTTGGACAGATCACAAAGAAAGCTCTTTCTGTAGATTTTGTCAATTCTTCTCTCCTTGCTCTTCATCTAAATTTGAGCCATATGAATGATCATTTTGGAATTTGAACCCAACTAATGAAATGAAGCTCAATGAGTCTAGTTTCTATTGCAATTGAAATATTTTAGAAAACCATGACAATAGAACATTTTATTGCATAATTCATTGATTCAAAAACCACAGCCTTTGGATTTTTTTTTATAGATGGACTTTAGATAGATTTTATTCTATAATATTCTTCACTATATAATGCACATTTATGGAAAAAATTTAAGATTTTTGGAACTAATTTTGAATTAGATATGAAATTTTTTCACTTTTTCTTTAAAAACTATGATAATTTGAAAATCATCACCAATAAATTTGAAATTTTATGACTTACAAAAGACATGTGATTTCACCTCTAAAAACGAAAATAAAAGAATTTTCACTCAAACTTTACTCAAATATATAGGAAATCAAGGGAAAAAGCTTGAGACAAATTATATAGTTATAATGAGCATCTATCCTTCCAAAATTAAGGTAGCATCATCTAGAAGAGGCATTTTTTCTAGTCCTAGCCCTCAAAGTCCTATCGATGGATGAGGCTATAATCAAATTCAAGAAAAATGCAAGCTAATAAGTTTCAGAATTTTTCAATATTCATATAAAATTTTATAAATTTTAAAAGTTAGAAACGGAGGGTAGCTTGTACTTCATACTAGGCTCGCCTTGAATAGACACCATCAAATGAGAAATGTCTCAATTTTTATCGGTGGCTTTCAACAACTCCATGCCTCTTATTACTTGCTTTTGAAAAATTGTGGTGGCTTTGAATTTTGGGTGTTTATTTAAGGCTATTCATTTTGGTATTTTGCACTTTGGTTGTATAAAATTATTTCAAATATATAGATTAAAATAACATGATTTATATTTTTTGGATTAATTAACCTTTTCTTTTCAATGGCAAAAGTTTGTCAAATCAAAAGAAATGTTTAGATTGATCTATGGTTGTGTTAGATTGATCCATAATGTCAAAATAATTATGAACTTTGTAAATTGAAGACTCGATTTGAGAAATTAATTATTTAATGCACAAATCGTTTAGAATGATTTGAAGTGAAATTCGACTAGTTTATTAAGTGTGTATCATTTTACAAGGGCAAAAAATATAAATGTTTGAATTTTTGAGTACACAACAATAATTCTAAGTTCTTCAATCATTCCTTCTTTTAACCCCTAAAGACCCAACATGCGTTTTATGGCTACATAGAAATTTTGGTCAAATACGTGTGACTACAAGATTTCCATATTTTTAGCTCAAATTGTGGTTGAATGTGTGGACGAGGAATATCTTTCATATGCACCCAATTTCATGACATCTAGAAATTTGAATAAAAAATTATGGCCTAATATGTTACATCTTTTTGTAACTGGGCAGTTCGGGCAGATAGAAAAAATCACTTTTTTCAAAAACAAAAATTTGAAATTGGTTTTCTAAAGTTATATATACATGGAAAGCTTCACATCATCCCATTTTGATCAATATGTCACAAGTTATGAAGATTCTTAATTTGCGGGTAGTTATGGATTTTCTACTCTTAAATAAACTTTGAAGTCCTTTATCTTAATCAATTTTCAAATAATTTTGAAAAAAATAAAATCTTAAGATATAGATCGTTTATTACAACATTGCAACCATTGGAATTGGCAATTTTTAATCCCATAATGAAATTCTTGACAATTTTGTATTTTGAATCATTATCTACTACTATCTACTTACTATTTTTTCCTATATGTATTTTTCAACAAATGAAGTGAAAGTTTTCAAGCATGCATTCAACTTATTTAGAAAAAAGAATTTAAGGAAGCACCATCGTTTTGGACTTTTTTTCATCAAAAGTGAGCTTGTGAAGTGCAGCTGCCCTGTTTTTGACAAGCCAAAAAAATGATTTCATTGAATTTGAATGCTTATATCTTGCAATCCATGTGGTTGAAAACTTTGAAATTTTTATTACATGTTCTCAAGTCAGCATAATGCAAGATCCTATGGTTGCGTGTGTTAAAAAAACTTTTTTTCAAAAATTTGATACTTGTACTAAAAATGGCCATATTTGAGCATTTTTGGTGAAAATATAGTCAGGGAACTTTAGGGTTAAGTCATTCAAAATCATATCATAGACAAAAAACAATTGTATTTTTATTTTGGTCTAAATTTTTAATTTCTTTTTAATTGTAATGAATACAAATTATTATTTTAGTATAATCTTCTATTTTCTTAAGATAGATTAAAAATAAATGAATCTACAACCCTAGCAAATTTTGAGGTGCAAAATTTGGAACCATAAAACTTAATTGTGGTAAAGTTAGTCAAATGAGCAAGCAAATAGAATAATTTATAGGGTTCAAAATTGGAGCATTTGCAAGATGATCTAGGGTGATAGTAATCTACAATACCACTTGCTTGATGATATCTTTATTACAGGTTTAGTACACGAGAGATTCTTGTGTAGCAAGAATGTACAATTTGAAGAGGCTCCCATTGAAGCTTCTAACCAATCGGGCTTCATTTAGAAAAAATAGGGTTTGGAATATTCATTGTCATGTTCCGGATTTTGAACTATTTGTTTATTAGATGCCTTTCATCCGTTGTTCATTTGTTTGATGGGATGTAAAGTAAGACCTATATATTTATCCTATAATCTTCTACCAATTATTATCTATAAAAAAAAAAGAATCTATAGACATAAGTTGAAGGCGACATTTTATTCAAAGGCCTTTCATAACCAAAACTTTAGGAAATTTGCTTTACAAATTTTTTTAAAATATGTATTTGAAAAAAGTACATGAAATGGTCAAAACATTTATACCATTAATATATAAAGGACAAAGCCATTTTTGTATCAAAAACCACTCAAAATTGCCACTTTGCCACATTCATCCAAGAAAATAGAAAACATATTTTTTTTAAATGTATGTTCACATGTAACTATAGGAGTACTTCACTTGTTTCAAATTATATAGTAAAATTTTTATAAAGTTTGGTGACACGTATTGGATGATAATAGCGTTCAACTTTGAATTCATCTAAAGTTAGAGAAAAAGTGTTATTGAACGCTAATCTGCAATTTCAAATGAGTTTCGCCATCATTTATAGAAACTTTTTGCACCATAAACTTTGAATATCATAAAGTTTATATTACAAAATTGGATTGAGATTTTTAGAACTTTTTTGTAAAAACAAACATGATTTTCATTCTTTAAAAAATTACTTATGATCAAACAAGAAACTCCATCGTTAATGACTCTAAGAAGGAATTGGAATACAATTATTTCAATTGTTAGAAGATTCTAGAATACAAATTTAACCCTATTAAACCATTTTCTGAAAATTGTGAAAGATGCCTTCAAAAATGGATCCTATAACTAAAGTCATTCTTTCAAGAAAATGCTTAGATTGCCAAAAAAACAAGATTGTTACATAACTTTCTCATCACTAGTTCAAATAGAATGAATAAAAGCTTTATACGTAAAGAAAATAAAGTATTTGAGGAACAAAATTTGAAAATCTTATTCTAATTCTTTGTGATTTTTTTGGTGCTTTCTGCCAACTTTGTTTCTGGCAAAGGATGGCATAACTTTTGCTTTTGAGCACTAAGGAAAAAAAGATTATATTCCCCAAATTTGTATGTGTTCTCTTATCTTCAAAAAAAAAGTTCCAAAAAGAAATTGAGGAGAATCATGGTCCTTTAGGGATTAAGACATATGTTTTTATTTTGATATGTACTCCTATATTTGAAGGTATCAAATTAAGAGAATATATCCTAAATCACTAATTTGCATTTACAAACAATTATGTTGTAAAATTACTTTCAAGCAAAATTATAAGTTTATAGAAATTGGAAATAAGTTTTATTGTTCTCAAATAATTTCAAGAGTAAAAATGCAACTTATGCATAGTAAAGCATCATGGGTTTGTCCTTCAACAAAATCATCAATTTTATCCATTTTATATAGAGGTCTATTTACTTAATATTATATATCCGCATCAACATATTGTATAAAATATATTGTATGTGAGTGCCATTTCAGAATTTAAGTGTAGGTAGACCGTAGATAGCTTATTTTTCTTGAACTTAATGATAAGCTATCTATAGTCTACCAACATTTATGTTCTAGAATCAATGCCTTACATAAAATTTGATGCCATTAGGTACACTGACACCATTGGGTGCTCCTACCTTATCAAAATTGAAAAAAGGCAAATGGAATACCCCAAGTCTCCAAAATGTACACTTCTTTTTGCGGTTCTGTATCTTCAATATTGCACAATCCTTGGAGAACATTGATTTATAATGATGACAAATTTATTTTGTGACAACAAATCTTTCACCAACACAAACATTGAATCTAACTTGATAAGTGTCATTGAATTTTGATATATTTGTTGGTCAACCACTTGGGAATTGAAAGTGTTCACTACATTCAACTCTTGATCATAATCTACACTGCGCTATGTTTAGCTTCTACTCCATAGGAATAATATGTGTAGAATGTACAAGAAATGAACAGGAAACATGAAAGAAAGAGCCTTGTTAGGAGAGACAACATGTCAAACCTTTGGCAAGAGGCAAGGCGATGTTATTTTCAAGACAAGGAGGCTCCACTACCTTGCTTACTAGACTTAACCTCAATGGTCAAATCTTGTTCAATCGAGGTTAATCATGAAATTAAGGGGCACTAGGATGCTTAAATAAAATGGGCAATATTACGAGATATAAACATGCTCTCCACATTTAAGGCTTCGCTGCCACCTCTATGGTAATCGGATCCATTGTGGTTAAGACATACTTCGTTTTAAAATGTTGGTTACCACACCATTTTGGGGAAGCTGACTGCCGGTTAACTATAGATTGTGAATTTTTGGAGCCCACATCTCTGATCTGAAGGGTCAATAGATTGAAAAAATACAATTAGTACACCCCTGCCAGAAGGAAGCAATTAGATCTGCAGCAAAACAAATTAATACTTTACATCCATACCAATTGCCAAGTACTCAACTGAGAGTCAAGAAGTTAAACATGCTCTCCACATTATAACTCAAAATCGGAGCCAATTCTACAAAACTACATTCTTCACTGCATTATAGAACTCGGTTTTCCAAAAGCAAAGCTCCAAATTGGAGTTACCAATTACGCAATCACTTCAGCTAGGGAACCTCCAACTTCAAGACAAATTACATGGAGTAGGAGATGTTGGTAGCGAAGAAACTTACAGACCCTAGAAAGAGGTGATGTGTGCAGATGGGAAGCTTGCCCTGCTTTCAATAGAACACTTGTAAGTTGTACTATTGATTTTTGAACTGGAATGGTCTTTCTTTATTCTCCTCCACATCAACTTGGCATACCGGATGACGACTGCGCATGTGCGCAACCAGGTTACACTTACACGCAAATTTCATGCAAACACTGGGCTCCCCACACAACTTCTCATGGTCTCACACATCCACGTCAATATGGAACCTAAACACAGTTTCCGTTAACCTCTAAAGGACCATTGTCCCTTCAAGGGACAAATGCGTTTTCGGGCAGGTCCCGACAGGCTCAAGTTTTTTTCTGATTTTTTAAAACTTTTTTGGGAGGTAGGAAAGCTGATTAGCTTCATGGGAATATAATTCTTTTCACAATCGGTGCTTGGGAACAAAAGTTATGACAAAATAAGTTCAAAACAAAGGACGACGGGCAGCAAAAAAAATTTGCACATTTTTTATTTTTTTTTTCAAGTATTTTTTTTCTCATAGATTATATTTTTTTCTATCTAGAAAGCTTTGAATCATTTCATTTGGATTTTGTATGAGAAAATTATGGACATTCTTGTTTTTTGGGCAGTTAGAGCATCTTTTTGAAAAAAAATAATTTATAGGATTCATTTCAGAATGCAATTTTTCAAATTTTTCAATTTTTCTTTTTTGGCATGGTTTAGTTTACTTGCTAGAACAAACTCACCAAGGATATTAGTGCATTTTAATCCCACCTAAAAAATTCAAATTTTTTAGATTTTCCTTCTATCTCGTATCTACTTCTACTTAATAATTTTTTAAATAATGAAAATTAAGTTTTTTTTATTTTTTATTTTTTGGCTAGATTCTCAACTCAATTCTCCACTATAAACATTAAAAGCTCAAAACACTATAGTGCAAAAATTTAAAGTTAAAAATGTTCAAAGTCAAAAAATCTAGTCCCCCAATGTGATGAAAAACTTGATTTTTTCACTTTAAACGCAGATATCTTGCAATCGATGCAGTTAAAAATTTTGAAATCTTTTCCACACACTCTCATACTAGTTAGGTGTAAGATCCTACAGTTAGAAGTGGGAAGAAAAACACTTTTCAGATTTTTTAACTTTTTGCCATAGAAATGGCAGTTTTGAGTATTTTTTGGCAAAAAAAGGGCCTCGGTCCTTTAGGGGTTAATCAAATTAGCACGGACACAACTTTTTTCAGCAAGGCTCACCTCAAAACAATAATCCAAAAGCAAAATACTTTACAATTGTCAAACATTCACATATTCAACAAACGGGCAATGATAGATGCACCAACATTGTGCCATCAATGAGCAAGATAGACAAGTATCTACTAAAGCAGCTAATTTAATGAGGTTTCCAATTGCAACCACAGGACTACTTTTATACTCGGAAAACAAATTTTGCACAAAACTATGCCAAACTGAAGAAAAATTTGCCAAAAACATTCACCACCTGCTCATTGGTCAAACCTGCTCATTGACCTGGCGTTGCCTGCTCCTCATTGGCCAAAACATGGAATACGTTGCGTAGGGGCCAAGCCGGCCAGAACCCTGAACCCACTATAAAAGGGGACCTTTGTTCCTCTTCAAAGCGACGGCTGCTCCAAAGAGCAAGCAACGGGGTCCTCGCAAGACTCCTCTCTCCTCCATGGAGGGATAGCAAATGGAATGGAATGGGGGCCTGAAGCCTCCTCCCACAATCCCCGAACCCTCCAGATGAACAAAACGCACGATACAGAGAGTTGCGCACCTGTCCACCACGATCGTACGTAGTTAATAACGAACATGCATTTCCATAGGATCGATTTGTTTGTGAAATCGTGAGATCTTCAACTGCTGCTGCTACTACTCTATCTCGAGCATGGCCTTAATGAAAGCTCCGACGACGTCAGAAAGAAGCGCAAGGCGAATGACGAAACGCAAGGAAATTAAAATCTCACGAATGATTAACCTACTTGCAGCAGTGCGAGTGACTAAAATCTCCTGTCTTAGCACACATCCACACAAACACGCACTCATCAGGCGTTGATGTCATACCTGAAAACCAAACGCATGCTGTCTCAGAAAAACACCAATGGATGCATTTGGCTTGCATAGAAATCATGCCAAAATGGACGAAAACACTATCAACATTTCTATCCAAATAGTTGTGAAACTGACGGACCTGCACCACCATTCTCGTTCTCAAGATCTTTCTCCAGTTCCCTCTTGTTCACAGCAGCCTTGGCGTCGAGAACTGCCTGGGGAATAACAGGACGACGTTCTTTCTGGTCCCGCAGTTTTGGCACAGCCACGTGAATTCGATTCAGACAATCGTTGATCTTCTTTGATTTCATCTTCAGGTACGTCCACACGCATCTCCAGCAACTTCTCACATGCAGCATTCTTGACATGATAATGCCCTCCTCTGTCATAGTACTCGATCATGGCCAACATGCACTTCTCCTCATCAGGCGGAACACCGTCGACGAGGCCTGCTCCAATTCTAGCAGCTTCTCTCCTGATCTCCTCAATAAGCTTCCTATCAGACTCTGGAAGGGCTGCAAATCGGTCATGTTGCAGGCGATGATCACTGGTTTGTTGGCGAACAGCATTTTGATGGAATGAAACAGCGCTACGTACTTGCTGGGCAATGGTGAAGCCACAATCGAGACGGAACGACAAGGAAAAGTCGATCCATCGAGGCTGGCTCGTGCACACCAGCTGGGATGTTGTTTCGGGAGGGCAAGCTTTGCGAGTCACCGCTCGTTTGACGTGCTTGCGTTCCGGCAAATCGGGGTTTCCCCCGTCGTTGCAATTGTTCGGTTTCACGTTTTCACTTTCGTATCGTAGGCTTGAGTTGAGTTGAGTTGAGTTGAGTTTTCACTTTGCCTTGAGTTCAGGTCTAGAAACGGCCATTTGGGACAGTTCCTGGTTTAATTTCGTGTGTACTGCAAATTGGAAGCACTGTTGATACCCCAATAACTCAAAGCCTTCGAAGCCTACACTGTGACCTTCTACATAGGCATCCAGACATTTCAATATGCACTTGCACCAGCCACGGTCCCGAAAACTGCATATCTAGGAGAATCAGTAAGCTAACGTTCTAAAATGAAACCCTAAAACCTTGGATGCTCCGCCCCGACAACACGCACACCAATTCGAGATTTGGAAAGACCCACCGACTGAGTAATCTTCACCACGACAAGGAAATGAACTCAATGACTCGATCCATGGGCGCTAACTGTACTCAAAAAAGAGCACTGTCCCACGCAGCAGCAAAGCTCCGAAACATACATATCCTCGACAGACTGCACAAGCGTCTAGGGAAGGAAACCCCTAATTGGCCATATGACTATTTGGATGAAAGTATTTGGATGAGATCCGGAGAATGGATGCAGTGGATTTTTTGTGGCCGTCGTTCCTTCGACCTGCTCTGTTTCTCATTCATGATCGACTGGTTTCAAGAGTTCGGGAAATCTCAACGTCGGCCTTTGAAGATCACTCAATTGACGTCGAAAATTGAATGATTCTCAGCGGAGATCGTACGTAGAGGTCTACAGAAATCTTAGGGTTTGGAGCGTTTTTAGGTTTGGAGCGGCTTATAATGGTTGCCAAGAGAGGTCGTGAATTGCGCATGGTTGCCGCAGTTCTTTGGCCTCCCCTTACGGTATTTGGCTGCACGATACTAAATTGTCAATAATGCTGCTCTGTTGGAGTGATTGTATTCTCTTTGAGCTAAGAAACTGCTCCTCATTTGTTAAAGCTCTGGCCGTACGAAGTAACAAGCGATGTAGAGTCTGTCATGGCGTGTGGCATCCTATATTGTTGACTGCTTTGTAAGATGGATAAGTTGGAATCAGACTCATGCACATTCGACTTTCATAAATTTTTCTTTTGCATTTTCAGGTTGTGACCTATTGAGTTGTGAAGCTTCTTTGTTCAATCGGCCATAGTTTTGGGACTTGATCGCAGTGAGGTACATCGGTGTCGGAAGCCTTGCGTTTTATATCCTTGCTTTTCACTTCTTACCTTGTATGCGCACTTCCTCTCTCTCTGCACCGACCTCATTTGGATAAATTTGCTTCAGTTCCCTATTCTCTATTGACGGCAAGGAAATATTATTGTTAGCATCAGCGATTGGTTTTGACAGGTTGCCTTAGGTTACAAACTTAACTGATTTGGTGGAAGTTTTGGACCCGACGTTTAATTGCTGCCGCTGGATTCATCCACCACGAATTTCACTGGTATGTTTCCTCCGGCGGTTTAGGGTTTGCTGTGGATAAACTCTAGGGTTTGCTGTAGGGTAGATTTGTTTCCTGATTGCGCTCTGATTGGATTTGCTTGTGAACATCGCTGTTCGTGTAGAATTTCTAGCTGAAATGTCCTCGACCCAATTCAATTATGTTTTGTTAGGATTGGATTTGCTTGAGCAAGTCACCGTTCGAGTAGAATTTGTAGCGGAAACATCATCGACCCAATTCGATTCTGTTTTCTTGGGCAGGGTGTAGATTTCGGTCTATTTCTTTTGAACCTATAGTGCGAAGACAATGTTTTTGGTTTGTCGTCAGGATGTGAACTTTGCTAAACTTACATTGTTTTCTTACTTACTTATTTTTCTCAGAAAGTGCAATGAAGATGGTGTTGTAGCGATCCTGAGAATCATGCACCCTACCCAAACCTAATGCATGCAGATAAGAATGTGCTTGACCGTGTGTTTGAAATTCTATCTCATTTTCGAAATCAAGGTCTTATTTCAGCAAATGCCACTTGATTTGAGCAAGATGTTCTCTTTCATTCACAAGTGATCAATCTCTGTTCTCAAGTTTTTCAAAATTCCACAAATTTCCATGTCATGCTCTACGCACATGTAGGATAGTAGTTTCAGTAATTTTGGACCTGCCCAATTACGGAAAATAAAAAGAGGTCTTCACTAATTGCAATTCCTCTACTTAGAACGTGATGAACATTGCAATTTCTCAGTCTCGTTGCATACCCCAAGCCACGGTCTATCCAACAAACGATATTGTAACCATTTCCAACCCTAGAGCTCCTTGAATTTCACCTCAACTGGAAAAGCACGGTATTAGTAGGTTTTTTATTTTCATTTTTATTTGAAGATTTTTGGCAATTTTCCACCTTTTTAGTACCTTTTTCCACCTTTCTCTATGGTCGTGTTGCGAGGCCATAGAATTTGGTGCAATTTTCCACCAAATTTCTGCAACAAAACCCATTGGGTATTAGGTTTAACACCTAAAGTCCCAAGGCCATTTTCTTGTCAAAATGACTCAAAACTGCCATTTCTATAGCAAAAAGCAAAAATAAATTTAAATGTTTTTTTTTCACATCTCAACATAGGATCTTACACCTAACTAGTATAAGAGTGTGTGGAAAAAATTTCAGAGTTTTTGACCGCACAGATTGCAAGATATCTGCGTTTAAAGTGAAAAAAGCAAGTTTTTCAGCACATTGCAGGACTAGATTTTGACTTTGAACATTTTTAACTTGAAAATTTTTGCACTATAGAGTTTTGAGCTTTAAATCTTTGTAGTGGAAAATTAAGTTGAGAGTCTAAGGAAAAAAAAATTCAAAGAAACTTCATTATCATTTTGTAAAAAATTGTTAAGTAGAAATAGATACAAGATAGAAGGAAAATCTAAAATATTCATATATTTTAGATGAAATTAAAATGCACTAATCCCAATGGTAAGATTGTTCTAGCTTGTAATATAAACCATGCAAAGAAAAAAAAACTAAAAAATTTAAAAATTGCATTCAGAAATGCATCCTAAAAGTTATTTTTTTCAAGAAGATGCTCTAATTGTCCAAAAAACAAGAATGTCCATAACTTTCTCATAACAAATCGCAATGAAATGAATCAAGCTTTCCAAATAGACAAAAATATAATCTATAAGAAAAAAAGTATAAAAAAAAAAATTCAAATTTTTGTCCAATTTTTGTTTGCTGCCTAGCTTGCTCGCCGTCCGTTGTTTTGAGCTTATTTGGTCATAATTTTTTTTCCTGGGCACCAATTTTGAAAAAAATTATAATCCCACAGAGCTCAACAGTTTTCTTATCTTCAAAAAAAGTTTCAAAAAATCAGGAGAGAATTTCAGCTCATAGGAACTTGCCCGAAATCCATTTTGTCCCCCGTAGGGACAATGGGACTTTAGGGGTTAAATGCACCATCTTCACAAGGTCACATATTCTACATAGAAACAAAATCACATGGGTATTAACCTTGAACGCCAGAGGAGTTCAAATGATAAATAAATAAAAATTGTTGGAGGATGTAAAAACAACATATTTTCATTGAGTTTTTGGGGGTTGGGAGAAAAGATTCTTCTTGTTATATCATACACTGGAGGCGTCCAAGAGTTTACTAAATGAGGAATTTAGTGTTCCACATATCACAAAGAAAGTCCTTCTAGTAGATTTTGTCAACTATTCTCTCCTTGCTCTTCATTTGAATTTGAGCCATATAAATGATCATTTTGGAATTTGAACCCAACTAATGAAATGAAGCTCAATTTGCAATTGGAAATTATGACTTACAAAAGACATGTGATTTCACCTTTGAAAACTAAAATAAAAGAATTCTCACTCAAATTTTGCTAAAATGTAGAAGAAACAAAGAGAAAAAGCTTGAGACAAATTCCACAGTTATAATGAGCATTTGTCCTTCCAAGGTTAAGGTAACATCAAGTAGAAGAGGCACTTTTTTTAGTCCTATCCCTCAAAGTTCTATCGATGGAAAAAATTGATGAAGCTATTACCAAATTCAAGAAAAATGCAACCCAATAAGTTTCATAATTTTTCAATATTTTATATTTATATAATATTTTATAAATTTTAAGAGTTAAAAACGTAAGGTAGCTTGTACTTAATACGAGGCTCGCCTTGAATAGACACCATTGAATGAGAAATGTCTCAACTTTTATTGTTGACTTTAAAAAACCCATGCCTCTTATTAGTTGCTTTTGAAAAATTGTGGTAGTTTTGATTTTTGGAATTGTTTGTTTAAGGCTATTTGTTTTGGTATTTTGCACTTTGGTTGTATAAAATCATTTCAGAGATATAGATTAAAATAACATGATATTTTTTCTTAGATTAATTAACCTTTACTTTTAAGTGGCAAAAAGTTTTCAAATCAAAAGAAAATTTTAGATTGATCTATGATTGTATTAGATTGATCCATAATGTCAAAATAATTGTGAACTTTGTAGATTAAAGACTCAATTTAAGAAATAGATTATTTAATGCACAAATGGTTTAGAATGATTTACTGAAGTAAAACTCAATTAGTTTATTAAGTGTGTATTATTTCACAAGGGAAAAATATATGAATGTTTGAATTTTCAAATATACAAGAATAATCCTAAGTGCTTCAATCATTCCTTCTATTAATCCCTAAAGTCCCAACATGCATTTTTTGCTATATAGAAATTTTGGGCAAGTACGTGTGACTACAAGATTTCTATATTTTTAGCCCATGAATGTGGAGACGAGGAATATCTTTCATATACACCAAATTTCATGACATTTGGAAATGTGAGTCAAAACTTATGGCCTAATATGTAAGTGGGCACACATTTATTAATGTTTTTTTGTGTAACTTGGCAGTCCGGGCAGATAGAAAAAATCACTTTTTTCAAAAAAACAAATTGAAATTGGTCTTCTAAGGACATATGTATGTGTGTGTGTGTGTGTGTGTGGAAAGCTTTGAATCATCGCATTTTGATCAATGTGGCCATAGTTATGAAGATTTTTAATTTTTGGGCAGTTATGGATTTTCCACTCTAAAATAAACTTTGAAGTCCTTTATCTTACTCAATTTTCAATATTTTTTGAAAATCATAAAATCATAAGATATAGATTATTTATTACAACATTGCAACCATTGGAATTGACAATTTTCAATTCCATAATTAAATTCTTGACTGTATAGTATTTTGAATCATTCTCTACTACTATCTACTTACTATTTTTTTCCTTTATATATTTTTTAGCAAATGAAGTGAAAATTTTCAAGCATGCAGCCAACTTATTTAGAAAAAATAATCCAAATAATCACCATCATTTTGGACATTTTTTTATCAAAAAGTGAGCTTGTGAAGTGCAGCTGCTCTATTCTTTGCAAAGCCAAAAAAATGATTTCAGTGGAATTGAATGTTTATATCAGCATAATACAAGTTGAGCGCAACATCTTATTCAAAGGCCTTTCATAATGAAAACTTTAGAAAAATTGCTTCACAAATGTTTCTAAACTATGTATTTCAAGGAAGTACATGAAATGTTTAGAACCAATCATACTATTGATACGTAAAGGACTAAGCTATTTTTCTATCAAAAACCACTCAAAACTGATACTTTGCTACTTTTATCCAAGAAAATAGAAAAAATATTTGTTTTAGAATCCCCGTTAGAATCTAATTGTTGGATCTTGTACTTCATTCTTGTTTCAAATCATGTAATAAAAAGTTTATAAAGTTTGACTATACATATCGGAAGATAATAGCGTTCAACTTTGAATTCATATAAAGTTGGAAGAAAGTATTATTGAACGCTAATATGCAATTTCAAATGAATTTGACTTCTATCTATAGAAATTCTTTGCACCATAAACTTTGAATTCAAAAAATTTATATTAGAAAATTGAGTTGAGATTTTTAAAACTTTTACTTAAAAACAGACATAATTTTCATTCTTTAAAAAATTGTTTTTAGAAGTTGGTGTAAGATTGAACAAAAAACTACATCATTAATGGCTCTAAGAAGGAATTGGAATTCAATTATTTCAATTGTTAGAAGATTGTAGAAAGCAAATTTAACCCTATTAACCGCCAAAGGCCCAAGGCCTTTTTTCTGCGAAAAATCACTCAAAACTGTCATTTTTATAGCAAAGAGTAAATAAAATTGACAAATGTTTTTTCCTGCACATCAAACCATAGGATCCTATACCTAATTAGTATAAAAATGTGTGGAAAAAATTTCAGAATTTTTGACCGCATGGATTTCAAGATATTTGCATTTAAAGTGAAAAAAAACAAGTTTTTCATCACATTGTGGGACTAGATTTTATGACTTTGAACATTTTTAACTTAACCCCTAAATGCCCAAGGTCTATTTTTGGCTTCGTGGAATTTTCTCTAAATTGAAAAAAATGCCAACATTTTGATAAGTTGTATCAATTATTTTTGAACTGTAACCATACAAATTCAAATTGGACATGCTAGAGATCTCATAGGAAAAGAAAATACAACAATATTGCTTATGGAGTGAAAGATTATAATGTTTGACCATGAGGGTGCTAAAACTGCTGAAATCTTTCAATCTTCTTTATACAAGTCAAATCTAAAAAGTTGGTGACAAAAAAATTTGAATTTAAAGGGCCTAACTTGTATAACCCCCATCATTTTATGACTTCTCAAAATCACAATTTTTTTTAATGTGAATTTTTCCCCAAGATCTAGTGTATTTAAGGCTCATTTCCAAGAGCTCTTAACACAATGAGAAGTCAAGATTGCAATGGGTACCCTTGTAGAAAAACTTGCATAGAAAAATCATTATCATTTATTTTTAAGATCGTATTTTTGATGCTAAAATCAAACTTCAAGAAGAACTTTCTAAAAATAGCAACTTCATTAGGTTTTTAACTTCAAAGTTTTGCAAACACCAAATTTGGTTACCTTGGGCATTTAGGGGTTAAATTTTTTCCACTACAGAGTTTTAAGCTTTAAATCTATATAGTAGAGAATTGAGTTGAGAATCTAGGGGGAAAGAAAAATCCACAGAAACTTAATTTTCATTATTAAAAAAATTGTTAAGTAGAAGTAGGTATAAGATGTAAGGAAAATCTGAAATATTAGTATTTTTTATATGGGACTAAAAAACACTAATCCAAATGGTGAGATTGTTCTAGCAAAAAAACTAAACCTTGTAGAACTTTTTTTTGAAGAATTGTAAAAATTGCATTCAAACAATGAATCCTACAAATTATTTTTTTTCAAAAAAAATGCTTTAAGTGCCCAAAAAACAAGGTTGTCTATAACTTTCTCATAAAAATCAAAATAAAATGAATCAAATATTTATAGATAGACAAAAATATAGTCTATTAAAAAAAATAAAAAAAAATAAAAAATAAAAATGCAAATTTTCTTTTGATGCCCCTTGTCCCCTGCTTTGAGCTTATTTGGACATGACATTTTTTTCCAAGCACCATTTTGAAAAGTTAATCATATTCCCACAAAGCTTAGCAAATTTTCTATCTTCTAAAACATTTTCAAAAAATCATAACAAAAACTCAGCCCATAGGTACCTGCCCAAAATCCCATTTGTCTCCCATAGGGACAATGGGCTTTTAAAGGTTAGACAATTTTTTTGAAAAACTATGCAAATTGCATTTAGAACTAAATCCTATAACTAAAGTCATTTTTTCAAGAAAATGCTTAGATTGCCAAAAAAACAAGATTGTTATATAACTTTCTCATCACTAGTCCAAATAGAATGAATAAAAGCTTTATATGTAAAGAAAATAAACAAAATTTGAAAATTTTATTTTGCCTTTTGTGATTTTTTTTGTGCTTTCCGCCAACCTCTGTTCTTGGCAAAGGGTGGCAAAACTTTTGCTTTCGAGCACCAAGAGAAAAAAGATTATATTCTCCAAATTCATATGTGTTTTCTTATCTTCAAAAAAAGTTCCAAAAAACAATTGAGGAGACTCTTGGTCCTTGAAGGATTAAGACATATGTTTTTATTTTGATATGTACTCATACATTTGAAGGTAATAAACTAAGAGAGTATATCCTAAATCACTAATTTGCATTCACAAACAATTACATTGTTGTAGAAGTGGCTTTTAAAAGTACTTTCAAGCAAAATTATAGGTTTGTAGAAATTGGAAATAAGCATTATTGGTTACTCAAATAATTTCAAGAGTGAAAATGCGACTTATGAAGGCTAAAGCATCATGGGTTTTTCCTTCAATAAAATCATCAATTTTATTCATTTTGTATAGAAGTCTGCTAATTTAACAATATATATTTACATCAATATATTACATAAAATATATAGTATATGAGTATCATTTCAGAATTTAAATGCAGGTAGACTATAGATAGCTTATTCTTCTTGACCTAAATGATAAGCTATTTGTAGTTTACCGACATTTATGTTCTAGAATCAATGCCTTACACGAGGCTTTACTGTATATAAAATTTGATGCCAATAGGTACACTAATGCCATTGGGTGCTCCTACCTTACCAAAATTGAAAAAATTGAAAAAAGACATATAGAATATCCCAAGACTCCAAAATGTACAAATCCTTTTACAATTCCCTATATTCTTTATTGAACAATCCTTGGAGAACATTGATTTTCAATGATGACAAATTTTGTGACAACAAATCTCTCACCAATACAAACTCTGAAACTCACTTGATAAGCGTCATTGAGTTTTGATAAAAAAAACTTTGGTCAAGCACTTGGGAATTGAATGAGACTCAACAACCAGAGCATTCTACAAATTTTTTTTCAAATGTAATGTCAACTACAGAGGATTGATCTCTGGAGTTCTCAATCACGGGTGTCGGGGGAACAATTAAGCAAAATGGAATGTGGATCACTACCCAAGTATTGTTGGCACTTGTCTCTTTGGATGTAGAATTCCTGTTCCGAAATCCATCACAATCCATGGAGTATTTAATGAAGCGTGTCTTGAATGTGTCTTGGACGGCCTTTGAAAGGGCTCACTACATTCAACTCCTGATCATAATCTACACTGTGCTACATTTAGCTTCTACTCCACAAGAGTAGAATGTATAGGAAATGAACTAGGAAACATGAAAGAAGAGCCTTGTTATGAGAGACAACATGTCAAACCTTTGGTGAGAGGCTAGAGATGTTATTCTCACAACAAGGCTCTAGTACCTTGGTCACTACACTTAACCTCAATGGTCAAATTTTGTTCAATCATGGTTAATCATGAAAGGGAAGCTAGAATGCGGAAATAAAACGGGCAAGATTACAAGATATAAACACGCTCTCCTCATCTAATGTGCTTTGTTGCCACCTCTATGAAAACGGGATCCATTGAGGTTAAGGCATACTCCGTTCTGATATGTTTGTCACCACACCGTTTTGGGGAGGCTCAATGCCTGTAAATTACAGATTGTGCATTTTTATAGCCTAGATATTTGATCTGCAGGGTCAATAGATTGAATGAGTACAATTAGTATACCCTTGCCAGAAGGAAGCAAGCAGATCGACAACAAATTACAGATTACTTCAGATGCGTAGCAATTGTCAAATACTCAATAGAAAATAAAGGCGTTAACGAGTATTATAACTCAAAATTGGAGCCAGTTGTAGAAAAGTACATTCTTCACTGCATTACAGAACTCTATTATCCAAAAGCAAGCTCCAAATTTGAGTTACCAAGTACGCAATCACTTCAGCTGGGGAACCTCCAGTTTCAAGACAAATTAGATGGATCAGGAGATGCTGGTAGCAAAAAAACTTACAGATCCTAGAAAGAGGTGATCATGATATGTGCAGATGGTAGGTGAGCTTGCACTGCTTTCAATATAACACTTGTAAGTTACACTATTGATGTTTGAATTGTTCTTTATCCTCCTCCATATCAACTTGGCATACCGGATGACGACTGCGCTTGTGCGCAACAAGGTTACACTTAAACGCAAACTTCATGCCACAGCCTGAGCAAACAATGGGCTCCCCACACAACTTCTCATGGTCTCGCACGTCCACCTCAATATGGAACCTGAACCCAACTTTCATTAATCAAATTAGCAAGGACACAATTTTTTTCAGCAAGGCTCACCTCAATAATAATCCAGAGGCAAAATACTTTATGCACAATTGTCAAACACTTGTTTACTCAAAAGATAAGCAAAGACAGATGCACCAACATTGCGCCATCAAAGAGCAAGATAGACAAGTGTCTACTGAAGGAGTTAATGTAATGAGGTTTCCAACTGCCAACACATGACTAGTTTTCTACGGAGTACAAATGTTGCACAAAACTTTGTCATTACTGAGAAAAATTTGCGACCACGTACCTCTTCGCACATTTCCGGCAGGCGTGCCGCTTCTCGCCCTCCGAGTGCTTGCGTCCGAAGTGCCTGCGAAGCTCGTACAAGCCCACGAACGTCTTGCAGCAAGCGGGGCAGCGTGCCGGGATCTTCTTGTTGTGCCCTGCCTTGATGGTCGAGCCAGTAAACAGCACTGTTTCTGCTGTAGCAGGCTCCAGTTTTGTTGCTGCTGCAGCAGCACTGGCGTCATTGAAATGCGTTTTGTGGTGCATTCTCATGGTCTGCGGGTTCTTGAACGTCCTCTGGCACCCCTGGAATGCGCACTGGTATGGCCGCCTGTTGTGGATCCAGTCGAGGGGCACCATCACGGCTTCTTGCTGCAATGACTGGGAAAGCACAACCTTGTTATGTTAGCATGCCTAGTCCGGGTTGTGAGGCAACTCTCTTGGTGAACGGTCAATGAAGATATCAATCCTTTGTGTGACACATTTGATCAACCAAAAAATATGAATTTAAAAGTTCAAGATTTCCGGAATTATAAACTACAACACTACTGCAATCCGGAAATCTGGAGTTCTAACCTGTATCCCAGTTACCTGCTTCGAGTTTCTGTTCCTTGGCCACGACGTGCTTTCAGGTGAGCTTTCCTTAGCCGAGCAATCCGCTCTCATTTCCGATCCTTCTTGCCCTTCGGCCATGTCTGAGATGCCTGATTGTGCGCACCTGCTGTAACTGTCGCCAGAAGTGGAGCTCTGGCTGTCCCCGTCTGTTGCACTCGGAGACAAAATGGACTTGAGAGTGCACACCAAGTTGGGGTGCATCACTGGTGGCTGTGGTAACTGGCTGTTCACGAGAGCTGGAGGAGAGCAGGAAGGGGTGGAAGGGCAGTCAAATACTGAAGCACCGTTCAAAAACTCAAGAACTTGGGATTGAGATCTTGTCAAGGTGGATTGGATGCTTACTGTCTCACACTTTGGAAACGGCCCTGGCTCCATAGTTTCTGTGCATGAATAATACTGCAAGAAAATGAAGAAATCGTTAAGGTCAGTGCGTCCAATGTAAAAGGTGAAGCTCTTTGAATTTTGCAAAAGGACACAAGGTATACCTTTCGGAAAACTGAATAGTAAACTCTGAGTACTTATGCTTGTTCATCTCTCAGAGTTTTAGTCACTCAGTTGAGGTATGAGGGGTTGTAAAACTAACAGGGATTCTAAAACAGGAAGATGTATCCAAAGGGGATCATCGTATATCATACATGCACGCCCATTGTTCCAGTTTGAAAACTTCGTGTTTGGAAGAAAAGGTAAGGGATGTACAATGGTCATGCAATTTATGGGCAAATCTGTCAAGGGAGAAATATATAACTCCAACTTTTTTTGAGGTTTACGTTAATTTAGAGGCTGTTCGTCTCCAGTCCCACGTCAAGCCTCAAAGGACAAGGACAAGTGACACCATGACTAAACCTATTCGTATTAGAGCCTTGCCGGTTTCTCAGCTTCTTAAACTGAAGGTTATCACATTGCTTGATGATATCAAGCTTCTCATATAAGAAATGATCCCTCGACAGGAATTCAGCATTCTAGCAGTTTACAAAATTTTACAAAACTAAAAAAACTTCCTCATCACGAAATCTACTAGTTTTGAGTCGTAAATCTCACCGCAAGGGACAAGGACTACAACCGCATGGTGTAGTTTACAATCAGATGCATCTGATTTGAGTTCAAATAGCTTTCAAACCTACGACACCTTGTGCTCACAGTTTGGAAAACTCCGCAACAGAGACTCTGTTTCTAACAGCTTCTATAGAAAAAACCAATAGTCGGCAATGACGTCCATGATCACAAAACAAGTCACTCACTTAATTTTGCTCAAACGAATTTGTCAAAGCTTCAAACAGCGGAGACAGTGCACTTACCAACATGTCAATCCAAGCACCAGCCGGGTCCCCATCTGCACACTTTGGAGCTTCATTCATCAACATTTTGCATGATAGTCTGAGCCTCAACTGCAATTGATCAATTGCCTCTCAAAATTCATTAGAACACCGACTACGAGAGCTAGAGTTTCTTGCAAGCCATCAGTCGTTGCTGAAATCTCATACTAGATCGAAGATCGAAATTCACTATTTGCTCCGTACTCTCGTGTCTATGCAAAGTCTGAGCTGAATCCAAGCTCACCAAATGAAAGCTTTGATGGCCTGCTTTACACGTTAGTAGACATTTATGTCAAAATGGTGGACATTCCACTCTGTTGACAAGAGGCGGCAGGGTACACTACCGTAGTACCGTGATCTGATCTCTTTTCTTTCCCTTTCCCCTATTTTCTGTTTTTGGCTTGTCAATGAAAAAGAAACAGATTTTCTAGCTAAAGACCTTAATGAAATAATCTTTGACCCTTTGTTAAGGGAAGATATTGTTTTTGAACGTTTCATCTTACAGAAAGTCAACCGGTAATTTTGTGAAACTCCCACCAACATTCGACTGAAAATCATGGCGCCTTGGGTCCTCCAAGATTGCAGGGAGGCTCAGTTTGTAAAATACGGAGTATCTACTGTAGTTTGTGAAACTGTTCATCAGTCTTTTGGTTTCCTGAGTTCTCACTCATTTGGATGCTCAAATACCGGTGAGAAAAGTAAGCCTTTGAAAGGCGGCTTCCAAATTCAAGGAAAAAAAGAAAGAAAAGGCGGCTTCCCAAGACTTTTGAACTGGTAAAACCAGGGCGGAGTTTAGACCGTGGCTAACTTAATAAAACCTCAGATGATTGCATTGAATGAAGAAAGAGACAACCACAACCACTTCGGCGTGCCGTGGCTGCTTGAAATCCAAAAACATTTAATGAGGCCCATGTGCCAGAAGCCAAAGAAAGCCCACATTGGATATTTGGAAAAATCCAATTGATTCGAACCCAGTTTGGCTCAACTGAAACGGCGGAGCCTATGACCGCGTGGTCAACGCTTACGTCAGTTTAGAATTACTGTGAAACCAAAATCTTGTTGAAATTCCGGTTTAACCCTTAAACGCCGACGAGGACGTTTTGCGTCCTTTGAATGATAAAGAATCTTTCCCTACAGGACAGAAGTGCATCTTTTCATCCTCGGTATTAGGAGTGGGAAGGAAAGATCAACAACAATTCTTTGACTTCCAATGAATATATTAGGCTTTTTCAAAGTAGATGATGTCACACGGAATCACAATACATGATTTCCATGGCTACCAGTCCGTCCTTCAAGGGTTAAGAAAAAAAATTCCAGTTGCCATGGATGGTGCCAGGTCACTCCTCGCTGCGACCCTTGAGGATCATATATTTTAAGAAAAAAAAAAAAAATAGTTGAAATGGCGGTACTCCACAAACTTGGCACTTTTATGTTTAGACCATGCGGTGGGAAATTTATACTAGTTGTAATCTTTAAAGCTGAAGAAGGAACTGAATAGAAAAATGGTGTATGGAATATCACCATTTCAACACTATTTCTCATTGTGGATACTTTCGGGACTAATTTTTTATAGGAAGAAAAATCTATTCCCTTTGTTCCAAAAATAAATCCGTAGTTTCCAAATATTGCTTGTCCCAAATTAAATTTGATGTTTCAGTGGTTTACGGAAATAAAACAATGGACTGGCTTGATGGTATCCATGATTGAATTTAGATCACCGAAGTTGATCAAAGTTGAATCATCGGATTAGATTGTGATTGAATCACAAAAATTGATCGCAATTGAATTGCAAGTTCAGATAGATGTTTCATGGCAGGAGCTCATCGAAGTTCACTAACATCAGCTGATTGAAGTCAACTAGTATCAGATCCTATGAATCAACTTCAGGGGATGATTTCATTAAAGTTCACTACACTAGAGTAGGTAGCAGATCGATCAGTTGGAATTCATTCCATTGGAGCTAGTTACAAAAGAGGAAAAATTGACAATTTTAATGCCTATGTGCAATACAATTTACATTCATTACAATTGAAAAACAATTAGAAACTTATACTAAAATAAAAATATACATTGATTTTTGTATATAATATAATTTGAATGACTTAAAAGAAGGAATGATTGAAGCGCCTAGAATTATTGTTGTATATTTGCAAATATAAACATTTGCAAATATAAATTTCTTTCTCTTGTGAAATAGCACATACTTAATAAACTAATTAAGTTTCAAGTCAAATCATTCTAAATGATTTGTGCATTATTATTATATATTAAATAATCAATTTCTTGAATTTACAAAGTTCTTACTTATTTTGGCATTATAGATCAATCTAATAGAATTATAGATCAATCTAAATTTTCTTTAGATTTGATAGCTTTTTACCACTTATAAAAAAGATTAATTAATTAAAAAAAAACTTAAACAATTAAATGTTATTTAAGTCTATATATTTGAAATAATTTTATATAACCAAAGTGTCAATATACCATAAAAAATTGCCTTGAATAAACACCTTCAAGACTCAAAACTACCACAATTTTTTAGAAGCACCCAATGAGAAGCATAAAATTTTTAAAGCCAACAATAAAAGTTGAGACATTTCTCATTTAATGGTGACTACTCAATGGTGACTATTCAATGCGAGTCTAGTATTAAGTACAAGCTACTATTAGATGACATTTGAAGGCATTAGAAGACTATTTCAAGCCCGTTCCCTAATAGGATAAACACAATTTATTGGTGATAATTCTCAGATTACCATAGTTTTTGAAGAAATAGTGAAGAAAATTCATATCTAATTCAAAGTTAGCTCAAAAAATCTTAAATTTTTTCCACAAGTGTGTATTATAGTGAAGACTATTATAGTGTATGTAAAGAAATTTTTGTGTCCATCTATAAAGAAAAAATCAATAGACCATGGTTATGGGCTCAATGAATTACACTATAAAATGTTCAATTTTAGGAATATCCATGTGATTTGGTTTTTGTGTAGAATATGTGACCTTGTGAAGATGGTGCATTTAAACCTCATACCAAGTTTTTTCGATTGAGGTGAACTTCAAGGAGCTGTAGGATTGGAAGTGGTTACAATATTAAGGTAAACCAACCTAAAGCTGCTAGCTTCCTATTTCCGCCATCCTATTTTTGGCCCCATCTCCACCACTACACTCATCCAACTCCACTCACTTTCTTGACAAAATCAGAGCATTGATATCACAAAGAATAATGTGTCAATTTTTCATTGGTCCATACTTACGTGCTAATAGATACATAGAAGGGTGGTTATGGGTTGTTAGTATGATGTTTATGACTCCAATCTACAAGCTGTTTTGTAATTTCAGGGTTGACACTTCAAAAATTCATAGAAATTACAATTTTGATCAAAAAATTATAGTTCCACTTGGGTTTGATTTGTAAAACAAGCGCACACCTCTGAAAAATACTTGCCCTTCTTGGAATTAGCCTCAATATATTCAGATTGCAAATCAGGGTGGTAATAGGCTTGTCTACCTTAGTCATCGTTTGTTAGTCAAACCGTTGGCTTGGGGTATGAAGTGAGACTGAGAAATTGCAATCTTCATCACGTTCTGAATTAGAAGAATCGTGATTAGTGAAGACCACTTCTAATTTTCCATAATTGGGCAGGTTCAAAATGACCGAAACTACTGTCCTACGAGTGCATGGTGGAGTATGACAAGGAAATTTGGATTTTGAAAAGCTTGATAACTGAGATGAGATTGATCACTTGTGAATGGAAGAGAACATCTTGCTCATATCAGGCGGCGTTTGCTGAAACAAGACCTTGATTTTGAGAATGAGATAGAATTTCAAACACACGGTCAAGCACATTCTTGTCTGCATGCATTAGATTTGGGTAGGGTGCACGATTGTCAGGTTCGCCACAACATCATCTTCACTGAACTTTCTGAGAAAAAAAAAGTAAAAAAAGAAAATAATGTAAGCTTAACAAAGTTCACATCCTGACGACAAACTGAAAGCATTGTCTTCGCAGTGTGAGTTCAAAAGAAATAGACCTAAAAATACACACTACCCAAGAAAACAGAATCGAATTAGAAATTCTACTCAAAATTCTACTCAAACAGCGACCTGCACAAGCAAATCCAATCCTAAAAAAACAGAATCGAATTGGGTCGAGGATATTTTAGCTAGAAATTCTACGAACAGCGACCTTCACAAGCAAATCCGACCAGAGCGCAATCAGGAACAAATCTACCCTACAGCAAATCCTAGAGTTTATCCCACAAGCAAACCCTAAACCGCCGGAGGGAACATACCAGTGAAATTCACGGTGGATGAATCCAACGGCGGCAATTAAACGTCGGGTCCAAAACTTCCACCAAATCGGTTAAGTTTGTAACCTAAGGCAATTTGCCGAAACCAATCGCTGATGCTAACAATAATATTACCTGCCGTCAATAGAGAATTGGGAATTGAAGGAAATTTATCCAGATGCGGTCGGCGGAGAGAGAGAGAAAGTGTGCATACAAGGTAAGCAGTGGCAAGAAATAAAACGCAAGGCTTCCAACACCGATGTACCTCATTGCGAACAAGTCCCAGAACTATGGCGGATTGAACAAAGAAGCTTCGCAATTAAACAGAAAAATGCAAAAGAAAATAATTGAAAGTCAAATGTGTATGAGTTTGGTTCCAACTTATCCATTCTACAAAGCAGTCAACAATACAGGATGCCACACGCCAAGACAGACTCTACATTGCTTGTTACTTCGTACCGCCAGAGCATTCAACAAATGAAGAGTATTTCTTCGCTCAGAGAGAATACAATCACTCCAACGGAGCAGCGTTATTTAACAATTTGCTATCGTGAAGCCAAACACTCTAAGCAGATGCCAAGAGTACTGGAATTTCGCTTATCCAGATAGCAGCAACTATGCTCAATTCGACAGTGGGCAATGCACGACCTCTCTTGGGAACCATTATAACCCGCTCCAAACCCTAAAACTGCCAACAAACCCTAAACCTCGTAACGCAATAGAAAGGTCTAATTCTAGTCGAATTGAAGGCATCCCATGTCTCGCACTCACATAGCTCGTCGATATCTGCAAGAGAAGTATACCTAAACCTCAAACTCAGCGCAATCTTCTCGCTTGATCAATCTCCCACTTCAATGGTGCTCTAATTCAGAAAGAATTTTGCTAAACCCAGAAAGAAACTCTGCTAAAATGTCAAACATAAATTCTGAAAATCTCTGTAGTCCTCTACGTACGATCTCTGCAGAGAATCATTCAATCTTCGACGCCAATTGAGTGACCTTCAAAGGTCGACGTTGAGATTTCCCGAACTCTTGCAACCAGTCGATCATGAATGACATTTGTTTAAGTATCAGATGATGTAGTAAATGCCAGAACATTCGAAGTGTGCCGTTGGATGTTTCCACTAGCACTTGGCAAGCAGAGACGGAGCTGGAAGCTGGTGATTCTTCACAACGATGCAATTTAGTTTTGCAGCTCGACCAGAAGCAGTGCTATTTAATTCCCTGGAGGTGATTCACTAAGCCGTTAAGGGAGCTACTTGTAATTCTTTTACAAGTATTGTGTTTTGAATTAAAACATGGATTGGATCCCTTCTTACAAACTGGTTATGATAAATTGGTTACTTATTGGAGCTGCTCTTATTCAGATGTGGGAGGGCAACTGGTTCTTCAACTTGTACTGCCAATTTCAAGTGTGCTGTTAGGTGGATATGATGTAACAATGTGTTATCAGTTGAAACATGAAAATGTTCCATGATTTCTAGTGAGCTATAGATTTCAGAGTTCCAAAAAGGATGCATCTCCATGTGGTAATGAGGTTTGATTTCATCATTCTATGTTTTTTAAAGTGTCACAAGTGTATACTGGTACATGCTTTCCATGAATTCAGTGTCTTCAAGTGTTGCTTTCATTTTCATAGTCTACAACACAATAACACAATAATATACTCCTTAGAATTTGTAGAATTTAGGACTCCATTTTCATTCAACAAGAATTGTACTAAAATAGGTGTGCTTTTTCCAAGTTTAACTATTTACTAGACACCCCCTCAAAATAAGTCTTGAAAGAAAAAAAATGATTTGGATCCTCATTAGATTTATGGAATGATATGGTGTATGTATGGTGGATAGGGGATATAGATATAGATATATTGTGAATATGGATATGAATACATATTGTATATCCCATGTCCTTAATTTTGAAGGGTCGAGATATGAAAAACATAAGAAGATTTAAAATCAGAGAAATTTGGGGGTTTAGGATCTTGGGACCATTTTAAATTCATTTCAAGTCAGTTGGGTTTTTATTTTATTTTATGTAGAACCTTTGATGCCAAGGATGTAGTGAATATAGATCTTTGTATAGGAAATTTTGAATTTTTTTTTCATTTCTTTGCTAATACTAAAGTTAGGCTAATAGAATTATATTTTTTGCATTTGACCCCAACTAACAAAATATAGCTTTCAAATTCTACTTTTTGGTTCTTTTTGGATTTCCAAAAAGTCCTTTAAATTGACTGATTT
The DNA here is from genome assembly GCA_963969595.1 of Neckera pumila. Taxonomy (NCBI): domain Eukaryota; kingdom Viridiplantae; phylum Streptophyta; class Bryopsida; order Hypnales; family Neckeraceae; genus Neckera; species Neckera pumila. The sequence goes on along the minus strand of OZ018408.1, from coordinate 47,206,082 downwards.
AATGTGATTAGAAGTTCAATACCTATTACCATGGAGTAGTGATATTTATTATTTTTAGTGACACGGATGATTTTCGTACATAATGATGTTCTTTATTATGAAATCTATATATGCGAAAAAAATTGAATTTTTAATTAAACTTTTAATTAAAATGAATTTTCTTTAGAATCTTTTTAAAATTATAGAAAATTCAAGTTTACACTAAAATTTATCCAAAAATTAATATTTATACAATGACAAACAAAAATGAGGATAGATTTGGTACTTTTTCATTCAAACAACTATACTAGAAGCATCAAGGGTCAAAGTCCAAAAGTAGATGTATTAAAGTTGCAGCATGCAATATATAACACAATACTATGGAAGTTTGACAAAAAAATTATTTGTAATTTAAAAGAAAATCAATCTTAAAGTTAGCCATGTCTAAAACATGATTTTGTGTGATGTAATTTAGAATCATGATGCTGGTTTCTCTTGATATTTGAACCCAAAAGATGATTTGCATGTGTTGTCAAATTGGAAAATTTTTTAATTTTTAAATGTCAACTTCCTTCAGTGTGTGTACAACAATTTGAAATGATCTATACTAAGATGCCAAATGACAAAAACTTATCTTTGGAGTTATAAGAAAAAATTGACAAAAATATAAAGGAATTCCAAATTACGGCGCACAAGGTTTCACTTTGTCGCATCTCTCTGGGTAATTTGGAATTCCTTTCACTTTGTCGCATCTCTCTGGGTATTCTAGTCGGGAGGTTTGTGCCGGCCTGTTTTCCTCTACCGCTCGTCGTCTTCGTTTGGCCCTTTAAATTGCTTTGGAAGGAACGACAAAAAAAACATCCGTCCATTCTCTCCGGATCTCATCCTAACAATTTCATCCAAACAGTCATTCCGGGGTCAATGGCCCTGCTTACCCAATTAGGGTTTCCCTTCCCTAGACGCTTGAGTTGTCTGTCGGAGTGCAGATGTGTTTGGAGCTTTGCTGCTGCGTGGGACAGTGCTCTTTTTTGAGTTAAGTTAGCGCCGATCAATCGATTCACTGAGTTCATTTACTTGTCCTGCTGAAGATTTCTCAGTCGGTAGGTTTTTCCTTATCTCGAATTGGTGTGCGTGTTTTTTGGTGGAGCATCGAAGTTTTTAGGGTTTGATTTTAGAACGTTAGCTTACTGATTCTCCTGAATATGCAGTTTTTGGTATCGTGGCTGAGGCGAGTGCATATTGAAATGTCTGTATGCCTATGTAGAATGTCATAATGTAGGCTTCGATTATTGGGGTATCAACATTTTTTTGTTAAAGACGAGGTTAACCGGAACATCTATTCAGTTTCCCGTTCAGTTGCCCCTCAGTCGGGAGATAATTTAATCAGTGTTGGCGTTGTTGGATTCCCTTGAGGATGAGCCTGTTTTTGACGTTATTAGGGTTTCATTAGCGTGTAAGCTTTCAGATTCTCTTGAACATGCAGTCGAATACCGGGATATCATCATTTTGCGTTGAAGAATAGTTGGAGAACAATTAATTTGATGACCTTGGATATAGTTTGCCGTTCTTGTGCTGTTCCGAAGAACGCATTCGAAAATCTTGCACGGAATTAGAAGGGCACCAAAAGTGAAGTATCTCTCACCGTTTCTTTGGCATATTTGTTTGTGCTCCACGGTAAGATTAATTTCAGCTAGGTTCCTCTGTGCTGGACAGTACCCATGTCTCCTTCCTATCAAAATCTTGGATGAAAATCACTGTATCACATCCGCCAGGTCCTTCTAAAGTCATCCAAAGGGGGTAGGCTTACAAGTTTTTTGCAGCATTTGTGCAGGTTTTAGGGTTCCAAGTTTGAGAGTGATCGCGATGGGGCGGAAATCGAAGGTGCAGGCGGGGCCTGGGCAGGTTTTGATCAAGCAGAGGACGCAGGCGCAGATGAAGGAGAGGTTGAGCAGGGTGACTGCGAAGCACAACAAGCCTCTCGAGTCGCAGATTGACGTGCGCGATTTGGATGATGTCATGGAGCAGGCGGAGCTCGCCGGCCGTGTGTTTTCGGCGGAGAATCCTCTCGCTGAGCTTCTAGTCAACCCGTGAGTAGTATTCATTACACCAATTGTCACAGCAGTCATTGGAGTTCAGTAATTGTCCGCAACTGAGTATCATGTGTGGATTTAAGCCCTATGCGTTACCTCAAGCATATTTGCAGTCAGGTGTAGGATGCCGTAGCGCTTTTATATTTTTAAAATAGCTTAAAATTGTAAGCCACTTTATGAGTACGAGCTAAGGTTACTGGAACACTGAATACAACCTCCATTTAATCCCGTTCTCTGATTCTAGCTCAGTAGTAACTTCAACGAGCGATGTTTATCGAATTTCATCTTAGTGTGAACTTATGGCTTAAATTTAGAATCGAAAATGACGCCGTCTATTGCAAATGATATTGTGTAAAAAAAGAATCTAATGAAGAGATTCCGTTTTTGGTCACCCTGCTGTGAGCAAACACCGAGTTTTAGAATGTTATTTTTAAGCGTATGATCTGATTGGGTCTTGGCTCGCTGTTGCTGTAGAGAGACCGATGCCGACGCTGCTGAAGCTTTGAAGGAGGAACGCCGTGCAGAGGAGGCCTTGCATGCATCGAGTCTCACTATTCCAAGGAGGTATGGTCATGGCCAACCATATTTTCAATTTCTGTATAACTGCAATTTAAATGGTTTCGGACCAAGGATTCAGGGTTTTTGAGATGAACACTTTCGACTGATCATTTGTTGAACGTGTGGGGACAAATTTTATACGACGAGAATCAGTGAAGAACATTGCGTGGTTTGGTTAAAAATAGATATATTGGACGGAAGAAAGTCCCCTTATAGCCTCCACAAACTGCTTAAAAATAATTTAGGTCCAATTCAAACTTGCTCCTTTAGAAGGTTAGATTGTAAACCAGTGGCAGTGTGGAATGAGGTCTGTTATGGTTGAATTTCATGTTTGAGTCAATATTTGAGACATCAGAGAGTTTGATTGTTTGGCAGACCTAAGTGGACCGCCAGTATGACCCCTCAACAGCTGGATCTTAATGAACGGCAGTCATTCTTGACTTGGCGAAGAGGTTTAGCCGCGTAAGTACCATAACTCGTGCTTTGAATTCCATTGATGAAGTCGTGGCGCATGATAGCTTTTGTTAGGAGCTTGGCTATTTTTGGACGAGTACGCAAAGTTCTTTATTGAAAGGTGCCTGGCAATCTGAAATGGTTCTCTGTTAAACATATGCAATTTTGAGTTTTAAATACATGTTCATCTCGATAAGTTTGTGAGATTGTTGATACTAGGTTATGAGACCTGGCTAAACGATTTGTGGGGTGTCTGGCAGACTGGAGGATAATGAAAAGCTGGTGCTGACGCCGTTTGAGAAAAATCTCGACATTTGGAGGCAGCTGTGGAGAGTACTGGAACGCTGTGACTTGGTACGTGGTCTGCATATGCGACATTTCGTAAGATGTAGTTTATTTTTGGAACTTGAAGTGCGTTTCATAGGTTTACATTCATCTGATGGTGAACTGAAAAGTGGTTTCTTTTTTCAGGTGGTGATGGTTGTCGATGCTCGTAATCCTCTTTTTTATAGATGCCCTGATTTGGAGGTATGTGGGTCGAATCTGTCTTGGAAGATCTTGGTATTCAGTTTTCTGTATTTAGTTTGATTGTTGATTGTTGATACTCTACTTGTGTTATGATTGAAGAGGTCCTAGAACGTTAATGGAGCTGATAAGTGTGCTGTCTGGAACAGTGCATGAGTGTATTTTGTTGGAAGCATCTATATTTACTAAAGTAAGTTGTCCCATTGATCAGGCCTACGTGAAGGAGCTTGATCCTAACAGAAAGACTATGCTACTTCTGAACAAGTCTGACCTCTTATCACCGGATGCTAGGTGCGTTTCTTTCTTACCAATCGTGAACTTATAATTTTCTAATTTTGCTTAGCTCTGTCTAAGTGTCCTTAGATGTTTTCGTATTAGAAATTAGTGGGCACTTCACCATGCAATTATATAGTTTGTTATTTAAGCTGTCCACATGTGTGACTGTCAGTGTGTTTCTCACTCTTATTCTTTCGACGTAAATTGCGGGTACTCTGCTTCATAGTGATTAAAGGGTGTCCGTTGTGTGGTTTCAACCCGAAGACTAAAAATTGCTGTTTGCAGGAACAAATGGGGAAAGTACTTGAAAGATCAGGGGATTCCTTACATGTTCTGGTCTGCTAAAGTTGCTACTGCGATACTTGAAGGTAAAGAGTCGCCTGATCCAATTGTGGATGAGGGAGAAGTCGACGATGAAGATGCTGTTGTCCTGGAACGTGAGCAGCTTCTAAGCCGTGTGCAGAAGATGGCCGAGGGCATAGCAGAAACGAGGCGAAAGGCAACACAAGCGTCACTCTCTCACCATTTGGAAACACACGGGAGCTCTCTAAGATCCGGTAAATCAGAAGGCGATGCTGGGGTTGGAACCTCTACTGCGTCTGGTAGGGTTATGGTGGGCTTTGTTGGGTACCCCAACGTGGGGAAATCGTCAACCATCAATGCCTTAGTTGGTGAAAAGAAAACAGGTGTGACATCTACTCCAGGAAAGACCAAGCATTTCCAGACGCTGATCATAAGTGACAAGCTGATGTTGTGTGATTGTCCGGGACTTGTGTTTCCTTCTTTCACGAGCTCACGGTCAGAAATGGTTGCTGCTGGGGTCCTTCCAGTGGACCGGATGACTGACCACCGGGGTCCTATTCAAGTGGTGGCAAATAAGGTCCCAAGAGCAGTGTTTGAAAGTACGTATGGATTTATTCTACCTGCACCAAAACCTTACGAAAATCCAAACAGACCGCCTACGGCAGCGGAGTTGCTTAGAGCGTATGCCATGTCTCGGGGACACGTTGCGTCCAGTGGTCTACCTGATGAGACGAGAGCTTCTCGAACAATTCTGAAAGATTATCTGAGCGGGAAGTTACTGTTTTGTTACGCGCCCCCTAATGTAGAGCAAGAGGGATTCTCACTGAGAACTGGTCCTGGTAATGAGGTTAGTGATGAAGACGATGAAGATGACGATGAAGACGAAGATGAGTTCGATCGGGAAGAAGGCAGTGATTACGAGTCAGGAAGTGAAGAAGAAGATGAAGATGGTGAACCCTCGGGAAGTGGTTCCAAGGGAGGGAAGCTACTAGGAGTGGGCGACTCGAATATGGAGAATGTGTTTCGTGATTTAGATGACTTGACAATTGGTTCTGATCTGCGAGGCCCTAAAACGAAGAATCAAAAGGAGAAGGCACCGCACAAGGTGCAGAGAAAGACTGCTCGGAGGAAGGATCGGACCTGGAGGGTAACCAACGATGGGTCCGACGGGATGCCGTCTTCTAGTGTTGTGCAGAAAGCTGTGAGTCATGGGGCTGCCAAAGTTCGACTGTCTGTCTAGAGGCTACGAAAGAGGACGACTGCTTGCTTGCCGTTGAATATGGACCTGAATTGTGGAGATCAGCAGGACTTCGAAGGGGTCTGGTGCTTGTTTGGCTGTAGTTTTTCGAATGGGATACTTGAGGTTTTAGTCAGTCGACTATAAAATCAGATTTGGCGAAGCAGGCGATTTCAACATCTGGTTCCAAAACTCAGCGAGGAGACTACCGATAGTATTTTGAGGAAGAAAGAATTGCTTTGTGCCCAATTTGGTAACACACTTGCAATTTACGGAGCAGGAATTGGACGGTTTGACAACTCCCTTTGTACCATAGCCACTGTGGTCTAGTGATTAGGTGCCAAATCTAGGGTGACATCCACCTGATACTTTGGGCTGGGGACCTGAAATCCTTTTTCATGGCTTTTAAGAATCAATGTTTTCCGAAAGTAGTGTTCGTAGTGATACTCATTAAGTACATATCAGTGCGTTACAAAGTGTAGAAGATGCGTCATTGACACATCAATGATATTTACGTACTTAACCCTGTTAGGTCGCTGGAGCTAGAGAGTGGATTATGAATGATTTCTTGTGAACACTTGTGGATGAAGAATAGCAATTTTTTTATGTTTTTATTGTTGAGACATTCTTTGAGTGGGTTTGTAGTGGAAGTTTTGTTTTCGTTGATGCTATTTTTTCATTCGCCATGATCTGGTGTTCTTTGCCCTTGATTATGTGTGTCCTTTTCATGATCGGTTTTGGGAGGGCAGTTTGTCATGTTGCAGGAACGTGTGGTTGATGAACCCGAGGGATGGGCGTCAGTGTTGAGAGATCGTGCATTTCAAACGAGTCCCTGAGTCTTGTGTGAAAGTTGACGTGAGGGAAGCGCTGATGCCGGTATGCACACCAGGTTTTTTTTTTTGGCTTTAGAGTGCACTAGACAAAAAATAATCTGGCTAAAAAATGACGAAAAACTGTGAATTTTTTTTGGCAATAAAACTCCAAATTAAAATAAATAATCTTGGATGAAATTGCCAAATTGTGGATGAAAACATAATTATGGATATGTGATGTGCTATTAATGTGATATTTTCTTCCAATAAGTGGATGAATGTTGAAATTTAGAGCATCGCTGTAGCATTTCATATAGCCACTTTGGCACTATAGAAAATGAGAAAAAAGCCATGATGCAAACTAACATTTCCAAAAATTGGGAGGGGGAGCAATTTGTAGTGAAAGAGGCTGTGGGAGGAAGTTTGCCAAGGCTTGTACGATACTGTACAATCTCCTACACAAAAGATTGTTGGGTGCAATTTGGACTATTCAAATTTCTTGGCATAATGCGAAACAAAGTTGATATTTTTTGGTTTTGCACAATTAACCCCTAAATGCCCAAGGTTTGTTTTGGGCTCTCTGAAATTTTGCTCTAAATTGAACAAAATGTCAACATTTTGATAAGTTGTATTAGTTTTTTTTGAATTGTAACCGTACAAATTCAAACTAGACATGTTAGAGATCTTATAGGAAAAGAAAACACAACAATATCACTTATGGAGTGAAAGATTATAATATTTGACCATGAGGGTGCTGAAACTGCAGAAATCTTTCAATCTTCTTTAAATAAGTCATGTCTAAAAAGCTGGTGACCAAAAAAATATGAGGTTAAAAGGCCTAACTTGTATAACCCCAATCAATTTATGGCTTTTTAAAATCTACTCTACAATTTTTTTAAATGAATTCTGAATGGGATTTTTTCTCCAAGATCTAGTGTATTTGAGGCTCATTTTCAAGAGCTCTCAACACTACGGGAAGTCAAGATTGCAATGGGTACCCTTGTACAAAAACTTGAATAGAAAAATCACTATCATTTATCTTCAAGATTGGATTTTTGGTGCTAAAACTAGACTTCAAGAAGAACTTTCTAAAAATATAAACTACTAAAAATAGCAACTTGATTAGGTTATATTTAACTTCAAAGTTTTGCAAACACCAGATTTTGGTGCCTTGGGCATTTAGGGGTTAACATTGAGATCTAGCTCAATCCCAATCAAGCCTACCAAATTTTAGTTTCACAAAAACAAAATCATTTTTGGTGAAATTTTTTGTCTAATTTTCATGGTTTTACATGATAATTCATTGAAAAACATTGGTGGTGAATTTATGAAATTCCATTACGAAGATATGTAGGAAACATCTTTACGCACATATTTCCTTCAACAAGCATCTCCAAAAAAGTTTCACAATCCCATTTGTAGAGATTTTCTTATTGGCTTGACAATGTTCAAATTTTTGAAAATAAATAACTCTTTATTGTAATTAGATTTGGAGCTTTATACAATCAAATGTTACTACTATGGGCACTTGTAAGAATCACTTATACTATTTGTTGCCTTTTGACTCTTAATTGGAGACTTGATTTGTGAGAAATATAAATTTAATTTCAAGAGAACTACAGATAATTAATAGAACACTAAAAATCATGTATTCCAGAAATAATCTCTAAATGTACAAAATAGAAAAATAGAAAATTTCAAGATAGTAGATATTTTCATGTTGCTATTTTTCAAAAATAGAAAAAATTTAATAAAATTCAATATAAAAATTCATTTATAAACCTAAAAATACTTCTAATCAACAAATTACATCTTAATAAAAAAAAGAATTCTCCGATCCCTATATTGAAACTAAAATACATTTGCAAGATGGAGAAATATTATTTTAAAAAAATCAATCTTTGAATTTATGTTATCCTAATAGATGACCTCAAATCCCAATAATATGGCTTCAAATTTGCTCTTGGAAGACACAAGTTACTAAACACCTTCAAAATGGTTAGGATGACATCAATTTGGAGTATTTTTAAAACAACAAATTATTTTTGATAAATAGGAAAAAATTCTTGTAGATGTATAATAATTTTTTTAATCTCAATTATGAATTTGGGGTCCTTTCAAGGTATAAAGCAAAATTATGGCCAAAAATTGTATTGCCTTGCAATGAATGACAAGAAATTATACTATGTACAAGTATTTCTTGCAATTACCTTGTGGCACTTAATAATTCTTTGATTAATGAATAGAACCTTATTTTTTCTTATGTTGGATCAATATCATATTGTTTAGTAATGGTAAAGTGTCTTTGATTTAAGAAATTATAGTATGTACAAATGTTTCTTGCAACTGCCATGAGGCACTTAGTAATCTCTATTTAATGAAAAGAACCTTCTTTTTTTTTATATTGGACTCAAGTGTAATTTAGTAATGGTAATGAAGTGTCTTTAAGATTTATGCAAGAAAAAATTCATTAATATAGAAAAGACCACTTGAAATTGATGACAAAATGTTTGTTGATTGCATGAGTATTCCCTGTAATTATTTTTTGTTGTTGAATTTAGGCCTACTATGCACCTTTGAGCCTCTATAATTGTATGCAACTGAACGATATGGAGTTGATTTTTTTTTTGGAGGTTTTGGTCCTACCCTCACAATTTTAAGCCTCAAATTTACGTAAACAATAATTTAATAGCATTTGAGGTGCAAAAATACTCTGACTCTTCTTTGCTGCTGAGAGAAACAAGGGTTTGACCAAAATCCTAATGTGGGAAAAAGCCAACTCAATAACATTAGATAGCATTCAATTATGTTTTAATGTAGTTTTTAATAAATAAAAACTTGAATCAAAATTCAGATTCAATCTAGATTAATAAATGAAAGAAGTACCATATAAACGACATTATGTATTAACCCCTAAAGTTTCATGACTATGTAATCACCAAAAACGCTCCAAAACTGCCATTTCTAATACAACTACCAAATTTTTGGAAAAAAACAATTTTTGACACATGTAACCATAGGATCTTGTAGTATGATATTTTGAAAACATGTGGTAAAAATTTCAAAAAATTCCACTGTGTGGATCATAAGATATAAGCATTCAAAATCTTGAAAACCATTTTTTCAATCCTGCAAAAAAACGGGCAGCTGCACTTTGCAGGCTCACTTTTCAATGAAAAAATGCCAATAAAGGTGGTGCTTCTTTGAATTCAGTTTCCTAAACAAGTTGTCTATATGCATGAAAAATTTCACATCATTTGGAATTGTACAACATATAGGAAAAAAATAGTAAGTAGAAAGAAGTAGAAAATGACTCAAAATACTAAATTTTTAAAAATTTAATCATGGAATTTAAAAATGCCAATCCCAACGGTTGTAATGTTGTAATAATCAATCCACATCCTAGGATTTTATTTTTTTCCAAAAATATTGAAAATTGAGTTAAACAAACGACTTTAAAGTTTTTTCTAGAGTAGAGAATTCATAACTGCCCGCAAACCAAAAACCCTCATAACTTTTGACTCATTGATTGAAATGGAATGAATCAAAGCTTTTTAATTCTATATAAAGGTAGAAAACCAATTTCAAAAAAAAAATTCCGGAAAAAATGATTTTTTCTGATCTGCCCAAATTGCCCGGTTACGAAAAAAAGTAACATATCAGGTCACAACTTTTGACTTGTATTTCAAAATGTCATGAAACTTGGTACACATGAATATATTCCCTGCCCCCACCTTCTATTAAAATTTCAGCCTCAAATATGGATATCTCTAGTCACACGTACCTGCCCAAAATTTCTATACGGCCAAAAAATGCATGTTGGTCCTTTAGGGGTTAATTTACAAGATAACTCTTATATTGTGAAGTCGTTTTTTCAGCTTTCTAATAGACATTCTTGTTGGTAATTGTATGACACACCTATCCAACAATTCACCTACATTCTCTAGAAGCGTGGGAAGGAATTTCCATACCAGTTTTTAGGCAAGGTGGAGACCAATTCAAATTTATTCAATGAATTTATTATAAAGATTGTCCAAAGTCAAGTAAACAAAACAAATTGCAAGTCCACCTTGGGTACACCTTGCCCTAAAAGAGATGCTATAGACTAAAAGTATCTAAAAAAATTTAGTAAACTTTAAAAACAAAGAATGCACCTGTTCATTGTGAAATCTTATCATTTTTGGCTCACTCCAAAGTGGTAGGGTTGTGCCTTTTTAGAGTTAATATTTTTCTATACAAATTTGTATATCAATGTTGCCAATCAGACTTTGGGCTCTAGTGATTTTTAATTTTTGTTTTTGAAGTTAGCAAAATTACTACACCATTCAAATTTTGATAAGCATTTTTTATAGAGTATTATTGAATCTTTAATATTCTTTATTAAAAATTTATCAAATTTAAAAATTTTCATTCATTGAAAAGAATTTCATCATATTGCCAAATTGTTCCAAGAATTTTTTTAATGAAATGCACTGAGATTTTCTCTTCTAATAATTTGACTTAAATTTGCATTTTTGTTGATTGAAGTTCCTACATTGTGACAATGAGCAATGGAATTTTTTGCATTGTATAAGTTTTTTCCATTACATTATTGAACATGGATGATTGTTTCCATAGGATGGAGAATGTTTTCCTCTATTATCTGACAATCATGTTTCAATTGTTAGAATAACCATCATTTGGGCTCTAAGCTTTATATTCAAAGACAAATAGAATGAAATCCTTGCATCAAGATGTATGATGATTTGATATATATTTGATGAAGAAATTAACTAAACACCCTAATGACACTCCAAAAGCCACCTCAAACTTCATTGTTTATTAGTGTTCAGTTGTGATAATTTCAATCCTATGATAAATTAAAATGTTCTCTTTGTATAAATACCTTTCACTGAGTTGTTTCATTTATATAAAAAAAAAAAATACTTCCAATATTATAAAAAAATTTGTAACCCATATTTCTATTTAACAATAGATACTTTTCTTGATTATAGTAAAAGTAATTACACCTTGATTTATCTTATTGACCTTACAAAACCCAGGGCTAAAAAAGTACTTACTTCTATTTATAAAGTTATTTTTGACACTAGGCTATATTGAACATTTAGGTCATTATTCCTGTAGAAATCTTTTAAACACAGCCATTTTTGTTTGAAATACAAAACAATCAATAAAATAATGTGATCAAACTTGTAGAAAAATATGATTTTAGACACCTCCATCTAACTAAAGGCTACCCAAAATTGAGCAACAACCATAAAATCATTGGTTGAGCATTCAAGGATTAGGATTGTAGCCTCTACTATCAAAATGAATGTGATAATATGAGGATTACAACATTAGAATAGTAGACATTCTATACATTCAATTGAAATCAATGATTATAACACTGAACGACCTCATTCCCTTAAACAAGCTTTCAAAGAAACAATTGAAATCAATCACAAATTGTGGAGAGGAATGCCTAGGCTTTGACTACCACAAACAAGAGCAACATCCATTTTATATTAATCATCTACAAATTCAATCCTCTCGGATTGATTTGCTCAAAACTTCAACACAAACAATAATTTTGCAAAATTGTTTTTTGCTGAAGGTCATTGTAAAGAGTTGTTTTGGCGACAATTATGACTTGCAAAATGTTTATGCATCTCTTAACTCTAAACAAATTGCTCAAAAATCCAATGTTATAAGAATTCATACATTTACAACAATTCTTTATGTCTTCTTCTCACGACTAAATCAAGTAGCATCACTAAACCCTAAACCAATTAATTGAAACCTCCTTAAAGATTATTCTACAAATATTGAATTTTTTAATGAATATTTTATGTTTCCAATTCTCTTTGGTTATATCTCATAGCAAATTACCAAGTCATGAATATGTCAAATCACATTAACAACAAACTCTACCTCAAGAACATTTTCTTGGTAGAGCCTGCATTGATATCCTTATAATTAATGATGTCAATGAAGGCATGAAGTCTAAGCAGCTCCATCCAGTATGCAAATTCTTCCTAATCCTCCATGAATACATATCAATTCAGTCTTCACAATACTACTTGCTACAAGAATCAGTCATTGAAAAGAGGATTAACTTTTATAGTTTTGTGAGGTGAAGTGTCTATAAGAAGAATAGATTTCTTCAAGAAGATTTCGTGCATGTACAAGATTCCTTGCTAGTGTGGAGCACATGCATTTGTATTGGCTTAATTGATATTTATTTTTCAAATTAATGAGTATTGTCTTTGAGTTTTGCTCATGTCATTGTCATGTTTGTATCTGATATAGAGTTATAGAATTTTCCAATATGTTCTTGCATCATTAAAACCAAATTGAAGATTGTATCATATTTTAAGACCTACAAACTCAAGAATATATTCTGTAATATTTCCGGCAAAATGTTGATTTAAACCTTACAAAGACTTGTGCTTAGTAGTGCCACATTAGTGTAAGTTCGTGCTATTGTTTTTTGCTTTTGATTCAGTTCTAATTCTTTCATAAAATTCACAAAATGTGGTTCTTTAAGCCATAGATAAAATATACTTGAAGTTTTGCTTGATACTATATACGTGTACTTTTCTTGTAACAAAAAGCTGTAAACTATGATTCAATTGTTTTTTTTCTAGGTCAGCTTATTTGCAACATGAGGTTTTTAATTTTAAAAAATTGACAAAGAAAAAAATGATTGAAGTTTGTGGTAGCTGAGATGACTTTTATCTTGAACAATCAAGAAGCTACACTTGTTGCTCATTACTTATTGTTTTATTGATGGAAAATGATTACCTTTGCTTTGATCTCATTATCACATTTATTTTTGTATTGAATGTCTATTGACAGCAAAGTCTTGGTTCCTATTGAAAACTTTCTAAAGTGGATGGTTTTTTGTCTCAGCTCTTTGTATTCAGCTTAATATGAGCTATATATCATAAGTTTAAGTGAAAAATTTATATTTAATTGGTATCCTGCACGATTTTCCTCCTTAATTTGAGTTGTCATTAAATTATGATCAATCATCTTGACTCGAGCTGATGAGTCAAATATATTTGGAATAGGAAGATGGTATCCTATACTTCTGAGAGATCAATATTCTATACTTCTTGTAAGTTTCAACCAATATATTTTGAAGCTTGAATTGAATTTCTAGTTAGGTAAATTTTTAAGGGCGATTAACTAGCCTATTTCCAAAGTATGTTTTTGATGCATATGAAGGTCATTTAAATGTAGCATCTTCAAATGAATCGGATTTATTGTATAATTCAGATTGATTTGATCTAAGTCCAACTCATTTGTCAGCATGCACATTTCATCTTAACATGAGCAATTATTTAATTGCATTTTGGATTCATTGGAAATGAATCTCTTGAAGCGTATTGCTATACTTGTCTTTCATCAAACAAATTTAACAATAATCGTGACACTTTTTTGTTTATCTATTGCAAGAGGCATTGAAAAGAAACCAATTGAGATTTGGCAATGGCAAGAATATTAGTAGTTATATACCGTGAAGATTGTAAAAATTAGCAATTGACCCAAAACTGCAAAGGTATATACATCTCTTGCTTTATTGGCAATTCATTTGATAGAACTTCATCAAATATCATACAAATTTATCTTAGTTTGAGTTCATCATGTTGTTGATAATCACCATCGATGACTTGAAATCTAATAGTTCTTGGATCCAAACAAAATATTCACTAGTGGAGTCTAAGGCAAAACAAAGAAGCAAGAGTAGTTCTTGACTCTAAACAAAACATTGACCAGTGCAAGCTATTGCAAATTGATAAAGCGTGCATCATCTACAATTTGGGTGGCATTGCCTCTGTCATTGTTTAGGAGCTGTTTTCCTTGTCACACCTTAACCAACATCTAGAGAAAGCACTAGCTAACAATGGCTGAAAATAGCTGCATTGGACTCCGCTATTATTTTGTTGTTCTTCTATAACAATCTATGTCCCTATGTATAAGCACACCCACTTTTGGCTTGTCACCTGTCTTTTCTAAAATACATATTCTACATTCTACATTCTACATTTAAACTACTTTTAGAATTTTGGGATTGCCACAAACGTTTTGATTGAAATCATGAGGCACCTTCGAGCTACTTCTATTGTACATTTGCCACCTGAGAAGCAGGAGACAATCAATCTTTCTCGTCAAGCTTACAATTCAAGAGCATCTTTGAAATATGGCATTATATTGGTTTGTGTCCTCATCCTTGCATCATATGCAATTGGAATTATTTTGAATCCATCATGCAAATTTCCAACCTTGGACACTATAGGACAAAAATTTGGGGGCTTGCTCAATACAATTAAGATGGTTGAAAATGACAACTCTTCACTTGTCAAGCCTTGTAACCTCAACTTTATGGATGGAAAGACGGTGATCTTGGTCTCTCATGAGCTTTCTCTTTCTGGTGAGACATCTTTGCCTCAACTTTGTTGTAAGTGGTAACATCATGCTTCTTGTGGATGAGTTATCTGATAAACCTTAAAAGCATGTGATTTACTAATTGGACGTACATTAGATGTTATTTACTATTCTTCATCGGAATATGTCTACTGTGGCTTGTAGTCCATCATTATTAACTTCTTCATGTTTGTAATTGTGGTGATTGTAGGAGGACCATTATTGTTAATGGAGCTTGGAAGTATTCTACAAAGGAGTGGAGCCAAAGTATTTTGGATAACAACAAATAAGAAGGAAACCACTTCTAATTCAATGGTCCTCTCATTGGAGAAAAAATTGTTCAACCATGGAATACAGGTGCTTTTCCACCTACGGCCTTTTGCTATTGTATGTTATTATCTTATTGTCCACCCACTTCCTGTGGTTGAGTACGTCAGATGTTGAAGGTCCGCGTCAATTAAAACTCCAGTTGTTCCTTCAGATAATGGCTACAAGAGGGATGAAGACTATCACAACACTAATGGCAGCAAACCTGGTTATTCTCAATACTGCTGTAGCCGGAAAATGGATTGATACAATTCCTCATGACAAAGTACAGAACGTGTTGACTAAGACATTGTGGTGGATACATGAGATGCGGGGTCACTATTTTGCAATGGAGTATGTGAAACACCTTCCAAAAGTAGCAGGGATTATGATTGATTCTCTTGCTACTGCCGAATATTGGCGTATACGCACCAAAGATCGCTTAAGGTTTGCACAAGGTGACTTCAGAATCAATGTTTAGGCTACAATAGGGAAATAATTATCATTTGGTTGTCAACTCTTTTAAGGAAATGTGCAAATTTTTTTAGGGATCCAATTATTTTCATAGCAAGTCTCTTAGTTGATAAGAGTGCATCCATCTTTGAGTACATCACAAAGCATTCATCTAGTGCAATAATATCATGTCTTCATATTTTTTTGCCGCATCACATTTTTTTTTAAGCTATTTGATGGAGTCTTTGAGTTCTTTTGGTGATTAGATTTTAAAACTGATAATGAGCTATGTCCATCTTCTTTGATTATATTGCTAGCATATAATGGATACATAGGCATTTAAGTAATATTGACATTAGACTATGAAAGTCTTGAGAACTAGGTTTTTGATATCTCACTACATATTATTGCTTTCAGATTAATCTTGCCCAAAATATATGTTGTGCACTTGGGCAACAATGAACAATTGATGCAAGCTGCTAAAGATGTTGTTTCACGATTTTCTATGAGGCAGCATGTGCGTCATATGCTTGGAATTCGTGATGATGATGTGGTTTTTGCGATGATAAATAGTATATCCTCAACAATTGTGTGTTGCCTATATAAAGTATCTAATCACCATATTCTATCAATGTGCAAGTAACATGGTGTTTGCATATCAATGCAAAAAATCCTTTGTAGATTAATTTTTTGGATAGTGTTACCATTGTCAATAAATGGTAACACATAGTTGAATATTTGTTCTAATATTTCCAAAGATTCAAGGTAGGCTATTGTGTTGATTTGATGGGATGATTTGTGTGCAGGTTTTTCACGTGGTAAAGGACAAGAAATGTTTCTTAAGGCATTTGTTGAGGGGGTGAAGATGATCAAGCAAATTAATGTTGTGCAAGAGAAGACAACCTTCATTGTGCATGCTTTACTAGTAGGCAGTGATTGGTCCGCTCCTTCATATGAGTTGATGCTTCGCAACTTTGTGAAGGATAATAATTTGGAAAGCAAAGTACACTTTGTGAACAAATCATTGAACATTGTTCCTTATCTAGCAGCCTCTGATGTATTTGTGCAGAATTCTCAGGTAATATGCACGTCCAACTAGTTGCAAGGCTTTGGTGGTGTCATGGTACCACTAAAAATTTCTACTTTTGCATTTACTAATTCATAGGAAAGCAACATGGTTTCTGGTTAAGCTAGCTAAGACTTGCTAATCTAGAATCATTCAAACAAACATTTTGAATGTTTCTTGTGGATATGTTGCAGGGTCGAGGTGAGTGTTTTGGACGAATCACAATTGAGGCCATGGCTTTCCAATTGCCAATATTGGTGAGTTTGAATCATCAAATGTTTGTAAAACACATGGTCATTAGCATCTTTTAATTACAACCAGTATATTTTATTGTTTTGTTTATAATATTATGCTCTTATGATTTTTTTAACTAGGATCTATCAATTTTTGTATTGTGGATTTCAATATCATCAAGCGACGCTTCTTGATTCAAGATTGAGATTTTGAATGCAACACTTAAATTTTTCCGTACTTGATATAGGGCACTAGAGCTGGAGGGACACTAGAGATTGTCGAGAATGGAAGTACTGGAAGATTGCACCCTGTAGGAAAGGAAGGGGTGTATATATTAGCACAAAATATCAAGGATCTGACTCTTAACAAGTCATTGAGGATCAAGATGGGTGACAAAGGATACGATAGGGTGAAACAACATTTTACGGAGTGTCATTTGTGCGAGAGACTTGGCCTTGTATTGCAAATTGTTCTGTCTAAACTTCTTGTCCAACACCATGGCATTTAGGTGAAGCTTAGTCCTATTTCTGAACTTGCTCAATTTTTGGTATGGTTCTCTACACCTCTAATCTCTAAGAAAGCTTGTTTGATTAGAAAAAAAAAAAACTGTTGAAATTGGCTCATTTACTTTGTAGCAATTTTATTGGCAACCTAACTATAAATTGTTAGAAATATTAGAACTAGTTTTAAAAACTTCTGTTGAACTCCTTATAATTATATATATTGTCATGAAGACTCTTGTTTAAGTTTTCAACCATTCTTCATGTTCAATTATTGGTATTCTAAACATCAATTTGATATTATGCCAAATTTACATTTACAACATGCCACTTTTCAACATATGTCACTTTGAAACTTATGTCTCTATTAGCCATGATTCTAGAGCTTTGAGCAGTTAAAAGTCATAGATTTTAGTGATTTCAATGACACGAAAATAATAAATTTGATGATCCTAGAGAAATTGATTAGATGCAAGAGCAAAGCAAGTTATTTACATATTATCTTAACTCCTAAAGGACTAAGGTGATTTTCCTATCAAAAGCCACTCAAAACTATCATTTCTACTGCAAAGAGAAAATAACTTTAAAAATTGTTATTTTTTGCATAACTAACTATAAGATCTCATATTTGACTATTATGTAAATACGTGGAAGAAATTTCAAAAACTTTGACCATATAAATTGCAGGATATATGCATTTAAAGTGAAGAAAATAAGTTTTTTTGCACCTTGCTTGACTATATTTTTTGGCTTTGAATCTTATTAGTTCAAATTTTTTGCACTACTGATTTTGATTCTCTACTTATTTATGTTAAGTAATTGAATTCAGAATCTACCAAAAAAATTTAGGAAAAAAGACATTTAAATTTCAATCATTAAAAAATTGTTAAGTAGAGGTGGGTTCAAGATTGAAGAAAAAACGAAATTGTTAATAGCTTTTAAATGGAATTGAATCACAATAATTGCAATGGTAAGGTTGTTCTAGCAAAAAAATCTAACTTTGTATAACAATTTTTTTTGAAAAATGCTAAAAATTGCATTCAAAAATGAATTCTACAAGTTCTTTTTTCAAGAAGATGCTTAGATTGCCCGGAAAACTAAGATTGTCCATAACTTTCTCATTACTAGTCCAAATTGAATGAAACAAAGCTTCACATGTAGACAAAAATATAACCTTTGAGAAAAACATTTGAAAAAAAAATTTATTTTGGCTTTCTGTGATTTTTTTTGTGTTGCACGCCAAACTTCACTTTTGCTTATTGTACCATAACTTTTGCTCCCGGGTATCAATTAAAATAAAAATTATATTTTCACAAAGTCTTGCAAAAATACACAACTTCAAAAAATCCCAAAATACATCACTAAAATTTGAGACAATAGGAACCTACCCGGACCCAAGTTGTCCCCCGAGGGAACAAATGGTCCTTTAGGGGTTAAATTTCCAAATTGTTCTTTAAACTCAAGCTTTTAAAACTTTGGAACTCTTTTAAGGGCGTAGTTTTTTTTTGTTTTTTTTTGTTTTTTTTTATCTTTTTGATGTAGGTGAAGTTTTAATCTCACTACAAATTGTCAAATAGAAACCTGTTGAGTAAGGATAAATGTTAATAAACTAATTTTTATTTTATTTTCTATTTTTTCTAAATCTTACAAGTTGCAAAATTATTCTTAAACTAAAAAGCCAAGAAGAATTCTATCAATCCTTGAGCGCCCAAGCGACAGGATCCTGTTGTGTGTAATTAGAAAACAAAGGACAATTGATTGTTATAATCTTCTTGGATATATGGTGAATTACAATCGGTCCATATTTTCAACTCTAAATTTTTTCTACCAATTCTTATGGTCAACTTCATAGGATCTCGATACTCAATTTGTGGCGGCAATTTGAGTGGCAACTTCCCTGTTTTGGTCTTCTCATGAGTTGGGCACTCAGGGGTTAATAGTCTAAGTGCCTTGCATATCTTCTTAGATCCTAATGTGGACAAAAAACATCACATTGCCATCAAATTTCCGCCAAATAAGTCTTCTGTGTCTAAACAATTTCTTGAATATTTCAAGAGTTCGTTTCAACTTTTATGTAATATATATTTGAAGAAATTAGATTTATATAATAATTCTTCAAAGATGTGAATGAAATATGAAATGAAACATGGACTTCTTTGACCTTAATGGGTGAAGACACCTTCAATTTTATAACAATTGAAATCCAGTTGGATCCAAGCCCCATTAAAATCCTATATGGTAATTAACATGAAAATACAACCTCGTGATGGAAAGAAAATCCCTTGCAACTTTCATGGCTTAGAAT
The DNA here is from genome assembly GCA_963969595.1 of Neckera pumila. NCBI lineage: Eukaryota > Viridiplantae > Streptophyta > Bryopsida > Hypnales > Neckeraceae > Neckera > Neckera pumila. The sequence goes on along the minus strand of OZ018408.1, from coordinate 47,186,573 downwards.
GTGATTCTCCAAAGCAAGGCTCTGCTTTCAAATTACAGTACATAATCCATGTTAAAACCATACCCAATTTTGAGTTAGATAGTTGTTGGAGGAAACATCTTTTCAAAGAGCCAATTAAAAGGAACAAAGCGGCTCAATGGAGTTAATGACTTGCAACAATAAATAATGGAAAACCACTCATTGCCAAATAATATATAAAAGCCGCTCTTTTGTCTTTATCACTTCAACCTCAATTAGTTAATTGGAGCACCTTGGAGTAATAACAGGAGTATTAAGCACTAGTTTTGAAATCACATGAAATTTCAAGGTGCACTTATATGGTGATATTCATATATTATATTAAATATAGACTGTCACAACCCTTGTCACAACTTGTTGTCACAAATATGGTCACGTTTTCATCCCAAATGTTTTATCTTATCATCCCCAATGTTTTTCATTCAATTCAAGAAGACTTCAAACGGTTATTCAATCCATATTCTCCTAAGTTCAATGTTGCATTGCAATATGTCTGTGTTAGTGCAGATTTAAATACAATCTATTCAACAGTTAGTAATTTCAAAACCACTCATTTCAAAGTGTGATTGTCGTCTAAACTTCATCCAAACATCAATCTCGGTTTTGTACTGTTGGGAGCCTTGAAGGTCATGTCAATCTGCGGCTCTGCACACTTGAGTGCGAACAACAAATTTCATGTCAGGTTTATGTTAGCCGTCACAATTAATCAATCCTTTTCTTCTGAGGTTTAGAGTTTCACTCATAAATTTTACAGCTCCATGTCATTCTTAAACCCATTTAATATTAGTTCAGTCTCATCCATGGGGTGTGGAACACAGTCCGGGGAGTTTTTTAGTACAACCTGCTAAAATCCTACATTTTCTTAGAGCAACCGGTTGTTTGAAGCATTCTCTTGGCTAGGCCTTTGAAAAATAGAGAATATTTTTTGATTTTCCTCTTAAATGATCGGTTTTTTTCTGAAGATTTTGAAATCGATTCGGCAATTCCTGATTCCAACCGGCTAACTTGTAACTAAATGCCGGTACTCCCCGTACATTGGTGTGGAATGCACACCAACAATTGCAAAGAGTCGGCATAATTATAACGACGGCAGGAATTGAAGACAACTACAGCAAACTATTCTGCTTAACCCCTAAAGGACCGGTTGTCCCCTCGGGGGACAATTTGGGTCCGGGCAGGTTCCTACGATCTCAATTTTTAGTAATATTTTTTGGGATTTTTTGAGGTTGTGTATCTTTGCGAGATCTTTGCGAATATATAATTTTTATTTTAATTGATGCCCGGGAGAAAAAGTTATGGCACAATAAGTAAAATTGGAATTTTGCGGGCAGCCCAAAAAAAATCACAAAAAGTCAAAATAATTTTTTTTCAAATTTTTTCCTCAAAGATTATATTTTTGTCTACATGTGAAGCTTTGTTCCATTCAATTTGGACTAGTAATGAGAAAGTTATGGACAATCTTAGTTTTTCGGGCAATCTAAGCATCTTCTTGAAAAAATAACTTGTAGAATTCATTTTTGAATGTAATTTTGAGAATTTTTTAAATTTTTTGGTTAGATAGGGTTAGATGTTCTTTCTAAAACAATCTCACCGTTGGGATTATTGTGCTTGAATTCCATCCAAGAGCTATTAACAATTTAGTTTTTTCTTCAATCTTGTACCCACCTCTACTTAACAATTTTTTAATGAGTGAAAATTAAGTGCTTTCTTTCCTAAATTTTTTTGGTAGATTCTCGACTCAACTACTTAACATAAATAAGTAGAAAATCAAAATCAGTAGTGCAAAAAATTTGAACTAAAAAGATTCAAAGCCAAAAAATCTAGTCAAGCAAGGTGGAAAAAAACTTGTTTTTTTCACTTTAAATGCATGTATCTTGCAATCTACGTGGTCAAAGTTTCTGAAATTTCTTCCACATATTTATATACTAGTCAAGTATAAGATCTTACGGTTGGATATACAAAAAAGAACAATTTTTTAAACTCTTTTCTCTTTGCAATAGAAATGACAGTTTTGAATGGTTTTTGGTAGGAAAATCACCTCGGTCCTTTAGGGGTTAAGCACGTCCTTGGAGCCTGCATGAGGAGTGCAACGAAGTTTTGCATTATGTGTTAACAATTTGTTGCATTTTAAGTGATTCATGCCTTGTTACGCATTCGATTTCATAATATGTTGAATGTTCAGCACTTTTGAATGTTGTGCAGGCCATTGATCGAGTTGGTACTGTGCTGTGTGGTGCAAGGTCTGAACCTGAAGCGCCGAGAGTGACAAAACCTAGAGGCCGAGGTTTGAGTTTCACGACTCTGCGTTCCCGACAATCCTTTGGTTTCTTTTTCTTGTTTGAGATTCAGCTGCTTGTGATGAGATTCAAGACTTGTTAGGAGATTGTTGGGCACTTGAGAATTTCAAGAGTATGGCCCTAATCTGGGCATCTTTCCGTTGTGTAGGGTCGATGGACATGGACGCTTCCGTGTGGAGTGAGCTCCCGATTGAAATGGTGGGACATGTGTTGTCTTTCTTGCTTTTGCCGGATGTGTGCAGAAACCGCACCGTGTGCAAGAAATGGAATCAGCTTATCATGAGTGAGAAGTTTTGTGCTCTGCATGGACAACACGCAAGGCGACGTCGAGGTCCATCTTTCATTGTCATGAATATGAGGCGTCGAGGTTCTACGGTCCAAGAAGAAGATCAAGAGGTTTGGTGCTGCCTCGACTTGAGCGCCAGACGGTGGTACGAGTACTCTCATTGTTAATTTCTGAAATTCTTTATTGATTTAGGCATGTTTTGGATTCAAATGTTATGCATTGTTCACTCGATTTTGAGATATTCAAGGAACAGAGCACCTTTTCATGGATTGAAAATGAAGGTTGCTTTTATGAATTCAAATTTGCCACACAATTTTAAGTTGAAGCTGGTTATGCAGCTGGTTTAGGGCTTTTATCACATTATATCATGTTTGACCTAATTTCATGCAGGTACACATTCGACGAAGATGATTGTAACATTGGTCCGTTTGTTTCTGGGGTTCAATCCATGGACGGGGGTTTGGTGTGCCGTTTGCGGCTAGCGAATCCTCAGCCCTATGCTCAGCACCTTTCCATCGTTGTCCATAACGTGAAAGGCTTGACATATGTAACCTTGCCAGAAATTGCACGACATTTGAACTCCCCAGATGATCCCAAAGTGCTTATGGTCGCAGAGAGCACTTCCTTCAAGATTTTCCTCATCAACCACAACTTCAACACTAGTATGGAGATTCTGGACGATCCTCTTCTGACATCCGAGGAACGGTTGAAGGTTCAGTATGACCCGCTGATCCATGTGTACGATTCTACCACTTATGAATGGAAAAGTATCGTCAACACATCTTGGATTGAGCACGGTGGACTTGGGTACATCAGGAGCATCGTCATGTACCAAGGGTTTTTGTACGTTCTATTTCTAGGGTATGAATCTGAAGGAGATGAAGCCTTCTGGAGTCTACAACGGTACAATCTCACAGGGGACTCATGGGAAAATGTTGATGTATGCACCTATAGCTTCATCACTTCTTCGCTTGTTGTTAGCAACGACTGCTTGTTTCTGGTGCTATGGTGCAGTGAAGAATGCTCGGATTACGGCATGTCTGAAGACTGGATTTTTGAAGTGCGGGAGATTCGAACCCGTGATATGACGCAAGAGACAGTGCTGAAGCTATCAGACGCAGATGTGATGGCTAGTTTTGACATCAAAAGTGGGTCCCCGTTTGGTATCAGGAGGAGCTTGAACTTGCTTGGTATAACTGTCGTTGGGTTCGAGAGCTCTCTGTTTCTCATGTCAGAGGCATCTGGGAAGTCGAAATTGTTTGACTTGGTGACTCGTTCCTGGGATCATGGCTTGCCTTCGAATGCTTTGGGGCAAATGCATGAAATGGATAGTGGTGCATGGATTGGGAAGCACATGAATCTTCTTCTGCCTTGGAATACAGATTGGTGACTGGATGGCCTGCAAAAACTGTGCATTAGCTCCAGTGAAAGGTTGGAGACCAGTGAATACGTGAGTATACAATATGTTCTCTGGTAGCTCTTGTTATGGTGAAGAGCGAGCATGGTGCGAGGGGTTGGTTGGTGTGGCAGTTTCACCTCATGACTGGCGGTCGGATTCAAGCGTACTGTACAGGACAAGTTTTGTGCGGAACTTTTTCTTGAAGATATGCAATTACTCCTTTGTATTTGCACTTCAAAACTTGGAAGTTACAAATGCTATAAATAGCCAGAGGAATGTAATTACTGTTCCAGCAAATTAACCAAATAAAGCAAGGCTTTTGACATTTCTGATTCCAGCATTACTCAAAGCACTTCCTAGTAGTAGTGAGAGGACTAAGTGAGTTTTGAATTGCAGCCATCCATCCATTACGAAAGGGGTTGATGAGAAAATAGATCAAGGATATGATATTATGGAGGGTGACACACTGACACTGAATTGGGATGAGGACACAAGCCTTTTGAGAATGTGACCATTTTATGGCCTTCACAGTGCAACCATTTGGAAATTTATTGTGGCGATGTAGGTGAGTCGCATGACCACCATAGAATCATTTTCTACGGGTTTTGAGGTAGACACTTCAAAAATTCATGAGTAACTCATATTTTGACAAGAAGATCTAATTCCACTTCCTATTCTTACTTATATGCACTGCATACTTCCTTTGTCTCGTGCTCTCACAATTTCCTAGTTTTTCACAATTTCCTAGTTTCTCACAATTTCTTAGTTTTCCATTAGAAACTACAAATTTATTTTGAGATGGAGGGAGTATTCAAAATTGTCTACCAATGCAGTATCTTAGAAAACAGGATCCAACCAAAAATTTACCCTCCGTCTGAAAATCTAGGTTTGTCCAGAAAAATATGTATGGATTTAAATAGGTTTGTCCAGATAAATAAGTATGGATTTAAATATGTACACGTGGATGTGGATATATGACACTACAAGAAACAAGGGTCTTTTACAACCAACTAAACAAAAACTTATTGTCCTAAATGATTGCAAAACAACTATGGAAGAGTTCTGACTCTGTCATTGCACTAGCTTTGTAAGGTGTACAATATTGTAGTCATTGTTTAGTTGTAAAAATGATTGCAAGATGAAGAGTTTATAAAAATTGAGCAAACACTATGTACATCTGTGCCTTTTCATTCAAGAAGCAATTGAACCTATGACATGGAAATTTGTTAATTTGAGTTGAAATGGATGTAGTCCAAAGATCAATAGATAGCGGTATAATTCTTTGCCCTGTATAACAATGAATAATTTATAAATATCACACACGTTCCTAATGCACTCCTTCCGGAAAATTTCAAGTTTTTTTGTTTTAAATTCATTTATTAACTGACTTAAGATGACTTCTTGTTATACACTCAACTACAAAATGACTATGAGAAAGTAAACTTTGTCATATAGTAGTCAACTACAAAATGACTATGAGAAAGTAAACTTTGTCATATAGTAGTCAACATGTGTTTGTGACACTGTAAGACTTCATAGTCGCTTCTTTCTTGTGTCTATTTAATAACTACTTTTATTCATATACTTAGTTAGTTCCAAATCATTTTGTACATATTTTGTTTCCCTGCTCAAATACTTAGAGTATTACAGAAACAAGGTAGAATTTGGAAAAGTCTAATATTTTGCCTTAGCATTTAGTTTTTTTAGTACTTTGCCTTTGCTACTAAATTCTCCTTTGCAAACAATTCAATGGCCCCAACTAGCTAAAGAAGCCAATTCTAATGGAGAGTTGGCACAGTTTAAGGAGCAATAAGACCACCACTTTCACTATAATGAACACATTTGATGTGACTATCTACTAATGCCCTCTTTACTCAAGCTTCTTTCCATTTGCAATTAAGCAATCATTGCATTGTCCACTCTAAAGTGGTTCCAATATGCTTTCACCTTTGAAGACTGGTTTGCTTGTAGTGGCAAATAAGAGCTATCATGATGGTTTATATTGTGGATTTTGATATCATGACGCACTGCTTCTTAAGTCAAAATTGAAATTATGAATTCATCATTTGTATATTCCATACTTGATATAAGGCACTACAGCTGGGAAGAACGTTGCAGATTATTGTGAATGGAAGTACTAGAAAATTTCACCTTGTAGAAAAGAAAGGGGTGCATGTATTAGTATAAAACATCAAAGATTTGACTCTTAATAAGTCATTGAGGATGAAGATGGGTGGCATATAATACAATAGAATGAAATAGCATTTTATAGAGTATTATTTGTGCAAGAGACTTCGCCTTGTGACATTGCAAACCATTTTGTCTAAACTTCTTTTCTAACGCCATGGCATTTAGGTGAAGGTTAGTCCTACCTATGAACTTGCTCAATTTTTGGTATGATTTTCTACACCTTCAGTCTTTAAGAAGGCTTGGTTGATTGAAAGAGAAAAAATGATTTATAAAATCAACTCATTTATTGTAAAGGAATTTTGCTGACATTTGGTGACCTATCTATAGATTGTAGAATCATTAGAGCTAGCCAATTATGGAAGCCTTCTATTGAACGACTTTGGCCTAGCATTATATGTATTATCATGAAGACTCTTGTTTAGGAATTCAACCATTCTTTATTACGCTTCATGTCCAATTGTTAGTATCCTAAACATCAAGTTTGATATATTGACATTGACATTGACAATGTGACACTTTTCAACCTTGTTATTTTAAACCTTATGCCTCTATTAGTCTTGATTTTTAGAGCTTTATGTAATTGAAGATCATAGATTTTGGTGCTTTGAATTACACTAGTATAATCAATTTGATGATCCTAGAGGAATTAATTAGAGACAAGAGTAAGGAAAATGATCTACATATTATATTAAATATATAAATTGTTCTTTTAAATCAAGCATTTCAATATTTTGGAACTAAGGTAAGGGCCTAGGTTTTTTGTTATTTATTTATTTATTTATTTGTTTGTTTTTGACACAAGTAAAATTTGTATTTCACTACAAATCAAATACAAATGTCAAATAAAAACTGCTGAGCAGAGAGAGTACTAAAAAACTAAAAATTTCATTATTTCTTCTATTTTCCCTAAACTTGACAAATTACATAGTTAAATCAAACTATGAAGCCAAAAAGAGGCCTATTGAGAGTCAAAGTGACATACATATCTTTTTTGCCTCCAATGTAAGCTGAAAACATTCCGTTGGCATCAAATTTTGCCCAGTTATGCTCAATGTTTTAATACTTCTCAAGTTTTCAAATGTGTTTTGAATCTTAATCCCTAAATGCCCAAGGCCTATATTGGGCTTCCTGGAATTTGCTCTAAATTGAATAAAATGCCAACATTTGGATAAACTGTATCAATTTTCTTTGAATTCTAACCATATAAATTCAAACTAGACTTGTGAGAGATCTTATAGGAAAAGAAAATACAATAATGCCCCTTATGGAGTGAAGGATTATAATGTTTGACCATGAGGGTACCAAAACTGCAAAAGTCTTTCAGTCTTCTTTACACAAGATAAATCTAAAAACTTGGTGAACAAAATTTATTTTTATACAAATCTTCAATAATGTAAATGAAATTTTCTTGGACCTTAATGGATGAAGACACCTTTAGTTTTATAACAGTTGAAAGTCAACAGGATCCATGCCTTCATTAAAGTTCTATTTGGTAATTTATATGAAAATATAACCTCAAGATGGACTTGCTTAGAATGCGATTTTGCAAAGCAAAGTCTTACTTTCAAGTCACATTAAAAATGTCTATACATGATAAAAACATACCTAAGCAACTTTGAGTGATTTCATTGTTAGAGGTCCGAACGTTTACAAAGAGCCAAAAGGATCAAAACGGCTCCATGGAATTAATGACTTGTGACAATAAATAATGAAAACAAAGTTTAATAAAAATATTAAAAATTGCTCTTTAGTCTTTTTTACTTCAATTTGAATTAGTTAATTAGAGCACCTGGAAGTAATAATAGGAATGAACACTACTTTTGGAATCATATGAAATTTCAAGGTACACTAACATGGTGATACTCATGCTTATTTAACCCTAGAACGCTGCCAGCGCCACTGAGTGGCGTTTGGATGACAATCCAGGGGACATGAAAAGCAATTGGAAGCATTTTTTCATCTTCTTTTTCCTTGTTGACCTTCTATGTTGAATTATGAAGAATCTTCAATTGAGTTTGTCGTCTTTTCAATATTTGTCTTCAAGTGAATGAGAAGTTAGTAAAGAAACGGATCACAAAATATGCTATTATAGTGTGTTTTAAGAAGTTGTTGCTGCTTGCTCTAAATTTGAAATTTCTCCACAAGAATGATATATTTTGAGTTGAGTCAACTAACAAAATGAAGGTCATCTACTCTAGTTTCTACTCCAATTTGAATTTTGATTTTTTTTTTAATATTGAATATTTTATTGCAATTTGAACTTTGGATGTATTTCCAATGTTTATTATTTTCTATTTATAGAATGATGTGGAAATTGAGTTTACACTTTGATGTTTGTTATTGTAATATATACATATAGTGAAATTTTCAGATGTTTTTGAAACATTGTTCTAATATTTGATATAATTTTTGTTCACTTTTTCTTCAAAAATTCTCAAAAAAAACAATTTTTCACAAAAGTATCTAAAAAATTTATAAAGTATAGAAGACATATAATCCCATCTCTGAAAAGTAAATATAAAAGTTTTCATTCATATCTAATTGCAAAATGATAGAAAATTGAGTGATAGGCAATGAGGCTTGAAATTAGTGGTCATGGGTCTGTCCTTTAGGGTTAAATACAATCTAATCGGTTTACAATAATTTCAATGCCATTTCAAAGCGTGATTGTCATCCAAACTTCACCCAAACTTCACCCAAACTTCACCCAAACTTCATTCAAACTTCATCCAAACATCAATCCCCGTTCTGCACTGTTTGGAGCCTTGGAGGTCATGTCAATCTGCAGCTCTGCACACTTGAGTTGGAACAGCAATTTCATGTCACTCAGGTTTATGTTAGCCGTCACAATCATCCCTTTCTTTTGAGGTTTTAGAGTTTCACTCATTTATTTTACAGCTCCATGTCATTTCTTAAACCCATTTAATGACAGTTCCATCTCATCAGTGGGGTGTGAAATGCACAACAATTGCAAAGAGTCGGCATAATTATATTGACGACAGCAATTGAAGACAACTACAGCAAACTATTCTGCTTCAGTCCGTCCTGTCAGCCTAGATGAGGAGTGCAAAAAAATTTTGCACTATATATGTGTTAAGAATTTGTTGCATTTTGGGTGATTCACGCTTGTTACACATTCCATTTCATAATTTGTTCGAGTGCTGTGCAGGCCATTGATCGAATTGGTGTTTTGCTGTGTGGTGCGTGGTCTGAGCCTGAAGCGCCGAGAGTGACAAAACCAAGAGGTTTGAGTTTTAGGACTCTGCGCGCCTTCCCTCAATCCTTTGATTTCTTCTTCTTGTTTGGGTTCCAGCTGCTTGTGATGAGATTCAAGACTTGTTAGGAGATTGTTGGGCACTTGAGAATTTCAAGAGTATGGCCCTAATCTTGGCATCTTTCCATTGTGTAGGGTCGATGGACATGGACGCTTCCGTGTGGAGAGAGCTCCCGATTGAAATGGTGGGACATGTGTTGTCTTTCTTGCTTTTGCCGGATGTGTGCAGAAACCGCACCGTGTGCAAGAAGTGGAATCAGCTTATCATGAGCGACAAGTTTGCTGCTCTGCATGGACAACATGCGAGGCGACATCGACATCCATCTTTCATTGTCATGAATATGAGGCGTCGAGGTCCTACGGGCCGAGAAAAAAATGAAGGGGTTTGGTGCTGCCTCGACTTGGGCGCCAGACGATGGTACGAGTACTCTCATTGTTAATTTCTGAAATTTTTTATCGATTTAGGCATGTTTTGGATGCAAATGTTATGCATTGTTATATATTCAAGAAACAGAGCGCCTTTTGATGGGCTGAAAACCAAGGTTGCTTTTTATGAATGCAAATTTGGCACACAATTATATGTTGAAATTGGTTATTATGCAGCTGGTTTAGTGTTTTACCGCATTACATCATGTTTGACCTACTATCATCCAGGTACACATTCGACGAAGATGATTGTAACATTGGTCCGTTTGTTTCTGGGGTTCAATCTATGGACGGGGGTTTGGTGTGCCGTTTGCGGCATGCGAGTCCTCAGCAGCTGGCGCATGCTCAGTCCTCTTCTCAGCACTATTCCATCATTGTGCATAACGTGAATGGCTTGAGACACGTTATCCTGCCAGAAATTGCACGACAATTGAACAGCAAACGTACTCCCAAACTGCTTATGGTCGCAGACAGCACGTCCTTCAAGATTTTCCTCATCAACCACAGGAACTCTGGTATGAAGCTTTTGGACGATCCCCTTCTCCCGTCCGAGGAACGGTTGAAGATTAAGTTTGACCCCTTGATCCATGTGTATGATTCTGACACTTGTGAATGGAAAAGCATCGTCAACACATCTTGGATCATTAAGCATGGTGGACTTGGGCACATCAATAGCATCGTCATGTACCAAGGTTTTTTATACATTCTATTGTTCAAGAAATCTGCCTCAGAATGGAGGCTGCTGCGGTTCAATCTCACGGGGGAGTCATGGGAAAGTGTGAATGTGTGCACCTGTAGCTTCATCACTTCTTCGCTTGTTGTCAGCAACAACTGCTTGTTTCTGGTGCTATGGTTCAGCGAGAAATGCTCGGATTACGACTTGTCCGGGGAGTGGTTTTTTGAAGTACGAGAAATAAGAGCCCGTGATATGATGCAAGAATCGGTGCTGAAGCTATCAGCAGCAGATGTGATTGCGAGTTTTGACATTGAAGTTGGGTCCACGTTTGGTATCAATCCGTCAATTGGGCAGTTCATTAGGCGGTGCGAGTTGCTTGACATAAGTGTCATTGGCTTCGAGAGCTCTCTCTTTTTCATGTCAGAGGCATCTGGGAAGTCGAAATTATTTGACTTGGTGACTCGTTCCTGGGATCATGGCTTGCCTTCGAATCCTTTGGGGCAAGTGCATGACGGTGACAAGGGTAGTAGTACATGGATTGGGAAGCACATGAACCTTCTTCTGCCTTGGAACACAGATTGGTGACTGCAAGGTTACTGGATGGATGGCGTGCCAAAGCTATGCAGAAGCTCCAGTGAAAGATTGAAAACCAGTGATAGCAACCAGCTCTTGTTATGGTGAAGAGCGTGCACATTGCAAGGGGTTGGTTGGAGGTCGACTTTTAAGTGTACAGGACAAGTTTTGTGCAGAACTTATTCTTGAAGATATGCATTTAGTACTTGCACTTCAGAACTTTGAAGTTACAAAACTCTGTAAATAGCCAGAGGAAAATTTAGAAATTTTGCAGCAAATTTAATAAGCTCAATAATTCACCACCTAGAATTTCTTATGCAAAGTGTTAAGTTTGAAGCAGATACAGTAGGAGGTTCTCTCGTGGTTCCCCAAATCATTTCATTTCTTTCCTTGATTATAGGAGATCCACCCCCCTTTTCAATGGAATTCCTTAAAATTGATGAAATCGAAGCTAGAATTTCCCTTTGCGATGGATACGTGGTGTAGTGCACTGGGATTATAGTGAGGATTCCCGAGGTCCGGTTCATTAGAACAAGCTGAGGCCCGAGTAGGCCTTGTGCAAGACGGATTTGTAGCAACGCGGACAGCATGAGCAGCGACAGTCACCTGGGCAAACTGAAAGTTCATTATCAAAAGAGCATTCATTACACCATCGCCATCGCCTTCAAAGGTCACACGGTGGTGTGGAGGTGGCTCCCAACTCCGGCGTCTTGAAGAGAAATTGCCGGCATCACGTTCCGTCTTGCCCAGTTCCACTTCCACATGCCCAGTGAGCACATCGTCATGAACATGAGGTGCCTTCACTTTGAACCCCGTCTCACAAGTAGAGGCTTACCAGCTTTGCAATATTTGGGAGTTTCAATTTCGTTATATTCAGAGCCCCAAAGTTTTCAGTGACAGTTATGTTTAAAAACTAGGACCGGTATTCATGACTGGTGGGCGTCTTAAAATGCCAATGTAGTGAATTCTGCCCAACTTAAGGAACCAGACATGGATTCCAATTTGCAACTCTCGCATGCATGACATGGTCAGTTTTGTTAAATTGACACGATTTGAGTGTCAAAAATTGTGGCATACATGTATATAAAGGTCCAAAAATTAGGGGACAGGTATGAATTTATATTTCAGAATGCACGTTGTGAACATTGTTGAAGTATTGAAAACCAGACAGTTTAACGAGATTGGCGTTAATTAATACACAAAACATTCTATCTAGATCAAGGTTGCCTAGGCACCCTTTTCAATGTAGCTTCATTGTTGTTCGCAATAGTTGCAGTTGCATTTAAGTAGTTGCACTTGCACTTGCATTTTCATTGTGGGATACCTCAATTCTTCCTGACATGATCAGTTCAGCTCAGGATGTTTGCATAGACCTATCAAGAATGGTATGCTAAAAAATGTAATGTTAATTTAGCTCTATTTCATTAATTTGTTTGAATTTGTGCTATTTTTTTAATAACAAACGGTTGCTTGTAGTTAATGATTGGACGGGTTTCATCCTCATTACTAATTGGATGAAAGTTATCCTAGTTTACAGAGATACTTTATCAAGTTCCTGTCCAATCTAATGGTTGGATTTGGTAAGAGTGGAGTACATATTTATATAAAAATTGCTAATGTGGAAGTATGTCAAGTGGTTAACCCAGCCAAAATTGCATTGGCTCTAGTTCAAAACTGGATCATAGATTTTAAAGAACACAAAAGTCTCAAAAAATTACCATGTCATGAGAACCTCATTTCAATTCTATTCTAACAAATTTTACTCAAAAAATGATAATATTTTGCTTGTAATTGAATTTAGAAGGAACTTCAAAATTTCCCTTTTAAAATTAAGAAAAAAAATTGGTGATAGCATCGGTGAATCCATAACATTGAGTAGCATGTGTTGATGTTGCCTCGATTCTGCACTGATTGTGTGCCTCTACATCCTCCACCTGTCTAATTCATTAGTAACTACTGATGAAAAACTGTTGGGGTGTTGAAGATACCACAACATCACTGTAGAGAGCTACTGAATGTTATGTCTAACTGTATCAATGGAATCTAAAACTCAAAATCTACCACTTTTATTTGTATTTCACTTTTATTTCCAAATAGCACTTTTATAATCAAATTGTGAATTCTGGAGAAAGCTCTGGACGACGACTCTGAAGCAAATTTAGGTCACCAGACGCAGCCCCATGAGCGTCACCCGAGCTCCAGCTTCACACATCGGGTGTTTTCGTGCTGCTCTTGCTCCAGAGTCGTCGTCGCCATGGATTTGTCTACTATTCAAGATCACGGGATTTCCAAAATGTGGGTAGCGTTGGAAGCGTTGCAAGCGGAGGTGACCTATGTGGACCACCCAATCATGGGATCTCACAACAGAAGCTTCACGCTCAAGCCCTCCGCCCCTTCCAAGCACACGCAGTACGTAGTACTCTCTGTCGATTTCCCTCTCGATCGATTGCTTCATCGGTTTCTCATTTGGACCTTGTCGCATTACGTTTTTCTTCTAATGGTTGTGTGGTTGGATGGTCGGTAGGTATCCTTATGTTACGGGAACATCAGTGCTGGGAATCAAATACAAAGACGGCGTTCTTCTGGCGTCCGATACAGCAGGTATGTTTCTCTTTGTTCTTTTGGCTTGTTTGGCAATTAGGTGGGAAGGGGAGTTTCTACCGTAAATTAGGATGGTGGAAATCTGACTTGTATGTTGTTTTCCTTTTGTAGGATCGTATGGTTCAACTGTGAGGTACAAAAGCGTGGAACGCTTGACCGCGGTAGGGAAGACCACCGTGCTGGGTGCCAGTGGGGATATTAGCGATTTTCAAGAACTCAATCGTTTGCTAGAGAAACAGATGTAAGTTTCTTGGGGCTCTGGGGAAATGGTAGAAAATTGTTTAGGTTTTGTAGTTGGGATATGTCATGGTGCGGTTTTTTGCCTGGTGCCCGAGTTGTTTTTATTTGCTGCAATTGGATATTGGTGTATTTGAAACTAAGGTTCAAGATGCTGTGAATCTCAGTACCGTGGATCAGATGTGGGACGATGGTAACAATGTGGGACCAGCGGAAATTCACAACCTCCTCAACCGGATCATGTACCAACGACGCAACAAGTTCGACCCTCTCTGGAATAGTCTTATCCTTGGCGGAGTGAAGAACGGCAAGAAGTACTTGGGTGTGGTAAGGTTTGTACCTTCTCTTTGGATCTGCAAAGTTTCAAGACTTAATGTACCCATAGAAAGAAGAGATCACACCTGCATTTTTAAATGACAGAGACATGTTTTGACATTATTGTATTCGACTACCTTATTGTTTTTGCTTGGGAAGTTAACTTCGTCATCTGTGGTTTTCATGATGGCTAGGTCACAATGATTGGTGTTCACTATGTGGATGATCATGTGGCTACTGGGTTTGGGAACCATCTGGCACGACCCATCTTTCGGGATGAGTGGAGGGAGGATCTGACATTGGAAGAAGGCATCGCGCTTTTGGAGAAGTGCATGCTGGTCTTGTTCTATCGGGATCGATTTGTGATCAACAAATTTCAGGTTTTGTGCCTCATGCTCCAAGACAAGAATCGTTTTGCGTCTTTTTCATGTTTGCTTGGCATGTACTTAGGGTACCCAAAACCCTAAACCCTACTTGGCATGTATTTAACTTAGTGGAAAATGCGTGCAGATTGCGAATGTGACTGAGACAGGAGTCAAAGTAACGCAGCCCTATGCACTGGAGACCAACTGGAGTCTGAAGGCATTTGAGAACCCAACGGCAGGAGCTATGGGCTCTTGGTAGATATTAAAGATATAATCTCTATGCTTGAGAACCTTCTTCATTCTTCCTGTACATAGTTGCTCAAATTGGTCGCCACTAGATTACCATGCTTGCGGGAACAATTTTCGATGTTGGCATCGAGCGGATCTCTAGTCTTGTTTGGAGTGGTCCTTTTAGCTCCAACAAATAGGGTCTAATGTTTGGATACCTGACTCTTTGTTGTTATAAACATTGTTCCATCCGTAAGCCCGGAGCTCAGTTTTCATTTCACGGAGAAGGATCTTTTTGTTTCTCATTTGATTCTCATTTGACTACAGAGTTTAGTGCACGACAATAGGCTTTGTGACTGCATTTTAATGTCTGGACTTGGTGCAAAAGCTGTTTCTAGCTGATGAAGCGTGTACAATGCATTCTTTGAGGTTTTTATTTGCAATGCTTTCAATGATATTGGGTACTATTTAATCAAAATCAAGCTCTCATGTCGGTAACAATTTTGCATGCGGTTCCTTTATTGTGCGTTGAAAAGTCCCCAGTTTAGAATGTAAGTACCATCGTAACACACAACTCATGAGAATGAGATACGGAGTATTATTTATGTCTTTCTCAATAATATTTGCAATCCAGTTTGAATCCAATATGCAATTCGTGTCTGTTTCACATTCTTCATCTGCATTTTGTTTTCACACTACGTCTCCTGATTTTGTTTCTTTTTTCTCCGATTGATCCATCCGGTTGTTCAATTGTCTGAGGGCAATTATACTGTGCAAATGAATCGTGTGAAGGTTTGCTGCTGCCGGATATCAAGGGGCACCCGGCGCCTGGCTTTGGTTCTTTACTTTCATCAGTTTGGTCAGTTCCGTTACTTGAAGCCAATGCACCGGAGAGAGCAAATGTCTGCCTTCTAATAGAAATCGCCGTAGTGAGTCTAGGTGAGGAGCTTGATATGCGAACTTAACGCTTTGCTGCGACTGTTCACTTTTTGAAATCTCCGAGATCTGTTGACACCATTATGGCGTGTTTGGACCCGGAAGCTGTTATTTAGTGGCAAAAAGGTGATGAGCCTTCTTGGATTACAGAAAGGTGGCCTACAAGTCAAAGAATGGGTAAACTTTATTGCTGAAATTTTTTGGTATTTTCTCTCTCATATTTCAAACGAAAAGCTGCATTTGCATTCAGCAATTACACAAGACTGATTATACTTTGAATCTGATCCTAACAGTGTCTTGGGTTCATTTGCACTCGCGTGGGCAATTTTTCTCAAGTGGGAGTTGGCCCATCTAGATGACGTTAGTTGACACAAGTAATAAAGGTTGAATCGAGAGCATGCGGTCGATGTAAGATAAATTTTATTCTAAGGTCCATAAGACCATTCCCTACATGTCACTAAGGTGTACTGCTGGTAAAATTAATAAAGTAATCGGTTTCCTAAGAAGAGTTGGCATGTAACATGGAATACGGTGAGTGAGTAAAGTTATCCACATCTTATTGATCTTGTTCATTACACGTGGGGCCTGAACTTTAGATTTAAGAGAACTAATGACAGCAAATCTTGAGAAGTGATAGAACTTGCGGAGGAGGCTGAATGAGTAGTGCAACTCCAATATTGTTGTAACCCACTGATTCTGTCGTGTTCGACGCAGAGGAAGAGTTTTCTGAAGCTGCAGGACAACTTGGCGATAATTAGGAAGAGCTAGGAGGAGGGTACTGATCTCGTAATCAAGCGCAGAGGTTGTTTTCGAGGGAAGGACAGGTGAAAAACCTTAGCGCAATTTGAATTCAGTAGTTCAATTATCATTTCAACAAGTCATGAACGTTATTGATTCAATTCTGTGTCGTTGCTTTTCGCCGGCAACATTCCGATGTCGTCAAGAATTACACCTAAGTTACGTCAATATAATTGCAAGAAAGAAACACGCGGCGCTGAGTGATTAATTCATGAGGAAGAAGCCTAGCTACCTGATCAGGCACCCGAGGGACCCGAGGGATGTGGATCGACGCAATTCAATCGAACGACTTGATCGACACCGCTAAATCTTCGCTTCATGAGATCACCGCGGACGGACTTGCTCTCGAGAGATTTCACTATCACGGGGTCTCCGCGCTCGCGATGGCTGAAATCGGGCAACCGTTGCACCATGCAAGGAATCATTCTTTCAGGTTCTCGATTCACGACGCGGAAAAACGCTCCCATGTCCCACAGCTTCTTGTGAATGGGAGCATCCTCGATCACAGGCCAGAGCAGGGTTGGTTGTTTGGGTTTTTTGAGAAGTGCTGATTGAAGTGGCAACATGCGAGAAAATGACGTAGCCAAATATTTTAGTATTCATCTATGTGGATGAGTTTCATTTACATTTGACAATTTCATCCAAAATTTTAAAAAAAATTGGCATTATTATCCATTTTTTCTTCAAATTTTTTCCTATACGCTTGATGTAGCCCATTTTTTTTTAGGCATTTGGGCCTCATAAGGCCCAAAAAAAAAAACTGGGCCAGAGTGAGAACTTCAAGGCTATTAACATATTCACCCCTAAAATACCGAGGCCCTTTTTTTGCCAAAATACACTCAAAATTGCCATTTCTATAGCAAAAAGTAAAAAAAAACTGAAAAATGTTTTTTTTCACATTTAACCATAGGATCTTACACCTAACTAGTATGAAAGTGTGTGGAAAATTTTTCAGAATTTTGGATAGCATAGATTGCTAGATATCTACATTTAAAGTGAAAAAAATAATTTTTCAACACATTGCGGGACTAGATTTTTTGACTTTGAACGTTTTTAACTTAAAATATTTGCACTATAGAGTTTTGAGCTTTAAATCTTTGTAGTGGAGAATTGAGTTGAGAGTCTAAGAAAAAAAAAAAATCAAAAAAATATAATTATCATTCTTTGAAAAATTGTTAAGTAGAAGTAATTATGAGATAGAAGGAAAATCTAAAATATTCATATATTTAGATAGAACTAAAATTCACTAGTCCCAGTGGTGAGATTGTTCTAGCAAGTAATATAAACCATGCAAAAAAAAAGAAAACTAAAAAATTTGAAAAATTGCATTCAGAATCAAAGTTGTCATATAGGACAGAACCGGACGAATCAGACAGAATCGGACAGAATCAAGGTTGACTGGCTGCAAACTTTGGAGGTCAATAACTTTTGCAAAAATTATCCAAAGTAGACATATTAGATGTTTTTCGGCATCTACAGAAATAATAAATGCCAGAAAACATCTAATATGTCTAATTTGGATAATTTTTGCAAAAGTTATTGACCTCCAAAGTTTGCAGCTAGTCAACCTTGATTCCGTCCGATTCGTCCAATTTTGTCCGATATAACAACTCTATTCAGAATTGCATCCTAGAAGGGTTTTTTTTCAAAAAAATGCTCTAACTGCCCGAAAAACAAGAACGTTCATAACTTTCTCATAACAAATCCAAATGAAATGAATCAAATCTTTCCAAGTAGACAAAAATGTAATCTATGAGAAAAAAGTTAATAAAAAAGAAATTTCAAATTTTTGTCCTTTTTTTTTGCTGCCCGCCATCCCCTATTTTGAGCTTATTTGGTCATAATTTTTTTTTCCGGGCACCAATTGTGAAAAAATTATATTCCCACAAAGCCTATCCCTTTTTATATCTTCAAAAAAGGTTTCAAAAAATCACGACAATATTTCAACCCATAGGTACCTGCCCAAAATCCCAAATGTCCGCCGAACCAACAATGGTCTATTAGGGGTTAACATATTGGATGCTTGTTACATATTGAAGCCTAAGTTGGTGGTTGCCATATGTGTGTCTATTTGACATAAGGTAACTATACCTTAAATTGCACAGTTAAATAATTTAGCATGATTCACCATGGATTGGTTTTTATTAAATTATATTGACAAAAAAGTTTGAGGGGTCCCATTGGTAGTGAAAACAGGACTCTAGATTCTCTTAGAATGCATTTTGTGGACATCATGTGAATAAATTACGAATTTTCAAAGTATTGAAAATAGGTGTACTTAAAAGGAATTATAGATTCATATAGGAATAGTGGAAGTACATTTTACGTAAAAATATCCAGTGTGCAATTTTAGGAAGCATGCGATTGCCATTTTACATAAAAATATCCAATTTGCAATTGTTTTTGTTTTTGTTTTTGTGTTTTGAATTCATAATGACTTACAATTGTCAGATACAAGGTCTTCAAGTTTTTAGAGGGGCCTCTTTCATTGTTGAATAATAAAATGAAATCTTACAAGTTCTAATTCTTTGCCCTTTCTTTTCTAATTCTTATTCTAGATTGTATTCAAATCTTCATTCAAATTTTTTTTTTCATTTCTTTTGAAATGAAAACTAGATATGATTGCTTATACTCTAGTCTCATTGCGGTTCCCTTATAGATATTAAGTTTTAATCCTACTATACAACTTTGAGCCACTATAGGTATAATATGCAATCTATTGTCATTGTGTTGACTTCTCTCTAGAGGTTTTGGTCTTACCTTTGCAATTTTGAGTTGTAAAACTAGGTAAAAAATATTTTAATGACATTTGAGGTGCAAAAAATACTTTGACTCTTCTTTGCTATTGGAAGTTACAAGGATCAAACTAAAATCTTCATTTAGGAAAAGGTGGCAACTCAATATCATTAGATTGCATTCAATCATGTTTTATTGCAGTTTTCAATAATTAAAAACTTGAATTAAATTCAAATTCAAATTTAATTTAGAATAACAAATGAAAAAGGTACCAAATGAAGGATAAATTTTGTAGTTTATAGGACAATTTTAATGTTATAATTTCCGCAATCTTTAGCATCATTTAACAAATAGCTAGAGATTCATATACTATAGCAAGACTAATATTATAGATGAAGATTTTAGCCTTGCTTTGGATTGAAGTACTTTGAAGTACTTTTGGGCCTAATAACATACATAACATTCCCTTTCTAACTAAAATTTTTGTTGCTTAATTGTATAAGAAACCAACAATTAACCCCTAAAGGACCAAGGCCTTTTTTTGGCCAAAAAGCACTCAAAATTGCCATTAGTATAAAAATATGCAGAAAAAATTTCAGAAATTTTGATTGCACAAATTGCAAGATATTTGCGTCTAAGTGAAAAAAAAAAACTTTCAGTACATTGTAGGATTAGATTATTTGACTTTGAACCTTCTTAACTTTAATTTTTTGCAGTACAAAGTTTTGAGCTTTAAATCTATATGGTGGAAAATTGAATTGAAAGTCCAGAAATTTTTTTTCAAAGAAACTTAATTTTCATACTTTAGAAAATTGTTAAGTAGGTATAAGTACAAGATAGAAGGAAAATCTAAATGATTAATACTCTAAAATGGAAGTAAAATGCACTAATTCCAATGGTTAGATTGTTGTAGCCTGCAAACTAAACCATGTGGAATTTTTTCTAAAAAAATTGTAAAAAGTGCATTCAAAAATGAATCCTACGAGTTATTCAATTTCAAGAAGATGCTCTAATAGTCCAAAAAATAAGATTGTCCATAACTTTTTCATAATAAATCCAAATGGAATGACTAATCAAAGCTTTCCATGCAGATAAAACTATAATCTATGAGAGCAAAAAAATTTAATTCAAGTTTTTGAAATTATTTTTGCTGCCCCCTTTCCCTTGGTTTGAGCATGTTTGGGCTTAACTTTTGTTTCCGAGCACCAATTGGAAAAAATTATATTTCCACAAAGACAATCAGTTTTTTTATCTTCAAAAAGAAATTTTAAAAAGCAAGATAAAAATTTAGCCCATAGTTACCTATCCAAAATTCCATTTGTCCATTGAACAAAAACTTGGTCTTTAGGGATTAATCCACATTCCTAAGCGTAAGAAGAAATTTTTATACCAACTTTTAGATAAGGTGGGGACCAAATTTTTTCAATGAATTTATTAGAAAGATTGTCCAATTTCAAGGAAACCAATAACAAATTGCAAGTACACTTTGGATACACCTTGTCCTAAGATAGACATTGTGGACTAAAAGTATCCAATGAATATTGTTGAAACAAAGAATGTATTTCTTCATTATAAAGTCTAGTCAATTTTAGCTCACTCCAAAGTAATAGAGTTTTGTCCTTTCTGAGTTAATATTATCCATACAAATTTATATATCAATGTTGCCAATCACATCATTGACTCTCTAAGTAATGTTTTGTTTTTGTTTTTGAAGTTAGCAAAACTGTCACACCACTAAAATCTTGATAAGCATATTTTGATAGAGTACTTTTGAATCTTTAATATTTTATTACAAGTGTATTGAATTTGGATGCCACGTTAATTGCTTTTTGGACTTTCAAAAGTTCAAAATTAAAAATTGAAAACAACAGTCATCAGGAGACTATACAAATGATTGAAAGATCTATACTAAACATCTAAAGATCTATATAAATATAAAGAGATAACCATTTGGAAATATAAAATTTGGAACCCTTTTTAATTATGTTTCTCACAATATTATTAACAAAATTGGCATAATAAAATCTTACATTAAAAGAAACCCATGTTTTAGGTGGCATTTTGTAATTCTTTTAGACAGATTTTAGCAATTTGCTTGATATTCCTGAAAGAATGAACAACCTAGCCACAAACTGCTAGAAACTTTAGAGCTAGAAGAGCTTTGTTGAATAACTCCCAAGCATTATATATATCATCATGAAGACTCTTATTTAAGTTTGCAACCATTCTTTATTACTCTTCACATTCAATTGTTGGTATCTAGTTTGATGTTTGCCATTGCTATTTACAACATTGGCACTTTTCAACGCGGGTGCTTTGAACCTCATGACCGTACTAGTCTAAATTTTTAGAGCTTTGTGCAATTGAGAGTCATAGATTTTTGATGCTTTGAATTACTCCAATAGAGCAAATTCGATAATCCCTCGAGGAACTAATTAGAGGCCAGAGTAAGGAAAATTATCTACATACTATCCCAAGTACCTAAATTGTTCTTTAAAATCATGCATTTCAGAATCTTGGAACTAAGGTGGGGGGCTTGCGTATTTTTATTAATTTTTTATTTATTTTTTTGACACAAGTGAAAATTTATTTCACTACAAATTAGATACACTTTGTCAAGCAAAAAACGCTAAGCAAAGAGAGTGCCAAACAACTGAATTATTTCTTTGATATATTTGATTTTTTCTATTTTTCTATTTTTCCCAAACTTGGCCACACAGTCCAAGAGAGAGTCTCAAATCCAGGCCTGAACTGTGTGCGACGGCCACACCAACATTTGCAAAGAGTCGGCATAATCGAAGACAACTACAGCAAACTCTTTCTGCTTAAAGTCCGTCCTCTCAGCCTACATGAGGAGTGAAAAATGATTTGCACTATCATGTATGTGTTAAGAATTTGTTGCATTTTGAGTGATTCCCGCTTGTTACGCATTCCATTTCATAATTTGATCGAGTGCTGTGCAGGCCATTGATCGAATTGGTGTTTTGCTGTGTGGTGCATGGTCTGAGCCTGAAGCGCCGAGAGTGACGAAACCAAGAGGTTTGAGTTTTAGGACTCTGCCTTCCCAACAATCCTGTGATTTCTTCTTCTTGTTTAGGTTCAGCTGCTTGTGATGAGATTCAAGAATTGTTCGCAGATTGTTGGGCACTTGAGAATTTCAAGAATCTGGCCCTAATCTTGGCATCTTTCCGTTGTGTAGGGTCGATGGACATGGACGCTTCCGTGTGGAGTGAGCTCCCGTTCGAAATGGTGGAACATGTGTTGTCTTTCTTGCTTTGGCCCGATGTGTGCAGAAACCGCTCTGTGTGCAAGAAATGGAACCAGCTTATCCTTAGTGACCAGTTTGCTGCTCTGCATGGACAACACGCGAGGCGACGTCGAGGTCCATCTTTCATTGTCATAAATATGAGGCGTCCTACGGACACAGGAGAAGATCGAGAGGTTTGGTGCTGCCTCGACTTGAGCGCCAGACGGTGGTATGAGTACACTCATTGTAATTTATGAAAATTTCCATTGATTTTGGCATGTTCTGGATGCAAATGATATGCACTGTTCAATTGATTTGAGATATTCAAGAAGCAAAGCGCCTTTTCATGGGCTGAAAACGAAGGTTGCTTTTTATGAATGCAATTTTGGCACACAATTGTAAGTTGAAACTGGTCATTATGCAGCTGGTTTAGTGTTTTACCACATTACATCATGTCTGACCTAATATCTCCAGGTACACATTCGACGAAGATGAATGGAAGATTGATCCGTTTGATTCTGGTGTTCAATCCATGGACGGGGGTTTGGTGTGCCGTTTTCTACGGGCGAATCCTCAACACCTTTCCATCGTTGTCCATAACGTGAAAGGCTTGGCATATGTAACCTTGCCACAAATTGAACGACATTTGAACTCCCCAGATCATCCCAAACTGCTTATGGTCGCAGAGAGCACGTCCTTCAAGATTTTCCTCATCAACCACAACTTCGACACTGTTATCGACGACGAGTTTCTGGACGATCCTCGTTTTACGTCCGAGGAACGGTTGAAGATTAAGTATGACCCTTTGATGCATGTATACGATTCTGCCACTTGTGAATGGAGAAGCATCATCAACACATCTTGGACTGAGCTCGGTGGACTTGGGAAAATCAGGAGCATCGTCTTGTACCAAGGGTTTTTGTACGTTCTATTTCGAAGGAAGGAATCTCCAGATGTAGCAGTCTGGAGGCTGCTGAGTTACAATCTCACAGTGGAGTCATGGGAAAATGTTCATGTGTGCACCGATAGCTTCCTCGCTTCTTCGCTTGTTGTCAGCAACGACTGCTTGTTTATGGTGCTATGGTTCTGGGAGGAGTGTTCGGATGACGACATGTCTGAGGAGTGGTTTTTTCAAGTACAGGATCTTATGACGCAAGAAACGGTGCTGAAGCTATCAGAAGCCGATGTGATGACGAGTTTTGACATCAAAACGGGGTCCCCAACTGGTATCAGACCGTTCATTGGGAGGTTCGACTTGCTTGGCATAAGTGTCATTGGGTTCGAAAGCTCTCTGTTTCTAATGTCTCAGCTATCTGGGAAATCAAAATTATTTGACTTGGTGACTCGTTCCTGGGATCATGGTTTGCCTTCGAATCCTTTAACGGAAGTGCATGTCGATGACGAGGGTCATACTGCATGGATTGAGAAGCACATGAATCTTCTTCTGCCATGGAACAGAGGTTCGCAACTGCAAGGTTACTGAATGGATGGCGTGCGAGAGCTGTGCGAAAGCTCCAGTGAAAGGTCGGAAGACAGTGAATAGCTGTCTAAGTGTATGTTCTCTAGGAGCAACCAGCTCTTGTTGTGGTGAAGAGCGTGCACGTTGCAAGGGGTTGGTTGGTGTGGCAGTTCACTTCATGATTGTAAGTCGACTTTAATAGTGCAGGACAAGTTTTGTGCGGAGCTTTCTCTTGAAGATATGCAATTTGTATTTGCACTTTGAAGTTACCAATGCTGTAACTAGCCAGAGGAAATTATGTACTGTTGCAGCAAATTAACTACTGCAAGGCTTTTGACATTTCTGATTCCAACATTACTCAATGCACTTCCTAGCAGTGAGAGTACTAAGTGAGTTTTGAATTGGGTTGGTACATCCCTTATTCATGGGGTTGATGAGAAAATAGATCAAGGATAAGATATACTGGAAAGTCAGGTGACATTGAACTGGGACAAGTACACCAGCTTTTTAGAATGTGACCATGTTATAGCCTTCACATTGCACACTGTTTTAGAAAAATATTGAGGCAAGTTAGGTGTCCATAAAGTACAGTATCATTTTCTAACAGTGTTGGAGGAACCTAAGAGGCATTTATGGCTTTGGATTTGACCACTTCAAGTATTCATGAATAATTCATATTTTGAAAACAAAAATCTGATTTCAATTCCTATTCCTATTAATATGTATTCCAAGTTCTTTAACAAAAGGCACTAGTTCTTAAGAAATAGTTTTTAAGAAATAGATATAGATATAGATGTGTGTGTATATGTGGATACATATATGTACATATGGATATGGATACACAAATGGATATGCACTTATTTTTACTACTTTGAAATATTTTAGTTTAGGGTTACAATGTCCAAAAAATGCATAAGAAGAGGATCTATAAATGCTATTTTAACCACCTGAAAAAGAAATGCATAAGAAGATGATTTAGAATGTTGTTTTAACTTCCAACAAAATTCACCCTAATAAAGCAATTTCATAGTAGAAACAATATTCAATTGCTTATTTGGACTCAATTAGGTGCAGTAAGCTTACCTTGCATCCAAAACTGATTAGTGTGAAATCATCCACCCTTTTTAGCCCTTGTACACTCTTCCTCTTGTCGAGCTCAATGACACCTCTTTTCCAAACTGCACTGTTTGAGCTTCCCATCGTTTTGAAATGCAATTTAGTGGATTTCTGAAGTCAATTTGATGCAACTTCACGGAGTTGGTTTGTCATCACAACGCAAACACGAGTGCAAACACGAGTAGTTTGGACAGAGTTAGTGCACTCCACTAATTTGCAATCTCTGGGGTGGACATCGGATTCTCGATCTGACCAGAGCTTCTCTTGAGTCTTGAAAAGTTTGTGGTAGCTTTGGCGACTTACAAGCTACGCACGAGTCTACAAAATAAACATGGCCATTTGCAATTTCAGATCAATTGAATTCCCAGCAGCAGCAGCTTCTTGGATTACAATGCGCCTCATTTAGGTGCCCAATACTCCTAATCTCTTCCTACTCGTAATATGCTAATTAGTATTTCTTTGAAGATTTGTGTATGCATGAATTTCTACAAAGGGTTCAAACAAAACAAGTCAAGCTATTCTTCCAAATCTGCGAACTAGTTTTGCTTGGATTGAAAGGCTTGGTAGGCTAGTAATAAGACTTGTGGAGACACCTGTTGAACCGACGACCTCACTTGCCATTGGCGGAGGGAACTGCGGGTTTCCTCATCCCGCCCCCTTTCTCTGTCGCAACGGATGAACTGCGTGGTGGATTCTCGTTTTTCTTCCCCTTGCTGTTCCAATTCAAAAAAATAAAATAAAATCCAAAGAATTCATCCAATCTGTTGAGAGTATAAAAAGAAACAAAGTTGTAAAATATAAGAACAACAAAAATACACACACAAAAGAATACCTTACTCCATTAGTGTTTGAAGTATATACAAGGAGAATAGGAGAGAGACAATGAATAGTTGTCTTCTCCTATTCGTCCAAAAAAATTTCCTCTAATCCTAGTGACAAGTGTCACTCACCATATTATGGTGAGCGTTCATACTACGTTTCTTGACACTCCTCTTCGCTCAACATAATAGTAGTAAAATAAAAATTTAATATGATGTATTTGATGAAGTCTATATAATCAGTTAGGAGTCGGTCATTGTCGCCAAGTCGTGGACTTGGTCGGCTGGTTTCGTACGTCGGTGGTCAACCGATCGGTCCGAGGTTCAATACTCATCGGCCTCGTCAACTGAATCGGGGAATCCACGGCTTGGCATTGCTAGTGAGGCAGGAATAAGCAGTCGACCCACTACCCTACCCCTAAGCTGTGATGTGACAAGATGCAGGGCACCTCAAGATGGTTAACAAGCTCCAGCATTGATTCCAAAAATCGTGGTTCTCACCACAACCCCACCTTTTTCAATATAATATCCGTATGTTTATGGATGCTGCCTCATTAAAACCTTATCTGGGAAAACCTTGATTATAATCAAGGAGAAAATCACAGATGAAGAAAAAAGAGTACAACACCTTTATCAATTCATTCTCATAACAAAATCCACTGGGAAAAAAATATAAAAGGATATCAAAAGGTTTACACATTTATTGAATGTTTTGCTCCAAAATACTAAGTCGCCTTATGCCAATGCTATGAATGAGTCAGCAATGAATAGATAATGGAAGAGCCTTGGTAAAGAGATCAGCAAGATTATCATTTGATGAAACTTTCTTGATTTCAAGTGCTTTGTTAGTAATCAAGTCGTGTGTAAAACTAAAATACTTTGGATCAAAATATTTTGTTCGGTCACCTTTAACAAAATCTACTTGCATTTGTGCAACACAAGCACTATTGTCTTCATATAAGATAGTTGGAGAATCATCATGTGATAATCCACAATTTGTTTGAATAAAATTATCAATTGACCGTAGCCAAATGCATTCTCGAGATGCTTCATGTAAAGCAATAATTTCTGCATGATTAGATGATGTTGCAGTGATTGTTTGCTTCACTGATTTCCAAGAAATTGCAGCTCCATGTCGTAAAAAAACATAACATGTTTGAAATTTGGATGTTGCCGAATCAGACCTATATCCAGCATCAGCATATCCAACCAATTTTGGATCTGTAGATCGACTGTAATGTAGTCCCAAATCTTCAGTTCCTTTCAAGTAACAAAAAAGATGTTTGATGCCATTCCAATGTCGGAGTGTTGGTCTAGAATTATGTCTTGCAAGGACACTAATTGCAAATGCAATGTTAGGTCTTGCAGACGTAGCCAAATATAAGAGTGCTCAGACCGCTGCGAGGTATGGATATTGTTCACTCAATGGTTCTTCTTCCTCTTCGCAAGGGCAATAAGGATCATCATCTTTAGCACTACGACCAACCATAGGTGTAGATAGAGGATAAGCATCAATCATGTTGAATCGTTTGAGAATATGGTTGATATAAGTGGTTTGAGAAAGAAAGATGCTGCCATCTTTCATATGTAAAATCTGTAAATCAATGCAAAAAATAGTTTTGCCAAGTAGTTTCATCTCAAACTCACAAATAAGCAATTGAGTAGCTGCAGCAAATGCAGATTTGGTGCCCACAAGGTTCAAATCATCAACATAGACGGCAATAATAACAAATCCATGTTTGTCTTTTTTGATAAAGAGACATGGAAGTAATGCATAATTTTGTAAAATGATGCTCAAGAAGAACTTATCGCAGTCGTTGATACCACATGCGTCCAAATTGTTTGAGACCGTACAATGTACGTTGTAATTTAACGTTGTGATATTTGCTTGAAGGAGATGAATGTGGGCTAATGGTTTCAAGATCAGGAGGCATTTTCATATAAATATTAGCATGTAGAGAGCCATATAAATAGGCTGTCACTACATCCATAAGATGCATATTAAGAATAGCATGAACTGCCATTTCAAAAAGATACCGGAATGTAATTGAATCCATAACTGGAGAATAGGTGATATCATAATCAATACCAAATTTTTGAGTAAAACTTTGAATAATCAAACAAACTTTGTATCGAATAATGTGTCCTTTGTCATTACATTTGCGAACGAATACCAATTTGTATTCAACAGGGCAAGTAGTGAGATTGTCTACAATAGGACTAAATACTTGTCTTTTATTTAAAGAAGCATACTCCTCCTCAATAGCAGCTTTCCACTTTGACTAATCAGAGCGACACATCGCTTCGTCAATTGTACGCGGTTCAAGATCATCTTTCTTGCAAGAAAATTTTTCTACAATCATACAAATGAAGGAATCATTGATGTCCATAATTGCCTTATTCTGTACATCTCCTGTACCGTAGTACATCACAAATAATTATGTGTTTAACTTAGACTTTTCTTGCTCTTAAACAAGAATATTGCCTTGAGATGTTGATGGACAATCATTTGCAAATGATTTTGTAAAATTAGCCGTATCTGCTATAAGTGAAGAAGGATCAACAACATCTGGAAGAAGTTTGCGTTTACGTGGCTATTTATCCGATCCACGAGTCCGTTTGCCTGTCAATTGAGGAGTCAAAGTTGTTGTAATATTTGGTACAATGATTCAAGCAGGAAGATTATGAACTTCATTCAACGGATTTCGAGTAATCCGTGTCGCATCATAAAATCCATTAGGTGTTTGGTTAGCAATCTATTGCAAATGCAAAATCTTTGAAACTTCAGTTTCAGCCATAGACGTTCTTGGACTGGATTTGATGTAAATGTCTGAGGTGCTTGAAAAATGACGCCAATGGAAGTCCCTTGAGAAGATGCTCCTCCTTTAAATGAAGGAAATATATCTTCTTCAAATTGACAATTAGCAAATCGAGCACGGAGTAATATATCAGTTGATGAAGTAATGTAACGAATTATGCTTGAAGAGTCAAAGCCGACATAAATCCTTTCTTGTTAATGATTGCCAATAGTGTAGCGTTGAGGTTCCGAAACGGGAACCCATACACGACAGCCAAATATTTGTAAATGGGATACAATGGGGACGCGTTCCGAGAGCAATTCTTGTGAAGAAGTAATCTTTACAGAAGAAGGACGAAGGCGAATTAGATTTGCAATATGTAAAACTGCATGTCCCCATATATATGAAGGTAATTTTGCATGAAGAAGCAATGGGCTCATGATGAGCTGAATTTGTTTAATAAATGACTCTACTAAGCCATTTTGAACATGTTCATATGGAACAGAATATGTCAACTCAATTCCCGTGGGTGTGCAATAGTCTTCAAAAGATTTGGACCGAAATTCTTGAGCATTATCCATTTGTAATGTTTTGATTGGATAATCAAAAAAATTAGCTTTAAAGCGGATAAGCATAGATAGTAAATTAGCAAAAGCTAAATTTTGAGAAGATAATAGAGATACATGTGATTGTTTGCCCGATGCATCAACCAAAACCAAAAAATATCGGAATGATCTAGACATAGGAGATATTGAACCACAAATATCACCTTGAAGTCTGGATAACATTGGTGGCAATTCATGGGGAAGATTCCATGAAAATGGTCTGGCAATTAACTCACCATGTACACATGCATGACAGATTGTCATAGAATTGACATCTACTGGTTGCAAATTAGGACCAACAACGCATGGAAGAATTCAGCGAAATAAAGTAGAACTTGGATGGCCCAATCTTCCATGCCAAAGAGAGGTTTGATTATCTTTAAAAGATACAGCAAAACTAGAAATAATATGTGACCGGATTGGAATCTGGTACAAGTCATTTGCCGCAGTAAAGGTTGTTTCCACAACTTTATTATTCTGTACAAAATCTAGAGCCTCTTGCCTACCTATAATTCTAATCGAGAGATAGAAACCGTTGGTGCGCACATCTCGATAGCTGATCAAGCTTCGAGGCGCAGAGGGGGAATACATGGCACGCGTGTATGTAATGGTGGTGCCCTCAGGCAATGTCACCTTTGTTGGTCCCTC
Source organism: Neckera pumila (assembly GCA_963969595.1). NCBI lineage: Eukaryota > Viridiplantae > Streptophyta > Bryopsida > Hypnales > Neckeraceae > Neckera > Neckera pumila. Next base: position 47,156,527 of record OZ018408.1, on the reverse strand, counting down.
CTGGAAACGAAACACATTTGATCCAGCCATGGTCATTAAATTTCTAGTTTGCCAATTTGATAAATTATTAGCATAAAAAAATTGCTTATCCCGCAAGATTGAATGAGTAGTTGCAGAGTCAAGGATCGCATCACAAGACTCACCAGTGGAGGTATCCTCAGCAATATAGATTTCTCTATTGTCATCGCCATATGGATCCATAGACGCATCCATGGTGTGGGTTTCGCGACCTTGAGCTCAAAGTTTCTTGTTTTCTTGAAATATTTTAATAAAGTAGTCTGATGTTCGGCATATATTTGTCAAATGTCTTACTCTGCCACATTTGTGACAACAACGCGTCTCTAATGGACGCTTACTGCGATTATTAGTAGAGGAAGTGATATTTTTCCTCTAGCCATATTAGTTGTCACGGCTGTAGCTACCGGAATATCTATGGCATGGTTTAAAGCAATGTTTTTGTGGTTTAGATTTCATAGTTGAAACCTTGACAACATGGGACTCTAGAACCGTTGTTCCAAGAAGACGGGCCTCTGCATTGCACAAGAGGATTTTGTTTTGCTTTTCAGCAAGGAGTAATAGAGACATAAGATCTGAGTGATTTTCAAATTTCATGTTTCTATACTATTGGACTAGTACAGCAGAAACATGTGAAAATATTGAGAGGGTTTTCTCAATCATTTCAGGTTCAATAAGGGAAACTTAGTAGTGTGAGCGGAGAGCGGAGAGCGGAGAGCAGAGAGCAAAGTTTGGAAAGCAGAGAATCAAATTTTTGTAATCAATTTTGACAAAAAGAGTGCCTATTACCGTGGAATCTAGAATTATTTTAAGCCAAATTTGTTTAAAGTGTACCCCAATTTTGTGGAATTTCAAAAAACATTTCACGAGATTTTTTAAAAGATACCCCAATACCGTGGATCTTCGAAAAATATTTCTCAAGATTTTAGAAAATGCACCCCAATTTTGTGGAATTCTTACATCTAATTAAATCTAGTAGCAAATAAAACCTTAAAGGCGTGGTACACTGAATTTCTAATGAAAGACTTTGTAAAATTGGTTTTAGGTAGTGTAAATATGCAATTAGGGCTGACGTCATCAAAAGAGGCTTACAATCAAACAAAAATCCAAGAAAAAATACAAGGAGACTTGCAAGGATACATGTAAATATAACCCAAACCCAACTCATATAAAATCCAAATGAATATAAAGCATAGGAATTTAGGTCACGAAATCCAAAAAGCTCCATCAACGGCTAGAACTACCACTATCCTCGCCTTGCTTCGCCTCTAGATCTATGTAATCCAAGACACGCTTATTGAAACTGCGTGCACGAGGAGGGGGTGGTGATAGTGCCTCTGCAAATTGATGCGCAATCCCACTAGCATATGAAGGGAGCTCAAATGCCTTAGGAGGACTTGCAAACATGTCCGTAGTGAGGACATGAATCGGACTCTCCCTTGGAACTCTGAACAGTCAAGAAAAATAAACAAATAAGTAGAAAAAAAAAACAAAGAACGGAGAAGAAGAAATTGCAAACAAACAAAGAAAAATGCAAAAAACAAACTTACGCACAGAGCAAATCAAAGTTGCGCTTTGCCATCTTCTGAGGAGGCGGAGCAAAAACGGACCCTCGCGGTCGGGCAACCTGACGAGAAGTAGTCTCTGGGTCAGGGTCTCGCATGGAGAGGAGGATGGCGTCGAAGATGTCCAAATCCGCCTCAAGAGCCACAATATGGCGCTGAAGTGCACGGCACGCAATAATGGAACCACCTAAATCATTTAGAATCAAATTGTGAGAAGTTGTAATACAAAAAAATAAAGTAGTGGGAAGAGGAAGATTGAAAACCAAAGAGGTTGAAAACAAACCTAGACCACATTGCCAATCCATCACAATGTCATCCTTGTCGGTGAGGGCAGAAAAAAGGATGGAATAAAACTCATGACGTTTCTCACGAGCACCTCTCCAGGGCATGCCATCCTCCCTCATAGCCTGATTCTTCTCATCCGTGAAACTGTTGAGCCAACCATCCCTCTGGAGGTTGTAACCCATCTTATCAAAAGCTGTGTTCCGTATCTTAAGAACAGAATTAACCCGAACTAACACTTTGATGAAGAACTTGTGAGTCTGAAAAAATGAATTCAAATGTGTTAGTATCCATAAATCCACAAAACTCAATTGAATTTGAGATAGAGTAGAGGGAGAAAAACTTACTACTCCGGTAGGAACCATGGGCGACTGAAGGTCCAGGTCATTCATGCCAAACCAATCTTCAGCCACATAGAAGTTCATAGTGTGTGCCCAGTTGTGGATATCCCTCGATATATCAGGATCAGCAGCATGAGTGAAGACAAGAATGCCGTTGTCATGGAGGTTGGCATCTGCAAAGGCAAATAGAACCTCAAAGTATGAAGTAGACCGCCTGTTCCAAGTTGGAACATCATCTAAGGAGGTAGAGATCCGTGGCACACGCAAGTTCTCGGGCACATCTGCAAAAAGAAGATCGATGCCCGTGTGAACCTTTTCCTTGGCATTGGATCGAATACGACCTGCTCCAACCTACACAGAGAAATTGTTGTGAAAACTTGAAGAAATAAGAGAAATTAAATCTTAGAAATAAGAATGAATGCAGTGGAAAGAGAAATTGTATATAAACCTTAGTTAGGAACTCTTGAATGCGAGTGTAGGCTGAATGGCGAACCCCGTTGTTCATAAGCTGTTCAATGACATCCACCATGTCCACATTCTCAATCAGGGTGAGCATAGAGGGCTTCTCTGAGGAAGTGGCTGAAGTATTTGGTGCAATTGCCTTTCGCTTTCGCGGCTCAGAGGGGATGGTGATGTCGCTTTGAGAAGGAGCGGGGGCTGGGTCGGCAGGAGCAATGGAAGGGGTGAAGGATGGAGCAGAGGAGGGAGCAACGGAGGGACTTCCAGCGACTGCAGTGTCGGGAGCAGAAGAAGGAGGTGCTGAACCCTTGGAAGCAGAGCGAAGGGACCTACGGGGTTGAGAAGGCTAGGTACCTGAGGCTGTGCCAACTAACTTGCCCTTTCTGCCCTTGGACACGTTTACTGGCTTAGTCGCCTTCTCCTTCCCTTTCTCCGTCGTCTTCGTTGGTACAAGCTCCAAGTCAGAAGGATGATCAAGCACCGGAGTTGTAGCAATCAATGAAGAGTGAAGTGCTACCTCAGAGAGGGGGATAAAACCCCTAGAACAATCAATATACCAACCACAAGCCTTGAGGTGGGGATCTAGGTACTTGGCAACCTGTGTCTCCGTATACATGAATTGGGTAGACTCCAAATTCACCCAGTCTTCCAAGTAAGGTGGTAGAAACGATGTAGAAACAGCTTGCTTGGGAACAAGCTCTTGGAAGATGTACCTGAAATATAAGGCAAAGATTAGTAAGTGAAAAGTAGAAAGAGGATACGAATAGCAAAGAGAAGGTGCAAGATGGATGCAAACCTGTAAATCACACGTTGTACAATCTGGCAACCATCAAACTCATTTAGGTCAGAGGCTTTGAAGAATCTTGGATCTGCATTATTGTCAAAGAACTGCTCAAAGGCTGTGTCCAATAGAAAGATCCTTCAGCGGTCAACAAACTCTGCAGGCCGTAATACACCCACGGAGACATTCCAATGAATGGGTTGAGTAAAGCTTGACTCCATGGAAGCAAATTCCTCTACCACAGCATGCTCTAGCTGCATTACCACAAGTAGAAAGTAAGAATTCCAAAGTCAAAATGGTACAAAACAAATTGAAGAAGGGGAGAGTAGTTAGAAAATGGACCTGAGCCCAAAAAGACGCTTTGTTTAGCCAAATGTCAAGAACCTTCTCCTTAAGAGGCACTATGGAGGGGAACTTGTTACCGCCACGAACAGTAGGGGAGGAATTCCACCACCGGAGCCAGGCCGTCTTGAAGCGAGGTTGGACGTTAGCTGTGGCAATCTTATGGAGCTTTTCAATTGTCATGTCGGGGACGGTGTTGGTGGAGAAGTGCCGATCAATCTAGAGACAAGATCCATGGTTAAAAATATGAAAATGAATGTTGAAGTGGAATGCGACAAAATTGAATAAGAGAAAAGGGAGAGGATAACCTTGTCAAAGAATGCTGGCTCGTGATGCGAGTTTGCTACGGCAACGTACTTCTCAAAGCTCTTTGTACGAATAGACTTTCTAGCCTTCTCTTCTGCTAAGGTCATGGCCTTCCAAATACCCACAGCAGTCCTCTGATTCACTGGTGTTGCATCCTTGTAAGCTAGAGCGGCAACATCAGCAGCAGCCGAGATTTCCCTCTGGTGAGTAGAAATGTTAGCCCATGCAAATTGCAAGAGTGACAACCAATAAGAAAAGCAAATAGATGAAGGATTACCTTGTAGAGGAAGGAAACGAAGACGTCCATCGTGAGAGGGTACCATGTGGAAACCTTCGACTTGGCGGTAGCACATGCCTGATAATCGTCCTTGGAAATCAAGTCCGCAAATGCCTCCAAAGGCAAGGCACCAAAAGTGCGGATGCGAAGGAGTTTTGCTGGCACGCTAGACTTGACGTGGTCGTTTTCAGTTGACCTATGCAAAAGATTGGCACGCGTAAAGCAAACAAAATTTGAAGGTGACAAAATCATGAAGAAACCAAAAAGGGGGCAGAACTTACCAGTTAACATCGTTCATGGCGTTCATGAGAACACCACTGTTCTTTCGCGCATCCAAGGCAATGCAGTGCGGAGAAATATGCCAGGACTCCTCTGTAGGATGAAACTTATGAATATGGCGGTACCAAGCTGTGAGACGATGGTTGCCCTCCCCAAACAAAGAGCATCTTGCCAACCATATGAGCAAGGTCATCATCCTGCGCCATGAGTGAGTCGAACCGCTCACTAGTAGTCTTCCAGAGTGGACTCCACCTAGTGACGATATCCTCGGTGACGTTGACAACCTCGTCCTTGTTGTTGTAGATCGACACGTAAAGGACGCGGTCACCATCACGGTAGCCAGTGACAAATTCATTCTCCAATCGTTGAACATCAACCTCATTAATTGGACGCACAAGAGGCAAGGCATGCATTCGGCAAAGGGGAATGCAAAGGCGGGACTTATTTGTGGGCCGAATTCGAAGGCGATTAATAACTGCAGTTGAGTCGGCCTTCTGCTGCGCTCGAAGTTGATTCTCTTCTATGTCGGGATCAGCCTTCTCCTCTGGTTCGGCATAACGTAGTAGCGGAGTTGGAGACTAAAATCAACACAAGGTTTATTATTGAGCAGATCAAATACCAGAACAATTAAATAATCAAATACGCAATGTTTATAAATGGAGTTTGAGTACAATGATTCTAGATGCAAGTGCACATAGAAAGAATAGCATGCTATTCAAAATTGGATGTACATTAAGGAGCACTAATAGTAAACAATGTGATGGATAGAGATCCATCACTGAATCAAGGAGCATATAAGTGCAGAAACTAAATGGGTATAATTCCAAACCAATTACCTCTTGTCCCCCAGTAGCAATGTCATTGGTCACTACTACAGATGTTGGCATAGGTGGCTCCTGAGCTAAGACAGCTTGAGACAAAACAATCTCCAAGGGTTGCGAAAGGTCCATCACTCCAGACTCCTGTCAAAAGGAGGCATGAATTAGAACAGAGATACACACTAGTGGAGAACCCGGCGGAACCGCGGGGTTCATTAAGAGTGTCTCAAATGGAATTGAAAAACTAGTATTTTCATTGAAATGGCAACAGCAACTTTGAAAAAAGGCAAAATTCCAAAAAAAAATTGGAATTTCCTAATACTCTTTGTAGTCCACTTAGAATTGATCTACAATAGAACAAATAAGCACAAAAGTATTGAAAATGAACAAAAAAAAGCAAGATAGGGCAGCCCAAAGGAACCTTGTGAAAACGCAGGGTTTTTGAAAGAGTAATCAGAATTCAGAAATTAAAAACAAATGAAGAAAGGGCATGGCCTGCCGGAACCCCGCGGTTCCGCCGTGTTCCTCCAAATGGTGCCCGAATCCATTGTGCATACAAATGAAACCCTAAGTGCAAGGAATCCTAAATTCTGTTTGCGGTATATCTGGGAAGTAAGCTTGGTTGTCACTATGCGTAGCCAAATTGAACAACCCCGCGGATCCGCGAGGTTCCTCCAATTAATGCCTCAACCAACTACGAACATGATTGAACACATGAAATCCTAATTGCAAAGAATTTAAAAATTGCTTGCATTCAAAAAACTCTGCACTGTAGCCCCTGAAAAGCTGTAATGCGGCATTTGTTAGCAACCAATACTGCTCGGCCGATTGTAAGCACGGCCAACAGTGGCACTTGTAAGCACCGCGCGGCCTGAAAATTGTGCGGCCAACAGTATGCACGGCTGAATTGGTTGAACCCCGCGGTTCCGCGGGGTTCCCCTAGGTGGTGCCGCAACCTTTCCTAAAACCCTAACTGTGAGTCATTGCAGAATTGCGCTTCTGTAGAATTACAGCATGAAAGAAGGCGCCTCAAAAAACACCCGCATGCAAGCTAAACCCGAACTGCACAGCACAAATTTTCAAAGCAAAGAAGTTCGGACTAACCTCTAGAGCCGCGCACAAAGCATTGCCGCTTGATTCCACAGCAACGCCATCCGTCTCTCCATCGCTCGCCATTGTTCTCCGTTGATAAAAAATGCCCTTCTTTGCCACTCGTCTCCCTTCTTCTACGTCGTCTTCATTCTCTTCCTCTCCTTCATGTCCGTCCACTTCATCCATCTTTTCATCCTCTGTCTACAAAAACAGCCCAAAATAGCAATTTTTTCTTTAGCAATTTCACCAAAAACTTACTATATTTAGTAAATTTTTGGTAACCCCATAGTCCCCCCAGGGAGACGTCGAGACAGTTGGGGAAAATTTTTCCAAAACTAAAGGAAAACGGCGTTGACAGGTCATAAGTTTGGCCACTTGGGATAGAGACCGTGACAAAGGGATAAATAAGTTATCCACCGTAGGTATCAGAGCCTATTTTTACCTGAAATTGATCCTATTGTGTTGTGACGGGGGGCCCGTCACAACACAACATGTCGTGATGTCACGATAGACCACCCTGCCTTCACCTCCACTCATGCATGCATAAGATCAAATGGATAAGAATTCCACTTCTATAAATAAAATTGAAGAAGGAGGACCGGTGGAGGTAACCCGCCGGAACCGCGGGGTTTCCTCACCTTGCCCTCCACGGCTCTAGTAACCCTAATGAACTCTATGCGTGACTAGTGCAAAGCTGTGCAAAGACTTACATTACAACCGCGAAGCCACGGATAGCACCCATGGAGTTGCAAATTGCAATCGTGAAGCGCATGAGGAATAGAAGCCCGTACGCAACAAAGGAAACCCGCGCATTCACTAAAATTTAAAAAACCAATAATCCCATTAGCTAATATAACAATTGAGTTCAACTTACCATGTTGACAAAGTCCTCCCTTCTTTCTTCATTTGAATCAGTCTGGTTTGAATTGGTACGCTGCTTGCTCTCAGCCATTGCTGGTGAGGGTGAACTTCTGCTCTTCACTTCTTCCTGGATCGGTACAAGGTTAAGAACCCGAATCATACACCTTGCTCTCCAAGCACCACCTACTTCCTCCTCAACTGGCTTGCGTAAGTCTGAAGGTGACTCTCGTCCCTCTATGCTCAATAGCTCCTTCTTTTTCAACTCGTTTCGCCTCTTCTGCTTCGAGTTGGTAAAAGTCGTGCCGCCTCTTCTTTTCTTGCGCTTCCGCGTTGGATCAATCGCAAAGACTGTATTGTGGCCTGATTCCTTCATGTGTGCGTCTTGGCAACCCTACAATGCCCGCACACCACCCCTGCACTCTCACGACATCAAACACCTCTCACAAAAGATGATCCCTCACTAAACTTTTTTTGTCTACATAATGCTACTGCATGCGGTTTAGGATTTTCCGGTGTCTAATAGCTGTACATTATAACATCACCATTAAGAAGATATTAAACCAATTATAAACTAGGCTATTAAACGGTGTCCTCCAAAAAACAATTGGCGTCTGCAAGATTTTCTTCTAGATTGACCGAGCTCTTGATTACTCTGTTCCACTATTAATATGGCAATTATTCCAATTGTAGGACAAGATTGTCTGTCATTACAGAAAGTTCATGATGTATTTGGTGCCTCCGCTCTAATTCAAGAAATTGGTGTTCATCAATTCTACCTAACTATTAAAGCTACCTGCTTTAGATGATGCCAACGGCTTTATTAATGACTGCGCCATTTACAATATTTCTAATTCCTTCTAATTCTTTGTCAGAATCATAATTATTATGGGATCTATCAATAGTGAATGATCAATTATTCATAGATAATTCAAAATGCTTAAACTCCGAGTTGCTCTTCCGTATTGCCTCTCTTTGCAAACCTTTAATTTCTTTCTCATTGTTGGTCATCAAACTCTCCTTCTATCTATTTGCTTTCTTGTGATTATTGATGGCATTGCCCTTCGTAGTCTACGCTTAGCTTTTCCTTCTCTTTGTCAATGGCTTCATCTTCCATTGTTTCTGCAATGGCTGAGATGGCTGAGCTCCGTGCGCATGGCCTTGGAGTCTCCATTCTCATTCCTGTAGGTGAAGATGGATTTGCATCAGTCTCCGCCCTTCACCTTAGCATCAAATTCTCTTTTCAGGTGAATACCATTTGGGTTGAACGTGAGATTTTTGATCCTGCTACATCTTTGCTTTCCGTAACCATGCGTGAGAATTCTAGGCTTGCCAAAAATGGATCAATGGTCTGGGAGTTGGGCGCTGGCAAGTACAAGGTCTATGGGCTCACTGAATCTCAAATGGGGGTAACGACCGAAATCCTTACCCCATTCCAATCGTCTACTTACACGTTGAACACCCCTCCGTTAGTGAGAGTTAAGAGTGAGCCTGGTGTGCAGCTAATCATTGATCTATCTGATTCCTCCGATGAAGATGCACTCACTCGCCCTACTCCTCTTGTGAATCCTATTTGTTTGTCCAAGACTCCCACATTTGTCACCCCGTCTCTCTTTTGCCCTGAACCTTCAAATCCTCAAGTACCCTCTTCATCCAAATCTTCTAATTGCATTGTTCAATGTCTACGTAGACTAGGTTCTATGCCCGGTAGTAAAAACATCCTCAAGAAGTTAGATTACCATAGATTGAAAATTGAAGAAGTCAATTACCTTCTCCCACGTTTTGATGGTACTCAAATGTTTGTCCTTCCTCCGGTTGGAGCCTCGTCTTCTCATACCAAAGCCAAATCCATAGAGGGCATGGACAAGCGATATGATGGCCATGTCTGGACCAAGACTCAAACCACCAACATTAGCAACAACCTTGGTCTTGTATTCCGCTCATCAACTTGCGTTGGCCACCTTCAGTGCCAGAATCAAAACTACGACTACCTTCAACGTACTCATCGAACCTCCACGGTGAACGATACCGACTTCCAAGGCTTTACCAAGGATCTCTTCGCCATTGGTGGTCCCTCGCCAACCAACTCCACTCTTGTCTGCAGGATTTGCAAGGAGCCACCCAAGTGCCTTGAACTTTGCGATGCTAAGATCTTCTACGTCCACAGTAAAGACTCTTCTCAGCGAGGTTGCATTCATATCGGCACCCATCGACACCCCGTCAAGGTTGGTGATTGCAGAGATAGCCATAAGCGCATCGATAGACTTATTGAAGAGCACGTTGAGAGGATGCCCCAAGCCACGCATAGCAAAATTGTCCTTGAGGCCAGCAAAGAACTTGTGGGTGAGTTCCTCCTTTGTGATGATAATGATGCACATCAACTTCTTTCATTAGAAGAACTAGAGCCCGTCTTTGATCGTTGCAAGGAGTTGAATTCTCCTCACCTCCGCAATAAGGTTACGACCTTCAAATACATGCGTAGATTAGGAGTCATGGATGGCATTGCTAAACTTAGGGGAGTTAGCACTTGGGCCTACGTTCAGCGGAATCAATTTCCAGGCCAAGGTGATGAAGCGGATAAAGTCTTCGTCTTCAAGATGTCCGAGGTTGGACCCGGTAGTGGAGTCGATTTGGTTCATCGCATGCAACCAGGTGGAGATCTTGAGCATGCGTGGATCATGTGTGATCATGTCAAGCGCGTCTCCAAATGGACCACCATGGCCTGCCATGTCTACGATGGGACGTACCAACGCATCATGACCATTGCTTGTTGTGACTTCCAATCTGAAGACAAAGATGCTCAAGTACTTTTTTGGCATAACCTCAACCATGTCATGGCTCGGCACGGAATCCCAAAGCCATACTTCAAAGGATTCATGGCGGATAGTGCACAAGCCAATTGGAATGCCTTGCGCATCGTCTACGGCTCCGGAAATCCCAAGGTTCCCATCGAAGGTCGCGAGAGGACGTGCTACTTCCACTGGACCCAATCCTTAGAGAAGCACACCAAGCTATATATCAAGCACGACTTGCAAGACCAACACAAGCGTCTTTGCCTCCAGTACCGCGACGCCTCGTCTATGCTGGAGGCAGACACAAGGTACCTTGCTATCAAAGCATGGTGGGCATCATCAAATTGCACCTCTGAGGATGGACTAAGGCATCTTCAGCTTTGGTTGGCCTTTTGGCACTTCCGCTATCGACAATGGGGTGGCTTCATGGAACTGGTATGTTTGTTGACTTATTAGTTATTACTTGATGTTTTACTCTTTACTTCTTTCCTAACCTTCTCAGTTTTTTATGCAACCTTTATTTTGTACAGGAGAAAATCATGATGGCTGAGGAGTTTGCAGAGATGCCTAATTGCAACCTTGCCGAATCCATTCACAACAAATGGCTTCAAGCATCCGGCAACAAGGGTGGCAATCTCTATGTGGCAACTGTAGACGATTATGTTCGAGCATTCCTCCAAGTTGTGGCTTACCATCAATTTCTGAAAGGTGGCGTTGGCGGAGATGGCCCTAGCAAAGAAGAACTCAAGCTTAGATGCGCTCAATGTCGGGCTCAGCGAACTGGCGATCCGATGGTGCTGCAAAAGGTTCTCCTTGACATGCCTGGCGGTGACAGATTCTGCACACGCAATCCACACCTCGAAGGCGGCGAGGTCTTCGGATCACAGAAGCGCAAACCTGACACTCCTATTGGAGCCGATGAAGATTCTCACCGCCCCGACACTGTCAATTTCTCTCGCCCGCATGTTAGTCAGAGAAATACAAGATCTCATCCTACACCTCTACCTACAATTGTCGAGGAGTCCTCCCTGTTTGTGCAAGAGGTGACGCCTCCTTCACCTATTGGATTGGATGTCCGTCGCATCACAGCCATTCAAGAATCTAAAGTTGACGAGAAGCTGTGGCATATTGCTCGCCTTCCTTGTAATTCTGGAAAGTCTTGTTGGGCTATGCACGCTGTCACTAAGAAGAAATGTACTGCCAAAATCGTCTCCAATGGCAAGAGCACCCCTGCTCCAACCTACTCCGGATTTTGGAACCATTACTCATTCACAAGACCAAGACCCGAGAAGTTCTTCTTCTGCTCAGACGACATTGAGCGTTGTGTGAAAGGCTCGCGTCGCAAGTGGGTGGACAATTTCTCTGCAGACCAGGAAAGACCTCCAATTCCTTCCGTGTGGCCTGTGAAGCTTGGCACTAACCTCACTCGCCCGGAGATCTTGAAGCTCGAGAATGCCGGCTTCCAATTGCCACAGAAAGAGCGCATAACTCCAACACGACTATTCAACAACTCTGCTCCTCCCCTCGACCTCTCCGGTGTGGATGTTCCACCGAATCCTGACTTTTACCCTGTTTCAAGGCAATCTAAGTCTACGCGACGCTCCACCCACGTACCATCAGCAAAGCAGATGCAGATGGTCGCATCCGCTCATGCAATGCAAGGAACCATCTTGAAGGTAACAATGATTCCTCGCCCTGGATTTGGGTGTGTTATCAATTTGCAGTCCAAACCTGCTCCAACACAATCAATTTACCAACTTACAGTGAGCTCCCTCCCCGATTGCACTTGCCCGGCCTTCAAAGACATGATTACCAAATTTGGCCGCAAACGACATTTGTTTCTACATTGTAAGCATTTATACTTTTTGTTTGTCAAGGTCTCTAATTTAGATCCAGAAGTGAACTTGTTCATTCATACCCCAACCTTTAGCTTCAATGAGGTTAAACTCATTCTTGAAGGGGGCCTCTTGACACATTCTACCATCTAGACTCATTGCCAGCCTAGGATTACTTTATCTTCATATGAATGTAGTCATTTGTTGACCTCACAAGTTTTTGCTATCTACTCCCTTGAGAAAAAAAATTTCGTATTTTATGATTTTTATTCACCGCAAGTCATTGGATTACTATAATTGTTGCCATGTGTCTCTCACATTTTTTCACTCTACATGCTAATCTGTAAACCTTCCAAATACACCAATCTCTTTAATTCCTTCTCGACTTCATCCTCCGCATAAGTTCAATTTTGCGTTTCCCAAGTCTCCAATTAAATCACAAGTTTACAAATTTAGACCTTCATTGTGTTTTAGGCCATCAAATTCCACGGTGATAGGTCACAAAAATTAATTATTCTGAGTTTTTTGGGCCTTAAACTAAATCAAAAGTTTGGAAATTTAGAAATTTTAGATGCCCATTGATTTTTTTTGCCCTCTAATTCCACGGTAATAGGTCATAAAATTTTTACTAATTTAAGGAAAACCTTGAATATTCTTTAGAATATTCGAATCTGTCAATAATAAAATCTAAAAATAATAAAAAAATAATTTTTTTTTTTTTTTGGGCCACTCTTTGCTCTCCGCTCTCTGCTCACCGCTCACATAGTAGTGTCGTCCGGTTCAATAATAATCTCATCACATAACCGTAGTTGTGACACAATGCAATACAACTCATTGTTGAAAGCAACAAATGTTGAAAAATCCAACACTCGTAAGTGAATCTAGTCATGTTTTGCTCTAGGAAGAAAAATAGTCTTCTGGTGATCAAAACGGGATTTGAGCTTTTTCCAAAGCTCATTAGGTTTGTCTATTTCTAAATACTAATGTTATAGTGAAGGAATAAGGTCGCGGCGAGCTAACAATAAAGTTTTCCAAGAAATAGCAGGAGAAACAGTATCACTTACAGTAGAATGTCCGTCAAATATAATACAGTTTGATAATTGCTCCACATAAATGTGGGCTTTTGCAGTCTTTGTCCATAAAAGATAATTACTTCCATAAGCTGCCAACGGTGGAAATAGAAGAAGTTGAAGTTGTGGCGCCTCTATAGTGGTAGCAGAGACTGGAACACTAGTGGATGTAGCAACGGAAGAAGTTGAAGTAGTTATGTTGTACAATGAAAATAACTACGGGGAGAAATTATGGTTTTAGAAAAAATTAGGGTTTCTAGTGGAAGATAAAGATAAAGATAAAGATGAAATTGGAGATAAAAATAAAGATAAAATAAAATAAAATAAATAAATAAAAAGAAAAAGAAAAATAAAACTAGTAAATAGTAAATAGTAAGAAATAAATAGTAAAGAATAAATAGTAAAAAATAAATAATAAACAATAAATGGTGAAAAGTAAATAGTAAAGAGTAAATAATAAAGAGTAAATAGTAAGTAGTAAATAGTAAAGAGTAAAAAAATAAATGGTAAATAATAAATAGTAAATAGTAAAAAATAAATAATAAATAGTAAATAGTGAAAAATAAACAGTAAATAGTAAATAGTGAAAAATAAATAGTAAATAGTAAATAGTAAATAGTAAATAGTAAATAGTAAATAGTAAAAAGAAAAAAGAAAATATAAATAATAAATAGTAAATAGTAAATAGTAAGTAAATAAAATAAAGATAAAGATGAAAAATAAAGGTAAAGAAAAATAGAAGGATGAAGATAAAGATAAAGATAAAATAAAATAGTTCAATTAAAGAAATAAATGAAGATAACGATAAAAAAAATGTAAAATCAAAATCAAAATTAAAATTAAAACTAAAATTGAAAAATAGTTGGGGTTTGAAGAAACCGCAAAGGAAATTGGAGAGGCAAAGCGGTTGCTAAAGAGGTTTGGATACAAAAAGGGAGCTTAACCCTTGAACGACGGGCCGGTCACCGTGGAAATCCTCTATTTTGTCACCGTGTGACATCATCTACATTAAAAAATTCAAAAGTATCTATTGCAAGTCAAGCTACTATAGAAGATCTCCCCTTTTCACAACAAATTGGGAGGATGAATAAGCGCACTTCTGTCCTATTCAATTTGATTCTCTGTCATCCATCAGCCATAGAATGGCCTCCTCGACGTTCAAGGGTTAAGGAGTATGGAAAAGGAAGGGGCGCGAGCAAGAAGAAGAAGGGAAACAAAAAATAAAAACAAAAAGGGGCCAAGCGATCAAGAGGGAAGGCCAGGCGGCAGTTGGTAGGAAGGGAGTCGGCACAAGAAGGAAACGGCAGGAGGGAATCACAGAAGGGAAGGATCGGAGGTAGGTCAGGCCAGGAGCGACTAGCGGCACAGGAGGGAATCAGGCCGGGAAAACAAGGGGAAGGAGCAGGCCGGGAAGTAGAGGGGGAAGCAAGCCGGGAAGCGGAGGGCAGGCCAGGGGACGGAGAGTTGCACAGAGAGTGGAGAGAGAGCAGCAGAGAGGAGAAAAAAAGTGGGGAGGTGCAAGCCTCCTCTTCAAAATAAATTCTAAATCGGAATCTTGCAAAGTTAAGAAACTCGAAAATGAAGGACAAAGAGCATGCTGATAATGTGTTGAGAGTATAAAACGAAACAAAGTTGTAAAATATAAGAACAACAAAAATACACACACAAAAGAATACCTTATTTCATTAGTGTTTGCCATCATTAGAGAAAATTTCGGGTCTCTACATGCCTAGTACTTTTGCCTTGGAAATGAATTTTTTGATATTTGCAAATGCCTTAATTCCACCCATTTAGTCCTTCTCAGAAGTTGCCATCAACTCTATGAGCTAGTGAGAAGAAGGCGGCATAGGCCAAGTTGGCACAGAGTACTGTCGAGTTGGCAACGGCTGTGCATACCTTCTATGTATCAATAGGCCCATGTTGGTACCTCAGCACTAGCCATAGTTTTGAGTGTCTAATTGAATAGTGTATTTTGGCAACTATTTTATTATAACCTATAAGTACCAAATGACTTGGGATGCAAGTGTAGACAGGGTTTTCAGAGTTGCAATTTCAAATCCACCACCTGAAATTATTATACTCGCACTGTACACAATAGTTGACGAGCTGGGGGCAATCGGATCCTGGTTTGACTAGAGATGACATGAACTTGCAACCAAGAATTTGAACTCCAACGTCTGTACTTTCCCGTCAGGGGTACTTCCACCCATCACCCTCACGGGCGGCTCCACTACTTGTTTTAAGCACGGTAGAGTCGGGACTTGTACAAACCATGGTACAGACGTTGTCAACATCCAGTTTTTTATAAAACTACAAAGACTACTTTCATGATGCCACCTTTAATTAATGGTTTCCATCCAAGAATAGCTACTGGTCCAAACCCCTTCCCAATCTGATGTCACCACCTGAGGTTCCAACATGGACAACGCCATGTTGGAATTAAAATGGATTTTCCATTGTACCTTTTGGGAAAATAGGCCAATTTCTTTTTGAGCACTCCTACACCCCAATTCTCCTCTAATGCCTAAGTATATACAAGGAGAATAGGAGAGAGACAATGAATAGTTGTCTTCTCCTATTCGTCCAAGAAGATTTCCTCTAATCCTAGTGACAAGTGTCACTCACCATATTATGGTGAGCATTCACACTACATTTCTTAACACAATCAACCTTTATTCCCCTTTAGCAAACCTACGAAGGATTATACCTACGCGCCTAACGGCGCTCCGCTTGAAGTGCCACTACAGGTTTAAACCATACTCACTCCACTCCTTAGGGTTTAAGAAAATTCATCCATTGCTGTCTTTGTTATCATGATGAAGTTCATCTTCTGCGTGGGGGGCGCCTAGCGATTCTTTGGGCACCATCGTTGAGGTCGTCGGTTCAGCAGTCTACCTAGACTAGTGTCAAGTAGGGATTGAACTGTATTCTAGTGGATTTCAGCTGTTTTGAGTGGCTTCCATTGTTTAAAGTGGATTTGACCTCAAATCTTTTTCCATTTTTCTTTTTGTGAACTTCCTCCAATGCTTGACGGGGATATTAATGCACTAAAATATGTGTCCTTGCATTAGGAAAAATTTTAGGTCTCCAGAAGGCCGCTAAGGAATTGATTTACGGGATTTATATATATGTAATATGTAAAAAGATTTAAATCATTTCATTTTGACTAACCCCTAAAGGATCGAGGCCCTTTTCTGCCAAAAAACACTCAAAACTGCCATTTCTATAGCAAAAAGTAAAAAATATTGAAAAATATTTTTTTTCACATCTAACCGTAGGATCTTACACCTAAGTAGTATGAGAGTGTGTGGAAAAATTTTCAGAATTTTTGACCACACAAATTGCAAGATATCTGCGTTTAAAGTGAAAAAAAATAAACTTTCAACACATTGTGAGACTGGATTCTTGGACTTTGAACATTTTTAGCTTAAAATTTTTGAACTATAGAGTTTTGAGCTTTAAATCTTTGTAGTGGAGAATTGAGTTGAAAGTCTACAAAAAAAATAAAAAAATAAAAAAAACTTAATTATCATTCTTTAAAAAATTGTTAAGAAGAAGTAGTTATAAGATAGAAGGAAAATCTAAAATATCCATATATTTTAGATGGAATTAAAATTTACTAATCCCAATGGTGAATTATTCTAGCAAGTAACATAAATCATGCAAAAAAAAACCCTGAAAAATTTGAAAAATTGCATTCAGAAATGCATCCTAGAAGTGTTTTTTTCCAAAAAGATGCTCTAATTGCCCAAAAAACAAGAATGTCCATAACTTTCTCATAACAAATCCAAATGAAATGAATCAAAGCTTTTTAAATAGACAAAAATATAATCTATGAGAAAAAAATATATAGAAAAAAATTCAAATTTTTGTCCATTTTTTTTTTGCTGCCCGGGTTGCCTGCCGTCCCTTGTTTTGAGCTTATTTGGTCATAAATTTTTTTCCCAATCACCAATTGTGAGAAACCATATTCCCACAAAGCTAATCAGTTTTCTATCTTCAAAAAAATTTCAAAAAATCACGACAAAAGTTCAGCCCGTAGATACCTGCCCAAGCTCCCAAATGTCCGCCAAACCGACAATGGTCCTTTAGGGGTTAAAATGAGATGAAAGTTATGAGGAGTTTTAATTTGTGAGTAGCTATGGAATCTCTACTCTATAATAGATTTTGATGTTGTTTATTTAACTCAATTTTCAATATTTTTGAAAATAATAAAAAAATTGGACGTATATTGTTTATTAAAACGTTCTAACCATTGGAGTTGTCATTTTTCAATTCCATAACTAAATTCTTAACAATTTAGTGTTTTGAATCATTCTCTACTTCTTTCTACTTACTACTCTTTTCTTATATGTTGTACAATTCCAAATGATCTGAAGTTTTTTCAAGCATGTAGCCAATGAATGAATCTAAAGAGTAACCACCATTTTGGACATTGTATGTGCCCCTATGAAGTGCAGCTGCTTGATTTTTTGCAAGGACAAATAAAAAAGATATTGTCAATTCAAATGCTAGAATTTTGCAACCTATATGGTAGAAATTTTTGAATTTTTTTTACATCTATTCAAACCAACTTATTTATAGATCCTATGGTTACATGAATCCAAAAATGTTTTTTTCCTAAAATTTGGTATTTGTAGTAGACTAATGGTAGTTTTGGAGCATTTTTAGTAAAAGCAGTCTTTGACCTTCAGGTATTAAAGACTTACCTTTATTTGTTGTCATATCTCCTGCGCCTGTGGCGTCCGTCACTCCATTGCATCACCTTCTACACACACCAAATATTGATTACTAATTTGTGATAGTAGGTTTCACCTCTAAACAACCATTTGTCCCTTTGGTAGACAAGTGCCAAGTGGAATTTTGGGCAGGTACCTACAGTCTTAATTTTCTTTCCAAATTTTTGGAGATTTTTTTTGAAGCTAGAAAAGTTAATTAGCTATGCGGGATATAATTTGTTCTTCAATTGGTGCTGAGGAACAAAAGTTATGCTCAAAAACAACAGAGGAGGGGAGGAGGTAGCAAAATAAAAACTACAATTATTTAAATTTAAATTTATAAATTTTTTTTCTCATAGATTATATTTTTGTCTACATGGAATGCTTTGATTCAATCTATTTAGATTTGTTATGAGAAAGTAATGGACAATCTTGTCTTGGAGGCAAGTTTGAAATTTTTTCGACACATTCCCAATTTTCCATACTAGTTAGGTATAAGATCCTATATTTAGATGTGCAAAAACATTAATTTTCAAATTTTTTTACTCTTTGCTATAGAAATGGCAATTTTGAATGTTTTTGGGCAGAAAAAGGCCTTTGATCCTTTAAGGGGTTAAGACTTGTCCTTGTCCTAAGACCGATTTTGGGGTGCCCCCAAATTCAGTCTTCCAACACAAGTTCATTTTATTTTTAAAAGTTTGGAGCAGATATTTCTTTGTTGAATTTAGTGTAGCGCGTGCGCTTGGTGCTATTGTTGTGTCTGGTGCAAACTCAATACAATTTTCAAAAGTTTTGAGTTTGAGACCTAGTTCAACTAAACCATCTTTGTGACTGAGTTTGGACCAGCGTTTTTTGAGCTGGCAAAAAAATGCCCAAAGGCGAAATTTTTTTTGGACCTGCCCATTTCTGGCAGCAAATTGCTGACGAGACGTGCAACTGACAGCCAAACATTTTGCAGTCGTGGGTGGCCTGTCGCCTCCTGTCGCCTCCTCGGACGGCGCGCAATCCCCACCGTTGGATCCCTGTTGCCAGAGCGGCGCCCATCTAGCCGTCCATCTCGGATTAGGATGCCACATGTCGAGCTGTGTTTAAATGACAAGTTCCTTTGTTCTCTTCAGGTTGGCGCCAACGCCTCGTCGGATTGCACTTGCGTATCGCCAGTCGGATTGCACTTGCGTATTTGGTTTAGGAGTTAGGACAGATCATGAGAGTGAGCGTTCAGGCTGCAAACAAATTTTATATTGCTGCAACCTTAGAAAATCATGACGGGAGTTGGGGTCGGACAGCATCATGGTCGAGAGTGGAGACTTACAACCGTCGGAGAGCTGGAGGAGTTGGGTCGCTGTTGGAGGGTACAATTTTCACGACAAGAATTGGAGTTCAAGCTTCAAGTGGGTCTTGCATTTCTTGGTCTAAAATTTTGCAGTATATGTTGTGCATTATTGCATTGGGTTGTCATTGAACTCTCGTGAACTCTCGTGAATGCTGTTGCGGTTTTAGTGTATGAAGCGCTGTCGTTGTGCGTTTGGCCTTCAGGTTGAACTTGTCAGGTTCCGTGTCCATGTTGTCGTCTCGTCTGCATCGCTGGTATCCGACCTCTGCGTATGTGAATTGCGATTGGTTTGTGTTCACCCTCCTATCGCTTACGTTCAGTTGTTGTGGCTGTATGTCAATGTCGATTTAGGTGAATTAGAGTTGTGGTTTGCGTTCAGGTTTAGGGTCTGTCTTTGAAGGTTCCACGTTCAGTGTAGGGTGCTTGACTGCTTCCATTCTCAATTGCTAGGGCTTGTGTTTGGAAAGATGTTTCCTGGTATGTCGTTGCACAGGTTTTTTGCGAGGCTGCCGAGCACAGGTTCTTCTTCGTCGTCAGGAGTGTTTGGAGATGGCTCCACCTTGATGCCAGGGACGTCTGCATCTGATTCGGTGGTGCCCTGTAGCCTGCAAGTGAGTGCCCAAAGTGGAGGAAACTCCGTGTGCAATGCCCCTCGCAAGCAAAAGACTAATGCGTTGAAGAAGCGAAGAAGGTCGAATCCTACGGTCGTTCTTGTCGAACCTGGAGACAGCGTGGTTCCTGTAAACATTTCCAATTCTGTTGATGTTGTCGAAGTGATCTCCCTATCGTCAGGGGCATCCACGGCAAGTGGAGAAAATGTGATGCCTATTGCATCAACGAAGGACAAGGGGAAGGGGATCTTGCTGGAGTGTGAGGATTTAGACAACGAAGAAGATGAGGATTGTGTCGATGGCGAGCCTGTGACGAAGAAAACCAAGAAATCGTATGAGGCTAGTCGAAAATTTCAAGACACTTGGGCTGCGAGGCTCCCTTGGGCAGAATTACATCGAGGAGGGGATGGGCTTTATGAATCCGTCAAGTGCTTGGTATGCTCGACCGTGGAGGGCAAAGTCAAAATTCTTGGCCCTAAGTGGGACACGCTGAAGAAACATGGAGGATTTAGGAAGGCCACCTGCGATATGACTAATGGGATCAAGAAGGACCAGTGGTACCTAGCAAAAAACTGCAAACACTTACGAAATGAACGCATCTACGCAGCTCGCAGTCAAACTACGGTACTAGAACAAGTGACCGTCCTGAAGGGGGAACGAGCGCGGAAGCAGATCCAATTTGCTACAATTTTGCACTTGCTACATGAAGGCCGCCCTATGGTAGAGTACACCGCCCTTCATCCCCTGCTGAGCTTCTTGGGTGTACCGAAATTGCCAAAGAAACATTGGTCAGACGGTGCGGGCTGGGAATTGGCTGAGTGCTTGTATAAACAAGTGCAGGCTAAGACTAAAGCGACAATGAAGTCGGCCAGGTTTTTTTCCATTACATGTGACGAAGTGTCCACCCTAGATACTCAAAGTTGGATCTCCATTCACGGTTACGTATGCCAAGATTGGCAACGGAAGCCCATGTTACTTTCTCTTGAGCGAGTTGTCAGCGGAGGTGGATCGGATAGTATGACTAAGGTCATCGTGAACGCTGTCAAAGAATACGGTGGCATTGAGGGTCCGCAACTCGCAACACGTCTGGTCTCATTTGGTGCCGGTAAGTGTCTGGTTTTCTAGGTTGTGCTATGCAATATGTATGCTTCAGTTTCCATGTTTACTTGTACTTTTACTCTCTTCATGTTATATGGTTCACTTGTTTCATGAAGTGGGGCAATTGAGGACCCTCTGTTCTAGCTGGATCTCAAAACTTATTCTCATACAACGTTCTTTCATGTGCGTACAGATGGAATCAATACTTTCCAGGGGAAGAGGACAGGAGTCGTGCAGCAACTCAAATCGCACTGGGCTCCTCGACTGATAGGCGTGCACTGCATGGTAAGTCTTCAATTCTTCATCCTGCACGTCCAATAGTGAGTTAAGGGTAAGATTCAGTCCCACGAGTGTTCATTTTTTTTTGCACATTCACCAGTAGGTTTGTTGAAGTTTCACACCTTTGTTGTGCAGGCCCATCGGACAAACCTGGCTGTTGAATCGTTGAGCGCTCTCCCTATAGTGTCACGAATTGAGTGTCTACTTCAATCTTTACACGCGTTCTTTGCACATTCACCTAAACGGCACTTGGAGTTCCAGAAATTGGCAGAGGTCATGCATTCAAAAGGACTAAAGATTTTGAAGAATATCAAAACACGTTGGATTAGCATGTTATCGCCATCTGTGAGGGTTATGAATGAGTACCGAGTTCTTTTGGTGAAGATGGCGGTCGATTCCATGCCCCCTGTTCCCAACGCAAATGGTAAGTCAGGTAAGAAAGACAAGCTTCTTATGAAGCTTGCCAGCCGCAACCTGTTATTGCTGCAAGATTTTCAAGTTCTTCTGACATTATCGGCACTCCTTCCTCTCCTTCGGTCAGTGCACAGCTTGATCAAATTTGCCCAAAGTCGGGAAGTCTTCATCTGCGATTATGTTGCAGCGATTCAAATTTGCATCTCAGAGCTCCAGGCATTTTACTGTGATGAGTCTTCTGCGTTTACACATGACGCATTCTGGGACTTCAAAGCTCTAGTTCAAGTTCGGCATGATGCCATTCCGATGGCCTGGGTCCCTACCGCATTGGACCTCAATGAAGATGGCCAGGAGTTTCTGCAGTTTACTCCAGGAGGCAAGAACGTCGAAGCTCTGTATCTTGAACCGGGGTCTGAAATGTGCACTCCAATCAGTCGGACCCTACATGGACGCATCTGCGACTTGACGAAAGCATCATGTAAAGGTAAGTTACTCAATTCACATGTTGCATTTAGGGTGAAGGAATTCTTTTGTTTCAGGTTTAGGTTGAAGCATGAATTCTCCCCATTTATGGCATTGTACAAGTGTGGAACTATGCACGTAACTGTGTCGCTGTTTCCTTGTGGCAGATGCAGCAGAGGCTCTGATCAGTCAACTGACGACACGATTTCCCTCATCAAGCCTCATGGACGCTTTTGGAATTGTGTATCCTCAGTACTGGAGGATACCAGAGGCGGATCAGAACTTTCAACGGCATATTGCAATAATCAAGGAACACTATTGTTATCCGAAAGAGTTCTCGAAGAGGAAGCCGAAGAAGGGTGACAACGTCGAAGTCAAGGAGCAGGTTGATGGCATGAAGACGGTTGAACCTGTTCTATGCGCTGCAAAGTTAGAAGAGCAGGCCATGATGTTCCAGATCACCATGAAGTCCAACTGTGAAGGCGCAATGACGGGAGATTTACCTTTGAACCCGCTGACTCGTTTGTGGCGCCGCTTGGAAGCGTCTGGCCTCTTGCGCCACAAGCTTTCCGAATATTTGAAGGTCGTGGAAGTCGCTGTAGTTGCAGTTCTCGGGAGCGTAGAAGACGAACGTACCTTCAGCACGCTCTCCTTCATGAAGAACAAACTCAGGAACTGCTTGAACGTGCACTTACCCTTGGCGGTCGCTATGCATGCACAGGAGTTCTATACTCTCACGGACTTCCCTTACAATGCTGCCTACGATGATTGGAAGAAGAACGTTCGCAAGGAAGATTGAAGAGGACTAATATGTGTTGTTTTTTGCAGAAAGTGGGAGGGCCTAAATCGACTTACTCTAACGTGTGCTTGTAATGTGCAGGTGTTGATGATGAAACGAGGGCCGTGGGGTTAGCGTCTGCAAACCTCACGGCTCTGAAACCTAATCCCCTCCCTTTCCAATAGCCAAGGAGTGTATTGTGTTTAGGGTCCGTTGTAGCTTGGTTACCATTTCTTGAATGTGTGTTTGCATGCGTCGTTTTATACTTTGAGACCACTGCTGAAGTTCTGGCTTGTTGTGTTTGAGTTTACGTCTCCTCTAATTGAGTGGAGTTGAACTGCAGTTGTTTAGGGTCAGTAGCCTGTTTGCGGATGTTGAGTGTGTGTTTGCATGCGTCGCTGCTCACTGTGTGCTTCAGTGTTCAAGTCGTCGCTTGTTGTATTTGAGCTTACGTTTTCTCTCTAGTTAATAGTAATGCTTTTTTGTGCTTTCTATGTGTGTTTAGAGTTTGGTGTGGTTCAGCTAGTTGAAATATGTGTCATTCCATGTGTGTCACTGTAAACCGACTATTGGGAAGGGAGATGGACAAGCTCTGAGACAACCCTGAAGGCCTATATTGTTGCTACAGTGCTCTTGAGGGTGTTTAGAAACTTCAAATTTTAGTTTGTAGCCTGTGTAGCATCTTTTCTTGTACGTAGGTAGCCAGTAGTTTGTGTAGAATTCACTTACAAACTATTTGTATCGCCAGCAGTTGGCAGAATTTTTTTTTTTTAAAATGCCAAAATTTTGTGTTTCATAATCCCCTACAGCCATTCTACTTCATTCCCTAAACCCTCACAGAGCCAGAGTTTATATGGTGGCATGGCCCCTTTCTGTCACCCCAGCTCCATTTTTAAAAACATAGGATTTACACTGGTTTGGACTTACATTCATCTCTTCATTGTTGCACAATGTTGTGCCTTAGATGTGCGTGGTAGTGTGGTACGTGCGACAGATATGGTTCTCAAGGACTGCGTACGGACACTTATTAGTCGTCATTTTTATGAGATGTTTGAAAGTGCACATGTTTAAAGCTAAGGTAGGTAAGGTAGGAGGTTCTAAAAAGCAAGCAAGCTCTAAAATGGACCACTTCCTTAAATGTACACTATTTCTACATGTTGCTTTTTTATAGCCTTTAGCAATGTACAAATAGTGTACATTTTAGGAAGTGGTCCATTTTAGAGCCCTATGCCATTTCAACTTCAAAATTTTATAACTAATTCTACAAAGCTCCAAAATATATGAAACAACTTGAATTAGATGTCAATTCCACTTTTTCAAGGAAAATTTAATAAAAACATTTTAAGGTGTTTCACCTCCCTAAAATTCAATTTCAACCCTTAGATGGTCCAGTTATGGACCTCCTACCTTACGCCCTGATGATGCTCTTGACACTGCAGGTTTTACAAATTAATTCGGTGCAAATCTCGTTGATTCTTTCACTACAAGGAAAAGGGGTGTTTTAAGTGAGTTTTTAAGTATAGTCCTACACACATGATTTTAAGTAATGACCTTTAAGAAGATTTTCAGCAAAATTTTACTTAAAACACATGTGTTTTAAATCAAAATTTTGCTCAAAATCTTTTTAAAGGTCATTACTTAAAATCATGTGTCTAGGACTATATTTAAAAACTCACTTAAAACACCCCTTTCTCTTGTAGTGTTTGCCATCCTAAGTACATTTTGGATTGATCTTTCTTTCAAGATTGATAGGTTGAGGTGATTGAAGATTGATTGAAGAGTGAATGAACAATTGCTTGTTCTTTGCAACCGTGTCTATACTCTCAATTGCGTAGACCTAATTGTTTGCCTTTGCTTGATAGATTTTACCAGCAACTAGCAGTAGTCTGAAGTGTTATTGTTCTAATATTTGCTAATTAAGGTAGGATGCTCTAAAAGTGACCGGCTTCTTCAATCAACCCTACAAAATGGTACTGAATAGATATGAGTTGGTCTTTAAATGGACCACTTTAGTCATTGATTGACCCCCCCAAAAAAGTATTCTTTATTGCAAGAGCTAATCATTGGCTTTGATTTCCTCAAATCACTTTGGAAGTTGTAAGTGGACGCATTTTGGAAGAACTAGGGTCACAAATTGGTACCTACAATAGCAATCTTAGGAAATTCATAACTAATTCAAAAATGCTTCAAAAAATATGAAACCACTTGGGTTACGTTCTTCATCCATTTTTCTTTCTCTAAAAAATGAGTGAAAAATATTTCTAATCATGCAAACCTATGAAAAAAGCAGACCAGCCCTTAAATGGTTGCTTTTAGAGCATCCTACCTTATTACAAATGCAATAGTGCCATGCTGCTCTCTCTAGGTAGTGATGCTTTGTCATTTCAGTTTTCACCTTGGCCGTATGATCTTGTCGCTTTAATTTACTTTTCATATTAGAATGTAATATCATTGTGCAAGACCAGCTAGTCTTCACTATGCATGCTTTACTAGTAGGAAGTGATTGGGCTGCTCCTTCATATGAGTTGATGCTTTGCAACTTTGTGAAGAATAATAATTTGGAAAGCAGAGTACACTTCGTGAACAAATTATTAGACATTGCTTTTTATTTAGCGGCTTTTGATGTACTTGTGCAAAAATTTTAGATGTTTTGCATATCTAAATTGTTGCAAGGCATTGGCGGTGTCACTGTGCTACTAGAAACTTCTATTTTTGCATTGGTTCATTTGTAGGAAAGCAATTCATATGATGTTTGCATTGGTTAAGCTAAGTATACAAGGCTTGCTCAATTATCACCATAGAAACAAACCAATTTTGAATGTTTCTTGTGCATATGCTGCAAGGTTAAGGTGAGTATTTTGGACAAATTACAATTGAGGCCATGGCTTTCCAATTGCCATTATTGGTAAGTGGTAATCATCAAAATGCTCTTAGAACACATGGTCATTAGCATCTTTTGATCATAGTATAATTTGTTGTTTTGTATATAATGTCACGCATTTAAGATTTTCTTAACTAGGAACTACCATTGTTTGTATTGTGGATTTCAATATCATCAAGCATTGCTTCTAAATTCATAATTGAGATTATGAATTCAATACTTATGTGTTCTATATTTGATACAGGGCACTACAGCTAGAAGGATGTAGGAGATTGTTATTATTGGAAATACTGGGAGATTGCATGTTCACTGTAGGAAAGGAAGGGGTGCATGTATTAGCACAAAATATTAGGGATTTGACTTTTAATAAGTCACTAAGGATCAAGATGGGTGGTAGAAGATACTATAAAGTGAAATAATATTTTATAGACTGTCATTTGTGCAAGAGACTTGCCTTTATGTTGCAAACCGTTTTGTCTAAAAATCTTATCCAACACTATGGCATTTAGGTGAATGTTAGTCCAGCTTATGAACTTGTTTAGTTTTTGGAACGGTATTCTTTGAACCTTATGCCTCAAACAGTCCTGATTTTTAGAGCTTTGTATAGTTGAGAATGATAGACTTTTGTTGCTTTGAATCACACCAGTATAATAAAATGTGATGATCCTCGAGGATTTCATTAGAGGCAAGAGGAAAGAACATGATTTAAATATTATCCTACGTGTATAATTGTTCTTTAAAATCAAGCATTTTAGAATTTTGGAACTAAGATAAGGGTCCAAGTATTTTTTATTTTTAACTATGAAGTATTTATTTATCTATTTTGACAAAAGTTAATATCTAATTTCACTAAAAATCAATTAGAATTGAGACCTACTTAGCAAAGAGAGTGCCAAACAACTAAATTTTTTTTTTTCTGTTCTTTCCAAACTTGACAAAGTTATGCTCAAACTAAGAAGTCAAGAGGAGTAGACGGCGTATTGAGACTCCAAGTGACGTGCATACCTTCTCTGACTCCAAAGTGGGCAGAGAACTTGCAATTGGCATTCAATTTTGTCAAAATGCGTTCTCTGTTTCTCTCAAAATAAAAAGAGGTATTCTCCCAAGTACTGGCCACAGTCCTAGAGAGAGTCTCAAATCAACACTTGAACCTTGTATGACGGTTGTATTGATTTCAAAGCCCTGTTCTGTACAATACTATACAATGGGATACAATTCATTTACAAACTGCCAATGTGAGCTATTCCAATTCTTATTGCATAGTATAGCAAAAAGATGGATTTTTTTGTCTTGAATAATTAAAATTCAAGACAATGTAGTCTCAACCAAGCATACCAATTATCAATTTATAAAAAGAAAATTTTCATTTTTAGTGAATTTTTGAAGTCAATTTTCATGGTTTTACATAATATTTTATTGTAAACAATTGGTGATGAATTTTTTAAATTTGATTGCTCAAATATATAAGGAACATCCATATGCACATCTTTTATATTAACCCCTAAAGTTCTATAACAATGTTTTCATTGAAAATGCTCAAAAATTGCCATTTTTAGTACAAATCAACAATTTTTGAAATTTTTTTTGACAGAGAACATGTGGTAAAAATTCCAAAAATTTCCACCACGTGGATTGCAAGATATAAGCATTCAAATTCCTTGAAATCATTTTTTTGGCCCGGCAAAAAGCAGGATTGCTAAAGTATAAGCAGGGAGCGATGAGCAATGAGCAACGAGCAGCAAGCAATGAGCGGTGAATAATGGCTGTTTTTAAAAAATCTTATAAAAAATTTAAACTTTTCACCATTAAATACCTATAACCATGGTTTAGGATAATTACTTATGGCTAAAAATGAATCTAAAGAAGATGAATGGAGATGAATGGAGATGAATGGCTTTGGATGAATTTTCTATAGTTGACTTTGTTGGATGAAATACATTTGTAGTTCAT
Organism: Neckera pumila; assembly: GCA_963969595.1. Lineage (NCBI taxonomy): Eukaryota > Viridiplantae > Streptophyta > Bryopsida > Hypnales > Neckeraceae > Neckera > Neckera pumila. The sequence goes on along the minus strand of OZ018408.1, from coordinate 47,128,891 downwards.
TGCATTGAATGATGGATGTCTATTGAATAGGATTAACAACTCAGTTGTTTAAGATAAGGATTGATGTCCAAGTACCTAAAATCAAAGGTAGAAAGATCCTCCTACTATTCTTTTAGTATTTTTTTAAATTGTGATTAAAAAAAAATTCAAAATTGTTTTTTCAAAAGAAAATTTGTATTTTCAAGAAAAAAATTTAAAAAAACAGAATTTTCAAAAAAAAATTCAAAATAATTTTTTTTATTCAATATATAGATGGCTCTTTGGATCCAAGGAGCAATTTCTTATTGCTCAAGGCAACCTCTTTCTATAAAAGAGCCCCTTTTTGGTGCTAAGAAAAGGTTCCTTGAATTTAAAGACTTGAGCAGACATTTTTTGGTGCTAAAGGACCCTACTCCTATTTTGGAGATTATTTAAGGTCTTAAGTTCTTTATAAAGGTCCCTTAGAGTCAATAGAAGGCTATTTGGAGCCCAAGGAGGGCTCCTCAAATCCGAAGAGCCTGTGATGAATAATTTTATTTGTCTTAAAATAACTTCTCTTGGAAAAAAAATTGAAAAAAAAATTGAATTAAATTGTCCAAGTTCAAATATTTCCCAAATTAATAGAAAGAGGGTGTCTCTTGGCAACAAAAAATGGCTCCTTGGATCTAAGAAGTCATTTCCTAATTAAAAAAACATTGAAAAGATAAATTTGAAAATATTTTTTTTTTAAATAAATTAAAAAAATAATTGAAAAATAATTTTTGATAAATAAATATAGAAATTCCTTTTGAAAAAATAAATTTTGAAATTTTTTTCTTTTAAATCAAAGTACAAATAACCCCTTTATTAGAGGGAAGGTCCTTAGGCAACCCAAAATATCTCCTTGGATTCGATGAACCATCTACTATATAAAAAAATGATTTTTTTCTATTCATTGATTCTCAAAGTATTTGGAATTGTTTTCTAATTATTCCAAAAACTGAATGGATGACATAGATGAAATTCATTCACACATCACCTCTATGATAGTACCTTTCATATTGTGGGAGAGGCTAGATTATCATCCTTGGCCTAATGACAACATTTGAATGCTAAATAACTACCTTAAATCTAATTTTTTTAGCAATAAATTAATTTTTTGAAAATTCTTTAGTATTTTTTATTTTGGAAATTTTGACATTACTATTTATGACTTTGACATATCTATCTTTTGTAAAGAAAGTCTTAGTGAGCATCCAAATCTAAACACTGGTCGCTCAATGCTCTCCACTCACATTCTAGCGTTGTTGATAAAATTGTCTACATTGGTTAATTACTACTAGAATTATGGTCTATATAGACAAAGCTTTAAGATCCACACTTGGACTAATTTGTCATTACTCATTAGTTGGAGATCAATGATTATTCATGGAGTCAAAACATTCCTAGATAAAAACAAGAGTAGTTGAAATACTAAGGTGAAGCTTTCATTGACATTAAAAGCAGGAATTTGGAGTGAACATTTGAAAAATGCCATCCTGATATACGCAACAATGCATCACCTTCTTTATGGTTTTGCCAAAAGAATGGCATTGTCTAAGAATAATTGGAATTGTTGCTGAGAAAATAGTACGTATCATCTTAGAGGATATGTTTATAGTCAAAGGGGCCAATTGTAGCAAAGAATTTACTAAAAAATTTTGAAGGCCAAATTTAGCATTATTGCATTTTCAAACCTTTTGTCAATTTCATTTGTTTTGTTTCCTATTGGTTTAATTATTGTAAATCAACTTCTATAGATATTTTCCACTTTGGATAATTTTTTAAGAAATATTTTTTGTTTAAAGGACATCGCCAAATGGAGACTATACTTTTGAATTTCAAACATTCTTTTAGTAGGAAAAAATATTTTTTTTATGCAAAATTAATATGGAGTGTGCATCTTACATCAAAGAAGGGCTTAATGATATTCATTTTGAAAGAAACTAGGAATAAAATTATACATTATATACAATAATAATAGACATATCCTTAGATGTATTTTAAAAAAGGCAAATTTAGAGATTTCATTCTATAAAGAAAAAATTCATTTTAATATACTGGAGGGCTAAAGTGTAATAAAATCTTCTATTTAATACATTTAAGAATATTAATGCTTAATTTTCAAAAAAGATTTTGATTCTATTGCACTGTAATACTTTAAAACATACAAATAATGCAAAGCACTACTGATTTAACCCCTAAAGGACCAAGGCCTTTTTTTTGCCAAAAAACACTCAAAACTGCCATTTCTATAGCAAAGAGTAAAAAAAACTGAAAATTGCTTTTTTTTGACATCCAACCATAGGATTTTATACCTTACTAGTATGACAATGTGTGGAAAAAATTTCAAATTTTTTGACCACAAAGATGCAAGATATCTATGTTTAAAGTGAAAAAAACAAGTTTTTCAGCACATTGCGGGACTAGATTTTATGACTTTGAACATTTTTAACTTTAATTTTTTGCACTATAAAGTTTTGAGCTTTTAATATTTATATTAGAGAATCGAGTTGAGAGTCTAGGAAAAAAAAATACAAAAAAACTTAATTTCCATTGTTAAAAAAATTGTTAAGTAGAAGTAGGTACAAGATAGAAGGAAAATCTAAAATATTAATATCTTTTATATGAAATTAAAATGCACTAATTACAATGGTGAGATTGTTCTAGCAAAAAACTAGACCTTGTGGAACCTTTATTTTTGAAAATTTATAAAAATTGCATTTAGAAATGAATCCTACAAGTTATTTTTTCCAAGAAGACGCTCTAAATGCCCAAAAAACAAGATTGTCCATAACTTTCTCATAACAAATCCAAATGAAATGAATCAAAGTTCTCAGATAGACAAAAATACAATCTATGAGAAAAAAAAATTATAAAGAAACTAAAAAAAAAAATTGCAAATTTTTTTTGCTGATCCACGTCCTCTGTTTTGAGCTTATTTGGGCCCAAATTTTTTATCGCAGGCACTGATTGAAAAAAAATTATATTCTTATGAAGCTTAGCATTTTTTCTATCTTCAAAAGAAATTTCAAAAAATCACAAAAAAAATTCAGCCCGTAGGTACCTGCCCAAAATCCCATTTGTCCCCAGAAATGACAATAGTCCTTTAGGGGTTAAGCACTATTGATTCACAAAGATGATTAATAGCATTGGCTCGATAGGACCTTTACAAAAATTCAATAGTCCTTCCAATAACAAAGTTATAAAATTTAAGGAAGATTTTCTTGGCACCATGGTAAGGGCTCTAGGATCCAACAAACCCTTTCTATGGCACTAACAACCAACCAAAAGTCTCTCAAATGACATTCAATAAAAATTGAGGGAGAATCCTTTGGCACCAAGAAATGGCTCCTTAGATTCAAGGAGCCTTAGATGGCAGCAAGAATCTATGTAATGACAAACCAAAATAAGTTAAAGGAGAGTCTCTTTGTACTACCAAATGTCTTTTTTGATCTGAAGAGCCTTCTATGATACCAAGAGTCTATCCAATGACATACCCAAATAATGAAGGGAGAGACAATTGTACAAAGAAATGACTCCTCAAATCCAAGGTTTGAATCCTCCTATAGCACCAAGAATCTACCTAACGACATACTAAAAAAGATTAAAAGAAAGTTCTTTGGTACCAAGGAACACTAGTAGACAATGCAAGAATTTTAACAGAATTAAGTTGATTCAGACGCGTTGTCTTGGTTATTGTTTTGTTGATTTCAACAAAAAGATGTTAAAATTAATAGATTTCTCTTGAAATCAATAGACCGGGACAACGCGTCCAAATCAACTTAATTCTGTTAAAAATCTTACACTTTCTACCCTTTGAAGGGCTCCTTGTATCTGAGGAGGCTTCATTGGATTGCAAGAGCATTTTTTGGGAAAGTCCTTTGGCACTAAAGAAGGGCTCTTGAATTCAAGGAGCCTTCTTTACGAGAGCTTTTTGTACCAAGAAAGGCTTCTTGGAATCAAAGAGTCTTTGTTGGGTTCCGAGGAGCCTTGCTTGAATTCCAAGGAGCCTTCCTAACACTAGTAGAAAATCGGGCCTGATTTGTTATTTTGATCGCGTTGATCATCAACAAGTTTTTGTCCATGAACAAAAATTTGTTGATGATCAACGCGACCAAAACAACAAATTGGGCCCAATTTTCTACTAGTGTTACAAAAACCCTTTGGCATTAACAAAGGTTACTCAAAATCAAGGAGCCTTTTGTTGTATTCCAAGGAGCCTTTGTTGTATTTCAAGAAGCCTTCTCTAGAAGAGCTCTTTGAATTTGAGGAGCCTTCCTACAAGAACCCTTTGGCACCAAAAAAGGCTGCTTGATCACTTGGGTTTTGAGGAGCCTTTGTTGAATTCCAAAGAGCCTTCGTTACGAGAGCCTTTGGCATGAAGAAAGGCTCCACGGAATCAAGGAGCCTTTGTTGGGTTCCGAGGAGCCTTCCTTATGAGAGCCCCTTGGCACCAAGAAAGGCTTCTTGAAATCGAGGAGCCTTTGTTGGATTCCAAAGAGCCTTCCTTACGAGATTCCTTTGGCACCAAGAAAGGCTCCTAAAAATACTAAAAGCAGACAATAGATTAGGAAAAATTGACCGTGTGGCGATAGCAAGAGATTTAAGGTTTTCACGATTTCTAATCATACCGTAGATGGCCACCATATGTGAACCACCAAGTTAGCACTTGAACCTCAAAATTTTCTTTTTTTTTTGCTTTTTGCTCATATTTAGGGTTAATTAGGGTTAAAAAGATAGTATAAATATATTCACGTGATATTTGGAGGAAATCCCTACAAATGAAATATGATTTGACCAAAAAACCTGGAATCACTCTAATTACTACTATGAGCTAATATTAAGTCTATTTAAGCAATTCAGAGAACATTTGACGGTTCAGGTGGAATTAAGCCTGATGGCCAAACCACAAAATCACCCAGAAATAGACTTTTGAAGGGCATGTGAAATACTTAGGATAGAAAATAGAGGATAGAAAAGAAGTCATGTACTAGTGCAGGTAAAACCATAAACCGAGATTACAAGTGATCCACGAGCCAAGAACAGAGGTTTTGACCAAGAAACCTGCCAGGAGCGTAATGAGGAAGCTAGAGGGCTAGATTCCCTTGATCAAGAATGATTCCCTCTACGGGAGGGAATTAACTTATATTGAGAATGATTTTCCCCCCCGGGTGGGAATTAAACTGAAAGGTTGTAAGTCACACACGCCTTAGATTAGTGCAAAAGAAGTTGGAAGTTTGCACATGGCATTTGGGAATTTCTTGGAAGTTGCTCAAAATGTTTTGTAATTTTCCGAATTGCGGAAATAACTCCCTGAGAAGTCAACCGTGTTTTTTTCGCATTGAAAAATTTCTAAAAAATCTCAAAGTGGCGGTAAAATCCCACTAAAAATTAGAATAGAATGTTTAGTGCTAATAAAGCACCCGACCATATTCCATCACATTCTGACCCCGACAAGTACAAGAACCGGCGGTGCTAATTGAATTTTAACGGATTTTAAGAGATTCATTACATTGATCAGCACACCAGGAGCTCCCAAATTTCGATTGGAGTCAACTTGGACTCTTTTCTTACTATCTTGGACCTCCTTGACAACCTTGGCTAATCAAAACTTGAAGATAAAATTATCTCCAACAATTGGATTTTTACCCTTTTAAGCGATATGCTGAACGTTGGTTTTTACATATAAAACGGCCTAGAAATGGCGGGTACGGAGACCTTGGGACTAATTTGGGTCTTCTGAAGACAATAGCGCAATCGGTTTAGAGTTTGGAGCATTCCTCCAAAAGTTAGAGTGATCACAGCTATAGTATAGAATTTTAATTAGTAAATTTGAAATTACCTAAGAAGTAGAATTAGGAAATTGAGGGGGAAGGTGAGGCCTTGAGAGAGTATATAAGGCCTCCCCCTCCCCTCACTTCACACCCCTTTTTCTTTTGTAAAACTCTGACCAAATGCAGCCACGTTGTTGAAATTTGACATTTTTTTCAAAAAAACTTTTTGTTCTTTGCAATTTGATCTTTTGCTTGCTTATCATCAACAACTTCTTGTGCTTTTAAGCATTTTCCAAGGACTTTGGGGTCCCTTGAACCGCTTGCTTGAGGTGCGTTGATTTGAATATTCAATTGTTGTATGTTTTGTTGATATTTTAAAAAAATTGTGGATTCTAACTACTTCAAACCGAGCACCTTGAGTGGGATATCTTGGCTTCAAGCCATAGAACATCTCCCTAGAGCCTTGACGTTTGAAACGTGGTCCTTTAGAAGTGTCATTATCTGTTTTAAAGAAGCTTGGGTTGGAACCAAGTTCTTGCCGGTTAAGTACTAACAAATCCCTTGTTGAACTTGCCCAAATTTTGAGGTTAAACCCTCTAATACGGCAAAGCCATCGCCAAAAATTCGAGTTTTGTCTAACAAAATATTTTTTAGTACTCGTATTTTGGGGCTAAACCCCCGGTACGGCAAAGCTTTGCCTTTGTCAAATTCGATTTTTAAATACTTTAAGCATTCTTGGCTTATAAATTTGGGCTAACCCCGATATGGCAAAGCTTCGCTTGAACTAATAGTTTTTGTTTTCAATTTATTTTTTATTAAAGGGGTCCTCAAGAGGAGACCCAAAGTGGCTAAGCAACAGCTAAAGTTGGAATTAGAGTTCCAAGACTAGAAAATCAGTCCAGCCGGCCCAGCAAGAAGAAGTTAGAACCTCAAGGCAGGTCGGTATCGTAACCACTGATGGCAGCCAGCGAGGCCAATCAGTATCCTAGGTAGGTCGCTGGACCAACAGGCCGGTACTTGATTGAACAAAATTCTCACATACCATCATCTGGCTAAAGACCAAGATCGGGATGATATCCCACGGGGTCCCAAACTTTTGACTTTTTATCAAACAATTTATTCTTTGGCCAAGCTGCAAATCTGAGAGCTGGTTTTTTTCTAGATTTTATTTGAGTTTGATTTAACATGGTTGATTAGGGACCTAGGAATACTCTAATTTTTGAATTATTGCTCAAACCAGCAGATTGAGAAGGTTGATGGAAGAAAATCAACTTGCTTAATTCCAGGAAGCTGAAAAACAAAGGGTCAAAGTATCTTAAGCCAGAAGACAAACTAAACCAAGCCGGTAGTTTTGACCAAATCCAAAGAGAAAGCAAGCATCTAGACCAACCCCAGAAGCTCAAAGGAATACAACAAGCCAAATCAACTCTCCACAAAAACTGCAAAAAATCAAACAATCTAGGTACTAATTGAAACAACCAGTTCAAGCTAAGCAGGTATCAAATCAAAGCTCAATTAACAAGGGTTGACCAGCCCTTGCTGATCCTTGTTTTTTTTCACGCTGAGCTTACACTTCCAGTCATAATTCTTGATTAGCTCTGATTCCTCACTCAGATAGAGTTTTAGTTCATCAATTCCTGGTACAACTACTTAGACAGGTTCTTAAGGATTTGCAGCTCATACAAACTGAAAGATGGACTCATATATTAGGGTCTTAAGAGTAGAAGAGTGAGAGCCTATGTTGAAGAAGGAAGTGACAAATTAGTCAATGCCAAGGAATAGTTGAATTTTTAAACCATAGTTTACTGGATTCCAAATCAAACAATAAAAACAAAATAAAGAATAGTTTGACTTTGGGAGAAGTTCTCTAATTAGTATTAGTAAGAAAAACTTGAAAAGATTATTTTTGAATTTGGTTGACTTTTGAACCACTAGCAATAATCCTATTAGATTAGATTTAATAGGATTAGATTTATTTCCAAAATATCTTCAAAAAGAAGACAAAAATTATAAAGAAAAAAGAAAGAAAAGAAGATATAAAAGGGAAAGAATTCTTATAAAGAAAGAAGGGAAATTACGACATGAAAGCGAATTTTGACTATAACGAAATCACAATGACGGTGAACAAGGAGGGAATCATCAAATCCGCAATATTCGGAGTAAGTTCTCAAAATTTTTATTTTATTTTATTTATTAATTGTGCAAATTAGCAAATTAAATTAGGACTGTTAATTAGGATTAACATTGTGAATGCAATTTAGAACATAACAAATCACAAGAAATAGGAATTGAAACTTAGAATTAGATAGGAAATTTGAATATCTTCTAGGAAACAATTGCAATTAGGAATAGGATAAAAATTCCAAAAGATAAAAGAAATTTAAATTAAGGTAGAAATTAGGAAGAAAGCAGAAAGAAATCATCCAAAACTAATTTACTAAGGAGTTTAGAACTTACATTAGAAAAGTGATCCAAATTAGTAAGAATTTAACGTAATTTCCAAATAATTACCATACTAGAAATTCCCAACATTTATCTTGAATAGGAAATAATAGTAAAAATAGAACAAAAAAAATAGAAGTTTACCAATAGAGTTTCTTTTACGTTATTAGAATTTAAAGTAAAAATAAAAACCAAAGATCAAAATAGAAGTAGTTTCCAAATTTCCAAAGTAAAAAAGAAATTACGCAAGAATTTTGGTGAACCGGATAACGGTCAAAATTCAACCATAAGATAACTTTTATCAAGGAAGTCAAAAGTACTTTTCTTTTACCTTTCAGATAAAAAACAAATACTAATAGTAAAACTAGTTCACATTATAAGTAAAAAGTAAAAGAAAATTTCATAAGAATTTTGATGAACTGACACGGTCAAAATTCATCAGTAAAATCAATTAACTAAAAAGTAAAAAATTAGGAACTTAAAGTCAAAAAGAATTATGTAAGAATTTAGATAAACCGACACGGTCAAAATTCATCAATAAATTACCTTACATCAAGAAGTCAAAAGTAGTTACAACTTTTCACAACAAGTCTAGAAATAACAATCTTTAAGGTAAAAACTATTTAGTTTAGAAGTAAGTTGAATTCATATTCTATTAGTAAGAACTTATCAAAAATTACCCAAAAAAGAGATTAATTAATCCTAACTTCATTTGCCATTATCCATTAGGAATTTAGGTCAATTTCAGCTTTCTTCACCAGTTTAGAGAGGGTAAAACAAACCCTACCTATTAAACTAATTTGTTTATTTGCTTATAGGCTAATACCAATTTATAGTTTAATTGTTAATTGGTCATAGTGAAAACCATTTGAACGATACTAACACCTTTTGGATTTTATAGCAATTAGAAGTGGACAAAGCTAACATTAGAAACAACATCAAAAGATCCATTGTTTGAAAGGCATAATTGGATTATACGTGTTAACATCGATTAGAGATTGAACTACGACAAAAACTAGAACCTGGCTTTGTGTACACTTTATTCCAAAGGTGGGAATAAAGCGCCTATAGTAGACCACTTCAAAAATTTTAAGTTTTTCAAAACTATACCTACCCACAAACTTAAAATCCTCATAACTTTTGACTCATAGATACAAATTGAATGATTCAAAGCTTCAGACTTCTATATAAATCTAAAGAACCCATTTCAAGTTTTTATTTTTTTTTTAAAGTCATTTTTAAAGAAGTTTTTTGAGCTACCCGGGCTGCCCATTGTCCAATGAAAATCACATATCATGCAATAACTTTTTAAGCGTATAGTCAAAAGCTATGAAAATTGTTGGGCCTTAAAGCTACTCCTTGGGCACATGTTGTGTAAAATTTTCAAAGAAAAAAACAAAAATTCCATCCGTAGTGAGCTGCCCAAAATTGCTATGTTGCCAAAAAACGGTGCTTGGTCCTTTAGGGGTTAAAGTAGGTTCCCCAAACCACCATCTATATTCTTTGTAGAGTACATCTCCAAAATCAGTTCTGTATCTATATAGAAAAAAACATTTTAGAACCAAACTTTGTTCTTAAATAACTTTTGCATACAATATCCAATTGTTGCATTCTCTAGTGTGTTGGAACCTCCTTTCACTTGGCAACAAGAACATATGTAAATTTGACCAATCTAAGTAAAACTCCGTAGCAATTTTTTTTTTCATTTTTAATGAAGTGCTAAAGTGGCAATATGCATTAGAGGAGTCTCGGGGGCCTTAGAAGATTGTTTCAGGCTCGTTCCCCAGTCTGCCCAAATTTAAGGAACGACAACATAGGCATGTTAGATTTTTTTCTTAAAAAAAAAAAAAAAAAAAAATTACCAAAATATCATTTTAACGATATTTTATTTTATTTTTTCAAAAATGACGTGGTAGTCGCTTGACCACGTCAGTCTGTTCATTTGGCAGCGTTCCGACAATCTTGCAGAGTTCCCACAATCCAGGAACTTGCAGTCTCTTAGGAGGCCCAAAACTCCTCTAATAGAATGTTATAGTGGTGCTCCAAATTTCAACATTCATCCACATATTGGATAGAAAATATCTTATTAGAACATATCACATATCCATAATTCAGTTTTCATCCACAACCTCCTGATTTCATCCAAGTGTTTTTTCATTTGAAATTTTCCGGCAATTTTCCACCTTTTTAGTACCATATTTTTCTATTGGTGTGATGCTAGGCCATAAATTTGCTACAATTTTGCACCAAATCGCAGGAGAAAAAAAAACTGCTCCGTAGTAACTAGGCGCAGTAGCAAAAAGTGGCGGTTTTGGCGGTTTGGGGGTACCCACCTTTCCAAACTTCCAAAACTGCTTATTATTCATCCAGCCTCTTGGCCCGGACACTTCCACTTGTCCAGCGTGCTTCTCTTCCAAACTGCACTTTTTGAGCTTCCCAACTTTGGAGGACGGTCGAGCTTTGATGCAATTCAGTCACTGAACCGAATTGGTTTGTCATCACGATGCAAAAATGCGCATTTTTCAGGGTTTTTGTGCGCGGAGTGTGCTCCACTGATTTGCAAACTTAGGGGTGAACATTGGATTCTCCGGAGCTTCTCCCGAGTCTTGGAACTTTCGTGAGTACAATGGCAGCTATGGCGTCGCCGTCTTACGTGCGAATCTGCGAATTAACGAGGCCACTTGCATTTTCAGATCAATTGAATTCCCAGCAGCAGCTTGGATTACGATGCGCCTCATTTAGGTGCCAAATACTCCTAATCTCTTCCTACTCGTAATCTGCTAATTAGTACTCCGTAATTTACTTGAAATTTTGTGTTCGTATAAAATTCTGAAAGGTTTCGAAACAAAGCGTTCAATTCTTGCAAATCTGGGAACCAGTTTTGCTTGGATTGGATGGATTTGTAGGATTTGTAGGATTTGTAGGCTTGTAAGAATTGTGTCAGGTAGGGAACGACTATATTCCAGTGGGTTTCAGCTGTTTTGAGTGGTTTCCATTGCTTGAAGGATTTGATCTCTTATCGATTTTCTCTTTTCGTTTCGTGGACGGCCCCCATGCTTGACGTGATATTGATGCACTAAACTACGTGTCGTTGGATATTATATCAATTCGCTAGAAAATATTTGAAGTTTGAAGTAAGAGGGATTCAAGAGCCTCGACTATATATCCTTGAGCCATGAGTATTGCGTGTAGTGTAGTTTTGACTGATACAACCTAGAATTTCATCTCATTTCTTACAAGTTTGGATGCCACTTGCATTGTGAATGAGTCACATTTCAGTCCATGGGAAAGAGACAATGAGACGCTCACAATTAGACGCTCTTCTTTGGTTACAATCACAGACGCAGTTTGCTGCGGAAATTTCACAAAATCAGGGTTCAGGGGTCTCAGCCTGTGGACAATGCAGTGGCACTTGCAGGCGCTTCAATGATTCTCGTATGAAAGTGGTAATGGAAAGGGGGAGCAATCGTCATGCATCAGCTGCAGTACGAGGAAAGAACGAAGTGGTCCCAGAGAAAGAATCGAGTGAGACGCCGGAAGCGGGGCCTTCGTTTCGTTTCATGGCCGAGGGCAACATGTGGGTGCTGGAATTGGAAGCATCCGGCCTTCGAGTGCTTGCTGATCCATGGCTTGTTGACAACCAAACGTTTTGGGATCAGGGCTGGCTCTACACTGGTGCGTCTGAAATTTCTCACCCATTCGTAGGTTTTAGTTCAGAAATCTATTGACCTTTCATAATATTCTTCAGCAGTGCTGGGCTTGCATCCTTTCCACGACAGTAGTATTAAAGACAAGTGAATGATTAACATGATGTGAGAACTCCTAATGGTTAGATCCATGTGGCATATATTCCAAGCTTGCTTCTTTTGAACCATGATAATTCATGACTTGTGAGTAAGCTTGCTTTCAAGTTTTGAACTCAGCATATTTGCAAAGTTGCGTGAAAGAAAGAAAATGTCAGCGGATCATTGAATCTTGGATGCCGTGATTCTCTGTTGAATTAATGGATGGACCCTAGGAATAAGAGAAGCGCATGCCAAGAATGTTCTGTTTGGGTTGACTGTGTTTGGCTCATATGTATTTCCGAAAAATTGTTTCATTTTGTTTGATTCACTTCCTGGTGCGAAAATTAACTCTGGAAACTGGACTGGTGGTTGATCTTGCAGGACGCTCGCAGTCTCGACAGAAGGGTGAATTTCCTGGAGACTTGACAATGGAGTATGTGAATAGCGTTGATGCCATTCTCATTTCTCAGGTACATTTTACGACAGGAGTAGTTTAGAGGACCCGGCGTTTTATTGGGTGTTGGAAGGCGGCAGAGTCCTGTAGAGAACCCTGAGTTTGTTTATAGAAACCAGAGTTATATTGAGATTAACTCCAGGGGGTGTCCCTTTTCTAAAATTTCTTTATGAGGTCCTAAGCGGGATGGCCTTGCTGCCATTCTGACCTTATCACAAACGCTACCAGGTCTCATTTTTCTCTGTTCTATGGGGTTTGTGATTTGTAAGGATCTTCTGAAGACAAGTTCAGGGGTCTTCAAAGCATTGGGAATGGAGGAAGAAATCCTTCAGGATGTTGGGTTTCATCCTCCGAGTCCAGTTTAGTACAAATTTGATATATCCTTGAGAGTCCATCACCTGGAATTAAGTTACTTAAATGCATAATATTGTTAAGTTTGAGGCACATACAGTAGGAGGTCCAACAAGGGCGAGCTCAAATTATTCTCACAACATGAATGCAATACTCTACTTACTGTGCTGAGCAAAATTATCAATCACTTTTTTTTGGATTGACTGATATGTGTTTCAATTTTTTCTGAATTCTGTCTTAAAGTTTTCAGTCTGTCCAGAACTCTAACATGCATTAGTGAATATGCTTTCGCAGGAATGGGAAGACCACTGCCACCTACCTACACTCAAGCAATTGAGGTACCAAGATCCGAGCTTCTGTTCCCTTTTTGACTGAAATTCTTTCTATCAGTTTGCAGGTTTCCAAGTCGTGAGCATTTTACTAGATCGTGAGCTGGACAATTGATTTTAGGAAATCACTACTCGTGGAGAAATATTCGTGGAGAAATATCTCTCTTTTTCACATCTTGTCGATTGTAATGTTGTGCAAGGAAGCTTTAGTGCAAATCTTAGCAATTGTAACTCCATTTTAGGCAATTACTACTATAAATCCTATCAATTGTCATGTGGCTAAATTTCTAGAAAACCTGTTGGGGGGAAGGGGGGGGGGGGGAGAACTCTATTAGTGAGATAATCCTTGTAAAGCATTCTCAATGCTCTTCTTTTCTCCCCTTATGCAAGTTGCGTGGTTAATGGGGGTAGAAAGGATATTCCAGTCATTGCCTCTTCCAAAGCTGCAAGTATTGTCGAACGACTGGGCTTTTCGGACGTCAGAAGCCTTGCCCATGGCACCTCCACACAGATCCGTGGTTTACAAGTATGGGCAACTGTGGGTGGCCGTGTGGGACCTCCATGGGCGCTTCGGGAGAATGGCTTTGTGCTACAAGAACTGCAAACCAAGCTTAGGTAGGGAATTCTGTGCTAAGTTTGCCCTTTTATGGGGTTTGGTTCAATTGCATATTGAACACTTGCCTGGTGTATTTTGAAAAATCTTCCACTTTTGAAACATGCTTAGATCATCAAGTACCAGTTTAATCTCAAATTGATAGCCTTGGTATGATGTTTGACTATATACAACCTATATGTTAGAGTGTATAGGTTGAAAATAAGTTTCAATTGGAAAACTGGAAGGTTTTCGAACTTCCCTTTTGAGCAAACTTTCTCTAGAAATGAACCCAGATCCTCGTTCTCATTGATGATTACGGTTTCGTAATATTTTTTGAAATATTCGAAATTTCATTATGTGTGTGATATTGCTCATGTGTCAACAAGGATTTCCATCTTAAAGAGTTGTTCCTCATGGGTTCGTGATTCTTTGCTTTTGATGTTTGGTATGCTTTGATTTTGTGCAGATTATACTATGAACCTCATTGCAGTTTTGACGAGGAATCTGTCCGGTCGATGAGTCCAGGTTTGTACTCTTTTCTTGCAAATGTGCACAAGGTTTCATTTTTGATTCAAAGGAATCCACTGCAAGAATTGGATCAGATGAGAAACTGGCTAGAAAGATTGAAAAGCTCATTTGTTTCATTTGGGCAATCACAATGGTTGATGCATCTTATGTCTCCCATGGAAGATGACAATGGAAATGACAAAGCACAGACATGTTTTTCTTTCAGGCTTGAAAGTTCATGAACTACAGGAGAAAGAATTAGCTATTTGTTTCTTGTACATGACGTGAGGGCCAGAGTTATAACGAGCCGAGTTCTTAGAAAGCCTAATTTATGTGCTTCTCGTTGATAAATTTGTGCGAGAGCGCAGTTGATGTGGTCATCACTCCGGGGCGTCAGTACAAAGTGGCTGGATTTCCGTTGACAGAGAGCGTTGAGGAAGCTGTGCGTCTGTTGGACATTTTGAAACCTGAGTTAGTTGTCCCCATACAGCTAACCCATCTGGAAAGGACGGGGTTAGTAATCCACGAATCCTTTTGCAGATGCCCCTTGGTTTTAACAAGGTTTTAACAAGGTTTTAACAACGTTTTAACAAGGTTTTCGGGAATGTTATGTAGACTATTTGGGGAACTTTTAGACCATACCATGAATTGAATCTCTATCATGATTCATTAGGCGGTTTCCTTGTGGTTAAAATGATCATACAGATGTCTTCTGATGCATCATAAGGTTGCTTTTTTGTGATCTGCGATCATTCAAAAACCTTCCTAATAATCATGGATGAGGTGTTCAAAATATTTTGGAGCACTGAAATTGTGCTATTTATCTCTTACATTGGTGAGACTCTAGGATGAGCATCCTTTCAATTTTTCATTAACATGGTTACGTTTGTTGTGTGGATTTTTTTGTGCACGACTTCAGTTGGGTAGCCCCCTTGCTTCAACTCATTGGGTCCGTGAACGACTTTGAAGCAGACCTCCGGAAAGCTGGAATTAAAGCCAGGTATTTCATTAGTATAAGAAAACACTGATCAAATTTCCAATTACCTTCGGGAGCATTACTATTGTGCATATTCAACCTACTATTTGATGTCAATTTTAATGAATATAAGTGACTCCTGAAGTTGGAAAGGCTGTTGGTGGTTGCAGATTTGCGGTGCCTCCTATCTCTGGACACTTCATGCAAGTCCAGCTTGAGAGTCAGAAGCAAGCTCATTGATTAACTTTCCAATTCCCCTTTCAATGTTTCACCTTATTGTTGAACGATGTTGGAAGATCATTCGTTTCCAGTGGTGTAATTTGTTTATAGCCTGCCTCGGAAGTCTCCCAAATTGTGAGCACGTCGACACCAAAATATTGGAAGTTCTGTCACAAACTACACTCGAGCTGTTTTGAGAATGTCTTCTCACAGCTTTGAGAGAATCTTCAGTGCACTCAACAAGAAGCTGCTGATAAAATTCAACTTTCTATTCATTCGTATTGTGAGTAGAACTCAACAATATCATCATGGGAAGTACATCACAATATTGTATAAAATAGATATCGAAAAGTTTGGATTTAGACATTGAACATTCAAAATATATCTTCCTTGTGAGCATGTCTTTACTACTCCCTCCGTCTCAAAATAAATCAAGGATTTTCTATATTTGTTTGTCTCAAATTAAATTTGGCATTTGATGAAATTTGGGGGTCTTGGAGGGCTCCGAGTTCTCCTGGTGTCTATTGCGTTCCCAGACTATGGGAACGCAGCAGCAGTAGCTGGCTGACGTGGTCAAGCGACTGCCATGTCATTTTTTGGAAATAAAATAAAATAAAATAACATAAAAATTGTTTAAAATGATATTTTGGTAATTTTTTTTTTTTTTTTTTTTTGAAAAAAAATAAATTTTGATACACCTATACCGGCATTCACTGAATCTAGGCAAATTAGAGAACAGGCCTGAAACGGCCCTCCAAGCCCCCCAAATGTCATCTAATGTGTTTCAATGGTTGAAGGAAATGAATCTTTGGGGGTGCTGGACTAGCTAGAGGACCTTATAAGTTCTTACACTTGCTCACAATAATTGCTATTTAGAGTTCTTCCATTTGAAATTGCATTACAAGTGTTTAAAACAATAAAATTAGTTCTCACAAGCAAGTAGCAAATACAACAAAAGGAGCAAAAACTTTTCAAAGCAAAGTAGAAAATGCACTTGCATTCCTGAGCTTCAAAAAGGATCCATCTACCTGGTTTTACAAATCAATGGCTCTGTCTTTGAAACTCTTTTTGCACTGGAACCCACTTGATGTTGAAAGGGAGGACCTTCACTGAGTTAGAGGCATCGGATTTGGAAGTAGTAGCACCAAATTTCAGTCCACCGGATCCAAATGAAAATTAAGAGAAAATTGTCAATTTGGATGTTTTTTTTCAACATGTTATGTTTGACTTTTGGCTTCTAAACTGTTAGGCCTATTGAAATTGACTAAATGCTACAACAATTTGGCATTTCCGTCCAAATTGGAGCAATTTCCACCTTAATCTAGTGCTTTTCAGGAAACCCCAAATTTATTTCGAGACAGAGGGAGTAAGAGATTTGGTGCTTGCTAGAAGCCCAACATATGTAGTGTTTAACCTTGGAAGGATGCTAAGGATGTTTGGTGTTCTTTGGATGGTCAAATAGACTGTGTATATATTGAAGAATGGATGATTCTCATCCAATTTTTTTGTATATAGCTTCTTTCACTATAAGAAATCTCCATTTTAGGTGACAAGTCCTAACTTTTTATGACGGATTTTAGGTGATGTCAATGTTGACAACCCAAAATTTTATGTCAACAAAAATGTTTAATGTAACATCAATGTTGACATAAAAACATTGGATTGTCGATATTGATGTTACCTTGTATATTTTGTTGACATAAAAATTTTAGATTGTCAACATTGACATCACCTAAAATCCGTCATAAAAAATTAGGGCTCGTCACGTAAAATAGGGTTTTTTATAGTGTTTGATGCTATACTCACATGATTGATTCATGTTCAAGACGTTTTAGTGTTTTTTAATTCTTTTTCATGGGGTAGCTTATCAAAAAAATGGTATACTATCAGTGTATTTCAATACTTTGAGTTTTTTGTCCTTAAAACTTGATTTTGACATTCAAAATGATTTCTTTTGCTTTTAAATAAAACTGAAATAAATGAGGCTTCTAAAGTTTAGTTTCTATGCCATTTGCAAATTTTGGAAAACTCCTAAAAGTAATCATTCCATTGAAGTTTGAAGTTAGGGATCTATAGCCTTGTTTGTAAATATAGAGTGGCCTCGAAATTTTCTTTATTCCAAAATGTTCCACACTATAATGTACTTCTCTTTTGAAAATTTCAGGCTTTTGAGCATGATTTGCATTTAATTTTCTTCATTTTTCCTTCAAAAGTTAATGATAATTTGAAATTTCCAAAAAAAATTTAAATAAATTTATGACATATATTGGACATGTGATTTCATCTCTGAAAAATAAAACCTAAAAGATTCACTCATAAATAGCAAAGAAATGGTGGATACAATGAGGGACTTTTAAATTTGACTATATAGTTATAGGTTCCTTCCTTCAAGGATGAAGGTATCCTAATCCAAGCATTAGAGTTGGTTTGCCTAATGATATATGGTATAAAATTTTAGAATATAAATATGAATTTAAATCCTTATTGTACATTCTAAAATCCTATCACCCTTTCTATAGATGCTCATATATGAACTTATAATGCCACAACATTCTTCCCTGTAGTTAATAACTTTATAAATTTCAAAATTGGTTGAAGTATACAAATTAATCCAGCTAGTATAAGAATTTGATTGAGTCACACCTCATCAAACTAATTGAATGAATTGTAAATGAATGAAATCTAATTTTTGTAAGAATTTGGATGAAATCATATATTATGGATGAGTGTGGATGAAAGTTGAATGAAAATCACACTATTGTAATATAAAATACCAACCAATGTCAAAAAATATCCTTATTATTTCTAATACTATTTTATAAAGACATATTAGAATTATTTTATATCTGCTATTGGTTAAAGTCTATTTCAAAGGATTTATGAGATAAACTGTAATTGTAGGTACCATTTTGTCAGATAATTACTTTTTCAAATACAAAGTTTAGTAGATGCTAAAAACAAAATTTTATTCAATGGTTTTTTTCTAACATGCATGTTTTTTGTTTCTTGAAAAAATAATTTTTCTCCGATTTTTAGCATCGATTTTTAGAATTATTTTTTATTGACCCTAAACTACAACTATAATATATATAAAATTAAAATTATCAAAATATAATTCAGCATTACAAGCAAGGCGTTGTACTTATGAAGTTATAAGTAAATTATATAATTATATAATTATTATCTACAATTATCAAGTATTTAATTTATTTGACAAGTTTTCTTGATTAAATTGGTCAAATTATAAAACATTTTTGTTATCAAATTAAAGAAGATTCTAATATACTGTAGCTTGCATTTTAGTAGTTCAAAACTTTTTTATTAATACTTAGAGGTCTAGAAAGCCAAATTTTGGATCCAATATGTTGTTCATTATGTATTTGACATAGAAGGTTTATGAAATGAGATGGAATAGTGACAAAAGTTTGTATTCATGACTATCTGGATCTAATAATATGCGGCACTATTAATTTGGATCATCATTGCACTTCACCAACAAGTTTCAAAAGCTTTGAAGAGGTCTTATATTCTATGCATATGATGCTACATATGAGCATAATAAGATTTGGATGTTAATAAAATGATATCCAAACAAACAATGCTAATTTGTTGAGTTATTAATCCAATGTTGTCCTGTCATATTTCAATTCATAATATGAATTTTATGTGTCAAATATGGTACCATATGTATAGTTTCTTGTAGACTTTGAATCCCTAAGAGCATCTACAATAATCACAAGATGTAGGTCCAAAAATGCCAAATGGTAGGCGTGGAATAGAGCTCGTAATTGGTCCAATTCTTTTGAAAGGCTCTTTTAACAATTGCATAGTAGATGCTCTACAAGAGCTTGCATCCAATAGATCAATTATGAATGTTTTCAAGAGCTTACTACCAAACCTGTAGGAAACATATGAAGTACAGCTAAATAAGCTTCAAAATCAATTTTTGTCTATTTTCCAAAGATGCAACTAGTGTAGTCATTTGGTACTCCATGATTCTTGTGCAAGATTTGAATGAGTTCATGTATTGATGGAATGAAAAGAATCAAAAACAAAGATGCAAAAATAAAGATCTCACTTCTAAATTTTATTCATGCAACAAATTATTTTGCCAAAAAAATTCTCATCATAAAAATGTACTTATACCATCCTTGGGAGTCAAGGTGGACAAAGAATATTTCTATTAACAAGTGCCAAAACTATTAATTAATTTTTTTAATTTTTTAAAAATTTTATAAAAAAACAAATCTTTTTATTTTTAGGCATTTGATACATTTGATTGATTATTCCACAATGCTAATCCTAACCATCGGGTAGTGCAAGATTTTGATGTGTGCATTTAAGGAAAAATTGCATCACTTTTGCTTTTTAACCCCTAAATGCCTGAGGCACCCAAATCTTGGTGTTTGCAAAGCTTTGAAGTTACATAAAACCTAACCAAGTTGCCATTTTTAGTAGTATAAATTTTTTAAAAGTTCTTCTTGAAGTCTAGTTTTAGCATCAAAAATCTGATCTTGGAAATAAATGATAGTGATTTTCTATTCAAGATTTTGTGCAAGGGTATCTAGTGCAATCTCGACTTCCCGTAGTATTGAGAGCTCTTGGAAATGAGCCTCAAATACACTAGATCTTGGAGGAAAATTCATTTAAAAAAATTATAGAGTAGATTTTAAAAAGCTGTAAATTGATTGGGGTTGTATATATTAGGCTCTTTAACCTCATCTTTTGTTGATCACCAACTTTTTAGATTTAACTTTTGAAAAGAGGATTGAAAGACTTTGCATCACTTTTGCAGTTTTAACACCCTCAGTAAGTAGCCTTTGCAAGTTACCCAAGTGTCTGCATTAAGTGCCAGCACAATTGTTTGGAGTTGTAAAGGATTGTTTCAGGTCCGTAACCTGTTGAGGCTCCTCTACCTTAGGTGACGAAGCGGGTGACGGACGGAGGAAACGATTATGGCGGTTGGAAAAACTGGAACTGGAGATCAGTTGGGGACACGTTCTTGAATGGAGCCTTCACGGACTTGGGATCCTCCAATGTTGACTCTTCCATGTATGCAAAAGCCACCAGCTTCTCCGCCAAGCCATCCTCCGCGGTGGAATCTGTCACTGCTAACGCTGACCCGTTTCAATGTGGACCTGGGGTACTGCCAATTTTCTCAAATCCTCTCACCTCTCACTCAAAGATTCCACATGCTTTGCAAGTGGAACATGAAACGTGCAAGTAGAGCTTTGTTATGAGAATAACCATGACAGCAGGGGTGAGGGATGTTATCTCCGTAACAATTTTTAATTTTTATTTCCATGTTACCACATATAACCTCAATGGTGGGATCTTGTTCAATCGTACTCCATCAATAGTCAAAAAAGTCTGAAAAGAAGGATACCATGAAGTCGATATAGGATATGGGAACTAATGTAGGGAAGTCTCTCAGCTTTAGAGCATTGGAATTGATAATGCTAACGTTTGTAATTGAGCTCAGGACTTGCTCAAGAATATGGTTCAGAAGATACGCCACTAATGAGATACTAGTGCCCAAACTTACCCTTAAAGTCAAAGTGTGGTGTTCAGTTTTGAAGTTTGAATCTGACAATGATGACCTTTTAGCATAATTAAAATCAACTACTGAAAATTTGAAGATAGGACAAACAGAACGTTGTCTTTGAGATACCCAAATTGGATTTTGCAAATTAGGTACCAAAGTAAAATTTGGAACAATTAGGTTTTGATAGTACGTTTATAATACCATTTTGCATTGGTATTACGTCTGGTAGCAGCAATCAAGCCAACAACAATATAAAATAATTTGCAATAGTTTGTTAGAACGAACCTCACCACTTGGTAGCTTGGTTGGCATTTTCTTGCAAATTATGCTAAAAGGACAAATTTATGTGTCCAACAACAAGGTCTCTGACATTGAATGTGTTTTATGCAGGGATACTTATCATGTGACGTGGGAACGTCCAATTCTTACGGTGGGGGGCAAGTGGTTCCAACGGATCATCAAGAGGTTCACCAAGATGGTATTCTAGTGGGAATCAAAACTCCCAAGTCTCTCTTTTGGTCACGTTATTCTCTATCATTTTAAGCACGTTTGGTATTCTGTGCCATGGCAAGTATGTGGTGTCCAATTAGAGGCACTGTGAAGCTCATATTTTTGAAACATTAAAAATTGCCGGGAAGAAAAATGGCTCCGATGTGTCGTTTGAAATATTTCCATGCATGGTGGACTTCCTGTCTTGATACATGTTCAAGTATCTTGCAATTTCATGGAGCTAGCTGCATAACATTCTTGAAAGGAGCTCTTGGGACCTTTGGTCCATTTGGATATCAAAGGACGAATCAAGGTACTCATTTGTGCAGAGATCCCCCGACCATCTTTGTTCTTTGCCATGCAAGCTCTTTCATTGTCAATTGAATTTTAAAGGAGATGGAAGTCCGTAACATCAATCACTTTTTTAGTGCTCCTGGATTTGCACTCCTGAGCATGAGCAAGTACATGTTTAACTCCATTATCAACATGAATGGATCCACATCGCATCTTGTTCTTATTACTCCGTATATATTATCATATGAACCGCAAGAAGACTTACACTCATAGAACAACGTAAGAACTGTGCAACAACTTACTGGGCTGTCCAATAAATTGGTGAAGATTTTATGATTGGCACTGATTTGCGAAAAGCGGGAAGTGCGCAATTGCTGATGTGAATGGCTATGCCGACAAACTTATCTAACACATCTTCCTTAGGATTGATTCTATGAAAGTAGAGCCAACACCGGAGCATATTTTATCTTGAACATCGTCATTTGAAACGACACTTATTTGGTAAGAAAACACAAGTTCTTGATGTTCTGGAAGATATTAAGACGGTCAACAAGCATGAAGGCAATTATCCAATGTGTACAAATGAAAGATGTTCATGCCTAATTAGTATAGCATACCGAAAAGATGAGCATACCACGAAGTACTCCATGTCCCCCGTTCAAGAAATACCTCTGCAAGAGATATAAGCAACGACAACGGGAAACTGCGGTTATCGCTCGGGTTTTGTAAGGTTTATTCAACCGCTCTACAAATAACGTCTGGGGCATCCAAAAATCCGATCCATGAATCCTCACAAGCCGATACACCGCATAGGAACCATAAAAACAAAGCTATCCGTCTCTGTAGAAAGAAGTAGATGATAATCCTCCATGGAAGAACTGCACCTACACTACAGAAAAAGAAGTAGACGATAATCCTCCATGGAAGAACTACACCTGCACTATCAAAATCTGAGAAAACAAAAGGAAAGATGGTGAATGGAAGCATGCTGTAAGTCTCTTGAAAAAAAGATGCAGACAACAATCCGCCATGGAAGAATTCGAACTGCACGTGCAATGTGGAAATCGGAGAAAACAAAAGGGACGATGGTGAGTGGGACCCTCTAGCTTGAACAAAATTGAACCAGACCTCCAACAAGGGATCGAGAACTGCAATTGCAACATGGAATACCAAAAGCAAAGACCACCACACATGGTGTTCCTCCTACCATGGGACAACTACAACTGCAACATGGAATACCAAAAGTAAAGACCACCACACATGGTGTTCCTCCCACCATGGAACAATTGCAACTGCAATATGGAATACGTGAGAAATCCAAAAGCAAAGATCACCACACATGGAGTTCTTCTCGCAATGGAACAACTGCAACTTGCAAATTTTACAATTGCAAATTTTACAAGGAGGCTTGTAAATACCTTCCCTATGAAATGAGCCCAACATTATGCACAAGAAAATGCATCAAGAATCACTGTTCATCAATCTTTATGTAGACTACACAACCTTTCTAGACCACTTGACTTTGTCCTAACTGAAACTGGGAGGTTACATCAATCTCAAAGCAAGTGAACTCATTTATTAAGGACGCCAACTGGGCATGCTCTCTCTTGCGACCCTCATCGCTGGTGACAAAGCAAGCAAATCCAAAATCAATAAATCGGACACCTGCTTGCTGACCTTGTGCAACTAAGATATTGCTAGACCGAATGTCGCCATGAAGAATCCCACACTGGTGCACAGCAGCAAGAGCATCAAATATCTCCTCCACCACTTCTTGGGACAAAGGTCCTGCATACCCATGCTCAATGTATAAGTACCCAACTACATCACATATAATAAATTAATGCCTTCTTGAGCAATGAGCAATAACCAATAACCAATAACCTTTTTGACAATGTATACACTTTTTTAGTAAGCAACACACAATAAGCAATAAGCAAGCTAAACTATTAAGCAATACACAAAAAGCAAGGTTAGTAACATACCCATTCCAATTTCAAGACCGCTGATTTCCTCCGTGGCAATGTACATGATTGTTCCCCTGACAGTAGTCCCGTATGAAACTAGTTGTGGTACATACTTGCCCCAAAACTCCTTCAACATGTGATAGGCCACAACCTCTGTCATGAGAGCCTGAACAAACCACAAAATTTACATGAGTGGAACAAATACATCTAGAGCTTTCATAGACATGGATTTCATCTGAATAGAAATGGTTCACAAAGAATCTCACCTCAGCATGATCTGAACCAATAGGCGCCAACTTAACAACAATGCTTTGGCCCTCATAGGTGCCTCGAACAATTTGGCCACTCCAACCTGTAGCAAAGTGATGCCGTGCCAAATGCAGTAGTTCAGCTGGAGTCTCTGGCAAATCATTCCAGAGTAGCTTAGCTAGAGACTCTGGCACATGTCCCTGGCTCCTGCAAAAGAACATAGTGGACATTGAATTATAAGATAATTATAGTAACTCACTACACTGATTACAAAATTCAAATCTTCAAACATCAAATCATAAATGTACCAACAAAATTTGTACAAACGGTAATACATTGCATTAATGGACTCCCTTGATTTACAAATCTCAAAAAGGCAACAAGAATCTCAAGTGGCAATGGGAATCTCCAGTAGAACAAGTGCTAGCAAGGACAACACATATTGGTGACTTACCGAATCTTCATACCTTCCCTTATTTTCACCTTTAGAACCCTGGCCCTTCAAACTTCCTAGAGTAGTGGTCTGTGAAATGGGCTTGGGAACTACAAAAACAATAACTTGTTAATATTGTCACAAACTTAATACTGTGCAACAAACTCAATAACAAATGGAATCGTGGTAAAAGCCAATACCATAATTCATACCTCTCGTCTTGAAATCACTCGGTTCATCGATTGCTTTCTGCAAGATGTACCCAAGAACACCAAGGAATCTGGGACTCGTGCTAGCAAAGCCTTCAGAAACAAACAAAGTATCGCCATACATCCCTTGACGGTGAACAACATACGTCGAGTCGAACGATGAAAGTATCCCACACGCCAAATTCAGGCAGACCAAGTACTCATACAGTTGTCGAACAGGCTCAAACCTCACAACATCCTCAGTGGGAGGCTCAGGCCTAAGAGGCCCACAAACCCTTCTTCCTAGTGCATCCAAACGTGGTATGGGCGAATCAAAACTCTTCCTGAAGACGGAAGGCCTCTTCATTTCAACGACCAGAACTCGTTTATCATTGACAGACACTACCAAGTCAGCTTTCTAGTCAGGTGCAACTGCCAATGTCGCCGTATGCTCGTCAGCTCCCACATGAGGCCCCGGAGAACTCCTCACTGGCACGTCCAGAGCTATGGACAAGCCGAGTCCAAGAACTTGACCAACAACCTTAAGGGCTATATTCATAGCAAAACTCGCATTGGACTCGCTATAATCAGGAAAGTCTATAAAAAACACGGGAAATGGAGCCAGATGACGAGTAGTGTCATTGCAGCATTCAACGAAGCCATCAACAGCATCACCAACACCTTCCCAATAGGTAAGATATGGGAGTGAAGTAGCAGCTTTATTTCTCCTGTTGGGAGTACCACCAAAATCGGTAACATTATAGGGAAGTTGCTGTTGGAACCACTGTCTCCTGGTCATGTGACTCATGCTTGTGGCTTTCCCGCCAGGCAAAGACACCTTCCATACAACATCCAAAGGCAATTCAAACTACAATTAGAACTGAACTTTGGAAACCATGCGCCGCCCAGAAGACCTTCGTCACAAGGCGATACAGACAATCCCTCTAGCGCGTGACCTATCGAACCCCTCGACAGTCAATTAGCAGATCGCAATAAGACGCAAAAACAAGAATGTAACACAAAGTAGAACAAAAAAAAACTGAAACTGCTCCACTTCCTAAGGCCCGTAACTATCCCTCAATGTCGAGATCAGATCTCTCTTTTTATTGGCAGGCCTATACTTCTTTTTCTCGGGCAACGTGCTGAGTGTCGTATGCGCAATCTAGGCGTAAGTATCCTTAACACAAAAATGTGCCAAGATAACACGAAATATCGTCCTAGGGAATTTCCGGATTCTATGTAGTATGTTCTAGCTATCCGGCTTTTCTATCTTTCTTTTCTTCTCACTTACTTTTTCTCTTTTCCAGCTTCCTTCACAATCCGGATCATAAACTATCCGGAATCCGGTTTACGTCTCTGTTTCCAATCCGGTTTTCTATACCTCTGTTTTACCATCAGAGGGTCCACTATTGGTCTTGTAGAGGGGTAGGGACTCACCACTCGTTGTTCTCCTACAATTCTAACAAACACAAATAAAAACACCCAAATACTCAAAGGGTTGTAGCAAGACGAGAAGATCCGGATCCTCACAACTCCGGATGGTAAATCCGGAAAGCAGGTCACTCAGGAATACTTCACTCTCCCTAACTACAACGACAGATCTCAGAGTTAAGTATAAGGGAGTGTGATCTTTCTAGAGGTTGAATGGATTCTAAGGTTGGCAGATCTTCCGGACAGGTGGGAACTTCCTTGGGCGGGCGTTTACCTCTGCACGGCTTGACAACCAGACTCGCTTCCCCGCTACTCAGATCCGGACTACTCTAATAGTAATTTAAAGACACAGTGCACAGCTCCTAAGTCAACAATCCAACAACATTACAATAGCACCCTCTCGACTTAGACTGTATTCTCCTAAATCCGGATTCCTCCTCACCCGTCCTTTCCTTCCAACACCCAGACCACAAGTCCACGCAATCCGGATACACTGATAAAGCCAAACTGCATACCTGAGGGTTTAGATTTCAAAAAGGGAATGAAATACAACTGAATATCAACTAAGATGGAATGAGAGGCAACTAACTTGCCCGCCCTTAAAAATCCAAATCAAAACCAAAGTCAACACCCTAAAAACAATAAAGGGCAGCCCAAAACCAGGGCAACCTCACACATACACCGAGGAAATCCCGATTTAACCAGAAAGTCCTTATCCCTAAACTTCCGGAACCCGGATCCACACTAGGATTCCGGTTCCGGACCTAACTAACTAAATTCTAATCCACCACCACAAGTAATCCCCTTTGAACTACTTGGTCATCCGAGACTTCTTTGAACTCCCGGCTCCCTACTTGGTTGTCAATTTACCGGAACCCTTGGCTGGCGTCATCTTGGCAGCTCGAGGCGGATTTTGCCGGGTCGCAGGAGAAGTCTCCTCTTCATCCGTATCCTCCTCAGAATCAGTAGCAGATTCAAACTCACCGGATTCAGAGTCCTCGATCTCTTGCTTTGCTGGCTTCTTACCTTCCGGCTTCCGCTTCTCCGACTTCCGGAGTTTGAGTTGCTTCCCAGGTTCTACCATCTCCAGTTCTTCTTCCGGATCCGAGAATTCGACCTCCACTATTTCCGTCTTCATGTTCTTCCGGGTTTCCGACCTAAGTTCCGGTCTCGCCTCGGGAGCCGGATCTCCCAAATCGATCAACTGTGTCCCCCGTGTTGGTGATGGTTCCGCCATGTGGGGGAATTTCTCCAGATGCTCCCTTGCCGGATTTATCGTTCCCATACCTTCTAAGAGGTCCCTCCGGATTGGCGATCTTTGCCCTGTCTTTCCGGATCCCGCCGGAGACTGTGAAGAAGGACTAAAAGTACTCACTGTTCCCCACTTCTGGAATTGACCTGAGGAAGGTACCTAGGGCAGCTTGAAGAGAGACTTCAAACCCGGGTCTTCTTTTGTTCCGGAAGTTCCGGCTCCATACTTGACCGGCGACTCCATGAAGATATCCGGAAGCGGCCCAAACTCGTCCTTGGCCACATCCAGAGGTCTCAGCAGCTGCCTCATCTCATCCAAAATGGTCTTCATCTTGGCCTTGTAATCAACCAAGACCTGCAACACTTGAGATCCGGTGACGATGCCATCGGTATCTAATTTCTTCGTGAAGAGCGCGGACCGGATGATCAAATGTTCCAGTTGTTCTACTAACCCCTTCAAATCTCGGACGAGCTTCAGGGCATCCGTCTCCTTCTTCTGGGCTGAGATCGACTGTCCCTCCGTCCAGTGAAACTTGTTCTTGTAGTTATCCCGTTCCGCCTTCAGTAGTGCGATCTCCTTGTCCTTCTCTTGGAGTAGTGCCGGATCAGGTCTCTTCCGGATTTCATTGAAGATCTGATCCGTCTCAACGTTCAATTCGCTGGCGACTCCCGTGATCACCCCTGCCATCTCGGCGTGCATCTTCCGACACTGTGCCATCCACCGGGCTCCGGCATCATAGAAGTTGGAGACATCGGTATACTCCGGCGACAGTTGGGTCAGGGCCGGATTCAATTCCGGCACGTCCATACTCGCTCTTCGTGAATCCGGATTGGTTAACTTATGCCGTTTCTTCTTCTCCAGCGGCTTTGGTTCCGGATGCTCCTCTTCTTCTTCTTCGGTCGCTTCTCCCATTGGCTTCAACTCCTTTGTGAATCCGTATTTCAGGATCTGCATTCCGGTCTCATACGCAACTTGTTCCGGCGGGGTCATATAATCATAATAATGATACAAATGGAACAAGTACGTACTGACGGGACTTTGCTTGGCCTTCTCGACCGCCATCGCCATCTTCTTGACCTTCTGGTGAATTAGGCCTGCCCAATTCACGACCCGGCCTTCCAGCGCTCCGAAAATCGTATTTGTGACTGTGACCGTAACTCTCGTGGGCTTTTCCGGATATACTATGGGAATCAGGAAATTCAGTAACCTTCTATGACGCTCATTGCTACAGTCACTCACGGAGAAACCCTCCTTGTGGTGTGGTGGCTTCTTGAACTTCCCCTCATGAAACTTATCCGTTTGGGTTGCGCTTCCGGATCCGGACTGCGTTAACCCGTAAGTTTCCGCCCACATCCCTTCCGTCCAGGACAATAACCGCCCTCTTGGCGTCGGCTCGAACTGGTTCGGCGCCCCAAAAACTAACTCCTGAAGAAAGTCCTCACTCCTCACTGTCCAGGGTTTTCGGATGAACCCTATACACCCTAGTGTGGACAGATCTTCCTCTAACTCTAAACGTTCACCGGGATCAGATGGAATGATCGGATATAAGAGTTTGACAGACGGAACTGTCTTCTGTCCTTGCGCTGACGTTTCCGCCATTGAACTCTAATTCGATGCAATCAGCACCCTCCTTTCCTTCTCTCCCTATCCGGCCTAATTCACCACTCTTTCACTCTTCTACAAGAAAATGCGCTCCAAACCTGCAAACACACACTTCCTCGAGCGGAAGAAAGACGGAGAAGAATGAGAAGATGATCCGTTTAAGTACCCGGCCAGTGACCGACACCCGTTGGTTCGGTCATTTAATGCGCCGCCTTTTTCAAACGGATCCCTACTTTCCGTAGGCCGGACCCCTAGTTCGTAGGTTTACCGAAATCCGGATCTCCTTCCGGTTTCCGGATCCGGTAAAAGTCCGTCCTTTACTCCTTCTACAAGTTTTTGTGAGCCGGAACTTTCCGGCTACCTAGTTTCTACTAAAAGTTTCGGTTCAAGGTTCCACTACTCCAAAATTTCGAAAATATATACGGAATTGATCCTAAGCTAATCCAGATTTCTAAATAATGACATTGCGTGCTCCCACACCGAGTTTGTCTAAAACTGTTACGTGAATGTAAGCCATCAATGAAGTGAAGTCCAGGAAAGAACTTCTCAACAACGTGCAAAGAAACACTTGCGAGTGGCAAAAAACTGTTCCCAAGCAATTGCACTTGCAAGGTTTTGATGTACGAACTGGATCATGAACAAATTAAAAAAAGAACCTACAAGATCAAACGCTATCAACGCATCCAGATCAATAATGAATCCAAAGTAGGGACAGAGTGGTGGACTCATCAATCTAGCTTCAAAAGAACGCATCCAAATGAACAAATTCAGATCGAATCACAACAAGACAAGAGAGATGCAGTATGTTTAATGACGATGGCTACGAAACAGGAACTACAACTCTCAAAGAGCAATTACCTGGAATTTCAAAACCTGTCGAGACCTGTTAGAACAGGTCTGAGTGACATCTCCTTCCTTGCAGACTCTTACCAACTCCTGCAAACCCTAGCAACGAAAACAAGATCATGAACAGCAGAAACATGCAGGACGAACAAGGTATTACATGAGAGTAGGATTGCCGCAAACGTAAACCGCAAGCCAACAAGCCGATTGAACCAACAAAACACAACCATGAAACTTAGACTCCAGAACTAACACACATAAAACGCAAACTTTAGGTCACGATGTCTTGAGTTCTCAATGTCTTTAGAACTCCAGGTCATGATGTCTCGCATGCAACTGCTACTTCCTATTGAAGTGATATCTAACTTTTATCTGATCTTCATCCGATCTTCTCAGAAGCGTCCACCACGTTCATCTTCTCCGGGATTGCATCTGTCAAGGACTGTTTTACATTCTGAATAATATTGAACAAGGAACCGGTTGGTGAGTTGTCAATTGCCAGCGTACACGATGTTTGTGCCGCATGTGGAGTGATTTTACGTGGCGGGTTTTGGTTTGCTAGGAGACCAAGCCTTCTCATGCAAGATATATTTTCACCCCAAGATTTTTCTAGCAACCACTAACAAGAAATTTGCAAATTCTTTGGACAGTTTTGTTCAGTAGAAAGGATTGTAATATGGTGCTCAGCCCTATGTCTATGGCACCGACACTCAACAGCGTAAGGATTGTGCTAAATGTCACCAAGGCATGTATAGTCTGCCATTTACATAATGACCATAGGCGTCCACAAGCATGGTCCTGGGATTGAGTGGGCTATAATAGCAAATGTGTTCCAATATGACAATAACATGCTAAATTACTTACATCATGAAAGCAATCCAACAACAATTGTTTGTTGGAATCCAACTCCCATATATACACGGGAACGACTCTAATATTATTCGACCCAAGTGGATTTAAACCATCATCCCTGGCCAGTTCTTGTCCAAATTTCAATAGAAACTGGTGGAGTTCTTTCAAATCAAGGTACTCATCTACGAAAAGACTGTATCTTCAAGGTGGATACGTAAGTTCAAATAGCACACGAGAGAAGAGAGCTAAACAGTTAGAATACTCAGAAAGCTTGAACTTTACATGTATTGCAGCATAGGACAAGCAAATTCCCAATTATACTACCAAAAATCACTTTAAAGTATAAGAAAGTGACTCTAAAGATCGAACCCACGAGATTTCATGAAGTATTTAGCCTTATTTGGTCTCTAAGCTAAGTCAGTATCCATATTTTCTCTTCCGGTCTTAACACCACAACCGGAAGCACCACAACACCGAAAACTACAATCAGACCCTTTTCTCCTTTCCCGATCCGGTCAACTTTTCGATCCTGTCTGATCAACTCACATCCGCTCTTACTCCCATCTGGTTTAGTTTTAACTCTGTTTCACCATCAGAGGTTTTGCCCCTTAATTTGAGAGGGGCAGGCCCGCCGCTCCTTCCGTGACTTATAGTGGCTGAAGACCCACTTCTCTATTCTTCCATTTCCTACACTAATCCGGATCCGGTTTGATCCTTCATAGCAATCTAGAGAACCCTCCGGATCACTGGTCACACAAAGACCCCCCGTACGATCTTCTCATATTACAACGACCTTAGCACCACGTTCCGTCTATACGAAGCCAAGCGGTTACAAGTGTACCTATTCGTTCCAACATCAACTAAAGCTCTTCTCTTTACCCACTAGGGCAACAAGATCTCTCAAGAAATCGGACATTCAACCGGATTTTCCACCCAAGAGTTCTAGCGCGACTAAAGAATCCCTCGCTATCCGCCTAGCCTAACAACGGCTGTCTCGCTCGGAAACCTAAACCTTAGAACTGTTGAGGAACTGAAATTCACTCCCAACTCTTTCACAACCTGCTCACTTGCACATGAGATCAAGACAAGAACACCAAAGGGAGAAATCACATCCAAACCAACGTGCACCTTCTTAATTCCTCACCACACAACCCTGCCACACACGGAAGAGACATGCAACAAGAAGCCAATAGAAGACACAAACAAAATTTGGGAGAAAAGACTCGCAGCTCTTAAGCAAGGGCTGACTTATATACAACTTGATTTTACAAAGGCAAAAAGGCCCTCGGAAATCCGCGCAAAATTTTCGGGTCCAATCCTAACTAACCAGACCGGATCAACATCCAATCCGGTCCTAATTATCTTACGAAAATTACATTCGTGCCTACTCTGCAACTCCTCCACTCAGTGTAGGACTCTTGGGTTCCGCAGGCAGTTGGTTGAAAACCTCGGTCAAGTTCCTGCTCCGCTTCCCGGCAGTAGGATCCGGAAGATCTGATTCTGGCAATGAGTACAAATGAATTGGTTGTCCAGGCCCAGGCTTTTGTTGGCTCTTCTTAGACTTGGAAGTCCAATCCTTGGGCTCCATTGGATTTGATCCTCCTGCCGCGAACGAATTCAGCAGCGAGAGGTCCAAAAGTTGGATCTCCCGGGAGTACATGGACCCATTCAGCTTCTGGCTGCTGACGTCCATCCGGTTGGTTGCCTCCCTAGCCGCCACCATTGTCGCTTCCACCCGATTGGTAAAGTTGGTCAAGATCCAAACTATCCGGGAACCGGATACTTTCTTCTCTTCATGTACCCCTTTGTCGAATAACTCCGCTTTGACAGCGGCAGATCCGGACTCTTCAAAGGTGGCCTTCACCATCTCGGCCACCTTCCGGGTTGCATCCGTCATTTCCCGGACTTTGGTCTTGTCCTCTTTGAAGGCAACTATCTCTGCCTTCAAAGTGTTGACTTCCTCCTAAAGCCAACAAATCTCCGCCTCCTGCTTCCGGTGCTCATCCGGATTGAAGATGTGCTATGCCATCCTACCCAATAGCCTGCTGTCTCCCGGTGCATCTACCAGCTCTCCGATACTAGCAAGGGTTCTCCTTTTGATCTTCCAATCCGCTCGTATTTCGCAAAGAATAATGGTCAGCAGACTGAATGGATCATTCGGGTCTTTGGCCTCCAACATCCCCATTTTCGGTTGTCGCAACCAGAATTTTTGGTTTTCCTTTGCTTATCTAATTATCATAATGGAAACGGGTAATTAGGATCCGTATTCAGTTAGAGGGGCAGAAGGAAAATGGAGATAGACAACGCTATTCTAGTAAGGCAAAAACTGGGTCTGATCCGGTTAGAATGTTAGTATTCTGGAATGGAAGCACATCCGGATCTCTCCTCGGACCGGATTAGGATTAAACCAGATTGATATGGACCAGACCGGAAAAGGTCATGATGACCTGCTAGGGGTCCTGGGACTATATAAGGGTTGGTTGTCCTCATTTTCACTCCTGTACTTCCCTCGAATTCTGGAGCTGACCTTGAGCACTTTTACGCCTCTGTCTGCGCTAGAGCCGTTGTATGTGTATGCGCTTCCGGCCGGGTATGTCAGAGTGTGTAGGAAAAGTAGAAAGCATGTGGGTTGCAAGTTTTGTGTTGCTTTCCGGTTGAGATCGGAAGAAAAGAAGTGAGGAACGGGACGTGCGGCTAGGAGAGAGTGAGGTAGCAATTGGTAAGGGTCCAGTGTCCGTTCATGTCCATGCCTCAGTTGCGCAAGAATAGACCGGGCGCGCCTAGTTCCTCCTTTGACATCAAGCTCCGGAAGGTAGTTCCGATCATCCTTCCGAGGAACCAGCCAGGTCCGAGCTCATGGAGGATCTCAACGCGATGGGGTGTCTCATTTTAATGGATAAACCCTGGGGGTTTAGCGAAGAGCGGATGGTGAGGGAGCTTAAGTATAAGGTATCGAACAAGTTCAACAACACGCTCCGGGGCCGCCCGACCAAATGAAAAGAAGAAAGGTGGAGGGAAGTTTACAACTTCCAGATGGGAGGTTCCGGCATAGCTGGACGGAAAGACAAATTCATCCATGATAAGTTTCATGGAAAGCCAAGCAGCAAGGATGGGTACAGGGTCGCTCACTGCAAGACCGACCGGCACCGCAATCTCCTCCAGTTCCTGGTTCCAATTGTCCACTTGGAGAAGCTGACGAGGGTGACAATGACCATCGGCAATACAATTTTTGGTTCCCTGAGCAGGGGACGGAAGGTGAACTGGGCCTAGATCTTTTTCGATTTGGTGTCCCAGTTGGTGACGAGGATCGGAAAGAATAGGCCCACTTCTTTGAGTCCCTACCTCTTCCACCTCTATCACCGGAACCAACTCCTCACAGAGATGGAGAAGAAGACGTGGAGCCTTCAGGGGTCTATCCTGAAGTACGGGAAGCGGAGCCGGAACCTTGCGGATGTCTTCAACCAATTGCCCAAGGAACCCAAGAGCCTTACGCTGGGTGGAGGAGTTGGAGTGTAGGTAGGTAGGTAGGTAGTTAGGAATGTGAAGTTTTGTAAGATAGTTAGGACCGGATCAGATGTTGATCCAGTCTAGCCGGTTAGGATTGGATTTGGATGTCCGGCGTGGATTTCCAGGGTCCCTTTTTGCCTTGTAATCAAGTTGTATATAAGTCAGCCCCTGCTTGGGAGCTGCGGGTCTTTTTGCCTAACTTTTGTGTACGTCTTCTTTTGGCCCTCTTGTTGCGTGTCTCTCCCGTGTGTGGCAGGGTTGTGTGCTGAGGAGTTAGGAAGGCGCATGCTTGTGCGGGTGTGATTTCTCCCTTTGGCATTCTTGTTTTGATCTTATGTGCAAGTGAGCGGGTTATACAAGCGTTGGGAATAAGTTTCAGTTCCTCAGCATCTCTAAAGTTTAGGATTTCGGGCGAGACAGCCGTTGTTAGGCTAGGCGGATAGAAAGAGATTCTTTAGTTGCGCTAGAACTCCTGGGTGCAAAATCCGGTTGAATGTCCGATTTCCTGAGAGATCTCGCTGCCCTAGTGGATAAAGGGAAGAGCTTTAATCGGTGTTGGAACGGATGGGTACACTTGTAACCACGTGGCTTTGTACAGACAGAACGTGGCGCTAAGGTTGTTGTAGTATGAGAGGATCGTACGGGGGGTCTTTGTGTGACCGGCGATCCGGAGAGTTCTCCGGGTTGTTGTGAAGGATTAAACCGGATCCGGATTAGTGTAGGGAATGGGAGAATAGAGAAGTGGGTCTTCAGCCACTATAAGTCACAGAAGGAGCAGCGGGCCTGCCACTCT
Source organism: Neckera pumila (assembly GCA_963969595.1). Lineage (NCBI taxonomy): Eukaryota > Viridiplantae > Streptophyta > Bryopsida > Hypnales > Neckeraceae > Neckera > Neckera pumila. The sequence goes on along the minus strand of OZ018408.1, from coordinate 47,094,014 downwards.
CAAATTCAAGGGGCGATCCCTCTGATGGTGAAACAGAGGCAAAACTAAACCGGATGGTAGTAAGAGTGGATGTGAGCGGATCAGATTGGATCAGAAAATTGATTGGAGTGGAGAAGGAAAAGAAGATCTAATGGTAGTTCTTGGTGTGGTGGTGGTTCTGATTGTGGTGTTAGGACCGGAAGAGGAAATATTGGTATTGACTTAGCTTAGAGACCAAATAAGGCTAGATACTTCACAGAATCTCGCGGGTTCAATCTTTAGAGTCACTTTGTTATAATTTAAAGTGTTTTTTGGTAGTATAAATGGGAATTTACTTGCCCTCTACTGCGACATTGGTCCATGTTCAGGAGTAGACCGGTTGGTAGGAGGAGTTCTTCTCTTATGTGGAGGCGTTGTCTTCATCTGCTTCCTCGTCCTGAAATGCTCCTCCTCATCTTCTTCTTCCATCTTGGATTTTTTTTTAATACATTCTCCAGTTCATCATCCGAATCCAACTCCCCATACTTCAGGATAGATTCCTGAACATTCCACGTCTTCTCCTCCGCGTCCATGAGGTGTTGGTTACGTTGGTAGAAGTGAAAGAAATAGGGACTCAAAGGAGTGGCCCTAATCTTTCTAATCCTTGTCACAAGCTAGGACACCAAATTGCAAAAGATCCAGGCCCAGTTCACCTTCTGTTCCCCAAAAATGGTGTTGCCAATGGTCATCGTCACCCTCGTTGGCTTCTCCGGGTGGATGATCGAAACCAGGAATTGGAGAAGGCGGAGGTGCCGGTCATTTATGCAATTTGCCACTACATACCCGTCCTTGCTGCTTGGCTTTCCATAAAACTTATCATGGATATACTCAGGCCTCCATCCCGCCATGCCGGAACCCCCTAATCGGAAGTTGTAGACTTCTCTCCACCTCTCTTCTTCCCACTCGGTTGGGCGCCTCTGGATAATGTTGTCGAACTGATTTGACAATTTCTCCTTGAGTTCTCTCACCATCCGCTCCTCTTTAAACCGCCAAGGTTTATCCATCAATACCAGACAGCCCATTGTATTGAGATCCTTCATGAGCTTGATCCTTGCTGATTCCTCAGGTGGGATGACCGGAACTACTTTTTGGAGCTTGATATCGGAGGAGGAACTAAGCGCTCCTGGTCTGTTCTTACAAAGTTGAGGCATGGATACGGATTGCTAACTAGACCTTTTTCGGTCGCTACCTCATTCTCTCCTAGCCGCACGTCCCATTCCTCACTTCTTCTCGTACGATCTCAATCGAAAGACAACACAAATCTGCAGCCCACACAAGTTTGACCTCTCTTGCACTTTGACGCATCCGTCCTGAAGTTTCTACTCACACAATGGCTCTGGCGTAGACGAAGGCGTTAAAGCGCTCAAGGTCAGCTCCAAAACTCGAGGGAAGTAAAGGAGTGAGAATGGGGACGATCAGCCTTTATATAGTCCCAGGACCCCTGACTGGTCATCATGACCTTTTTTGATCCGGTCCATAGCAATTTGGTTCAACCCTAATCCAATCCGAGATAAATTCCGGATGCAATTCCGCTTTTGAGTACTAATAATCTGACCTCATTAGATCCAGTTTACCCCTTACTGCATTAGCTTTGTCTATCTTCAGCCTTCTTTTGCCTCCTAGCAGGATCCGATTCCTAATTACTCGTTTCCGTTCCATCTTTTAGGTAAGCAAAGAAAAACCAAAAAATTTGGTTGCGACAACATGCTAAAACTTCAAACTTTGCCGCCAAAGCCTAATTTTTTTCAAATTTGAGCTTCAATCGCTTTGAAGTCCAGACCATATGGATCATTATGAGTTTCATTGACCCCAATGATGTGCACAATATGCACCTGGTCATGATAACAGCTACTTGGGTTAGTCACAATTATTGCACACAGTGAGGTAGCACTCACAGACAACCCATCATGTAGAGAAGAACATAACAAGATCGTGAGGGGAATTGCTTTCCATCTCCTATGCAAACCCTTATTCCAACCTATTCATACCTGATTGTACTTATTAGCAAGTGGTACAAGCACTAACTTTAACTAAATGTCTATTTTCATCTAACATTCAATGGAAATGGGACTCTCTATTGTTTCTTAGACTAGTCTACAACCTCCCTCCATTTTAAACAATTGCAAAAACAAAGTCATACATAGAGATAAAACAATTTCATCTCAGATAAGTTTCGCTCTAGTGCCCAAAGTAATCTCCATAAAATCACTCCCTACATATGTTAAATATTTGAAGTGACACTTTTAGAATCCTAAACCCTGAATTGAACCCTTTGGATGCTGCAAGATTGACCTAATGCGTGCCCCATCACTTTGCATTTTGAGAACTTCTCTCAAAACCCAATGTACCTTCCAATAGATGCTAATTTAGCCTCATGGTTTCCTAATGAGATTGCTCATATAGTGAAAAGTCAATCACTCGGATACAATCAAATTTTATATCACTTGAATTTAGAAAACAGCATTGCATCTTATGGTCAGAAGAAAAAAAAACCTCCACATAACCTATTCAAAACCTCACCACTCCCAATGTAAGCCTAAAACCAGAGGAGAACAATAGTTGTCAATTTAAACTCATAGATGCCTAATGACTCATTTCATTGATTGTACATTGGAAATTCCATAATTCAAATACAACCAAATTTCATATCATTAGAATCAACAAAAAATGTATTCGTCAACAAAATACAAAACCACATAACCTACTCAACAAAACCTCATCACGCCCAATTTAGCTCCAAAGTCGAAGGAAAACGAAAAACATCAAAGGCTATGCGCCAATTCAAACCTTGCTGATAGACTCCCCAATGGCGCCGTGAATCGTCTCCCCCAGATCCCTTGAACCTTCTCCATCTCCATCAACATTTTTGTCTTGGCCTTTGTCTGATGCGAATCATGCCCAATTACGTTTGCATACAATTCTGGGTTCATTGCCTCCACATACTTTGATAGCTACAACTGCAAATGCACCAACCTTCAACGAACCTCACTAAACCCTACCAACCTCACTCTCAACAGTGTAGTTGATTCAAGCGCCAGCAGCTCCTTTTTCTTGTCGACGTCAAAGCCATGGAATATGAAAGCAGGCACAGCAGGGAGGGAAGGAGGCGGATACCCGCATAATCGATTTCTATTACATTTTGAATTGAAAAAAGTTTTGAAATCTTACCTCTAGTTGCCGATTCCTATGCACGCATAGCTTGTCTTGTGGCCTAGACTAGCACGTGGCGTGTCTCATCTCTCCAGCAAAAACTACTCGCAAACACTTTGGAAATACCTGTTTGTTGCTTGCGTCTCGCTAGGAGACCAATTATAGAGGTAGTGCAAGGTATCCTCCAAACCACCGTTGGGTCCGACGTTGGTTTGGAGGGTACCTCGCACTACCCCCATAACTGTTTTCAATATTGTTAAAAAACAAAATAAAATGAAAAACAAAGGCTTGAAATCAAACCTTTAGCTACACGCATCCCACATGCCCATTGCGCATGTCCTGGCCTCGTTATTTAAGTTGCTCATTTGCATAGCTACTACAAATTCAATAGTAATAGTAATTATTTTTTTATTAGAATTTGTATAGCGTGATAGGATTATTGTTGTAACCAAAGATATTTTAGCATAGGTTGTCATTTGAAAATAAATTAAAAGGTAAGAAGATATATTTGAGACTTGGCGCTTCTATAGCATGCATGCGCGCCGCAGCCTTCAATCACCTATTTTACGTTTGCAACAATTGGACAACAAAATATATTATTAGAATTAGCCGCTTTGAAGTGTTGATTTAGGGGGCAGTGTGAGCTATCCACTAAATTAGAATTTTCCAAGATAAAAAAATATCTTTTGTAAAGAATTGTAAAGTACGAATTTAGAGGGTAGTGTGAGCTACCCTCTAAACCACCATTGGGTTCAATGGTGGTTTAGAAGGCAGCTCACACTACCCCTAATTTGGAATTTTCCAAGATAAAAAAAATATCTTCTGTAAAGAATTATAAAGTACCAATTTAGAGGGTACTGTGAGCTACCCTCCAAACCACTGTTGGATCTGACAATAGTTTAGAAGGTAGCTTGCACTACCCTTAAAATTGGTACTTTCCAAGATAAAAAAAATATCTTTTGTAAAGAATTTATAAAGTATCGATTTAGGGGGATATTGCAAGCTGCCTCCCAAACCACCGTTGAGTCTAACGGTGGTTCAAAGGATAGCTTGCACTTCCCCCTAAATTGGAATTTTCCAAGATAAAAAAAATATCTTTTGTAAGAATAATAATGTATCAATTTAGAAGATAATATGAACTACCCTCCAAACCACCGCCGAGTTCGACGGTGGTTTAGAAGGTAGCTTGCACTACCCTTAAAATTGGTACTTTCCAAGATAAAAAAAATATCTTCTGTAAAGAATTATAAAGTACCAATTCAGAGGGTAGCGCAAGCTATCCCCCAAACCAGCGTTGGGTTTGGTGGTGGTTTGGACAGTAGGTTACACTATTTCTTAAATTGGTATTTTCCAAGACAAAATAGTATCACTTGAAAATAATTTATAAAATATTGATTTGTAGGATAGCACAAGCTATCCTTAAATTAGTACTTTCCAAGATAATAAATATATTTTCTGCAAAGAATCTACAAAGTAGCAATTTAGAAGGTAGCTTGCACTATTTTCCAAACCACCGTCGGGTCCGACTGTAGTTTAAAGGATAGTTTGTGCAATTCCTTAAATTGGTACTTTCCAAGATAATAAACATATTTTTTGCAAAGAATTTTTAAAGTACCAATTTAGAGAAAATTATAACCTGTCCCTTAAATCGGTACTTTCCAAGATAAAAAATAAATCTTTTGTCAAAAAATACTAAATACCGATTAGGGGGGGTAGCGTAAGCTATTCTGCAAATCAGTACTTTTCAAGACTCTAAACGCAAAGACTACTGAAGGTGTTATCTAAAAACCTCCAAATTGCTAATAAAGACTTTCATAGTTTATATTTCCAAGCTTGTGTGCCACTACCATAGTCAGTATTTTGAAAGGAAAAGGCACTGCTCGGCTACTACAGACCCGCGAAGGACAATTTAAGGGAGTAGCGTGTTGGACGCACCACTATAAGATTTTCGGCCTATTATTTTATTTTACTTTATTTTTAAACTTGAAACTAATTATGGAATGCCACAAGATACCCCATAATAAAGTTGATACTTTTGTTTTTTGCCATTTTTATTGCCGAGGCAAACCTTGCTTGTGGGTCAATATGGCGCTGTAGAGAGCTGACAAAAAGCCCTAATGTCAATGGAATTCTTTCCAATACATTGGAATCTTTGTTTAACTTGTGTAACTTTTAAGCTTTTGATTATTGATAGATTCTTGCTATCGAGATTATGAGTGAGATTGTAGTGGATGCATCACACCTCTATTGATTGAAACATTATTATATCTAGTTCTGAAATCATCTCTATTGTTGTGTTTGCTGGCGCGTAGAATCTTCAAGCTAAACATTTAAGTTGTTTTGGAATATCACTTATAGTCTCAAATATTTTGTTGATGTAAACTTCATATACTCAAAAACCTTGCTCTTGATCAATCTTTTTGCAAGGATCTTTACGACAATGGTTTCTTTGGCAAAATTCCAAACTCTTCAAGGCTCTAGAATATGAATCTAAGTGGCAATTGATTTAGTAGCAATGATACCTTTCCACTTCCTTCAATGCGCAGGAAAGGCCTTGCCTAGACAGTCAGCCTTGGCAGCAACAACCATGACAAACTAGTATGTGAAGATTCTTTTCAAATTTTGACCCAGCTCATCTAATTGTAAGATTCAGATTTAGGATTTAGAGTTTGGAATGCTCAACATCAATGTATTTAGCTACTGACAATGTTGATTTGCCTTGTGTTTAAGGTAATTGGAAGCCAAAGTCTATGCCTTGATTTTGATTGCCTATAGGGATCTTTCATTGAATAAATTCAATAGATCTTTGCCAAATCTTGCAAATGTCACCAACCTTGAAGTTTTTGAATTACCATATTCTTACCTTGAGTTTGCTTTTTCTTAAACATCCTAAGTGGAAGCTTAGATTTACATCTTTGTATTAGGTTTTGCTTTGTATTGGAGTTAAGCCAACCATTGCGTGCTACACTGTGAAATTTCTTTAGACTAGTGTACCTTTGCATCATAGTCATAAAAACTTTCTACTTCTAATTTTTATTGTGATTCTAGTGTTGACAAAGATTTGTTATACAACAATTTTTTTGAAGCATTGCCCAATTTAACAACCATTGCGTAAGGTGGTACGATTGGCTGCCTTACGCTCTTTGTAAGTTTTATATGCTGATGGGCTCCAAGTGCATGTAGTGATTCAAAAGACTATACATGCAGTTAATGATGTATTGCAGCTCAAATTTTGGAGCAATAGCATCCAAGTACCAACAATCCTTGTACACTCGTGAAACCAGACCCTAATTAACCAATGGCTCACTAAACATCAATGACCTTGCTTCCAAAGACCTGCTGAGCATGAATAGTTGCAAGAAATACTTAACAATTTTGGCTCAAAACGGCCTTAGTACTAGAGTATTGTGACTTCTAGATTAATTTTTTAAAGAATTTAAAATACGGATAATTTATAAACATTCAAAAAAATATGTGTGTAAAAATTTTAGACCTAAAAAATTTTATCTCTAAAAATTATGCACAGTCAAAGAGTGTTGAAAAAAAAAAATATAGACACTTTGGGATTTTGTTTTAAGAAAATAGTAAAAAAAATCCAAAAGTTCCCCCCCAAAAGCTTTTTTTTTTGACTTAGAGATGCTTTGGGGAAAAAAATTTATATTCTCTGCACGTGCGCAAAGGTAGTGCACTTTGAGCACATGTCACTTTGAGCACTAATGTCATAATTTCTACCATAATCGGCTCAATACTTCAAATAATCTTTATTGCCTAATTTCTAAATACTAGGAAGTACTTGTTTATGATCGGCACATTTGTGTGTTTCTTGGTTTTAGATTAAATTCCAATTTGAATCTTAAATTTCAAGGTAATGACATCTCCTTTATCTTTGTTTTGGATATTCTAACTAACGGATATAAAGTAGCAATGAAATAATTGTTTGCAAAGAAAATGCAAAGTATAGATGAAATCCTAAATGAGGTTGTCATGTTGGCTAGAATGAAACACCAAAATTTGGTTAACCTAAAATGATTTTGCATCCGTGAAGAACAAAGGTTGTTGGTCTACAAGCATGTCAACAACTATGACATTGATAAGATACTTTTATGTAAGCTTATGCATACTCACAAATTAGATTTCTATTTTTCATAGTGCTCATTTGCTTTTTCTTAAAAATTATTGTTTTGTTACAAAAAGTAGGTTTTTTAAATCTCAAGAACTTCTACACCTCAAGATTGAAGATTGAAGATTCAAAGATGTACAATTTGTACTTTTGATTTGGTTCACAGACCAAAGTAGGATTAACAGGGATAATGTTGAATCTTGTATAACTCTCAATTGGTTTTGCTATGCCTAATAAGCTCCAATTAATCCCTGAGTGCCTAAGCCTTTCTAAGTGTGATTTTCCTTTGAAAAAAGAGCATGAGCTTATAGTTATTTCCAATGAAGCAAATTGTATGTTTTTCAAAATCTAACCATATAGATGTTTAGAGAGCTTGCTTATTACTATGCTTACCAATTTTGAGTGTAAAATTGCATAGGAGTTGTGAGATTATAACAAGAGAAATGTAAGTATCCTATTTTTAGTATACTGCCCCTCCCCACAATGTTTGAGAAATTTGCATATAAGAGTTTTTTGGAGATGTGCCACGAACAATGTGAAATTGCGTTAGCACACTAAAATGCACTTTTAAAAAACTTAAGTTCAAATGAAGAGCTATCAAACTCATTACACCATCTACCTTGTAGTTGTTGAAACGCAATTTTATTTGATAAGTAGAAATTGTAAATAATTCCAAGTCAACATTTTCATGTTTAAATTTTCAACGGCGAAAATCATGAAAACACTTTCTTCTTTCCATTGGGACCAATTTGAAAGCAAATGGATAAGTACAACTGTTTAGATCTCAAATCAAGTGAAATTGGCAAGCTTTGTTTAAAGCCAAGAAATTCAATAAAATTTACAAGCTTTACTCTTCCACTACTGATACATATATGCCTTTGAGGACCTCTCAAAAATCAAATATTTACCTTTTTTAGTGAAAAATAAAAGTTTCCAATAATTAATATGTCATACGCACAGTCTAGGCATAAGTATCCTTAATACAAAAATGTGTTTAAGATAACACGAAATATTGTCCCAAGGAATTCCAAGATGAAGCTGCACATTTCAAGTTTTCCGGATTCTCTTTTCTCCTCAATCCAATCACCTATTCACTCGTTTCCAAAACTTTTAACTATCCGGAATTCAATCCGAATTTGGTTCTACCCGGATTAAGATGGTTTCTTTCACCTCTGTTTTACCCTCAAAGGGTCCGCTTTGATCTTTCAAGGGGGTAGGGACTTCACCACTTTGGTTCTCACACTCACTAAATTTGACAAACACAAACAAACATCCAAATATTTCAAGGAGTTGTAACAAGAAAAGAAGATCCGGATCCTCACAACTTCCGAGATACCCAATCCGGAAAGCAGGTCACTCAGGACTCGATCCACTCCTTGCTACAACGATAGATCATAGGGTTCCGGAACCTACCAAGGGTTGTTTGTTAGGTGCTAGACCGTTCCAAGGTTGGCAGACCTTCCGAGAGAGTGGCGACTTCCTCTGGGCGGGTACTTACCACCGTACGGGTTGACAACCGGATTCGCTTTCGCTACTCAACCAACCGGATCACTGTTACGGTAGTTTAAAGGCACTATGCACTTCCACTCAGTCAAGAATCTAACACTGTCTCAAATGTACCTTTCAAATGGAACCAACTACCCAAGATCTGGATTCCTCCTCACCGGTCTTCCCTCACACTCTAGTACAGTCACAAGCATTCAGACCAACACTTGAACACGAAGATGAAAATCCGAAAGCTCATTCAGCACTTAGATTAAAAGAAAGGAATGGAATACAAATGAAAATCTGCTAGGAAGGAATCACCGCACAACAAGCTTGCCAGCCCTTAAAAACCCACAAAAAGTCAACACCTAAAAGCCAAAAAGCACCCCGAAAATCCAGACAGCCAATTAGAGAACCATCCGAGACACCCAAAAAATCCACTGCCGGCTCATTCTAAAAATAAATCCGGAACTAGGGTCCCAAGCACAGAAAACCCGTTTTGAAACTAGAGTTCAAAACTTAATCAAAAATGAAAACATCCTAACTAACTACTTCTTCCGCAATTTCTTTGTACTGCTGTCGCCTTGCGTCACTCCTGTCGTCTTTGTGGGGGTGTTCCAAACACTTTCCCGGGTCTGGATTGGGCGTCGGATGAGCGGAGTTGCTGTGACTTTAGTTTCTTCGTCATTGGACTGGAAGAACTCCCTACCCGACTCCATCTTAATGGGTTGCCCCAATAAAGCTCCAATTGGATCCTTGTCATTGCCTTCTTTATCTTCTTTGGATGCTCCCTCCATGTGGGTGAAACCTCCCGGATGTGTCCGGGCCGGATTCTCAATTATAGGCATTCGGTCCGTCAAATCTGTCCAAACTGGAGGAGCTATGACTTTGGGTAATACGGTCCCCTCTGGTGCCCTTGCCGTGCGCGTGGGGAACGTGATAAGGACCGTCTGCACCGGAGCAGTCGAAACAACCGGAACATCTGGATCCTTCTTAGCAACCTCCGCGTTTAACCTCTCCCTTCTTCGTGACGGCCCTGCCTGACTTGCAACTTGAGCCGTGACGTCCTTCAGCAAGGTTTGAAGACCTTGCTCCGATATGGAAGTCCTTCCGGCAGGGATCTGTTTGACCGGAGTCCTCTACAACTGCGCACTCAAAACTTCCGGGAATCAAGTGAAGTCCATGGCTGCCGGATCAAGAAACCCCAACAGCTTCTTCATCTCTGCCAACACATTCTCCATCTTGATCTCATAATCCACTAGGATCTTGAGGATCATGCTTCCGGTCACTACGCCCTCTCGAATTAACTTATCATTGAAGAGCCGGGCGCGTGTGATTTGATTTGCGGGCTGTCCCACCAACTCCGTTAGTGCCCTCATTACATTCATCGCATCCGACTCCCTCTTGGATGCAAACTTTAGGGCTTCCTCCGCAACACCCAAATTGGTTTTGAGTTGGATCTTCTCCTCCTCCAGTTTCCGAAGCTGCTCCTCCTTCCTACTAAGCAGGGTCAGACCCGGACGCTTTCTAATCTCGCCCATAATCTTGTCCAGCTCCACCTTCAATTCGTCCGATACCGAGCATACGAAGTCAACCAAGCCCTTGTACCATTTCCGGGCCTCCTGGAACCATTCTACTTCAGAATCGAACAACTCGTTCCCCCCTAGATCTATGAAGGTCCGGCTCGGTTCCTCCGTTTCCGGAACTTGCCGCTTCCCTCTTGAGTTCGGATCGGTCGTCTTCCACCGCAAACTTTCCGGACTCTCTGTCCTTTGCGGCATCACTTTTGGAACTGCTTCCTCGGCTTGTTTCTCCGGATCCGGAGACAGGCCGTACTTCAGCATCTCCTCGGCAACCTTGTAGTCCTTGGTTTCTTGCTCACTCACGATCTCGTTGTGGTAGTAAAGGTGGAAGAGGTAGATGCTGATCGGACTGGACTTGGCTTTCTGTACGCCGTCCGCCAATTTCTGCACCACGGCCTTCAATATTCTCCCCCAGTGTATTGGCCTGTCCTCCATCACTCCGAAAATTGTATTGCCCAACGTGCTGGTGAGCCGGGTTGGCTTCTCCGGATATAGAATCGAAACCAGGAACTCTAGCACCTGCCTCTGCCTCAGGTCAATGCAATCATGGATCGCAAAACCCTCCTTCAGATTGGGTAGATTACGGAACTTCCCTTGAACGTAACTATCATTCCTCGAGGCATAATCGGAACCCGCCTTCTGGAATGAGTAGGCTTCCATCCACATCTGCTCGGTCCACTTTGCCGACTTCCCTCTCTCCGTCAACTCAAACTGATTTGGAGCTCCAGTCACAACTTTGTGGATCATCGGCTCGACCTTCAAATTCCACGGCTTGCGTAGCAACCTCGCGCATCCCATGCTGTCCAGATCGCCCTCCAAAAGAATCCGCACCTTCCGATCCGCAGGTATGACCGGATTGAGCAACTTAGTCGTAACTGCCAGTCTCCAAGGTTCCTCCATCCACGCCAACAGAATCCTACTAATCCGGTGCAATCGGTACCCTCCTCTCCTTTTTTCCCTATCCAATCCTGACACACCATTCTTTCACTCAACTAACGCGCACTCCAAACCTGCAAGAACACATGCCTCCTTGAGCGAAAGAAAGAGGGAGAAGAAATGAAGAAGAACGGGCTTAAGTAGCCTGCCAGCGACCGACATCTGTTGGGACGGCCCATAAATGCATCGCCTTTCGCAAACAAAACCCTAGTTCCTAGGTCAAAACTTAGGTCGTAGCTTTCCAGAATCCAGATTACCTTCCAAATTATGGATCCCGTTAAGATCCGTTCATTACCCATTTTACAATTTTTGCTAGGCCAAAACTTTCCTACTTTCTTGATTTGGCTAATTGTTCCGGATTGCTACTTCAGTATACAAAAATATTGAAAAATCTCACTAATCTACTCCTAAATTAATCCGGAAGTCCGGGTTTTGACATTTTGTGCTCCCACATAACCTTCAATACTGCCCGTAAAAAATTTTTAACCAGTCAAAGGAATTTAACTGCCCATGCGGCCAAACAAGCCTGAAAATTTTGAAGCGACCATATTTGGTCGCTCAAGCAATATGGGGTTAAGGTACTAACAATGCCTTTTTAAGTTGGCCAAACCGGCAAACCAAATAATATCTTGTTGAGCAAAAACTTTGAATCCAAAATAATAGATTTTGGATTAGCATTTTTGTTTCCTGATTAAGAAAGTTATATACTCACTAGGACCATGGCGGACTGGCTAGTATCAAGTAAGTTCAAGACTATTTGTTTTATATGATGATGTTTTCAAATTTAATTGTTTGCTATTGATTCTTCCAGTTGGTTTTTCTATTTATTAGAGGGTGATAAAATAGGCAATGTTTTCAAATTGTTTACATTTGTGAATGTGATATTTGTGCCCTAAAATGATCTCCATAGACAAATTTGAACTATTTAAGAACCTTGTCTAATTTACCCTCAGATTACCTCCTTCTACCTTAGTTGCAAGAAGTTGCTACGTATTATTAATATTTTAGAGGTTACATGTTGTATTTTTTAATTTTAATTTTGACATAGAATTTGATTGCATATTTGCAATGAGTATATAGCACTTGAATATGCTTCATACAATCAATTGAATGATAGAATGGATGTTTTTAGCTTTAGAATTTTATGGTCAAAAGTTGTAAGTGGACAAAAGAATTATTGACAAAGATCTTGAACCCAACAAAATATATCTGCACAGATGGGCAGGTTATTTTCTCTTGATTTTCAAATGTTAAACCTGTATATTTTTTCATATGGTGAATGTGAGAAGTTACATTCTTGGGCATGATTTATATCCCTTTCCCGTTCCCTTTACACTTTTGCATTGCGTGATTTCTATCAAAATTGATTTTCAAATGTTGAACCTATATATTTTTCATATGGTGAATGTGAAAAGTTAAATTCTTGGGCATAATTTATTTCCCTTTCCCATTCCCTTTACTTTTTCTGCATTGCGTGATTTCTATCAAAATTGAATACAACTGGTTGTTGCAATGAAGATTTTAAGAAAGGATTGTAAGTGATTTAAATTTTGGAAAAATGAATTCACATTTTGGAAAAATCAAAATTGCCTATAGCCACAATTATAGGTCCATCATCCATTTTTTTCTAAAAAATTCCTTGCTTATAGGCTTGCGGGCTCACAGGCTCATGCTCACAGGCTCACACACTAGCAACCCTAAATAGAGGTAGTACATTTTAAGCAAGAATATGTAGGGGTTGGGTTCAAAAAGGGATCAATTTTAGGTGTAGATATCTTATATCATAAAGAAAGGCCATCAAACCGTAAAGGTATGTCTGCGTGTTCATTAATGTTGGATAACAACGCTTTAACAACTCAATCATTTTTTCTTTTCTCTTTTAAAAAAACAACAACTCAATCTTTGGCTACTGTAGTTCCTTGGTTGAGATTTTCTAGCTATTTAAGATTACAATTTCGTTTTAAGGTCAAACATTGCCATCAAAAACAATGGCAAATCAAAGTTGTTAAGTTTGATATAATAGCACACCAGTTTCAAACAAAATATCCTTCAAACATCCTGATAATTTTGGATAGAATGTATGTGAATTGGCTACATATATATACAATAGTCTTGTGAAGTCTTGTTGCAACAAGTGGCTTGAATACTCTTGTGATTGAAATAGCTATGAATCAATTGATTCAGTTGAAATTGAATTGCTTGGATTATTAGTAATTAGGACTACAATAGAAAATTATTAGTGATTTGGACTACTTCTAAGCTAGGGGGGGGCACTCCATGTGAGGATTTGTACATCATGTGCGACTGGGGTTTTGGGGGGGCCTTGGGGGGATATTTAGTTGATTATGAACAATTAAATGGTCCCTATTATTACCTAATTTCTTCATTCTTGATTTTTTATGCCTCCCTACAATTACTTAGAATTGCAAAGTAGGATCTCAGGGGTGCAATCTTTTTAAAAAATAAGGATATATGTGTGAACACCAACTAATTATTCAGGGGCTATTATTTTTTGTCTAGATATTTCTTTCCACCCTATCATTATGTAATTTCTAATGTGGGTCATTAAAATAGGGGCATATATAAGTTATAATTCCCAACCGCAATGAATATATCATATGCTATATTAGTTTAATTTTGTGGAACTACTCACAATTTGATGCTTGGACGTCCCAAAATTCATATGTATTTCTTTGAAGCTCAAAAAAAAATGAAATGACTTGGAATAGATGCCAATTCCATTTGTCTCCAAATTTGTATGTAATTCCACAAAGCTCAAAAAAATATGAAATGACTTGGGCCTCCCCCAAGTTTTGTGTCTCAAAACTCATATGCAATCTACAAAATGCAAGGGAATATGAAACAACTTAGGATAGATGCCAATAGTTTGTATTTGGAGGGCAAGTTTGGGAAAAATATTTGAAGAAGTCTCATCTCTCCAAATTTTGTTTTTGGATTGATAATGGTTGGCTTATGGACCTCAAATATGCAATTTTATAAACAAAATAATGCATTGTAGACTAAAATATTTAACAAACATTGCAAGCACAATATCTTATACAAACATATGAGAACAATAGGCCACACATTGAAACTAAGAGAGCAAGCACAACATTTAAATTAAGAGAAATGCAGCCAATGCAAACTATTCAGATCTCATATTGTATTCAATAACAGAAGCATGCAATACACCCCAAAAAATGTGGTGGCAATTACCTACACGCTTTGATAATGCATTGCCTTTAGCTACAACTCTACTAATCTCTCTGCAAGATACAGTAGAACCTCTCTAAACTAATAGAGTCGGGACTGTTTTGACACATCAAGTTAGAGAGGTTATTACATTAGGGAGGGTCATGATGTTTGTATGTGGTTCATATTGTTAAGTTGGGACTGGCAATCAATACTGCTTGACAATACTTTATTAGTTTAGAATGGATTAACTTTGGGAGATTCTACTGTATGAATAATAAAACGTACTAATTCGACATGGCCCAAAAATGCAATTTTATCAAGAGGAAACAAGTCAAACAAGAAAAAATTGGAAAGAAATAATGACCTTATATGTGCTTCTTCCACTCCGAGGGTGCATCCACATGAGGTCAATTATGCGCCAGTCTACACCCTCTGGTATTAAGGTCCGCACCTGCTAGCCTTGTCTAGAAGGTAGTCGGGCACTAATAAATCCTGTAGTGGTGGAATACATAAGTGGTCTGGCAATGGTTTTGTCAATGCCCTATGTTGTATTGACTAGATCCATGAGTAGATCAAATGTAGTCACAATTACTATAAAAAACTCGTATTTTTTGTGATGTCTAAAAAGATGAGGCCTGACATTTTGTTTTGACGCTTGTAGATGTCAACGTAGTGTCACCTGAAATCCATTATAACATTGGACAAGCAAAAAACACTACAATAAAAACAATATCCAAACCAACATGAAAATCAACTTATATATATTGATTAGGACAATTGGTTAGGACATTTTGATTTGGATAATAATCTATGTTGATTTTTGTTTTTGATTTGGTCAAATTTTTATTATTCAAAATTTTGCCATGTGGACTGCGAGATAGGCAAAAAACACCACGCAGCAAGGCTGTCACATCAACAAGCTGGCCATGTGATTAGGACTATAAAATTAAATTTTAGTTTTAGTTAAAAATTAAAAATTAAATAAAAAATAAAAAATAATAAAAATTTGAAAACTAAAACTTAATTAAAAAACAAAATGTAATTAAAATTTGAACTTCATTAAAATTTAATTTAATTTTAAAGAATTGAGTATTATATTCAGAATAATTCAATACATATTTCACATTTGAACTTGAACTGTCACTTACCTTGGTGTTAGAAGAATGAAGAAAGAAAGCTCTTTATACAAGTGCGGTGGTAGGAGGTAGAACAAAGCATATGGGATAAGTTTGATTAGGATGAGTAGGAGCTCAAGTGTTCATAATTAAATCAAAACTAGTAAACATACTCTAAGTAGAAATTTAGACCTTATTTAGTCATAGTAGAATTGTTAAACACTTTTTTCAAAAAACTTTGAACTAAAAACAAGTGTCATATCAAACCAAAGTTCATCCCCAAAAATTTGTTTGAGATTTCAAACCTCCAATAAAAAATTATGGGCAAATTTCAGAGAGGAAGTTTTTAATTTTCAAAGAAAATATCCCTTCCTATCCCTCTCTGAAATTTGCTTATAACTTTTGATTGGAGGCTTAAAACCTCAAACGGATTTTAAAAGATGATATTTGATTTGATATTCCATTTTTTCTTAGTTCAAAGATTTTGAAAAAAATTGTTCTACTATGCCTAAATGAGGTCTAAAATTTCACTTAGAGTATTTTTAACGGATAGCCAAATCAACTAAGCAAATTTTTTTTTGGGTCCCAATTAACACATTTATGTTGATTGCTATTTTTGTCCAAAAATGAGCATCTGGTTCAACACACAAATTTCTTTTTTTTGTCACAATCAATATAAATCAGTTTAATCTTGTTTTTATTAGGGTCCCTTTTTCTAGTAGTGAAATATGCCAAAATTTTAGAAAACATGCTTTTTTTGACCTCTTTTTTTTTTGAAATCTCAAAAGACATGGTCTTCTCAGGTTTCTAAAATGTGCCATTTGGTGAACACGTTATGTCCACGTGGACGGGCAGTGCCATTTGGGATAAAATTTCATTCATTTTCTTGCTTACGTGGTCTGTGGCAAGGACCATTTTAAATCTAACGTAGCACCCAACTACATTGATGTTCTAATAGGCATCTTTAATATTTTTTTTAAACGTCAATTTTGATGTCTAGATAGATGTTTTTTGAAGCATCACTTGCTGCATATTGTACACATAAGTCAAAGTCAATAAAAAATAACTATTTAAAAATAAAAAAAGAATAAAAAAATGAACAAAAACAATTGTTGAATTCAACATCCATTAAAAAAACTTACCATCTACCATCATGAAGATTTTTGATGGCCAAGTGAAGGAATTACTTCATTGAAAATTTGGAAGAATGAAGGATTGAGAGGTCCTATTTATATCCAGTGTCCATCTATAGTGAGACAAAAAATATGGGATACCTAGGGTTGAGAGGACGTCTATACGTCCGGACTCAGATCTACACGTCCAGAGTCTGTGGGCGCTATCCCCCAGATGTCCCATGACATTCAATCGGGAACTGACCGCTTGTTTAGTGGATGACTAGACAAAGGGTCGAGAATTTGGACGGTTAGTTAATCGGTCGGACAGGTACTCGAATGGTCTCTCGGAGGTCAAAAAGTCGGACGGGGAAGATTTTGATTGGATGGTCAGTCGGGAGGTTAGACAGTCAGTTGGACAAGATGTTAGATGGGCGGTCAGACGGTCGGTTGGTCAGATGGACAGTCAGACGGGTGATTGGTCAGACTAAGGCGGACGGGCAATCAACCGTCTACTTGTCTAACTGTCCAACAACCAAAATATGCCTTATTATATACCATTAAAAAGGTATTGTCAATAGCTTTTCAATGGTATATCATGCATCTAATTTGAATAAAAACTTCGACGGTGAGACCCCTCCAAAGATTGGGGTTGACCTAGCTGTCCGCCCATCTAGCCAATTGCCCAGCTACCTGCCGTCTTGTCTGCCCATTCAACAATTAATGTATACCTTATAATATACCATTAGAAAGTTATTGTCAAGGAATTTTCAATACTATATCGTGCGTCTAATTTGGACAAAACTTCGACAATGAGATCCCTCCAAAGATTAGGTGCCGATCATTAGTGTAATTTTTGTAATCTTCAGCACTCTTGGAATTGTTATCTTAACCTAAAAATCAAGTTGATCATTATTTAGTTAGACGGGTGGCGCGCTTACAATTGTACTATCTGAATTTTAGTATGCTTGATTTAAATTATATATTATTAAGGGTCTAACCATATATATTTTTTCCTCTCTCAATTCAATCAATATTGTAATTGATATTGTAATCTCCAAGATTAGTAAAGCATCATAACTTTCTAATTATAAAATCATTTGTACATGCACTATTTCTTATTGCTACCACATTTCTTTGGCTATAAGATTGTGGCATATATTGATAATTTTATTTATGCTAAGTTTTTGGTCATCACTATTTGATACTGACAATAGTATTGAAATTTTTTTGTGAAGTTAAAAAAACTATAATTTCTTGAGATGAAACCTACTTATAATCATTAAAGTATGACATATTTATCCCAATCATTAGTTTTTAGTTATCTATACTACAAAGTGACATTGTACAAGATCTTTAAATATAACATTGTCTTAAATGTCAAATTTAGGTGTGATGACATTAATGTATGTTAAAACGTGTTTCATAAAATTGAAAAAAAACCCACAGTGCATATAGAACACTAGTAGAAAATCGTTCCCGATTTATTGTTTTGGTTGCATTGATCATCAACAGATTTTTGTTCATGAACATAAATCTTTTGATGATTAATGTGACCAAAACAACAGATCAAGTCCGGTTTTCTATTAGTGGAATGAGTTGCAATGAGTTACAATGCATTGCCCAAGGTAAAATGAATCATTTATTGTGGTAGGCAATATATAGCCAGCATACCCACCCTTGATTCTTAATATGGTCCACAACCCAAAAAATCATAAACTAATTTTGGACCAAGAATCCCTCTGTCCTTCCAAAAAACTACATTATAAATCCAATGTTCTAACTAGAACTTTGAATAGAATAATAGACTCATAAAATTCACCATAACAACATATTCCAAAGTATAAATATTAATTATTTATGTGAATGATATTCAGTGCCATCATTACTTAGATTACAAGCATTCATGCAAGCATTTTCTTTGTTCAATTATAATCTATTAATTTACTCCAATGAAATTCATATTCTCCTTTGAAGCACTAGAATGCAATTGTTTTGAAAAATCAATCAATTATATTACGTAATGTATATGTTTGGTCTTGAAAAAGTTTACAAGCTCATGTGGAGATAGATGATTCTCTATTTTTCTAATATAACACTATCTAATAAAAATAGAAAATTGATTGTACATTTGTAGTTTAATAGTATTGATCCTTTAAATTTGATATGCATTACAAGGCCTAAGCCCAAATTTAGAATAACCCTTCAAATCAGAATTGCATGTTTCACGTTTGCATATTACAACAAGGTGATTGATGACATGCCATATTTAACTATTTTTGGACTTTAGGAGTAATTTTAGACTATGTTCTGGGAGACTACATTGGGAGAGCTCCGGTTGCATTGGTTTTGAAGACCGCAACACCTATGAAAGTGGGAAGATTAGAATGAAGTAGACCATGTTCATACCCAAGAAGAGGACAAAGAAACATAATAACTAAGATATTTCACCCATAGTACATTAATTCTACCTAACAGTAGAGAAGATTAATCGGGAAAGTTGCCGCTGTAGTGCATATCCCAGACTTTGGGATCTAAAGTGTTGCAAGAAAACAATGAAAACAAATATCATTCAACTTAGATTATTACAAAGACTAGTAAGCAAGCACTGTCTAACCCATTAGTATCTCCCTGCAGAATAAGGATCCGGAATTCTCCCGGTGTAATTCCCGCATTCAAACTTACGGTACAAGAGGACTGTTGGCACGGTGGAATGGAACTTGAAAGTAAAGAAAAGGTGAAGAAGGGTCACCACATTTTATTAACACCGATAAAGGTCACAATCAAGAAGTCGCCCACGAAAAGATAGAAAGGCAATCCCTATAGTATCTAAACTACTGAACTTGACTAATGCGTAACAAAATTCCCAACTATAAGTAGCTCTTTCCGTACATACCATGGATCTTCTAATTTCAGGAGATCAATATCATCCCTCACGTCTACAGAGGGACCTATCAAATGAGAACGTGGCCATTCAAGAGGATCTATCTGAAGTATTGCAATAGTTTGATCCAAAAAAATGTTGCGCAGTCTAGGGCTACCTAAGATCCGGTTTAATAATGCCCCACGGGGTGGATAAGGATTATTCTTGTTAGGAATGTTCGAACCGGCAAAAAAATGAAAACCTCTCCAAATCTTTCGTTGGAGAAGACGCTGCATAAGCACCTCTAAAGTAGACAAATGCATGGAGGAATACAACCCACAGTGAGCCCGTTCAAGCAACTGACTAAGGAAGTCATGGAAACCAGAGGGAACATCGATTACTCCTGGAAGATCCAGAACACCATCCTCCACGCATAAATCACCTGTAAGAACAACAACAGCCGCCTTCTGCACAATACAAACATAGCAAGGAAGTTAACTCGTCAGACAGAGGAGGACAAAATTTGTAAAGTAAATTTCCCGATGTTATTCCAAAGGGCACTCACTATATTGAGAACCTTCAAAGAACGGGAGGTATCCCAATGAATTTAGAATGGACAGTCACTTCACTGAGAGCCAGTAAACAATGAGAGGTATCCCTATGATTTATTACGGACAATCACTACACTGAGCAGAAGTAAACAAGTAATGATCTCCCGTTGAATTAAGAATGGGTACCCACTTCACTGAGAACCGCTAAACAACAAAAGATCTCCCGCTAAGCTTAAAAGGGACACTCACATTACGCAGATCTTGTAAATGGTAGATCTCAAGAGGTTCAAATGGACACAGAACTTGACGGAGAACCCCTGCCCAACGGGAGATCTCTCAATATAGTAGAATTACACTCTTATATTACTCTATACAAACTGGATATCGATGACATGGAAGTGTGCCTACGAATTTGTAATGCGGTCACTTGAGATAGACGGAACTCAGCAAGCATGAGATGCAATAATTATCTTGCATCTGAACTACGAGCTACAAGTACAATCATGGTCGCGAGTCCTTGCCAAGGAATACAGGGACAGCTAAGAAATAACGGGGAAGCTCAGAATTTATGCATGATTGTGACCAATAATTGAAAAGCAAATACGGGATCACAGCTCACATAGAATTCATGTTGGGTGTAAACAAAGAACCATGAAGTTACAATTCGAGTGTGCATATGCAATGAATTGTCAAGAAGTATCACTTCAATCATGATCCATGTTTGCTAATGTATAGACTATTTGACATGTACAGATTCAGAGAAATGTCTGATCAAGAATTTACAGCAGCATCTACAAGTAAAATTACAATTTGTAATCAGACGATTATGAAACATCATTCCAAGAAACTGTCGTCTCTAGCAACGGGAAATATCCCGATGAAGCCCCATGCCAAGAGGAATCAACGACGTTGAATTCCGTTAATGATTCCCCAGCCCAATGTGGATTCTGGATCCACTTCATTCTGCCTGCCTGGAAGGGGATTCACCTTCACATACATCGGCACCGCCTCATTCGAAAGAAGGAGGCCATCAAGCCACGGCATCAACTGCATGCAGAGGTAGTTGTCGAGCAGCTCACCGCGAAAAGACTAAGGAAAAACAGCGTTATAGTGATTGTTCAAGATGCTCTTTTCTGGACTGTCGTCAATGAGAAGAATGTTATCCAATCCGGACAAACTGGCCATGTTCGCAAATATCGTCAATTCTTTCAGGAAGATTGGCTTATTGGGTGCAGATGGGGCCCTGTACGTGGACTTTGTGCATGCCCCTTGACACAGACAAATGACATCTTGACATCCAAAGGAACAATCCGCGAGGACAATGTCCAACAAATTGTCCATGTTCTTTGGAGTAACACTACTCCAGAATGCAACATCCGCTCTACAACGCAGCCAATTAAGAAACGTGGTGACACCCGGGCGACGCTCAACATGGGGTTTATTATGCTCGTATGACCTGTGAAGAAGCACTCCATAGAAGTCAAGGACCACAGAATACTTTCACCGAGCTACCTTTTCCAATGTGCTTGGTTGCTTCGTTGAAGGTCCACCACAATCTGCAGACAAGAACGGGAAAGCCCAGTTAGAGAAAAGTTCATGAAAAAGCAAAAGGAACTTCAATGAAACCCTTAGAAATACGGAAGGTGTCACATGAAGTACCTTTCACAACGCCTTTTTCCGTCTTCGGACGTTTTGTTTCCCCGACTTTCGCACTCCTTCGAACCCATTGTCTTTCGGCCCTTTCCTTTGTTTCTACCGGTCCACTGTCAGAGGCTATCTAAAAAATGTCGCAATAAATAAATGAGTGCGCCTCCCAGACGGCCGGAAACTTGGACCGGCTGTTATTTGTCAAATGGCGCGTCTGTTTAGCATGAAAAGCTGGCAAATTCAAAAGATCCTTAACCCTACTCTTCAAAGAAACCATGTTAGCATGCGTAAGTCCCGGGTGTGGTGTCGTAGCACAGAAAGCACAAAATCCTTCCCTAAGGCCTTAGTGGACCCTAAAGTGACTCGTGTATCATTCCGCAGAGATCTTGGTGTAATTCTCCTAATTGGCCGGAATGAAGTGAGTTGATATCCCAAAACAAACCCCAAGTACTAGTCTAGACCGATTCCAATTCCAGTAATCCGGAACCGGAAACTCTTTTCCCACATATATATCTATCCGGTCTAGAGTATTTATCTATGTAATAAATTCGAGTTTAACCTCTGGACCAAGAGGGATCTGCAATTTTGGGCTTCAGGAAAGACGCTTAACTCCTACCCTCCGAGTTTTAACGTGTCAGAAGATCCACGGTATAAACTTCAAAAGAAAACTTTGACAAAAACAACGAAAAAGAGACCTTCCTCACAACTAGACCGGATTGATTACTCAGGCTAGCAGGTCACGCAAGACAATCTGGATTCTCCTAACAATTACTACAACGACAGACCACAAGACAATCCACGGCCTAGGTAGAAAGGGGGCGTCAGAAAAACACGGGAGAGTTATAATACTTCTTGACAAAAGCAAGTTCTAGTCCTCGCAAGGAAATCCTTTGGTATCCTGTCTAACACACAATCTCTCCAGGGACCGGATACTTCCTGTATCCGGGTATCACTTCCTCCTTACCCACTCTGCATGATCTCACTGCTCTCACAATAACACGGACAAGTGCTAAAAGGTACAGCTCACGGTTGTGAATTGAAAAACTTCAATGGCATTTGCAGAAAAAACTGGGAATACAAAGTATGAAAATACTACTCGGATTAAACCTAAAATCCGCTTTTAAATACTAAACTACCCTTCAAACTCAAAAAGCACCTAAGGCCCAAAACAGCAAGAGGAATGACACGTTTCATTCCTAACTTCTTGTCAATTTTAGGCAACCTAAGCTACAATAAAAAAGCTTCCACTTAATGTGGATCTTAGATACTAAAAATCCGAACTCAACTTGAGTCCTAACTCCTTTTACACTAAAAATATTCCTACTCAACTACTTGTCAGAAATCTAAGCATGCAGCCCTACAATCACTGCCAGAATCTTCACCTACTTTCTAGTCTTCTTAACTGGAGAAAATCCCGCCTTTGCTGGTACCTTCCGGGCCACAGGCTTCTTTCCGGTCTGCTGTCTCGCCATCTGTTTAGACCAGACTTTGGCCTTCTCTCTGGCCGCCTTCGCCTTCGTTGCTCGGGTCTCTGCTAGGGCCTGATCGGGATCTGAATACGGTTCAGAATCCTCATCGGACCCGGATTCCTCTTCTTCATCTACTTCCTCTTCCAGAACCTTGGTGAATTTCTTCTTAGCCGACGGTGGCTCAGGAACCTTTCTCTTCTGCGGGACTGGAGCAGGTCTGGCCACCTTGCTCTGAGGTGTTGCCTCTCTTCCAACCGGTTTCCTGATCATACCTTTACTGGGTGATCCTGATGAAGTCCCGCGATCGGCTCCAGCCTCCGTCTTCACCACGGACTGCATCAGAGCCGTCATCTTCTCTGCCTCGCCGAACTGCACCTTCTTCCCCGGAGTCTTGGGAGAAGACTTGGAGGGGGAGAGACTGCTGATATTCTTTGTCTTGGTTCTCTCCTCTGGAGTAGACCCTCCTGGTCCGGTTGCCGATTCCGGTCCCTGTGCCTTGGCTGGATCTGGTGCGGTCAACTTTGTAATCTCCAAATCGTCATCCTCCGGAATTGGGTCGGGTACTTTGGTGCTTTCCACCTCGGTCTGCTGCTCCTGACTCGTCTTGGTTTCCTGGTGCTCCTCAGGTACAAGTAAGGTAGGTTGTTCGTGAGAAGTCTCACCTCTACCCGTGTCTTCTGCTGTTGACTGCTGAATTGGCTCTTGATCCGGTTCCGGTCTCGGCGCAGGCACACTGTGAGGATTCACCTCACGCATCACTTCTCGCAGCTGCTCCAACGTCGACTCCATCTTCTTATGGTAAGTGATCATCGCCAGTAGGAGCTTCTGGTGCAGCTGTCTTCCCTCCGTCATCACTTGTTGGTCAAACAAGTTAGCCTTGTTGACCACTTTCCTCGGATGGATGATAAATTTCCGGATTCAGGAAAGGGTGTCCTTCGTCTGCTTGGAGAACGTCCTCTCCATCTCCACCTCTTCCGTTTTCTGGCATAACTCTTGTTTAAGAGCGGCCACTTGGCCGGAAAGCTTCATCAATTCCTCCTTACTCTCATTCTTCTCCTTCTTCCAGTTGAGCCGGATCACCCGAGTTAAGGCTTGTGCTGGGTGGTCAACGCCCACCGTGTGGCAGATGGTCTGCATTGCACCTTGGACCACCGCATATCGTTTCCTGAAATGCCTTTCCGAGTTAAGAATGGCCAAGACGTATTGCAACAAACGCCTCTCTATCTCATTGACGCAATCTGTAACCGCAAACCCATCCTTCTTGCTAATAGGGGTATGAAACTTACCCACCGTGAATTGATCCTTCCGGGATGCGTTGCCTTCGCCCTCCCGGTCGAACCGGTACACCTTCCTCCACATCTCCGCCGTCCACTTCTTGGGTTTTGCACGGACTGTGGTCGTGGCCTGAGTTGGTGCTCTTGAACTCAACTCCGCCACTATTGCTTCACTCCGGAAATCCCACGTTCTGATCAGGAAGCCGACACATCCCATTTGCTCCAAGTCCTCCTTCAGCTCCGCCATCTCCTTGTCATCCTTGGGTAATCGCGGCGTCACGTAGCGCAGCGAGATGGTCGCTCCTCCACTGTGACTTGCGGCCATATCTCTCGTCGATCGGAGGGAACCGGTCTACTGTCGGGTATTGGTAAGACTAGTGATCCTCACGGCTCACTCTCTCTCTCCTTTCAACTGGAAGGTATTAACTCTAAGCTTAGGCGTCAACAACCTTCTCTCTCTCTCAATAACCCTCCAGCACTCTTGTCTGCAGTCTTGTCAACTCAAAACACGAATACTACCTCTCAGACCGGAAATCAGTAATCGCGTACGCTGTACAATTCTCCGTCAGGGCAGGAAATCACAAGTGACCAACCTTTGGACAGATAGGATCTAAAAGAGCCAATCTCAACAGCTCTTAGTAATTACCCTAATTAAGGCCTTACCCGTTAATCCTGCCCATTCAGGATTCCCGTTAACTAATGATTAGAATGCTCTCGTTGTTCCCTAGGGTTAAGTAGGTCACCGTTGGATGGCGGTTTCCTGTTATCCCTTTCCTGACCCGGTCTAAGCAAAGTATATTTCCGGTTCCTTGTTTCGGTACATTCAGTTAGCCTTTATTCTAATTCTGGATCAGTCCATTTCCGGTTTCCGGTTCTAAACATTAGATGGTCTATAACTATCTAAAAATCAAAAAAATTTACTACTAAGAAGAATATTATTCCTTCATTTATATTTTAATATAGTAAAACTAGATTTTCATGTTCCGACAGAGGACCGAAGTATTTCGCCTTTGCAGCGTTCGTCCAAGAGGGGTCAGAGAGAGAAGACCGTCGTTAAGGTCGAGACGGAGGATCTGGATTCGAAGAAGTTTATGAAAAAGATCCAAGAATCCCTGGAGGCAATCAAGGTGAACCTCGCCGAGAACCGGAGACCGAGGCGGATCGTCCCGACTTCCTGAGCCAACGTCTGGTGCAGAAAATGTGGAGAACCGGGTCACTACCCGAGCGAATGTCAGAAGGCAACCCCGAAGCAAGTTCACTACGTGTATCCAGACGAAGAAACGTACTACACCATGGCGGCTGAAGAAGAGGAAGAGGTCTACCAGGTTCAACCTACTTATGGGAGAGGAAAAGGTATTGCTATTCCAATCCGTTCCAATGTTTTGAACCGGAACTTTCTACCTGGACCTAGCCAAGGCCCAGGGATGCAGCCACCTATGCGAGTACTGGGATATCCGGATAGGCAAGTGGTGATTTGCTATTGTTGTGGAGAACTGGGACATTATGCCAGCAGTTGTCCTCACAAGGGACAAGGGCAAGGTGCACCACGGATTCTGCCGTGCCAGAATTGTGGAGAGTATGGACACGCCGAGCAAGATTGCTCCAAACCAGCGCAACCGCGACCGGTTTACAAGCAAGTGCAATCTCTATTAAGGGAATAGACCGCCCTGAACTCTGGTCATTCAGCCGGAACAGAGAATCCGAAAAAATGATGGTGCAAGGTGGAGCTGCTAGTTCGAGCAGAGAGCGTGGTCAACCGAGTATAGACCCGCAGTTCCACCATGAACCAAATCGGACAGTCAATCAAAAGGAGTAAGAAGAAGTCGAAAAGGAAACCGGAATCAAGTAGTGATTTGGATCGGCTTTCTTCAGAATAGAGACTGGAACCGGAGGTAGAACGACCAGAGGAAGGAGCAGACCGTGCCCGGATTTTGATAGGTATCAATGCAGAGATTCAAAGGGAAATCTCTGGACCGGATATTGTACATACCTAGAAAACGGTTACATTCAACGATGCTCCAGTGATCGTTATTCCGGATGTGAGTACCCATGAGTATAATATCATCCAGGATATTAAGGATCAGAAGGCAAATGTGACGATTGGACAGCTAGTACACGACAATGTGATGTACCAGAAGCTGATCCGAGACGCCTGGACACGGAAGCGGAAGAGGAAGGTGAAGCTACCCGCTGTGGCAGTCAACTTTTCTCAATCGGAAGATGCTGGAGCTCCCGAGGTCACAGTAGAAATAGAGGGATGTGCGATTTCCAAGGTTCCCATCAATGGCGGATCGGGAGTTGACCTGATGCTGGAAGACACAGTGTTTGATTTGGAATTCACCACATTCAAAGCCATGGAACAAGTTCTCCAAATGGCGGACCAGTCCCGAGTACACCCGATTGGAAGGCTTTCACAAGTGCCAACCCAAATTGGTGAAACGGACTATCTATTGAATTACGTCATCATTTGTGTTCATAAAGGTAGATCCTTTCCAATGTTACTCGGAAGACCTTGGTTGTATTCTGCCTGGGTTCTTGTGGATTGGGGAGCCAAGGAACTGGTGGTAGGGAAGCCGTCCACCCAGATTCCTTGGGCCATGGAGAAGCATTTGGGAGAGACCAGCAACTCGGATGGTTATACAACGGACTGGTCTGATCCGAAAGATTCCGCTGCGAGCTATTATGTAGATCCGTTCGAGCATCAATCCGAGGCAAACTATGGATTCTTCGAGGCAGTGTTAGAGCATGAACCAGGAGAAATCCAGGAAACAGTACTGGAAGACCGATCCTTAGGGGAGTTGAGTGTTCCACTCACGGAGGAGTGGATTGCTCAACAGATCGGGAGCGGAAATCTTCCCACCAATGGGGGTGAGACGAGTGGACCAGGTTGGGGAAATTTAGCGTCCTTTCCGGAGGAAGGATATGCGGAGAAAGTCAAACCGGTTGTTTCACCTACTGATTATGAGAAGGAGAATATTGAACCCAACAAGAGTTTTTATTTCAATAAACTCTTGAAGGATATGGAGAGATCCGGCTATATTCAACTTCTGAAGGAGTATCTCGACGTTTTTGCTTGGGAGCCATCCCATCTGAAAGGAATTCCCTCTCACTTTGGAGAGCATCGCATTGACTTAATGGAAGGATCCATTCCGGTCCGACAGCGACAGTACCGACTCAATCCCAAGTATTCGTTGATGGTGAAGGAAGAAATTGATCAACTGTTGGAGGCAGGATTCATCTATCCGGTCCACAACTCCGAATGGGTTTCCCCAATTGTGATTGTTCCGAAGGAGGTCGGAGCGGATGGGAAGGTCAAGATCCGGGTTTGTCAAGATTTCCGGAAATTGAACGCAGCCACGAAGAAGGACTATTTCCCTCTCCCGTTCACCGACATTATTCTCAATCATGTCGCTGGACATGAGTGCTACAGTTTCTTGGATGGGTTTTCCGGTTACAACCAGGTATTCATCCGATGGTACGATCAGCTGAAGACGACATTTACAACGGAGTGGGGGACTTACGCCTTCACCCGGATGCCGTTTGGTCTGTGTAATGCACCCGGAACATTTCAGCGACTCATGATGGACATCTTTAAAGATTTCCTTTGGCATTTCATTGAAGTGTTCATAGACAACTTTGCGGTTTTCAGCAACCGGGAAAGTCATCTCAAGTGTTTGAGGAAGACGTTCCAGAAGTGCGGAGAGACCAGTTTGAAGCTACACCCGGGCAAGTGTTTTTTTGGAATGAGTTTTGGAATTCTGCTCGGTCATGTGGTAAGTAAAACCGGATTACAGGCAGACCTGGATAAGGTGAAAGTTATGCTTGCCCTGTTACCTCCAACCAACGTAAAGGAAGTCCGCGGATTCCTTGGATGTGTGGGCTACTATAGACGGTTCATCGATGGATATGCCAAGAGGGCTATCCCGCTCACGGAACTTTTGAAGAAAGATACGGAATTTGTTTGGAACGGAAGGAGACAGCAGGCCTTCGAGGATTTGAAGACCCAGTTGGCTAAAGGCCCAATTCTGTCAGTTCCGGATTGGACCAAGGAGTTCCATGTTACTATCGATGCATCGGGTTGGTGTTTGGGGTCCATTGTGTGGCAATTCAACACAAAAAGGCGGGAGAACCCAATCTACTATGCGAGCAGACAAATGAGTTTGGCGGAACGGAATTACACCACCACGGAACGAGAAGCGCTAGCCGTGGTCTACTCCTGTAAGAAGTTCTGGCATTATTTACTGGGATACAAGGTAACATTCCATATGGATCACGATTCTCTAAAATACCTTGTGAACAAACCAGATTTGTCGGGTCGGATTGCTAGATGGATTTTGCTCTTGCAAAAGTTTAACTATGAAGTTGTAGTTAAACCCGGAAAGGCAAATGTTAATGCGGATTACCTCTCGAGGCAGAGAGGGCAAAAATCCGTCACGGATATCTCTGCCGATTTTCCGGATGAATTCCCAAATCCAGTGATGAATCTGGCAATGATAGAAACTTTAGATTTTCCTTTGGTCGAAATCTTTTACCTCAATGATGAATCTGTTTCTGAATATAAGGACATCACAGATTACTTGGTGACATCTAGATATCCGGACCAAATGAGTCACGAGGAGAAAGAAATTTTGCAAAGGAAAGTAGCCCTTTATACTTTGATTAGAGGAGTCCTTTTTAAGTTAGGAACGGATGACGTTCTTAGACGATGCCTAGAACCCCCAAAACGGAAGAAAGTAATCCAAGCCCTTCACGCAAGGAGTTCAGGAGGGCATTTTGCCTTTGTAAGTACATTAAACCGGATACTGGTGGCCATATTTACATCGGAATGTGAGGAATTTTGTACAAAGTTGTGATCAATGTCAGCGGACAGGAGCACCGTCCTTCCGAAACCACTAGCCACTGACTCCTATCATTCCTCTAGCACCTTTTGAGAAATGGAGGATAGATTTTATTGGACCTATCTTTCCGGTCAGTGGATGGAAGAAGAGGTACATTATCCTAGCCACGGATTATGCCACCAAATGGGTGGAGGCCAAAGCAACACGGAAGAATGACGCGGAGACTTTAACAACTTTCTATTTGAAGAAATCCTCGAGTGATTTGGTCATCCACTTGAGCTGGTCAGCGATCGGGGAACCCATTTTCTCAATGACGTTATTGTTGACTTGACAACAAGGTACCTTATCAAGCACCAGAAAACGACTCCTTACAATCCAAAAGCAAACGGATTAACGGAGCGGGCAAACGGGATCGTTGGTAAGATCTTGAACAAGATGGTTTCCGCTCACAAGACGGACTGGGACCGGAAACTACCTTCGGCAGTCCATGCATACAACCACAACAGGAAAGACACCGTACTTTTTGGTCTTCGGTCAAGAGGCAATCCATGGAGTGGAGTTGAACGTGGAAACTTTTCGAGTCATGGCAGCTTGAAGCGCGGAGTCTAGGAAGAATACCTATCTCCGACTTCTCGCCATTGAAGAACTGGAAGAAATCCAGAATACGGCTCTGGACAGAACCCTAGAAGTATAGACAAAGCGGAAGGAAGACTATGACCGAAAACTTCCGGCTGACCATGGAATCCAGGAAGGAGGACTAGATCTCCTCTATGACAATCGACATAAGGATTTTTCGGGTAAACTGCACACCCAATGGATGGGGCCTTTCCGAGTCAACCAGGTTTTCCAGAATGGATATCTACAATTGGAGAATTTACGAGGTCAGTGGCTTGATACTCAAGTGAATGGATCCAGGGTGAAGAAGTACGTTGTTGCTACTTCTTCGAACAACTCCGAATGATGTTCGCGGGGACGCTTACAGATGAGGAAGGAATAATGTCGCAACTGGAATTTTTGGTTTTCTTCTGATTGTCTAAATAATGGAACGGAAACAGGTAATTAGGATCCATATCCGGTTAGAGGGACAAAATGAAACTAGGGATAAGCAACGCTAATCCAATAAGGAGAAAATTGTATCTGATCCGGCCAGAATGTTAGTATTCAGGAACGGAATCACATCCGGATTTTACCTCATATCGGATTAGGGTTGGACCCGATCGATAGAGGACCGGATCGATAGAGGATCGACCGAAAAAGGTCATGACGACCTGCTAGGGGTCCTGAAACTATATAAAGGTTGGTCATCCTCATATTCACTCCTTTACTCCCCTCGAGCTCTAGAACTGACCTTGAGCACTTTTACGCCTCCGTCCGCGCCAGAGCCGTTGTATGTATATGTGCTTCCGGCTGGGCGTATTTGAGAGTGTAAAAAGAATAAAGAATGTGTGGGTTGCAGGATGTCGCAGCACAGGGCAAGCAATTTCCTAGTTATACTACCAAAAACCACTTTAAAGTATAACAAAGTGACTCTAAAGATCGAACCTGCAAGATTCTGTGAAGTAGATAGCCCTATTTGGTCTCTAAGCTAAGTCAGTATCTATATTTCCTCTTCCGGTTCCAACACACAACTGGAAACACAACAACAGCCAGAACTACAATCAGACCCTTTCTTATTTCTCCGATCCGGTCCACGTTCCGATTGGGTCTGATCAACTCTCATCCGCTCATACTACAACCCGGTTTAGTTTTACCTCTGTTTCACCATCAGAGGGATCGCCCCTTGTTTTTGAGAGTGGCAGGCCCGCAGCTCCTTCCGTGAATTATAGTGGCTGAAGACCTACTTCTTCTTCCTTCAATTCCCTACACTAACCCGGACCCGGTTTGATCCTTCACAACAACCCAGAAAACTCTCCGGATCACTAGTCACACAAAGACCCCCCGTATGGCCCATCCATACTACAACGACCTTAGCGCCCCGTTCCGTCTGTGCGAAGCCAGGCGGCTGCAAGAGAACCCGTCCGTTCCAACCTCTACTAAAGTTCTTCCGTTTGCCCAATGAGGCGGCGAGATCTCTCAGGAGATCGGACACTCAACCAGATTTCACACCCAGGAGTTCTAGCACGACTAAGGAATCCCTCCCTATCCGCCTAGCCTAACAACGACTGTCTCGCCCGGAATTCTAAACTCTAGAGCTGCTGAGGAACTGAAATCCCCTCCCAATGTTTACGCAACCCGCTCACCTGCACATAAGACCAAAACAAACGTGCCAAAGGGAGAAATCACACCCACACTAGCACGCGCCTTCCTAACTCCCCACTCCACGACCCTGCCGCACCCGGGAGAGACACACAACAAGAAGCCAAGAGAAGGCGTACGCAAAAATGAGGTGAAAGAACTCCCAGCTCCCAAGCGGGGGCTGACTTATATACTATTTGATTACAAAGCAAAAAGGGACCTCAAAATCCGCGTTGGAAATCCGGACCTGATACTAACAAGCCAGACCGGATAGTCATCCGATCCAGTCCTAACAAGCCAGACCGGATAGTCATCTGATCCGGTCCTAACTAACTTACAAATATTTTATATTCCTACTATCTTCCTATCCTACTCTCCAATTCCCCCGCCCAGCGTAGGACTCCTAGGTTCCTCGGGCAGTTGATTGAAGACGTCCACCAAGTTCCGGCTCCGTTCACGAGCAGCTGGATCCGGAAGATCTGACCCGGGCCATGAATCTATCTGAATTGGTTGCCCCGTTCCAGGTCTTCTCAGACTCTTCCGTGACTCAGGTGTATGATCCTTGCGCTCACCCGGATTCGATCCTCCTGCTGGAAACGAATCCGGCATCGAAATGTCCGAGAGGTGGATTTCCCGGGAAAATAAGGACCCTTTCAGCTTCTGACTGCTGATGTCCATCCGGTCGGCCGCCTCTCGTGCTGCCACTAAGGATGCTTCCACCCGATCGGTGAAGTTGTTGAGGATTCGAACTATCCGGGAACCGGATACCTTCTTCTCCTTATACACCCCTTGGTCAAATAAGGCCGCTTTGACTGCAGCGGATCCGGACTCTCCAAGAGTGCCCTTCACCGACTCAGCCACCTTCCGGGTTGCCTCCGCCATCTCCCGGACTGCTGCCTTGTCTTCCCTGAGGGTGACCATGTCCACCCTCAGAGTATCGACTTCCTCCTAAAGTCGACGGATCTCCGTTTCCTGTTTCCGGTTCTCCTCCGGATCGGCCAGGAATTGCCCCACCTTACCCGGCAAATTGCTATCGACTGGTGCGCCCACCAGTTCAAAGATAGTACTCAAAGTCCTTCGCTTGACCTCCTAGTCCGCCCGTATTCCGGCCAGGACAACCGTTAACTGGTTGAACGGGTCGGTCGGATCCTCGAGATCCGGCATCTCAACATCCGGTCCCTGTTCTAGTGTAGACCGGGGGTTCGATGGGGGTCTTCTCTTATGAGGAGGCGTCGTCTTCTGACGCTTCCTCTATCGGGACAGCTCCTCCTCTTTTTCTTCTTCCGTCTCGGGTTCGGATCCGGTCTGCTCCTCCACCTCGTCATCCAAGCCCGACTCTTCATACTTCAAGATCGGTTCCTTAACACCCCACGTCTTCTCCTCAATAGGAGTAAGAAGTTGGTTCCGCTGGTAGAGGTGGAAAAGGTAGGGACTCAAAGGAGTGACCCTACTCTTTCCGATCCTCGTCACCAACTGGGACACCAGATCGGAAAAGATCCAGGCCCAGTTCACCTTCCGTTCCCCGCTCAGGGAACCAAAAATGGTGTTACCGAGGGTCATCGTCACCCTCGTCGGCTTCTCCGGGTGGACGATCGGAACCAGGAACTGAAGGAGGTTATGATGCCGGTCATTCTTACAGTCTGCGACCGCGTACCCGTCCTTGTTATTCGGTTCCCCATGAAACTTGTCATGGATGAACTCGTCCTTCCGCCCGGCCATACCGGAACCTCCCATCCGGAAGTTGTAAACTTCCCTCCACCGTTCTTCTTCCCATTCGGTCGGGCGGCCCCGGAGAGTGTTGTCGAATTCGTTCGACACCTTGCACTTGATCTCCCTCACCATCCGCTCCTCATGAAACCCCCAGGGTTTATCCATCAGGACGAGGCACCCCATGGCATTGAGATCCTCCATCAACTCAGTCCGGGCCAATTCCTCCATAGGAATGACCGAAACTATCTTCCGGAGCTTGACGTCGGAGGAGGAGCTGGGAGTGCCCGGTCTGGTCTTACGCAGCTGAGGCATGGACACCAGATGACCACTGGACCCTTACCGATCGCTACCTCACTTTCTTCTAGCCGCACGTCCCGTTCCTCACTTTCTCTCGTCCGATCTCAACCGGAAGGCACTCACAAAACCTACAACCCACACGTTCTTTACTCTTCCTACACTCTTAGACACTCCCAGCCGGAAGCGCACATGCATCAATGGCTCTGGCGTGGATGGAGGCGAAAAAGCGCTCAAGGTCAGCTCCAGAGCTCAAGGGGAGTAAAGGAGTGAAAATGAGGACAATCAGCCCTTATATACTCTTAGGACCCCTAGCACGTCATCATGACCTTTTTCCGGTCCGGTCCATATCGATCCGGTCCAACCCTAATCCGTTTTGAGGTGAAATCCGGATATGATTCCGCTCCTGAATACTAACATTCTGACCGGAACAGATTGAATTTTCTCCTTACTGGATTATCGTTGCCTATCCGTAGTTTCCTTCTGCCCTTCTAACCGGATACGGACGTTAATTACCGGTTTCCGTTCCGTTATTCAGACAGTCAGAGAAAAACCACAAATTCCGGTTGCGACACAGGTTTTGTTTGTACTTTCCGGTTGAGATCAGACGAGAGGAAGTGAAGAACGGGACGTGCGGCTAGGAGAGAGTGAGGTAACGATCGGGAAGGGCCCAGCAGTCGTCTAGTGTCCATGCCTCAACTGTGTAAGACCAGACCGGGTGCGCTCAGGTCCTCTTCCGACGTCAAGATCCGGAAGATAATTCCGGTCATTCCTATGGAGGAACCGGCCCGGACTGAGCTCATGGAGGACCTCAACGCTGTTGGAACATGAAAATCTAGTTATACTATATTAAAATATATATGAAGGAATAATATTATTCTTAGCAGTAAATTTTTTTTATTTTTAGATAGTTATAGACCGTCTAATGTTTAGAACCGGAAACCGGAAATGGACTGATCAGGAATCAATGTAAAGGCTAACTGAATGTACCGGAAACAAGGAATCAGAGTTTGAGTTAGCCTAGACCAGGTCAAGAAAGGGGTAACAGGAACCAACATCCAACGATGACCTATTTAATCCTAGGGAACTACGGGAACGTTCTAATCATTAGTTAACGGGAATCCTAAACGGGCAGGTTTAAGGGGCAAAGCCTGGATTAGGGGAGTCATAAAGAAGCAGCTAGGATTGGCTCTCTTAGATCTTATCTGTCCAGAGACTGGTCACTTACGATTTTTTGCCCTAACGGAAAGTTGTACAACGTGCACGATTACTGATTTCCGGTCTGAGCGGCAGTATTGGGTTTTGAGTTGACAGACTGCAGACGAGAGTGCTTGAAGGACATTGAGCGCAAGAGAGAAGGCTGTTAGCATCCGAGCTTAGAATTAGTACTTGCCCAACTGAAAGGGAAGAGAGAAAGTGAGCCGTGAGGACCACTCGTTTTACCGACTCCCAACAGTAAACCGGTTGCATCCGAACAAGAGGTAGAATATGAAGCCGCCGCAGTCCTGGTAGAATTTGAAGTTCCGGACTTAGATCCTGAGACCGGAAATGAGGAAGAGTCCTTCGATGAGGGAGATAATGAGGATGAGCAGAGCGAGTCTGAGGATGAGGAGGATGAGAATGAGGGTGATGATAAGGATGAGGAAACGAGAGGAAAGGATCAGGTAGAGAGAGAACAGACTAAGGATACCGATCCGGTCTGAGGAGACAAGCCGTTAGACAGGATCACCCGAGATTTGAGCGACTTCAGGAAACGATATGTGGTGGTACAAGGTGCAATGCAAACCATCTGCACCACGGTGGGCGCTACCCACCTAGTTCAAGCCTTAACCCGGGTAATACAGCTTATCCGAGAGAAGGAGAAGAATGAAAGCAAGGAGGAATTGGTGAAGCTTTTCGGCCAAGTGGCCACTCTTAAACAGGATTTGCGCCAGAAAACGGAAGAGGTGGAGAAGGAGAGAACGTTCTCCAAGCAGACGAGAGACACCATTTCCCAAATCCGGGAATTCATCACCCATTCGAGTGAAGTTGTCAACAAGGCTAACTTGTTTGACCAACAAGTGATGGTGGAGGGACGACAGCTGCATCAAAAGCTCATATTGGCGATGATAACTTATCACAAGAAGATGGAGTCTACACTGGAGCAGCTGCAAGAAGTGATGCGCGAGGTAAATCCTCAAAGTGATCCTGCACCGAGACCGGAACTGGATCACGAACCAATTCAGCAGTCGGCAGCAGAGGACAAGGGTAAAGGTGAGACTTCTCACGAGCAACCAAACTTACCTGTATCCGAGGAGCACCAAGAAGCCTAGACAAGTTAGGTGCAGCAGATTGAAGTGGAGAGCGCCAAAGTCACCGACCCAGTTCCGGAGGATGATGATTTGGAGATTACGAAGGTGACGGGACCTGATCCAGCAAAGACACAGGGACCGGAACCGGCAACCGGACCAGGAGGATCCACTCCGGAGGAAAATGCCAAGACGAAGCAGATCAACACCCTCTCACCCTCCAAGTCTTCTCCCAAGACTCCCGGAAAGAAGGTACAGTTCGGAGATGCAGAGAAGATGACAACCCTGATGCAGTCTGAGGTAAAGACAGAGATCGAAGCCGATCGCGATACTTCATCCGGCTCACCAAATAGTGGTCTGATCAGGAAACCGGTTGGAAGAGAGGCAACACCTCAGAGCAAGGTGGCAAGGCCTACTTCAGGCCCGCATAAGAGAAAGGTTCCTGAGCCACCGTCGGCCAAGAAGAAATTCGCCAAGGCTTAGGAAGAGGAAGAAGAAGAAGAGAATTCCGATGATGACGAAGAGGAATCTGGGTCCGATCAAGATTCTGAACCTTATTTGGATCCCGATCAGGCCTTGGCAGAGACCTAAGCAACGAAGGCAAAGGCGGCCAGAGAGAAGGCCAAAGTCCGGTCTAAATAGATGGCCAAGTCGCAGACCGGAAAGAAGCCCTTGACCCGGAAGGAACCAGCAAAGGCGGGGTTTTCTCCAGTTCAGAAGATTAGAAAATAGATGAAGGTTCTGACAATGATTGTAGGGCTGCATGTCTAATTTTGACAAGTAGATGTGTAAGAATATTTTTAGTTTAGAAGGAGTTAGGACTCAAGTTGATTCCGGATTTTTAGGATCTAAGATCCATGTTTAGTGGGAGCTTTTTGACTGTAGCTTAGGTTACCTAAATTTGACAGGAAGTTAGGAATGAAACGTGTCATTCCTTTAGTTGTTTTTGGCCTTAGGCGCTTTTTGAGTTTGAGGTGTAGTTTAGTATTTAAAGGCGGATTTTAGGTTTGATCCGGGTAGCATTTTTCATACTTTGTATTCCCAATTTTCTGCAAATGCCATTGAAGTTTTTCAATTCACAACTGTGAGCTATACCTTTTAGCACTTGTCCGTGTTATTGTGAGAGCAGTGAAATCGTGCAGATTTGAGTAAGGAGGAAGTGATACGCGGATAAAGGAAGTATCCGATCCTTGGAGAGATTGTGTGTTAGACAGGATACCACAAGATTTCCTTGCAAGGATTAGAGTTGGCTTTTGTCAAGAAGCT
This sequence comes from Neckera pumila, assembly GCA_963969595.1. Classification (NCBI taxonomy): domain Eukaryota; kingdom Viridiplantae; phylum Streptophyta; class Bryopsida; order Hypnales; family Neckeraceae; genus Neckera; species Neckera pumila. The sequence continues at coordinate 47,056,865 of OZ018408.1, read as the reverse complement.
GCTTTTGTCAAAAAGTATTATAGCTCTCCTGTGTTTTCCTGACGCCCCTTCTCTACCTAGGCCGTGGATTGTCCTGTAGTCTGTCATTGTAGTAATTGTTAGGAGAATCTAGACTTTCTTACGTGACCTGCTAGCCTGTGTAGTCCATCCGGTCTAGTTGTAAAGAAGGTCTCTTTCTTGTTGTTTTTGTCAAAGTTTTCTTTTCAAGTTTATATCGTGGATCTTCTGACACGGTAAAACTCGGAGGGTAGGAGTTAAGCTTCCTTCCTAAAGCCCAAAGTTGCAGATCCCTCTTGGTCCAGAGGTTAAACTCAAATTTATTACATATAGTTAAATACTCTAGACCGGATATATATATATATAATTAGGAAAGGTGTTTCCGGTTCCGGATTACTGGAATTAGACCTGGTCTAGACTAGTATTTGGGGTTTGTTTTGGGATATCAACTCACTTCATTCCGGCCATTTAGGAGAATTACACCAAGATCTCTACGGAATAATACATGAGTCACTTTAGGGCCCATTAAGGCCTTAGAGAAGGATTTTGTGCTTTCTGTGCTACGACAAACGCCATGGGGTGCCTAGTCCTGATGGATAAACCCTAGGGGTTTCGGGAGGACCGGATGGTTAGAGAAATCAAGTGTAAGGTGTCAAACAAGTTCGACAATATTCTCCGGGGCCGCCCGACCGAATGGGAAGAAGAAAGGTGGAGGGAAGTTTACAACTTCCGGATGGGAGGTTCCAGTATGGCAAGACGGAAGGATGAATTCATCCATGATAAGTTTCATGGGGAGCCGAGCAACAAGTCAAGTACGCGGTCGTAGACTGTAAGGGCGACCGGCATCGTAACCTCCTCCAGTTCCTGGTTTCGATCGTCCACCCGGAGAAGCCGATGAGGGTGACGATGACCCTCGGCAACACCATTTTTGGTTCCCTGAGCGGGGAACGGAAAGTGAACTGGACCCGGATCTTTTCCAATCTGGTGTCCCAACTGGTGATAAGGATCGAAAAGAGTAGGGCCACTCCTTTGAGTCCCTACCTTTTTCACCTCTACCAGCGGAACCAATTCCTCACTCAGATGGAGGAAAAAACATGGAGTGTTCAGGAGTCTATCCTGAAGTACGGAGAGTCGGGTTCGGATGACGAGGTGGAGGAGCAGACCGGATCCGAACCCGAGACAAAAAAGGAAGAAGAAGAGGAGCCGTCCTGGCAGAAGAAGCAACAGAAGACGACGCCTCCTCGGAAGAGAGGAACCCCCTCAAACCCCCGGTCCACACCAGAACAAGGACCGGAGATAGAGATGCCGGATCTCGAGGATCAGACCGACCCGTTCAACTAGTTGACGGTTATCCTGTGTGGGATACGAGCGGACTGGGAGGTCAAGCGGAGAATTCTCACCACTATCGGGAAGAAGGTGGGTGCACCGGCCGATAGTGAATTGCCGGGTAAGGTGGGACAATTCCTAGCCGATCCGGATGAGAGCCGGAAGCAGAAGACAGAGATCCGTCGGCTTCAAGAGGAAGTCGATGCTCTGAGGGCTGACATGGTAACCCTCAGGGAAGACAAAGCAGCAATCCGGGAGATGGCGGAGGCAACCCGGAAGGTGGCTGAGTTGGTGAAGGACACTCTTGGAGAGTCCGGATCCACCGCAGTTAAGGCGGTATTATTTGACAAAGGAGTGCATGAGAAGAAAAAGGTATCCGGTTCCCGGATAGTTTGGATCCTCACCGACTTCACCGATCGGGTGGAAGCATCCTTAGTGGCAGCACGAGAGGTGGCCGACCGGATGGACGTCAGTAGTCGAAAGCTGAACGAATCCATGTTTTTCCGGGAAATCCACCTCTCGGATATTTCACTGCCGGATTTGTTTGCAGCGAGAGGATTGAATCCGAGGGAGCGCAAGGATCAGACTCTCGAGTCAAAGAAAAATAACCGGAGACTTGGGCCTGGGCAACCGATTCAGTTAGATTCATCGCCCGGGTCAGATCTTCCGGATCCAGCTGCCGGGGAACGGAGCCGGAACCTGGCTGACATCTTTAACCAATTGCCCGAGGAACCTAGAAGTCCTATGCTGGGCAGGGCAGTTAGAGAATAGGTAGGTAGGAAGTTAGTTAGGAATGTAAAGTATTTGTAAGATAGTTAGGACCGGATCGGATGTCCATCCGGTCTGGCGGGTTAGGATCGGACCCGGATGTCCAACGCGGATTTCTGGGGGCCTTTTTGCTTTGTAATCAAGTTGTATATAAGTCAGCCCCTGCTTGGGAGCTGCGAGTCTTTTCACCTCATTTTTGCGTACGTCTTCTCTTGGCCTCTTGTTGCGTGTCTCTCCCGTGTGTGTCAGGGTTGTGTGGTGAGGAGTTAGGAAGGCGCATGCTAGTATGGGTGTGATTTCTCCCTTTGGTGTCCTTGTTTTGATCTTATGTGCAGGTGAGCGGGTTGCGAAAGTATTGGGAGTGGATTCCAGTTCCTCAGCAGCTCTAAGGTTTAGGATTCCGGGCGAGACAGCCGTTGTTAGGCTAGTCGGATAGGGAGGGATTCCTTAGTCGTGCTAAAACTCCTGGGTGGGAAATCCGGTTGAGTGTCCGATCTCCTGAGAGATCTCGCTGCCTCAATGAGCAAACGGAAGAGCTTTAGTGGATGTTGGAACGGACGGGTTCACTTGCAGCCGCCTGGCTTCGCACAGACGGAACGTGGTGCTAAGGTTGTTGTAGTATGGAAGGATCGTACAGGGGGCCTTTGTGTGACCGGTGATCTGGAGAGTTTTCTGGATTGTTGTGAAGGATCAAACCGGATCCGGGTTAGTGGTAGAGAATTGGAGAAGGTAGAAGTGGGTCTTCAGCCACTATAATTCACGGAAGGAGCGGCGGGCCTGCCACTCTCAAAATCAAGGGGCAAACCCTCTGATGGTAAAACAAAGGTAACACTAAACCGGATGGTAGTAAGAGCGGATGTGAGTTGATCAAACGGATCGGAAAGTAGACCGGATCGAAGAAGGAGAAGAGGATCTGATTGTAGTTCTTGGTATTGTTGTGTTTCCGGTTGTTGTGTTAGAACCGGAAGAGGAAATATAGGTACTGACTTAGCTTAGAGATCAAATAAGGCTATCTACTTCACAGAATCTCGCGGGTTTGATCTTTAGAGTCACTTTGTTATACTTTAAAGTGGTTTTTGGTAGTATAACTGGGAAATTGCTTGCCCTGTGCTGCGACAAATTCCTTCTCCAGCACACAAGTGGCCATAATGACATCGCGCATCATCTCATTCTGGTCACTCTGCCAGACTTCTTTAGCACATATTCTCTGAAAAACTCTGCTCATTTTGATGATGGCTACGCGCACGTTCCCATCCAATAAGTTCCGTATGGCTACATGTAGGATCTGCCAACAATATTCCAACACAAAGGTTCCATGAATGTACTCATGTAGGCCCACATCACTGTAATTATACAAGGTGCTATTAATGACATGCAATGATTTGATTTTGAATGGCTTCCCCAAAATGATTTTCACTTCCAAATAATTCATATGTTTAGTAAAATTTGAAAATCCGTAAGTAGGACCTAAGTACGAAAGACTATTTTTGTATGAGTTATTTCTTAGTTTTGCAAATTGATAGTTTATTTTTCTTGAGACATTCGTCTTTTGGGCTCCCATTTTCTTTTTGTTTAATATATTTTTCATTGCCACCACTTAAAAATGAGGAAGGAAGTTTGTCTTCACTTATCTATTGAAGTAAAATGGAAAGTCTTTGAATACATCCACATACCCCATTTTTGGAGTATGCCCTCACTTACCCCACCAAACAATTGCAAAGTTAACTTTGCTTACATACACTTTGTGACCATAGTGACTTTAAGTTAAGTTTAGTTCACTAATAACTATGATAATGCCTAAACTGTGACTTCACTAATCAATGACACTGTATTCACAGATAATGATGGCACGGTATTCACTGAGCGGACTGGCGCTCTACCTGGCATGAGACAGCTCCTGTTCCTCCCCATCACCCCCCAATGAGTCTGAGCCTTGGTTTTCTACTTCCCGCAATGTTTCCCACTGCAATGTGCTGCGGCTCTTTGTAATTGCGGTGGTTTTCCTATGCTTGCGCGCTTCATTTCTGAGCATATTTAATCTACAAGGGAGTGGGGAGTCACGCGGAGGCAAGAAGAAGGAGGCGCATTGCTTGCAAGCAATTGCATTGTGCATAACTCATAACATAGCAACCAGACGCACTCATGCAAGGTTAGCGACGATTTGAGTTCTAAAGTGGTACGAGTTTGTTGCGGTCTTGGAGGGAGCACAATTGCAACTGCAGAAGGCTTCTTGCGTGGAGGCAAAAGGCAAAAGGCGGAAGCGGCAAAAGGCAAAATGCATTTTTGCAATGACAACTTCTCCAGTTTTTGCCGTAAGTCTCTCGATCAGTTTCAGCAGCTCTAGCACGTGGTTGTGCAAGTCTGGTTGCGCAAGGTAGTCAATGCAATGTTTCACTTTGGATACTTAGTTTGGTCTCCTCTTGTTTTCAGAAGCTTGTTCCAGCCTCTGTGTACTCTGTGCTTGTCTACACAATGTCTATGCCACGGGTTCCTGTTACAATGCACGGCGTTTTTTATTTATTACACTAATTCTCAGTGAGTTCCCTTGTCTATCTATCCAGAAAGTAATTGCAATACTTACAATAGTGTAACAACTTGCCTGTTGTTTCATTCTTGAAAATTGTGGACTGAAATTTTTTTAGAATGTAATTCATTTCAACAGTCAATAGCAGTTTTCTTGTGAACATGTTATGAAGGAAGTGACTAAATCTCGCTGGAACTTTTTTGTTTCCTTTCTTGAGTGGTTAGATCAAAAATATTAATATTCAAGATTTTATTGTTTTAAATAATTATATAGGCTCTATAGTTCTCTCCGAGAGGAAGCTTTCTACAACAAATGTTTAGATGACAAGATTTACAATTGATTTCTTGCTTTGTTGAGAGGAATTTAAGATCTGTAAGTAAGGAGATACCTTCGGTTCTTGTGTAGGCATGTCTTCTTGTAGCTAGATATATATTGCCTCAGTGAATAAGTTTTTGGCAGAAGGAGAGTGCTACGTGTAGGTTGAAGTGTCGTACCTTGTTCAGTCACTAAAGATCCCTAAACAACAAAACTACTCCAAAGTTTTCTCTTGCATCCGCATTTTGGTTATTGCTGTATCCTGGCTGCATATGGTTTAGTGAAGGCGTCATTGCATTTGTATACAATTTGTATATTGTTTGTGCAAAAGCGACATTGCATTTCATGAATATATGAAAAATTGGCTTTCCCATATTCTCAACTCTAGAAGGGGCCTTTTTCCATGATCTCTGATTTTAAAGCTAGAAATTTATGTGTATGTTGCCTGTGAATCTCAGTTCAGGGTGGGAACACCTGCTATTCATTGGGCGTGTTTAGGGTTTCCGCATGATGGCCACAAACTTGTCGCAGCCTTCACAATAGCTCTCCATGTAGGACAACCCGTAAGTTCTTCCAACCCTGTGAATTCATTTTCCATTAATCTTAATTTCATTGAATGGCTTACCTGAGTGACTAAATGAAAATGTCATTTTGAAGTGAATACAAATCAATTTCATTCCATTTCTTATAAGGTTTGTAGATTGGAACTGATTGAATGCGAAAACATGTTGTAAATGAAAAGGTAGAGAGGTCCTGGAAGATTAATACTCTATTGCGCATTATTTAGAACCCAGCTTGATATCGTGAAGATGAAGTTAGATGGCGTAGCAATGCACATATGGAGACTTTGTATGGATGCCCAATTGCATGGGAACCCTCCTATATTCGAGATAAGTGTCACCCTGAACCGTTTTTTTTTCAAAATGCCACAGTATAGTACATGGAAATATTTATGTACAAATAACCTATATGGATGCATTGGGAGATATCTATATGCCCTATTTCCACAAATACGTAGATTTCTAAATGAAGACCGCAATACCGCGCATGAAAGGAATTGATTGTACATAGAAGAGCATGAAACCGCAGAGCCAGATATCTCCCTATGCCCCGTCTTTGGGTGCACATCAATCCAATAATGAATTAAACTAAATGACTGAGCTTCTAGGACCAATTACTCACTAATAAAATTGAAACAAGTCATTGGGATATCTCTCGATAATTAAATTTGAAGATTGCATACCAAGTTGAGGGTACAAGGTAGTGGAAAAATTAGGAACTAGACAATGGAAAATCCCTTAATGAAAAATGATTAGATTCAGAGAAGAGCTATAGACAATCGAGAGATCTCCCGATAGAAGGGAACTACGGTAGTAGCAATCAAGTCATTGGGGGATTTCTTGATAATGGCCTCAGGGTAAAATGTTGATTATATCACAGTAGGAAGTAACCAGTCAAAGATGACGAGAACTAGTTTACAGTACTTGCCTAGAAGACTATAACCCTCATTTGAGCATTAGTGCCCAAAGCCGAGTATTAGGTGACTCTCTTGGATCATCGAGAGATCTCTCAATTATCAAGAAGAATGGTATGTCACGTAAACCCTTCTGACATCCTCGCGTAATCCTTAATAGCATGCACACATTATATAAGCATTACCGTTTGTGCTGAGTTCTAAATAATTGTTCTGGAAGATCGAGAGATCTCTTGATTTATAAGAAGGAAGTAACAAAGGGAGGAGCACATCCGTTGAAGAGAATTGTCATTGGATTTCTTTTGACAAATAACATTTCCGCCAAGTATTAATTATATGTCATGGAAGATCAAGGGATCCCTTGATTTCAGTGGAAGAAGTAGCATATGGAGGAGCACTCACATTCAGGGTCTTGGGTTTTGAAAAATTGAGGGATCCCTCAATTTTTAGGAATGATGTGTTTACTTGAGGACCGAAAGATTTATAGATCATTTAGAAAGAGTTGTCGAAGAGTATAACATTCATACTTCTCTCTGTGACATCATGCAGGGTCAATCAAACTAATGAAATTTTGAATGACCTATCTCCAAAAAGACTTTGAGCCTTTGTTGACACATGGGTACATGCATACAAATACAAAGGGGATCAGCATCTAATGGCTGTCTTCTGTTCTTGCAATAAAGTGACCCTCTAGGGCATTGATTGGAAGGAGGGTACTGACTGTCATGTAACGATCATCCCAAAACTCATGTACATTCAGCGGAAGTCTCTAGATGCCAAACTAGACGTGCTGGAGATACAAGGACTAGATTATATGACTGCGCTCATTATTATTAAGGAGAAAATGGCAAAGTCTGATGTTTCACTTACATACGGGTTAATCCTTGACTATTGCTTGCTCAATAAGGATCCCTGCAAAATTGTTCTCGACAAAGGATACTTGTATTCCACAGATGATATGATGTTCTGGACCCCCAATGAAATGGCAACCCAATGGGGCATCATAGACAGCGATCGGATTCAAGCAAATCATCAAAAAATGTCCTTGCCGTGGTAGCTCCAGCACCACCCCTGTGAAGATAGGAAAGAAACGCAAGTCTATGGTCAGTGCACTAAGCGACGACGTCAGTGTGGAAGCTGACAAGAAACGGATCCAAGTCAAGGTGGCAAAGACCATAACGATTGACAAATGCGTCATCATGTCAGATTTAGAAGTGAAGAAGTTGAGCAAACAGCAAAAACAAGCAATGAACCAACTTTATAAGAGGCTCTTTGGTTCCACATACAAATGGGGCAAGAAACCACTAATGGACAAAAAAGGTGAACCTCTGCGAGTGCGCTACAAGTATTTGCACAAGGCACCACCTGGACACCTAGTATACAAAGATGAACATCAAGATCGGTTGGAGGAAATCACAAATCAAGTGCATATCGAGGCGGACTATCAATCCGAGAACAGATACATAACCGTTCTTCCCCTCAAGTACGGTCCATACATTGGTGAGGATGGCAAGGAAGTTGCCCAGTATTATGAAACCATCCCATCCAAAGAAGATATGACAAAGACATCCTCATACTACATAATTGGAGGACAACATACAGTTGTAGCCCACAAAAATCTGGTTGAGTCCGGGGAGATTCTAGAATGTGATAAGGAGGAAGCATTGACCTGCAATATTATTCCGGTGTAGGAGCCCATTTTTGACGACAACAAGAACTTTTTTTCTCTATCTCGCACATTGAACCAGAATATTGCTGGTGAGCAAAAAGAACAATGCTTCACTCAGCAACTTCTGAATGCTTGGGTGAAATGGACAGATATGGGTCGTCCGCAACCAACTCTGGCAGGGAGAATGCACTCGCCAAAATACTTGGTAAGCAATATGACAATTTGTTTCAAATCATCAAGGCACGTTATATTTTCCTCTTTGGTCATACAAAATCGGGGGATCCTTCAATCCTCCAATTTGTATAGAAAATGTAAGCAGTATTACAATATGTTTCAAATCTATCATGCACGTTATATTTTGCTCTTTGGTAACACAAAATTGGGGGATCCCTTAATCCTCTAACTTGTATAGAAAATGCTTAGTATTTCTCCTTACAACTAACAGCAATCGAGATTTGGGGCAGAGGCTTGTTGTGGTCATGTCTACAATCTTCACTACTGTGAAGAATAATGACTCGGCGGATTTGCAAATCCTGCTTGTCTTCATGGAAAATGACGCAAATGTTGCTAGGTGGATTAAGATTCAAACGAATTACAATCATGAATGCACTCCTTCCAGACAGCTCGGGAGAATATGGTGGACAAGGGAGCCGGAAACCCCTCTTGCAATTTGACTTTAAGCCTTTGTATGGCATGCGCCCGGAAGACATCAATTACCTTGCGGGGCTCGTAGAGCGGAAGGAGGTGTTCATAAAGAATTCAAAGTCCAAGGACTCTCTCCTGCAAATCACCACACTTTCTGTTGCAGGAACAAGAGAGAGGTTTGTAAGGGCCATAAAGAGCAAGACCATATGCCATTACAAAAGTCATCCGCTCCCATGCAAAAAGTCAGATTACGTCCCATACATTGCAGCCCAGTGGGATGAATGCGCGACAGAAATGAAAATTACTCGTCACGAACTAGAGCTGTGGGTTGACAAAGCCCTTGCCACAAACGAAGGATTGAAGTGGTTAACTGAGCAGATCAGGTCCCTCAACAAGACATACGATCCAGATAACTGCCCAAAGAGTGTGAGAGACATGTGGACCGCATTCTTAGTTGCAAATGCCAAAAATGAGGTGGTGGAGGCAACTGCATCCGCTTTTGCAGATAGTTATTTGTGCATGACGATGGACGAGACCACCTGGAATATAAGCGCCATTCTTGCGAACCCGCACATGAAGAAATGGCATGGAGAAGGAAAGCATCACATTTATGTGTGGTTCCTTTTTGAAGCAACGAATACAGGATCGCGGGCTAAGTTTCTAGAGGATCAAAAACTCAGGAGACTATTTGACACTCTAGAGTACATCGATTCCAAAAAGGATGTATTAGCCAGGTCTCTAGCTGTTCTTTTTACGGATGCCAAAGGACTGCACGAGATACTCTCTCACTTGGACAAACGTAAGCGCGAGAAGAAATAGGTGTGGGATTATCATGTAGTGCACTACTTCTCGGTTTCCAGCGACGACTTTCCAACGACAATTTTTTGATGCTGGATCTAGATATAATGTTGTTGTCATATATTTGTTTGGATACAATGAGGACCAGACTGTGCAGGAACACTTTTCAAGTTTTTTCTCGGGGATGAATCCGATGAGACTATTCTACGTAGCATAGGATATAGAGAATGTCTACTCCTAGTGGAAGCGACGTCGTGTACCGTGGATGAGAGTCAGTAATCCTGCTGCCCTACTTCGAGATCACATGGTTGATGGTATGGTGGTTGTAAACGTCAACGGAGGTCCCAAGATCACATACCTTGGAGCAGAATGTCTTCATACATTAGTTTTGCTCCTTGTATCGGGTGATCTCCCAATTTTTGTTTTCTTCAATGATTGTTCTCATAGCCACTCTAACATGGGTTTGTTGAGATCTTTGCAGTGCTTCCAAGCTAAGGTGCTCAAAATAATTCATACGGAGGATTCGGAACCCACAAAGATGGTGGCCAAACAGGTTTGGGACGAGTTCCATATCCGAGGTATAGACAAGGAGGCGGTTGATGTTGACGAGGAGGACGCTGCATCTGATGAGACTTCGAAGCCTTCAAGCCAGACATACTCAGAGCACAACAAAGGCACACGGAAAACGCCCGCAATTTTGAAGGTTTGTTTTCCATTATTAAATCAGGTGATCCCTTGATTCTGGACTTGTGCCTATTCTTCTTGTAGTCTATGGGTTTTGTTTGATTAAATGATCTAAATTGTTGTAGGAGAAAACTCCAGAACCAACGCCTACTTCCAAGAAATTGAAGAGCCTATCAACGCCTAAGAAACTTACAGCTCCAAATCAGATTAAGCGTACTAGGAAGAAGAAGAGCATGAACGCTTTGCTGGAAAGTGATTCAACATCACATCAGAAACGGAGGAAGTCACAACCTATCCGGAAGCCATTGCCACAGATAGTGGATGCGAGACTTGAAGAAAGTCCAGGAGTCAGCAATGTAGCAAGGATCTTGGTTTCTTGTTCCAATGTAGCAGCAGCTATGGGGATTCTTGCATCTCGAAGCCAGGGAGTTTTGCAATCGGAGGAGGGTACCGCGTCTGGAGAAACCCTTGCAGGAGAGAAATCAATATCTCCGCGTCTCGAGAAGGGACCCCTGCATCCCAATAATAGCCACAACAAATTGAAAGATCCCCCGATTTTGGAACAAGTTAATGAAGTTCCTGCTAAGCTAATGACAGATGAAGCTCGACAAGACACTATGTTGGATTTGAGGTCTTTCAGTCCGGAGTCTCACACCTTCAATGAGGTGATGGACAAGGATACAGTCTCAATTGTGGTACCCAGAGCTCCTGTTATTAAGGCTAACAATGGTCTAAATGCGTTTGTAAAGCTTGGGGAAGGGGTATCCGCAGTAGTTGTTGATATTGATCAGGTGTGTAAGTTAAAGGTAGGTTCAATGATCTTTTTTGTCTACCAAGTTTAAATTTGGTTTGTGATCCCAGCCACGATACTAAAAAGACAAAGCATACTAAGGCAATTTGGCTTGTGCACCAGTTTACTTACAAAAGCATGTTTGACATCGGGCTTGGACAGGCTGCGATAGGAGTTGAGGATGAGATTCGAAGTGGATCCGTTCTGGCTGAAGGAAACGTTGAAGTTCAGGAAGAAACGTCCAAAGAGGGTGACGCAACAGGTACTTGAGGTGAAACGCAACTTTTTCAATAGGATGGGACTTCTGGCAATTCCACATGTCTTTACAACAATTCTAACTAGGTCCTCTTTGTGTCCCCTGTAGATGGTAACTTGTCGCAGCACAGGGCAAGCAATTTCCCAGTTATACTACCAAAAACCACTTTAAAGTATAATAAAGTGACTCTAAAGATCGAACCCGTGAGATTCTGTGAAGTAGATAGCCCTATTTGATCTCTAAGCTAAGTCAGTATCTATATTTCCTCTTCCGATTCCAACACACAACTGGAAGCACAACAACATCCAGAACTACAATCAGACCCTTTCTTATTTCTCCGATCCGGTCCACGTTCCGACTGAGTCTGATCAACTCTCATCCGCTCACACTACTACCCGGTTTAGTTTTACCTCTGTTTCACCATCAGAGGGATCGCCCCTTGTTTTTGAGAGTGGCAGGCCCGCAGCTCCTTCCGTGAATTATAGTGGCTGAAGACCCACTTCTTCTTCCTTCAATTCCCTACACTAACCCGGACCCGGTTTGATCCTTCATAGCAACCCAGAAAACTCTCCAGATCACTGGTCACACAAAAACCCCCCGTACAGCCCTTCCATACTACAACGACCCTAGCGCCCCGTTCCGTCTGTGCAAAGCCAGGCGGCTGTAAGAGAACCCGTCCGTTCCAACCTCTACTAAAGTTCTTCCGTTTGCCCAATGAGGCGGCGAGATCTCTCAGGAGATCGGACACTCAACCAGATTTTACACCCAGGAGTTCTAGCACGACTAAGGAATCCCTCCCTATCCGCCTAGCCTAACAACGGCTGTCTCGCCCGGAATTCTAAACTCTAGAGCTGCTGAGGAACTGGAATCCCCTCCCAACGCTTACGCAACCCGCTCACCTGCACATAAGACCAAAACAAACGCGCCAAAGGGAGAAATCACACCCACACTAGCGCGCGCCTTCCTAACTCCCCACCCCACGACCCTGCCGCACCCGGGAGAGACACACAACAAGAAGCCAAGAGAAGGCGTACGCAAAAATGAGGTGAAAGAACTCCCAGCTCCCAAGTAGGGGCTGACTTATATACAACTTGATTACAAAGCAAAAAGGGACCTCGAAATCCGCGTTGGAAATCCGGACCCGATCCTAACAAACCAGACCGGATAGTCATCCGATCCGGTCCTAACTAACTTACAAATATTTTACATTCCTACTATCTTCCTATCCTACTCTCCAATTCCCCCGCCCAGCGTAGGACTCCTAGGTTCCTCGGGCAGTTGATTGAAGACGTCCACCAAGTTCCGGCTCTGTTCACCAGCAGTTGGATCCGGAAGATTTGACCCGGGCGATGAATCTATCTGAATTGGTTGCCCCGTTCCAGGTCTTCTCAGACTCTTCCGTGACTCAGGTGTATGATCCTTGCGCTCACCCGGATTCGATCCTCCTGCTGGAAACGAATCCGGCATCGAAATGTCCGAGAGGTGGATTTCCCGGGAAAATAAGGACCCTTTCAGCTTCTGACTGCTGATGTCCATCCGGTCGGCCGCCTCTCGTGCTGCCACTAAGGATGCTTCCACCCGATTGGTGAAGTTGTTGAGGATTCGAACTATCCGGGAACCGGATACCTTCTTCTCCTTATACACCCCTTGGTCAAATAAGGCCGCCTTGACTGCGGCGGATCCGGACTCTCCAAGAGTGCCCTTCACCGACTCAGCCACCTTCCGGGTTGCCTCCGCCATCTCCCGGACTGCTGCCTTGTCTTCCCTGAGGGTGACCATGTCCACCCTCAGAGTATCGACTTCCTCCTAAAGTCGACGGATCTCCGTTTCCTGTTTCCGGTTCTCCTCCAGATCGGCCAGGAATTGCCCCACCTTACCCGGCAAATTGCTATCGACTGGTGCGCCCACCAATTCAAAGATAGTACTCAAAGTCCTTCGCTTGACCTCCTAGTCCACCCGTATTCCGGCCAGGACAACCGTTAACTGGTTGAACGGGTCGGTCGGATCCTCGAGATCCGGCATCTCAACATCCGGTCCCTGTTCTGGTGTGGACCGGGGGTTCGATGGGGGTCTTCTCTTATGAGGAGGCGTCGTCTTCTGACGCTTCCTCTGTCGGGACGGCTCCTCCTCTTCTTCTTCTTCCGTCTCGAGTTCGGATCCGGTCTGCTCCTCCACCTCGTCATCCAAGCCCGACTCTTCATACTTCAGGATCGGTTCCTTAACACCCCACGTCTTCTCCTCAATAGGAGTAAGAAGTTGGTTCCGCTGGTAGAGGTGGAAAAGGTAGGGACTCAAAGGAGTGACCCTACTCTTTCCGATCCTCGTCACCAACTGGGACACCAGATCGGAAAAGATCCGGGCCCAGTTCACCTTCCGTTCCCCGCTCAGGGAACCAAAAATGGTGTTACCGAGGGTCATCGTCACCCTCGTCGGCTTCTCCGGGTGGACGATCGGAACCAGGAACTGAAGGAGGTTATGATGCCGGTCGTTCTTACAGTCTGCGACCGCGTACCCGTCCTTGTTATTCAGTTCCCCATGAAACTTGTCATGGATGAACTCGTCCTTCCGCCCGGCCATACCGGAACCTCCCATCCGGAAGTTGTAAACTTCCCTCCACCGTTCTTCTTCCCATTCGGTCGGGCGGCCCCGGAGAGTGTTGTCGAATTCGTTCGACACCTTGCACTTGATCTCCCTCACCATCCGCTCCTCATGAAACCCCCAGGGTTTATCCATCAGGACGAGGCCCCCCATGGCGTTGAGATCCTCCATCAACTCAGTCCGGGCCGGTTCCTCCATAGGAATGACCGAAACTATCTTCCAGAGCTTGACGTCGAAGGAGGAGCTGGGAGTGCCCGGTCTGGTCTTACGCAGCTGAGGCATGGACACCAGATGACCACTGGACCCTTACCGATCGCTACCTCACTCTCTTCTAGCCGCACGTCCCGTTCCTCACTTTTTCTCGTCCGATCTCAACCAGAAGGCACTCACAAAACCTACAACCCACACGTTCTTTACTCTTCCTACACTCTTAGACACTCCCAGCCGGAAGCGCACATGCATCAATGGCTCTGGCGTGGATGGAGGCGAAAAAGCGCTCAAGGTCAGCTCCAGAGCTCAAGGGGAGTAAAGGAGTGAAAATGAGGACAATCAGCCCTTATATACTCTTAGGACCCCTAGCACGTCATCATGACCTTTTTCCGGTCCGGTCCATATCGATCCGGTCCAACCCTAATCCGTTTTGAGGTGAAATCCGGATATGATTCCGCTCCTGAATACTAACATTCTGACCGGAACAGATTGAATTTTCTCCTTACTGGATTATCGTTGCCTATCCGTAGTTTCCTTCTGCCCTTCTAACCGGATACGGACGTTAATTACCGGTTTCCGTTCCGTTATTCAGACAGTCAGAGAAAAACCACAAATTCCGGTTGCGACATAACCAACATGGGTTGACGGTGCCAACACCACTGAAAGAGGTACCTACCCGGCAGTATATTGTCGTCCTTGACTTAAATGGAGTTCCGATTTACAAGATTTTCTATTCTGGTAGATAACAGGTACAACGAAGAAATGGTTGCACTCGCTTCCTCAATTGGTTGCGTACCAAGGCAAATGTTGCCTTTTGGAGCAGTGTTACTAATCGTAATATGAATCATCTGTTAGATGAATTGCTGCATGGTGCATCTTTTAGTCCACAGGACGTCGGAGTTCTCACTCAGATAGATTGTACGTCATTGTCGTATAGGGCTCCGGACAAGCCAACTAAACCATATTTTTTGAAGGACTTGAAGACTTTTGTAGAGATTGCGGGCTTCACGTCTTTAAATGAGGTTCTTTTTGTAGATGATAGTCCTTCAAAAAACCTTCTGAATGATGGTCACAGCGCAATTCACCCGCAGTTGTGGTCCGGAAAAGATGACAATTTCTTGAATGGGCATCTGCTTCCTTGGCTTGACAGTCTTTTCAAATCAAACAAATCTGTGCCCGTCTATGTTAAGAACAATCCACTTGTTGGCTGCCAGGCTCCAGTGGACTCGCTGTGCAGAGAGGCACATGACGACGAAGCCCTAGCTCGACGAAGCCCTCTCCGGCGTCTCTTTCTGTCGTCCCCAGGACTCACTGCCATCGCCCATTCTCGTTTGTCTCTCCCATTCCTGCTCGCTTTGTCTGTCGCAGCCGCAACGCCCGCGACTGCCGCACGCCCCTGCCGTATCCGTCCTTCTTTACGGTGTTCGAAATGGTGCCCATTGAGCTTAGGAGCTTGATTTGGAGGTACTAGGGTTTGTAATTTCCGTGTATGTGCGGTGGAGTCCGGGGACGAAGCTGAACCATGACCAGAGCATATTTTTCAATCTTTATTGCTCAATTTTATTGAGATAGTTTGGGAGAGATTAATCGATAGCGGTGGCACATCGGGATTGCCGAGTTTGCGAGGTGGTAAGGTTTGGAGTCTCGGTATGCGTGCGATGAGCTCATGAGTGTGGAAGAGTATTTTTACCGTTTTTTTATGTTTCCATTTTGTTGAGCTAGTTTAGAGATCGATATGGACAGTGCATCGGGGTTGCAGAGTCTAGGTTCAGAGAGAGAGACATGGATTGACGAGGAGGTGGAAGCTCTGTTGGCCGTGTGGGGCAACACGTACATTCACGTGAACAGGGAGAATCTCGGGAAGCGGCATTGGGAGACCGTGGTGCGTGAAGTAAATGCGCGTCTGGCGCATCAGCGAGAGCAGCCGCAGATGAAGAACAAGATTGACTCGTTGAAGAAGCGGTACAAGAGGGAGAAGACGAGCAAAGGCGAGAATGATCGCAATTTGATTACTTGGAAGTGGTACGATCGCTGTGACTTGTTGTGGGGGACTCCGAAGCGGGAGATGGCCAGTATTGGAGCTCCGGAAGTCGTAATGCACCAGGACAGTAGTAATCGGCTAGTTCCATTTTTGAATTCGATGCCGCCTGAGGTGAATGGCGATCAGGGAGTGAAAGGAGCGGCTGCGTCGTCGAGGATCGGGGATTGTCATGAAGAGCGTCTGCCAGAAGTTTCACCTTCCCCTTGTGCGACTTGTGGCCGCGGCAATAAGGTAGGGAACCTATTGCTCTGTCTCTTTCTCCTTATTCTAGTGGTGTCCATTTTACAGATAGACAAAGAAAATTAATATTCTTTTTGGGTGGATCTTGTCCTGATTTTGAGAGGATTCCAATGCATAGTAAATATGTATTATTTGGATATGGCATGAATTAGTTATGCATTGTTGAAGTTAGAAGTGGTAGGGTCCAATCACAAGCGTAGACTGACCATGGGTATTGTATCTTCTATGTAACTCATGGAAGCATCTTTGCCAGTGATAGTATTTCATTTCGTACGAGTCTGGTGTTTGGACCCTTGCATTGTAAATGAGGAAATACAATTGCAAAGGACTGTCTGTGCGTTTAATTCCCTACCATGATCAGGTAGAAAGACCCCATTCCCGTCACTTACATAGGGGAAGAATTGCCAGGGGAAAGATGTTGGAAATTCTATTTTTCTTCTGCATTGAAAATCAGGAATTTGATGGATAGAAACATATTTTTTGGACAAATAGCTGTATATATTGTGAATTTATAAAAGTAGGAATGTAAGAATACCCATTTTCATCATGTAGAGGAGGTTATTTCCACATCCAATTGAACCCTATACCATAACCTAATATTTGGTTATGACCCTTGGAGGCCCTTTGCCAGGGAACAATTTCACATCACTTTTCTCTAACAGATTCTCGTTAACTTTGGGGGACGGATTTCAGATAGGTGATGGAAATGGGTGCTTCCACCATAATAGCAATGCAGGTAATGTTGAGCCAGGGAAGGAGAGCGTGAAACGCAGGAAGCTGGGAGGAGCTACTCTCACAGCGCAGAGTGTGGCGAAGATCGCGCAAGGTTTTGCCGACACGTACGCGCGTGTTGAGCAAGCCAAGATGGAGATGACTATGGCCCTGGAAGAGCGGCGGCATCAGTTTCTGGAGAGAATGGAGGAAAGGCGACTGGAGAATGAGGAGCGACACATGGAGAGGAAACTCAAAATGGAAGAGCGCCGACTGGAGTTGCAGCAGAAGCTGATGGAGCAGAAACTGGAGATGCAAGAGAAGCACATGGAGAGACGAGAGAATCTCAAACTGGACCTTCTGCGACTACGCCTGCAGGTTATCGGACAGGGGAAGAAATTACCACCCGGAGTGGAGCAACAGGCGGTGCAAACCTGCGAGAAGTTCAGTAGCTCAAATATCACGACCTGCATCTGAACTTCTGGCTTCCATCTATGTAAGGTAGGGGCATTTAAAATCGCTTCTTTTGCTCTTGACCATAGTTCCCATTATTAGACTGGCCACATTTTGGTTGATGTTCTTGATGGCGGATGAAAGAGGATTTTAATGCATCGAAGAGTACGTTTTTTGGATACTGTATGCAAGCGCTATGAAGTCTCACGGTTTTATTGGCAGATGATGTGAAATTGCTTCGTTGACAGTAGGTACATATTGATTAAGGAGTTGTATACTACACCAGCATCTGAGCAAGTGGCGCTTTTGGGTACATGGAGATTCTAGGTGTCTTCTACCTTGTGTAGAAGTCTTTCAACTCTGCCGGCCCTTAGATTTGTAGATAATTTACAGACTGTACAGAAAAGGAAATGGTTGTAGATAGGCTAAGCTTTCATGCTGGTCCTGGCCTTGCATCTCTCTGCCAGTGTCTGCTTGGAGTGTACGAAGATTAGTGCATCTGCTTGAACGCTCGTCTGCAAAAGCTGGTTTGCAGTAGTGTACCGTCTGAAGTGCTTGTCACTCGTTTTCATCGTACGTCCAAGTACCGAAAGCAGGTGGCAGAATCTTAGGGATCTACGGTCTGTTCGGCGGCCTCTACAAGGTATGACCTGATGTTAGCCAATGCGAATATAAATACCATGTTTCAATTGGATTGTTGGCCATTCAGTTTCTTGCTTTGAAATTTGTAATTTTGGCGGTTTAAAAGACATTTCGTTAAGTTGCGGTTTGTAGATTTCAAGCATCTAATATACGAAGTATCTATTTATTGTCATGACATAATAAGTGGACATAACAGCCACTCGGGTATGATTTTTTAATTCGATTTGGTGCATTTCTCAATGTTTGCAGCAAGTGTGTGGACCAGGGTGGTGGGTTGGGGATACACTGCTTTCAGTTAGGCATTCGCTTCTCGAGAAGGTTCTCACTTGCATCATCTATTGCGTACCTTACGTTCTTAATATTTTGTATATGTGGGTCTCCAGTGTAGCATACAGAACTCCACTGAAACGGGACCCTTTAAAATTTGGAATCCAAGTGAAATCTTGGGCGAGCCTGACCTGAAAATGAGAGTATTGTTCACTCCTTTCCATTTTCTAATAGGTTCATCGCTGCTTATTTGATCATATGATATGTACTGGTATGCAGATCGCAAACCCCTCAATGAGATTATGGACATCCGCTGACAGTATCTGAGAGCAACTCCTTTTCGTCTTTGCCCAGTCCAGAAGTTGCAATGACAAAGAACAATACTACTGTAGCTTCAAAGTTAAGAAGTCGTATGAATCAGTAATGAAGCTTGCAGCAGATGCGGTTTGAGGTGCGCTTTTACGTTTTCCGTATGTTGCAGCTCTGTGTTGTCACCGACGTTGCAGGCTTACGTTGTCTCTCCTTTCTATCTGCATTCAAATCCTCTGCTGAAAGTGAATCCCCTCATAATCATGCTCTCACCGTTCTGTCAATGTCGATGGCTAATGGAGACGCCAGCAGTACAGATTCTAAACGATTGCAGTCAGAGATGTGGGCATGGTGTTGCCTGGCAGGACTGTGCATAACATTATTCAGTATTCACTCGTGCTATGAGGGTGCCTCCTACAGAATTGGGGACTCGTGCAAAGGCTCTGGCCAGGTTCGATAAGTTATTTGTAACACGCCTGGTCTAAAACAGTTAAAATTGAGTTAAAAAATTGTTCTCTCTTCACTCCAAAAAAAACAGTTAAAGTTGAGTTCTCTGAAGGAGATATTCTAGTGTTGACAGTGTACACTGGTAAACATGAGGTAGATGAGCCCATTCTCACTGCAATGCAATGGGCTCATCTACCTCATGTGTAGAATCTACACATGAGGCCGATGACTGATCACTCTTTGTGATGGATGAAAATTTTCATTTCATGTTCTCGTCAGTATCTTCAAGCCGAAGGGAAGGCGTTTGCATTTGAAGGATGAATATGTTATGAATTTTTGAACTCTATTGCCCAAAGAGCCCACAAGAATCATTGGACTGCCCAAAAAACATTTTCAAATGCATCCACAGTGGTCATTTTACTCACCAAAAATGGATGTAGTATTATCCTAAAGTAGGCACCTTTGTGATGGTTTTATTCCTAGTAGTTCCATATTGTGGTACCAAACTTATTCCATTGCAATTACTCAATGCTTTTATTGTACCAAAAAGCATGTCCTAATAATCTTAGACAATATATAGATGTTCATTGCACTAGGGCTACTTATATCAGGACATTTTGTTGACTTTTTTCTTATGTTCAATCATATCCAAATGCATACTTACATATTTTTAGTTGTACATACTTAATCCCTTAGTGCTCCAATGTCCTAATCTTGTCCAATGAATAAAAAAGTTCTATAGACTTCCATTAGGAAAATTTTCAGCCCTCCAGAAGGCCACGAGTTTTGCACCTGCTCGGTGCAATTATGAAAAAAAATCAATATCAAATTTTTTTTTTTTTTTTAATATTATTTTTTTATTTTAAAAATTGGGTGTTGACATGGCACAAAAAGTGCAAAGTCAAGCATTGATTGGGATGAATGAAAAGTTATGTAGTCAAAGGTTAGGAAAAATTTGAGCCCTCCAAGAGGTGGCTAAGAAATTGATTTATGGGACCCCTTTGGTGCAATTTCAGAATGAATAAAAAAATATTTTTTTTGGAAAAAAAAAAAATTTAAAAAATTTAAAAAAAAATATATATATATATATATATATATTAAAAAAACTAAAAATTTGACGATGGCAATACTAATTCTAGTTGTTTCATACTTTTTAGAGCTTTGTGGAATTAAAAAGCAAAATCTACCTCTACTCTAAAGAATACTTTTAAGCCCAAGCACTTTATAGACATCGTACCTTATTGTCAAACATGAAATATAAATTGAAAAAGCAATTACTTACATATGCTCACCAGTTAGATAAGTGATTTTTTTTTCCATTATTTTTGGATAACGCACAAAGTGATCTATAGTGGAATGGTGAAGCTATACACATCCATTGGCATGGATGAAACATTCAAGACATAGATGAAAACACACATATTCATCCAAAAGTATGTACAATAGAGCAACATTGTCCCCGACATAGATTTTGTAGCAATTCACTGATTTCATCCATCAAAATAGGGGAATCTATTGCCAACTATTCCCTAAACAAAACTGCATAAATTTGAGCAATGAATCACCAAAAATAAAAACACTGATTATATCATTACCAGATACTACAGCAGCAATTTCTTGACATTATACCATGACCAAATAATTAGATATCGGGCACTCAGTATTCAGTAACTCCTGTAGCTTGGTGTCAGTACTATTTATAACCAGTACTCCGTACTACATAACTCGGATTCACATAACTCGGATTCGACTCCCGGATTTGAGGCTCGTGGACATCACTATCACAGAGACAAAAGGTACCAGAACTGTTCGCAACATCAATGCACTTCTCCAAACAGTGCTACAAATGTAGTTCTTCAACAAGCTACAGGTGTTTTATCGTACAGGCTATAATAGATGTTAGTATGAATGCAACGGCAAACACCAAAGCAGGAAAAGGATGTAAGCGTCCGTCTGGTTTTAAAGAGACTGCTGTCAACATCAACTCATGGAAATGGACCAAACTCCAAAAAGCTGCGCTCCAAGAAGAAAACCACCATAATTGCAAGCGCTGCAGGCTATAATTTATTGCACGTGAAGAAACTATATTACAAGGAGGCAGCTATTTTTGAACACCCATAGCAAACCAACCCGCAACTTTTCCGTTGCTCTGCTAATTCATGGGCCACAAACCGATGTACAAATAGAAACATGGGCACACTAAGTGTAATCTACCCTCTGGGAACACTGACTCCACTCCTTCATCAATGATGCATACCTGGCTGTTGCATAGGGTAAGCGATGTGGGGTGCCATACCCATCTGCTGCCCAGGCATCACAGGCCTCGGGAGATGGCCCCTGGGGCCAAACGGGACATGCCCTGGAGGTGGCAGCATTACCGGAGCTCCAACAGCCGTTTGTTGGCCCATCATTTGCTGACCAGGGTACATTCCGGGTTGCATTGGCTGCCCTGTGGCAGCACCGGGTCCAGGTTGACCTGTGATAGGGCCTTGCCCTTGTTGAGCAGCATCTCCGTTATTCACACTCGTAATGTCGTGGATGCTGGATCTTCGCTTGTCCTTGTTGATCGAGTTCAACCTTATGAAGTATTTTTGAGCGTGACTTGCTACCTGTGTAGGGGTCCTTGAAATGACAAAGTTTCGAGATATACTCCGCCAGTCTCCCTTTCCAAATTTGGCCAGCCCTAACAGAAAAAGCCTGCAAGGACAATTTGGTCACATTTCTCTTGATTAGATACGCAGTTCATGGATCACATAGAAAACTTGAAACAACAACAAAGACAGCAGGAAGAATTTGGATTAAAAAGGAAAGGCTATAATCAGCAAACTCGAGAGTGTATCGATTACTTCTGATAATACATTGGATAGAATACGTGAATTCATCGAATTACATCGTGACTTATGCCACGATTTAAGGTTCGTATAATGGTAAATTATCATACGTCAACGGTGTAATCCCTTCATGTGTGCGCTTCTAATTTCAGCTTGAGAACTTAAGGGGTAAAGCATGTCATCAGGTGGACGAAGGACCTAGTCACAAGCCTCCTAAAACATATGTAATGCCCGCATTACGAAAATGTGTCGAGATTGGACTATCTAGAAAGTATGCAAAAATGAGGTAAATAACAGGAAAAGGTTATGCACAATGCAGAATTTCAATTGCTGTGGACAAAGTAAACTCCAGGAAATAAAAAATAAGCTCCTGGTTTATAATTGCAAAGGATGCACAACATATGCACAGTCTGAAAGGTAAGCCATTCCCACCTGTGTTCCTCCTCTGACCAAGGAATGCCCTTTCTTCGCTCCTGGTCAGCGGGTTTAGATGACACGCCCTTTCCTCCCAACGCAGAATTTCCATTGCCATTTGCATTAGCGCCAGGCCCTGTGGCTTGACCTGAAAACCCTGTCCCTTTCTTCACACCCGGACTGTCGGACGCTGCACCGTCCTCAGATAATGAAAGCGACGATAAACTGTAATTAGGGAGTGCAACTCGTCCGGAGTCTATCAAATTAATATCTTCCTGTAATATTTCAAAGTGCCGCTTCACCTCCACTACATCCTTCCCAGATACCACTGCTGCAATCTGATCCCATCGAGTGGGACTGTCTTGCTCATAAATATTAAGCGCATTCTCAAACTCTTTGTCTTGTTCGCGAGTCCAAACTGAACCATTCACTGTCGTGAGAGACGACTGCGACTCCGCCATAGAAATTATTTTGATTCTCAAAAACCTTCGATACAAATAATTCACTACTTAAGCCTCAAAATACTTTAGCAACGAAAGGGAGAGGCAGTCTAAAGAAGAATATCCGTAATTAACTATTGTGCTTCCTACCAAAATCTTTTACACTTCGCCACACGACCTACTACCTGCAACCACACCCTCGCCCAAATTCTGCGCATGTCAGGTCCCGAACACGAAATCGAGAAAGCTAAATTAAGCAACGAACAAACTCAAAATAATCGAAAAAAATCGTAGAATAAACGAAAAGTAATTGCCGAGAGCATTTACGCTCGAGTCGAAAGCCGTCGTTACAGAAGACGAGCACAGATCTCAAACAAGCCCTTCCATTTTCAATTTCAGTTCTCCGTACCGGAATTAGAATCCAGTCCGAGTCAAAAAAACAAAACCCTGAACATGCAAGTCACAAACTCTCTGAAATCAAAATTGAACATGCGCAATCGGGAAATAACGAACCTGCTCAACCTTCCGTCGTCTTCAAGCTCCCTCCTCTCGGTGGAGCAGACTTCTAGGTTCGCCAGAGACATGGCCAAAACAGAAGCTCCTTGGTTCCTCAAAACAAAAAGTGCGGAGACATTGGAAAGCTTCCGGGAGAAAAGAAAGCGAAGGAAATCACCGGAAACCTCGTTTGATGCAGGAGCAGCAACAACACGGACCGCTTCTCCGAACCCTAAGAATCCTCAACAAGATCAAAACTTCGGCACTTCCCTTCCCAGGAGAACGAAGACGCGAAATCAGCTCTTCAGTCCGTCCGTCGGTCGGTCGGTCGGTCGGTCTCTGCGGACTATCCCCCGACGATGGACTGTCTATATTGATGTTGGGGACCATCCGGGTATCGTTGGATACCCGGCTGATTGGTTTGAATTCTGTTGGGGTTGTTACAAGATTCCTTTGAATGTCTGATCCAGAGATTTTTATTACTTCCTTGATTTTGTGCAGGAGTCTGCATTCTGCAACTGGAGGGATGAAGCCACATCCTTGCATGGACGTGAATGAAACACGTTGATATGGATGAAAATTAGTTATTCATCCTAGAGAAGCTATGTATATTCATTGGAAAAGAACAATACCATTTCAATTTTGTAGCAGTTCAACAAGATTTTTTTCACACACAATTATTTCTTGAGATTTTTGTAAATACTTTTGAGTGAATATTGTAATCACTAAGAAAAGAAAACATACTCAGGTTGTCCTTGCTCCTAATGGAATGGCAAAGGGTGGTGAGCTACAACAATTTGTCCTATAAAAGCTTCTATCTAAAATGGGGTATATAATGGATTTTCCAATGTACCTAGAGTGGGTGAGTCATTGCATACTTTGGTCAAAGTCAAATAAAAAAAATTCAAAATATTCAAAAATTCAATCCTTGCAATTGTATATACCTATATATATATAATTGGAAATTATTATCATAATTTTCAATGAAATTTCTAAATTTAGGATGCACAAAGCATTGTGATGAAGTACTCTTTTGGTAGAAATTCTTCAATATTAAACACTTGGAGATTCTTTATTTAGACGGGTGAATAATGGTCATACGGCCTCAATAGCCCATCTCTCTCAAAACTTGTCATTCATCTCAAATTCAATATGCATTTACCATGAATATTTTTCAAGTTTATTAAAGTATTGCCAAGTGGTATACACTAACACAAAAGCTTTTATTCCCTGATGTGCAAACATCTAATGACCATTTTAGACTATGGAGATATATTTGAAGCACCTCCATATTCTAACTTCAAGAATTTATGTCTAATTTATTTAGTATTAAATGAATATACATCAAAGTGGATTAGATTCATTTTTTTAATTATTTTGTAAGGAGAATTGATTCAAAATTATTTTTGAGATACACAAACTTTTTAAAAATCAAAATTAACATTAAAAATGACCTTTACATTTATCAACTACATCACCTTCCTATTATAGTATTTTGAGGATACATTTGCAATTGTCTTTACATTTTAAAATGTTGTATAACAATGATTGAGTATACCTCAAATTCTATCATTATTGATGGAAATCAAATATATAAGCATTAAGTCAATGATTGGGTATTGAATAAAAAAAGATAAATGGAAAGAACCAATACTAACATTTAATGTTTATTCTATCATTCACTTGATGCACACATTTTTATGGCTAAAGAATCTTGATTTCAAATGAAACTTTTTTTGTTGGACCGTACATCAAGTGGAAGATCTTTTATATTCCATAATCTTGGAAGTCACTCTTGTGTTCACTCCAACATGCGTGTCACTAAAAAAATTAGGCTATATGGCCTAGACATGTCATTGATATTTGAATTTGAAGTACTAAAGTTGCACGATAACTATGCATGACAAAAGATGTATGATTTCAGTGGTTTAGTAATGGGCAATTGACTTTATGTAGCATTATTGTTTATTTAAGATATACAAAGTTTGTACAATAATCACACAACATCACGTCCCTGCATAGTTATTGCACTAACATTGTATTTTTGTATCTTTCACAATTTCAGTACTAAGTCAATTGAAAAGCACTCAGAATTGTATTGAAAATAGAAATTCATACCTCATTTAGGTACAATAGAATAAATATTTAAAAAAATCCTTTGAACTAAAAAGAGTTGGTAACTCAATCTAGCTTCATCTCCAAAAATTTGTTTGAGATTTCAAGCCTTTAATCAAAAGTTATGGACAAAGTTTAGAGATGGGTTGTAAGGAACATTTTTTTTTGACATTTTCAAACATTTTTCGTGAATTTTGTTTATAGCTTTTGATTGGAGGCACAAAATCTCAAACAAATTTGTGAAGATGAAAGCTAGCTTGATTTACCAACTTTTTTTGATTCAAAGTTTTTTGAAAAAAAATATTCTACTATGCCTAAATGAGGTTTAAATTTCTACATTCAATATAATTCCTACATTTTGACAATGAGTGGTCAAGCTCTCACCATCAGTTATTCCATATCCTTTGAGTGTTCATTGAACGGCTTTCAATATAAAAAAGACCCCTCTACCCTCCATTCTCACCAAGTGCCAATGAAGTGATTCCTTTACTACGTCATCAAGTTTCTCGGTGGCCTACTAATGGATTCATTTCAAGCTACAATGAAGTGATTCCTTCACTATGCTATTAGGTTGCCTGGTGACTTACTAGTGGATTCACTTCAAGTTAAAATTTGATGGCCTACAAGAATGATGGATTTGGTTCAATCATTTGGTGCACTTATTAGAAAATAAATTTGAATTATTAGGATGTATACTAATCGAGTGTTGACAAATAGAATGCAAGAAATATAGTTAAGAAAAAAAATATTGTTGATTAGAATGGTGATCAATAATCGAACAATGGCAATACTTTTTGGAATATTGATTGTCCGTACCATTTTATGAGCATTATTACAATACAAATAGAAATGACACTATTGCCATGGATTTTTCGTATACTTCAACGCATATAAAATGCACAACAGAGATAATAAATTTTTGTGCATAGTTTGTGTCTTCTGAGCACTTGTGATTAATGTACAGAAGTCACAAAGTTAATATTGATTTCAAAATAGTGCTAATTCTTTGCAATAATCATGTGCATTGTAATGATGCAATAAATTGTAAATTAAAGTGCACACCCATGAAACAATAGTAACCACATGATCACTGTTGACAATCCATAGGTTCTGAACTTTGTGATGTATATATGGTGCTTACAAATTCAAATTGTTTTTACACAAACAATGACATTTATGAGACTTTAGGCAATGTATGCCCTTATGGATATAACTTTGTCCAATCTATATACATTTTTATGGAACTTCATGTGTCTTTTACACAACAATTTGCAACTAATTTTGTACCTATGTCTTCTAATTGAATAAGATTCAATTTAGATTGTGCTTCTATATGTTGCCAAATTATTTGAATAGAAGTCCATATGCACTTTCTTTGAAGCTAAAATTAAAAAGTCTTTATGTCTATCAACAAGCAATGACCAATCCATTCCATTTGGTCTAGAAGAAATCAAATGAAGTCCAAAAAAACAACCTTGAAGTCCCACAAGTGCTCTAAGTTGCTATATGGGGTCTCTTGCGCATTGTTCTCCAAGTCACACATAATGCAACCAAATCCATAATCTTGATTTTTGACTAAAGAGAAGCAAACACAATCACTTCCTACCAAATAATACAAGCCATGTCAAAAAAACAAGAGTATGAACAAGTTGTGGTTGCAAGGTCTATAGTTCAGGTAATAGATCCTTTCAAGTGACAAAACCAAAGTACAACATTGCACAAAGTATGCCATATTTATTATAAAAAAATTGATTGAAAGACCATACAAATGTTTGTATAAGCCAATTGCAAGCAATAAATCAAAGTTGTATGCAACAAAAGAAGATGCACCAAACATTAAATCATTGATCTCTCCCTTGCAATATTGCTTCAGAAAATTTATATAATAAAGATTCCTTGAATCTTGAATCATAATTATGACAAAATGCAATGCCACCTCCAAGGGTGAAATTTGAGGTCTTGAGCATGTATTTACAAATGCATAAATGAACAAAAGCAACACTACCATTGTCAACATTCCTTCCTTACCCAAAACTCGTGTCCTATTTTTACATTCTATTGCTATTGAATAAGAAAAGCACAAGAAAAAAATATAAAAAATTCCTAATATTCCAAGGATAAACAATCCACCATCCACTACAATTCTTACAAAAACATCTACAACCTCTATAATCTATAGGAATGCAATAGTTGATGACCTCTCCAAAACAACATGCAAAATAGCGTAGGGACGGGTGCAAATCTAAAGAAAGGAAATATTACATTGTCAATTCTTAAATCATAAATCAATGTCATTACAAGAAAGACCAACCATTTTTTTGTAGAATTCTGGCAAAAACAAGGATTTGTTGACGAGTACTATGAACACTTTGTAGCGGAACAATCTCTGCTATTCATCAAAATATCAACAGCTAAAAAGACCTGTTGCAAGTACTATAGACTATTTGTGAATACTGAAAGAGTCTATGAGAAAAAAGATAGTTTGCAATAAAAAAAAGATACACAAGATAAAGATTAATAAAATATAAAAAAAACTTGAAAATAAACCTAAAAATGGCAATTTGTAAAGACTTGGTGGTGACCAAATTTCACCAAAATAATGAAATTGAAACCATCTTCAGTATTTAGAATTGTGCAAGGAAATCCTATTTGCACAAACATAGAGGCATAAATAATTTATTTTAAGATGTCCCTTGGTAGGCATATACCTACCTATTACGAGAAAAGACCATGGAAATTCTAGCTCTAGATCATTGACTTTGGGTACTCCCCAGTAATAAAAACTTTTAAACCTCAAAGTGTGACAAATTAGTAAAATTGATTTTTAAATAGTATTTTTATTTTTTTATTTATATAAAATGGAGATTATGATACAATCAAGTTAGCCATCTCTAATAAAAATTTCAAGTTCATCAAATTCATTCTCCAAAAGTTATGGCAAATGGCACCTCTGACGCTCTAAATGTATCGCCAAATAATACCGCTCTTTTTTGCAATCACCCACTATTTCCAATATGAAAAAGTATAGAGATAGATAGATTCGTTGGAGATTACATTATTTTGTAGAATGAGTTTATACTTGGATATATGATTGCACATACCCTATTCAAATGATTACATAATAAACAAAGGAATTTAGTTTTTACAAAATGCAATTGTATGATTTAGGATGGATATTTTGGAACTACTTCATTTTCATTTAGAACAAATTAATTGATTCATTTTTTAATTGTCCTACAATTAACAAACCTCTATCATTACACTCATGTGGTTTTTAAGACTTTTACATAGTGTCTTCCCTGAGTGTCATTTAAAAAATCCAATATGTCAAGACAACTATAGAGTCAATATTAGCCTAATTGGAAGTTCTTCCTTTAAGAATTAGAAAGACAATTGAATGTTGAAAGTTCAATATATTCATCATAAAAATCTTTTGAAATCCTTGAATCCCATTGTCTTTGTTGTCCAGGATTTGGTGTCTACCAATCTCTAGAATGAAGTATAGCCAACGGGCCATTGTATCAAAAGGTTTGGTTCTAATAACTTTGAAAAAAATAAACCCACATGTACATTAGATTCTTAAATTGCATAGGAATTTCAAATGGCAATACACAAAAAGCAAACTCTTTAGATTAGAATCTTAGCTATTTGCAACAACAACAAAGCTTCCCACATGAATGTCACAAATGACAATACCACGAGCAATACCACTTGTTTACAATTTGAAAGAAAGAAAAAATATAAGTAAAAAAATTCAACAAAAATAATAATATGTTACCACTTGCCATCAAGAACAAAACAAAAAACTTATAACACCCACAAGTGCAATCACAATATCCAACAAGTACATAGTACAAAATGACCATTAATGTAGAAATCTCTTCTTCACTAAACCAACACTAGATCTCATAGAGTTCTATAATACTTCAAGATGCAAACCGATATTTGGAAAGCAATGCCTTTTGTTCTTCCCAAGGCAACATGTCATTTTGTTCTATGTTCCGTTTCAATTCTCCGCAAACTGTTGAATTCTCTTCAAATACCTTCAATATCTCCCCAAATGTAGGTCTAGCAGCAACATCAAATTGCCAACACCTTCGCAACAAAGCACAAACCCATTTATCAACATAATGAGGCAATTCTGGCCGTTGCCCATTGAGAATAACGTCAAAGTCATATGTAGGATGACCTTCAAAAGGGAATTTCTCCACCATGATCTCATAGCACACCATCCCATAGCTATAAATGTCGGATGATTTGGTGAAGAGATATGGTCCCTCGTTCACAACCCTATCTTTGATGGCTTATAATATTTCTGGAGCTCGAAAGAAGCCAATTCCAACAACCCCAATGGAGCACTCAAAGTCCGCTATATAGAAACCATGCCATTCATTGTCACTATTCTTGTTGAAAATAGAGCATAACACATTAGATGCTTTGAGATCCCTATGCACAATATCAAGATTGTGCAACCTATCCATCCCTCTTGCAACACGATATATGATCCCCAAAGCCTCCTCTATTTGAAATGGTCCAGAATCAAGACTAGTTTTTGCCTTCATGTTGCGATCAATGAGAGTCCGTAGGTCTTCTGTTTCCCTCACTAGAAGAAACGCAAACCTCCCATCCGACAATAAGGTCCCGCACTTGATGTTACAAGTGTATTTAGTTTGGTGAGGTTTGCCAAGTATCGAACGCTCTCCAATGTCTTTATACATCCGAAACATTCCATGGGGCCACTGCTTTTGCAAATCTCGCAAGAATGTCCCCTTCCAAAAGACCTTCAATACATACATTAACCCACGTTCTTGATCCCAAGAATTACCTTTAGGATTCTTCCAAGTGACGCGGGCATGGTAGAGCTTCGCTTGCCTACCCTCCGCAAACTTCTCCCCCACCACCAACTCACCAACATTATGAATTCCACCATTACCAAATGTGCGGAAAAAACGACCCCAAGTAGGGTGCTTTTGTAGAGACTTGAAGACTTCCACATTGCTCACCTCGGCCACTTCTTTATTGTCATTGTTAAGCTCTGTTAGTTGGCTCTAATGCTCCTTGGATTTCTCAATCTCATCTTCTACAGTCATACCTTCCCCACTTTCAGTCTTCTTCTCAATGATCAAGTTCTTAGAGCGTATACAAGAAAACAATGTTGTAGAAGAAGTGGTTGCATGCTTACTTTCACATGCTAATGGTGGGACATTCTTTGAGGCACTTGATGCACCCATCCAATAGAACCCGCCCATCCATCTTTTTAGTTTGTCCAAACGGCCAATGGATTCAAGTGGATTTGCCATCCTTGAACAATGTGCTTGTGCTAAGATTCACTTCTTGCATGCCATACAACAAACAAGTTGAAGCATTTGGATTCCAAACAAAAATATTATTTGGATACCAAGAAATATAGTAAGCAAAGCTTATTGCCAACAACATCCTCCCCAACAACAACCAAATTTCTACATGATAAATCCAAATAACCACCTCATGAAAACAAATAAATCACTCACACCCAACATTTCCAAAACAAGAATTCTTATTGAAATGGTACATCCAATCAAAGACTACATGACAAAATATTTTGGCAAAACAAGATCTAAGCTCAAAAATGCTTTGTTTTTCACAATTTAAGACTTAAACCACTACAACTACAATGAACACCACTCATCCAAAGTTTGCACCATAGAATCAAGGGAGATGTCCAATTGCTAGCAATCTACCTTGAGATTGAACCTCATCAAAACCCAACAAGAATCATTCATTTTCACTAGAAACTCCAATGAATGGATTGCATGCAGTTGCATTCCGCATGAGACTAAAAGCTTCTTGGCACTCTTCCTAAAATTCCACAACAATCCTTCAATCCTTGAAGAATGGCCTTTTCAACCCCCACAATAGAGCAAAGACAAGTCCGAGCCTAGCTAATTTGGAATTCCACATGTTTTGCAACAAAAAATTAGTTGAGCTTTGCCCAATAAAGACTACAGGGTGGCGGTGAGGACTTACTACTATAGCTTACTTTATTTTTAGTCATAATAGAAATAACATAATGTCAATATGGAATTATGAAGATCCCAATCAATATTAGAATGACACAAGACAATATTTCATCCAAAAATGACCAACCAACCATCCACTCAAAGGATCCATGATGAGTCTTTTGAAAATTGCACTATATCCAACTAAAATTCAATAAAAAAGCTTCAAAAGTAATAGTGTAGCACATCAAAGCTTTGAAAAAAGCATGCTCTGCAAGTGTAAATGATACAAGTTAGTGGATGGAGGTACAATTATTCATTTTAGATACTATTTTTAAGGCAGTCTTCCTATTTTTAGATTAATAACTTAGAAGGTAACTCTTGAGGTTCAAAGGCCCTTTCTTCATCAAATTCCAATCCAATACACCATTTCTATTGCAAAGTACAAAACACTTTAATTCTTTTTTCTCACAAATCTTAGCCATAGGATCTTGCACTAGGCTAGTATAAGAAAATCTAACTTAGTTTTTTTTCAAATTAGAGAGCCCTCTTTGCGCACCATCTGCAATATCTTACAATTTGATAGTTTACAACTACTTAATTAGAAATAGCAATTCTGCTATAGAAATAACTAAACATACAAGATAGAATCCTAAGATTAAGGAACCAAGAGCATAATTATGGCCCAACCAACTCACACCCTAATCTTTTATACAAATTCTTGTTTTTGTCGACACAAAGGGAATTCCAATGTTTGGTGTTTTTAGAAGGACAAATAAGAGAGCTTCAAAGTCACCTAAAATTGCGTCAATGGAGGCGGCCCACAGTTGATGCTCCCACCAACATAGAGCAGCAAAGATTCAGAATACAAGCCCAGCAATGCACTAACCAGAGTAACAGCTAAATAGATTGAACTTAAATTGAATTTCCCGGTAAACAAAGTTTCTCGTCCCATTTTCTGCTAAATACAGTTTCTACTAAGTTTCAGGTCCCATATGTGTGATATTGAAACAACAAAAATCGAGTCTCAAAAATCATTTGTTTGCATTGAAGGATGCAACAGCTTTAGCTCAGCAGCACTAGTAAGGGAATTATGCAAAAAAACTTTGACATAAGAAACAGAAAAGGCAAGCAAGGATCTTACAAGTTAACAGATTGACTTCCCTTGCCAGCACCCCTTGGATCTTTGCCCTTCGCTTCTAAGCTCACCTGCAGCCACGGCAGATATCTTCACAAAGTGGTACGCAACAAATATGATTCAACACTTGCAACACGAGTTGATCCCGATACAATAGTGCAGATTTGATGTTGTGATTTAGGTCTCTTCTGCACATCATCTGATGATCTCAAGGATTACACACCACTTGACTTGCCTAAAATGACGCCCAATAAGTTCAATTAAAGATAAATTATACCAGTAAGAAACTACCTCAAGGCTCTGCAAAGCTTTTCCTCATAGGAACAATGGTCCTTGCCGTCAAAACGGCACACGGAATACCGCCATTTTAACAAAATACGCCATACATTTAAAGCTTGCGAGGATCTTACGGGTTGTGAACTGAAGTCGTGAGTTACGACTCACCTGCACATCATCGGATGATCTCATGGACTACATGACACTTTGATTACACAGAACGATGTGCTACAATTTCAGTTGTCAATTGCAAATAATCGGCAAATTAGGGAATCTTGGCCCTCTTCTGTGCACCAAATATCATATCTTAAACGGAAATTGCTATAGAAAAGAACTACGTACAAAAAAGAAATAGCTCTGTGTTGAGGATTTTGCAACCCAGAGCATATTTGCAGCACAATCGCCTCTTTCACCCTTGGTTTTCATGCTTATGCAAATTCCTTCTAATACGGAGGTAATTGCAATGCATAATATACTTAGAAGGATAAAATCGAGTCCATGGAGGCAACCAGCACCGGATGTTCCCAACAACGCAAAGCAGCAAGATTCGAAATCCAAGCCCAGCAACACAAAAACAAAGATGCACAACAAGGGGGCATCCAGCAGCACCCTCCAAGTACTACTTTACTTTACACTCGGAAAATGCATCAAAAACAGAGAACGAAATGGAGGTGACGAACTAGATTCAAGCCGAAAATAGTTGAAAGACGAGAAGAAGGAACATACCGCGGTACATAGTCTTCAGCAGGAGCAGGCTCCAAGCAGGGCGTGTTGCAACGACTGTGACGATAGCGCTGCAAACTAGAGGCAACCCCAAGCAAAGCGCAGATCGAAGCTCAAGCTTCGTTGCGAACCAGCAACTCTCCCTTCGAGTTCTCTCGATCCAGACGTGCGCAGTGAGTGATAGCCGACGAACTGGGTCAAAGCGTGCGGGGACGCCCTATCCTACGAAAAAGACGTCGTGGTTGAATTAACCCCTAAATGACGGACCTATAACCACTGATTTCAGGCCTTAGTGTCTATCACCCAATTTGCTGCCATTTTGCAACTAGATATGTATGAAAAATTTTATATTTATTTTTCAGAGATGAAATTACATGTCTTCTTTACTTCACAGAAAATTTAGACTTTTTTGTGGAAAATGGATTTTTTTGAGAATTTTTGAAGAAAAAGTGAAGAAAAATCACATCAAATAGAAAATTATTTCAATAAATCTGAAAATTTCACCATGTGTATATATTACAATGACAAACATCATGGTGTAAACTCAATTTCTGTATCATTCTTTAATTAGAAAATAATAGACATTGAAAATACACCCAAAGTTCAAATTGCTATAAAATATTCAATATTAGAATTTTTTTCAAACTTCAAATTGGAGAAGAAACTAGAGTAGATGAACTTCATTTTGTTAGTTGGGCTCAAACTCAAAAAATATTTTTTTTGTAGAGAAATTTCAGATTTAGAGCAAGGAACAACAACTTCCCAAAGTACACTAAAATAGCATATTTTGTGATCCGTTTTTTTTACTAACTTCTCATTTATGTGAAGATAGACACTTGCATGACTACAAATTCAACTACACACTCTTAGTAATCCACCATGGAATGTCAACAAAAAAAAACGGATGAAAAAATGTTTCCCAGCAATGTACAGATGACTGCACAGTCATCCAAAAGCCACAAAATGGCTGTCCCGGCGTTACAGGGTTAAAGTCTACTATCTACAGTAACTCAGGTCATCCCCAGCAGGCCAGCACAACCCTTGCCACGTTAGACTCAAAATAGGCGCACATCTCGAAAACCTAGATTAATAATAAAAATTCTCACCTTCTAAATTTCGTGAATTACAGGACCTGAAGAATTTGAAAGCGGGGGTTTTATCCACACTCCGCTTCCTTCGAAGAAAACTTTCCTGAACAACCCGCTTTACACTTCGATGGGTCTTTGGCAGTATGTTCTGATGACTGTCTGTACAGTATGACTTTTGCCATCGAATTCTGATTTGCAATGCACACCTGTAATAAAACCTCACTTCACCAGGTGCTCGATTTGGATTTGAGTTGGAGGACGAGGTGCATGAGAGGCAGCTCCAGTCCTGTGATGAAATCAAGACAGCACTGGGCAGCAAAGTGAGCCGTGAACGGATTGGTCACGAGGTGAATATCCAACTCCACTGGTTTGCTGCCTTCTGACTTAAAATGAAGATCAGGTTGTAACCATGATCTGAGATCGGCTTCTTCACTCTGCTGACGAGCATAATAGGAAGGCGCTTATAGCAATGCAACGCGTGGAGCAGCTTCAACTCTTTCCTTATAATTTCACGAATGGATTATCGAACCCAAAGCCCCCACTTGAGGAAAGCATCGGAAGGTGACACTACAACAGAAAGCAGTGACTGCAACACACTAGCAACGCATTTGCAATGGTTTTGCAATGAAAGAATGTGTAACAGACTTTAGTTTGGAACTCAAAAAAGAAATAATGCGTTGCAAAACCGTTGCAAAGTTGTGATTAATTCAATATAAAAGTCTTGGACAAAGAATGACTTGTATTGTATTGCTAAACTGTTGCAAATTCATAAAACTTAAAATGCAAAATCATGAAAAAAATATAATTGTTGTGTGTAGAAGTCATTGCAAAATCACTAAAATTAAAAAAAAAATTGCCCAAGCAGCCCAACACCCAGGTAGTCCAACTAACTCCCCCACCCAGACAGCCCAACTAAACTCAGACAGCCACCAAGGCAGCCCAACTGAACCCCCCACTCAAGGATCAAACCTTGCACCTCATGTGTGAGGTGCAAGGTTTGTTAACCACTACACCATCTAAATCTACTAGTGACCTTAAATGGATACGGGTTTTATTTATTTGATTTATATTTCCCATTAATTGTAAAACTAGTAGACTTTGGAGGTCATTTTGGGGTAGTAGAAAAAAAAATTGTAAAACTTTGAACTAAGAAAATTTGGGAAGTAAAGTAATCTTTCATCTCCAAAAAACCATTTCAGATTTCAAGTCTCCAATCAAAAGTTCTGGACAAAATTTAAAGAGGTGTTTAAAAATGTCAAAGAAAATGTTCATTCCAATCCCTCTCTGAAATTTGTTTATAACTTTTAATTGGAAACTTGAAATATCAAACGGGTTTTTGGTGGTGAAATTTAATTTAATTTTTCAACTTTTCCTAGTTCAAAGATTTTTGAAAAAAAAATTTCTAGTATGCCAAAATGGCCACCAAAGTCTGCTGAGACTAAAAATCACCGAATTATGAGTCCATTTGCAAAACCATTGCAAACACAGTGCAGTCCTATAATTTAAAGCATTGCAAAATCAATGAAACAAACTTGCGTGCAAGGCAAAACCATTGCAAACACAATGCAATACTTTATATTAAACCATTGCAAAGTCATTGAAACAAAATTCGTGAGCATTGCAAAACCATCGCAAAAAGTATTGCAAACGTTGCATTCTCTTGTTTTGCAAAATCATTGCAAACACAATGCAATACTTCATATTAAACCATTGCAAAGTCATTGAAACAAAATTTGTGGGCATTGCAAAACCATTGCAAAAAGTATTGCAAACGCTGCATTCTCTTGTAGTGTGAGCATTGCGATTGTGTTGCTCATCATTGAATGTGCTTGGAAATTATGTGACCGAATGAGCTCCAGTTACGCTGTGTAGATTCTGAAGTGCTTGAAGTTATGTACACCGAATGAGCTCATTCTGGACGTGAAGGTTAGGTTGTG
The DNA here is from genome assembly GCA_963969595.1 of Neckera pumila. Taxonomy (NCBI): domain Eukaryota; kingdom Viridiplantae; phylum Streptophyta; class Bryopsida; order Hypnales; family Neckeraceae; genus Neckera; species Neckera pumila. The sequence continues at coordinate 47,020,266 of OZ018408.1, read as the reverse complement.
TGTGGATCACATGGAAGCGACTGGAGAGATTTTTGACCTTAAACGAAATAGAAGTCACAATTTTTGGTGCCAGAATCTCGCCACTTTCATGAAATTGGCGATCCAAGTTAATTCCAGACAAGGTTGTGGACTCCAGCCCAACGGAATGGTTTTGGATCTACTACTACATCACTTACCTTAATGTTTGACCTAGGTTTGTCTACTTTATGATTTCCATATGTCCACTACAGTAGTATAAAGTAAGCTCTAATTAGAATATGGACTCTGTCTATGCACGGAGATCCTTCTGCAGGCCTTAGTTTGTTCTGGGTTTGTCTTGGGGTGCGAGGGTGCAGACAGCAAATGACTCCCAACCGCAACCCCCATTTCAGTTCTAGTGCGAATGCTTCTTCTGCGAGATGCCTCACATTCACGAAAACCCAATGGCCCATATGACCAAAATCAAGTCTTCTAGACGTTTGAGGGTTAACGAAAATATTTGAGATCATCAGAGTTTCAATTACGCATTGTCAGATCAGGTGCTCTCTCTGCTCCAGATTTCAAGTTGTAGACATTAATGACAAGTGTTTTTCTGTGTATGTGTTGGCATGAAGAATATCTTTACCAACTGAATTACACAGAGAATATCTGGTTTCTATTAGCAATTCTAAGAACTTGTTGAGGTTTTCAGGTATGTTTGAAGTGATCACAGTCACAGTAACAATGAACAGTATGTTGGGGAAGTTCTGAAATGTTAACCTAGGTTTACATAACAGAGGCCCTCGTGAAGATATGTTGGTTTTCTGTGCTAAATTAGCATGTTGAGCTGAATTTTGCCCAGAATAGACAAATTGAAAGTAAAATCGTTGAGTTGATAGACTTCATCTTTTCATTTGGACCTTGGTGTGGCAAGGGGTCACTGGAACTCTTAAACCCTAAACATCTCAATCCTTTTCTGAATTTTGCACATTTTTGCTTATATATTTGTACAGAAACATCATTTACTGAAATTTCATGAATTTAGACATCAAGGAAGGTTGTCTTTTCTAGATTCAAGTATTGCATTGGATGAATGAGAACTTTGTTGGACAAAATAGTGCCTTGAAGGCATCTATTCATCATCCAAAATATGGACGTCGAAGCGCTTCAGGGTTAAACTCTTCAAACAAGGGTAGGAGGTTCATAAAATGCTTGGGCTTGAAAAGTGTGCACCTCTTGAAATGTACACTATTTGGTACACTTTGCTTTCTAATTGCTTCATCAATGTACAAAATTAAGGTGGATGCCTTTAGTGATCATTATGTTTCAACTTCAAAATTTCATCACTAATTCCACAATGCTCCAAAAATTATGAAAGGACTTGGGTTAGATGCCAATTCCATTTGTTTTTCTAAAAAAATGTATTGAAAATTTAATTTCAAACTTTTATCCTCCCCAAATGAATTTCCAGCTCTTAAAATAGGCGCTTCGTAGATCCAAGGTCACTTTCAACAAAGAAACAAGGTTCCTTCTCTTATTATAAACTCTAAATTATCATCAAACCAATGAAGATTCTATTGTACAATACGATTGAGCTTATAGTTGTATGACGAGCCTCTTGAGGAGGTAAAGCCCAAGGTGAATGTAAAAAAAAGACCTCCTATTTTGTGCCATCTTTGTTCAACTGTTAACACCTCTCCTAGCTAACTTGGGGCCTCTGATTGCAAATATGAACTCAAAATTTGCAAAAAAATTAATGCATAGCAAATAAAACGTTCTTGCATTTTCCCCAGGGATAAAATAGAGGGGCAAAACGACCTCTGCAAGAGGCTCGTCATACAACTATAAGCTTGACCGTACAATACTCTACCAAAAGTTTTTAGGATTGTCATGTTGTACTACTATATGACAATCACCAAAACCTCTTCTTTTTTTGAAACAAATGAAACAAAATTTTACTGCATTACAAAAACTCTTGGTAGGATATTGTGCAGTACTATACAGTGCCCTACTAAAAGTCCTTGCCCATGTAATTCAGACCATTTTGTTTCTTGGTATAATGTACAATAGACTTAATGTTTTGGTTTTGCACAACCAATATTGATATCTTATGCAATCTCCCTCAAGCATACCAAATTTTTAGTTTCAAAAAAAAAAATCTCTATTTTTGATTAATTTTTTAAATTTTTTCCATAGTTTTATATGAAAATTCACAGGAAAAAATTAATGATGAATTTTTTTAATTTGTTTGCAAAGATATGTAGGAATCATCTGCGTGCACATCTTTCTTTTAGCAAGCATCTTCAAAAAGTTTCACAATTCCCTCTAAAGAGATTTCAATGGGGCCTTGACAATGCCCTAAATTTTGAAAATAGATATCTCTTTGATTTAATTAGATTTTCCCCAAGAAAATGTACCATCATGCTCAAATGTACAAAATTAGCTGTAGAATGAAGTAAAAATGCAAAAATCTAATTAAATCAAAGAGATATCTATTTTCAAAATAAAGGGCATTGTCAAGGACCCATTGAAATCTCTTTAGAAGGAATTGTGAAACTTTTTTGAAAATACTTGCTAAAGAAAAGATGTGCGCATGGATGATTCCTATATATCTCTGCAAAAAAATTAAAAGAAATTAATCACTAATAATGTCCTATGAATTTTCAAGTAAAACCATGAAAAGGAATTTAAAAAATTCACCAAAAATAGAGATTTATTTTTTCAAAACTAAAAATTTGATATGCTTGAGGAGAATTGCGTATGATATCAATGTTGGTTGTGCAAAACAAAAACATTAAATCTATTGTACTGTACATTATGCCAAGAAACAGAATGGTCGGAATTACATGGGCAAGAACTTTTGGTAGGGCACTGTACAATACCCCAAAGAAAGAGTACATAACTTGTAGTTTAGGGCCTAAAGACTTAATTTTGAAATCAGATTTAGAGGATGATCCATCAAGATTTTGAAAAAACTTCTTGAACAAAAGTAGCTCAAAATTTATAGGAAAACAACTTTTGTTATTGGCCAAATAGCGTATTATGCATTTATAGTGAGTGATTGAATGACAAAGTGGAATATTGTAAATTTAAAGGTAACTTTTTCAAATCATTGTTACTAAACCAATTACTAAGATTTTGAAATTACTTCTTGAAAGGAAACAATTCAAAATTTACTGGAGAATAACTTTCATTTTAAGCTCAAAAGCTTAAAATGCCTCAATTTTTCACAAATGAAGCCCAAATGAGTGGACCAATCTCACCATTATCAAAATTCAAAAGGTAATCCACAATTTGGGCTATCAATCTCGCATTGCTGCAAAGAAGCCGTTTACAAACAAGAAGCACAAGCTTGCAAGGCTAGCCTTTGCAATATAGCACCGGCATTGGATGATAGAAGGCTAGAAACAAATTATTTGGTTAGATGAGTCGTCTTTTGAGATTGGTCCACTCGTTTGGGCTTCATTTGTGAAAAATTGAGGCATTTTAAGCTTTTGAGCTTAAAATGAAAGTTATTCTCCAGTAAATTTTGAATTGTTTCCTTTCAAGAAATAATTTCAAAATCTTAGTAATTGGTGTAGTAAAAGTGATTTGAAAAAGTTACCTTTGAATGTACAATATTCCACTTTGTCAATCAATCACTCACTATAAATGCATAATACGCTATTTGGCCAAGAACAAAAGTTGTTCTCCTATAAATTTTGAGCTGTTTTTGTTCAAAGAGTTTTTTCAAAATCTTGGTGGATCATCCTCTAAATCTGATTTCAAAATTAAGTCTTTAGGCCCTAAACTAAAAGTTATGTACTCTTTCTTTGGGGTTTGGGGTACTGTACAGTACAAGAGGCGGATATTGACTGTGATGGCCCTCCTAGCAGTCCTGAGTCCTTGTCTTCCATTCACCCTCCAGTTGTGACAATTTAGAAGGGACGAAACAATCTTTATAGCCATGCATAATATCTGCAAAATGAACTGCTTTTATTGCCAAGTGAACATCCTTGTCTCCAAGTCTCTCACTTTCGGGAAGAACATACTGCATGGAGAGTCAACTAAGGAAGATCAGCCTATTACCACCCAAATTTGTTATCTAGGTACCTTGGAGAAGCTATTTGTCAATTGAGATATTTTTCATAGTTTGAAAAGTTTGAAAGAAGCCATTTGCAAGTAGAATGAAGACCTTCCGACAAGAAATGAATTTTCTATGATTTTAAAAAGTTTGTTGAGACTAAATTGATAAAGTGTAGATAGACCTATGTGAAACCACTGTCCACATGCTAATGTGACCACTCTCCAAGTGCACTGTCGTAACGTTGAAGGATTGTCAAGACCGTGTTTTCATTACCCGCCTAGAGCTCTAATTCCAGACCCTCCAAGCAGTTTCTTTTATGGTACATCAGAGCTCTAGGCTACCCTCAAGCCTTTAACCCTTGCATTTGGCTTTGCAAAGCTGGAAGGTCTGGATGTTGGCTTGAAGGGGGGTAATTGTAGAAGAAGAGAAGGGTAGTGCCTCCGGAACTGTAGCACTCAACTGTACAACTCTAGTAGATCCTACCTCTTGCCAATACCATTTTTTTCTGCTTTACTTTGCTTCAGTTGTCCGAATACAGAACGACTTCCGAAGGTGGTATAGATGAAAACTATTCAAGTACCCGGACCCCTTACAGCCTCCCCTCCGGAAGCCCAATGGAAACAGGCTCTAAGATTGTGTAATGGGTGGATGATTGATGCAAATGGAAGGATTTAGTAGATGTCAGAATTGGATGACTAACGACATTGAATTGTCTATCCTAATGCACATCTCTCTATATTACAAGATGTTGACCTTCTAAATGAGCCCAATATGGTCATACAATTCATCCATTGAAATGGCAAATACTCCCTACAACAGTAGTCCTTTAAAATAGCACAGCCTATTATGGTCAAATTAGGAGTTTTGCCCTCATGCCATCATTGAAAATTTTTAATTTTTTTCCTACACAAAGACAAGCAAGAGAAACAACAAGAGCAATTGAAATTATATTTTTTTGGATAAAGGAAGAACTTGTTATGATTTTTTGAAGTGTGTTGCCCATCATGGTCTAAAACTCCCTAGACTACTCCAAAACCAACAAAAAATGTATCCATAATGGTCATAAATTTTACTTCATCTAAAGTAGTCACAGTATTTTTTAATGTAGAAGGCCTAAAAAAATTACTTCCTACAATAGATTTACACTCAAAAGCTAAAAATTCCTATTGAGGTCACTAATACTCCTTTTTAATCACCTAAAACATTGATTGTGACCCAATTCTCATTTATTGAAAGAAAAACAAATTGCAATGGAGTCATTCCCTAGGTGTCCTATAAGTCTTTTGATGTTAATAGATTGTTCAACCTTATATTTTGAAAATTTCTATTTTTTGAAATGATCTTGGTTGACAACCCTCTAAGTCACATTTATTTATCCCAATAATCCCCCAAATCCCAAAAGTCCCCTTTTGGGATTCTTCAAGGTTCAAATAGAGATTTACAATCTCAATATTTGCTAAGATTTTTTGAAACTTGAATTTTTCAAGATAATAAAATTGATTAGCTTTAGAGAATATAATTTTTTATTTCAATCAGTTCTTGAATGCAAAAATTATGCCACAACAAATCCAAAATAGGCAAGGATATGGAGCCCAAAAAATTGAAATAATTTTTTTCAAATTTATTTGTTATACATTATATTTTTGTCCGTGTAGAAAGATTTGATTCATTCCATTTGGATTAGTAATGTGAAAGTTATAGAGCTTCTTATTTTGTAGGCAATCTTAGCAAATTTTTATAAAATAATGTATTGGATCCTTTTATGAACTCAAATTTAACAATATTTTTAAAGAAGAAGTTGCACATGGTTTAGTTTGCTTTTGAAAAGAATCTCCCTAATTGAATTAGTGTATTTTAGTTCTATCTTAGAGCTATCAACAATTTAATTTTTCCTTCTATCTTGTACCTATTTTGACTTAATAATTTTTTTAAGAAAGAAAATCACATTATTTTATTTTGAATTGTTTTCCAAAAAAATTTCAACTTAGTTTTTTAATAGCAAAAAAAATTGTTTTCTTCACGTTAATGCTTATATCTTATAATCAATATGGTCAAAGTTTCTAAAATTTATTCTAAACATTCTCGTGCTAGTGTAGTGCATCATCCTATGGCGGGATATGCAAAAGCAACAAATGTTTGAAATTTTTATTGTTTGAATTCAGAAAATGACAATTTTGAGTGGGCTTTAACACGAAAATGACCTCTTTTCTTTCCTATTCAAAAATGTTATTGTGCACTGGTTTGAAAAGAATACAAATCGAATTAAATATGTAAATTGGTGGAAATACACACTAATAGAACAAATCAGTGGTAGCCACTACCTCTGATCAAAGTTTAAAAGAGAGTCTAAACCAAGAATCCAAAATCTCCTCATATCGCCCCATGAAAAAATAAATTAACTGCTTGCATTAAAATAAACCAGTCTTTGACAAGCAAAATTTTTTATTTGCCTTATTGGTATTGTTAAAAATTTTAAATTTCTACTTAAAGACAAATGTGAGAAATGGAAAGAGCAATTGAAATTTTTTTTTTTTTTTTAAATATGAATTTAATATAAAGTGTGATGTCCAATTCTTAAGCGTGAGTTCAATTGTCCTACAAGAATCTCTGGAACATCCCAAAACCAACAAAAAATGTAACCATAATGGTCGTTTTACTTACTAAAGAAATCATATTATTTTCTAACATAGCCACAACATAAAGGCCTAAAAAAGTCACTTCATGTGATGATTTGTCCTCAAAAGGTGATAGTTTCTATTGCATTCACTAATCACTCCATCACCATCTTTCAAGACATTGATTGTGGCCACTAACTCAACTGAATTACTAGAAACAAATTGTGTCCTCCGCAATTGGTTTAAGAATATTGAGTGTCCTTTACGATTGTCATGCAACCATTAGAGAAAAAATCAGCCCTCCGGAGGGCTGTTCTAAATTGACATGCCAAGCTATTTCAAGCTTGGCCTATCAATCTAAAGAAGTCCCCCGGTGAGCAATCAGCTTGGCTGACTGCTTGCCGAAACAGGTAAGTTTTGTACTTTTTGTTTTGTTTTTATTTAAATTTTTTTATAAATAAATTTTTAACTTGTAAAACTAGGTTCTTGCGCCATTGTCACTATAGTTTCAGTTGCACAAAAATAGGGGAAATAAAAAATTTTCAGCCCCCCAAAACAAAATTTTAGCGTCCTTTGGAGGGTTGCAGAGCAACCCTCCAAAGCCCTGAAATTTTCTCTAATGTGTAGTCCTTGTTATTAGCACCAAACCTTGCATATACATTGTTATAGTTGCAAAGGAGTTGTAAAATGAAAGGAAGGATTACAGAATAACAAAGTTCAAGATGAATGTGAGCTAGTTCTAGAATTTCTAAATCTACAAATTCTATATGGCAAAATCTATTTATCACATAGGCAACCACGTTAGAAGATTACATCAACAAAGTTCTAACTAGGCTATCCCATGGGAGACAACAACATTGTCCTTTACAACTACAATTCCAAGAGCAACTTGTTGTTAGTGAATATAGTCTCCAGATTAGCACCAATAGCAAATGTCTCATGCAACAAAAAAAATAGTTATTTTCTACAGCCACACCATCCTTTCAATTTTCTCTAATGAATATAGCCAAAATCTCATTTATTGAAAAAAGTTTGTTATAGATTGATGGCTTTATGCAAGAATTTAACCCCTAAAGGACCAGGGAGTCATTTAGATTTCCAAAAGATCTATTTTAAAATGCAACTTAAAAGAATATTTTAACCCCTAAATTACTATTGTTCCTTTAGGGGACAAATGAGATTTCAGGCAAGTTCCTATGGGCTGAATTTTTGTCTTGCTTTTTAGAAACTTTTTTTGAAGATAGAAAAACTGATAAGCTCTATGGGAATATAATCTTTTTTCAATCAATGCACGGGAATAAAATTGTTTTTCTATTGCAAGAGCCAATCATTGACCTTGATTTTCTCAAATCACTTTAGAAGTTGCAAGGGGACAGATTTTTGGAGACTTAGGGGTCACAAATAGGTACCTACAACACAAATCTTTAAAAATTCATAACTAATTCAAAAATGCTTCAAAAAATATGAAACCACTTGTGTTACGTTCGGCGTCTATTTTACTTTCTCTGAAAGATGAGCTAGAAATATTTCTGATCATACAAACCTATGAAAAAGGCGAATCAGCCCTTAAAGGGTCGCTTTTAGAGCCTACTACCTTAAATACCACCCAAGTGTGTCATCGAGGGCATTCCCACCAGTTGGTGTGGAAATGAGGTCTCAAGCCTCATTCAGCAAGTTTTTCCCAGATACAAAATACAGAAAGCATTTGTTTCCGACAAGTACAAAAACTTGATTTCAGAAAATTGAGAAACTTGAGTTCTCATTCCAGTGACTTACGGGCTGCAACGATAAGTTCTCATACAAGTCATGTTTCCCGGATACAATACAGAAAACCGGGGCAATGATCACAAATAATGCTAAATTCGGCACAACGTCTCCTACAAAAGTTTACAGGCACTGTAAGAAAAAGACCAGTGCGAAATTCAAAAAAAATTTAGCATGTTTTAGCTGCGTGATTTACCAACTTGAGAAAATCCCAAAAATCACGTTTTGGACAACTGCAATGGCAGCGATCACTGTGATGCCCTCTAATGCCCTCCAATGGTCCCTGATGGAATGATCGAACGCCTCCCTGTGGCACAGTTTCTTTTTTTTGGTGAGACATCCAATATCAGCATTCGAGTACTTAATGCAGCATCACAAGCTTACAATTTCAAATTTACAACATTGAATATCAATGCAGCTAAGTGTGTCTGAGAAAGACCAAGACAAGGCAGTCGTCTCCTTGCAAGGTGTGTACGTGTTTTCATAAACACTGCAACAAACTTAAGCTGCAGTTTTGAGTTCTTACTTTCAACCAAGCAAGATGGGTGCCTTCATAAACACTGCAACAAAGCTGCAGTTTGAGTTCTTGCTTTCAAACCAATCACGCTACCTTAGGTCTACATGCATTGCAATGATCAGAAAATATTCAAAAGGCACAAACCAGAGAGCCCAAGAAGAATAATCTTTTGTTCACATTGAAAAGAGAAGGCCTAGAGATATGCTTATCTGTGAGATCAGTCCCCAAATCAGTGACACTGCGAGGAATTGTAGCTAGCATGAAGCTGAGGGTCGGGAGTTGTCTTGAGCTTTTTAGCATGAGACGCTGAGAGTGCCCATCACGACCCGTCAACATAACATGAAATGTTGACAGATCGTGATGGACATTCCCAATGCCACTGCAACAGGTCATAACACCTTCAGGTGGAGTATTATTGCACGTCTTCTATCACCAATAATGTAGCTTGCCCTGCTGTTCCATGCCCCCCTCGTGTCTTAGCGGGGTGATTTCTAACTGTTATCAGCTGCACAAAACGAACAAAATCAAACCCTTCGGAGCTAATTCAGACAGCCAGTGTTTGCAATAGAGGTCACATAAGATCAGTAATCGAAACAGCTCCACTAGCAGCAAAAAGAACTCAACAACTCCATGATCTCAAGGTACGTTGAGAGCTGCAGTTGGGGAAGTCCAACATAAACAACCATTTTCGTTGAGATTCTTTAAGTATCATCAACCTCGAGGATTCCTCAGAAGGATGGTTCAGGTAATGTTAAGACCAGGTCAGGCCAGACGTACCAGGGTCATGACGTTGTAGATGGAGCTCTCTCAACCTACTACTCTCTACCTCATACGGCAGACTTCTTCTCTCACAAGCCTCAAAACCCGTTCAGAGCTTTCGACAAAAGCCCATGAGAATCAAAGTAGAGAACCCTCGGCCATACTGAGTTACTTACCATTCTTTGCCAACAGATCTCTGCACAATTGAAATAAGATCAGTGCACTGCCCATGAACGTAGTTAGATTGTCAACCTGTTCTAAACAATGCTTCTCTGAAAACCAATCCTGGAATAAATCAGTCCACATTCCATTAGCACGTGAGTACATTCTCTCAAACAGTGCTCACAACACAGTGCTCACAACTGATAGTAAATTGCAAGAAATACCCCTGCTCATGACATACACAGACTCCAAGCAGAAAACTGTGGCACTCAAGCAAGAAGGTGGGGACGGTAATGGTCTGACCTTGAGATACCTGGCCTTGGAAATCTAAGTAACGAAGCCAGGACAGCGTGAAATAGACTCAAACTGAACGCAAGCCCATGTGAGTGATGTGACTGGGTGCCGGTGGTAGAAGAGAGAGGGAGGGGACTTGGGCGTATACATAAATATATATATTTATATAATAAGTTCAATCAAGGGAACGAGCAAGGACTGCAATAACCATCATTATGGAGATGGGCCATGCCAGCCAGGAGGACAAGTACCTTTGCCAACCCCTGGCAAAATAAATGTGTGTACACGTCTGCAGCGGGAGTTCCCATCAAGAGACCTCTAAATGGGGGGGAGCAGCTACGTTAGGTTCCCATCAAAAAATACTCGACCCTAAGGACTAGCGAAGATCTGCTAACTCCTAAGATCACGCCAATTCACGCGTAGACTAGTACGCCTTCCAGGCTTCCACATGCATGGCAGTTCTGGTATGTAGTCAGCGACACACATGGGTACCTCACAAAGGTACAAGCAATACACCCCAAGGCCAGCTTTCACACTGTTTATTTCGCTTGAGGTCATGAGTTTAATTTGCTTTGGCTTAATTTGCTTGGCTAGAGGGAGGGTGAGGCAAGACTAGAGACAAACCAAGGCAAATGCAAGTTAAAAGAGAAGCAGGGAAAGATATGGCGGATCAAAGGTGAGATTTGGAACTTGTGGCTCTCTTTAGGACGGATATTTTGCACTCCAGGTCGTGCATTGATCAACTGGCCTCACTGGGGAAGTCAGAAACGGGGGCCCCATTAGGATCAAACCCAAATTTCCATAGTTAACAAAAGTCAAATCATGTGTTAGCAACTGTTTTGTTTATCTACGATTTTGGCCACAATTGGTTTGACATTTAAGTTAATTGGTTGGTTGCATTGATCTGCAAAAGAACACGACAACATTGCATTATTCAGCAGTGAGGGCTAGAATTTTCCCATAGTGCAATCCAAGGCTGAGGATTTCATCCTAAGTTTTCAGGGCAAAAAAATAAAGATACTACCATCATTATCATTGTCAGGTCTAAAATGAAGAAACTCACAATGAGAAAATAACACATCAAAGGAAAAAGCAAAAGTTAGACCATATCTTAATTTGTGGTGAATAATCAATAATGGACTGACTGAATATTTTCCCCTGGGAACATTGTGAATAATGCTATATACAAATACAAATGAAGTTATCCATGCCATAGCAAAGTAGAAAATTGTACCAAGCTTGCATACTGTTACTCATTAACTCGAGGTGGTAGGAGCCTATACACAGTATACAGTTAGAGTAGTTTAGCTCTAATGCTAATGCATGAGTTTAATCGTACCTTGTACAGGAACAGACATTTCATTAACAGTTCATTAATCCATATCACATCAGTTGTAAATGAGAAAATAAAGAAAAAAGGAAACGTGTGAGGCTTCAACTTTAAACTCATGAGCGTCTTCAGTCTTCACCTGGCAACCTGAGCAATTGACCAGTGACGTACAGACCCCTTCCCTGTCACCGAGCACATTTTGCATTTTCCACCAATCAAATTCTCTGGAAACTCTCCACACTAGCTTGCTGCCTTTCCCAATATAGATGTCAAAGGCTTATTGAAGTGCCTAGACAATCATACACATTTCCAGAGTAGGACACACATGACACTGTGCTTGAGCCTTTTTCATGATCCTGCCTCCCTTCCTTTCGATCGTGCATCCACAACATGACAACAGGAACGGGAGCAGGAGCAAAAGAAGTTCAATTACAGGCAATATTGATTTGGAGGAAATCTACAAAACCCATGCCAGGAGAGGACGTAGTACTTTCCTTGCAATTGGACTTGTGATGATGATGTCCGTGACTAGCTCTCAAGTGGAGGTTCAAGACGTTAAGACTTACGACATTCTTCACAGCTCTCCATTTGCTCAATCAACACAAAAAAACACGCTTCAGAACTCAGAAGTGGAGTAAGTTAACTGAAGTTTCAGGTTGGAAGTCGGAAGTCCTTGGAGGCTTTGATCATGGTCATTGCCTGACAGTCCTTTGCCCTAGCTGCACACAGAATTTCTGTGTCAGCAATAAAAGAAAGAGACCAAAACAACCCTATCAGCTATTCAGCTCTGCTAAGCACCTAAGCCTGTCCATGTGGGTTAAAAGCAAACGGCATGTAACACTAGCCTGTGCGCATTAAAGCCACATCACATCACATCACAATAAGCCCATGCCTACTGATATCTATCTAAGTTATCTATCTATCCTCCACAACCTTACAAGCCAAGCGTTTAATTTAACTTTGATTCAATTTGTGACAGCTCAAGTTCACTACTCTTAAGTTTCATACATCTCACTACTACATCTCTTGTCTTGAATTGAATGGACTCTCATGCTGTCTAGTATAGCTAGATATTGGCTCTGCGTGATATTATTTTGTGATATGAGCCTTAGGTTGGTCATAATGCTTTATTTCAGACCCCTTGCCAGCGGAGATCGACTGGCATACCATATATAGGCAGTAATTAAGTGGTCTGTTGTCACCCATAAATTTCCTTCTTCCTTGTATGCTAACAAGTCTAGTGAGTACCATCAAAACGTCCAGCAGCACCACTACACCAACATGTGAAGCCAAGCTTAGCCAGTCTAATATTATTCAGACTGCTGCCAGTCTCACCAATTTGAAACAAATCTTGCTGCAAAGCACAGACAAGCAAGTGAAACATAAGTACCAAATAATGAATGGCATACCCAGAAAAAAGAGAAATCCAATCAATACATACTTAAGAGAACGAGGTACAAAAAATTTGGGTTGGATCGAACAATTTACACAGAAAAAAATTCGACAAACGGTGTTCCTGGATCAATACTAGCTGGCCATCCATGGTCAGATCTGGGAAATTGAAACCCTCCCACACCACACCACACCTCACTGATAACGTAATCAGCACTTCATTGCAGCCACAAGAAGTGGACAGACGGAACATGGCTCTCTCTCAATCAAGCAACCGTTACAACCAAACCCCAACAAAAACACGGCTTGAATGATGTTGTGTTGATGACTTGAATTGAGGCAAGCAACTGGGTGCAGAAACTCCATGCATGTGTTACAGAACTGAAGGAGTGATGATCAAAGGGAAGAGGTGTGGAGATCATGAACTTGGAGGAGCAAGGTGAGCAGGAACTGTGCGCCTTGTATAGATTGTGTGTTTGTGTCTCTTTGGACTGTTGGTGGGAAGGTTTGACCGGCATCCAAGGGCTATGGAGGAAGGACTGCTCATGAGTGTTTGTTTGTTTTGTTTTTTGTTTTGTGTGTTTTGAATGTACGAATTATGTGTATTTTAGGTGAGGGATTGGAGGGATGATGCTGTCAGCTCCTCGCACCCCCCAAATCTCCACAAAATCCGACCAGCCTGGAGTCCTGGACGGTTGGGACACCAGTGCGGAAAACGCTCCCTACAATCCAATGCAATAGTGGTGGGGACTCGTTAGCTCAGCTCAGCTCAGCTCCTGGATTGTGGGGATCTGCTGTTGGGGCCGAATTTAACCTAACCACCAGCTCTACAGTAGAGACTCTCCTCACCAACTCCACAAGATACAGGACAGGACAGTCGGGTACTGTAGTCTTACAAACGGACTATTGGAACCATGCATAGATTTTTGCATAGCATAGAAAAAGAATTGGAATTTTTCATCTTGCATATTACCACTCAATCCTCACGCAATCCCAATCTAGCATACAAAATTTCAAGTTCAGGAAAGAAAAATTCCATTTTTGGTGATTTTCTAAAGTTAGTTTTCATGGATTTATATAATATTTTATTGAGAACAATTGATGATGATATTTTTTAATCTGGTTGCATAGATATTTAGGGAACATCCGTACGCTTATTATTTGTATTAAAAGAATAAACTTATTAAGTAACAAAAATATATATAAGCTAGGAAGAATTAAATGTGAAGCATCATATGACTAAAATGTGTGAAACATATAACTTTATGTTTTAACTAGCGATTGGCGCTTGCTTTGCTATGCATTAAATATATTACTTTCATCAATTTTTCATGTGATAGAATGTAGATATACAAAGTATGTATAATCTTTAAAAGAAATATTGACATTCTCATACAACATTCTTTGAAAAAATTTATATAGTGCAATATAAAGTAACTAAAGAAAATCTTTTTATCATAATTTTTACAAAATAACCTTTGCAAATATGAAAACATTGCAATAAGAATAAATTAATCAAGTGAACAATGTAAGTAGATTCTTCACATTTGAATGTGTAGAGCAATGCTAGTGGTTGGTGCTTCCTTACTCTTTAATATTACATTTTAAAAAGACATGGAATTTATCTATAGTTTTGTTGTCTAAAAAGTTTCTTTGAAATTTTTTTAGAAGTATCCATTTGATTTTCAAATATTTTACAAAAAGAATACATGATGTATAGTAGAAAGTATCCTATGGCTATTACAAAAGCAATTGAATTTCTATAATATTATTCAAAATTGAATTGTGATATTATAGAGGTCGTTGTGATTTTAGTAGTATGATGAGATTTTGACAAAGTGATTGTAATATCATGTTGAAAATTAGTTACAGTGTGAGGATCAAATAGCTAACATATAATCTTGTTAAATCTCGTCAAAATATAAAGATATTTATTTCACAAATTTTGGTCATATGATGCTTCACATTTAACTCTTCCTAGCTCATATTTTTATTACTTAATACAATCGATGAGCGTATGGATGTTCCTTACATATCTCTGCAATTAGATTAAAAAATTCATCACCAATTATTCTCAATAAAATATTATGTAAAACCATGAAAACTAACTTTAAAAATTCACCAAAAATAGAATTTTGATTTTTTGAAATTGAAATCTAAATACTTGATTGGGATTACTTGAGGATTGAGTAATAAATATGGTTACCCAAATATACCAATTATATTGCGCATTATATCCAAAAATGTGAATGACTCAAATTGGCCGATTGTAAGATTCCAATACCCAACTGTACAATACAATGTTGGGGGAGAATCACATGTTTGTTCATTGTTAGCCATTGGAATTGGAGAAATAAATTGAGTGCAGTTTGAAAACATTTGGAAAAAACAGTGAAAAAATCTACAAAATTTCTATTTGAAATTTAAAAAATAGAAAAAAAATCCAAGCTCAATATTTGAAAAAACGGAAAATTGATTGGAAATTGAAATGAAGTGTGCATCCCTTCTAAAAAGCTAGATCAGTGCACCTTATGATGATATTGTACCAATGTTTGGGATATTTTTTTAGGTTCTACTTGCTATTTTCTTGTAATTCCCATGTTGTGACGGCAAATGGATATTGGATTACCTATAGGAGATGGATTTAATATTTATTAGGTCCTAGTGTAATTTGTTCTGAATTTTTGAAGCTAGAATGAAATAGTTTTTTAACTCTAAAAGGACAAAGTTTATTACTAAAGTGGTTAGATAGAAATGATCCAACTATTGGATGAATTGGTGTATTTTTTGTTTCTACAGGAACCATGGGAACCATTTCTTAAGTACTTTGAGACTTGTACAATTGTATATTATTAAAAGTGTCCCTACCTTGAAGGCTTAAAATGTCTACATTTTGTACATTGAAAAATTCAAGATCTACCTTTCTACAGAAAGACACATTTGGAAAGACAAAGTTTATTAGCACCCTCTACTATATGCAACTCCATTCTGATTTGGAATAAAGGCTCCTCATAAATAGAAACTAAGGATAATTATACAAAATAGGGATTGACAAATACATTTACAATCAAAGGATACATTCACATTAAGGAGATTTGTTAACCTAAAAAAGGGCATAATATCTCCCACTACAATAGAGACTACAAAATTGAAATTAGCAGAACCTACATTAATAAGGGTTATTTTTACCCTTCATTTATTTCAAAGATAATGTACTCCCCTTAGTGCAATTGTATCCTAAATAGGAATCAACTTTTGAATATAAAATAGAAGCATTTCAAGTTTAAAATTATAATTTAATGGAGGGCTAATTAACCCTCATCTCTTCAAAGACTAAGAAGACTTAATGCGTCTTTTTCAAATGTTCAATGGCAATTTCTTGGTAGTGGGAAACAAATCTCGATCTTTTGTAAAGTAGGATCTTGTAGAATAACAAGTTTACATATTTGTTATATTTTCTAGTTTTCAAAATTTCAATATAAGAAGTATTTAAAATTTTATTTAGGAAATGTAGTCTAATAGAAAAAGGAGTAAATATATATTTTTCCAATGAAAGGAATAGTAAGGATGGAAAAAAAATTTGCATGGACATTTCTAATCTTTATTTTGCACAAGTAAGCTAGATTTGGAAAAAAAAAAATTCAAATTTGTATTTTAAATATTTTTTAAATACAAGGTTCATTTGGTGTGATTCAAACACAAAATACATTAGGAAAATTCTGAGGCCTAGAAAAGGCCGCCAGTTTTTTATTTTTGGCACCCCAGCAGTGCAAGTACAAAAAAATAAAAATTTATTTTCTTAATAAAAATTTATTTATTTTAATAAAAAATATTTAAAAATAAAAAAGTACTAAAATATTTAGATGTGCTGACATGGCGCTGATGTGGCACAAGTAGCGCCACATCAGGTCAATTTTTTAATATAAAAAAAATTCTTTAACTGCACCAAAATTGCAAAGGGGGGTACAGAACTAACAGCCTTCTTGAGGCCTGAAAACTTTTGTAATGATTACAATGCTTTCAAATTTTTTGAAGATGTTTTGATCAATATGCTCAAAATATCTCAGTGGTTAAATTTTAAAAATTGACTCATATATAATTTTTTTTAATTTTGTAGGATCCAATTTGGTCAATTTTCGCTTTCTACTCCATCTATTTGAAATTTGTATAAAATTTTTGAGAGTTTTATATTTCTCATTTAAAAAAATAAAAAATGCTACATCTAACTTAGATTCCAATATAATTTGGATGAGGAGAGGATAAAAAATCATTACTCATCTTCTTATAGTTTTTGTTCTCCCGAACTATGTTTTATGCCTATATAGATGATTATCCAAAATTGTTATAATTTAAAAATCCAAGGCTCAATATTTTATTCAACCAATTCTATACATATTTGACAAAGTTATCTTTACTTTTTTATAATTAAAATCAAAAATCTCAATCACATCCATGTGCAAAAAAATATCAAAGTGGAACCTTCATT
This sequence comes from Neckera pumila, assembly GCA_963969595.1. Taxonomy (NCBI): domain Eukaryota; kingdom Viridiplantae; phylum Streptophyta; class Bryopsida; order Hypnales; family Neckeraceae; genus Neckera; species Neckera pumila. The sequence continues at coordinate 47,002,923 of OZ018408.1, read as the reverse complement.
GTCAAAAAAAATGTATTAATATAAACTTTTGTAATTACTAATACAAACTTTGTAGTTACTAAAACAAACTTTGTAATTACTAATACAAAATTTGTAATATGTCAATTCATGAATTTTTTATGTCAAAAGACACAACAAAAAACTATGCTGCATCCCAAATTGGGCTTCTCAAACCTTCTTAGGGTTAATCAACTTTCAAGATCTTGTAGAAAACACTACTGAAAAATTTCCTTTTAAAATTTATTGAGAAGTTTCTTCTATAACTAATCATTATTATTAAATAGAAAGCTTCCTTTATAATAATAGAATAAATTCATGACATCAAACCAATGTCTCAATGTTCATGAAATGGATTAATTAATTTTATTAAAATTACAAGTTAAATCTCTTGCCTAATTTAGTATATTATCAATATGGCAAAATCTATAGCATAATATATTATTAGTTTGTGAACACAATAACTATTAGTTCACGAGTTTTAAAATCAATCAAATCTACTTCAAAATGTAAGCTATGTACATTCAAGCATGGGTGAAAACTAATAAAGTCTTGAGAGCATCTCCATTGTGGCTTGGCCTACATGGCCGGATTACCATAGGCCAAGCCCGGGAGTCCAATCGCCTCTACCATGGCACAAATGGCTAATTTTTTACCACTGAGCGCGCTAAATGTGATTGTTTTTTCCTCAGCTTCCAGTGCATGGTGAAATTTGTACAATGGCTCGGTGTTGACCAATTTAGCTTTATTTTTGGTGTTTCCTTGATGACAAAGCTCCTCACAACAAATGAGTATTGTGGAAGATGTGGGTTGAACTTTCAAAAATCCAATTATGATCTCTGTACCATCAATGCAAGGCATATATCGTCAACAATAGTCTGTGGTGGCAAGTGGCCTAACCCACGGTGGGGCAACCCAAATCCACAATGCCTAGCACTTCTACCAAGCATGGGTAACAACTTTTGCCGCAGGGGGTCACCACCCTACAGTGGCGATGCTTTGAAACAAAGGCTTTTCAAAAGAAATTGTTCAAGAATTCTTTGAGGGTCAATGGGACACTACATGAAGCTTTAGAATTGGTATTCCCGATGATTTTTTCTTGTCAAAGCATCATTGAGGTAAACATTGTTACGAAGTAATTAGCAAAGTAACAAAATGTGTCTATCAGAGGGGTGGGGTTGTATATTTAAAAAACTGGGTGAGTGGATGATTTGCCTAAATGAAAACTCCAAGGCCTTTTTTTGTTTTTTCAATTATTTTAGGCACTGCAAAATGCGATAATCTCTAGAAAGATGAAACTATTTACATCCATAGAAATGGATGATTTTGCAATCTATAGATGAAATTTCATTTATTCATCCTAAATGATGTACATTCATCCAAAATTGCACTATACTACCCAAGATTTGATAGCAAATCAACAATTTCATCCATTGAAAAGCAAGAATATTTTGCCAAATATTCCTTGAGAAAAAAATAAATCACTTTTAAGCGTAATTTCACTAAAAATACCCGCTGCTCTAAGGCATTTGTGTTTTTTCATAGGCATTTACCATGCCCAATTTACAGCCAGAACTTACATAGATCATTGGCTATTGTCTACTCGTATAAATATATATTCCATGTTACTTTTGCATTTTGAATAATAAGTATATAACCCATGTTCTCCACCCACCACCAGTGACTCTTTCAAATTGTGCTTCTGGCTTGCTTGCCACATGATAGTTTATATGTTTTTGCTTTTTTGAAAGTATGTCTGTCATGGGTTTTTTGAATGGCATGAACAAGAGGACTCATGCTTTTGGTACCAAACTACTCAAATTGAATTGAATCATTTAGTGAGGGAGTTTGAATAGTACTACACACCTTCATATGTCTTCACCCCTAAAGGACTGGAATCCCATTTGGGGCTTTTGCAGTTTCTCAGTCAATCCATTGCAAAGACAAGAAAAATAATTATTGTGAACTACCATGTAGGCGCATCTTACTAATTGATGTTGTTTCAATATTATTGTTGTATGGGTTAGTGTTATTACTCTAGGAAGGGTGCACTAATTGACTTCACTTGAATACGCTTTGGTATCAAAATATTGTCACGCAGTTAGTATCTTAAAGAGAAAACTTCAAAACATTCAAAATTTCAGTGCAAAATAGTGAATAAGCTATCTTAAGTACATTAGAATAGCCCAGAAGCACTTGATTATAAAATTATTATAAAATTTTGTAAGCAAATTAATTCTTCAAATTTCCTCAAGAGAAGGAGAGGTACCTCCAACAAATTGTTAGGTTGGTGAAAATTAGTTGTATGTTCATCTTGGATTCCACATCAAATCCTGAGAGGCAAGTGACATGAAGACTGCATTCCCGTAGTATATGAACTTGTAAAGCCTTGAAAGACCCTTTGAATTTGGAGGTAAAGCTCTACAGCATGCCCTAATTAACCCCTAAAGGACCATTGTCCCTTTGGGGGACAAATGGGATTTTGGGCAGGTACCTATGGGTTGAATTTTTGTTGTGAATTTTTGAAATTTTTTTGGAAGATGGAGAAACTGATAAGCTTCATGGGAATACAATTTTTTTTTCAATCGGTGCTCGGGAAAAAAATGTTATGCCCAAATAAGCTCAAAACAGGAGACGGTGAGCAGCAAAAAAATTTTGCAATTTATTTTTTTAATTTTTTTAATTTTTTTTTCTTATAGATTATATTTTTGTCTATCTGGGAAGGTTTGATTTGTTTCATTTGGATTTGTTATGAAAACGTTATGGACAATCTTGTTTTGGGGGCATTTAGAGCATCTTCTTGAAAAAAATAACTTGTAGGATTCATTTTTGAATGCAATTTTTATAATAAAAAAAAAGAAAAGTTCTACAAGGTCTAGTTTTTTTGCTAGAACAATCTCACCATTGGGATTAGTGTTTCTTAATTTCATATAAAAGATATTAATATTTTAGATTTTCCTTCTATCTTGTACCTACTTCTACTTAAAAAAAAATTTATCAATAAAAATTAAGTTTTTTTGTATTTTCTTTTTCCTAGACTCTCAACTCAATCCTCCACTATAAAGTTTAGAAGCTCAAAACTCTGTAGTGCAAAAAATTAAAGTTAAAAATGTTCAAAGTCATAAAATCTAGTCCCGCAATGTGCTGAAATTTTTTTTTTTTCACTTTAAACGCAGATTTCTTGCAATTTGTGCGATCAAAAATTCTGAAATTTTTTCCACACATTGTCATACTAGTTCGGTATAAGATCCTACAATTAGATGTGAAAAAAAAAAACAATTTTCATTTTTTTTTACTCTTTGCTATAGAAATGGCAGTTATAAGTATTTTTTGGCAGAAAAAAGGCCTTGGTCCTTTAGGGGTTAAATAACAAAATTCATACATTTGAGATGATTCCAAAACTACCCACAAACTGGAATCCCTCATAATTCTCATCTCATTAAACAAAATGAAGTGATTCAAGTTTTTTCACTTCTAGAAATTTCTTTAGAACCGCTTCTAATTTTTCATTTTTCAAAAAAGTGATTTTTAAAGAAGTTTTTTGAGCTGCTCGGACTGTCCACCAAGTAACAAAAACTACATATCATGCAATAACTTTTTACCCGTGTAGTCAAAAGTTATGAAAATTGTTGGAACTTAAAGCTACTCCTCGGGCACATAATTTGTGAAATTTTCAAAGAGAAAAAATAAAAACTCCGTTTGTAGTAAGCTACCCAAAATTGCTACGTTGCCAAAAAACGATGTTTGGTCCCTTAAGGGTTAAACCCAAAACTCTCCTACTATATTTTGATATTCCAAGACCTCCTTCCTATTTCAACAAAATGGTTATTTAATATGGATGAATAAATGGTTAGCATGAAAATTAGTAGGACCTATCTAACAATCCCACCCTTGCACACTACAAAAGCTTAAAATCCACCACTTGACTATTACAATTGATATTGAATAGTATGTCCTTGTAATAATTAGTTTAAGCCCTAACGTCCCATTGTTTCCTCAAGGACAAAATGGATTTTGGACATGCTCCTAAGGCCTCAATATCCATCTTGATTTTTTGGAATTTTTTCTAAAGATAGAAAAACTTAGTAGCTTTATAAGAACATGATTTTTATTTCAATCGGTACTTGAGAGCAAAAGTTATTGCACAAAATGTCCTTTTTTGGGTGCGGTGGCAAAAACCTCCTCACGCAATTTTTTTTTTTTTTTAATTTTAATTATTTTTTTCATAGATTGTAATTTTATCTATATATATAACTTTGATTTATTCCATTTGGATTTGTTATAGGAAAATTATGGACAATCTTATTTTTTAGAAAATTAGAACATTTTTCTGAAAAAATAACTTATAAGATTCAATTCTGAATATAATTTTTACAATTTTCAAAACAAATTGTTTAACAAGGTTAAGTTTACTTGCTAAATTAGTCTCACTATTGGGATTATAGCATTAGAGGGGATTTGAGGGCCTTGAAAGACCGTTTCAAGCCCGTTCTCTAATCTGCCCGGATTCAATGAACGATGGTACGGGCGTGTTAGAATTTTTTTTTTTTTATCAAAATATCATTTTAAGCAAAAAAAAAATTCCAAAAATGACGTGGCAGTTGTTGTGCCATGTTAGTCAACTACGGCAATTGCATTCCCGCAATCTGGGAATGCAGGGGAACTCGCAGTCTCCCAACACCCTCAAATCGCCTCTAATGGTGTTTCAATCCCATCTTAGAGCAAGTCGTTTTTTTAATATTTTTTTTCTAGAAATTCAACTCAATTCTTCTACACAAAAAAATTAAATTCAAAGTCTGTAGTGCAAAAAAATTCCACAAATGGCAGTCAAAGTCATCTGAAATTGGAAGCCAGTGATCAAAAAAACATTTTTTTCCAACTTTGAATGATAATATCTTCTTATCTTTACGGTAAAAATTCTTGAAATTTTCACCACATGATCTGAGACAAGTGAAGTACAAGATCCTATAGTTAGATTCTTAAAAAAATGTTTTTTTTTTTTTTTTGGGATGAACACAACAAGATTGGCAGTTTTGACTGAAAAATGGCCTTGGGACTTTAGGGGTTAAACCATAATAAATAACCACTTTGGGTATAGTGCTCCGAAAAGAGTCAAAGCACCTTGCCAAGCATTGCCACCCCCCACAATTTTTCCTTCTGCATCCAAACACTATAATCTTGCAACCTATGGAGTCTAATTTCTAAGAAAAATCCAAACTATATTATAGTATGATTGAGTTTTTTAATTTCTTAAACACATAATTATTTTTTAACCATTTTCTCAATGCAATAGAAAATGACAATTTTGGCCAATAACATACTTCTTTTTATTGCACGATGATTGAACAATTTTATAGTATTCTCCCTTTAGACTTGCATGAAAATTATACAATGATGGCACCAAACATTCGGCTTATTTTTTTGAACCAAAAGTGGCAAATGATTGGGGAAAACTGGCAATTAGTGCGAAATGAGCTGGTGAAAATGAGAAAATAACTGTTTGGATTTCAAAATCACAAAGAAAAAATCTGGTGATAAAATCTACAGACACTGCAACATTACGAGAAGGTCACAAGCATTGAAACGAACCAAAAAAACAATTCCAGGAACGGTGTGCAGGAAACAAACTCTGATCGGACAGGGAATCTACCTTCTCCATCGTCTCTCAAGGCCTTCCACAACCCTAGGCATATATCCGTATACCTTCTGGACCAGAAGTCAGATCAAGTCGGCAATTCCAAGTTCCAAGCTATAAGCCCGCCATCGAATCAATCTCCACAAGCTTCTAGGTTCAAAGCCTCAAATTCATCTCCTCAAGAATTGGGAGCCATAGCGTCAGGCTCATCAAACTCGGACTCACTCTTGTTTTCTAGTCAATCAAAGCAGCCGACAGTTCCATCTTCTACTTCGCCAGCACAACCATCGCACCACTCTGGAGCTGGATTATTGGGATTTGAAGCAGGACCATTGGGAACTGGAGCTGGACCATCGACATCCAACCCCATCCAAGACGAACCACATTCCAGGCAGTTACGGGAGCCTCCCAACTCGATCACCCAACTCCTAATCGACCAAGTTGTGCAGTTGATAATCGATTCACAATTTCCAAAAGGTATCTAATGATCTAACCACCAAGCCGTCTGATGTTTTACCTCTAGCATTATCCCTAGAACAGGAACTTGAACCTGAACAATACGTTGATGCTCCAATCTACTTACCTGCATATATAGAACAATCCAGACCTTCGTCCCCATCTGCAGACAAAGGAATATCGCTGGCAATTAGAGTTTTCAACCAAATCTCAGGTTCCATTCCTTAGTGGATCAATACCAATCCAGAGATGACTAACCAACATGTCAAATAAGGAGTGGTCACTTAAAAATACAAAAGCCATTGCAAGACATAGAATTTCAAACCAAAGTCGACTTCCTCAATTAGAGACCGTAGTGGCTACTATTGTACAACCACAAGCTTCATGGGGTCAGGTTAGGGATCCACAGAAGGATGCTTGGGGCTACCTAAATAATCAATTCGTAGATTAGGAAGACCGCGAGGAGAGCGCTAGTAATACTCCCATCCAGGAAAGCTTATGAAGTTAAAAATTTTATTGCAAAATGTCAGAGGGCTGAATGATCCTGCAGCCATAGATAATCTTAGGAATTACAATAGGAAGAATCCAATTGACTTTATGTTCATCCAGGAACATAAACTCCGAGGCGTCAATGCTTCATGACTGGAATCAATACTGTGGAAGTGGGCTAAGTACTTCTATACCGAAGCCGAATCAAGATATACGGCAAATGGAAGGAACGTAGGCAAAGGTGGGGTCGCTGCTTTTATCTTGCCCAAGTGGGCAAACCAAATAACACTATCTGGTTCGATCTTTGGCGGAAGGGCTCAATGGTTCATTCTCAGTCAAATTACAGGGGGCGATTTAGGGTTCGTGAACCTATATGCACCAATTGATCCTCAACCAAGACGAATCCTTTGGGAATCCATGACCCATGAATTGTCAAAAACTTGCAGATGGATAATGCTGGGGAACTTTAACATGGTGGAGCGAAGGAGTGATAAATCAAGCGCATGTGGGAAATCGATGCCGACAAATGTCTCTTATTTAATGGGTTGAAGGACACGATCCAAGTCATGGAATGCCCGTTGACCATCCCTAGTTTAAGGTATTCATGGGATAACTCTAGGGAGGCAAATGCCAAAGTCATGGCACGTTTGGATAGATGCTATATCTTTCCAGAATCAATCAATGGAAACAAGAAAATTATTGAATACCAAATTAAAGGAGATCATTTTAGATTTGACTACTGTCCAGTTTCCATTCACATAGAGCTTGAGAAAACGCCAAACCGTTCTAGTAGGTGGATAATGTCCTCGCACTACCTAGATGAAGCCGATCAGGTGATTTGACATGCTTGGGAATCACCACCACAATAGGTTGGCTTTTTCTCAAAACTCAAGCGGGTGACTAAGGCGTACAAGAGCTACTGTATCAAGAGAGCCAACGATAACAGAGCACACGCAATCTCCTTGTGCAACAGGCTTGAAATGAAGACCGACCAGCTTCAAAATTCACCCCTTTCAGTCCAATTATAGGAAGACGTCAACCAGATCAAGGACGAACTCGCAAATCTTGAAGTAAGGAAAGTTGACGGTCAAAAAGTAAGGTCCCGGGCAAGATGGAGATTATATGGTGACTACATGTCTGCCGAGTTCTTTAAAGCAATCAAAGAAGAACCAGTCAATACATCGATCACTGAGCTAAAGGATCACCTAGGCTCACTCAAACAAGAATGAAGCAAACTCGAGAGCATTTACACAGCGTTCTATTTGATATTATATTCCCAAGCGGAATCGACTCTAGAAGAATGCAAGGCCCAAGAGAAGATCTTAGACTATGTAGATAGGAGATTCTCACAGCCCATGGCGCAGGAGCTAGACAGGCGTTTGACCCAAAACGAGCTTCACCAGGCGCTAATACAGATGGCAAACGGGAGAAGCCCAGGACCTGATGGAATAACGACGGAATTCTTCTGTTGTTTTTGGGATTTGCTCGGAGAAGAGTTCACTAATACGATCTGTGAATTAGTCACAAAGGGTAGTTTTCCGGATGGCATGACCTTAGGATCTATTATACTTCTCTTCAAGGCGGGAGAGCAAGCCGATTTTTCAAACTGGAGACCAAAAACATTGTTAAATGTCTCCTACAAGATCGTGGCGAAGGCTTCGCAAATTCAAATGCAGAGCCTACTTAAGGAGGTAATTAGCCCAGAACAATCTACATTCCTCCCGTCACAACATATTTTAGCCAATATTCTTCTTCAGTATGAGACTGTGCAATGGGCTCGAGAGTCAGATGAAGACCTTATCTTCTTGAAATTGGATTTCACCAAAGCTTACGACATGGTGTTGTAGGAGTTCCCTCTCTAAGTCACGGAATAAATGTGTATTCCCCAATCATTTTCACAAATAGTGATGATGCTCTGATGAAATGCTTCGACATCAGTCCTATTAAACGGCAAAGCCACTGCGCCCTTTTCTATTCTACGTGGCGTGAGGCAAGGCTGCCCATTAGCGCCGTATCTTTTCTTACTGGTTGGAGAAGCTCTGAATATGGCCGCAATTGTGGAGCAAAGGATGGGCAGAATTCAAGGGATTCTTCTACTGGATGGTGAGTTACTGCAACTAATTTTGCAATATGCCGATGATACAGGGTTCTCCATATTAGGACAAGAGGTATTCCTCCAAAACTCCATATCGCTCTTGAAGGTTTTTGGAGCAGCTTCCGGTCTCATTATAAACTAGATCAAGAGCACCGGTTATTAATTCTCTAAGCTAATTAAACCAACTTGGACAAACGAATACGAACTCACTTGGGCTCCTCCAAAGTCAATAACAAAACTTCTCGAAACCCCTTTTGGGATCATGCTTGAGACATAGACGAGTTTTTACAAGGAAAAATTACCAAAAAACTCGCGTATTGGACCACTCAGAGACTGTTGCTTGCAGGGAGAGTAACGGTGATAAATGCCATTCTACTGTCAACTCTGTACTATTTCATTGTGATATGGACGGGGGTCACTACAGGCCATCAAGGCAATCGGGGGCAAGCTACACAACTACTAGTGAAGCGGCTCTGAACACACATCAAGAACAAGGGTTAATAGAGAAGATTGCTGCCTCCCCAAAGCGGTTGGTGGATTAAAGATTTTGGACCCGGAAATCTTCCTCATGGCCTTATTGGTGAAATGGATCTTATATGCCATTGAACCAGGAAATTCAAACCTCAAGATTTTACTCAGGCACAAGATCTTCAAGATGAAGCCAAATTCCAAACTCGGATTCTGGTATCCTTCGGAAGCTTGGCTATTGATATAGAGTCCATCCGTCACCAAGGGGTCCAGAATCTGGAACAGGGTAACGGCTGCGTAGAGATGCATTGCCAAACACATCAAATCCATTCCACCTACAAATGCAGAGGAGACACTATTGACAAGCTTGTGGTGGGCCACAAATTACATTGACTCAAATTTCCACTTCAACCAGAAGAGAGCTTGAGAGTTGGCGCAAAGTGGACTCAGGACAATCACAAATTTATGGGACTCGGATAGGCGAGATTTCAAGCCATGGGTGGAAGTACAAGCTAATTTTCAACTCACAGATACAGAATATGGCCAATGGCGTTATCTCATCTCGCAAATTCCACAAGAATGGGTAGTTTTTCTTACCAGACACGTCAATCAGGTTGAGGTTGGACAATGGGTTGGTATCTTCAACTCAGCAAACAATGAGATCCCAATGATCACATGGAAGGTTGGAGAGCAAAGATTATAGCTTCAATCAGCACAACCTCAGAGTATTTCCTTATCAGAAGCTAGTTCTTATGCAACTGTCGGACATAGCTCCAGGCAAGTATCAGCTCTTATTCCATTACAGGAAGACACAAGGTATGAAGGTTTTCTCTGGAGAGTGCGAGTTCTGGAAGGGAGGAAAACAGCAAAAGGTATACTAATTTTGCTATTTGTTGGTGCAATCCAAACTCTAAGCTTTGACCCCGGCAGGTGGAAATGGGCCAATGGTATCAAATTAACAGCATACTCCATAGCTATTCACCAAACGAACCCTGCTTAAACGCTCCATTCCATCAAAATGGTCCAGCCACCTTCCACCAGGTTTTTTGCCAGACTGGAGAGATCTTTGGTAGAATACACGTGCCTAGAAGGAAGCAGCTTTCATGTGGTTCGTGTGGCATAATGCGGTAGCTGTTCATTCTTGGAGGGCCCGGATCAATCCAGGCATCGACACTAGATGTAACTGCTGCACATCTGACAGCTGAGAGACTCCCATCCACAGGTTTTTTTATTGTCCACGAGCCCAAGAGGTATAGGAATATGCCCAATCTATCCTCATTCACTTATGTGGTGACCAGTCTCAATTTATCTTGCACACTAGACTTAGCTACAAGCATTGCATTTTGGGTGTTTCACTTCCTTGTCGGTTCCTTTGGTTTAAAAACCTATGGTCTTTACTTAGGGGATCTTCACTTTGGATCATTTGGATCTCTAGGAATAGTAGAGTGTTTACACAAAAAGAATGGACCCGTGAGCGCACTCACAAAGCCTTATGGATGGCTTTACTTGACTCAGGTAGGGCAGCTCAGATTAAGGCAACTAGAGCAACTCATAAGAGGCCACAAAATACGTGGAGTATTTGGACCGAGTTTGAGAAAACTTGGCTTCATAACCCGGTTTTGGCTATTCATGAGGAGGGGTGGTACACTTGGAACAGAGACGGTCCCCCGTCTTGTTTGTTCGCTTAGTTGTTGCCTTGCCTCTTGCCTTTAGATTTGTTTTGGCTTCTTGTTTCGTTTCTTATTTTTGCTCGTATTCTCTTCACTGTCCAGCCGTGAGGCTTGGCTGCTTTGTATTTGGTTCCCGGTTTCTTTTTTAATGCAGTGGGTTCTCCCATTTGTTCAAAAAAAAAAAAAAAAAATCTACAGTAGAACATTTCAATTTCTAATAAAGAACACAGAAAAGAACCAGGATGGGTACTTCAAAAAATGGGCGGTTGGAGGAAAATAGACTCCAATAAAGCTCCCAAAAATTCCCAAACCCTCTGGACCCATGGACTGGGGCTGCTTGGGAGATTCTAATAACTTCATGATTACATGGGAATGACATCATCTTCATTTGCCGACAAAAAAGCCAATTGTTAAAAAAACTCATTCCTCAGTACCGAAAACAGAAACCAAATCTTTCAATTGTGCCCAAAGATGGAATAAGATCCAAAGTGGTGCATGAATAGAACTTCTCGTCTGTCTGTCTTGGGAGTGGTGAGAATGTGTTTGGCTAGCCAACAGGGAACCAAACCAATTGTTGTGTTGTTAGGCCCCGAGGAGGACCCACTGCTGCATTGGAAAAGCAACCCACAAGGGGCATCCCCATTCCACAGCCAAACCACATAAGGTAAAAGACCCCATTGCGGTCAAAATTAGGAGTGTGCCTACATGCCATTGCTGAAATTTTTCAAATTTTTTCCCACACAAAGATAAGTGTGAGAGACAGTGAGGGCATTTGAAATAATATTTTTTGGACCAAGTATGAATTAGTTCTGGATTTTTGAAGTGATCAGCCCATAGGAGTCTGTAGGCTACTTCATGACCAACAAAATCTGAATCCAATATGGTCATCTTCCTACCCAATGTAGTCACAACATTTTCAAACATGGAAGACCTAAAATATCAGTTTTTACAAAGAATTTTACACTGAAAAGTTGGAAGTACCTATTGAGGTCACTAATTACTCCATAACTACCATGTAAGGCATTGATTGTGGTCTAAAAAACCACAATGGAGTCATTAGGTGTTCATCATGGGTCATTTGACCGCAATGGGGTCATTTACCTTAAAAGTTTGTGCAGTACACTCATGAAATTTAGTGCGATGTGAAATTTAGTGTGATGTACACTGTTAAGGTGGGTCCACCCAAAATTGCAAACCAGCACCATCACTAGGTATAATGTACATTTCCAAAATCAATATGTGCTGAACCTATGTGGAAGAAACAAATTGAGAACAGTGTACCAAAAACAACTTTAACCCTTTGTAACTTTTTGTATACAATATCTAATGTCGCATTTTTAGTACGTTGGAACCTCTTTTCATTTGCCAACAAGAAAATCAATGAAAATTTGATCAATCTAATAATAATAACTAGGTCATGTAGCAAAATAGTGGCGGTTTTGGGGCTACCTAATTTAGCCCCTAAACGATTGAGGCCCTTTTTTTTTTGCCAAAAAACACTCAAAATTGCCATTTCTATAGCAAAAAGTAAAAAATTTGAAAAATATTTTTTTTCACATCTAACCGTAGGATCTTACACCTAACTAGTATGAGAGTGTGAGGAAAAAAGATCAGAATTTTTGACCACACATATTGCAAGATATCTGCGTTTAAAGTGAAAAAAACAAGTTTTTCCGCACATTGCAGGACTAGATTTTTTGAATTTGAACATTTTTAACTTAAATTTTTTGCACTACAGAATTTTGAGCTTTAAATATTTATAGTAGAAAACTTAGCTGAGAATCTAGGGAAAGAAAATCCAAAAAAACTTAATTCTCATTACTAAAAAATTTATTAAGTAGAAGTAGGTAAGAGACAAAAGAAAAATCTAAAATATTAATATCTTTTTTATGAAACTAAAATGCACTAATTCCAATGGTGAGATTGTTTTAGCAAAAAAACTAAACCTTGTGGAGCTTCTTTTTTTGAAAAATTGTTAAAATTGCATTCAAAAATGAATCCTACAAAATTATTTTCTTCAGAAAGATGCTCTAAGTGCCCAAAAAACAATATTGTACATAATTTTCTCATAAAGAATCCAAATGAAACGAATCAAAGCTTTCCAAATCAACAAAAATATAATCTATAAGATAGATAGATAGATATATTTATTTATTTTTATTTGATTTTTGGCTACCCCCTATCCCCTATTTTGAGCTTATTTGGGCATAACTTTTATCTCAGGCACCAATTGAAAAAAAAATTATATTCCCACAAAGCTTAGCAATTTTTCTATCTTCCAAAAAAATTTTGGAAAATCACAACAAAATTTTAGCCCATAAGTACCTGCCCGAAATCCCATTTGTCCCCCGAAGGGACAATGAGCCTTTAGGGGTTAATTGATTTCAACCCCTAAAGGACCAAGTGTCTATTTAGTGTATGTAGAAATCTCAAGTATAGTAGAACCACCCGTTCCAGACCAGGTAGACATACCCAACTTATAGGGCACAATTATTTCCAACCAAGGTTAGAAGAGATTTCCCACGAAGCTTCAAATGTTTTTTTTTCTCCTTTTCAAGGTTGGGACTAATAAGGTCATGATATGTGTCCTAAAGTAGTGAGCAAGAAATGAAGAAGTAGTGAGCAAGAAATTAGTTCTTGAATGATTGAAATTGGAAAAGTCTATATAGTCTATTGGGTATAGGTTTAGGCCAACTATTGGCTTCCAAAATTCATAGTAATTTGAATTTAAGGAAAAAAATCACAAAAATTGGCAATGACCGTTTTTTCTATCTTTTTTACATGGCAAAATTTTTTATTGCCTTCTACTGTTCTAAAACATGCCCCAAAATTGCTTGAGTGGTTGACTATGAGTGGTTCTACCATAGGTTCTTTCAAAGCCATTTTTGGTCAGATGTTTATGAAATTTGGACACAATGTATAAATATAAAACTCCTTGATGAACATCTAATTTTTTTTTTGATTGGATGCCCAAATCAAAAATGATGATGCCTTGAATTTTTGAGGTAGCTAGAGAAGCTTTGGACAACATGTGCAAAACTCCTCTTATAATTTCAAGATTTGGTAGGTATATAACTTACATGATACAAGATGCAAATGTCCCAAAAATAACCATGTGAAGTGTAAAAATCTCATTCTAGAAGGAATTTAGGGTTTGCTGCCCTCTCAAGCAAGGTCATATTTTTATTTTTTATTTTTTAACTTCAAAAGCTACAATCTGTAAATTTGTGCAGTCAAAATTTTTGAAAATTTTCCGTACATTCCCAGATAAGTTTAGTACTCCAAAAAATATGTTGAATTGGTACACTATTGACCTACTGCACTATTCTTATCAAATTTCATATTCCCTCCGTCCCAAAATGATCTTTCTATTAGACAAAATGTTCCGGATTAAGACTAAAAATAACATTTTTAAAGCTTGTTTTGCACTACATATGGAGTTTGGTGCACTCCTATTGCCCTTGAAACTTTGAATTTTGAAGCCCTTTTTAAAGTGTAATTTTAGATTATTGAATAGTGAAATTTTTTGGGAATTTTCAAGGAGCACCAGTGGTTATTTAAATATTGAATGTGAGGTCGTCATTTTGTGGGTAGTTAGTATAAGTCAAAGACAATATGTGGACCTATATTTTGCCTCCCAAAGCCTTCATCTCCTTGAATTAGATAATATTCAAAGAGATGCAAAAAATAAAAACAAAAATTGTTGATGGATCCCTTCAACCATTTTATTTGTCTTTTGATTAGTAATTGCATAGATGGAGGGAAAACTATCGCTTGGAATTGTTTTGTTAGTCCTAGAGAACAACCAAAAGTTAAATTTGACCAGTTTGCAGCTCAAAAAGTACAACAAGAATATCATTTGGGACAAAAAATGAAGGCCAACAGGAAGATCATTTTGGGACGGAGGTAGTACAAATTTGTATGGTTGAATTTTCAAAAAAAGTAAAAGAAAAATTTCATTTTTTTCCTTGTTGCTCTAAAAAGTGACAATTTTGGCAATTTATGCCCAAAACATGGATCAGCCCTATAGGAATAAGCACTATATCTTTTTTTTTCTTGGTAGATATTTTTGCAAAAAAGATAGATATCAACATCATTCAAAAAGGAAGAATTGTATAAACACAGTTGATAAAAATATTTAGCAAGAGTAAAAATCAATAGCATTTTTTGATGAAATGTGCAAGTAACATTAAATATTATTATCAGTTACTATTTTTTTTTCATGAGAAGCGATTTTTTATTTCAAATGTTTTTACCACAACTAAACAAAGACCTAATTTATTAATTGGCTATGAATCAAAGGAAAAAGAAGCTTCTACATCAATAGAAACTATTATAAAGAAGTTTGTCAAGGTCATAAACAATAACATTGTAAAAATTGTTGGCTCTTTTAAGTATTCGATCTGAGTTAAAATGCTAGAAGAAAAAACAAAACTCATCAAATTTTCTAATCTCTCAGTTTTTAAATAATACCACGGTTTGTTTAGTAAAATACAAAGGAAACATTGGTACTATTCAAAAATAGAGGGTGTAAAAAACTGAATAGTAACTAAATCTCTTTATCTATTTTGTTGAACTTGGATACAAAAATGTAAAGTCACATAGAAGGAACAAAGCTTGGTTCTTGTAGCCTAAATGAAGCCACTATAGTTAAGGCTCGTATGAATTGTTTTTGGACATTTAAAAGTATGATGATGATTGAGAATGGCGGAGAAAGGTGGTGATGCTTTTAGTTTTTTAGATTCGGAGTGAGCAAGTCTTTGATCATCAATTCTAACAAAACTCATAGACTTTTCTTCAATTATCTAAATTTGGTCCCTCACTTCTACAGTCCCCAAGGCCATTTTCTTGTCAATACCATTCAAAATTGCAATTTTCTATGCAAACAATAAAAATTTCAAACATTTGTTTCTTTTGCATATCCAAACATAGGATCTTGCACTACACTAATATGAAAATGTATGTGTAGATTGCGGCTTAGTTCTAATTTTTGTGATTCAAAAAGTTTTGTAGTAATTCACTTGATTTGGTACACTTATGGCCAATTTAGAGTGTATTTGAGGGAATTAGCACTAATTTTTTCTTAATCCAGTTCAGTTTGCCAATTGAAATAGGATTGCCAGATAGTAAGAGGCTAAATATTATTTAACCCCTAAAGCACCAAACATGCTTTTTTGAGAACATAACATTTTTGGACAGCTCACTAGGAGCGGAGTTTTTGTTTTTTTTCGTTGAAATTTTCACACAACATTTTTCTAAAGAGTGGCTTTAAGGTCTAACAATTTTTATAACTTTTGACATCATGGTTAAAAAGTTATTGTATGACATGTGATTTTCAATGCTCGGTTGGCAGCTCAGAAAATTCTTAAAAAATCGCGTTTTAAAAATTTAAAAATTTAAAATTGGTTCTCTAGATTTATATACATGGAAAGCTTTGAATCATTCTATTTTGATTAATGAGATGAAAATTATGAGCAGTTTTAGTTTGCGGATAGGTATAGAATCTCTACTCTAAAGTAAACATTGAAGTCCTTTATTTAGTTCATTTTTCACTATTTTTGAAAAAAAATAAAAAGCATTGGGTGTAGATTGTTTGTTACAACATTACAACCATTGGAATTGGCATTTTTCAATACTATAATTGAATTCTTAACAATTTAGTATTTTGAATCATTCTCTACTTCTTTCTACCTACTATTTTTTTCCTATATATTGTACAATTTCAAATGATCTGAAATTTTTCAAGCATATAGCCAACTTGACTTCAAAAATTAATATAAAGAGTAACCACCATTTTGGACATCTTTCCAGACAAATGTGACCTTATGAAGTGCAGCTGCTTGTTTTTTTGTAGAGATAAAAAGTGGATTTTTCTCAATTCAAACACTAATATCTTGCAATCTACATGGTGGAAATTTTTGAAATTTTTTCAACATCTTCTCAAACCAGCGCACTACAAGATCTTACAATTACATATATCCAAAAATGTTTTTTACTTCTAAAATTTGGTACTTGTATTAGAAATGGTAGGTTTGGAGCGTTTTTGGTGAAAACATAGTTAAAAACCTTTAAGGGTTAAGTGCCTATTTAGGTGATCCAATTTGGTGGCGGTTGGTGTGTCTCTTGGGCTGCTTATTAGGAATTGAAGCTGAATTGAATTTTCACCCACTGTTGAGTTGCCAGTGCAAGTCTAAGAAAATTTGACTGGTGGCATGAAGCTAATAGCTAATTGTTACCAAGTTGAAAAGATCCAATCTAAGAATTAAAGTTCCTAACCTCCATTTCCTGAAGAGTGATGTGCAAATTGTAAATGAAGCAAGTTGGTAGTAATTTAATACAAATCCTTTTGAATTGTGCAACCTGGCTAGGATTAAAACCCATTAGCTATTGAATCCTACTTAAAACTCTCCTTAGAACAAACTTATTATACTAATAAGATAATTTTCAATTTGGTCATTATTCTTCTTCTACAATGTGCAAGAGGTTTCAAAAACTTTGATTGTACCAATTACAAGATATAAGTGTTTGAAAGAGGAAAAAATAAGTTTTTTTGCTCCTTGCTTGATTAGATTATGAGGTTTTGAATCCTTGTAATTTGAAATTGTAATATTATGAATTATAAATTATTATTTTCTATTTTGAAGAATTGAGTTGAAAATTTAAAAAAAAAAATAGATTTTATTTTTATTTTTATTCTTTGAAAAATTGTTAAATTGAAGTGGACATGAGATAGAAATAAAAACTAAATTGTTGATAGCTCTAAGATAAAATTAAAGCACATTGATTAAAAAGGTGAGTTTGTTCTAAAAAGCAAACTAAACCATGTGCAATTTTTTTTTAAATCATTAAAATTGAGTTCATAAATGGATTCAATACATTATTTTTTCAAGAATTAGCAAAGATTGCCTACACAACAATGAGTTTCAGAACTTTCACATCACTTATCTAAATGGAATGGATAAAATCTTTCCACATATACAAAAATATAATTTACAAAAAAATAAAAAAATAAATTTGAATTTTTTTATTTCTTTTATTGCCCGTCCTCACTTGTTTTGGGCTTATTGTGGCATAATTTGTATAGAAATACAAATTGTATTCCAAAAGGCTAATCAATTTTCCTATTTTAGAAAAAAATTCAAAAAATCTTGCATTGAATTTTTGCACTCTAAAAAACTTGTAATTGATTGAAAATTTCTATAATAGCTTATATAGGGGAAGTTTAAATAAGCCCAAAATCCAAAACAAAAGTATTTGGTGTTGATGACTTTTTTTGCTTGGATATAGATGCTCTTTATTAGTTTTAGAAATAAACTGTATCCAATTCAAAATATGTATGAATGGAGACTTTGTGTATTTGAGATTTTTCATTAACATAATAAGATAATCTAGTTGGAGAGACAAAAACCCTTGGAAACATTTTGGAAACAAATTCTATTCTACTACAGGTAGAGATCAAATACCAAATTTGGCATAATATCATTTAAAACACCAAGCTGTATGAAAAAACTTAAGATTATACTAATAGTAGAACCGCAACATATGCAACAACACCTTCTTATATAAGAAACATAATATTCTCCATTACAATGTGAGACTTAATTTGAACTTAGAAGTGCTTCCTAATTTTAGATGAAAATCTTTAACGATGAAAATATAGCCATCCAAATGGATGAAATTGTGAAAATGGATTGTGTCATTGTACACTTTCTATAATGGATATTAGAATAGCCTAATTTCCAAAGGCAACAATGCTCAAAAGGGCTTAGAACTAAAATATAAAAATTATAGTGCTTGACATTTCACTAAATCCATCATGAATTTTTTACCAAGACCTTTTGTTGTCCAAGTGCATAAGTTGATGGGACATATCTTCTAAAGGGCTTTGTGGAGGAGGTCTCTTATGTACTATACAATAGGGGGAGTCAACCTTTTTTTATTTGGTAATATATTGCCAAATGGCAAAATCTTTGCATTTTTTGAAATGCTAAGAGTGGACTATTAAAATATTTGCAATTATCTCACTAAAATTTTCATCTAGTTTCAAGTAACAACAAAAATTATCAATGCTTGCCACTAAAGGTACATTCAAAAATATGCAAGTTAATCTTGGAAGGACATAGATTTTAGTTCAAAATAAATATTGAAGTGTTCTAAAATTGTAATCCTTTTTATGGCAGGACATGAAGAGTTAATATAATGGTGGTTTTAGATGAGCAATGGATTATGGATGATTTTAAATGAGAGATGAGTGGTTTTATATATCCTCTTGTAATTATATTCAATGAATATAAGCAATCTAATTGTCCAAAAGAAATTGTATTTTAGTTTAAGAATGTTTGAGAAAAAGCTAGAAAAATGGACACATTATGCAATTATACCATGCATTCACTTTTTGAGGCCTTTATATTATTTTTCTTAATTTTCTAAGTTTCATTCATAGACTAGGATAAAATAAGTTCTGCCATCCTTTAAAAAGTCAAAAAATTAATTATAGGTTCTAGAGTTGAAAATTCATAACTTTTCCAAAAAGACTAAAATGACATACAATTTAAAAGAACAATAGATGTGACACCCATTTGTCTTTCAAATAAACTTTACTTTAAAACTTTAGAAAGGATACAATTCCTCCCAAACTACCCTTAATTCCTAAGTTCTTTGCCTATTTTTTTATACAAAATATCCAAAACTCCCACTTTCTAGTGCATTGAGCATAATTGAAATATAAAAATATTTTGAAAAATGTAAACCATACAAAATTTGTACTAAAACTTGCCTTTGTGCATGGGGCCAGGGCTAAGGATAAGGTATGCCATTAGAAAAAATGTAAGCCCTCCAGAGGGTTGCTCCGGAGTGACAAACCAAGCTATTAAAAAGCTTGGTCTGTCACTCAGTTGACTATTGCGGTGAGTAGTCAGCTTTTGCGATTTTCTTTTCTTTTCTTTTTTTTAAAACGCTTTTTTAAGATTCATTATTATTTTATTTTTTAATAATTTTTTATTCAAAATTCTGGGTTCTTGCACCACTACCGCTGCAGTTTCAGCAGGGCAGAAATAGGGAAAAAACGATTTTTTGAGCAAAAAGAAAGTAAATTTCAGGGTACCTCGGAGGGTTGTAGAGCAGCCCTCTAAAAGCCTGAAATTTCCTCTAATGCACATAGAGAGGATATGCATTTAGGGAGGCTAGGTTTATTTAAGTTTGTTGGAATACTTATCTTCTTATGAATATTTGGGAGTATTATTGTAGCATCAACTCACTTGTGATTATGCTCTAGTATGGATGGGGGGGAGGCAAAGTTAGCTCCCTATACATAAAGCTTAATGTTACCTTTATGAAAATGTGTACCTTTAAGAAAATGTGCTAGAAATTGGATCCACCTATTGTTTGTATACTTGATAGTTATGCAATAAGAGAAGATGCAATAAGATGAGCTCTACTGTACTATTCTAGGAATCTATGCAAATTTTAGGTCCATTTGACTATATAGATTGAAAGATTATAACATTTCAAGTTAAAAGACAAAAAATTTGAGCCCTATTCACCAAGGTCAAGCATAGATTGATTCAACTTTGTGGATAGGAGTCACTATTCAACTTTGGTAATTTAGACTTTGGAAGAATCTAAATACCAACGGTCAATACAAAGATTTACTTCTCTTAATCTATTACAAGAAATATTATAAAAAATCATGAATTTTCACTAGAATTTGAATTAATGGAGTAATGGTTTAAATATTGTTCAAAAACAATTTTTTTCTAGTGCATTGAGCAAAAATTGGAATATTTATTTATTTTTCATTTTCCACCATACATTATTTTTCCATACTACTATGAAAATGTATAGAAAAAAATTCAAATCATTTTGTTTTATAGATTGCAAGATATGAGAATTCAAAGATAATGAAAAAAATTCATAGCTTGCATGATTGTTTGTCTTTTGTTAGCATGATGTCCAAGTTGCTTCTAAACTTTAGAGCCTTATAACTTTTGATCAAAGAATTCAATTAGATAAAAATTATATTTTCACAAAGCTAATATAAGCGTGCATCTTTGGTAAAGATTTCACTTTCATTTACATTTGTTCAAAAATGATTTTGTATAAACTTATCCGAGCCTTTTAAAAGTTCCACAAGAGCTTATTATTTTTAGGGTTTAAATCCTAAAGGCCAAACCCATCCCTATAGAATCAATTTCATTCACATTTGATTTCTGCATTTAAAACCTATTTATTAATTCAACCTCATATTTTTTAGTAGATGAAGGCGACTATTATTTATAAATTGTTATTATTTTTGTAGGACTAGTGGTTGGCGCTTGTTATGCTACGCATTCATCATTCAAATTTTATTAGAATTTTTATGTATTAGATAAAATCATACTACTAAAATCATAGTTCCCTCTGTAATATCACAAATGCTACCATTAATAATAAAGGCTCATGCTTGCTATGCTAAGCATTCATTGCATCACATATTAGTAAAATTTTGATATATTTGAATAGAATGTATGATAATGATTTCAATAAATCTTTGAAATAATTAATTTTAATATTTTGTAAAAATATTTTCAATCATGCATACATAAAAATAATATTTTCACACAATGTCATATTACAGAAATAGAGTAGTAGTTTGCAATCACCTTTGTAATATCACTTTTATAGCTTTTATGATTTTAAAATTCTATTGCTACTACCAAATGATTTGAGAAATTTATTCAATTGAAATGATTTTGGATTTCACAACAATTAAGTTGTTCATGAAGTTTTTGAAATTTAGAATTTTTTCTTTTCAATTCACTTAGTTTTTGGGCTGCCATTGTTCGTAACAATTGAGTCAACTTTTGAATGCATTACAATAAATGTGTTATCTTTTATAGTATTCACTATTGCATGTATTTCATTCATCATTCAATAAATTTCTATTGTACATTTCAATATATGTTTACTTATAAACAAAATTATACAAAGTTTTGCGCCAACCGCTAGTGCAGAACAAAAATTTCAATAAATCTTCAAATAAAAGTTACTAAAATCTTTGTATAATTTTGTTTATAAGTAAACATATATTGAAATGTACAATAGAAATTTATTGAATGATGAATGAAATACATGCAATAGTGAATACTATAAAAGATAACACATTTATTGTAATGCATTCAAAAGTTGACTCAATTGTTACGAACAATGGCAGCCCAAAAACTAAGTGAATTGAAAAGAAAAAATTCTAAATTTCAAAAACTTCATGAACAACTTAATTGTTGTGAAATCCAAAATCATTTCAATTGAATAAATTTCTCAAATCATTTGGTAGTAGCAATAGAATTTTAAAATCATAAAAGCTATAAAAGTGATATTACAAAGGTGATTGCAAACTACTACTCTATTTCTGTAATATGACATTGTGTGAAAATATTATTTTTATGTATGCATGATTGAAAATATTTTTACAAATATTAAAATTAATTATTTCAAAGATTTATTGAAATCATTATCATACATTCTATTCAAATATATCAAAATTTTACTAATATGTGATGCAATGAACGCGTAGCATACAAGCATGAGCCTTTATTATTAGTGGTAGCATTTGTGATATTGCAGAGGGAGCTATGATTTTAGTAGTATGATTGTGATAAAATTTGAAATTTGGTATAGTTATTTGAAGAGATTGACAAGAAAATTCACATCAATTATAAAATATACTTAGAAATTTATTTTGCACTATAGGTATATTTTATAATGAAGAACACCGTTTGTATATGAAAACCATGTATGTGATCATTGTCCCTTTGAGAGACAAATAAAAATTCGGGCAATACCTACAAAATCAATTTCCAACATAATTTTTAAAAACTTTTTAAAGATAAAAGATCAAATTAGTTTTCTACAAAATATATTTTTAATTTAAATTGGTTCATGGGATCAAAAGTTATGTCACCTAAAGTAGAAGTAGCTCAGTTTGGAAACAAAAAAAAATTAGAAATGCTCTAAATTAAAAAAAATCCAATTTATCTTCAATTTTTTATTTATTTTTTGAACAAATGGGCAAACCCACTGCATTTAAACGAAACCAGAATCCAAGTACATATCAGCCAAGCCTCATGGTTGGACAGTAAAGAGAAAAGAGCAAGAAAATCAAAAAAGAGCAACCAAAAGAGAACACCTACATAAAAGAACAGGAAGGAGGGCGATCACAGTTCCACCTCACCACCTTGTCAGTGTTACTAGCAATCACAGGTGACTGAAGCCATATTTTTTCAAATCTGTCCCAAGAAGCTGCTATTTGCCTAGGCCGGTTACAAACCCCTCTTTGGGCCTTGATCATAGCCGCCCGACTCAAGTCAAAAAGTGCTGCCCAAATAGCCTTTTGAGATCGCTCTTGCAACCACAAGTTCTGTGTAAATACTTTATTAATCCTAGCAATCCATATAATCCAAATGGAGGAACCTCTAATTAGTGACCAAAACAAATGAATGAATGAATGAATTTTTATTTTCATTAAAAAGCTTTTGTTTGTTCTATTTGGATTTGGATATGAAACATTCAGAGTCTTATTTTGCGAGTCATCATAAAATCTTCTTGGAAAATAATGCATAAAAGCCAGTTTGGAATTCAATTTTTATAATTCTCTCCAAAAATAGGCCTATAAGGTTTAAATTGCTAGAATAATCTCACCACTAGGCTTGACATGCTATGATTTAATCCTTGAGTTGTTTACAATTCAAGTTTTCTATTCAAGGTTTGTTTTCTAAAATTCTCCACCTACTAGACTTTCAACTCAATTTGTCAGCATGAATAATTTCAAATCAAAGTTTGTAGTTCAAAAAATATAATATAAGAGGATTCAAAGTCTAATATAGAAAGGTACAAGATAAATTGTTTATTTTCTCATTAAACATAATTTTTTTGTAATATATAGCATCAAAGTTTTTGAAGATTCTTTCACACTTCCCATTCATACTTGTCTAGTGCAAGATTCTACAATTGGATATAAATTAGGAACAACTTTTTTCATGTTTACAATTTGCATTTGAAATTGTAGTTTTGGAGTGGATTTAGATGAGACATAGTCATAAAGCATTAAGGGTGAAATGACTACCATTGTCATTTAGGTGCTATAGAGTGGCACCTATGGTATTTGAGGGTTAACCCTAGATGGATGGGTTGATCACCGTGAAAATCAACTTTTCTAGTATTGTGTGAATAAATTTGCATAGAGAAACTCAACATCATTCATTCGAGGTCATATTAAGGTAGCCGACCCATTTTTGATCATTCTTTGTTTTTGGTGATGTAGGCTGTTGTCTTCCTGTGAATTTATGGCTTAATTCTCGGAGCAATTGTGGCATAATATGATTGGCTGCAAGGTGGTTGCAACCAACCCTTGGTCAATTTTGCAATTAGTCT
Organism: Neckera pumila; assembly: GCA_963969595.1. Lineage (NCBI taxonomy): Eukaryota > Viridiplantae > Streptophyta > Bryopsida > Hypnales > Neckeraceae > Neckera > Neckera pumila. The sequence continues at coordinate 46,978,706 of OZ018408.1, read as the reverse complement.
ATGGTTAGAAATAGAAAGGTCTACAATGACTTCCAAAAGTAGTTGGCCACCCTTAAAAACGCTCTCATAAATTGAGAAATTGGAATTTTAAAGTGAAATTTAGACATGTTGTAGAAAAGGAGTGCTACCTTCATGTGTAATTTCATTTTAAATGGACTATACTTCAACTTATTATTAATTGAATGAAATTTCTATGGAAAAAAAACACTTTTTGTGAGAAGTCAAAATGTCCCATTTCTTTTTATAGGAAGAATGTACATCTTGACTAGAATCATATATTACTAGTATCATGAATTTTGGATTTCTATTGATATAGATATAATTGTTTGAAATTTGACCCAAAATTTTTGTTTTTTTAATTTTTCACTCTATAAACTGCAAAAAAATAAAATAAAAATTCAAAATAATATAAAATAATTAAATATATCAAAAACATAATTTTTTGCAGTTTATAGAGTGAAAAATTAAGAAAACAAAAATTTTGGGTCAAATTTCAAACAATTATATCTATATCAATAAAAATCCAAAATTCAGAAAATTTGTAACATGTGATTCTAGTCAAGCTATACATTCTTTCTATAAAAAGAAATGGGACATTTTGACTTCTCACAAAAAGTTTTTTTTTCCATAGAAATTTCATTCAATTAATAATAAGTTTAAATATAGTCCATTTAAAATGAAATTACACATGAGGGTAGAACTCCTTTTGTACAACAACATGTCTAAATTTCACTTCAAAATTTTAATTTCTCAATTTATGAGAGCGTCTTTGAGGGTGGCCAACTACTTTTGGGAGTCATTTTATATCACCATGATAGGTCAAAGAGAATCTTCCACTAAAAATTTCATAGTAGTTATATTTTTTGTAAAATAAAATTTTGGAAAAACATGCAATCCTTTCAAGCTCTATTTTCATACATGGGAAAAATTTCACACTCAAAAAACTTATGGTCCAAATATGCATAATTGCTAAAGTGGTTGGAAATGGGTCAATTACCTTATTGTGCAAAACCTTTCCTTTTCACACAAATTCTAAGGATGAACAATTGCACTTCTGTCTTCAATGGGAGGATTCTCTATCATCTTGGACACTTCAGTTAGAGTCCATGGCATCCTTCTAAGGTTAGATGGACATGTTATGAGCCTCTATCTTACAGGGAAATTCACACCCTGGGTCATGGACATAGAATGGCAAACAATCCAAACTGGAATGGCTACGATCCAAAATTTCAAATTCAAATGGCAAAGGATCCAAACTCCAAGGCCAACAAAGCTTTGAATACAGTAAGGTAAAAGACTCCATTGCGGTCAGAATTAGGAGTGTGCCTACATGCCATTGCTGAAATTTTTCAAATTTTTTCCCACACAAAGATAATTGTGAGAGATAGTGAGGGCATTTGAAATTATATTTTTTGGACTAAGTATGAATTAGTTCTAAATTTTTGAAGTGATCAGACCATAGAAGTCTGTAGGCTACTTCATGACCAACAAAATCTGAATCCAATATGGTCATCTTCCTACTCAATGTAGTCACAACATTTTCAAACATGGAAGACCTAAAAAGTCAGATTTTACAAAGAATTTTACACTGAAAAGTTGGAAGTACCTGTTGAGGTCACTAATTACTCCATAACTACCATATAAGGCATTGATTGTGGTCTAAAAAAACACAATGGGATCATTAGGTGTCCATCATGGATCATTTGACCGCAAAGGGGTCATTTACCTTAGTGCAATGCATCTAAGTTAGTCCTTTCCTGTTATGCAATGGCATCTCTATTTGGTAGGCTGTTTAGTATTCAATATTTTTACACCAAAACCATATTCTTTGTTACATTAACCCCTAAATGCTCAAGGCATGTTTTGAGCCTTCAAGAATTTGCTCTAGTTTGAACAAAAAGCCAACATTTTGATAAGTTGTGCCAATTTTTTTGAATTGTAACCATACAAAGTCAAATGGACATGTTAGAGATCACATAGGAAAGGAAAACACAACAATTTCACTTATGAATCGAAAGATTATAATGTTTGACCATGAGGGTGTTAAAACTATAAAAAAATTTCATCTCTCTTTTTGCATATCACATCTAAAAAAACTACTTAATTTATGACTGAATTTGACCTTTACGTAGTATACTACAAGATTCTACAGTTACATATGTCTATAGATGTTTTTTTTGTAAAATTTGGTACTTAAACTAGAAATGGTACTTTTGGAAGGCTATTGGTGAAAACATAGTCAAGGAAATTTAGGTATTAAACCTTCCGCTAACATCCCTTTTGCAAATTGGGGTTCACTTTACAATTAACTTTACTGTATGTAAGTTGTTGTAGAATTACAAAGTAATACAATGTACTAAAATAAAAAAATATAATTTTATAGTGTTATGTAAATAACCCTACTAGTGATCTAGTACTTGTAAACATCTTTACAAATGATGTCATCCAAATCCACTTCTATGTTATTGAGAGTATTTGCAATAGTGGTAAACAATATTGACTTAAACTAATTACGATACTTGTAAAAAATATTGACATTATTGCACTTGATATATAATATTTCACATGGCATTTAATGATACTAAATACAATTTTTAGTATAGTGAGAATACAAAGCTAGCTTTGAAATGAATATATCCATCATTTAGCTAGGATTTGGTGAAAGAATAAAGGATGTGATTTTAGTAAGAGAAGGTGATGTCAAAGGCAAATAAATGTATTGGATCAAGTCCAACCTAAGCTAAAATTAAAAGTTCATTTAAACAATTGTAATGTTAATGTTTTTAGGTCTATATGGTTTTGAGCAATTTTTTTATTGCATCAATAAACTTGCATTTGCATGTTTAAAATCTCATGCCTTAATGACAACACTATTTACAAATATATGCATTAATGATAGAGGAGACACCAATCTTATTTTAAAACTCGCACCAAGTTGATAGAAAATTTAATTGCTAATTATGGTAACTTTGAAAATGATACTATATGGTTCAAAAATGATACATATGGTTCTTGCCTTTTTCGATTAATACATTTTATTAGCTTACCTCATAATTCCTAAATGATATATTTAAATATGGCCAAATAGGCGTTTTGGAGTCAAAAGGCTTTATAAAATCAATAAATTTACAATAGGATATATCAAAGTTTCAACAAATTGTGAATCATAATAGTTTTGAAGTAATTGGAGGGTGAATGCAAGAAACACTTGTACTATTTTTCGTCACATCCTTCATGCTGATTTGTTTTTTATGCATAAATTTTGCGTACTGAATCCAAATGACTTAAAATTTATAGGAAAGATGCTCATGATTACTATACACCTTGTCTAATTTTTTGGCAATTTTCAAAAAATATTTCTATATAAAAACAACTCCCGATTTTTATATCACAAATTCCAATTTGGAGGTTTTTAGTACTCTTTTAGTATCCAAAAATTCAAATTTGGAGCTGAAATTTGGAGGGAATGGTCTTCTAATAGACTTGTAGCTATATAAGGAAGGAAATTTGAAAATAGTAAATTTTGTATTGTGTGGAAGTCCACAAATAGAGCTTCTTTCTTCTTACATTTTAGAATACATAAAATATTATTTTAATTATTTTCCTATTTTAAACTAATTAAAGCACCAAAGAATCTATTTCTTGAGATTTGGCACTTTTCTAGTTCTCCCACTTAGAGAATTTTTCTATGCTTTTCATTCCCTGGGTTTCTTCATCTTAAAGGTATATACATTGGCCATATTTTTTTTAAAATTTTAAAATCATTTTTTCTAATTTTAAAGTACTCCAGAAAAAAAAAAGCATGAATATTGTGAAAACGCAACAAATAGTACAGGTGTTTCTTGCATTCACCTTGGAAGCCCATCTTTTAGAAAGAAATCATATACATGCTTATATAGAGCTATTAGAATGGTAAAAATAATGATATAGAACAAAATGGTGAAATCATTGGGATTAGGTGAGGTAGCTTTTTCCTCTAGGCTCCTCGAGGCACCATGTCCCCTTAGGTTTGTATTTGTATTGGTTCCTTATTTTAGCTCGTAGGTTTGTCCTCTTGTTTCAAAAAAGAAGAAGATGGTGGAATCTAAATTCAATGATATATCGATAGGACTAGATAGCAAAGTTCTCAAAATATCAAAGAAATCCTCAAAAATAAAAGTTTCCATCAAATTCTGGTGAGTTTTAGTTAACCCCTAAAGTTCAGGACTATGTTTTCATCGAAAAATGCTCAAAAACTGCCAATTTTAGTACAAGTACCCAATTTTTGAAAAAAACTTTTTTTGACACATGTAACCACAGGATCTTGTAGTATGCTGACTTGAGAACATGTAATAAAAATTTCAGAAATTTCCACTTTGTGGATTGCAAGATATACACATTCAAATTCCTTGAAATCATTTTTTTGCCCTGCAAAAGAATAGGACAACTGCACTTCACAACCTCACTTTTTGAAGAAAACAATGTCCAAAATGACGGTGCTTCTTAGATCCTTTAACCTAGAAAAGTTGTCCACCTGCTTAAAAATTTTAGATCATTTGGAATTGTACAACATATAGGAAAAAAATAATAAGTAGATAGTAGGAGAGAATGATTCAAAATACTAAACTGTCAAGAATTTAATTATGGAATTGAAAAATGCCAATCCCAACGGTTTCAATGATGTAATAAACAATCTACGTCCTAAGATTTTATTTTTTCAAAAAATATTGAAAATTGAGTAAGATAAAGGACTTCAAAGTTTATTTTAGAGTAGAGAATCCATAATCATCTGCAAATTAAAAATCTTAATAACTTTTGACTCATTGATCAAAATGGGATGATTCAAAGCTTTTTACATATATATAACTTTAGAAAATCAATTTCAAATTTTTGTTTTTGAAAAAAGTGAGTTTTTCTAATCTATCCAAACTGCCCAGTTACAAAAAAAAGTAACTTATTAGGCCATAACTTTTTACTAACATTTCCAAATGTCATCAAATTTAGTGCATATGAAAGATATTCCTGGCCCCCGCCTTCTATTAAAATTTCAATCTAAAATATGGAAATCTCTAGTCACACGTACTTGCCCAAAATTTTTATATAGCCAAAAAATACATGTTGGTCTTTTAGGGGTTAATTGATAAGTGAGGTAGAGTCACTCATTTTTGATCTATAGTTGCACATATTTTTGACCAAGCTTAGAACGAGTTTTTTTTTCTTTTTCAAGGTTGGAACTAATGAATACATGACGTATGTCCCAAGTTGTAAGAAAGAAAGTAGGAAATAATGATTAGGAAAAAAGTTCTTGAATGATTGAAATTGGAAGAGTCTAGATATTGGCCATGGGTCTTGGAGCCCTTTTTGCCTCCGAAAATTCATAATAATTTCAATTCAAGCGATAAAATTGCCAATTTTTTGGCAATCTTTGTCATTTCTAACGGTGTACCTTTGAAAAATATTTGTTTTGCCTTCACTACTCTAGGTCATATTGGAATTCTTTATTCGATCGGTTATGGGTGGCTCTATTTTATGTTCTAAAGATTCCTTGAAACAATATCAAATGAAATTTTAAAGTAGTTTTTGTGTATTCTTAATTCCTAAGTGCCTAGAGGACTAAAAGTGTCCTCACATAGTCTAGATTCTAGAAGTCCAATTTGATGTGCTGCAACTTTTGCATCTAATGTCCAAGTTCAATAAAAACTTGTTGGGAAATTTGTGCTCTCTCTTTTAGTTTGTGTAATAAAATGTTCAAATAAATCTATGATATACTGGTTTTTTGGAAGCCATTAGAAGTTCACGGGTTCAATTTGAATTCACCAAACTACATTTTGATGGTTGCAACTTTGAGGGATTGTATCTCCTTCATCCAATGTCTGTTTTCAATAAACTTTGTTCAACTTTCTTTGCTATTTTTGGACATTGAAAAGTTGCAAAATGACTTTGAAATGTCCAAAAGAATAGAGGCTATGTGGTCATGAAATCCTAAACTTGGATAATGTTCCTTTTAAAATCTAGTTATTGTGATAAATTGTTTGTGTCAATCCAAGTTGTTTTGACTGTTTGGAATAATTCAAAGTTCAAAATTTGAACATTTTTGGACTTTGGTGTCTTGTTTCTTCTTTATGTAGTGTCTATTTCCAATAATGTGCAATTCTTGCTATTTTGGGACACTTCAAAGCCATTCTGCAAACATAACGAGTCAATTGAATGGTACTTTCTTTCATCGAAGAGTTTCTATGTTGGTTTTGAAGCACTTTATAGTTGAAAGTTTTTCATTTGAGTAGGTTTAGAAACCAATTTCACCTCCAAATGTGTTGCTAGGAAGGATTTAGTATCTTCTTTCAACATCAAAACATTATAATCTTGCAATCTATGTGACAAAATGACTCCAAATTTGATTCACATCATCTACAACACATACACTACAAGATTGTATGGTTGAGATCTCTATAGCTTAGTGACATTAAGACCTATAATACTTCCAAAGCAATGATGCTTTTAAACCCAAAAAGGCCCTGGACATTTAGGGGTTAATATATGAAGAATTTTTATATTAGTTTTTATGTAGTTTTATAATTTTCTTAGAAATAAAATTGAGATGTTTGTAAAAATTTAGGATGACTATTGTTGGGTATACATGTGTACAAGTCTAAAGTATGCGCAATCATACATCCAATTAAGAACTCATTTTGAAGGGTGTTGCGTTTTCAAGTAGATTCATGATCACCTTCTCTGTTATTTCTTATTGGGGCAATGTGTGGTTTAGGATTCCACTTTGCGGAGTTTCTTTTCTTTAGATTTAATCCATCTATGTGCCATTTCAAGTGCTTCTAGAGAGAAATGATTGATTTTTGTTCTTTTTGCAAATTATAGAGGTTGCGGATGTTTTTGTGGAGTGTAGTGCAGGATGATGAATTGTGTATCATCCAAATGTTAAATAGTTTTCTATTCTTTTTCTAGGCTTTCTATATCCACAAGCGACCGAATATAATTGTAGGGCATGAGTTTTGGATGGGGGATGATCTTAGATGATGCATGGTAGTATTGCTTTCGTATTTATGCGTTTGTAAATGCATGTTCTAGACCACAAATTTTAGGCTCGAAGTTGGCATTGCATTTGTATTTTTTTTGTCTTAGGAGGATTTGAGAAATATTTATCATGCAATTTTGTAAAGCAATATTGTGAAGGAGAGATTAATGATTTATTGTTTGGCGCATTTTTTTTTTATTGCATACTGCCTCTGTCCCACTAAAAAGCTCCTTATTTTATCTCATGTTTTTCTTATACTAATTTCATTGACCATTTTATAAAATTTATAATTCAGAATGGTCTAAATTTTATATCACCACAATCCATGAAGAACATTGTATCTGTTCAATGCAACCAAAATAAAAATTGGACCCAAGCAAGCTTCCAATATGCATACTCAAAACTACTAAAAAAAAACATGAGGTAAAATCAAGAGCTTTTTATTGGGACAGAGGGAGTGCATTTTTGATTTATTGCTTATAAGTTGCTTGTGCACACATTTACAAAGCCCTTCATCAAGTTTTTCTTATTGATTTAGCATACTCAATGCACTATTGTGTTCTAGTTTTGTGTGAAGTTGAAGGGCCTTGATACTTGAACTGTAGACTTTGCAATCACAACTTGTTCATATTCTTGGTTTTTTTTGTCATACTTTATGTTGTCTAGTAATTTCCCAGAGTATTCCCTCTTCCAAGATTTGGTACCATTCAAATCACCAAGTACTTGTGTTAACGGTGAGATGAAAACCTGCTTGAACTCTCATCAGGAAAGTATCCCCCCATTGAAACAGTATTGTTTCAGAGGGCCCACAGTCCAATACAGAAACTTTATTGTTACAATATTGAGATAGTACTGTAACAGTAAAGTTTCTGTATTGGACAATGGGCCCTATGAAACAGTATTGCAATAACACTGACACAATGGAGGGGTTAGTTCCCGATGCTCACCTTCTCTGCTTGGAGTTCTTCATCACCTTTGCCTTGTACCTCACTAAGGAACAGTTCTGAAAATTTTATAAGTTCTTCTGTTGCTGAGTAGAGTTGTACCACCTGCCAAAGAATTCGAGCATCGTTACCAACATGAGCCCAATCCACTAAAACATGAGCAGAAATTGTTGTCAAAAAGAAGCTGCGGACAAAGATCTCAAAAGCTGCCAAACTTAGCACTCCGTACAAACCTTTTTAGCACCATCTTCAAAACTCCAGTTTCAGGAATCCCCTAATAAGTAGTCCTGATATCGGTTGCTGCATATAAAACGTCCATAAACAAGCAGATAGAGCGGGAGATGTCTTCAAAGGCCAACACAAAACCGATACAGTTAAAGCTTCTGGAACACGTGCTGCAAGTCAAACTGGATCACTTACTATTTGCACAACTTCAATGTATAATATCAACTTGAAATGAGAAAACCCAATTTCAAACACAGTAGAGTATGCACACTTACGGCGAATTTCATTAAAACTGCGATACTTCATAAGCCATTTTCACACCGCATGGTCTAAACCATCTCCGCTGGGTATAGATTTCAGACTGCTCGGTCTAAACTGTAAAAGTGCCAAAGTTGCAGAATGACTGCCATTTAAAGAAACTCCCCATACTTGAATAATCTTGAATTGTAAATACTTGAATAATCTTGAACTGTAAGCTCAGCTCGTATACCAAGACAGAACATAAAGGCATTTCAAACTGGAACTCCCCACGCCTTTCTTCTATGACATTGTGACATGTCTTGTGCGAAGGAGTAAGCTAGCAAGATGACAACGCCTTTGTTCCTCATCCTACAGCTTGAAGGAAATTGTTTGTTTAGCATCAGAAGATGTCCGAGAAAACAGTTGCTGCCAAATGACGAAGCTAAGAGAGAATCGTGAGTATTGTATTCCAAATACCAGTTATATTGAAACCCACTCTACAGAAAGAACCTGTTTGGAAATCTGAACTATAAACAGTCACGAGTATCTTATCTATAAATCTTGAGTCATTTGGAGCTAAAGGCAAAAGTTATGGCCAAAAAACAAATCAATATGCAAGGTGTGACTCAAAATAGTACAAGTGTTTCTTGCATTCACCCTGTTGGGTCATGCTTCTGAACCCATCTGTGACAGGCTTACTAGATCTCCTAAGCATTTGATGTTGCTTGTGTATATGAAACCATCTCGTAAGCTTAATTAGCCATATCTGTGCCCTAAACCTTGATTTGGTTCCCAAGAGTCAGAGGTCCTTGGAGATGAATTGAAGTCCCCCTTTGCATAGAGGAAGATGGTGAGAGCATTATGTCGGTCTCTTCCGAGCGGGAAGCCGTCTGTTCCATGGGCTCGGTGTCTCTGCCTTATGTAGGTTTAGGGTCCGATAATCGCTGGTACATGTTTACCGCTGGATCAGTACGAGCTGTGTAAGACAGCGGATCGTTGGGAGCAACAAATTCTGGAGGTGTTGGCACACTTTTGATGGACAAGTTGCAGGTTAACCCTCGAGTGTGGCAAAAGGCTGGAGAATCAGGGTCCTCATTACATTGTGCAGTCTGGACTGCTGAAAGTCAGGCAGAGACACTGGCGTGGCATGCCAAGTGCTCCCGCTTCACGAGCTTGGAAAGGAATGGCAGGTAATGCGCTGAATCAAAAAGGCAACGATCTAAGTGTCACACATGATTTTTTGGTCACGAATTCGTCTGTGCGAACGATTTGTTTCATTTTATATTTTGAATGACTTCTCTCGTTTATTTGTGGTAAATGTCATCTGAAGCTTATTATCCCTTGAGTAGCTATTCACCTGGCAAGAATCGCACTTTGGTATCGAAGCAGTGATGATCGTTAATGCATTAAATTATAATCCAAGTAGTGATGATCCATCCCTACAGAGGTCACCAGACGTGATGACCTGAAAAAATTGAACAAGAAGCTCGAATTAACCAAGGGTTTTTCGCAAGTACAAGCTCCTTCTAGACCTCCACCAAAAACGAGAAGACAAAACTGCAAATCTCCAGTCAACGGCATCTACTCTTGCCTGTCGAGGGAAGCAGTTGCAGCCATCTGGTTGGAAGGACTTTCTGCAAGTAAGCTTTTGCCTCCACTCTAAATCTTTGCACTACGTCTTCTGTAGATTGATTGAGCGGTAGCGGTGAGTTTCCATTATTGTGGAGGCTCTTTCGAAAATTTGATAGTTTTTTAGATTCTTAGATCACGTCTGTGGTTACTAAGTTAATGCATCCGTGCAACTTGCTTCAATCAGCGTCATGAGCGTCCTACAATCAGCTCGTTTCCTCGACGCAGACTCAAATTCATTACTCCCTCTAGGGGAAACTGCAGCAATCGTCCGGGGAGCGAACTAACTCTGCTAGCTTACCCTTATTTGCACGAGAGATGCTACATGCTCTCTGAAGCCGTCCCAGTTGGCAGCCGCTTGTGGCGCTCTTGTTTCAGAGGGAATGAAAGCACATTATAAGCAAGTTTCCAGGTATAAATCTTATCAAACCCCTTCAAATCAATCTCCTCGTCCTTTTTGAACCTGGAATTATATCTCTGAAGTTACTAGCCATCGCTTGAGCGTTTTTTCTAGTGTGGTCCCGCTGAGAAGCTTCCTGGATTCACCGTTAATCATAGGATCAGCTTTAGAGCTGAGGACGCTCTTGTTTCCATTTTGAAGCCCTCGAGGGTTTTATCGCTTGTGCTCGGCAATTTTCGTGATGTTTGCCTGATTACCGAACCAAATTCGTTTATGATCCAGTAAAGCCGTAATTATTAGGCTTGGCAATCAGCCCCATCCACTGATTTGACATATTCAGACTCTGGATTTAACCTGATCAGTCATTTCATTACGGGGATTCTCTGGAGTCTCGAATCTGCTCTCTTTCGTCCTCTCCACAAATTTTTGCAGTAGCACGGCAGTCTTTCTCTTGTTTACATATCAAAACATCTTCAGGCTCCTGAATCTTTCGCAATGATACTCATCTTATTGTTTGATCACTGCAGTGTTAAATTCAGTGAGTCCCGTGGAGTGAAAGACTGGGTTATAAAGATGGAGGATCTTCGTTCGTGGTTACTCAAGTTGCAGGCCAGCCATGGCGTAAAGGTCAGTATTCTTGCCTGCGGAAGAGCGTCCCCACTCCAACCCTCTAGTAACTGTAACATGAATCATGGAATTCGAGCTTGAGAGTACTATCATGGAATCCAGATAAAAATCACATTAAATAGATTATTTGAATTCTAAATTTGGACATTGAGAGTAAAAAAGCTCTAAACACTTCCATTGCAAGGTAAAGAAAAATAGTGCAAAATTTGTTGACTTGGCAAATCATGCATATTTGCAAGTCAATAACAAATTCCAACAATTTTGAAGGGGTTGGAGTGGAGATATCTAGTAACCTTTCTGGAAACTGAGGGTACTGCTTACTCAAATCAATTTTTTCTAAGTTGGCCTCTCTTATATTGCGTCAACTGTCTGCTTCATTGAATAAATTAAGAAATGTTGCGACCAATATGCTAACAAGATCAATTTCTTATCAATTTAAATATCACCACTGCAAGGAGGGTTATTAACCCTCAAGTGCCTGCGGGGTGTAACCATCTTATGCCGCTAACTGACCCCTACACATTAGAACTCTCGAACTTTCTCTATCGTCACCCACTTGAGCAACGGAACCATAGGATCTTCAAGAAGAGCAATCTTGAGATTTTCATGGTCAAAATTGTCCAACATTTGAGCAGTGGTGTTTAAGTCCAAAATTCTCCTCAATGTAAGTTTTGAACAAATTGAACAAATTTTAAAGTAGTCGAGACCACGACGTAGGGATTGTCTCCGTAGTGAGAGGGGTTTAGGATCAAGGAGCATGGGCTTCCAACTTCATGAACTGTGCTCAGTCAAGCTTTGTGTACAAGATTTGTCAAGCTTTGAAGTTGTCCACGGCACAATGATAATCTTTGACTGTGATACAAGGATAAATTTGTTACCTTCGAATTCTTTGGAATTTTCTGAAAAGGGTTAAACTTCTTGATGAAGTAATTGGGCCCTACCATGATGTAGAGATTGTTCTTCACTTTCCAAGAACATACATGTCATCTTCATAGAACATTCAAGATCACTTTAATTTTGCTGATGCGTTATGGAAGTGGACACAGTGGTCCATATAGGCATTTGACGGTTCAATCATGCGTCCATAGAAAGTGCCATTGGCAAAAGTTTTGGAAAAATTCCGTTACAGTTTCAAACTTTGAAGAGCGGGCACATTTTCTGATTTAGAACATTTCCTGCGTTTACATATCAATGACCATTTTCGAGGTGATTTTCACGTACCAGGAAGGTAGCCTGATGCACAAATCTCCTCCATGCTGCAGACTGCAGTAAGATTGGACAAAGATTTTTCGGCATTGTAGAAGCATGGGCATCCGGTATCTCATGGCAGGAGCTGATTGAACACAGTGGCTTGGATGAGGGCGATGCAGCTCGCCTGCTGTGCCAAACCCTGGATCTTGTTTCACAGGTTTCATTTTACCACATCGCCTGTTGGCCCAATTCTCTGAAGTATCTTTAGTATGACGTGAAATTTCTTGTTCGGGTATAAGCTGTTTGTACTGTGAAAGTTGATCCGGTGCAGTTGCGACATTTCTTGAGGATGATGTGTCCCCATAGTGTTCAGCATCTCACCACTTCTGTTCTCATGTTCAGATTCCACATTTACCTCATATCAATGGTGGGCCTGGAAAGAATGCGAGAGCAGCTCGGGAAGCCATGGACAGACCACCGATCAGTGAGCTTTTCGTATGAAGTGTCTGATAATTCAGGTGTTGATTGGCTGACGAGAAGGACCAGATGCTCAGGCAAAAGATACAGCGCCAAGTGGTTACCTTCGCTGCATGGACAAAGAGTCCAATTGACAGGTATGTAATGGAGCAAGAACCTCAAGAAAGATCAATATAAGAAGTCAGCTAAAAGGCTTTCCAGCAAAAGGCAAATGGTGTTAAAATTGAGAGCTTGTATCTGCACCAAAAAATTTGTAACAAAATGCACTGCACAGAGAGAAATTTTACAGCATTGATCCTGTTGCTCAGAAAATTTGTGACCTGCATTATTGGTGCAGTGTTCAGAAATAACGTTGAATCAGTAAGTCAAATCTACTGTCTATAATACTAATTAATACTTAGGGAGGAGGGGGAGGGATTTGTATACGCGTTTGAGTTACGATGCCGCTGCTAAATGATAATAGTGCATTGAAAAAGTACCGAAATTCATCAATGCAACGATCAGCCGTGCCGCTGTCGATCAGAGGCGGGAAGAAAAACCAGGTAGCTGTGACGAGAACGAAGCTGATGGTCAGTGGCGTGGAAACACATATGGGTAATTTCAAACTCGTCTTCCGTTGAAGGGCTCCCTCAAGCATGGCAGCAGCGCCGTTGAGTATGAAGAAGAATGTCACCTCCCAACTGGGTTTCCTTCTTGTCACGATGTGAAAGATAAGTTCGTGCATCAACCCTGAGACCAGGAAACAGGAGAACATCGCTGCCGAACGCGCCCAGAGAGGCAAACGGGAGGCGGTGGCCGTCGTAGTTCCTGCACAAGCCCAATTGGCAAGAGTGAATTGATTTGATGACTGCTGTGCGTACCCCATGATGCAAGGCTGAACGACTTGTCTCAGCGAGTTGCCATTGGACTGTGCGAGCCAGTTAGGTTTCTACACAGGCAGTTACTCACCTGGAGATGGCCTGTGTGGACCCAGCCGCGTGCTCCCGGAAGCTAAACCCATCGATTTAGAGGGATGTACTGCGGAGCTGCTGCCGCGCCCCTCACACCACCATAGTAGATATCGCACCACAGGATCATAGATGGACACCCTCAGAAGATTACTAACCAACAAATTCCATCTCTTCCCCCAGAAATCCGCCAGAGAGTGTGCCAGAAAGGGCTTATTGAAAGAAGGTTCGAGCTCAATGCCCATCAGCGGCGATACCAAGGCTGCAATGCTTTCAAAAATCAGGCTACCCGCGACGTATATGTAGAAGGAGTAAAGCAAAGGCATCAGCCCTTTAGGCGTGAATGCGACTGCATACGTCATTGCCATTACACACACGAATTTGAACAGTAATCTAAGAACTACCTTGGGCAACTCTTGGGATTCATCAACACGCTTCAAAAGCGCAATCCAACCCTGAGCAACCCGAGCTTCGGAACTGCTAGCATGACCGTTCACTCTAGCATCAAAGTCTGCGCCACAGCCGCTCGTGAGTCCGGTTGCTGAGCTCGATTCCCCTCCCACAACACGAGGACTGGCACTACTTGAATCATCAGCTTTCAGCTTCTTCTTCGTCTTGCTGGTGGAGTTGTTTTCCTTCCTCGACCTGTCGCTGAACTTCTGGCGCTTGAGTTGTAGCGAGAAGTTCATGACGGCGAGGAAGCGGGGGAAGGACGCCACCGCCCAGGGGTCCGCTGCGGGGCCGTCGTCCCAACACAGCAGCACGATCTTAAACGATGTGACCCAGAGGAAAAAGAACGAGTACTGCGCGCGCTCGAACACTGTATGAAACCCCCCCGCCATGGACACGTAGAATGCAATCAAGGGCATTGCCGCGGCCAGGCGAAGGCCTCCCCTCGGCAGCTTCATCACTCCGTAGTACACATACGCCATGGCTAGACTACTCACCGCCCACACCAGCATCGAAGGAAGCGCCATAGCCGCGCCCGGCCGGGGCTCTCCTCGTCCAATCCGTCCTCAGTATTCTTACGAGCGAGCGAGCTAGATGCCCATGTCCGGTGCGGCCAATGCACGAGCCTCCCACTACACTACCTCAATTAACTTCGGCACTAGAACGAACGAACGAACTAGCTACCTTAATTCGACCTGGAATGGAGACGACTAGTGCATCTCGATACGAAAAGCAGTAGAAGTTGGTCCCCTCCCTTGGGAGACGAAGGACGAGGTGAGTGGGGTGGGGCATGGCGCACTGGAATGCACCAAGTCCGCTGCAACGATCAAATCCAGGATGGTGGATGACTAGTACCGACAGTCCGGAGATTGACTAGTAGCGACAGTCTGGAGTATGATTTAAGCTTCGCACGAAGAATGAATTCGATCAGCGGATGCGGTGAAGGGAGGACAGGAGGCCCAGCGGCTAACTCTCTCCCATCTAGGAAACTACGGTGAGTTCCTCCTAGGTTCCTTCCGAGTTCCTTCCGCTCGACTTGGTAGCACAACACGACCCCCGCAACACGACCCCCGCAACACGACCCCCGCATTCCAGCAGAGCGAGCGACCGAGCAAGCGTCACTGGTGCGTGCAGGACTGCCATGGCCCGGCATGGAGCAGAAAGGGATGGGAGCAGGACTTCGGCGGGAGCGAGGGAGGGGAATCAGGTTGCTAGCGGACATGGGCCTGGTTCGCGAGCTGGTTCTCGCTGTGGTGCAGTTCTCGGTAGAAGCACCAGTAGTCGATCATTTAAGCAATTTGGAGTAGACCGTGCGCAGTAAGAGGTCGTGGAAAATTTTCCCATGTAGGAAGATAGGAAATACAGGGATTGCAAATTTTTCAGAATTATATTCCCCAAACTGAAATTACTGTGAATTTTGGGAGCCGAAAAGTACTCTTCACCAATAGCCAATGTCTAGACTCTTTCAAATCCGATTCAAGAACTACCTTTCTCGCTCACTACTACCTACTTTCTTGCTCACTACTTCGGGACATGTGTCTTGACCTTATTAGCCCCAACATTGAAAAGGACCAAAAAATACATTCCAAATTTCTGTTGGAAATTTGTTTAACCTTGGTTGGAAATATTGCACCCTTGCAAGTTGAATATTGGACGTGGTTGACTACTAGTGCTTCTACCTTAAGCTTAGCTACTCTCCGTGGACAAATCTAGCACCATGGCATGGCATTGCACTTCCTTGCTCCCACATCCATGCTTCCATCATGGCTCCTTGCCCTAGCTAATGTAATAAGATATGTGCACCTAAAAGAAACACTCTTCTAATTGTGACACCTATCTATAGATGTCCAAGAATTTAAGCTTGGAATCTTGGACAAGGATAGATAGGTGTTGCAATCAGGAGAGTGTCTTTTTTATGTGCACATACCTTAACTTACTACAATAAGTTACGACCTTAATATGATGAAGGCCATTGTACCATCCTCTCCCCACAATTGTATCTGGGACGGAACAGGAATATAGATTTATGAAGTTCTATTGGCACGATCCATCATGTAGCTCCAACTAAGGTAGTATGTTCTAAAAGCGATCGTCTTCTAAATGCAACCCTTATCTACGAATGCGTGACATATTACTGAAACTATCTATAACTGTCAATTATGAGTTAGGTAGGCTTAAATGGTTGCTTAAGAAGAGACTACCTTAACCCCTAAGTGCTCAAGTGACCATTTTATGGTTGCTGCCCAACTTCAAGCAAAATTTTCGGCCAAAAATAATTTTTTTTTTTTTTTTTTTTTTTTTTTGCAAAAGATTGGGGTGTCTATCAATATTTATATTCAAAACTCAGATCACTACAATCAAACCAAAACTATAAGAGAAATAGCACAAAGTGTCTAGATTTACCTAGTGTTGAAAAACTTACTATTTTGGGAACGTATTGGTCTTTTCATTACTAGATCTCATGCATTTTTTCACAAATCAATAGAAACCACAATTCTGACCAATCAAAAAAAACTCAAATGCTAAAAATAGAAATTGTATTTTTGGTGAATTTTTGAAGTTATATCTTCAAAATTCATTTTTAAAAATCTAAGAATAATTTTACAATTTTGACCGTAAAGATGCTTTCTACTTTTTATGCTTCACATTATCTTCTTTGATGCAAACTTCAAAAAAGTTTTAGAACTTATATTTTATAATACATTTGTATTTTGTCCAAACCCCGTAGGCTTTTAAGGGTTAATTAAACTCACATAGACCCTACTCAAGGCTCCATATGGTTATTTCTTCCAAGTTTATCTTTTAAAGACCATTGTCCTTTTGAGTATCCATGGGTTGAATTTTTCTCTTTATTTTTTGAAATTTTTTTTGAAAATAAAAAAATTGATTAGCTTCATGGGAATATTATTTCTTTTTTCAATTAGTGCCCAAGAACAAAAATTATGCCCAAATAAGCTCAAAATAGGGAAGAGGGGGCAGCAAGAAAAAAAAATTAATTTAAATTTTGAAAAAATTATATATCTCATAGATTATATCTTTGTCTACAAAAAGCTTTGATTCATTCCATTTGGATTTGTTATGAGAAAATTATGGACAATCTTGTTTTCAGACAATTTAACCTCTAAAGGACCGAAGGGGTGTCCAAATTTCCAAAATTGTGAAGATCTTTATAAAATGAAACTTAGAAGAATATTTTAACGATGACCCTCAAATAATAGTTGTAAAATGCTATTTATAGATAACATCTATACGGTTAGATCAACAAAAATACATACCAATGTTTTTCAATAAAATTTGAAGCTATGCATTGAAAGTTTCTTCTAAAATCAATTGTAGACTGAATATTTATGATTTTTAGAAGATTTTTAGGGGTTAAGCATCTTAATTTGTAGGATTCATTTCTGAATGTAACTCTTACAATTTTTCCAGAAAGAAATTCTACTTGGTTCAGATTGCTTGCTAAAACAATCTTACAATTGGAATTAGTGCATTTTAATTCTATATTAGAGATATTAATAATTAAAATTTTTTTTCTATCTTGTATCTACTTCTACTTAACAATTTTTTTAAGAATGAAAATGAAAATGATATTTTTTTTTTCCTAGACTTTCAACTCAATTCTCTAACATAAAGATTTAAAGTTCAAAACTCTATAGTAGAAAAAATTAAAGTTAAGAAGGTTCAAAGTCAAGTAATTTAGTCTTGTAATGTGTTGAAAAACTTGTAATTTCACTTTAAACGCAGATATCTTGCTATTTATATGGTCAAAAATTCTAGATTCTTTTCCACACATTCTCATACTAGTTAGGTGTAAGATCCTATGGTTAGATGTACAATAGAAAACAATTTTCAATTTTTTTTTCTCTTTGCTATAGAAATGGTAGTTTTGAGTGTTTTTTAGCTAAAAAGGGGCCTTGGTTCTTTAGGGGTTAAGCCTAGAAGGATGGGCCTATATTTCAAGCCTCACTATCCATCATTGTTTACTACCATTCTACAAATAGATATGAATGAAAAAATTTATACGGATTTTTAAGATATAATCATGTGTTTACTACAAGTCATAAAATTTTCAACTTTAAGGGAAAATTTTGAAATTACAGACTGTGAATTTCTTAAGAAATAAATGGAAAAAATTCATATAAAATACAAAACATACTCAAAAAATTTGAAATTTTTACTATAAATGTATGTTGTACAGTTGTTGTATATAACATTATGGTACAAGTTAAAGTTATTGTGTCACTCTAAGATTTAAAAATCAATATTCCATAGTTATAGGTCTAAAGTTCATATTGCTATAAAATATTGAACTTTGCAAATTTGTCAAAATTTCCAATTGGATTAGAAATTGCACTTGATAAGCTTCATTTCATTAATTGAACTCAAATTCAAAAATATCATTTTTATGGCTAAAACTCACATCAAAAATAACTAGCAAGAAATGATCAAAGTACACTACAAGGGTGATATGTGGATTAAGCATCTTCTTCTTTAGAGAAATCAGTAATACTACAATGAAGGAATGTGCAATACTATTCCATGAGCTGTATACAAGCATCTTCAAAAATAAATTTGGATGCAAAAGCATTTTTTCTATCCTAATATTTTAGATGAAGTCTTTCATCAAACATTTAGTGTCTGTAGCATTTTTCTAGGATTACATTAGTGCTTGCTTGACCACTTCCCACTTGCAAATATGGAGCAATAAAAACTAATAGAAAGTAAGGCTACGAAAGTCTAATTTTCCACTTGCAGGAGTACAAAATTCAATTTTGGAGAAAGGTGCTAAGATAGCAAGCTCTATTATTATATTGAAACCCAATTTTGCTTAGTGATATCCTTGGTGGTATGTAACTCGCAAAAATCCTCAATATAAAGATCCTATGAATTTAGAATTTGTGCTATGGAACAAATGCAATATTAGTCGAATAGGTTAGCACTTTCAAAAAATTGGTTGCTGGACAAGAAGGACATTAGTTATACTTGTATGATTTCTTATGATTGACATGCCACTTCTTACAATTGTTTCACATCTTTGAGACAGATTCATTTAATGATTTGAACTTGTCTTTCAACTTGGTCTATTATGTTGGAGGTCTAGCCTTGTCATGTAGTAGCATTCAAAGAGGATGTATTGATTTTCAATGTTCTTACTTCAGCCACTTATTTTGGAGAGAGTCTGGTTCAAAAGAAGCAATGGGTAGACCAAGAATTTAGCTGATCAAATTCTAATGATGAAGAAGACTCTGATATATTAGAAAATGATGCCACAAATTTATTTAAATGTAAGTCTTTTCATCTTTGATTGTCATATTTCAATTGTAGATTTATAGACCCTAGGCCATAAACTATTGTATTTTTGACTAATCCCCTTCATGTTTTTGTAATGTGTAGCTCAAGGTTGACTACATCTCCTAAAAAAGGTTTTGCCCTTTAACCTTTATGGAAGAGGTTGACTAGCTATAAGGCCCCCCTAAGCCCTTCCTGTTACTAGTTTATGCATAGGAATTGGTAGAAAACTTGATTAGATCCCTTCATGCTACATCTAGATCTCACTGTTTTTGTGGAGATCCGAGAGTTTTATAGTTGATAGATAATTTAGCAAATTGTGAAGATGATGTACCTAATTCTCACTCTACTACTAATTGCAAGTAGTATAAAAGTTATGACTTCTATCATCTATTTTGTAATGCTCTTTTGTATACATTTTATTTGGAGCTCAGAGGTGAGACTAAAAAGGCCACTGACATTGTTATTTATATTGGTCTCTAAATGTAATTGTAATGTCGGGACATAGTTTATTACAATGTACTCAAAATTCTAAATCACTAACACTACTTTCAGTGAATTTCTTACTTTAAATTTATTATCTCATTATAGCTTCTAAAATAATAAAGTATGAACAATTTCAATGATAAGTACACTATATATACTTCATACTAATTTACCAAACATTAAATTTAGGATTTAGGATTTTATTGGAGTTTAGAATGTAGAAATTATGTACTTTTGGTCCGCAATGACCTGAAACTATCCCAAATGATGGTCAAGTGATAAAGACTTCCGATGGAATCCATGAGGTTCTCGGTTCAATTCCCCATGGTGACATTGCTCGCATGGGGGCTCTTCGTATTAGTACACGAGGAGTTGTTCTTTGTCCATTCTATTGTTCCTGATGGGGATGCCCAAGGTGTTGCCTTGGTTGTGTCATGTCAGTCTTGCTGCGTCCCTTGAAGGCCATATGTTTCCAAAAAAATAAAAAAACATGTACTTTCCTTTTGTTTTCAATGAACTCTAAAAAAACTGATTTATAATATGAAAATAAATAGTTTGTATTTTTAATTTGAAGTATATTTTTTTCCTATATAGAAGTATGTGATAAAAGCTTGCCATATATTTTTATTATCATTTTTGTGTAATTAAAATAATATTTATTATTACTGTTTTTTGAGTAATCATATCTCTAAAATATCTCTAAAAATATAATCTTTTTGATGATTTCAATTTTTTAACGCAATTTTTTGATAGAATCCACAAGTAGATATTATAACAAAAATCCAAATATTAAATGAAAATTTTGCCTGGTTTACCATCAAAGTGTTGTGATTATTTTGTCAAATTAATTTTAACCCCTAAAGTTCCATGACTATATTTTCACCAAAATTGCTCAAAAATTGTCATTTTTAGAACAAGTACCTAATTTTGTTTTTTTTAATTTTGATACATATAACGTAGGATCTTGTAGTATTCTAGTTTGAAAACATTTGGTAAAACTTTCAGAAATTTCCACTGCATGGATTGCAAGATATGAGCATTCAAATTCACGGAAATCATTTTTTGGGCCCTTCGAAAAATAGGGCAGTTGCATTTCACAAGCTCACTTTTCTATGAAAAAATTTCCAAAATGCATCTTAGGATCCTTCTTCCTAGAAAAGTTGGCCACATGCTTGAAAATTTTTAGATCATTTGGAATTGTACAACATACCAAAAAAAATAGTAAGTAGACAATAGTAGAGGATGATTCAAAATACTAAATTGTTAAGAGTTTAATTATGGAATTGAAAAATGCCTATAGGAATGGTTGCGATGTTGTAATAAACAATCTCTATCCTATGATTTTATTTTTTTCAAATAATATTGAAAATTGAATAAGATAAAGGATTTCAAAGTTTCTTTTAGATTAAAGAATCTATAACTGCTTGCAAACAAAAAATCCTCATAACTTTTGACTCATTGATCAGTATGTAATCATTTAAAGCTTTCCATGTATATATAATTCTAGAAAACCAGTTCCAAATTCTTGTTTCTGAAAAAAGTGATTTTTTCTGATCTATCCAAGCTATCCAAGTTGAGAAACAAACTACATATTATGCAATAACTTTTTAACCATGTAGTCAAAAGTTATGAAAATTATTGAGCCTTTAAATTATTCCTTATCCACGCCTTCTATTAGAATTTGGGCCAATAATATGGAATTTTCTAGTCACACGTACCTCCAAAATTTCTAGCCAAAAAATGCAGGTTGGTCCTTTAGGGGTTAAAGGTAAGGTTTCAAATTTTGAATCTTCAAGACAATTTCTTTCATCAAAATAAAATTTCTACCTCTCATTCATATGTGTATAAATTTAACAACTAGTTTTCTAAATATTGTAATAATTACACTCTAAAGAATTTTTCAAAATGGTTTGAAAATTGAAATTTCTATCACTGAGTATTAATGAGCAATTAGGTTGTTCTAAAAAATTACTCCCATATATATTGTCATTTTTATGTCTCCTAACCCTCAAAAACCCAAATAGAATTGAAACCAAATGTATAATTTATATCATTAAACTTAGTTTTATTCACATCAACCTACATCAAAGAACTCCACTTCAAACACGGTTATAGGGCCTCACTTGCACATGGTCATAGGATTTTTCACTTCTAAAACTTGAAATTTTCTTACAAAATAATTTAAATTTTGTGTTCTATGCTCTATGCTCTACACTCCACACTCAAGCAATAGCTTCCTTGTAAGTGAAGGAAGGTTCGAACATATTAAGGTGGGAGCACCCATAACTATCCATTTAAGCAATTCAGCATAGTTAGAGGCGCCTTTTGCTAGAAAAAAATATTTTTTAGTATTGGCAATTGAAAATCATGAATTTTCAAAAAAAAAATATAGATTTTGGAGAAGGCATTTATTTTTTGTGAACTTTCAAAGTAGAACTTTCTAGAGCACCCCAAACTACACTCCAGTAAAGCCTATTTGATTTGATACAGAAATTTAAAAAAATCAGCACCCACCAACCATCAATAAGAATGGTGACAATTTTGAGGTACTTTGGAGATACTTTTAAGGAAACTCTACAACACAAGCGCAGGTACGTAGACGACACCTACTTTAATCCCTAAGAGCCCACTGTTCCTTTGAGGGACAAATGGGATTCTAGGCAGGTACCTATGGGCTGAATTTTTGTGAAACTTTTTGGTAAGATAGAAAAACTACTAAGCTCCGTAGGAATATAATTTTTTTCAATTGGTACCAAGGAAAAAAACGTTATGCCCAAATAAACTCAAAACAGGGGATAGAGGCAACAATTTTTTTTTTTTTTTTTCCTTATAGATTGTATTTTTGTCTATCTCAAAAGCTTTGATTCATTTCAT
Source organism: Neckera pumila (assembly GCA_963969595.1). Lineage (NCBI taxonomy): Eukaryota > Viridiplantae > Streptophyta > Bryopsida > Hypnales > Neckeraceae > Neckera > Neckera pumila. Next base: position 46,955,918 of record OZ018408.1, on the reverse strand, counting down.
TTGGATTTGTTATGAGAAAATGATGGACAATCTTGTTTTGGGAGCACTTAGAGCATTTACTTGAAAAAAATAACTTGTAGGATTCATTTATGAATGCAATTTTTACAATTTTTCAAAAAAAAAGTTCTTTAAGGTTTAGTTTTTTTGCTAGAACAATCTCACCATTGGAGTTAGTGTTTTTTAATTCCATATACAAGATATTAATATTTTAGATTTTCCTTCTATCTCGTACCTACTTCTACTTAACAATTTTTTTAATAATGAAAATTAACTTTTTTTGGATTTTTTTTCCCCCAGACTCTCAACTCAATTCTCCACTATAAAGATTGAAAGCTCAAAACTCTCTAGTGCAAAACATTTAAGTTAAGAATGTTCAAAGCCATAAAAAATAGTCTCGCAATGTGCTAAAAAACTTGTTTTTTTCACTTTAAACGTTGATATCTTGCAATCTGTGTGGTCAAAAATTCTGATATTTTTCCACATATTCTCATACTAGTTAGGTGTAAGATCCTACGGTTAGATGTGCAAGAAAAATATTTTTTAATTTTTTTTTTCTCTTTGCTATAAAAATGGCAATTTTGGATGTTTTTTGGCAGAAAAAAAGGCCTTGGATCTTTAGGGGTTAAAGAACGCAACATTTGCCTAGATACAATATGCAAAAGTTATGAAGGGTCAATTGTTTGTTTTGGTAGAGCAAGTTCCAAAATTGTTTCTTCTTCATGGATACGTATTGATTTTGGAGATGCACACAAAGTGATGATGGCAGTTTTTGGTCAATGACTCATTTGAGGGTTGCCCACCATACTTCACAACTAGAAGTATGTTTGTATTCTAGATTCAAAATAGTTACGCATACTTTCATTTTGAATTTGAGATGGAAATAACATTGTATACTGGCCTTTGAGGTTCCCCAGCCTGAAGGGATAACTTTACAGAGATGCCTTCTTTGCTATAACTTTAGAGCATCCCCACTCCAGGCACGGCCAGGGAGCACTTGGAGTGTCATTTGACCAAGCCCGGCCCATGTGCCCCACGGCAACACGGGTTACGAACACGAGAAACCGGGTTTACACGGCCCCTAAGTGCTACTTCATGAATGTCTACTCGGGGAAAGACATTCATTAATAAAAAGGTCTCTCAAAACTTGGAGAATAAATGAAAAGGTCTCTCGAAACTTGGAAATAAAGATAAATTAACTCATACCGAGCCGCAAGCAAGGCTCTTCATTTGACCGGGTGCTCTTCAAATTTGGCCGTGCCCGGCCATTTTTTGGCCCTCGCCGTGCGTGCTGTGGGGCACTCATTGTGGCCGGGCACGACCATTTGCCTAGTTTGAGCCACTTGTTGAGTTGGAGTGGGGATGCTCTTAGTTGAATTCCCTGTTCTAGATTGGTTGTTTGTTGCTGTTCTACAGTACTCTCATGGACACTCCCAATCAAGACGCAAGACGCAACAGCAGCCCCTAAAATGGAGGGAGCCACAGGGAAGCCCGCAGCATGGCTTAATAATGTTATGGACTTCATGGAAATGCACAGTCTGCTTGGTAATTCTGGCCTTCACCTGAGCTCTATTTGAATCATTGATCTACCATAGATTTTGGAGATATCCTTGGGAAGGACTCTGTGCCTCTGTGGCCCTACTTGGAGTCTCCCGATGTAAGGACCGTGTTGGCCTACAGACTACAGAGGATAGACAGGATAGAAGTCTTTAAGTTAATTCACCACGGCGCCTTTTTGTTAAAATATGCTTTCCGTTTCGTTTTTTTTGCATTAATCTAATGGGGATGTCTGCAAACCCACCCAGTTTGTCTGCAATTTGTCTGCAGTTTGTCTGCAATTTGTCTGCTAACCCCACCCAGTTTGTCTGCAATTTGCCTGCAAACCCACCTGCGCACGTCTGGAGAGAAAGTGAAGGGAGAGTTCACAACGAAGCTTAATTTACCATCTAAGCTTACGCTTGCTTTCAGTTGGAGGTGCCTTCAGTTTGCAACGCCAGCGTCACCGTTGTCGCAACATCGCCCTGCCTGGAGCCTGCACCTGCTGAAGAGCACTCACGGTATGGCCCTTCTTCTTCGTCTAGTAACCATTTTTAACTTGTGAACTCAGTTTCGTGAAAATGGTTGCACTTGTGAACTCAGTTTCTGTGGCGTGTATGTTTGGCAATGAGAGACGTATGGACTTTGAATGCCAACTAGGAATTATCCAAAATATTACTCCGTATGTTTAGTTTAACTCCTAAAGGCCCACTCAAGGCCTTTTTTCTGCAAAAAACACTCAAAACTGTCATTTCTATAGCAAAGAGTAAAAAATTTGAAAATTGTTTTTTTTGCACATTTTACTGTAGGATCTTTCACCTAAGTAGTATGAAAATGTGTGGAGAAAATTTCAGAATTTTTGACCACACAGATTGCAAGATATCTAGGTTTAAAGTGAAAAAATCAAATTTTTCAGCACATTGTGGAACTAGATTTTTTGACTATGAACGTTTTTAACTTTAAGTTTCTGCACTACAAAGTTCTGAGCTTTGAATCTTTATAGTAGAGAGCTGAGTTGAGAGTCTAGCAAAAAAAATTAAAGAAAACTTAATTTTCATAACTTAAAAAAAATTATTAAGTAGAAGTAGGTACAAGATAGAAAGAAAATCTAAAATATTAATATCTTTATATGGAATTAAAATGCACTAATCCCAATGGAAAGATGGTTTTAGCAAAAATCTAAACAATGAAATACTTTTTTTTTTTGAAAAATTGTAGAAATTGCATTCAAAAATGAATCCTACAAGTTATTTCTTTAGAAAGATGCTCTAAGTGCCTGAAAAATAAGATTGTCCATAACTTTCTCATAACAAATCCAAATGGAATGAATCAAAGCTTTGTAGATAGACAAAAATATAGTCTATGGGAAAAAAAATTCAAAAAGAAAAAATTCAAATTTTTGCTACCCCTTCTCCCTTGTTTCGAGCTTATTTGGGCATAACTTTTGTTCCCGAGCACCGAATGAAAAAAAATTATATTCCTACACAGCTTATTAGTTTTTCTATCTTCTAAAAAAATTTCAAAAAATCAGGATAAAAACTCAGCCTGTAAGTACCTACCCAAAATCTCATTTCTCTTCCAAAGGGATAACGGTCCTTTAGGGGTTAATTTCCTTGCATAGAACTATCTTTGCAGACCTTCTTTTTCAACTTGTTCTTGTCAGTTGAAATATTTCTTTCAACAATTTTTGTTTAGAGGTCAAATCGTACAATAGTAAATTAGTGATTGCATGAAACTATGAGCTCGTACAGACCGGTCCAATTTAATGGTGATTTATGGACTTCAATTTCCTAAACATGAAATCGTTTCAAAAATTGATTGGTCATCCAACACTAACATAACATTCTGTAGCCCTCAGAGATCTACCTTTGCTCTCTTCAGGCATCCATCTGAAAAGTTCATCCATGTTGATGTGAGTCACTGCTTTGACCCCAAACTAGCTCCAGCCTCCAAGCTGTCTGCACGCTCTTCCAAAAGGAACCAACACCATATTTGAGAAAATTAACGGATAGGTTGATCTGATTAGCCAGTTGTCTGTTGTTTCGCTCCCTTGTTCGTGTCAGCTCGCTTTGTGTCAGATGCATAATGAAACCAACATGACAAAGTTATTACTGTATCATCATTTTCCATTTTTCCAACTTACTCTTGGCTTGGTTATTACAGTCTGACCAATCCGACATGTGACCTTTAGTTAATTTTAGGTGTGGAAAATTCCACACCATTTCATCTTCCGGATGGAATGATGTGGAATATTCTACATCATTTTGTCCAAGGGAGGGTAGTGGTCTTCTCTGCTATTGAATGTTATGAAGTCATTAGATGATATTTGAGGGTCCTCGAGGGCCGTTTCAGGCCTGTTCCTGATCTGCCCAGATCCAATGAATGCCGGTACGAGTGTGTCAGAAATTTTTTTTTTCAAAAAAAAAGAAAAAGAAAAAGATAAATTTACCAAAATATCATTTTAAGCAAAAATTTATTTTTTTATTTTTTTATTTTTATTCTTTTCAAAAAGTGACGTAGCAGTCGCTCAACCATGTCAGCCAACTGCTGTTGCATTCCCAAACTGCAGGCATGCAGCAGACAGCAGGGGAACTCAGAGCCTTCTAAGACCCCCGAATCTCATGTAATATTAGTGGGTTGTTCACGGACTTACCCGATGCAAGGACGGTGCTGACCTGCTGGGGATGGCCAGGCTAGAAGACTCTAGTTCAACCATCGACGCCTTTTTGTTAGACCATGCCTCCCTTTGTGTTTTCTATTAGCAAGCAATTCTCCCGGGGAATCCGCTGACTGTATGCCTGCACTGGGCCAGCATCTGCGGACTTCAAAGGGACGGCCTCATGCGGTAACTTAGAGTATTGGACTCACCCAATTTGTCGGCAAACCCACTGGCACTGCACAACTGGAAGCGAGAGCTGATGGCCCACAACGAAGCTTAAGTTACCATCGGGGCTTGCTTTCCGCTCGCAACGCTAGCGTTACCGTCGTTGCAACATTGCCCTGCCTGGAGCCCGCACCCGCTAAAGACCACGGACGGTAGATATGGTCCTTTTTCTTCGTCTTTCAACTATTTCCAGCTTGCAACTCGCTCGTGAACCCAGTTTTTTCTGCGCCGTAATGAAATTCCGAGCAGCTAGGAACGTAATCTATACTTGAAGTTTGCGCATGCTGCTGCTGCTGGATGCCCCCTTGTTGTGAATCTCTGTTGATGTGTTGCTGGGCTTGTATTCCGAATCTTGATGCTCTTTGTTGTCGACGAGAACATCCTTGTGCAAGTACGTCTGTTTAAAAAGGAACTCGAATATGTCTACAAGATAAGGTTAAGAGGTGATTGCGCTGCAACCTTCTCTTGGTTGCAAAATCCTCAAAACACGGAGATTCCTTTCTTGTACGGAGTTATTGATGTAGTAAAGAGCAGTTCCCGTTTTAAGATTTGATCTTTGGTGCTCACTGCTCAGAAGAGGGATTAGGGTTTCCTTGCCAACTGAAACTGTTGCACATCGTTCTGTATAAGCAAAGAGTCATGTAGAGCATGAGATAATGAGCTCATGTGCAGATGAGTCCTAAATCATGACTTCATTTCACGACTTGTTAGATCCTTGCCAGCTTTTAATTATTTTTTAAGTCAAAGCTTTGCAGAGTCTTCAGGTAATTTCTGGCTGCTGTAATTTGTAATTAGCTAAACTTGTTGGGTGCCATTTTAGGAAAGTCAATTGGTATGGAGTCCATGACATCAGCAGATGAGTCCTAAATCACAACATCAGATCTGCACCCTTGTTTAAGGTAGGTACACCCAAATGTGCCACTGACCTTAAACCGCCATCTACTCTCTGTACATTCTCAAAATCAATTCTGTACCCATGTGGGAGAAATGCTTTTAGAATCAAATTTTGTTCCTTAATAACTTTTGCATATAGTATCCATATGCTGCTTTCTTTGGTACGTTGGAACCTCCTTTCACTTGCCTACAAGACAATATGAAAATCTGACCAATCTAGAAATAATAATTAGGCACAATTCCAATTTGTGGCGGTTTTGGATGTACTTAGTGAATCAACTCGTGTTGCAAGTGTTAAATGTTGTCTTCAGCGTACCACTCTGTAAAGATGTTTGCCATGGCTGCAGGTGAGCATAGCATTGACTTTTTATTATTCTCTTTTAGGCTCTGGGTTTGATAAAGCGGATTTGAAGAAGCTCAGAGTCCCCAGGCATTGGATACTGTGACAAGTTGGGCGGTGACTTAGTACAACCTTTGTCCTAATTGAAACTAAAATGTGAGGATTACCCCTAAAGGTCCATTGTCCCTTTGAGGGACAAATGGGATTTTGGACACGTATCTACGGGCTAAATTTTGGTTGTGATTTTTTGAAACTTTTTTGAAGATAGAAAAACTACTAAGCTTTTGAGAGACTATATTTTTTTTTCAATCAATGCCTAGGAACAAAAGTTATGTTTAGATAAGCTCAAAACAAGGATGAAGGGGCAACAAAAATTTTAATTTTTAAATTTTTTTTCTTTTCTTATAGATTATATTTTTGTCTATCTGGAAAGTTTTGATTCATTTCATTTTGATTTTTTATGAGAAAGTTATGGACAATCTTGTTTTTTTGGGCAATTAGAGCATCTTTTTGAAAAGATAATTTTTAGGGTTTATTTCATAATGCAATTCTTGCAATTTTTCAAAAGAAAAAGTTTTAAATGGTTTAGTTTGCTTGCTGGAACAGTCTCACCATTGGAATTAGTGCATTTTAATTCCATCTAAAAAGAATTAATATTTTAGATTTTTTGTCTACCTCATACCTACTTCTACTTGACAATTTTTTAAGAATGAAAATTAAGTTTTTTTGAATTTTTGTTTACCCCTAAACTCTGAGCTCAATTCTCCAGTATAAAGATTTAGAGCTTCAAACTAAGTAGTGCAAACTATGGAAAAAAAGCAATATATTGCTTCAAACTTTGTAGTGCAAGAAATTTAAGTTAAAATTGTTCAAAGTCATAAAATCTAGTCCCGCAATGTGCTGAAAAACATTAGGAAAAATTTCCACCCTCCAGAAGGCCGCGAGTTTAGCACCTGCCTGGTGCAATTATGGAAAAAAATAAAAAATAAAAAATTATTTTTTAATATTTAAAAATTGGGTGCTGACATGGCACTAGTAGTGGCATATCAGATTTATAATTTTTTAATATTTTTAAAAAAAAATTAATATTTTTTTCAAATATATATTTTTTTAAGAAAGAATATTTTTTTAATTCTGAAATTGCACCAAAGGGGGCCCGTAAACCAATTCCTTAGCAGCCTTCTGGAGGGCTGAATTTTTTCCTAATGCTTGTTTTTTTCACTTAAATGCAGATATCTTGCAATCTATACGGTCAAAAATTTTGAATTTTTTTCACACATTCTCATACAAGTTAGGTGTAAGATCCTACGGTTAAATGTGAAAAAAAACATTTTAAAATTTTTTTTACTCTTTGCTATAAAAATAGCAGTATTGGGTGTTTTTTAACAGAAAAAAAGCCTTGGGTCTTTAGGGATTAAAAGAAGAAAAAGAAAAAGAAAGAAGCAATGTTAGTCAATTACCTTGTTTTTTTATGAAGTCCAAACACTTGAAAGTCATTGAAGTAGTTCACAAGAGCACAGAAATGAGCTCCACAATTCTTCTGCAAGCCACGGTCCTTACTTCGTGCAGCTCTGTTCTTATCTCAATGTGATGTGCTGAAAATCGCCTTCTCAAAAAGACCATATTGGGGTTGCATTAAAATACGTCATCCACTTTGAGAAATCCTCCAATTTCAAATATCCTTTCAACTTGAGCAATATAACATCCAAGTGAAATACATTCGTTTCTAATGCAGCATTCCAAACTTCATTCCCGGAGTTTGTGTGCTGTGCGGTAATTGGGGCGTTAGCTGTCCGGTATTCAGATCTGTACAATAAATGGCAGTATTACTCTAGTGCTGAACTAAAATTGTTGCATCATTGAATGCAAGCAAATGATTTTTTAGATTTGATTTCTGTTTTCTGAGTATCCCTACAAGTAAGGTATAGGCATCCAATGGCGACCCTGTACCCAATGGTGTCCCTTTCTAGGAAGGGGCGTCATTTTGAAACGCAATTCTAGGTGGACCACACATGGCTTATTATTTCAATCAAAAATAATAAGCTATGTTTGGTATGTCTACATTTAGGTTCTGAAATGACGCCCCTTCTTAGGATTGGCCGCCATTGGGTACAGGTTCGCCATTAGGTGCTTCTACCTTAGGCCGAGAAATTGAGAATCACATTGAGACTCACGTTGGGATGCTATGAAAAATGAGATGTTGTGAACATGAAATAATGTCTAATTTAGATAATGCTATGTTGCTAGTCGAAACACATCTATCATTTTTTTGTTCTTAAAAGCTAAAGGATTACAAGCCCTAACATATGAGAGCCCTTTGTTGATTTCAAATGTGCATTCTTGTTCATTCTCAATCCAAAAGCACGGCTAATAACTTTTGTTGTCCATCCTAAATCTTGAAGGTTGATTGGTCCATGATATTAACATGAAACAATCTTGTTGTTTAGTCAGCTTAGCATTACTTATGGTCATTATTATAATTTTGTTGGAATAGAATTGTCTGTTTTCTTCTCGTTTTGTTATCAATGTTCTTGCAGCTTGAAATGCCTCCTTGTGAAAATCCTATTGATCTCAATGTTCAAAGGATGTTGTCCTATCTGCATGAACTCATGTGAAGGCTTTATTTACCACAAGCTTGGATTAAAATTTTGTTTTGCAATCCATTCGGAATAACTTACATCTTGATGAAGAGCCATGAATGATTCATCTTGCGTCAAGTTTGAAGAATAGAGAATTTAAAAGCGCCACTCCAACTTTGAGCTCACTTTTTACTATGAGTTGCCTAAATTAACTATTCCTACTAGTAGGTGTCAATCATACTTCATTCATTCTTCTATCACTTTGAACATTGTGGCAGAAATGTTAATTTTAATATACAAATTCCACTTTGAATGCAACTTCTTGAGCTTTGAACTGTTCATATGAATGAAATCAATTCCATTGCTCATGTATAATTTTTCAGAGTGCATTTAGTAACTTGATGTTGTCCTATGCATTGTATCCATATTCAGCCCACCACTTGTAGCAATTGAAATGATTAATTTTGTTTTGGCATTGGATGAACTTTGTCAGGCACATTGTTGTAGTAGGAGTAGCATTTGATCTAGATTGTTGATCTGGATCATGTTGTTACTAATCTTAATTCTTGAGATACCTTTTGAAGGAATCTATGGGCCTTTTTAGAGTCTCATGTTTCAAGGACAAAGACGGTGTTGGAGATGACTAGGATAGGAGACTTGAATTCTACCATGATGCCTTTTGTTAGATTATGCTTTTGTTTTTGTTTTTGTATTAAGAAGCAACTGGTTGTATGTCTATAGTGGGCCATCATTCGTGGAGCTGACTTGGAGGGCTGACCTCATGCACTTAAATATTGGACTTGCTGTCACCTTGTTTGTCGACAAACCTTTTGGTATAGTGCAAGTTCGGAAATAACTTGAAGAGGAGTTATTTGGAGGTGCCTTCAATTTGGAATTTGAGCATCACCGTTGTCACATGATCACCGTGCCTGCAGCTTTGACCTTCTGAAAACCACATAAGGTATTGCCCTTTTTTTACATCTTTCAACCATTCTAGGCTTGAACCTGGTTTGTGAATTCAATTTTGGTATGAGTTGTTGATGCACTTCCAAGTAACAAAGCAAAGAATAATGTGCTTGGTGTGTTTTGCTCAATGCCTCCTTTTTATGAATCTTCATTATTTTATTGTTGGTCTTCTATTCCATATCTCCCTACTCCATCTTGTCAACATCCACTATTGGTTACCTCCATTTACGCAATTTCATGTGACTTTGAAGCTCAATCATATACCATTCTAAGTACACCAAACATTGTAATTACGTCTGTATCCATGGAAACATGAATTGGTGTAAAAAATGAGGATGTGAGTTGATTGGTCCATAAATGTGCAATGGTTTGAAAAATCCTCAAAACATAGAGATTTTTATCTCCTATGTATAGGTATTTTTATAGTAGAGAGCAATTTCCAACTAAGTAGTATTAAACCAATCAATTGTAAAATATGATATATGGTGCACAAAAGAGGGCTGTCTAATTTGAGAAAATAATTGAATTTGTTTTCATTAATCTACAAGTAGTCGAACTAAACACAGGAGAAGATCACTTTAAAAATAATTCAATATGAATAATTGAATCTCCATCCATTGATCTCCATTAATGACACTTGTAGAGCATTCTTTTTTGAAGGTTTTGGTGTCTCACACTATTATTCTGGAAGCTTCTTTAATAAATTTTAATTTAAAAATTGTAGTTTTGATCATGGATCTATTGAGTTCATGGGTGGTTGGTCATTTATGGATGAAATATTGCCATGTGTCATTCTAGCAATAATATGATCTCCATAATCCCATGTTGACATCATATCAAACTTGATATTATTAAAGATGAATTAATCTAGTGAGACACCATTGTTTTATTGTCTTCATTGAGCAAAATTCAACTAATTTTTTGTTGTAAGACATGCAAAACTCCAAATTGGTTGGGGCCTTTGGTTTGCCCTTGCTTCATTGTGGGGGTTCAAGTGGCTATTCCTCAAGGATTGAAGGATTGTTGATGGCTTTCAGAGGAAGTGTCTAGAAGCTTTTAAACTTTTGCAGAACATAGCTATGCGTGATTGATTTATCAGAGTTTGTAGTTAAGAGGAATCACTTTTAGTGGGTTATGACAAGGTTCAGTATATCTCAAGGTAGATCGACAACATCCGCGTCACATCTCACTTGGTTATGTGGTGCCAATTTTAGATGAGTGGTCCTCCTTATGCATTTATATTATATTTGTTGAATTGGGAAAACCAAAGCATTTTTATGCTTGGATCTTCCTTTTAAAAGACTTTTTGTTGTGTGGTCTTTGATTTGATATGCCACTTTTACTAGAATTCTTGTTCTGGGGTGTTGGTTGTAAAGGATTTATTAATTTGGAGGAAGTGTTAAGTTGTATCATGTGCAAGGGCAATTTTCTTGTTATTGTCGAGGTGGATGTTGTTGGCATTGTTCTTTACAAACCATATTTCTTGGTGTCAAGGTCATGTTTTTGTTTGGAAACACAATGCCACAACTAATTTGTTGCATGGAATGTAGGAATTGACTCCCATACAAGTGCACTTTCCACACATGGCAAATCCAAGTGAATTTGCTAGCCCCTTCGGCAAATTGAAAAGATGGATGGGTGGGTGTTGTTGGATGAGTGTATCATCTAACTCAAGAAATGTCTTACCATTATCATGTGAAAGTAAGCATGTGGCCATGTCCCCTACGACATCATTTTCTGGTGTGCACTTGGAAAACTTGATCAATGAGAGGAAGGGTGAGAGTGGGAAAAGCATGAGTATAGAAGATGAAATTGAGCTGTCCAAGGTGCATTGGAGCCAATTGACAAAGCCTATCAATGACAATACAGAGTTGGTTGAGGTGAGCAACAAGGAAGTTTTCAAGTCTCTCCAGGAACATCCTACTTGGGGTCACTTCTTTCGAACTTTTGGTGATGGTGGAATCTATGATTGTGGTGAGTTGGTGGTAGGGGACAAGTTTGCAGAGGGTGGACAGGCGGAGCTCTACCATTCCCGTGTCACTTGGAAGGATCCAATGTGGAATTCTAGTGATAAAAAACGTGGTCTTATGTTTGTGTTGAAGGTCTTTCGAAAGGGTACATTCTTGCAAGATTTGCAGAAGCAGTGGCCCCAAGGAATCTTCCGGCACTATGAAGAGATTAGTGAATGTTGGAAGCTTGGGAAACATGTGCCTGTGAAATACACCTGTAGTATTGTGTGTGGGACATTATTGCCAGATGGGAGGTTTGGGTTTCTTCTAGTGAGGGAAACAGAAGACCTACGGACTCTCATTGATCGCAAGATGAAAGCAAGAATTGGTGTTGATTCTAGACCATTTCCATTGGCAATTATTTTTAGGTGCATGTATTATGTTGCATGAGGGATGGATCGGTTGCACAATCTTGATATTGTGCATAGGGACCTCAAAGCTTCTAATGTGTTATGCACTACCTTTGACAAGAACAGTGCCAAGGAGAGATTCAATTTCTATGTAGCGGACTTCGAGTGCTCGATTGGAGTTGTTGGAACTGGCTTCTTTAGAGCTCCAGAAATATTACAAGCCCTCAAAGATAGGGTTGTGAATGAGAGACCAAATATATTCACAAAAGCATCTGATGTTTATAGCTATGGGATGCTGTGCTATGAGATCTTGACAGGGAAACTTCCTTTTGAAGGTCATCCTCCATATGACTTTGACCTCATTCTTAGTGGGAAACAACTAGAAGTGCCTCGTGATGTTGATGAGTGGGTTCATGATTTGTTGCAAAGATGTTGGCAATTTGATCCTTCCACGAGACCTACATTTGGGGAGATATTGAGGTTGCTAGAAGCTAATTCTGAAGTTTGCAGAGGATTGAAACAATACTTTGAAGAAAGAGAAATGTTGCCTTCGGAAGAACGGAGGAATTTGACTTCAAAATATGAATTTGACTCTTGAACTAGCATGGAGTTCTATGAGTTTCTATGATAGATTTAGTGAAAAAGAAGTTTTTTTATTATTGACCATTTTGTGCTATATGTTTGTTGCATATTGTGATTGCACTTGTTGGTGTTACAAGTTTGTTGTCTTGTTTTTGAAGGCAAGTTGCAACTTATTTATTATGTGTGTTGAATATTTTGAAATTTATTTGAATCCTTTTCTTTCCAATTGTGAAGAAGGGGTATTGTAGTCTTTTGACATTTATATGGATAGCTTTGTTGTTGCAAATAGCTATGATTGCAATGTGAAGAGCTTGCTTCTTGCATATGGCCATTTGAAATTCCTATGTCATTTAAATTTGTCATTATAAGAAAACAAGGGGATAAATGACTTGTCCACAATGACCATAATAGTCATTTTGTAGTCATTGTTATCCTTAAGTGACTAGTACATCCATTTGGACAATTCATATATATCCTTGTTTTCTTATAGTATGTGGGTCCATGTAGATGTTTAATTTATAAGCTAAACTTTTTGATATAAGGGTTAACTGACAATAGGTGATTGCACAAAATACCTGTACTACTTGTTGGTTTTTGCGCCAACACTCTTGATGTTTTCTGAAACACTTTAAAATTTGGAACCACTTTAAATTTTTCTTTAAAGACATGGCCAATGTATGCACCTTTAAGAAGAAGGTAACCACCAACTGAAATTCATTAAAAAATTCTCAAAGTAGGAGAATTAGAAAAGTGCCAAATCTCAAGTAACTAGATAATTCAATATTTTAATTAATAAAAAAATGAAAAAGACTTAAATAAAAAAATAAAAATTGTCCATTTGTAGCAATTCTATGGAGATGGTCATTTACCAAAAAAAACACCAAAGTAATTTTTTACAAGTTTTAAAATGCAAGTAGAAAGAAGCTCATTTTGTGGACTTCTATACAGTATATAATTAATTGTTTTTAGATATCCTTTGAGGAGTAGCTAAAAGTATACTACAAGACCATCTCATTCCAAATTTAAGTTCCAAATTTGTTTCTTTGGGTACTACTTTGTTAAAAAAAATTAAGAAATAAGAAAATGTGATATGAAATTGGAGGTTATTATTAAATAGTAACATATTCTTTTTAAATTTCAAAAGATTTGACAAAGTTTATAATAGTCATAAGTACCTTGCCAATGTATTTGGAGTCATTTGAAGTCAAAACACAAAAATTATGGCCAAAAATAATAATTAAATATGCAACATGTGAGAAAATAGTACAAGTGTTTTATGCAATTACCCCTATACTTCATATGCCTTTAAAGTGGAATTTGGCATTGACAACAACTTATTGGTGATTGGTAGATGCCAAATCTTGAATAAGATAAACAAATGGATTCAAGATTTATAGGAGGTTTCCAGCACGAGTATACTGATTTGCATTGTAGTTGTTTGAACGATCTGTTTTTTTTATGTGTTGAAAGAAGCCATTATACAAAAAGTCTTAGAAACCACATGAATGTGATGAAAGGCGTTTGTTAATTTCAAAACTTATATAACTGGACTAGTTATAAAATATAGTAGTTCCAAAATATCCATTATATATGTCATACAATTGTATATTATTGATACTAAATCCCAATCATTGTTAATTATGTTGTTATTGTGTATTTTTTGAATTAAAATAGGAATGTCTATAAGAGTTTAGGATGACTAGTCTAGTGTCATATATATATATATATATATATATATATATATATATATATATATATATATATATATATGTATATATGCATGTACTTGGCATGTCATACATCAGAGTATTGTATTCTCCAGTAAATTCAATAATCCTTCTACTATTTCAAATTGGAGTGGTGTGTACATTAGAGGAGTTTTAGGCCTCTAAGAGACTGCAAGTTCTCGGACTGTGGGAACTCTGCAAGAATGCTAGGACGCTGCCAAATGGCTAGGTTGATGTGGCCAAGTGAATGCCACATCATTTTTGAAAATAAATAAAATAAATTTTTTTTTGCTTAAAATGGTATTTTGGTATATTTTTTTATTTTACATAAAAAAATCTGACACGCCCATATTGTCGTTCACTGAATCTGGGCAAAATGGAAAACGGGCCTGAAACAATCTTCTAAGGCCCCGAAACCCCTCTAATGAGTTTAGGGTTCCAAAATGCGGTGTTTCCTTCCTGAAAATTAGCGCCCATCCCTACATTGTTTTGTGTTATGCTTCAAAGAGGTCATCCACATTTTTGTTTTTTTGCAGACTATAGAGGTTCATCAAGAACTTCAGGGCTTGCAAGTTTAGTGCCATAATGGTGCATTGAAATGCTATTAAGATAATTTGGTGCCAACCTCTGTACTAACTTTGATAGGATAAAATGACACCATAATCACTTTTTTACTATCACATGCACCATCATAGCACCATATCTGCCAGGACCAATTTTTCTGATGTTATGGATGTTTTTGTATTTCACAACACTAGATGATGAATTAAACACACTAGAGCTGTGGATTTTTCTTTGCTTTCTTGTGTCATGCTTCAAAGAAGTCATCCGCATTTTTGTTTTCTTGCGGACTATAGAGGTTGTAGATGATTTTGTGGTTTACAACACTGGATGATGAATTGTATATCACCAAAACTTTGGATTTTTGGTTTGCTTTTCTTGTGCTTTTTTAATCAATAGCAGCAAAATGTAAGAACAAGGCACAAGTTTTGAGTAAGACAGAGGGAATGCAGACAATTGTTGTGTTGTTCCATTCATTTTTGCATTTGTAAATTCATATTCAAGACCTCAAATTTTAGCCTTGAAGGTGGCATTGCATTTGTATGTTTTTGTTTTAGAATTCGAGGAACACTTACAATGCAAGTTTTGTGAAGCAATATTGTGAGGGAGAGATGAATGATTTAGTGCTTATTGCAACTTCTTTTTGTGGCATACAATTTTGATCTATTCTTTGTAATTTTCTTGTGCATACCTTCATGAGGGCTTTAAATAAGAGTTTCTCATAGATTTGGCATGCTTAGTGCAATGTTGTGCCTTGGTTTTGTATGAAGGATCTAAGTTTGGCAACTTTTGTTGTTGTTGGCGGTATAGTACTCACTATGGGGACCCCATTTATTTAGAGATGCTATAAAAGCAACTAGTCTTTGTTGCAAGCACTTTTAGATTCTTGAAATGACATTCACAAAATGTATTCTAGGTGAATCGGCCCTCTTTTTATTCCCAACAAAACAAATAGACAACTTAGTCAAAGGAACCACACACAAATGCTTATTGAGCATTTGAGGGATACTTCACTTTATGATATGCTAGCTAGAGCACGATACCACTTCCAATAAAAAAGCATTTTAACCAAAAAGTTAGGCACAACAAGCAAAGGAGATAGTATAAAACTGTTTATAGAAGCCTTAATTCTTCTATATTCACTATAAGAAACTCGTGTTTTTTTGGGTGTCAGAGGAAAAACACATAATGTTTACCCTAAACAATACATGTTCTTGGAAACATCCGGGTGTCCAAATCACAGATGCTAAAGTAAACTTGATTTTTGCTGACATTAGGGGTGACGGGGCTGAAAAAAATTTGATGTCAACAACAACATAGAGTCTAAAATGACATCAAGCAGAGACATCCGCATGCTTTTTGAAGTGTCTGAAACAACAAGGGTTGCCACATCAGCAAGTATAGCCATTTTAACTGCGGATAAATCCACATTAATTACTGGGGTTTGCTATAAAAGCCTTGTCCGTGGTTAAAAAATGGGGAGGGGTAGCTGTAGTGAAAACTTAGCCAAAAAAAATGATGATGTGGCATGTGAAGTCTCAGTTGATGTGGAAATTGAATGACATGGCAGTGAACTTGATGACATGTCATCAATTCTAGTTGTCGCCCAAAGATTTTTATAGATGTCTTTACTGACGTCTACACGTTCGAATGGACGTCAGTGCGGGCATTCTTGTTTGCAATTGCGGCATGATGCCACCTTCTGACAATAGACATCCAACACTCATAGCTTAGCGCTTACCACATATACGTGACACTATGGTGGACAAGGCAATGTGTAGTTGTTATAGACAAAAATAGTGGACATGGTTTACATTAGCGTTCCAACATACGGCCAGGAGCTTGGCCATATGTTATGTAGTTCATGCAATTCCTCTACTTCTATGAAGATTGAAGAGGGGAATGTCTACTACAATGTGCTACTATTTTGCATGACATCGCCTCCACCAACGCAATGTGCAGGAATGGCGGAGTCTGCAACGTAGAGCGCCCCTGACGACGTCATGTTACATACACTGACATCCTAGGACTCATTGTCATTTGCTGCATTCTTGCCCAGTAAGGCAACGTAGCTCCCTCCAATTTCAGCTAAAGGCCTTATAGGGTCTACTTTCCACTGCATTGCTTGCAATCCAATGAAGTCATTGTCGTTGCACAATTGCACCATGTCTGGGTGGGGTTGCGGAAAACGCAGTGTACCGTGTCTTCCTCTCACATTGGTTCAATAGACAACCTTCCACCCAGGTCTATGTCGATTGGCTGAGAAGAAAACTTGTTGGCAATGAAGAAGAAAGGCAAAGGAGTGAGCATGCACCTTCCCATCCATGTGATTGAAGTTTGCCATGCTAAAGCCGTACCTATCGCGTTGAATGCTTGGAGAATGGGCATTACGTGTACCCCTTACCCTATTGCAAAGTAGGACTGTGACCCAATGGTTCCCATAATCTAAAACAAGGATCTCCTCAATGAAGCTAACATACTCTTGCATGGCTTCTACGGGCCTACCATTCCGAATTTAGTGGGTGTGCAAAAAAGTAGGACAATCCTCCATTGATTTTGCAAGAATTTAGAGTTTCTTGATACAATGTTGTTGACATCAAGGTATGAAAAATGCGCAGCATTCAAGCATGCAATACTAGCAACCTTATAAAAGATTGACTTGAAGGACCTTTGGATTTGGTAGACATTGCGTTCATGATTCATACATAGCAACCATCATTGAAAAATAAACCTTCAATGTGTGAAAATACATGCTTAATACAAGAATTCAAATTGTCGACATGGGCTTATATAAAATCTTCTAGTCAAAATTGACACAAGTCACAAGTTCAATTGTGCTTCTTTCATGATCGATTGATCAATACATAGGGGTAGTTTTAACTAATGTCTGCAATAAAAGATGGAAAACAATCTCGGAAAAAGCATATTGTTCACCATTATATCAAAAAGTACTGAAAACATGTCATACACAATATTATATGCTGTGTTTCTTTATGATGGCCTTATTGTTAGAAAGTGCCAATTAAAAAAATTTTGGACTTTTCAAAGTCCAAAAATAACATCAAATCTACACTTGAATGATGAAATCATAATGTGTATATAGTCCAAATGTTGATTTTTTAATTAGAATGGATCAAAATCATTATTTTGAATCAAATAGAATTAAAGAAAATAAAAAATAGACATGTCTCGGTTCTCAGCCGATACATTTTCAATCACAAAGATTTGTCCATAAATCCTGGATAAGTCCAAAATTATTTAAGTTGGTCTTGCCTATCCACTTGTGCCATCTTTTGTGCCATCTTTCCCGCAAAACATTGCCTATGTTGTTCAAGACATAGGAAGATTACATATTTTGCACTTCTTTTCATGTATTTCCAATATTATATAGAAATTGACAAACATATCCATGTATAGTGTATGCAAATATTTATTGTATGAAATTGTATTTTCCAAATCAGATTGCTCCAACTCATTTCACTAGTAGAAAACATGCTATAAATGACTTCTAAATGATTGGAAATTGTCCACAATGACTGTAATTGAGTCATTGTGGGCAGTTTTTAGTCATTGTAGACAATCCTTTAGGACATGTTTTTCTACTAGTGTTTTCTATCAAATGAATTAGTGACCTCCATTTCCAAATCCATTTCCAAATCCTCTTAGATTACGAGTTATTTTTTAATTCTTGCTTCAATAAATAAGTCGTGGTTCCTTGGGACTTAAAGGGATAAAAGAAAACACATCATCAATACAGTAGAGCCCTTTGGAACACTTGTTTGCAAGTTTCAGAAGATTGATTACTATTTGCAGTACTTCAATAATATCAACTTGAAATCAAAAAATCAAAAACTAGATGCAATAGAATAGGCTTACAAGAATAGTCTTTAAGTACAAACTCAACTCTAATTACCAAGACGAGAAAGAAAAGGCATTTCAAAAGAACTCACCACGCATTTCTTTTGAACATGAGTGATAGTCATAACAAAACAACTTCATCCACTATGCGTAGTTGGCGTACTAGATGAAGAGTCTTTTGTTTAAGGTCCCACATTGGGCTCCAAGAAGTCAGTTTATGTGACACCTATACTATATACCTTTGTAAGAGAGGAGATTCTATACTAACTAATTTTAATTTGAAAAGTGAAGGGGGAGTAGGCTGAGAATTGGGAGTTGAAAAAAGCAGGATGCAACGAGCATGGGGTTTGGGTAGAAGTGGTATTTGAAGGTAAATTTGTTTATAATGGGAAGCATTTGATTGTTTTCTAACTTTGGTTTGTATAGCAGTATGCCAGTGGCATATTAAATGGCAATGTTATTAACCTCTAAAGGACCAAGGTGATTTTCCTACCAAAAACCACTGAAAACTGTCATTTCTAGTGCAAAGAGAAAAGAGTTAAATTTTTTTTCTTTTTTGCATACCCAACCGTAAGATCTTATACTTGGCTAGTATATGAATATGTGGAAGAAATTTCAGAAACTTTGACCACGTAGATTACAAGATATTTGCATTTTAAGTGAAGAAAACAATTTTTTTTCTACCTTGCTTGACTAGCTTTTTTGGCTTTGAATCCTTTCAGTTCAAATCTTTTGCACTATTGATTTTGATTTTCTACTTATTTAGAATTATTTGAGTTGAGAATCTACCAAAAAATTTAGGAAAAAAAACACTTAATTTTCACTCATTAAAAAATTGTTAAGTAGAGGTGGATTCAAGATTGAAAAAAAAACTAAATTGTTAATAGCTTTTAGATGGAATTGAATCACAATAATCCCAACTGTGAGATTGTTCTAGAAAAAAAATCTATCCCTGTCCAACAAATGTTTTTGAAAAATTCTAAAAATTGCATCCAAAAATGAATTCTATAAGTTATTTTTTCAAGAAGATGCTTAGGCTGATCAAAAATCTAAGATTGTCCATAACATTTTCATTATTAGTCCAAATTGAATGAAATAAATCTTCATATGTAGACAAAGATATAATATTTGGGTGAAAAATTTGAAAAAAAATTATTTTGACTTTTTGTGATTTTTTTTGTGCTGCCCGCAAAATTCCATTTTTGCTTATTGTGCCATAACTTTTGCTCCTGAGCATCATTTAAAATAAAAATTATATATTCACAGAGCTCTTGCAAAAATGCACAACCTCAAAAAAATCCCAAAAAATATTACTAAAAATTGAGCCAATAGGAACTTGCCCGGACCCAAATTGTCCCCCGAGGGGACAACCAATCCTTTAGAGGTTAATATTAGAAACTTTGTTTTTTATAGCCAAAATGGGGATTTTGAAATGTTGCTTGAAGTGATTGTATGGGTGGTACATGAATTTTGCCATGAGGACCTACAGTAATTACCATTTGTGATTGTGTATTCTAACCTAGGTTTCCAAATGTTGATAATGAGTGCATGATATTTATTGAGCTTTAGGGCCACAATGTTTGGGAGAATTGAATTTGAATGTCAATGCAATATGTGAATTTGATGAGTTGAATTTTGTGTGCATATACTAAATCTATTGTACATATATTATATCCATACATTTTGCTTGCTACTTACAGCAATTGAAATTTTTATTTTTTTATTTTAATTTTGGCACACATTAAATCTTTACTTCAATGGCACAAAAAGAAGCCAAAGTACATCAGTAGTGCCTGGGTAGAAGGTTCTAAAAGTGCTTAGGCTCTAAAATTGCCCACCTCCTCAAAGGTACACTATTTGTATAGTCATGTTTCTTTTTCATAGCCTTTAATAATGTACAAACAATGTACATTTCAAGAGGTGGGTGATTTTAGAGCTCTATGCCATTTCAACTTCAAATTTCATAACTAATTCTACAAAGCTCCAAAAATATGAAACGACTTAGGTTAGAAGCTAATTCTAGTTGTCTTTCAAGAAAAACTTACTAAAAAAATATTTCAAGACGTTTCACCCTCCTAAAATTTAGTTTCACGTCTTAATCCCTAAACGCCTAAGTACCTCAAATTTGGCCCTCCAAAATTGAAAGATTGTGACCTTTGACTATTATAATCTTTTCAGCGGTATGGTCAAATCATTTGTCATTTCCCTCAATTTTGAGCATTTTCCAGTATTGATTGGGATGGTAAGTATTTATGGATCTCATTTTGGATGACATTTTGATTGGAATTAGTTTAAAAGGGTCTGGATTTTGGTAAACTTGCAATGAGCGCTCATGGGTTAAATGAGCAATTTATGGACCACCTACCATGGAGGTGAAGCTAGGGATGGCCAAACTAGACTTGCAATTATTATTTTCCCTCCGGTGCTTAATATGATGAAATTTTAGTAGTGTAAGCTTATAAAGACTTAGAAATCACTTGTGCCTCAAAGCCCTATTAAAAAGAGGGCAAGGTAATAGAAGAGCATCGTGTAAGTTTCTATTATAACTCAAAAAGAAACCCATATAGGTGATTGCAACAAACACATGATTGTATTATTTTTTATCACATGTCTTTAGCTGATTTGTTTTTTTGGCCATAACTCTTGCATTCTAGCTTCAAATGATTTAAAATTCATAGGCAAGGTACTCATGATTATTGTAAGCATTGTCTAATTTTTTGGATTCAAGGAAAATGTTTTGCTATCCAAAAATAGCCCCAATTTTTTGTCACACTTACCAATTCTAAAGGGTTTTGAACAATGTAGTATCCAAAGAAACAAATTTGGAGCTAAAATTTGGAAGAAATCGTCTTCTCGTATAATTTTAGCTACTTTTCAAAGTTTTTTTTAAATAGTTAATTATCTATTGTGTAGAAGTGCACAAAGTGAGCCTCTTTCTACTTGCGTTTTGAAAAATGAAATAAATTATTATGGTAGTTTTTTGTTGAATGACCATTTCCATAAAGTTGTTACAAATGGCCAATTTTTTTATATTCTTTATTTCATTTATTTTCTTAATTTTCTACTAATTAAAACATCAAAATATGTATTACCTTAAGATTTGGCACTTTCCTAATTCTTCTACTTAGAGAGTTTTTCTTTGTTTTTCCTTCAATACCACATTTACCTACTTTTGGACTATTCAATGAATTCTAGACAAAACACTGTGGGATCTCACAATGATAACATTGTGGGATCCCATGATGTTTGTACAGATCTCTCCATACTTATACAGATCTCTGGATGTTTTGGATAGATCTCTTGATGTTTTGTACTATCTCTTGATGATCAATTTTTTTTCTGTTGAAGACTGTTATTAATTCTGGACTTTCAAAAAGTTCAGAAGTAGTTAAATGTGGCATTTCAGTGGTAACCTTCAGCTTATAGGTGTATATATTGGCTGTATTTTAAAAGAATTTACAAAATTATTTTTCTAATTTTAAAGTAATCCATAAAAATGGCATGAGTATTGTAAAACGCAACAAAATCAGAAGATGTTTCTTGCAATCACCTGTATCATAATATTCAATAGCCTTCATGTCCACTTCCTTTCCTTCATGCACCCTCCTCGTCACATTGAGTTTGTACTTATCCCCTTTGCTATTAATGAAGTATTGTTGGATGTTATATGTTCCACACCACCTATTGTAGAACCACGGCACTCGCAATATATGTTACAAAATGTTATGATATTACTACAGTACTATTTTGTGTACTGTAGTATCTAATTCTAGGGAATATCAACACTTTGCAAGCTACAAAATTAGAGTCTTATCTATCAGCCATCAATAAGATAGTTTGTTTTTAAAGCAACCGTTTAAGCCTACCCAACTCATCATTGACAATAATAAATATTTCAATCAACATGTCATGCATTTCCTAGATATGTATCACATTGAGAACATGGTTGCTTTTAGAGCACACTACCTTAATGCATATATAATGAATCCACTATATACTGTATTGTCACACTACTGAGAAAATTTGGTAGAAAATTCATCCAGTCTCATACACCAACATCAATTAAATTTATGAAAAAAGACAAAAGAGGTGTATCAATCATTCATTTTGTTAACTCGTGAGCCAAATTAAAAGAGTTTGGAGGGCAGTGCTTGAGTCACCAGCAACAATACAACTGAACCACATCGGAGAGTGTCACAGACATGGCTGCAGGAAGGTGAGGGTGAATACTAGGGTGACGTGTTGCATTTCCTATTGCGGATGTTGTCTTAACCACCTTGATGATGCATATTCTTGCCATCACGGGAATAGTTTGCACCCCTCGGCCTCCTCCTTAAGAGCAGCTCCACAGCAATTTGTCACAAGTGACCTCTAAAGGTTTTGTTCTATTGATTGTTTATGATAGAAAAATGTCCTCCATTAATATGCTTGAATGTGTTGTTGTAAGGCTGCTCTGAACGCTCAAAGGCACCAAATCGCTTGTACAGCTCTAAACCCCTAAACGCCTAAGGCATCAAATTTGGGTGTCCACAATATTTTGAAATTAAATAAAATCTAATCAAGTTATTATTTTTAGTATATATTTTCTTAAACTCTTTTTGAAGTCTAGTTTTAGAATCAAAAATCCAATTTTGAAAATGATTGATCATGATTTTTCTATTTAAGATTCTGTACAAGGGTGTCTATTGCAAATCTAGTGTCAAAGGTTTTTGGAAATGAACCTCAAATGCACTCAATCCTAGAGGAAAACAATACAATACACATTTTAGAAATTCACTTAAAAAAACTGTATAGTAGATTTTGAGAAGCTGTAAATTAATTGGGATTATGCTTGCATATAATGCCCCTTAACCTTGTATTTTTTTTTGGTGACCAATTTTTTAAACTTGACATGTGAAAAGAAGATTTGAAAGACTTCAAATTAGTTTCACAGCTCTAATACCTTCACAATCAAATATTACAATCTCTTAATCCTTAAAGGACCAAGGTGATTTTGCTATCAAAAACCACTCAAAACTGTCATTTCTTTTGCAAAGAGAAAAGAGCATCAAAAATTGTTTTTTCATGCATATCCAACTGTAAGAGCTTATAATTAACTAGTATATGAATATGTGGAAGAAATTTCAGAAACTTTGACCATTTAGATTGCAAGACATATGCATTTAAAGTAAAGATAACAACTTTTTTTGCACCTTGCTTGACTAGATTTTTTGGCTTTGAATCTTTTTAGTTCAAATTTTTTGCATTATGGACTTACATTTTCTTCCATATATATATTAAGTAGTTGAGCCAAGAATCTCCCAAAAAAATTTAGGATAAAAAGCACTTAGTTTTCACTTATTAAAAAATTATTAAGTAGAAGTGGGTTTAAGATTGAAGAAAAAAAGTAAATTATTAATAGCTTCTAGATGGAATTGAATCACAATAATCCCAACGTCGAGATTTTTCTTGCAAAAAATTCTAACCTTGTCTAACGATTTTTTCTGAAAAATTCTAAAAATTGCATTCAAAAACGAATTCTACACGTTATTTTTTGCAAGAAGATGCTTAGATTGCCCAAAAAACTAAGATTGTCCATAACTTTCTCATTATTAGACCAAACTGAATGAAACAAAGCTTCACATTTAGACAAAAATATAATCTTTGAGAGAAAAATTTGAAAAAAAATTACTTTGACTTTCTGTGATTTTTTTGGGCTACTCGCCGAATTCCAATTTTGTTTATTGTGCCATAACTTTTGCTCCCGGGCCTTAATGAAACTAAAAATGATATACTCACAAAGCTCTCGCAAAAAACACAACCTCAAAAATCCCAAAAAATATTACTAAAAATTGAAATAGTAGGAACCTGCCCGGACCTGATTTGTCCTCCGAGGGGACAAATGGTCCTTTAGGGGTTAATCCATATGTGATATTGTTGAATTTTCTTTCCTAATGTGATCTCTAACATGTCTAGTTTGAATTTGAATGTACGGTTACAATTCAAAAATAATTGATAAAACTTATTAAAATGTGGTTTTTTGTTTAATTTAGAAAAAATTTCCAAGAAATTGACAAAAGGCCTTGGGCATTTAAGGATTAAACAAAGGCACATTCAGGTCAACAAAAACAATGCGCCTCAAATGTTTCTGTACTAAGCTTCCAAGTTTTTAAGGGTAGGATTGTAATAATTTAACCCTAGAATGCCTAAACGAGCCAATATTGGCTTTTGAATGCCAAAATTTTGTTAAAAGAAGCAAATCAACCTTTACTTATTTAGGTTTTTGATATGCTCCACTTGTTCTTTTTACTTGTCATGTGCTAAACATATCATTATGTATGTCTTGCCTATTTTTGTAGGAATTGGAATGTGTACCACAGATGACCTTGTAGTGAATTTGACAACTTCTAGCTCTTCATACTTTCACCCTTGAGAATGCTCTTTCTTGAATTTGATTTCAGCTAATGAAATGAAGAGAATTAAGTCTACTCTTTGATTCAATTCAAAAAATTTAAAATCCCAAAATATGAATATTTTGTTACAATTTGAACATTGGGCCTATTAACAAGGTCTTATTGAATTTTTAATTTATAGGATGGCATAGGAAATTCAATTACATTACAATATATTCTTTAGTAAAATGAAGCAAAAGATGATATAGCAATAAACATTAGGATCATACTAGGAAAAACAATCCAAAAAATCTCTATAGTAGTTCCATGGATAATTCTCTTTAGAATGGGATTTAATTTAATGGTGAAAATGCCAGAATGTGCAAACCAACATCCATAATACAAAGATCAAAATCTATACCCTAAATTAGTTTTTTTTTTTTTTTTTTTTTTTTTTTTCTGAGACATTTGAGATATAAAAAACACTGAGGCGTCTTATGGCATTCTTGACACTACTCAAAAATTCTTCACAAGGAGGGGTGCACAAATTTTGTTTTATGGCGTTTGGACCTACGGTGTGAAAGTTATTGAATTTGAAGTTTTTATGAATGGAAAAATTGAATTAAAATTTCCTTTATTTTGGAAAACCTTAACTTTTACATCACGTGTCTAAAAACCACAAAACAAAGCCTTGGCAGTCCTTTGTGCATAGTGCTTTATATTCATGCCAATTTCGTGGTGTTTGAATCTATAGTGTGAAAGCTATGGATTTTAAAAATTAAAAATTAAAAAAAAAATAAACTTTTATTTTTGAAAAAATAATAACCTTCACATCGCATGTCCAAACGCCACAGAACAAAACCCTTGCACTCCTTTGTGCCCAAGGCTTTCTATTCATACCAATAATGCAACCTCTCACATGGGATGTGAAAATTCTTGAATTTCAAAGTTTTAATGAATGAAAAGTTTAGAAAATGATTTTCATTTAATTTGGCTGTGGCAATGGCCCATATGGCACACTAATATTTGTATTAAGAAGAAAAACTATCACTTACGGGGTGGGTTTTTTAATTAATAAAATATTGTTCATTTGTAGCAATTCTATGAAGATGGTCTTTTACCAAAAAACCCACCAAAATAATTTTATTCTTCTTTAAACATTTAGAGAGAAGCTCATTTTGTGGACTTCTACACAATATATAATTAATTGTTTTTAGAAATCCTTTGAAGAGTAGCTAAAAAAATACTATAAGACCATCTCCTCTATATTTCAATTCCAAATTTATTTCTTTGGGTACTTTGTTAAAAGAATAAAAAAATTTGAAAGTGTGATATAAAATTGGAGGCTATTATGAAATAGTAAATATTTTTTAAACTTAAAAAAATTAGAGAATTTGTATACTAGTTATAAATACACTGCAAATGAATTTAGAATCATTTGGAGTCAAAACGCAAAAGTTATAGCCAAAAATTAATTTTCACACAGCATGTGAGAAAACAGTACAAGTATTTTGTACAATCACTCCTATACTTCATATGCTTTTAAAGTGGATTTTGGCATCAACAACAACTCATTGGTGATTGGTAGATGCTAAATCTTGAATAAAGAAGAGAACTGGATTCAACGATTATTGGTGGTTTCTAGCATGAGTATATTGATTTGCATTGTAGTTTTTTTGAAAGGTCTGTTTTTTAAATGTGTTGAAAGATGGCATTATACAAAAGTCTTAGAAAGCACATGAATGTGATGAAAGGTGTTTGTTAATTTCAAAATTTGTAAAAATGGACTAGTTGTAAAATATAGTAGTTTCCAAATACCCATTATATATCATACAATTGTATATTATTAGTACTAAATCCGAATCATTGTTAACTATGTTCTTTTTGGATATTTTTAGAAATAGAATAGGAATGTCTATAAGAATTTAGGATGATTTGTGTAGTGTCAGATATGTACATGTGCACGTACTTGGCATATCATACATCCAAGTATAAACTTGTTCCAAAGGCTATTGTATTCTCAAGCAAATTCAATGACCCTCCTATTATTTCAAATTGGAATGGTGTGTAGTTTAGGATTCCATGATGCGGTGTTTTTTTCCTGAAAATTTGTGTCCATCCCTACATTGTTTTGTGTCATGCTTGTCACAGCTTCTTTCGTTCCATACTATTTAATGCTTTTTGTTGCATGCAATTTAAAGAAAACACATCATCAATACATTAGATCCTTTTGGAACACTTGTTTGCAAGTTTCAGAAGATTGACTACTATTTGCAGAACTTCAATAATATCAACTTGAAATCAAAAAAATTAAAAGCTAGATGCAGTAGATTAGGCTTATAAAAATAGTCTTTAAGCACAAACTCAACTAGAATCACCAAGACAAGAAATAAAAGGCATTTCAAAAGAACTCACACCTTTCTTTTGAACATGAGCGATAGATTCAGAGCAAAAAAACTTCAATTACTCCGAGTATTTGGCATACAATATGAAGAGTCTTTTGTTTAAGGTTCCACATTGGGCTCCAAAAAGTCAATCCAAGTGACATCTAGACTATGTACCTTCGTAAGATAAGAGATTCTATACAAACTAATATTAATCTGAGATGTGAAGGGGAAGCAGGTTGAGAATTGGGAATTGAAAAAAGCGGGATGCAATGAGTATGAGGTTTGTATAGTAGTATGCAAGTGGCATATTTAATGGCCACTTTATTATTGTTAGAAACATTTCTCTTTCATAGCTAAAAATGGGTATTTTGAAATGTTGGTGAAGTGATTGTATGAGTGGCGCATGAGTTTTGCTACAAGGAACTACATTAATTACCATTTGCAATTATATATTCTAACCTAGGTTTCCAAATGTTAGTAATGAGTGAATGATATTTATTGAGCTTTAGGGCCACAATGTTTGGGAGAATTAAATTTGAATGTCATTGCAATATGTGAATTGGATGAATTGGATTTTATATACATATACTAATTTGTTGTATATATACTATATCTATACATTTTGCTTGCTACTTGTAGCACATGGAATTTTTATTTAAAAAAAAAATTTGGGCATATGTTAAATTATTTAGTTTATGCACCCTTTACGTCACATTAAGTTTATACTTATCCACTTTGGTGTTAATGAAGTGTTGTTGGATGTTGTATATTCCAGATCACCTATAGTAGAACCAAGGCACTTGCAATGCATGTTACTAAATGTTATGATACGACTACAATATTATTTTGTGTACTATAGTGTCTAATTCTAGGGAATATCAACACTTTGCAAGCTACAAAAGTAAAGTCTTGTCTATTAGCCATCAATAAGGTAGTTTGTTTTTAATGCAACCGTTTAAGCCTACCCAACTCATCATTGACAATAATAGATATTTCAATCAATATGTCATGCATTTCCTAGATATGTATTGCATTTAGAACATGTTTGCTTCAAAAAGAACCCTATCTTAATGCATACATAATGAATCCACCATATACTATATCGTTACGCTATTGAAAAAATTTGGTAGAAATTCATCCGGTCTCATACACCATTGTCGCTTAAATTTACAAATGAAGACACAAGAGGTGTGTCAATCATTCATTCAGCTAACTTGTGAGCCAAAAATATCTGGAGGGCAGTGCCTGAGTCACCTGCAACGATACAATTGAACCACATTGGAGAGCATCACACACATGGTTGCGGGATGGTGAGGGTGAATACCAAGGTGACATGTTGCATTTCCTACTGTAGATGTTGTCTTAAGCACCTTGATGATGCATATTCTTGCCATCATGGGAATAGCTTGCTTGACCCCTTGCTCTCCTCCTTAAGAGCACCTCCATAGCAAATACGTCACAAGACCTCTAAAGGTTCTGTTCTATTGATCGTCTATGATAAAAGAATGTCCTCCATTAGTTTGCTTGAGAGTGTTGTTGTGGGGTTGCTCTGAACGCTCAAAGGTACCAAATTGCTTGTATAGTTCTTAATCCCTAAATGCCCAAGGCATCACATTTGGGTGCCTACAATATTTGAAGTTAAATAAAATCTAACCAAATTATTATTTTTTGTAGTTTATATTTTTTGAAAATTTATTTTTGAAGTCTAGTTCTAGAATCAAAGATCCAATTTTGAAAATATTGATTATAGTTTTTCTATTCAAGATTTTGTACAAGGGTGTCTATTGCAAGTTTAGTGTTGAGGGTTGTTGGAAATGAGCCTCAAATGCACTAAATCCTAGAGGAAACCAATACAACGCACATGTTAGGAATTCATTTAAAAAAATTGTATAGTAGATTTTGAGAAGCTGTAAATTTATTGGGATTATGCTTGCATGTAATGCCCTTTAACATTGTATATTCTTTTGGTGATCAATTTTTTAAACTTGACATGTAAAAAGAGGGTTTAAAAGACTTCAAATTACTTTCACAATTCTAACACCTTTACAATCAAATAATACAATCTCTTAATCCACATGTGATATTGTTGAGTTTTCTTTTCTAATGTGATCCCTAACATGTCTAGTTTGAATTTGAATTTACAATTACAATTCAAAAACATTTAATAAAACTTATCAAAATGTTGGCTTTCTTGTTTAATTTAGAAAAAATTTCAAGAAATTGATAAAAGGCCTTGGCCTAGGGAGATCACTCTTTGTAACTTAAGGTATATACTTGAGTTAAGAGGATATTTAATGTGGGGCTATTTACCTTAATCATTGTATTTAATATGACCGTACTTTTACATAAAAAGTTAAGAGGGGCATATTTCCAATACCCTATAGTTTTTGTAAATTCATTCATGCAATTTTTTAAGTGGGGCTATCTTACATATAAAATTTAAGTGTCCAATTAACCAAGTGGTAGTTTATAATCCCTAAAGACCAACTGTCTGTTGAATGAACAACTGAAAATCTAGGTAGGATCCTATGAAGTCATTTTTGGTTGGTTGCTCACAAAATTTTGACACAAGGTGTGAACATGTACCCTTTTAGCGAGAATATACTTTTTTCTAATTGAGCATCTGAAACAAAAGTTATATTGCCTTGAACTTTTTTGGCAATCTGAGCAATTTGGGCATCTTTTGGGCACCTTTTGCAAAAATACTCATCAATTTTTGAAATTTGGCATGTATATAACTAATAAAATATGGAATGCAATTATAAAAAAAAATGTTCTTAAATCATATGCTAAGAGGAGTCAAACTTTATTAGCTATATTGGGGCCCATATTGGGGTAGCTAACCTTTAAGAACAAACATTTTCTTGTACTTCAAGCTTGTTATCTTGCAATATGTGAAGTCAAAGTTCTTGAAATTTTTCCACATACCGCATTCCAAACGTTAGCCTCTAATATTTTTTGGGTTTGGATTTCAAATAGAAAATTTCCTCATTGCACAAGAAATCATCAAAAAATGACTAGTGTACCAACGCACTTAACCTCCTTATATTGTAGGTTGATTTAGAGTAAGCTAGATACTATAATTGCTTATGAAATTTTTCATGGATAAACCTAACATCATATACGTATGAATGGTCAAAAACTTCATTCTTGTGTAGAGAAAAGTTTTACTCTTGGAGGGCTCAAAGTCTGCTGGTTGTATTTCAAGCACAAATAAGAAAGAAAAATTCTCACTTCAAATGTTATAATCTTTCAATCTACGTGGTCAAGTGGGCTAAATTTTTTCCACACATTGCCTTACTTGTTGAATACACTTTACATAGTTGAAATCTTAAAAAATTAATTAATTTTTAATTTTGGATAAAGTATGAAAAATGGGCAATTTTGGACTTTTCCTCTTCCAAAACACCCTTTAGGGATTAATAATAAATTGAACATTGAACACTTCAAATTCCCATTGAAATTACCTTGTGAACATCCTATTCATTATGAGTGTGTTTAACATTTATGGCTTCAAAGAATGAAGTTAAACACATTGTAAACTCTACCTTCATGTTGTACACTTTTTAGTTCATTGAACCTATTAAGGTAAACCTCCCTATTTGTGCAATGTGACAATTTCTGTCACTTGTGGTCAGTGTTTCACATTTACATTGAATTTTTTTGATATATGCACTACTAGTATTGTGGCACAATTATAGTCAACTACCCTTCATTCTACATTTTCTTGACTGTCCATTTTATCATCCACATGAAATTATTTGTCTACATCTCTGCTCATTGTATTATGAAAAATTTGCACAACCTCTATATGTCCAAGCTAACTTATTAATAAAAATTCCTACTACATGATGTTTTTATATACCCTAATTTATATATAATAGAGTATGAAGCATTTCATGGACCTTATAGTAGCCCTACATATTATATAAAATTTCTCCGCTTTGAATTAAATGGACCCTATCTTTTAACTCACGTAGTTTTCTAGAAACCCGATAGTGATCTCCCCGGGGGCCTTGGGCATGTAAAGGTTAAACAAAGGCAAATTCAGGTCAATAGAAACAATGCGCTTCAAATATTTCTGTACTAAGCTTCCAAGTTTTTGAAAATAGGATTGCAATATTTTAACACTAAAAAGCTTGAACAAGCCAATATTGGCTTTTGAATGACAAAATTTTCTTGAAAGAAGCAAATCAACCTTTTCTTATCTAGTTTTTTGGTATGCTCCACTTGTTCTTTTCACTTGTCATATGCTGAAAATATCATTATGTATGTCTTGCCTATTTTTGTAGGAATTGGAATGTGTGCCACAAATGACTTTGTAGTGAATTTGACAATTTCTAGCTCTTGACACTAGATATGAATTTCACCCTTGAGAATGATCTTTCTTGAATTTGATTTCAACCGATGAAATGAAGAGAATTAAGTCTAGTTTTTTTATTCAATTTTAAATATTAAAAATTCCAAAATATGAATATTTTATTACAATTTGAACCTTGGGCCTATGAACAAGGTCTTATTGAATTTTTATTTGTAGAATGGCATAGAAAATTCAACTCGATTACAATATGTTCGTTAGTAAAATGAAGCAAAAGATGATATAGCAATAAACATTAGGATGATATTAGGAAAAACAATCCAAAGAATCTCTATAGTAGTTCCATGAACAATTCTCTCCAAAATGGGATTTCATTTAATGGTGAAAATGCCAGAATGTGCAAACCAACGTCCATAATACAAAGATCAAAATCTACACTCTAAATTAGGTTGTTTCCTTTCTTTAATTTTTTTATTTTGATACATTGAGATATAACAAATAGTGAAGCGTCTTGCAGTGTTTTTCATAATATTCAAAAAGTTCTTCACAAGGAGGGGTGAAGAAATCTTATTTCGTAGTGTTTGGACCTACGGTGTGAAAGTTATTAAATTTCAAAGTTTTAATGAATGAAAATATTGAATTAAAATATCCTTTATTTTGGAAAACCTTAACTTTTACATCACTTGTCCAAACACCACAAAACAAAGCCTTGGCACTCTTGTGTGCATAGTGCTTTGTATTCATGCCAATTTCGTGGTGTTTGGACCTATAGTGTGAAAGCTATGGATTTAAATAAATTTAAAAGAAAAGAAAAAGAAAATTCTTTTATTTTAGAAAAAATAATAACCTTCACATTGCAAGTCCAAACGCCACAAAACAAAGCCCTTGCAATCCTTTGTGCACAAGGCTTTCTATTCATACCAAAAACGCAACCTCTCACACTGAGATGTGAAATTCTTGAATTTCAAAGTTTTAATGAATGAAAATTTTAGAAGATTATTATTATTTTTAATTATTTTGCCTGTGGCAACGGCCCAAGGCACACTTGTATTTATTGAGATCATGGAGGTGGGTTTGATTTTACATTTTTTGATCTTCTCTGAAGATCATCGCAGGTTTATCTATCCTAATGAGCGTTGGACGTTTCGAGCTATTGATCTAGCTTGTAGCTTGTCGAGAAATCCTTTGCAGGACTCTCTGTAGGCATACGCTTACATTGAGTCTCCCAATGCAAGCATGGAAGATGGCCCAGGCTAGAAGATTCAAATTTAAGCCGACGCCACTTGCTTAAGTTGTCAGCAAATTCCTCGTTGCGAATCTGAGGGCCGGCCTTTCACGAGGTTGAATATTGGAGTCGCTTTGTCTGCAAACAGTTTGTCTGCAAACCCTCCGTCACTTCCTCTAAGTGAGTCCAGAGAGAACTTGAAAGGAAAGGAAAGCTGATGGTCCACCACGATGCTTAAGTTTCGATCTGCGCTTCTTTGGAGGTGCCTTCAGTTCGCACTGCCAGCGTCACCGTCTTCGCAACATCGCCCTGCCTTGAGCCTTGGTCCTGCTGAAGACCGCGGATGGTATGTGTGGCCCTTCTTCTTCGACTTTCAACCCTTTTCGGCTTGAATCTTGTTCGGGAACCCAATTTCGTTCTGTGTCGTTGATGCACTTCCGAATTGGAGCGTAAAAGTAGTACCGTATGTCCTTGGAGAGTGCTGCTGGTTGCCCCGTTGCTGTGAATCTCTGGTTTGGTGTTGCTGGACTTGCATTCGAATCTTCCTGCTCTATGTTGTTGGAATTATCCAGTGCTGGCCGAATCCATCGACGCAGTTTTCTGTGACCTTGAGGGCTCACTTATATATGCTTCTAACTGCACCACACATTGCCATTACGTCTGTGTCAGAAGGAATTTGAATTTGGTACAAGACTAGGGTGAAGAGTTGATTGCGCTGCCAATATGCTCAAAACACAGATTCGTTTCTTGTACGTAGTTTTCTTTTAGTGAGCATTTTCCATTCAAGGTATCAGATCTTGGGTGCACAAAAGAGGGGTTAGGGATTCCTAATTAATCATGTGTATTCGCTTGCCAACTGAAAATGTTGTGCATTGTTCCGTGCTAGCAAACTGTCATGTAGTCCATGAGATCATCAGACCATGTGCAGCTTGTTAGATCCTTTGCTAGCTTTGAATGTTTTTTAAGTGAAAGGTTAGCGAAGTCTTGAGGTAATTCCTGGCTGGTGTTACTCGTATTGAATTGAACTTGTTGGGCATCATTTTAGGAAAGCCATTTCTTATGGAGTCTTCAGATTATGTGCAGATGAGTCCTAATCACAACATCAGATCCTAATGCACCCTTGTATTGGGAATCAACTCGTCTTGCAAATGTTTCATGATTATTTTAGCGTACCTCTTTGTGAAGATGTTTGCCATGACTGCAGGTGAGCTTAGGTTTTTGGGTTCCAGTGTGAAGAAGAAAGAGCCCTGTGATTTGGAAGTAGCTCTCTATTGCCGTGTGTTCTAGTTGTGATTAACTGAAGAGTGAGCTGCTGCCGTTTGTAATGTTAGAGCCCTGACTATTTGTACTGAGCATTGACATTTATTCTTTTTCAGGTCGGGTTTTGATAAAGCTGATTTGAAGAGGCTCAGTGCCCCGAGGCATTGGATGCTTGACAAGTTGAGCGGTGCCTTTGTACAACCTTTGACCTAATTTTGGTGCAATTTCTGTGCTGTCGAATAACAACCGCAGCAGGGTATTCTACGTCGAGTATTGAATTTCTTTTCCGTACCACACGAAATGGTATAGCATTTCCTTCTAGACGCTGTGAAGTGACTTCGCATTTACTTCCTGTGAGCCATAAGTATGCGGTTTGTGTTTTTGCGATTGGTTTAAGACAAGAGTATTTTACACTGCCGTACTTTAGGAATTATGTTTTCTCAATTCTCTCGTGGATGTTTCACTTGGGTCTGATGGCTGTATTTTTATTCACTTTTTATCTGTTTGAATTATGCTTCAGCAGGCCCCCAAACCATCTCCCGAACCACCAAAGGAGAGGGAATGCTCTTGTTAGTGATGCTGAGGAAAAGGCTCAAGTATGCATTGACCTACTGTGAAGTGGTGGCCATTGTTATGCAGCGTCTGATCTCTCTGTTGCTGGCAAGGTCCGCACCGACAAGTGCTACCCTGTAGGGTTTATAGGTGAGTAATATAAAGAATCTGTGTTTTGTCATTCAGTGCGTACTCTGCTTGCATTGTCTCGGGGAAGCAGGCCTCATCTAGACATTTGATACTTTAGAAGTTGATTTAGGGTAATGAAACTAAAATGTGAGGATTAAAAGAAAGAAACAATGTGAGTGAAATACCTTGTTTTTTGATGAAGTCGCGAACACTTGAAAGTCATTGAAGTAATGCGTAGTCATCGACAGCATAGAAATGAGCTTACTTCGTGCAGTTCGTTCTTATCTGGATGCGTTTTGTTGAAACTGGCCTTCTTGAAAACTCCATAATGGAGTATCATTAAATATGTCATCCATTCTTAGAAATCGTCCAATTTCAGATATCGTTTCAACTTGAGCAATACAGTCGTTCCTAATGCGGCATTCCAAACTTCGTTCCCGGAGTTCGTCTGCTGTGCGTGTAATTGGGGCGTTAGCTGTCCGGTTTTCAGTTCTGTACAATAAATGGCAGTATTACTGTAGTGCTGAACTAAAATTGTTGCATCATTCCATGCAAGCAAATGATTTTTCAGATTTGCTTTCTGTTTTCTGAGTATCCCACGAGTAGGCCAAGAAACTTAGAATCACACTGAGACTCACTTTGGGATGCTGTGAATAGTGAGATGTTGTGAACATGAAATAATGTCTATTTCAGATAACGCTAATTTGCTAGTCGAAACAGACCTATCATTTCTTTGTTCCAGGAGCTAAAGGATTACAAGCCGTAACATATGAGAGCCCTTTGTTGATTTTGAAATGTTCATTTCTTGTTCATCCTTTATTGAAGAGCACGGCTAATAGCTTTTATGGTCCCTTCTAAATCTTGAAGGCTGATTGGTCCATAATATTAGCATGAAACAATTAGATTGGTTAGTCCGCTTAGCATTATTTATGTTCATTATTATGATTTTGCTTGCGGAGAGTTGTCTGTTTTTTCTTGTATTGTTAACAATGTTCTTGCAGCTTGAAATGCCTCCTTGTGAAAACCCTATTGATTTCAATGTTCAAAGGGTATTGTCCTATTTGAACTTGTGTGAGGCTTTTTTTACTGAAGGATGGAATTGAATTTTGTTTTGAAATCCACTTGGAACAATTGACATCTAGATGCAGTGCCATGAATGATTCATCTTGTGTCAAGTTTGAAGAGTTGGGAATTTCAAAAGTGCCAATGCAGCTGTGAGTTGACTTTTTACTATGTGTTGCCTAAACCTATTTGAGACAATGATGCTAATATAGCATTGTATGGCTTGTTCTAAATTAATTGTTCCTACAAGGTGTCAATCTACTTTTTGTCTTTTTTTAATCACTTTGGACAATGTGGCAGAAATGTTAATGTTAACATACAAATTCCACTTTGAATGCAACTTCTTGAGCTTTGAACTATTCATGTGAATGAAACCAATTCCATTGCTCATTTAAAATTTCACAGACTACATTTAGTGACTTGACCTTGTCATATGCATTGTATCCATATTCTGCTCACTAGTTGAAGCAATTGGAATGATTAATTTTGTTCTAGTGTTGGATGAATTTTGTCAAGCACATTGTTGTAGTAGTAGTAGCATTTGATTGTAATTGGATCATGTTGTTATTGATCTTAATTCTCAAGATACTTTTTGAAGGAATGTATGGGCCGTTTTAGAGTCTCATGTTTCAAGGACGGAGATGGTGTTTGGGTAGTGCAAGTCTGGAGATAACTTGAAGGGAGAGTTGAAGATCCTCAACAAAGTTTAAATTACCATTGGTGTTACTTGGAGGTGCCTTCAATTTGGAATTCTAGCATCACCGTCGTCACAAGATCACCCTACTTGTAGTTTTGACCTTCTAAAGACTACATACGGTATTGCCCTTTTTCTACATCTTTCAACCATTGTAGGCTTGAACCTTGTTTGTGAATTCAATTTTGTTACGAGTTGTTGATGCACTTCCAAGTAGCAAAGTAAAGAAGAATGTGCTTGGTGTGTTTTGCTAAATGCCTTCCTTTTATGAATCTTAATTATATTGTTGTTGGTCTTCTATTCCATATCTACCTACTCCGTCGTGTCAATATCCACTATTGGTTGCCTCCATTTATGCAATTTGATGTGACCTTGAAGTTTAATCATGTATCCTTCTGGGTATATTGAACATTGCAATTATGTTTGTGTCCACGGAAATACGAATTGGTGTAAAAGATGGTGTAAGTTGATTGGGCCATAAATGTGCTATGGGTTGCAAGATCCTCAAAGCATAGAGATTTTTCTCTTCTATGTATAGGTATTTTCATAGTAGAAAGCAATTTCCAACTAAGTAGTATTAAACTATCCTATTGCAAGATATGATATATAGTGCACAAAAGAAGGTTGTCTAATTTGAGAAAATAATTGAATTTGTTTTCATTAACCTCCAAGTAGTTGAACTAAATATAGGAGAAGATCACTTTAAGAATAATTCAAATGAATAATTGTACCTCTTTCCATTGATCTCTATTAATGACACTAGTAGAGTATTTTTTTGAAGGTTTTGATCTCTCGCCCTATTATTCTGGAAGCTTCCTTAATGAATTTTAATTTTATAAAGTGTAGGAATGATATGGATCACCATAATCCTAGGTGGACATCATATTATATTTGACATTACTAAAGCTGAACTAGACTAGTGAGTCTTCACCATTGTTTTATAATCTTCATTGAGCAAAAGTCAATTATTTTTTTGTTGTAGGACATGCAGAACTCCAAATTGGTTGGGTCTTTAATTTGCACTTGCTTCATTGTGGGGGTTCAAAAGGCTATTCCTCAAGGATTGAGGGATTGTTGATGGGTTTCAGAGGAAGTGCCAAGAAGCTTTTAGACTTATGCAAAATGCAGCTATGCTTGATTGATTTATCAAAGTTTGTAGTAAAAAGGAATCACTTTCATTGGGTTACGACAAGGTTCAATATATCTTGAGGTAGATCGACCATATCCATATATCTCACTTGGTTACGTGGTGCTGACATTGTGCTTTTTGTGTATTAGTCAAACTGTAGAAACCAAAGCATTTTTGTGCTTGCATCTTCCTTTGCTAGATTTTTTGTTGTGTGCTCTTTGATTTGATGTGCCCTTTTTCCTAGAATTTATTCCTTTGGAGGAGATGTTAAGTTGTATTTTGTGCAAGGGCAACTTTCTTGTTGTTGTTGAGATTGATGTTGTTGACATTGTTCTTTACAATCCATATTTTTTGGTATCAAGGTCATGTCCTTATTTGGAAATCCAATGCCTCAACTAATTTGTTGCATGTAGGAGTTGACTCCCAATACAAGTAGACCTTTCATGGATGGCAAGTCCAAGTGAATCCACTACATTGGGAAAGTACCCCCTTGTCGCAGCAATATTGCAACAGTATTGACGCAGGTAATATAGAAAATAGTACTGATGCACTACTGAACGTATAGTAATATAATATTGTTAAATATGTAATTGTTTCAGTATTGCAGAAGTTGGAATTGCTGCAGTACTGATGTTGTTAGTAACATTGTCACAATATTGCAACAATACACTCTATTAAAAACAATATTGAATGTATATTGAAATGTATTAATTAGAAGTATTGTACCTCCCATTTCAATAGTACTGCATCAACCCTGACATAGTTTTTTTACTATGCAATATTAATTTAATACACATTATATACTTCAAAATTACAAGTTCTTGTAGTGTTGATGCAATACAAATTATGTAACTACTCAATTACAAAAAATTTGTTGTTGTTGCAATATTGCAACAATTATGATTGTTGGAATATTGACGCAATTCTAATATTTTATAGTATTGATGCAGTACTGAAAGTATACTTGTACAATATTGAAAATTTTGGAAGTGCTGCTATGTTGCAACAATTACTATTCTTAATTGAAAATTGTTTCAAATAAATATTACCATTGTTCAATTTAAAATAAAAAATTTATATTGGAACAATACTGCGCAAATATTGCAATTGCCCAAATCTCACCCTAAGTTAGATCGTGGCCACTTTAGACCTTGGACGGATTACCAAGAAGTGCATTATCATGAGGCTTGGGTTCTTAGTTTTTGACCTCAATGCCGACAGCTTCTTTTGGAAGCCTCAGCTCAAGACCAGACTTGAATTGGCAATTTTTACGGAGCAAGAAGCAGATACTCCCATTCCGATTGCTCAATGCACCTCAGGAATGCTTCCAACCGCAGCTACGCTCAAGAGTTGCACATTGATTCTCATTCGAAATTAAGTAGGTTTTGAGATATTCAATTGGCCCTTTCACTAAGCGGCTACTACTCCAGCCATCTTCGCTAGGAGATCAAAGGAATTCACGGAGCACTTTGGCTTCATTTGACTTCTAAGGATCGTAACAGTTGCAAAAGGCAAGTGAGGATCTTACACAAAGCTCGGGTCCGGTTGGATATCCTTACTTTTGATCCAATTCGTTGGCAGTGGAAGGACAACACACCATTGCTGTCATACACGGCGAAGAAGTGAAGACGGTTACAGCGTCCACAGACCACTCACACCTTACAACGGCCAATCACATTTATTTATTTTAGTTATTTATCTTAGAAAACTAGATCAATTATAATGAACATTCATAATTTACATCATATCTACTGTGGTGTATTGGCAACTCTCCTTGGACCTCACCCACACGGTCCAAGGTTCAAATCTTGATGGGTGGTGCTTGCCCGCGGTGTTTTGTCTTGTTGGCGTACCCGGGTGGCCCTGCCTAGTTGGTAGGTGCTGCCCGCCTGGGTGGCCCTGCCTAGTTGGTAGGTGCTGCCCGCCTGGGTGGCCCTGCCTGCATAGTGCGCAAAATAAATAAATAAATCTTTTTAATTAAATAATTAATTTTTACTTTTTCTAAAGACCATAGTTTTTGCAACATTGAAGTAATAAGTTTACATTATTGTTGCAATAGTATATACTATACTAATTCTTAGTATACTTTTAGTAAGATTGCAATATTGAATTTATTTGGATAGTTTTCAATATTGTTTCAATATTGCATCAGTATTGGACTGTTAAGCCTTTGCAATTTGTACTGAATCAATATTGCAACAATAATGTTTAGAATGCCCTCTTTTTCCCAATGTAGCCCCTTGGACAAACTGAAAAGTTGGATGGGTGGGTGGAGTTGGATGAGTGTATCATCTGACTCAAGAAATGTCTTACCATTATCATGTGAAAGTAAGCATGTGGCCATCTCTCCTACAACATTGCTTTTTGGCGTGCACTCGGAAAACTTGATCAATGAGAGGAAGGCTGAGAGTGGGGAAAGCATGAGTATAGAAGATGAAATTGAGCGCTCCAAGGTGCATTGGAGCGAATTGACAGAGCCTCCCAGTGACAATAAAGAAGTGGCCAAGACAAGCAACAAGAAAGTTTTCAAGTCTCTATAGGGACATCCTAATTGGGGTCACTTCTTTCGCACTTTGGGTGATGGTGGAATTCATGATTCTGGTGAGTTGGTGGAGGGGGGCAAGTTTGCGGAGGGCAGACAAGTGGAGCTCTACCATGCCCGTGTCTCTTAGAAGGATCCAATGTCAAATTCTAGGGACCAAGAACTTGGTTATATGTTTGTGTCGAAGGTCTTTCGGGAGGGTACATTCTTGCAAGATTTGCAGAAGCAGTCTCTCCAAGGAATCATTCAGCATTATGAATAGCTTATTGAATGTGTGAAGCTTGGGAAACATGATCCTGTGAAATACACTTGTGATATCGTGTGTGGGACATTATTGCTGGGTGGGAGGTTTGGATTTCTCCTAGGGAGGGAAAATGAAGACCTACGGATTCTCATTGATCGCAAGATGAAAGCAAGAATTGGCGTTGATTTTGGAACATTTCCATTTGCAATTGTTTTCAAGTGCATGTATTATGTTGCACCAAGGATGGGTTGGTTGCACAATTGGAATATTGTGCATAGGGACCTCAAAGCTTCTAATGTATTATGCACTGTCTTCAACAAGAATAGTGACAATGAATGCTATGGTTTCTATGTAACAGACTTTGAGTGCTTGATTGGAGTTGTTGGAATTGGCTTCTTCAGAGCTCCAAAAACATTACAAGCCCTCAAAGTAGGGTTGTGAACAAGAGACCAAATGTCTTCACAAAAGCATCTAATGTTTATAGCTATAGGATGCTGTGCTATGAGATCTTGACAAGGAAACTTCCTTTTGAAGGTCATCCTACATATGACTTTGACCTTGTTCTTAGTGGACAACAACTAGAGGTGCCTCATGATGTTGATGAGTGGGTTCATGATTTGTTGCAAAGGTGTTGGCAATTTGATCCTTCCGCTAGACCTACATTTGGGGAGATATTGAGGTTACTAGAAGCTAATTCTGAAGTTTGTAGAGGATTGAAGCAATTATTTGAAGCAATAGAGATGTTGCCTTTGGAAGAGCAAGTGAACTCCGCTCCAAAATATGAATTTGATTCTTGAACTAGTATGGAACTCTATGAGTTTCTAGGCTAGATTCAGTGAAAATGAAGTTTTTCTACTATTGACCTTTTTGTGCTATATATTTGTCGCATATTGTGATTGCACTTGTTGGTGTTACAAGTTTGTTGTCTTCTTCTTGAAGACAAATTGTAACTTATTTATTATGTGTGTTGAATATATTGAAATTTAATTTAATTATTTTCTTTCCAATTGTCAACAAGTGGTATTGCCGTCTTTTGACATTTATATGGATAGCGTTGTTGTTGCAAACAGTTAAGATTGCAATGTGAAGAGCTTGCTTCTTACAT
Source organism: Neckera pumila (assembly GCA_963969595.1). Taxonomy (NCBI): domain Eukaryota; kingdom Viridiplantae; phylum Streptophyta; class Bryopsida; order Hypnales; family Neckeraceae; genus Neckera; species Neckera pumila. Next base: position 46,914,617 of record OZ018408.1, on the reverse strand, counting down.
ATGGCCATTTGAAATTCCTATGTCATTTGAAATTGTCATTATAAGAGAGGGTATAAATAACTTGTCTACAATGACTGTAGCAGTTATTTTGTAGTCATTGTTATCCTTAACCTCTAAGCGCTCAAGCGACCATTTTATGGTCGTTGCCCGACTTCAGGCAAAAATTTTGTGCAAAAAAAAAAAATCTTTTTTTCTTTTTTGCAAAAGATTGGGTTATCTATCAATATTTATACTCAAAGATCACTACGGTCAAACAAAAACTATAACAGAATACACAAAGTGTCTAGATTTGCCTAGTACTGAAAAATTTACTATTTGGAGAAAGTATTGGTGTTCTCATTACTAGATCTCATGCACTCTTTTACAAATCAATAGAAACCACAATTTTGACCAATCAAAAAAAAATTTATATGCTAAAAATAGAAATTGTATTTTTGATGAATTTTTGAAGTTATATCTTCAAAATTCATTTAAAAAAAATCTAAGAATAATTTTATAATTTTGACCATACAGATGCTTTCTACTTTTCATGCTTCACATTATCTTCTTTGATGCAAACTTCAAAAATGTTTTAGAACTTATATTTTATAACACATTTGTATTTTGTCCAAACCCCTTGGGCTTTTAGGGGTTAAGTGACTACTACAATCTTTTTGGACAATTCGTATATATCCTTGTTTTCATATAGTGTGTGGTCCATATAAATGTTTTATAAGCCAAATTTTTTGTAATAAGTGCTAACTGGCACTGGGTGATTGGGTCATTGCGAGAAAGACTGTGCAAAAAACATAGCGTTTTTAAAATTGGTCCTTCTGAAATGCTATAACTTTTTATTTATGAGCATAATGCCAAAACCAAAAAACCTATTTCTAGAGTTTTTGATGGTAATTGAGTCCCTTATTTTTCAGAAATTTTTAAAAATCATTTTATATTGAAATTTCAATTTAGCTAATTTGTCACACTTTGCAATTTAGGAATTTTTTGTTTGAAAAAGTAGACTAACTTGATGATTTTTGTTTGAAGTTTTTGAGGAATATTCTTACATTATGCATACATGCTAACATTCAAAGAAATTATCTTATTTTTCATCCTCCACATTCTTGCAAATAGGCCTCCCTGGTTTTTTCTTATATTTTTTTTCAAATCTCGTCACCACTAAGTCTTCTAAAATGGCCAATTTTTAGATTTGTGAAATTTTTTTTTCTCTGTTCTCTACAAATTAAAACGTCCAAATGTGTATTTTCTTCACTAGATTCTATGCCAAAAAATATGTCCCAATGAGGCCATTTTGGGACGTTTTAATTGGTAAAAAAATAGGAAAAACAATTTTTCACAAAACTAAAAATTGTCCATTTGGAAAGACTTAGTGGTAATGAGATTTGGAAAAAAAAATAAGAGAAAATCACTTTTTAATGTTCAAAAATAGGCACGCTAGGGAGGCCTATTTGCAGAAATGTGGAGGACGGAAAATAAGGTATTTTCTTTGAATTTTTAGTGGCACCATGTAAGCATACTATAAGAATATATCCCAAAAATTTCAAACAAAAACCATTAAATTAGTCCACTTTTTCAAACAAAAAAATCCTAAATTGCAAAGTGTGACAAATTAGCTAAATTGAAATTTAAATATAAAATGATTTTTAAAAAATTCTGAAAAATAAGGGATTCAATTACCATCAACAACTCTAGAAACAAGTTTTTTGGGGATTGGCATTATGCTCATAACTCAGAAGTTATAGCATTTCAAAAGGACCAATTTTAAAAACGCTATGTTTTTTGCACGGTCTTTCTTGCAATGACCCAATCATCGATTTTGGTGGTTTTTTTGGTGAATGACCATCTCCATAGAATTACTTCAAATAGTACTCCCGAAAAAATGGCTGAAAAAGGCCAAAGTGGAACAAAAACGGAAGGTCATTTTTGCAACGACCCGGTACTAATTTGTTAAAATAATAAAAAATTTAGAAAGTGTGACATAAAATTAGAGGCTATCATTAACTAATAAAAGTTGACAAAGTGCATAATAGTCATAAGTTCCTTGCCAATGAATTTAGGGTCATTTGGAACCAAAACGCAAAAGTTATGGTCAAAAAATAAAACACGCAATGTGTGAGAAAATAGTGTAAGTGCTTTCTGCAATCACCCGTATACTTCATTTGCCTTTAAAGTAGATTTTGACATCACCAACAATTCATTGGTGATTGATAGATGCCAAATCTTGAATAAGAGAGACAAGTGGATTCAAGGATTAAAGGAGGTTTCCACGAGTATACTGATTTGTATTGTAGTTGTTTTGAAAGGTCTATTTCTTTTTATATGTTGAAAGAAGGCATTATACAAAAGTCTTAAAAAACCACATAAATGTGATGAAAGGGGTTTGTTAATTTCAAAATTTGTAAAACTAGACTAGTTATAAAATATACTAGTTTCCAAATATCCATTATATATCATTCAATTGTATTTTATTCATACTAAATCCCAATCATTATTAATTATGTTGTTATTGAATGTTTTTGGAAGTAAAATAGGACTTTTTATAAGAGTTTAGGATGACTGGTGTCAAAGATATATGTATGTGCATGTACTCGGCATGTCAGACATTTGAATATAAACTCGTTTTAAAGGCTATTGTATTCTCAATCAAATTCAACAACCCTCTACTATTTAAAATTGGAGTACTGTATAGTTTAGGGTTCCATGATGTAGTGTTTCCTTCCATAAAATTTGTGCCCATCTCAATAATGTTTTGTGTCATGCTTTAGAGAGGTAATCTGCATTTTTGTTTTCTTGTAGAATATGGAGGTTGTAGATGTTTTTGTGGTTTACAACATTGGGTGATGAGTAGTAAGTTTTGGAGTTTTTCTTTGCATTTGTTGTGCTTTGTTAATCAATAGCAACCAAATGTAAGAACAAGGTACAAGTTTTGAATAAGATGGAGGGAATGTAGACAAGTGTAGTGTTGTTCCATTCATTTTTTGCATTTGTAAATACATGTTCAAGACCTCAAATTTTAGAAGGTGCTCAAATTTTAGAAGGACCTCAAATTTTAAAATGAGGTTCAAGACCTCAAATTTTAAAATGCAAGCACCTTTAGATTTTTGAAATGACATTTACAAAATATATTCTAGGTGAATTGGTCCCCTTTCGATTCCCAACAAAACAAATAAACAACTTTGTCAAAGGAACCGTATGCAAATGCTTATTGAGACCATTTTAGGAGTCCTTTATGTTATGATTTTTTGGCTAGAGCACAATACCATTCCAATGGGAAAGCATTTTAACCAAAAAGTTAGGCACAACAAGCAAAGGAGATGGTACAAAACTACTTATAGAAATCTTTGCTCATTGATACTACATTCAAGTTTGCTTAACAAGTAGAACATGCTCATTACCACCAACCAATATATTGATAAGGAAACAAATGAAAGAACCGCCACCAAAGCATACTTCATCCAATGAGGCAGTTGAACATGGACAGGGATTTGTATAGCAATCTCCAAAAGCTGAATATGCGCAGAAGAGAAGAAAAGATAGAGTGCAATGGGCACTTTGACCTATATAAGCTTGGTATTTTGCTTCAATGTTGCTTAGCCGTCAATCTCAGATGTGAGAGTGAACCTTGACTTGCTAAGAAATGAAAAACCTCAAGTCTTTGAAGAAGAAGGAAGCAAACTAGAATGTTTTGTGGCGATGTTGTAGTAATTTGGACTTGATGTTGGCTATAGAAAATGAAGATTTGCAAGGATTGAAAAAGTAAAGAAACAAGAGGAATACTTGCATTGCCAAGGGAGGTAATTTAGTGGTTGGATCTCATTGTTTGCCTTCACCTTCTCACCCAAGGAAGAGGTCATGACAACTAATAAGGACATCGAGGACTTGATTTATCGGAAGAATGACTTCAAAAGAAATTGTAGAATGTGCCTATTTATTTAGGAATTTGATAGATATTGGCTCATTATCAAATCTTTGTAACAAGGCCGAAGTAGAACACTAGAAGAAAATGAATTTTTTTTTTACTATATAATGCAGCTGGATTTTCAGTTGCATGGGACATTTGCGCATGGTGATAATTTAGAGACTTGTAGTTGTAGTGGACACCATCTCATTTGCAACTTGTTTGCAACTTTCAGATTTTTATATTTTAGAATGTTAATTTCAATGATATGTAGATTTCAAAATTTCACAAATAGTTTTTTTTTAGATTTTTGAATTTCAAATCTACCTTTTTGCTAGATTTTTGAATTTCAAATCTACTTTTTTGTTAGATTTTTGATTTTCAAATCTACCCTATTTCTAGATTCTAGAATTTCAAATCTACCTTTTATAGATTTCAAAATTTCATATCTACCTTTTTATAGATTTCAAAAATTCAAATATTAGGTTTTAATAGATTTCAATGGTTTAGGAAACCTTACAATTTCATAGACTTAAAATTTGATTTTATATATTTGTGCATTACTATAGATTGTAGAAATCTACAAATTATAGAAATCTATACTCTGTAGAAACTTACAAATCATAGAAATCTTAAAACTAAATCAAAAAAATTCATTGCATAAGACTACAACAACTTATAAGTTATTTATATATGTCCAACCTAATGATAGTCTTTACAACTAATATGGGACAATTGACATAAGACAAATGCGAATGAATTTTGGATTACTAAAGAAAATGGGGTGTTTTAAGTGAGTTTTCAAGTATAGTTTTAGACATTAGATTATAAATAATGATCTTTAAAGAGATTTTGATTAAACCTTAAAGGTCATTACTTATAATATGATGTCTAGGACTATACTCAAAACTCACTTAAAACACTCCTTTCTCTTGTAGTGGAAGCAACTAGGAAACAACTAGAAAGCAACATAAACAACTAGTGTATGACTTAAAAGCAACTAGGAAACAACTAGCTTCATCCCTATTAGAAAATTTGTTTTTTTGGTGGATTTGGTTGCATTCATTTGGTTCACTTTTCTATTGATCTCTGTTCAAATCAACAAATTACTCTCCAAATCAACAGAAAAGTGAATCAAATCTATGCAACCAAATCAACAGAAAAGTGAATCAAATCTATGCAACCAAATCAACAGAAAACCTAAATTTTCTAGTAGTGTAGGAAATGATTAAGAAACAACTAGTGTTCAACTAGAAAGCAACTAGGAAATAATTATGGTCATTTGATGATTTCAATTTTTGAATGATTTCAGTTTTTAAATTCAATTTTTGAATGATGGTCATTTGATGATTTTTTATTTTTGAATGCAATTTTTGAATTATGGTCTTTTGATCATTTCAATTTTTGAGTGCAGTTTTTTGATAGAACCACAAGTAGATATAATAATAAAAATCGAAATAGTAAATGAAAAATCTCCCTTGTTTACCATCAAAGTATTGTGATTATTAATTTTAAAGGTAAGGTTTCAAAATTTTATTCTTCAAGAACATTTCTTTCACCAAAAAAAATTTCTACCTCTCATATGCATGTGTATAAATTTAAGAACTAATTCTCTAAATATTGTAATAATTAAACTATAAACAATTTTTCAAAATGGTTTGAAAAATTGAAATTTCTCTTATTATGAACTAATGTGCATACCATGTACAAATAGGTTGTTCTTAAAAAGTATCCCCCCATAGCTTGTCATTGTTATGTTCCTTTACCATCAAAAAGACAAGCAAAATCAAAACCAAATGTATAATTTATATCATTAAATTTAGTTTTATTCACATCAACCTACACTACAAAACCCCAGGTTTTAGGTCCTCACTTGCACACGGTTATAGGATTTTTCACTTCTAAAGTTTGAAATCTTTTTACAAAATAGTTTAAATTCCATGCTCTCAACTCTATGTTCTTCACTCTACATTCATGCGGTAGCATTCTTTACAAGTGGAGGGAGGTTCCATCATACTGAGGTGGGAGCACCCATAGTTTCTATTTAAGCAATTCAACATAGTTGAAGGCACCTTTTGCTAGAATTTTTTTTTGATATTGGCTGTTGAAAATCATAAAACTAAAAAAAAAACAGCATTTTTGGATAAGGTATCTATTTTTTGTGAATTTTCAGAGTAGAACTTCCTACAGCACCCCAAACCGCACTCTAGTAAAGCCTATCTGATTCTGATTTTGAAACAAAATTTAAAAAACTAAGAATCCACCAACCACAAATAAGTTGGGTGATGGTTTTGAGGTACTTTTGGAGATACTTTTAAGGAAACTCAACAATACAAGCACAGGTATGTGAACAAGAAGGATGCACCTACCTTAAAGAATGCAACATTTGTCTAAATACAATATGCAAAAGTTACGAAGGGTCAAAGTTTTATTTAGTAGAGGTTCCAAAATTGTTTCTTCCTTATGGATACACATTGATTTTGGAGATGTACACAAAGTGATGATGGCAATTTTCAGTCAGTGGCACATTTGAGGGTTGCCTACACAACTAGAAGCATGTTTGTATTCTGGATTTCAAAATAGTGAAGCATGCTTTCATTTTGAATTGGAGATGGACTTCACGGAAATGCACAGTAAGTCTGCTTGGTAATTCTGGCCTTCACCTGAGCTCTATTTGAATCATTGATCTAACATAGATTTGGGAGATATCCTTGGGAAGGACTCTGGCCCTACTGTGAGTCTCCCGATGTAGGACGGTGTTGGCCTACTTGGGATGGATAGGATAGAAGTCTCTAATCCAACCACGAACGCCAGTTGTGCTTCCCCTTTTGATTTTTTTAATAAAATGCAATCCTATTTGGGAATCTGCTGACTGTATGTTTGCACAGTCCCAGCATCTTCGAGGGCCGGTCTCCCGCTGGACTCGCTTTGACCCAGTTTGTCTGCAAAGGGCAAACCCACCCCGTCACGACGCACTTCTGGAGAGAGAAATTGAAAGGAGAGTTCCCAACGAAGCTTAATTCACCATCTAAGCTTGCTTTCAGTTGGAGGTGCCTTCAGTTTGCAACGCCAGCGTCACCGTCGTCGCAACATCGCCCTGCCTGGAGCCTGCATCTGCTGAAGAGCACTCACGGTATGGCCCTTCTTCTTCGTCTTGCATCCATTTTTAACTTGTGAACTCAAATTCGTGAAAATGGTTGCGCTTGTGAACTCAATTTCTGTGTGTGGATGTGGCGTGCATGTTTGGCAACGAGAGACGCATGGATATTGAATGCCAACTAGGAATTATCCAAAGTAGTATGTTTAGTTTAATTTCCTTGCATGAAACTATCTTTGCAGACCTTCTTTTTCAACTTGTTCTTGTCAGTTGAAATATTTCTTTCAACAATTTCTGTTTCGAGGTCAAATCGTATAATAGTAAACTAGTGATCGCAGGAAACTATGGGCTCGTACAGACCGGTCGGGACAATTTAATGGTGATTTATGGACCTCAATTTCCTCGACATGAAATCGTTTGAAAAACTGATTGGTGGTCCAACACTAAGCTTAGTGGGTTCACGGACTTACCCACCGAATCCTCTGCAAATAGCTTTCAATCTGCCGATGCAAGTACGGTGCTGGCCTGCTGGGGATGGCCAGGCTAGAAGACTCTAATTCAACCATCGACGCCTTTTTGTTAGAGTATGCCTCCCGTTGTGTTTTCTATTAGCAAGCAATCCTCCCCGGGGAATCCGCTGACTGTATGCCTGCACTGGGCCAGCATCTGCGGACTTCAAAGGGACGGCCTTGTGCGGTAGAGTATTGGACTCACCCAATTTGTCGGCGAACCCACCGGCACTGCACACGTCTAGAGACAAACTTGAAGCGAGAGTTGATGGCCCACAACGAAGCTCAAGTTACCATCGGGGCTTTCTTGGAGGTGCCTTCCGCTCGCAACGCTAGCGTGACCGTCGTTGCAACATTGGCCTGCCTGGACCCCGCACCGCTGAAGACCACGGACGGTAGATATGGTCCCTCTTCTTCGTCTTTCATCTATTTTCAGCTTGCAACTCGTTCGTGAACCCAGTTTCGTATTGCAGCGTAATGAAATTCCGAGCAGCTAGGAACGTAATCTGTACTTGGAGTTTGCTGCTGGATGCCCTCTTGTTGTGAATCTCTGTTGATGTGTTGCTGGGGTTTGCTGCTCTTTGTTGTCGACGAGAACATCCTTGTGCAAGTACGTCTGTTTAAAAAGGAATTCGAATATGTGTACAAGATTAGGGTTAAGAGGTGATTGCGCTGCAACTAGGCTCTTGGTTGCAAAATCCTCAAGACACGGATATCCCTTTCTTGTACGGAGTTATTGGTGTAGTAGAGAGCAGTTTCCGTTTTAAGATATGATCTTTGGTGCTCAAAAGAGGGATTAGGGTTTCCTAATTTGTCCATTATATTCCCTTGCCAACTGAAACTGTTGCACATCGTTCTGTATAAGCAAAGAGTCATGTAGTCCATGAGATAATGAGCTCATGTGCAGATGATTCCTAAATCACGACTTCATTTCACGACTTGTTAGATCCTTGCCAGCTTTTACTTGTTTTTAAATCAAAGCTTTGCAGAGTCTTCAGGTAATTTCTGGCTTCTGTAATTCGTACTTAGCTAAACTTGTCGGGCGCCATTTTAGGAAAGTCAATCGGTATGGAGTCCATGACATTAGCGGATGAGTCCTAAATCACAACATCAGATCTGCTCCCTTGTATAATGAATCAACTCGTGTTGCTCGTGTTAAATGCTGCCTTCAGTGTACCACTCTGTAATGATGTTTGCCATGGCCGCAGGTGAGCTGAGCATTGACTTTTTATTATTCTCTTTTAGGCCCGGGGTTTGATAAAGCGGATTTGAAGAGGCTCAGTGTCCCCAGGCGTTGGATGCTTGACAAGTTGGGCGGTGCCTTTGTACCACCTTTGACCTAATTTTGGTGCAATTTCTGTGCTGTCGAATAACAACCGCAGCAGGGTCGAGTATTGTCGAGTATTGAATTTCTTTTCCGTACCAAACGAAATGGTATAGCATTTCCTTCTAGATGCTGTGAAGTGATTTCGCATTTGTTTCGTGTGAGCCACAAGAATGCGGTTTGTGTTTTTGCGATTGGTTGAAGACAAGAACAATCTACACTGCCGTACTTTAGGAATTATGTTTTCTCAACTCTCGTGGATGTTTCACTTGTGTCTGACGGCTGTATTTTTATTCATTTCTAATCTGTTTGGATTGTGCTTCAACAGGTCCCCAAACCATCTCCCGGACCCCAAAAGGAGAGGGTGTGCTCTTGTAAGTCATACTGAGGAACAGGCTCAAGTATGCATTGATCTACTGTGAAGTGGTGGCCATTGCTGCACCGTCTGATCCGTATTGCTAGCAAGGTCCGCACCGACAAGTGCTACCCTGCAGGGTCTATGGGTGAGTATTTTAACCCAGTAACACCGCAGGTGCTATTAGGTGGCATCAGAATGACAATACTGTGAGCTGGAGAGAGTTTTCCTCGGAACTTTTTTTGTTTGACCTTTCCTGTTGGGTTATGAAGAGTATCTAATTGAGTTTGTAGTCTTGCGAGTGTTTGTCTTCACTTGAATGAGAACTTTGTGAAAAAAACGGATCACAAAACATGCCATTTTAGTGTATTTTGGGAAGTTGTTGCTCTTTGCTCTGAATCTGAAATTTTTCCACAATAATGATATTTCTTGGGTTCGAGCCCAACTAACAAAATGAAGGTCATCTATTCTAGTTTCTACTCCAATTTGAATTTTGAAAAAGTTCCTAATATTGAGTATTTTATTGTAGTTTCAACTTTGGATGCATTTTCAATGTCTAATATTTTCTAATTATAGAATGACACAGAAATTGAGTTTACACACATTGTGAAATTTTCAGATTTTTGGAAATACTTTTCTATTTGATATGATTTTCTTCACTTTTTTTTCCAAACTTCTCAAAAAAATATTTTTTTGCAAAACAATCTAAAAAATCTATGATGTAGGTAGTGAGGCTTGAAATTAGTGGTCATGGATCCGTTCTTTAAGAATCTGTGCATTGGCATTCAATGCGTACTCTGCTTGCATTGTCTCGGGGGAGAAGGCCTCATGGAGGCATTGATACTTTAAAAGTTGATTTAGGGTATTGAAACTAAAATGTGAGGATTCAAAGAAAGAAACAATGTTAGTCAAATACCTTGTTTTTTTATGAACTCCCCAACACTTGAAAGTCATTGAAGTAGCTCGACAGCCCAGAAATGAGCTCCACAATTCTTCTGCAAGCCACGGCTCCTTACTTCGTGCAGTTCGTTCTTATCTGGATGCAATGTGTTGAAAACCTCGTTCTCGGAGTTCGTATGCTGTGCGGTAATTGGGGCGTTAGCTGTCTGGTTTCCGTCTCTTTAGATAATGCGAAGTTGCTAGTCAAAACAGATCTATCATTTCTTTGCTCCTTGAGCTAATGGATTACAAGCCGTAACATAGGAGAGCCCTTTGTTGATTTAAAATGTGCATTCTTGTTCATCCTTGATCCAAGAGCACAGCTAATAACTTTTGTTGTCCCTCCTAAATCTTGAAGGTTGATTGGTCCATCATATCAACATGAAACAGTCTTACTGGTTAGTTAGCTTAGCATTATTTATGGTCATTATTATGATTTTGCTTGAGGAGAGTTGTCTGTTTTCTTCTTGTATCGTTAACAATGTTCTTGCAATGTGAAATGCCTCCTTGTGAAAACTCTATTGATCTCAATGTTCAAAGGGTGTTGTCCTATTTGCATGAAGTCATGTGGGGCTTTTTTTACCATAGGATGGAATTGAAATTTTATTCCTCAATCCACTTGGAATAACTTCCATTTAGATGGAGTGCCATGAATGATTCATTTTGCGTCAAGCTTTGAATTGTTCATGTGAATAAAATCAATTCCATTGCTCATGTATAATTCCAAAAATTGTATTTAGTGACTTGATGTTGTCATATGCTTTGTATCCATATTTTGCTCACCATTTGGAGCGATTGGAATGATTTTACTTTTGTTCTGGCATTGGATGAACTTTGTTAGGCACATTGTTGTTGTCGGAGTAGCATTTGATTTGGATTGTTGCTCTGGATCATGTTGTCATTGATCTTAATTCTTGAGATACCTTTTGAAGGAATCTATGGGCCTTTTTAGAGTCTCGTGTTTCAAGGATGGAGATGGTGTTGGAGATGACTAGGATAGGAGACTTGAAATCCACCATGATGCCTTTTGTTAGAATATGCATTTCTTTTTGTTTTTGTATTAAGAAGCAATTGTAATTGGGAATTGGGTGGTTGTATGTCTATAGTGGGCCATCATTGGTGGAGCAGACTTGGAGGGCCGGCCTCATGCACTTGAATACGGGACTTGCTTTCACCTTGTTTGTCGACAAGCCTTTTGTCATAGTACAAGTCTGAAATAACTTGAAGGGAGAGTTGATGATCCTGAGCATAGTCTAAATTACCATTGGTTTTACTTGGAGGTGCCTTCAATTTGGAATGCAAGCATCATTGTTGTCACAAGATCACCGTGCTTGTAGCTTTGACCTTTTGAAGACCACATACTGTATTGTCCTTCTTCTATGTCTTTCAACCATTCTAGGTTTGAACCTTGTTTGTGAATTCAATTTTGTTATGAGTTGTTGATGCACTTCCAAGTAGCAAAGCAAAGAAGAATGTGCTTGGTGTGTATTGCTGAATGCCTCTTTGCTATGGATCTTAATTATTGTGTTGCTAGTCTTCTATTCCATATCTACCTACTCTATCTTGTCGATCAACATCCACTATTGGTTGCCTCCATTTACGTAATTTCATGTGACGTTAAAGCTCAATCATATATCCTTCTAAGTACATTGAGCATTGTAATTACGTCTATGTCCGCGGAAACATGAATTGTTGTAAAAGATGAGGATGTGAGCTGATTGATCCACAAATGAGCCATGGGTTTTGAAATCTTGAAAGCATAGACATTTTTCTCTTCTATGTATAGGTATTTTCCTAGTAGGATGCAATTTCCAACTAAGTAGGAATGAACCATCCTATTGCAAGATGTGATATATGGTGCACAAAGGAAGGCTATTTGATTTGAGAAAATAATTGAATTTGTTTTCATTAACCTCCAAGTAGTTGAACTAAATATAGGAGAAGATCATTTTTAAAAATAATTCAAAATGAATAATTGTATCTCCATCTATTGATCTCTATTAATGACACTTGTAGAGCATTCATTTTTGAAGGTTTTGATGTCTCACCCTATTTTTTTGGAAGCTTCCTTAATGAATTTTAGGTTCATAAAGTGGAGTTTTGATCATGGATCTATTGAGTAGATGGTTGGTTGGTCCTTTATGTAGGAAATATTGTCATGTGTCATTGTAGCAATGATATGGATCTCCATAATCCCATGTTGACATCATAATATATTTGACATTACTAAAGTTGAATTAATCTTGTGAGCCCTCACCATTGTCTTGTAGTCTTCATTGTGTAGAACTAAAGTACTTTTTCTTTGTAGGACGTGGAACTCCTAGTTGGTTGGGCCTTTGATTTGCACTTGCTTTAGAGTTGGGGTTCAAGTGGCTATTCCTCTAGGATTGAGGGATTGTTGATGGGTTTTAAAGGAAATGTCAAGGAGCTTTATGATTGATGGAGAACACAGCTATGCATGATTGATTTATCAGAGTTCGTAGTGGAAAAGGGATAACTTTCATTGGCGAGGTAGATTGACAACATCCAAAGATCTCACTTTCTTAGGTGGTGCTGACTTTTGATGAGTGGTCTTGCTTGCACTTGTATTGTGTTTGTTGAATTGTAGAAATTAAAGTATTTTTGTGCTTGGATCTTCCTTTGCTAGATTTTATGTTGGGTGGTCTTTGATTTGATATGCCAAATTTACTAGAATTCTTGTTTGGGGGGTGTTGGTTGTAAAGGATTTATTTCTTTGGAGAAGTGTTAAGCTGTATTTTGTGCAATTGCAATTTCCTTGTTATTGTCGAGGTGGATGTTGTTGGCATTGTGCTTTACAAATCCTATTTCTTGTTGTCAAGGTTGTGTCCATGCCTGGAAACACAATGCCACAACTAATTTGTTGCATGGCATGTAGGAGTTGACTCCCCATACAAGCGCACTTTTCACGGATGGCAAACCCAAGTGAATATACTAGCCCCTTGGACAAACTCAAAAGATGGATGGGTGGGTGGAGTTGGATGAGTGTATCATCTGACTCAAGAAATGTCTTACCATTATCATGTGAAAGTAAGCATGTGTCCATCTCCCCTACGACATCATTTTCTGGTGTGCGCTTGGAAAACTTGATCAATGAGAGGAAGGCTGAGAGTGGGGAAAGCATGAGTATAGAAGATGAAATTGAGCGGTCCAAGGTGCATTGGAGCCAAATGACAGAGACTATCAAAGACGGTATAGAGTTGGCTGAGGTGAGCAACAAGGAAGTTTTCAAGTCTCTACAGGGACATCCTACTTGGGGTGACTTCTTTCGCACTTTTGGTGATGGTGGAATTCATGATTTTGGTGAATTGGTGGTGGGGGACAAGTTTGCAGAGGGTGGCCAAGCGGAGCTCTACCATGCCCGTGTCACTTTGAAGAATCCAATATTGAGATCTAAGGATCAAAAAATGGGAGTAAAGTATGTGTTGAAGGTCTTTAAGAAGGGAGTATTCTTGCAAGATTTGCAAAAGCAGTGGCCCCAAGGAATCTTCCGAGATTATGAAGAGCTTAATGAATGTTGGAAGCTTGGGAAACATGAGGCTGTGAAATTCACCTGTGACATCATTTGTGGGACATTATTGTCAGATGGGAGGTTTGGGTTTCTTCTAGTGAGGGAAACCGAAGACCTACGGACTTTCATTGATCGCAAGATGAAAGCAAGAATTGGTGTTGATTCTGGGCCCTTTCCAGTGAAGATGGCTTTTGATATCATATATCGTGTTGCACGAGGGATGGAGTGGTTGCACAATCTTGATATTGTGCATAGGGACCTCAAGGCATCGAATGTGTTATGCACTGTCTTCAACAAGAATAGTGACAAGGAATGGTATAATTTCTTTGTAGCAGATTTTGAGTGCTCCATTGGAGTTGTTGGAACTGGCTTCTTTAGAGCTCCGGAAATATTACAAGCCCTCAAAGATAGGGTTGTGAACAAGAGACCAAATGTCTTCACCAAAGCATCTGACGTTTATAGCTATGGGATGGTGTGCTATGAGATCTTGACAGGGAAACTTCCTTTTGAAGGTCATCCTCGATATGACTTTGCCCTTGTTCTCAATGGGCAACGACCAGAAGTCCCTCTTGATGTTGATGAGTGGGTTCATGATTTGTTGCAAAGGTGTTGGCAATTTGATCCTTCCGCTAGACCTACATTTGGGGAGATATTGAGGTTATTAGAAGCTAATTCTAAAGTTTGTAGAGGATTGAAACAACACTTTGAAGAAGGAGAGGTGTTGTCTTGGGAAGAGCAAGTGAATTCTGCTCCAAAATATGAATATGATTCTTGAACTAGCATGGAACTCTGTGAGTGTTTTTTTGCCAGATTTAGTGGAAAAGAAGTTTTTTTATTCTTGACCATTTTGTGCTATATGTTTGTCGCATATTGTGGTTGCACTTGCTGGTGTTACAAGTTTATTGTCTTATTTTTGAAGACAAGTGGTAACTTATTTATTATGTGTGTTGAATATTTTGAAATTTACTTGAATTCTTTTCTTTCCAATTGTGAACACGTTGTATTGCCGTCTTTTGACATTTATATGGATAGCTTTGTTGTTGCAAATAGTTAAGATTGCAATATGAAGAGCTTTGTTCTTGCATATGGCCATTTGAAATTCCGATGTCATTTAAAGTTGTCATTGCAAGAAGACAAGAATATAAATGACTTGTCCACAATGATTGTAGTAGACATTTTGTAATCATTGTTATGCTTAAGTGACTACTACAACCATTTTGGGCAATTCGTATATTTCCTTGTTTTCTTATAGTGTGTGGGTCCATTTAAATGTTTTCTAAGTCAAACTTTGTGATATAAGGGCTAACTGACTATGGGTGATTGCACAAAACACTTGTACTATTTGTTGTGTTTTGCGTCGATACTCTTGATGTTTTCTGAAGTACTTTAATACTAGGAAAGCAATTTTTAAAAAATATTACAAAGTATGACCAATGTATGCACCTTTAAGATGAAAGTAACCACCAAAGAAAATTCATTAAAAAACTCTCTAAAGAAGAGAAATAGTAAAGTACCAAATCTCAAGTAAATAGATATTTCAATGTTTTAATTGATAAAAAAATAGGAAAGACATAATTTTAAAAAAAATAAAAAATTGTCCATTTATAGCAATTCTATGAAGATGGTCATTCACCAAAAAAGCCACCAAAATACTTTTTTACATGTTTAAAAATGCAAGTAGAAAGAAGCTCATTTTGTGGACTTCTACACAACACATAATTATTTGTTTTTAGAAATCCTTTGAGGAGTAGCTAAGAGAATACTATAAGACCACCTCCTCTATATTTCAGTTCCAAATTTATTTCTTTGTTAAAAGAATAAAACAATTTGAAAGTGTAACATGAAATTGGAGGCTATTATGAAATAGTAAAGTATTTTTTAAAATTTCAAAAATTAGACAAACTGTATATTAGTCATAAGTACACTGCAAATGAATTTAGAATCATTTGGAGTCAAAACGCAAAAGTTATAGCCAAAAATTAATTTTCACATACAACTTGTGAGAAAATAGTACAAGTATTTTGTACAATCACCCCTATACTTATATGCCTTGAAAGTGGATTTTGGCATCAACAACGACCCTTTAGTGATTGGTAGATGCTAAATCTTGAATGAGAGAGACAAGTGGATTCAACGATTATAGGTGGTTTCTAGCATGAGTACATTGATTTGCATTGTAGTTGTTTTGAAAGGTGGATTTGTAAAAATAGACTAGTTATAAAATATAGTAGTTCCCAAATACCCATTATATATCATACAATTGTGTGTTATTCATACTAAATACAAATCACTGTTAACTATGTTTTCTTTGAATATTTTCAGAAATAGAATAGAAGTGTCTATAAGAATTTGGGATGACTTGTCTATTATCAGATATATACTTGTGCATGTACTTGGCATATCATAAATCCAAGTAGAAACTTGTTCCAAAGGCTATTGTATTCTCAAGCAAATTCAACGACCTTCCTATTATTTCAAATTGGAGTGGTGTGTAGTTTAGGGTTCCATGATCCGGTGTTGTTTTCCTTAAAATTTGTGTCCATCCCTACATTGTTTTGTGTCATACTTATCACAACTTCTTTTTGTTCCATACTATTCAATGCTTTTTGTTGCATGCAATTTAAAGGAAACACATCATCAATACAATTGAACCTTTTTGAACACTTGTTTGTGAGTTTTAGAAGATTGACTACTATTTGCAGAAGATTGACTACTATTTGCAGAACTTCAATAATATCAACTTGAAATCAAAAAAATGAAAAACTAGATTACGAACTCAACTCCAATTACCAAGACAAAAAATAAAAGGCATTTCAAAAGAACTCACCACGCCTTTCTTTTGAACATGATTGATAGTATCAAAACAAAACAACTTCATCTACTCCGAGTATTTGGCGTACTATATGAAGAATCTATTGTTTAAGGTCCCACATTGGGCTCTGAAAGGTTAGTCCAAATGACACCTAGACTATGTACCTTTATAAGAGAAGAGATTCTATACAAACTAATATTAATTTGAAAAGTGAAGGGGAAGTAGGCTGAGAATTGGGAATTGAAAAAAGTGGGATGTAATGAGTATGAGGTTTGTATAGTAGTATGCAAGTGGCGTACTTAATGGCAGTTTTATTATTGTTAGAAACTTTCTCTTTTATAGCTAAAAATGGGGATTTTAAAATGTTAGTGAAGTGATTGCATGAGTGGTACATGAGTTTGGCTAAGAGGACCTATAGTAATTACCATTTGCAATTGTATATTCTAACCTAGGTTTCCAAATGTTGGTAATGAGTGAATGATATTTATTGAGCTTTAAGGCCACAATATTTGGAAGAATTGAATTTGAATGTCATTGCAATATGTGAATTTGATGAATTGACTTTTGTGTAGATATACTAAATTTGTTGTATATGTATTATATCCATACATTTTGCTTGCTACTTGCAACAATTGAAATTTTTATTTAAAAGAAAAGTTTGGCACACATTAAATTTTTTACTTTATGCACCCTCTTCATTACATTGAGTTTGTACTTATCCACTTTGCTATTGATGAAGTATTGTTGGATGTGATACATTTCACACTGCTATTGTAGAACCAAGGCACTTGCAATGCATGTTACTAATTGTTATGATATCATTACAACATTATTTTGTGTATTGTAGTGTCTAATTCTAGGGAGTATCAAAACTTTGCAAGCTACAAAAGTATAGTAGCCATCAATAAGGTAGTTTGCTCTTAAAGCGATTGTTTAAGCTTGCCCACCTCATCATTGACAATAGTAGATATTCCAATCAATATGTCATGCATTTCCTAGATATGTGTATGCCATCTTCTACATTAAAGGGTTAAAATGAAAACACATCATCAATACAGTAGAGCCTTTTGAAATACTTGTTTGCAAATTTCAGAATATCAGTTGCTAATTCAGAACTTCAATACTATCAGTTTGAAATTAAAAACAA
This sequence comes from Neckera pumila, assembly GCA_963969595.1. Taxonomy (NCBI): domain Eukaryota; kingdom Viridiplantae; phylum Streptophyta; class Bryopsida; order Hypnales; family Neckeraceae; genus Neckera; species Neckera pumila. Next base: position 46,897,010 of record OZ018408.1, on the reverse strand, counting down.
AAAACGAGATGCAATAGAATAGGCTTACAAGAGTAATCTTTAAGTACAAACTCAACTCCAATTACCAAGACGGAAAAGAAAATTTTTTTCCAAAGAATTCACCACGCCTTTCTTTTGAACATGAGTCCAAGCAAAAAAACTTCATCTACTCCGAGTAGTTGGTGTACTATATGAAGAGTCTTTTATTTAAGGTCCCACATTGGGCTCCAAAAAGTCAGTCCGAGTGACACTTAGCTATGTACCTTTGTACGAGAGGAGATTCTACACAAACTAATATTAATTTGAGAAGGGAGGGAAGTAGGCTGAGAATTGGGAGTTGAAAAAAGCAAGATGCAATGAGCATAGGGTTTGGAGAGAAGTGATATTTGAAGGTAAATTTGTGTATAATTTTATTTATATGATAAATAAAGCATGTGGGAAGCATTTGATTGTTTTCTAACTTTATGTTGTATAGTATGCAAGTGGCATATTTAATGGCAATGTTATTAATGTTACAAACTTTGTTTTTAATCCCCTAAAGGACCAAGGTGATTTTCCTATGAAAAAGTCCTCAAAACTATCTTTCTATTGCAAAGAGAAAAGAGCTTTAAATTTATTTCTTTTTGTTTCCATTTGTAAAATCTTATTCCTGACTAGTATATGAATACGTGGAAGAAATTTCAAAAACTCTAACCACCTAGATTGCAAGGTATATGCATTTAAAGTAAAGAAATCAAGTTTTTTTGCACTGCTTGCTTCATTAGCCACTTCTTAAGTTTGAATCATTTTAGTTCAACTTTTTGCACTATCGATTTTGATTTCCTACTTATTTATGTTAAGTAGTTGAGTTGAGAATCTACAAAAATAGTACAGGAAAAAAAACACTTAGTTTTCATTCATTAAAAATTTAAGTTGAGGTAGATTTAAGATTGAAGAAAAAACTAAATTGTCATTTGCTTTTACATGGGATTGAATTACATTAATCTCAATTATCAGATTGTTGTAGCAAAAATCTCTAAATCTTTCTATCAATTTTTTTTTTAAATTTCTAAAAATTCCATTCAAAAATGAACTCTACAAGTTATTTTTTCAAGAAGATGCTTAGATTGCTTGAAAAACTAAGATTGTCCATAACTTTCTCATTATGAGTCCAAATGAAATGAAACAAGATTTACATGTAGACAAAACCATAATTATTGAGAAGAAAATTTGAAAAACACTTATTTTGACTTCTTCTGATTTTTTTGTGCTGCCTGCCGAATTCTATTTTTGCTTATTATTCCATAACTTTTGCTCCCGGGCATCAATCAAAATAAAAATTAAATATTCACAAAGCCCTCACAAAAATACAAAACTTCAACAAACTCCAAAAAAATCTCACTAAAAAGTCAGACTATAGAAACCTGATTGGATCCAAATTGTCCCTTGAGGGGACAAACGGTCCTTTAAGGATTATAACCAAAAATAGGGATTTTGAGATGTTGGTGAAGTGATTTTATGGGTGGTACATGAGTTTTGCAACGAGGACCTAGAATAATCACCATTTGTGATTGTATATTCTAATCTAGGTTCAAAATGTTGGTAATGAGTGAATGATATTTATTAAGCTTTAGGGCCACAATGTGTGGGATAATTGAATTTGAATGTCATTGCATTATGTGAATTTGATGAATTGAATTTTGTGTACATATACAAAATCTATTTTACATATATTATATCTATAGATTTTGCTTGCTACTTGTAGCAAATGAAACTTTCATATTTTTTAGTTTTTTTTGGCATACATTAAATCTTTACTTCAAAGGCACAAAAAGAAGCCATAGTACATCACCAGTGCCTAAGGTACAAGGTTCTAAAAGTGCTTAGGCTCTAAAGATTCCCACCTCCTCAAATGTACAGTATTTCTACATATTTCTTTTCCGTAGCCTTTAGTAATGTACAAACTATGTACATTTTAGGAGGTGGGCAATTTTAGAGCTCTATGCCATTTCAACTTCAAAATTTCATGACTAGTTCCACAAAGCTCCAAAAAAATATGAAACAACTTGGGTTAGATGCCAATTCCACTTGTTTTTCAAGGAAACTTTACTAAAAAATTATTTCAAGATGGTGAAATATTTCACCTCTTAATCCTAAATACCCAAGTGCCTCAAATTTGGCCCTTCAAAATTGGGAAGTTCTAACCTTTGACTATTATAATCTTTTCAATGGTATGGTCAAATCATTTGCCATTTCCCCTCAATTCTAGGCCTGTATCCAATATTGATCGGGTTGATTAGTATCTATAGATCTCATTTTGGATGACATTTGGATTGGAATTAGTTCAAACAGGTCAAGATTTTAGTAAACATGCTCTGGGCTCTTTAGATGTTAAATGAGCGATTTACGGACCTCCTACCTTAGAGGTGAAGCTAGGGACGGCCAAACCAAACTTGCAATTACTAATTTCCCTCTGATGCTCAACAAGATGAAATTTTAGTAGTGTAAGATTATAGAGACTTGGAGATCACTTATGCCTCAAAGTCCTAGTAAAAAAAAAGTTAAGGCAATAGAAAAGCATCTTCTAAATTTTTATTGTAATTCAGAAGGAAATCCATATAGGTGATTGCAGTAAACACATAATTGTCTTATTTTTTGTCACATATCTTTATCTGATCTGTTTTTTGGCCATAACTTTTGCATTCTAGCTCCACATGATTTTAAATTTGTACGCAAGGTATTCATAAAGCGTTGTCAAATTTTTTGGATTTAAGAAAAATATTTTGCTATCCAAAAATAGCCCCAATTTTTGTCACACTTACCAATTTAGGAGGGTTTTGAACAAAGCAGTATCCAAAGAAACAAATTTGGATCTAAAATTTGGAGGAGATCATCTTCTAGTATACTTTTAGCTGCTTTTCAATGGTTTTTAAAAATAGTTAATTACAAGTTGTGTAGAAGTCCTCAAAATGAGCCTCTTTCTACTTGCTTTTTGAAAAATGAAATCAACTATTTTGATGTTTTTTTGGTGAATGACCATTTTTATGAAGTTGTTACAAACGGCCAATGTTTTATTTTCTTTATTTCATTTCTTTTCCTATTTTCTAAGTATGAAAACATCAAAATATGTATTTTCTTGAGATTTGGCATCTTTCTAGTTCTTCTACTTAGAAAGTGTTTCTATAATTTTCCTTTTGTAATTATCTTCATCTTATAAGTGTTTATATTGGCCGTAGTTTTAAAAAAATGTAAAAATCCACATGTAATATTGTTGAGTTTTATTTTCTAATGTGATCTCTAACATGTCTAGATTGAATTTGTACGTTTACAATTCAAAACAATAAAAAAAAACTTATCAAAATATTGGCTTTTTGTTCAATTTAGAGAAAATTCTAAGAATCTCAAAAAAGGTCTTTGGCATTTAGAGGTTAAACAAACGCACATTCAAGTCAACAAAAATACTGCGCCTCCAAAGTTTTTGTGCTAAGCTTCCAAGTTTTTCAAAGTAGGATCATAGTAATTTAATCCTAGATTGCCTAAAGGAGACAAATCTTGGCTTTTGAATGAAACTTTTTGTTAGAGAAAGCAAGTTAACCTTTTCTTATATTATTTTTTGGTATGCTCCACTTGTTCTTTCCACTTGTTCTTTTCACTTGTCATGTGCTAAAAAAGATCATTATGTGTGTCTTGCATACTTTAATAGGAATTGGAATGTGTGCCATGGATGACCTTGTAGAGAATTTGACAACTTCTAGCTTCTCACACTAGATTTGAATTCCACCCTTGAGAATGATCTTTATTTGAATTTAATTTTAACGGATGAAATGGAGAGAATTAAGTCTAGTTTTTAATTCGACTTTAAAAATTTAAAATTCTAGAACATGGATATTTTATTACAATTTGAACATTGGGCCTACAAACATGGTCTTATTGAATTTTTAATTATAGACTTACATGAAAAACTCAATGGCATTATAGTATTCTTCACTAAAGTGAAGCAAAAGATGGTATAGCAATAAACATTAGGATAATACTAGGAAAAAGGTCCAAATAATCCCTATAGTATTCCCATGACCCATTCTTTCCGGAATCGGATTTCTTTTTATGGTGAAAATGCCACAATGCAAGAACCAACATCCATGATACAAAAGATCAAAATAATTATTAAGAAGAAAAATCTATCACTTACAGGATGGATTTGCTCTAAGCTCTTTTTTATTTTTCAGGCTTTCATGGGATCGTCATTACAGCAGGTTTGTCTATCCCAATGAGCGTTGAACGTGACGGAAATCCACAGCCTGCTTTGTGACTCATCTCCTGAGCTTTCCTTGAGCTATTGATCTACTCTAGCTTGTCGAGAAATCTTTTCCTTGGGTTTCTGTTGGCATATATTGAGTCTCCCGATGCAAGCATGGAGACCATGGGAGATGGCCCAAGATAGAAAATTCTAATTCAATCCGATGCCACTTGCTAGAATCTGCTTCCCATTGTACGTAAGTATATTCCTCATTAAGAATTTGCTGAGTGTATCCCTGCATTGTGCCAGCATCGTTCCAGCATCTGCGGAGCGGACTTCGAGGGCAGGCCTTTCACTGCTGTCTAGAGAGAACTTGAAGAGAAGGTTGCTGGTCCACAACGAAGCTTAAGTCTTTGAGGTGTTTTTAGTTTGCACCACCAACCTCACCATCTTCGCAACATGGCCCTGCCTGGAGCCTGCTCCTGCTGAAGACCACATGTGGTATAGATGGCCCTTCTTCGTCTTCGTCTATCAATCCTGTTCGGCTTGAACCTCGTTCGTGAACCTAATTTCGTTCTGTATCGTTGATGCACTTCCGAGTAGGAATGGAAAGTAGTACCATATGTCTTTGGAATGTGCTGCTATATGTAGCTCGATGCCCTTTTGTTGTGAATCTATGGTTTGGTGTTGGTGGACTTGTATTCAAATCTTCCTGCCTCATGTTGTTGAAAACATCCGGTGGTAGACGCAATTTTATGCGACCTTCAAGTCTCTCTCAAATATCCGTCTAACTACATTAAACTTTGCAATTACGTCTGTATCTAAAGGAATTTGAATCTGTGCACAAGGTTAGGGGGGAAGACTTGCTGGCGCTGCAAATATGCTCTTGGTTGCAAAATCCTCAAAACACAGAGATTCCTTTCTTGGACGTAGTTTTCTTGTAGTAGAGAGCAGTTTCCATTGAAGATATAATCTTTGGTGCAAAAAAAGGGTTTAGGGTTTCCTAATGAATCTTATATATTCGCTTGCCAACTAAAGTTGCTGCGCAGCGTTCCTTGTAAGCAAAGTGTCTTGTAGTCCATGAGATGATGTGCGGATGAGTTCTAAATCATAACATCAGATCTGCACCCTTGCATTGGTAATGAACACGTGTCGCAAATGTTGCTTGTTGCGTTCCTCTTTGTAAGATGTCTGCCATGGCTGCATGTGAGCTTAGAAGCGAGGCCACAATCCAAGAGTTGCTGGAAAGAATAGTCGACCTGTTAATTGACCCCAACTTGGAACAAGTTAGAATCATATTGGGAATGACATTGGGATGTTGTGAAAAGTGAGTTGTTGTGCCTTTGTACTACAATCTTTTGGACATAATGCTAAGTTTGCTAGTCGAAACAGATTTTTCCTTTTTTTTCAAGAGCCAGAGGATTACAAGCCCTAATACATGAGAGCCCTTTGTTAATTTGAAATGTACAGTACCCCAAAGAAAGAGTATGTAACTTCCAGTTTTGTGCTTGAAGGCTTAATTTTGAAATCAAATTTAGAAGATGATCTATGGAGATTTTGAAAAAAAATTTTGAACAAAAACAGCTCAAAATTTATAGGAGAACAACTTTTGTTCTTGGCCAATTAGTGTATTGTGCATTTGTAGTGATTGATTGATTGACAAAGTGGAATATTGTACATTCAAAGATAATTTTTTCAAATCACATTTACTACACAAATTACTAAGATTTTGAAATTACTTCTTGAAAGGAAACAACTCAAAATTTACAAGAGAATAACTTTCAGTTTAAGCTCAAAAACTTATCATGCCTCAATGGTTCACAAATGAAGCCCAAACGAGTGGACCAATCTCAAAAGCCGACTCATCTCACCAAATAATATGTTTCCAATCTTCTATTGTCCAATGCTAGTGCTATATTGCAAAGGCTAGCCTTGCAAGCTTGTGCTTGTTGTTTAGAAACAGCTTCTTTGTAGCAATGCAAGATTTATAGCCCAAACTATGGATTACTTTTTGAACTCTGACAATAGTGAGATTAGTCCACTCATTTGGGCTTCATTTGTGAACCATTGAGGCATGATAAGCTTTTGAGCTTAAAATGAAAGTTATTTTCTTGTATGTTCTGAGGTGTTTCCTTTCAAGAAGTAATTCCAAAATCTTAGTAATTTGTATAGTAAATGTGATTTGAAAAAATTATCTCTAAATGTACAATATTCCACTTTGTCAATCAGTCACTCACTACAAATGCACAATACACTAATTGGCCAAGAATAAAAGTTGTTCTCCTATAAATTTTGAGCTATTTTTGTTCAAAAAGTCTTTTCAAAATCTCCATGGATCATCCTCTAAATTTGATTTCAAAATTAAGCCTTCAGGCACAAAATTGGAAGTTACGTACTCTTTCTTTGGGGTACTGTATAGTCTTGGACACTCTTTATCTAAGAACATGTCTTCTAAATTCTTGTGCCTCTTGAATCTTGACGGTCAACTGATCTATGCTAACATGGACCAACCTATTGATTAGTCAACTTAGCATTATTTTAGTTCATTGTTACGGGTTTCCTTGACTAGAGTTGTCCATTTTCTTCTTGTATTAACTAAAAGAACCCCGTGTTTAATGTGACAAGCTTGATTTTTCTTAATGGATTTTTTTAGACATCCACAATAGACAAAATCATGTTTTTATGTCAATTATAACATCCACTGTAACATTAAAACATGGTTTTGTCTACTGTGGATGTTTAGAAAAATTTGTCAAGAAAAATCAAGCTCGCTCACATTAAACACGGGTTTCTTCTAGTGATTGTTAACTTTGTTGTTTTTTAGCATGAAATGCCTTCTTATCGTTGTATTGGGAATCAACTTGTGTTGCAAATGTTTCTTGATCATTTTAATGTACCTTTGACCTAATTTTGGTGCAATTTCTGTGCTGTCGAATAACAGCCGCAGCAGGGTATAATACGTCGAGTATGTCGAGTATTGTCGAGTATTGAATTTCTTTTCCGTACCACACGAAATGGTATAGCATTTCCTTCTAGACGCTGTGAATTGACTTCGCATTTACTTTCTGAGCCATAAGTATGCGGTTTGTGTTTTTGCGATTGGTTTAAGACAATAACAATCTACACTGGCTTACTTTAAGAATTATATTTTCTCAACTCTCTCGTGGATGTTTCACTTGTGTCTGACGGCTGTATGTTTATTCATTTTTAATCTGTTTTGACTTCGCATTTACTTTCTGAGCCATAAGTATGCGGTTTGTGTTTTTGCGATTGGTTTAAGGCAATAACAATCTACACTGGCTTACTTTAAGAATTATGTTTTCTCAACTCTCTCGTGGATGTTTCACTTGTGTCTGACGGCTGTATGTTTATTCATTTTTAATCTGTTTGGACTGTGCTTCAACAGGGCGTCAAACCATCTCCCGGACCTCAAAAGGAGAGGGTGTGCTCTTGTTAGCGATGCTGAGGAACAGGCTCAAGTATGCATTGACCTACTGTGAAGTGGTGGCCATTGTTACGCAGCGTCTGATCCCTATTGCTAGCAAGATCCGCACCGACAAGTGCTACCCTGTAGGGCTTATGGGTGAGTAATCTAACACCGCCGGCGCCATTCTATGGCATCGGAATGACAATACTGTGAGCTGGACAGAGTTTGAAAGTATTTTTTCATCCAAACCTTTTTTGTTTGACCTTTCATGTTGGGTTATGAAGAGTATCTAATTGAGTTTGTAGTCTTGCGAGTGTTTGTCTTCACTTAAATGAGAAGTTAGTGAAAAAAACGGATCACAAAACATGCTATTTTAGTGTATTTTGGGAAGTTGTTGCTCTTTGCTCTAAAGCTGAAATTTCTCCACAAAAATGATATTTTTTGAGTTTGAGCCCAACTTACAAAATGAAGGTCATCTATTCTAGTTTCTATTGCAATTTGAATTTTGAAAAAATCCTAATATTGAATATTTTATTGCAATTTCAACTTTGGATGCATTTCAGTGTCTAATATTTTCTAATTATAGAATGACACGGAAATTGAGTTTACACCATGATGTTTGTCATTGTGACAAACATATACACACATTGTGAAATTTTCAGATTTTTTGAAATACATTTCTATATTTGATATGATTTTCTTCACTTTATCTTCAAAAATTCTCAAAAAAATCTAAAAAATTTATGAAGTATAGAAAACATGTAGTTCCATCTCTGAAAAATAAATACAAAATTCTCCATTCATATCTAGTTGCAAGATGGTAGAAAAGTGAGTGATAGGTAGTGACGCTTAAAATCAGTGAGATGGGTCCGTCCTTTAAGAATCTGTGTTTTGGCATTCACTGCGTACTCTGCTTGCATTGCCTGGGGGGAGCAGGCCTCATGTAGACATTAATACTTTAGAAGTTGATATAAGGGTACGTTCGCACCTGCTGTTAGGGGCGGACTTACGGGCGCAGGTAGCAAGATAACTGTGAGGCCATTCGCACTTGCGTGCTTTCAGGAATGCCGATCCTACGCGGCCGCTGAGTTGTCGATGAGTTGGCACATTGAAAAAGCGGTGGTAAGTTGGACGGACGCCAACCTTGTTATTTTAGTGAAAGGTGTTACAGCCGCAATTAATGAGGAACTCCATCAGCTCAAAACGTAGATTTCCGAATTGGAGGACCGGTTTTTGTTAATGAGCCTTCCAGAGGGCGGATAAGTTGAAGCGGCAGTTTTTGGCAGGTCCTCCAACAATTGCCTCTCCCAATCCCTGGACTTGGGCTTGTACCTTCGATTTACATTTGAAATTCTAGATTGTTGGTCGTTTGGATGTAGCTTCCACTGCGGTTGTGGATTACGATTGTCAATTGTTTGGCTGTAGCTTCGATTATGGTTGTCGACTACCGTTGTCGATTGCTTTAGAATGGTTGTCGATTGCTTGACTTCAGCTTTTATTATGGTTTCTATATTAGTTTGGTGGAGGTCGATCTGCAATTCTGAGTTCTCCTTGCACTTCGGTGAGGAGCACTATGTTTTGAGAGATTGTGAGTGGGAAACGCATCAACCAAAATTTCTATTTCATGCTATTCACCAAGTATGAATTTCTTATGTAGTTTCAAAGTGTGTACATTGTCTCTCTCTAGAAGCAACTCACACACCTGGGGCATCGATCATAGACGTATGTATCATTCAATCAGTTCCCCTGAGTCTTACCAATCAACAAGCTAGCTGAGAAGAGAAGCCTCAGAACACAACATTACACAAGGAGTTGTTTCACATATGTGAACGCTGGATAAGTTGAGATGAGTTAGTTTTTGCCGAACCAACGCAATAAATGCGTCGCCATAAAAAAAGGCTTTCCTGTCTTTGTTCACAGGTTTTATCTTTTAATAACCAAGTTACCAAACAACAGGTGCGAACAAACCCTAAGGTACTGAAACTAACATGTGAGGACTAAAAGAAAGAAACAATGTTAGTCAATTACCTTGTTTTCTGATGAACTCCAAAACACTTGAAAGTCTTTGAAATAGCTCAACAGCACAAAAATAAGCTCCACAATTCTTCTGCAAGCCACGGCACCTTACATCGTGCAGTTCATTCTTATCTGTGTTGAAACTGGCCTTCTCGAAAACTCCATAATAGGGTTTCATTAAATATGTCATCCATTCAAAGAAATCGTCCAATTTCAGATATTGTTTCAGTTTGAGCAATACAGTCGTTATTAATGCCGCATTCTAGACTTCGTTCCCGGAGTTCGTGTGCTGTCATTAAATGCGGTCATTGGGCATTAGATGTTCAGTTTTAAGATCTGTACAGTAAACGACAGGAGTAATCTACTGCTGAAGCAAAATTGTTGCTTCATTGAATGCAAGCAAATGAGTTTTTAGATTTGCTTTCTGTTTTCTGAGTATCCCACAAGCGTAGGCCAAGAAACTTCGAATCACACTGAGACTGACGTTGGGATGCTGTGAAAAGTGAGATATTGTGAAAATGAAATTATATCTATTTCAGATAACACTACGTTGCTAGTCAAAACAGATCTATAAATTTTTTGTTCCAAGAGCTAAAGGATTACAAGCCCTAACATAGGAGAGCCCTTTGTTGATTTAAATTGTGCATTCTTGTTCATCCTTGATCCAAGAGCACGGCTAATAACTTTTGTTGTCCTCCTAAATCTTGAAGGTTGATTGGTCCATCATATCAACATGAAACAGTCTTACTGGTTAGTTAGCTTAGCATTATTTATGGTCATTATTATGACTTTGCTTGAGGAGAGTTGTTTGTTTTCTTCTTGTATTGTTAACAATGTTCTTGCAGTCTGAAATGCCTCCATGTGAAAACCTTGTTGATCTCAATGTTCAAAGGGTGTTGTCCTATTGGCATAAACTCGTGTGGGGCTTTTTTTACCATAGGATGGAATTGAAATTTTATTCCTCAATCCACATGGAATAACTTCCATTTAGATGGAGTGCCAAGAATGATTCATTTTGCGTCAAGCTTTGAATTGTTCATGTGAATAAAATCAATTCCATTGCTCATATATAATTTCAAAAGTTGTATTTAGTGACTTGATGTTGTCATATGCATTGTATTCAAATTTTGCTCACCACTTGAAGCAATTGGAATGATTACTTTTGTTCTGGTGTTGGATGAACTTTGTCAGTCACATTGTTGTAGTAGGAGTAGCATTTGATTTGGATTGTTTATCTGGATCATGTTGTTATTGATCTTAATTCTTGAGATACCTTTTGAAGGAATCTATGGGCCTTTTTAGAGTCTCGTGTTTCAAGGATGGAGATGGTGTTGGAGATGACTAGGATAGGAGACTTGAAATCCACCATGATGCCTTTTGTTAGAATATGCATTTCTTTTTGTTTTTGTATGAAGAAGCAATTGTAATTGGGAATTGGGTGGTTGCATGTCTATAATGGGCCATCATTGGTGGAGCAGACTTGGAGGGCCGGCCTCATGCACTTGAGTATGAGACTTGCTTTCACCTTGTTTGTCGACAAACCTCTTGTCATACTACAAGTGTGGAGATAACTTGAAGGGAGAGTTGATGATCCTCATCGAAGTTTAAATTATCATTGGTTTTATTTGGAGGTGCCTTCCAATTAAATTGCAAGCATCACTGTTGTCACAAGGTCACTGTGCTTGTAGCTTTGACCTTTTGAAGACCACATACGGTATTGTCCTTCTTCTACATCTTTCAACCATTCTAGGTGTGAACCTCGTTTGTGAATTCAATTTTGTTATGAGTTGTTGATGCACTTCCAAATAGCAAAGCAAAGAAGAATGTGTTTGGTGTGTCTTGTTGAATGCCTCTTTGCTATGGATCTTAATTATTGTGTTGCTGGTCTTCTATTCCATATCTACCTACTCTGTCTTGTCGATCAACATCTACTATTGGTTGCCCCCATTTACGTAATTTCATGTGACCTTGAAGCTCAATCATATATCCTTCTAAGTACATTGAGCATTGTAATTAAGTCTATGTCCGCGAAAATATAAATTGGTGTAAACGATGAGGATGTGAGTTTATTGATCTATAAATGAGCTATGGGTTTTGAAATCCTCAAAGCATAGTGAGATCTTTCTCTTCTATATATAGGTATTATTATAGTAGAGAGTGATTTCCAACTAAGTAGTTTTAAACTATCTTGATGCAAGATATGGTATGCGGTGCACAATAGCGGGCTGTCTGATTTGAGAAAATAATTGAATTTGTTTTCCTTAACCTGGAAGTATTTGAACTAAATGTAGGAGAAGATCACTTTTAAAAACAATTCAAAATGAATAACTGTATCTCCATCAATTGATCTCTATTAATGACACTTGTAGAGCATTCATTTTTGAAGATTTTGATGTCTCACCTTATTTTCTTGGAAGCTTCGTTAATGAATTTTAAGTTCATAAAGTGGAGTTTTGATCATGGATCTATTGAGTAGATGGTTGGTTGGTCCTGTACGTAAGAAATGTTGTCATCTATCATTCAAGCAATGATATGGATCTTCATAAACCCATGTTGACATCATAATATATTTGACATTCCTAAAGCTGAATTAATCTAGTTAGCCCTCACCATTGTCTTATAGTCTTCATTGTGCAGAACTCAAGTACTTTTTCTTTGTAGGACGTGGAACTCCTAGTTAGTTGGGCCTTTGATTTGCACTTGCTTTAGAGTTGGGGTTCAAGTGGCTATTCCTCCAGGATTGAGGGATTGTTGATGGGTTTTAGAGGAAATGTCAAGAAGCATTTTGATTGATGGAGAACACAGCTATGCATGATTGATTAATCAGAGTTTGTAGTGGAAAAGGGATAACTTTTGTTGGTGAGGTAGATTGACAACATCCAAAGATCTCACTTTCTTAGGTGGTGTTGACTTTTGATGAGTGGTCCTGCTTGCACTTGTATTGTGTTTGTTGAATTGTAGAAATTAAAGTATTTTTGTGCTTGGATCTTCCTTTGCTAGATTTTATGTTGGGTGGTCTTTGATTTGATATGCCATTTTTACTAGCATTCTTGTTTTGGAGGTGTTGGTTGTAAAGGATTTATTCCTTTGGAGAAGTGTTAAGCTGTATTTTGTGCAACTACAATTTTCTTGTTATTGTTGAGGTGGATGTTGTTGGCATTGTGCTTTACAAATCCTATTTCTTGGTATCAAGGTTGTGTCCTTGTCTGGAAACACAATGCCACAACTAATTTGTTGCATGGCATGTAGGAGTTGACTCCCCATACAAGTGCACTTTCCACGGATGGCAAACCCAAGTGAATATACTAGCCCCTTGGACAAACTCAAAAGATGGATGGGTGGGTGGAGTTGGATGAGTGTATCATCTGACTCAAGAAATGTCTTACCATTATCATGTGAAAGTAAGCATGTGTCCATCTCCCCTACGACATCATTTTCTGGTGTGCGCTTGGAAAACTTGATCAATGAGAGGAAGGCTGAGAGTGGGGAAAGCGGTCCAAGGTGCATTCAAGCCAATTGATAGAGCTTGTCAATGATAGTACAGAGTTGGCTGAGGTGAGGAACAAGGAAGATTTCAAGGCTCTCCAGGGACATCCTACTTGGGGTGACTTCTTTCTCACTTTTGGTGATGGTGGAATTCATGATTTTGGTGAGTTGGGGGTGGGGGACAAGTTTGCAGAGGGTGGCCAAGCGGAGCTCTACCATGCCTGTGTCACTTGGAAGAATCCACTGCAGGAGTCTGAGGATCAAGAACGTGGTGTTATGTTTGTGTTGAAGGTCTTTAAGAAGGGGGTATTTCTTGCATGATTTGCAGAAGTAGTGGCCCCAAGGAATCTTCTGACACTATGAAAAGCTTTGTAAATGTACAGAGCTTAAGAAATCTATCCCTGTGAAATTCACCTATGGCATTATTTGTGGGACATTATTGTCAGATGGGAGGTTTGGGTTTCTTCTAGCAAGGGAAACAGTAGACCTACGGACTTTCATTGATCGTAAGATGAAAGCAAGAGCTGGTGTTGATTCCGGGCCGTTTCCAATGAACATGGCTTTTGATATCATATATTGTGTTGCACGAGGGATGGAGCAGTTGCACAATTTTGATATTGTGCATAGGGACCTCAAAGCATCAAATGTGTTATGCAGTGTCTTCAACAAGAATAGTGACAAGGAATGGTATGGTGTCTGTGTAGCAGACTTTGAGTGCTCCATTGGAGTCATTGGAACTGGCTTCTTTAAAGCTCCGGAAATATTACAAGCCCTCAAAGATAGGGTTGTGAATGAGAGACCAAATGTCTTCACCAAAGCATTCGACATTTATAGCTATGGGATGGTGTGCTATGAAACCTTGACAGGGAAACTTCCTTTTGAAGGTCATCGTTGATATGACTTTGCCCTTGTTCTCAGTGGGCAACGGCCAGAAGTCCCTGTTGATGTTGATGAGTGGGTTTGCGATTTGTTGCAAAGGTGTTGGCAATTTGATCCTTCCGCTAGACCTACATTTGAGGAGATATTGAGGTTACTAGAAGCTAGTTCTGAAGTTTGTAGAGGATTAAAGCAACTATTTGAAGAAAGAGAGGTGTTGTCTTTGGAAGAACAGAGGATTTTTAGTCCAAAATATGAATTTGATTCTTGAAGTGGCATGGAACTCTGCGAATGTCTATGCTAGATTTAGTGGAAAAGAAGTTTTTTTATTATTGACCATTTTGTGCTATATGTTTGTCTTATATTGTGATTGCACTTGTTGGTGTTACAAGTTTATTGTCTTATTTTTGAAGACAAGTGGTAACTTATTTATTGTGTGTTGTATATTTTAAATGTAACTGAAGTCTTTTCTTTCCAATTGTGAACACGTGGTATTGTCGTCTTTTGACATTTATATGGGTAGCTTTGTTGTTGCAAATAGTTAAGAGTTCAATCTGAAGAGCTTTGTTCTTGCATATGGCCATTTGAAATTCCGATGTCATTTAAAGTTGTCATTGCAAGAAGACAAGAATATAAATGACTTGTCCACAATGACCGTAGCAATGTAGTCATTGTTATCCTTAAGTGACTAGTATAGTCATTTTGGACAAGTCGCATATATCTTTGTTTTTATATAGTGAGGGGGTCCATATAAAAGTTTTATAAGCCAAACTTCTTAATATAGATGATAGCTATAGGTGATTGTACAAAATACTTGTACTATTTGTTGTATGTTGTACCAATACTCTTAATGTTCTCCAAAGTACTTTAGTACTAAGAAACCAATTTAAAAAAAACTAAAAGGTCTAGCCAATGTATGCACATTTTAGATGAAGGTAACCACCAAAAAAAAATTCATTAAAAAATTCTCTAAAGAGGAAAACTAGAAAAGTACCAAATCTCAAGTAAATAGATATTTCAATGTTTTAATTAATAAAAAAATTGAAAGCACTTAATTTTTAAAAAAAAGTTGTTCATTTTTTGCAATTCTATGAAGATGGTCTTTCACCAAAGAACCACCAAAACAATTTTTTTCCTGTTTTAACATTTAGATAGAAGCTCATTTTGTGCACTTCTACACCACATATAATTAATTGTTTTTAGAAATCCTTTGAGGAGTAGCTAAAAAAATACTATAAGACCATCTCAACTATATTTCACTTCTAAATTTATTTCCTTGGGTACTTTGTTAAAAGAATAAAAAAATTTGAAAGTGTAATATAAAATTAGAGGCTATTATGAAATACTAAAGTATTTTTTAAAATTTCAAAAAATTAGAGAATTTGTATAATAGTCTTAAATACGTTGCAAATGAATTTAGAATCATTTGGAGTCAAAACACAAAAGGTATAGCCAAAAATTAAATTTCACACATAACATGTGAGAAAATAGTACAAGTATTTTGTACAATCACCCCTATACTTCATATGCCTTGAAAGTGGATTTAGGCATCAACAACGACCCATTGGTAATTGGTAGATGCTAAATCTTGAATAAGGGAGACAAGTGGATTCAACGATTATAGGTGGTTTCTAGCACGTATATATTGATTTGCATTGTAGTTTTTTTGAAAGATCTGTTTTTTAAATGTGTCGAAAGACGGCATTATACAAAAGTCTTAGAAAGCACATGAATGTAATGAAAGGTATTTGTTTATTTTAAAAATTTGTAAAATGGACTAGTTATAAAATATAGTAGTTTCCAAATACCCATTATATATCATACAATTGTATATTATTAGTACTAAATCCGAATCATTGTTAACTATGTTTTTTTGGATATTTTTAGAAATAGAATAAGAATGTCTATAAGAATTTAGGATAACATGTGTAGTGTCAAATATATACATATGCAAGTACTTGGCATATCATACATCCAAGTATAAACTTGCTCTAAAGGCTATTGTATTCTCAAGCAAATTCAACGACCCTCCTACTATTTCAAATTGGAGTGGTGTGTAGTTTAGGGTTCCATGATGCGGTGTTTTTTTCCTTAAAATTTGTGTCCACACCTACATTGTTTTGTGTCATGCTTATCACAACTTTGTTTTGTTCCATACTATTTAATGGTTTTTGTTGCATGCAATTTAACCCCTAAACGACCATTGTCCCTTCGACGGACAAATGCGTTTTCGGGCAATTACCTACGGGCTGAAATTTTCTTCTGATTTTTTGAAACTTTTTTTGGAGGTAGAAAAGCTGATTATCTTCATGGGAATATAATTTTTTTCACAATCGGTGCTCAGGAACAAAAGTTATGACCATATAAGCTCAAAACAGGGAACGGCGGGCAGCAAAAAAAATTTGCAATTTTTTTTTTTTTTTTTTTCAAGTATTTTTTTTCTCATATATTATATTTTTGTCTATCTGGAAAGCTTTGATTCACTTCATTTGGATTTTCTATGAGAAAGTTATGGACATTCTTGTTTTTCGGGCAGTTAGAGCATCTTTTTGAAAAAAATAACTTGTAGGATTCATTTCTGAACGTGATTTTTCAAATTTTTCAATTTTTTTTTCTTTTCATGGTTTAGTTTACTTGCTAGAACAATCTCATCATTGGGCTTAGTGCATTTTAATCCCATCTAAAATATATGAATATTTTAGATTTTCCTTCTATCTTGTACCTACTTCTACTTAATAATTTGTTTAAGAATGAAAATTAAATTTTCTTAAAATGTTTTTTTTTGGCTAGATTCTTAAGCCAATTCTCCAGTATAAAAATTAAAAGCTCAAATCTCTATAGTGCAAAAAAATAAAGTTAAAAATGTTCAAAGTCGAAAAATCTAGTCCCCCAATGTGCTGAAAAATTTGTTTTTTTCACTTTGAACATAGATATCTTGCAATCTGTGCGGTCAAAAATTCTGAAATTTTTTCCACACACTCTCATACTAGTTAGGTTTAAGTAACTATGGTTAGATGTGGAAAAAAGCATTTTTCAAATTTTTTTATTTTTTGCTATAGAAATGACAGTTTTGAGTGCTTTTTGACAGAAAAAGGGCCTCGGTCCTTTAGGGGTTAAAGAAAACACATCTTCAATACAATAGAACCTTCGAAAACACTTGTTTGCAAGTTTCAGAATCAATACAATAGAAACTTTTGGAACACTTGTTTGCAAGTTTCAGAAGATTGACTACTATTTGCAGAACTTCGATAATATCAACTTGAAATAAAAAAAAATTAAAAACTAGATGCAATAGATTAGACTCACAAAAATAGTCTTTAAGCACAAATTCAACTCCAATCACCAAGACGGGAAATAAAAGGCATTTCCAAAGTACTCACGCCCTTTTTTTTAACATGAGTGATAGAATCAAAGCAAAAAAACTTCATCTATTCCGAGTATTTGGCATACTATATGAAGAATCTTTTGTTTAAGGTCCCACATTAGGCTCCAAAAAGTCAATCCAAATGACACCTAGACTATGTACCTTTGTAAGAGAAGAGATTCTATACAAACTAATATTAATTTTAGAAGTGAAGAGGAAGCAGGCTGAGAATCGGAAATTGAAAAAAGCGGGATGCAATGAGTATGCGGTTTGTATAGTAGTATGCAAGTGGCGTATTTAATGGCCACTATATTATTGTTAGAAACTTTTGTCTTTTATAGCTAAAAATGGGGATTTTGAAATGTTGGTGAAGTGATTGTATGAGTGGCACATGAGTTTTGCTACGACGAACTACAATAATTACCATTTGCAATTGTATATTCTTACCTAGGTTTCCAAATGTTAGTAATGAGTGAACGATATTTATTGAGCTTTAGGGCCACAATGTTTGGGAGAATTAAATTTGAATGTCATTGCAATATGTGAACTTGATGAATTGACTTTTGTATAGATATACTAAATCTGTTGTATATATACTATATCCATACATTTTGCTTGCTACTTGCAGCAAATCGAATTTTTATTTAAAAAAAAAATTGGGCATATATTAAATTATTTAGTTTATGCACCTTTTACGTCACATTGAGTTTGTACTTATCCACTTTGGTGTTAATGAAGTGTTGTTGGATGTTGTATATTCCAGATCACCTACAGTAGAACCAAGGCACTTGCAATGCATGTTACTAAATGTTATGATATCACTATACTGTAGTGTACTGTAGTGTCTAATTCTAGGGAATATCAACACCTTGCAAGCTACAAAAGTACAGTTTTGTCTATTAGCCATCAATAAGGTAGTTTGTTTTTAAAGCAACCGTTTAAGCCTATCCAACTCATCATTGACAATAATAGATATTTTAATCAATATGTCATGCATTTCCTAGATATGTATTGCATTTAGAACATATTTGCTTCAAAAAGAACCCTACCTTAATGCATATATAATGAATCCACCATATACTATATCGTCACGCTATTGAAGAAAATTGGTAGAAATTCATCCAGTCTCATACACCATTGTTGATTAAATTTACAAATGAAGACACAAGAGGTGCGTCAATCATTCATTCAACTAACCCGTAAGCCAAAAGAATCTGGAGGGCAGTGCCTGAGTCACCAGCAACAATACAACTGAACCACATTGGAGAGCATCATGCACATGGTTGCGGGATGGTGAGGGTCAATACCAAGGTGGCGTGTTGCATTTCCTATCGTAGATGTTGTCTTAACCACCTTGATGATGCATATTCTTGCCATCATGGGAATAGCTTGCATGACCCCTTGCCCTCCTTCTTAAGAGCAGCTCCATAGCAAATACGTCACAAGTGACCTCTAAAGGTTCTGTTCTATTGATCGTCTATGATAATAGAATGTCCTCCATTAGTTTGCTTGAGAGTGTTGTTGTGGAGTTGCTCTGAACGCTCAAAGGTACCAAATCGCTTGTATAGCTCTTAATCCCTAAACGCCCAAGGCATCAAATTTGGGTGTCTACAATATTTGAAGTTAAATAAAATCTAACCAAATTATTATTTTTTGTAGTTTATATTTTTTGAAAATTTATTTTTGAAGTCTAGTTTTAGAATCAAAAATCCAATTTTGAAAAAATATTGATTATAGTTTTTCTATTCAAGATTTTGTACAAGGGTGTCTATTGCAAGTTTAGTATTGAGGGTTGTTGGAAATGAGCCTCAAATGCACTAAATCCTAGAGGAAACCAATACAACGCTCATATTAGAAATTCACTTTAAAAAACTATATAGTAGATTTTGAAAAGCTGTAAATTAATCGGGATTATGCTTGCATGTAATGCCCTTTAACATTGTATATTCTTTTGGTGATCAATTTTTTAAACTTGACATGTGAAAAGAGGATTTGAAAGACTTCAAATTACTTTTACAATTCTAATACCCTTACAATCAAATATTACAATCTCTTAATCTACATGTGATATTGTTGAGTTTTCTTTTCTAATGTGATCTCTAACATGTCTAGTTTGAATTTGAATGTACAATTACAAATCCAAAACAATTGATAAAACTTATCAAAATGTTGGCTTTTTTGTTTAATTTAGAAAAAATTTCAAGAAATTGACAAAAGGCCTTGGGCATTTAAGGATTAAACAAAGGCACATTTAGGTCAACAAAAACAATGCGCCTCAAATGTTTTTGTACTAAGCTTCCAAGTTTTTAAGAATAGGATTGCAATATTTTAACCCTAGAAAGCTTGAACAAGCCAATATTGGCTTTTGAATGACAAAATTTTCTTAAAGGAAGCAAATCAACCTTTTCTTATCTAGTTTTTTGGTATGCTCCACTTGTTCTTTTCACTTGTCATATGCTGAAAATACCATTATGTATGTCTTGCCTATTTTTGTAGGAATTGGAATGTGTGCCACAAATGACCTTGTAGTGAATTTGACAATTTCTAGCTCTTCACACTAGATATGAATTTCACCCTTGAGAATGATCTTTTTTGAATTTGATTTCGACTGATGAAATGAAGAGAATTAAGTCTAGCTTTTTTATTCAATTTTAAATACTAAAAATCCCAGAATATGAATATTTAATTACAATTTGAAATTTGGGCCTATCAACAAGGTCTTATTGAATTTTTATTTGTAGAATGGCATAGAAAATTCAATTCATTTACAATATATTCTTTAGTAAAATGAAGCAAAAGATGATATAGCAATAAACATTAGGATGATATTAGGAAAAACAATCCAAAGAATCTCTATAGTAGTTCTATGAACAATTCTCTCCAGAATGGGATTTAATTTAATGGTGAAAATGCCAGAATGTGCAAACCAACGTCCACAATACAAAGATCAAAATCTATACTTTAAATTAGGTTGTTTCTTTTTTTTTATTTTTTATTTTGATACATTGAGATATAACAAGCAGTGAAGCATCTTGCAATGTTTTTCATACTACTCAAAAAGTTCTTCACAAGGAGGGGTGAAGAAATTTTATTTCGTGGTGTTTGGACCCACGTTGTGAAAGTTATTGAATTTTGAAGTTTTTCTGAATGGAAAAATTGAATTAAAGTATCCTTTATTTTGGAAAACCTTAAGTTTTACATCACTTCACTACAAGAAAATAGGGGTATCCGCGATTGCGGAGTTATGCAGATCCAAAGGGCACGACTACAGCGCGACTGCTATTTTCTAATTGCTCCATCTACGCCAGGGAGCCAATGTCCCAGTTGTCCTGCAGTCGCGGGCGTGACTGGTAGACAAAAAGTGGATGAAAAGTGTATGAAAACCATAGTTTCTGTGTGTGTTTAGAAAGATGGCGTATTTCTTTTCTTTCTGCGCAGTTCACAGTCACTTCCTACGACTTGGCATCACTGATATGCAACTGCGGTATGACTGGAGAGTGACCCCAAATGACTTCGAGGGATATTCTTGTTGCCTACATGGATTTTTCTGCACTAACGTGGCCGGCTTTTCATTGCAAGTCAAGAGCCTCGGTTTGCAGTCATGCTGTGCCACTAGGGGATCACTCTTGGACGACTTCATTGAAACTTCAACGGTTTTAGGGTGGACTTCTGGAGAAATTTTGCCTTGTGCTAGGGTGGCAACTTCTCCCGTTCATAGGATGAGACTACGGCAGGAGGAAATATGAAGTAAAGGAACACATGGAGTTCACTACAGCCTAGTATTCACAGACACAATTTGTAAGTCATGTAAAGACAATGCAAAGGATTTGCAAAATGAGCTATTTACTTCCTAGTGAATCATGAGACATAGCACAATAATCTCAGTCCGTGCTATTTGTGGGCGCTAAACTGCTATGCCAATATGCCCACAATATGACATAGCGGTGACTTGTCTGACTAAGCATAAACTTTGCCAATACTACCACATAACTCCATAGTAGGAGAAAGATCAATAATGCTCTTGCGCTAATAGGTTGCCTTCCTCAGAAAACTCAATGGCACCTACAGGATTCGCTGCCTCCGAGAGTGGGCCACATCTCTAGAGCAATGACGCCGGTACCCTTCGACGTGGCCGTGATGAAGGCTTCAATTTTGTCCACAACCTCACGCTTTGCTTGAGCTTCTTCCGTAACACAACTTTCCACCCATGTTTGTTGACAACATCTAAGAAAAACACCTGTGTAGCCTGGCTAGGGAAAATGAAGGGGTCCGCCATGCGAGGTAACAAATGTTGAAAGTTCACCACCAAAAATCCAGCATCATTCCTGGCATAAGTTGCATTTTCTTGATTGTCTTAGGCCTTGACCCATTTGCTGCGTAAGAGAACAATTTGTAAACTGAGGCCCTCGTAATCCAGCAACAAAATATTTTTTAGGACCTCAACGTAGTTCACAGACAAGCGAGCATTCTCCAATGGCATTTTGAAGGCGAATGCCACACCATTGTCGTACTTGAGTAGTCGCTTGGTAGTTGCGTTGTTGACTCAAAATTGGTTACCATAAGCGATGATCCTAGAATACCTTCACAAAGGATAAAATGATTACAAAGTCATTGACTCAATGCACTAGTGGTGCCTACACAGCAGATGGATCTATGGGCAAGGACGCTAATTGAAGGACACAAGTACAGGATGACTACGACTAGACTCAAAAAAGTCGACAAGAAGTAGCATTCTACTATAGCGCAATATTATTTCACGCTAATGACCTCAGCGTGACTTTGTCACAACTTCACTTTACTCTTTCACTACTGAGATGGTCTGCGCTTTAGGACAAAAACTGCAATATAGTAGGGGCATTGACTGGTTGGCCACAAATTTTATGTCACTCAAATTAGTAGAAACCTTTGCGCATTTAGTTAGAGGCCTACCCACGATGCCTAAGCACAAAGTTCCCATATGCCAAAAAATAGAATTTCAGTGGAGCAGAGAGATGAAAGGAAAAAAAATGTTAAAGGAAATAAGGAAAAGCATGAGAGGTCGACTTCAACCATATAAACTACCTATAATTGTCCTCCAGACAAACTGCAATACCTCTAGGATGATATTAGCTTCCGTAAACCACGACGTCTATGATAAAGAAGGAATGACATGAACAGGAGAACAAGAAAAGTGGAATGAACAGCAAAAAGGGAGGAAATGAACAGGAAAGGAGGCTAAAACAAAAAGAATGCAAGGCTCTAGACATGATGTTGGAACCAAAAAATGGAGAGCAACAAATTCACAAAGGAGAAAGGACAGAAGGTGGGAGAATTGTAAAATACACTACCGAAATCCAGGGGATGAAACCTCGAATGGACCTAAACAATTTGACAATGGTTAGGTAGCCAATAAAATTTAGAGAGGAAGTTGATGGCGGGCACAGATACAACAATTCCAAAGAAAACAGTAAAGGCGACCAAAAGATGCTGACAAGGAACAAGCAAAAAAAAGACAGGAACACTTGAAACTATTCAAAGAGGAAGGAAAAAATAAGAACACACATTCATCATAGACATCAAAGATCCTGAAGTCTATATTGCACTGAATCCAAAGTCCCCTTTCATGACTTATGACTTTGACTTGACTTATGACTTTGACTTGACTTCCTCTAGTCATGTCATAACTGAAGTATGACTTGCAGAAGTCACACAAAAGTCATTCTTTACAATTGGAAACCTTCAAGCGACTAGCCAAAGTTGAATGGCAATTGCTGGTCACATTGAACAGGCCCTTGGCCATACCCTACATCCTTGAATGAAGAGTACCTCAGAGTACTGACTCTATTGTCTTTTTAATGACCTCTACCTATGTCTAAGCCTACTCAAAAGCATGGAGATATTCTTCTATCATTGTCCTTTTATAAATAGCACTCTAGTCCAATCATAGGAAGACTAGGGAGCTTGAGATTGCCAATTCACACATTAGCGCACAATAATTATTGCAAGCAAATATTAATGGTCAGCCGCCAAAACCACCCTTTCTAATCAAGTAGAGATCTTTTGTTCACAAGTACATTTGCCACTTTGCATTCCTTGCTAGAAGCAGAGGGAATTAAAAGGAGGAAGTCTGCCTATGTTGTTGCCATTTATACTTGGTCACTGTGTTTGATACTGTTGATCTGCCGTCAATTCACTTCATTGGTGGAGTAGTAGGGTTTTCCGTAGCCATATTTATTTCTTTAGCGCCGCCATCTACGTTAGCGCCTCAAAAGTTGAACCCAAGTTGTGAGGTAGTCACATTTTGGGGCTGGTCACTCTTTCGCAACTTTTGCAGTTGCGCTGAAATTGACGGCGCATTTAATGCACATCTACATTGGGAACTGGAGTGCCTATTTCCAAGAAAAGACCATGTGAACCCTAAAACCGCAATGGTCTTTAAACCTTCATTCCTCTGACAACCTTGAAAAACCTCGGATGTTTTTTTCACTCCGTCTTTAGACTTGCTACATGAATGGTATGCACTTATAGTTCTCTAGCACTTAGATTGACACTCTTGTGTAGTAGCGTGCATTGGTTTTGCAATTTAGGGTTTTAGGCTTCATTGTGCAGCTGGTGCATCGCACAAAAAATCCCATAGGAGAGGTTGGGGGAAGCAAACATAGCCTATGTAGTGTAGGTAGTTGATGAGAGGTCTTCAAAGGCACGGGGGGGGGGGGGGGGGGGGGGGGGGGGGCGAGCGGCGCCCAAGTGTGGCGGTTTTAGGGTTTTAGGCTTCATTGTGAGAAGGGGAGAGGAGCGGCGCCCAAATACGGCAATTTTAGGGTATTAGGCTTCACTAAGAGGGAGGAGGAGCGGCGCCCAAATGCAACAGTTTTAGGGTGGACGGCTTCACTATGAGGAGGGAGGAGGAGCAACGCCCAAGTGCGGCGGTTTTAGGGTGGCCAGCTTTTCACTATGAGGGGGGGGGGGAATGGAGCGGCGCCCAAGTGCAGCAAAGAGGCGTGTTTGTTTTGTCAACAAAATGAGTATCTTTCTACGGAATTTTCCTTCAAGGCAACAAAGTCCAATGACAAGGCCATTGCCAAAGGTATGATGAAATTTAGCAATAGTTTGTTCCTATGTGCAACAGCAAACCACTTTGGAGGTAGGTGTGGCAGGTAATTTTGAAAACTGATTCTGTCAATTGGGATTAGGGTTTTGGTCCATTTTTTGACTCCGTCTTTCTACATATGAGCTTGTTTTTATTTGCGGAGTGGGCAGTGCTAGCGGGCGCCAAGGGTGGTTGCAGTGCCACGTCGGTTGTTGTTAGAGATGCAGTATTTTGGAGCATCCGCGACCTGCCAATTTTAGGGTTTAGAATGCTAACCAAATGCCCTTCTTCTATTGTGTGGTGTATGCAGCAATAGATTAATTCAACTCCACCAATGATGACGTATTTTTGGAAGAGGAGGAGGATATTGATGTCTTTTGGCCGCGTCTAGAGGCGCTCCACAAATGCCCAGACAAAGCTACATTTTGTTCAAAGTACTCGTCCTTTGTGCAAGAGTCAGTCAATGACATGAGTTCTAAACACCATACAGGTTCATTATACAAGTTTCTTGATATTGTTGAAGGTGAAGAAACTAGCAGGTTATATGGTTGCATCTATTAAATACGTCCTTTCACCGTAATTGTTGTAGCACATCTGATTGCTTTGTTGTATTTTTACAAGAGAAGGCGCAACAAGAGACAAATTTGAAGGCTGCAGTAGGGTACAAAAAAAAGCGGGAGGCTTGGTCAAAAAAGGTAGAAATGCTTTACTCTTATTCTAAGCAACACATGTAGCTATAGGTATTAGTAACTTTGCATTGAATACCCAAAGTCCTTAGCTTTGTTAAAGTCATTTACAAGTCGTGAAGGAGTCGCGCAAGAGTGTTGAAGCAATCTTGGTTGTGATGAAGTCGCAGGTAAGTCACATTCTAGTGATGCCTCCATTGCCAATTTTGCGAGCAAGTGATATGCAAATTTCAGTGGCTAACGTGCACCTTGAGCTGCAGTTTAACGTGGGCGACAAAGTCTCTCTAGTCAATCCTCAGGCTACAAAGTTTGTGAAGAAGAAGCTTTGAATCAGCCCTGATGCTCAACAAAGATGCAGATGAATGTGGAAGAGGGA
This sequence comes from Neckera pumila, assembly GCA_963969595.1. NCBI lineage: Eukaryota > Viridiplantae > Streptophyta > Bryopsida > Hypnales > Neckeraceae > Neckera > Neckera pumila. Next base: position 46,871,515 of record OZ018408.1, on the reverse strand, counting down.
ATAATTCAATGCTGGAAGTAGATGGAACCGCAGAAGACCCAATTATAACTCCAGGGAGCCATTCGGTTGTCCTTTTTTTATATAAATGCATAAGTCTCTTTTATTTCCATTAATTGTGTTGCTTGGAATGAATTGGTGTCTCTTTGATTGGATTGCATGATACATAGATGCTTGCGTCAGTGTCCATAGTCTATCCGGAATGCAATGTTGGAGCGCAGTTGGAGTCTTTCTTTAGTAGGGTCGGTACAAGTGCTACCGCAATGGTAGAGCCAGTTGTCATTTGTGGCTAGTCACTATCGGTTGCGTTTGGTAACCTTTGGTACATCTACAACAATGACGCTACTACCGTGCGACTTCCCTACAACTCCTCTCCGTCTTTTCATTTACGTGACTAAAACTCTACCGATAACAAAAGACAACTACCGTATGACTTTTGCCCAACCCACGTGCCCCGCATTGCCATCTGCACACTTTGTTGTCAACCGAACAAGATTGCAACACGACCAATGTTCTGATCTTAGCATTCTCCATGACTCCATCGCTACTACGTGATGACTAGAAGACCCATAACGCGTCACTGAACTTCAACTACGCCACAACTCCCACTCGACTTTGACGTGACTATATTCGTCAACCCTAAGCTGCATTCCACGTCAGGTTTAAAAGGGGTCCATGAAACTTTCACCTGATTGGCTAATGGTTGATGATGTGGCCATCCACGTCAGATTTATAAGGGGTCAGTCGCGACTGGACACATGGATGTCCACGTTGTATGCTTGGCTCTCGCCCTTTCTACGTCAAACTTTCTCATCCATCGCCCACTTAGAAAGAAAAAGATGGTGATATAATCATTTTTGCTAATTTTAGATTTGTAGATTTTTAGCTCGATAGAAATGACAGTTTTACGACTGCAACAGTCACAGTTACCTACCAGTCCTATTTTGCCTCCACGATTGCTTTTAATCGTCCCACAGTCGTGAAACAATCATTTTGCGTAGTCGCGGACACCTCCATTTTCTTGTGGTGCTTGTCCAAACACCACAAAACAAAGCCTCAACACTCCTCTGTGCATAGTGCTTTGTATTCATGCCAATTTCGTGGTGTTTGGACCTATGGTGTGAAAGCTATGGATTTAATTAAAAAAATTCTTTTATTTTAGAAAAATTAATAACCTTCACATTGCATGTCCAAACGCCACAAAACAAAGCCCTTGCACTCTTTTGTGCACAAGGCTTTCTATTCATACCAAGAACACAACCTCTCACAATGAGATGTGAAAATTCTTGAATTTCAAAGTTTTCATGAATTGAAAATTTAGAAAATTATTATTTATTTAAATATTTTGTCTTTGGCAATGGCCCAAGGCACACTTGTATTTATTATGATTACAAAGGTGGGTTTATTTTACATTTTTTTATTTTCTCAAGTTTTCATGGGATCATCATCACAGATTTATCTATCCTAATGGACATTGGACGTATCGAGCTATTGATCTAGCTTGTAGCATGTCGAGAAATCTTTTGCAGGACTCTCTGTAGGCATACGCTTACATCAAGTCTCCCAGTGCAAGCATAGAAGATGGCCCAGGCTAGAAGATTCAAATTCAAGCCGACGCCACTTGCTTAAGTTGTCAGCAAATTCCTCGTTGCAAATCTGCCACAAGGAGAACGGGGAGGCGTTACCCTCCCCGGTGTTTATTTCCACAGTGAAGCTTCACTCCCCCCCTTACTTTCCGTTTAAAGAAAGTCAAGGGGGGTGAAACTTCATTGTGGAAATAAACACCGGGGAGGGTAACGCCTCCCCGTTCTTCCTGTGTGCGGAGTGGACTTTGAGGGCCGGCCTTTCACGAGGTTGAATATTGGAGTCGCTTTGTCTGCAAACAGTTTGTCTGCAAACCCTCCGTCACTTCCTTTAAGGTGGGTACACCCAAAACCGCCACAAATTGGTACTGTGCCTAGTTATTGTTACTAGGCTGGTCAGATTTTCATACAGTCTTATTGGCAAGTGAAAGGAGGTTCCAATGCACCAAAGAATGTAACATTTGGATAATGTATGCAAAAGTTATCAAGGAACAAAGTTTGGTTCTAAAAGCATTTCTTCCACATAGGTACAGAACTGATTTTGGAGATGTACAGAGAGTATAGATGGCGGTTTAAGGTCAGTGGCGCATTTGGGTGTACCCACCTTAAGTGAGTCCAGAGAGAACTTGAAAGGTAAGCTGATGGTCCACAACGGAGCTTAGGTTTTGACCTGCGCTTCTTTGGAGGTGCCTTCAGTTCGCACTGCCAGCGTCACCATCTTCGCAACATCGCCCTGCCTTGAGTCTTGGTCCTGCTGAAGACCGCGGATGGTATGTGTGGCCCTTCTTCTTCGACTTTCAACCCTTTTCGGCTTGAACTTCGTCGGGAACCCAATTTCATTCTGTGTCGTTGATGCACTTCCGAATAGGAGTATAAAAGTAGTACCGTATGTCCTTGGAGACTGCTGTGACTCTCTGGTTTGGTGTTGCTGGGCTTGTATTCGAATCTTTCTGCTCTAATTATGTTGTTGGAAATATCTGGTGCTGGCCGAATCCATCGATGCAGTTGTATGTGACCTTGAAGGCTCGCTTATATATGCTTCTAACTGCACCATACATTGCCATTACATCTGTGTCAGAAGGAATTTCAATTTGTGTACAAGATTAGCATGAAGAGTTGATTGCGCTGCAAATATGCTCTCGGCTGCAAAATCCTCAAAACACAGATTTCTTTCTTGTTTTCTTTTAGTCAGCAATTTGCGTTGAAGTTATCAGATCTTGGGTGCATGGAAAAGGGGTTAGGGTTTCCTAATGAATCTTATGATATTCGCTTGCCAACTGAAATTGTTCTGCATCGTTCCGTGCAAGAAACTGTCATGTAGTCCATGAGTTCATCAGACGACCTACAGCTTGTTAGATCCTTTGCTAGCTTTGAATGTTTTTAAGTGAAAGGTTACCGGAGTCTTGAGGTAATTCCTGGCTGGTGTTACTCTTGAACTGAACTTGTTGGGCGTCATTTTAGGAAAGCCATTTCTTATGGAGTCTTCAGATTATGTGCAGATGAGTCCTAATCACAACATCAACACCCACGTATTGGGAATCAACTCGTGTTGCAAATGTTTCATGATTATTTTAGCGTACCTCTTCGTTTGCCATGGTTGCAGGTGAGTTAGAAGCAAGGCCACGATCCAAGGGTTGTTGGAAAGGGAAGTCAACCTGTGAACTGACTCCATGTCAAAGTTTTCATGTGTAATTCCTTTACAAGAGTAATCACCGCACAGACAAAATTCAAATCCTCTCCACAATAAAGTAGAGACTTGCATGCTCTGAAATTTGGCATGATTATCAAATGTCATAGTTCAGATTCACCTTCTAAAAACAAAATGCAAAAATGTTTCTTCTTACAAATTTATAAATTTATTGCAACTTTAAGACAATGAGGCTGAAATCTAGTTAAAAATTTTTTACCGCCCTTTACCTGCAAATTTGATCCCATGCTCCCATCGCGTTCCATTTCGTTAATAAAACGTTCCCAAAAAGGTCTGGATGAACTTTCCGTTTCTGGATGATATTTCAGGTAGGGACGGACGACTAGACGACTAAGTTAGGGTTTACAAAGTGTCGGCTTTGCATGTTAGGTTTCGCTGTATGTTCGGCAGCCTCCATGTAAGTTCTTCCGCTGCTGCTCGCGTTGTTTTTCCGGTGCTGCTCGCGTCGTCTTTCCCGCTGCTGATCATGGTGAGTTTCCGTTTCAATTTTGTAGAAGCTCCTGTTCTTTTTCTTTTTCGAGTTTTTTTGGTGTGATTTAGTGATTTAGGTTTTCGGACTCCAGTGTGAATAAGAAAGAGCCTTGTGATTTGGATGTAGCTCTCTATTGTCTAGTTGTGATTATTTGAAGAGTGAGCTGCTGCCGTTTGTAATGTTAGAGCCCTGACTATTGGTACTGAGCATTGATTTTTATTATTCTCTATCAGTCTCAGGGTTTGATAAAGCTGACTTGAAGAGGTTCAGAGTCCCGAGGCATTGGATGCTTGACAAGTTGGGCGGTGCCTTTGTACCACCTTTGACCTAATTTTGGTGCAATTTCTGTGCTGTCGAATAACAACAGCAGCAGGGTCGAGTATTGTCAGTGAATTTCTTTTTCGTACCAAACGAAAGGGCATAGCATTTCTTTCTAGATGCTGTGAAGTGATTTGGCCTTCGAGTGAGTCATAAGTATGCGGTTAGTGTTCTTGCGATTGGTTTAAGACAAGAATAATCTACACTGCCGTACTTTAGTTTCTCAACCCTCGTGAATGTTTAACTTGTGCCTGACGGCTTCATTTTATTCATTTTTTATCTGTTTGGATTGTCCTTCAGCAGGCCCCCAAGCCATCTCCCGGACCACAAAAGGAGAGGGAATGCTCTTGTTAGTGATGCTGAGGAACAGGCTCAAGTATGCATTGACATACTGTGAAGTGGTGGCCATTGTTATGCAACATCGGATCTCTATTGCTGGCAAGGCCCGCACTGACAAGGGTTACTCTGTAGGGTTTATGGGTGAGTAATTTAAAGAATCTGTGATTTGTCATTCAGTGCGTACTCTGCTTGCATGGTCTCGACTGAGCAGGCCTCATCTAGACATACCAACATTTGATACTCTGAAGGTTGATTTAGGGTACTGAAACTAAAATGTGAGAAGGTTAAAAGAAAGAAACAATGTTAGTCAAATACCTTGTTTTGTGTTGAAGTCCCCAACACTTGAAAGTCGTTGAAGTAGCTCGACAGCCCAGAAATGAGCTCCACAATTCTTCTGCAAGCCACGACTCCTTACTTCGTGCAGTTCGTTCTTAACTCGATCTGTTGAAAATGGCCTTCTCGAAAACACCATCCAATCATTAAATACGTCATCCAACCTTAGAAATCGTCCAATTTCAGATATCGTTTCAACTTGAGCAATATATCATCCAATTGAAACACATTCGTTCCTAATGCGGCATTCCAAACTTCTTTCCCGGAATTTGTGTGCTGTGCGGTAATTGGGGCGTTAGCTGTCCGTTCTTCAGTTCTGTACAGTAAATGGCAGGATTACTCTAGTGCTGAACTAAAATTGTTGCATCATTGATTGCTAGCAAATGATTTTTTAGATTTGCTTTTTGTTTTCTGAGTATCCCACAAGTAGGCCGAGAAACTTAGAATCACACTGAGACTCACGCTGGGATGCTGTGAAAAGTGAGATGTTGTGAACATAAAATAATGTGTATTTCAAATAATGCTAAGTTGCTAGTCACAACTGATCTATCATTTCTTTGTTCCTAGAGCTAAAGGACTACAAGCCCTAACATATGAGAGCCCTTTGTTAATTTGATATGTACAGTCTTGTTCATTCTCGATCCAAGAGCACAGCTAATAACTTTTGTAGTCCCACCTAAATCATGAGGGTTGACTGGTGCATGGTACTAATATGAAACAATCTTGTTGTTTAGTCAGCTTAGCATTATTTATGTTCATTATTATGATTTTGTTTGAGTAGAGTTGTCTGTTTTTTTCTCATTTTGTTAACAATGTTCTTGCAACTTGAAATGCCTCCTTGTGAAAACCCTATTGATCTCAATGTTCAAAGGATGTTGTCCTATTTGCATAAACTTGTGTGAAGGTTTTATTTACCACAAGCATGGATTTAAATTTTGTTTTGCAATCCACTTACATCTTGATGAAAAGCCATGAATGATTCATCTTGTGTCAAGTTTGAAGAACAGAGAATTTAAAAACACCACTCTAGCTCTGAGCCAACTTGTTACTATGTGTTGAAAACCTATTTGAGATAATGATGCCAATATAGCATTGTATGGCTTGTTCTAGATAAATTGGTCCTACTAGGTGTCAATCATACTTCATTCAATCTTCTACGACTTTGGACATTGTGGCAGAAATGTTAATTTTAACATACAAATTATGCAACTTCTTGAGCCTTGAATAGTTCATGTCAATGAAATCAATACCATTGGTCTTGTATAATTTCACAGCTTGTATTTAGCGACTTGATGTTGTCAATATGCATTGTATGCATACCCTGCTCACCACTTGTAGTGTTTGGAATGATTGATTTTGCTCTCGTGTTGGATGAACTTTGTCTAGCACATTGTTGTAGTAGCAGTAGCATTTGATTTTAATTGGATCATATTCTCATTAATCTTAATGCCTGAGATACCTTTTGAAGGAATCTATGGGCCTTTTTAAAATCTTGTGTTTCAAGGACAGAGACAGTGTTGGAGATGACTAGGATAGGAGTCTTGAAATCCACCATGATGCCTTTTGTTAGAATATGCATTTCTTTTTGTTTTGTGTTAAGAAGCAATTGTAATTGGGAATTGGGTGGTTGCATGTAGTGGACCATCATTTGTAGAGCAGACTTGGAGGGCTGACCTCATGCACTTGAATATGGGACTTGCTTTCACCTTGTTTGTCAACAAACCTTTTATCATAGTTCAAGTCTGGAAATAACTTGAAGGGAGAGTTGATGATCCTCAGTGAAGTTTAAATTACCATTGGTTTTACTTGGAGGCACCTTCAATTTGAAATGCTAGCATCACTGTTGTCACAAGATCAATATGCCTGCAGCTTCGACCATCTAAAGACCACATACGGTATTGCCCTTTTTCTACATCTTTCAACCATTCTAGGCTTGAACCTTGTTTGTGAATTCATATTTATTTATTAGGTGTTGATGCACTTCCAAATAGCAAAGCAAAGAAGAATGTGCTTGGTGTGTGTTGCTGAATGCCTCTTTGCTATGGATCTTAATTATTGTGTTGTTGGTCTTCTATTCCATATCTACCTACTCCTTGTCATCCACTATTGATTTCCTCCATTTATGCAATTTTATATGACCTTGAAGCTTAATCGGATACCCTTCTAAATACACCAAACATTGTAATTACATTTGCGTCCACAAAAACACAAATTTGTGTAAAAGATGAAGGTGTGTGCCATAAATGTGCTATGGATTGCAAATTTCTAAAAGCATAGAGATTTTCCTTTTCTGTGAATACGTATTTTTATAGAAGAAGCAATTTCCAACTAAATAGTATTAAACCATCCTATTGTAAGATATGGTGCACAAAAGAGGGTTCTCTAAGTTGAAAATAATTGAATTTGTTTTCATTAACCTCCTAGTAGTTGAACTAAATATAGGAGAAGATCACTTTAAAAATAATTCAAAATGAATAATTGTATTTCTTTCAATTGATTTCTATTAATGACACTTGTAGAGCATTCTTTTTTGAAGGTTTTGATGTCTCACACTATTATTTTGAAAGCTTCCTTAATGAATTTTATTTCAATAAAGTGCAGTTTTGATCATGGATCTATTGAGTAGATGGCTGGTTGGTCATTCATGGATGAAATATTGTCATGTGTCATTCTAGCAATGCTATGGATCTCCATAATCCCATGTTGACGACATTACTAAAGATGAATTAATCTAGTGAGCCTCTCCAATGTTTCATAGTCTTCATTGATCAAAACTCAACTCATTCATTGGTGTAGGACATGCGGAACTTCCAAATTGGTTGGACTTTGGATTTGTACTTCTTTCATTGGGGCAGTTCAAGTGGCTATTCCTCAAGGATTGAAGGATTGTTGATTGGTTTCAGAGGAAATGTCAAGAAGCTTTTAGATTTATGCATAACAGAACTATGCGTGAATGATTTATTGGAGTTTGTAGTGAAAAGGAATCACTTTCATTGGATTATGACAAGGTTCAATATATCTCAAGGTAGATCAATAACATCCAGAGATCTCACTTGGTTACATGGTGCCGACTTTAGATGAGTGGTCCTTGTTGTGCTTGTAGTGTATTAGTCAAATTGTAAAAAACCAAAGCATTTTTGTGCTTGGATCTTCTTTTGTTAGACTTTTTGTTGTGTAGTTTATTATTTGATATGCCATTTTTACTAGAATTCTTGTTCCGGGGGTGTTGATTGTAGAGGATTTATTCCTTTGGAGGAAGTGTTAAGTTGAATTTTGTGCAAGTGCAATTTTCTTGTTATTGTTGAGGTGGATGTTATTGGCATTGTACTTTACAAACCATATTTCTTGGTATCAAGATCATGTCTTTGTTTGGAAACCCAATGGCTCAACTAATTTGTTGCATGGCATGTAGGAGTTGACTCCCAATACAAGTGCACTTTCCACACATGGCAAACCCAAGTGAATATATTAGCCCCTCGGACAAACTGAAAAGATGGATGGGTGGGTGTTGTTGGATGAATGTATCATTTGACTCAAGAAATGCCTTACCATTATCATGTGAAAGTAACCATGTGTCCATCTCCCCTATGACATTGTTTTGTGGTGTGCGCTCGGAAAACTTGATCAATGAGAGGAAGGCTGAGAGTGGAGAAAGTATGAGTATAGAAGATGAAATTGAGCGGTCCAAGGTGCATTGGAGCCAATTGACAGAGCCTATCAAAGGTAGTATAGAGTTGGCCGAGGTGAGCAATAAGGAAGTTTTCAAGTCTCTACAAGGACATCCTACTTGGGGTGACTTCTTTCACACTTTTGATGATGGTGGAATCCAAGATTATGGTGAGTTGGTGGTGGGGGACAAGTTTGCAAAGGGTGGACAGGTGGAGCTCTACCATGCCCGTGTCACTTGGAAGAATCCAATATGGAGATCTGAGGATCAAGAACTTGGTTGTATGTTTGTGTTAAAGGTCTTCAAGAAGGGGGTATTCTTGCAAGATTTGCAGAAGTAGTGGCCCCAAGGAATCTTCCGGCACTATGAAGAGCTTGTTGAATGTAGGAAGCTTGGGAAAAGTTTGCTTGTGAAATACACTTGTGACATTGAGTGTGGGACATTACTGCCGGATGGGAGGTTTGGGTTTCTTCTCGTAAGGGAAACCGAAGACCTACGGACTTTCATTGATTGCAAGATGAAAGCAAGAATTGGCGTTGATTCTAGACCATTTCCATTGGTAGTTGTTTTTAGATGCATGTATTATGTTGCACGAGGGATGTATCGGTTGCACAATCTTGATATTGTGCATAGGGACCTCAAAGCTTCTAATGTGTTATGCTCTGCCTTTGAGAAGAATAGTGATAAGGAATGGCATAGATTTATTGTAGCGGACTTTGAGTGCTCAACCGGAGTTGTTGGAACTGACTTCTTTAGAGCTCCGGAAATATTACAAGCCCTCAAAGATAGGGTTGTGAACAAGAGACCAAATCTCTTTACAAAAGCATCAGACGTTATAGCTGTGGGATGGTGTGCTATGAGATCTTGACAGGGAAACTTCCTTTTGAAGGTAATCTTGCATATGACTTCGACCTTGTTCTCAATGGGCAACGGCCAGAAGTCCCTCTTCATGTTGATGAGTGGGTTTGCGATTTGTTGCAAAGATGTTGGCAATTTGATCCTTCCGTTAGACCTACATTTGGGGAGATATTAAGGTTACTAGAAGCTAATTTTGAAGTTTGTAGAGGATTGAAGCAACTATTTGAAGAAATAGAGGTGTTGCCTTTGGAAGAACAAGTGAATTCTGCTCCAAAATATGAATTTGATTCTTGAACTAGCATAGAACTTTGTGAATGTCTATGCTAGATTTAGTGGAAAAAAAGTTTTTTTATTATTGACCATTTTGTGTTATATGTTTGTCGCATATTGTGATTGCACTTGTTGGTGTTACAAGTTTATTGTCTTATTTTTGAAGACAAGTGGTAACTTATTTATTGTGTGTGTTGAATATTTTGAAATTTATTTGAATTCTTTTTTTTCTAATTGTGAACAAGTGGCATTACTGTCTTTGACATTTATATGGATAGTTTTGTTGTTGCAATTAGCTAAGATTGCAATGTGAAGAGCTTGCTTCTTGCACATGGCCATTTGAAATTCCTATGTCATTTAAAATTGTCATTACAAGAAAACAAGGGTATAAATGATTTGTTCACAATGATTATAGCAGTCATTTTGTAGTCATTGATATCCTTAAGTGACCACTCCAATCATTTTGGACAAGTCGTATATATCCTTGTTTTCTTACAATGTGGGAGTCCATCTAATAATTATCTGAGCCAAACTTTTTGATATAAGGGCTAATTGGCTATGGGTGGTTGCACAAAATATTTGTATCATTTGTTGTATTCTGCAACAATACTATTGATGTTTAATAGTAAAATAGTAAAATATTTTTTAATTTCAAAAAATCAAATGAAGTGTATAATAGTCATAAGTACCTTGCTAATGAATTTGGAGTCATTTGGAGTCAAAACGCAAAAGTTATTGCAAAAATATAATCAGATACACAACGTGAGAGAAAATAATACAAGTGTTTTGTGCAATCGTCTGTAGACTTTATATGCCTTTAAAGTGGACTTTGGCATTGACAATGATTGATCGGTGATTGGTAGATGCCAAATAAGAAAGTCAAGTGGATTCAAGGATTATAGGACATTTTCAGCAGGAGTATACTTATTAGCATTGTAGTTGTTTTAAAAGGTCTAGATTTTTTTGTGTTGAAAGAGGGCATTATACAAACGTCTTAGAAACCACATGAATGTGATGAAAGGAGTTTGTAAGTTTAAAAATTTGTAAAATGGACTAGTTATCAAATATAGTAATTCCCAAATATCCGTTATATATCATACATTTGTATTTTTATTAATACTAAATCCCAATAATTGTTAATTATATTGTTATTGAATATTTTTAGAAATATTGGAATGTCTATAAGAGTCTAAGATGACTTGTCTAGCATCAAATACATATATATATATATATATATATATATATATATACTTGGCATGTCCTACCTATGAGTATAAATTCGTTCCAAAGGCTTTTGTATTTTCAAACAAATTCAATGACCCCTCTATTCTTTCAAATTGGAGTGGTGTGTAGTTTAGGGTTCCATGATGTGGTGATTCCTTCCTTAAAATTTGTACCCTTCCCTACGTTATTTGGTGTCATGCTTCAAAGAAGTCATCTGCATTTTTGTTTTCTTGCAGAGTATGGAGGTTGTGGATGTTTTGTAGTTTATAGCATTGGATGATGAATTGTATTTCACCAAAGCTTTAATTTTTTCTTTGCTTTCCTTGTGCTTTTTTAATACATAGCAACAAAATGTAAGAACTATGCATAAGTTTTGAGTAGGAAGGAGGGAAGGATAGACAATTGTTGTATTGTTCCAATCAATTTTACTTTTATAAATATATATTCAAGACCTCAAATTTTAGCCTTGAAGTGGCATTGCATTTTTTATTTTTTATTTTAGGATTCAAGGAACCCTTATAATGCAAGTTTTGTGAAGCAATATTGTGAGGGAGAGATTAAGGCTATAATGCTTATCGCAACTTCTTTTTGTTGCATACAATTTTAATCTATTGATTGTAGTTTTCTTGTGCATACATTCACAAGGCCTTTTAATAAGTGATTCTTATAGATTTGGCAACTTTTGTTGTTATTGGCAGCATAGTACTCACCATTGGGACCTCATTTATTTAGAAACGCTACAAAACCAACCAATCTTTCCTTCAAGCAACTTTAGATTCTTGAAATGACATTCACAAAATGTATTTGAGGTGAATCGGTCCCTTTTTGATTCCCAACAAAACAGATAGACAGCTTAGTCAAAGGAACCACATACAAATGCTTATTGAGACTATTTGAGGGATACTTCACTTTATGATATGTTGGCTAGAGCATGATACCACTTCCAATGGGAAAGCATTTTAACCAAAAAATTAGGCACAACAAGTAAAAGGAATAGTACAAAATTGCTTATAGATGTCTTTGTTCTTTGGTAGTACAATCAAGTTTGCTTAACCCCTAAAAGACCAAGGCCTTTTTTTTGCCAAAACACTCTCAAAACTGCCATTTCTAGAGCAAAGAGGAAAAATATTTAAAAATTGTTTTTTTTGCACATCTAACCATAGGATCTTGAACCCAACTAGTATGAGAACGTGTGGAAAAAATTTCAGAATTTTTGACCACACCGATTGCAAGATATCTGCGTTTGAAGTGAAAAAAACAAGTTCTTTAGCACATTCTGGGACTAGATTTTTTGACTTTGAACATTTTTAACTTAAATTTTTTTCACTATAGAGTTTGAGCTTTAAATCTTTCTAGTGGAGAATTGAGTTGAGAGTCTAGGAAACAAAAAAAAATTCAAAAAAACTTAATTTTCATTCTTAAAAAAATTGTTAAATAGAAGTAGGTACAAGATAGAAGGAAAATCTAAAATGTTAATAGCTTTTAGATGGAATTAAAATGCACTAATCCCAATGATGAGATTGTTCTAGCACAAAATTTAAACCATGCAGAATCTTTTTTTTGAAAAATTGCAAAAATTTCATTCGAAAATGAATCCTACAATTTATTTTTTTCAAGAAGATGCTCTAATTGCCCAAAAAACAAGATTGTCCATAACTTTCTCATAACAAAACCAAATAAAATGAATCAAAGCTTTCCAAATAGACAAAAACATAATCTATAAGGAAAAAGAAATAAAAGAAATAAATTAAAGTTTTTGCAAATTTTTTTTGTTGCCCCCTCTCCCCTGTTTTGAGCTTTTTGGGGCATAACTTTTCTTTCCGGGCACCGATTGAAAAGAAATTATATTCCCACAAAGCTTATCAGCTTTTCTATCTCCAAAAAAAGTTTCAAAAATTCACGACAAAAATTCAGCCCGTAGGTACCTGCCCAAAATCCCATTTTTCCCCGGAAGGGACAATGGTCCTTTAGGGGTTAACAAGTAGAACATGCTCATTACCATTAACCAAGATGCTAACAATGCCAAGGAAACAAATGAAGGTACTGCCACAAAAGCATACTTCGTCCAATGAGGCATGCTTCATCCAATGAGGCATGCAACTGATTATAGACATGGTTTTGTATTGCAATCCCCTACTATAAGAAACCTGTGCTCTTTTTGATGTCCGATCAAAAATATAGCATGTCCAAGCTGGACATGATACATCCAAGAGAACGTCGATATGTCAAGTGGATGGAAGCCGCAAAATTGTAAATTCTCGTGAATGTTGTGGAAAACAGAAGAAAATTACCGTCACAACAGTTGGATGCTACCAAGAACAACCATATTTTTTAAGACAACACTGCAGACATATATATGTTTTAAAATTTGTTCAAGAAATCAATCATAGCCAGGTCAACATCCCTTGTCCATTTTAACTTCGGATAAATCAGTAGAAGTTATTGCGGTCTAGGATAATAAGGCTGCCCTAGGTGGAAAAAAAAGGAAGGGCCGGTAGTTGAAAAAAAAGAAGTTGTCGTGGCATAATACATCAGCGTAGGAGGTCCGCTCGCATCACACTCATAGATGTTCTTACAGAAATCATCTGAGACGTATAGATGCTTTTGCAGACATTACTTTCAACAACATTGTCAGGAGCTCTCTACGATTGGAACGTCCTAGCGTATATTGTGCAGTGTGTAATTCCGTACATTTTACCAGACAGTATGACATCCAGCCAAAGACCAAAGGCATCTTCAGCAATGTCTGGTAAACTATGACATGACCTTTGTCTTGTTGAAGGCAACTCTAACGTCCATCATTGAATGCTTCCATGCATGACATTGGGTCTGACGACTACCACAAACAAACATCTTTAAGTGGAAGTGTCTTGCAAGGGTTTTGTAGAATCAACTTCCTTTGAAATGTATGAAAATGGACAAAGATGGGTAACATAACACTAACATGGAGGTGGATGATAGATTTAAATAAGAAACTTTGTGCAATTTTTGATTACAAACAAATGTGGATTCATTGCATTTTCACTAGTAGAAAATTTAGATGTTTTGTTCTTTTGGTCACGTTGATCCGGTCAATTTTTGACAGAAATCTGTTGAAATCAACAGAATTTTGTCAAAAATTGAACGGATCAATGTGACCAAAACAACAGAAAAACTAAATTTTCTACTAGTGTTTTACTACTAATGACAAGGTATTTTGCGGAGCCCACCTAAGGCAGTTTTCAAAACAATGGTCTTGTTTTTTTTAACAACCATCACTCTCCCTTCAGGTGACGACATATGCATGTCACAGCCATTGTCTACAAGCACTATTTTTGTCAATCAAAAAATGTCTACAAGACATTGGTTCCTTTGACAAGATATAAAGCTGGACAAGTCACTCTATGTTGCAAACGTCTTCCGTGACATCTGCAAGGCGTCACTCACATATGTGAAAGACATATATGTCTTAAGCATCATCCTCAGCAACTGCATGGTCTCCTACTACAACAATATAGTGACCTCCACCATCCATTGAATGCCGGACCAAGCCCATGATCCATTGCATTGGTTGTTGTCCGTCAAAGTCCCTGTCATTTTGCAATTGAATAATGTTAGAGGTGTTCCCCTCATCTAGTTGCACAAGAACACTGTAACGTAGTAGTTTCCATAATCCAAAACCAAGATTTCTTCTATGCATCCCACATAGTCCTGGGTGGCTTCCTCTGGATCCCAAATACGCTGTGCTGTTCTTTTGTATTCTCTGATGTACTCCATGTGGAAGCTGAGTGCATCTATGGTTTGATATCCCTCCACTATGCTTCCTTCTAGATGTGCTAATGTCCTGACATAGTCTTTTAGTGTCTTTAGGTATTGCTCAACAGGATACATCTACTTATAATGCACAAGGCCACATATGAATAATTGCTCAACAAGATGCAAAGACAGATGTATCATGATATTCAAAAATGTTGTTGGAAACTCCTTCTCAATGAGACACATTGGGCCATGACAGCATTCTGCATTAAGTCATCCTGGTCGTCTTCCCTCATCTCCTTCTCGCATAGTCTCTTGAAGACTTTGTTCATTTTTATAATAGCCAAGTGCACGTTTTCATCTAAGATGTTCCAAATAGCCACCGATAGAATCTGCATAACAATAATAGAATCTAAATCAGTTACATGTAAGTGAAATACTTATGAGACGATTCTCTGCAACATGCACAAAAGATTCCCAAAGTTGGTGATTCTATGCGCCACCTGTAGTACTACAAAACTTGACGGGGGAAATGCGAGTGCATCAATGTCACAAAGAAAAGAAAAGTCTTTGATAGGGCATCTTGCACTGCATTACATGAAACAAAGTCATGTCCTTTACAACGTTGTCATGCATCTATCATGTCTATAAAGATAATTCAAATGCTAACTTGTGTTACCTCTTCCCCCTTCTATCATAATTCTCGACACCTATAACCATCATTGACTTACTTATTGCATCAGAATGTGATAGTCGTAGAACGGCAAAGCGTTGGATTCAACGTCAGCATTACATGCATACAAGGCATAGCCTAAGACATAGTCTGAGACTTTATGACGTGTTTGGAGACGTAGTATGAGATGTTAGAACGTTTGTGGAGACATCTATGGAAACTTCAAGACGTTTTGAGAGACAAAACTTGGAGTAAGATTGTCTTCATCTCCATTTGAATGCAAACTTGTACTTCATGCTGTCCGATGTGCATTTCCTTACATTCACTAGAAGTTAAGATGTTTAGTGAGTAATGCAAGACTTATTCTTACATGTCTAGCAACCTAGGACATGACTTCATGCCATAATTATGATGACATCAACATCCACCACTTACAACTTTTGTGTTATGTCATACACGACGACAAATTCCATAGATATACATAGTCAGTACCATTCTCTTTTTTCAATTTGAGTAGACAACGTCTCCTTATGGATTTTGGAGAATAGATATGGATGCGGAATGACACATGAACATGGCAAGAGAGGAAAGGTTCAAACAAGGTAGTTATTGCAATCTCTAGAAAGAAACAATGCAATAAGTTGTCTTTCAAATACTAATAAGAAAGCTTTAGATATGGCTATTCACTACGCAATCCTAAACACGTGAATGACAGCATCAAGAACCATTATCTTTATCCCGTAATGAATGTCTAGAAGACATTGGTATTCTTCAAAGAAACTTCAAGGTGGACAACCCACTCTATCTTCTCTACATCCTACCAGATATCTGCATGCTGCGTTGCTGAAACGTGATTTTTGCATTTTAATTATCCCATATTGTTTGTCTTTCCTCCTACCAATCATTTGTATAAAAAGCTCATCTTTTCTTCTCTATATAATCACATCAAGTGGCTTTTCAAGCCATGTGATATAATTGCCAAATATGATATATTTTGTATGGCATATTCTATATGATATATGGTATATTATATATGGCATATTATACAATATATTATGTATGATGTTTTGTATATGATGTATGGCATGTTGTATTGGCATCATGTGACTTTCTACCATATATGGTGTAGTATGTATGGCATTAAAAAATGCACATGTGCATAATATATAGGACACATGTGACTATCTATATTAACATCATACTAAATGTTGCAAGAGGTATTCATGGTGAAATGCAGACGTCTACATTAACGCCGCAGGGCATATAGATGTTGAAGTTGACGTCTCAAAAAATGGCTAGACATCTAAGGTGACATCTCAAAAAACGTCTCAAAAAACATCTCAAAAAACCAGGGTTGTCAAATCGGACGCTTCAGGGTCACCGGACGTCCCAGACGGACGGACAAAACGGACGGACGGACGGACTTGTCCAACCCTAAGCGGACACTTCGGGCAGGAAATTCTGCCCCTAATCAAAATTTTCCCTACTCCTGACCGGAGGTGTTTGACGTGGCCAGCCACGTTGCAGTCGGCACGCGCCTTTTTGACGTGGCCAGTCACGTCGAAAAAAAGCGCCGACGTAGAGGCGGGGACGTACTTCGGTATGGGCGGGGACGTACTTTGGTGCGGGCGGGGACGTCCCTCCTGGTGGCTGGCAGAACTCCACGTAAGGGCACGGACGTACTACACAAGGGCGGGGACGTACTAGGTCGGGGCGGGGACTTACCCGATTGAAGTAAAAAAATCTTCTCCAAGGAAGGGACGTATTCGATGTGCTCGAGCGTTTGGGCGAGGACGCTAGGGCGGGGACGTACTAGCCAGGGCGGGGACGCTGGGGCGGGGACTCATGGATGCAGAGAGCGAAACTCCCCACTTCCGCACTCCCGTTTGGGCGGGGACCCTAGGGCGGGGACGTACTCGCTAAGGCGGGGACATACTCTTCAGGGCGGGGACGCTAGGGCGGGGACTCATGGATGCAGAGATCGAAACTCCCGCACTCCCGACTCCCGCACTCCCGCACTCCCGACTCCCGCACTTCCACACTCCCGCCCCAGAAGGCGTTCGGGCGGGGGCGCTGGGCGAAGACGTCAGAGCGGGGACATACTGCGCCAGGGCGGGGACGTACACGTCAGGGCGAGGACGTACTCGTCAGGGCGGGGACGTTGGGGCGGGGACTCATGGATGCTGAGAGCGAAACTCCCGACTCCCGCACTCCCGACTCCACACGAGAAGGCCTTCGGGCGGGGACTTCAGGGCGGGGACGTCGGGGCGGGGACGTACTTGTTAGGACGGGGACGTAATCGCTGGGACACTGGGCGGGGACGTCGGGGCGGGGACGCTAAGCGGGGGAGAGATTCAAATCAGTTTTGAATCTCCCTCCTCAAAACCTTGGAGGGAAGACATTTCAAATACTTGTACTTGCACTCTACAGCTGCCCCCCATTTTTGCAGATTTCCCAAGATATGAAGTATTCAAGCATTGATTACTCATTCACTACATCATTCTAAATATCAAAGATAGACGCTACAAAAAATGCGGTTTTAGTATCTGAGAAATTGTGTATAACTAATAAATTGAAGAAACGTTGAATTCATCAAAAACGTGAAACATCAAATAAATTACACATGAATTGGAAAAAAATGACAAAGAGAATTGCAACAACATAAAAGATTGGACAGAAATATGTAGAATCCATAGAGCGACATTGCAGCCGGTTTTTTAAAAGGAAGGCTATACATTTAAAGAGTGGCACAAAAATGGAAGGAAGAAATGAAAGAATAAAAAAATGGTAGAATAAATGGGTGTAAGAAATGAACAGTCTATCGAAATGAAGGTACATGAAGAAGTTAGAGAAACCAAAAAAATAACTACGAGATGCATCACATGGAGGAAGACATATAAGTTACAGAATCAAATGAAAGAAACTTCGGGATAAGAATGTGAGGTGGAATAGATGAGTTAGAGAATGAAATGAAAAAAATAATAGAATAATCATGTAAGGGGAGATAAATAATTCAGAGAACCAAATCAAAAAAATACTGAAATAATCATATAAGGTAGATAAATAAGTTAGACAAACAAATGGGCAAAAAATTGGAATAACCGTATGGGGGGGAGAAAAATAAAGAAGAGAGTCAAATAAATAACAAATTGGATTAACCAAGAAAGGGGACATAAACAAAAGAGAGACTCAAATAAATAAAAAATTGGATTAACCATAAGGGGGGAGATAAAAGAAAAGGGAGACTCAAATAAATAAAAAATGGGATTAACCATATGGGGGGACATAAACAAAAGAGAGACTTCAATAAATAAAAAATTGGATTAACCATATGGGAGGAGATAAAAGAAAGGGGAGACTCAAATAAATAAAAAATGGGATTAACCATATGGGGGGAGATAAAAGAAAAGGGAGACTCAAATAAATAAAAAATGGGATTAACCATATGGGGGGACATAAACAAAAGAGAGACTTGAATAAATAAAATATTAGATTAACCATATGGGAGGGTATAAAAGAAAGGGGAGACTCAAATAAATAAAAAATGGGATTAACCATATGGGGGGAGATAGAAAAAAAGGGAGACTCAAATAAATAAAAAATGGGAATAACCGTATAAGGGGACATAAACAAAAGAGAGACTTGAATAAATAAAAAATTAGATTAACCATAAGGGGGGAGATAGAAAAAAAGGGAGACTCAAATAAATAAAAAATGGGATCAACCATATGGGGGGACATGAACAAAAGAGAGATTTGAATAAATAAAAAATTGGATTAACCATATGGGGGGACATAAACAAAAGAGAGACTTGAATAAATAAAAAATTGGAATAACCGTATAAGGGGACGTAAACAAAAGAGAGACTTGAATAAATAAAAAATTGGATTAACCATAAGGGGGGAGATTTAGGAAAGGGAGATTCAAATAAATAAAAACTTGGATTAACCATATGGGGGGACATGAACAAAAGAGAGACTTGAATAAATAAAATATTGGAATAATCATATGGGAGGAGATAAAAGAAAAGGGAGACTCAAATAAATAAAAAATGGGATTAACCATATGGGGGGACATGAACAAAAGAGAGACTTGAATAAATAAAATATTGGAATAATCATATGGGAGGAGATAAAAGAAAAGGGAGACTCAAATAAATAAAAAATGGGATTAACCATATGGGGGGACATGAACAAAAGAGAGATTTGAATAAATAAAAAATGGGATTAATCCTATAAAGGGACATAAACAGAAGAGAGACTCAAATAAATAAAAAATTGGATTAACCAAGAAAGGGGACATAAACAAAAGAGAGACTCAAATTAAAAAAAAATTGGAATAATCATTTGAGGAGTTATAAACAAAAAAGAGACTTGAATAAAAAAAAATTAGATTAACCATATGGGAGGAGATAAAAGAAAGGGGAGACTCAAATAAATAAAAAATGGGATTAACCATATGGGGGGACATAAACAAAAGAGAGACTTTAATAAATAAAATATTAGATTAACCATATGGGAGGAGATAAAAGAAAGGGGAGACTCAAATAAATAAAAAATGGGATTAACCATATGGGGGGAGATAAAAGAAAAGGGAGACTCAAATAAATAAAAAATGGGATTAACCATATAGGGGGACATAAACAAAAGAGAGACTTGAATAAATAAAAAATTAGATTAACCATATGGGAGGAGATAAAAGAAAGGGGAGACTCAAATAAATAAAAAATGGGATTAACCATATGGGGATACATGAACAAAAGAGAGACTTGAATAAATAAAAAATGGGATTAACCATATGGGGGGGCATGAACAAAAGAGAGACTTGAATAAATAAAAAATTGGATTAACCATATGGGGGGACATAAACAAAAGAGAGACTTGAATAAATAAAAAATTGAATTAACCATAAGGGGGGAGATAAAAGAAAAGGGAGACTCAAATAAAAAAAAAATGGGATTAACCATATGGGGGGACATGAACAAAAGAGAGATTTGAATAAATAAAAAATGGGATTAACCCTATAAAGGGACATAAACAAAAGAGAGACTCAAATAAATAAAAAATTGGATTAACCATAAGCGGGGAGATAAAAAAAAAAGGGAGACTCAAATAAAAGATGAGTGACATTAAATGCAAGGTACAAGGTAAATCTTCCAAAATCTCATTTGTAGATTCCAATTTTCTCCAACTACCGCCAGCGACGAGTACGTCCCCGCCCAGGGCAGAAACGTCTCCGCCCTATCAGTTGATACGTCCCCGCCCTGACATCGAGTACATCCCCGCCCTGACAGCGCTAATAGTTCGGACCAGCAGTATATATGCGCGTCTCCGCCCTTTTAGCAACTGCCTCACAAACTCCCGTGTGCTCCACCTCTAAAGCTGGTTGCCTAGGCGTCCTGTGAGGTCCTTTTTATATTACGCTCTTTACTTCAACCCAAACGGACGTGTGATGGACCCTGCGGTGAAGATGACGAAGGCCGAACGAGACAAAACAAGAAAAAGGACTGGACAGAAGCAACGGAAACGGATTAACGTTTTAAACAATCCGTTGAAGTTGGCATTCAGAGGATGGGAAGATGAACCTGATCCATGGAATATGGACACTTGTGCCAATTACATTGAATGGTGCCACATTGGCAAGTTTTTTCCGGTAGCCCGGCACAACTATCACCGTCGCTTCCACAAAGCCAATTTGAGGTTCTGTACCGACGACGCATTCAAGAATCGTTGCATTGAAGTCTATCAAGTGTTATACGATAGACCAACGGTGGAACGCAATGAAATTAACCTTTTCATTGCAAGAGGGGTACATGCAGAGGTCAAGCTAGGGAAGAGGGTGGATTGGTCAACCATCAAGGAGAGAGGTTCCAAAATAAAAGTTCCTCATCCCACCAATAGATTCATTCCAATGGGTGTGCGAAGGTACCCTGACGGCGAATTGGGGTACGTGAGGCCACTGACTGAGTTGCCCCCTAACACATATTTAAGCAGTGACTCTTCTCCTGATGATGACTCCGACGGGACACGCACTCCACCACGTGCTCTAGGTAATAGAGTGGAACATCGGTCGAAAAGAAGAAGGGAGTAGGAAATGAGCACAGAAGAAGTTGTCTCAGAAGCAGTTTTGATAAGAAGAATACAGTATACATTGGTATATGTGATTGGGGAATATCAAGCCGAGTTGTTGAGAAGGAGCCATCAAAATATGGCTATGACAGCATGGAAAAGCTAGCGAAAGTGAAGCAGGTTAAAAAATTTGTTGCTCCGGAATTGTTCTATGTATACGGAAGTGCAGGTTCAGAGGACTCGCTGGAAGTGATGCAACGAAGGCATCTGTATAGTGTAGTAGCTGATACATATTCCGCAGGATGGATAGCACAGAAGATTTGGAATGAGGAGTGGGATTCAAAGTACTTCGTTAAAGAAAAATTCATGAATTATGCATTACTTAAAACACATCTTCAAAGCTTGCAGAAGGAAGATGTGAATGATCGGGCAACTATAGGAGATGTTCTGGCGACATTGAGAAAACCCCCTTATGGTTGGCTAATGCCATAATGTTGTTATCGTAGATAGGAGTTTAGAGGTCGTATATATTCTAGAAGAGGTGGTAGAAGAAGAAGAGGTTATGAGGAACGTAGTGTGAGTTCTTTGAACATGCTATATGTACTCGGAATTATCCGAGAATTATATTGTTTTAAAAAAGTAAAAATTTTGTGACACTTGCGTTCACATGAATTACTTAATGTTTTGGACTATGTTTTTACTATAAACATTCCAAAATTGCCATTTTTAGTGCGAGGACCAAAATGTAAAAAAATAAAAAAATTGAACACATATAACTGTAGGATTTTGCAGTATGCTAATTTAAGAAGATGTGAAATGAATTCCCGAAATTTTTGCTCGGTAGATTGGAAGATATGGACAGTTTGAAAGTTGAAACAAATAGAATTACTTTATTTCATTGGAGGGTATAATGTTGGCTAAAACTAAAACAATACTTATTTCTGCAAAGAATTAAACAAGTGGGGGCTTCCTTTAAAAAAGTGTGAGCTTTGTTTTGGAAAATTTTTGTGGAATAAAAAAATTGGGAGTATTACAGTCAAAGGTTCTAGTCTTGGAGGGAGGGAGTGAATTGGAGAATTAAAAAAAATTTCAAAGCAAGTGGATTTCAGTTTGGAGAGTCTTTATGGAAAGAAAAAAATGGAAATGTTGGGGACTTGGGGTTTAGGTTTGTTGAGTCTTTGTGGAATGTAAAACAGAAAAGAGAGGGTTTAGGTTTAGGATTTTAATTTTTTAGGGATTTGTTGGATTGAATTTGGGGGGGGGAGTACGTGGGTTTAGATTTGGTGGAAGTTGGTAGAAGATTCAAAAATTTCGGAGTGTGTGGGACTGTGGATTTATTGTTAGAGGGACTTGATGCAATGGAAAAAGATAGGGAGGGTTTGTTTTTACATTTGGCTAAAATGGATGGATTAAAAAAATATTTGGGAGTGTGTTAGTTTAGGTTTAGAAGGTCATGGTGTAATAAATTTTTTTGGGGGGGGGATTACGGTTTAGGTTTACCAAAGACTTTATAAATCGAAAAAAATTTAGAGGGAGTTGGTGCCTTGGGGGAGTGGAAAAAAATTCAAGAGGTTTGGATTCCGGTTTGAAGAGAATTGGTGGCCATCGTAAACTTAAAATTGTGTGGGTTTTGGTTCAGAGGGACTTTGTAGGATGAAAAAAAATTTGGAAGTGTATGAGTTTAGGTTAGGATGATCTTGGTGGAATGAAAACAATTTTGGAGTCTGTATCTATTTCCATATGCATTAATGCCTTTAGAAGAATTCCACTTGGAGTCTTGGACAGTTGGTGGAGAAGGAAAAAAATGCCTATAATTTTATTGCAACCTGTATATGGAAAAAATAATATTAATTGAATTTATGAACATAAATCACTGAAAGAATTAGCTTGACTAGAAAATGAATGTAAATAGTTTCAGAATAATGTAAATGACTGAATATGTAGGAGTGTAGGACATTATAGGCAAAAATTGTTTTAATTTTTAGAATTGACTTCAAGGTCTCATGTAGTAGAGAAATATCTATATATCTATATCTATTTTATAACAAATGGAAGAACCATTGTTGAGATAGTGCTTGGTGCTGAAAATGAAACAAGCAATTCCAAATTATTCATGTATATGTCATGTGGAAATTTGCACCAGCTTTGTATGTAGGAAGTAATTGAACAAAGGAGTGGAATTGCAAAAAAAAACAATTACAATTTTTCATGAAAGAAATACAAATCTCTCACAATTTGATACATTTCATAGTTTCAAATTGTTAACTCCTAAATCCCTTGGGGGATAAAATGGGCTTGGGTCTATTGCTTCAATTTGAAGTGATTTTTTGTTAATTTTTTTGAGGTTGTGGAGTTTTCCAAGAGCTCCATGGACATATAATTGTTATTGCAATCGGATACATGGTGAATACTTTATGACACAATAACCACAGACAAAAGAATCCGGTCAGAAAGGAAAATTCAGAACAAAGCAAGATAAATTTTTTATTAATTTTTTTCTCAAAGATTATACTTTTATCTACATGTGAAGCTTTGATTCATTCCATTTGGATTTATTATGAGAAAGTTAGGGATGATCTTGTATTGCGGGCAATTTGAGCATCTTTCTAAAAAAAATTACTTGTGGAATTCATTTTTGAATGCAATTTTAGCAATGTAAAAAAAAAAATGTTGGACAAGGTTAAGTTTCCCTTCTACAACAATCTCACCGCTAGGATTATTGTGCTTTAATCTTGTCTTTGAGTTATTAATGTTTTGTTTTTTTTCAAACTTGGCCCTACCGGCCTACCTGTACTTAACGAATTTCTGAAGAGTGAAAATCATTTTTTTTTTCTTGAATTTTTTTCATAGGCTCTCAACTCAATTCTTGAACATAAATTTTTTTTAAATCAATAGCTGCAGTGCAAAAAATTTGCATAAATGGTCGAAGTCATATGCAGCTGCAATCTAGTGTTGAAAAAATTTGTTTTTCAACTTTGAATGCTAATAACTTTCAATCTACACGATCAAACTTCACAAAATTTTTACCGTATGATTTCAGTCAAGTAAAGTATAAGATCCTACAATTACATTTTATTTTTTATTTGTTTGTTTGTTTTGTTAGATGAACGCAACAGAAGGGGCAATTTCGGGTGGTTTTGGACAAACAAATGATCTTGGTCCTTTAGGAGTTAAAATGTAAGATATAAAAGTAAGAAGACTATATTCAATTAGACAAGATGTTTCACCATTTCTAAGTGTATGAACCAGGTGAAAAATGGCTAAATAAAGATCCAACAATCATCTCTAGAATTGAGAATTTTGGAAAAAACCGTTATAATGTGTGGTTTCAAATAATATTTTGAAAGTGACATACAAAGGAAAGTTATAGATTTAGAGTTTTAGATTCCATCCATACGGTTAGATTCATCAATGTTATCACCATTAAATTTTTACAAATTTTGAAAGGGGAAATCCAAAATTCCTTCTAAATTCAATTACAAGCAAAATATTATCATTTTTTCAGTCAAATTTGTTGGATTAGATTGGAAATGGGGTTCTATTGACATGGTAAATTTTAGAAAATTTCCTGCTCTGTACATCTATGACATCATTTTTGCAAATCCTATTTTGAACTAGAGTCAACTACGTCCCCGCCCTGGAATACGTCCCCGCCCTAGAGTACGTCCCCGCCCCACAGTACGTCCCCGCCCTAACGCCACGCTGGACGCCAGGTGTCGACGATTTTCGTTTCCATTGGGGGATTTTTCATCCGCTAAAAGTCAGCTGCCCGTTGACCATTTCGGACGGACACAACTTCAATCGGACGTCCCGGACGGACGGACGGACGGACGGTCTGTCCGTCCAGTTTGACAACCCTGCAAAAAACGTCTAGACATTTGATTGGAAGTAAGAAACCTGGACGTCTTGAAAAACATGTTTGGCTGCAACTTAGAAGTCTAACACGTCTATGGTGATGTTTGTCATGCTGAGGTAGACATCTCTGATGACGGCATATGTTATGAAATGCACGTCTAAGTGAACGCCATATGCACGGAGGTGAGCATCACAAGAAGCATGTATTTGTCCTCCTTGATGTCTTTTAAGATGTTCAGACGTCTATGTTGATGTCGTACAAAACATCACTGAAAATCTTTGACAACGCCCAAGACCACTTCTGAAAATATCACGTTAGCAGCTCAGCCCTAAACCCTAAACCCTATTTTGGCCTCTACGTCAGATGATACGTCATTGCCACGTTAAAGGACATATCATCAATGGATACTGAATGAAAAGTTTGCCAAGCTTACGCGGTGACAAGGTGGCAGCCACATGGCGACCTTTGAGGACCCCGTTGCCCCATGTCTTTTGTGATGTCTGATGGAAAACATGTGATGTCAGGCCAGATTTTTGATGTTTTTGGCACGTCCGTAAAGATGCAATTTTTTTGGATGTCCACGTAGACATGGGAAAACGTCAACCGCAACATGCCTTGTCAGAATCCAAAAAAAAAACAAAAAAAAACGGGTTTCTTCTAGTGCACAAAAGCTGAATATGTGTGAAGGAGAAGAAAATATAGAGTGCACATTGGCCTACATAAGCTTGGTGGTTTGCTTCAATGTTGCCTAGCCGTCATTCTCAGATTCCAAAGTGAACCTTGACTTGCTAAGAAATGAAAAACCACAAGCCCATGAACAAGAAAGAAGCAAACTAGAATGTTTGGTGGTAGTATTGTAGCAATTTGGAAGTGATGTTGGCTACAGAATATAAAGACTTGCAAGGACTGAAAAAGTAAAGAAACAAAAGGAGCACTCCCACTACCAATTTGATTTAACTTAGTGGTTGCATCTCATTGTTTGATTTAACTTAGTGGTTGCATCTCACTGTAAAATGCGCCAATTTATCCAAGAAGTTGATAGATGTTGGCTCATTACCAAATCTTTGTGAAATTTTCTTGTGATACAAGCTACGAAGGAGTCAATGCCTCAATTAAGAGGGTCCGGGCTAAAAATAAGGCAGCCCAAAAAACAAATTTGCACCAGCAACCTCATTTAGAAGCTGGCTAATCAGCATCCACAACTCGGACTCCTAATGTGCATTTACCCATGAGGCCATTCCAGAGTTCGAGAGTTCCCGAGCAAGAGTTTCATCAGCACAGAACTGAAAGTCTGAAATCCGTGAAATCCTCATGGCAATCAGGACAAGGTTGACTAACGAATGGTGGTAATTACGTAGTGTTAATATATTCCTATAGTGATTCAGAGTCACGCAGCATGGTTGGAATCCGGCTGTTTTGCAGATATGTATGCCCACAAGTTCACAAAGTCCACAAGCAGAGCCTTGACACACATGGTAGCTTTACGTCTCCAAATGTGTTTTTTTTGTTTTTTTTGGAACAAATGAAAGGGAATTTCATTGCCAAATCTCCAAATGGATTGACTGCTTGAGGTTACTGCCGTTGACACAGAATGTCGCATTGGAGATCAATATGTGTTCAAAAAGTCTCCTAGTAGATTCACACAAATATTAATGTGCAAATTCAGGTTTTATATAACAGAACATTAGATCAATAGAAAGAGAATACAAAAATCACAAGGCCATCTACATTACACTAATAGCGGTAACTTAACATTAACTCTACGTCTCTACACAAGGACTATAAGTTAAGATATCGGTACTTGCATCCAAAACGTCCATAAACAAGCAGGTGCAAGCTCTGAGGATGTGTGCATTCTGCATTAGAGGGAGATGTCTTCACCCTTTAACCCCGAAATGCCCGAGGCACCCAAATGTGGTGTTTGCAAAACTTTGAAGTTAAAATAAAACCTAACCAAGTTGCTATTTTTAGTAGGTTATATTTTTTGAAAGTTCTTTTTGAAGTCTAGTTTTAGCTACAAAAATCTGATCTTGAAAATAAATGATAGTGATTTTTCTATTTATGATTTTGTACAAGGGTACCCAGTGCAATCTTGACTTCCCGTAGTGTTGAGAGCTCTTGAAAATGAGCCTCAAATACACTAGATCTTGGAGAAAAAATCACATTCAAAATTCACTTAAAAAAATTGTAGAGTAGATTTTAAGATGCCGCAAATAGATTGGGGTTATAAAAGTTAGGCCCTTTAACCTCATATTTTTTTGGTCACCAACTTTTTAGATTTGATTTGTGTAAAGAAGATTGAAAGATTTTTGCAATTTTAGCACCCTCATGGTCAAACATTATAATCTTTGACTCCATAAGTGGTATTGTTGTGTTTTCTTTTCCTATGAGATCTCTAACATGTCTTGTTTGAATTTGTACGGTTACAATTCAAAAAAAATTGATACAACTTATAAAAATGATGGCATTTTGTTCAATTCAGAGCAAATTCCAAGAAGCCCAAAACAGGCCTTGGGCATTTAGGGATTAAGGCCCTGAGCTGTTTTTGTCAGAGTAAGAATAGAAACAAAGTCTTTAGCAATTGTGGGAATTTTGAGGATATAGGAGCAAAGTGAAAAAAATAACCATACCAAATTGGAGGATGGGTGACAAACAATGGGTGTGCAAAAAAGTAGGACAATCTTCCATGGATATTGCAAGACTTTAGAGTTTCTTGATAGTATATACAACGTTGTTGACATCAAGGTATGAAAAATGCGCAAAATTCAAGCATGGAATAATAGCAACCTCATAAAAGATTGACTTGAGAGACCTTTGGATTTGGTAGACATTGCATTTATGATTCATACATAGCAACCATCATTGAAAAATACAGCTTGAATGTGTAGGAATAGATACTTAATACAAGAACTCAAACTGTTGATATGGGTTTATATAAAGTCTTCTAGT
The DNA here is from genome assembly GCA_963969595.1 of Neckera pumila. Lineage (NCBI taxonomy): Eukaryota > Viridiplantae > Streptophyta > Bryopsida > Hypnales > Neckeraceae > Neckera > Neckera pumila. The sequence continues at coordinate 46,843,465 of OZ018408.1, read as the reverse complement.
TAAATTGATTGACACAAATCACAAGTTCGATTGTGATTCTTTCATGATTGAGTGACAAATACATAGGGATAGTTGTAGCTAGTGTCTACACATATTTTTCCAAGATTGTTTACCATAATATCTAAAAGTATTAAAATCATTTCATACACAATAATATATGCCATGATTCTTTATGATGACTATATTTTTAGAAAGTGCCTAGCCACTTGTGCCATCTTTTGTGCCATTTTTTCCTGCAAAACACTACCTATATTATTCAAGACGTAGAAAGGTTACATCTTTTGCAATTCTTTTTATGTGTTTCCAGTATCATATAGATATTGGCAAAAATTTCCATGTATAAATGCAAATAATTGTTGAATGAAATTGTATTTTCTAATTCGAGTTGCTCCAATTTATTTTCTATCAAATGAATTAGTGACCTCCATTTCCTAATCCATTTCCAATTCTTCTTAGATTACAATTTTTTTTTGTTTTTATTGCTTGAGAAATCAATTTGTGGTTCCGTGGGACTAGAAGGGTTTAAAAAAAAAAATCATCAATTCAATAGAGCCTTTTGGAACACTTGTTTGTAAGTTTCATAAGATTGATTACTATTTGTAGGACTTCAATAATATCAACTTTAAATCAAAAAAATCAAAAAGTAGATGCAATAGAATAGGCTTACAAGAATAATCTTCAAGTTCAAATTCAACTCCAATCATCAAGACAAAAAGAAAAGTTATTTCAAAAGAACTCACTACTCTTTTCTTTTGAATACAATTGAGTCAAAGCAAAACAACTCCATCCACTCTAAGTAGTTGGCGTATTATATAAAGAGTCTTTTGTTTAAGGTCCCACATTGGCTCCAAAAAGTCAATTAGAGTGACACCTAGACTATGGACCTTCGTAAGAAACGAGATTCTATACTAAATAATTTTAATTTGACACCAATAGAAAAAAAAAAATTTCTATTGATTTGGATCATTTTCTTGTTGATTTGAACAAAAATCTATTAGTTGTAACAGATTTTTGTTATATTCAACAGAAAAGTGACTCAAATCAACACAACCAAATCAACAGAAAAACTAAATTTTCTACTAGTGGCATGAGAAGTAAAGGGGGAGTTGTTTGAGAATTGGGTCATTTGTTAGAGTTGGAAAAACAGGGTGCAATGAACATGGGGTTTGGGTAGAAGTGGTTTTTGAGGGTGATTAGTATACAATGGAAAGGATTTGATTGCTTTTTAAATTTCATTAGTATAATAGTATGTAAGTGGCTTATTTAATTGCAATGTTATTAATGTTAGAAACTTTGTTTTTTACAGCTAAAAATGGGGATTTTGAAATGTTGGTGAAGTGATTGCATGGGTGACACATGAATTGTGCCACGAGGACTTGTAGTATCTAGCATTTGTGATTATATATTTCAACCTCAGTTTCCAAATGTTGGTGATATTTATTGAACATTAGGACTACAATATTTGGGGAGAATTGAACTTGAATGTCATTGCAATATGTGAACTTGATGAATCAAATTTTGTGTACATATATTGAATCTGTTATACATATACTACATCCATACATTTTACTTGCTACTTGCTACTTGCAGCAATTGCAATTTTTAATTTTTTAAATTCTTTTTGGCACACATTGAATCTTTACTTCAATGGCACAAAAGAAGCCAAAGTACAATACTAGTGCCTAAGGTAGGAGGTTCTAAAAATGCTTAAGCTCTAAAATTGCCACACCTCCTCAAATATACACTACTTGTATATGTTGCTTTTTTGTAGTCTTGAATAATGTGCAAGTAGAGTACATTTCAAGATCGAGGTGGGCAATTTTAGAGCCCTATGTCAATTCAACTTCAAAATTGCATAATTAATTCCTCAAAGCTCCAAAAAATATGAAATGACTTGGGTTAAATGCCAATTCCACTTGTCTTTCAAAGAAAATTTACTGAAAAGTAAGTATTTGAAGACGCTTCACCTTCCCAAAATTCAGTCTCAGCTCTTAAATGAGCGATTTATGGACCTCCTACCTTACTGAAGCCAGGGACGGCTAGACCAGACTTGCAATTATTAGCTGTAAAACTGTGAAACTGTGAGACAATAAAAGCATGATTAGTTTATCAAATTTAAGCTTAAGCCTTCCACAAGTAATCTGGGAAGTGAAACACATAGAATGCAAAGCTCGAAAGCAATATCAGAAGGTAAACTTAAAGAGCTTAACCATCCAAATACGACAGTTATGTTTTATAACAATCTCAGATCTGAATTCACAATGGTGGGCAAAGATCCCATATGGCCAAGAAGCCACAGCATATTGTACATATGGACATAACTGGGGTAAACCTACGAACATTCTAACCTCAACTTGCCGATGAAACAATGAATTCATGTACCAAAGATGGGCCACAAGAGAGTGTCTTGAACTGTATTGTTGCTTGTTAGACCACATTTGCTGGAGAAAGCATCATGGCTACAAGCCAAGCTATTAGATAGTTTGCAGTGATCAATATCTGGAAGAAGCTGAACAGCCTGAGCTGAGGAACACAGCATCTATCCAGAAGAATATGACTACCAACAGGCAGAGTCCTTGATGAAGTCGTGAGGGGAGGTGAAGAGAGTATGCTCTTTCGGTTGGACTTTTCGCCTCAGCCAGCGCCCAACTACAGCGTCTTCAAACATCCTCACCTGTACATCACGGGAAGTCAGGAAATCTTCAACGGTTAAGTGCTGGCACACTGCAGTTGCTATCAGTCAAAATTGAAAGCGTCCTTTAAACAAAATATGCATATCATTCGGCTAGTTTGTACTCTAGAAGACCTGGAGGAGGAAATCAGCAGACTATAGGGTTTTTTCCCTCCAGGCCTAATGCTTGAAGACCCCGCAGAAGACCCCCAATCCCAGCTCCACGGTGCTCTTCGAAGATATTCAGAAATCACAAACCAATTGGAACAGAGCGAGTATGGATTGTGATAAGGCTAGAACGGCTTGCAGGCCGTCCCCCGTAAGGTCTAATAAATTTTTATAGAAAGGAGTCTCCTAGCATTGATCTCATTGACCTTCGGTTCGTATAAATTCATGAGGGTCCTGAGAATAAGACTTCATTACCTACAATACCCTATAAAATGCCGGGACTGCACAGCGGGTCCTCAAAACTAATCCTGTCCCAATTAGTATCTACAAAAGGAGCCAATTTCAGGGGGAAGAAAACTTCGATCAAAAGCTAATAAGTTTTGACACGAGGAAATCGGAGATAACATCATCCTTCTGCATATGAGAGAAAAGACAATACCTTCTGCACGACAAAAGGTTCGCCGATAAGTGTGAGTGGAGCGGGTCTGATTGTGAGCAAACCGTTATTATTGCCAAAAACAATGTCTGTGAAGTAGCGATCTCCTACCTGCAAATTTTGGGCAGAACATTACGTTGAATTTAAGAACCACAAAACCTCAGATAATACAAATGGCACATCCCTGTTCACGAAACCCTGAGCTTTGAACAGGCGGCACATCCCTCTAGAACAGGTTAAAAGAAACTGAACCATCCAATCAAACTCAAGCGCATATTTCGATTAAAGCAGGCGCTCTATAGGAAGGCATAAACATTTCTTTGCAGCTACTCAACCATACAATAGGGAGCTGTATTTCACGAAAGGAAACAAATACCATTATAAGGCGTGACGGGTCACATCGAAAATGCTTTGCAAGATCCTCAGCAGTCCCTGCTGGCTTTTTCGTTCCTGAGTACGAGTCAACAGATACCACATAATAATTTAATCCACGTTCCAAGTATGTAATTTCTGGAATACAAAACGGTGAGACGGAACTGTCCACCACATAGAATTAACATCTGATACTTCAAACGGCATGTGTCTTCAACTGCACTTATGGAGAAGTCTTTATCTTGATACATGATCGACTGTAATCAGGTCACGTCTACAAAAATAAGAAACTAAGCACTTGATAAGAAAAAGTATTTCAGATCTGGACATGGAATCATACCATGGCGAATAACAGGAATACCCAATCTGGCCTCCAATGCTTTCGCTTCTACTCCATCAGGATCGAATTGATACAACCCTGCTCTCGACCCATTTTTCATCTTGATCAAAACATGTCATACCAGGTAAGTTACTATGCAAGCATGCAGCTGGCATGGAAGTGATCTAGATTACATTTGACGTATTTCTACAAGCAAGATAACCCACGTACCAGCTGAGTTGCTTAGCAAGGCAATTCGGCCCTCGAAAACGGACTGGCATTCCTGAAGGGGTGTCGCAAGGGCCGGCCATACCGCAAGCGCGTAAGGTGCAGTGAGAGTGTTGTCCTTGTCAAATACCACACCTTGAAAGCCACGATCATGTAAAGCCTTCCAATCTATCCACCTGCAGAAATAATCCAGTCATGAACCTCTCCCAAACCCCGTTTCTATGTGGTAACAAAACCTTAACTCTAGAAAGAAATCTCGACAACCGGAAATGCTAAATTCTGAAACTTTGGCATCTATGTTCTCTTAGTATACTTAGAATCAACAACTGAAAATCGAGATCAGCACAAACGCAATGTGTTTTTCAAGATACTACAATAAGATTTGCAAATAAGGTACTAAAATTGAATTTCAGAGGGATTAGATATTCGTTGGAATATAAAACGCCTTTCGCAGTGAGATAATGACAAATAATGTCCGATATGACAATTAAGGGTACGTTCATCAAATTCTAGTTTGCAAGTACCTGCTTCACCGCCCAGAAGCTCCGCAGGTACTAACATGTGAATTGCTTTTGATAACAGTGTCCTTGCCAATATCAAGTTCACACCCTAATCAGAGAGTAGAAGCAAACGATGGCATTCACCATGAGTGTTTAAAGAGGAGAATGAATCTGCTTAGCAACAAGCTCCTGAAACTTTTGGCTGTGACATTTTACCGTATGTCCGGGACGCTGATATGAGGAACGGCAAGATGCTGATCCCACAACATGATTCGAGATGCGAATTGGATTCCTGCGATGTTGATTCTCTGCCCTAATTTCGACCAGATGGACTTGTTCATCTTCACACCATCTCTCACATCAGAGTCTGGTCCCTCTGGCTCCAATTGGCCCATCTCCTCCGAAACCCTAATTGTCGCAGGCACTTCTGGGGACCCCGAAGAAGACGTCGCTTCCCGTGAATCCACACTTTGCTTGTCTACACGGTACAATTACAAACATTGTCAGCATTCTTTCTCCAGATCCTAAATCCAAACCCTAAACCTCCATTTTCAAATGATAACGTGATACTCTTTTGAGCATAGCTTCACTAGCTCCTAAATGAACAAGGATTCATGGCTATAAAACGATTGATAACAAATTAGACTTTAGATGGGTCAAATTCTACATCACCAGAATCAGAGGAGAACATAGCATGTGATCTCAAACAGACTGGCGAAACTAGACTAACGAAAGTCCCCCATGTGATCATTAAAATTACTCAAAACACAGAAGGCTGATTCTTTCTCCAAAACTTAAACCTAAATTCCAAGAAGAAATGACAACGGGATACACTTCTTGAGCAGAGCTTCCCTGGCCCCTAAAATTCAGGACCAGGGATTCATGGTATTAAAACGAATGATTGAATTCATCGATCGTAGTGTGAGAACGATAGAAGTCATATAAGGCCAAGTTTTATACCAGTGACGAACATTGCATTTGTTGCTCAAAAATTAAATAAACTTGGATTTCTAAGAAAACTCCCCGCATGAACATTTTGGTCCTTTCTATAGGCTAGAACCGACCACTTACCCGTTCCAGTCGCACTCACGCCAACGTCCTCGGCGGCCCTAGCTCCAATTTGAAACCCTAACCTCGGTAATTGCGATTCTCGTGATCTGTAATTCCAGCTGTGGTTTGTGAAACAGCATCTTAAATCGACATTGTGAACCGATACGCGAACACTCTGGCTCGGAATGCGCAGCACGGTGGATGAAAGAGGAAAGCGCAGCAAGTGGGTGCCACACGAAGATCGCATCGCTAGAATGGGTGCAGCATCGTCAAAACTTGAAATTCTTGCAACGCAGCGCTCTGGAAAGCCACAGAAACAAGATGCCCACTCCAAATTACTGAAAATTAACAGAGCAAGGAAAATTAGAAACCCTGAACCCTAAATTGTTGCAGAAGTACTCGAGCTCGCATGTTGCAATTCAAATGCGAATTATGAAAAGCACGTTTAAAAACACGAAAGCACGAATCATGAATCAGAGCACACTTGTGAGCGAAGTCAGTAAGAGCATCTTCAATGTATCACGGCAAATGGCCCTCTTTATATATTTCTATCTTTTAATTGATGTAACATTAGACCTTGAGAATTGATGCTATCATTGAAAGCACATCAAAAATCACATTGAATATGCACCTCAATATTGGGATTTGGTCTTTGGACAACCCAAATGGAGCCCATTTGAAGTAAGCTAAAAGTCAATAAATATAGAAAACCACTTCAAATCCTGCTGAAAGGCAAGTTTTCTTTGCATCCCCAAACCTCCAACAACTAGAGGGGGGCCAGAAGGTTCATTGGAATTCCTGTTTGGATGAAAGCTTTCTATTAGTAAGAACATGTAGCACCTGTAGTCCAATATATCTTCCCTTTAAGGTAGAAGGCTCTAAAAGCGACCCTTTAAGGGCTGATTTGCCTTTTTCATAGGTTTACATGATTAGAAATATTTTTAGCTCATTTTTCAGAGAAAGAAAAATAGATGCCAAACGTAACACAAGTGGTTTCATATTTTTTGAAGCATTTTTTATTTAGTTATGAATTTTTAAAGAATTCTATTGTAGGTACCTATTTGTGACCCCAGGTCTCCTCAAATCTGTCCCCTTGCAACTTCTAAAGAGATTTGAGGAAATCAAGGTCAATGATTGGCTTTTGCAATAGAAAAGCAATTTTTCCTTGATGCATTCAATAGCTAAAGTGGTCCATTCAAGGATCACCTCCAATCCATTCTACAACTAATTATAGGATCGATTTGAAGAAGAGGGTCATATTTACAGCCTCCTTAGTAGGGTGAATGAAGCAAATGTTGAATACATTAGTTGATTGTAACTTTTGATTTGGTAATTAATAAAGTCATGTGCAATTCATTAAAGCGTGCAAGATTGTAGCTTTTATATTTTATTTTGTGCTTAAAAACAATGGATTGTAATCAATCCTCTATTTTTATACTAGAGTATAAAACAGTGGAAAGGCTAGAAGGATGGCTAGAAGCCCCAGATCATATCTACATGTGATAGAAACATGGTGCCTATTTCAAAATCAAAGCTTCCGTTAGCTAATGGCAACATGCTCTAAGCCTTAAAGGATGGATTGGTTACTATGGAAATCATCTTTTGGAGGTACCTTGTGAGTCTTTTGCTTAAAAAAGTCCAAAAGCACTCACTGATTTGAGGTCTAACTATTGTACAAGACTTTCTTTTTCCACACAAAACTCCAAAAAAAACATTTGCACTTGTATCTTACATAGACATAGACTTAGAAAGATTCTTAACAAATATCAACTACATTGTTCAAAGGTTAAGAAAGAAAAAGGATGAAAAGAACACTTGAAATTATTGTTGTATTTCCAAGCAATGGTTATTATTTAAACAGTAACTATTATAAGTGATTTCTCAAAGCAATAATTTTTATAATATGAATTGATAATTTACCTAAAGATGCCATTTTAAATTGGCATCTTTTAGTCACCTACCAATTCTTTCCATATTACTGTATAAGTGAAACATTTTGGAGTCTTTTTTTAATATTCCGCTTGGATGATACCTCAAAGGTCATTTTCGATTATTTTTCTCCTTGCGTTTCGCGTATTCTTTAGGGTTTAGTTAACCCTAATGAATCCACTATCTTATCCCCACCCTCTATTCCCGGAGTCTTAAAGCTTAAATGTTGTTAGCCACTTGCAAGAAGTCATTTTAGAGATGACACACTTTGGAAGGAGAGAGACAAAAGAGGGTAGGCAAGCAAAGCTGACCTGGCTTGCGCTCCAAACCCTAATTTGCTTAAACCTCGAGGTCGTTGCTTTCACAGTCCTGGCTATGGCGGACATGGCCTCTGCTTCCCTGTCGTTGCGACTTGGTATTGCGCTTCGTCAGCTTCCTCTCAACCCTTCCATTTCCCGAAGAGCGCTTGTTGCCGCAGTTCCATTGCGACGCTCCCTGTCTTTGGGGATTGCCAGCCGGCGAGGATTGGGAGTGGAGGTTTCCCGGGGACCTTGGCGATCGTCGTGGAGGGCGTTGTGCGTGCAAACGATGGGTGTAGAGAAGAGGGTGGAAGCGCCTCCTGTGAAGGTGGTGGAGACAATTCAGTTGACGGAGCAGGAGGAGAAGATTTTCGAGGTGCTCGTTGCGACTTTGCAGCATTTTGGACTTGATACGGAGCTCCGGGTGGCAGGAGGATGGGTGCGGGACAAGGTGAATTTGCTGTTGCTCGCATTTTTTGGGGGCAGACTAGTAGTTTTCCGAATTGGGTGATTGCCTTTCTACTGAATTATGTAGAATTCGGGAAGGTTTCGATTGCTGTTGCTCGAGTTTTGGGCGGAATAATCTCGCCAATTCTGTGATTCGCCATCTGCGTTTTCGATTGCTGTTGCTCGAACTTGTGCAGAATAATGTGATTCGCTGTGTGCGCTTTCGATTGCTGTTGCTCGAATTTTGGGCGGAATAATTTTGCCAATTCAGTGATTCGCCATTTGCGCTTTCGACACCTGTTGCTGGAGTTTCGTGCAGAATAGTTGATCGTCAATTCCATGATGCTTTGTAGCACTTGTTGCAATGAGATTGACGTTGGGAAGTTGTCGTGGGTGTTGAGGTCCTCTTGGAGCGGCAGAGGCCAATTCTACGTTGCTTTCCTTTTCGATCAGGCATACGTGCGAGTGAATTTACTTGCATTTGATTTGCTTTCCAGCTCGCTTCTTTACATGTACCTGGACGTAAGGGCGGGTGGAGATCAGTTGTGGCATTTACTAAAATATGGTCGATCCAACAGATTACACCGAAATCCTTCTTAGGTCTGAGTGAACGATTAACCTGCGTCACAAATTACTCTATTCTATTCAGGTGATACATTCTTTTGAAAAGTGAGATTCAGTGTCACTAATAGATAGGAGCGCGCACTACTGGTGAAAATAAAATGAAATGGGCCAGACCTTCTGTAGGTGGGTTTGGAAGCGAAGTTTTATCATCCACAACGGTGTAACTTAGTGTAGATCTGTATTGGAAGGTTCTCAGGTGCTGGTAACGAATGAGATATATTTTCTGGAGCCAAGTATTTTACCTTTTCGATGAACTGATGGTTTCTTTTGTTTCCATTTCACAGCTTCTGGGAAAAGATTCACACGACATTGATATTGCGATAGACAATATGTTGGGCAAGCAGTTCTGCGAAAAAGTCAACGAGTACCGCTCAAGCATTGGAGAAGAAACCTCCAAATTGCATATTATCCTGAGGTGCGCTTGTCGTCTAATCCGATTTCTCTATAGGCTTTATTCTGTCTACATGATTTCGTTTCCAATGAGCAGACGAACTATTGAGGAACTCATGTTGGTGAAAGCGAGGTGTTCTCAGCAAAGACGACCAGTTGAGTGCAATGTAGCACTCCTCTCGATAGAATAAGCGAATTGGTTTAAAAAATTGTATACAATATTACCTCACAAAAGTCCTCTACATTAGTCCTTAATGTTAATAAATATGTATTAGATTCATATAGTCCTCACATAGAGTTACTGTTACGTAACGGTTATTAGTGCAATGTAGATGGTGTTTAGAGGTAGTGTGATTTTTGTGTCTTTGGCATTAACTTTTATTGTACACAATTTATGGCTCAATTTAACTTGAAATTACTTTAACTTTATATTTTCTTAATGTTGATCTAATTTTCTGTTATATTAATTTAAGTTTGCCGTTAATAACTTTGTGAATCTAATAGGAGATCTTTTGAGCTAGATCTTGTCACTCAATCTGAAATTGTGTGTTACAGTAACCCTGAACAGTCAAAGCATTTGGAGACAGCTACCATGCGTGTCCAGGGTATGCTTGTTGATTTTGTAAACTTGCGGGCAGAGACATACGCGCAAAACAGTCGGATCCCAACTATGGTGCGTGGCTCTAGACCGCTATGAGAATTTTTTAAGAGTTATTACCATCTATTAGTCATCTTGTCCTGATTGCATTGAGGATTTCACGAATTCCAGTTACGTGCTCATGAAACTCTTGCTCGAGAGTTCTGGAATGGCCTTTCGGGTAAATGTACATAGTAGTCCGAGCTGTGGATGTTGATTATAAGTTGACAATTTTCCAGGAATTTGGAACCGCGGAACAAGATGCTTTGCGACGAGATTTGACTATAAACAGGTATGTGTGTCACCTTAAGGCAGGCACTGAATATTGAAATCTATTCTTGGACCAATTTTCATCTTGAATTTTTTTCTATGTATGGGATACCGGTACTCAAGTGTACTTTGATTGTCTTGGCCAGTTTGTTTTACAACATCAACAAACGCTGTGTGGAGGATCTGACGTCACGAGGTTTGCAACTCTTACATGTCAAGGCTACAGAGAAGATGGTCGTCTGTGTGTGCAGTTCATTCTTGACGCATGTGTTTGTCGAGTGTCAATAACAGTTCACGTGATGTTTCTCATGAACACTAATTTTTGAGTTCATTTTCCTGTGTTTACAGCTAGCTTTCAATGTGGTCGCTAGTGGAAATTCGTTTTTTCGCTGCCTTGTTTTTACCCCGACCCTCTTAGTTCAGGCAATGACCGCTTATTGTCGTGTATTACAGGACTCAAAGATTTGAAAGCAGGGATTATCCGCACTCCGCTTCCTTCCAAGGAAACTTTTCTGGACGACCCGCTGCGTGTGATGCGGGCTTTACGCTTCGGTGGGTCTTTGGCAGTCTGTTCTGATGTCTGTCTGTACAATGTTTTGTAATCCAATTATGATTGCAATGCTCACCTCTAAAACCTCACTTCACCAGGTGCTCGATTTGGATTTGAGTTGGAGGACGAGGTGAAAGAGGCAGCTTCATGTGATGAAGTCAGGACAGCACTGGGTAGCAAAGTGAGCCGTGAACGTATTGGTCACGAGGTAAATATCCATTTTCACTGGTTTTCTGCCTTTTGACTGAAAGTGAAGATCAGATTGTAACCACGATCTTTGATGGACTTCTTCTTTGTGCTGTAGATTGACCTGATGCTGAGGGGCAAGAAGCCACTTACAGCAATGCGACGCGTGGAGCAACTTCAACTCTTCCCTGTTATTTTCACGAATGGATTATCGAACACAAAGCCCCCACTTGAGGAAAACATCGGAAGGTGAGCATTCCGATTGTGTTGCTCATCATTATGCTTGTTTGTGTCCGAATGAGCTCCAGTTACGTAGCAGATCATCTGAGTAACTTCTGGACGTGTAGGTTGTGTGTGGATCACATGGAAGCGACTGGAGAGATCTTGGTTGAATTTGAAGGTGCTCCAAGTTCACAAGCAAAACTTTCGGTATGACCATACGCTGGGTTGTTTCTTCAATACGTTGTCAATATTTATAAAACATCCTGATTGTCTCACTTTGTTCCTATCCGCTTTGGAAGTTCGGATTTCCAAACAGGTTATTTCTGTAGGAGTTGGTTTCAGTATAACTGGTATTTGGAATACATTAGCTACCATTGTATTTTCTCTTTGCTTTGTCATTTGTCATCAACTTTTTTCCATGAATATAATCTGATTGAAATATTCTTTTCTTCAATATCTAGGATGAGGAAAGGAGGCTTTTTCATCTTGCTGGCTTACTCCTTCCCTTAAGACATGTCACAGTTTCACAGAAGAAAGGCGTGGTGAGTTCTTTTGAAATGTCTTTTTGTTCCCATCTTGATTATTGGAGCTGAGATTTTACATATAGATTATTCTTGTATGCATATTCTGCTGTGTCTGTTCTTGGGTTTTCTGATTTCAAGTTGATATTATCAAAGTTGTGCAAATAGTAAGTGATTCTCTCTGACTTGCAGCGCAGGTGTTCCAGAAGGCTCTACTGTATTGATTATATTTTGCCTTTTACGAGATCTCTCTCTATTGCAGATATCCTCAGAGCTCTTATCTTCTTGTTTTTGGACGTTTTGTATGCAGCTACCGATATCAGAACTTATTATTAAGGAATCCTTGAAGCTGAAGTCAGATGATGCTAAAAAGGTCTGTATAGAGCTCTAATTTTTCGCAACTTTCATGATCTTGGTCTGTCGTTTCTGTTATACATCAATATCTGCTCATGCTGGAGTGTTTAGTGGATTTTGACTCATGTTTGTATCGATGCTTGATTTCTTGATCTTGTCTTCGGCAGGTGGTACAACTTCACTCTGCTGCGGAGCAATTTGTAAACATTTCAGAACTGTTCCTTAGTGAGGTTCATGACAAGAGTGATGAAGAATTCCAAGCAGAGAAGAGAGTTCAAGCAGGTTTTCAATTCACCTTTAATCTAAGTATTCGGTGATGTGAATGGTATCGAATCTGTTAAGGGGGGATACCCTGTGAAATTATTTTAGGAGACAATTGCCCTGGAGGTTGCATTGCTTTGTACTGTCAGAAGCAACTAGGAAACGTAGTAGATGTGAAATGTTTCGTCTCCTACAAGTTATTATTTGTGACTTGCCCAATGAGATGTCAATCCAGTTAGTATCCAATTTGCAATTCGTGTTCCACATTTTTCATCTGCTTTTTATGTAAATACTGCGTCTTATGATTTTGTTTCTTTCGGGTTCTCCCATTGATCCATCCGTTTGTTAAAGTATCGGGGAATTCAACCGTGTGCAGGTTTGCTGTTGGGGGGTATCAAGGGCCTCTGGCGCCTGGCTTTGGTTCTTTCGTCAGTTCTATCAGTTCCGTTAGATGAAGCCAGTGCACCGGAGAGAGCAAATAACTGCCTTCTAATTGAAACCGCCATATTGAGATTAGGTAAGGAGTTTGATATGCGAAGATAATGCTTTACTGCAATGTTCACTTTTGAAATCATCGATACCTGGTGATTCATACATGGCGTGTTTCTACAGGACTGGACAATATTTGGACTCGGAAGCCCTTATTTGATGGCAAAAAGGTTATGAGCCTTCTTGGATTACAGAAAGGTGGTCCACAAGTCAAAGAATGGGTAAGCTTCATTGTTGAATGGTTTTTGATATTTTCTTCTCTTGTATTTGAAACGAGAGTGTACAAGTTTATTCAGCAACTACACAAGACTGATTAGAGTTTTAATCTGATGCTAACAAAGTCTTGAGTTCATTTTCAGATGGGTAAATTTCACAAGTGGGAGCTGGCCCATCCAGATGGAACCGAGGAGCAATGCTTGGATTGGTTTCAAGGGGAGAATGTAAAGCGTCTGAAGTCGCAGTAGCGTCCTGGCGAATTCTGAAACTTCTGTTTCTTCTCATGTGGTGACCACCTGGCAGATGTGCGCTATGTAATTGTGAGCGTATCTACATTATAGTCTTTCCACAAATTTTCCTAACCTCTACCTTTGATACGTGAAGATTTTTTATTGCTCATTTGGCAGTACGCTGTGCCAATGGCCTTATCTTTTTTTACAGCATGCCGGAGAGACATTTAGGAGTTGATACAAGATTTATCAGTTATTTGGTGCTTGAATTCCGTGGGAAGGACTGTGAATGGCCTATCCCGTAGAGGTAAAAGTTACAGCAGCTCCTGCCAATTTTGTAACGTAGATTATGAAACAGATACTCAATTTTGTAGGATCACCTTGATACCGTTATCATGGCTTGGATGTGAGGATTCCATCCACTGTTGTTGCAATCCATTTGGTAGTTTTTATTTTTATAATTGCTCTTTGTGCCTAGTGCCTGAAATTGAGTGCCGATGTTGGATATGTGCGTGCATATGGACTTATAATGGGAAAAGGAAAGACTCTTTTCTGGACGTAAGTATGTTGTTGTATAGTGTACCTTTAACCCTTAGGTGCCTTTACAACCATTTAACCCTTACAACCATATTTTGGTAGTGGCAAAATTAAGAATCTTCGTACTATCTTTTATTTTATTGTGATTGTTATCCATCTTTCATTCAACTTTCACCATGCTTTCATTCATTTTTCATCTAAAAGTCATCCAAATTTTATACTAATTTGACCACATTCATCCAAATTAGCGTAAAATATTCTTGCACTTTTAAATTCTAGCATCAATTAAATTAACTTGTATAGTATTGCATCTATTGTTACCTCAATTAGAGCATTCTAGTAGTTGTTCAAGTTTTAGTTTTTGACTTTTAAAAGTCTTTAGTATTTGCATTGATGAGCATTGCCAACTAGATTACATTGAAGTCCTTTTGACAAAAATTGCATTGATAGTTGAGTTTACCATTTTTTTAATATGAAAAATACATTAAAAAGTCTAATTATCATACGTAATACAATCATGTGGAATACACTTCATAAGACATTTTTTAATAAAGCAACATTTATATGGGTTTTTGGAAGGCTCATCTTTCTTGCAATTTTGATATATAGTACATATAGAAACTATGCTATGATAATGTGTGATTTATATTGAATAAATGAAGCTCAGTATTTGCCGTTTTGTAAATACAAAATAATCTCCTATTAAATTTGAATTGAAATACTTTAGAATCCAATCCAAAATATATTGGAGGGGGGAAGGGGGGTTCAAATTTTATAAATCCATATCAAAGTGCCTCTTTCTTTTGAAAAATTTCCAATACTTTCAATAATACAAATTTCTATCTCTTGCACAAAATGACCAATAGTACAATCATAAGTAACTTATAGTAAAACAAACACCTAGGTTTTGTAATGTATAGATCCAAATTGATTATATCCACTTAGGGATTTAATACAATTGATGATGAATATAAAAAATATGATGAACAAATTTGATTAATTTACTTTAATTTTTGCTAAATTATTAAGTTTCTTACAAAACTTTTCTAATTTTCAAATGTTAGCATGAGCTAAATAAGATATAATTTATAAATTAGTACTTCAAGTAGGCTATAGTGAAGATTAGATAAAATGATAATAATAATAGATGCTAAAAAAATATCTTTCAAGATAATATATTTTTAGATTAGTATTAGTATAAAATAAAGGACAATTAATCATCGCATATAAAAAGTTTAGAAGGATATGATTGTTATTATCAACATATTTGTAATTAAATAGAAAAAAACATGGAACTTTTGCCATAAAATATGCCAAAGTAGACTTGATAATTGCTTTTTTTTGTTGTATTTTAGAAGAGAATTCTACGAGAATATTAAAATAGGGATTGTTACAATGGATAAGCCACATATAAACCAAAAATAATAAATTATTAGTAGAAGGTAATTAACTAAGCCATAGAGACCTAAGTTGCGCACAATTATTACCATTAGAGTCTCTTTTGAAGAAGTAAATTAGTTGCAATTATTTTCAGTACTTAGTGAAATTTAGTCTATACAAATTTAAAGTCAATTAGTATATGAGAACATTGGAGCTGTATTCAATGACATTGCTATTACTATGTGACTGGTCCAATACTAAGGATATTTTGGATTTTTGTCTAACACTGGAGGCACAAACCTTTGTACAATTATTTGTCAGGAATCTAATCAGGAACTAGGAAGTGTTGCCACCTAGAACTATGTGATTGATTTAGTACCAAGCGTATTTTGGGTCTTTGTCTAGCATTGGAAGTACAAACCTTTGTACAATTGTTTGTCGGGAACTAGAATGATCAAGAACCAGGAAGTGACGCCACGTAGGTTTCTAGTATTTTGGATGTTATTCAATTAATAAAGATAACAAAGATGGTTTCACTTTCTTCACTATCTATTTTATATATTGTAGCTATCTATTTAGTTCACAATCTTGCTTGATCCATTATATATACTATGATGTCTTGCTATCTATTCTTTTATTTTGTTAACAACAATAGAATTAATATTTTTGGATTTGATCCTTCATAACCACTTTTATTATTATTGTAAATTTTTTTTCAAATAAATCAATATATTCCTTAATCCTATTAAATTTACTAATATATAAACCAATGACATACTAGATGACTCATTGACCATTATTTTTGAAATTGATTTCACTATTCCTAGTTAAGGGCTAAACGCCCTATTACAAAAGGAAGTCAGATTAATTATCTATTTTTGTGCATCCACCTACCACTTATATACGTAGTACTTACATCTGTAAATATTATTTAAAGTTTGTAGACTTCATCCAAAGATTCGAATTTTCATACTTTTTTGGAAGGTTTCATGCACATTTTTTTTAATTTGTTTTCTTTTAATTAAGCCATTACGAAGATCCTCAACTGAAAAAGCATAGCGGGTGCAGACTGAACACATTGTTCAGATTTGGGGGTTCCAGTCATTGATAACTGAAACACGTTTTTCCACCAATGAGAGGCTTCCACGGTAGACCGAGAAATTAGCGAAGGTGCTAGAAGCAAAAATAATTCAAGCCACACTAATTTAATACCAACCCCACAAGCGCCTAGGATTAGGGTTAGGGTTTCAGCAAAGCCTCCAATAAGGCTCTGGAACCGGTTTCGGTGTCGTTGTTGTTTTTCGAACTTCCCGCTTGTCCGCCATCGCCCTTGCTGCTCCTTCACCTCCTCCTCCTCCCTCCTCTCCTCCACCCTTGCCTGCGTCGCTACTTGCTTGCGGCCCGTGGCGGACGATTCGTGCGGTCGCCGAGGTTTTCTCTTCTTCCGCTCGGGGTTCCCGCGGGAGCTTTTTGGTGCCATTTGGGGGAAGAGTGGGCCGGGGACGGTTGTGAGGGTTTTGGTGCTGTAGTTTTGCGAGTCTGTTTGCTTGCAGTCGTTGCATGCGCCGTTTCTTTCTGAGGTTTGTATTTGTGAGCCTTTAGTTTGGAGGGAGTTCCGCACACGCGGCTACGACGCTGTGGAAGATCGACCGACGGTCGGTGTTGGTGCACACCGCGGTGGTGTGAGACCAGGTAAAGTGTTGCATTGTGTTCTTGGCTGTGTGTTTACTGTCCGTGTGAAGCTTTTGTGGCGTTCGGCAGTTGTCGGTGTGGGAAAAGGTCTTTGTGTTTTTTGTTGTTCTTTTTTGTTTTTGTTTTTCTGGACCTAAATCAAGTTGTTCCGTTTGTTTTGTCTTTTAAGAACCAAGCGTTTATGTTCATGCAAAGGTGGTGGCTCTTCTTGGGAAACAGATTGTTAAGAAGGGAATTTTTTCTTTCTAGTGTGGCGCTTTAACTGTCCATCATGGCGCTTCGCTTTTCTTGTTAAGCAAAGGAAGTGATGGCTGTTGGGGAAGTTATTATAGCTTTACTAAGTACTTTTTTAGTGTAGAACTGTGTGCCATTTTTTGATATGCAGTTCGATGAAATTTAGGATGTGTTCAAACCTTCCGAGTTTCAGAATTTGGAAAACCTTATATGAGTCTCTATACTGTTCAAACGCCTTAATGTGTTAAGAATTTTCTGAATACTTTAGTGTTGGTGCAATGTTGAATCTCAAGTTAGTACATACCGTGCAGGTTCATACTGCTGGTGGGTGAGGATATTAGATAATTCCTCTTTGTTGTATATGTGATTCCTGTGGTCTACGCGTACTGAACGAGCTTAATATTCGAATGCATGTTTCAGAAACCATGGCTAACCAGCCGGCGAACCCTCCCGCACATATTCCTGCGGCCGCACATGTGGTAAGAGTTGGCAGCGGTTTTTTTGTGATTTTTAATCCGTTTATTATCTTCTTAATCCCAGCCTAGCATATCATGCATATGTGATTTTTGGGAGCCTTTTAAGTTCGCTACAACACCTTTTACTGTTTTGTGCCGGTCATACATGTTTCACTACGGAATTATGTCATAGACGACATCCTATGCCTGAGTGCTCTGATGGTTCTCTCATCTGTGTACTATTTTAACAATCTGGGGTCTAACCGCACTCTTATCGAGTGTACTGCAGGTGGGGAACGCGTTTGTGAATCAATACTACAATGTTCTTCATCAGTCACCACAGGTTGTTCATCGATTTTACACCGATGCCAGTCGTCTGACTCGAGCTGAAGCAGGAGCGGATGGTGCTGTAGACACTGTTGGAACTCAAAGGGTGAGGACCCATCATTGTACCTGTGGGCTGAGACTTATCTCAGTGTTTGTTAATTAGCCAGTGCCTTGTGCGTGTGTAGCTTGACATCTGACTGACATACTGTCCGATGGAACACTTGTTAGATGCTGCGTGCTCTGTTCTATCTATTTCTTCAATCATTGTTCATGATTTAAAGTGGTAGGAAGTACTAAGGATTGTGTGCCTAGCTTTGTTGTTTATGTTTGAGCGAGACCTTTATTTTGAACTGTCCTTTCTTGGCTTGAACGATTTCCTTTCAGCTTCTGAAATCTTATTCATGATTTGTGCAGGAAATTTATCAGAAAGTGATGTCCTCAGACTACAGCGAGCTCAAGGCAGAGATCAAGACAGTCGATTCTCAAGATTCTCACGGTGGGGGAGTATTGGTCTTGGTCACCGGATCTCTGTCCACTAAATCAAACGAGAAGAGAAATTTTGTTCAGAGCTTCTTCCTGGCCCCACAGGAGAAAGGATACTTCGTTTTGAACGACATTTTCCGCTATCTCGATGTGGAGACTCACCAGACTCAGAAGACTCTGTACCAGCCTGCATTGCCACGTGTTGAGAGCGACGAGCCTGCTTACAATCCTGAGCCAGCAGTTGTCCATCAACCTGCTCCGGAGCCACGTAAGTACACGAATTTTAAGCGGTGCTATCAGTGTTGTGCTTTCTATATGGTTGTGTGTTATCCACCTAGGAGTTTCCTGCTTATTGAAACCCAATGTTGTCTGTCTGTGACTTTCCCAGCTTTGGAACATCACATCTCAGTGCCTGAACCTGAGGTGGTGAGGGAAATCACGCCTGCTTTGGAGACCGAGCCTCCAGTTGAGGAAGTCCATGACCTTTCGGAGGTACCACCAACTGAAGCTGAGGATGAAGTGGGTCCTTCACCAGTAGAAAGCATGACCACTCCAGTTATTGAGGAACCTGAGTCTCCAATGGTTCAGAGCGCCCCCGCTGCTCATGTTCATGAGCCAGAGCCTGCCGCGGAAGCACCCAAGAAGCACTCTTATGCATCTATTGTGAGTGATCATGCCTTCGTTTGGACCTTAGATGTTTCTGATTTGGAATCCTGTCATTGGATTCTGGTTTCTAAAGTACTTCATGTTCTTATAATAACTTATTTACTTGCCTTCTGTACAGGTTAAGGTGTATGGCACTCCGATCAAGCCTGCGCCTCAGCCCGCAGTCGAACGTCCTGCCGCTTCACCATCACCATCTCCTGCCCCCGCCCTTGCGCCTGCTCCTGTTCCTGCCGCTGTTTCATCTCTCCCAGAGGAAGCGCAAGAGAAAAATGCTCCAGTGGAGAATGAAGGTCAGTCAGATCATTCATCGAGCTCATTCAGTATAAATGTGATCGTTTTGCAAAGAGCGCATATTCAACCCATGTCAAGATCAGACTTTCAACTCTACTTGTTCATGAGCTTTATTTACTTGCTTCTAACACAAGCTGTTGTGCAGCTGACGGACGGTCTGTGTATGTTAAGAATTTACCAATGAACTGCACAGTACCCGAGTTGGAAACGGCGTTTTCAGAATTTGGCCCTGTGAAGCCTGGTGGTGTGAATGTGAAGAATCAGAAGGTACATACTGTTCATCTGTATTGAAGTTGCCTCTGCATTTAATCATGTGATCTGGTACTTGTACAGCTTTTATGGGTGTCTCTCAACAGAATTAATACTGTATACTATTATTTCTTATAATTGCGGACGCTGATTCTGTTGCTGATACACAGCCAGGAGTATGCTATGCGTTTGTGGAGTTTGAAGAACCAGCAGGAGCGCAGAGCGCCATTGAGGTAATCCTCATGCAGCCAGGGTAGTGTGTGTTTCAGGTCTTTGATTGTAGGATGGACATTGCACGTGTTTTATGCTCTGTAAAATTTTAGACATATTATTTCAGTTCTTAGTGCCCTTTTGTGATTGACTCAATTGTTTTGGTGAAGGCTTCTCGTGTGGAAATCCGTGGTCGGCAGGCATATATTGAAGAGAAAAAGACCATGGGACGAGGTAAGCTGTACATACATTAAGGAGTTGTCTGTTACATTCGAATCTTTCCCTTCTTTCCTGTAAATATTCCGTGACTCTGTCCACCGGGCGTGTTGAATCTGTCTGTATCTTTTGTAGGTAATGTGATGAAGTATTAATTGTTGTGTTTGATTTGTGATATTCTACAGGCCCAAGGCGCATAAACGACAGCAGAGGTGAACGCCCATATAGAAGTGATAGGACTGAGGGAGGGCGAGGACGTGGTTCATACGGCGGCCGAAGCTATGGCGGACGTGGCATGGGGCCAGACTCGCGGGAGCGAGAAGGCGGTAGCAGGGGTGGCCGCGGCGGCTCCGGACCATCCCGAGGGGGCTATCCGAACTCAAATGGCACTAATGAGCCAGCATACAGTGGAGGTGAACGTCGCACCGAAGGCCAAAGAGCACCTAGACGCAACGCTGGTGCACCGCAACCTGCCCGCAGCAACGGTCCTACTGCGGTTGCTGCAGTTTGAACATAAAATGCTAGAATGGTCATCAGCATGCGATTCATGTGTCAGTTGAACATTGACTCTCAGAGGAGAGAGACTTCCAGATACAATTTTGTTCCGATCACTTGCGATGTAACACGTAATAGACGTTGTAGGCAGAAGATTAGTTGAAGGGGCTTGAATTTGGGGTAGTGGTTCATTCGTTTTAGTCCAGTCGTAGGGTGACGAAAGTTTGTTACCAGAAGAAAATCTATGAATCTAACGTGCATTATCCATCCGTGATTCGTTCCTGGTGAAAAGGTAGACTGCTGCTAGAGAGGAG
Organism: Neckera pumila; assembly: GCA_963969595.1. Taxonomy (NCBI): domain Eukaryota; kingdom Viridiplantae; phylum Streptophyta; class Bryopsida; order Hypnales; family Neckeraceae; genus Neckera; species Neckera pumila. The sequence goes on along the minus strand of OZ018408.1, from coordinate 46,822,547 downwards.
TAATTCTCAACTCTTATTGTAGGAACTTCTAAAGCCTGGTCGATTGGCAAGCATGTGACACTTCGCAGCAAAGATTTTGATGTGAGTAGGTCGTTTGACAATTGCTGGGAGATTATAAGTGTGCAAGGCCCAGAAAAGCTGTACATTGACTACCTTTTTGGGTGTTTTTTGATTTCTACGGTGCTTGAGAAGCTATTGTAAATTGACTTGGTAGCCAAGCAATTTTGGAATAAGTACGGTACCTTGTGCTTTCCAGGAACGGAATGTAATCTCATTTTGTCCACTTTTTGATCTTCTACATTGTGTTCAAGTTGATTACTATCTCTTCCGAAATATCTAGAGAATTTTGTGGTGTGTCAAGGAGCCTGCGCTGGGGCGACCGGCCTTTGCAGCGGCGCGTTCGCTTGGCCGCATAGGAGCAGATTTGCAGGGGGTGGATGCTCCCTCCTCTTCCACGAGACGCCAACGCCCGCCTTCACTCGCAGGTACAATTCTTGACCCAAGTATTGCCGCTGGAGCTCAGCTGATCGGATGTTCCACAGCCCCGGATTGTCCAAACTCATCAGCACCGACGTCCATGAATTCGGGTACACCTGTGGGGCACATCGCACTTCGTTAGTACCGCTGCTCTGAACATTTCGTCAGGACGGTCAATCTTCTCCAGAAGTTAGTCTCATTCCCTCGCTATTTTTTTAATTCTGACTCGACAAGATCAAGTGACTGACAGAAAAGACACAGTACTTGCAGTTTGGTAGAGGATAATACTTGTGTCATTTAAAGCATTTAAAGCAAAATGTAGGAGTGATCTCATTGGAGAGATCACCTTGGGTAATAGTTGTGGGCCTTACTCCCTAATTGTTTCCTCTCCCAAGTGTAAGAATTTTTGGATGATTTCTTGTGCAATCATTCTAGGACTGGGATGCTATAGATAGTAATAGCAAGTCATGATTTTTTACACCCGATGTTGCTAATTGGAGGCAACCGAATGTGAAGAGATGACTTGCTGTCGGTAACATTTTGTAACAGCTGTCTGTCAAATGGAAACAGGATCACTTATCTTCGACAGAGTTGCTTTCAAATTTGCAGTGATGCAAACAGGGGTATGGACTTGAACTATGAAGCGAGAGATTAGATTACCTGCGTTGTGGACCGAGACACGGCGTTGTGAAGATTGTACCCCACTCTGGCCGTCTCGTTCCACATCCCCGTTCCGAACGCGACAACCCAAAAGTTGTGGCCATCCACATGCCACGACTGCGGCGTGCTCTCATCATTCTGGAACACGATTTCTGCGAAAGCGCGGAAGGGCGTGTCTACCACCGACGCTGCCAGAGTGGGATGCTCCGGGAGCGAGCCCACTTGGAAGATGTTGGGGATGTGGTAGTAGTCCGCCACCTTGAGAGGCGTGTCGGGATTCCAGTGGGAGACGTTGTTCACTGCGAATCGTTTTCTGCCGAAGAGAATGGGTGCTGAATTGGAGAATTTGAAGGTGTTGGTGACGGTGATGTTGCCGTAGTGGTAGCTGCCTTGGGGGTTTGGCCTCGCTGCATTGGCTTTCAAATTCCACCTGCAGGCAGGGGTGATGCATCCACTCCTCAAGATTAGTCTCACAACTCTTGACCTTATCTTTGAGTTTATGACAGTTCCAGTACTGCTCGCGGATGATGATGACAATGTACTGGTTGATTCTGCGTGGCACTGCAGCCACTCAATTAGAAACAGTCACTATCAGTAGTGTAGTGCACCCCCCCTGGTGAACAACGTTAAACAACGTAAGTTTAGTTATGCAGCAAGAAGCTCTTGCACTCTCAAACTTCCTCACATTATTGGAGATGTCAATGCAAGGCCTCTCCCCTTAATTTAGAGCCAAAAAAATCACAAGTGATGTTTTAACCAAAGAGCTAAGATCCAACATTGAAAGAAAATCCCAATTTTTTTATGGCTTTTTATAATGTGTTTGCAAATAGTGCTTGTGCATCTATGTATAAGGTAACCACATCCAAATTGGACCCATAAAGATTCTTGCCTTAAATTCATCATAACAACCTAGGGTCTATTTTGAATGCATCTATAATCAATACTTTGAAAATTTGTATTGTATATTTATGCAATTTCCAAAAATAATCAACATGCTAAGATTCAATATAAACTAGGACAATTTTATAAGAAGATCCTTGTTCAAATGTTTATTCAAAAGCTCTTAGGTATGGTAAGCTTAATACATCATATTCTTTTCTTTGCATCCTTTAAAACATCCTTTGACATCTATATATCATGGTAGATTCCAAGGGGGCATACAGCCTCTTTAAAGATTGTGATGAGGGAGGGTATAAAGGGAGGCTTACTTCATGCTACGGGCTTGATTGATGGAGAATTCCGGATCAGAGGGAGGCCGAGGAAGTGCCCCTGTCATGAATTGCGGAGGTGAGGTGACATAATGAAGGACACCCACACCACTTAGGTTGCGCCCCAAGGCAAAACGTGTGCTAGCCACTATATAGTAGTCACGGTCCTCCTGGTCCATGGTCACCAGAACTGAGCATGATTGTCCCACATGCACGTCCACTGAATTGTAGAATTGGGGCTCTAAATATGAGCCTTCTGTTTCCACCAGCAACAACTGGTGCTCCTCTATCCTGAAGTTGAGAGTGTGGGTGCTCCCGACATTGGAGAGTCGAAACCGGTATGTTTTCCCTGCCATCCTCATTCTTGTTTTACAAGCAATTCTTGGATTTATGGGAGAGAATAGTCCACTTTTCGTGTCACTTGAAGCATTTTTGACCTTGAAAGAACAAGACTTAGCACAGCCAAAAACGGATTGAATGAATGGATAAATAGTTGCCACATTCTTCGTTTCTACAGGAACCCAGGAAGGCATTCATGGGACAATTTTTGACCTCTACAGGCACTACCGGATTCATGAACGTACTTAGTACTGTGGTTTCTCTGATAAATTTGTATTGGCTGTCTTATCATGCAGTGTATGTGCTTGGCAGTCGAATTTCCTGTTCATGCAGTTTTAACGGTTTTCAATAGTTTAGAATGAAATTATAATTGAATGTAAAGCAAGTGGTGATTGGAAGAGATGAATTGCTGTTGGCAACAGGGGTCATGAATAGGAGACAGGATCGTTCGGGTTAATTTGACCTATCGATGTGTAATTTAGCAGTGTATTGAATCCAGATTGCTTAGAATTGATTGATTTAACATACCTTTCTCGACAGTGAAAATGGCGCCGAGGGGAGCATGGCCATTGATAAGCACATCGTCAGGAGCAGGAAGAGTGTAGCCATGGTCCAACATTGCTCTCAAAAACTGTCACCAAAGCCACCCCAGAATTTACAATTACTCATTTTACAATTTGTACTATGAGTGCACTACGCATCTTCCAACATTTTATCAAAGTAAGATATGGTGTGGATTCCAGCAATACAGCTAACTGGTGAAGTGCCTCTTGTTCCAACAGCATAACACCATTTAATTACTCTTTGCACACAACAGAACTTCGTAACTTAGATCTGGGAATCATCTCACCTTGTGATCCGCTTTGTACCAGTCGCCGATGAGAACTGCGAAGTCGTCCGCAGGCGGGGCGAATGGCGAGGCGATGGAGCTGCGCGGATCCACACGAATACTCCCAAAGCCCCCTGCGCTTCGGTGCAAGGACGTGGACGGGAAGTAGCAGAAGCTGCCAATCTGGTCCTTGGCACGGAACTTGTACATCCACGACTGCCCCGGCAAAATGGGGCAATTGGTGCCCAACACCCCATCTTGCCACGCATTTCTCCGTTGCTGAATCCCATTCCTGCACACTCGTCTTGCACTTGGAAATCTTACAACCGATATACAAGAAGTCACGCCACTAGAGGCTGAGGCTCCAAAAAAAACAAGCAGCTATGCAACAAGAGGCTTCGTCCCTTGAGAAATAAGCTACAACACAACACTTTGAATTTCATTGTGAGTACTATACCACGTGAGGAGGAAAGGCTCATCAAGCCTGTTGTGGATTGTGAGCGAGATGATAGTGTTGGTGGTGGTTTGCAGTTGCGGTCCTGGGAATTGGCCATTTATGGTGATGATCTGTTCCACAGTCCACGAACAAGATGTCACCCCAGTTGGACCTTAATGTATTTCTTTCAAATTGTTCTTGTATTATCTCATACAAAGACTCCTTTGAGGTCCAATGCCGTTTATTTACTGATCACATGCAATGCTCTTCCCTGATTCTAAAGATATGACTGACTCATAACATTCTTGAGTAGGGAGGCTTGGATAGTGACACTGTAACTACTAACCAGTAACAATTCAAGTAACATTGGCCCACAATTCGTGGACAAGCTTACATTCAAGATTTTCTACAATGAAATGAACTTGATTCATTGGAAGCAAAGGATCCCTTGCCTTAAAGTTCAAGGATATTTAGAAATTTAGACCCATCGGAGTCATATTTTTTATTGCAACTGGTCAATGGAATTGGTCATTTTGCAACCATGAATCCTAATTTTGGTGAAAGGGGAAGTTGGAACATACTCTTTTCTCAGTGCCGGCTGTGTGCATTTTCATATACTCAACCTGCCAATCAAACTCTTGCTGAGGATCCATGGCAGCTACATTCAAGAATTGAAGCAGCAACAACAAATGAGATAACCTTAGTGCACCCATTCTTCCTTCCCACTCAATTTATTTTGTTTCAAATTTGTTTCTCCTGTGTTACAGTTCTTGTCATATTACCCCTAAGCGCTCCAAGTGCATATTTTGGTCAGTGACCAGATTACGCTATAACCAATTCGATGAAATTGAGGTAAATAACATAATCGTACAGAAAGAGACAAGCAAAAATGTGCAAAATTTCAGAAAAGTATTTGGACGTTAATTCCGCCTATGAGCGGTCCAAAGCTGGAGAATGTAAAAAAAGATAAAGAGAAAAGAAAAGCTGGAGAATGCTATCGCCAATGCAGAATGAAACCAATCCATCTTTTAATTTGAGACCCTCGCCAATTCCAAGAGCATCTCTCCGACTTTTTGCAAGTTTTTCTGCAATTTAACTCTTCGGATGCTCTGCAGTAGGGTAGTATACGAGTAGTAGCAAAAGAAGATAATGGCTGACTTGTTTAGATCATCTGAACCCCTCCTTACATGCTGCCGGTAGGCCAGCAGGTTAGTTCGGTAAGTTAGTTAAGCTTCCCGTGAACTCCATCCGCATCTCTTAGAACGAAAAAGACCCAAATCGTAGAAAAGTAAAGCTTGGAATCACATGACAGAACCCTAATTTGCATTGGAAATGATACAATGGGTGATTACAGGGAAGCACAGATGTGGAACAAACTTTGAGAATCAGCCGAATCATTCTTTATTTAGACTAGTCAAACGATGGGACCACCTGATTTGTCATTGAAGAGCTTCAAACCCTAAAAGTAACTTTGCATGTTGCAGGAGTTGGGGGTGTAGATTTGGATATACTACTGGTATGCAATTCTTCTCTTGTGATTTTCTGAAGGTCGATCTCAAGTAGAAAGTAGGCAAATTAGGGTTCCATGGAGAGTGCGAAATGTGGAGGAATTGAAGTTTGGAGCTGGGGAGCTGGGACGCACGGGCAACTGGCTTGCGGCACTCTGATGGATGCTTTGGTGCCGCAGCGTGTGGAGGCTCTCTCTGCAGCAGCGCCCATCGTGGACATTGCTTGTGGAGGAGCTCACGGTGTCGCTGTCTTTGGTATGAGTCCTACTTTTGTTCTTTGAAGTGGTTACATATTCTATCTTTAAATTGCGTTTTTGATTGCCTTGAAAGACAGCTGAAAACGATTTTGGAAGAGAATATGAAGAGAATGTTCTTGTGGTGGAAGTACACATTCAAAGATTGATAAACTTTAAGAAACGTTTGATTTATTGACTGCACTAGAAATTGAGAAACGGAATAAAGCGGTTTTGTTTAGGTTTCCAGTAACGCTGGTTTGATTCAAGGCATTTTTTTCCATCTTCTGCGTACTGATAATCTGTGACTCGGAGTTTGTCTGTTCATGATTGTGCGCAATTTTGAAGAATTTCCCAATTTTGCGCTTCAGTATGAATTCATGAGCGGGTTGTCGGATGAATCTTTTCTGGCGACGCATGCTGTAGAATAGGGTTTGGTGCGCTTGTCGGTTTCTGTGTGCGTTTCTGACACTCTCGCTTGATATCCTCAAGTTGAGCTCTTAGGTTCTTGTGCACTCGGTATGGATTTTGTAGCGTCTAACCTGTGAATATAACATGTTTGGGTAACCCTAATGTCAAGGTGTCTCGTAATCATTCCGCAGAAGATTGAGTTGTCAATTGTCCAATTGTAGAAACATCATATGATGGATTGTCGCATTAGAGACGTAAGCCTTATTGCTCTTGTGGTGGTGTGCTAGATTCGGGCGACGTTGCAACATGGGGCCGAGGGCAAGCAGGGGCCTTAGGCCATGGTGACGAAACAACCATTACGGTACCCAGGCTTGTCTCCTCGCTCCAGGGCATTCGCATAGCTCGTGCAGCAGCTGGCTGGAACCATAGCGCGTTCTTGACAGGTACCTCTCCATCTTCATTATCTACATTATAGTTTTGTAACTACTGCAATTGATCACTCCTGCTGCACACCTCTTGAACAGAACACATATGGAATGACTTCTCGAAGTTGATAAATCTTTATGGTTTCCTTCAAAGATCTCAAAGCATTAGATGGAACTCCACTCCTGATATCACCTAGTATTTTCGGGTAGAGATTTGGTAGTATTCTTGGGTAGAGATTTGACCTCTGTAATCCCTAAATCATAAAAACTGGCATTCTAAGTTGCAATGAGCAACGACGTGGAAGCTAGGCTTATACGTATGTGGATAGATAGTGAACTGGACACATTTAGGCTACCCTTGCTGAGGATTCTAAACCCTGAACCCTGAACTGGCGTTTTAAGTTGTCATGAGCAACTACGTGGAAAGCTAGGCTGATAGGTATGTGCAATGTAGACTACGGAGAGCTTTATACTTGCGGGGATGGGGCATTTGGGCAGCTTGGTCATGGAAACACAGAGTCTCGTCTGCTGCCTTGTCGGGTTGAGCACCTGTCCTCTGCTTGCATCAACATGGTGGCGTGTGGGATGCGGCACACACTCGCACTTTCTGTCGCTCAAGGTACATCTACGACTTAGCAACTTTTGTTTTCGCTATGATATTAAACTCATTGTGTCTTCACTAAAGTAGCCCTTGTTTATTTGGTAAAGTCTTGACGCAATCTGATGTGCTTGATCTTGGCATTGAATGTGTGTTTCATAAATGACTAAACTACAAATCATAGAACTATGCTTGGTTGTAAGCTATGCAACTTCCAAGATAGTCGATAGTGACACATCTGAAAAATGTATATTGCTGTGGTCTCTCGTAATTATCTTGGCTCACAGTATAAGGTATATGTGGTGTAGCAGACTTCTAGGTTGTCAGCAGTCAAAACTTTACCTGAGTTGGTTATGTGGATCAGGTTCATCAGAAGCTTCGATTGTGTATGCCTTTGGATTCAACAAGCGGGGTCAGCTCGGGATTGGAATGAGCAGTGGGAGCAACAACGACAAGTGGCGTGTTTCATTCCCTCAGAGGGTGCAGTCTCTTGACATGCATAGGGTTGCCAGTGTTTCTGCAAATGGAGATCACAGCGCTGCACTCACTGGTAGGGTTAAGCACTGTTGCTTCTAACGCTGGAACTCTTTTCTGATAAATTGTGTTCATTTTATATATCAGTGTGTCTATTGATGATTATCATTTGCTGAGGTTTGGATCTCATGTTGGCCACTTGTTGACTGTCCACTTCTTGCATAAGTGACTATTCTCTCAAATCTCTTTGATGGTGATCCCCAAGGTACACAATTAAACAATAAGAATTCATTTACGCCACTTGGTGTTACATTATATCATGGATGGTACCAAGCAGAATAAACAGTGTAGTTGTCTCAAGTGATTCAGGTGATTTGTATCGTCCTGCTTTGGCGAATATTAGAAGAATGTACCATAATGGTGGTCCTCATTTGCACGAGTATACAGCGTATGATTTTTCTATTGCTCAAATTCCTCTCTTCTTATCATTGCCAAATTACAACATTGGCAAGGAATAATTGCAGAAAGGGGAGAAGTGCTTTTATGGGGGAGGGGATATAATGATACGCCAGATTCACATCAACCTCATCTTGCTCGTACGGGTTTGAAGTGTAGTCAATTATCTCTTGGGTGGCGCCACGGTCTTGCTCTCGTAGGTAAGATCACCGTCTCATGCATATGATAATTCAGAACGTGAAATAGGTGATAAAGTAGCAACGTCGCATTCCTCAAATTATCACTAGCTGATATTCCTTTTTCAATGCATCTACAGAGCTTTTTGAGTGGACTCAATTGCTAGAAACATACATTGACTGGTGGATAGAGAAAGAAGCTTCTAAAGAACGCATCTCCTTGTCTTTGTACAGAAAACAAAGAAGTCTTCGCTTGGGGAAACAATCGTTGCGGACAGTTAGGAACCTCGCGACCTAATTCTCATGCTTCTGGAACAAGACAGGACGCCAATCCGGCTGGTGAATCCACCAACCTGAGTGAAGAACGCAGTCATCACCACATGAGGGGCCAGAATGAGCTGCTTTCCACTGCACAACCAAGTGCCGAGCAAATTACTTCTGGTGTGGATTTGGAGAGAGTGGACACACAAGGAATGGGCGCTCTGTGGATCTCAGCTGGATCAGAACACTCCGCTGCTGTTCTTGGTAACTACACGGCATCTATAGCATAGATTGTCTATGATCCCGGCATTTCCTTGTCTTTGTAATTGAGTCAAAAGATTTTGGATACTATAGAGGAGCAATGCATAATTTAGTTTTTGTTGGTGGAGCTGACGCAGAGGATGGGAAGGTGATAATGTGGGGGTGGGCTGAGCATGGGCAGCTGGGTTTGGGCTCACTTGAAGATCAGGAGGTTCCTCACGTTGTATCACTTCACTCAAGCCAGGAGAGCCTTCATTCCTCGGACGCTGGTAAAGAAACTCAACATGATCAGGTAGTCAGTGGGTGTGAATTTGTGAAGAGTAGTAGGGTTTATTGTGGAAGCGGGTATACGTTTGTTGTTGTGTCATAAATGAGTTGTAAGTTTAGAGAAATAGGTAACGTCTCCTGATGTCAGGAATTCAATTTTGTTTGTGCAATTTCCAATCACCTGAGCTGGAATTGGAGACGACCATGAAATCGAGTTTATAGAGAGTGGTGTTTCTAGAGTGGATTCTCCCATATGGTTTGGGATATCGATGGTGAGACTTGGGATGTATGAGCGCTGGGGGTGGGATTGATGAAGCATACCTTTCTCGGCCTTTTGGCTAAGATCAAGTGTAGTATCTGTTCTTATCAGTTTAATATCTGATACGGGGCTCATCGAGTCCCATGATATTAATCTAATTTTTCAGCGGGTGCGGGTCCATCCGGCAGCTTGCTGCCTGAACCCGCGAGCGTCGCCTTGGTCTTGCACTACTTCCTTGGCTGGCGCAGCCCTCTCCCCTCACCAGAGGGAACCAAACCAACACTAAAATGCAGTCACAGCAATTTCAAGCGGGAGTCTGGAAATTTTCTTAGAATATTGACAGTAGTTTCCAATGCGGCTACTTTGATAGGGTTTGTGTTGTTGCAGTGTTTGAGCTGGAGGTCTCTTTATCAGATACTGCCTGCATGTGAGGTTTATAAGCAACGAGTTCCCATAGTGTGTTCAATGACCCTGTCCTGAAAGCATCCAGAGTTCTTAATATCTGAGCCTTGTTGGTTTTGAAATTGTTGTACCTTATTGGCAATCGAAAAGGGTTCCAGCACATGAACAATTTATGAATTTAATGAATCAGAATAGGATAAACCATAAACTTGAGAAATGAATCCTACAAGGGTTTTTTTACAAGAAGATGTTCTAATTGCCCAAAAAAAGCAAGATTGTTCATAACTTTCTCATAACAAATCCAAATGGAATGAATCAAAGCTTTTTATGTAGACAAAATCATAATCTATGAGAGAGAAAAAAATTCAATTCCATTCAAATTTTTGAAACTTTTATTTGTTGCCCGTCTCCCTTGTTTTGAGCTTATTGGAGCATGACTTTTGTTCCTAGGCACCGATTGAAGAAAAAAAAATTGTATTCCCACAAGTTATTCAATTTTCCTATCTTCAAAAAAGGTTTCAAAAAATCAGGACAAAAATTGAGACCTTCTATATAGGACAAAAATGCAACTATTCATCTTCAAAATTTTGTGTGAAAAGGGGAGATTTTCTGCAATAGTTTGACTTCCAATGAGTGCTTCTACATTTTCTTAAGCCAATAATTCACACAGTATCAAAAGGGATGATTTCCATGGTCATTAGCCCATCCCTTAAGGAATAATGCACATATATGAGCCCATCCTTTAAGGGATAATGCACATATATGAGCCCATCCTTTAAGGGATAATGCACATATATGAGCCCCTCTATTTTTCTCTTTCTATATGTTTATGTGGATTTGCAATTCTACTTCATTGTATACGGAACTAAATTCAAATTAGTGCATGACCACTTCAAAAGGTCTTAAGTTACTCTCTAATAAAATCTTTACTACATTCAACACTCACTTGAGGATTGTCTTTCAACACTCAATTTCCTTATTATGAAATTGTTTTTGACTTTGCCATGCAATGCCATATGACATCAATATTCAAATACAAGATGTTATGGACATACATTCTATATCATGTTAAATAACATCTCAAAACCTCTATATAGCACCTTACTTTATCTTTAAGGCATTTTGAACCTTTCCTATGAGTTTAAAATCACTTGAAGTAACTGTTAACCCCTAAGTGCCTAAGCCTTTCCAAGTGTGTTTTTCCTTTGAAAAAAGAGCATGAACTTATATCTATCTCCAATGAAGCAAATTGTTTGTTTTTCAAAATCTAACTTGTAGATGTTTAGAGAGCTTACTAATTTTGAATGTAAAAGTGCATAGGAGTTGTGAGATTATAACAAGATAAATGTCAGTATCCTATTTTTAGTATGTTGTCCCTCTCCACAATGTTTGAGGAATTTGCATATAAGAATTTTTTGGGGTTGGATGTGACATGAACAATTTGAAATTGTGTTAGCACACTAAAATGCACTTTTAAAAAACTTAAGTTCAAATGAAGAGCTACCAAACTCATTACACAATCCACCTTGTAGTTATTGAAATGCAATTTTATTTGATAAGTAGAATTTGTAAATAACTCCAAATCAACACTTGCATGTTTATATTTTCAACAGCGAAAATCATGAAAACACTTTACTCTTTCCATTGGGACCATTTTCAAAGCAAATAGATAAGTACAACTCTTGAGATCTCAAATCAAGTGAAATTGGCAAGCTTTGTTCAAAGCCGGGAAATCAAGTAAAATTTGCAAGCTTTACTCTTCCACTAATGATACATGTATGCCTTTGAGGATCTCTCAAAAATCAAATATTTACCTTTTTCAGTGAAAAATAAAAATTTATAATAATTAACCTTTAATACTACCTATAAAAAAGTTTTAACCGGTCAAAGGAGTTTAACTGCCCATGCCCAAACGAGCTTGAAATTTTGGAGTGACCATATTTGGTTGCTCAGGCAGTTAGGAATTAAAACTAGTCTATACCACACAAATTTGGGCCTCTCCAAATGTTTTGTGTTTTAGAACCAATCTACAATGTACAAGTTGGTGTGGATGGGTATAGAGTGTGTAGAGTCAATCCTTCTTAGAAAATTAGAAATAGCCACCAATTATTTTAGGTGACTTTTACAATACTTTTATGTAGCTACTTGAAACTATACATGAGGTCTCTTGAACCATCACAGTAATCCCTACAGTTTCTTAGTCTCTCAATGAAAGATCTTAGATTTCTTTGAAGAAACTTCATGGCATAATATTAGTATATATTGAAGGAAAACTTGAGTCTTGCCAAACCAAGTCATGGAGATTATTGCTAAGTTTATTTTCAAAACTTCTTTCTGCAATACTTGTATCTTGTAAAACACTTACAATCTTCTTGATTGTGCTTCTTGTTTTTACTTTTAATCATCTTTGCTTTGACTTCTTGTTTTTGGAAAAGGAACACTTAGAAGCATGTTGATCTTATAGAGATCATAAAGTCTATGCTCTCTTCTTTTTTGTGTTGTTCATGTGCAAAGATCTTGCCATGCATACCTAAAGTATACCTAGGTGATGCTTCGATGTCTTTGTTTTTCCTTGTATTTATAACTCAAGTCGATGACGGCACTTTGCTAATAATATTTTCTTATTAGATAACTTTTATCATTATACTATAGATAAAGCCGTAATAACCTTCATGTGAGTATTGGAGAGTTTAAATTTTTTGTTAGTAAGAAATGTTTGTTTTTCCTTGTATTCATGACTCAAGTTGATGATGGCACTTTGCTAATAATATTTTCATATTAGATAACTTTTATTGTTATACTATAGATAAAGCCATAATAACCTTCATGTGAGTGTTCACCTGGAGAGTTTGAAATTTTTGTTAGTAAAAATTGTTTGTCTTTTATTGTACTATTATATTTTGATAATTTTAGGAAAAAAATCAACCCCAACTTAGGACACTCATTGATCCAAAACATTCTAGATAACACAAATGAAACTTAGAAAATAAAATAAAAAAATATGAAACCAAAGAAAGGCAGCACTTAAAACTCATAGCAAATAATTCAATTATCACTATTTGATGTCTAATGTACACTCATCATGGCCACTATGCGTCAATTGATAATTCATTAAAATTCCTGTTTTTGAATAAAAATGTAAAATGAAGTTTACTATATTGAATCCCTCTAATCTTATTGAAAAAAACATGAGTGAGTGATTGCCCTATTAGTAGGCTAAATTATAAAAACAAAAATCTTGGCTTGTAGCTAAAGCAAATATCTTTAGGTTGATTGCATGAAAGACACGTACTGAAACATTGTCACAAACGCAGTGCCGAAGCTTCACTTTGCAATAACTTTAGAAGCATGACTCGTACGAACTTGAAATTTTTAGTGGAGATTTTTCTTATGAGTTTAATCATATCTTATATTTTTCAGAAATTTTCAAAAATCATTCTATATTTAAAAATCATTTAAACTAATTTGTCACATTTTGAGTTCTAGGATCTTTACTATGTAAGGAGTCCCCAAATTTAATGATTTGGAGCTGAAATTCCTATGGTCTATTTCCATAGTAGGAACTCATGTTTCTACCAAGGGGCATTAAGAAAAAAATTATTTTATATCTTCTACGTCCATGCAAAGAGGGCTCCCTTATGCATGCAATTTTGAACATTGAAGATGGTTTTAGGATCATTTTTTGGGTGAAATCTCTTTACCATGAAGTCTTCGCAAATGTGATTTTTTAGGGGTTTTTTTTAATTTCTTTTCCTATTTTTTACAACTTAAAATGTTAAAGTATGTATTTTCTTGCAATTCTGCACTTTTCTAGTTCTCCTATTTAAAGAATTTTTCTTTTCTTTTCCTTCATAGGGTATCTTCTTCTTATACATTAGAAGAGATTTGAGGCCTCCAAGAGCCTGTGAGTTATCCTGCATTCTTGCAGCGTTCCCACGCTGTGGAACACAGGAAAGCTGTTGGGCTAACGAGGTCGAGAGAGTGCTACGTCATTTTTGAAAAAAAAATAAAAATAAAAATAAATTTGCTAAGAATGATATTTTGGGCAAAAAAAAATTTTTTTGAAATAAAAAATTCTGACAGCCCGTACCGGCTGTTCACAGAATCGGGACAGCATTGGGAGCGGGCCTAAAACGGCCCTCTAATGCCCTCAAATCTCTTCTAATGGGTGTATACATTTCTCATATTTTTCATATTTTTTTTTAAATGTTTTTCTATTTTTATAGTACTCCCAAAAAAATGGCTGAAAACGGCCAAAGTGGAACAAAATTAGAAGGTCATTCTTGCAACAACCCTTTAGCTACTTTGAGTTGTTATTTACTTTCCATACTACCAATTTTTTGTGAAAAATATTCTAATTGTTCCAATATTCATAGAATACTTTATTTATGTTCATTCTTTAAACCCAAAACAAATCTTTTCATTGTAAGCATTTAATAGCTTTACAAAAATTTGCCACTTATGTAGGAAATGATCTATAAAAGTTTCAACACTTTTTGCTTATTTGCTTATGTATATCTTATAAAACTGTACCTAATATGTTTTAAAATTGATGTTTTAATCAATAGGTTTACAATTGCTACATCGTTTTGGCTAAAAATGCAAAAAACAATACGTGCATAAATATAAATACTTAAACAGATATCAAGAAAACAAATAAATGATTTATTATGTAAGTGCATTTTTTTTTAGTATTATTACAATAGCCCAAAAAGAGATTTATTTTTATTTTTATTACATTGAAAACAAAAGCTTTAGGCATCTAATTATATAAAATGAAATATTTATCATACTACAATATAAAAATGATGTATTTACATCAAATTACATCAAATCTACTCACAGTGAAACTTTTCATTCATAGAATGTTGTTTTCATGCCATTATCATCATATAATCATTGGCATTAAGGTAATGTGCTCTTAATGCGACCATTTAAGAGCTGATTACCTTTCGGGGAAAGCCAAACTTTTAGCTGACACTTTTCAATAAAATTTCCAAGGAAGAAAAAAAAAACTGGCATCTAACTCAATTCATTTCATATTTTTTGGACCTTTGTGGAATTAGTTTAAAATTTTTGAAGTTGACACATAGTAGTCACTAAAAGCGAACATCCCCTAAAATGTACAATATTGGTACATCAAAGAAAGCAAAATGTATCCATGTGTCATGGTCACTTTTAGAGCATCAATGCTTTTAGAACACACTAGCTTATATCAATGTTCATTTATATAGAAATATAGATTGACTCATATTAAATTGTATATATTGAATCATGCACATTAAGACTCCACTTTGAATAGTTTTTCACTACAAAATTTAGTTGATTTTAAGTTACATATTGGTATTGATCAAATAATCTAGGAGGATTTTTAATTATACAAAATTAATGGAGAATAATAATAGCATCTTATAAGAAATCTTATCATATCTATAATCATTAGATTTTTGTTCATTAAGACAAATTTTTGCATTTATCAGGCATCCACACAAGGCCATGACTTCAAAAAAATCATTATAAAAGAAAAGTCAATAAATAATAGATTTGAAACAAGCAAGGCTAATAAGTAAAGGAACATCTCAAGCTTTTAAAATGAAAGAGAAGATGGACAAGGAAAAAAACAAAATAATAAGATTCTTTACAAAAATCTAAAAGAGTCTAAACAATGAAAAAAATCATCACGTATTTCTACTAAATGTATTGTCTCTTATGCAGTTGATGAAAGTGTAACACCTTAAACTTTGTTGAGATTCTACCAATTGAAGGATTAGATGATTATCTAAATGCATGACATACAATCTTGTTACTTTTTACTATTCATGACATAAAACTATCAACAGTTTAATTGGTGTTCAAATACCAAGGATCCTTGGATAAAGGTGCTTTTTCAATTGAAATTGCACAAAACAAGTTTGCAAGAGTTTAGAACAAACTATCTTTAATTAAATCTCATAGTTATTGAGAGCACAAGATAATTATTTTGTAACTGAATTGTAATCACACATTGCGTTTCTATTAGAGCTTCACAAAATATTTAGCAACAGAGACAAAATTGACTAGTGTTTGTTGAAGATTTATCACGTAACAACAAAAAAATATTTTGCTTTTTATATTATATTGTATGGAACTTCCAACCCTATTGAATAATGGTATATAAGATTTGATTGGAATATCTTTTGATCACCATTGAAGGTGGTGAATACTAATTAATGTAGAGAAGTTGCTTAAACAATGTCACCCATATGTTCAGTTTGCATTAGACTATGTACCAAAAAGATGCAAATATGATGTTAGTATTTCAATTCCTTTCCCCTTCTCAAGCCGTTGATATGAATTCAGGAAAAATTCCTCCCTCCAAGTGTTGTCGATCTTTTGAAAAATCCAAAGTTATTGACGCTTGTAGAACAAGCAATCTTGGCCATCTAAATTTGGATACAAAATACAATATAAAATATGGATATAGTTATTAGATATGGATATGATTTCAAACTACAAAATAAGATATACGTATTGATAAGAAGAATGACCATGAATCCCATATGGTTTGCAAGTTCCATAGGTTCCTCAAAAATTCAAATAGCAGTGAAGATAAGTTTCACAGGTTGAATTCATGAATTTATTTCACATAACGGATTTGCTCAAATTTTTGCTCAAAAGTTTTACAACTAGTAGGAAAGTTACAAGTGAACTCCTTTTAGAAATTTTGTAAAAGCACAAACCAATGGGATAATGCCATAAGTATCATCTTTGAAAATTTTATGCGATTTTCATTGGAATTGACTCTTTTGTACCCAAAAGATGCAAATATATTCTGGGTATTATATTCACTACCCTTTACAACTTGCATGATTTCTTGTATCAATTGAGTTTAGAATTATGTTCAAACTTCTTAGATTGTCACAATCAAGGCATAAACATGCATATAATTGTATGCCATTCAGTAACAATGTTATGAGTCATAGTTTAAGCATTTAAAATACATGTATGTGAAGATATGAAGTTTTCAAATATTGTAACAAAAATGTTGCACGTGTAATCAACTCAAATAAGCTCTTAGGATTGTAGAAGTTAAAAACATGATGTACATCATTTTTCATGTTTCATTATCCTAATCTACTCTATTACTTTATAGATAATTATTTTCCAAATTCTTCTATTTGAACTTAGAGTAAATCTGCATGCAATTCTAATTTTGTGGCCTCATTGATTCTACCAACAATGTAGGTGTCATGCTTTGACGATGAGAGTGAAGAAGTGAGCCTTGCCAATTGTATATGTTGGTAAAATCAAGTGAAATAGTACATAATTTTATGAAAGGATGGACCTTTGACTATCAATCTTTCAATCTTCAAAATCCCTCTCTTCATACACTTCCATTTTACAACTATTGTATATATGAATAATTTATTTTAATTTATTTTAATACTTTACCAATGCAATCATAAACCTTCATAAATCACAAAAATTCAGATATTTTGATACAAATTTGAAATGATCATAAACTTCGTATCAAAATATCAAAATATCTGAAATATCTGAAATATCTAAATATTTGAAATGATCAAAATGTTTTATTAAACATTACTTTAGACATAAAAACATGGATTGTCAACTGTAATGTCCACAAAAATGCGTTTCCAAAAAATAGTAAAAACATCCTAAAAAACATGGGTTTCTTATAGTGTTCAAGATTGAAGAAAAAAACTAAATTGTTAATAGCTTTTAGATGGAATTGAATCACAATAATCTCAATAGCGAGATTGTTCTAGCAAGAAAATCTAACCCTGCCTAACAATTTTTTTTGTAAAATTCTAAAAATGGCAATCAAAAATGAATTCTATAAGTTATTTTTTCAAGAAGATGCTTAGATTGCCCAAAAAACTAAGATTGTCCATAACTTTCTCATTATTAGTCCAAATTGAATGAAACAAAGCTTCACATATAAAAAAAAATATAATCTATGAGTCAAAAAATTGACAAAAAATTTCTTTTGACTTTTTGTGATTTTTTTCTGCTGCTCGCTAAATTCCATTTTTGCTTATTGTGCCATAACTTTTGCTACTAGGCATCAATGAAAATAAAAATTATATGTTCACAAAGTTCTTGCAAAAATATACAACCTCAAAAAATCCCAAAATATACTATTAAAAATTGAGTTAGTAGGAGCCTGCCCGGACCCAAATTGTCCTCCAAGGGGACAACCAGTCCTTTAGGGGTTAATTAAAACATCTTCCTATATAGAAAAGTTGACAATACTAAAAAGAGAATTTCCAATCTCACCTTGCAAAATTGTTCAACAGGTCATATGAAGATTCAATTTTATTTAGGTTGCAATAACACAAGTAGCCTCCCCCGGATCATCTTGTAGATCATATGGAGATTTCTTGTGTCTAATTTCATTGGCTCTGTTCTTTCTGAGCTTCTAAATCCTATCTACAACTACATTCACATTACACAATGTGGTTTGGTTTGGTAGGTCCAACTAATCAACCCCCCAACCATATCCAAGTTTATAAATCCTATCTACAATTACATTCACTATATAACGTGATTAGGTATGGTTGGTCCAACTACTCAATTCCCCATCCCTCTCCGACTAATAAACTAATATTATTGTTTACATAGGGCAAGGCCTCATGATCACATTGTTCTTGGTTATAAATAAACTAATATCATTGTATACCTAGGACCGGGCCTCACGGTCACATTGTTCCTGACTAATTTAGATTGCAATGCATCATACACGTCATATGGAGATTTCTTGTGTCCAATTTTATTTAGGTTGCAATTATCACAAGCATTTTTCATTGGTTCTAGACTTATGTTTTTCACAGTGCAATCACTGAAATTGGTATCAAAAGTTTTCAATAAGAGTACAGACAATTATTTTTGGACGGAGGGAGTAAGGTAATAGGCTTTGAAATTGCATAGGCTTTAAAACCGTCCACCTCCTCAAATGTACATTTCTTGTACATGTTGCTTTTTCATAACCTTCAACAATGTACAAACAATGTACATTTTAGATGATGAGCAATTTTAGAGCCCTATGCCATTTCAACTTCAAAATTTTATAACGAATTCCACAAAGCTCCAAAAAAATAGGAAACGACTTGGGTTAGATGCCGATTCTACTTGTCTTTCAAATAAAATTTACTGAAAATTATTTCAAGAAGCTTTGCCTCCCCAAAATTCACTTTCAGCTGTTAACCCTTTAAGGACCGTGGTCGATTTGGGAGGTGGGCGTAGTTTTTGCATACATTTATGAAAAAGTGTTGTTTCATGCCCTCTTCAAAGATGTAAATTTAGATCAGATTGTATAAATTGGTTCTATGGATTAGATCCTTGAAGCAAACAAAAAATGAAAGTGATCCAATGGTTCACATCCTTGTAATTACTCTTTGAAGATTGATGTGTCATAAACACCTTTTGGCACTAGTTCTAATTAGGGTTTGCTACAATTGGACATAAATTTGAATATTTGGTTTGAAAATCAACCAAAAACCTTTTGGCTAATTCCTTTGCACATATATATAGTTGTCTTTTACATGAATTATACATTTTTCTTTGAAAACTCCAATATGAAAGGTTAGGCCATTTCAAGTTTAAACAAGCACAACTCACTCAATTTTGCACGCATTCTCTTGGAATTGGCTCTGTTAGGAGTGTATGAAGACACTCTAATTACGTTCCTCTCTGAGTTTTTTGAAATCAGATGTTCTATAAATAGTATAAATAGTAGGAGACAAAAAGTTGTAAAATTGACCGAAAAGTGGTCGACCGGTCCTTAAAGGGTTAAGTGGGCGATTATGGACCTGTTACCTTACTTTGAGTACTTTGATGACTACAAGATCTTGTTAACTGAGAATTTGGGATTTGCAAGAAACAGATACTTGGTGAAAGCTGCAAAATAGTGAAAACAACGCATGGGTTCCCCGCTTCATTTCAAAAGGTTTGATCACTTCGATGCTAACCAAAATCTACATGAGTTGTATACTAGGTATAAAGTCTGGCAAAATAGCCCATGACCAGATTCAAGTCATGCAGGTTCCTTAAAAATATTTTAAGGCGCTGTGAAAACATGAAATCCAAGAATCATGCATACACTTGGAGAGCTACTATGGACTGGTGAGGTATTCGTTTATGCGGGTGCACTACGCACCTCGAAAAAGTACAGTTCTTCATATGGTTTCAAGACTTCAAAATTGCAATTAGGTCTGGTAAAATAGTCCCCTTGGCACCATGACCAGACTCAAATCATTCAGATTCTTCGCAAAACTTCAGGGTGCTTACGAAAACTCGACACCCGTGCGTATTTACAACTGAACGAAGCTCACTAGGTGTAGAAGCATTCGCAAGGCATCCTGGCTTCACAGCAATTCCGTTATTTACACGCTTAGATGATGATTTCCCTGTTGCCTCCAGAGCGACCACAGCGAAATCAATGACCAGTTTGAAAAAGAAGCGCTGGCAAACTGACCCACAAACGTAGTTGCTGGCAAAGTCGATTCACAGTGCCCGTGATTGTGTCTCAATGATGGTGGAGCCGAAAAGCGTTGTCGAAACGAGCTCGCTTCATGCGCGCAAGGCCTTCCTCGTTGGCAGGCAGAGGAGGCAACACGCGGCCGCGACCTTTCATTGATTTATCGCGCGGCGTCGTCGCCTTTTTTGAGGAGCTGCATCCTGCAGCAGAAGGGTCCTTGCCCTGCTCCGATTCCCCGAGGAGCTGAAGCGCATCGGTGATCATCCGCTCTTCGTCGACGACGCAGGCCGCCAAGATGGGCGTGCGCTTCACATTGAAGTAGGTCTTCTCGGCGTTGAACGTGCGGCTGGCGCCGATGAGCACTTCCTTGATCCTCTGGTACCGCTTCTCGGCGGAGAGCCCCCTCCGTCGCATGGCCTTGACGAGCTCGTATCGCAGACTCTCTTCCTCTTCGCTGTCGCAGTTCTTTTCGAGCGCGCATTGGATCATGTGCTTGGTCGCTTCACAGTACGCTTGGTGCGCTTCGGTGCACACCGTCGCCTCGCATGTCAGGTCGTCCAAGTCCGCGTGCCCGGATGCAATGATCTTCTCCACGATGAAGACCTCTGACAGCAGAAAAGACGCCATGGATAGATATCTACACACATGGTCACCGCACTAACTTCAATTCTCAGGTGCTCAGAACAAGAAACACTCGGCCTTGAAACAAGAACCAAGTCGCATTAATCAATTGCCATAACCGGCAATCAAACACCATCCGCCGGAACCTTGTGCAAAAACACCATGCCAAAAAACAGATCTGCGAAAAAGCTCCAGGCGTGATTCAGGCAAATGGCATAACAAAAATCGAACTCCATTGTCCTGGAAAGTTGCGCAAAAACCAAACTCCATTGCCCTGTGAAAGTTGCGAGCGAAAAGCAAACTTGCGAATAAAACTCCGGGCGTGATTCGGGGGATTGAACCCGACGTGAATCGAACACGCAACCTTCTGATCTGGAGTCAGACGCGCTACCATTGCGCCACGGATCCCGGATGATGATAAACTCTTCCGGAACAAACAATACAAACTATATCTCAGGAGCTTCTAGAATCTAGGTAAAGAAAGAACGCTGATTCGGAGAAAGCTTCGAACAGAGAAGTCACACCTTAAGCAATTCAGCGAGAACCCAATTCACCCAATTCCGGAAATGCTTGTAATGCTCTTCGTGTCAGGCAATTGAAGAACCAATCAAACTAATTTCCAAGTTTCGTAGTTGCTACATTAGCGTGGTGCACAGCACACACACACACAATTTACGTACACGACTCGCGCAAATTCACACAGCAAACGATCTCTCTCAGTTCAATGCTACTAAAAACAAACCCATTCAATCAAGTAGCAAGATTCCGTAAAACTTACTTGAAATGAACACACGCCACGACAATGTTCAAAGATGAATCCCGACCTCCGAGCAGAGTAGTGCCCTCATCGAATGCACAAGTCCACTAACCTCCTCCGGCCACCACTTCGGGCAACAAACATACTCTCAAACTCCGCGTGAAAGAGTGGAAATGGAACTCCAATAGGCACAATTGTCGCCACCTTTGAAACTCGTGTGCCAATTGCTGACAGATTTCTTGAGAATCGCACTCCATCCATCGAGACGTCAAATAAATCGTGAGTAATGCTAAAGTGATGTACGTACAACAGGAGGCGAAATCGAGGTGCAACATCTCAAATCTGGGAAAACTGTGACAGCCGAGATAGGAAATTACAGGGGTTGAAGAGCTAGAGTAGGCGGCGTGCATCTCGGGTCATGTCCACTCGTCTCCAATCCTGAATCCTCAAAAGAAAGAGTCCTTCTGGTTCGTCCTGGTCTGTCTTGTCTTGTCCGCCATCATGTCATTAATTAATCAATATAAGACTGACTTAACACTGATTAATTCCATGGGGGTGCGCCATGATGGTACTATGTTACTACTCATTTGGTGGATTGGCGTTACTTTCAATGGATGGATGTCAGTTAAAATCAGACGAACTGAAACTGAGGAAGCTGGCTTACATGCCTGGGGATGCTCATGAGGTTTGCAAGATGGGTGACCAAAGTTCTGACAAATGTGGCATGGATATAAATTTGTGATGTGGGAGACGTAATGTAGTTAGGTCGGCATACTAATAAGAGCTGACTTCCTTGCTGTGGCTAGGACGCTAAAGTCGGCTAAACCAGTCTCACACAAAGTGAGCCATGCAGGGTGAATTTACCTCTGAGGAAATGCAGGATTTTTTTTATTTTCACACATGATAATATTTGCAAATTTTGAATTCATATTTGCAATTAGAGGCCCCAAATTAGCTAGGAGGCATGAAGAAAATAGAATTAACACAGCACAAAATAGGAGGCTTGTTTTTATAATTACCATGTATTCACCTTGCATGGTCACGCATCTAGCATCTTGCCATGCTATGCTTGAATAGGAAAATCCTTTTTGAATTTTCTAGACTCAAAAATGCGATAGCATTGTCAAACCAAGCAATGGTGCTCCGTCCCCTCGCTCCTCCTTGGTAAGTCATTCCAAGCGTGCATGTAAAAAAAAAAAAATTATTTTTTGCTTGATTAATGCACAAAGGACCAAACTGTGGGTTTCTTTTTGGCAACATAGCAATTTTAGGCAACTCATTACGAACAAAAAGTTTCACTATGTTTTTTAAAACTTTTTGTAGATGTGGGGGACAAGGAGTACCATGCCGCTTGACCAAAAAAAATTCATTTGAATTTGTTCATGAGAATTTATATGGAAAAAGGTCGTTTTCAATGAATAAAGGTAGTACATGTAGGGTTATTTACACTAGAGCAAAAATTGCAATATTGTGCCGGAAAGACTTGGGCAAGTCTATGGGCAGACTTTCATCTCAGCTTCATACCGGGTACTTTATAGACATTTTTTTGAGCTCATAAATTTGTCACAATGTGCAAGGTGGTGGGGGCAAGGAGGCAGTTATTAAGTGACTTTCTTTGGTCTCATGGGGCACACACTCCTCACTGTTAAATTTGAAAATAAAGAAAACAAAACACCCAAAAAATCCATTGAGTCAATTGCAAATTTGCCGTTTGACAGACTACCATCTATAAAAAAGTTATGGTGGCAAAATGAAGCATTTGATTCATTAACATTCACACAAGAATAGAAGGTGGAAAGGTTGTTTTTATAATGAAATCTATTGACCATCATGAATTTTCAAAGGATATGGGATAATTTCAAGATGAGAGCTTGATTGCTCGTTGTCAAAAGGTAGAAATTGTATTTCAAATAGAATTTTAGACTACATTTTGGCATAGCAGAATAATTTTTTTTATAAAAAACTGAATTAAAAAAAGTTGGGAAATCAGGAAAAATTTCATCTCCAAAAATTTGTTAGCGATTTTAAGCCTCCAAAAAAGTTTATGGACAAAATTCATAGAGGATGTTTGAAATGTTAAAGAAAATATACCTTCCAACCTCACTCTAAAATTAGTCCATAATTTTTTATTGGAGATTTAAAATCTCAAATAAGTTTTTGGAGATGAAAGTTTAGTTGATTTTCCAACTTTTTTTAATTCAAAGTTTCTTGAAAAAAGTTATTTTACTATGCCAAAATGAGGACTAAAATTCTAATTTGAACATAATTCCTACTTTTCACATAACAATGAGCGATTGAACTCTTAGTAATCCTAATTTACACATCCCACATGGGTTGTTTTTCCCCATACCACCTCACTTATATAAAGATCTTCTCTACTCATCTCCATGCACACAAAATAAGTGGATTTAGATGCTATGGGAAATAGCTACCAAGTATCTTAATTCCTATGAAACTTAATGCCAAATTTCTAAGATTTTTGTTCATGAAGAGAGAACATCTTCAAAATCAAGGAAATTTTAGAATCAAAAAGTGCATTTTTCAATTTCAATAATTCAAGATGAGTTGGACTTCGCTAACCCTGATCCATCCTCCTTCCATGGTAGGTTCAATATGCCAAACTACCCTTTCCTTCAGCTTCGGTATAGATTGATCAAACCTACAAAAGTTTAATATTTTGGGCGATTATTTTTTCCTCTTCTAGATTTAGCTGAAACATGAAACTCTAACATTCACATTCTAAAGAAATGATTGTACGTGCAAGCTATAAATTGTTGAAAAAAGAGCTTTGTATGGAACTTTTCTTGAAGCTAGTTCCTTATTGGGATTTTTGGTACATGTTCTCCAATTTGAGATGTTATGAAATTTTTGAACATGTGACTAATTTTGTAATATAAAGAGAAAAAAAATTCAAGCAAAAAAATGAAATTAACTTGTACAAATACCTCCTTGAATCAGAATTGCTCAGAATTTGGATGACCCCAAAAATATTTTTTTTCAACTTCAAATGCTGCAATCTCTCAATCTATGTGGTCAAAACGTCCCATTTTTTACTACATTATAATAAAGTAGTCTACCATTAGATTTTACGGTTAGATATAATAAGATTTCATTTTTCATTTTTTGGGGGCCTTTGCCATCAAATCGGCCCATTTTGAGTTTTTTGGCATGAAACACAGTCAAAAAACTTTAAGGATTAATTGATTTTTTAACCCTCTCCTAGCTAATTTGAAGCCTCGAATTGTAAACATGAATTCAAAATTTGCAAAGTTTATCATGCACGGCAAATAAAAAGTTCTTGTGTTTCCTCAAAGGTAAAATTAGGGACAAGTGAGGGGGTCAATTCCTTAGCCATGCTGGGAAGGTATTATATATAGGGCAATCACCGAGACGGAGGGGATTCTGACAAAAAAAAAAGCAGGCTAACAAGAAGGTGAAGCCTGACATGGAATGCCTATTTTTTTGTAATAATTTTTGACAACGATGAGGTTGCCTAATATAAACGTTTGTCTACACTGAATAGGGGTATTAAGGGGACCAAATAATTAAAGGGACTTTTTTTTAGAAATTGTACATATGAATGAAAAGTCCATAATTATCCATTACACGGATTGCACGTGTGAAGGAAGAGACTACAAGGAATAATCTGTTCATCTTTAAATGGGACATTTCATAGTAGGGGTTATACTTTGCTAGATGTTTGGGGAGAACTTATCACTTAATTCAACGATTTGGATTGGCTAAGGAGTCATATAAGATAATTTTATTCATTTTAGGGGGGGATTTTCTAGGATGCAAAAAGGAACATATGCCTCACTGGTAAACAATGTTATGTGCCTTTGTTGATTCTCATGATGTTTTCACCTTCATATTAGTTGGAATTTTTTTAAGAGTAGCTTTGGTTTATTGTCGAACAAAAAAGCAAATAAAAAATTCTAGTCTAATATGAAAGATAGATTTTGGAAGTCAGAAAATGTCTCCCTTGCTTTTCATGAGCCTCTCCCAAAAATTTTGCAAGTCAATAATTTAAGTTCTCTGCTTATAAATGTTGCACACTTCCATAAAGAATTCTAAAATTTCTATTGTATCTTTTGCAAAGTTCGATTGATTATAGTATGTAAAAGTCTACTCTTGAACTAACCTAATGGTGATATTGGCCTAATTGAGATACAAATCAATATGCCTAAGGCTTAACCACATTCGGGCTTGTAAAATATTTTAGCTATGGTGAAAATGCAAAAAAAATTGTATACCCTTAAAGCAAAAATTTTGAAAATTTTAATTCATATATGGAAGCAAGAACCTCAAATTAGGATAAATTATGGAATACAAAATTAATCATTCTTTAATAGGGACACATTTGCCTTACTGAAAATTTAACATAGGTTTTGCACTCTTGGTATTTCAAGACCAAATGTAGTCTAACACTTATAAGATTATGATGGCACAATGATAGAAAAATTAATATGAAAAAGGTTATTATTTGCCTTGCAATTAGGGGCAACAACCTTACCTTTGAAATGTGTTAGAAATCTCATTTGTTGTCACAAAATGTTTAATTTTTCAGTATATTTGATAAATTGATAGGAATGTGCATGAATTGAGGTTAACTAATGGTTACAAATGTTTGTCTTCACATTGAGCCGGATTAAGTGACACATGGCACTTTCAATTTGGATTATTGTTGCACTTCTTACATGTTTGAAAAGTTGCAATGTAGTCATGGGTTTTACGAATATGGTGATGTATTTGTGCTTAAAAAGGTTCAAATGTTATTTTAACCCCTAAAGGACCAAACGGCATCTTTTGGCAACATAGTGATTTTGGGCAGCTCAATACAAATGGAAATCTTTTTTTTCTTTGAAAATTTCACACAAACGTATACCCAAGGAATAGCTTTAAGGCCCAAGGAATAGCTTTAAGGCCCAAAAAATTTCAAAACTTTTGACTACATGGTTAAAAACTTACTGGATGATATGTCATTTTCAATGGTTAGCGGGCAGCTTAGTTTTTTTTTGAAAAATCACTTTTAAAAAAATTAAAATTTGAAATTTTTTTTCTAGATTTATATATACGTGGAAAGCTTTGAATCATTCTATTTTGGTTTATGAGATGAAAATTATGAGGTGTTCTAGTTTGTGGGCAGTTATAGATTCTCTATTCTAAAACAAACTTTGGAGTCCTTTATTTAACTCAATTTTTAATATTTTTTGATAAAAAATAAAAGCATAGGAAAGACAACCCATTTTTTATCAACTCCCCATGGTGGCCATGCATGCTGTTCTCTTTCCGTGAAGGAAGAGAAGAGTAGGGATTAATTATGGCATGATTCCTAAGGCAATTGTGGCAGATTAGGATTGCTTCCAAGACTCTCAATATTGCAACCAACTTGTGGTTGGAAATAGGAAAGTGTCTATGACCAAAATGGATCAAACAGAATCTTCAACCAAAAAATTCATAATAAACATGTTTTGAGAAATAAAAATCTGAAAAACTATGGAAACCTTCCGAACTCTATTTTTGCACCCAGAAAAAATTCCCCGCTGAAGAAATCCGCCCTGTAGATATGTATAATTCCTTAAGTGATCGGAAATGGGTTGCCTCCCTTAGGATGTATATTGTTTATTTCAACATTACATTTGTTAGCATTGACATTTTTCACTTCCGTAATTAAATTCTTAACAATTTAGTATTTTGAATCATTATCTACTTCCTTCTACTTACTATTTTTTCCTATAAGTTGTACAATTCCAAATGATATGAAATTTTGGAGCGATTTTTGTGAAAACATATCCTCTGACCTTTAGGGAATTAGGTTTAACACCCAAATGGTGCTAATTATTGAAATACCAATCCAATGGTATATATCTTGAAATATTTTAGAATATAATAAATATTTAAATTCTAAAAACCACAAGATGTTTTTTACAAAAATGTATTCAAAATTTGCCACTTTCTATTGCATTGAGAATAATCTAAATATGAAAATATTTTCTAAATTTTTAATTATAGAAATTTGCACAAGACTTCCTTAGGAATGCGTGGAAAAAATTTCAAAATATTTACCACTTAGATTGCAAGATTTTAACATTTCAAATTAGAAAAAAAAATTGGGCCCTATCCAACATGGTCAATATAATTTGTCTCAACTTTGTAGTCAAAGGAGCAATATCTATTTAGACCATTGGGTAGGTATTTATCTTAGTTACTTTTAGCAAATTTTCAAAGATAATGGAAGTGACCAATATATACAAAAAAAATCTTGCATTGAGAGGATATACAAAAAAGAACCCGTATGTAAGCAAGATGTCAATTTTTTCTAAAATAGTTAACACAAATATTTTGTTCTCTTAATCAAAGGATAAGAAAAAAATTTAAATTTTTCAAAATTCATGAATTTGCACTAGAATTTATACTAATGGTTCTAAAATCGTTCTAAAACTGACATTTTTAGTGCATCGAGTGAAATTTGGGAAAAAACATTCAATTCCAACCACAAATTATTTTTTTGTACTACTAAGAGAATGTGTAGAAAAAAATTCAGACCATTCAACTTCATAAATTGCAAGATATAAGTGTTCAAAATTAATGAAAAATACTTTACATTGTGCTTGACTGCTTGCCCTTTCTATAATTACCCATTAACAAGCTGGCTCTAAAATTTTGAGCCCTATAATTTTTGACGCAGACATGCAATTGGAAAAAATAATTATAAATTTTGAAAGCCTATATAAATGTACATTGTTGATGTGGATTTCACTTTCATGTGCTCTAAATGACTTTATAGTTACACATCCAAGTTTCTAATTATCCAATTGTCTTTTTGAGGTGAAGGTGTGATATTTATTTTTTGTATATACAACTCTCTAAATCTACTTAAGTGTTTAATTTTTAAATGCTCATACTATAGATGATTAATACAATTCTTTATAGCTAATATTAGTTTAAATTACTTCAAGTCTACCAAATTATTGCTAAGATTTCTAAATAAATTCTCTTTTGACAAGAATGATGAAAATGAGGTAAATAAAAATATTTGCAAAGATATAAGCAAAAATTAGATTTGGACATTAAAGAATTAAAGGTGCATAATAGGTATATGAAATTGGAACATACTCTCTCTAATAAGATAGATATATCCATTGTCATGAATATACTTGTAATTTGTACACATACTTAGACTGAACATATAATTTGGAAAAAACTGTAGTGGGATGATAAGTTGAAAGACATTTTGCTTTTCCTTACTCAATTCCATATCAAATAAATAAAAGTGCAATATAGGTGGTCAAAAAAAAAAAAACTAGCTTTCTATTGTGGACTAAAGAGGGAGACTATTATTGCTCTTTAAATTGTACGTTAGTTCAATTAAGTTTCTATATAACTATGATGATTATTTAAGAGCATCATTTTAAGATATATGACATTATTTTAAGCCTTGGCCAATCAATGAAGGCTATTTCAACAATACTAATTTCAAACTCAACATGGGCACATTCACTCCCAATACAACATTCAGCCGCACATACTTGCATTATTTTTTGCTTTTTGACAATGTTAAGATTCAAAGAAGACCTATTGGGACATCCTTTAGATCCTATAATTGAAAAAGTAACAAATATGCACATATCTACTTGAATCCTTAAATCTCTTTCAAGCTAAAATACGTTTTGAGAAATTAGGCACCTAAATTGAAATATTTGATTTCCATTTGTTTTTTTGCTTTTATTTTTTGAAAGTACAAAACAAACAAAAATTCTAGAAAATCTAATATTTTATGAAGACCTCATAGTTTAATTTTTATATTCTTTTGACCTCAGCTTGGGAAAGGAATACAAAATATCTTTGTGCATTGAAAATATGTATGAATCTTCATGATCAAAAGCTATATACAAAATTTTAAACTTCTATATTTGCTTTGAAAAGGAATTTTCAATTATAGGATTCAAAAGTTTGGCATAGTCACATTTATCAAACGCCCGAGTAGTCATGGAAAAAACATTTTGCTTCAACTTGTAGGCTTTGTTCTTACACTAACATTATTTCAAATTCTAAATTCTAGTATGTAACCCCATTATTAGATCCTATAGTTACAAATCCGACAAAGTGAATAAAAAATTGATTAATAGACATTTTTTTAAAAGCTTTGTTTAATAATTTTGAATGTACTTGCTATTTTTTACACAAATCTTTAGAAGTTAACCAAGACTTTGTATTGAAATTGAGAAATTAGTCCAATCAACACCTCAAATTGAAGTATATAAGATGTTTGTAAGCTAAGGTGTATCAAATTTAGAAAAATATCCTTCTAAATTAAAGTGCATATTTTACATGCCTCATTTGTTGCATGATATAGAAGAAAGTAAAACAAAGCAAGTGCTAAGAGCTCAACTTCTTCAATTACTTTATCAAAACACAAACTCAAAATTCTTAGAAAAATTCTACATTATGAATATAGAGAAGGATTATGATATACAAGGAAAATTTGGAAATTGGACAATCTGAATGGCTTAACTTTTTTATAAATATATGTTCTTTTGGAAAATATTAAAGAAATAATAAATTAATTCTAAAAATCTAAAAAACTATTGAAGACTTTGCTGTGCTAAGTAAAAAGAAAAAATGTCAGTGATATGAATGAAATGTCTAAAATTGATGCTTGCAACATCTCTAAATGAAACATTGTTTGAATATCAATTATATTGTGGATAGCAAGTGAAGATTTTTACCTAAACTTTTTGTCAATCATGTAAAGTAAATGAATCTATTCCCGTACTTTTAAGAAATTTGCCTTTTTTTTATTATCAACATTCATAATTGACTAATTTATCAATGATTAGCCATTTGGAGTAAAAATTAGTAAAAGAAATAATCTCAAATTTGTCCTTTTTTTATTTTTCTATGAGTATTTGAAGGTAAAAGGATAGTACATATCTATTTGTGTCCTTAGATTTGTCCTAAACCTTTGATTCTTCAAAAAGTAGAATGAGTCAAAGCATCTACAACATGCATAATTTTAAATATTCTTTGAAAGTCCAAAAGTAGTTAAATGTGGATTCCTACACCTTGGAACAAACCATATTATTCTTATCTATATGATAACATACCATATATTTAAGTATATAGTGCTAATGCTATAGAACATAATTCACATGAAAGAAAACTACTGTAGATATCTACTCTTAAGGCAAATACAATTGATGGATGGTTATACAATTGCTTCTATACAATAGAAATGGACTAAATCAATATTTGTTTACTTCCAATTGCAAATTGGAATAAATTATAGCAAATTTGAATGTCTTAGAAGTCTTACATTGAGCATATGCATGTTGAAGATGAAATCCTCATCCAGATGGACATTTATGTAACATTTAGATACATTTGGGGATAGGAAAATGAGCATCCCCATCTAATGAGGCACATAAGTTGGAAAATTTACAAGAAAAAAAATCCAAATTCTTATAGATTGGATGTAGTAATATAAACTCAAATAACCAAATGAAATGTAAGTACCACGAACCTAGAAAATAAGTTATGCTTAACATTCAAAATTTTATGGAGCCCACTTTAGAATTATTGGGATCTTTGGCGTGGTCTAGTATCTTTTTACTTTTGATACTTCCTTTGGAATTTTTACAATAGGCTTTCTATTGTCGTATTCTACATTCAAAGCTTTGTTTTATATTTGATATAAATATTGCAAACATTAGAAGGACTTTTCAATTTTCCCATAAAAAGCACATTCTAAACTCCTTTTAAATATAGAAGGTTGAAATCTATATATCATTTTTCCATCACCTTTAAAAATATCCTACAAATTTTTACCCTAACCCTTAAAGGATGAGTTGGTAATCATGGAAATCATTCATTTTGCTACCGTGTGAATCATTGGTTTTAAAAAAATATTTCCAAAGCACTCATTGGAAGCCAAACTATTGTAGAAGACCTACCCTTTAAAATCAAAATTTTGAAGATGAATAGTTGCACTTTTATCCTACATAGAAGGATTCTATATCATTTATCGGCCGAAAAATGGCCATGGCATCCTTTGAGGGTTAAATGATCATGTGATGATGGATTTATTTTGAAGCCCTTATTTGTGCCTCAACTGTGGTTAGACCATTAAAAAAAATTTATCATATATTAGCAAATGTGAGAAATACAATTTGCGTTAGACCATTGAAAAAGTTCGAAAAAAAACCAATTTTTCATACATTGGTACATATGAAAAAAGATGAAATCAATTGAAATCATTTATTTCTAACAAAGTATGAGTATATTAAAAACTTTTGAAACGATCTACCCTAAAATCTATAAGTGCCACTAAGTCATTTCCAAAGCAGATATAAAATGGATTCATATCGACTCATATTGACTCATATCGACTCATATCGATTCATATATTAGTCATCATATCGACTTAAATGACTATAACATTTTTTTTAGAATGGTTTTCTAGGTCTTGGAATGGTTGCATTCTTTTATGGTTTTACAACCAAGTATATCTATACACATACATACATATACATAAATATAAGAACATATTTTATCCACTTCCAAACTATTGCTTGCACATCTTGTCTAACACTCCATTTATTCAAATATGGCAAATCTAAACTACTTCTACAACCTTAACTCTTAAAGGACATTCAATGTTTATATTTGGTCAAACGTCATTAGTTTACTATATTATAATATATTTTTCAAAAATTTGATATTTTTCTCATGTAGTATTATATATATCTAAAATTTAACTTCATATTTCATAATTTAAAACATTAAAAGGAAATTTATATTTTTTTCAAAAGTAAATTTAAAAAAAAAAATCATAGCAATTATAAAATTGTTTAAAATAGTAAATTTTTTTTGAGCAAAATTAGAGAGGATAGGGAAAAACATCATGGGGTATTTTAAACTTTCAAGATGCTATCTTCAAAATGTCACAAAAATTACAATTTTAACATTTTTGGAAAAATAAATAAAAAAGAATATTGTAGACTATTGTAGACCATTGGAACCACATTTTTTTTAGTTAAGCTCCAAGACATTTAAAATCAAGAATTGTGTAAAGTTCATGATTGACCCTAAAACTATGCCCTCTGAGAAAATCACATTCATGCTAAGAAAATCACATTCTCAAAAAGGATAAAATAACTACCACTTTTAAGAGGGATTGTAATTGAAAAGAGGTACATGAGGGTTCTTTTCAATCCCTTATCTGAATGGGTCATTCAAGTCCTCCCCATGTTCCCATGTTCCCGTGACGTGATTATATCCTTATGAGGGTTCTTTTCAATCCCTTATCTGAATGGGTCATTCAAATCCTCCCCATGTTCCCATGTTCCCGTGACGTGATTATATCCTTATAAGGGCTTACAAAGGTTGTGACATGTGTACTTAATATAATAGATGGACCTACCAACAAGTGGAACAAATAGGACTGCATACCATAATTATGTCCTAGTAATATGGCCATCAATAAAATTCAGATGCTTAGAGCATCCGCACTGCAACTTGCTGAAGCAACACTCTAAAGGTTCTACACCATTGATCTTCTAAGATCTTCTAAGATCAATGGTGTAGAACCTTTAAAAGTGTTGCTGCAGTATTTCATATCATAAGTTCCTCTTCAATAATGGTTCAAGTAGAGTAGACCTCACTACTGGCCGGTAAAAGGTGCAAGCAAGACATGACATCAAGTATCCAGAAATTTCAAAAAATTATTAAGTAGTGATTGTAGTCTATGCAGGATGTCATGGACAATTACAAACACTGATGCCCAAGATTGCACATTACCGAACTTCCTATCCCAAGGCAAAATAAATGTGACTGCATTTGCATAAGTTATCCCCCCTTGTTGGCCTGTTCTAACCCTATACATCTTACTTTGCAACCGGTTTGCCTCTATACAATTTACTTTGCAGCTGGCGTAGACACTTAATCCAGCATTTGCTCTTATTCAAAGGTAATCTGTGCTCCTACTGAGCCTAGTGTTCTGACCCACTACGAAGCTCAGGTGTTGGAGTGAGGGTCGCAGCTGGGAGAATAGGTGCAGAGTTCGTCCGTGGTGACCCTCCTCCATCCAAGCCTGAAATAGAAGAGGGAGGATGATCAGGAGGAGGATGAATGGTGCCTGGAGGAGAGCTGGCAGCACCTGTAACTGGGTCAACGGACATTCGCTCTAAAGCTCGAACTACTCCAGCACTCATCTCCCGAGCTCGCGCACCGAGGTCTTGCATGATGCCACCACGAGTTCGCAATCTTTCACGGAATCCCTTCGTGCTCTTGGTCAAGGATTCCTTGTACCTGAAATACAGAAACACATCAAACACCTTCGGAGCACACTTTCAGAAAGGTTCTAGATAAGTAGGGACAGTGAAACACAGGTCAACAAAAAAGTGATTGGCAAAAATGAAAAGGATATCTTCTCGAAAGTGCTCAATCCCATATTAAAAAAGAGAAATCATACCAAAAATAATAGCAATATAAATCACGCGTGAACATTTTTTCATGTAGCTGAATAATACCTGGAAGACGCTGCCACCATACGAGACTTGAATGTGTCAAGTGACTCTGAATTGGACGATCCGGGCTCTTCCAACTCAATATACCGTGACCTTTTCAACAAAGCAGAAAAAGAAATGGAAAAAATCAATTGGAGAGAATTCACCAGACGCCGGCTATTTCAACTGAGAAAGAAAAATAATACGAACAACCCCTATTTTAAGGGCTCTAGATACAAATTGACGAAAATATGCCCTCGTCATATTCGGGTGTGCTGCATATAAATGTCTAATATGAACAGGCAATGGATAACGTGGTCTGACTAAGGTAGCCACTCATTGCGACACATACCTAAATATGGGTATTTGTACAATGAGTACATATTGATTTTGAGGGTGTACCCCTCCTCAACATCAAAATCATGTCGGTTCTAGATCATCTACCAATAAAAACTTCGAAACTGGATAACTTTCGTATGAGGTATCCAAATAATGTATTCCTTCATGCGTTGGAATCCTCTTTGATTTGCGAAAAAATGTACTCAACTTGAGAATAATAGAAACTATGCTCAGAGCTTCAAGTGTCGCGAATAAGTCTGATCAACTGGTATTTTGGTCTCGTAAGTGTAAGACCACGAATTTGAACGATACAATATAGACCACCAGTCCACTAAATCGTAGAAATTTTAAAAAGGTGCATAAATATGAACAACGACAGCATGTCTGGAAGTCCAGACTTACCTAAGATTCAGAGAATTGGTCGAGTTACCATCCCTGTCGGCAGCAGAGTAATGAGGGAATGTGAAGACTGTAGCCAATGATGGCTCGTTATTTGTCGTCTGTGGAGGGGATGCAGCTGGCGAACTGGATGCAGGGGAGGACGGTGCTCCTGCAGGCGTACCAGACACGAGCACAAAACGAGGATGACCCTGGACAGTAGCAGACGGTCGAAACCGCATATGTTCCCTTCTGCTCATGTGATGAGCTCGTCCCATTGCTGCGGCCGCCAAATGTTGCATTATGAACTCCTCGTCTCCATAGGATGCAAACTGCATTAACAAGCGAGATACAATTAGAGATAAACACAGAACCTCTCAACATGAAGCTGAAAGGCAAACATAATCAACGAGGAAGTGTCAATAAATTTTATGATGAGAATTCAGAAAAAAAATGCTTTCGCACATTGCCACTGCACCATTCAAACTTTTTGGCTGTTATAGATACCTCGTCTCTAAGCGCTGGGAAACTGAGTGTCAATGTCTTGATCAGAGAAAAACTTCATGAATACTCGCATACAACGAAAGCTTTGGCACATAAAGGTCTCGAGATAAAGGTATAAAATCAAACGGGTTGCGATTACAAGGAGCATTCCCAAAAGTGGAAGCACAGCAGAATGAACTTACTCGATCATATTCATACTCTTCAACTGATGATCGATGATAAATGTGAGAAGCCTGTATCTTGTTACGACGTATTGCCCGCTCCCGTCCGACAGCTTTCAACAATTCTTGGCTGCAACAGTTGTGATTTCTATCATTTAACGATAGAAGAAGCAAGAGACAAACTTTGCTTCGTTGCAAGAAAATTAAACCAGGAATTGCAATCCCGAAGAGGAACCTAAGCTGCAAAAGCAGTACCTGTCAGGATCCTTCAAGCTGAGAGCTTGCAAGCACATTGGGCATTCCTTACTTCGTTGAGACCTGCACACGCCGCAATTGAGTAAACAAGGACAATGAGTTTATCAACAAAACACTTTTCATCTCAAACAAGGCATCACGGACTATCTCAAAAGATAATAAAATAGAGAAATGTCTTCAGAATCTTCAACCTAAAACGTAAAGACCAAAATACTAACCAAATGAAATTATTTTCAGACCAAGAAACACGGGAGGAGCTGACATAATTCTAAGCAATATCAGCTACAACTAATCGAGAAAATGCCAAGATGCAACTACACTGCAAGTCAGTATCAATGCCAAATTTTAACAAAGAACTTAATACAGCTGATGATGTTTAATTATGCAGATAACTCACCATTCAAGAATGCATTGCAGATGGTATTCGTGCTTGCAGCTAGTAACCTGTCAAGAAAAAATGCGGGTTGAGTACACCACTGATCCAATTGAGCGAATATGCCACATCACAGGCCAATCTATGTAGAAATACGGCTAAAACCAAGAATTCGTTAAACGCAGCGAGGTAGCTTGCACCCTGCAATTGGACATCAAGCACAATTCGACCAGTATGTGAACCAAGAATAACATTCTAGGGCGTATATACCTCTGCAGTACATGTGCCACCTTCTTTTCCAAAAGACATTAACCCACGTATCAAAGAAATACATTATTGTCCTAAAATATACACCCGGTGTACATTCTACCTGAATTTGGTTCGTTATCTGCTCAACGTGCAGCTACCTAACCGAGAGTTCTTGCTCATCATGTAAAAAGGATCGATTACCAAGAAGCTCGAAAGAAACGAATGCTTATGCAATCGAAATTCCACACACTAAACACCAGTCATCTTCACTTACAGTGGCAGGTTCATCTTCACAAAAAGAGTCAAGGCAGATGCTACACGCATCGTCGCACGGATCCTGAGCCCCGCCCTCTACAAATTCCGCCGCAGATGACATTGCAACACCCTCTTGAACCAAATCCCCTAGAAAAAGTACAATTTCGTCTTGCACGCTCCCACTCCGCCTCCAAATCTTAACCTAAAATCATTCCAAAAAAAATCTTCTACTCTTCTCCTTCGATATTCTCCTCCTCAAAAGTCCATCACCAATATGACAAAACCGACATCAAAACCGACAGTAAACCAACCACCGCTCCTTCAGTACACCACCAAAAACTGCCTAAAAATATTTGAATGAGAAACTGACAAAAGGCGGATTTCACAAAGTAAAAAGACGAGCTCCGTGGGGCTTCGGTAGCAGCGATGGCGCGGCTATCGCCGAGGCTTCAGTCGCTGCTGCGACGTGAGGACACACTCTGAAGAAACCAAAACGAAAGGAGAGAGACAACAGACAGCCTCCCCTCGGATGGATGAACTATGGCGTTCATCGGTAATGGATGATGTATTGGTTATGTTCGTCGTCCTTGGATGATAGTGTGGTGGTCCTGATAAGGTTTGGTCTATTTTGGAGGCTACTCCAGCTATGGTATACATGCATTTTGAATGACCCACATGTGGAATACTGGTAGCCCTTGGACACCTAGAAGCGTCCAAATAAGAAACATCTGAGTATGATTTTTATTTATATATTGTTTGTTTGTTTATTTGTTTGGTCTTTGAAAGAGACTTTCAAAGCGTTTGGATATGTATTTTTTGGACACTATATGAAAAAATAATGAATCTTTTAAACTATAGATTGCATTTGTATGTATATACACATGGACTTATATTCTAAAGTACAAATACAAAAGGTAGACAAGACTTCTATAATGCGGAATAGCTCTCCATAAAGTGGACACACCCATTTCCATCCCTGCACCCAATTCCGTCATCATGAACCAATGGGGTGCATTCTAGAAGGAAAATGTGCACCACTTGTACATGAGGGAGGAGTTCTTAAAGGGACAGGAATGAGTGCATCTATCTTAGGTGTTTGGAAGGCTTTCAAAGAAGTTTTCATTGGTATCTTATGATAGACAACTAATTTCGTAAGGACTTGGGATAGCTTAGATTTTCCAAATTGTGAAGGTAGCCTAAATGTATTATAAAATGCAACTTAGAATAATTATTTGGTGATAACTTTCAAACAGTAGTTGTTGAATATAATCCATAAATCATACCTCAATATGATTAAATCAACCTAGTTCACAAAACTATATTATTCAATAAAATTTGAAGGCAAAATTTGAAAACACTAGTAGAAAATTTAGTCTTTTTGTTTTTTTGGTTGCGTTGATCCAGTCAAATTTTGACAAAAATCTACTGAAATCAACAAATTTTTGTCAAAATTTGACCGGATCAACCCGACCAAAAAAACAAAAAAACTAAATTTTCTACTAGTGAAATCCCTTCTAAAATCGATTGTAAATTGCATATATGTGATTTTCTCAAGAATCTTTGGACTTCAAATTCAAAATGTTAAATTCTAATTGTAGTGTTTTGTTAAAATATCTTTTTTTTATTCAAGTCATTTTTAAAGCCGGGTCATTAATTTAACTAAAGTCATTATGTTTTGAAGTGAGTAAAATTTGCAATGCCTGAAAGAGCTTGGACAAAACCTTAGATATCTTCTCGCCCCAAATTCAGACTAGAGTACTTCTTTGACATTATTCTAGACTCTTAAATCCGTTACAATACAAGGAGGTGATGGCGGGGAGGCGGTGGCCTGTGGCTTCCCATGGCCAAACAGGGCAATTATCCCAAACTGCGACATTTGAACTTAAAAAATTCCCAACACCCAAATAATCCATTGAGTCCAACACCAATTTTTCATTTGACAATCCACCATCAAAAAAGATTTTGATTGCAAAATGAAGGGATGACTTCATTAACATTCATAAGAATAAAGGATGAAGAGGTTGCTTTTATAATGAAATCCATTCTCTATTATGAATCCTCAAAGGATATGGGATGATTTGAAAGTAAGAGCTGACCACCCATTGTCAAAATGTAGAAAGTATGTTCAAAACATAATTTCAGGCCTCATTTCGGCATAGTAGAATAACCCTTTTTTTTAAATAATTGAACTTAAAAAAGTTGGTGAATCAAGCTAATTTCCATCTCTAAAATATTGTTTGTGATATTGCGCCTCCAAAAAAAAGTTATGGACAAAAGTTCAGAGAAGATGTTTGAAAATGTCAAAGAAAATGTCCTTTCTAATCCTTCTCTGAATTTTGTTTGTAAGTTTTGATTACAGACTCAATATCTCAATCTGAGTTTTGGAAATGAAAGTTAGCTTGATTTATCAACTTTTCTATGTTTAAGTTTTTTTGAAGAAAATTCTTCTAATATGTTATAATGTAGTTTAAAATTCTACTTTGAATACAATTCCTACTTTCCACTTAACTATGAGCGGTTGAGCTCCTAGTAGTTCTAATTTACATATTCCACATGGGTTGTTTTATCTATTACTATCCCATTTGTCTAAAGAGATTCTCTTCTCATTTATGTACACACAAAATAAATTGCTTTAGAAGCTATGTGAGATAGTTGCCAAAAAAAATGATATCTTTGAAATTTTATTGCCAAATTTTCTAAAATTATATTTCATGGAGCCAGAGAACATCTTCAAATTGAGGGAAAGGGGAACATATTTAGAACCAAGGAGAATTGGATCTAGTGTCGGTGATTTACAATGACTCAGGCTTAGCCAACCCTGACCCTGCTTCCTCCCATTCTAAACCCAATATGCCCAATTGTCCTTTATATCAACTTGGACATGGATTGATCAAGCTTTCCAAAGCTTAAATTTTTGGGCTTAAATTTTTTTTTTCCTCTTCTAAAGCTAGATGAAACCTAGAACTCCACCATTCACATTTTGAATAGATTATTGTATGTGCAAGCTATAAATTGTTGAA
This sequence comes from Neckera pumila, assembly GCA_963969595.1. Taxonomy (NCBI): domain Eukaryota; kingdom Viridiplantae; phylum Streptophyta; class Bryopsida; order Hypnales; family Neckeraceae; genus Neckera; species Neckera pumila. Next base: position 46,782,969 of record OZ018408.1, on the reverse strand, counting down.
AAGAGGGCTTTGTAAAATCTTTTGAATATGTGGCTAACTTTGTTACAAAAAATATAGCAAAAAGAGTTTGAGAAAATAAATAAAATTAACTTGTGCAAAAGCCTCCCTAAAATCAGAGCTGCTCGAAATTTGGATGCCTCCAAAAAACATTTTTTCCAACGTCAAATATTGTAATTTTGCAATCTATGAGGTCAAAACCTCCCATTTATTTACTACAATGTAAAAAAGTATTCTACAACTAGATCTTAAGCTAAGATGCAACAAGATTTCATTCATGATTTAAAGAGGGTCTTTGCCATCAAAATAGCCCATTTTGAGTGTTTTTTTATTTAACATTGTCAAAAAATTTGAACTATAGGGATTAATCAAACAACAAGTAACATACCAAGATAAAGAAAACTTCATTGAACTTATTTCCCATTTCTAAACCAAAATGAAAACCTCTCCACATTTTCTATGAACCTTCACTACATCAACATTTAATCCCTAAAGTCCTAGTGTTCTTTTTAGTGACAAAATGGATTTTGGGTAAAGTCCTACGTTTTCAATATTTGTCATGATTTTTTGAAACCTTTGTGAAGATGGAAAAATACATGAATTTCTTAAGAATATAAATTTTTATTTTAATTGATGCTTGGAAGCAAAAATTATGGCACAATAAGCCCAAATTTTTGTTAAGAAGGCTGAAAAAATCCACAAAATTTTTAAAATAAGATAAAATAATGATTCATAGATTGTAATTTTATCTATATGGGAAGCTTTGATTCATTCCACTTGAATTAGTATTGTGAAAGTTATGGACAATCTTGGTTCGAGTATATTCTTGAAAAGATGACTTGTTCGAATCATTTTTGAATTCAATTTTCATAATTTTTCAAAAGAAAAAGTTTCAAAAGAAAATAATCTCACCATCAAGATTAGTGTATTCAATTCCAACTTAGAGCTATTATTGGTTTAGTTTTTGTTTTAATCTTGAACATACCTCTACTTAACAATTTCCAAATGAATGAAAATTAAATGTGTGCTTTTTTTAGACTCTCAAATTAGTTCTTCAACACAAAAAATTAGAAATTCAAAATTAGTATAAAAGCTTTAGTCTAAAAAGGTTCAAAGTCAAAAAATGTAGTAGAGCAAGGTGCAAGAAAATTTGTTTTCTTCACCATAATTGCAAATATCTTGCAATTTGCATGGTCAATGTATTTAAAAAAATTTCTACACATTTTTACATTGGTGTAGTGCAAGATCATTTGGTTAGATATCCAAAAAAGCAATTATTAAAGATGTTTGCTCCTTGCAATAGGAATAGCATTTTGAATGGTTCTTATTAGAAAAAAGGCCTTGGGACTTTTGGGGTTTAAAATCAAATGCAATGATAAGTTTTCTAGGATTTTGAATATCACATAGTTCCCATGGCACTTTATAATGTTGTATGTTAAGCAAAAATGTGATCATATAGATATTGACAAAAAGTAAGAAGGTGGAATGCAAATTTTTTAATAATTTCATATTAAAATTAGTAATATTAAAATTTAATTAAATTATTATTATATATATTGAAATATACTATTATAAATACATGATGTTATTTTTAAAATTGATTAAATAATAATGTCATTTTAGAAAATAAATTATTAGAGCATTGAAAATTATAATTTGTACAATCTACACTAGGCATTCTCATATTCTTAGTTTTATTTATCCATGTGTTCCATGCCTACAATATTGCTACAAATGTCTTTACAATTAAGTGCATTTTTATTATCCAAAATATAATTATAAAGAGCTTTAAAATGTTATGCAAAGCCACAAATGTCATAATGTAATAGAATCCTATAGAAATATATACCTTAGTACTAAAAATTTATCTAAAAAAACGAAAAAAAACTACAATTGGGGGATAGAATAATGGGTCACCATTTGTCTTTGTTTTCTTTTTGATATAATACATTTTTAAAACTTCTAAAATATCAGTATGAATTATAGAGAAATATGCCATTGATATGTGAGTGATTATTGAGTGATTATTGGCTTTAGTAAAAGAAAACCTCTAATTCCTCAAATTGGAGGTTAGTTTGTGTTATAGAATTCAAAATGACATCCAAACTTACTAACTTCAAATTGACAACCTTAAAATGGAGTGTGCAATGTGCTGAAATTTCCCCTCTAGAAGCATTTGTAAACTATAGAGAAATATATTAGAGTTTTCAGTGTGTGATGATGAATTGCTAGAGTTTCATCCAATTTCAACTTTAGAAGTTTATACCTACTGATTCAATAATAGTATAAAAAATAGAAATAAAAGAAGATTGTCAGACATATATTGAGGTGTGCAATTATTCTAAAAATTCATATCAATATTTTAGTATTGATGTTTAAGGTTTAGGATTTAGAAACTATTTTAGCAATATACAATGGAAGCATCCACTAAATTCGCCCCAAATCCAAATATGTACTCTATAAATCCACCCCAATTCTTGCCCCCCTTCTTCAAGTATCATTTTCCATCATAGAGAGAATGGATTGTAAATAGGTAGGTGAGTAGTGAAATTGGGTGACAATTAAGACAAGACCAAACTCCCTATAAACCTATTTCATAATGACTAAACAGATTGCACATACTTATATGAGATTAACAATTGAGATTATATTTTCTATTCAATAGGGACGCTTTTAGGGGAGTCAAGTTTATAGTATATTTTAAATGGTCCAAGAATACTTAATTTGTGGATCATAGGTCAAACAACATTAGATTGCAACAACATTAGATTGCGGATTTTTTTTGGAATTTTCATAGATCCTACATATGAGCAATTTTGTACTTTAAGGGGTAGACCACTTTGAAAATTTGTGAGGCTTAGTTTCAAGTTTTACCTAAGAAAATATGATTTTTATTGAATTTACTTCCACTCAAATTTATGAGTGCATGAAAAAATTGAAAGGGAATAGGCCTGAATCTTTTCCAAGGTATTTCAATGTTTAATTGGATGGTAATGGGTACTTACACTTTATATGAAATTAATAGTACAATAGAACTTCTCTTAGCTGATTGGTCCCGGACCGATCTGACAAATTGGTTTATAGAGGTTTATTGACTTCTGAAGGGTCATTTTTAGTCACAGCCTTTGTTATGTGGCCCAGTCCGGGACCGGTCTGACATGATTGGTTTATGGAGGTTTATGTGCTTACATAAGTTTGACTTAGTGAGGTTCTACTGTACTGTATTTCCTTTGCCTTCATAGAAAGTAGCGTTCAAGATATTTTTTTGAGTTTTACTAGTTATTTCCTTCCAATTCCCATATTGAACGTGTTATTTAAGTAATGAGTCCATGTTTTCCTACATTCTTTCCTCCATATTTTACTTGATTTTTTACTCTAAACAGCAATTTTACAGATTTTTTTCACCTGTCATTTGTTGATGTTTTCAAATTACAACCATTTTTTTCCCAATTCCACCGGCGAACAATGTTCGTGTGGAAATGTGGAAAGTTTTTTTTAGAGATGCCAAGTAGCAGGGTGGGTATTGTAATGATTCACAATGGGTTATTTCATAGCATATTCCAAAACTTCATCATGGGATTGTAGTTGCTTTTACAGTTGGCTCACATGATCTGAAATATTCTTAATATGAGCGAATCATCAACCAGGATTCCAGCATACCAACGAATGTGTTCTTTTAACACTAGAACGCGGGCCCATGACCACTGGTTTCAAGCCTCTCTATTCACTCTGTTTTGCTGCCCATTTTGCAACTAGATATGAATGGGAAGACTTATATTTATTTTTCAGAGATAAAGTCATATGCCTAATACAATTAAAAAAAAATTATAATTTTTTTGGAAAAATTTGAAATTATTGTGAATTTTTTAAGAAAAAGATGAGAAAAATTCATATCAAATACAAAATATATTCAATAAAAATTGAAATGCTGATTATAGATGTATATTATCTTGTATGTAACATCTTGGTAAAAAACAAAATTATCATGCATTATGAATTAGAAAATCAATTACCCGTAGTTCTGCAGCCAAAGTTCAAATGCTGTAAAATGTTGAAGTTTACAAATTTTCCAAAATTTACAAATTGGAATATAAACTACACTTGATAAGCTTCATTTCAATAGTAGGACTCAAATTCATAAAACAATATGGATTCTTTTTTTTTTTTATGGTTGAAATTCACACCAAGAGTAAATGGCAAGAAATGGCCAAAATATACAAGAATGATGCTCCAGGAATTAAGCGTATGCTTCTATAGAGAAGTCAATAACACCATAATGAAGGAATTTGCAATACTACTCAATGAAATATACTCAAGCAACCTCCAAAAAAATTGGATAAAAAATGTTTTTTTCCACCCTACAAACTTAGATGAAGTCATTCAAAGGATGTTTCACAGTGCATCATAAGCAATTAAATATTGTATGCAAAACTAGAAGAGCTCAAGCATTTTACTCATGTGTGATTTGAAAGTTGAAACCAACGCAAATTTGATGCTGACTTGGAGGACATTTTCAAAATTACTATGCATTTAATGTGCAAGATTTTGGAGTGTTTTATTCAGGTACATGTTCATGTGTTTAAAAATTATCCATCCTTGCTAAATTGCACCTATAAATAGTATTGAAATAGTTACTATGGGATGTAAAAATGATTCCTTTAAGATTATGTGGACTTTGTAGAATGGGATGACTTTCTGATAGCAATATCTACTTGATTAAGTAATAAATTATATAATGTGATACAATTATATACAATACATTGGCATATTAGGACTGTAAATTTAGCTAAGCTCAAGCATTGAGCAGACTAAATTTAACAAATGTTCTTCAAATCACTATTCTATCATTGACCTTTTTATTATTATCAATGACTTGAAATATATATGCAATGATAAAAGTAATGACAGTAGGCTTTTCCACTTATTTACATGGGTATTATTTGCAAATTTCTTTAGAGAGGACTTTTGAATCAATATCTAACAAGCCATTAAATTTTATGAAACTCTAACTTGTAAAATTGAAGTTACATTAAGTAATTATTTTGTAAATAATCTTAAAATCAAGAACCAAGTAATTGTGTTTTATTTCAAGTTTATTCTTACCTCTAAGTTGGTTAGATCTCTCTATATATGAAAAGTTTGGGAGCATTCTGTTTTAATTGTAAAATATCAAATACAAAGATTTTAAAATTGCAAGTAACTTCTCCTAAGCCAAACAAAATATGAAGTTCATTTGTAGAATTTAGATTTTCTATGGGAATTAGAGTTTCTAACATTTAAATTATTCTTTAAAAATTATGATTCAAGAACAAAGTGAAGTCTTTGTGATGACCGTAATGATTTGGATCAAGCCTTTATAAAAAAAATGTATTCTCTTTGCACCTCCTCTTATTGCAAGAGTTTTTGAATATGCAACACTCATTGATTACAAACCTTTAAAAACTAATTTAATTCACAAGTTAGTAACTTCTTCTTCATTGTACAGTAGAACCTCCCAAAGTTAATCCTTTCTAAGCTAATAAAGTGTTGTCAAGAAGTATTGATTGCCGGTCCCAACTTAACAATATGAACCACATATGAACATCATGACCCTCCCTAATGTAATAACCTCTCTAACTTGATGTGTTAGACCGGTCCCAACTCTATTAGTTTAGAGAGGTTCTATTGTAGTGGATTTAAACCTCAACTTTCTATAAAACAAAAATTTACATAAAGAAGAATCAAAATTCATTGAATCTGTAAAAAAAATATTAAAAAATAAATTTATGTTCACTTCAAATACTAATATCTTGCAATCAATGTAGTTAATTTTTTTGAAATTTTTTATACACACTTTTACAATATTGTAGAGAGCTATTAGGTTTGACATTCATATACCAATAGATCTTTTTTGCAAGAAATGGAATAGACAAATGCTTGATTCTTATTGATATTCATGAAGATTTTCTTTTTGCCATACACAACAATCCATCTAAAATTTTGATAAAAAAGAATGATCTTTTGATTGTAGACATATTTTTAATTTATTTTTAAAACTAGGTTCCTCGAGGAGGGCACTTGGTTCTACTACTACAAACCACGTGCGAACAAGTGGTTTCTAATAAACTATAATTTCAACCTAAAATTTTGAGCATTGTTTGGTAATGACTATAGGTTTCTATTGCCAAAATTTCCAACTCAAATGAAATATGGAATGATTTCTAGAAGAGGTTGAAAATGAACCTAAAATGGCATATTTTTCAACTCAAATATTTATAGAGAACACATTTAGATGACTATTGCATCAATATTCAACTCAAAATGAGCTTTCAATAGAGAATTATTTTTAGGATTTTTTTGTTCATTTTTTAGACAATTTTTGAGGATATAATATAGGGGTGTGAAAGTTATTTTTCAATTCTGCAGTGTATCTATTTACTTCAAAAATTTGTAACTAATTATCATTAGCAAATAAAAATATCAATAATTCAAAACATAAACTTTCAAATTAGGAGAATATATTCATATTTTTTTTGTTTTCATTTACTTAAATTTTAGGATATAATATAGGGGGTACAAAGTTTTGTTCGCACGTTGTTTGGATTAGATACACTAAGTGCACCCCCCGAGCTAGGTTCTTTGCATTAGACTTGGCAGTTTGGAGCTCTTTAAATGCATATTTGAATTGAAGTTTGTACAATTGAAAATGACATGAAAAATAAGTGAGAATTTGGGGTCTCTTATTTGGATTTTAAAATGGGTATACTTAAAATCGTCATCATCACTCTGTGTACATCTCCGAAATCAATATGTATATATGTTCAAGAAACAATTTTGGAACATCTACCAAAACAAACTTTGTCCCTTTTTAACTTTTGCATTCAATATCCAAATGTTGCAATCTTTGGTGCGTTGGAGTCTTCTTTCATTTGCATTAAAAAATAATATACAAATTTGACAATTCTATTAACCCCTAAAGGACCAACATGCATTTTTTGGCAACATAGAAAGTTTGGGCAAGTACGTGTTATTGGAGATTTGCATATTTTGGGTTGAAATTTTTACAGAAGGTGGGCGCAAGGAATATCTTTCATGCAAACCAAAGTTCATGACATTTAGAAACACGAGTCAAAAGTTATGGCCTAATATGTTACTTGTTTTCGTAACTGGACAATCCGGGCAGATTTGAAAAGATCATCTTTTTTAAAAACAAAAATATGAAACTGATTTTCTAGATTTATATATAGGTAAAAAGCTTTGAATCATCCCATTTTTATCAATGAGTAAAAAGTTATGAAGATTTTTAGTTTGTGGGCAATTACGGATTCTCTATTCTAAAATAAACTTTGAAGTCCTTTATCTTACTCAATTTTCAGTACTTTTTGAAAAAAAATAAAATCCTAGGATATAGATTATTTATTACAACATTGCCACCATTGGGATTAGCATCTTTCAATTCCATAATTAATTCCTGACAATTTTGTATTTTGAATCATTCTCTACTACTATCTACTTACTATTTTTTTCCTATGTGTTGTACATTTCCAAATGAAGTGAAAATTTTCAAGCATGTAGCTAACTTATCTAGGAAAAGAATCCAAAGAAGCACCGTCATTTTGGACATTTTTTCATTTAAAAGTGAGCTTGTGAAGTGCTGCTGCCTTGTTTTCCGCAGGGCCAAAAAAATGGTTTTGGTGAGTTTGAATGCTTCTATCTTGCAATCCACGCAGTGGGAATTCCTGAAATTTTTATCATATCTTCTCAAGTCACTATACTACAAGATCCTACGGTTACATGTGTCAAATTTTTTTTTTTTCAAAAGTTGGGTACTTCTACTAAAAATGGCAATTTTCAAGCATTTTTGATGAGAACATAGTCATGGAACTTTAGGGGTTAATAGTATTTAGTCACAGTAGCAAAATGTGGCAGTTTTTGACCATTATAGCGAGGATAGCAAACAGGCCATCTGCCAAGAGTTTGTCAACACTTGGTGCAAAAACAATATGTTATGTTCTAGTGACTACCACCGTCCTAGATGGCACTTTTCTCTTAGCCTGCCTCCCAGGCTGATATGTCCACTCAAGCCGGATTAATGTCCTTTTTTTTCCTTGCTGTTTAATTTACACCGTTCTTTGAAAAAAAAAACAATGTGGCGATTTTGGGGGTACCAACCTTACCTCCAATCCGTAGAGACAGGCCAACTTTGATGTGCTCATCCTGACATTTCTACCTTGGGACGTTTGTCCGAAGGATTGATGTACGAAACCTACCTTCCGTGAGTCATTGATTCATTCAACCTTCAGTTTTTGCCTGAAAATCTGAAACGTATCAATGGAGACATGAGCGTCACTAACTTATCATAATGTCAAAAGCAAGGTTGCTCATTATGCTGTTCAGGAAGTAGTTGGAGAGAAGGGAGGCGGGGCTCACAACTGAAACTCTGACAGGATTTTGATGGCCTTTCCAACTTATAGTAAGGTAACTGACCTTCAACCACACAGTTAAGCAATTCAGCTTGGTTTTCACTATTATATTAGAGTTATTCGTAAAGTACCCAAAACCATTAGATGAGTTTTGGGGGGTCGGGAGGGCTGTTTCGGGCCCGTTCCCGACGCTAGTCCCCCCCGCAGTTTTAGGGAACGGCTGTTCCCGACAAGAAATTTTCAAAAAAAAGAAAAAAAAAAATTTTTTTTTTTACATTCTTGAAATGAAAAAAAAAACAGAATTTTTTTTTTTTTTTTCTCCGACGTGACAGTCGCTCGGCCATGTCAGCAAGCTGCCACGACCCTGAATTCGGCAGTTCTCACAAGTTCTCACAGGTTGGGAACACGCAGCCCTCCACAGGGCTGATTTCTCATCTAATGCAGGGTTTAAACCCCGGAGTTTTGTGAAAAAGCAGGTTTGGGGCAAAAAGTCAATACAAAAGTGGGTACCAAACTTTCTTTTGCGCTCAAATCGACCAAAAAAAAATTTGGTCCGGACTTTGCCTGCGGGGTTGTCCGTTGGAGGAAATTTGTCACAAAAGCCCCCTTCAAACTGGGGGCACTTTACGAATAACTCTATTATATTGAAAAAAATTTGTGAGATCCTATTGGTATTCAAAAGAAGATTTTAGATTCTCTTCGAATGCATTTTTTGGACCCTATGTGAATAAACTACAAATTTTCAAATTGCTCAAAATAGGTGTATCCAAAAGCGATTATAATCATATGAATAGTGGGAGTACATTTTAGACAAGAATACCCATTGTGTGATTTTAGAAAGTGTGCGATTTTAGGTGTACACTAATTAGTGCAATTGGGTTGCCTTGACAGTTAGGTTGCTTTACCCTAGAGAAGTTACTTCATGTTACCTCATGACTCATTGCTTGTCCAAATGGAGGCACAAGCCATTCTCTGATCCCAAGCCTTTGATCCATGTACCAACCATGTTCCCCCACATCTCTGCATCCTTTTACAATATATTGGATATTGATATAGTGTAGAATGTGGAGATATTAGTCTGGGGCAACCTAATTGTACTAAGGTCAACTTGCCTATGGCAAGCAGAATGGGTGGTTTGGTGTCTTGCTATTAGGAAAATGAACCAATTTTTTTTCATACAAAGATAAACTTGAGACATGAAGGAAGCAGTTAAAAGTTTATTTTTTGGACAAAGTATGAATTATTTATGAATTTCTAAAGTGGTCTTGCCCAATTGGTCTAAAAGAGTCTGTAGACTATCCCAAATCAGCAAAAAGTGTTTCCATAATGGTCAGCTTACCTACCTAAAGCAATCACCAAATTTCCTAACATGGCCATGACATGAAGGAATAAAAAAAAATAACTTTCTATGACAAGTTTACATTAGAAAGGTGTAAATGTCCTATGTGAGTCACTAATAACTCCATGGCCATCTCCCAAGGCATTGATTTTGGCCACTAACCAACCTAATGAAGTCATAATTTCATTTAGTGACAAAAATCTGAAATTAGTTGATGTAAGATTGTAATGGGTGGGTTTGTAGATGTCCGTATTAGGTGGTCTGCTTGCTATAGGCAGGTTTACCTTATTCAGTGTTGTTACCTTATCAACTCCTACAGCAGTCCAACACCCAAAATGGATGACACATTATTAACGATATTGCATAGTGGATTGATTTTCCCCCAAAATAGTTAATTTAGCTTTAGAAATTTAGAATGTGACATGTGGCATTACATGATTGGTTGGAACTCGTGAATCATACAATTGACATGAACACAGATCATGAATTTTGTATAGAAATTAAAGGGATGAACTTGCTTTGTGGATATTATATTGTATTAGCAAACAAATGGTGAAGATGGTTACATATGGTACATAAAGAAGCTACACTACAAGAGGCTTTGTTTATGTAGCACCATGTCACTTTTTGAATAAGGTAGCTATTCAAATTTCCTTAGGGGTGGCTTTGGCCAATGCTTTGTCTCTTTTCCTTCATTGTAGAGCTAATAAAAAGGGGCAAGAATGTGGCATAGTAGACTATTATTATATTATAAACAATATGAAGTATAGGCACATCTTTGCCAACTATTCCCTTTCTCCCCAAAACAACAAGGTTTGACATATCCTAAAAATATAAACATTCCTTACAAAATTCCTTTTTTATGATAAATTTAGAAAAGATCCTATTTTTAGAAGTATTTTCCACCCAACTTGCATGGCGTAAAATACTTGAAATGCAGGTCCAATATTTTTTTAATCAAATATAATTGACTTATTTTTTTTTATCATAGACATTGACCAATCATTAAATCCTACATGCATGCCATTTTTTTTCCATCAAACTAGATGTAATTATCTAATGTCAAATCTACTATTAGAGCACAATGACCTTTTTAATTCTATAGAGGTAACCATACTTCAAATTGTTCACTATTTATGAAATTTTGGCCCCTAATATGAATGAATAAGCAAGAATTTTCAATTGGTGAATATTAGGACAACAATAATTTTGATTGTTTAGGGCATCCTCAATCTAAAGACCTTTAAATCGGCCATGATTCGGCATGAAGAGTATTTGATTGAGTGTCCGTCAAAGTGCTATACGGTATGCAAACCAGGGTGACTCAATATTGTTGAATCGAGCTTTGTTGGCGCTTAAAAGACAAATTTGAAGTTGCAACTAGTTGGAAAGTTTTTTCGTTTCACCACTAATGAGATAGTTGCCATGTGTCACAAACCAATAAGTAGTGAGTGATTTGGAAGGCTCATGAAACACTCTAGATTTGAAGTGGGAGTCCTTTGAATATCAAGCCTGCAAATATAACAGTTTGGATTGACTTCTTTTTCTCATGCATAGAACTGACGGTGACTTTTACATTGTTGATTCTATATAGAGGCTCAAGTAAAGATGCTCTTAATGACCAACAACAATTTAGAGTGTTTAGTAAGCACAATTTGTGACCATTTTTGGTAACAAATGAATCTATTTTATTATGATAATGTGGAGGTAGCAACTTTGCATTGAGACAATTTTGGGTAGAGTTTCCTTCAATTGAAATTCTTGCATTGCTTTGCGGATGCATTGGTGTTAGCAAGATTTTTTCTTAGTGTGCATTAGATGGACTTTGGATTCACCCAATTCACAAGTTATAACCTCCTACAACTTCACTATTATAAATTTATAACTAACTAGCGGTAGGCGCTTGCTATGCTACGCATTCATCATTAGAATTTTATCAGAATTTTTATGTATTAGATAAAATGCAGAACAAAAATTTCAATAAATTTTCAAATATAAATTACTAAAATCTTTGTATAATTTTGTTTATAAGTAAACATATATTGAAATGTACAATAGAAATTTCTTGAATGATGAATGAAATATATGCAATGGTGAATACTGTAAAGATACACATTTATTGTAATGCATTCAAAAGTTGACTCAATTGTTACGAACAATGACAACCCAAAAACTTGGTGAATTGAAAAAAAAAACTTGTAAATTTTAAAAACTTCGTGAACAACTTAATTGTTGTGAAATCCAAATCACTTCAATTGAATAAATTCCTCAAATCATTTGGTAGTAGCAATAGAATTTTGAAATCATAAAAGCTGTAAAAGTGATATTACAGAGGTGATTGCAAACTACTCCCTCCCTCTCGAAATAAATCCAAGGTTTCCAAATATACTTGTCCCAAATTAAATTTGGCATATCAATGGTTCATGGAAATGAAACTCCCAGTCTGCTTGATGAGCCGCAAGACACTTCAAATAGTACAAAAGCAATGGTAGCGCAACCCTAACAGTGGAGGGTACTTGAGCCAATGCAAATGTGAATTATTGATTTGCAATTCATGCCTGTGTCGTTGAACAGACCACATCTGCTATGAAGTTCAGCACCATGTTAACATATTGACACACTAAGGTTTCTTGAGTAGGTTCTCGGCCCATCTAGTCTAACTTGCACAAAGCAAATTGCTTGCTGTAATCCTGGTGTTAGCTTACGAATTGAAGAGAGAATGCTCACAAAATGATGATGGAAGAGAAGTTGTGGAGACTTCTTTAACAAACATGGACAAGAGTTAATCCCTAAAGGACCAAAGTCCCCTCCGGGGACACTTGGATTTTCGGGCAAGCTCGTGTGACCTGAAATTTTGGCCTGATTTTTTGAAACTTTTTTCAAAGATAGGGAATCACATTAGCTTTCTAAAAATATAATTTTTTTTTCAACCGTTGCCCGGGAGCAAAAGTTATGCCATCCAAAGTCTTAAAAGCAGTTTGCCGGGCAAAAAAAAGAAAATTCAAAAAATTGAATTTTTTTTTTTGATTTTTTTCCCTCAAAGATCATGTTTTTGTCTACATTTGAAGCTTTGATTCATTCTATTTGGACTTAGAAGAAAAAAGTTATGGACAATCTTGTTTTTTGGGCAATCTAAGTATCTTCTTCAAAAAACAACTTATAGAATTCATTTTTGAATGCAATTTTCAAATTTTTTCAAATTTTCTTTTTTTGAAAAGGTTAAGTTTGTTTGCAAGAACAATCCCACTCATGGGATTATGGTGTTTTAATTCCACCTAAGAGCTATTAACGATTTAGTGTTTTGTTCAATTTTGGACCTGCTTCTACTTAATAATTTTTTTATATGTGAAAAATCAAGTTTTGACATTCTGAAATTTTTTTCCCAACTCTCAACTCAAATGTTCAACACAAAGTTTTTTAACTTAATGGTGTCTAGTGCAAAAAAAATCCACAATGGCCGTCAAAGTCATCTGAAATTGCAGGCCGCAGTTCAAAAAAACTTCTTTTTGCAACTTCAAATGCTAATAGCTTCCAATCCATACGGTCAAACTTCATGAAACTTTTACCACATGATCTAAGACAAGTGAAGTACAAGATCTTACGGTTAAAATTTTAAAAAAAGTAGCTTTTTTTGGTTTAGGGAGTGATTGCAGCAGAAATGGCAGTTTTCAGTTTTGGAGCCAAAAACTGCCTTGGTATTTTAGGGGTTAAAAAAACCAGGAGCACCTGATCAAAGCTGCTTTACAGAAGTTTCCCAAAGTTGAATGACAGGGCATCATCAGAACAAAATTTAGAAGATGCCATTGAAGTTCATAGCAGGAGCATTTGTCCAAGATTGAATCAAAATTATAGCACCGGAGCAGTCCCCAAAAGGGGGATTTTTTTAAAAATTTCTCTGCTTCTTTTCAACATGTGTTACTTCATAGTTGACTTCCACCCTTTCCTGTCTAGAGGGGTTTGCTAAAAGCTATAGAAATTGCACAATCCTTTGAGAATAGGAACAACTCACTCACTAGTCTAGCCATTTTCAAGAAACCCCGGATTTATTTCAGGACGGAGGGAGTACTACTCTATTTCTGTAATATAACATTGTGTGAAAATACTATTTTATGTATGCATGATTGAATTTTTTTTTACAAAATATTAAAATTAATTATTTCAAAGACTTATTGAAATCATTATCATGCATTTTATTCACATATATCAAAATTTTACTAATACGTGATACAATGAATGCGTAGCATAGCAAGCATGAGCCCCTATTATTAATGGTATCATTTGTGATATTACAGAGGGAGTTATGATTTTAGTAGTGCGAAGTAGTATGATTCATTGTGCCTCCAAATATATGCAAATACATCTATCAATGTGCCAAAATTGTTCTTCATTTTCTATTACATGCTTCACAGTGCTATATATTGATTTATTATGATAGTTTTAGGTGTGAGACCATCTGCAATGCAATCATGATACAAGCCAGTATTGGTAATATACAATTTGAAAATATTTTTTGACTTATTTGGTTGCTACAATGTGACCTTCATGTTCCACGTTAGTTCCACAGCCTTGGTATGCGAAGGGGCGGGACCGGCAAATTGACAAAATATAGAGGGACCATAACTTGTCTTGGTATAGGAAAATTGATTAATATTAGGCCTTTTTGAGCTTGGTTATGTGTGCCAATTGATTGGAGCTTCCCTTGTTTGCAACTTTGCATGAAATGTTTTTTTTAATGTACAATCTTATCCTCTCTTTCTTTTTACAATGCGGAAAAGTTTGTTTGAAGTTTGGATTGCCAATTGTGCAATGGGTTGCTTTGTCCAAAAACTTTTGGCATTGTCGAGGCCTTGTTTTCAACCCTAGCATTTGTTGTTGCAGGGCCTATTTACCGTCTTTGCATTGTAAATGTTTTGATTACCTTAAATAAATAAAAACGTATAGTAATTAGTAAAGTAGGAAATTCATGAATCAACCATCTAAGTCTACCAACCTCATCAATGACAATAATAGATATTTCAAGGAACATGTCAGGCATTCCTAGATACGGGATGCATATTGAACGCAGTCAATTTAAGTACCTCCTACCTTGTAACACTCTTCCGTCAAATCTCATGTGGATAAAGAGATGCCAAATTTACCAAGAATTGTACCATTTACAAGTTGACCTGGAATTCTGGAATTCAGAAACCTAATAATTGAACATCAACAACCCCATGATTTCAACAGAGCTGCAAAATATCACAGATGGACGCCTTAGACATCCTCGACAATATGGTCTCCGTTACAAAACCATTGTAACAACATTGTACCGTACTGTACCATACTGTACAGTACTGTACTTGTACAACAACCATACCCTCCTAACGGACCATGAGTGCTGCCGAGAGGACAATAAGGTGGATCAGTCTATGATCACCCAAATTTGTTATCTACAGTAGGTACTTTGGAGAAGCTATTTGTCTACTCATGTAATTTTCAAAGATTGAGAAGTTTGAGAGAAGCTACTTGCAAGAAGAATGAAGACATTCTGACAAAAAATGAACGTTTTGTGATTTTTCAAAGATTGTTGGGATTAAATTGGTAAAGTGTGGGTAGACTCATGCTAAACCACACGTTGACATGTCCCCTTTCCAAATACATTATTATGATGCTAAAGGATTGCTAAGATTGTGGTAACAGGTGGATGATTGATGCAAATGGGAGGGTTCAATAGATGTCGATATTGGGTGATTGACAGCATTGGGTTGCTCTATCTTACCTCTTGATTTCAACCACAGGTTACACCATACCAAGCTTACAATTAAAACTAAAAATTTAAAAAAAAAAAAATGCACAATTAGGAGCATAACATGAATAATGAATGATTGGTGAGGCTAATTTTGAAACGTGTGTTTGCAATTGACATTAACTTAGGAGTGGTGTTAGCATGCTGAATTTAGTATAAAGGTGTACACTTTGACTCCTTATAATGACTAAGCTAAAGTACTCCATTACACGCAGAATGACTAGTGTAATACGATACTGCTATTTGGAAAATGTAGGAAAAAAAATTTAGTGGTAGATAAGTAATAAGAAACAATATTACAATTGAAAAAAAATAATTTTGGACTTATGTATTAAATTTTTTTTATAGAAGGGTGCTCCCTTGGGCTTCCTATGAAAGCCTATAGACATCATGTGCTTCTAGTCAAAGTTCGCTAAAAATTGCCTTAAAGGTCATTACTTAAAACTTATGTCTAGGACTATACTTAAAAACTCATTTAAAACACCCCATTCTCTTGTAGTGTATTGTAGGGCTTCTACCAATCCATACCCGACTTAATACATGTCCAATCTAGCCCACAATGACCTCAATACCAACTGCATATTTTTATTTCCAAAATGAATCAATTTGCATTGATTTGAAGCTAATTTATATTAAATTGATGTCAATGTGTAATTAAGGCATAGATTCCGTTCATTCTAGACTCATGCTATCCTCATTTTATGTAATTATTGCCCTAAAGCAAATATTTTTCCTTCATCCAGATTTCTTGTTTCTAATACAAACAATATGGAATGGGGCTTTTTTTAGATGTCTGGAATGGAAATTTGGACTAGAATAGGGTTTTCTACCTTACCTTTATACTAACTATAGTTTTTTTTATTAGAGAGGTGTCATATTGTGGAATTAGCATGCAATGTCATACATGCATGACCAAAGGTGACTATGACAAATGTTTCTTTTTACATTCTAGGGGAGAGAAATGTGGTAGTGGTGCTTTGAAAAGATAAAGGCTCCAAAGGCAACTCAACTATTGATACACCTTCTTTGCTTCTCTACATTATCACATTCGTTTGTCTATTCAAGTCACAATAGTAAATGTGATAGTCAGAGTATTGAATTCAGTTCTTGACTATAGACATTTAAGGTTTCAAACATCACATGAAGAAGAGCTTAAAGATGTCCTAATTTGTTTATTCCTTCCATCTAAAAAATTTAGATTCTTGATCAATTTTTTGAACATTTATATAATGTAGGTTTTCAAAACTTTGTTAACAACTGATTTGTAATACAAACAAAAATTAATCTTTCTACTTCAAAAAAAGATGCTTTAAAAATGACCTTCAAAAAAGCTAAATCATCATAATTAGAACTCAACATTATAAAATTAAAGGGAAAAAATCTTCAAAAAACCAAAAATCTTCAATCCATAATCATTTTTAGAAGGAATTTCTAATTATTGGTTGTAATTTTTTTGATAAATATCAATTGATACAATGGTAAATTTCATGAAATAGATATGATCTATAGATAGGCACTTGTGGCTTTGGCTAAGAGGTTCAATCTTGGTACACCAATAGGAGTTATAATAAGGGGTCAAGAATTTAGAAAAATTGCAGAACTATTGTACTTACCTTTCCAAATAGAGAAGAAAGTTCAACAAGTTTGCTGAACCTTTAATCCCTTGCTATGTGGATATCAATGAACTTGTTGAAACCAAACTCCCTCTATTGTGATCCTCCTAAGGAAGTGGTCATGAGTTCAAAAATAAACATTAGCAAAGTAGTTACCACCTATAGTCCATCCAACTATGGAATTCAAGGATGGAATTTGTCATTTGTCCTTTAGGTCCATGAGACTTAAATAGTTGAGCCATTTTCAACAAATGCTTCATTCATGCCAATCTTTCATATTGGAGTTAATTTTCCTTCTTTCTTCCTTCATGCTCTATAAGTCATAATTTACAACTTTTGTTTGGAAGTCATCACTGAATTACTATCCAAAGTCGCAGTTTATAACAAAATTTTGTATATTTAACAAATTTAATATTTTTGGAATCTAAATTATCCCAAGGTCCTTCAGGGATTAACTAAAAAGGAGGTTACACGATAGCTAGATTACACTTGCAAATAAGGGGAAATACCTCACCGATGTAAGAGTGCGCTTATATGCACTAAACAGCACATTGGCTTAAAATTAAATTGGTTAATCACTCAGTTTGAAATAAAGCAAGAAGCTAACTGTAAGATCTTGTATTACACTTTTCTAAGATCATGTGGTAAAAATTTCATGATATTTGACCGTATGGATTGAAAGATATCAACATTCAAAGTGAAAGAAAATGTTTTTTTTTAGTGATTGCTCGCAAAACAAGAAACTCTATAACTTTCACATCACTAATCCAAATGGAATGAATCAAAGCTTCCTATTTAGAAAAAAATAGAATCTATTAGAAAAAAATAATGAAAAAATTTATTTCAATTTTTTATGAATTTTTTTTGCTGCCCAGTCTCCTCCATTTTGAGGTTATTTTAGCATAACTTTTGCTCCCAGGCACCGATTGAAATAAAAATTACATTCCCAAAAAGCTAATGAGTTTTTCTATCTTATGGGAAGTTTCAAAAAGTTTCACCAAAAATTAAGCTCAAAGGAACCTGCCCAAAATCCATTTTGTCTCCTATAGAGACAATAAAAACCACCCCTATAAATGGTTGTGAAATGGACGTGAGGTGATTCTAAAAGTGAACGCTATAGTCAATGAATGAATCAAGGAAAAAAGCATTATTAATTGCAAGAGCCAATCATTCTCTTTGCTTTTGCCATCTTTCTTGAGAATTGCAAGTGAACGGTTCATGGAAGACCTAGGGTCATAAATAGGGACCTACAACACATCTCATTTGGAAATTCATAACTAATTCAAAATTGCTTCAAAAAATATGAAACAACTCGTGTTAGATCCCTCATCTAGTTCTCTTTCTTTGAAAAATGAGCTAAAAATATTCCCATCCAAAGAACCACATGAAAAAGGCAGATCAGCCCTTAAATGGTCGGTTTCAGAGCCTCCTACCTTACACTAGATCTTCGTCAGGAAACAGCCAGTGATTTCTAGTTGGTGACAAAACTCACGATGTCAAAAACCAAAACAAATAACCGGCAAGAATAATGACCTCTGGCTCAAAGCCACATGTGTGGGAAACATAAATACATATAAATCACCTCATCAAAGAGGAGTAGTATTTAACAATATTTGAACTTAAATGAAGGGAACCCGTATATTCTAGAGTTGGAAAAAACGGAGACAATTCGTATTCCTATCCAGCCAAATTCACTGTTAGTGAGACATACGGATGCACATCTGAATCGCCACCCGCGAGTCCCATCATCGCGGCATCGTCTTCAGAATGCCAAAATGAACTGCAAAAGAAGAAATCGGAAGAAAAATCAGTCAGGAATATCCAGCTGTGAGAATCTCCTATCAATCATCTAATCACTTTGTATCTAGCAGACTAAAATGGTGATGCTTAAATGAGTGATGCTAGTGAAAGTATCTCCAAGAATCAGTCACTTTTGGTCTTAGTTAATCCACTCTAACTCGAGAACCTTGTCTTGAGACACTAAATGGTAAAGAAGTCTGACACATTGCAAATGATGAGGCATACCTGTTTGACTCGCTCGAGAGCTTGTCACAAACTGCACGTACTTTCTTTTCAGTCTTGGAGCTTGGAGCCAAAACAGCAGCCTGGATGAATCCTAGACGCAGTAAGAATCACATTGCTCCGAAGCATTTTCGAAGTGCAAATTGAGATATCAGATCAAAGCAATCAAGCAAACGGTTCAGTAACAAAAATGGCACTGACCAGGAATTTTGGTGGAAGTCCATATCTTAAGATACTCTCAGTGAAGAGTCGAACAGCACACAAGTGCATCCACGCACTAAACACCTGTTCATCGTACCACAATGAGCACATGTTAGCATGCAATTTGATAAAGGAACCATGCAGTCCTTTAGAGACAAGAACACCGCAGCTAGAAATATTCAAAAGGAATACCTCGCCATAAACTTGGTAGCACCACTGTTGAAGGGATTGGCGAAGTTCGTCTTGATCTTTTTGTAACTTTGCCATCTCTTCCTGCTTGGATGTCTGTCCTTCCGTGTCCATCTCAAAATCTCGAACCTGATTGATAGACATCTGTTAGGTACAGAATAGCAAATAATGGTTGTTGGTCAATTAATGTCAAGGCAAGAGAATTTACTCACCAGAAAAGCTCGCTCTCTTGCTGAGGTTTTGAAGGAATCAGCGACCTTACGGAACAAAGTCACGGTGTAGAGAGCATATTCATTATCCTCCGTAAGTTTATTGGAAGAGCGTGGGACCTTCATCAGCCAAAAACATCGTAGTAAGGACCAATAGAAAATCAAATTTACCAACATCCGCAACAAGTACAAAGCGACATCACATTTGTCAAAATAGTATCATCAAGGTGCCCGGAGAAAATGTGTAATGATGAAATCCAAAAGCCACTCACATACCACGAAATTGGAGAGCGTTTCATAGCTTGCTAGCCAGTCCTTTTGTGAATACTTAGACACCACCACCAGAAGCGTGATCAAATGCTCCGTGCTGATAATATCATCGGGTTTCACTACATTCGAAAGATCCCGTACAGCCATACTGTCCAAAATTACCACGAGTTTCAAAATATGATATGAATAAATCGTCAATGAAGTTAAACTGCATTTTCAGTGGTAAAGTTACACGGACACTAAATTACAGTAGGTTTCAGAACAAAATAACAGAGATACACCTGCCACTCTGCTTTCTCAGCATTGCAGTCAAAGTCGTCTTCACATTGCTGTACTCCGAAACCCTTATCTGAGATCATAGATAAAATGTAATTTTCACGGATGAGAAATGGCAAGAAAAACTGGTCCCTCACCGAATATAGAATGAGGTTCAAAAGCTTCAAAAGATACTAGGTTATAAGCAAAAAGGCAATATGACCTGCCTTCATTGACAAGAGCGCACCTTGAGATCATCTTCAAGCTTGCCCACGTTTTCCTGAATCGTGTCCACAATCTCTCTCAAGGGTGTCATAGTTGGATACTTCGCATCATCCCAGGTAAATCTGCAAATTGTAATAGTCACTTCTCGTCAGCAATAGATTCTGCTACTCCCAACTCCTTCCAATCTCGTAAAACGAAAGGCCCCCTCCAAAATTACTCACAATCCACTTGTTAAAATACCTGGTAACATAATGGTCAACAGGAACTCCATCAACAGAGAGAACACCGCTGTTGTCAGCATTGGATGCCCGCTCCAAGTCATCTATTTGCCTCCGTACCTTGTGCGTCACCGTCTCGACCACCTGATTCGCCTGTAATTTGGAACTACAAAAAATGAGGGCTCAGGAGACAGCAATTCTGAACGCTCAAACCTTTTGATCACAACCTTCTCTTAAATGACTCTAGATTATCTACACACTTGTCAAAGTATCATTGACTATAGCACACAGTCAAATTATGTTATAATGAAAAAGTTGGGACCCTAGATGATAAGACTGAAGAGTTTTAAGTGTGATTCTAAAATCCCGGGCTCCTATTATGCGTCATTCTATAGCTCCCATAATCATAAATAGCCCACTTGTCACACAGTCAGATTATGTCATAATTAGCAAGCTCGGACCCCACGAGTTCAGGTTGTAGAGGTTTGAGTATAATTTTAAATTCCTAGGCTTCTTTGCATCATTCCTTAGCAGCCCTAATAGTGTTCAATGTGACATGATCAGTTCCTCGCCATCTACAACTATTCAACCTCACCTCGATCATTAGGGCAGTCCTTTCAATCAAATTCTTTACCAACAACGAGGGTTTCAGAGTGAGCAGCGTGAAGCCCCCCAATCGCTAAACTTTAGGGCATAACTTTAAAAAAAGAATTAGATCACTTTCAATACTTGCAAGCCGATACTTGTATGGATTAGAATTAGGTTGAAGTCCTTAACATGTACTAAAATTTCCAAAAGTCTGACCCCCCGGGGGCAAATAATTAGGGCAGCAAGAATGACACGTAAACGATTAGATCGCTTCCAATGCTTGCAATCCAAAATATTGTATAACGAAATCTAGAATTAGGTTAAACTCTTGACAACTCCGAAAAATTTCCAAAAGATTTAACAAACAGAACAGACTCGAATTCGCACCTTTGTAAGATCATCACTGAGAACGAGCAATGAGTCCAGAGTTCCTGCTCGCAGCTGCGGAATGGGAAACTGCTCCCACAAAAACAAAAACACACACACGAAAAAAATCGTTTACAACTCCGATCACAATGTAAACCTCGTCGCGACTAAGCACACCAAAATCGATCCCTTGGAATCCAAACTCCGCGACTTACGATACAAATCCAAAGTGATCCGATCTATTAAATTCCACGAAACAAGGCCATTTTCTGTACCTTGTAAGTTGGAGTATCGAACGCAGCTCGCGAAACTCCGCTCTGCAAATTCTCCCAGGTCTGCCGCTCCGATCCTTGCAGCGGCAGCGACACCAGGAGGTACTTGTTCACCGCCATCGCTGCTGGCTCTGCGAAAGGGAGACGAAATGGAAATGGAGAAAAATAAAATTCTGGTGAAATGCCGGCGTGGAATGCATCCGTCGGTCCTCCGGCTATGGCGTGAACGGAGCTTGCAATAAAGCACGAAAACGCCCCTGTTTCCGCAAAACGCTTGGAGTGAGAGGAGAGAGACGACAGCGGACCGTCGATTGGTGGATCGGACTGTTCAAGCGGTGCCACGTCGTAAGGGGATACTCAGGCTTGAATAGTGCGCTTGTATGTGCTGCAGATGTGGGGATTGTCATCCATCCTTCGTTTCTACATTCATCCGGTTGAAGTTCCCATTGGAGAGTCTTTACTTTTACATTCACCATTGAAATTGTTTATAAAATGTGAAAGTAGAAAGTAAAAGTGTGAAGTCAATAGTGTGTATAAATTTTCCATCCTTTGTGAAATTTATAAACAACATCCTAGAGCATCATAGTTTTCCTTCACTAATACGGAGTGTAACATTAGACACCCTAACATTTTATTTGTTTGTTGGATCTTTGATCACAAGTTGAATTGATTGACAATATTCTTTTAAAGCCAAGAAGCGATGGAGTCGGCATGGTGTCCTTGTTGCAAGAAAAGAACAATGTTGGAACAAAACTTTGTTGGAGAGACTTTGATTTGTAGTGTGTGCGAGCTCATTTTAGAATCCCATCTTATTGATGAAAATCCAACAATTGAGCATAACAAATCCTTCCACCAAATACATGATCGGAGAAAGCCTAAAGACCTCTTAGCATTTCATGAACTTTCCACCATGCGACCCAAGTACAATGCTCAAGGGGCAAGGGAGGATCAAAGTCCCCTTGGAACATGGCTTGTAGAAAAGTTAACCTTTCTTGTGGTTAAGTTTTGTGGTTCTTCATAAAGCAATCTATTAGAGCAAAGTAAAGACATGGAATAGCTATTTTTGAATTATTCTATCAACAAAAACACACAAAATCATATTTCTACAATAAATCCAACTTTCTATCTTATTAGTTTTGAAATTTTGGAATAACAATAATCATTTGCGAGGCCATTTGCATTGAGGACACATTGATGAATGGAGCTTATTTCCAAAAAGACTTTATCTACAAGTGGTCTTGGAAGAACAATATAAACTTCTTTTGACAATATCCAAAGATGAAGAAAAAAAAAAAAAAAAATAGATAAAACATTCATTCAATTGTACATTAATGCTTACAGACTCACTAGTTAGTTTTTGAAGTCCCAACTTCCAATTTTGGGTTTCGATTCATCTTGTGAACCGAATGAACAGGGTGAACGGAGTGAACAGAGGTTGTGAAAAAGCACGATGCCGCCCTTGTTTCCGCAAAACGCTTGGAGTGAGAGGAGAGAGACGACTGCGTGACCGTGGATTCTTGGATCGGATTGTTCAAGGGGTGCCACGTCGTAAGTTGATACTCAAGCTTGAATAGTGCGCTTGTATATGCTGTAGGAGTGGGGATTGTCATCCATCCTTCGTTTCTACATTCATCCGGTTGAAGTTCCCATTGGAGAGTCTTTACTTTTACATTCACCATTGAAATTGTGTATAAAAAGTAAAAGTAGAAAGTAAAAGTGTGAAGTCAATAGTGTGTATAAATTTTCCATCCTTTGTGAAATTTATAAACAACATCCTAGAGCATCATAGTTTTCCTTCACTAATACGGAGTGTAACATTAGACACCCTAGCATTTTATTTGTTTGTTGGATCTTTGATCACAAGTTGAATTGATTGACAATATCCTTTTAAAGCCAAGAAGCGATGGAGTCGGCATGGTGTCCTTGTTGCAAGAAAAGAACAATGTTGGAACAAAACTTTGTTGGAGAGACTTTGATTTGTAGTGTGTGCGAGCTCATTCTAGAATCCCATCTTATTGATGAAAATCCAACAATTGAGCATAACAAATCCTTCCACCAAATACATGATCGGAGAAAGCCTAAAGACCTCTTAGCATTTCATGAACTTTCCACCATGCGACCCAAGTACAATGCTCAAGGGGCAAGGGAGGATCAAAGTCCCCTTGGAACATGGCTTGTAGAAAAGTTAACCTTTCTTGTGGTTAAGTTTTGTGGTTCTTCATAAAGCAATCTATTAGAGCAAAGTAAAGACATGGAATAGCTATTTTTGAATTATTCTATCAACAAAAACACACAAAATCATATTTCTACAATAAATCCAACTTTCTATCTTATTAGTTTTGAAATTTTGGAATAACAATAATCATTTGCGAGGCCATGTGCATTGAGGACACATTGATGAATGGAGCTTATTTCCAAAAAGACTTTATCTACAAGTGGTCTTGGAAGAACAATATAAACTTCTTTTGACAATATCCAAAGATGAAGAAAAAAAAAAAAAAAAATAGATAAAACATTCATTCAATTGTACATTAATGCTTACAGACTCACTAGTTAGTTTTTGAAGTCCCAACTTCCAATTTTGGGTTTCGATTCATCTTGTGAACCGAATGAACAGGGTGAACGGAGTGAACAGAGGTTGTGAAAAAGCACGATGCCGCCCTTGTTTCCGCAAAACGCTTGGAGTGAGAGGAGAGAGACGACTGCGTGACCGTGGATTCTTGGATCGGATTGTTCAAGGGGTGCCACGTCGTAAGTTGATACTCAAGCTTGAATAGTGCGCTTGTATATGCTGTAGGAGTGGGGATTGTCATCCATCCTTCGTTTCTACATTCATCCGGTTGAAGTTCCCATTGGAGAGTCTTTACTTTTACATTCACCATTGAAATTGTGTATAAAAAGTAAAAGTAGAAAGTAAAAGTGTGAAGTCAATAGTGTGTATAAATTTTCCATCCTTTGTGAAATTTATAAACAACATCCTAGAGCATCATAGTTTTCCTTCACTAATACGGAGTGTAACATTAGACACCCTAGCATTTTATTTGTTTGTTGGATCTTTGATCACAAGTTGAATTGATTGACAATATCCTTTTAAAGCCAAGAAGCGATGGAGTCGGCATGGTGTCCTTGTTGCAAGAAAAGAACAATGTTGGAACAAAACTTTGTTGGAGAGACTTTGATTTGTAGTGTGTGCGAGCTCATTCTAGAATCCCATCTTATTGATGAAAATCCAACAATTGAGCATAACAAATCCTTCCACCAAATACATGATCGGAGAAAGCCTAAAGACCTCTTAGCATTTCATGAACTTTCCACCATGCGACCCAAGTACAATGCTCAAGGGGCAAGGGAGGATCAAAGTCCCCTTGGAACATGGCTTGTAGAAAAGTTAACCTTTCTTGTGGTTAAGTTTTGTGGTTCTTCATAAAGCAATCTATTAGAGCAAAGTAAAGACATGGAATAGCTATTTTTGAATTATTCTATCAACAAAAACACACAAAATCATATTTCTACAATAAATCCAACTTTCTATCTTATTAGTTTTGAAATTTTGGAATAACAATAATCATTTGCGAGGCCATGTGCATTGAGGACACATTGATGAATGGAGCTTATTTCCAAAAAGACTTTATCTACAAGTGGTCTTGGAAGAACAATATAAACTTCTTTTGACAATATCCAAAGATGAAGAAAAAAAAAAAAAAAAATAGATAAAACATTCATTCAATTGTACATTAATGCTTATAGACTCACTAGTTAGTTTTTGAAGTCCCAACTTCCAATTTTGGGTTTCGATTCATCTTGTGAACCGAATGAACAGGGTGAACGGAGTGAACAGAGGTTGGGAATGAGCATGATGCCACCCCTTGTTTCCGCAAAACGCTTGGAGTGAGAGGAGAGAGACGACTGCGTGACCGTGGATTCTTGGATCGGATTGTTCAAGGGGTGCCACGTCGTAAGTTGATACTCAAGCTTGAATAGTGCGCTTGTATATGCTGTAGGAGTGGGGATTGTCATCCATCCTTCGTTTCTACATTCATCCGGTTGAAGTTCCCATTGGAGAGTCTTTACTTTTACATTCACCATTGAAATTGTGTATAAAAAGTAAAAGTAGAAAGTAAAAGTGTGAAGTCAATAGTGTGTATAAATTTTCCATCCTTTGTGAAATTTATAAACAACATCCTAGAGCATCATAGTTTTCCTTCACTAATACGGAGTGTAACATTAGACACCCTAGCATTTTATTTGTTTGTTGGATCTTTGATCACAAGTTGAATTGATTGACAATATTCTTTTAAAGCCAAGAAGCGATGGAGTCGGCATGGTGTCCTTGTTGCAAGAAAAGAACAATGTTGGAACAAAACTTTGTTGGAGAGACTTTGATTTGTAGTGTGTGCGAGCTCATTCTAGAATCCCATCTTATTGATGAAAATCCAACAATTGAGCATAACAAATCCTTCCACCAAATACATGATCGGAGAAAGCCTAAAGACCTCTTAGCATTTCATGAACTTTCCACCATGCGACCCAAGTACAATGCTCAAGGGGCAAGGGAGGATCAAAGTCCCCTTGGAACATGGCTTGTAGAAAAGTTAACCTTTCTTGTGGTTAAGTTTTGTGGTTCTTCATAAAGCAATCTATTAGAGCAAAGTAAAGACATGGAATAGCTATTTTTGAATTATTCTATCAACAAAAACACACAAAATCATATTTCTACAATAAATCCAACTTTCTATCTTATTAGTTTTGAAATTTTGGAATAACAATAATCATTTGCGAGGCCATTTGCATTGAGGACACATTGATGAATGGAGCTTTTTCCCAAAAAGACTTTATCTACAAGTGGTCTTGGAAGAACAATATAAACTTCTTTTGACAATATCCAAAGATGAAGAAAAAAAAAAAAAAAATAGATAAAACATTCATTCAATTGTACATTAATGCTTACAGACTCACTAGTTAGTTTTTGAAGTCCCAACTTCCAATTTTGGGTTTCGATTCATCTTGTGAACCGAATGAACAGGGTGAACGGAGTGAACAGAGGTTGGGAATGAGCATGATGCCACCCCTTGTTTCCGCAAAACGCTTGGAGTGAGAGGAGAGAGACGACTGCGTGACCGTGGATTCTTGGATCGGATTGTTCAAGGGGTGCCACATCGTAAGTTGATACTCAAGCTTGAATAGTGCGCTTGTATATGCTGTAGGAGTGGGGATTGTCTTCCATCCTTCGTGAGAAGTATGGGAATTTTCACAATGGATGGAAAATTTCTCAATAGTGTGTTCTATGTTTCCATTCTTTTTGAGTCTAACAAAATATAACATATAGCAAAGATTTTTGCAGATGCTACAAAGGATGATTCAAGATTTTTTTTTCAAATTGCATCAAAGTTCTTTGGAGGTTGATTTATTCATTTGTATTTGTAAATGAATTATATTTTTAAGTATTTCATGTTATACTTAGATACAAATATAAAACCTCAACATCTAACTTTTACTAGTACTTTTGTGTATTTGAGATAAAAAACTAGTAATAAATAGAAATTCTTTTTAAAAGATTGCAACTACATTTGTATGCACATTATATTTCAATCAAACTTTAAGAAATATTGCACGAATAATAGGTTTGTCTTTGTTTTATAAGCCAAAGGCAATGAAATGTAAGAATATAGCCATGTAACAATATAACCAATAGAGTTGAAGACAACGTTCCAGGTTCAATTTTCATCCTCAAAAAATAATTTTAAAATGTTGATTTGAGTTTAGGAAAATTTCCCAACTCATCCTAGCAATGCCATTGATCTTCTAGAAAAATAAAATCTACGGATGTTGAATAGACAATCTTGTCCACCTAAACATAGGTATGAATATGGATTTACAATACAGATGTAGATACATATACAAAATATGAATGTAGAATACAAACATTGAATATGGGTACATCAAGAAAGTACCTCCCTATTGAAACAATATTGCTTGAATGGGTTTACAGTGGAGTATTGAAACTTTACTGTTATAGTAGTGACGCAGTACAGCAACAATATAGTTTCAATAGGAAAATACTATTTTGCTTGAAACTATATTGTTGCAACACTGCGTTAGTACTGTAACCATAAAGTTTCAATATTCTATTGTAAACCCTATAAAACAGTATTGCAACAACACTGACATAGTGGGAGGTTTAGTCCCCAATGTATTGAATGCAGGTACAGATATGGGTACATGTATGGATACAGGTACAAATATAGAATTCAAATATGGATATATCCCATATTGATAGCACTGGAATTATTTTCTAGGAAATACAAGTAGGGATGGTGGTAGAGGGGGGGATTAAAACATAAAATAATTTATGATATTAATGAAAACTTGTAATAGTTGGGGGGAGATGAAAATCTATGATAAATAATGAAAACTTGTTTTGAGCTCATTGTGACAATTTTTTACACAATGACAACAACAATGACAATGAGCTCAAAAGAGGCAATAACTACCTTCCAAGAAATATGACAATGGATGAAAAAATGATATACACATCTACATGAAAGCTTTCAATACATGCACTAGCATAATTGTCTCATTGACAATTTAGGAGAGTAATTCCAAAATTATCAACAAACAAAATGACAACAATCATCGATGAATTGATATTACTCTTGAACCTAATTATTTTTAAATGTCTTGCCACTTTGTTTCCTAAATGACCATTTCTTAATCTTTAAACATTCAATCATATAATAGAAAGATGATGAATATTGAAATTTCTTTTAAAAAGATTGCAAGTTTTCAGGCCCTGAAAACTCTAGGAATGCTGACAGCTGCGCAATTTGATGTGGCTAAGAGCGCGTCACGTCAGAAATTATTATTTAATTATTAATTATTTATTTTTTAAATTTTTAACTTTAAATTTTTTAAATATTTCTAGAAAATTTTAAAATATATATTTTTTAGTTTTTTAATTATTTTGACTAAATATAGCAGTTCCGAACAAGGTGAATAGGATTGAAATAGCCTTTTATTGCCCCCAAATCTCCCCTAATGCTTAACCCCTAAATCTCTGAGGTATCAAATTTGGGTGTTGACAATATTTTGAATTTAAATAAAACCTAATAAAATTGCAATTTTTAGTAGTTTATATTTTTGAAAAATATCTTTTTAACATTAAGGGAGATTTGAGGCCATTGGAGGGCTATTTTAGGTCCAAAATCTGGCCCAATTATGCAAATATCTGGTACAGGCTGTCAGACTTTTCTTTTTCTCCCAAATATCATTTTAAGCCAAAATTTTTTTTTTTCTGAAAATGATGTGGCATTCTCTCGGCTACATCATCTAGCAATTATCTTGCATTCCCGCAATCTGGGAACTTAGGATAACTCACAATCTCTTAGAGGCTTCAAATCTTTTCTAATGGTTTGGTTTTAGCAAAAATCCAATTTTGAAAATGATTGATTATAATTTTTCTTTTCAAATTTTTGTACAAAGGTGTTTCAAGCAATCTTGACTTTCTGTAGTATTGAGGGCTCTTAGAAATGAGCCTCAAATTCACTAGATCTTATAAAAACAATCACATTAGAAATTCATTTATTGTACTATATTGTACTAGTATCCTCCAATAAGTCTTGTACCCCTACTATGAAGTCCTTCAATTTTTATTTTTTAACACCATTTTGAAAATATCTTATCAATCTATCCTATTAAATCTATTGCTTTATGGAACCTTAACCGGTATATGAATTTCAATGTCCAAAAATAGGAATTCTATTTTTGATTGATTATTTTATTTGTTTTTCACACTTCTCCGTATTAATTAATTAAACTTATATGTAATGATTTTTTAAGATCTAATTGCACATGTATTTAGAAAACATCATTGTTCACATTTTTCATGTTACAAAGACTTGCACTACGTAGGTAAAATTTTCCTCTACGTATCTTTAATACACTTTGCAATTTTCTTTCAAGGCAAAGGAAAATAAGCTCATGCATTAAACAAAACTTTGAACAAACATTGTCACATAGGGTGTCATTAGAAAGCTATATTATTGTAGAAGAGTACTATATTATGAATTTCATTTTATGACTTGCTAACTAGAAACTACTTTTTATAAAAGTGGTATATCCACTACCACAGAGTATTACCACCTTGAGCTGCTATTATAGCTTCCATTTGGTTTGGGATTATAGAAATTAACTTTTGGATACTTTCTTGAGATATACCTTCCCATGTCAAATTCACTCATGTCCAGATTTGGTCTGTGTTATGGTCTACATGTTTTTTGCACTCAATTGTGGAAAAGCTTCCATACTTTTGCTATAGTATTGAGGGCCAATAGAATTTGGTGACCTTTCAAATGTCATGGTGCAAAGTTAACTAGCACAATTTAGAATTTTACAAAGTTTGATTATAGAATCCTAGCAACATCACGTACACAATATCTTAACCAAAATATCATTTTTATCTCACAAAACTTCTATGCTATATCTACAAGCAATTACAAGAAAAAATTGACAAAAAATTGACAAAATAATATTTAAATTGACAAAAAAATGTCCAAATTGACACTGCTCCCTTGTAGTGCTGCAAAAATCACTGAAAGCATACTTTTAGTAATGTTGATCCTTTCAACTCCAAAGTTAGTTGAAATCCACTACCTGTGATTTCCTACAATGAAATTTTCAAGTGTAGCATTGTATCTTTAAACTCAGCTTAGTGTTTCCAAATTCAACCACCTTTCACAAAGAGATATTTTTTAAAATGGAATGAGCCACAACAAGATACATGATTCATCTTGTCTAAGACAAAAAATCTCAATCAAATATTTAAATTTATCTGCCACAAATGTGTTTTGGGATCTAACTATTTGATTGAGAACCAAACATAGGGTTGCAAGAATTCTTGGAGGATACTATGTTGTACAATGGCCTAACAAAAAGATACGTGATTTTGCCCTCAATCAGTTGAAAAGAAATATTTCTTTGTTGTAATTGTAATTAGTTTTTTGCAAAGGAATTATACCATCATGCTCACATGTACAAAGTTAGTTATTGCAAGAAGAAAAAATGCAAAATTCTAATTATAATAAAGAGATATTTATTTTCAAACTAAGGGCAAAATCATGCCAAAATATAAATCCCAGTCTCTAGAGGGAATTGTAAATTTTTTTTGAAAATGCTTGTTGAAGGAAAGATGTGCTTATAGAGGTTTCCTATATATCTTTGCAATTGGATTAAAAAAATTCATCATCAATGTTCTTCTATGAATTTTCATGTAAAACCATGAAAATGAAATTAAAAAATTCACCAACAATAGAATTTTGGATTTTTGAAACTGAAATCCGGTATACTTGATTGGGATTGCATATTAAGATATCAATGTTGATTGTGCAAACCAAAAAATGTCAACTCTATTTTACATTATGCAAGAAAATTGAATGGTCCAAACGGCCATCATTTGTCTTAATTTTTAGTAGGTCACTATACACTCAATGGGGTATAGCTCATCTACAAATTTTGCAAGTATTTTTCATAATAAAGTTCAACAACTTTAGGAAGCTCTAGCATGCTAAAAAACAAACCAATTGCAAGAAATCATACAAGCATTTCAAGTGGTATGGAATGAAGTGTCTCTACAACAACTATAAACAATCATTTCAAACACGCCCAATCAAATGCGAGCATAAATTTTGGCAAAGGGTGGTACTACTATTATGTACAAAAACATCCAAAATGTTGTACGATTTTGAATTTTACATGTACATATTTGTCATGGTGATAAAATAATCTTCTCTACAATTCCAACTCAACTTGCGATTTGAAAATTGATTCATTTTTGAGCATAATGTGGCTTACTGAAGTTTATAGGAACTTGCTAATGAAAACCGCCGAGGCAAAAATTCGTAAATGAACTGTACCCCACTGTACAAGAGACCAGTGTCATCCACATCGGAGCACTCTGATCTGAGGGAACATCATCCATCCGTCCATTCCCATTGACTCTGTCCATCCCTTTTCATTCATCCATTTCCGTCCAAGTTCAAGACCTATCGACTTCCCGCTGTATTTGTCTCTGCCTTTAAGATTCCTCTCATCAGTCCTTATTGTAGCTAGCTGCACAGCTATGGGGGATGGCGGCCTCGAATGCCACGCCCAGCTGCCCCTCTTGCCGCTGAACGATCGATCCGTCAATTCGAGCGACCAATTCCGTGACTGAGAAAGCTTTTGCGTTTGCGTCTGCGTCCAATCCACTTCGATTCTCAATTGCAGTGGTTGGGATCGTTGAACCAGCTGGGGTTTGACGATGGATCACGACGATGGCAAGGTATAGTATGCATGCTCCTGGCTTGGCTGGCTTGGCTTTGCTTGCCGTTGGATGCACGCTTCATGTTTCGAACGGCGAGGATGCTTGATTCGTTGCAAGCAAGAATTTGGTTCATAATCGTAGTAGGTTTCTTATCTGGGTTTTTCACTGACGGACTTATTGTCGATTCTGTTTGAAAGGGTTCCCTTAAATTAGAGCGAAGTCTCTCCAATGTGCAACTTTAGTTGGATTAGGGTTTAGTCCAGACTGTGAGTGAGTGGTTAATGCTACAATTTGCTCTTTCATGGTTGTTACAGAGTATGGTAAACCCCTACTTTTGAGACCAGTGTCTTGTTGTTGTTTTTTGAAAAATTAGGGGTAAGATAGGGTTTGAGAATCCGTTTTGCTTCAAGTTTGGTTGAGTGTATCAGACAACAAGCAGATTTTTTGGAGTTGAGTGAAGTTGGGTAGCGTTGTTTCTATTGTGGAGGAATGTGGTGTAACTCAGTAATCTCATGGACCATTTGAGATGGCTCGTTTTGTTGTTGAATTGATAGACTTTCGAGATGGTGCTGCAAGTTGGTCATGCGTGGTGGTGTAATACTTGCGTGATTTTAGTGTAGTAACGTTGGAATGGTTGTATGCATAAGGTAATTTGTTTTGTTAATTGTGTTCTGCAATGAGTGCAGATGCAGCCCCAGCTCCACTACCAGCAAGTTCAGAAGCAGCAGTTGACTGAGTTTTGGGGTCAACAAAGGCAGGAAATGGAGCAAGTGAATGGTATGCACAGTTACACTTGATAGAAGCAACAGTAGAACTCTTTACAATATGCTTATTTGAATGTCTGGTGGAATTCAAGAATCCAGGTTGTGTTAGCACATGAAATATATTGGTTTTATCTGACACTAGCATTCATGTTTCTTTCAGATTTCAAGACACATCACTTGCCACTTGCACGCATTAAGAAAATCATGAAGTCTGATGAAGATGTTAAGGTCAGCTTTTGTTTCATCCTCCTCCTTCAGTTAGACCAGAAAATGTGTCTCACTTGGCCAGTTCCACAAGTAATAGGCTTTGCATGCCTTATTGGGATGGGAGTTGTTTAGTGACGAACTTCGGGATGATATTGTTTTCCTTTTGTCGAAGTTCTCAAATACTTTGGTATTTATAGTCCTCGCAAATGGCATTGCTGAGATCCTGTGTTCTGAATAATGTTTTTTGTTAACAGATGATTGCAGCAGAAGCTCCCGTCTTATTTTCAAAAGCCTGCGAAATGTTCATCTTGGAATTAACACTTCGGTCTTGGATTCATACTGAAGAGAATAAGCGACGAACACTACAAAGAAACGACATTGCTGGCGCAATCACCAGGGGCGATATTTTTGACTTTCTTGTAGACATTGTTCCACGTGATGAGTTGAAGGTGCACTTCTCAAACCACTAAATATGTTTATGTACTGATCTCATCCCTGATATTTCTACTATTCTGACAGTACGATATTTTTTGGGTTGGGTTTATGAAAATTTATATTCGTCAGAATTTTTTTTATCATATTCTTCTTTGAGTTTGGTTAGAACCCATTTTCTTAGAGTGCATGCCTGCACTTCGTTTTAACCCTAAGTTCAAAGCCAAAAAAACGAAAATCCACTTTGGAAGCTAATATTTGATTATGCTAACTTCCAAAATGCGTTTTTACTGTTCAAAAATGTAGGACATGAGTTGTAGTCCCTGTTGATGAATTTTGTTACTTTGTTTGGAGCTTCTGAAATGATTTATAGAAACTCCTACAAGTATGGAAGCAGCCACTTAACTTCTAAGTTTGGGTACTAAGCTTCTCTTATTGAAGCTTATGCAAAATGTATTCCAGGAGGAGGATTTGGGGGTTCCATGGAGTGGAGTTACCGGTGATCCTGTTCAATATGGAGGAATGTACTACCCTGCTATGCCTGGGCAGCAGATGCATCATCCTATGGGAGCTCCTGTAATGACCTTCGTAACTTCTGTATTTTTTTGCTTTGATCTGAACAATGTGATTAGAAGATTTCTGAGCCCAAGATAAAACTTAGAAAGTCCACTTTGGAAGTCAGTGGTTGATTATAGTAGCTTTCGGAACATATTTCTTTCGTCCGAAAATGCAGGTTATGATTTCTTCTTTCTAGTGGTGCATTTTGTTACCTTGCCAAACAGTTTATTTCAAGTTCTATAGATATTGAATTGATCATTTTTGGCTATTTTGGTCACTTACGGCACTTAGGGGTTAATCATATTTTTTGGAGGAGCTGCACTGCCCTCACATCTGTGTTGTGCAAGGCTGAAGCCTTTTCCTTGAACTGCCGGCCCTAAGCTCAAAGATTATTTTAATATGGAAGTTCAGCATTGCTCATCGCATTTGCCATGATGCAGGAGATGATGGTCGGCCAGCCAGCTATTTCGCCAAATGCACAAATGATGTATCAGCCACCACAGGTAATTGCTGGCTTTGACATCCCTCTATCGATTCCTGTAGTTTCAGAGATACTTTTCAGGTCTACCTGCACAGCTGGTTTTCCATGTGACCAGTAGGACTGGAGTACTATAGTCGATTAGGCCTTCTGTATGGTATTGAACGCGATTATATCCTACATCCCGAATACATCTGTGTACCCTTGTGAATTCATAATATCCAGAGTTCAATGATATCAAAATCACTAAGGGGACCCGTTTTTTGGTATATTTTAGTACGCACTAGCTTGGACCAGTGATGACGTTAACTTGCGGGAAGTGCATGTGTCTTTTTATGTATTGAAGTCCTGCAATTAATATCTTGTAGAATCACCTTTGATTATCACCAAAATACATCTCTTCTTGGTCTTCTGGCTGCATAAATCACTTGTTTATGAATTCTGTGTAATAAAACTCATCGTTTGTGCTCTCCCAGGCTAGCTTTGCACCTGAGCAGCAGCAGATGCAACAACAGCAACAGCAGCAGCAGATGCAGTGACCGTTAGAGAGCAGAAGAAGCGCGCTCTTCTTCTGATGAGACTTGAAGAAAGGGTCTTGCAGCACCAAGTGTTTTGCGTCACATGGAGTGACATTCATCGTGTTGGTGCCACCACTGGTACCGTATGGCAGGAGTCCAAGCAGCAGCTGTATCTTTGTCATGAAAACATGTTTTTTGTTGGCTTCATTTTGAGGAGCTGGGACATCTTAACAACTGTGGCTGGGTCCACTAGTCCTTGCAGAGGTTGTAGTTAGTTTTGCAACACATCCTGATTTTATGTCTTGCAAACTTTGTGAATACGGAGATCAAACGCATCAAATCCTGTATCGACATTCACATGAACTCTCTTTGTGTAATCATCAGGCTCTTTTTTTCGGTCATCTTAAGGTTCGTTCAGAACTCTGTGTCAGTTGTCCTTTTGGATCTCAATCTGTACACTTGACGGGAATTGTGAATGGTTTGAGTATGGTTTAGACGTCTCCACATTTAATACTTATTCCACACCTGTTGTGAACTAAAATCACCAAACTTAAATCACCGCGTATATGAGTATTTTTTGGTGATTCTCGTTCACAGAGATAAGTTGAGTGTATCTGAAGTTGTCCCATATGGTTTGTGATATCGATGGTGAGACTTGGGATATATGAACGCTGGGGGTGGGAGTGATGAAGCATACCTTTCTCGGCCTTTTGGCTAAGATCAAGTGTAGTATCTGTTCTTATCAGTTTAATATCTGATACGGGGCTCATCGAGTCCCATGATATTAATCTAATTTTTCAGCGGGTGCGGGTCCATCCGGCAGCTTGCTGCCTGGACCCGCGAGCGTCGCCTTGGTCTTGCACTACTTCCTTAGCTGGCGCAGCCCTCTCCCCTCACCAGAGGGAACCAAACCAACACTAGAATGCAGTCACAGAAATAACTGTTATGAACCAAAACAATACTAAAATGCAGAGGGAACCAAACCAACACTAAAATGCAGTCACAGAAATAACTGTTATGAACCAAAACAATACTAAAATGCAGAGGGAACCAAACCAACACTAAAATGCAGTCACAGAAATAACTGTTATGAACCAAAACAATACTAAAATGCAGAGGGAACCAAACCAACACTAGAATGCAGTCACAGAAATAACTGTTATGAACCAAAACAATACTAAAATGCAGTCACAGAAATTACCACTCTGCGAAGTAAGTTAAGACGATTTTTTTAGAGATGAATTGAAAGCCTTTGGAAAATCTTTCAAAAGTATATACACAAAATAGTGAAATTAGGTTCCCTTGTCAATTGCCTCACCTGAAATAAATACTTCATGGATCAATGCTTGTTCTACATGGAGGCATGTGCCACACTTTGAATCAAGCCTTGAATTGGTGCACAAATCTATGCCATACACATGGCTTTGAAGTGAATGCATCATTGTACAAAAGCAGTGAATATTTTTATAGTGTGGATTGCCAAGACTGTCAAGAAATTAGTGTGGGGCAACCTAATTTCACTATTTTATGTAGTTATTTTGGACGTTTTCTTTCGACAAGTTGGTCATTTTATTTTCGTTGAACTTGACAAAATTTGTTTTTTGGCTTTCTTCAAAATAATCATTTTTGGCGAACCTTGTCTTACAACTAAGGTAATTGAGTTTGTTCCCATCCGATCTTATCAAAAAATTGGGTTGCTTTTGATAGATACCCCATACACAAAAGAAAATAATTACTTTTAGAATCATGGATAAAAAGATTTGTTTCTCATTGAAACCTTTCTCCATGTAGTTAATTGTTCACCACTATTTAAACTAACTACAAATTCTAAAAGTTGTGAAAGAGAGACAAAAGGTATTAAATTTGGAAGTGGATTAAAGAATGAGAAGCAATAGTAAAAAAACTTAGATTTTATAAGAAGTTAAAATCATGTTTAGTAGACTCCAGAAATTGTTTTCAATCCATTAGAAATCTACTACCATTTGACACCAATCTATGCTCATTCTACAACATGCTCATTTGATTTGAGGCATTTTGAATTCACGTTCCAAAGTGCAATTTAGAATGTTCATGGATGTTGATGAATGTAGCACATTCCTTGGAAATCATAGGTACAAAATCATGATTGGTTGGAGGAAAAGGGAAAGTGGAACAATTGTCTACACCTTCATTTAAAAAATATTTTGTCCCACTTTCTCATCATTCAGATTTTATGATTAGTTTTAAAGTTGGTGGAGAGTTGACTCTTTGGGAAAGCCCCAAGTGAGAAAAGGACACTTTTGTCCGCAACTCTATTTCAAAGACTTTGCATCCATTTTGTTTAGTGGTGCACAGAGAGTGCTGCATTGCAGCATGCATAGGTTCTGTGCATATCTCTTGATACACAATGTCAATGCAAGAGAGTTTTGCTGTCGTGGCATGTTTCGATTGGCTAAAGAGAGGCAGATTAAGATTGATAATGCTTAGTGTTTGGTTTGTACATATTTTCAATAGTATGGGTATAAAGAAGAAATTTTATTGGTCCAGCAATGAGAAAAATCTAAGAGAAATCTCTACTACTACCAATTGATATTAACTTAGTGAGTGCGGATCCACCTAACATAATCTAAATGCAAGAGGCTTTTGCCGTTGTGGCATGTTTTGATTGATTAGGCAATGAAAAAAAGTCAAACGGTTCATCTCTCCTACATTGACATTATGTCCGGTAATTGCAAAGCAAGCTAGGTCATCAAAAATAATTGCCAATTAGTACCAACCTCACCGCCCACAGCTTGGTAGGTACTAACTGGTGATTATTTTTGATAACTTGGCCTGCTTTGCAATTACCTAGTCCATTGTGTCTATTCCTATTCCAATCCATGGCAGAGTAGTAAAGGTGTCCATATGCTCGGCTTCAACGTCAAGAATCTCTTCTTCCTTTCCGCTTTCTGCGCAATTCGGAGCCACAATTTTACATTGAAAACACTGACCCCTCACGAATGCAAGTCTGGCACTCTCACACCCCATCATGTTACATTACATGCATACCACTCCTTGAATGCTGGTTGATTGGTAAGAGCAACGCTTGCTTGTAGTTCCGGCTGCGATCTGAGACTCCGCTGTCATTCGGAAGTGGATTCGCTGTGTCAACCGGAAGCGTTGCTCCAGTGGTTTGAAACAGGTGCGCTGCACGCATTCTTAGAAAAGTCGTTCAAGTACCGGAACAAGTGGTGTCGCAAGTGGAATCTGACGTTACGGTGCGCTTCAATCGACAGGAAACTCATATCGCATTCCCGGTGTTCATTCCCGGTGAGTCCCACTTTTCCCACTGAACTCTAAATTTTGACATCTGTAAAAACTTACTATTTACGGGTATTTTGGACACACGTTGATACTACACATACACAGGGAAAAGTGGGACTCACCGGGAATGAACCGGGAATGAACACCGGGAACACGATATGAGTTTCCTGTGATCTACGGGAGCTTCAATGGGCCGTTGTACGCAGCCATCTGGGAGGCTAACGCTGATGCGAAGCATTGACTTGCTAAAACGCATGACACGGATCGGAAGAGGAGTGCTTCCTTACCGACCGGCGTTCGTCACCTCCTCTCAACATGGAAAATATCTTTCGATTTTCAAGAATGACGACGTGCGGGGGAATTGGGTCTCCAAGCATGGTTTGATGGGACCCAGTACCAAGCAGAATTCGAGAGGCAGAAAAGCCAAGGGTTGTACCCGATTTGCGTTCAAGGCGGTGGACCAAGCACATCACCATGCTACACCGCGATCTTCGTCGAACAAGACATTCCCACTCCGCAATCTTCACCCCCAAAGGCACCCCCGTCGCGGAGCTCGACCACATCGACGTGATGTCTACTTTCATGAAACGCCAAGCGTCCGCGCGGGACAGATCATGATCTCCAAGGACGGCGTGACCAAGTTTGAATGCGCATACACTTAATTACGCTTCCCCCAGTTACCCCATCATCCACTCCAGCACGTTCTTTTGTCTGGCGTCAGTCAGCAAAGCCTTCACTTGCGCAGCCATCCCGAAAGTCATGAACACAAACCTCCTCACTCCTTCCACCACCGTCTTCCCTCTTCTCGAAATCAGCTCCCCAGCTCTTGATTCCCAAAAAATCCAGCCCCTTCATCGACATCATCACAGTCCAACACTTAATCGACCACGCTGGGGGGTGGAAACCTGACGATTCGGGATTCAAACCCATCTGCGCCTGCCGGGAAATCGCCATAGCTTTGAGTTTACGTTCTCTCGTTACGAATTTGGACGTCGCGCAGTACATGTACGGGGAGCCTCTGCAATTCGAACCTGGCACGGAAGATTTTTCTCAACCGATGGCACCTCCTACTATAAGTGATCTTGGCAAGTTTACCTTTTTCTGCCCAATCTTTTTATGAATAAGGACGGTGAGCGCTATAGTTATGTGCCTGGGTTATTTTAAAAATGAGAGTTTGAATGCTTTTGAGTCTCGATTGTCTGCTTTCTGCTTTCTACTTGCAATATGCTCTTTACGGTCTCGCCTGACGATCTAATTGCCATGTATTGAGCTATATGTTGGGCCTCAAAGTTCATGTTTTCTTGTGATTGCAGCCAACTTCGGCTACCTCCTCCTGGGTCTTGTAATCGAGAAGATCTCAGGACTCTCCTACATCGACTTTGTCAAGGAGCGCGTCGTGGAACCCTTGGGCAACACAGATGTGGAAGTCGGCAAGACGCGTCGTGATCAGCTACATCCTGATGAAGTCTCGTATATATGATCAACCTGAATTCGGCTTATCTGGGATTGATTTCTGTTCTGACTTGCTCACGCCGTCTGCTTATAGTGGCGCAGGCTATATTACGGAAGCGATGGACAGTTCTGTGGCGACGTTGATTCAGAGATATGCTGTTGGGGGAATTGGAAACTAAATATGCACGGGCAGGGGGGGGGAGCTCGTATGCGAGGTCAAGGGATGATGGTGCGGACTTTGTGTATATTTTTAATACGAGGGATTTCCGGGGGATAATGGGGATAAGGTGTTGGAGGAGCTTAACGGGAAGATTATGGCGATTCTGACTGCAAAGCCCATTTTCTGTTCATTTATGAGGGGGAGCGATTTGCGAGCCAATTTCAGATATGGGGAAAAGGTCTTGGAGAATCTCAATGGGAAGATTAATGCCATTCTTAATGCCACGCCCATATTCAATTAACTGCCCGTTTTTGGTCACACCTAAGTGAATTGCGACTGAGCTTATTTGATGTCCAAGAATGACATTTGCACAAGGTTGGAAAAGCTCAAAATCCTATTAATGAAAATTTCAAATTTTTGTCCTAGTAGGAATGTCATAGTGTTGGACAATATTGCAGTACAACTTACAGCTTTTCAAGTAGTACCAACCTATTTGAACTTCCTCATGTTCATTGGAAGGTAGGATGATCTGTTTCTGAGAATTTTAGTAACTGTTGTGATTGTTTGCGTATGAGGTTTGAGTTTTTGCTCAGATATAGGCAAGTTGTGACTAAGTTCAGGTAAAGTTCAAAGTGGGTATATGCAAATCTTATGCAATATGCAATGCTACATTGGATCCAAAAATCATATGTTCCCAGCACACACTTGACTGGACTCAAAACCTGAGCTTATCGTAGCTTACTTCAAATAAACATCATCTACAATCCAGGCGAAAATTATGAAATTAGCTCCACAAACTCTTGTAGCTTTGAAGCTGCACTACAAATGAAGCACAACCTCTCCTGCATGGTTGCTTGTTAGTTTGATAACTATCAACTACCCTTCCCTTACACCATGAATAAGATGGAAACAAGAACTAGGAGGTTTGAAGCTACTGTACAAATGCATCTGAACACCACCACCTTCGTGCCAAGGTAATAATTCTCTCAATTGGACGCCGGGAGCTCCTTACCACGCTCTCTTCATATATATCCATCCTGGACAATGAACTCAGAAAAACAAATGTATTCCAGGTAGAGGATACTGGAACCATTAGGGACGATCTCGTCTCCTCTGCCGACTGCTGTACCTTACCAGCAACTTGCATGACTTATTAGCAACATGACTATGACCACTGATCTCTGAATGGACATGGGCTTGTTTTCTATCGCTTCCAAATGTTCTACAACCTGCACACCAGCCTGCACACGAAATTGATACCAGTGCACAGTGATAGAAATTGACCACGAGAGAGATTGGCTCCAGTTCCCAAAGTGATCTCTGTACTAATCTCCCGGAATAGCACTTCTCCAAGTGTTTGAAATGCTTGAAGGAGTGCAGTAGAATCGGTGCTTCATTTCTGGTCAAAGTAAGACGTATTTGGCTATTTTGCCGATTCTATCGGTGAGCACCCACTAGGGCAGCTGCTGCTACTTCCACTTGCCTCGTCGGGACATCCTCAACAGTCGACGCCAGCAATTTGGTGCTTCCTTGTTTTGGTTGTGCCAGGCAGACCTCGATGTCACTAAATCTGGGCCGTTTCGAAGGTGCTTGGTTTTAGCACAATTTTGTAAGAGCCACCAAGCGCCGATCCAGACCATGCGGGAGTTCCAGCCTAACTCCTTCCAACACCAGAGCAGGAATGTCTGGTTTGCTAACAGACTCGAAAGGAATGCGTCCTGACAAAATCTCATAGCATATCATTGCAAAGCAATACGTGTCGGCCTTGGTCTGTGATATGTCTTGTACTTCGTACATTACTTCAAGAACTGCAAGAGGCATTTTGCAGCTCCAACCCCAGTTCACAACTACAGTATATCCCCACTATGGCATTAAAGAACCTAAACAAGAACATCAAAACTAAAGCTTTGATACGTCATCCAACCTCTAAAAAGGTTGGTCCTAACAGAGTTTGCGCTTTGCAGTGGTCCCTGAACAAACAATCACTTAACGTAAAGTCGGATCTTAATAAGTAATGTTCGTTCCCTGTTTACAGCAGCGTTCAGCAGTTATGTCATTGGTGAAATAGACCAAAATTGATAATTATTCAGGCAAAGGTTCACAATGCGGATGATCTCAGATCCAAGTAAATTTAGGCTACAGGATAAAGATGGGTACCCTTGCAGCAAACTCTTGAAAGAAAATCCACCCTAGGCAGAATGGAATAAGAATTGTTATGGGACAAAGGATCTAAAAATACAGGGTAGGAATTTAAGGATGACTAGGCCTTCGTTTTCCACCATCAGACCTTGACTTTTTCAACACAGTAACAGCAGCACCCACAGCACCTTTCATGTCCGGTTGTGGTGCACTTCGCCTGCTACTGGCAGGAGAGGCAGCCGGAGCCCGCGACCTCGGGGCTACTACTTGATGTTGTTGGGAACCTCTTGCATTCCCCGATGAGCCTACACTAAAACCCCGAGCAGCAGCCTCCCTCGTCTCCTCCGTATTAAAAACTAATTGTGAGCTAACTACTGTCCTACTTCCTGCGTGTTCCCTACCTTTTCGTTTCTTCTTATGTATTACAAGATCCACAGGATGCATAATCCCTTCATCGGACTCCACCTCTTCATGTACTAACTCTTTCTCCTTCACACTACTTTTGGCTTTGCTCTTTGATTTCCCCTTTTTGTCCTTCGACTTTTCCTTTCCTCCCTTCTTGTTTTTCGACTTGCCTTCCTGCTTGGGTTGCACGACCTCCTGTGGGGGAGCGGGATGTCGGACCAGCGATATCCTTGTGGAGCTCCTCGCATTGGTAGGAGTTTCAACATGTTCGGTGACAGCAGGGGGAGGGGGTCGACGAACACCTCGTGGGCCCGTTACGATGGGACCCGGTAGCACACCTCGCGGACCAGTTACAGCAGGCGCCTGCAATACACTTCTGGAGCCAGATACTGAAGGAGCCTGTTGGGGCAACACTGGAGGATAACTTCGTACTCGTGCAGACGAGAAGTCCACCTCGGGAAACACAAGGGACATCCTTGAATCGAACAGTGCTTGTAAGCGACGTGCATCCGCTTGAACCTGCATAAAAATCCATTCATAGACATGTGAGCTAAAAGCGAGAGAAAATTTAAAAATTAGTTAGCAGGAAACTTGAGAGTAAGATTAAGAGGCTTCTAAAGTAGATTTTCTATTTTTCCGTTCAGGTAGTAAGGGGTTGAAGAAACAATTACCTCTGCAGAAGTACTGTAATAATGAACTGCATTATCGATCATAAGGTGAAAATCTGAAGCAAACTCCAGAACACTTGGATACTCCAAGCGATCTAACTTCTCCTCAATTTGATGAGCAGTAATAGGTCGGGCTATAACTTTGTAATACTCAGGCAACTCACTACGCTTTGGTAGCTCCAGGAAGAGTGCTGCTATCTGTCTACCATCCTTGTTCATTGCTCCATGCAATTTACTCAGCACAGATTTGCACTGCACGCGTACCAGACACCAATTACAAATGCTAATCAAGATATAATTCATAAGAAATATGTTTCTGAAAAAAAAATGATGAACCGACATACAGAAAAAATTAGATCTAGATAACGCCAGAACGGCAGAACCGAAATTGCATCACGATCCAGAGGGAACTTAAACAAAAGGTGCTTACCTTCTTCTGCTGTCCCTCGGGCAGACGACCTTTATCACCACTATAGCTCCCCAGCAAACCTGCTTGAGTTCTAACAGTCCTGTTGTCTCTTCC
The DNA here is from genome assembly GCA_963969595.1 of Neckera pumila. Classification (NCBI taxonomy): domain Eukaryota; kingdom Viridiplantae; phylum Streptophyta; class Bryopsida; order Hypnales; family Neckeraceae; genus Neckera; species Neckera pumila. The sequence continues at coordinate 46,739,135 of OZ018408.1, read as the reverse complement.
CACATCAGGTTCTACAACAGGATCCTGCAGCCCGTTTGTCCGACTGTGCTTAAACACAATGCGAGGTCGTGCTGGTGCTTGAGCTTCCGAGACATTGACACTCCTCTTCTTAGCAGCGCCACCCCAGTGATCCGTCTTCTCATATGGGTGGTCAACTGTTCCAAAGTTAGACCATGGCAGGGATTTATGCTCCACCCTAGTATTAGAGCGGAAGGACAGTGATGGATGGGTTTCTCGCTCAATGAAAGACCCGTTACTGATCTCTCTCTCGCCTAACCCATCTAATTGAGCAGTACGACGGTGGCTGCGGCTGCGTTTCCTTTTCTTTTGTGGTTGTACGGCGTAATCCTCTTCCTCCTCTGCAATCTCCTCAGCTTCCTCCCTCGCTTCCATCCAGCTTTCTGACCGCTGATCTGAATCGACTGATGCAGCTATCTCCCCTTCCTCAAGTTCATCGCCCTATCCAACCAAAGATTTAAAGTTGTTAAGCAAGTCATGGGCCCCCAACATCGTTCTTGTGCTAATTTTCTTAGAATAGGCCTCCAAAAGATACACATACCTCTTCTGTTCTACTTGGGCGAGCCTCCAAGGCCGATAAAGATGCAAATTTTTTCGATTGACTTGTGGCAGCTCCACGCTGGGGTTTTGCTGGAGATATCTCGCCATCATCAGAAGATACTTCGGGAACTAATTCACCCTCTTCTTCGACATCTTCATCCTCAGCTTCACCTCCCTCTTCCTCTTCATCGTCATCGTCTACTTCCTCAATTACCTGTCGGTCAGCAGATGAAAAAGCTCTATGTAAAAATCTCAAATACCACCAAAACGCTTTATGGTCCATCAGAATATTGAAGATGCCAATGGAAAGAAAGCATTCGGGCCAAATAGGCTGGACATAAAAGATATGTCTATGCACAAGTACATTTCAGATGATTACCTCTTCAATAATCTCTTCCTCCTCAATTATCTCCTCTCCATCTTCTGCATCCACCATAACTGCACAAAAAGAACCCCAATTTTAATGCCAAGGTTCCACTCTTCTGATATGTCCTACAGATAAATGAACCACAGTACACTATTAAGTCCAAAAATTACTGGGAATGCACCTTCATCTTGATCTTCTCCAGCAACACCTCCTTCCTCTTCCTCTTCATCGTCAGCATTCGCAGCAGTTAACACCTCTTCAATAACTGATTCTCGTTCATCCTCTTCCATCTCCTCGGTATCCTTTTCTGGATAAAAGTCATCGTCAATTTCTACCTCACGATAATTCTTGTACCTGCTTGTACTCTTGGAGCGTTTTTCGAGAGCCTTCGGAGCCACAGGACCCTTCGTCACCTGGGAAATCAACCGATCTTCAGCTTCCTGCGTGCCCACGGCTCCCAAGAAACCCTTCTTCATGGCCTCTTTGGAAGTAGATTCAATTGCAGCATTGACCTCTCGAGAACCAACGCGCATCCATTTAGGAACTTTTTGATGAGGGAGGAGATCACCAGCCCACTTGTATTCCTCATCCATCTTGTCAAAAAGTTCCAATTCCTCATCTGACCTTGCTATCATTCGGTTCACTTCTTGTAGAGACGGGACGTCATGAACTGTTTGTTGATACCTTTCTTCATCATGCAATAGAGCTTCCAGAGTCAATCGTCTCTCCTCCTGGGTGGTCCGTTGATCAAACCTCCCGGCATTGATGACTTCATCAGCCATATCGATTTTGTGCTGCTGGATATTGTTGCGAACCAAGCTCTCCACAGAGCCCACATACCGATCCTTACCAGCCTGAACCATATACACAGGGGATCAATACTAGATACGGGAAGAAACAAGGATAAACCAGAACACAAGAACGAAGGAAACAGGTAATAAAACGACGAATAAGATCTCCAAAGTCCAGTTACAAACTGGCTGAACAACAACGAAACCAAGACTATAATAATTGTCGAGTCCCAAGTACCAGTTCATCATCCTTCGCGTCCAAGGACCCCCCACTCCGCAGCTCATCCTCCTTCTCGTAGCTCGGGGTACTTTCCACAACAGCCTCCATATAAATTACACGAACCTCTCTCTTTTGGCCAATGCGATGTGCGCGAGCAACCGCTTGCTCCTCATTTTTTGGATTAGGGTCAGGGTCATACACAATCACCGTGTCAGCTGTCTGCAAATTAAGACCTCTTCCAGCAGCCCGAATACTGAGCAGGAAGATGAAACAATCAGAATTTGGCCGATTAAATTCAACAATAGCGGATTCTCTAGCCTCGAGGGTTGTCATTCCATCAATGCGACGGTAAATAAGCCTTCGCCACTGTAAGTAGTCCTCTAGTATATCCAGTAACCTAGTCATAGTACTGAAGAGCAAAACTCGGTGACCAGTCTTATGCAGCTTCACCAGGATGCGATCCAATATCCACAGCTTTCCGCATGTACGTACTGACATGTCCCCTAGACCATGAAACCGTGGAGGATAATTTAAGTAAGGATGATTGCAGACTTTTCGTAGTTCCATGCACTTGTTTTGCAATGGAGCATAGGCTCGTGCAAGGCGCTTGCTATTTCCTGATATCCTTTGAGCCTCATCATCTGGATCCAAACGCAGAGTCCCGGTTGTTTTCACCCAGTCATAAATTGCTGCCTGGTACGCTGACATTTTGCACTTGAGGACCACGGACACCTGAGGAAGCAGAGTACGAGTGCATGAGGATCTAAGCAGTAAACCACATCAGGTGCTAAAAGTTCATTTTTTTTTTTTTAAACAATTTCAGGAAGAGGCGGACTGAATGAAAATACTAGACAATCATATGACATTGATTGCACTGAGAGATAGTGAACGTGCAATCACCTTGGGAGGAAGAGATCCTTCCACATCCTCAACACGACGTCGCAACATGAAAGGTTCCAGGATCTGATGAAGTCTGTGAATAACGATAACCTTTTTCTCAGTCTCCAGCCAGTCATCCTCTTCAGTCTGCGTAGCCTCCTTCTGGAACGGTTTTGAAAACCACTCGTGAAAAGACCTACTGTTGTCAAACACTTCAGGGAGTAGCAGATTGAGGAGTGACCACAGTTCATGAAGGTCATTCTGCAAACAAACAAATTTTATCAGTACCCTCAGAGCATGTCAAAAATAATTCAATTAAAATGGAACATGCATCCATATCATCAAGCAGATACTTGTATTTAAAATAATCCTCAAAATCTACCTGTAGAGGAGTGCCAGTAAGCAGCAAACGCCGCGAGCAACGGAATCGATCGAGATCACGAGCAAGACGTGATTCACGATCCTTCATTCGCTGAGCTTCATCAATAATTATATACTTCCAATCCACTTTTGACAGTTTGGATCGATCACGCATAATAAACTCATATGTTGTCACCAAAACATTAAACTTCATGGAGCAAACCTCCTGCGACAAGAATACAAAATGTCAAATTATGATACAACTAGACCAGACAGAGGACCTCAACCATAAAAGTCTGGATACCAAAAATAAGTAACAAAATTGCCAGAAAACTGACCTGGGCAAATATTTTGGCACGTTGATCTTTATGTCCGACATAATATATACACGAGACAGACGGAAGCCATCTGAGTAGTTCACTCTGCACTCATAGATAAATCCAATAACGTCAGGTAGAACTAATGGAGAAAATGAAGAATATCTGAAATGAAAAGTAGACGTCTGACTAGACAACAAGGAAATCTCATATATAATTAAACAAAGAACTGCGGTGCAAGAAACTACCTTCCAGTTAACCATGACAGCATTAGGTACAATAATTAAATGAGGCCCGTAGTTGCCCTTGTACTCCATAAGATAAGCAATAAGTGCCATCACCTGTAAGTCCATGTAAAAAACTGGTAAGCTATCCCATTCCATGCTGTTGGATCCAGGATTTTTAGGAAGTTTAGGTTCTGTAACTCATATTCAGATAATGTACTGTAAAGACGGTGCATGCACCATCTGGGACCCAATTTTTTGCTAAATTCAAAGAAAAAACATTTTCAGCTCTAAACAGAGTCCATGCAAAAACATTTCACAAACACAAAAATCTAACATGTTTGTCAATAAAGCGCACCCTCACCTGCACTGTTTTCCCAAGACCCATCTCATCAGCAAGTATGCCATTCAGCCTATTATTGTACAATGATAGCATCCACTGTAATCCCACCTGTCAATCAACAGAAAAGAGGGAGGAAAAATTTATCACTTGATTCGCTTTTCAACACCAGATAGCCCTTACACATGAAAACAATCAAGAACAATACTTCTCAAAATAAAATTGCGTTTCCGTATCTCCAACAAAAGAGCTTAGTGAAATAAAGTTTGGAAATGGTTCTCCATCGAAGCACCAACAACTACCATTTGATAGTCTCGCAGGAGACCAACAGCAAGCATTGATGGTTGTTTTAAAATAGTCTCATGAACCGCGTGAGCCAAGCTGTAATATCTGCGATGCCAATGTATAGTACATAATGTCAGTCTCACATGAAGCAAGAGCAGGTCTGGTCACCTTCATGCTTGCCTATCAGAAACAGTGCAACTTCAATAGCGCACATGCTGCACTACAGATTCCTTACTTTCATGAGGTTAGTATTAAAATTGCTCAGATCAGTATTCAAATCCAAGGTACTGAACATACACAGGAAGGCAAGACTCACTTATTTACAGAAGAATCATGTGGGGCTCTATTGATATAACCATTGACTCCAGCTTCTTCACTTGCTCGAACAGCTGCTTGCTGCACTTCCTCTTCTGAGTAACCCTGTAGTTAAAACGCCTGAATCAGACATGTAATACAGACACAGGTGCAAAATTTGATCATTAAATGCACAAGCATCATTAAAGAAGGATGCTAGGATCCCAGACCTGTGCCCTGGCGGCAGCGGCGGCTGCAATGGCTGCTTCTTCTCGCTCCTGGTGATTCTTAACAGCAGATATCTTTCCGCCCAACTTGTGCAGGTATTCTTCGGTCTGTGTAAGAAAAGAGGATAGCACTTCAAATCTCTCTCCAGCATCTCCAGGAAGTTGTCCCTGTTGCTGTTTCAACATCTCTCTGTAGGCATCAACATCATTGTTCTTCAACGCCTCCATCCTCTTGTTCCTATCTTCATCCTTCCGTTTAGAATACTCCCTCAACATTCGCTCATGGTATTTTGCTACACCCCTGTTCCTCGTCACACGAGCATCCCTAGATGACCACTGTGACTCTAATAACTTCTTTCGCCACTGCATCAGTCCTTTCAAGTGCTTCTCACGAGTGGACCTTTGCAGCACCATTACTTGTCTAGAAAGATCCATCCGTTGCCTTTCACACAGGCGAACAAACTTTCTGTAAGCTCGCTCCCCCATCGCCATAATCTCCTGCTGTTGCTCCTCCACCTCATCTCTAACACGAGATTGGAGTTCCATCAGTCGCAACTTCTTCTCCTCGACCCGAAGCCTTACGATTTGATATGCCTGCAATAACTTCTTACCATTTCTTGTGGTCAAAATATCTGAAATTGTTTCAAGTCTCTCAGCTCTCTTCTTGTCGATAGCACGTACTCCTTCCTCCAGAAGAAGCTCCCGAACTTTGTAGCCGAGAGAAACTGGCTGACCCCATAGACTTGCTTGAGGTGTCAATGAGAGTGCAGCTCCATCAATTCTTTTGCTGACGGCGGGGAAATCAAAGAGCGGACCACGATAAGGGCGCACAGCTAGAGGACCCTTTTGAATATAAGAAGGCATCATGGCAGCAAGGGCCCCTGTCTTATTCACTGTTAAATTTGCAGGAGTGGATGACCCTAGAACTCTGCTAGTATCTACCTTGTTTGCCTTGGTCTCTAACCCCTTTACCTCCAACTTAACAGCACTCTCATTTTTGGCTCCTTGTTCGGGTTTTAATTGAAGAGCTTCATGCTTTATGCTTGGCACGCTTTTAGCATCCCCATTGACAAGAGCCTGGACACTAGATACAGTAGACCCTACTTTTGCGCCTCCATCCCTGGTTTCTAATTCCTTAGAAACTGCAGGGTCTTTCAATGCCAAGACCTCCTTTGGCTTGGAATCGACATCTTTAGAAATAGGTTCATAAGCACCTTTTTCTGAAGGTTCAGGTCCCTTCACAGTGGCTTGAGTAGCAGGTGGCTGTTCCTTGGGACGAGATGCGGCAGATAACTGAGAGGAATGCTGTGATGAACGAAGCGGAGGATTAATGAGACGTTTTATCTCCTCTGCGATAACCACTTCTCCAGGCTGCACAGAAAACAAAAAAAAGCAAAAATCTCTGAGCAAAGTGCTTGTATATATGAAGAGAAACGGTAATACGATTTGGGCATAACAAAATCGGTAATTTAATACTCTAGCTCTATTAGAATAATGACGTCCACTAATTACATCTTAATCGCCCAAACCCGTTAATGCTGTGCGTCATCCACTGCCTGAAAACATAAAGACAAGAGCCAATATAAATTTGACGTTATCAGGTACATATATCAGGGCTTTTCTTTTACTTTTTGAGAAAGTGCTGGATGGTGATCACTTAAAATTTAGTGAAGCACTGTCTTTTTACATTCATCCATCTTTTGGACAAAAAAACACTTTTCAATTGTATCCATGCACACATCCAAATTAGGTGACTTCATCCCCATTTTAAATAGAAATGGAAATTTCTGGCGAAAAGTAGAGATTTATTTTGAAATAGTGCAATCTGGCCCCATGGTGCCAAAAAAGGGGGCTGGTATTTATCATACCTTCCTTGCCCTCAGTTTCTTAAAAGCCAATATCTGGTTCCGAAGAAGGGTGAGTTGATATTTGCTGAAACCGAAACCCGAGGGCTGTTGCTGAGCTAGAGGATGTCTTGATTGCTGACCGGGTCCGAAACCCTCTGCGGCTCCCAAAGGCATATTTGGTCGAGACATCTGCTGTGCCATCGGTAGAACGTGTTGAATTGACCCACTACTAGATCTGTCAGTCGCATCTCCAGCACTAGAGTCAGCACTTGCAGACTTTGACGACGGAAGGGTGGTATTCAAAGACCCTGAAAGCAATTGTGGACCTGATAGTTAGAATACAAATCGCCAATTCGGTCCCCTTATGAAGGAAAACAAATGGAACTACAGAAAATCATTGCAGGAGTAGAGCGACGAACAGGAGAATTTAGAACATCAATAGAAAAGGATCTTTTGCAACTGTCCAAGCTGTACCTGTATTGGCTTGCAGATTTGCACTTGATTGTGTTCTAGGGTCCCCACCTTGAGTCGGGTTATGATACATTACAAAACTAGGGTTTACATCAGGCGCAGTTCCACCAGACACAGAAGAGCTTCCAGGATGCACTCCTTGGTAATAAAGAGGCATAGGTACTGCATTAGGAAATCCGCCTAATGGAAGGCCACTGGATGTCATGAGCATGGGTGCTCCTCCCCCAGCTGCCCCCATCCGGTTCTGGTCTACAGCTGAAGTCAACTGAGGACCAGACACTGGTATCGGTCTGGTCTGAGCCATTACCACCCCACCTTGGCCACCTGACTTCTGCATAGCTGCAAGATGGGCTTGGTACTGAGGTAGAAACTGAGGAGGTATATGAGCTTGTGGAGGAAGTGTGGTATTGACAGGCATAGTGGAACTAGTCGTGGGTGTTTGCTGTGAAGGAGTTGCCATACTACTAAACGGAGCGCTGGTACCACTCTGGATACGCTGTTGGTGATTTTGTACAGCTTGCAAGGGTCCAGGAACTGGTCGCGGAAAGCTTCCATGAGGATAGGCAAGAGTCATTGCATCCGACCGTGATGGTTGCTGATTAGCCGCCCGTGCTTGATTTCTAGGCTTCTCGGCTGAATTATTAGTCTGGCCGCCAGCAACATTTCCAGGTTGCGTTAGCTGCTGCAATTGCCTTCCGGCCAGCTGCTGATGCATCAACTCCTGAGACAGAAAACATTCCATATTTCTCTGTACTCAACAGAAACCAAGACCTTTGATTGCAAAACACTAAGAACCGCTGTACTTTGCACAGGTGCTACAATTAGTGACATGCAACGTAAAGAACTAGAAAGTCTCTTCAGATGATTAAGTGCAAGATTGAGTGCAAGAACCTACCTGCAGAGTCAGGCTGTTTGCAGTGCTGAAATCCCTGTTTGTCGAACCTGTTTGCAGGGGCTTGGAAACCACTTGCTGGCTGTATGCATTGGCTTGGGCTTTCTGCTGCGCAGACAGCAGCGCTTGCTGCAGGTATGCAGCTTGAGAATGCGAATGAGTTCCGCGACTAGAATCGGAGTTGTTACCCAAGCTGGTATCGCCACTGCTCCGAGAATTACCATCTTGCTGTAATCTTTGCTGAATTGGAGGCGGAAGGGGGCCAGCAGGAACCCCTACACTGCCACCACCAGTACTCCCAATCACGTGTAAACCCCCCGCAGCCTGCTGAGTCTGAAGAAAAGCGACTATCGACTTATACCGAGGGTCATTGATTTGACCAGAGTCCCTCAGATGTTGCAACTGCACAGACGACAGCAATATTTGTCAGGAAATATTCAAAAACAAAACCAGCCTGTGCTGGTGTCTTCACGAGTTCGAGGCGTTCAAAATTTGCAAAGCGCACCATTTTGTTTTACTTCTATGTCAATCAGGATGCCGAACTATTAATGTTGTTCAAAAGTATGTGCAGAAATGATAACATTAGTAGTGGTACGAAACTGCGACAAATGAAAACCAGTTCCATCGAAAAATGACAACCATTAAGTACATCTCTGATATCTTCGTATAATGATCCCGCGAGACTCTCAATAATCCCGATGACTAAAACCCTAGATTAGCGAAAGAAGTGCCTTGATGAGAAAAATGGAAGTTTCTATCTCAAGCTCAAAACCCTAATAGCGGTCACAGGAAAAAGCCCAGACAACCAAGGGCTCTCGCTATGAATGAAACGGAAAGGGTCATCCTGATCATGTAGACAGGCACAGATTAATACATGCCTCCAATACTCTTCCGTCCAGATGAGCTGTTTCCTAAATGCTCCTCTGTTCCCACACGTGTATTCGATACCGCAATGAACCGGGAAACCTTCTCTCTGCGGTTCTATTCCCCGGTGGTTCCAAGTATTTGCACATACCAAGGAGAGTAACATGAGAGACTCCACGCGAATAAAAAATAACCCCTGTCATAAATTCGAGAATATAACCCGCTGCAATGGTTCTCTAAGAGACGCCGCAGAATAAAGAAGATTGTAACGCCCGCCGGAACACACCTAGGGTTGATTCCCTCAAATTCAAAAGAGGTGTCAAACTACGAGACCTCGTAGCACCTTCAAAATGCACGTTCATGGACCGCCAAAAAAACACGGACCATACACTTAGGGTTCCCTATCGACGATCGATCCTCGCCAAATCACGACGCTCAGCGCGTACGAAGAATACCCGCCGGGTACGGCCATGATCGCGGCACGACGAAACCGGGGATTCCCTCGATTTCACGCACGCAGAGAGAGGTGCAAGAACAATTCTATCAGTTCGACGAATCGAGCATTCTGAGCCATCTCTAGGGCGTGCCCACCGAAATACTAACTCCGATAGCAATTGCGAGCGCTCAGCGCCCTCCCTAGGGTTTGGCCAAACGACACTAAACTCCGACAGCAGCAATTGCGAGAGCACTAGTCCCCCACCTGTTGAAACAACTGGTGCGACGGTAGAAACTGCGTCCATGGCGTCGCCGCAGGCACCGTCGAAGACGAAGTCCCACTCCCACTCCCACCTGAATTCGGTTGCGGCGCTGGCGCCCCCTGTATCTGGGGCGGTTGTATCTGCGCTTGCAGTGTCTGCTGCTGCTGCTGCTGCTGACCCACCTGCGCTCCCTGACTGCTGTGATTCGAAGACGTTCCCGCGCCGTCCCGTTGCTCCTCCCCGATCGACGACGCCGCCGGGGGTAACGGCGAGGACGAGGGCGGATCTGGAGCAGCGATGGTGGGGGGCCGGCTGCTTGCCGCCGGCTCCTCCCCCCCCGGAACCTGCATTCAAAAGGCCGTGGCGTCCTGTCCTATGCTACGACCAGGCAGACACCCCCTTTCCCCTTCGCCAGTGTTCGCGTGGAACGAGACCGTTTCTTCAAGGGGAAGGGAGAGCTCCCCGCCTGGCGAGCCTGCTGGAGGGGACCTGGAGGGCGGGGGCCGGAAGGGGGAAGGAAAAAAACGGGCCAACCCCAACCCCAACCCCAACCCAACCGACCAACCCTCCCTGTTTCGGTCAGTCCTACCACCACTGTCTCTTCTCTCTCTATCTTCCAGTAACTTAAGTCTTAGTATCTTTCAGTCCTCGTCCCTTGCTGTGCTCCTTCCCGGCGTCTTTTCTACTGTACCACGGCTGGTGCCGTTTCTACCTCCTCGACCCGCCTACACTACTGCTCTCTCTTTTGTTTCCTTTCTCTCTGACTAAGTTATAAGATCCCTGATATGACCGCACTTGCGCGCTCGCGACGAACGCTCTCTCTTCTCTCTCTGCTGTCTGGCCCCCCCGCGACGAGATGCCACAGCAGCCGGGGGTTGGTTGGGTCACGTGCGAGGCAGCCTCGCCCTCCCCTTCTTTTCGCGTGTCGTGCCGATCTCGCCCAAGCGTGATTTATTACCAATCGGGCCTCGAGCGTGCAGCAGCCAGCAGGGTGGACTACTGTAGGGGTTCTTCCTGGAGAGTGAGCCTGACGGAGTGCGCGCTCGCAGTCGTCGGTCAGAGAGCCCGTCCCATCCCGTCCCATGCCATCCGGTCCGCAAGATTAGTATTCTAGCAGACTAGGTTAAGCTAGCCCCTTTCCCTTTCCTTCCCATGCACCATCATCATCACCCCCATGAGGCCTGCATGACACTACTACTGTGAGTTCAGTTCAGTTGGCTCACCTTACCTTGCCTTGCCTACCCCTCCCTTTGTTACGGTAGTAGTAGTGAGTAGTCCTCCAGCGCCTAACCCTAGGCAGGCTAGCTCTGACCCCACCGCGGAGAGAGTCCAGTCGAGTCGAGTCGCCCCCACCCGGCCCGGCCCGGCCCGGCCAGACCCGACCCGGCCAGAGGTCTGCCCGATGTGCGCGGGCAGCTGCTTTCCCGCCTTGCGAAAAAAGGGAAAGAAAAAGCGTGCAACGAGGAAAGAAAAAGAGCGGGACGGGACAGGTGCTGTGCTGCAGATGAACAACACTTGGCTCGCAAAAGGACCGGCTCTCTCGGGTGTTGGCTCAACTGAACCAGAATTGATTTTGTTTTTTTGAGTTCATCCACAAATTCATTCATTGGTAGTATTTATTTTGTTCAAATATTGGGGAATTTTAGTCTTTTCAGAAGGACTAGTATGCCATGTGCAGTTGCCATAGCCAAAATAAAAATAAAAGTGATTTTCTAAATTTTTCTAATTTTTTAATTCATAAAAACTTAAAAAATTCAATATCTTTTCTTCGGTGAGTTTAAACGCCACGAAACAAAGCCCGTTTACCCCTTTTCATAGAGAGCTCTCTGACATTACCAAAGACGTGATTGGAGGCCGTACAGTCTAGGAGATCTCATTGTAACAAAAGTAGCCTAATTTAACCCATAAAAGATGCCGCGGCCATATTCAAGTCAATGAATGACAGAAAATCCTTATATGTAGGACAGAAGTACAACTATTCATCCTCAAAATTTTGTCTAGAAAGAAGAGATCATGAAAAATAGTTTGACCTCTAGTAAGCACTTTTGGTTTTTTCAAAGTAAATGATACCATACAATGTCAAAAGGGATGATTTCTACAGTCACCAACCCAGTGTTCAAGGGTTAAGGTATAGATTTGACAATTTCACCCGTTTTTCACCCATTTTATTTAGTGTTATCATAGCCAAAGCCATAATGAGGTCAGATTCAAACTAAAAATATGCCCAAAAACATTTGATTGGACATAGTCCAATAACAATATAAAAAAATCATTATAATTCATTGAAATTTGGGCATGTTGCAATATTGTACATGAGGGTTGGTTTTTCGCCAAGGAATTGCTCATATTGAACTTTTTCATCATCAAATTCAAATAAGTTGACACCACCCCAAACCAACCACAAAGATGAAATGTAGGAATTTCTTGACAAAATTAATTCATCTATGCACTATCCTTTTTCCTTATGTAGGATGGCAAATCACTATTTTACTAGTAAAGAATGCATCAAATAAATTTATGTTGATGGATGATTTTGTAGAATGGCAAATCATAAGTTAATTTGCAAGGATGCATCAAATTGATTTAGGTTGATGGATGATTTCAAATTTTCATTTATCAATAGTAGGTATTTTTTTAAAGAACTAGGTCAACTAGAATAATTTACTATGCAATGGTTAGAATTGGCACTATTAGAATGTATACTTGAAGAAAATTGTTCAAATAAAAATATATGAAACCTTCATTGAATTGACTTTGTATTTTGAAGTAGAATTGTAAGCAATTATGTAGATTCAAGCATACAAAGTCATTCAAAATTTCAAAATGTACAAATTATCTTTACAAACTAATTCCAAAAATATTTCTCCATATTAAGTTTTATTACAAGTCTTTGCAAACTTTCAAAAATAAAGAAACCATGTATCCTTTACGGATTAACAATGATAGCAAGGTGCATGCCTTTAAGGATTGGCTTATTTAATTATAAATATTTTTTCATTGTAGATACTTGTTTGATATGTTCCTTGAGTACATGATGCTAGCGTATATTTTCCAAGTTACAAATTTGTTAAATTTTTGTGTTGACAAATTCAAATTATTTTGTCTCCATTTTTTTAATAAGGAAATATTTTGCTTTCTTGAACAATTATGTAGGTACACTATATATAAGACTTCAATGTGTTTGTTTATTCTTTGTAGAAATCAACTTTTGGCATAAGTGTAAGATTGATAAAACAAAAAAAATCGCAAATTTTTCTAGAATTTAAAACTCCACAAAAACTTCACAAAAAAAATTGAAACTTTATTAGATGATATTATATTGATAGAATCATAAATCCAATTTCTTCAATTTTACACTTCAAAAAAATCTTTAGAGCTAGAAAAATTTCAAAAGTAAATACAATAGCCATATGTTATTTTCCTTGATTTCTTTGAGAACTTTAGAGTGGGAAATAAAGAGGCATTAAGTTGAATTTTTTTTAATCAATTGCAATTTATTCAATAACATTAAAAAAATGGATATTTAGGTATATGATTCTAGAATGATTTTTGATTCTTCTTTGAAGAATCATACAAGTTTTGTAGTCTTTTTCAATTGATGTTTATTAGGAAAATTTTGATTGAAAATAGGATTAGTTTTACATTTTTTGCTCAAACTTATTAAATACCTAATAGATGATTTTGGGATCATACAATTGAAGTTTGTGTCTAAGTAATAGCATTGGTTTTTAGGCAACTTTCCAATTGTCACTAAAAACTTTATAAAAATAATTGCAACTTATAAATGGCCTTGGGCCTTAGTAAATTTTGTCAAATATGCATGCTCTGCTAACTCTATTGAAAAGCCATAACAAACGCAAATGAAAGCTTAATTCTTTTTGTGATCACATTATATATTTTTGATTAAAAATTAGATTTTTCTATTTTTTCATTTTAAAATAGTATAATTGACTCATAGTCCTTGCAAATGTTGAAGATTTGGAGCATTTAATATATATATAAGGTGAATAAAAATTAGACTTTATGAACTTTAAATTTTAATTGAATTGAAGACCAAAAAGCTCTTGAAGACAATTTTGGGGCTTTTGTTGATTTAAGGGAGGTTTTAATGGCTTTATATTGTTCATTTATGCATTAGATGATATTTGGGGGTCACGGAGGGCCGTTTCAGGCCTGTTCCCTGATCTGCCTAGATCCAGTGAACGCCGGTACGGGTGTGTCAGAAATTTTTTCTTCAAAAAATAAATAAATAAATAAAATTCTCTTACCAAAATATCATTTTAAGCAAAAAAATTTAAAAAAAAAAAAAAAAAAAAAATTGACGTAGCAGTCGCTCGACCACGTCAGCCAGCTGCTGCTGCGCATTCCCAGACTGCGGGAACACAGCAGACAGCAAGGGAACTCACAGTCTTCTAAGACCCCCGAATCTCATGTAATGTTTTGAGGTTCTTGATGTAGGTTCTATAGGACATGATTTGTAAGGAAACTTTGATTCATGAGATCTTAATAAATATTACTAAAATTATGAAGAATTCAAATTTTTATTGTGTTATTCAAAACTTTAAAAATAGTATGCTTTAATTCCTTAAATCCTGCACAAGATAGGTCCATAGATACAATACAAGCCAATGTAATTGCATAAATATAAATGAAATAAAATATACTAAATTTTTTATTTTGAAGGCACTGTAAACATCTTGGAGATAAAATAACACCCAAGCGGGAAGGTGTCTCCTTGTATCTAGATTGCAACTCTCGTGGGGCAATGTGTGAGGCAGTTCTGCCTCTTTTGAGCTCATTGTGTCATTGTGACAAACTGTCACAATGACAATGAGCTCAAGAAAAAAGATTAAATCAAATTTTTTCATCTCCATGTTAAGCTCAATGAAAAATTCAAATTAAATTAAATTTTTTGGTCTCCACCCCATTCCACCCCTTTGTAATTTTCAAGTGGGGGTGGGGGTGGCATTTGATATGGGATATATCCCTTACTCGCATCCATATCCGTATCTATATCTTGTATCATGTACCCGTACCTGTATCCAAATTTATACCGTATCTATATCGTATCCGTATCGTATCCGTATCGTATCCAAAGTTGTTTTTTAAGGTCAACAATATAAGGGGGAGAAGATTTTTTTTTTAAATCAAAGGCTCTCAATTTTTGAGGCGGAGGGGGAGGGGAGGAAATGGAAGAATCACCTCTTTTCATTACATTGTTACATTGTTACATTGTGTTACATTGTCAAAGGGTTGTCAAAGGATTTCAACCATATCATTTGTGTCTTTTCAAAATATTCTCCATCGTTGGAAAGGCACATAAAGCTCTACAATTTAAGAAAACGCCATTGTACCGAAGGTTTGTTTTTAATTCAATTTTTGCAAAATTTAAAACACAAAGTATTTCAAGGTTTGTATGATTTGCTTAACATCAATAAGTTGGGATTCACAAAACTAAATTCTTTAGTAAATTCATATGCAATATAGTATTTTTCTTACATATTATGCCTCAATATACTCAATAATTTGTCAGAGAATAAAAATATAGCTAAATTTTCTTCATAGATTCTCAATTCAATTTTCCATCATATTTATAATAAATTATCCAATATTAATAATTTGTTGAAGTTACGGAATGCATGCATTTTTTCTTATAATCGAGAAAGATAAATATTGGATAATTTGAAATGACAAATATAACTTGATTTTTGGAATTCAAAAATTTAGATCTTGCAATTGGTCATTTTTTGAACTTTGCATTTGGGTACACTTCAAAAGACTGAAAAAATTTGAAATTTTTGAAACTTCTTTTATATGGATTTTCAAAGGGAAGTTTGGAATTTTGGTGTGAAGGAAGTTAAGGATTTAGAGACTGAAATATATCATTTTAAAATGTTTGCAATTTAATTATTAACCTTATAGAGGACGTCCTGTCTCCTTCAAAATGACTCCAAGGAAGATGGAAAAAATATTTTTTCATCCAATTTTTGGGAGAGCCTGGTTGGAGAGATGCTTGAAAACATTTCTAGTGAATGGAGTTGAATATAGAGCTAGATGTTGTGCACTTTTTATTTATCAATATAAGAAGACGTTTAATCTATAGATCACCATGTAGTTTGTTTTGGAAACTTCTAATTCTTTATTCATGATTTAAAATTTAAAAAAAATCGATCTTATTTCTTATTGATTGCAATTAATGAAAGAAGCTTATCAAGTCTAGTTTCTACTTCAATTTGAAAATTTGAAAGAAATCATAAGTTTCAACATTTTATAGCAATTTAAACTTTGAACTTATAACTATGATCTATTGGTTTTTTAGTCTTAGGATGAGTTGGTTCCTTGATTTGCACTGTGACATTCTCCACTATAACATACATCTATGGAAAAAAAGCATATTTTTAAATGATATTTTGAATATTTCCTTTGTCCCACTAATAACCTCCAAAAAGCTTCTCCATGAGGGATAACTACAGTTTTAGTCTTTGTCCTAGTGATACATGCATTCAAAAATCAATAACTCATCCTTTAGATCTATGCAAAATCTTCACTATAGGTGCCATCATCTAGACACCCAAAATCCATGCAGAAAGTATCATTTTTAGCATAATTTGTAAATGTTGCCAACTCCATCATTCTTGATGATTTAAAGGTTGGTGGCAACAATGGGATTTTAGAAGTATGTGCCCCAATCTAAATATCCACAACAAAGAAATCTAGACCACTTTATGAAGAAATTTTCATAGCACCTATTTAAGAGGTCACCAAATAAATGTCAATACAATTTTTCTGACAAAATCATTTTTCAAATTTCATGTGATCTTTTTAAAATTTATAGACGGTTGTTGCCTTGGGCTTTCCATTTCAGCCCGTAGACATGCATACCAACGTCAAAAAAATAGCTAAATTGTAGCCAGCTTCTACCAACCCATGCCCAATCCTGTCCATAATGACCTCAAATACCAATTACCAATACCTCAAATACCAATACTTCTATTGCCAAAATGAACCAGTGTGCATTGATTTGAAACTAACTCAAAATGAATTAGTGACAATGTGTAATGAAGGCATAGTTTGTATCCATTTTAGACACACGAAATCCTCATTTTGTGCTACCAACTCCCTAAATTCCCTATTATAAGCAAATTTTTCTTTCATTCATTTGTCTTTTTTGTTTTCCAATACAAACAGACTAGGATGGGGTTTCTCCTAAATATTTGGAGTGGGAGTGTGGATTGGAACGGAGAATTTTACCTAATCTATGGTATGCATTTCCACTTCGAAATGCATCCCTTGGGTACATAAATGAGAGTGGTAAGAGCATCCCCACTCCAGGCATGGCCAAATGGCACAGCCAGGGAGCACTTGGAGTGTCATTTGACCAAGCCCGGCCCATGTGCCCCACGGCAACACGGGTTACGAAGACAGGAAACCAGGTTTACACAGCCCCCAAGTGCTACCTCATGAATGCCTACTCGGGAAAGACATTCATTAATGAAAAGGTCTCTCAAAACTTGGGGAATAAATGAAAAGGTCTCTTGAAACTTGGAAATAAAGATAAAATAACTCATACCGAGCCGCAAGCAAGACTCTTCATTTGACCGGGTGCTCTTCAAATTTGGCCAACCCCGGACATTTTTTGGCCCTCGCCGTGCGTGCCGTGGGGCACTCATTATGGCCAGGCACAGCCATTTGCCTAATTTGAGCCACTTGTTGAGTTGGAGTGAGGATGCTCTAACCAATTGCTTTTACTTTAGAGATCATAAGCCTTTATTTTGATTTTTTGATTTTTTGACACAAGCATGTTGAACAACACACTATGAGAGGTTTCTGTCAAGTAGAGAGTCTGCTTTCATGCTAAATACACCACCTGTCACTGCAAGGTATCAAACCCGCAACCATGCCATTGGGTTTTGGGTACCTTTCCACCATCATGCAGTAGTTTAGGGTCATCTCGGACCACAAATCACAAGCCTTTCTTTTTCATTAGGACGAACTCATACACAACGTGCTGGTAACTTGGACGATGGTGAAGTTGTGAGGGAGTCCAATGGAAGCCAGTCTTCATGAGTCTTCTTTGCAATGATAGGCATTGAGTGAGGCTGCCATTGCCATCATAACGCAACTTACTCAACTCACCAATCAATTGCTTGCTTGGGAGTGAGCTTGGGTCTAACTTATGTGGAACTGCAATCAGCCGCATTTTCTTCATGATTGTCAGTTACGCTAAACTAAGGTAAACCGGCCTATGGCAGGCAGAATGACTGGTTTGCCCTGTTGGCAACTTGGCATAGTTAAATTTTCTTTTCCCACTTACAGACAAATGTGAGAAATGGGGAGAGCAATTGGAATTTTAAGTTTTGGACAAAGTATGAATTTGCTATGAATTTTTGAAGTGGGCTGTCCAATTGGCTCAAAAGAGTTTCTAGACTACCCAAAACCAACAAAGAGTGGATCCATAATGGTCTTACTCACCTAAAGTAATCACAATATTTTCTAACATAGCCACAATATTTCCTAATATGGCCACAACATGAAGGCCTAAAAAAATCATTTCCTGTGGTGAATTTACACTAAAAAGGTGGAAGTTCCTATTGTAGTTACTAATCACCCCATCACTATCACCAAAGACATTGATTGTAGCCATTAACCCCTAAAGGACCAAGGCCTTTTTTCTGGCAGAAAACTCTCAAAACTGCCATTTCTAGAGCAAAGAGTAAAAAAAATCTGAAAATTGTTTTTTTTGCACATCCAACCGTAAGATCATATACTTAACTAGTATGACAATGTGTAGAAATTTTTTATGAATTTTGACCGCACACATTGCAAGATATTTGCATTTAAAGTGAAAAAAACAAGATTTTCAGCACATTGCGGGACTAGATTTTTTGACTTTGGACATTTTTAACTTAAATTTCTTGCACTACAAAGTTTTGAGCTTTAAATCTTTATAGTAGAGAATTGAGTTGAGAGTCTAGGTAAAAAAAAGAAATTCAAAAAAACTTAATTTTCATTCTTAAGAAAATTATTAAGTAGAAATAGATACAAGATAGAAGGAAAATCTAAAATATTAATATATTTTAGATGGAGTTAAAATGCACTAATTCCAATGATGAGATTGTTCTAGCAAGAAAACTAAACCATGTAGAACTCTTTTTTTTGAAAAATTGCAAAAATTGCATTCCAAAATGAATCCTACAAGTTATTTTTTTCAAGAAGATGCTCTAATTGCCCGAAAAACAAGATTGTCGATGGCACAATGTGTGGATATTAAAGTAAAGCACCCCATTATAGAAGAATGACTAGTGTAGTATGATATTGCTATCCAAAATATGTGGGAATAAATTGCAACAATCAACAATCAATAAGAAACAATTAAAATCAAAAAATAATTTTTGGACTTTATTTGATTTTTTAAATTTTTATAGAAGAACACTTCCTTGGGCATCTCATTTCAACCCATAGACATGCATGTTAATGTCAGAAAATAGCCATTATATGGCTTCTGCCAAACCATGCCCAATTTAACCCTTAACTGCCTAAGCAACCAAATATGATCGGTCCAAAATTTCAGGCTCATTTCAGGGTGGGCTATTAAATTCCTTTGACTGGTTTAAAAAATTTTACGGGCAGTTTTGAAGGTTAACTATTGAAAACTTCTATTTTTCACTGAAAAAGGTAAATATTTGATTTTTTGGAGGTCCTCAAAAGTATATATGTCTCACTAAGGAGGAGTAAAGCTTACAAATTTTACTTGATTTCTTGGCTTTAAGCAAAGCTTGCCAACTTTACTTGAATTAAGATCTAAAAAGTTGTATTTATTCATTTGCTTTGAAAATGGTCTTAATAGAAAGAGTAAATGTGTTTTCATGATTTTCACCGTTGAAAATTCAAGCATGTAAGTGTTGATTTGGAGTTATTTGCAATTTCTACTTATAAAAAAAATTGCATTTCAACAATTGCAAGGTGGATTGTGTAATGAGTTTGATAGCTTTTCATGTGAAATTAAGTTTTTTGAAAGTGTATTTTAGTGTGCTAACATGATTTGTAGTTGTTTATGTCACCTCCAATTCTAAAAAGATTTATATGCAAATTTCTCAAATATTGTGGAGAGGGGCAGCATACTAAAAATAAAAAATACACATTTCTCTTGTTATGATCTCACAACTCCTATGCAATTTTGCATTCAAAATTGGTATACATACTAATAAGCTAGCTCTTTAAACATCTATATGGTTAGATTTTGAAAAAAAAAAAAATTTGCGTCTTTGGAGATAACAATAAGTCCATGCTCTTTTTTTGTAGGAAGAACACACTTGGAAAGGGTTAGGCACTTAGGAGTTAATACATGCCAATTCAATCCATAATGACCTCAATACCAACTATTAACTTCTATAATTGCCAATATAAATTGATTTGCAATTGATTTTAGGCTAATTAAGAGTGAATTGATGACAATGTGTAATTAAGATATAGATTCCACCCATTTCATACATATGTTATCCTCATTTCATGCAATTAACTCTCCAAAACAAGCAATTCATTCCTTGATTTAAAATTGTATTTTCCAGTGCAAAATTTACATTGAATAGGGGTATTAAGGGGACTAAATAATTAAGGGGACCTTTCTTTAGAAACTGTATATGTTTGAAACAAGATGTACAATCCCGCATAAATATTTATATAGTGTGGAATGTCAATTAATTAGTATGGATCCCCTTAATACTCCTATTCAGTGTAGAATGGAAATTTTCCTAGATGTCTTGAATGGGAGTTTAGATTGTAATGGGGTATTTTATTTTAGTATATGGACCTAATCTTGATTTGAAAAATCTATATAGATTTGATGATCTTTCATAGATTCTAGGAAATAATAAAGTGAGCTCTTTGCCAACTTTGTGGGCTTGGGCCATTTTTTAAATCAGTTACATTTGTTTCTTAGTTGCTCACAGTTGCAATTAAGGTATTTGCACTTAAAATTGCACAAATAAAGTCTATGGCATAACTGATATGCTCTAGAAAATAAACAACAATTTGCACACATTAGTGAAGGATTATGAATCAAAATGCAAGCGGTTTGTAGTTTTTAGAAGCATTGTGAATTAGTTACAAGTTTTCAAAAATGCAAGGTGTAGGAGGCTAAGAGTGTAATGCAAGTGATGCCAAAATCCATTTGATGCACATTAAGAAATGACACTACAATAGAATCTAATAAAAGCCGAGTCTAGATCGATTTCACACATTATAGTGTAGAAGTTATTAAATAAAAAGAGGGTCATTTGCATTCAAGACGTTTGTATATGGCTTTGTCCAAGATTGATCTGGCACATTACTTTAGAGAGCGCTACTTATTAGAGGCTCTATTGTAGCAGTATCAAAACATGTTATAGAAAAGAAGTTAAAACAAAAGAATTAAAGTGTATCCAAAATTGATAACTTATAAGGTTGCCACCTCCACAATATTATAAATAAAGTTGCTTACTATCCAAAATGACCCTCAATTCCACCTTATACTTGTTCTTCTAATGCTCACCATCTTGCATATCCTCCCTTGTTTAGTTTCCCTTCAAAAGTAGAGGTTGGGTTTCAAGAGGGGTCGATTTTAGGTGTGCCGGTTACATTACTTACACTCCAAACCATGTCAAATTTGGCATGAGTTACTTCTTGGTTTCACATCACTAAAGTAGTATGCTTTAAAAGCAACCGAGTTCTAATTGCGACCCCTATCCAGGAAGGATTGACATGTTGCTTGAAAATAATACTCCGTATCTTCTACAGTCAACAACAGGGGCGCTTTTAGAGCAGACTACCTTATGCTTTTGGCTTATCCTAGGTTTAGGTTACGTACAAATATCTCTAATTTTGAGATTTTGTATGTTGAATCTGTACATTGAGGTAAGAAATATGATAAGAAACTATCCCCCACCTTGTTCTTTAAGTCACTGACAGCATATTGTTCACAGTCAGTGCCTGCAGCTTGATGGGGATGCTTTTGAACTGGTGTTGTGCATAGAATTCTTCAGCAGCTCCAAGGCAGGGGGTCCCTTTGCTTCACTGTAGAAAATCTTGAAGGGAAGGTTCCCTTGTGTTTTGCATTGTGAGACAATTAGAAAGAATAATTTCCAACCACGTTACAAAGAAATGTCACTGCAGACATTCAAAAACACCCGCCCAGACACATTAGTCAAGAACGCGGTATGTGTCGTGGTTCGATTGGGTTCAAAAAGAATTTTCTACCACTACAAATATAGGAGTTCCAGATTGTGAAAATATTGTACACTAACTTACTAAGGTAGAAGCACCAGTAATCCATCCTGTAAGCAATTTTGGAGCAGCTTGTGCATAGTAAGGGCCTCTTCACACTATAGCCGTCCAAGTCGAGAGGCCGTGGAACTCTGCAATATGATTTGTGGAATTGACGGACCCTGAATATGATTGGTGGAAACAATGGACTCTCAACTTGGACGGCCATAGTGTGAAGAGGCCCTAAGACGTGGCGGAAACTTTTCCCATGTAGGAAGATAGGAAATATAGGGATGCAAATTTTTCAAAATCTTATTCCAAAATTGAAATTACAATGAATTCTTGGGAGCCAAAAAATGCATTTCACTAATAGCCAATGTCTAGAGTCTTCCAATTCCAATCATTCAAGAATTATTTTCCTGCTCACTACTTCCTACTTTCTTCCTCACTAGTGGGGACATGTGTTATAACCTTATTAACTCCTAAAGGACCAAAGCCTTTTTTCTGACAAAAAAAACTCAAAACTCCTATTTCTATAGCAAAGAGTAAGAAAATTTGAGTTTTTTTTTTGCACATCTAATCATAGGTTAACCCCTAAAGGACCATTGTCTGTTCAGGGGACAAATGGGATTTTGGGCAAGTACCTACAAGCTGAATTTTTGTTGTGATTTTTTGAAACTTTTTTTGAAGATAGAGAAATTGATAAGCTTCATGGGAATATAAATTTTTTTCAATCGGTGCCCAAGAAAAAAAATTATGCCCAAATAGGTTCAAAACAGGGGAGAGGGGGCAACAAAAAAAATTTGCAAAAAATTAAATTTTTTTTTCCTTATAGATTATATTTTTGCCTAACTGGGGAGCTTTGATTCATTTCATTTGGATTTGTTATGTGAAAGTTATGGACAATCTTGTTTTTTGGGCAATTAGAGCATCTTTTTGAAAAAAATAACTTGTACGATTCATTTTGGAATGCAATTTTTGCAATTTTTCAAAAAAAAAAGTTCTGTTTGGTTTAGTTTTTGTGCTAGAACGATCTCACCATTGGAATTAGTGCATTTTAATTCCGTCTAAAATATATTAATATTTTAGATTTTCCTTCTATCTTGTATCTATTTCTACTTAACAATTTTTTTTAAAATGAAAATTAAGTTTTTTTGAATTTCTTTTTTTTACCTAGACTCTCAACTCAATTTTCTACTATAAAGATTTAAAGCTTAAAACTTTGTAGTGCAAAAAATTTAAGTTAAAAATGTTCAAAAGTAAAAAAATCTAATCCCGCAATATGCTGAAATCTTGTTTTTTTCACTTTAAATGTAGATATCTTGCAATTTGTGGGGTCAAAAATTTTGAAATTTTTTCCACACATTGTCATACTAAGGTAGACCAGCCCATTGTGGTCAAATGACCCATAGTGGACACCTAATGACCTCATGACAGTTTTATTGGCCACAATCAATGTCTAACCTGACACCAATGGAGGGATTAGTGACCTCATTGGGAACACTTCCTTTTTCAATGTAAATCATTGTAGGAAGTGACTTTTTATGGCCTTCTACATTAGAAATTATTGTGACCACTTTAGGTGATTAAAAAGAGCATATTGGATACACTTTTTGTTGGTTATGGGTAGTCTACTGACTCTTTTGGACAGATCACTTCAAAAATCCATAACAAATTCATACTTTGTTTGAAAAATATAATTTCAAATGCTTTCACTATTTCTAACAATTGTCTTCATGTGGGAAAAATTTGAAAACTTTCAGCTACGGCATGAGGGTAGACTCCAAAGTTTGACCACAATGGGCTGGTTTACCTTAGTCGGGTATAAGATCTTACGGTTGGATGTGAAAAAAAACAATTTTCAGATTTTTTTACTCTTTGCTCTAGAAATGGCATTTTTGAGAGTTTTTTGGCAGAAAAAAGGCCTTGATCCTTCAGGGGTTAAAGTGCTCCAGTGCCCCCACTCAGTTGACGAAAGTGTGGAGGTTGTCCTTTCTCTTTCAGAACATGCTTCAAATCATTTTCATGGGAGTTAAGTTAAGCTTACACCACTTGATTGTTTGTACACTTACGAACAAACGGAGGCCTTGCATTGCTGCCTGACACCAATGAATTACCTCTCAAGTTTCCTTCCCATGGCAGGAGACTCATGTGCACTTCTCCTGATTGCATTGCACACGGTGCATGGATGGGTGGCCTTTAGAACCCATTTTTTTCCCCTTGCTAGTACGCCTTTGTTTGTCACATCTGATGTCATCAATTGCAAGCATTCAAACTTCAACACAAGCTGACCAGAAAATACCAAAAAATATGATAATAAGAAACAAAAGGCACATAGTGATAGGTTACGTGGAATGCCGTGTGCTCCGTGAGAGGTGAAAAGTATGTGATGAAATGTATAATGTGATGAAAGGTGAAAGGTGGGAGCAACATGTGGATTGGGCCGGAAGGAATTACGTATAGGGCAATGCCCGATGATGAGGGTATTGCCCGACGTAAAGCACAAGCAAAATTCAATGAAAACCCGGATGATAAATTGGAGCCGGATGAAAAATTTGTAATCCCTGATTACGCAGGTTTGCCCATGTAATCGGGCATTACGGCACAGAAACTTCTCCATAGAATGAACGAGAGAAGTCCCGCGAGTGGTTTACAAAGCATTTAGGTTCATTATTGGGTTTATATACTACACCTTGTCTCGATTTCAGTACGTGTGCTGCATGGTTTGCAAGTGGTCAGTTCATGACATCTAGAAAGAAGATGGTGCGCACATCTTGAAGTAGGTATGTTCATGCTTCTTCTTTTTAAAAGGGCATTTAACTTTGGTCTAAAATTTATAACTAGAGTTGAGAATCTCACCAATTAAGCATCTAATTTCCAATTTGTGTTTGTCTCTAAATACAACAAAACCAAGTGCACCAAGGAATCAACTTAAGCAGACAAAAATGATTTTTTTGACATTATCCTTTACAAAATAATACCATTGTATGCTTAGATGCTATAATGTTTCATATAAAATATTGGATACCAATATAATATATATTACATAAAAGCTTGGATCAAATCAACAACATTTGATGAAATTTTTGTAAGCTAAACCTAAACAATGAATCACTTGTTCTAAATTTCAAATGGTTTCTTGTAAATTCTTCAATAAATTGTAGTTTCTAAGAAGCTTAGGTAGAAAATAAATATTTACAAGGGGGCCAAAATTTTGGGGAAATTGCTCACCAAATTTGCCTAAAAAAACATACATAACAAATTTAGAGAAATTCAACTTGAATATGTTGTAATCTGATATATGAGCATTCGATTTGCATTCTAAAGTTGAGGCATGAAATTTAGTAATGGCATAGATCAAAATCTATCCTATCAAGCACTAATCTATTGTGAAGCTTCCATTACCCAATTCAACCCACCAACCTCCATTTAAGGTATAGGTATCCATTGTCAATGTAGACTTACTTATATCCAACCTCTAGGATGCAGTTATTTCCAACTAGAGTTTGGAACTTCTTTTTCCTTTTCCTTTTCAAGGTTTGGGACTAACAAGGTCATGACACATGTCTCAAAGTAGTGAGCAAGAAAGTAGGAAGCAAATGAGTGGGAAACTAGTTCTTCAATGATCAAAATTTGAGGAGTCTACCTTGGCTATAGGCTCCAAGAGCTTTTTGGCTCCCAAAATTCACAATACTTTTAATTTTGGCATAAAATTATGAAAAATTTGCTATTCCTATATTTCAATCTTTCTATATGGGAAAAATTTGCTGCACCTTCAACTACTCATGATCTACTAGAAAATCCCTTAAGTGATTAGCTATGAGTATTACCTTGAGTGCTACATGAAGTAGCAATTTAGCTGAAGTTTAACTCATGTACTAGACAAAGAATTGTATAATAGTAGCCACAAATTCAATCGATTGATAACAATATAAATCTAATGATTCTAGAACCGTGAATCAAATGATAGCACTTGCAACCTTTAGGGACAATGGATGACTGACAAAGAGTTATGAAAAAACGGTAATCTAGCTAAAGTGAGAATCTTGGATGAGAACCTAATAGATTTTAATTTAATTTTAAAATTGCCGTATTTTAATAAATTATTTTTTAAGTTGCCTAATTGATGCTTGTACTTTAAATAACTATTAGGTAGGAAGTTGCCTATGCCACTAGGAAGCTACAACAACTTAACTTTGGAGATATCTTTCATCTAAAACTAGAAGAAGTATAGGCACCTTTTTTCTTGCTTTACATTGAAGAGCAACTAGATTTGGAAATAGAGAGAAGGTAGAAGATAGGAAAATGTTTCAAAAAACAAATTTCTAAGAGTTTTTGATGAGGCGGGGTACATACTTAGAGATTTGAAGAGTTATTCTAAATTTTAAATTTAGCTCCAAGTGTCCAAAAGTGAATTCACCATTCAAGGTTCAAAAAGGCTAGACTTTCTAAGATTTAGTAACTTGAAGATACACTTTTACTACCTCACAAGCACCCCTCGCATCCCTCATGGATTGTGGGCTTATTTTACGTTGCCCAGCACCCATTGCTAGCTGTGCATTCAAAAGTCGTGATAGTTTTTGTTATATGAATACCTTTCCGACCGCGACGAGTGCATCGAAGCCCACAGGTGGTGTGTTGGTTATGACAAACTTTGTCATCTTCAAGACTAAGGTTCGATCCCCTCGTGTGCTGGAAACACCTCCAGCATATTGGAAGTTCATTCAAGTTCCTTGATCCAATTGTGGATTTGAGGATACTTAAATGAACTTTCAATAGTCTGGCGGGCTTTTTTTTACAAACATTTTTATGATTGTAATTTATATATTGGGGATAGTTATTTGGCATTTTTTTCCTTGTTTTGTTTTTACAAATTATAATTAATTTAATTGACACATGTTTCTATTAAGAAATAGACACCGTATGGATGAATAACCTGAACATGAATGAAATCATGATAGAAGATTGTGATATTGTGTATTTTCCATGATTAATTATCAAACCAGTTGTGTGTGTTTTTGGATGTGCTCTTAAATTTTTCCTCCAAATATTTAAATATTTGGATATAAAGATTATAACTTTGAAGACTTAACAAGTGATTTGCCTTTGGTATGAGTTTTTTTCTTTGAAAACTTGACTGTGACATTCAAACTTGATTGATTTCTTTTGCTTTTGGTCAAAATGAATGGAATGAATCTTCTGAAGCCTAATTTCTACTAAATGAAAATTTCCAAAAACCTCTAAAAAAAATTGCATTTTATTGAAGTTTGAAGTTGGATATTAATTACCACATTTCAAAATATAATATGGAAATATTCTTTAAATGATAATGTTCTATACAATATGTGCTTCCATTTTGAAATTTTCAATCGTTTTTAAACACACTTTGTAATTGATATTGATGATTTTCTTCATTTTTTTCATTAAAGATTCATGAAAATAGAAAATTTTCACAAAAAAATTTAAAAATTTAAAGGCTCAAGCTAGGTATGTGATTTCATCTTTAAAAGAATTACAAAAAGAACTCACTTATATATTGCAACAAAATAGAAGATACAAAGTGAAGGATTATGAGGTTTTGACTACATTATGGGCTCTGTCATCTTAAAGGTTAAAAAATTGATGATAGAAGGGATGGAAGGTACTCTCTCTTCACTTTTGTAGAGGTCTATCATGAACAAAAACATTTTCAAAATTGTCATGTAAATAAAGATCGTAACATACAACAGATCATGTGACATAAATATTAAAACAATACTCTCAAATGCACATCCGTATGACATAGTGTCACACATGATGCCATGTCACATGACAAAATATTTATATCATAAATAAAGTGGCAACTTATTAACTCAGTTGCGTATTCTTGTGTCTACATAAGGTAAAAGCACCCAAAATTATCAAAACAGAGTTTTTTGTAGAGTTGGAGGCTTCTTTTTTTAGAAAAAATCATTTTTGTAGTATTAGCAGTTGAAAATTAAAAACAAAACAAAAAAATATAAGACATGTAATTGCTATGAAATTTCAAAGTGGAATTCTCTAGGCCATTGAAACTGTCACATAGCCTGATCATAATACCAAAAGTTAGAGAATCAATTGCAGTTAAATATAGGAATAATTTAGTTGTACTTTGGGAGACATTTTCAATAGAATTCTAAGGTAGTATGCTCTTAAAGCAACCATTCAAGAGTTGATTGCTTTTGGGGGGAAGCTAAACTTGGCTTAAAAAAATTTCAATAACTTTTTTTAGGAAGAAAAATGGAATTGGCAATTGATCCAAGTCGTTTCATATTTTTTGAACGCTTGTGAAACTAGTTACGAATTTTGAAGTTGAAATGATGTGGTCACTATATATAACCACCTCTTGAAATGTAGTGCACTAAAAAAAGCAAAATATACCTCTAGAGCATGGGCACTTTTAGAGCAGACTACCTCCCTTGCTTCTCAAGAATGGGTACATTGACAGTTTTGGGTGTACACTGAGCCCTTTTATCATTGCAATGCCTTGGAAAGTTGGAAGCTGAATGGGCTTCCAAATGCACTTTGACACATTTACAACTGGGGCATATGGACATTGTTCCATTAATTTATACCCAACATGCCTCAATTCAGGCACACAAGGGATAATTTACAGCGATTGTGCTGAATTCTAGATGATTGTTGTTTATCATGAGTTCATTGTAGACTATGGATCAATTTCAACACCCCAACATCGAAATATGTTAATTTTAGAAAATTGAACATTTCAATACCTTGAACAGTCTTGCATTTCATTTTGGCACCTCAGTGTCAATATTTTTTTTTTTGACAGCAAAGTGATTTCACCATTGAAGATGATGGAATAAGTAAATAAATCTAATCCAAAACAAATTCCTACAATTTGTTCAAGGTTACAATGCTCACCATTTGATCATAAAGAACCTAGGATCTACTTTGAGAACACCTATAATTATTTATACTAAGTCCAAATAATACTTACTAAAGAATTGGGAACCCTCTCAATTACCAACATGGCCCAACAAAAACGAAAACAAGTTTAAAAATTAGAACCATGCTCAAATCCTTCTAAGGATGGTTTTAGATGAACTTCATTTATTTATCCGTCACAAGAGTGGTGGGATCCTTCCTGTATGTCATCTCTATGTACTAGCTGAAACTACTGAACCTAAAACAAAACTACTGAACCTAAAATCCCAAGCTTGATAAATGTTGGGAGAACTATGGCGAGTAGATCGATAGACTTCCAAGCGTCATCGACGGTGAGTCAGTATTTACTATATTATTGCTACATTTTTAACGATTAGAAGTATAAAAGTTTTGCGTTACGGTGATAGTATCTCAATGAGTCATTCAAAACATTTCCCACAAAATGATACCGTATGCAAAACAGATATTAGAGCGCCTGTGCAACATTAAGTCGCAGAAGCAGAGCCTGCTACAGAGCACCCAATGCTGTAAAACAGATACAGACCCAGACAAAATGCTGCACTGCAAACCTACTGACCCACCCAAAAGAAAGCAACTCAGCTCTATAGCAGACAGAATGAGATGCAAGATCAAAGTTCGCTTCTATTCATTTCAACGCAAAATCAGAGTTTCTTAAGGTCCACAGCAATGTCCGTGAAGAACCGGCTGCTAATACAAAGTTAGCCGGTTGAAATGGTCAAAACCCCGGTTGAACTTTGAAAGTGAAGGATGAAAAATCGGAGAAAAAATTGATAAGATAGGCAATCAACAGGTGTACATAAAAATTTGGGGGATAATTTACCCGCCTCAATTTATAATAGGGTGGATTTTAAGATCCACAGGTGCTCCATCAAGTCTGCTCAGAGATCAAACTGATCTTCCACGATCTCAAACTCTTCCGTCCCCTCGGTGTTGTCCTCAAAGGTCAGCCCTCTCATCATCTGGGTAGTCGGGCCATGGTCAAACAAAACCTCTAAATCACAACCCGCCTCATCTTCAATGATCATGTTGTGCATGATCACACAAGCATGCATAATGTCCGACACTGTATCCATGTGCCACTGCCTACAAGGGTTTTGAATAATGGCAAACCTGGATTGCAACATACCAAAACACTTCTCCACATCTCTCCTGGCTTCCTCATGCTTCTCCGCAAAGTGCAGCTCCTTCTCATCCTGCGGCTCTTGGATGGTCTGCACAAAGCAACTCCATGCAGGGTAGATCTCGTCTGCAAGCAAATAGTATCGCTGGTACTTGTTCTCGTTCACAACAAACCCCAAGTCTTCATCCGCTTCGCCTTTGAGCATGTGAGACACAATGGGAGACCGATCCAACAAGTTCACATCGTGCTTATCCCTTGGCAAGTCAATGATTTTTTTGGGTTCTTAAACCCCCTAAAGGACCATGGTCCCTACGGGGGACAAAATGGATTTCGGGAAGGTTGTTGTGAGCTCAATATTTGGTGAAACTTTCTGAAATTTTTCTATAAGATAGAAAAATTTATTAGCTTTCTGGGAATGTAATTTTTATTTCAATTGGTGCCTGGGAGCAAAAGTTATGCTACAATATCCTCCAAATGCGAGAGACTGGGCAGCAAAAAAAATCCATGAAAAATTGAAATTTATAATTTTTGAATTATTTTTTTCTATTAGATTATATTTTTGTCTAAACAAGAAGCTTTGGTTCATTCCATTTGGATTAGTGATGTGAAAGTTATAGAGTTTCTTGTTTTTTGGGCAATCAAAGCATCTTATCGAAAAAACTTTTTCTTTCAATCCGTACAGTCAAACAGCACAAAATTTTTACCACATGATCTGAGAAAAGTGTAGTACAAGATCCTGCGGTTAGATTCTAAAAAAAGTATTTTTTTTCCGATTTCTTGGATGAATGCAATCAAAGTAGTATTTTTGAGTGATTTTTGACAAAAAAATGGCCTTGGGACTAGGGGTTAAACCCTCAAATCCCAACTTGGGATTGCTGCAAACGAAGGGAGCTTCATATATACAATTCAAAGTCCTCGGCTTCATACTCTGAGTCAATCACACCTGGATTCTTTGGGGGTATCGTGACTTTGGAGAATCGTTGTAATTGACCCCTTAATCCCTAAAAGACCGGCATGTGTTTTTTGGTTGTATAGAAATTTTGGGCAGGTACGTGTGATTAGATATTTTCATATTTTAGACTAAAGTTTTCACATAAGGTGGGCGCAAGGATTATCATTTATATGCACAAAATTTCATGACATTTGGAAATGTGAGCCAAATATTATGGCCTAATATGGTGAGTGTTTTTTGTAACTAGGCAATTTGGGCAGATCAGGAAAGATCACTTTTTTCAAAAACCAAAATTGGAAATTGGTTTTCTAGAGTTATATATAAGAGGAAAGCTTTAAATCATCCCATTTTGATCAATGAATCAAAAGTTATGAAGATTTTTAGTTTGCGGGCAGTTATGGATTTTCTACTCTAAAATAAACTTGGAAGCCCTTTATCTTACTCATTTTTCAACTTTTTGAAAAAAGTAAAATCCTAGGATGTAGATTGCTTACTACAACATTGCACCCATTGGGATTGGCATTTTTCAATTCCATAATTACATTATTGACATTTTGGTACTTTGAATCATTCTCTACTACTATCAACTTACTATTTTTTTCCTATATGTTGTACAAATCCAAATGAAATAAAAATTTTCCATCATGTAGCCAACTTGTCTAGGAAACAGAATCTAAAGAGGCACCATCATTTTAGACATTTTTTCACCGAAAGAGGGAGCTTGTGAAGTGCAGCTGCCCTATTTTTTGTAGGGCCAAAATAATTATTTTAGTGAATTTAAATGCTCATATCTTGCAATCCATGCAGTGGAAATTTTTGAAATTTTAACTACATGTTCTCAAGTCAGCATACTACAAAATCCTATGGTTACATGTGCCAAAAAAAGTCTATTTTCAAGAATTGGATACTTGTACTAAAAATGACAATTTTTGAACATTTTTGGTGAAAATATATTCATAGAACTTTAGGGATTAAGTGCCTCTTGAATTTCTGCATATATTTTTGCTTACGAGAATTGAAGAAGTTTGTTTTTTTAAAAGTCAAGCATTGATTTGGATAAATGATAAGTTTTCTAATATGAGAAAGTCCCTAAAACCTCTCCGTTCATTTTTTGAAATGAGAAGGTTGGAGCCCAGAGGGATTAACCTAGAGAAGATAGACCAAAGACTACAAAGTTGAACATCAGAGTCTTTTATTTTGTACTTTTTCTCATCTTGTGATTTTGACTCTTTAAAAATGAGTTTTAATAGAAATATTAAAGCCTTTAGAAGCATCCATTCAAGTAAAAATTTTGGTCCACCAAAATTCAACTTGGTCTTTTTCCTTTTGTTGTAGAAAAAAAACAATTAAGATACTTTTCAACATCCATTTGTTTTCCCACAAATATTAAAGATCAACAATACCTTCCATATGAAGAAAGGGCCAACCACTAACACATTTTCTTGGCACCAAAGAGGCAAATTGCACCAATTGAAAATAAATCTCTACTTTTTGTGCATAAAAGTAATTTGATTTAGCCAAAAAGATTTCACTTCTTCTATTTCAACTATGGATGAAGCCACTAAATTTGGATTAAAAAGTATACAAATATGATTTAAAAGGATTCTTGGGTTCAAAAGATGGATGAATGTAGAAACTCAATGTTGCAACAAATTTTAAGTGATTATTAAAAACTTTTTGAAAAGGTAAAATATATCATATATATTAACCATGGCGGATTTGGGAAGAAAGATGGAAGGAGAGTTAGATGAAAGTATAATACACTAGAAGAAAAAGGGGTGTTTTAACCTTTAAAGGACCAACATGCGTTTTTTGGCCGTATAGAAATTTTGGGCAAGTACGTGTGACTAGATATCCATATTTGAGGCTGAAATTTTAATAGAAGGTGGGGGCAAGGAATATCTTCATGTGTACCAAATTTCATGACATTTCAAAATACGAGTCAAAAGTTGTGACCTAATATGTTACTTTTTTTCGTAACCGGGCAGTTTGGGCAGATCAGAAAATTCATTTTTTCTGGAATTTTTTTTTGAATTTGGTTCTCTACATTTATATATACTTAAAAAGCTTTGAGTCACTCCATTTCAATCAATGAGTCAAAAGTTATGAGGCTTTTTGAATTGCGGGCAGTTATGGATTCTCTACTCTAAAAAAAACTTTAAAGTCGTTTAATTAACTCAATTTTCGATATTTTTGGAAAAAAATAAAACCCTGGGATGTAGATTGATTATTATAACATTAAAACCGTTGGGATTGGCATTTTTAAATTCCATGATTAAATTTTTAACAATTTAGTATTTTGAATCATTTTCTACTTCTTTCTACTTACTTTTTTTTTCCTGTATGTTGTACAATTCCAAATGATGTGAAATTTTTCATGCATATAGACAACTTGTTAAGGAAACTGAATTCATAGAAGCACCACCTTTATTGGCATTTTTTCATTGAAAAGTGAGCTTGCAAAGTGCAGCTGCCCGATTTTTTGCAGTATTGAAAAAATAGTTTTTAAGACTTTGAATGTGTATATCTTATGATCCACACAGTGGAATTTTCTGAAATTTTTACCACATGTTTTTAAAATATCATACTACAAGATCCTACGGTTACATGTGTCAAAAATTGTTTTTTTTCCAAAAATTTGGTAGTTGTATTAGAAATGGCAGTTTTGAAGTGTTTTTGGTGATTACATAGTCATGAAACTTTAGGGGTTAAGTGAATTTTTAAGTATAGTCCTAGAGACATGATTTTAAGCATGACCTTGAAGGAGTTTTTCAATAAAATTTTATTTAAAACACATGTGTTTTAAATAAAACTAGTGTGCCCTGTGTCGTTGCCACAACTAAAATCAAAGGAAAAGTAATTTTCTAACTCTCGGTTCCACTCCCAGTTCCACTCCTAGAAGCAAGAATGCCACCAAAATCAAAGCAAAAGAAATTTTCTAACTCCCGGTTCCACTCCCGGTTCCACTCCCAAGAGCAAGAACGCCACCAAAATCAAAGTAAAAGCAATTTTCTAACTCTTGGTTCCACTCCCAGGAGCAAGAATGCCACCAAAATCAAAGTAAAAGTAATTTTCTAATTTTTTAATCAATAAATACTTTGAAATTCAATAACTTTTGCTCCACCGCTCCAAATGCCACGAAACCAAGCCGGTGCACCCCTCCTCGGCGAGAGCTTTCCGACGGTACCAAGCACGCGGCCGGGGGATGCACGGCCAGGAAGTTGTCCACGCTACAAACAAAACAAAACAAAACAAAACAAAACAAAACAAAACAAAACAAAACAAAACAAACAAACAAACAAACAAACAAACAAACAAACAAACAAACAAACAAACAAACAAACAGCCTCATTTAAGGTATTGATATTTGGATATATTAATAAATTTGAATAAAATACTGATAATATTGAAAAGCAATAAGTTCAAGTTTCAATATGAAATAGCCAGTCATTGACCTCGAGTGCTACCGTAAGTAGCAACTCAGCTGAAGCTTAACTCATGTATTAGAAAAAAAATTGTATGAGAGTAGCTACAAATTAAATTGGTTGACAATAATACAAATTGAATGCTTTTAGAGTAGTGAATCAAATGATAGGACTTGCAATCTTTAGGAACGGTGGGGAAGTGACCAAAGTTATGAAAAAATGGTAATCTAGCTAAAGTGAAAATCTTAGATGATGACCCATAATAGATTTAAACTAAATTTTAAAATTGCCGTATTTTAATTAAGTATTTTTTAGGTTGCCTGGTTGATATTTGTACTTTAATTAAATATTAGGTAGGAAATTGCCTATGCCGCTAGAAAGCTACGATAACTTAACTTTGGAGATATCTTTCATCTAAAACTAGAAGAGGTAGAGAAAGAAGGTTAATGCACCCTTTTTCTTGCTAAACATTGAAGAGTAAGTGGACTAGGAAATAGAGAGAAGATAGAGGATAGAAAAATGTTTCAAAAAATAAATTTGCAAAGGTTTTTGATGGGGTGGTACATACCGAGAGATTTGAAGAGTTATTATAAATCTTAAATTTAGCCCCAAGTGTTCAAAAGTAAATTCACCACTTAAGGTTCAAGAAGGCTAGACTTTCTAAGCTTCAGTAACTTGAAGATACACATTTACTACTTCACAAGCACCACTTGCATCCTTTATGGATTGTGGGCTTGTTTTATACTGCCCAACACCTATTGCTAGCTGTGCATTTTATGCTCGTGATATTGTTTGTTATATAAATACCTTTCCAATCGCGACTAGTGCATTGAAGCCCATGGGTGGTGTGTTGGTTATGACAAACTTTGTCATCTTCAAGACTAAGGATCGACCCCCCGTGCGCTTGAAATGCCTCCAGCGTACTGGAAGTTCATTCAAGTTCCTTGATCCAATTGTAGATTTGAGGGTACTTAAATGAACTTGTAGTATTCTGGAGGGCTTTTTTTTTACAAATTTTTTTATGAATGTGATTTATGTATTAGAAACTATTTTTAAAGAACACTTATTAGGCATTTTTTCACCGTTCTGTTTTGTAAACTAAAAATAATTGATTTGACACATATCTCTATTAAGAAAAAAACACCTTATGAATGGATAACTTGAACTTGGATGAAATTATGATAGAAGGTTGTGATATTGTGTATTTACCATGATTAATTATCAAACCAGTTGTATGGTATTTTGGATATGTTCTTAAATTGTTGCTACAAATATTTAGATATTCTGATTACATATAAAGATTATAACTTTGAACACTTAACAACTTATTTGCCTTTTAATGCCTTTGATATGAGGTTTTTTCCCTGAACACTTGATTGTGACATTCAAACTTGATTGATTTCTTTTGCTCTTGGTCAAAATGAATGGAATGAATCTTCTAAAGCCTAATTTCTACTAAGTTTGAAAATTTCCAAAAACCTCTAAAAAAGAGCATTTTATTGAAGTTTGAAGTTGGGTATTAATTACCACATTTCAAAATATAAGATGGAAATATTCTTTAAATGATAATGTTCTATATAATGTGTGCTTCCATTTTGAAAATTTCAATCATTTTTTGACATACTTTGTATTTGATATGGATTTTCTTTACTTTTGTCTTTGAAGATTCATAAAAATGGAAAATTTTCACAAAAAAATCTAAAAGTTTTAAGACACAAGCTAGGTATATGATTTCATCTTTAAAAGAATTATAAAAGAAACTCACTTATATATAGCAACAAAATAGAAGATACAAAGTGAAGGATTATGAGGTTTTGACTACATTGTGGGCTCCGTCATCTTAAAGGTTAAGAAATGGATGGTAGAAGGGATGGAAGGTAGTCTCTCTTTACTTTTGCAAAGGCCCACCATGAACAAAAATATTTTCAAAATTGTCATGTAAATAAAGATTGTAACATACAACAGAGTGTGTGACATAAATATTAAAACAATACTCTCAAATCCCCCCCCCCCCTACATCCATTTGACATAGTGTCACGCATGATGCCATGTCACATGACAAATATTTATATCATAAAGAAAGTGGCAACTTATTAACCCAATTGCATATTCTTGTGTCTACCTAAGGTGAAAACACCCAAAATTATCAAAACAAATAATTTTATAGAGTTGGAGGTTTCTTGTTATCTTCAGAATCTACCAAGCCAAGCTCATAGGGTTGATAGATTCTTTTGTAGTATAGGATGAAAGGTTTGTTCACTAGGGATTTAGGAGTTAAATATCTAATTTAATGGGACAAATTATATCCAACAATTGTGTACGCTTCAATTTGTCAATTAATACAATATACACAAGACAAATATACACAAGACAAACACAAGATTTTCCCGTCTCCAACCAAAAGTGCTCCAACTAAGAGCTAAAAACACGTACTACAACTTGCCTATATTCTTTGCAAAGAGACACTCATTCAATTTGAAAAGTCATGGTTCTATTTGCCTCTCTTTATATCTAAGACAACTTAAATTGTTTAATATCTAATGGCCTTATGCCCCTATTTGAGTGTACATTGACAATTAGCACAATTTGCCTCACACAAATAGAAATAGATTGACAATTAGATTGCATTTCCATTGGAATGCTAAATAAACTTAAAATCAAAAAATTAATTCGTCTACACTTCTTGTTTTAGAAAGAAACATTTTTGTAGTATTAGCAATTGAAAATTATAAGAAAATAAAAAATTGTATAGGATATGTAATTTTTATAAAATTTCAAAGTGGAACTCCCTAGGCCACTAAAACGGTCACATAGCTTGATCCTAATACCAAAAGTTAGGAAATCAATACTCAACCAATTGCAATTAAATATAGGAATTATTTAGTTGCACTCTAACCTTGGAGCGACGTGGGGGGTGACCCTGGAAATCATGCATTGTGCAACCGTGAGAGTCATTGGAATAAAACAAATTCAAAACTATTCATTGGAAGTGAAGCTATTGTAGATGTTCTCCACTTTCTACAAAAATTCCAATGATGAATAGTTGTAGTTTTGTCCTGGAGTGGAGAATTCCTTATCATTCATCGAACATTTATTGTCCGCGACGTCCTTCTTAGATTAAGGGACATTTTCAATAGAAGTCTAAGGTAGTATGCTCTTAAAGCGACCATTTAAGAATTTATTGCCATTTGGAGGAAGCTAAATTCCTTAAACAATTTTCATTTAATTTTAGTAGGAAGAAAAATGGAATTGGCAACTAACTCAAGTTGTTTCATGTTTTTTGGACCTTTGTGGAATTAGTTATAAATTTCTAAAGTTGGAACGTTGTGGTCACTAAAAGCGACCATCTCTTGAAATGTAGACTGCTGATACATTGAAAAAAGCAAAATGTACCTCTAGAGCATGGGCACTTTTACTTCTCAATTCTCAAGAATGGGTACATTGACAATTTTGGGTGTTAATCCTTTAAGGACCATAATTAATTTTGGGGGTGGGCAATGCGTTTTGTGGTTGAAGCAAAACAATGCTTATCAAATATGCGACTGTACCGATGGGTGCAAGATGAATGGTTTAATATATGGCAATGAATTTTGTGGCAAATTACGGCACAATCCAGTTTATTCTGATGCATCTCTGTTTTCAAATGTTGTATTTCTAGCCAAGAAAAAGCACTAATTTCAACCCTAAGCCAACATAGAGGCTCAAATTGACCCAATTCTTGTTTCTGTGGGTAGAGTTGGGAATTCCCAACATCCGTCCCTTTTGGCCCGTCTCCCAATTCACAACTAATCTGACCTTACAAATGAAAATGTGACAATTTCGACCCAAAATTGGGCAACCGGTCCTTAAAAGATTAGCCCCTTATATCATTGCAATGCCTATGGGCTTCCAAATGCACTTTGACGTGTTCACAACTGGACATACTGAATTTGTTCCATCAATTTATACCCAACATGCCTCAATTCAAGCACACTAGCCATACAGAGAGTGTGCTGAATTCTAGATGATTGAAAGATGTAATGAAAGACAGGCACAGACTATTGTTTATCATGGATTCATGGTAGACTATGGATCAATTTCAACACCCCAACATTGAAATATGTTAATTTTAGAAAATTGACATTTTGGTACCTCAAACTTTCTTACATCTCATTCTGGCACCTGAGTGTCATTCTTATTTCTTGACAGCACTGTGATTTCACCATTGAAGATGATTGATTTTTTCTTGGCAGCACAGTGATTTCACCATTGAAGATAATGGAATAAGTTAATCTGATCCAGAACAAATTCCTACAATTTGTTCAAGGTTGCAATGCTCACCGTTTGATCATAAAGAACCTAGGATCTACTTTAGGAACACCTATAATTATTTATACTGAGTCAAAATAATACTTACTAAAGAATTGGGAACCCTCTCAATTACCAACATGGCCCAACAAAAACGAAAAGAAGTTTAAAAATTAGAACCATGCTCAAATCCTTCTAAGGATGGTTTTAGATGAACTTCATTTATTTATCCATCACAAGAGTGGTGGGATCCTTCCTGTATGTCATCTCTATTTACTTGCCGAAACTACTGAATCTAAAATCCCAAGCTTCATGAATGCTGGGAGAACTATAGCGATTAGATCGATTGACTCCCAAGCGTCATTGACGGTGAGTCAGTATTTACTATATTATTGCTACATTTTTAACGATTAGAAGCATCAAAGTTTTGCGTTATGGTGATAGTATCTCAACGAGTCATTCAAAACATTTCCCACAAAATGATACCGTATGCAAAACAGATATTAGAGCGCCTGTGCAACATTAAGTCGCAGAAGCAGAGCCTTTTAAAGAGCACCCAACGCTGTAAAACAGATACAGACCCAGACAAAATGCTGCACTGCAAACCTACTGACCCACCCAAAAGAAAGCAACTCAGCTCCATAGCAGACAGAATGAGATGCAAGATCAAAGTTCGCTTATATTCATTTCAACACAAAATCACAGTTTCTTAAGGTCCACAGGTGCTCAATCAAGTCTGCTCGGAGATCAAACTGATCTTCCACGATCTCAAACTCTTCTGTCCCCTCGGTGTTGTCCTCAAAGGTCAGCCCTCTCATCATCTGGGTAGTCGGGCCATGGTCAAACAAAACCTCTAAATCACAACCCGCCTCATCTTCAATGATCATGTTGTGCATGATCACACAAGCACGCATAATGTCCGACACTGTATCCATGTGCCACTGCCTACAAGGGTTTTGAATAATGGCAAACCTGGATTGCAACATACCAAAACACTTCTCCACATCTCTCCTGGCTTCCTCATGCTTCTCCGCAAAGTGCAGCTCCTTCTCATCCTGCGGCTCTTGGATGGTCTGCACAAAGCAACTCCATGCAGGGTAGATCTCGTCTGCAAGCAAATAGTATCGCTGGTACTTGTTCTCGTTCACAACAAACCCCAAGTCTTCATCCGCTTCGCCTTTGAGCATGTGAGACACAATGGGAGACCGATCCAACAAGTTCACATCGTGCTTATCCCTTGGAAGTCCAATGAAAGCGTGCCAAATCCACAACGAGCGGTCCACAATCGCCTCCAAAATGAAGCTCCGGTTCTTCTCCTCATCTTCGAAATTCCCCCGCCACGCCGCAGGACAATTCTTCCACCTCCAATGCATGCAATCGATGGACGCAAACATACCAGGAAAGCCGCGCGCCTCATTGTCCTTCATCTGCTTGCGAAGATCCTCCTTCCTCGGTTGCCGCAAATAAGTAGATTCAAATGAAGCACGTACACATTTCACAAACCGCTTCATCGATTCGAAGGCAGTGCTCTCCCCCAGGCGACAATACTCGTCTGTAGCATCAGCTGCTGCGCCATACAAAAGCATCCGCAACGCCGCTGTACACTTCTGGATAGAAGACAGACCTAAAACGCCGGCTGCGTCTCGTCTCTGCACGAAGTAGGTATCCCGAGCACAGATAGCTTCCAGAATGCGAAGAAACAAACCTCGTCGCATGCGGTACCGCCGTCGGAAGGCGTTGTCGTCGTGAACAGCAGTGGCGCTGAAGTAATCGGCAAAGAGACGGTTGTGTCCAACCTCTCGTTGCCGTTCCAAATTGGCAGATCGACCAGGACGAGATCCACCATGCTTCTTCACCGGCATGTCACTCGTTTGGGCCAGCATGAAGCCGAGCATCATCTCCTCGCATTCGTCGTCCTCTAGTCCCTCCTCTAATTGCCGCTTCAACTGCTGCCTCCATTGCTGCATCGTTGAACTCTAACTAAATAGTACAAGCTCCGTGATTCACTCGGCAACCCAAATTTTAAAACTGTACGCTCCAAAATCTTACACTATCGAATAAACCTTACCTCTGTACAAACCCTAGCATAATTCCAACTGAGAAGAACACAGGCGTTCCTGCTCGGGAAAGACTCTAAAGAAGTGGAGTATGCTTGCTACGAGGGTGAGCACAAGCGATCCTGACCTTGGATTCCAAATTGGTGGTGTAATTGTCCAGGGTCGACACCAATGCCTCCAGCTCCGTCACTTCTTGATCAATCTCTTCAATCTGGTGAATACACCCACTAAGTCCATCGTTCTTCTGCTTCAATCTCTCCACGAACACGCGAAGGCCTTGCGCGAATTCCGCTTGATGGTCGTGCTCACTTGCCACTCTCAAGTTCATCCTCTCCAACAACTCATACTCACTATTAGCAACCTGCCCCCCAAACACAGCGAGCCTTTCAACCTCAAATTCGCAAAAACACACACAAAAAGAGAATGTTCGATGCAAGAATGTCTTAAATTTCTATTCTACGACAGTCTGGGATGATCGAAATGAGCTACGAAATGATCGAGCACCTGAAGCTCGCCTTGCACAACGGAGGTGACGTTGAGGAGCAGCGTCTGCAAGGCCTTGGCAAGAGAGTCGTCTTGGGGTTTGGAGGAAGAAGACGATGGTGGCGGGATTGTCGAAGCGCTCTCCTTTGTTGCAACAGCTTCAGGCTCCTCCATGAAAGTGAGCTGGGTTCTGAAACCCTAAATCCCAACCTTGGATTGCTGCAACGAAGGGAGCTTCAAAATTACAATTCAAAGTCCGAGTCGATCACTCCTGGATTCTTTGGAGGTATCATGACTTTGGAGAATCATTTTTATTAACCCCTTAAGCGCCTCTTGAATTTTTGCATATTTTTGCTTATAAAAATTGGAGAAGTTAGATTTTAAAAAGTGAAGCATTGATTTGGATGAATGAGAAGTTTTGTGTTAAGAAAATTCCCGAAAATCTCTATGTTCATTTTTCAAAATGGGAAGGTTGGAGTCTGCAGTGAGTAACCTGGAGCAGATAGCCCACAAGACTACAAAGTTGAATATCAAAGTCTTTCATTTTGTATTTTTTCTCATTTTGTGATTTTGACTCTTTAAAAATGAGTTTTAATAGAAATATGAAAGCCTATAGAAGCATCTAAGTAAAAATTTTAGTCCACCAATTGGTTTTTTCCCTTTTGTTGTAGAAAAAAAACAATTAAGACACTCTTCAACATCCATTTGTTTTCCTATAAAAAATTTAAAATCAACAATACCTTCCATAT
This sequence comes from Neckera pumila, assembly GCA_963969595.1. Classification (NCBI taxonomy): domain Eukaryota; kingdom Viridiplantae; phylum Streptophyta; class Bryopsida; order Hypnales; family Neckeraceae; genus Neckera; species Neckera pumila. Next base: position 46,697,240 of record OZ018408.1, on the reverse strand, counting down.
GAAGAAAGGGCCAACCACCACTACATTTTCTTGGCACCATGGAGGCAAATTGCACCAATTGAAAATGAATCTCTACGTTTTGCCTATAAAAGTAGTTTGTTTTAGCCAAAAAAATTCCGCTTCTTCTATTTAAATTATGGATGAAGTCACTTGATTTGGATTAAAAAGTATGAAAATATGATTGAAAAGGTTTCTTGGATTCTAAATATGGATGAATGTAGAAACTCAATGTTGCAACAAATTTCCAAACACCATTTTTGGCAACATAGCTATTTTGGGTAGCTCATTACAACGAACTTTGAATTTTTTTCTTTGAATTTTTTATACAATATGTGGTCGAGGAGTGACTTTAAGGACCAACAATTTTCATAACTTTTGGTTATATGGTTAAAAAGTTATTGCATGATATGTATTTTTTATGCAAGGTTGGGCAATTTGGGCAGATCTGAAAAAATCGCTTTTTTTAAATATAAAAATTTGATGTTGGTTGTTTAGATTTATATATACTTGGAAAGTTTTGAATCATTCCATATCAATCAATGAGTCAAAAGTTATGAGGAGTTTTAGTTGAGGGTAGTTTGCAAGTAGTTATGAAATCTCTATTCTAAAATAAACTTTGAAGTCCTTTATTTAACTCAATATTCAATATTTTTGAAAAAAAATAAAAACATTGGGTGAAGATTGTTTGGTACAACATTACAACAACTGGGATTGGCATTTTTCAATTCCATAACTAATTCTTAATAGTTTAGTATTTTAAATCATTGTCTACTTTTTTCTACTTACTATTTTTTCTTGTATGTTGTACAATTCCAAATGATGTGAAAATTTTCAAACATGTAGCCAACTTGCCTTGAGAGATGAATCCAAAGATGCACAACCATTCTAGACATTTTTTCATACAAATGTGACCTTGTGAAGTGCAGCTGTTTGGTTTTTTGCAGGGTCCAAAATTTTTTTTTGGTTACTTCAAATGCTAATATCTTGCAATCTACACTTACATGTATTGAAAAATGTTTTCTTTCAAAAATTTGGTACTTATACTAGAATTGGCAGTTTTGGAGCGATTTTTGGTGAAAACATAGTCAAAAACTTTTAAGGATTAAGTGATTATTGAGCACTTTCTCAAAAAGTAAAATATAACCTATATATTAACCACGGAAGATTTGAAATGAAGGATGGAAGGAGAGTTAGATGAAAGTATACTGGAAAGGGATGGATTGTTGATTACCAAAAAGTAAACAAGCAGGGTTTTGGATAATGACATTCTAATTGAAACACGACTTGTGGGCCCTAAAGAATCACTTACAAAATCACATATTGAAGAAAGTTGGATTTATTATAAAGATTAAATTTTTTATTAATAGTCTTCATCTCTAAAATATGCATTGAAAATAATTATGTAGATGCAACAATGCAAATTCCCTTTAGACTTTGTTATGAGTGCTTAATGTTTAATTATTTTTGGATAAGGTGTAATCTTTGCAATGTCTTCTTGTAAGTAGCTAGAGGTTGAAGGATTGGTTGTTTCTAAAATTGAATCAGTTGTAGTATCTTTTTTGAACTAAAATTTGTGAGGATTTGAGAGATAGGTCCACTGATACTTGAAAGAAGATGGGATACTAAGAAACAAACATTCTATTTAAAAACCAGGTTTCCATAAACAATCAAAATTATTGAAAAAAACAATATAAATAGAAAATGCATTTTTCCACTAGCAAAAATATCAAAATTTATACATCTATTAAATAAAAGGATAAATTTGGTTTGATAGTTGAATTTGACTTCAAGGTCTTTGTTGTGGTTGTTTTGGGTGTAAAAAAAAATAACCAATTAAAATTTTTTCACACTAATCTCTATTGCTACTTGTAACTCTTGAAAAAAATTCAAATCATTTGGATTGTTTTTTCTATTTTAACTTGTTTATGGTCAATTTTTGCAACAAAAATGATAACAATTACAAATTTTCACGAAACAAATTTCCCACAATGATATATAATTTAGAATCACAAGTGATAAAGATATAAGATTTTTTTCTAACACAATTTAAAATGCTAAATTTAGCTTAGAGAAGAAGTTTGACCATTTCACAATGGATTAAGACGTTTAAGGGTTAGACACCCGCATTGCGCAAGTTTCAAAGCCTATGGCAATCATGAGAGTCTAGATGACGAAACACATTTTTGATATGCAAGGCATTAAGACGTAAATTCTTCAAAATTAAGAGAAGAGAAGATTATGGATTTGCAAGTGTATGCATCAGAAAAAACTGGTAGGCCGTTCAATGCATGAAAGCATAGACAAGTATCTCCCACTAGCACCAGTCCTCCAGTCTTAATCTAAAACGAAGCTTCATTAAACACATGATTAGTACTTCAAAATCAAAAAGGAGTACATGTAAAACCTAAATTGACATGGAAAGGACACTGCAAACTATGCACACGCACCATGCATTATAATCCTCAAATTCTCATGCAAACAGAATATCAACCACTCAGATCAAAGAGCTGCAGTAAAAGAATACAACTACTTCTTTTGCTGCAATTCGCGCCTTCTCTTTTGAAATGTCCTCAGGTTCCCCCTGTAGCTTCGGTACTTGGAACACAAACCATGTAAAGCGAAACTATTACGTTTCGGATGTATCAGAACGACAGACACCTCCAAACTTGGGAAGCGATTTCATTAAAACCAGGGATCTACACAAAATAGTGAAATTAGGTTGCCCAAGAGTATAGTTGACCATGTCCGAAAGTGTTAGATATGATAAATTAGTGCGGGGCAACCTAATTTCACTATTTTGTGTAATGTAAAATTTGCAGCATCGGTGGAGAAAGAAGCAAACAAATGTGCTCTCTCAAGGACTAGACCCCTACAAAAACCCTAAAGACCATTAATATATCTCCAACCGCAAGCATCTTCAATCATGGATCGATTAGGGAATTAAATGAACTGCAAATTAATTCTGGCAACAGCGCTGTAAGTAATTTCAAACCCTAAAACGCGACAATCAGGACATTCTGAAAGAAAGCAAAACCTAAGTAAGTCACATGAGGAATTCAATCTACAATTCCATTCCAGCTAAGCCTCTATCAACGTGTAAAAAAACTACAATCAATCTTCAACGTCTGAAATGGAATTGTCTGGTCCAGAATCATCTCCACTTCTTCCAGCTTCTTCGCATTGCTCGTCACGAAGGTGACCGGCTTCGTCAATGTCATCTGCACCTTCATGGTCGCCATTCTCCGATCTGGAATCGGTTCGGAGTCCAACCAAACCAGCAGCAAGGCTGCAGAGGCAAATTCCCACCCCAAATAAAAAAACTTAGCCAAGCGCAAGAAGCACAGCAATTCAACAACTCAATGCCAGATTACTCCTTGAATATCCTAAAAACATTCGAAATTTTTCGATACACCAATTTCAACGGTAAAGTCGAAAGCAAATTGAGTGATCCAACTCACCAGCCGACGAATGCAGCTAATTTCTACATTCCCACAGCTCGAGATCAGAATCGCAATCCGAAACGCTCAAATCGTTCGAACGCAATTCGAAGCGCTAATCCTGGCGCAACGTCCCCTGCGTTCCCCGTTCTTAAAGTTCCCCGTCGCCGCGCGGAGTTCCCCATGCTGGGAGCGTCAGCGTCACCTGACGGGCCCCATAAAAAAATACTGACACTATCATGCAGCAATCAATAAGTACAAATTTCAGTACAAAATTCATACTACTTAATTACAATGGCATTTTTGAATGTCAAAAGAAGTAGTATACAAATAAGATATAAACATTTCACTAAGTTTAGAAATAGAGTTCTAGATATTTTTTTGACTTACGAGATCTCAAACACAATTATAAATACAACACTATTGATTGTCACAATGCTATAATGTTTCATATATAAATATTGGGTACCAATATAGAATTTATTCTTGTACTATATATATCTTCAACTTGATTTCTACCTCTAAAGAGAAATCAATGACCATCAATTTTGCATTGGTGAGAAATGATTCTCAAATGGCTCTAAACAAAAAAAATCCAACAAACATTCAGGTTGTTTTCTTGTGTGTGATACATATTATATATATAATATAGAAGATTGAATCAAATTAACAACTTTTTCATGAATTCTTCCTCAGCTAAACCTAAACAATGATTTGCTTGTTGTAAATTTCAAATGAATTCTTCTGAATTCTTCATTAAATTGTACTTTCTATGAAGCTTAGGTGGAAAATAAATAATTACAAGGTGGCCAAAAAAATGAGAAAATTGCTCACCAAATTTGTCTAAGAAAATGATACATACTAAAAGAATGCCTAATTTAGAGAAATTTGTTACAAATATGTTGCAATCTCATACACTAGCATTTGATTTGCATTTAGTAATGACATCAAAAATTATCCTATCAAGCACTAGTCTAATGTGAAGCTTCCATTACCCAATTCAATCCAGCAACCTCCACTTAAGGTATAGGTATCCATTGTCAATCTAGACTTACTTATACCCAACCTGTAGGATGCAGTTATTTCCAACGGGAATTTGGAAACTTGTTTTTTTTTTTCTTTTCAAGGTTGGGACTAACAAGGTCATGACACATGTCTCAAAGTAGTGAGCCAAAAAGTAGGAAGCAAATGAGTGGGAAAACAGTTGTTGAATGATCAAAATTTGAGGAGTCTAAACCTTGGCTATAGGCTCCAAGAACTTTTTGGCTCCCAAAATTCACAATACTTTTAATTTTGGCATAAAATTATGAAAAATTTGCTATTCCTGTATTTCAATCTTCCTATATGGGAAAAGTTTGTTGCACCTTCAATTGCTCATGATCTTTTAGAAAATCCCTTAAGTGATTAGATGTGAGTATTACCTAAGTGCTACCTAAAGTAGCAATTTAGTTGAAGCTTAACTCATGCATTAGACAAAGAATTGTATGATAGTAGCTACAAATTAAATTGATTGATAACAATATAAATTTAATGATTCTAGAACCGTGAATTAAATGATAGTACTTGCAACCTTTAGAGACAATGGGTGAGTGACAAAGAGTTATGAAAAAACTAAAGTAAAATCTTGGATGAAAACCTAATAGATTTTAGTTGAATTTAAAATTGCCATATTTTAATAAATTATTTTTTAAGTTGCCTAATTGATTGTTGTACTTCCAATAATTATTAGGTAGGACGTTGCCTATGCCGCTAGGAAGCTACAATAACAACAACATAACTTTGGAGATGTCTTTCATCTAAAAATAAAAGAAATATAGGCACCTTTTTTCTTGCTTAACATTGAAGAGCAAGTGGACTAGGAAATAGAGAGAAGATAGAAGATAGGAAAAGGTTTCAAAAAATAAATTTCTAAGAGTTTTTTGATGCAGTGGGGTATATACTTAGAGGTTTGAAGAGTTATTATAAATCTTAAGTTTAGCTCGAAGTGTTCAAAAGTGAATTCACCATTCTAAGGTTCAAAAAGGCTAGACTTTCTAAGTTTTAGTAACTTGAAGATACACTTTTACTACCTCACAAGCACCCCTCGCACCCCTCATGGATTGTGGGCTTATTTTATGTTGCCTAGCATCCATTGCTAGCTGTGCATTCTAAAGTTATGATAGTTTTTATTATATGAATACCTTTCCGACCGCGACAAGTGCATCGAAGCCCACGGGTGGTGTGTTGGTTATGACAAACTTTGTCATCTTCAAGACTAAGGTTCGATCCCCTCGTGTGCTGGAAACACCTCCAGCGTATTGGAAGTTCATTCAAGTTCCTTGATCCAATTGTGGATTTGAGGATACTTAAATGAACTTTCAATAGTCTGGCGGTCTTTTTTTTACAAACTTTTTTATGAATGTGATTTATATACTGAAGATTCTTTTTAAAGCCCTGAAAAATAGTTATTTGGTATTTTTTTCCCCGTTTTGTTTTTGCAAATTACAATTATTTAGTAATGTATTTGACACATGCTTTCATTAAGAAAAATAGAGTATTGTAATGATTTTCAAGGTCTCTTCTACATCGGTACTTAAGTACTTTAAAGGGCTCACAATAATGAAATGATTAACAGGTTGAACTAAAAAACAAGGCATATGAGACTAGTCTTAGACAACGATTTATTTTTTATTATTTTTAGGCAAAGCACATTGTGATGTACAATTCCCTACCGATAATTTTTGCAGCTATTTTCTCATCCATGAAAAGAATTGCCAACAAAAAACATTGGTAGGAAATTGTACAATGGATTAAGGAAGTGTAGATATGCTTTGGTCGTCAAATTATATTTTAACAAAACCCAAGGCTAATAGTAAAGTTCATTCCAAAGGAGGTCTTTCTAATAGGTTTGTTTCTAATTAGTCAATTGATAGCCTAATAGGACACTACAAACACCAAGCATGGAAGAAAATAGAGTCATCGATCCCCATTTTAAATATATATATTTTCCTCACTATTGCAATTTTAATATTATAAATTTTTTCTCCACTCTTAATAACCACAAAGGTGAAGAAAATCTCCCAAATGCCAAGTTGGTCTTGATATTCTTTTCACCAACTCGGGTACACGGCACAGGGACCACCACCAAGTCGGGCTGACTATCTTCCAACTCCAGCTTTGCAGGTGCTCACGGCGCCTGACTCTTCAGCTTTCCAAATAGGATTTTTATCTCACCACCAACTAGATCTTCTTCTCTCCTAATTGGTAACTTCCTTCATACTTAACTTCTTATCTACTCCATTCTCAACCACCAAATCTTCCTCTGCTGATTTACTTGCTCCCTTGTCATTTCACACTCCACTTAACATAATTCCATTTATTGCAAAATTGACACTGCTTATATTCCAATTTGAAATTACTCACTTTGCTCACAGGATGTTCATAACCAACTTGGGACTTCAAGCACCAATCATCAAATTAATCTCTCATTGAGTCAAATATAACACAGTAATACATAACCAAATTCGGAAACTAGACAGACAACATTCAAGCCTTAATTTTCCAATTTGGACTCCATTCACATCAACTACAACCACTCTGATTATAACAAATTATAACTTCCTAATTGGAATCAATAAGAACACAATCAATCACTTCCCAGACAATGCATCCATCACAACACAACCATTTGGCATAAAATTTCCGATTCACATTAAACCAACTCGGTGACAAATCACCGTTAAAACATATAACAAGCTCAACAGCTTAATAAAATTCTCAACGTTCTAAACTCTACTGTAAGCTCTAATTCTAAGTCCTCTCTTCTGATCTCCAATTTGGACTTAACTTCATAATCACTTCAAATCACTCACTTAAGCTTTCAATTTAATTCCCATTACTTAAACTTCACACACCACTGGTGCTCATCTCCGCCACATGACAACTTTAATCCACCGATTAGAACTCACTTTTGCTCACCACAAAAAATACTTTCCCACTTGGATAAATTCTTCAACTCCTGCACACACACTTCGTCGTACTGACAACACCAAACATCTCCGACTCAGACACATTTCTAGACACAGACACAACCATGATTCAAACACACTCACATTCTCCAACTAGGACTCACACACACTTCACCCATCACACAAACAAATACACAGCACAATTTGGCTGGGACATGCACTGGCTCTCTCTCAACAGTGGGTCCAAATCACCTCAAATTTCATCCTCAAATAGGAATTACAAATCAGCAATTACCAACTTGGACATAACCATCCTAACCGCTCAAACCCCAACTTGGAACCGCCACACACAACAAAATAGGAACAGAAAGAAAACATCCAAATTGGCGTCTACATTCATCACACAAATCATTTGTAATCCATTAATTTGGACACACAGACCACCAAACTTCAACATAAACCCAAGCTAACACAGATAGGGACAACCAGCCAACTGGCCACCACCAACCCAACTAGGACTCACTCAATTAACCAACTCATCACCAAAAATTGACTCCGACTTGGCTATTTACAGGTCAAAACTTCCAAATTGATAAACATAATCACATACAACCACTCAAATAGTCTCAAAATACCTCCAAAAATACTAACACAAATTGCAAAATCAGCAATCTACATGAAGCTATTTACATCTACTAAAGGGTGATTTGGTACAAGACACCTATACAATTTTTTGTCACTTGTCTGAAGTTCATCTCTCTTTTGGCGATAACTTTTTTGTTTAAGCTCCAAATGACTCAAAATTCATAAGCAAAGGTAACTCATAATCATTATACACCTTATCCTATTTTTTTTTTGGAATTTTCTTAAAATGCTACACTATTCAAAATTAGCCCCCAAATTTGATTACGTTTGGCAACTTTGGATTTATTTGAACAAAATACTACTCAAATTATTGAATATGGATTTGAAATTTAGAATATATGATTTTATAGTAGACATTTAGCTGTTGCTTAAAATATTTCTAAAATAATTCAATATGTACTGTGTAGAATTTCATGTAAAGTATTGGTTTTGTGTTTTTTTTAGTGAATGACTGTCTCCGTAGGATTGTTAAAAATGGCCATTTTTTATTTTATTTTGTCATTTTATTCATTTTCTTTAATGATTAAAACATCAAAGCTTTTGTTTTCTTGAAATTTGACACTTTTCTAATTGTTTTACTTAAAGAATTTTTCTATGATTTTCCTTTGGTGGTTATGCTCATCTTATAGGTATATACATTGGCTATGATTTTTAAATTTTTTTTTTAAATTTGAATTTTAAATTTTGAATTTTTTAAGAAAAAAAACATGAATATTGCAAAATGCAACCAATAATATATGTGTTTTGTGCAATCACCCTAATAGGGATTAAGCAATGAATATGTGGATTAAAATGCATATAATTTTTCAATAGATTATAAAATCATCTATAATAGAGTGATATTGTCCTTAGACTATGTAGCAATTGAATGATTTCATCTATTGAAATAGGAAAATTAATCACTTATTATTCCCTCAAAATATTGTGTCCCCTCCCAAAATAAAACATTGCTCCTAGAGTCATAGACAAAAATATTTATTTTTCATTGAAACCTTTCTCCACATAGTTAATTCTTCAATACAATTTATTCTTCATGCATGCCCTACTGCACCACCATGGAGGTCAGTTCAGAGCAATCAAAAAATCAGGTAGGATCCACATACCACATGCATAAAATTAGATGTAAGAACACAGATGTTTGTGTTCCTATTTCGGACCCCTTCTGTCGGACCAAGTTATAGTTCGTAATCTTAGGCCGACATGCCCCCCTTCAGCATACCCTGCTGACAAAGGCCCATAGCTCTCCCGTGGGCCTTCCAGCACTCTATACAGATGACGTGAAGTCAAAAGGAAGATGCTTCCTTCATGAAGGGTAAAACCGTTGTGGGGCAATCGCAGTGGAGGAGGCCAGTGATACTGGCTAAGTCCCACGGGACTCCTATGGGACCTCAGCCACTGCATATGCCCCAAGTATACTATACAAGAATATGTTCATGGTCCAATAGACAAAAATGAACATGGACATTCTACAAGAAGAGTCTGTGGAGGACAGGGGACAAAGGCATTTTACTGAGCACAAGTCACTTATTTTTTTGAACCCACCTTACTCTTTTTTGTTTTTGACCCAACATGATGATCCGGTGATGAGTTGTCAGCTCCTGGTGTTACTACATGATGTTGACCTTGGAGGACTCTAGTAGGGGAATCCTGCACCTCAGCTACTTTTCCTGCACATGCGTGGTACTATGTCAGTCAGAATTAGCAACTAGTCATGTACTAAGAGTACTATAAAGTAGAAGTGCACTGTGCATTCTAGTACTACGACAGTACTTGAGGGCGTGTGGGGCGAGACCTCAGTAAAGCAAAGCAGTATTCAATATTGACCATGACTACTATTTTTCCCTCAACTACATATTGAAAGGACTGTTGCTTCAGTCAAAGATAAACTAGGACGTCTACAAGTTTGGTGAAATGATACAATTACAATTACAGTTATGCAGCTTAGAAAAGTGCGCACCTTTCTGAACCGTTACTTGTAGGCACGCGGCAGAGGTGGTAGGTCCACTGAGCATCATTGTCGGTGCAGTAGAAGATGGCACTATCACATTGTTGTCCACACTTGTTTTCTGTTGTTTTGATGTTGTCTCAAATGTGATAGCATATGGGTCTTCCTCAGTGTCTGATATTGATGTCGACATCAAATTTTTAGTGTTGACCACAAACGCAGCCCCCGGTGATTCTACATTTTTTTCTTGTTCATTGCAGAGGATAACATGTATAAGTGGTCCCAATGTAGGATCAATGAAGGTGAGCGCAAGTGGAAATTAGCATCATCTAACATTGAGACGGCAAATTCGAACTTCGATTACATGTGAACATAATGTGTGCAACCAATTCTGGAATGCAAGAAAAAATGTAGCAGCAGTAATGACATAATTTGAACTTACAAGCACGGGAAAAGTGACTTTTTCAACAGCATTCTCTATATTATTGGCATGGGCGTGATCCTCCAGAGGTTCAGCATTTGTGAAGCAATCATCCTGAATGTGCATCTGGAATTCCTCACTTTGTTCTTCAGGGTTTTCAACAGCGACACCTGTGGAATGAACTGTAGTTCTGTCAACGATACTGGAGAAAGGGGAGGTGCTTTTCTCCAACGCATTAGCATTTGCAACTGCCTTTGGTGCAGCCTCCTATATACCTAACATGTTGAAGGTCGACATGTCAGTGCAACTTTGCTTGACATTTGAAGATTGCGTTGACAGCTGGGACGCAAAAGCATTAAAGGAACCATCAACATCTGGCTGTGCAGACGCAGGATTCAAGTCTGATCTATCATTGCCAATGTTCATGATCTCTGGGACAATGGCCTTCCTGCCCTTTGTAAAGCATTTCAAGAATGTGCTGTCCGTTGCAGATGTAGTTGGAGCGCCATCACCTGCTAGGGAGCAACCTACATAAGTGACAGAGAGTGGAGTAAATGCAGCCATGAGTATGGAAGTGAAAAAATGAAAGAAACCATCAGCAACAACAGTTCATATGAAGTCAAAGGACCTACCCGTTCTCATGAAGGTTGGTATTAATGTGGTTTATAACATATTCTATGTAATGCACAATGTTGATAGTACTGACAACAGTAAGACAAGTACAGGAGCAAGTACTTCTGGAGAACGCATAAGAGGCTTTGCCATGCAATCAGAAGAAAGACAATACAGTACCAAAGCAGTTTATGGTGCACCAAGTACAAGTGGGACACCGATGCAGTATATGGAAGGCAGATACTATGGACTTCGTGCATTACAAGTGCGGCCAGCCTATACTAGTGCAGTATTAAGTGTTCCAAAATATAGACCACAGTAGTTCTGTACAGGATTCACAATGATTTGAAGAGTATCACCAAAATGAAAGTAGCCTTGCATGTGTTCAAAGTGGACGCTAGTGACAATCACTTAAGGAACTAGAGGTCGTCATTACCTACAACTGGCTTTCGCTGCCTTGAATTTTGAGGATCCCGGACTCCACTGCTGGGCAATCTTTCTTGCACATCATCTCCATGGCCAACGTGCATTTTGTCGTATTGCCCAAACCCCCAACTGCTGTACCACGTATGGAGAACAATACCACATTCCGGCACAGCACATTCTACACTACTCTTGAACCAGTGACATGCGCACCATGGATGGTAAACATGGGTGCAAGGGCATAGAATGTTGTTCCAATGAAGGAAACCTTGCAAGCAAAGGCAACACTCTAGAACTGGCGGTAGCACAGGTTCTGCATTCGTGGGAACTAGCACATCTTCATTGCTATAGGACAGCCATGGACACATGACGGATGTATCCTTCCCTAGAGTGAGGTCCAACAAATATGTTTTCAAAGTCTGAAGGCAAGTGTTGTTGCCCTTGAGCGCAGTAGAGGCTTCACGTACTTGACTCTCCAATGCTTTCTTAGACACTGCAAATGCAGACAATTTCTTCACATTCGAGGAGAACATCTTCATAATGGGCGCCATTGTCGCTTCAGTTGGAGTAGGAGAGTTGTCATCCCCCGCAAGCACAATGCTGCAATCCTCTCCCGCCTCCGTTAGTGATGCCTTGAACTGCTCCACGAGGTGAAACGAAGCCTCCCACTGCACAGCAGCTTGACCACCCTTGGCCTTGACGTCTTGAACTTGCTGCTGTAAGCGCTCCACCTCAGCCTTTAGCATCTAGACAAGTTCAATGACCTTCTCTTTTCTGCGAAACACAAACATGGCACACATCATGAACAGAATGCTAGAAGAACATTAGACACTTCAGTGACCAGCAGGAGAGAAGAAGAGTACAAACGCATTGCAGGCACACATGAACGTACAACTGCATAGCATAGAAATACTACTAAGAGTAGACGTAACTGTCAAGTAGGAACCTTGTACTTTTGGTACACAGCAGGAGTGGACAAGTACAGCAAAGGACAGAGGACAAGTACTAAAATGAGAAAGTAGAGAAGGTGAACTGCACGGCACTATACTCTCAGTACAGTTCAGTACTTCACCGGGTACAGCGTAGCACCACGTAACAATCATGATAGTACTAAGGAAGTCTAGAACTGTTACAAAGTATTGGGTGGAGGACACATAAGCTGTGTACATGCTGAAGTGAAGTTCTGTTTGAGCACTATTTAAACATCTCATGCACTACATTGGTTGCATTGTGTACCAAAATGGACAACGGAGTATTCACAGTGAGAGGACATTTTTGTTATGAACACCTACTGTACTATACTATAACTGCTTTGTACTATAGAAATGAAAACTTTGAGCACCTAGTATAGAGGGTACCAGATCAGAGCACTTGCGACTGCTATTGTGAACAATATGAGTACTTCTATGTCAAAAGTGAAGGGCAGAATACCAAAGTTTGATCAAGCAAGTCGTACAAAGCATCCATTCCACTATTACCCACTCGTCGTACCGAATCTTGTACTATATAATACTGCTAGCGATTGTTACAAATGCCCAAAGGACTCCAAGAAAAAGGTCTTGTACACAAAGCCCACATGTCATTTCATTTACAGGTACAAAGGACCGAGAGGACATTGTGTGCACATAATTCTTCCACATTTTTGCACTTGCATTCTTCATGAGAAAGAAGTCAAGAATGGGGAGAAAATAGTACCTGGCTATGACCTCCTGAGTATGGGTGTTTGCATCATGTTGTAGGAAAAAAGAAGGCTTCCTGTCAACTATTGATGCGCCCCCTATAGTAACTCCAGCGGAGGTTTCCAGAACTTCAGTCTTCTCAATAGGACCATCTACATATTCCAGCAACTCCTCTGCTGCATACAGCTCACGCAATGGCACATCCAGTACTTCGACCAGGCGCTGCATGCAAGCCTTCAGTCTCCTGTAGTACAACTTTTGTTGCATTGCATTTGTTTCCGCTGCAAACTTCGCCCAATTTACCTTCTCTTCCTTCACCTTCTCCAAGATGAAGCCAATGGCAAACTCCTTTGTCACAAGAGTAGATGGCTGCATCTTTTGGTAGCACGCACAATACAGCTTTTCTACCTCTTTCCGCTGAGACTGCTTCAATTTGTTAATGAAAGAGAAGCCATTTTGAGATTTCTCAGGACCAAACACATCTTCTACCTCCTCCAAGGTTAAATTCTTTCCAATCTTCAATCTATGGGTATTAGTTCCTTCATTGTGAAGGCCAAATTCAGACGCAAAATATTGGGAAGTCATAGCTAGAGGGGGCCTCTTGTAGTTGGCAGCTAGTGATGCCAACTCCTTCCGGCAGTCATATTCGGAGTAGTCCTCCTCTTTTTTCTTTGCTCTTCTGGTAGGTGGAGTAATGGCCCTGGTGATGACGACATTATCTTCACTTTGCACATCTTCTTTGCCGTGACCCTGACCACTACAAACAGCCTAACCACCATTAGATGAGTCTGAAGAAAGGCTGTCGGTAGGTGCTGCTGAGGTCACCTTCTTCCTTCTTGCAGCAGGGGCCTTGTCCTTAGATGAAGTGGTCCGAGCAGTCACTGCAAAGGCTGTAGACTACCCAAGCTATCTTTTCCTCTTCTCGCCTGCGTGACCTGATTTTGATGGAGTCAACATACTGGATTTCCCCTTCACGTAGCATCCTTCTTGTTGAATTTTTTCTATGCATATACAATGGTTTCCTCTGACATGAAGTCTCCGGTGTCATCGGACCCCTCATCCTCCAACAAAGTTTCTTCCATAGGTGGTTGTTGACGAATAGGAGTTCTCTTCATTTTCCCCATTTCAGTCCTTCTTTGTTGACGTCTGTCTTTGAAATGACAAGCAAGATATGAGTGCCACAAATGAAGCAAGGCAATATGAAGTGGAGCAACAATAAAAAAGAACAAATAAAACAAAACAAAGCTGTAGGTTCCAAAAACAACATCCATGTGAGATACAATGAAGCAAAACTGAAGCTACAATGACAATACAAGTAGGACTAGCAGTACTAACAAATACTACTACAGACCTCCTCCTAATACTTCTTATTACCTATTGAATCCCGTCTCCACTGGGAAACCTAACTTGCAAGAAGATGCACAAGCACTGGAGCTTCAACAGCGCAAGAGGGCAACTACTGGCAGCACTTCTAGAGTCATACAATATCATCCTCTTTTCCACTGAGAAGAGGACTACAGGCAAAGACGCAGCCCCCTAGGCGGACTACAGAGGTGCAGGTAATTGACCTCTACACTAACATCCTGTGGAAACGTAAAACTACGCAGAACAATGACAAGGACTACGTTGCTACATCAGCACAGGATAGGAGAAGACCTCTTTAAGTGAACTGGTGCGTTTCTCACAAAAATGAGCTTGTCAGCAAGGGTATAAAGACAAGAGGAGGACAATAGAACCAGATGGGGCGACACAAAACCTTACAGTAGTGACAGTTGCTAGTCAACGCCAGATCTATCGCACCTCAAACTTGTATCTCTCTTGCAATGAAAGTAACGAAAATAAAGCTAAAAAAAAGGTTTGTAGAACGCACCTAACGCCTTGTCAAATGAAGTTGCACTCAGGGTTATCACACCGGACAAGTCGCCCGCTTGTCCGGGACATCCGGTTGATGTTCCGCCCGTCCGATGTAGTCAACATATAGTTGACTTTATCCTTAAGTCCCCGCCTTGTCTTGATGTCCCCGCCCTTAAGTCCACGCCCTAGTCCCTTAAGTCCACGCCTTGTCTTTTAGTCCCCGCCATTAAGTCCACGCCTAGTCCTTTAAGTCCCCGCCTAATTGCCCAACTCCATGGTTTCAATTTCTATGCAAACCAGCACGGACCGTCCGTACATCCGGTCTGGTTCGCCCGTCCGTCCGGGACGTCCGGTGACCCTAGAACGCCCGATGTGACAACCCTAACTTCAAGCACTCCAACGTCCATATTTTGGACGTTGAACAGATGCTTTATAGGCATTGTTTCATCCAACGAAATTCTCATTCATTCAATGTACAAATTGAATCTAGAAAAGACAACCTTTCTTAATGCCCAAATTCATGAAATTTAAGTAAATGATGTTTCTATACAAAGTTATAAGGAAAAATGTGCAAAAATTTAGTAAAGGATTCAGACATTTAGGGGTTCAGCAATTCAACGCGATTTACCATGGTCTTTACAATTATATTGAAAAATAAATTTGGGGTCCCATTGGTAGCCATAACAAGATTTTAGATTCTCTTGGAATGCATTTTTTGGACATTGTGTGAATAAACAACAAATTTTCAAAGTGCTCAAAATCAGTGTACTTAAACGCAATCATAGAATCATATAAATAGTGGAAATACATTTTAGACAAAAATATCCAGTTTGCAATTTTAAGAAGCATGCAATTTTGGATGTATGGTAAGTAAACCTTAAATTGCACAGTGAAGCAATTCAACATGATTTTCACTATTACATTGAGGTTTTTTTTGTGGAGTTCCATTGGTAGTCAAAACAGGATTCTAACTTCTCTTATACTACATTTTTTGGACACTGTGTGAATAAACTACAAATCTTTTAAGTGTTGAAAATAGGTGTATCCAAAAGCAATAATGAAGTCATATGAGTAGTGGGAGTACATTTTACTGTGCAATATCTATTGAGCGATTTTTGAAAGTGTGCAATTTTAGATGTAGTTACCTTAGTTATCTTACTTGTTTAGTCCAAGTACTTCCTCTCCCATTTCTTCATATTTTTTTTCCGAAACCTCTCATTAGCCAAACATTGTTTTTGAAAAGTGTTATTTTGGCGATCATTTCCAATTTGATGAAACACTATATTTTGACATTCCTCCATCTTTTGGACCAAAAAATTAATTTTCAATAACATTCATGTATTTTTATCTAAATTTTGCAACGTTGTTTGCATTTTTTTTACAGAAATGGAAAAAATTTGACAACCAAAGATTACTTCTATCTGGCTAAAAATAGAATTTCATATTCAATTGGTGCATTTTAGCCCTATGGTGCCATTAAAAAGGGCTCCTTCCTAATGGGCCTTATGCCTTGTTCCTTTGCCACAATGAAACAAAATACAAATCTAGTTAATTTCATAACAATTTTATTTAGTATATATTGTAGTGGCTCAAATTACAACGGTACAAGACAAATTCCATACACTGCTAGTTTCTTTCGATGTGAGAAGTTGCATTCCATATATAAATACAAAGTTTTATGCACAAAGTAGTTCAATGTTTTTGGTTCTTGACGTCTCCAAAACATCTAGTGTTTCCGATATTTAAATGCATGAAGGATTACTTTATTTTCATTAGTCATTGGTTTGCAAAAAGAAACTAGCTCTGGAGAAGAAAATTTGAAAGTTGTAATTCCTGTTCTTTCAACAGTAATTACTGCAATTTGGTGTGATCAAAAACACAAAAAAATCAGAATGATTCCAAATTTTTGAAATGTGTTCCAAAAAGGATGCTCATAATATGAAATATTAAATTTCAAAAATTGATACACATATACATTTTTCAAATGTTTGTAGAAATCCTATTAGGTCACTTTCGGCTTTAAAGTCCTTCTGTTTGAAAATGTGTACAAAATTAAAGGATTTTTTTTTTCTCATTTTAAAAATTAAAAATTACTACATTTGCTTTAAATTCCAATATAATTTTTTGTAGGGGTACAACAGCAGTATTCATGTTCATATAAATTTTTTTTCCACACGTTCTGTGTTTCTTGCCTACAAAGTTCTCATCTAAAATAGTTGAAATTTTAAAATCTAGTGGTCATTATTTCCTATGATTAATTCCATGCATACTAGACAAAGTTTTCTTCACTTTTGTACAATTAAAACTACAAATTCCAAGCACAATTATTCCCAAAAAAGTATCAATTTGGGGCAATTAATAGAAAAATCTCCATTGGAGAAAAGTTGTTGGGAATTGGAAGAAAAAAAAGGAGTAGATATAATTATTTTACAATGAAAGGAATAGTTTATGTGCAAAGAGAAATAAACATTTACAATAGAGTAGCTCATATGTGGATCCAAACTAATCAGTGCCGCTCTGTTTTCATGAAGTTCTTTGCCATCTCGTAGCTCTAGGTCCTCCTCCATGGCGGCACTACAAGGAAATTGGGAACAAGACTAAGAGGACTAGACCTCCTACAAAAGAGATGTGAGTAGAGAAAAAATTGCATTTGAGCTTGTCAAAGACATTTTTCTTACATTCTAAATTAAACATCAGCAAAGACTTTGAACTAACTAGGCAAAATACAATCTCCTATTAAAGAATTTTTTTTCAAAACTATCCTATTTAAATTTATTATTTCATGCAATTTTATTCTACACACCAAATTTCAATTTCAAAAAACAAAAATTTTGTTTTTGATAAATTATTTTGTTTGTTATTCAATGTATTACATAATAATTGATTGAACAGTGTTGGTGATGATTTTTAAAATTTAATTCTGGAAACATTTACGAAACATCTATGTGCAAATCTTTTGTTGAAGAAAAACTTGCATTACCAAGGCTAGAATACTTCTTTATAGAGAATTTAGTGCCACGGTGTCTTCTTCTTCAAATTTTTGTTTTTTATTACAAGCTCTCCACTTACATAGAAATATAATTCCAGCATAAATAAATTAAAAAAAATTATTTCAAATTTTCATGGAAGTTTTGCTTCCTTCCAATCAGGGATTTGGCCTTTTTGTGCCATAATTTTTATTTTGGTGCAATAATTGAATTAAAAATTAATTTTTCTAGAAAAAAATGTGTTCTTCTAACTTTCCCAAAAAAGTTTAGAAAATCATGACAAATATTGAAACGACAAGAGCTTGTCAAAAATCCATTGTGTCCACTCTAAGGAACAATGATACTTCAGGGGTTACATGAGCACTCTCAAATCCCTTGACTTCCGATAAGCACAGAAAGAAAAAATTTTAATTATATTTTCATTAAGATATACTCTTTCCAAAAAGAAAAGACTACCCTATATAATGAGTTAAGACTTTCAATAATGTTTTTGAAACTCTATATTCATTAATCAGTGCTTGTGTTGTACAAAATACTAAATTCAAAAGTTTAATTTAATTAAGGCAAACACTTTACTATTATACATTATGAACACAAGTGAATGAACATTTGAATAAAAGAGAGATGAAATGATGAAAAAACATTGATGACTACAAATTATATACCTCTGCACTTTGAGTTCTTGCAGATTCCAATTGTAGTAAGCAATCTTGAATTCTAGGGCTGCGCACTTCTGCAGCCTGATTCTCCACTTCTCCAGGATTCATCTACAGAGTTCATCACAGACAATACACTTCAATGGCCTCAAATGTAACAGCTGGAATGCATCAATTTCTAGAAAGAAAGAAATAAAACATTACTCAATGAAACCAAAGGAGACAAAACACTTTAATGCTGTTGAACTTCTTATGAATAATTTTCATTGCATGTATTTTTTGGTGCAACTTATTACAACCTCTATCGAACGAAAAACGCAAATGACAAAAGGATGCGACGCAAGTCAATAGTTCGGAAAGGAACATATTATGTTGAACCCATTACGGGGATGCATTTGATATACACAGATCAAATGGTTGCATTTGATGATAAATGTTTTAAGCCTTTGAAATTTGTTGCAATACAAATTTACGAAGGTTGGTCCTATCTACGATGGAGCTAGGAAAGAAGGATTAAGAATTGCTTTTGAAATGAATGATAGCACAAAACGTGAGCGCATATTAGAATTACATAGTAGGGTACTTGAACAATAGTCTTTTACAATGAACCAAATGGTATCATTATCATGGATTGTGTAAAATTAGCAATCACATGAATATATATAGAGAGAATAAGTGAAATGAAATCATTTTTGAATAACTAGGTTTTGAAATTAATGTCATTACTAATGCTTTCATGAAATTGATGGAGTAAGTCAAAATTGTGAATATAGAAGTAAAATAATGTTTTGATTAATATATAATGGAGCCTTCCAAGTGATGAATTTTTTTACTGTGCACGTCATTTGAATTAAATATTGTAATTGCCAAGGAGAAGTCGCAAGTGTTCTCAAATATTGAAAATGGAATTAAAAAAAAAGGTGTTATTGTAAAATTTTGGTTTGAGTGTTCGTAGATGTAGCCGTATGGATGTGATCTACAAATCATTTTTACAATTATTGTTTGGTAGTCATCATTAAATTAATGTTGTAAGTTGTATTCTACAATAGATTTTCACAATTTCGGAAAAGTAGACCCCCTCTGGTTATTTAGGTTTGAAGAAAGTTTTATTTTTATTTTTATTTCAATTTTATGTTCTGCACGCCGAATTGGAATGTGGACTTTTTGTGCCATACTTTTGCTTGTAGGCACCATTTGAAATAGAAATTATATTTTTTGGAAGCTCACATTTTTTTGTCTTTAAAGAAAAATTCGGAAAATCAAGAAAATCAATGATACTATAGGAGCCTATCCAAAATGCACTTTCACCACCACAGAGACAATGGGATTTAGACCTCTGAAGGTTATTGACTATGCTTTCACCAAACCAGCTCCGAAAGGACCATTTATAGTACAAGTATCAAATTTTAGGAAAAAAAACATTTTCAAATACATGTAACCGTAGGATCTTGTAGTATGCTAGTTTGAAAAGATGTGGATATGAATTTCTGAAATTTCCACCTTGCAGATTGCAAGATATTAGCATTTGAAGTGAAATAAATCCTTTTTTTTGCCTTGCAGAAGAAGAGCAGCTGCACTTCACAAGATCTCTTTTGTTTGAAAAAAAGGTCCAAAATGGTTGTGCGTCTTTGATTCATTCTCAGTCAAGGCAAATTATTTTTGTACATTCTTTCAAATGTTCAAATCATTTGGAATGGTATAACATATAGGAAAAAAATAAAGTAGGAAAAAGTAAGAAGAAATAGAGAATGATCCAAATATTAAATCATTAAGAATTTCGCTTTGGAATTGAAGAATGCCAATTCCAACGGTTGGAATGGTATACTAAACAATCTGCACCCCATGTTTTGTTTTGTTTTCCAAAATTATTGAAAATTGAGTTAAATAAAGGACTTCAAAGTTTATTTTAGAATAGAGTTTTCATAACTACCCGCCTACTGTCTACAAGTAAAACTCCTCATAACTTTAGACTCATTGATCAAAAATCGAATGATGCAAAGTTTTCTATGTATAATGTAGAGGCACCCATTGTCAATGTGGATCCATTTCCAATCTATAGGGGATACTATTTCTGATCTTAGCTGGAACAAACTTGAACAAATCCAATCTAAGTTTGGAATGTGTTTTTTCAAAGTAGGGACTAATAAGGTTGTGACACATGTCCCAAAGTAGTGAGCACAAAAGAAGTTCTTGACGGATTTGAATTAGAAGAGTCTAGAGATCAGCAAGTGGTACTAAGTTTTTTTTGGCTCCCAAAATTCACAATAATGTCAACATTGAAAATAAAATTATGAAGAACTTTCATTCTCGTATTTCCTATATTTTTGCATGTGATAAATTTGCTTCGTCATAATTGCTAATGATTTGCTGGGAAATCCCTTAAAAGATTGACAATAGGTGCCTCTACCTTATATAAATTTGGAGAACTAGTTTCAAATTTATATTTCTGAAAACAATGATTTTTAAAGATATGCCCAAACTGCCTATTCTCGCCAAAAAATAAATGTCATGCAATAACTTTCCAACCATGTAATCAAAAGTTATAAAAATCATTTCGCCTTAAAGGTACTCCTTGACCATATGTTGTGTGACAATTTCAAAAAATAAAAATAAAACTTTTATTTTTAGTGAGCTACCTAAAATATCTGTATTGCCAAAAAATGGTGTTTGGGACTTTAGGGGTTGAAGATTAAATTTTTTGCAAACTGGACATTTGATTTTACTTTTGTTTTGAGCATGGAAACAACATAAGGCTTATTAATATGCACTAAAAGAAGGTATGAAAATCGGAAGAATTTGCAATATCAAATTACTATAGAATTAGGATTTCCAAAATGAATGTATTGAATGTATTGGACAATTTGGGAAATCATTATTACGGCCTTTGTACTTCAACTATGAATAATTGAACCATGAATTTGGCTTAAATCAATACTTATGTTTTACAAATTTCAGTGCATCATATTTTGAAGATGAACACTTTACAAGTGGCCATGTCCAATTCTTATATGCAAGTGGCTCACGTAATGTACATAGTGAAAATGAAGAGTGACAAGTCTCTAGAGTGGAATAGTTATAAATGAAAATGATGAATATGTGGCTACAAAGTATGGGTAATTTGTATTTTTGCAATTTCTCACTTCAAACGTATATAACTTCTATTCTATACACTAAAGAATTGTGAACATTTCAGAGCACATTCTTTTCATATTATAAGATGAGTTTCTAAGGTTGGATAGTGAAAACAACACTGAGACAATAAAATTATATCCTACAAATTAGAAGTAGAAACATTGTATTGTGCATGAAACAAAATATGTCCATTCCTTTACAATTTGAAAGGTGTAATGTTAATTTAAAATAATGTGAATAGTTTAATTCCTAATAGCTGAACATGCTTTCTTGAGAATATAGCATTTTGGGGCAGTTCACTACAAGCAGAGTTTATAATTTTCTCTTTGAAGTTTTCACACAATATGTCCCCAAAGAGTAGCTTTAAGAACCAACAAATTTCATAACTTTTGATCGCATGGTTAAAAAGTTGTTGCATGATATATGATTTTCAATGCTTGCCAGCAACTCAAAAATTCTATAAATATCATTTTTAAAGAAATGAATCTGAAAATGGTTTTCTAGATTTATGTATACATCAAAAGCTTTGAATCATTTCATTTTGATTAATGAGATGAAAGTTATGAGGAGTTTTAGTTTGCCAGTAGTTATAAAATTTCTACTCTAAAATAAACTCTGAAGTGCTTTATGTAACTCAATTTTCAATATTTTTGATAAAAAACAATTAGAACATTGGATGTAGATTGTTTCTTACAACATTTCAACCATTGGGATTAGTATTTTTCAATTCTAAAATTAAATTATTAACAGTTTAGTGATTTTGAATCATTCTCTACTTCTTTCTATTTACTATGTTTACCCTATATATTGTACAATTCCAAATTCTCTGAAATTTTTGAAGCATATAGCCAGCTTCATTTGAAAAATTAATCCAAAGTGTAACCACTATTTTTGACCATTTTTCATACAAATGTGATCTTGTGAAGTGCAGCTGCCCAATTTTTCACAGGAACAAAAAAAGGATATTTCTTAATTGGAACACAAATTTCTTGCAATCTACATGGTGGAAAATTCTGAAGTTGGCGCGAAATAATGTTCAAGTTCAATGCTGTATTTTTTATTTTGTGCTCTTTCATCCATCTGGAAAGCTTTGATTCATTCCATTTGGATTTGTTATAAAAAAGTTATAGCCAGTCTTGTTCTTGGGGAATTAGACCATCTTTTTGGAAAAAGAACTTGTAGGATTCAATTTTGAATGCAATTTTTACAATTGGAAAAAAAAATTCCACACGGTTTAATTTGCTAGCTAGAACAATCTCACCTTTGAAATGAATACATTTTAATTCTATTTTAGAGGTACTATAATTTATATTTTCCTTCTATGTTGTATGTACTTCTATTTAATAATTTTTTGAAGTATGAAAATTAACTTTCTTTTTCTTTTTTTCCCCTATACTCTGATCTCAATTCTCCGCCATCCTTACCTTAAGTTTGGTTGTTTATTTGTTTTGTTTTGTTTGTTTTATTACGCTGAGATTTCCCGGATTGTGCATTCCCTAGCCGCATGCTTGATATCATTGGAAAGCTCTCAGTGAGGGTGGATGCGCGAGCTCGATTTTGTGGCAATTGGACCTATGGTGCAGAAGTTATTGGATTTTGAAGTGTTTATGTATCAAAAAATTAGAAATGTATTCTTACTTTGGTTTCAATCGCATTCGTGGTACCATTGGAAAGCTCTTGGCGAGGAAGGGTGAACAAGCTTTGCTTTGTGGCGTTTGGAATGACGGTGTGGAAGATACTAAATTTCAAAGTTTTTATTAAAAATTAGAAAATTAGTAAATTATTTTTACTATGATTTTATCTATGACAACGGCACAAGGCACAATAATTAAGATTGGAAGATTAGAACTCTAGAGTGCAAAAAATTAAAGTTCAAAAGGTACAAAGTCAAATAATTTTGTCCCGCAATGAACTGGAAAACTCTTTTTCTCCACATTGAATGCAAATATCTTGCAATGTATGCGGTAAGAAATTATGGATATATTTTTATTTTAAGTTACCATACTAGTTAGGTGTAAGATCCTACAATTAGATGTCAAAAAAAAGAATTTTAAAGTTTTCTTACTCTTTGCTGTAGAAATGGCAATTTCAAGAGTTTATGAGTACAAAAAGGACCAAGATGGCAAATTTCATTAAAATGGCCGTATTTTGTTATTTTTTGCACTTTCAATAGTGCAGACCATGCGGTTTGAACAATTCAACCCCTAAAGTTTCATGACTATGTAATCACCAAAAACGCTCCAAAACTGCCATTTTTAATACAATTATCAAATTTTTGGAAAAAAAACAATTCTTGACACATGTAACCGTAGGATCTTGTAGTATGATCTTTTGAAAACATGTGGTAAAAATTTCAAAAAATTCCACCGTGTGGATCATAAGATATAAGCATTCAAAGTCTTGAAAATCATTTTTTCAATCCTGCAAAAAATCGGGCAAATGCACTTTGCAAGCTCACTTTTCAATGAAGAAATGCCAATAAGGGTGGTGCTTCTTTGAATTCAATTTCATAAACAAATTGTCTATATGCTTCCAAAATTCACATCATTTGGAACTGTACAACATAATGGAAAAAAATAGTAAGTAGAAACAAGTAGAAAATGATTCAAAATACTAAATTGTTTAAAATTTAATTATGGAATTTAAAAATGCCAAGCCCAATGGTTGTAATGTTGTAATAATCAATCTACATCGTAGGATTTTTTTTTCCCCAAGAATATTGAAAATTGAGTTACATAAATGACGTTAAATTTTTTTAGAGTGGACAATCCATAACTGCCCGCAAACCAAAAACCCTCATAACTTTTGACTCATTGATTGAAAAGAATGACTCAAAGCTTTTTAAGTATATATGAATGTAGAAAACCAATTTTTAAAAAAATTCCGGAAAAAATGATTTTTTCTAATCTGCCCAAATTGCCCAGTTATAAAAAAAAGTAACATATTAGGTCACAACTTTTGACTTGTATTTCGAAATGCCATGAAACTTGGTACACATGAAGATATTCCTTGTCCCTACCTTCTATTAAAATTTCAGCCTCAAATATGGATATCTCTAGTCACACGTACCTGCCCAAAATTTCTATACGGCCAAAAAACGCATGTTGGTCCTTTAGGGGTTAATCTGTAGGTAAAATCTGTACCTGTCTTAGCTTATTAAAAAACTACATCAGTTCTGGATGCCTAAAATGTAGAGCATTCCTACATGTTTTAGACCGCACGTTCTAAAATTTATACAATTCTTAGATGTTTGAAATGTATAGGAACCTTAGATATTTTAGACGAAACAGTATGAAAAATAGCACACGAGTTTGGCCATTTTAATAAAATTCGTCGTCTTGGTCCTTTAAGAATTAAGAATGCAACCAGGGAACGCACGGTCACAAAGTTCTCTATTGTGCACTTTGCCGTTGCCACAATCAATAAAAGAACCTAAATATTTTTTTCATTTTTTCATTCTTTAAAATTTTGAAAATTCACTGTAGTGTGTGAAGTTGCATTCTTGGTACAAAATACAAAGCTTTATGCACAAAGGGGTGCAAGGGCTTTGTTTTGTGGTGTTTGGACACACGATACAAATGTTATGCATTTTCTAAATTTATTTTAGAAAATCAATTTAGAAAATAATTTTAATTCAATTTTTTAATTTTAAAAAATCCATAACTTTTACACCATAGGTTGAACACTACAAAAAGAAGCTGTTGGATGTCTGACATATCAATAAAACAGACCAAAAAACAATCTATTTTAAGATATAGATTTTCGAATTTTTTTTACCATAACCGTACAAATTCAAGCTCATGAAAGGTGCAATATCTTGGCTACATTTTGAAAGAACACCTATGAAGGAAAAAAAACAAAATTAAGAAGAGGTGCAATCTCTTGGCCACAATTTAAAAGAACATTAAAATAAAAAACCTTGAAAATTTGTTCCTAAACATTTTATAAAACTACATGAGTGGGCAAATTCACTTGGCATGACAGAGCTGAATAGGTGAGCAGCTAACCAGCCACTCGCGCCGCGCCACGTGTCCGCAGATGGCGGGTCGCATGGGGTGAATTGGCCGCGGGCGGTGAATGGGCCGCGCGCGCTGGGGTGAACTGGCCGCGGACGAGGTACCCTATGCCAGATGGTGAAGCTGGACCTGTTGAGATTATTGCAGGACGCATTCCTTTCGAGTTTGTTACGCAAACCAGACATTCCTGCGCTGGTGTTGGAAGGAGTTAGGCCGGAACCCCCACATAGTCTGGATCGGCGCTTGGTGGCATCAGACACCTTCGAACAGGCCCAGATATAGTGACATCAAAGCCTAACTTGTAATCTATTCAAGTTCTAAATAGGAGACTTGAGATTTCACATGCAGATTTGGTTTGCTATTAGGCAAGAAATAAGATTTCATTTTAAAAACAGAGTGCTTCAAGGTGCCACTACTTTACACAAATAAAAACTAAGTTCATACTTTCACTATCACACTAATATGTTGCAATAATTATATACAAATGTGATTAAAGGACATCAAGAGGTTCTACATTAATTTCATAATTCTTATTACTTCAATTACTTTGTTAATGTTACTTTCAAATTTATAGTGACTCACAAAACTAAATCAATTTTTGCTCATGCTTACTACAATCTAAAATATCTATTGCATTAATGAGGATTAAGAGGTATCATCAAGAATAGATGATAGGTATCTAATGCATGAAAATTTTAATGAAAAATCAAAGATGGTTGAGATATTTAATTTTAAAAGAAAGTCTCTCACTGACTTACTTTTGGGTCTTACTTGCCTATACCTCCATTTCTTCCAAATATTAACAAGTAGTAAAGAGTTTCAGTTCAACTCGTAGTGTTGCAAGTAAGCAAAAGTGTCTCTTCTTCTTCTCAAGTAGTACATTGCACTTTTTGTTGTTCCATACTATGACAACAGTGAATGTTGCAAGTGAGCAAAAGTGTCTCTTCAAATTCTTCTCAAGTAGTACATTGTATTTTTAGTTGTTCCATACTATGACAACGCCATTGTCATATGAGAAGCAAAATAGTGTAGTATCATTGCTACAAAAGGGATGGAGCACAAGAAAAGTAGCTAAATGGCTTGCTATTAGTCAATCTAGTATTGAGAGAATCTGAAAGAAATGTCTTCCTAATGCTAAGCAACCTGAAGGAAGAAGACCAAAAGTCATTTCAGAACACTTCAAGAGGACATGTGTGAGAGCAATGACAATTTGAAGATTTAATATTGCCAGAGACATGCAAATTAGATTGGCAAGAATTTACCAATGAGATTAGTGTCTAGACAATGGCAAGCATTAAATTTGGCAGGTTTGGAGGCTCTTGTTAAGGGGAAAAAAGCCTCTTCTTTCACAAAAGAATATTCAAGCTTGTTTAGATTTTGCCAAATCTCACAAGAATTGGACCATTTTGATAGGAGACAAGTGGGTTTTTCAGATGAGACTAAGGTTAATCTTTCTTTTCATAGATTTTATAGATTAGGTTCCTGTATTACATTGAAATCAAAATCACAATTTGGACTGCAATACTACGACTATGGCCTCATGTTTATAAGACAAGAAATCCAACATTGACATTGATAACTCAAGAGTCATTCCATTTTCTCTCTTAGCAGGCTGCTTTACTTCCAATCATAACTTATAATCATGTGCATTTTGAGCCTGTAAGCTGTGACATTTAAAGAGGTCTAGGCATAAATTGGATTTTGTAAGCTTTATATACATAATGGATATTGCAGAGGCGGATCAAATAAGTTAGTTGGAGAATTTGATGCAACAGTTCAATAGAATTCGATAGGAACAAGTAAACCTGTTCTGATTCTGGCAAAGACAAGCAGAGGTATGAAGTACAGCGATTTATTTCTTCGCTTCCAAGGAAGTAAATATGTGCAAAAATGAGTATTTTGGCTCAATAAGAGCCAACAATAATGAGAAAAATAATGAGCAATATATACCAAAGCATCTAAAATCTAAGGCACGTATTAACAAAGAAACTGATTAATTCTATCAGTCTAGGGATACATTCAGCGCTCGTTTTAGCTCTTCCACCAATTGGGATCTTGTGGATGCATCAACCTGCAGTGAAGGAACAAACATCACCAAAGTATTTAGTCTTCTATTACAAATCGTTCAATGCAACACCAAAGTCTTTAGAACATACTCAAATCCCGTCAAGATGTTGATATGGTCATATTCATAAAAATGGAGTGTTTCAGAGTGCCACAACTGTGATGATCAAGTGTTTAAAGCTCTGAAAACTAAGACAGGTATAGATATTTAATTGCCCAATTTAACTCAAATTCACCATTTTAAAGAGTATGAGGTTTGACTGCTTACCGAGCGCAGGAGTGCGTTCAAACCCTGAGGTAGGGCCTTCAATGCAGCATCTGAAGATGCCAGAGCCACCATGTCCTTCACCAAGTGGTTTTCATGGAGCTTCTTCAAGCGCTCTTCCAAACCTGTTGGCTTTTGGCTCCACGCCAAAAACAGAGTGTCATCTGCCCATTCCTGAGGTCCGCTTGTTGATGAGGTAGAATATAAGTCTTTAATCAAAGCCAAGGCTGCAGAATGGCTCAAATCTTGACCGCCAGCAACTTGAAGCTGCTGGATGAGGCTTTCCTCTGCAAGCCTCCTCTTCAACCGATTGAAGAAGAAATTCCGAGACTCGGCCCAATCCACCACCTGCACATAGTTTGCATTCTGTCAACCACAAAGTCTCAAACAAAAGGTACAAAAATTACAGTCTAGCAATATCCGTTCCCCCAAAGGGAAATTACTACTTCCATTCTAATAACGGAAATAGGATCCCCACTACACTCAACTCTTCATTATGCCCTTTTCTAGAAGAGCATTCTGAATGTCCTGCGCAGTTGCCACAATATCATTTGCACACTTGCCACACATTTTACCTCTAGCATAGTGAAAGAATTGGGACCCAGGTGGTGAGATTAAAGAGGTATATGTGAACAGCAACGCACCTTCTTGATGACTCCCTTGGCAGCCATTCGGTTCGGAGTATCATGAAGCTCCATGAACTTGATGGCCATTTGCTTATACACAGGGGTGAGGGCTTTCTCCCGGGCCTTGATTTGTTGGTGGATCCTATCAGCCGCAGCGCTAGGTGCACCCTTGAGCTCCTGGAGCTCTTGCTTCAATGCTAAAAGCTGGGGATCAATGCGGTGCATACACTCCAAAAGTTCCCGCATCCTGAACTTGATCTCCACCATACCTTCAGGTTCCAACACCCCTCCTCTGGCGGTCTTCTCAGCGTACATCTCTACCTTTTCAGAGTTGATCTTGCTGTCCACCACCACCCAAGCTCCACCACGAAGCTCGCCGGCTTTCGGAATGAACACAAACACAGGCTGTTGATATACTCGCAAATGCTCCACGATCATGGAGCCCGCTTGTAAAATGCCTTCAAAGAGATCGCGCTGCCCGCCTGAGAAGCCTCGCCAGTTTGCAAGGATGAAAAGCGGAAGCCCTTCCTTGTTGAAATCTATCAACGCTTGTGCCGTTTTTTGAGCAGAATCAGGGAACCAGACTTGCCCAGCTTGGGGCACCACACGCTCATGGGAGTCAAGCTGGCCAGGATCAGCAGGAATCAATTGTGTAACCGTCTGTGTCTCCACTGCCACAATTCCAACTGGAATGCCACCTAACCTAGCCCGCCCAGTCACTACAGTCTTTGCCCAACCGTCCAGGGTCTCGGTAAAGCTTCCCTTGTCAAAAATACCACCCAACCACTTTCCATTACTGTCTATTCCCCGAATTGCAGCACGAGGATCACAGGAGGTCTCAGGGGTGTATTCCACTGGCCTTTCAGGGGGATCTAGAGATTTCAAGCAAGGAAGAGGGCCTCCCACATGTGAAGGCACATAGCTCAACCACTTCAAGATAGCAGAAACGCCTTCAAGGTCGTCTGGAACGGTTAAGTGGACAACTCCATTCACAGCCATCACCTTCGGCCCTCCCAACTGCATATGTGAGCTGTAGACTTCTCTCCCCAGCAGCTTGTTAAGAGCTGAAAAGCCTGTCAAAATTATGGGCTGGTCCAGCCGCTGAATGCACCGCATGCCAAGGCGAGCCAAGTAAGCGCCAATGCCGACGGTTCTCCCTGAGACGTACGTCAGAGTGAAAGTTTCACGGTAGGCTTTCGAGAATGCCCCTGCAATTGCACCACTGCCTGACAAGCACTCCACTCCAAGTCCATCCTGCTTGCCAATCACATCCTCAATCACATATCTGACCTCTCCAGAGTCCAGCTTCAGTTCATGCGCAATAACGGAAGATGAGAGCCGCTCGTAATCTTCTGGTACCAGATAGAGGTACTTGAAGCCTTGTTCAGGCGAGGAGTCTTCGGCCCAGCCGATGCGGAAGCAAGCACGCACTTCTTCGGCTACTCCAATGCGAGCACCTGAGTTGGCTGCGAGGTAGATAAGTGGCAGTTTCTCACGGCATGCCCAGTCCGACATAGACTTAAAGAATACGTCCTCCTTCGGCCCAAACGAGCCTGCACTGAAGGTTACATCGTTGGAGACGACCAACACTTTGCGCCCCTGGGGAAACTCTGGGGTGCGCATTTGCAGCAACCATCCCACCATGCCCACATTATTGCTTGAAATAGTACGATCAGACTCCACGAGGTCAGTGCCCCAACTTCCGTTTGAATCCGCCAGCACGAGTTCGGTGGCCTTGAAAATTGGCGAAGAGCCTTGCTCTTTTACAGAAGACTCTGCCCAGCATTGACGCAGAACTGTCTCAAACACCTGAAAGGATGAACCCGTTCACATTCGTGAGTTCCAGTTGGCATTCAATATTAACTCAACGATTCATGGTTCTAAAACGAACAGTTTCGACAGATCATACTCTGAAAACTGTAATCCAGATCGGGACCAAATTTTGTACCACTAAAATCAGTGAAAAGCATTACAAGTGCTCGTCACAAATAAAATAAATTTGGACTCTAGGGCAAGCGGAAGTCATACCAAGGGGAAATCATAGCAGTAAGTAGTGTTCTGGCGCCTCGCTAACAGGCGCTTCTGATCAATGGCATCCAAAGATTTGTACTGAGTGGACAGCGGCACACCATGCAGCGGCCCAAGCACAGAACTGAATGGTGAGCAGTACACCACCTTGCCTGAATCCTTGTCTTGGGCTTCCCTATACACCTGCATGTGGCAGAATTACAACGATCAAAGCTGGAACATAAGCTATGTTCTTTCAGCTGAAACATTACAAACTGTAACACTCGCAAAAAAGAGATGAAAAGCGAAGTTACTAACCTGGACTGTGCAAGTGTGGCCAGTGGGGTTAGAAACCACAACACGCCATGCACCATTTGCTGCCTGCAGCTCTTTCAGGCGAACACGGATTTCCCAACCAGCAACTGCAAGGCGATGCATGCGTGCCCCCAGTTTCGAGTAGATTTCATGTGCCAAACCTTCCAGCACCTGGACCACGTTCTCCACTTCGTTTGTAGCGCTGCCATTCTCATTACTGCGGACCACCCAATCCTCAACATCAGACACAGAAATTCTAAATTCCTCGAACACCTCAAATGCTTTAGAAAATGCTTAAAGGATCTATTTCAGAAATGCCTCAAGAAACAATTCTAGACGACGTCAGGATCAATGTTTAGTACCTCAAAGCCTGAGACAAGTCACAAAGCTCCTGAGCCCTGAGGATGCAGAGGTACATATGGATGTGATCAGCCTTGCCATTAATATCGTGAACGGCCAACTCTAACTCGTCCAGGGCTCCTTGAAGAGACTGGGTGATGCTTTCTTTCACTCGTGTGATGACCTGCTCTGACTCTCCACTCTCATCCCTCGATACGGGTTGGCGGATTAGAGCCCTCAAGAACATCCTACGCGTCCTGGTCTTTCCATCAGTGGCATTGTAGATGTACCACTGCCGGTTGCGCGATGGTGCGTACTGCATACCTGTATAACCCTTGAGCTTGACCTGCAACAGAGACTCTTGACATATGAGAAATCTAAGTTCCATAACAACCGGTTTCTCAGTTGTAGATGTGATTCATATCCTCAAAAGGGTAGTCTTAACAACTTTCAAATGAAATTTTACGAATGAAATCGTCTCAATAAGATGGAAGAGAGCGAAAGAGGATTACAAGCTCGAGAAGATTGGATAGCGGTGGTTCAACATGTCGCTGAAGAGGCTCCTCAGCGAAGTGATGGTGTTCATTAGACCACTGGAAGCAATGCCGAGTCGGTGCACGACCTTCGTCACGCTGGATGATGCAGCTCACCACCCCTACACCAGAGAGTTGGAGCATGGCGCCCAAGCTCTCACCCTTGAGGTTCTTGGCCAGTTTCTGGACTCTTTCATTGATTTGGTCCTCGTCCCCACTGCTTGGTCCATCGAGAGATTAGAAACCGAGGAACGAACATCACAAATACAAATCCAAGATTATCCGAAGTTGCACGCAAAGCTCAAAACAGGAATAAGAAAAAGAAAAAGAAAGAATAATTCAAAACCAACCTGTCTTGAAATGCACTCATGGGGTTGTTGATGCCCACTAAAGCCACATGAAGAACATTGCCAAACCCACTTGGAGCACCAACGAAGGACCGCTTCCTACGGGGACTTCCAGCAATGTTACTGTGGGAGGACGATTCTGCAGATGCTCTTGTGGTTGGTGCAAGATTGCTTTCAGCGTCCTTGAGAGCAGCACTAACGGCATTGGAGAGCACCTGGAGAGACGTGAGAATCACCATGGCTCCCCATCTCATTACACCTCGGCTGTCATCATCCGTCACCTTTGAGGTCCTCAACGTCTCGGCGGTCGGAGGAGGATACTCTTCCCAAAACTGCCAGGTCGCAATCAACCCTGAGCGGTGCCATTGCATCCTCACTGAGCCCTTCACCAGGTATGGCTGCATTATGCAACACAACAATCATCACTAACAACTCACACTTAAGGACAGACTTCATGTCAATTGAGTTCCATAGATCAGAACTTTGCAGGCTTTTTTTGAAGATGTTTTTTACATTATTGAATCAGACTGGCTAATGTTACTGCGAACTCCAGCAGTTTAAAGGATAAACAGTTAATAGGCTTACCTGGTACAGCCTGCGAATGTAACTCTCAATGACACGGCGCTGCAAGGTGTGGTCGCTGTGATCAAACAAGGCCACCAGGGCATCCTCAACAGGCAATGGTGCATCCACCAGAGCCTCCATACGCTCCTCAATGGCACTTCGACGCTTACCAGTGTGGTGACCTTCTCCTCCATCCTCGGTAAACATCTCCAACTCAGACAAGTTTCGTGCGATGTTGGACCGGAGTTCACTCAGTTTCGTCTGCTCAAGCAGCTGACTCGCCCGCAAGGCCAGCTGCACACATTGTAAAAATACTCAGTACACAACCATCTTGGAGAACAGCAAAAAACAGAAACTCAATAGCCGTCGGTATAGAAGATTAGAATAGATGAAAGGAAACTAGAAATTATACCTCAGAGTAATTGCTGTGATTCAGCTCTGCAAAACGGATGAGTTGCTCACGGTAGGCAGCAGGATTGGGGTACACTAAAGCTCCCATCAATCTCAAGATGAGTTGGTTTTTCCTCTTGACCCCCTGGTGAGATAGAACAATATCCACCACCTTTGCCAGGTCTTTCTTATGTTGCTGTCGCAATGCTTCAATGACATCAGCCTGGAATCACCAGAGGTGCATGCCAGTTGTTAGCCTCTTAATAACAACTTAACTCTTAGAAATTCAATGACCACGATGGCTGATCAACTTCCATCTCAAGATCATCTCATGTTTCCACGATGCAGCGTCACAACATGAAGGAACTACTCTGACGAAAGTCAACAAATCCGTCTGGCCCCCGAACCATACCTGATCATTTTCATTGAAAAGCTCTTCCACTTGAAGATATCCGTTAAAAAGAGTTTGAACAATGTTGCCCGCATGTCCTTCTCTTCCACCCTCATAGGATTTGGATAGAAATAGAAGAGGCTCCACGAGGCGCTCTAATGTCACTCGGTCGTCCTCAGGGGAGTTTGCTACGCAAGTCTGCAGAAAAAGGGAGCTCAGTTGAGAATCACAAAAGAAAGTTGACAACTAAACTAGAAGTTTCAAGAACAACATTTAGATGAAATGATGGTCATACCTCGATGATTCCAGTAAGTGCCTTGGCTGGGAAGTCTGGTCCCTCACCATTCTGCTGGAAACTCGTCTCATATTCACGAAATTCAGCATCAACCTGCTCACACGGTGCCAAATGTTAGTCAGTCATTCATTAACAAAGGAAATTCACAGAACACTTTCAAGGCATTCATTGTAAATTTCCCAACCTGTGCTTTCAGGTCCTTTGGAAGTCGAGTCGCAAGAACAGCCATGCATTCCTGCCATTGTAGCAAGGGTAGTTGAGGGTCATCCAAACAGGTGAGCACGGTCTTCACAACCTGCAAGAAGGGCATCCAACTTGTAATTAGTTCCTGTTGAGAAGTGCCCCTCGCAACTTGACAATATTGAGTTCACTGATGACTCAATGCGTTAGTTGCTCAAAAAGCAGGATAAATTGAATAAATCAGATAATTTCACCTTAAAATATCCTGAAACAACTACACCATTGAATGTGTCCATACCTCATCAATATCATGCTGGTAACCAGCTAGGATGTTCGACGCAGCATTGAGGCCATCGGCGCAGCGTTGGTGAACTTTAGCAGCACGGGCTGTGGGCAACCCCAAGGGTGGAAAGTCATCCTCAAAGGGCAGGGCCTTCCTCACAGACGAGGGATCATCAAGATCCAGGGAGGCTATGAGATCTCCACCCTGAAAATAGAATCACATCACAGCATTAACAACAAAGAAAAGGCTTGCTCAACATCTCCGAGTAAGTTAGCTTGACATCGGTGTC
Source organism: Neckera pumila (assembly GCA_963969595.1). Taxonomy (NCBI): domain Eukaryota; kingdom Viridiplantae; phylum Streptophyta; class Bryopsida; order Hypnales; family Neckeraceae; genus Neckera; species Neckera pumila. Next base: position 46,662,598 of record OZ018408.1, on the reverse strand, counting down.
AAAATAATCCCAGGAAATCACATACCAGCATAGCCGAACCCTCAGACAATTTGAATTTAATGGTTCCAGCCGCCGGGCTCATAAGTGGCATGCACATCTTCATGACTTCGACCTCTGCATACGGAACATCGGCGTCTACATGGCTGCCATTCGCTACTAGAAAACGCATCAACTTGCAAGGCGTTTCAGCAATTAATCGAGATGGGTCGTGATCATTCTGCACAGCAAGTCATACACATCCAGTAAGAAAAGGTGAACCAATAAACATGTAATCACTATAAATGTGCAGCAGATGCAGAAGCAGTCTCATATCAGGGATTGCAAACCTGCAGAAGGCATGTGCGTCCATCAATAAGCAAGCGAGTGCCGGCTGCCTCTTCTTCTGCGTACACAACATGACTGTTCCCATCCAGCTGCACAACCAAGCAATTGAAAAGGTCACTCTCAATATCTGAGAAATTATACCGCAGCAACGAATGAAGAGAGACGTACATAAACAGCTTTTGTCCATTTCATTCGACTTATAGACCTACTCAGAACTGCTAGAAAAAAACGAGGACCAATTTGGGCCTCTTTCGTGGTTAAGTTCATACTTGGACAAGGAGACCCCCATCTCGAAGAGTGTGGGCTTCAGCATGCACTTCGGATTTATTCAACCGCAGAAGATAGCTGCCTGCACCTCCTTTAGTCATCTCAACAGTGTACTTGATCCCGTCAATGTTCAAAGAGATTTGAAAGTCGACAAGCGAGATATTCTGTGAGGCAGACACAAACAAATTAGAAGTCCGGATATGAAACCTTAGCAATGAGAAATCGTGCATCGTGTTTTAAAATCGCAAAGTGATGTTACTTCATGTACCTTGGGTGGAATTTGGCCCTTCTCCAAGTAGCCAATATACTCCGTTACACGAGCTGCAATAAGTCTGCTTGCTTTCTGGTAAGATAACCACTCAACCGTTCAGACCGAGTTCTCTCCACATGGAAAAATGAAAACTAAGCAGTTCTCCAGTAATCACTCCCTGATTGTGAAGTTTACCTTAATGAAAACGAAACCAAGTAAAGACAATAGAAGCAACTTACATATAGAGCACCCCCCACAACAGAAATCTCCCAAGGAGGTCTCTCTGCTCGCACTCGCATGGCAATTCGGCTATCCAACCACCCTGTATGGATCTTATTGTCTCTGTATTCAGGGGCCTGCACATTGACAGCGGACATAGCAATTAATGATTGCACATTCTGCAGCGAATCCTCTTGCATTCTCATACAATGCACCTTGAATCAGTGTTGAATGGGCTTTGATTTACTGCTACCCGTTGTCACAAGAAAAGTGCAAACGCTTACATGCAGAATATCCACGGTATAATCCACGTTTGTGCGAATCTCTCCTCGAATGTGAAGCTCCTTGAGCCCCAGCACCATGTTGGCAATGGCCATTGGCCGTGTCTCTCCAAAAGCGAAAACATGACCTGTTAAGAAACAAAAAGTTCACGAACTATGTTAGGTGTCCCAAATACTGAAGACCCCAGCCCATTGTCTCAAATGAAGATCTTTCGAAGTGCTTTACTTTTGGGGGCTTACCAAATTGAGAATCAGAAAATTCGTGAATGCCACCTCCGGACTGCCAAAACCACCAACCATAGAAACCAGAATGAGCAAGCCTTTTCATGTTGCATTTACAATCAGCGGATTTTCAAAACAAAGTTTGAACTACTAAATCTCTCTCAATCAACTAATCTAAGTCTCTTGGATCCTGCCGTAGACTTCATTCTGAAATTTTAACTTTTGAGCACTAGGGAAAAGGACTGCGAGTGTCACAAGCAATACTAGTTTTCACCAAAAAAAAGTCGGTGCAAATAATGAACAAGGTATAGAAAGAAGGCGATACCTTGACTGAAAAATAAGCCCACACATTAGGTTTACTCCTGAAACTGAGTTCCTGCAACATATAAAAACAGTCGTCAATTCCATCCTCCCATCGATTTCTCACAACTCATTCCTGCTAAACGATGTACCCAACACAATCCAGATGTTCCGGATGAGCGGTTGAAAAGCTACCTGGACTTGACCACTGGTGGGCTTGAAGCCGTCATCAGGGTCCTCACTAGTGACCCGCACAGCTACAACATGACCCTTGGGTTTCTGAGTATCAACTTTCGACAAATCAAACTGAACTGCTTCTTGTGCCACCCTCCTCCAAGAGTCGTGGCCACCACCTCCTTGACCAAAAAGACGCCGAATTTCTGCACATCGTAAACCAAGGACCTCAAAATGAGCATATATCCGAATAGAACCTCATTTAAGGCTTCAATTTTAAGCCTTGAAAGCCCTTTTCTCCAAACCTAAGCTAACGCACTTCAAGACGTCGAAACCTAATCGTGAAGAAGTTTTGACAATGTCACGATTCAAAATCGACTTCCCAGGGTGGATCTACATTGAACGTTTGAAAAACGAAAGTAAAAAAATTGAGTGTGAAAAAGGGCCCTTACCAGGCATACGCCAAAGAGGAATGCCCATCGCAACACCAAGTTGAGCTGCTGGCAAATTAAATTCAGCAATCCACTCTGTAACAGGGTGCTCTACCTGAACAACAGGAGTCTTATCGTGAGGGCAGGACAAGGTAAAAAATTTGAAAAACTCAAGAGTACTTCACAATCCAAGTGAAGATGGTTAATCCTCGCTTGGAACACAAATGCATACCTGGAGACGAGGATTGAGCTCCAGAAAGTAAAACTCTCCGGTATCCATACTGTACAAATATTCCACAGTGGCAGCTCCAATGTAGTTGACACACTTGGCAAGCCGACAGGCACCTTGCTCTAAGCGCTTCACTGTTTCCGGAGGAGCAATCGTAATAGGGCCCTCCTCAATAATCTGTGACAAGGTAGGTATATTGCACCATTAGTCGTCGAGCACAAGTAAAAACGAATTGATAAACAAGAGAATACTGAACTCAATAACACGCAATGAAAAAGAAGAGACTGCAACAGATGTAAGAGTTTTGAAGATTCTTAATTGAGAATCACCTTCTGGTGACGTCTTTGCACACTGCAATCACGGCTGTGTAGAGCTGCTACATTTCCAAATTTATCACAAAGCAGCTGAACCTCGAGATGCCGACTCTGTTATCCCAGAATGAAGAGGCCACAAGCGAAAGGTCAGCTTCCACACAAAGTAGCGAACTTTCATTTGATTCAAAGTTCCCACATTGCAAGGATTCAAGGTTTTGAAATCACTGAATTTGACTGATTGTGTCACGAAAGACAGAACTCAAAGATATGCATCACCAGAATCAATGAATAATATTTGAAGTATTTGTCAAAAATGAATAAATTAGACAAAAGGAAGGCTCCACTTGAAGTACTCAAAACTGCTAGAAACAACATGAGGTCTGGTTTGAGCTCCTTGGTCCTTTAGGGGTTAAGGAGAAATGACGAGGACCACAAACCTGCGTAGCAACCTTCATAATGAAGATTGGTGAGCCTGGCACTTCACCCTGCACTTGCTTGAACAATGCCTTCACTTCGTCGTCGTTGTTCACCTTCCGAATTCCTTTGCCACCACCTCCCCAGGAGGCCTTGATCATAGCAGGGTAGCCAACTACTTGACACGAAGCCAGTGCTTCCTCCGCAGTGGAAACACAGGCCTGCTTGTAGGCCTCTTCCGGAATGGTGCCTTGGCAGACCTCAAAGGGTACAGACACCTGTGTCCACAACGCAAACAGTATCTCAACACACTCGCTAAAGATTCAAAAGCAGCACTTGCCTGAAAATCGAACAGCTGGAAAAACATTACAGTTATAATAAAATTCAGCACTACTTCAAATTCGTGATTGAACTATAAAAAAAAAGGTTGTCAACACGGCATTATTCACTAGATTCACCCTGACTAATTCACAGAAACAAGACCATAATCTGTACTTTGAATGAATTATTAAGGATAACTAACGGTTCAGCAACGGTTACATACATGAGAACCGCTCCACGGAAGGGTAGGCACACCAGCGGCCTGCGCAATCAAAGAGGAACCAATTTTATCACCGAGAGCGCTCATAGGCCCTGCAGGAGGGCCTAGAAAATGAATGCCGCGCGCCAGAAGCGAGTCTGGAAGCTCCGGGACTTCAGATGCGTGACCCCAGCCTGGCCACACCGCTTGTACCCCTGTCCTCTCAGCAATCTGCCCATCACAACAGTCAATAGCTTGAAGTCAATCACATGAATTCCTCTTCTTTATTCAAGCTCAAGAACTCCAATTCTTTTTTCGTGCAATATCCCCAAATTCGTAAAAATAACTCTCTCAGGGGCAACCAAACATCATTGTTTTTGGGTTGTCAGCTGTCTCGAAAGGAAGGAGACCTTGCATTCGCAAAAGCTACATCTCTAGGAAGTTCGAGTATGCTCAAGTACGTCAAAGGTAGAGAGAGAGAGCCTCTCCTAGCGTAGCTGCTGAAAGCTCTGGACCAAAGGGTGAGAGGCCTTGCATTGACAAAAGTTACATCTAGAGTGAATATGAGGAAGCTCCTTATCTTTGAAGCAAGATGCAATTGTACACAGAAGCCATTGCTGTTTGTAGCAATTCACTAAACAGCACAATTATAATAGATTCATTAATCTTCACGTACTTGATCATAAACAGTACAGCTAATCACCCACCTAATCACCCAGTGATCTCAAACAGCACTTGTGACGATAAAATGCTGAATATGTAGTGAAGACATGCAATCTCAAACACCAAAACCTATATTTCAAGTCTCGCACTTGTGTCATCTAGACTTTTGCACATTATAAAAAACTAAATGTCAATGGAGTGAGTGTTTACACAAATCAAAGCTCCCCTGTATGGTGAATGGAGCATCGAATGTCCTGTACGGTGAATGGAGCCTCTCAACTTTAGCAGTAGCAAGAGATGTGCAAGAGAAAGTAAAAGGGGCGCACCTCAACGATCAACTGGACGTTGGCGTAGTTGTTGTTGTTGGTCCCTCCAGGGACTTCCACGAACTGATCGGCCATGCGGATGTGTTCGGCGTTGATGCGCATATCCTCCGGAGTGGCCATAGCCACCAGCAATACGGCGCGCTCGACGCCGAAGGATTCGTACGCCCAGGAGCGCACGCTGCGCATGAACTTGACCGCCGCCATGCCGTTGTTGGCGATCAAGATGCTGCGGATGGGATCCGTCCCGCCCAAGGAATGGCAGTACTCGTCCACCGGGGACACCATCGCCGCTTTCTTCGCCGAGGGCTTGTCGCTCCCCGCGCCATTCAAAAGCGAGGGCGCCCTCACTTCCAGGGCCACCATGGTGACCAGTCTTTCACTTCTTTGTCAAATCTTCAATTGAATCCCTTGAAAAAAACACTCGCTCTTCGAATTACACAAACACTTCTCTCTCCTTCACCTGCGTTGATTTCAAACCACCAGAACTAAGCATCCAAATCTCGAGCTTACCATCTAACCAACGACCCTTCCCAGCTATTACCCAATTGGACAAACCCAATCACGCAAATTGCGGATCATTTCACGAACCATTTACACTACGAACTCCAACAACAACCATCAAACCGTCGAAACCATCCAAAACTCTCGCAATCCACCAAATTCACACCAAACCTAAAAAAGAATCTCTTTTCTCTCGATCCCACGTACGAGTAAGCAATTACCCAATCGCCGCCGCCGCAATTAAACCTGGTGTTCCAATTCCAATCCTCGACGCTCTCCTAAACCCCCCAAAATCGTGCCTCCAGCTCTAGCAACGCCCATCCGCTCCTCCTCTCCCCGTGAGAGAAAAAACTGCGCGATCGACGAATTCTGACCACAATCTCCCAAAAGAAACTCGACCCAGGTGAGCCCAATTGGTCGTCTCTCCCTCCCTCCCGAATCGTTCGACCCAACTCATAAACCCTCTAAGCTTGGGCCCTCAAGTGGTGATGGTGGTTGCTCTTGCTGGTGAACTGTGCGAGCTCGTTCGTTGCTGAATGAATGGTGGGAGAGGTTGAATGGGAAGCAATTTTGGTGTGTGTGGGGGGTGGGTTGCTGGTTAGTAATAGGGGGTCAATGTGGGGGGAGAGGGCGAATGTCAAACAGCAGCCATGGAGAAAGCGCTTCCGAGGGGAGAAAAAGGAGAGACAAAGAGGAAGAGGCGATGGCGGACTTTGACCTGCGACAAGGAGGGAGAAGGGGGCCACGACGACGACGACGACGACGACGACGACGACAGTCTTCCCGTTCCGCGTCGGCGGCTGACTTGCAAAGGCGGGGCGTTGCATTCCGCCTTCGGCGTTTGTTGCGAGGGGTGGCCCCTGATCCGGACGGAGTCCACGCAGCGTTGGGGAAAGGGGAAATGGAGCAAAACTGCAAAAGCGTCGCCCTGGATTTTCAGAGAATTTTCAGGAAAACTCTACGAGTACTCAATTACCGATGTCAGGAAAACTCTTCTAATGTGGAGACACCCATACCCGGCGATCATTTAAGCGATTTTCGAGCACATGGTGAGCAGTATGAGGGGAGGCATATTTTTTCCTATGTAGAAAGATAGGAAATATGGAGACTGCAATTTTTCTGTAATTTTATCTACAAAATTGAAATTACTGTGATTTTTGGGAGTCCAAAAGTAGGCCGAGCCCAGAGTCAGTCTATAGAGCCCTCCTATTCCACTTACAAAAGTATGCATTACCTGCTCCCTTTTGCACTAAAAAGTAGATACATGTCACCAATCTTAGGGATTTAACCCCTAAAGTCCCATTGTCCCCTAAAACTGAGGCTTCATTGAAAATGGATTTTGGGCAAGCTCTTACAGCCTCGATTTTCATGTGAAGATAGAAAAAAACATTGGCTTTCTAGAAATATAATTTTTATTTCAATCGGTGTTTGGGAGCAAAACTTATGACACAAAAGGTCCTTTTTTTTGGTGTGGCAGGCAGAAATCTCTTCACATAAAAAAAAAATTTTTAAACTAAAATTTTTTTTTCTTATAGATTGTAATTTTATCTACAAGAGAAGCTTTGATTCATTCCATGTAGATTTGTTATGTGAAAGTTATGGACAATCTTTTTTTTCGAGCAATTAGAGCATCTTCTTGAAAAATAATTTAAAGGACTCATTTCAAAATGCAATTTTTCTAATTTTTCAAAAAAAATTGTTTGACAAGATTAAGTTTGCTTGCTAAACAAATCTCACCAATGGAATTATACTATTTAATCCCATCTTAGAGTTATTAACAATTTAGTTTTTTTTTCAATCTTGGACCTACTTCTATTTAATAAATTTTTAAAGAATGAAAACCAAGTGTTTTATTTTTGAAATTTTTTTCTCAGATTTTCAACTCAATTCTTCAACACAAAAAAAAAATTCAAAGTCTCTAGTGCAAATTTTCTTCACAAATGGCGGTCAAAGTCATCTAAAATTGCAGGCCAGTGTTCAAAAAAATAAAATTTTCTAACTTTGAATGCTAAAATTTTCTAATCTGTGCAGTCAAACTTTATGAAATTTTTACTACTTGATTTGAGATAAGTTAAGTACAAGATCCTATGGTTAGATTCTAAAAATTAAAAAAATTCTCTTATCTTGGATGAACGCAGCAAAACTGGCAATTTTGAGTCAATTTTGACAGAAAAATGGCCTTGGGATTTTAGGGGTTAAACAACCATTCACAATTTTACATGCTATCATTATCATCACACTTGACATTCACAAAACAATATGCACAGATCTTTTAGCAAACCTGTTGGGAGCCTCATTTCAACCAGCTACCTACGATTCACAACCTGCTTGGCCCAAAATCACTAGTGCCCTACATATCCGGTTTTGGATCCTAGTTGGGTATGGGTGTCTCTACCTTAGTACTCAATTATATGTGAACTTTCTGTGGTTCATTCTTTGTCTTCACATGAATGCATCTATCAATTTAAGTCTTTAGGGTTTTGAATCACAATCTGAATTTGTAGTTTTTGCATTGGAAAGTTTGACAAAAAATCTGAATAGTGGCTCTAGATAACCCATGGCCTTGAGGAGGGCAAAAACCAATCATTGATTGGTCACTTGAACAAGCTACATGATGCCCATTTCAGAAAGATTCTAAAATTCAAGTTTGAGCAACCTTCCTAGGTCTTCAAATGTCATTTACGGGTTAAGACTAAAACGCCTGAGAGGATATTTTGGATGATTTGAAGGAAGCCTTGCGGATTAAATAAATAAATAAATAAATTTGATCATCTAATTTTTGTGAAGGAGTTGCTTGAACATCGTTCTTGGAGGTAGATTGACTAAGTATGCTTCAAAGGCATGGATAGATGATGTCTATCTTTCTTGCCTCTTGCTTGAAGGTAGGCTATTCAAGTCACACTAATTTGAATTAGTGAAGGTCAAAATGTTATTGTATTGCACCAACCTCTTAAAAAAAATTGTTGTGACACTACATTTTTCCTTTAGTATTAGAACAAATCAATATACTCAAATAGGATGCATTGGATGTAAAGATAAGAGTGCAATTTGGTGAATAGATTCCTATAGTATAGCTTGCATAACAATCTTAACCCCTAAAAGCCCATTGTCCCTTTAGGGGACAAATGGGATTTTGGGCGGGTACCTATGGGCTGAACTTTTGTCATGAATTTTCAAAACTTTTTTGAAGATAGAAAAATTGCTAAGCTTTGTGGGAATATAATCTTTTGTTCAATCGGTGCCCGAGAAAAAAAATTATGCCCAAATATACTCAAAATAGGGGACAAAGGGCAACAAAAAAAATTTTGCAAATCTTTATTTTTTTTGTTTTAATTTATTTTTTCTTATAGATTATGTTTTTGTTCATCTAAAATTCTTTGATTCATTTCATTTGGTTTTTGTATAAGAAAGTCATGGACAATCTTGATTTTCGGGCACTTAGAGCATCTTCCTGAAAAAAATAACTTGTAGGATTCATTTCTAAATGCAATTTTAACAATTTAAAAAAAAAAAAGTTCCGCATGGTTCAAATTTTTTGCTCAAACAATCCCACCATTTGGAAATAGTGCTTTTTAATTCCTTAGAAAAGATATGAATATTTAAGATTTTCCTTCTATCTTGTACCTACTTCTACTTAACAATTTTTTTAACAATGAAAATTAAGTTTTTTTGGATATTTTTTTTCCCCTAGATTCTCAATTCAATTATCTACTATAAAGATTTATAGCTCAAAATTTTGTACAGTTGGGTACTGTAATCTTACAACTGGCCAATTTGAAGCATTCAAAGATTTTGTATAGCATAGAAAATGAATTGGAAATTTTCATCTTGCATAATAATTATGCAATCTTCACGCAATCCCAATCAAGCATACAAAATTTCAATTTAAAAAAAGCAAAATTCCATTTTTGGTGAATTTCTAAAGTTTGTTTTCATGGTTTTACATAATATTTTTTTGATAACACTTTATGATGAATATTTTTAATCCAATTGCATAATAATTATGCTCATCAAAATACACTATTTATATTGCACATTGTACAAAAAATTGTGAATGGGTCATATTGGCCAATTGTAAGATTACAATACCCGTTTACAGTGCCAAAAATTTAAGTTAAAAATGTTCAAAGTCATAAATCTAGTCCCACAATGTGTTGAAAAACTTGTTTTTTTCACTTTAAATACAGATATCTTGCAATCTATGTGGTCAAAAATTCTGAAATTTTTTCTATACATTATCATACTAGTTAGATGAAAGGTTCTACTGTTAGATGTGCAAAAAAAACATTTTTCATTTTTTTTACTCTTTGCTATGAAAATGACAATTTTGATTGTATTTTGGCAGAAAAAAGGCCTTGGACCTTTAGAGGTCAAATAAGAAGATTGAGGTGTCTTTGTAGAACCATAGCTATAGTATTTGGAGATTTATAAAAAAATTCCAATTCAATTGATTTCTTACACTCATACATGAATTGGTCATAAATTTTTGAGGAAGACAATGTAGCAAACTAAAAGACCTTGTTCACATTTTCAATTACGTTATATGGTCGGTGGCTTAGGGAATGGCTTGGAGACTGTATAAAGAAGGAGATAAAGAAATACCTTTTCAATCAATAATAAAACAAGCATACATGATATGTATAATGATTCTATTATGAAAGCATTGAACTAAAAGTTTGATTCTTACTATTGTTAAAAAAAACTGACAATTTTGTTAGCAATTGAAAAAAAATCCACCCAATCTAACAAGCGTGTTTTAGACACTTGAATTAGTTAAGAGAATATTTATAAGACTTTTACTATATCACTATTGATTGTCATTGTGTAGAACTCTCAAAAATAACAAGGCAGCAACTATTCCTTACATTGCCATTTGACCCCTCTCTACTTCTTTTATGTTTCTTTTGAATATGCAATGGGTCTAGAAGTGGTCCTTTATTATTTTTCCTTAAAATGAGTTTATTTTAATCTTCCATTTACAATTTGTAATTCAATAAAAAAGTTTGTTGTTATGGATTTAATGTAAAGAGTTTACTCAACAATGACTTAGTGAAAGGCTTGAAAATAGCTTAGTGGATGGCTTGAGTAATCCTATAAAGGTAAAAAGGGACCTTATAAAGAGGAAATTGAGGCTACATCTTCTTAGAGAATAAATAAAACCAAAAAACCTCCTCAAAGATAGTGGTTTCTATTATTATTTGTTATTGGTGGCATGACATGCATTTAGAATGTAAGTGGGCTAGAAAACCATCTTCATTGGTAGATCCATCCATTGTCAATATACTACTTTCAATGATAATAATTAAATGACAATTCAAATCAAAACTTCCAGCAAATTACTAAAAAACATTTCAAGAAACATCTATTTCAAATGTAACCACCCAAAAGAACCAAATTATATCAATGAAAAAAATTCAAGAATGTGGAACAATTCAAATCAATTCAATTAATGTGCCCAACACTAATATCACTAATTTTTACAAGTTTTGGAATTATGCAAACTTAGAAGGAACAATATTGTATGTTTATGATATTGTAGATGTAATCAATATAGTCTATGCTATTTCCATGCCATCTGAAAATAGTACAGTAGAACCTCTCTTAGTGCATAGTATGGGGATTATGCACTAAGAGAAGTTTATGCAGTAAGAGAGGCTCTGTCAGAACTTTGGCTAACGTGGCCTCTCACTATGGGGCCTCCAACTACTGTTCACAAATATCACATCTTCTCTTAGTGCATATATGCACTAAGACAATATGCACTAAGAGAGGTTCTATTGTATAATTATCTTCCAACTTTCCTCAAACTTCCATTCACATTTGTCTAATTTCATCCAAAAATTAACACTAATTACAACATACTCATTTGAATTTCATCCAATTAGTGTAAAAGTACTATTCAGACTCTCATTTACTGATCCCAGAACAATGCATGAACTAGAATAGTCCAATGGATGACAAAGAATCCTCTAATATAGACAAAAGTGGAATTTTGTGCAAAAAAGGGAGATGTTGCACAGTAGTTTAACCTCCAAAGAATACTTTTGATTTTTTTAACCCCTAAAGGATCACTGTCCCTTCCATGGACAAATGGGATTTTGGGCAAGTACCTACGGGCTGAATTTTGTTGTGATTTTTTGAAACTTTTTTGGAAGATAGAAAAATTGATAAGCTTTGTGGGAATATAATTTTTTTCAATCGGTGTTTGGGAACAAAAGTTATGCCCAAATAAGCTCAAAATAGGGGAGAGGGGGCAGCAAAAAATTTTGCAAAAAATTTCATTTAAAAAAAAAAAAAAAAAAATCCTTATAAATTATATTTTTTTGTATTTAGAAATCTTTGATTCATTTCATTTGGATTTTTTATGAGAATGTTTTGGACAATCTTGTTTTTCAAGCAATTAGAGCATCTTCTTGAAAAAAATAACTTGTAGGATTCATTTTGGAATGCAATTTTTGCAATTTTTCAAAAAAAAAAGTTCCACATGGTTTAGTTTTTTTGCTAGAACAATCTCACCATTCGAATTAGTGCATTTTAATTCCATCTAAAAGATATTAATATTTTAGATTTTCCTTCTATCTTATCCTTACTTCTACTTAACAATTTTCTTAAGAATGAAAATAAAAAAATTTTGAATTTTTTTTTTCTAGACTCTCAACTCAATTCTCCACTATAAAGATTAAAAGCTCAAAACTTTGTAGTGCAAAAAATTTAAGTTAAAAACGTTTAAAGTCAAAAAATCAAGTCCCGCAATGTGCTGAAAAACTTGTTTTTTTACTTCAAACGCAGATATCTTGCAATCTATGTGGTCAAAAATTCTGAAATTTTTTCCACACATTTTCATACTAGTTATGTATAAGATCCTACGGTTAGATGTGCAATAAGAACATTTTTCAAATTTTTGTACTCTTTGCTCTAGAAATGGCAGTTTTGAGAATTTTTGGATAGAAAAAAGACCTCGGTCCTTTAGAGGTTAAAATAGATGATTCACATTGTATCAAAAACAATGATTTCTACAATGACCAATCCATCCTTACAGGATTAAATTGAATATCCTTGAGTACTAATACCGAAACTACATTGATTTATCCTATTGATATGTGTGATACTAAATTACCAAAGTCAAACTATCTTTACATTACTATGGAACAAAATGTTACTATAGTCCACTAATTTCCCCCAAAAAAATTTAGAAATTACACTAGTTTTACACCCTTGGTATTAGAATAAAGACTAAAAAAATTCACTGTAGTGTAGCTGGTTTGACTCCAATTTCTGCAAGTGGAACAGTGGAACCTTGACTGGTTATCCCGGATTATCCGGCTCGTTGACTACCCGGTCATCATTGACTGAAAAAATGATACTCCGGAGTACTCCGAGTATGGAATCGTCAAAAGATTCCTCTCGTGAGAGTTGAAAAGATTCCAAAATAAAAATTATTATTTCTACAGTAACACAAATGAAACGCAAGATTCCATTTTTAGATTCCGTCACAGCCATGTCTTGCCAGGCAGTAACTTACAAGTCAACTTCGCCGTCGTATTTGGAATCATTCTGCCTTGGACTACGCACTGTACGCACCAGCCCTTTTTTGGGGGGCGAAATGGAGCCAGAAAGCACCATTTCATAATGAAAATCTTTTTTTCACCAGAAAAAAGTAATCTTTTTTCGTCAGAAAAGTTTCAATCCAATTTAAAATATGGATGAAATTGTCAAATTTGGATGAAAAGTGTATGAATTTGATCGAAAAGTGTTTTATGGTACAAAAGATGGATGTACAAAGATATACCAAATTTTAAGTGATCATCACCGTGGCACTTTTTCAAAAACCAAAAAAAAAAGGCATGGTACGCACTATGCAGTGTCCTTGCACTCCAAAATACTGGTGCTTTGTTAAAAAAATAAAAATAAAAATAAAATACTGGTTCTCATAACATTCAGTAGCCTTCAAAGAGGCTGCCTTTTCCTCCTTGGAATCCTCATCCATGAAATTCATCCTCAAATAACTAATGTAAGCTTACGTACCAAGATAGGGGCAATACATTATGTTTTGTTTCATTTTCTTTGTTAATTTTAGGACCAAACGTACAAATCAACAAATATTTGCAGAAAAAGATGTTGGCAAGGAATTAAATGAATAATGCATTACAATCATTTGTCATCAATAACATATTCTGGGTTTTCAAGTGAAAAGACAACTCTATATATGCACATGGGGTGGTAGGAGGTAGAACAACCCATGTGGAATAAATAAATTAAAATTTGTAGTTTCTCAAGCACTCATAGTGAAGTCAAAAACAAAGAATTGTATTAAAAGTAAAATTTCAGACCTCATTCAGGCACAGTAAAATAATTTTTCTCAAAATGCTTTGAACTAAAAAAAGTGGGTGAATGAATATAAGTTTCACCTCCAAAAATCCATTTGGTATTTTGAATCTCCAACCAAAAGTTATGGACAAATTTGAGAGAGAAGTTGGAATGGACATTTTCTTTAACATTTTTAAAAATCCTCTCTCAAATTTGTCCATAACTTTTAACTGGAGATTCAAAATGCCAAACAGATTTTTGGAGGTGAAATTTATCTTTATTTAAAAACTTTTTTTAGTTCAAAGTTCTTTGAGAAAAGTTATTTACTATGCCTAAATGAGGTCTAAAATTCTACTTTTAACACAATTCTTTGTCTTTGATTTAACTATGAGTGCTTGAGAAACTACAAATTCTAATTTATTTATCCCACATGGGTTGTTCTACCTTCTACCACCCATGTGCACATATAGAGTTGTCTTTTCACTTGAAAACCCAAATTATAAGTGACAATCATATCAAAGTGATGTAATTCAAGCATTGAGATAATTGATCTCTATAAATTGATTGCCATTTTGAATAAGTTTGCTATTTTATTTATAGTTTTATTTCAAAGTACTTAATTTGCCGTTAACGCTAATGTAAAGCTGCAACCTTGTAATTGACTCAGGCACCTTGCTAAGTTCTGACAAGTTTCGCCAAGTGTCTTTATAGTTACTAATTTGGTGTGGCATATACCACACCAATTCATCCCTCGGATGAAATGATGTGATATATTCCACATCATTCCGTCTAGAGAAGGCAGTCACAGTCACTGCTAGTGAATGTTATGCTACAATCCTTTTAGGAAGTGTAATAAAAAAAATACTGGTGCTATGATCCTTTTTAGGAAGTGTAATAAAAATTTATTCGCTCCATTCCCTCCAAATTTTTATTTCGGGGAAAACGCTCGAACAAATTATTTGTTGTTGATGATAAAATTTTGAAACTCTGAATATATATTTGAAATCCTTGACCTCAAATTGGACAGTGGAGGTTTAAAAACATAAAATTGACGGTCTGAAACAGGGGGCAAACTTTTATGTTAATGACAAGAGTGGGAAAAAAAAAGTTTTTTTTCATCCTTCCTTGAAAGGCTTGTAGCACTACTTCAGACAAATCTCATAGTATGTATTACTTAAAGGCATTTCCTCAGGATTCATAATATGATTTTTGTTCATGAATTTTGGTTTCTTAGGCCTTGTTTATACAATTACACCTAAGGTGAGAGGGCATGCATGGAGAGCAAGTTTTTAAATAATGAGAGTTTCGACGATTGAGAAGACCAAAGATTGTAACTTCACACCCAAAAATTTTAGTCCAAGGGAAAGAATGATTAGAAAATTGACTTTTGTTCTCCATAGTAGTACAAAAGTACAAATTCAATGTCCAAGAATTTGTCCAGAATTTGTGTCCAAGCTATCTAAATAGGTGGGCTTGACAAAAAGATTGGAGGCCCTTGGATCAAATTGGTCACAACCAATTATTTAAAAAGAACTCACTTTATGAGTAACCATGCTTAAAAAATGTACTAAAATTATACTTAATCCCTAAAGGACCAAAGTCCCTACAAGGAACAAAATGGATTTCATGCAAATTCCTACCGCTTCAATTTTTGTTGTGATCTTTTAGACTTTATTGTTTTAACACCCAAAAGACCAATTAACGTTTTTTGACAATATAGAAATTTTGGGCAGCTCACTAAAAATGACATTTCATATTTTTCTTTGAAACTTTCACGCAACATGTAGTTGAGGAGTAACTTCAATGCACAACAATTTTCACATTTTTGACTACATGGTTAAAAATTATTGTATGATGTGTAATTTTTTTCAACTCGAGTAGGTAAAAAAAACTCACTTTTTCAAGAAACAAAAATTTGAAACTGGTTTTATAGAATTATATATACATGAAAAGTTTTGAATCATTCCACTTTGATTGATGAGATGAAAGTTATGAGGAGTTTTTGTTTGCGGGCAATTATGGAATCTCTACTCAAAAATAAACTTTGAACTCTTTTATTTAATCAAATTTTCAATATTTTTTGAAAAATTATAATCATAAGATTTAGATTATTATTATAACATTACAACCATTGGGACTGGCATTTTTCAATTCTATAACTAAATTTTTAACAATTTAGTATTTTAAATTGTTCTCTACTTCTTTCTACTTACTATTTTTTTCAAGCATGAATATGAAATTTTTGTTTTTATATGGATTCTTAACTTATTTATTCAACATATTGTACATGAAGACCTGATTCGGCACCTATGTGCCGAAATACTTTCTTTTTTGTGCATCGAAGGGTTTTGGCAATTGAAATAATCGGTATTACACCAAAAAAATGTTGCAAAATTTTCACTTGTAATTAATATTCCAAACATTCAAACATACCAAAAAATACTTAATTATGCTTGAATTTGACCTTCACATAGAGTATTACAAAGACTTGCAAGTTATAGGATCTACACATTTTGGGGCAAAAAATTTGAAAGATGACATCTAACTACAATATTTGAAAAGAGTTGCAAATACTTCATTTTAAAATCCAAGCATCACGATCTTGCAATCGGTAAGGTTTTTAATTCTAAAATTTTAGGAGGGTATACTCTAACAAGTCAACTAAAAGATCATATAGTTGGATTTCTTAATAAGTAGATAAGAATTTAGCCTTGTTTTAGAGACTAGTATTTTGAAGTAGTTTTTGGCCCCAAAACATGAACAAACTTCAAGGATTAAGATTAAAAAAGACATTAGGACTTGGGGAATCTAATTTATATTTTAATTTGTTCCTAGGAGCAAAAGTTACACCATCCTAAGTAAATAAAAGAAGTTTACAAAAAAATTGAAATAATTTTTCTGGAACTTGTTTTTGATAGGTCGTATTTTTGTATATATGGAAGTTTGATTCATTCCATTGGAAATAGTGATGTAAAATGTATGGAACATCTAGGGGTCCGGGAATCAGAGCATCATTTTGAGAAAATAATGTATTAGATTGTTTTTAAACTCAATTTTTGCAATTAAGAAAAAAGAAGTTCTATAAGGTTGTTGCTTGCTAAAACTATTTCACCATTGAGCTTAGTGTGTTTCAATTTCATCTTAGAGCTTTTAACAATTTAGTTTTTCCTTCTCATACCTACTTCTATTTAAGAATTTTTTGAAGTATAAAAATCATTTTTTTGTTTTCTTTTTCTAGACTCTTACCTCAATTTTTTATAATTAATAAATTTAAATAAAAGCTTTGTAGTACAAAAAAATTGAGTTAAAAAGATTCAAAACTTGTTCACTTTACTTTAAATGCAAATATCTTGCAATCTATGAGGCCATAATTTCCAAAATTTCCCCCCATTCTTATACTACACTAATACAAGATCCTATAGTTGGATCTACAAAAAAATAGTTTCCAAAGTTTTTGCTCTTTGCAATAGAAATGACACTTTTGAATGTGTGTTAGTAGTGGAAAAAAGGTCATGGTACTTTAAGGATTAAAATGTTTTTGTCTCATTTTCACATCTACTTCAAAAAATCGTGATATCATGACCTCAAAAGGCTAGCCTTTTCAAAGACAAGCAATGAACCTTGAGGGTCTTACTCCTAAGCTTCTCTATATTAGGGTGTAGGATATCCTTCAAATTCAACACAACTTATCTATTTTTTCAAGAAAGTACTATGTGAAATTCCTTGTTTCAGGAGCATTGTAAAAGTGTTTTAGAAATACACAACAAGCAAAGTATAGAATGAATCTTATTTACAATCACAATCAAGGGTGAAGGATAGGATCAATGGATAATAATTTAAAAAATAAATGTCAAAGGTTTCTCAACTTCTTCCCAAAATAATTACATAGATGAATTTTTTAGTAAATTATGTTTATTGTTTTCATACATTGAAGTTTTTTTTTTAGGAAAAACATTAGGTAGATATGTGGCTATTCTACAAATACTTTTGTGTAACATATGTTGTCAAACAAAAATTCATGAAAATTTATATATGCTCTTGATTCCCAACTTGTATTTACAAAGGATTATTTGCAAAGGCACCAGAGAATTTTCAATGAATCTACTGAGGCAAGTGTCATGATTTTTATGTCTATGTCAAGAGTGGGAAAAAAAAAGTTTTTCTTCATCCTTCCTTAAAAGGCTTGTAACACTACTTAAGATAAATCTTAGAGTGTGTATTACTCAAAGGCATTTCCTCATGAATCATAGTATTATTTTTCTCCATGAGTTTTGGCTTTTTAGGCCTTGTTTACACCCTAGGTGAGAGGGCATGCATGGAGAGCAAGTTCCTAAATAATGAGAGCTTCGACAATTAAGGAGACCGAAGATTGTAACTTCACACCTAAAACTTTTTAGTCCAAGGGAAAGAACGATGTAGAAAGCACTTTTGTCCTATGTGGTAACAAGAAAGTGCAAATTCAAAGGCCCCGGAATTTGTGTCCAAGCTACTTAAATATGTGGGCTTGACAATAAGATTGGGGCCCTTGGACCAAATTGGTCACAATTATTTTTTTGAAAAAAAATTGGGAATATGAATTCCCTTGCTTTAAAAAATAAATTAATAATAATAAATTAATTAAATATATATATATATATATATATATATATATATATATATATATATATCTCCTTGACCCCTGGGGGACCAAAGTTTCTATGGGGGACAAAATGGATTTCAAGCATGTCATAATTTTTGTCATGATTTGTGTAGTTTTTTTAAGAACAGAAAAACACATTAGATTTCTAGGAATATAATTTTATTTCAATCAATGCTTGGGAACAAAAGTTATGCCATCCTAAAGACAATTTTTACTTCACTGAGCAACAAAAAAAATTCATTAAAAAATTGAAATATTTTTTTTTTAAATTTGTGTCTTATAGGTCATATTTTTGTCTATATGAAAAGCTTGATTCATTCCATTTGAATTAGTGATGTAAAAATTATTGAGCATTTTGGGATTTAGGCATTCAAAGACTCTTTTTAAGAAAATAAATATTGGATTTTAAACACAATTTCTTACAATTAAAAAATAAAAAGATCTGTAAGGTTTATTTTGTTTGCTAAAAAAATCTTACCATTGGACTTAATAAGTTTTAATTTCATCTTTATTTGGCCTAAAAGACCAAGCTGTATTTTTTGGCAACATAGCAATTTTGGGTGGCTCACAGCATATGGGTATTTTTTTTCCTTTGGAATTTTCACACAACATGTGGACACACGTTTTCTTCAAGGCCCAACAATTTTTATAACTTTTGATTACGCAGTTAAAAAGTTAAAAAAGTTTTTGCATGATATGTAGTTCTTTTTTATAAACAAAAATTGAAAAAATCACTTTTTTCATAGACAAAAATTTGAATTTTTTTTAGATTATATATACGTGGAAAGCTTTAAATCATTCCATTTTGATTAATGAGATGAAAGGTACAAGGAGTTTTAGTTTGTGGACAGTTATCAAATCTCTACTCTAAAATAAAATTTGAAGTCCTTTATTTAACTCAATTTTCAATCTTTTGAGAAAAAATCATAACATAGGATATAGATTGTTTATTACAACATTACAACCATTTTAATCCCATAACTAAACTCTTAACAATTTAGTTTTTGGAATCATTATCTACTTCTTTCTATTTACTATTTTTTTCCTATATATTATACAATTCCAAATGATTTGAAATTTTCCAAGCATGTAGCAAACTTGCCTTGAAGAATGAATCCAAAGAAGCACCACCACCAAGAACAGTTTCTCATACAAATGTGACCTTGCAAAGTATAGCTGCCCTGCTTTTCGCAAAGGCCCAAAAAAGGATTTACGTCAATTCAAACACAAATATCTTGCAATCAATACAATGAAAATTTATAGATTTTTTTTCCACGTCTTTTTAAACTAGCATAATACAAGATCCTATAGATACATGTATCCAAAACTATTTTTTTTTCTCGAAAATTTTAGTACTTGTACAAGAAATGACAATTTTGGAGCAATTTTGGTGAATACATAGTCAAAGAACTTAGGGAGTAAAGCTTTTAACAATTTCATTTTTTCCACTATCTTGTACGTACTAACTTCTTCTTAAGAAATTTTTTAAGTATAAAAATCAAATTTTTTTGTTTCCTTTTCCCTAGACCTTTAATTCAATTTTTTATTACTTTAAAAATTAAATATAAACTCTATAGAACAAAATTTGAATTAAAAAATTCAAAGTCTTATAATCTAGTCACTTAAGGTGAAAAAAAAACTTGTTTACTTCACTTTGAATGCAAATATCTTGCAATCTATGAGGCCAAAGTTTCTAAATTTTTTCCATGCATTCTTCCAATACTCTAATACAAAATCCTATGGCTAAATCTACAAAAAAATAATTTTCAAGGTTTTTGTACTTTGCAATAGAAATGAGAATTTTTCGTGTGTGTCTTTGATGAAAAAAAGGCCATGGTATTTTAGGAGTCAAGAAGTTTTGATGAAAAAAGTCAAGATATCATGACCTCAAAAGACCGACCTTTTCAAAGACAAGCAATGAACCTTGAGGGGCTTACTCCTAAACTTTTCTATTTTGGAATGTAGCGTCAAGAAACTACCATGTGAAATTCCTTGATTCAAGACCATTTGCAAAGGTAATTTAGGAATTCAATCGACTAGCAAAGTGTTGAATGAACCTTATTCACAATCACAAGTGAAGGATAGGATCAATGGATGGTAATTCTAAAAATAGATGTCAAATTTTTTCAATTTAGATAAATTTATTATAAAATTACATTTCTTATGTCTATGTGTTGAAGTTTTGGTAGGCATGTGGCTATTCTACCAAATACTTCTGAGTAAACATACATTATCAAACAAAAATTCATGAAAATTCATATACAATCTTGATTCCCAACTTGTATTTACAGAGGGGTATTTGTAAAGGTATCATAGAAATTCTCAATAAGTCCAAGGCATATGTCATGACCAATTAATTTTTAAAAGAAGGAAAGAGAATGACCTTTTGGAGCCTTTGGATGTGCCTTTTAGAATTTTATTTAGCAAAAGGCACATCTAATTTTAACTAGAAGAAATTTAAGAAATATTGAATATAATATTGCAATTATTATTGTCCAACAAACTATAGAAATAGTATACTTCTTCCAGAATCAACTTCAATAGTTGCAAAATTATCACACTTGCAATGCCACCACTTTTGTAGTTGTACGGTACAATTAATACAATAGAAATAACAAATTCTCACATTATAGATTTTGGATCATTACTTGGATACACTTTTTGACAAGGAAAGTCGCCCTCACCTTGCTATTTACTCCACTATGAGAGGCTCCAATATGCCCATCCGTAAAGTCCAAATGTCCCATCTTAGAGCAAATGAACTGATAGGCACGTTGGGATTTCAAAAATGGCACTTGGTATGTGTGCAAGTGCCGATAGTTTAGACATGACTTTATGGTAGGCATAAAGGCTTTATCTTTCCAAAGTACAACCATCAAAGAATATGGTTGCTTTAGTGCCTCATTGTTGCGGTGGGTTTAGGGTAATATTGAAGCCAATTTAGGCGAGTATGATGAACATTATTTATAGATGTACTTTTTGTCAATTTGGGGGAGATTCAATAATACTTATAAACTATATGCAAGCACACTTCAAACTTTTATATCAAATTTATATTTTATTAAAAAAAAATTCTAAGGGTCTAACACTTGCCTTTGAATGAAGAAAAAAAGTTTTCCACCACTGGAAGGGGGCACATCAACAAATTATAGTGGGAATAGGATGAATTACTTTACTCCAATTGCAAAGCAGGGTTGGTTTTTGGGTTGCATATTAGCTAGTTGGCTTTGCTACACATGCCACTTTTGGAAGGGATAGTGACGGAGAGGTCAAAATCTAGTAGGTTGAGCAAATATTTGCTAAAAACGAAATAAACGATGTTGCAAAGTGTGATTGATGGGAAGAATTCATTTTTAGTTTTTAGTTTTTACAGTACAAAATCAAATGTTGTAGAAAATATCTATTTTTAGCATCTTCTAAACCTTATTTTTTTGTAATTGAAAAATCCAAAATCAAGAAGATGTGCAAGCCTTGCCTTTCAATTGGAATAAGGGACGCTTATACACTTAGAGGTTGGTTGTGTAAGAGTAGCTCCACTACAACATTCTAAAGATTCTGCACCATTGATCTTTTAATAATGAGGAGTGTCCTCCATTGATTTGCTTCACATTGTTGCTTCAACGTCTTACAGTGGGGCTGCTCTAAAAGAACCCAAAAGGTCCCAAACCCTCAGGCTTGTGATTGAACAAAAAGACTGAAATTTGTGCAATCGACCTAAAGGAGAATGGCCCGGCTAATAAAGCGTCCCTGAAGCTTTGGTTGAACTTCCAGCCAGCACAGAGTTCTAGTGGACAACGAAGCTTCAGTTCTTTCGAGCATGTGCGCAGCAAGCGTGGACCACTCTTTTGGCTTTTCCTCTTTCGGAAGGACTTGACTTTGGAAACAACAAAGTCAACAACCGCGGTGACTTTCGTTGAGGCTCAAAGCATGTCGAAACAAAATACTTTGACAGTTCGGTGAGGTGGGCACCACCCAAGCAGGGGTTTTTTTAAGCGAAAAATCGCTCAAAAGCGATAAAAAATAATCTGCTCAATTTCTGTATAAAGAAATGGTACAGTTTGAGAATCCAGAAATTGCATGTTTGCTACCACATCTTAGGACGGGATCGCTCAAATTTGGATGAATGTAGACCATTTTGGATGAATAAATTAAATTTAATCTACAAATTGCAAATTTCATCTATTTCTAAGGATGTAAGTAGCATTATGCTTCCAGAGAATATCGCTTTCTGTACTGCCTAAATTAAATGAAGAATAAAACACTGCTCCAAAGTCCCAAACCCTCCATTTTTACTTTATTTTTGCTACTATGCCTAGTCAGAGTAATATTAGAACATTTGGATGTTATATGCAAAAGTTATGAAGGGTCAACCGTTTGTTTTGGTAGAGCAGGTTCTAAAATCGTTTCTTCCATGTAGGTATACATATTGCTTTTGGAAACATAAACAAAGTGATGATGGCGAGGTCAATGGCGCAGTTGGAAGGGCCCACCATAATGCGACAGGCTGCTCCCATTTATCTTAGGGCCTGTTTACACCAAGAAACTTTGGGTTGCAACCCAAAGAAATAGAATGTTTTGATTGGAGGTTAGCTATGGTGCCTCATGAATAGGTTAATCAAACAATATGCAACAAAATGATTGAAGAAGAAGAAGTCTAGTCCAAAGTCCAAATATGAAGAAGAATATGATTACAGTGTTATTATTATTGGCGATATAGCATATAGTGGTGCTTTTATTGTATGGTGGGGGAATGAGACAAATATTTTGATTCATTGTATGTAAACTATACCAAATAGTGAAATTAGGTTGCCCCCCCACTAATTTCTTGACAGTCCACATTATAGAAATATTCAGTGCTTTGGTACAATAATGCATTCAATTGAGAGCCATGTGTATGGCATAGATTTGTCCACCAATTCAAGGCTCGGTTCAAAGAGTGGCATGCACCTCCATGTGGAACAAGCATTGATCCATGGGACAATTTATCTCAGATAAGGCAACCTAATTGATAAGGCAACCTAATTTCACTATTTTGTGTAGTGATATTAGTGTTGAAGAATCATCACAATTATCATTTGTAAAAATATTCTCCCTTTGTGTAATCATATGTAAATTCATTTCACAATATAAAATATACACAAATTGGACACATTAGTGTACCTAAGAAAATCATATTAAAGAAAGATCTCAAATTTATTGTAGGAACTCAATGGAGTAAGCCATATGGGCAAGAATGGAGATTCAATGCTTGCTTTGGTGTCTTGTTTTACAAGTCTGATGCAAAACAACAAGTATAATGGTTAGTTTAGAATTGTACGACATTCCTTTGAAACAACACAACTTACGTACTGCGACTTGAAGCCACGTGATTGAGGTTAATAAGATTATATCCTCATGCATTGTTTCATTCTAAGTCCTTTAAATTGCTAGCCATTTAAACTCATGCATTTGTTTGATACTTTTTTCAAATTTTTCATTATGTTTATTAATCCCTAAAGGACCAAGTTGCGTTTTTTTGGCAACATAGCGATTTTGGGCAACTCAATACAAATGGAGTTTTTAATTTTTTTCTTTGAAATTTTCACACAACATGGAGACAAGGAGTAGCTCTAAGGTCCAACAATTTTTATAGCTTTTGACTATATGGTAAAAAAATTATTGCATAATATGTGTTTTTTTGCCACGGATCGAACAATCTGGGCAGATCACAAAAAATCACTTTTTAAGAAAAAAATCAATTGAAATTGGTTTTCCCAAATAAATTTATATATGGAAAGCTTTGAATCATTTCATTTTGATTTACAAGATGAAAGATATGTTGAATTTTAGTTTGTGGGCAATTATTGAATCTCTACTCTAAAATAAACTTTGAAGTCCTTTATTTAACTCAATTTTCAATATTTTTTGAAAAAAATAAAATCATAGGCTGTAGACAGTTTATTAAAACATTACAACCATTGGGATTAGCATTTTTCAATTCCATAACTAAACTCTTAACTATTTAGTATTTCAAATCATTATCTTCTTTTTTCTATTTACTATTTTTTTCCTATTTGTTCTACAATTCCAAATGATCTGAAAATTTTCAAGCATCTAGCCAACTTGCCTTGAACAACTAATACAAAGAAGCACCAGCATTTGGACCATTTTTCATACAAATGTGACCTTGTGAAGTGCAGTTGCCTTATTTTTTGCAAGGTCCCTCCTAAAGAATTTATATTAATTCAAATGCTGATATCTTGCAATTCACATAGTGGAAATTTCTAAAAAAATTTCCACATTTTTTTCACCAGCTTATTGCAAGAACCTATGATAACATGTATCCAAAAATGTTATTTTTTTCTAAAATTTGTAACTTGTATTAGAAATGGTAGTTTTGGAACGTCCTTGGTGAACTTATAGTCAATGAACTTTAGGGGTTAAAAAAATAGAATACAAAATAATAAACATTAACAAAATTGATAAAATAATTTATACAAAAACAACATTAAAGTTTAATATTATAAGCTTTCAATTTCATAAATTATATATAAATAAAATACAACTAAGGAAATTAGAAAAGTAGTAATTTAGTTATCTAGAGAGTCTATTAGCAGTATAGTTCATTTATGTGCCAAAAGCAAATAAGAGTCATTGGAAGAGAGAGCCTTGAGAGTTCTACATATAGAAGGTGGATCCTAAAAGATTACCAAGAATTTTGACAACATTTTATTTGATTCAACTAATAAGAGAGCATCATCTTTATTGTCATGAAAATTGACATTGGGGCCATTTTACATTGAATTATAGTGTTAGATGAACTCC
Source organism: Neckera pumila (assembly GCA_963969595.1). Taxonomy (NCBI): domain Eukaryota; kingdom Viridiplantae; phylum Streptophyta; class Bryopsida; order Hypnales; family Neckeraceae; genus Neckera; species Neckera pumila. The sequence continues at coordinate 46,637,413 of OZ018408.1, read as the reverse complement.
CTTAGGAATTCACCTTAGTTTTGGACGAGTTTCATCCAAATATTGAAATTCATCCATCTATGTGTTTGAGTGTTTAGGTGAAGACTAGATAGAGCTCTTTGACTGGACATTGTTGTCTTCACCCACTTAATTGGCTTGTCTACATACTAACACATTGACTTAAATGTGTATAGTTATGCAACAGTATCACCGAAAGTCATTCCCGACTGTGTGTGCTTTTTCCTAACTAATTAGAGGGACGCTTTATTTGCTGGGAAGGGGGGATTTGCGGGTGTGTTTGTTATGCATTCATGCTTAATTTTTTATTTCATATTTCATGTTCGTTTTGGCACTTGATTTGTTGTGTGCTATGATCTTTATTTACATGACAGCTATCATGTGAAGTGACATCGGGGCCATTCTACATCAAATTATAGTGTTAAATGGACTCTTGTAGGAATTTACCTTAATTTTGGATGAAACTCATCCAAATGTTGCGGTTCATCCATCTTAGGGTTTGATTGTTTAGGTGGAGAGAGCTCTTTGACTTGACATTGTTGTCAAGTTAAGTTTTGTGAGTGTTTTGGGCGAGGTTTTGGGAGAGAATTCTGAGGTTTTTCTTTGCTTTGTAATGATGGTTTATCATTTAGTAAAGTCTTCACTTTTTCTCTTACACTTGCACTCTTGGATTCTCCATTGGTAGAATGAGAGCCACTTGACTTTGAATGTGTAGATTTCTAAGTTTTTCTTTGACTGTGTATTTGTTATACATTCCTGCTTAGTTTTTAATTGCATATTTGGTTGGTTTTGGCACTTGATCTGTTGTAAGCTACAATCTTTATTTACACAACATAAAGTTTTTCTATTCCATGCACAATCGCTTGGTTAATTGAAGTGAGGAGGTAACTTATAATTGCCTTGTATGAATTTATCCATGGAGTAAATTTACAAGAATGATCATCTTTTAATCCATTTGTAGAAAAAAGGTCTTGGAGCACCAATTTTTGAAATTGTACTTTGATGTCTAGACATCTATATTCCACTAGTGATTTAAAAGGGGGATTGAATTGCAATAGATGGAAAGTTTCAATAGCCAATATGATCAAATTGCAACTACTTCAAAGTTTGAACCACTGATATAATTGAATTGCAATGACAGACTTTGGTATTGAACATATAAATATGAAATTAGATACTTTTGTATTCATTCTTGAAGGCTATGTAGACACTACCCAAAAGTGTAGATTGATGCCACTCAATAATTATACCAGTGCAATAAAAAAACTAAAAAAACTAAAGATGCCCTCATGCACAACCCCATACTCAACATGCTATAAAGAAATTTAAATATAACCATGATTCTTTATGTCTATTGTGACCAAATTGGCTCAAACCAGTGAGTCATCGTTTAAGCTTAATTGCCAACCATAAAAAAAGCCTCAATCTAATTGATTGGAGGTCTCTTAACCCTATAAGATACTAGAGAATTGAAGAAATAAGATGGAAAACATTCAATTGCATTCTATACTCATTTTTCATGCTTTTGGTGTAAATCACCTAAAATACATGTATATGGCTTCACAATTAAAAGCTAAGGAACTTGTCACATGAACACAAATACTTTTGGTACGTGGTTGGGTGGAAGTACACATTTTTGCTTATACTTTTGAGCTTATATAATATTCATCTTACTTTCTATAGATTGGTTATAAGAAAATCTTATCTTCTTGAAGATTCAAGTACTACTTGGGATGGATGAGAAATTATTTGGACAAAACATTGTCATGAAGCACAATCATGTTCATCTAAATTATGGATGCCTCAAAGCTCTAGAATCATACAACCACTATATAAAACTTATTTAGATTGTTGATCCTAAGCACACTTGGAATATATGCAAATAGAATTTTTTTTTTTTATATCAGTTACTTTGCGTATAAAGTAACCAAACAGATTGCACTCATCCAAGAGTTGGTGAGATTCCCATACCACACCAAGAGAAATCATTACCTTATTGTCTTTGTCTGCATCCTATAGGTCTTTGGTCCATAGATCTTTGTGTATTTTTTTATTGAAAAATGAGTTGACTGAAATATGTGTAAAAAACTCTCAAATTTGTTGTTCTTGCAACCAAGAAATTGTGAAACCAGTTATTCTAAATATGTGCAATGACCAAAGGGTACACAATGGATATACATACTTTAGAGCATTGCCACTATTACACAAAGTTTTAGCCCAACACGGTGGTTCCCGAGCCTAGGAGTAATGTCAACTCCATTCTGGACTTGGGGACGATGAAATCTAGAGTGGGCCACTAAAAAATAAATAGGTTTGACACGCCATCTTCCTATGCCACTTCTTGTTATACTGAGCTACTATATATTCCAAGGTATCCTTGAGGAACAATTGTCAGCTTTTTATCAATATGCCCCGCCAACACTACACCTGCATAAACAATAGCTGATGCCATGGTGCTATGGCGCGGAAGAGTGGGGGACCAACAACACACCAAGCATAAATCCACGGAGTCAACACTGCAATGCTCCAGTGCTGAGTCTGATTTCATGCAAACCGGTGGCGATGCTCTTAGAGCTCTTATTTTCTGGCAGAGTATTTGTGAGAGAAGGCCAACATGACCAAGTGATTTTGAAAGAGCAAGATAAGTTACTTGATTTGGGAACATTTGGGGGGCACGAGAATTTGTCAGGGTAAGGGTAGCAATCTTGTTCCGCAGCAATAAATGACAACAGAAAAAAGCAGCATCAAATAGAATCCTGAGTAGTCAAACACGATGGACATGTAGCCCATCAATAATCATTATGGTCATGTGTTTTCGCGACATACTGCTTTTTGCAGCATAGTTGAAAGTCAAGAGGTGATGATACAACGATTACAACCTATTTAAAACATGTTCGAAAATCTTTTCTTAAGTTACACTTCTGCATGGACCCAGAGGATAAATTGTTCCTGTTCCGGAAAACCCTAGGTTTGAACTTCACTTTGTACGCCTGGTCGTTGAGCTTTCGTCCAACCTTGCTCACAAAACAAGTGCCAAACTGTAGCCTCCGATTGTGCTCAACAATTGTCTCGAGAGGAAACAAAGGAATTCGGAAGCGAATCTTGGCTGCTCAACTAGTTGTTGATGTACCAAGAGTAGAGATGTTCATTCTCTATCGTGCAATTAGTTTGCAGCACTCGGTTCAATTTCCCGGGTAAAGAATAGAAGGAACGTCGTCAATATGCTCAATTCAATAGTGAAGACATCACTTGTCTCTTACGGCTCCAAATCCAGGCAGACTATCCAAGTTAATTGAGAGGCTGGCGATAATAATAAGATATACGAACAATTCCTGCATCAAGGAACAGATTGGCACTCAGTGCAATATATTTTCAATTCGATTTGACCCAATGAAGACTTTAAGAAAAATACAGTAGACGTAAGGTGAGAGAGAATTGAAATAATCACGAGACAGGTCTGTTTTGTGAGGTTAAGACCATCCAGCCTCAAGGAAAGAGGGAAGAATTATCCTGGATACCAAAAGGAGATCTGGGATGAAACAACAGTCTTTGAAGTACAAAAAGCTCGGATCGCAAGTCAAATTGAAAAATTCCCACAAAATGCATAGACAGATAGCAAGATGTAATGAGAATTTAGCAAAACCAAACATGTACCTTGAGATAATAATATCAACAAGCACGAGTCCCTCATCGAAGAAGCCACCGAGACGAATACTCTCGCTTGACACTGGCATGTACACCGCAATCGGCCAGTGGATACAAGTTTTCTGCACAGGTAACACTTTAAACGGTTACGTTTGACAAGTTCAAAGGGCACACAGACCTTAACATTCAGTGAATAATCTTCAAAAGATTCCATCACGTTGATAAATACTTTCATACATCCTGTTCAGGTCTCTCCTACTCTTGAGATGTCAGGGCTCCTACAATTACAGAATTTAGGATAACGTTTCATTAGCAAAACTGCAGCCTCAGCATAAGCTTAGGACACTTATTGACCTAACATCTAAGTTTGAAAAGAGAGAAAAGACATAAGCAGCCCGCTCAATAGACAAGGTCAACAATTGCAGATATCACAAAGAAAGGTCATCGAGTGTACCAGTTGTGGCCTCAGGCTGATAGCTTTGTGATTCGGAGAATAGACAGTATGAGCGCGATTGATGAATGAGGACAGAGATTCCCAGTAAAAAATCCAACTATCTACCAATCAAGACTAGATGCCATGTTATTATCTAGAAGGAACTAGACTTAAAAACTCTATGGTACCAAATGGAAACCCTACAGTCTAGTTCAGAAATAAGGAAGAAAAATCTCGTCATATGAATGAAATGAACAATTAAAGCAGGACGAGAACCAAGAGAGTAATCGCTACCAGGCCTTCTCATAGTCAGACCCCAGCGACTGCCATAAAAAGTTATCCCCTAGAAAAATTGATAAGATGGAAGAAACAGAGGGACCGAAATCGGGGTCTGGTCGACGTCTAAACCAGAACCCGGCAACTCCTTTCATTGCAGTGAAAGGGTCGTCATGAATGCATATAATCATCAATATTTGACAAAACTAAAGGGTATGAATACATTTGTTAGAGCCAGCTCAAGGAAATTGACACTAAATTTACAAGTTCAATGCCTGCCACCCATCACAGAGCTCACGCAAGGCGGCTAGAACTGCCAACCAAGATACTCGTCTGATTCTTTGTTCATCGCATACTCCTCCATCATCACTGAATTCTGCTTCAATTCCTGCTCAAGTCCACAGATGTAATTCAATCCCACCAGGAGCTCCGTAATGGCTGCTTCCGTCTTTGCCAAGTCAGCAAAGTAGAGCGTCTGCAGAAGCAGGCAATTGGTGCGAGACACCACTTGTTGCTGCTCAAAATTATGCTCCGACTGCCACCTGATCATGTTGTGAGCCAGAGGAGCCAGCCAGCTCAATATTCTTTCCAGTGCGTCTTTCCAATCTGCAGCAATCATAGCGTCGTATTTCCCAAACTCACATGCTCTCATGGTAGCCCTTAACCTTGAGCGAAGAGCCACTCGCACAGTTTTAGGAAGCATACGATAGAGATCATCTCGACCATCCTGAGCAATTAAATGAGGATACCGTATCATCTTCTCCAGGATGATAATCACATTGGCATAATGCAATGCAAGTGCTGCTCCCCCCAAGGTTGACCACGGCGCCATCTTATGCCTGCTTTTAGGGTCGCAAAGTTCTCTAATATTTTGCCTATCCTGTTTCAGAGCCGGGGATTCCATACGTACTGGTTTGATACTATGACGAGTCGCATAAAGAAGGGCGGAAGTAAACTCTTCAGTGGTTTCAGCTTGAAGAATAGCGTTCAATGACCTTTCAGTAAACTGCTTCGGAGGCTCCATTACTAGAGGTCCTGAAAATGGTCCCGACATTGGTCCTGAAAATGGTCCCGACATTGGTCCTGACAAAGGCCCTGACATTGGGATAGGTCCCGATCTAGGACTAGAATAAGGTCTGCTAGAGGATCGAATTGGACTACTCATAGAGTTTCTTCGCGGAATCAGCGACCCGGAAGAGTAGGGAGGCGAGGCAGGACGGTATTCACACACAGCTCTAGCAGATTGGGCAGCTAATTCAGCAATTCCTATGCCTCGGTCTTCAGTGGGGGTACTAGAGCCCAGAGGGCTGAGTGACCTGGACACAGCCTCTAAGCTAAAGGAAGAGAGGTTATTCATAGAGGAAGAGTGGTGACCCAGAGATCCTAAACTTTGAGGGTATGAGAGTCGCGGACTAGAAGACGTTGCCTGTGATCCTGAAGACCGATTCTGCCACCCCGGTCTTGCCGATTCACCATTCGGTTGGTTTGCAAATACATGCGATAAACCAAGCATGGGTGAACCAAAAACGCTAATAATTCTCCCATGAATGGTGCATACAGTCTGTGCTAACAATTTTACAATCTTATCGTATGTATGGTTCCACAAAGACAGATCCCTCATATACTTGATCTCCTGCCGCTGCCACATTGCTTTCTGTTCCAATGTACTCAAGGACTCTCCGTTTGGCACTTCATCGTCTTCTTGAAGCCTAGATACAGCTTGCTCTATGTCTGCGAGAGCCTCCAATTCATGATAAAGAGAAGCAGTGGAGGATATGTACCTCTCCATCTTCTTCATTTTGGCTTCCATTTCTTTGTGCGGTAGCTCCAGGGGTCGCAAATTGATATCCTGTCTTAACAAGTCATTGTAGATGTGTTCAAACGAGTGCAACGCTGGCTCTTGACACTTCTGACCAAGACGGGCGACCGCACCTGCTACTGCCGTTAGATCTTGCAGCTTCTCCATGCAAGCCAGGCTTAATAGAACACCTTCATTGTCTGAGACTAGGTTTAATACGCCTTCCGCTTTTATTACCTCCGTGCGTAGCCGCAGTATCTCCTGGTCACTGAGTGATTGCCAAAGTTGCATACTCTTGGACATGACATTGGCCACCTCGAATGAAAGGATACCTATCTTCACTTTCTCCGTTTTATTGCCTTTCTTCTTAGATGTCATGTCAAGCTTCCCGGCCGCAGCTTTGATGGTGCTAACCTGGCTCCCCATAGCCCTATTTAGTTCCACCCACCAATGACTTTCTTATACTAGACCTTATCTCAAAAACTGGGAGGTTAAAACCAACCCTGTGCCATAAAACTTCCGCCTGCCCCTGGACATGCCCGCCTCTACTCAGTCACGCCTTGGAATCTGCGCTGAAACTCTCTGCAGGAAAATCAAAAGAGAACAAGTTCAGGACCACTGTAAAAACACTGGCAAGACAATTCGATACAAATACTTCCAGTCAGTCACTGAAATACGCCTAGACGATGCCCTCTACTATTGAAGTACCAATGCAGAAAAAAATCTCAGAAACGAAATGAAAGTCGCACCACAATACCCGCAACAACAAAATGTATCCATGCTACTTCGGCTTTTTCTTCCTCAAATCAACGCGTTGTTAACCTATTTCTTGTAACACTCGCTCTCATCACCAAATCCAGACTAATTCGTCGTCCACAAATTACACTAGATTATCCTAAAGCACCAAAACCCCAATTCAGATTCAACAGAAATTCATATCGCGGTAAATATAGACTGGAAAACAGAAAAATAGATATATCCGATAAGACCTCCAACAGCAATAAAACTATATTCAGAAATTAAACAGGAAAATGTAGTTGGCAGTCGTCTACAACACCAATCATCCCAAGATTAAAGGCACTCGTTTCTCCTTCGAACCTAAAAGTCGAAATCTCGAGGACTAAAAATTCAAATTCACTACCTAAATATAAGCACGGCGAAATGCAGTTCAGACGGCCAATAGAATAGGCTAGCAAATTAGAAAACCACGGGCAGTATCTTCAGAGACACTAACTCGAGAGAAAGCCTCAAATGACAACCGACATTCCCAATGAGCGCACTATATTTACTGACAAAAAAGTTAAGACACCACGCACAATATGCTTGCATAGCCAAAAATCGCATCCTATGCTTTCTAGCCTACGCAAAATGTTCAGTTAGATTGCAGATGAAACTCTAACCACATCAACAGCGACAGCGATCGAACGCTTCTTAGTAGAGAAGAAATAGCAATCCAAGTTCATTAGCGGGACAGGATTTGCAGGCGTGAAACTAAGCAAGGCTAAATCCGACGAAATGTCGACCATCCTCTGTTCTCCCATAGACACTTCTCTATCCTTTTCAAAACTAAGAGCAATGAATAACCTACGGAGAAGTTCTTCACATAAATCTCAGATTCCTACCATAGAATGAGACGCAAGTGTGCACACTCTGCAACCCCAAGACTAATCTCAGTAACCTGATTCCAAGCTGGGCGTAAATGCCAATAGCTCGTTCTAACTTCGCCATCCATAGAATCCACTCTGTGCTGCCGAACTTCAGTGACCTACTATAAATGCATAGAAAAATCGTACCAAAAACGCCCAATACGAATGTTCGAACAGAATCCTACCGACATTGCAAAGCAACCATCCTACCGATAGAAATCACCACGATATTCTCGCCAGAGCAGCAGCCTTAGATCAACCTCATATTCCATAAAAAAAATCCGCAGACCTACTTATCCCGACAGAAATACAAAGGTGCCGATCATATTCTGTCTTCAGAGAGCAGAGAAAACAGCAATACCCGAATACCCACGAACGTACCCGAATACCCACGAACGTACCCGAAACCCTAACACACCACAAGCGCGTGTCGCTCCCCCCCTCCCCTCAATTCCTCTCCCACACCATCTCCACCCCCATCCCCAACCTCAAAACCTAGATCTGAACCCCCTCCCCAAGGCAGCGACGGAGCACGCCACAGATCTCTCTATTTCTCTCTCTATATATGTATCTCTCTCGAATCGCTCCACTACTGAAAAAAACTTACTCTCCTCTCCAACACAACTGACTCGTCTCCATTCCAGCTCCTTCCGAGCCGCCCAAACCCCGCAGCAGCAGCAGCGACGACGACGACCCTCGCAACGTCAACATCAAAAACTACACAGACTCGACGGCGGGACAGGCAACTGAATGCGAATGAATCCCGTGGTGAATCTAAACGGGAAAGTGAACAGAAAAGGCCGCCCCACGGAGGGCACTGGAAAGCAGGGGATAAAAAAAAAAAGCGCGCAAATCGGGAGCGAGCCGAGGCGGATTCATGCAGGCGCCAGAAGGGATGCAAATAGTAACCATGGGGTCCGTCAGTGGCTTCCGTCGCTTCGTGTTTTTTTTTTACTACGACTGGGTTCTCCGTCGCTGGCAAAACTGCGGAGAACGCAACGCAATTGTCGCGGTGGCTACGGCGGTCGTTGGAGGGATTTTGGGACCGGAGCCAGCAAGGAAGGGACTAGGGGAGGCAACAACTCCGCCAGGACTAGACTAGGGGGGGCCACGGTCCCGAGGTCCAGAAGATGCTACCACGGGCATCCGTGACCGGGATCTTGGACTGTCCTATGACCATGGTGCGACGGAAGGAAGGTCATGGCCCCTTGACCAAGTAAGGTACTAGGTTGTACCTGAACGGTATTGAATACCGCGTGCGTCCTTGTGCTCGCGCTGAACAGCGTCCAGTATATGCCTATACGGTATTGTATTTAGGAAATGCTTACGTGGAGGGGAATGACTGGTGAAAACCGATTCGTATATTTTGCGTATCTATAATTTTGAGTACGCAGTGTCGCGCCCCCTGTCATGCTTGTCACAAAATTGTCACATTTTCATCCGGAAAAATATCATCCAATTATTTCATTCAATGTTCATTCTTCTCTATATAGTAGAACCTTTTTCATTGCATACTTTCTTTCTTAGTGCATAATATTCAATAAGAGAGGTGCATGGGTAGAACCAATTTCAAGTATTTAAACCTTGAAGTCCCAAGGCCATTTTTCTATCAAAAACAACTCAAAATTGCTGTTTTTGCTGCGTTCAACTAAGAAAACAAAAAAAAACATTTTTTTAGCATCTAACCATAGGATTTTGTATTTCACTTGTCTGAGAAAAGACAGTTTTTTTTTAACACTGGCCTGCAATTTCAGATGACTTTTATCGCCATTTGTGGATAGTTTTTGCACTACAAACTTTGAATTAAAAAAATTTATGTTGAAGAATTGAGTTGAAAGTCTAGAAAAAAAGAATTCAACAAAAAAGACATAATTTACATTCTTTAAAAAATTGTTAAGTAGAAGTAGATCCAAGATTGAAAAAAACACAAAATTGTTAATAGCTCTAAGATGGGATTTGAACTCAATAATCCCAATGGTGAGATTGTTTTAGCAAGCAAACACAACCTTGTCAAACATTTTTTTTTGAAAAATTGTGAAAATTGCATTCAGAAATGAATGATCTAACAAATTATTTTTTCAAGAAGATGCTCTAATTGCCCGAAAAACAAGATTGTCCAATTTTTTTTCATTATTAGTCCAAATAGAACAAATCAAAGCTTTGCATGTAGACAAAAACATAATATTTTAGGAAAATAAAATATATATATTTTGACTTTTTGCATTTTTTGGGTGTGTTGCCCACCAAGTTCAGTTCTAGGCTTTTCGTGTTATAACTTTTGCTCCCGGTTACCAATTGAAATAAAAATTATATTCCCAGATAGCCAATCAGTTTTTCTATCTTATGAGAAAGTTTCATAGAAAATTGAGGTCACAAGAACCTGCCCAGAATCCAATTTGTCCCCCGAGGGGACAATGAGACTTTAGGGGTTAATCTAGAAAGTAGTGTAGACAAAAGCCACATTAGTCAAGTGTCATTACTACAACTATACAACTACATAAAACTTCTCTTAGTGCATAGTCCCAACACTAAGAGAGGTTCTACTGTATATATACAAGACAAGAGTCTTTTTATCAAACACTAGTGTTCATAATGCTATACTATCACCAAATTGTTGCATTTTCATCCCGGAGAAATATCATTCAATTACTTCATCCAATGTTCATTCTTCTGTATATACAAGACAATAGTGGCTTATGATCAAATGCTAGTGTTCAAAATGCTATGATCAAACTCCAACGCTATTAACTTGAGTTACTTGTGAAGCAATTGCAATGTCCTTGTTGTAGCTAGTATCTTGTTAAATACATACTACCTTTGTTCCACTAAAAAGCTCTTGATTTTACCTCTTGTTTTTTTAGTAGTTTTGAGTACGCATAATGGAAGCTTGCTTTGGGTTCCATTTTTTTTTTGGTTGCATTGAACAGATATAATGTTCTTCATGGATTGTGGTGATATAAATTTAGACCATTTTGAGTTATACTTTTTACAACATGGTCAATGAAATTAGTATAAGAAAAACATGAGATAAAAGAAGGAGCTTTTTAGTGGGACAAAGATAGTATTATTTACCTCAATTTCATCTTATAGAAACTATGGGTTTTTAAAAATCAAACATTGGTGTAGACAAATGAGAAGTCTTGTGATAAAAAGCCCGTGGAACTTTTATGTTTATAGTTCAGAATTTAGACGCTTGAGTGCCAAGGGATTAAAGCATGGGATTGTTGGGAGCCTTGATAAGGGGGTCACAGTAGGGAAAGCGGAGTTCACCAAGCTCATTGAACTTGATGTACTCACCATTTTGAATGGAGAAGAAAATCCATTGAGTTCATTGAACCTCTTATTCCTTGTTATGTGGAGTTCAAGGAACTCGATGAATTCAGATTCTTCCTTCTAGTTTTTTTTTCATTTTTTATAGAGTGCAAAACGGCTATACAAAATGTTATAATGGTGCTCCAAATTTCAACATTCATCCACCTATTGGATACAAAATATCACATTAGCACATACGGAGTATCACTTATCCATAATTATGTTTTCATCCACAATTTGACAATTTCATCCAAGACTTTTTTTAATTTGAAGTTTTTGGGCAAAAAACTTCACAATCTTTCATCATTTTTTAGCGAAATTATTTTTTCTTAGTGCAATATGGCACTGTAAACCTAAAAAAAATGCTCTCTATTATGATTCCGTTTATTATAAACGATATATTTGCAGAGTAAATCAAGGGTAGTATGGCTTATAATATCGGGCAATAAAAAAGTATTTGATTTTATGTTTTTCAAAAAATTGTGGATTGGTTGTTTGACCACATGCTAACACAGTGGAACACTCTTCGTTCTACCATGTGAGGGGGCCTAGCCTCAGCCTTGAGACACAATGCGCTCATGTGGTGGGATGCCTTCTTTGGAGGACGTCCTACTGTATAAAAATTTCAATGCTAAAGATATTCTCCTAATTCAAAATATTGTTAAAACTTATTTTTATGAATGTAAACTTTCGCTGGATGAAATTTTCATAATTATGACCTATTGTGAATGAAATCTTTCAAAATCTCACAAAGCCCTAGTTTTGTTGCCCAATCTGTCTCAAAAATACATTGAATATTTTTGACAATGTTTTATATGGAACATTCAAATTTGGAATTGCATTGTCTCATGGGACAATATTTGGTACTTCCGGCAAGCTCATGTGACCTCAATTTTTCACATGATTTTCTGAAACTTTTTTGGGAGATAGGATATCACATTAGCTTTGCGTGCATATAAATTTCACCAAAATCCGACTTATACTCCAAAAGTTATGAGCATTTGAAGAAAAATTTCATTTCAGGAATCTGCTGCCCCTGCCTTTGACTTCCAAGAGGCAGCAAAGGTGGCAAGAGAGGAGAGGTGGCAAGAGGTGGCAAGAGAGGCTATTGTTATGCCTATTGGGAGGTCACATTAGGCTTCAGGAGCTTATAGATGTTAGAGATTTTGACATTTTTCCAATTTTTTTTTTTTCTACTTCTGAAGTACAAGTGCATCTTTCAATCCATGGTTTAGATTTTCTAGATCAAAAAATGAGTGATGAGAAAAATTATTTGAAAATGGTCTAGTGTATTGTCATTTCTTGGGACATAGTGGCAAATTTTAATTTTTTTGAATGTTGGGATTGTCTTGGATTGACTTGAAAATTGGCATGCGCACGCCTAACATGTTTCCCCATAAGAAAAAATTTAAATTGGAGGTCTGTAGTGGAAAAAAATTCAGCAAATGGCGGTCAAAGGCATCTGAAATTTTTGGGCACAATGGAAAAAAAAAAAGAAAAAGACTTTGAATGCAAATATCTCCCAATCTATACGGTCAAACCTCACGAAATTCTAACCATATATTCTCACCCAAGTTAACTACAAGATCCTATGATTACATTCCCAAGAAATCAATTTCTCAAACTTTTTTGATGAATGCTCTAGAAATGGCAGTTTTGGGTGTTTTTTGAGGTAGGAAAGGCCTCGGGCTCTTAGGGGTTAAAATGGAGCACTTTTGAGTTTTGTCCCTAGTTTTGTTCCCACCAAGGATAACTCAAGAGCATGTGGTATGTAGAACAAAGAATTGTAACTCCAAACAACAACCAATGTTTGTATTTTCAGTACATTGTGTCAAAAGACTCATCTACCAATAAATTTACTTTTTGAAATCTAAAATGAATGAACTAAGCAAAATACATTTTGTATTCCCTCCCACATATTTATATATTTTTTACTGTTGCCGTGACTACAATCAATGTGGGATATCAACATTGTATTTCAGTTCAATGCATGCGTATGTACATTGTACCATACTAATATACCATATATCATATATCCATATATCTTTCATATTCTGTATATCCATATATATATATATATATATATATATATATCATAATCATATATTATATATAGTTAGTACTGCATATAGTGTATAATATTATATATTGTAAATCCTAATCTCGACAGCCAAGTTCACCAAAGACACAATCAATGGTTATATTTTTTTCCAAACCAACGGCATTAGAGGGGCACATTTTTCTTCATCTACATCAACAGTTGTGGTTATTTCCATCCAAAGGAAGTGCTAATGGTCCTAAGTGGGTGTATTTGCATCTTTTTGCTATATTATAACTCCAAACAAGAATCATAAGTTCAAAGCTTAACTCAAGACCAAAAGGTGGAGTTCTATGCATTTATTATTAAGACTACATTTTAAAATTAGCTTGCAATTGTAGACCAAAGTCAAACTAATTTTATGATGAAATCTAGTATATTCTTAATATACATTTGAAATGTATATTTGCACTACTTCATAGGAACAAGTCAAGTCTTATGCTCACAATTTGACATGTAACAATTATTCAATTAGATAAAAACATAACAATACATGTTCTCAGTAGATACACTTGCAATGTTTAATTTCAAAGTAAAAAATTAAAGAGGGTTCCAGAATTCCAAATGAAATGCAAGTAGTGTAAGAACTGATACTCTAAGGTTTAAATTATATGGCCTGCAATAAAGAAAATACTTGAATATTTGATAGTTGTTTTATCACTTTGGTCACCACTAGGAGGGATGCTGAATAAAAGGTAGCATAAATTGTATGTATTTCATACATTTAGATCTAGTTTTGAAAAAACAATGTGGTCAAGATTGTAAGCTAAGGCAAGAGTCAAATATTGACCATGAATGTCTAGCGCTTTTTTAGGAAAAAATTCTTTTGGTGAATAAGATTTTTATAAGATTTTATACCAACTTCAAAACTTTGAGAGAAAATTAAGGAATCAAAAATTTATTTAATTTGAATTTTATTGGTAGGATTGGATCGCTACAAAATTTTGCATTCCCTTCCAATGGTTTGATTTAAAATATCATATTGAAGCACAAAATATGAGTAGAGAATTAGTTGAAGAACTATATTTTCCCCATAGTTGAAGAACCATATTTTTTAATGGAGTACTTTTAAAATGAATTATAACCATAGTAAAATATTTTCAAATATTTTTTTGTGTAACCAAATAAAATTGTATTTTTTGGTACCAGAGTTTTCTTCTGGTCTCCTTTGGGTTTGGGGGGACCCAAACTTACAATCCTATTAACTTTTGCAATGCATGATTGAATAATACAAAGTCTAAAATGATAAATATGACATTTAGAAGCGGCACAAAAAATAATAAATCACAAATCTATAGTTAATAAATCTTGTTCATATACTCAAAAAATACATTTTGAGTATCAAAAGTTTGATTCTATTCACAATTAATTTTGCAAAAGAACGACAAATCAAAGAAATTTCATTTGAAATTTAGTCAATTTTTTCTCAAGGAAAAAAAGGACATATTTAGAGGGTCAAAGCTTCCCATTGTTATCTCTACAAGGAGACTATTCTTGTCCATTTGGATTTTAATGTGGCTCTCTTACTCAGTTGGAATGATGATTATAAAAAATCACCTTAAAATTGTAAAGTAGTGAATGAACTCCTTTGCCATGTGTAGAATCCACATAAGTCATGTTCACTAAAGTCATAGAATCCTGACTTTCCAACCCAGAGTTTCAACTCTTTCAACCCAAATTCCACGTCAAAGTTTTTCATAATGCAAACCCTTTCCGTTTTTTTCTACACAAGGATGGGATGCAAAGAAGCCCAATTGGGTCGTGAGATCCAGGGACTGACCACAATGGGGCCGGCTCGCGAGAGATTTTTTTATTCTGCCTCCCTTCTTGGTGCCCTGAGACTTTTGAGTCCCATACCAATCGCTCTTTTTTGGGTATGTTCCAAATGAACACACGTACTTCATAAAAGGTCCTACTTACCTCATCATGTGAGTCGTGCTTCTTTTTTTTGGAGTCAATTGTCGCTCAGTCTCTCGAGTCTCGACTCGTCTTCACTCTGACCAACTGATTGTTTGGGGAAAATTCCAGGTGGTAACATGGAAGGGTTTATGAGGATTCTAAAGCTTATGAATGCTTGTCTTTGCACTTGCAGACAATGAGAAGCACATCATCAGGAAGGATGTTGTGGACTGGGCCATTTTTCGCAGGTAATTTTGTTTTGATGTACAAACTTGAATGAGTCAAAATCCATTTCCATTATTATTTATACTCCAAAGGGGCATACAGGACTGGCAGCAAAGACAAACGGACACTCGTGCTGAAACCTAAGGTAAGGTAGTAGGCTCTAAAAGCGACCCTTCAAGGGCTAATTTGCCTTTTCTTAGGTTTGCATGATCAGAAATATTTTTAGCTCAATTTTCAGAGAAAGTAAAATAGATGCCAAATGTAACACAAGTGGTTTCATATTTTTTGAAGCATTTTTGAATTAGTTATGAATTTTCAAAGATTTCTGTTGTAGGTACATATTTGTGACCCCTAGGTCTCCCAAAATCCATACAACAACTTCTAAAGTGATTTGTGGGAATCAAGGTCAATGATTGGCTCTTGCAATAGAAAAAAAAAAATTCCTTGATGCATTCAATAGCTAAAGTGGACCATTCAAGGATTACCTGCAATCCATTCTACAACTAATTATAGGGTCGGTTTGAAGGAGAGAGTCGCTTTTACAGCACACTACCTTAGAGACACCCATTCTTGACCACTAACCCATTCCCGTCCTGTAGGTGAACATATTTTTGACCAAGCTTAAAATGCATTTTTTTTTCCTTTTCAAGGTTGGAACTAATAAATACATGACACATGTCCGAAGTTGTGAGAAAGAAAGTACGAATTAATGATTAGGAAAAAAGTTCTTCAGTGATTGGAATTCGAAGAGTTTAGACATTGGCCACTGGTCTGGAGCACTTTTTGCCTCCCAAAATTCATAATAATTTCAGTTCAAGCGATCAAATTACCAATGTTTTATGCAATCCCTGCCATTTCTATCAATGTACCTCTGAAAAATATTTGTTTTGCCTTCACTACTCTAGATCAGGTTGGAATTCCTTATTTGGTCAGTTATGGGTGGCTCTACCTTAGTTATATCACAAATTAAAGTAGTAAGATAGAATTTCCATAGAGTTTCCAATTGAATGTAGGTTTCCATTACCAATGCGCTTAAGGTAGATGCATTTTACCCGTCCATGTACCCCATTTCGTCATCATGTACCAATGGAGTACATTCTAGACCAAAAAATGCATCATTGATACATGATGGCGGAATGGGGTAAAGGGACTGGAATGGATGTGTTTACCTTACCTCCTAAATGCCAAGTATTTGTAAAAAATTAGGTAAATTTAGTTCCTATAAGAAAAATAGTCAATTTTGAATAAATCTTTTTGAAATTTTGGTACTACGAGTGTGTGTGGATCCCCTTCAAATTAATGGACAAATTTGTTGATTAGGTATCTGATCACAAGTGATGATGTCCAAATGTTTCATGGGTAGTCTAGGTAATTTGTATTAATCTTTCTTTTTAGTTTCAAATTTGACATGTATGTAACTAAATAATTTGAAATAAGATGCATTTGTAAAAAACAAACTATTCTTATTGCAAAAATCTCACTTCATGAGGAGTCAAAGTCTATTGAATCTATCAAGTAGGCCCAAAAACAATCTTTGAACTTCAAATGCTGCAGATTTGCAACTTCTTGAGTCCAAATTTATGAATTTTTTTCTACACACTTCCATGATTATATTTTGCTACAATATAATACAATAGGATTTCAAAAATCATTTTTTTTTCTTCTTTTCTCAATGTACAAGAAAATGATAGGTATTGAGAATTTTGGTCCCAAACATATTGTGGTCTTTTAGAGTTTTTAGGTTCACCTTCACCGATAGTCATCAAGAATGATAACTTTTTGATTTGGAATGTCAATTTGAGCATGTTTTTCAATGAATTTTTATTCTAGCAAGAATAGTATAATATACTAAGGTTTGTACAAGAATGCAAATAGCCACCTTGGAAAGGCAATGGAAACAAAACCTATTTGCGCCGCCACCTTAAAAAACCTACTTTCTACTTCATCCGCAATAGTCAAAAAGCCAGCTCCTTCATTTGTAAATGAAAATTACCTTCATCCAATCACCTTGGATGGGAACGCATGAGTTTTTGGGAACGCCAGTGGAATGCAATTTCATCACCCACCACACAAGCATCACACATTGTGCGGTGAAGGGCTGCAAGCCATTTTTAAAGAATTTTTCAACTTGTTACTTTTTAAATGCAACCAAATTTGCAAAAAAACACCTTTTGGGACATTTTTTTTTGGAAATGAATCTTTAGATGAGATTTGATAGTTGTGCAAAATCTTAGAGCTTCTAAGTTCCTACAACTTTACAGAAAAGGATTTTGAATTTTGCATGTGCGGTCATTGGCACGTTTACCTTAATACATATTAGAAGAATATTATTAGAAGCAACCAAATGGTAAATTTCAATATGATACATAGACAATGATTTCTCTCAATGGCTTCCTCCACTAACAATTTATTGTACCTTTCATTGCCATTTATGCTCAAGTTTTTGGTGTTGATACTTAGGCACCTTTAATCATTGATGTTTGTACCTTAATGCCTTTAAAACCAGGGATAATCCAAATTCCCAAAAATGTGAAGATGTACTATAAAATGCAACTTAAAATAATAAATTAATGAAGACTTTGAAACAAAAGTTGTAAAACATGATCTACAAAATTCATACTTTTGGATCTACTACTATATATTAAACCAATTTTTATCAATAAAATTTTTAATTCCCTCAAAAATAAAAAATTATTTTTAGATTGATTTGTAGAGAAAGAAGTACCATCTACATTCTCAGAGTAGTACCATAGCATGAGGGCATCTTGACACATTTTTGCCAAATAATTATTTAAAATTGGAAGGGCTAGTTTGGTAGTTCATTTTTTGTTAATAGATTCTTTGACAAGTATTAAGTAATTTTTCTTAAGTTATGGCAACTCTTCAAATAATTACACATTAGGAAAAATTAAAACCCTGCAGAGGGCTGTTCTTTCATTTTTTGGCACCCTGCGGTGAAAGTATAAGAAAAAAATTTAATTAAATAATTTTTTTGAATTTTTTTTATTAAAAATAAAAAATAAAAAATAAAATAGTAGAACCTGACGTGGCGCTGACATGGCGCAAGTAGTACCACATCAAATGCTAAACTAAAAATTAAAAATAATAAAAAATAATTATATTTCCTCTTTAATTGCATCGGGGGGTCAAAACTTGCAGTCTTCTCAAGGTCTAAAATTTCTCCTAATGGAAATTGAACAATTTTTTTCATTCCATAAGAAAGTGATAGTTATAGCTTTCAATGACTCATTCAATGAATTCATTACTTTTCATAATGTCCTTGCTTTGTTGTAAACTGCTAGAGTATTGAATTTGACTTCCGCATCATTTAATGCACATGTCATGGGATCAAGTTGTACATGTATCCTTCCCAACATTTGACTTTTATTATCTCTAATTTTCCTTGGAGTTGGCAAAGTGACTTACTAATTTTCCAAACCATATGGCTTAAAGACTTTTCATTATTTTTTACCGAAAGTAACCTTGTGCTATAGTATACAAAAACAAGGTGTGGTTGAAAATGAAAATGAAATAAATTAAATCTGATTTTCATTCAGTGCGCTAAAAATGGTAGTTTGAGAACAATTTTAGAACCATTGGTATAAATACTAGTGTAGATGTATGAGGTTTATTTTTTATTTTATTTTATTTTTGTACTTATTAAGAGAAACAAAACTTTGTGTTGACCATTGGATTTTTTATTCTTCCAAAAATTGAGTTCCCCAGAAAAAGTTGAAATTTGCCTATGTAGTTGTTGTTTTTCATACATCCTCTTAGAACAAGATGTTTTGGGGTATGTTAGTCACTTCCCTTATCTTTGAAAATTGGCAAGCAAGTAATCAACTTAACTACCCACCTAATGGTCCAATGTTCCAAAGTTGGATAGTACTTTCTTTTCTACAAAGTTGAGTCAAACTATTTTGAACCTATTTGGCAAGTCACAAAATTCCTTTTCAAATGTTATAATCTTGTAATCTAGGGCTTCAAATGGTTTAATTTTTTCACGCATCCTTATGATCATTTTAGAATTACAAATATGTTTGTAAAGACAATGCTTCCACTTCTATAGTGAAAGAGAAAAGAAAAGGGAGAAATTGCTTGTGTATTATAATTGGATAAGCTATAGCATGTGTAATTCCTAAAATATATTCAAAAAAAAAGGGGGAAGATTTTACTAAAACTAGATATCAATGTCTAAGACATTTGAAAAAAATACTAAAAAAAATTTGCATCTGAAACTTATCAATCATCATAAATATTTGGAAGAAAATGCCAAAGATATCTTTCTACGACAAAATGTATAAAGATGAAAAAACAAAATATAATACATACAGTTGCAACAAAGCATTCCCATATGATATGAATATTACAAAGATAAATAATAAATGAAGTGGCTAACTTCTCCTTTAGGAACATAATACATTAAAAGCAAGTATCAAGAATGCAGGGTTTGTTTAGTATCAAAATGTGATGAGGATATTAGGATGTCAAGGGGAAGGTTTGGTAAGAATTTTAGCATTCTTGGATGCTTACAAGAGCAATTTGATGGAAATTTTAAGTGACCAACTACTAAGATGAATGGTTGGATTCTGGAATATTTTGAACTAGTCATTACCATTCAAAAGATGTAATCAAAAGGTTGAATAGTAGTAAAAGATGTAAGTTGATGTTCTTTGTTTGATATAAGTTTATTTTATTGGATGCATATCACACTCAAAATGAGAATATAGAGAATCAAAAGGAAAGAAAATATAGAAAAGTGAAAAAATCAATTTGTTAGACATATAACCAAAAAATAATTCAATCAAATTGAAACAATTACAAAATTAATTCAATTACTACATCCTATAGTAACAACACTAAATCATTCTAATTTCAAACTAATATGAATTTGTGAAGCACACTAATATAGAATTTCATAAAATTTTGATATGTAATCTAAATCTCATCCATAGGTTCACATTGATTAAACTAAGTCAATTGAAATTTCATTCAAATTATTTTGAAGAGGTCTCACCTATTCAAATTCTCATATGAAATGTATTAATTTATATAGTGAAGGAAATCACTCACGCTGTTTATGAATGCTTGTTTTTATTTATCTGAGCAAAATGCAAAATTCTTATACAAAGCCAAGTCTCATGCCAAGGAGCCATAGCCCGTAGAGGATTATCTACATTATCAATGCTATTTCATTGCAAAGACTTATTTAGCATGCTCCTAGCCTGCATTTTGACGGATTTCTTTTGCATTAAGGTAAATGCAATGCACATAGGATTTTTATTACAAATTTTTGTTCATATAATTAGGGTTAACACTATTTGAGATTCCAAATCCATTTTCTTGAACCACGAATATTCATATGCCACGCTTTGTATGAGACAACAATTGCATTGTCAATGACTACTTTCCAATTTATTATCTGTATTGTGTACATACAATGTTCAAATACAACATAAACAAGTACAATAAGGTCCACTTAATTTACATACTACCGATTTGAGGCATTCAATTTTTTTTGTACAATGTATATTATAATTGGTATGGTTTTGAAACAATAATTGTACCATCATGCTAAAAAGTACAAATGTAGTTATAGTGTGAAGGTCACATTTTAAAATCTAGTTAAAATATAAAGATATCTATTCCACAAATTTTAGTCATATGACGCCTTTCATGGAACTCTTGCTAGGTTATATTTTTGGTTACTTAATGGAGTGTTTTTTAATATGAAAGATGTGCGTATAGATGTTCCCTACATTTCTATGAAATCAAATTAAAAAAACTCATCACCAATTGTTTTCAATAAACTACTGTGTAAAACCATGAAAATTGACTTAAAAAATCACCAAAAATGGAATTTTTTTCTTTTGAAATTGAAATTTGGTATGCTTGATTGGGATTGCGTAAAAATTATGTATTAATTATACAAGACAAAAATTCCAATGTTTTTCAATACATTGCAATAAAAATTGGAATGGCTCAAATCGATAGTTTGTAAATGAAGTAGACCTTATTGTACAAGAAGAGACAATGTTACGAGGAAAAAAGAAGGTCTTTATTCAATTAGTTGCATTGATACATATTGCAAACTTCCATCTAAGCCAACTTCTACATTCTATTGCAAATAACACAATATTTGTTAATTTAAGACTTTTCAAAGTAGCCAAACAAATTTAATTTAATTTTTTGAATAACTCCTATTGACTCTCGCTTTTGTTTGTATGAGAGTTATCCTAAATGACAAAAAATGTCACCCTTCATCTAATCCCTCATTCACTTCTTATTCTAGATTGCAATGGAATGCTTGTCCAACTTGCATTAATTTTTTAGAGTGGCAAGAAGGCATGATTGTACACAATCTTATCACATTTATGTGGCTTCTTCCTAAACCAAGAATAGAGTTCTCCTTGCTTCCTATTCAGTCCTTCTTGAAATAAATGCCGGGTTTCCAAAAATACATGTTCCAAATTCAATTCGAAATTGCTCTCCATAACTTGATCAACAAACAACTATAGCTAATTTGAATACTTTGAATCAAAAGAAACCACAGATAAAGAAATCACACATATAGCAATTTGGTCCCATTAGAAGGGATTTGAGGCCAAAAGAAGACTGCAAGTTCCCAGCTTGTTCCCATCTTTAGAACTCTACCACATGCATAGTCTGACGTGGTTGAGAGTGCCACTTCAGATTTTTTGAAATAAATAAATAAATAAATTCTTTTCACTTTTGCAAAAAACAAAATTGATTTTTGTTTTGTTTTCTTTTGGAAAAAATAAATCTGATTGCATTAATGCTGGGTTAGAATAGGGGAACATGTCCGAAATGGCCCTCCCTTGCCCTCAAATCTCCCCTAATGCCTACAAAAGGAATTGAATTACAATCTCTAAACAACCAAAGATGATGAATTCAACCCACAACTGTACAAAGTTTATTACTAACAAATCTCTTGTCGAGAATTTCTTGAAGTTGAATAACAAGACATCATTGGAATTGAATACAAAGGACATCATTAAACTTCCACGTACCAACATTGTTAAGAGAATGATCCAAATTAATAGCATTCATTTGGAGCAGTTCCAAAAGGGGGAAAATTTGTCAATTTCATTGCCTTTTTTCCACATGCGCCACTTTATTGTTGACTTCCATTGTTTCACGCCTAGTGAAGTTGACTAGAAGCAAAAATAAGTACGCAATTCCCTCAAAATAGGAGCAGCTCACGCGTTAATCTAGCCATTTTAAGAAACCCCGGATTTCTTTTGGGACGGAGGGAACATTACTTTGTGACATGTGATTTTTTTGGAATATCAGAATGCAATCCCGCAGAAATTGTGGCCGGAACAGGATGGCATACCTTACTCAAAAATTAAAGTTTCAACTAGGAAGTTGTTCTGAGGCAATCCACTCACAAGTCCTACCCTACAAAGCCAACATGAGAGAGGGACATGGTCCGTGCTAAAGACATGTTCCGTGGACAAGTCTGACAATGTTTTTTTTGCATTCCAGTGATTCCACAGCAGGGCAAGATGCCGGCACATGAAGCATGCTGTAACTTATCACAAGGGTGAGGTCCTCAAGGTAACCCACAAAAGACATTGGGCATAAATATCATTATAAAAACTAAATATATTTTCTAAAACTTGATCATAAATTGAATATTACTACAAAATTGAATTTTTTACAATTTCTTTTTGTTATGACGTTTGCGAATTTTGAATTCATATTTGCAATCAAAAGTCCCAAATTATCTAGGAAGGGTGAAGAACATAGAATTCATGCGACTCAAAATAGGGAGCTTTTCTTTTACAATTACCCTACAAAGTACAAAATTTGTCCATCATGGCTCACTTTGTGGGATGGGTTTAGCATCCTGCATACCCAAGTGCAATCTTTTTTTAAGATTTTATCACATACTTGATGCAGTCATTTTTCCAAAATTACTTTTAAAACTACAAAGATAATTATTAAGGCAAAATGTACTAATGCTTTTCAAAGTACAAAAATAGATTGGGAGGAGACATAAAAATATAGACCATAACAACATTTAAAAATTAAGACAATAAACAATTTGAAGGCATGAGAAGGATGAAATTTGTAGTTTTTGTTGAATTGAATGTTACACAAATGAATGAGAATGACCCAAACTGGGTCTGTTGGATAATTGAGGGTGAACATTGAAAAACACAATTAGACTGCTATTATAAAGATTTCTTCGTTGGTAAGAAAAAAAAACACAATAAAATCATAAAACAAAACAAATAATCTAAACCCTAGCTCTAAAGCTTGTATGAATGTAGGAGTTCTTTAAGATTGTTCAACGGTAATATTTAGGGTGAACGCATGAAACGCTTCTAAAAATAAAGACTAAAAATAAGGACTAAACGCTTCTACTACATTTGGCTCACACATTGCACTACCAACATGTTCTGCATTATAGCTATTGACATATTGAGTGGATAGATTTGAAATTTTCTTAATGAAGATCCATGTTGTCTTTAATATTTCAATTCTTATTCTTTTAGATAAAAAAAATTGCCTTAACAAAGCAATTTTTCTCAATTGTCAAACTAGAAATTTTCATAGGTTTGAATACTATCCAATATCCAAAATTAATGATCCAAAAGTGATCCTTTGTGAACCCACTCCTTTAACCCCTCAAGGCCTAATAACTTCTTGATGATGGAGGTTTTAAATGAATTGTCCCACTTTGATATTTTTTACACATGGGTGTGCTTGAAAATTTTAATTTAAACCCCAAAAGTTCCATGACTATGTTTTCACCAAAAAAAATGCTCCAAAATTGCCATTTTTAGTACAAGTACCCAATTTAAAAAAAAAAAAATTTTGACACATGTAACCCTAGGATATTGTAGTATGCTGACTTGAGAACATATGGTAAAAATTTCAGAAATTTCCACTGAGTGGATTGCAAAATATAAGCATTCAAATTCACCAAAACCATTTTTTAGGCCCTGCAAAAAAACAGGGCAACTGCACTTCACAAGCTCACATTTCGATGAAAAAATGTCCAAAATGATGGTGCTTCTTTGGATTCTTTTTACTAGATAAGTTGCTACATACTTAAAAATTTTCACGTCATTTGAAATTGTCCAACATACAGGAAAAAAATAGTAAGTAGATAGTAGTAGAGAATGATTCAAAATACTAAATTGTCAAGAATAATTGAAAATACTATTTCCAATTGTTGCAATGCTATAATAAATAATTTACATCCTAGGATTTTATTTTTTTCAAAAAACATTGAAAATTGAGTAAGATTAAAGACTTCAAAGTTTATTTTAGAGTAGAAAATCCATAACTGCCCGCAAACAAAAAATTCTCATAAGTTTTGCTTCATTAATCAAAATGGGATGGTTCAAAACTTTTTGTGTATATATAACTCTAGAAAATCAATTTCAAATTTTTGTTTTTGAAAAAGTGAGTTTTTTTTATCTACCCAGACTACCTAGTTACAAAAACAACATATTAGGCCATAACTTTTGACTCATATTTCCAAATGTCATGAAATTGAGTGCATATAAAAGATATTCTTTGCACCCAATTTCTATTAAATTTCAGCCTAAAATATGAAAATTTGTAATCACACATACCTGCCCGAAATTTCTATACAACCAAGAACTGCATGTCGGTCCTTTAGAGGTTAACCGTACAAAAATAAAGACTAATTTGTCTAGTATGTATGGAATTAATTGTGGAAAATATCGATCCATGGATTTTTAGATTATAACAATTTTGGATGATCGGCTTATAAGCCAAAAACGCTAATTTGAGGGAGGAAAAATTATAAGCAAATGACTCATGCTTTTTTACCTCCCGTCCCCCAGAAATTGTATTGTAATTTAAGACAAATGTAATACTTTTAAATTAGAGAAAATGAGAAATAAAAATCTTTCTCAAATTTATACACATTTTCAAATAGAAGGAACAAAAAGCCAAAACTGACTAAATTGGATCCTATAAAAAAATATATATATATGCATCAATTTTTAGAATTTGACAATTGATATTATTAGCATTTTTTTGGAACATCTTCAAAAAATTTGGACCCATTCTAATTATTTTATATTCTTGATAACACTAGACTGAACCTTATATTTTTTACATTGCTAAAAATACAACTTTAAAAGAATTCCTTCTAGATTTAGTTTATTTGTGCAGACTAAAGACTAGAAATGTCTAGAAAAATATTTTTTCCATCCTCACTATTCCTTTCATTGTAAAAAATATATATTTGCTCTCTTTTTCTACAATATTATATTTCCTAAATAAATTTTTATATACGTCTCACATTGAAATTTTGAAAATAAAAAAATGAAACATGCATTAAAAAAAAAAATTCAGCCCTCCGCAGCGCCTCTCCAGATTGACATGCCAAGCTATTTCAAGCTTGGCCTATCAACTTGGAAAAGTACCCCTGATGAGCAGTCAAAGCGTATATATTGCCGCAGCAGTCAAGCTTCGCCATATTTTATTTTATTTTTTAAAGATTATTATTATTATTATTAATTTTTTACTCATAAATTTGGGTTCCTATGCCACTGTCATTGCAGTTTTAGCTGTGTGGAAATAGGAAAAAAAATAAATTTTCAGACTTGATAAACAAAATTTTAGGGTACTAAAGGGGTCCGTGGAGCAACCCTTTAGAGGGTTGGCTTTTTCTCTAATGCAAGTACGTCAACTTATTACTTTATAAGATCCTATTTCACAAAATATAGAGATTTGTTTCACTCTACCAAGAATATGCCATGAAAAATTTGAAGAAGATACATCATGCCCTGTTAGTCCTTGAAGGATTAAAAGGATTACACTTAATATACAAAGGGTGCCATTCAATATTTTCTACAATATATAGCACTAAGAAGGCTCCCTTGTGTATGGATTGGAATACATTCAAAAACACTATTTTTTAATTTTTTTGGGTGAAATCCGTTCTTTTAAAAACTCTTATCAATGGCTAATTTTAAAATTTTTTCTTCTACACTATTCTACTTGTTAATGATTTCAAAGTCATCTTATATATCTTTAGTATAAGCATCAAATCTTTTTCTATCATGGGATTGCAAGGTACATTTTAATAGTTCATAGTCCTAAAATGAATACTTATTGAGAGTACAAGGTATCTGTGATGATATCAATGGTTGAGAATTGGGAATTGATTATTGTCAAAAGTAGTTTAAAACATTTGTAATATTCACAGTATTAACCTTAAATTTGCCCTAAAGGTAACCAATAATAAAGGTATTTTATACTTTCATTCATATAAATTAGACTTGTCTAAATAAGCATTTGAGCATGGCTCCTTCTATAAAAGTGCCTAAATTTTTTGTAAATTTGTTGGTAGCTAAATAGAGATTTTTAATTTTTTTGCATTTCATTTATTGGATATTTTATGAATATACTATGAATTATAAAAGTGCTAAAAATAAGTGTAGACAAAATGAAGCCTAGATCCTCATGAGTACAATTTACATTTTATCAATAAGGAAAGAATGTCTAAAAATGATATATATTTTAGAAATAGGTCTCAATTACAAGCCATATTGAACCAAAATAACATGTATTAACGTCCAAGGATGCCAAAGGTCTATGGAGACCCCTCACGTGGAAACAAAGAATTTTCTTTGATGTATCTTACAAAAGTTTAAGGCTGTCACCAGCATGCACGATCATCTTGTGGACTTTGTGGATCAGGCATAATGATGCAGCCTTTAACAATGTCAAGTGGCATCTGACAAAGCAAATGCAATGCATATAGTTTGGACTGGTAGACTATGGGAGGGTAGAATGGGACAAGACCTATAGTGCAATGGTTAAGCACCCTGTTAAGGCCACTAGTATTAGGGATTGTTTCGTCAAGCGTGGGTGTCGTCACGACTTGATAGCAGAGATGATTGATGGCAAGCCCCCATGGGCACTCTCTAGACCTCGAGCCAACTTTGTCTTTTAACCACCTTAATCTCCGCACACCAACATAGTGTGGCTTCCTTGCACCAAATGGGTGCCCCACATACTCTCTATTGAGTTTTCTTCTAACACTAACATTTCTCATTGACTTCCTTAGGTAGCTTTCAGCTGGGACTTGTATTTTCATTATTTTGCAGCAAAGGGTTTCCTTTATTTGTGTAAAAAAATTAAAAAAATAACAAGTGCTACTTTTTGTAATTCCTTTCAAAAATAGCTTATATTAATTTTAGAAAAAGAGCATAAGAAAATTTACAGAAGCTCAAACTATACTCTTTATTTGTCAAGAATAATTAAAAAAATAACTTTATTTGTTTTTTGAAGCAATAATTAAACTTTTATTTATTTAAGTTTAAGACTTTAAGTTTTTACATAAGTTTAACTCCTAAAAGCCCAAAGGATTCGAATTAAATCTAAATCTGTTATAAAATATAAACTCTATAACATTTTTGAAATTTGCATCAATAAAGAATTTTGAAGACATATCTTTAAAAATTTACCAAAAATACAATTTCTATCTTTAGCATTTGATTTTTTTTTATTGATCAAAAATTGTGGTTCATAGTGATTTGTGGAAAAACGCATAAGATCTAGTAATGTAAACACTAGCACTTTCTCCATATAGGAAATTTTTCAACACTAAGCAAATCCTAAACATTTTGTACTATATCTCTTATAGTTTTTTGTTTAATTGTAGCAATCTTAGTTTTGAATATATGTGTTGAAATAAAATCCAATCTTTTAAGAATAAAAAAATAATGCAAAATTGAATTTTTTTTTCCACTTGAAAATTCTGCCCAAAGTCAAGCAACGACTAAAAAATGGTTGCTTGAGCTCTTAGGGGTTAAGATCTCATAACACTAGTAAACGTTTGTATATGAAAAATTATTATTATATATTTTAAGCAATTTCACATATGATGATATATTCTAAATTTTGAAAGTTTTGGTTTCTAATGAATGTACTTGAAGTTGAATCTTATTTGTACTAGAAGTTATCCATTGATTATTTATGAAATTTGGCAAGTATGTAATTAACATACCCTATGTGAAGGTCAATTTTGTACATAATTAGGGAAAAAATGGAACATGTCTAAAATATAAAATTTTTTATAAGTGTTTTTGATAATCTGAGAAAATTTCATTTGCTGCCAGTTTTGAATATTCAAAAATTATTCTGGAGAAAATTTAGAAAAAGAAACTCATTTAGATGTGAATAGAATGAAAACATTATTGCAATGAGGAGTGTTGAAAAATTAGGAAGAGCAATGTGCCAAAAGTCAAGAAAATCTGATCAAGTTGTTAAATTGTCCAAATGCCAAAATTAAATTATTTTGTCACCTATGTGTCGAATGTGGCCTAAAAATATGGTAATATTGTATACAATAGTTAGTAAAAAAATTCCTACATGTGATATAAAAATATCACTCCAAGATGAACCAAAGTCTGTTGACCCCACCAAGCACAACCAAATAAAATCTTTTCTTCTAACTTCAATCACCACAATCTTGCAAACTACGACGTGGGCAAAGTTCCCAAAATTTCAACATTTTCAACATTTTTTTCTACCATTCCATGGTAATCAAATACAATTCCGTAAGTGTACTTGAATTTCAAAAAAGAAAATACTTTATTATGATATTTTCTCAATCCACTAAAATTTGGCAATCGCTACCCAAAACATACCTCGGTCCTTTAGGGATTTGTGCCGCTGCTAATGAAAGACTCTTAACGGACATGGACAAGTATCAAGCAAACTAAGCAACACACCCAATGAAACTTTGCCATTGCTACTCTTGAAAGTCTTCCCAATGTACTTAATACATGGTTGTCATATCGGACAGAATTTTATTGTCTATGGACGAATCGGATGAATTTGTAAACTTTGGAGGTCAATAACTTTTGGAAAAATTGTCCAAATTGGGCATGTGATATGTTTTTCGACATCTACAATTTTTGTAGATGCCGAAAAACATATCACATGCCCAATTTGGACAATTTTTCCAAAAGTTATTGACCTCCAAAGTTTGTAACCAGTCACCACAGATTCTTTCGATTCGTCCATGAAGAGTAAAATTCTGTTCGATATGACAACCATGACTTAATCAACCAGAGCTGTAAACGTTGTACTAAGCTTAGGACCTGAAACATTCCACTTCATCCCACATCACTGCAGAATTCAGATTCATCATTTACAGAGAATGAGAGCAACAAGGATGTCCATGGCGAATTGCACAGGTTCTCCCCGAAATCTGCAGTGCAGATCACGGCTAAACTTCCTCTGAGCAATGGCCGGGTTTACTATACGAGTGCAGACGACTAGATTTCACGTACATTCAATCGTGTTCTCCAGTTAATGTAGAGTAAAATCCGAAGTACTGCACGTGATCAGCTTGTGTGCTCAAATTCTGACAACCAAATATGAAATAGAAATTCCAGAATTATGGACATATAATTTTCATCGTTATCGCGACAATTGTCCAAACCTAGCTCGGGATGCAAACCTCCGAACAATGGGTACGCACATCAGCAATAATAATCGGAGGCACGAGACTAGATTTCACACACATTCAATCATATTCTCCAGTCAATTAACAGTAACATGGGATGCACTGCACTTGACCAGCTCTTAATGCGCAAATTCTCACAAACAAGTTTGGCATAGAAATGCCAGAATCATGGCCATGTAATTAGTTCGTCGTCGTCTGGACAATTGTCCAAACCTCGGGATACAAACCTCCGAATAATGGGTACACACACACATCAGTAATAACAATCGGAGCTGGTACTCTCGACTAGAACTCATTCAAAATCATTCATATTCTCCAGTTGATAAACCATACCATCCGATGCACGGCACTAGCTTAATCAGCTCATATGCTCAAATTCTCACAACGAAGTATGAAATAGAAATGCCAGAATCATGGCCATGTAATTAGTTCAATGTCTTCTAGACAAGTGTCCATGCCAAACCTCAGTCGGTTTCCGCTAATACAAAATCCCGGGATACACATCTATTTATGTACATCGAGAAAGCTAGCTTGGAACAATGAAACCTCCGGAACTAGATCGAATCGACCAATCCTCCAGGGAACGTTACCCAATCGGGAACACAATCTGCTTGTTAGCTAGCGCTATCAAACTATCCATCGAATGCTCTCTATACACGCAACATCTCGGGCAACTTTTCGGGCAACAGGTGCTTGATTTTTACAGTGATAAAATCTTCAGAGGAGCAATCCGAGAGTAATGGAGAAGAGTCTTTCGACGAGAGAATCTCTACGACCTACGCTTCAATTTGCACGACTTGCTGATGACAGTCGCGGGATTCACTCCCATATTGACATCGCAATCGACGCGCACCTTAAACCCTGGCGACGTGTACTTCCCAATGCGCACATGCACCTTGGCATTCGCTCGCACATGCATCGGCACGTTATTCGCCAAGATTTGCGTGTTCAGTGAATTCGACGACGCAGGCGTCAGAATCGCATTCACCACCTTAAGCTCCGACGACAAGGACGTCACGTTCCGGTGCCCCTGGTAGAATCCGGGGATGACGCTCTTCCCCAACGACTGCCCGGAGTACATCGACTCCAAATTAATCGAGTCGTACTTGATCCCGATCTTTCGATTGGGGTTGTTGGCCGTGAAGTTGTAGGCAAAGTCCGCGTTCAGAGCGCGAGTGGACTCAACCAACGAGAATTGCCTCACCTCGACGTTATCCAGGGAGTATTTCGGCAAGTGCACAGGCTTGAGCACCAGCCACAGGATGAGAATGGTGAGACCCGCGAGGAAGAGAAACGCGAATAGGAGAGAACAGAAAGTCGACAATAAACAGCAGCAGCAACCCGCGAGACCACCGCGGTGACGACGGTGTCCGCGCGGCTTGGCGTACGTCGCAGGAGGAGGCAACACTGGGGAGCCTTGGTGCGACATCTTATTGTTGTGAAGCAACGCCGCGTTGGGCGCCGAAGGATGCACTTGACCCGCCATTGCAACCAACGCTCGATCAAATCCAAGCTCCTCTAGCTAGCTACAACGCTGCAAACACCCAATTCTTCGTTTCAGGAAGTCCGAACTCGTGAGTTTCTGATCGATCGTCTCGTTATCGGTCTCGTTCTACTGGGAAAGCCCAAGCTGGTTGTGGATTTGTGGACGGTGTGAAGTGTGAGAGTTGTGTGTGAGATTGCAACGACTGCAGGATGGATGTATACTGGTCGAGGATGCAGGCTTTTATTGGAGTTTGCTTTGCGAGTTTCGACTAGTTTCGACGCGTGTGTGAAGACGCTGCAAGGAGGGGCATGGGGTGGAAAGGCGCGGCGGGACGCGGTACCGGCAGGTGAGAGCGTCCAGGGATTCAACGCTGGAGTGGCGCCGCGAGGACGCCTGGAACTTTGGCCGCGGCCGCGAGGTCGTCGCTGCGGCGGGGCTGTGGATGGGACGACCGCGTGTTTCAGGTGTCTTCGAATACGTGTGGCTTTCAGACTACTCCTGACAGGAAGGTTCGGGGAATTGTCAACGATGCGAATGTTCCTGGAGACTTCCGCGTTGTCACCACAGGCCGGGCCGGGTGAACCGACCGGCCAGGGTGAATTGCCCCCCTCATTGCCCCATAGTTCATCCATGGGGAAAACACTAGGGCTGCGCACATGATCACCTGTGAGGGCTCGGTTAGACGTCCAATGTGATCAGGCGGGCCCAACCCCCAAGGTTCGTGGAAATCGCTCTTCCGTCTTTTGGTAACAAGCTGAGCTCAGGTGAAAAAAAACAAAAACCCATATGTGCAGAAGGATACAAACAAGAAGGTTGCCGAAGAATGAGACAAGGAAGGAGACGGAAAGACGAGAAGACTTGCTAAGTTTGGCGTTGCTTTCCTCACCTCCAGGTACAACACGCAGTAAGAAAACCGTGAGGGCGCAGGTCTCATATTTTGTTTGCCTCGCTTATGAGGGCTCGGTGAGGGCAAACCCACATTTCCGTGCCCTCCCCTGCGACGTCGCACACCCCTTGTTCGCCTCATGTGCGCAGGCCTATTGTGGTTTTTAACCCCTAAAGGTCCATGCATCCAAAAAGTGGATGCGCTTTGGTCAACTATAACATTGTTAACTGGGATAATTCGCTCCTGGATGCCTGGTAGGGAACTTAAATCATAAGATTATGTTTTTTATTTTTCCATGTATTTAAGGTAGAAATTGATACAGATTATTCTAATATATATTCAAATTGATATAATTTGATTTCCACCTATAACTTTAAAAAATCACGTTAATTTGATTTTTCTATAAAAAATTATGAAAAATAATATAAATGGAAAAATTATTTTTCCACTATTAAAAATATCAAATTTTATACATATACATATATTAAATAAAGGATAAATTTGGTTTGATAGTCAAATTTGACTTCAAGATTGTTTGTTATGGCTATTTTGGGTGTAAAAATAAAATAACCAATTAAAAGTTTTTTACACTAATCTCCAGTGGTGCTTGTATATCTTGAGAAAGTTTCAAATCATTTGGATTGTTTATCCTATTTTTACTTCTTTATGTTCAATTTTTGCAACAAAAATGATAACATTTGCAATTTTTTATATAACAAATTGAAATTTGTCACAATGATATATAATTCAGAGTTTCAAGAACAAAAAATATAAGGTTTTTGTTTGATCACAATTTAAATGGCTAAAATTCAGGTCAGAAAGGAAGTTTGACCATTTCACAATGGATCAAGTCCTTCAAGGATTAGTTTGCAATACATGATAAAATTTGGAAATTTTCTATTCATATTCGCAATTAGAGCCCCCTAATGAACTAGAAGTGGTATAGAAAATAGTTTAATCAAGTACAAAAAGGGATATTTTTTTAACATGCACTCTTAGTAAAACAAATTGAGGACTCTAGGAAGACAAGTAATGGAGGTCAGTTCACCCCAACCGTGTTCATGTGAGTGTTCATAAGCAGCTACCATAACATTTAATCCTTTAGCAACTGAAGAACATATCCTAAAGAAGTTGTCTACCACAATTGAAATTGTCCACAACAACTCATTCACAATTGTTGCGGCTAGTCGTTTAGGACATGATTTCTTCTAATGAATACGTATAACATTCTTAAATAGGAAGACAAAGGGGAGTCTGTCTACAATATCATTGTAACAAGAATATTTCTCTTGCACTAAACCACAAGTCGTGGCCAAGCTTGCATTCAAGATTTTCTACAACGAAAGGAGCCACGAGAATCATATTGGGACCAAGGTTTTTTTTTGACCGCATGTCAAAGCACTGGCTCTGTTTCATAGGTTCATTTTCCGAGGGAACTGAATGGAGAGGCCAATTTTCGGCGGGCTGAGCAATTTATCGCTAAAAAAAAAATCCTTGATTGGGACCTCATGGTGGACGCTTCCCTTAGATGAATGATTTATAGTAGGATGAGGCCGGTATAGTAAATAGTTGGTGGACAGAATCAAGCCAAAGCAGCAACGGCTACGATCAACTCAGGTTGAGAACATCGAGCGGTAGCAGCTACAGATTCCAATTCAACTGCCTGCTCATGCAATCGTTTTCCCGCGCATTTTAGTCCACGTCCTTGGCACGTGAAGCCACGTTACCATTTCTGTGAAGCAAGAAATACAGGATGGACCTTTTCTGCTGAATCACGATTCCTGAATCGACAGAGATATTGTTGGTTGCATATATATGTTCACTAGTATAACCCTAAAACAGAAATTACTTGTTGCATATATATGTTCACTACATATATATGCAACAAGTAATTTCTGTTTCGGAAGAGAAAGTTTGTTGAATTTTACAAGAGCGGAAGCTTCTACACGACAGTGACCTCAAATTTGGGCAAGTAGAGCACAACATTATTGTGCTTTTAAAAATTGCATATTTATAAATTGAGGCTCTGCTCAAACTCAAAGTCTTTAGATCTTTTGCAAAGTAGAACTTGAATTACAAGGCTCTACAGCTTGACAGATCTACATTGTGTAACCCATAAAAGGCTTAAGGCCTTTTTTCTGCCAGAAAACACCCAAAACTGCCATTTTTTCAGCAAAGAGTGAAAAAAAATTAAAAATGTTTTTTTTTGCACATCTAACCGTAGGATCTTACACCTAACTAGTATGAGAATGTGTGGAAAAAATTTAAGAATTTTTGACCGTACAGATTGCAAGATATCTACGTTTAAAGTGAAAAAAACAAATTTTTCAACACATTGTGGGACTGGATTTTTTGACTTTGAACATTTTTAACTAAAAATCTTTACACTACAGAGTTTTGAGCTTTAAATGTTTATAGTGGAGAATTGAGTTGACAATCTATCCAAAAGAAATAAAAATTAAAAAAAACTTAATTTTTATTATTGAAAAAATTGTTAAGTAGAAGTAGGTACGAGATAGAAGGAAAATCTAAAATATTCATATATTTTAGATGGAATTAAAATGCATTAATCCCAATGGTCAGACTGTTTTAGCAAGTAAATTTAATCATGCAAAAAAAAAATTTGAAAAATTTGAAAAATTGCATTTAGAAATGAATCCTATAAGTTATTTTTTTCAAAAAGATGCTTTAACTGCCTGAAAAACAAGAATGTCCATAACTTTCTCATAACAAATCCAAATGAACTTAATCAAAGCTTTTTAGACAGACAAAAATATAATCTATGAGAAAAAAATACTAAAAAAAAAAAAAAAAATGGTGCAAATTTTTTTTGATGCCCGCTGTCCCTTGTTTTGAGCTTATTTGGTCATAACTTTTGTTCCCGGGCACTGATTGTGAAAAAAATTATATTCCCATGAAGCTAATCAATTTTTCTACCTCTCAAAAAAGTTTCAAAAAATCAGGAGAAAATTTCAGCTCATAGGTACCTGCCCACAAACGCATTTGTCCCACAAAGGGACAACAGGCTTTTAGAGGTTAAAGCTTCAACAATCTTGAAAAAACATCATATTGCTCTTTGCTTGGTCATATCTCACACATACATTGCTTTTTTGTTTAGGCTAGACCTTTGTACAAAAATCTTAAAAGTGGATAAATTTTGATATTATAAACGTATATTCAAAAAGTGCTATTTTTGGCAATCTTGAAAATAGTTTTGAAATATTTATTTGAAAAAATTTTGGAGTTATATAATTGTATAGCCTTAGTATTACAATATGAAAATCAACTAGGATAAATACTCCTAAATGCATCTCAATGAGCAATTAAGCATTGATCCCAGTACCAAATTGACTTATTTTTTTAGTAGATCTTGTTAGAAGTCAAAAGGAAATTTTAGATACCCTTCTTATTCATTTTCAGATATTGGATTAATAAATTTTGAATTATTAAAGTTGCTAAAAATAGAAATATTCAAAATAACCTTAGTCCTCTATGAATAGAAGGAATAAATTTTAGGTAAAAATCTATAGGGGTTGGATTTAGGAAAGGTTGAGAATTAGGTCAGTTACCTTATACAACATCTTCAACTGCAATGATCAAATTCATTATAGAATGGCCAAATTTCCCTACGATTAAAATACATAATAGTTTGAACCATAATTTTGAGGAACAAATGTAAATTTTCTATACGTTTTCATCTTTCAATCTTTGCATCCCTTATTCTATAATTGCTTGGTTTGATTGAAGATTTGACTTTATATAGATATAATTGGTAGGCTATAGTAGGCATCGTATTCATTGTTCTCTTAGAAAGTAAGTTGAATTATCAAAATATTTATTTCTTAAGCTTAAGCCATCATCCAGCTAGGGCCCTTCTATACTATTGTATTATGAGAGCCTATTGTATAATCTTGTAGAATGAGCACAAATTGGTGTCAAATTAGTAGTAGACCAATAGTGGATTGAAAACAATTTTTGAGAGTCTTCTAAACATTACATTTACTTTTTATTAAATCTAATTTTTTTATTATTGCTTCTCATAATTTAATAGACCTCAAAACTTAATATCTTTTGTCTCTCTTTCACAACTTTTAGAATATGTATTTATTTTAAATTGTATTGAAGAATTAACTATGTGGAGAAAGGTTTCAATGAAAAATAAATCTTTTTGTCCATGACTCGGAGAGCAATGTTTTATTTTGAGAGGTGATTTATTGCTCAAAAGCAACAAATTTTTTTTATGGGCCTCGTTGGAAACGTAGACGCTCCCAACATTGGGAACGTCGGCGTTTCCAACAGGAACGCCGGGAGTGGAAACATAGGGGATGCCGCTCGCGAACAATCGTGACGAAATCGAGTGCAAGTGCGATTGTGTGTGTTTGTATTTCCAGCGCCTTATTTGGTGACTTGTAGGTAGGTTTTGTGTGAGGTAAGGTTTCAAAGGAGGTGCTATTAGGTGCTTGCATTGCCCCAAAGTGCTACTGCTACGAGATTGCTAGAATTCGACGACTTTGAGTGCGTTTCGTTCAAGTAAGTGTTCTTGCAATTTTGGTGTGAAGTGTGTGTTTAGGGTGAGAGATTGACGCTGAGATTTTCCAATGATTGCAAATTCAAGACGTGCTGCTGGAGAGTGCCTGCAGAATCTTTTGCCTACTTTGGAATTGTAATTTTAGGATAGACAGGGTATTTAGCTGAAGATTGGGGACATGAATGAAAAGCGGTGTCAAACGGCCATCTTGATTTGATTTGATTTGATATACTCCATGGTAATTTGCAAAGCATTACATATATTGAATTTGAGAAAGGAAAATTTATAGTAAGCTTTTCAGTTTGGACATCAAATTGATGCGCTAGAAGAACGTTGTGAGAACAACGATGTGGCGCCGCCGCGCCGATGATCATTAGATGACCGGAGATTTCCTTTGGTTGTGTCATGTGATCATATGTGAGATGCAACATTCTTAAGAACTTGATGGCCGTAGATATCCTTTGGTTGCGTCATGTGATCATACGTGAGATGCGACATTCTTAAGAGTCTCAAGTGATTTCCAATGCATCCCCGCAATTTTACAACGAATGGAAAGTTGTGGACTCTGGCAGATAAATGCACCAACTGCAAACTTGCAAAGTGCAAACAAGGTTGCATTAAGTGCTAACGAGTTTGGAACCACAAACTGTGTTGCAAATAAATTCATAGACCGGTGAGCTGAAATTCTGGTTGTTGATGGTGCTCATTCTCCTTTGTGGTTGACTGCAAGGAATGGACGATGCACATGTGTGGCCACTGATGGTTGCCACTGATGGTTGCGCTCAAGTACAAGTTCAACATTTCTTTATCAATTTGGTCGCATCCTCTAAGACAATCTTATTCTTCCTGAAGTATGCGAATAATTCCTATATTTCCATGTATGCTTGAAGTGCTTGTGTGAGGCATTTTTTTGTTTGGGATTAAAGTCAGAGGAAGACAATGGACACTCCTTGCAATCATGATGCTCTAAACAACTGGTAGGTTCTTATGCATTTTCTAGGTAGCTTGGAGATGAAAGTGACTTCCAATTTGTGATTATCCACCAATGGACTCATGAACTTATCCTGTGTACAAACTCAGCTATCTATTACATCTAAGAGAGTTCTTAGTTGTACTAAAGCTTTCTAAGTTTGGTGACATATATGTATCAAGGAATATTCCATGCGTACATTGGGCAGTGTGTCTTTTTAATGGAATGTTTGAATATTTATTTTTCCCTATGTTGACCTGATTTTGCAGATATACTAGTGCATGCGAAAGGTATGGCATGAGTCCTAATGGTTTTATCTCCGCAACCTTGGACAAGGAGAGTTTGTAGTTCTTGCATCTCAAATAACTTCACCGTTGTTGGTCACGCATAGAAGAAAGGAATAATGAAATTCTTCTTGGGAGTTCAGGTTTGATTTGTAATGATTTTTCTGCTAAACATATGATTTGTCAGGCATTACCTTTTTTTTTTTGCATTCCTAAGTTTTGATGGCACTTATTTCAAATTCTTTCCACGGAGAGTGCAGTGCAGCATAATGTACTATATTTCTTGCGCTTCTACTAGTGGTGTCTAGGGCGCCCAATTTGCAGAGTGATACATCATAAACAAAATGTTTGGTTTTCAGCATTATTTATGTCGGCCTGTGAAGAAAGATTCGTGTTTAACCTATCACTAAGAATGGATTATGCTTTGATCAATTCTCCTGGGATTGAAGAGGAAATATGAAGAGTTGAGTTTTATTTGCTACCCAATATGGTAGGTTTTGAATTCAGCCTACGAAGAAGGAGAAACAAACTCTAAGGGCCTCTTCACACTATGGCCGTCCAAGTTGAGAGGCCGTGGGACTCTGCAATATGATTGGTGGAATCGACGGACCCTGCAATATGATTGGTGGAACCGACGGACCCTGCAATATGATTGGTGGAAACAACGACCTCTCGACTTGGACGGCCATAGTGTGAAGAGGCCCTGATGCTTACTTTTGGATGAGCTCCGAGATACTGACATGGAACCTCTCATTGAGACGTTGTCAGCAGTCAAAAGATCAGATTTAGATGCAATTGAAGTTGTATATAGGAACAGAGATTCGAATTTAAGTTGGTCACTGCTAATTCAAGTCATGCGAGCTGTGAGTTGCAAGCTTCAAAAGATAGAATTAAAATCAAGGTATAACCAAAATGCTTTATCTTTTAAAGACTAGGAATAGAGTCCAATTGCCAAAATTATGAACATATATTATAAAATTCAACTTACTATAGGAGAATAATTTAATGATGACTTTTAAGCAAAAGTTGTAAAATATGATTCACAAAGTTTGTCCATTACACTAATAAAAAATTTCAATAAAATTTGAAAGCAAAATTAAACATACCTTCTAAAATTGATTATAGATTGAATATAGATAATTCACACAACATACTTTTCTTTGAGTTCAAGATGTTAAATTCTAATTATGGTGATGTTTTGAGATTTTTCATGTAATTATTTATTAGTCAATTTGGATAGGCCATTTTTTGAATTGAAAATGTTATATATTACATCAAACATACTTACAGACCTCAAATTGGAGAATATTTGTAAGAAAAAGTACTAAAAATCTATACCATACAAATGCAAAAGAACTAGTATGAGGATCTACAAACTTTTTACAAATGAAAAAATAAGACTTTCTGTGCTTAGGGCACGTTTGCATTCATTTGTTGTTCAAAATTTAAATGTCTGGCCCTTGAGGGGTTAATCTTTGCAAGTGCCATTTTTAAAGTGCATTCGCGGCCAAAATGAAAAATAAAGAACATTTTTTTAGCTTCAACTATACAAAAATGTAGTAGACTATTATTAAAATTTAGCTAAATATTTATTTCACATTTGGCAAGATGGATTGAAAGATTATAATCTTTGAAGTGGGAAAAAATACTTCTTTTTATTCCTACTAGAGTAGGTTCAGCAAACTTCAATCCCTCTAGGAGTAAAATTTTTCAACAACATACAAATTGAAAGCAATGTTTTTTTCAACAAATACTTCAAGTGCAAGGGCATTAAGATGTAACAATGGTTCATGTTGCAACCTATACTCTCTCTACAATGGCTAATGCAATTTTGTGATCTCAATTTAAAAGAATATTCCAATATCATATGAATTAACATCATTTGGATGTTTGTCAAATTGTGAATTTTTTAATTTCTATAAATACCAGCTCTTTCAATTTTTGTGTACAACAATGTGAAACAATGTATATAAACATGCTAAAGCACAAAAGGTATTTTGGAGTTCTAAAAGAAATTGAAAAAAATATAAAGAAATTCCAAGTTATGATTTTCAACAAACAAGTTTTAGACATGGCTAACTTTGAATTTAATTTTCTTTCACATCACAAGTATTTTTTTCATGAAACTTCCATAGTAATGTATCAATGTTGCATACTACTACCATAGTCCCAAAATGATCTTTTTGTTGGACAAAATGTTCCGGATTAAGGCTAAACATAACATTTTAAAAAACAATTTCACGCTATAATCGGAATTTAGTGCACTTCTAGCATTCTAGAAACTTTGGGTTTTGGAGACCTTTTCAAAGTATAGTTTTGGAATATTGAAAAGCAAGATATTTTGGGCATTTTTAAAGAGCATCATTGGTCAATTAATTGTTGAGTGTGAGGTCGTCATTTTGTAGGTACTTTATATATGCCTAAGACCATGTGTGTCCCTTTGTTCTGTCTTGCAAAGCTTCATCTCCTCCAATCGGGCAATATTCAAAGAGATGCAAAAAATAATAATGAACAGTGTCGATTGACCCATTTAGTCATTTCATTTGCCTTTTGATTGATGATTGCATGGATGGAGGAAGAACTACTACTTGGAGCTATTTTATTGGTTCCAAATAGCAATCAAAAATCAAATTTGACCAATTTGCAACATCACAAAGTACAGAAAGAAGATCATTTTGGAACAATAAATTAAGGCCAATAGAAAAATCATTTTGGAATGGAGGAAGTGTAACTTTTGTGTATATACTTTTGGACTTTGCTCATTGATGCTTATAGTATGGTTCTCTGAATGAAAAATTCTCAAATCCCTAACTA
This sequence comes from Neckera pumila, assembly GCA_963969595.1. Classification (NCBI taxonomy): domain Eukaryota; kingdom Viridiplantae; phylum Streptophyta; class Bryopsida; order Hypnales; family Neckeraceae; genus Neckera; species Neckera pumila. The sequence goes on along the minus strand of OZ018408.1, from coordinate 46,596,622 downwards.
GTTTTGGCAATCACTGTATACATGCCTCACTCAATACTAAGTGCACAATTTAATTGCAACTCTCACTTGAAATTATAAATTGAAGCTACCCATAGAAACTCTTCTAGAAAGGCACAAACTCTACAACCTACCCTACTCAAAATAGACATGATCTAGAATTGAGCCAACTCAAGTTAGAAGGGCAATGAGATTTGCATAGGTCATTCACCGCTTTCTTCCGTTCAAGGATGAGAGAGGGGATTGATTTTTCCTCCTATAATCACTCTTGAACATAGGGTAAATCCATTAGGCTAAGATTATACTTGTAAAGACCAGGTGGAGGCATACCATTATCCTCACAAAACTCAAAATTTGTACTTCATCATCTATCATCAGAGTTATGTTCTGCGAATTTATAACTCTAGAAATGACAATTGCCAGCAATGAATTAATTTCTTGTATTGTATTTCACTTAGTCCTAATGGTATCAACATACATTGGAACTAAAGCTAGTTAAACAACTTAAATTTTGTTGTTATATGAAACTCATCATGGCAATTGAGGTACTCTTCATCTTATTCATCATGGATGAATAAGATAGGTGTTTGCATTTCATGTGAATTATTGGCATGATAACAAAATGATAAAATTTGGAAATTAAATCTTTATAAAAGATCCCACTTTCTTCAATATGATGCATGATTTTGTAGGTGATTCTCTAGGGCCCACACGTCTTGTTTTGAGGGAATATTAAGTGAAAGATTTTTCTATTTCAATAGATGAAATCATTCAATTGCTACATAGTCTAGGAAAAATATCACTCTATTATAGATGATTTTACACTCTATTGGAAGAACATATGCATTTTCATCCACAAATTTCATGTTTCATCCTTATTACGGTGATTGCACAAAACACTTATACTATTGCTTGCGTTTCATAGTCTTCATGATTTTTTTCTTGAAAAAATTTTAAATTTTAAATTCAAGTTTTAAATTTTTGTAAAAAACATGGTCAATGTATATACCTATAAGATGAGGGTAACTACCAAAGGAAAATCATAGAAAAACTCTCTAAGTAAAAAAACTAGAAAAGCATCAAATTTCAAGAAAACAAATACTTTGATGTTTTAATCACTAAAGAAAAAGAATAAAAATAAGAAATAAGATAAAAACTGGCCATTTTTAACAATCCTATGGAGATAGTCATTCACAAAAATAAAATAATGCTTCACATGGATTTTTACACAACATATATTGAATTATTTTTGAAAATAGCATGAGCAATAGCCAAAAATTTACTACAAGATCATTTATTCTAAATTTCAAATCCAATTTTGTTTACTTGAATATTATTTGTTCAAAATGAATCTAAAATTGGCAAATGTGACAAAATTTGGGGGCTAATTTTGAGTAGTATAGCATTTTACAAAAAATCCAAAAAAGTTAGACAAGGTGTATAATGATCATAAGTACCTATCCTTATGAATTTTGAATCATTTGGAGCTTAAGCAAAAAGTTATCGCCAAAAGAGTGATGAACTTAAGACGTGTGACAAAAAATTGCATAGCTGTTTTGTACAATCACCCATTAGTAGATGTAAATAGCTTCCTCATTCCATTGTACAGTTTTCTACCAATGCTTTTGCGGCAATTCTTTTCATGGATGAGAGAATAGTCGCAAAAATGATTGGTAGGGCACTGTACATCACAATGTGCTCTACCTAAAAATAATAAAAAAACAAATTGTTATCTAAGACTAGTTTCATATGCCTTGTTTTTCAATTCAATATGTTATTCATTTCATTATTGTGAGTCCTTTAAAGTACTTAAGTACAAAAGAGACCTTGAAAATCATTACAATACTCTATTTTTCTTAATGAAAACATGTGTCAAATACCTTAATAAATAATTATAATTTGCAAAAACAAAACGGGGAAAAAAATGCCAAATAACTGTTTTTCAGGGCTTTAAAAATAATCTCCAATATATAAATCACATTCATAAAAAAATTTGTAAAAGAAAGCCCGCCAGACTATTGAAAGTTCATTTAAGTATCCTCAAATCCACAATTGGATCAAGGAACTTGAATGAACTTCCAATATGCTGGAGGTGTTTCCAGCGCACGAGGGGATCGAACCTTAGTCTTGAAGATGACAAAGTTTGTCATAACCAACACAACACTCGTGGGCTTTGATGCACTCGTCGCGGTCGGGAAGGTATTCATATAACAAAAATTATCACGACTTTAGAATGCACAGCTAGCAATGGGTGCTGGGCAACGTAAAATAAGCCCACAATCCATGAGGGGTGCAAGGGGTGCATGTGAGGTAGTAAAAGAGTGTATCTTCAAGGTGCTAAAATTTAGAAAGTCTAGCCTTTTTGAACCTCAAATGGCGAATTCACTTTTGAACACTTGGAGCTAAATTTAAGATTTAAAATAACTCTTCAAATCTCTAAGTATGTACCCCACCTCATCAAAAAACTCTTAGAAATTTATTTTTTGAAACATTTTCCTATCTTCTATCTTTACTCTATTTCTTAGTTCAATTGCTCTTTAATGTTAAGCAAGAAAAAAGGTGCCTATGCCTCTTTTAGTTTTAGATGAAAGATATCTGCAGAGTTAAGTTGTTCTGATTGTAGCTTCCTAGCGGCATAAGCAACTTCCTACCTAATAATTATTTAAAAGTACAAGCATCAATTAGGCAACCTAAAAAATAATTTATTAAAATATGGGAATTTTCAATTTAATTAAAATCTATTAGGTTCTCATCCAAGATTTTCACTTTAGCTAGATTACCGTTTTTCATAGCTCTTTGTCACTCACCCATTATCCTTAAAGGTTGCAAGTACTATCATTTAGTTCATGGTTCTAGAATCATTACATTTATATTGTTATCAATTTAATTTGTAGCTACTACCATACAATTCTTTATTTAGTACATGAGTTAAGCTTCAACTAAATTGCTACTTTAGGTAGCACTAAGGTAATACTCACATCTAATCACTTTAGGGATTTTCTAGTAGATCATGAGTAGTGGAAGAGCAAAATAGACTCCTACTTGAAGAAAGCAAGAATTTGAGATCATAGTGTCAAATACTCAAAATCACATCATAGTGTTTTGGAAGTGTCATTAGCAAAGAGATTCACTACAAGAAAAACATGTCTTGTGTCATAACATGCAGTAGCCTTCATGCCCACTGCCTTTCCTTCATGCACCTTGCTCATCACAATGATCCCATTGAGCCTCCACCTGTCCACTTAGCTACTGATGCATGTAGAATATTTCACACCATCTATTGTAGAGCCAAGGTAGTGACAGAGCATAATACTAAATGTTATGCAACCGCCTAGAAAACAACTACTTGTCACTAACAACTCAAGTGACTAAGTTCTAAAAAATCAACAAGAAATTTGAAGTAGATTGATCTTCAGTTGCTTATGAGTCATTCAACCAACAGGACATGTGTGAGTTTTTATGAAGTGAAAATAAGCTACTTACATCGATAAATTCTCATCTTATAACCAGAAGTTGTCATCGAGACATTGAGTAGTAGTTTCGTAATTGACGTGAACTGGACTCAGTTGCTATTCTGTAACTAAAAACGACTTCAGTGCTATTGGTTTCTGCATTCTTGTCAATTTTTTTTATCGCATTAAGATTTACTAGGTCTTATTTTTCCTTACCCATTGAGGCTTGCTATGACTTTAAACACCATTGGGGCAGTTGCAATGTAGTCATTCGTTAGTTGTTGAATTGTTCCAGTCCTATAGAGTAGTCTATAAGACTTTATGAAATGGACACCATTGGTAACTTAGGATTTTGAAACATTAGCCATCGCTCCTTTGATTCTCATTATCACAGATGGATTTTTCTCTTATAAATAATCATTTTGTTTCTCGTACATATTTTATTCTTCATTGTGTGTTTTCAATTTATCAGGTTCACATTAGGAGCGCTGTTACTGGCTTTTTGTATCTCGACAAATGGTGCATTACAAGTGTGTCTTGTAGTTTCAGTCATGGAACTCGCTGTTGCTGGAGTTAGTACTTCTCCACTTCTCCTCATTCGACCTCCTCTTTTAATATGTCTACAATGCTTCCATATCTTACTTGGCCTACATCGATGATTCAATTATGAAGATATCTGTGGGTCACATGAATTCTAATTACTAAGATATTACTGGGACAAGAAAGGTATTTCGTGGATCCAGAAAGACAAAGGTTCAGGTTCAGGTTCAAGAAAGGATTATTCGTCTGATTGATCAAAAGTGGTTCTGAAGTCGTTCATTTGATTGTATTTAGGTCTGTAAAAATTGACAAGCCAGACAATCTATGAAACAAGAACTTAGGTTGAAAGGCTACGATAATGAATTTAGAAGTGTCCCAAATACATATTGAATTCTTATCGAACTTGCAGATTCACAAAATCTTCTAAATCTTTCAAGGAACATGCATACCTTGCGTTCAAAATCAGCTGGATGCAGGTTGTTGCTTGCTCACTCATAGATTTGTGCAAAGAGACCTGGTGCTCCATATCATTCCTCTTGCATCTTGGCCCTCAATTGTTGAATTTCTAGTTCCCGATCTGTGTATTCTTAGCCTCAGACTCTGCCATACTTTGCATTTTGTCATCCAAAACTGGGTTGCACTCTCAATCTGTCCACATACAAGACAGTTAGCTCTAGCAAATATACATACTGTAAGGATGTCATTTCATGGTTCGTGGGTTCATGCCAAGAAATTTTTTCTGGGAACTCTTTGCCAGTCAACATAGGAACCTTGGGCCTGATGATCTGTGTATGAAATCTTTCAGACGATTATGAAATACAAACATGAACCCTGTACCCTTCACGAATCCAGAAGAATTGCTCGGGGGATGAGGAGCGGAGTGGAGTGGGGTAGGGAAGGTACCAATTTGCACATGTGGTCACAGCTACAAGCGATCACAAAATTTTTCCTTACCTTGCCATCTCCTCATGAATTCACGGAGGGTGGCATCTTTCAGATCCTCGTTAATACAAGGTTTGTATTTGATGCTCTTGGCCCTATTTGCATACCTCGGTGTGCTTAAACTCTCATTGTAGTTGTAGTCAGCTCAACCTGTTGCACAGATGGAATGAACTTTAGCTCCATTGGAATTTCGTATTGAGCAAAAACCAATCGAAATGGAAATTCAGTTGCAAAATCAAGTTAAATGGCAAGTCTTGTGGTGAAAGAGACGTGATAGTTTGGTTTGTAAATACAACAAAAACTACTTTCAGATGTTCACAAATGGACTTTCATGCTCAGTAGAAAGACTTATGTTTGCGATCATTACAAAGCGAGTGTTGCCTCCAAGAGAAGTTGGAGGGCCATTGTGTTAGCCAAAGTTTGAAGCCCAGATCACTTAAGAGCAATCCATGGGATTACTTGAACTTTTTATGTTCGAATGTTGTTAGGTTAGGGCTTAGGTTTCAATAGCCTAAGAGTTAGTGACTCCTCTCTTGAAGTTGTCATTCAGTGATGTCAATTTCCATGGAGTGACCCCTCGTTACATCTTGATCATTTCCATTTTAGTTCCAGAACCCAAGCACCAAAAATGCACAAGATAATTTGAAGCTACGTGACAACATAGTGTTGTATGCAAGACTGACTTGAGAGTGCATCAAAGAAGGCAATACAAAACCTCCTTTCCGCATTTCACAAACTCCTTGTTATTGTCTTATTTCATTTGAATTCAAGTTATTGTCACATCATAAATTGTGTGAATGAGTTTGAGATTTGAACTATGTTTGTTCATATCTAAGATTTGGTGAGAATGGAGGATGCGATATTAGAGAAGGATATTTGGTGAGACTAAAGAGGATATGGATGTACTTGTTGCTGTACCTCTTCTTTGCGCTCATTCACTTTTAAAAAGAGAAAGAGAAGTAACTCCAAACTTTTGTTGGATTGACGTATATTATTAAGAGCCTTTGCATATTGTGCCCCACATTTAGTTACAATTCACAAGATTGGTGATTCCAATACTACATATCTAGATTCACAAGGAGTCCCAATAAATTTTATCATTAAATTTTCTTAATTTTGTTGCAATTTAGTATGGACGTAGGAGAAGGATTGTATGTAAAAGGATTTCAATTAGTGCCCAGGAGCAAAATTTATGCCACAACAAATCCAAAACAAGTGAAGGCAGGTAGCAAAAAAAACAAAAACAAAATATGAAATAATTAAAAAAGAATTATTTCTTATAGATGATATTTTTGTTTGTAGAAATATTTGATTCATTCCATTTGGATAAGTGATGTAAAAGTTATGAAGTTTTTTGTTTTGTAGGCAATCTTAGCAAATTCTTGTAAAGAAATTTTGTATTGGATTTGTTTTTTAACTCAATTTTAACTATTTAAAAAGAAAAAAAATTGCACATGGTTTAGTTTGCTTTCTAGAACAATCTCACTGTTAGAATTAGTATGTTTCAATTCCATGTAAGAACTATCATGAATTTTAATTTTTCCTTTTATCTTGTAACTACTTTGAATTAACAATATCTTAAAGAATAAAAATTACAACTTTTTTTTTAATATGTTGTTAATATTGTTAATATTGTTAATATTGTTAATATTGAGTAATTAACAATATCTTCAAGATAAAAATAATTTAATTCACAATCTGTGGTACTTAAATTCTAAGTTAAGAAGATTCAAAGCCATACAATCTAATTAGGCTAGGAGCAAAAACATTCATTTTCTTCACTTGTAAATGCTTATATCCTGTGATCAATGTAGTCAAAGTTTCTAAAATTTCTTCTAGACATTTTCATACTAGTCTAATGCAAGATCCTTTGTTTGATATGTAAAGAAAATAAATCTATAATTTTTGTTTTGTTTTGCATTGACAATGACGATTTTGAGTGGTTTTGATAGAAAAATGGCCTTGAGATTTTAGGAGTTAATGAGTCTAAAATGATGATTTTTGCTTCAAAATTTGGACACCATATTCTTCTACTAAGGTTGTAATAATTAGCTTAAGGAATTCTAAAAAAATAAATAAATTATCTGCCTTAAATAGATACAAAGAAGGCTCTATTGTATTCATATCTCTAGGCATCTAAAAGTACACTCTATAAATTTTTGGTGAAATCTTATCTTCATCAAATTGTTAAAAGTTATAATTTTTATTATGATGTTTTGATTGCTTTCATTATTCTCTAGCAATTTAAAAAAAAGGTGTTGGAAGTTATTTATTTTTTGGTGCATAATTTTGAAGTAAATTTTTTTAGGTCCCAATTTTTAGTTATATATTATTTTTATTGTTTTTTTAATTATCCAAATTTTATTTTAATTTAAAATATTTTTTTCTAAAAGCTCAAGTACTTCCAATAATACCATATACATGCAGTAGGCATTTCTTGCTTTCCCCCTTTATTACTTAATAATTGACTGCTGCAAAGAATGTATCTGCTTACATGCTAGTCTTGGATTTAGATCATGAGAGCATCCACACTTCAATATGCTGAAACAATACTCTAAAGGTTTAGCACCATTGATCTTCCAAGGTCTTCTAAGATTAATGGTGCAGAATTTTTAAAGTGTTGCTTTTGTGAGTTGAGCTGTGGAGCTACTTAGAGTCCACCAAACTTGTCTACTCATTGTTGCACTTGCTTGAAGTATTGTCAATGGTTCTCTATGAATGTAAAATGCAATAATACTTGGCATGAGCAGTAAATGTGATGGCTATGGGTCACACATATACAATGCTTTGTGCATGGTTACTTGTTACAGAAATTGGTTGATAAAGTCCACTTGTGGGGCAAACGAAAGTTTAAGGAGGTTCCCATGATCTCAATATTTCGTCTAATTTCTATTGAATTTTTTTTGTTAAGATAAAAAAACACATTAGCTTTCTAGCAATATAATTTTTATATCAATTGGTACCCTGGAGCAAAAATTATGACCTCCTAAGCTCAAAATAATCAAATCCAAGCAACAAAAGGAAATTTTGGGAAATTTTGGAAATTTGAAATAAATTTTGAAGAACTCATTTCTCATAGATTAGATTGTGGTCTACATAGAAGGCATTAATTCATTCCAATTGCATTTGAGATGTAAAAGTTTTAGAGCTTTTTATTTACTAGAAAAAAAACATGACCTATGCAACTACATAAAAATGAATACTTGTCTTCAATGGCTTAAGAGTGACTGAATTCTAATAACTCGGCAAGATATATAGCATGGATGGGTCTTCAGTTGCTTATAAGTCATTAAATCAAGAAGCATATAGTCATGAGCTCATCTGAAGTGAAAACAAGCTATTTACATAGAAAATTCATCCAATAAACGGAGATGATCATTGAATAGTAATTTTGTGATTGACGTAGACTAGATTTGGTTGCAATATCTTAATTAAAAATCAACTAAAAACAAAAAGCGACTTCAATGCAATTGGTTTGTGCATACATGCCAAATTTTGTATTGTTTTTAAGTTTTACCAGATAGTTGTTGAATAGTCACATCTTAATTGTTGACTGATCATTGTCCTATAGAATAGTCTAAAGGCACATACATACTTGGAGTTAAGCCTACGATCGGAGAGCGTTGTTTTAGTGTCAGAAGTTTGCGTATTCAGACTTGCAATGCCCATGGAATGTCGATCCTAGTTGGAGGGGCACCTGGCACAAGATTGAAGCGGTGGTTAGTCAAACAGAAGACGACCAAGTTGCAAAGTAGCGACATGGGTTACAGATATTATGTAGCACTCAATAAAGGAAACAATGAAGATTTCAGAAATGAAACAACATTGTTACTTAATGTGGGTCATGATGGTTGATTAACAAAGAACGGCTGATCATAAGAAGGCAATATGGGCTTTTAAAAAAATGTTTTACATTTGTTTGGACCCCGCAAGTGCTGTACACATTTGTAGGCAATTAATTGTGGACGGCCTAATATATATATATATATATATATATATATATATATATATATATATCCTTGACATCAAGAAGATATCTCATCTTCATGGAATCTGTGTGTGTTTTTTAATTGCATGTGTGTTGATCACTGTTGTTTGTGCCCATTGAATCCCTGTCCTTTATTCAAATCCATCCATACTTTGTTAATTGAAATTGCTATAGTGGCGTGAATTGTGACTGCGTTGCGAAGGTCAAAGAAAATGTCTGTTGATCACGTGAGAGTCCTCGGATTCCAACCAATTAGTCCATGCTCAAGTAATTTCTTTTTCCTACATGACGTACACAAAGACAACAAGTTTGTTAATTTGATTGAATTCTTGCAAAGTATAACTGAAGTCATGGAGAATTGTCTGGAGTTCAGGTCTTACGAATTGGGATTGCCTATGACAGTTGTGGCCAATGATGGTGAATTCCCTCTCTTAAAACATTGATTCCAGAGATTCTTTGAAAGCACATTGACTTGCACACCAAAAATATGCATTCCGATGCTACAATAAGTAACATTCGATCAAAATTCTCATCAGTTCAAAGTTGGGGTTCTTGTAGGTATCGTCAGTTCAGGCAAACAAAGATCAAGACCGCCGTCTCCTTCTCTTATAGGAATGCCTTGAATAGCATCTGCATCGAATGCCACAACTGCCGCTAATCCACCCAAGCATGCTTGTAAAGACTGAGGGCCCAATTAGAATTGCAGGAAGTAAGTGCTCTCATTCATGCTAAATGCCAAATGTTTCTTGAAGAACTGGAAGTTGTTGACGGATGAGATTTGATGAATCCCGATGCCTTAAAGTAGGCCCACATTAGCTTTGAGGTTCTCTAGGTTGGCTATTCACTGAATCCACGAGATGGCCCCGCATGTAAGACAAAGTGGAACCAGCTGATTTCTAATTACAAGAAAATCTCTATTTTCTTTGCTAGGACTAGCACGAATGGCTCAACATATTGGGAACTTACTGCTGCTAAACACAAAGCAAAGGAACTTCCCTGTTCCTTTTCTGAAGATGTCTTCTTTGATATCCATGAATGGTTTAGAAAGCGTTCAAGCATGAACCTTCCTCACACAAGGGACTTGCATTTAAATGAAGACAACAATTACTAGGTGCCCATGAATCAGACTGACAACATGCAAGATCTGGGAGTAAGTGATCCAAAAGTGGAAGATCCTATGGACCTTGCAAACGTTGAGGCTACAAAGAAAATTGATGGCAGCTCTAGAAGTGCGTGCCTTCTTCCTGCGGACGATGCCACACATGCAGTGAGTGTAGGTCAGCAGGTTCAAAGCACTCCCATAAAGTCACCAAGTCCACGCCGGAGGAACACTCTTCTTCAAAGGGTCATAGCACAATTAATTAGCTCCAACGATACTTCTCAGTTCTAATTGAGACGTCCAATTGGCAATACAGGAATATGCAGGAAGAGTATCTTTGGGGTGATTGCAAGAAAGACCAATACTGGGAAGTACTAAAACATTGTCACAAAAGGAATGTTGAAGCTTCTTTTTGCAATAACTTCTGAAGCGTGACTTACATGAACTTGAAATTTCTATTGGAGATTCTTCTTTGAGTTTCATTATATCTCATATTTTTTAGAAATTTTCAAAAATTATTTTATATTAAAAATCATTTAAACTAATTTGTCATGTTTTGAGTTTTAGGATTTTTACTACGTAAGGAGTCTCCAAATTTAATGACTTGGAGCTGAAATTTCTATGGTCTATTTCAATAGTAGGAACTAGGAACTCATGTTTCTACCAAGGGGCATTAGAAAATATTTTATTTTATACCCTCTACGTCCATGCAAAGAGGGCTCCCTTGCGCACGCAATTCTGAACATTGAAGATAGTTTTAGGATCATTTTTTTGGTGGAATCTCTTCACCATGAAGTCTTCTCAAATGGGATTTTTTTGTTTTTTTTAAAATGACTTTTCCTATTTTTTACAAATTAAAATATCAAAGTATGTATTTTCTTGCAATTCTGCACTTTTCTAGTTCTCCTATTTAGAGAATCTTTTTTTGCTTTTCCTTCATAGGGTATCTTCTTCTTATAGGTTTATACATTTCTCATATTTTTTATATTTTTTTAAAAATGTTTTTCTATTTTTATAGTACTCCCCAAAAATGGCTGAAAATGGCCAAAGTGGAACAAAAATGAAAGGTCTTTCATGCAATCACCCTTGGACACAATTTGATTGTTGAAACCACCCGTGTTACTGGCACCATCATAGCTAGCCAGATGAATTGGAGGATTTTACCGATGTTAGTAAGAAAATGAAACAATCCAAAATGGATGTATAGGTACAACTCTTCAATTCACAAATGGGTGATAGAGATGACAATGCATGCATTGCAAACGATACAACCAAATTTGCCATAGACAGACAGGCTGAGGTGGTAAAATGCTTAACATGTCTTTCTGAAGTTCTCAGTGGTGGCATGCAGCTCGCCAAGTGGAAAAAAACTACTGAGGTGCTACAGATTGACCCTTCAACATACAACAGTGAAGACATGTTGGCTGCACTACAACCTTGCCTCGTGCCTCATGGTAGTACCAAAGAGCCTAGTGCCACCTCAAAGGAGTGATAGAGAAATTGTCATTAGCTATACATACTATCTGCTGCTACTGCTTTTTTTGATATAGGTCAAGACTGCTTAGTTGTACATTACAGCGGCACTCTTTATTTGTAGACTCCTTCATCCACACCACCTGCACATATAGTGACAACAAGTTAGTACTTCAAGAAGCTTCCTATTCTTGTAGGTGTGGCATGAGTATTTAATTGTTGTAGAATTCAATTCAATGTACACAAATTTTGTTGGTCTATTGTGCACTGCAATGTGAGACCACCAAAAAAGAAACTTTTTTTGAAAACTTATAATGCGCATTTTTGGTGTCTTCACTCATTGAAACGACATAAAAAAATGCACATTGCTAATCACATAAGTCACTGCTACCATGCTGTCCTTGCAAGAGTTCTTTAAAAAATAACAAGCAAGAATAGCTATTTCTGCAATGAGGCACAGTCTGTAGCTCCTTAATGGCCATAAAGGGAAACAAACTTAAAACTAAGAATAGACTGGTTCTATCACCTGAACATGTCAAAGAGTGATGTTCCACTGGAGCGCCAAAAAGACTTCAAGATTGCGGAGCTTGGCAATGTTCAAGGTAATAGCTATCCTAAGAGGCTTGGCTTCATTGGGCAATTCTGGTTCTTCATGAACAATTCGCCGCTCAAGCCCTTCGTATGCAAAAGCTGCAGAAGACGCTCAACCTCCTCATGGGATGAGCCAAGGAGAACATTATGAAGAATTGCATAGCACATTTTTGTTTTGTATTGACCTTGCTTTGTGACATATGTAGGGCATGAGTTTTGTTATCTTTACACACCCAATATTCTTTGTATGTGAGAAGGTGGTTGGGGTGCACACACAGAGGTTCTTTTTCCAAGTCTTGGTTTGCATTCTAGTGGTAGCAATCTTGTGGTTTTTTGTGTTGGCTATGCCCTTTTTTCGACCAATTAATTTGATTTTGGGGTCATTAGGGGTGGCAATAATCATGTTTCTCATACCACCAATTGCCTTCCTTTACACCTACCGGACGAAGTCTGCTTGTGAGGTAAGCTCATGCTCCCCTAATAAAATACTTTATTCTAGGGTATAATTAAAGTTATGGGTTGAATCAATTACCATTTACAGCAATTAGGATCAACAAAAAATAATTCTGAAAAAAATTCATATAAGAATTGTAGTTTAAAAGTTTCATCTTTTCAATTTGTATAGAGAAAAGACAAAATTTGAAAGAATGGTACTATTTTTTAGCATCTGCCAAACTTAATTTTTCAACTTTAAAAAAACATTCGGCATGAAGTGCTAGCTTGGATAGCCAAGTATGATAGAATCCACTTGATTGAGTTTACAATTTAATCTTGTGCAATGATCATGACAAATGTAAAGTCATCACAAATTATAGATGCAAAATTTATGCACATATTTTGTACTTTGCGTTTTGTTTGGTCATATTAATTATCATTTTTACAATTGGCAAGGTATGATATATTAGTGTAAAAGTGGTCCAGTTTTTCTATTTCATTTCATATTCAATATTCATATTTTCACACATTATGAATAATATTTTCATACTCCCTATTTGATATCATTCTTTTTTGCACACCTTATTTTGATGTCAAGATAGGACTAAGTATGCATGAACTGCGTTCACTTTTTCATATACTTAGAAACAAATTGCTTGTGTTCCTTCCACATGCAAAATTCTCTTGTTCAACCGACATGGTTTCTACCCACTTGGTTACTCATGCTTCTCGTGTGTTGTTATTATCCTTTTTGCGCTCATCATTGGAGTCAGCTCTTGGACATGGGGGACGATAAGCAATATAGTACAAGAAATTCACACTTTTGGATTTTTTTGATAGTTGCTTTCAATATCCACCCAAACCAAAATGATAGATAATAAATACACAAAAAATCAAGCTATGCTACAATTGTATCACTATCCTTGTAAATTAGAAATGAAAAATAATACAATTTTATTGTGGATATTAAGTTGAGGATAGGATTAATGATGAATATAATATAATGTCACAAAGTACCAGAAAGGGGCAAACCCTTCTAGTTTTCCAATTAACCACGCCCTCTTAGTTTTGTAAAATCTAGGGCCATTGATCTTTGTTTATCCCCCCCCCCTCCAATGTCGTTGATCTTCAAAAACCAACTTGGATTACGGTATGGGATATGAGATACGGGTACAAATTAGAGATAATGTACTAGTACGGATATAGAGTAAGGATATTATAGTGGTACGGATACGGACACGGATATAGATTAGAGATGTTATATTTGTATAGATACAAATATAGAGTATAGACTGCAAATACAAACTTGGGATATGGATATTATAGTGGTACGGATACGGACACGGATATAGATTAGAGATGTTATATTTGTATAGATACAAATATAGAGTATAGACTGCAAATACAAACTTGGGATATGGATACATAGCTGAAATACAGATACGGATATGGTTTTGGTTAAGTATCCCATATTAAATGCCACACAAAATACCACACAAAATTACGAATAGGATTGGGGTGGGGTGGTGGTAATGAAATGAAATGAATTCAATTTAATCCCTAAAAAAACATTGTCCCTTTGAGAGACAATAGGGATTTTGGACAGGTACCTATGGGCTAAATTTTTGTTTTGATTTTTTTCTAATTGTTTTTGAAGATAGAAAAATGGACTAGCTTCTTATGGATATTTTGGGGGCAACTAAAGCATCTTCTAGAAAAATAACTTGCAGGATTCATTTTTAAATGCAATTTTTACATTTTTTCAAAAAAAAAGGTTCCACATGGTTCAGTTTGCTTGCTAGAACAATCTCACTATTGGAATTAGTGCATTTTAATTCCATCTTAGAGATATTAATAATTTAGATTTTCTTTCTATCTTATATCTACTTCTACTTAATAATTTTCTTAAGTATGAAAATTAAGTTTTTTTGAAATTTTTTTTCCACACATTGTTATATTAGTTAGATGTAAGATCCTACAGCTAAATGTTCAAAAAAAAAAACAATTTAAAATTTTTTTACTCTTTGCTGTAGAAATTGCAGTTTTGAGTGTCTTTCTGTAGAAAAAAGGCCTTGGTCCTTTAGGGGTTAAATTAATCTTTTTGAGGAAGTGGGATGGGGGGTAAATGTACTCAAAATTATAGAATAGACATTCAGGGTACATTCAATATATTGTAGTGAATTGTAGTATATTATAACACTCTCTCACTGTTCAAGCAACAATGTATTTTCAAAGTTAGTGATATTCATAGAAAATGTGCCTTTTGTCAATGCAAGGTATACTTTTTGAGAAAATTCATTCTGAATTTAGTCTTTTGAGTTTTCATATGTTCAGCATGATTTGTGAATAAACCGTGGCTAGTTCAAAGTTATCTAGTGGAATCAGGAAAAAAATCCAATTGCAATTTGAAAACATTGGCAAAGAACCAATGAAAAAATCTACAAAATTTTTGTTTAGAGGAAAAAATTGCAGAATATCATTGCCTTGGTACTTGAAAATTGGTTCAATATAGAAAATAAAGAAGAATAGCTTAAAAAACTCAAAAAAATATCCCAAACATTGATCCCTAGTTTGTATGATAAGTCTAACTTGTCTTGGTTCCTTAGAATCAATTGCAGGATCTTAGAAGAACATATTTTTAATTTACATTGGCTACAAAATTAATCCCTGAAGTGTTTTTTTTTCTTGATACGTTCTTGCTCATATTGCAACGCATTATTTTCAGAAATTTATACTAATTCTAATGAGTTAAATGATATTAGATCTTCAAATTAACCCTTAATGGGCCAAAACTACCAAGAATTTGAGCAATTTGTTTGCTCATTTTGTCTTGAGGACAAATAAAATGCAACCATAGGATCTTGAAGTTTACATTGAGAGTGAGCACCTCAAAAATTTAGATTATTTGATTGCACGATTTAGGAAATATTTAAGTTTGAAGTTATATTTGGGCCAACGAAAAAGTAGGGCAACGCACTTTGAAGGAGCATATATGTCATATTTAACTACTTTTAGACTATTCAATGAATTCTGGACAAAACATCATGGGATCCCAAGATGTTTGTACAGATCTCTCAATATCTATACAGATCTCTGGATGTTTTGGATAGATCTCCTGATGTTTGCACTTTCTCTTGATGATCAATTTTTTTTCTGTTGAAGATCGTTATTAATTTTGGACTTTCAAAAGTCCAAAAGTAGTTAAATGTGGCATACATTTTAGTAAGAATATTTTGAAATGATGACCTTTTTGTACTGAGAGAAAGATAAGAGAGTTGAAAATGCTCGTGTAAAGTTTCACAACATTTTGAGCATTTTTCAATTCAAGGTGGGCTTGCTTGCAATGCATGGTGGTCACTAAAAATGAGAGTAGTGTTTGTAAGAAAAACAAAAATGGGACACTTGTCTTCTCTTTAATATCCTTGGATTTGTCCTTTTTGAGGTGGGCAAAAAAGCAAAAGTTATGGCCAAAAAACAAAGCAGCTAGAAACGTGTGATAGAAAATAGTTAGGTGTTTCTTACAATCAGCTTAGCTTGGCTTCCTCTACACAAAGTCAACTTTTTAAAAAGAGCTAGGCTTGTGTAAAGGACTCCCCTTGCTACTCATGATTAAATGATCTACTACTACCCAACAAACTCTTCATTCACAATGATCTTTAGGCCGATGATGATGATTTCCACCTTGTCATTTCAAAGTACCTTTTCCTATAACCCCTTTTTGTGTGTGTGTGTGGGCAAATGAAGAGATAATCATTGCAAAGAAAGAAATACAACCAATTAAGCCCAAGCCATATTGCCCATTCAAGGGCCAGGGAGACCTTGGATGACAGACCACCAACACAAAGCAGACGCCTTAACAACAATGAATACCCTTTCTACTTATAAAAGTAATATGCTTTCTCCACTGCGCGCGTGAAAACGGTTTCCCACGTTTGCTGTCCTGGTTCCCTTTTGCAATGGAATTGGTCCATGTGTTTCAAAAACAAAGAAAGAAATCATTTTCCCACAAGCTCCATGCGGAGGCCAGGAAGTTAGAGCCACATGTAAGCTTAAAAGCCACTTTGCAACAAAAAGAAACATACATTGAGTGCACCCCAAAAGCTACAGTAGTGAGTAGTCGAACTCAGCCAACGATTTTCACACTACCACTTGGACTCTCATGATCTCATCACACATCACTCGAGCTAGGACTAAGTTAGTTCAAGCTTAGCTTAGCTTAGCTTAGCTTGCATTGCGAACTAGCCACCTCAATCTGGGCGCCCAGAGTCTGTCGTGCACACCAAAGGAAACATTGGTATGTAATCACTTGGATGCATAAATTCTGACCATATCCAAGCACACTGTACGTAATGCAATAGCTAGCAGGCTAGCTCCGGAGTGTATATCTAGTTACAAGAAAGAGTGAGCACATTAGTAGGATTGTTGTGATCGAGCTGCAGTTTTCTCTACAAGGAAGCCAGGGTACAGCTTTCAAAAACTTTCAAGTATTGGATAGGGCCGGGTAGACTTCGATTCTAGCTAGTTTCAGAACAAGAAGGTTGTTGTATATGGAAGGATTCGATCTCGAGATCTTAAGTTTCGCTCTTGTGTGTGATTGATGAATTTGGGGTTTATTAGATGGAACTCGATCGATGGGGACAATGGGAGACTCGGGTGTGACCGCAGAGGCTGCTGCTGTGGGTGCACCTGGCCTGGAGGAGTGAATTCGAATGGTGCAGTTGCAAATGGAGACGGCCACACAGTGGGGAATGGCGTGCTCAAGAGTAGCGTGTGGTGGTCGGGGTTTAGTACGAGCAATACAGTGTGGGATGCGTGGCTTGTTGCTGCTGCTGGGCAGGTACGTATTTGGAAGCATATTTTCCACCCACTTTCTGTGTCCTGCATGCTTTACAAAGATCTCTAAGCTAGATTGAGTTGCAAGTCACTAGAGTTACAACACATTCAAGGGAGTAGTAAGAGTGTACCATCAGGCAGGAAATGAAACGGAGTTCACAATTGAACCATTACTGGTCACCTACCAAGTAGTAATCCATCTGTTCTGTTTCATTACCGCGCGTGATGGTAAATACTTCAAACTCCCCTTATGGGGAATTTCGTTAAAATGGCGGTATTCCGTGTGCCATTTTGACGGTGTGCCATTTTGACCATCTAGGACGGGTATAGATTTCAGAACGGCCGTTCTGAACTGTAACTGTGCCAAAGTTCAGGAATGCCGCCATTTTAATGAAATTCGCCATCCTTGTGCTACGCCTGTGGGAGCAAAGTTCAGGAAGCATTTTCATTTCTCTTTTTTTTTTGCTTAAATCTCACAAGGGAAGTGGAAAAGCCTCCTGATCAATCCAAGCAAGGAAGAGAGAAATCTGAGGTTTTGGTCTGTTGGAGCCCTCAACTATGTAGTCTCGCTTGTGTGCCTAGCTCCTGATCAATCCATTCCAAGAAGAGATCCACCTGAGTTTGTAGGCTGTAGTCGTCGCAATTCCAGTCGATCGCTTACAAGTATGACTTGCATGCAAAGCTCCGAGGTATGCAAGTCAATGACAAGTACGCTTGTCGGAGCAAATTTAGGAAACACTTTCAAGTTTGCTAACATCTCATTAGTTGAGTGTTAACGACTCGTTATCAATCCATTCCAAGAAGAGACTAATCTCAAGTGACTGGAGGCCCAAGTTTGTAGTCTCACTTGTGTACCTCCTGATCAATTCATTCCATTCCAGGAAGAGATAAATCTGAGGATGTACAGTAGGCTAGCTGTAGGTACAATTTTGTAGTCTCGCTTGTGTGACTTGCAAAGATCTCCAAGTGGTATGCAAGTGAATGACTAGAACGCTTGTTCTTACACATAATTTTTTCTTAGTAAATCTTATTGGCAACTAATTAAAGGAGGATTCCAATTCAATGCAACTCAAAGTTTAGGATGCAATATTTGGAACTACTGCCATCAATTGATGGTCAATGTTTGCTCGACGATGCCAAATTAAATTTCAGATTGTTTTTTCGCTTCTCACCATACCCTACTCGTTTTCACAAACGGGACTTGCGTGGGGGATTCCGGCTTTCTTCTTCTACGGAATCCTGGGAGCCTGGATTATCTATCTTCTGGTTTGGCTCTATTTGGAGTTCAAATCTCGACTCGAAGTGCAAGGCAAAGTCCGGCCAAAGAATTACATTCTTCAGGTACATTAATACTAACAGCAACCTTAAACCCTAAAACCTAAAACATTCAACGATTCTGTACATGGTGTACTTTTAAAGAAATTTTTGCAGGTTCAAGGTCGGATCCCTTGATTTCATCTAGCCAGCTCACCATCTATGTACTCAAAAGCGCAGTTCCTATATCTTTGAACTTCTGTGTGTCAAAAAGTTATTATTAGGAAAAAAACGTTTCGTTACAAGTAAAGTCAGTGCACCAACAATAGGCTTTCATAGACGTTTTTGCTTTGATTGTGTACATATTGTGTAATCAATATTCCCTTTGTCTCAAATTTAATCCATGGTACTTCCACAATTTCCTACTAGAAACTACAAATTTATTTTGTAACAGAAGGTATATTTGAAAAAAAGTGACGTTTGTTGGTTCAAATGTAGGTGTTGTAATTTGGGTGTACATACCTTCCCGCCAATTTCTACGTGTGCACAATACTAACATAATTAGAGTAATTTCTATTCCAAATTAGTTGCTCATTGTAAACCCATTAGAAATATTGGTATCCAAGATTTCATGTGGAATATGTTTGGTTGATGATAGAGAAATTTTGGAGAAAATGAAGCGGCCATCAGCATACAAGTATGTTTGTATTGCAGTTTTAGCGTATTCACTTCTTGTGACCCTCTCGGCGTCAATTTCCGTGTATTGGTCAGCTGGTAATATGTTGTTGACGAATTCCAATGCCTTTGCGGTTCTTCCCAAAAGTGGGTGGCAAACTTTGGCAATTGCATCCTTGGTCGTGCACCAAGTAAGTCAATTCCAAATATCTAATATCACCTCTTTTTATTATTAAATTGTTGATACGTGATATATATTTGGGTTGGCAAATGATAGGGGTTTTCCATGCACTAAAAAACTCATCATTTTGGATTAAACATATGCAAAAGTTATGAAAGGTCATATTTTTTTTGGTACCAGGTGTTCTAAAATTGTTTCTTCAAATATAAGTACATATTGATTTTCTAAGTTTAAACAAAGTGAATATCAAATTAAGTGCCACTTTTACGCACATGTTGCTTTTGGATGTCACTACTTTATATAGGAATGATACTACCAAACTTTATCTATTATTTTTAGTTTTTTATTATTGGAAGTATCATTTTTGTTTTGTATTGACCTTGTTTTGTGAACATATGTAGGGCATGAGTTTTGTTATCTTCACACACCCAATATTCCTTCTATGTGAGAAGGCGGTTGAGGTGCACACACGGAGGTTCTTTCTCCGAATCTTGGTTCGCATTCCGGTGGTAGCAATCTTGTGGTTTTTTGCATTGGCTGTGCCCTTTTTTGGACCAATTATTTCAATTTTGGGGTCATTAGGGGTGGCAATAGTCATGTTTCTCATACCTCTAGTTGCCTTCCTTTACACCTACCGGACGAAGTCTGTTCATGAGGTAAGCTTATGCTCCCCTAATAAAATACTTTGTTCTAGGGTATAGTTAAAGTTATGGGTTGAGTCAAATACCATACACGGCAAATCAGAGTTGACAAAAAATATTCCTAAAAGTAATTTCATTTTTTTTTAGTATGGAACAAATACAAATTTTGAAGGAATACTACTATTTTTAGCATCTATCAAACTTGATTTTCCAACTTTAAATAAACATTTGGCATGAAATGTTGCCCTTGATAGCTAAAAATGGTAGAATCTGCTTCATAGAGTTTATAATTTTATCTTGTGCAACAATCACAAAAAATTCAAAGTCATTACAAATTGTAGATGCAAAAATTTATGTATATATTTTGTACTTTACATTTTGTTTGGTCATATTATTGATCACTTTTACAGTTAGTGACGTACAATATATTAGTGTGAAAGTGGTTTAGTTTGTTTTATTTTCATTTCATATTCAAAATTTATATTTTTACACGGTGTGAATTGTACATTCATGCTCCCGCTATTTGATATCATTCTTTTAACAAACCTTATATTGATGTCGAGATAGGACTAAGTATACATTTACCATGTTCACTTATTCAAAAACTTAGAAACAAATTGCTTGTGTTCTATATGCAGAGCTTGCTTGTTTAGCCGCCATGGTTCCTACCTACATGGTCAATTATAATGCTCGTGAATGTTGTTATTATCCTTTTTACGCTTGTCATTGGAGTTGGCTTCGGGACATGGGGGGCCATAAAGATTGTAGTGCAGAAAGTTCACACTTTTGGTTTTTTTGATAGTTGCTTTCAATGTCCACCCAAACCAAAATGATAGATAAGAAGTACCAAAAAAATCAAGTTATGTGCTACAATTGTATCACAATCTCTGTAAATTCAAAATTGTACAATTTTATTGTGGATATTAAGTTGAGGATAGGGTTAACTTCTAAAGAACCAACATGCATTTTTTGGCTATATAAAATTTTTGGGCAGGTACAGGTGAGTGGAGATTTTAATATTTTTGGTCCAAATTTTAATAAAAGGTGGAGACAAGGAATATCTTTCATATGCACTGAATTTCATCACATTTGGAAATGTGAGTCAAAAGTTATGGCCAAATATGTTACTTTTTGATAATTGTGCAATCCGAGCAGATAAGAAAAAAATGCTTTTTTCAAAAATAAAAATATGAAATTCGTTTTTCTAGAGTTATATATATGTGGAAAGCTTTGAATCATCCCATTTTGGTCAATGAGTCAAAAGTTACAAAGATTTTTAGTTTGCAAGCAATTATGGATTCTCTACTCTAAAAATAAACTTTGAAGTCCTCCATCTAACTCAATTTTCGATATCTTTTGGGCAATTCACTACAAGCGGAGTTTTTATTTTTTTTCTTTGAAATTTTCACACAACATTTGTCCAAGGAGTAGCTTTAAGGCCCAACAATTTTTTGTAACTTTTGATTACATGGTTAAAAAATTATTGTATGATATGTGATTTTCAATGCTCGGTGGGCAGTTCAACAAATTTTTAAAAAATTACTATTTTTTAAATAAAAATTTGAAGTTGGTTTTCTAGATTTATATATACGTGGAAAGCTTTGAATTATTCCACTTTGATTAATGAGATGAAAATTATGAAGAGTTTTAGTTTGCGGGTAGTTATAGAATTTCTACTCTAAAATAAACTTTGAAGTCCTTTATTTAACTCAATTTGCAATAGTTTTAGAAAAATAAAAAAATTAGATGTACATTGTTTATTACAACATTACAATCATTGGGATTGACATATTTCAATTCCATAATTAAATTCTTAACAATTTAGTGTTTTGAATAATTTTCTACTTCTTTCTACTTACTATTTTTTTCCTGTATGTTGTACAATGGGGGGACAAAAGTATCGTCGCCCCCCTTTTGCTCCCACACAAATGCCTCCATTTTCAAACGCAATTTTTTTTATAATTTTTATGTAATTTTTGGATCATTGCCACTTCAGTTGCTAAGGACCCACGTGTTATATAAATTTAGAAAATAGAAAAACTCTACCGCATACTCAATAATTCCCAAGTCAATGGAGTTCACTATTTCTCACCCCTTGTAGTGCGGCTATTGATTGTTCTGACGCACTGTCTTACTGCTGCGTCGGGTTGGTGGCCGGTACCCTTGCGGTGAGAGCTGTCCATAGACTAGCCTGTTTTGCTGGGGCCTGACATTGGGCAGGGGCGCCAGTGTTTTGCGGATGGCCATGACCCATGCCATCTAGCCCAACCACATCCATGGCTATGCCATGTCCAGCATTCCGCAGTGTTCAGAGGGTTTTGGCGCTGGGTTTAGGGGGGGAGAACGGGTTGGGCGGTTTGAAACCGGATTTGCTCACTCTAGGATTAAAAAAAAATGGGGAGGGATTAAAAAGAAATGGGGAGGAATTCAAAGAAATGGGGAGACATTAAAACAAATGGGAAGGGATTAAAAAAAAATGGGGAGGGATAAAAAAAATGGGAAGGGATTAAAAACAAATGGGGAGGGATTAAAACAAATGTGGAGGGAAAGCTAAAAATGGGGAGGGATTAAAAAAAATGGGGAGGGATTAAAAACAAATGGGGAAGATTAAGAAAAAAATGGGAAGGGATTAAAAAAAAATAGGGAAGGATTAAAACAAATGGGGAGGGATGAAAAAAAATGGGGAGAGATTAAAAAAAAATGGGGAGGGATAAAAAAATTGGAAGGGATTAAAAACAAATGGGGAGGGATTAAAACAAATGGGGAGGGATTAAAACAAATGGGGAGGGATTAAAAAAAATGGGGAGGCATTAAAAAAAATGGGGAGGGATTAAAAAGGAATGGAGAGTGATTAAAAAGAAATGGAGAGGGATTAAAAAAAATGGAGAGGCATTAAAAAAAAAGGAGAGGTATTTTAAAATTGGAGAGGGATTTAACAAATTGGGGAAGATGAGCCTGACACCGGGCAAGGGCGCTAGTGTTTTGTGAACGGGCCTGACGCAGCAGCCCATGACCCATGCCATCCAGCCCAGCCACATCTATAGCCATGCCATGCCCAGTGTTTCGCAGTGTTTCGAGGGTTTTGGCGTCGGGTCAGGGGGGGGGAGGAGGATGCAGGTTTGAGACCGGATTTGCTCACTCTAGGATTAAAGAAAATGGGAGGGATTAAAAAAAATGGGGAGGGTTAAAAAAAAAGGGGAGGGATTTAAAAAATGGGGGAGCTAGGGATTCAAAAAATTGTTGAGGGAGGAACCATGACTAAGTTCTTGAAATATTCATAGGATTGTGGTTAGTTCAGAGTGCTTACCTACCTAAATATAGATAAAAAAAATTGATAGGGATTACAAAATATGGATAGGGATCAGTCCTTTTTTTAGGGTTTTTAAAAAAGTGCCAGGATGGCAATCACTTAAAATTTGGTGAAGCATTTTATTTCTTCGCACATCCATCTTTTGTACCATAAAATACTTTTCAATCAAATTCATACACTTTTACATCCAAATTTGACAATTTCATCCATATTTTAAATTGGGTTGAAACTTTTTTGGCGAAAAAAAGATTTTCACTATGAAACGGTGCTTTATGGCTCCATTTTGCCCAAAAAAAAGGGCTGGTAGGGATGACAAAAAATAGTTAGGGATTACAAAAAATGGGGAGGGATTACAAGAAAGGGTGAGGGATTAAAAAAAATAGGGAGGCATTAAAAAAATGGAGAGGGATTTCTAAAAAATGGGGAGGCATTACAAAAAATGGGGAGGGATTAAAAAAAATGGGGAGGGATTAAAATGAATGGGGAGGGACTGAAAAAAATGGGGAGGTAATGTAAAATTGAGGAAGGATTTAAAAAATTGGGGAGGATGGGCCTAACATTGGGTAGGAGCGCCAATGTTTTGCGGCGGGCCTGATGCAGCGGCCCATGATCCATGCCATCAGAGCCTAGCCAAATCCATGGTCATGCACGGCCCAATGTTTCGTAGTGTTCCGAGGGGTTGTTTGGCGCCGGGTTTAGTGGGGGAACGAGTCGGGCGGTTTGAGACCGAATTTGCTCACCTTAGGGTTTTGGATCATACAGCGGGGGCTTCAACCTAGGGTCAGAACACTTGCTTCGCCGTTTAGGGTTAGGCTGCGGCACCGATTTATTCTTGGATTTGGGATGCTTGCACTCATTGTGTCTTTCAGGAAATGACACAAAGTTCATTGTCGGCGACGTTTTTCTCTACGGATCTACGCGAATTATATGGATCAAAGGGCGTCTTTGTATTTCCGTTCAGCCTGTGGGCGCGGAGGTACTCATCCACTTTGGCATGAGTGGTTAGAATACTCATTCCTGACGATGGCGTCCCCAGACCAAATCAACATGGTGCTGCAGGAGATTGAAGCGAAGGTGCAGTGCCCGCCCCCGGGTCACATCCGCAAAACAGACCTGCTGTAGGACCTTCGTTAGACTTAGCACCTTCAGCACATACCATGGAACCCCCATAAGCGCACCGTTCTCGTGGAGCAGTGTTTCATTCCCAGTAATAGGATTTTAGAGTTCCTTGGCGGCATAGAGAACAACAGCGGCAGTTTTACATGTAAGTATGTCAAGATACGTACGAAGCTAGACAAGGGGCCGCTCAACTTCTGTGCAACAGCTACTACGGCCAAAGATGTCTCACGATACACCTCCGTTTTCTCAAATGCACTTTTTCACTTTTGGTGTGAGTGCTGGTTTTTGCGAAGCGATTTTTGACGTGACCCTCGCATTCTGGGGTTGCGGCACCTTCAGTGCTCCATCTAGGATTTCTGCAATTGTGTTTACTTCATCTAGTGTCTCATTCGCCCGCGTGCTAATTCGCGTACCGGTCGGCAGGGTTCCTTCCATCCAGCGAACAGAATTCGCCTGCTTGTTCGAGGTCGGCCTAGCTTTGGGGTCTAGCGGAGTGACATCCCCACATTTGCTGTCCTTAATCCCACCCACCGCGTCTCGCACTGTTGCCGTGGTCAGTTTTGCCTGCCTCGTTGCACTGACACCTACCCCAGTGTCGTGCGCTACGGAAAAGCTATCAATCATTGCCGGCGTTTTCTTCATTCCCTTCTCCACCTCCTGCTGTGGCTACCGCTGTGGTTCCACAGTCTCCTTCCTCGTTGTTGTCTGCCCCCCCGTACATTCTATAAAATCAAAGGGCGTTGAAGGTGCCGCCTTGGCTCCAATTCCTTGCACAAGGTTATCCACCACCTCGTCCTCCCTCCCTTTGCGGAACATCTCTGATGTCTTCCCCTGTTCGTTTCTTTGATCCGGATAAAGAAGTAGTCTCATGGAGTTTCCCATTGCGTCCTTCACTGCGGGACACAAAGAATCCCTGCGGTGTTTGTTGAGTTGGGCCTTCCCAGTGAAATTATCCTTGTTGCAGTGCACGCACCTGTAAAACCGCCTATGGGGAGCATTGGGTTGGCAATGCCTCGTCCATGATTCAGACGTCCACTCTCGCAGCAAATCAAGGTAGATTTCCTTCGTCCCGTAGTTCACATCAAATGTCTGAGTGTCAATGGTAATCCATGACCAGAACCCCCCTTCTTCACTGCCGGGTCCTTCCGCCAAAGGTACTTCCGGTGCAACCTCTTTCTTTTTCCGCGGCCTCTCATCCTGCACCCTCAAATCAGGTACCATTTCGTTGTTTCAATGTTGCACACCGGCGCCAAGATTTTTAACTTCATCTCCCCCCTCACATACTACCGTAATACAAAGAACTCTACTTGAACGGTGTTTTGACTGTAAAAAAGGTGCATAGAAGCCGAAAAAGAGTGCAAGGTAGTCTCTGGTTCGAGTTCATCCTAAACTAGAAGGTGACATTGCGGACCTGAAACCCCTAAAATCCTAAACCCTGAAACAAGAAAAAAACCCGAAACACTAATCTAGAACTCGTCGGATTCGGACCCTTTGTTGTCCAATACCCCATTGTCTTCCCATTCCGATTCTTCTTCCTTGACCGGTACCTTTGTCAGCTTCCGCTTTGTCATCCTACTGCTCTTAAAATTGAAAAAAATTGCTAAATCCGTTGCCCGTTGGACTCACCCAAGGCCCCCCTTGATTATGCATACAACACTGCAATTGCGGCGAAATGTTCTTCGATGCATTCAGGTGCAGGAATCTCCCACAACCCGCAGCCCGCATACAAGCTCTCTGCACCCCGAAATGCTTTCAGAAACGTGAAATTGAAAACAAGGTCCAGACAATGAACAGCTGAAGAGCACAAGACCTTCACAACTTATCTTGCGGTGCGCCAGCCTACCTAGCGCACAA
This sequence comes from Neckera pumila, assembly GCA_963969595.1. Taxonomy (NCBI): domain Eukaryota; kingdom Viridiplantae; phylum Streptophyta; class Bryopsida; order Hypnales; family Neckeraceae; genus Neckera; species Neckera pumila. The sequence goes on along the minus strand of OZ018408.1, from coordinate 46,570,238 downwards.
AATGAGCGCCCGTCTAGCGCTACCCTTAACCCTACCTTTGCCAAACTCTGTAGAATACAAAGATTGCAATCAGTCCCTCACCTGTGCGCTTTCTTCAGGAACTCCGTGGTGTGGAAATCCTACGCCGTCGCTACTCCAGACTGATTTCTTTGAAATAGCTGCCACAATGCGTTTGCGTAAAGCCTCCCCCACGTTGCGACAACATTGCGCATGTGATAGAAGCCTGTGCGGAACAAAACAAAGCTCCTCATTCTACGTAGACGACCCTAAATAGTAGCTTCCGGAACACTACTCTTTGACAAAACAGAGTAAGAATGGACATCCCGTTGTCTCTCCTTCCAAACACAATGCCAGACTTGCCGGTTGCCGAACCAGTGATCTAAGCCACGGCGATCCAATTCGAGGCCTCCGCCTAGGCCCATCCACTGGCCAGTCCTGTTCCTTAATCGCCACATATAACGGAACACTGCACAGTCAGCCTGTTCCTTGAAATGATAGGTTATTAAGAAAATAATATCAAATCCAAGCCACTTGAGTGGATAAGATGGACTAGTTACCATAAATTTAATGCTCCAAATGATGTGGGTTCATGATTAATGATTGAATTATTACTTTCCCTCATTGTTTCCTGAAACATCCTAATCAAGGTCTAAACTATTTTTAATCCCTCCCCATTTTTTTTTTCAATAATTATGTAGGTAAAAACTCTGAACTGACCAAGAGTCTGAATAATTTTTAAACTTAGTGAAGGTTCTTTCTCCCTCCCCAATTTTTTGAATCCCTCCTCAATTTTTTCAACTAAAACCCAATTTTGAAAATCCCTTCTCCCTACCCAAAAACTAAAACCTAAATTTTTATCAGTAACTACGTAGCCAAGCACTCTCAAATGACCACAACTCTAAGAACATTTTAAGAACAACGCCAATGGGTTCCTCCCTCCCCATTTTTTGTAATCCCTTCCCAATTTTTTAATCCTCTCCATTTTTTTTAATCCCTCCTCATTTTTTTTAACCCTCCCCATTTTTTTTTAATCCCTCTCCATTTTATTTAATCCCTATCCATTTTTTTAATTTAGACTTAGGTAGCCAAGCACTTTGAACTAACCATAACTCTATGAATATTTCAAGAACTTAGTCATGGTTCTTTCCTCCCCAATTTTTTAAATCCCTAGCTCCCCCATTTTAAAAATCCCTCTCCCATTTTTGAATCCTTCCCCATTTTTTGTAATCCCTCCCCATTTTTGGTAATTGTAGAGTGAGCAAATCCGGTCTCAAACCACCTGACCTGTTTCCCCCCCTAAACCCGGCGCCAAACCCCTCGGAACACTATGGAACACTATGGAACACTAGGCATGGCATGGCCATAGATGTGGCTGGGTTGGATGGCATGGGTCATGGCTCGTCCGCGAAACATTGGCGCCCCTGCCCGGTGTCAAGCTGCGGCAAAATAGGCTGGTCTGCAGGCAGCTCCCATCGCTAGGTACCGGCCACCAATCCAATGTAGCAGTAAGATAGTGCGTCAGAACAGTCAATAGCCGCACTGCAAGGGGTGATAAATAGTGAACTTCAATAGTCCCTGCTAGGGTTTAAAGCACCATTTAGTTTGGTAGATAATTGTTTGATATGCTGTAACGGTCACCACTCTATTGCAAAAGCATGCTGGTATTGACAAGAATTGGATCTTGCACCGTTCAAGATTTCTCAAACGATGAATTAAAGGAGGAGCTTTTCCGTCTGCGTTTTGGAAGTATAGAAAGTAAGTCCCTTCATCTTCTGTCATGTCCTTGTTTAGTGATGTGGAAATTCTATTGTGTCGTGCATCTTAACTCGGGGAGGACGGGCCCCCATGACCTAGGGAGTCACCAAAATAATTTGATTGTTGGACCAATGGGTGCATTCTTTGTTTCTACAGTTAAGACTTCTTAGCTCTTTTAAGGGCTAAAGAGGTCTAACTATGCAGTCAGGTCCAATTCATTTACAAATTGGCAATGTGAGCTAGTCCAATTTTTATTGCATAGTAGTAAAAAAATTCAAATTTTCCATCTTGCATAAGTAAAATCCAATTTTTATACACTCCCAATGAAGCATATGAAATTTGAGTTTCAAAGAAGCAAAATTCTATTTTTGGTGAATTTTTTAAGTCAATTTTTATAGTTTTACATAAAATTTTAGTGAAAACAATTGGTAATGAATTTCTTAAATTTGATTGCATACGTAGTTAGGAAACATCCTTATGCACGTCTTTTATATTAAAAAACAACCCATTAAGTAACAAAAAAATAGGGATCTAGTAAGGACTCATTATGAGACGTCATATGACCAAACTTCATGAAATATATATCTTTATATATTTAACTAGATTTTGTCAAAGTAATTGTACCATCATGTTCAAATGTATAAAATTAGTTACCACATGAGGGAAATATAGAAAAATCTAATTATAATGAAAAGTTGTCTGTTTTTACAACATTTGGGCATTGTCACCTCAACATCGAAATCTCTATAAAAGAAATTGTAAACTTTTTGGAGATGCAAAGGGAAGGGAAAGATGTACTTATGGATGTTCTCTACATATATCCACAATCAATATTAAGAAATTCATTACCAATTGTTTTTAATGAAATATTATGTAAAACCATAAAAAAATGACTTAAAAAATTCATCAAAAATGAAATTTTTGTTTTTTAAAGCTAAAATTTGGTATGCTTGGTTGGGATTGCATAAAGATGCAATGTTAATTATGCTTACCAAATATGGCAACTACACTACACATTGTATCCAAAAATCTAAATGCCTCAAGTTGGCAATTTGTAAATGAAGTGGATCTAATTGTACAGCATACCCATTAGATGATATTTGGGGGTCTTAGAGGGCTGTTTTAGGCCCGTCCCTGATCTACCCAGATTCAGTAAATGCAGGTACGGGTGTGTCATAAAAAAAAATTTCAAATTTTTTTTTTTTTATCAAAATATCATTTTAAGCAATTTTTTTTTTTTTTTGAAAAAAATGACGTGACAGTCGCTGTGCCACATCATCTAGCTGCTATTGCTGTGTTCCCGCAGTCTGGGAACGCAATAGATAGCAGGGGAACTCGGAGCCCTCCAAGACCCCCAAATCTCATCTAATGACACCACTACTAAAGCATCATGAGAAAAATTGAATATGTTGCAAAGGTCACCACTCTATTGCAAGAGCATGCTAGTAGTGATAAGACTTTGATCTCGCATGCTCAAGATTCCTCAGACAATGAACTAAAGGAGGAGCTTTTTTGTCTACGTTTTGGAAGTATAGAAAGTAAGCTTTTGTCATGTCCTTGTTTAGTATAGAAAGTAAGCTTTTGTCATGTCCTTGTTTAGTGATGTGGAAATTCTATCGTGCTGTACACCTTAACCTTGGAAGGGTAGGCCCCCTTTGACCTAAGGAGTCACCAAAATAATTTGATTGTTGGACCAATAGGTACATTCTTTGTTTCTACAGTTAAGACTTCTCAGACCTTTTAAGGGCTAAAGAAGTCTGACTGTACAGCACACCACACCATTACTAAAGCATCATGGGAAAAATTAGATATGAAAAGTATTCATTTTTTGCTATGAACAAGTATTGCTTGTAGTCTTTTCAAATGTGTTCTTCAACAACGTTCACAATTTCACATATTACAGCACATCGAAGTCAAGTCCAAGAGTAAACATACCTAAAACAAAAACTTATAGACCACCTAAACTTCATAACTTCAAACCACTGAATGCAGTAATTGCCCAGTTCCGTAATACAGTCACCTACATGAGGGCAAATATGTGAAGCACCTCCTTACCAAATACAAGAGGAATCTACTCTAGAAGTTAGATTTCGTGGTTGCCATCTTAGACAACCCCTATGGGAAGACTCTCCCTAAAAGACTCATTAAAAGAACAGGGTCTCAGCTAAAAGCAAGACAGATTGAACCTCATTACATGGCTTGCACATCCTGATATTCACAAATCGAAATAACACTCTATACCAAGCTTGCAATGTCTCTTGCCTGCACTTCTGTCTAGATTTTTATGTGAAGTTTTACCTCGGAATAGACTTGAAAGGGAAGATATCTCAAATGGATCTTGGAAGATAGCTTAACATCTGTTGCTTCCTCAATTCTTATCTCTTGAGCGTTAGATTTCAAAAGGGACATACCATTCTTGAAACCAAAGTTTGTGTTGGATTGTTTCTATAGTGGTACTGTAGATAGAATATTCCTACCGCAACACCGTCGCAGACCATTGAATTCAAGATATGCTCTTCTCCTCTCCTACCACAAACTAATGATTCAACTATAGAAAGTGACCTGCCACGGTAGGTTCAAAAATGTTGTAGACCTCAATTCCATTGATAAAGAATGTTATGTGATTTCACCTGAAAAATCTGATGTCCAAGGACTTCACCCAAACTTGCAGAAACTACATGGCAATCACCTGGTTCAAGGTAACACTTCAAGAGTAGGACAATGTGGACACCATCATGAGCACAGTGTTAACCCCTAAGTGGTTGAGGGGCCACATTGTGTCCTCTGGATTTATACATGGCCGTTATTCTCCCAATTCCATGAGGTATTGATCAAATATGTGATCTATGAAATTGAAGATCAAACAGCCATTGATTTTCTGTTGATTTTGAAAAAATTTGGTGAGTCTCGCTGTTAAACTCAGAGACTGCCGAACATGTTCAAGTGTGTATTTGGAAGGAAATACGCGTAGTGTTTCCACAGCCTCTACAAGCGTCCGTCCTTCATGTCCACACTCCCATGACCGGGTACGCCGGTTTCTTGCAGTTACGCTTTGCTCGCTCCTATGGACCACGACAGGGGTAGGTTCAAACGGTCCTTACTCTTCCCTTCCCTTGGCTTTCCTTGCACTGGATCAAACGAGATTGTGGGTTTAGGGTATTTTATGTGCTGATTTCTGAAGGTTTCGCTCTCTAAGTGTGCGATTGTGTGGGATTTGTTTATTTAGGGTTTAGCAGCTGACTTTGAATCCTAGTACACAATTCGGTAAGCTGCGGTTTAGGGTGTTGCAAGACGCTGATGAGGGGATCACTCACGGCGGAAAGAAGATCAAGCAAGTACGATTTCTTCAGTTTTTTGTTCGTTGGATGTTCATGAATTTCTGCCTGGAAATGCTGCGGTTTGTTGCTTGCATCGTGCACTTAGGTGCTTGCATTGTTGCTGTATTTTGTTAGTGGCGTTAGTGGAAACTTGGGTTAGAGGTCTTTACTTTTTACCGAGTTTCTGCTTGTATATATTGAAAGAATGATGCTTTCAAATGCACCTAATTGCCCATTGTGAGTACGGAGATGAGAATATATTAGGGTTTAAGGAGTTTGCAGCGATCACTTCAAAGGAGTGCGTGTACGATCTTCTGATTCATTGCTCTTCATGTTTTCAGGAAATTGCTCAAGTTGTGGGAAGCGATTTTAGGCAATTAAATTTCAGGAGTGGCTAATTGATCGAACGCGGTAGCCTCCGATCCGTTCATGAGAGGTAAGATTCCCTGTGATACTGCTATCATCAGACAATTAATAAATAGTTCCTGAATGCTGTAGTGTTCATGTGGTTAAATCTTTTTTTGACACTAGTAGGAGTTGCAAAGTGGTCCCGCAAGGCAGTGTATACCGCACTTCTGCAATGTACACATGTATTGAAAGACACCCAAAATCACTTAGGGGTTAAGGACAGGCATTCGAGACCTGTGGTGATGTGAAGGCGAGAAGAGAAGGACAATGGCATCAGCAGGGTTGGTGGCGGGTCATGTAACCGTGGCTATCGTGATGCACTTTGAGGTCGAGCATGGCGATGGTGCTTGGTGCGTGCGGATTTGGGCCGTGCGCTTGCAAGTGCAGGCGCAGGCTGTTTCGGCACGCTGGTGTCGTAGGAGAAGTAAGGATCCTCGTCGGCACGGAGCTCACGGAGAGCGTGCTCCACGTCGGTGTCGTTGGACGCCCTGGTCTTGTCAAACTCAAAAGGATTGCGACCTTCGGACATCTCCAAGTCCATATTCAAGATGTTGTCCACCCTGCACCCCAAAGTCCCTTATCGATCTGGAACCTTCTAACAGGTCACATTATGTACCATGCTTGAATAACAGAGTGGTGAATATGCCTAGTTTAGCAACTTTCATCTCAACTTGACCTTGGTGCACACTTGAAAGGGAAGGGACTGGAAGGGATCTCGGAAAATAGTTTGACATGTGTTGCTTTCCACATTTATTACCCGCCTAAGTGTGACAGATTTGAAAAGGGCCCCCAGATGTATTGGTAAATGATCTGTTATGATAGGCATTTCAAGCGCTTGTTCTATACTCTAGAGTTTCACACTTCAAGCAACTTTCTTCAGATTTAAGCAGCTGATCACTGCCCCCGAGGATTTCATACTGACGTGGACAAGCAGAGTTGTTAAGGGCAATGAGCAGCTTGCGATTATTGAGGACAAGCTCGTCGCTACTACTACCCTTCTTCAGCCATGCACTCTTCTGACGGACTTAAGCAGTGTTCAATCCACCGTCCAAAACTGGTCAAATCTCTCAAGACAACAACTACCTTGCAAAGAAAAGAAGTTGGTTATCAACCTATATCCTAGACCTTGAACAGAGGAATGGGAGCAAGCTTACAAGTATCGGTCGCGCTCACTTTGGGAGAGGGGCTGCTCCGGTTGTCGCAGTGGGGGTCTGCTACGACCAATTGCAGAATTGGGCCGCAGCAAGGGCTGCTTTGTGAAGCCATCAATTGAAATCCGGGTTGGACCACTGTAGGGAACAGACCTCAAAGGCACGGTGTTATGGACCAAATTCCAAGTTTCATTCTCCTCGTCCCAATGCACTCGCCGCATAACCTTATTCAGCTCTTCGGGTGGTATGAACTTCTGTCAGGGCAAATAGTGTCAAGTTTAGATGCTTCAAATCAGTCGAAGATATAACCGGTGCTGATCATTACGATACAATAGCATTTCATTATCTTCAGAAAGCATCCAATCTGTGAGGGGAGGACTGATCATGGCAAGTCCAAGGAAACAAGTCATCCTAATACCTGACGTAGTCAACATGTCAATAAACTATGGAAAAATTGACTTACATCAATCAGAAAGTTCTTAAGCTGCAGCTGCTGGTCGAGGGAACGCAGTGACAAGAACATGTCAGTTCGCTCTTTTTGGAATTCGTGGATTGTGTCTTGCAGTTCAGTGCGAAGCGCACTGAGCTCATTCTTGCTCTGCTGGTATCTAACCATTAACTTCCGGAGCTTCCGAGTCTTCATCTCCACCTAAAGGAGGTTTGCCAAAGATGTTTGCACATTTTCAGTATTTCATTGAACATGAGCCATAGTGCCCATCAGCATTTTCTGTGGCCAACTGTGTTCACATCTGGAGCTGGATTCCTTACCCATGCTACACACTCATGGATCTATCACTTTCTGTGACCCTACATATTTACGTATTTACAGTAGGAGACTCTAAATGTTATGAAAAAAACTGACGAACGAGGAATTGAGTTAATCAAATCGATCATGCCAGAAATCGGGAGGTGGTCTCACCTCTTCCTCCATCGTGTTGCATTTCTCCTCTGCCATTAACTGAGCTTCCTGAATCGAGTTGTGTAAAACCCATATTACTAACATGAGTATTTGTCCAAATAGGATTGTAACTACAACAGGTAATAACAGATTATCAAACCCAGTCCTTAAAAAAAATGACAAGTACTCAGTGAGAAAGACTTGGTGAACGTGCAGGTTCATTTAGGAATCGACCAATTTGGTGACACATGAAAAAGACTTCACCAAAAAATCTGTAGTGTAAGTACACCTGCTACTCAAGCAGTCCCATCTAGATTATTGCCTAAAATGTAAAAGTTTCCCAAAATGAGAGCCGAGGCTTGATTTCTTGTACACCTATAATTAATACTGTAAGATTCTTAGCATTTTCACACTGCTAAAAAAATATATATGATAAGAGAATCTGGAACCCATTTTCAATTGCTAACAGGATCCATCAAAAATTAAGACAGTTCAATACTAGTAACCATGCTCAGACGCTTGTTCAGATGATTTAGGTGTAGTTACCTTATTGCAGTGGTTGACAAGAATTTTGAGACATCAAAGATATGATAGTAATGTTGAGGAAAAAAAACCATAAAAAGATTCCTCGTGTAGAATCTGTGGCGAAACTATGAACGGAAGTTGGCAATCCAGAACGTACGAAAAAAGTTCCTAAAACACGACATAGAAAAGTGACCATATTGAGAAACAAAGTCCAATAATTCAATTTAGGGAAAATTACTATATAAAATGACTCTCCTATATAAAACGTTCGAGAAAATGCACCGGGGAAAGCATTGGCGTCAACCATCAACTAAAATAAGAATTCGTCCATCGTTAAAGGCATGGGATGTCATGAAACAACCATGTGAAACGGACGTATTAAAGTTCAAATGGAAAATAATCAACCTCAAGCTCGGCAATCTTCTTCTCACGCTCTTCGTCCATGCTCTCCTTTTCTTGTAGCTGTTGCTCACGCAAGGCCAGCTCGAGCTCCTTTTGTTTGGCTTTTTCCAGCAGCTTTTCATTATCATTGTTGGTGCCGTGTACAAGCTTTTCCTCCAGAGCCCGGAGCTTGGCAGACAGCACGTCCCGATCTTCCTTCTCAAGAGCCAAAGCCTGAGACCAATTCAACCATTTTGCTTATTATATCACAATTGCAGATAAATTATTACGTGAAGAATTTCAGTTCCTGAACTAGACAAGCGCAATGCCATACCTGGTAATGTGTCTGCAACTCCATGAGCTGCTGCTGGAGTTGCTTTGCAATTCTCTGCTTCTCCTCATCCGACCTCTCTTTTTCTGCCTTCAATGCTTCCATATCGTACTGTGCCTGCATCGACGATCCAATTATGAAGATATCTGTGAGTCACACAAATTCTGGTTAACGCCATTGCTAGGACAAGAAAAGTGTTACGTAGATCCAGAAAACAAAACTGGATTCAGCAGTTCACGGCAGAGGTTCATCTCCAAAAGCTTCTGAAGAGGTTCATTTGATTGTATTTAGGTCTGAAAATTGACAGGTCAGCCCATCCATGAAACGGGAACTTCGGTTGTGAGACTACGATAATGAAACCTCGACGAACTTACAGATTCACAAAAACCTTCTAGATCTTTCAATAAGCATGCATACCTTGCGTTCAAAATCAGCTTTGATGCAGGCTATAGCTTGCTCACTCATAGATTTGTGCAAAGAGACCTGGTGCTCCATATCCTCTTGCATCTTGGCCCTCAATTTCTGCATCTCTAATTCCCGATCTGCTGCATTCTCAGCCACAGACTCTGCCTTGCTTTGATTTCTGTCATCCAAAACTGGGCTGCTTGCTTGGAGTTGCGCTCTCAATCTGTCCATATACAAGATAATTAGCTCTAGCATACATATTGTAGGGATGTCATTTCATGGTTCGTGGCCTCATGCCAAGAAATCTCTTTTGGGAACTCTTTGCTAGTCACCACAACCACCTCGGGCCTGATCAATTCAATTAACAAAATCGTTCAGACGGTTAATTCAACATACACATGAATCCTGTTACCTTCACGAATCCAGAGGTGCTGCCCCCCGGGGCGAAGGCAATTCTCGACACCATTCAGTGCATGTGGTCACAGCTACAAGCAACTCAGAAGACTTTTCCATACCTTGCAATCTCCTCCTGAAATTCACGGAGGATGGCGTCTTTCGGATCCTCGTTAATACGCGGTTTGTTCTTGATGCTCTTGGCCCGGTTCGCATACCTCAACGTGCTGACATTCTCATCGTAGTTGTAGTCAGCTGGACCTGTTGCACAGATTGGATGAACTTAGTTCATTTGGTTTGCGTATTTAGCACGAACCAATTGAAAAGAATTTCAACTGCAGAATCCAAGTGGCGATTTTGTGGTGATTGAGACGTGGTATTTTGGTTTGTAAATAAACAGCAACAACTTTCAGATGATTACACAAGTTGGCTTTCATGCTGAGTAGAAAGACCTATGTTTGCGATCATCACAGTGCGGGTGTTGCCTCCAAGAGAATCTTGCAGGAGACGGGTGAGCTTTGAATCACGGTAGGGAACATGTGCACTTTTCCCGTCTACAAGGGCAGATATGACATTGCCCAGTGCAGATAAAGACCAGTTGATATTTGTGAGCTCGCGGAATCTGTCCCCCGTGGCTCCGGTTTTGTTCAGCCTCTCACTGCCAGCCAAATCCACCTACCCCAATTGTCCTCCATCAAAGAGGAGAAAAGAAATGACATTCGCAAACCTTCACTACAATCAAAAAACCCGTAAAGTGAATCCTATAAGTTCTCAGTGTAACGATCAACCTCGACGCACCACCGCCTATAGTATCCTGGCATTTGGTTAAAGTTGGTCAATTACCAGATTCAGCTTGCCAACTCGAATATGCATGCTGCCATCAGGCCCTGCTGATGTGCTGCGGGCACTCGCCTCTACAGTGATGGTAAATATGGAATGCGAACGAGACGAGTCCTGGTTCATCAACGTCGCTCCCACTGACCTGCTTTTCTTGCCGACCTGAATATGCGACAAAGACACCACAACTTCAAAACCGTTCACCATTTCCTAAAATTGATGGTGCTCTGCCGGTTAGCAACTCAAAGAAGTACTCTAATTAAATGACTGAGAGAAGACGGCACTCAATTTCGACTCTATTCAGCTGTATCCATCACCATGCGTTTTGTAGAGAGTGAAGTAATTCTGTCACCGTTACGGTCCATTCGCACTTGATGTTAGGAGAAGCTTTAGCAAAGTGAATCTAGCCCTGAATTCATTTCTAGTACTTTTGCTGACACCATTTCTAATACCAAGAGCAAATGGACCCTTAGTCGTGTATATAATGCTAACATGACCAACCAGTATATGTAATCAATAATTATTAATTTAAATTTAACAAATATGTACTAATTCAGGATTGACATGAATTAGGCTGTATCCACGACGAATCCGTGAGGTTTCTTCCTATATACTACTTCGGGAGAGGTAAAAAGGCGCCCGTTTGCCAAATTCCTAAGCGTCTACCAGGTGGACACAACACAATGCCAAGACTAGTTTACAGGTCAATGGCCCAAACCTTTCCACTAAGTGACCATGTTAGCTCAACCCTATCTGGAGACACGTGTCGGCTTAGAGTGTGCGATCATACTCTTGTTAGAAGAAAGGGTACAGACTCACGGAGAGAAGGTGACTGATGTCAGCAACGCTTTGGACGGTGATAGAGGTCAAGTTCTTCACATAAACATTGCCTTCCACATTCTCCTTAAGCTCCAGACGTGCCAAGGATTGTGGACCAGCCAGTAAATCGCGAATTTCCTCGTTGTGAATCTCCAAATACGAGGCTCGCACCAGGAAGTTGTCGGAACTCTGGCTGCCTTGGATGTGAGCGAAGATGTCTTCAAAAGCTTGAGGGATAATTCCCCGCATTTCTGCAACCCTATCACACATCAGACACAACGTCTTGTACCGACCTCGGTCACAGTATAGTTTGGTTCTACAGAGAACAGAATTTGGAGGTTTTGCAGATCGCCTTCATGACAAGTTCTGGCAGATAAGCAAAGATTTTGTAACACGAATATGGTAATCACTTCACAGCGCCTACAGTGGACTCTAATTGATACGCATTTCCCTCCAGAAAAAGCCAGATGTTCAATGAAAGGTAACTCTCAGGTGGAGGATACTAAAACAATGAGGAACCCGATCCCGTCTCATAATGATCGACCCCTGTTACCAATATGCAACTCATCTCTTCCAATACACTCGGGTGGTCTTCAATTAGCGAGTGGTGAAAGCATGACTTGGCTAAATGTCACCTTTGCATGGAAAATGGGTTTCACTACTGTTCCTCAATAGTGGTCTACAACCTGCCACTGTGGATGATTGAATACAAAACTCATACACGATGACAAAAAATTTGATCTCAAGAGAGTTCGACTCTTGTACCCAAAGTGATCTCTCCACTGAGCGCCAAAGCGAACTTTCAAAAAACGCTCCTACAACTGTTTAAATTGCATAAAGAGACGGAATTACTGTATCCTCACCTTCCTTTCAACCGTCAAGGACACTGTGGACAAGAGGTTGAAGATTCGTGATACCAGGAGGATCGTCCAGTCCGTCCATGGTGAACGTCTTCCCAGAGGCCGTCTGCCCATACGCCAACACGGTGCCATTGTAACCACACATCACACTGTGCACTATGGGATGGGCCACGTCGTCATACAGCTGCCGTTGCGTGGAGCTCGCATCGTAAGTCTTGTCGAAGGTGAAGAGCTTGGGTGCCTGTTCCGGTTGCTTCAGATTCTTCACTTGAATCGTACTGCCCTCCGTGTCCACCGTCACACAGTTGCTGCGGCCCTCGGAATTCTCTTTGTCGAGCATCGGTCGGCAGCGCACCACCACTTGCACTCGCTCTGCACGACGAGCTGATCCTCCCCCACTGGAGCCCGTGGAGCCCGTGGAGGTCGACCGCATCAACCCTAACCCAGTCCCACGTCCTCGATTCTCTTTCATCCTTGCAATCCAAGGCGATACCGCTGGGGAGAAGATGGCGTTCAGTGTTGTTCACCACAGTTTCTGCATGCGAGAGGCTGTACAAAGCTGAAGAAACGCTTGCTTACCAACCGTGTGTCTTCAGAAAATTGAATCACCTTCATGAGACAGAGACTGCAAATTGTTGGTCTGGTTGAATCTCAACCCAGTGCTGATGAGTCTCCTTCCCTGCTCACCAACTTACGACATTTGAAGTAGATTACAACATTATTGGCAAAATTTGTGAAATAAGGTAGTCTCATGATCCGCTACTACCATCACCAATCTCAATCGTAATTTCATAGGACGTTCTGGAACCTGTGCAAGAACACACGACGCATTCTGAAGTCTCCATGATCAGTCTTCCATACGTAAAACACGGAACTCAAATTTGGGCAGATATATTCTGCAGTTTTGTAGACCTCAGGAAAATGCTGCGATCGATTGATGCATCATTTGACTGGCCTCAGAAGAATCCAAGTAGTAGGGCTCAGATGGACATCATAATAATTAGATGAGGTAGCGATTTCTGGAGGGGGGAAAAAAGAGATTGGGGGCAGAGAGTCGTCGTCGTCGCCGGCAGTTACAGGAGACGGACGAGGGGTAGCCATGACTGACCCCAGGATGGAATGGACGTTCATGATACAAGACGTTCCCTTCGGTGAAGCTATGCCGGCCGATGGCCCTGTCCCCTGAGGGTCGTTGCAGACTTCACTAAATTCAGTAGACAGCTCAGTTGGCTTCTGCTTTCCCTGATTTGTTGCCAAACCCTAATTCCATATTCTTTTCATGGACCAGAACCCGCTTCAGGTGAACCATATCCAGCAGCTACGAGGACTTGGTGAACAGGAACATCACAGGTACGTAAGCCTTCATGATGCCAACAGTCGGTCTTCTCGAACAACCAGTCCATGGCATGCACATACGAAGTTCCAAATTAGCGGCTTTGACTTTTGTTCCGGACGAGTCTGTGTTCAACGTGCCCCACACTCCCAAAGAAACATTGAATGAGAGCATTCCCAATCATGATTTTAATATATACACGTGCCATACAGTCTCGCTCGAGGATGAATCCAAGGATACACAATCTTTGGTATTGTTCCCCATCATTCGCGCGGAATACCACTGATTGGTACCTTGTAAGGAGCAACGCTTCCAACTTGTGATATTGACTAGGAGAACCGTCAACAGATGAGTGGTGTTGCAAAAACAGGCAATGATAAGATCTTGAAAAATCAAGTGGATTTCAAGGTTTTTATAAAGGCCGTAAAGAGTGAGAATCGCCATTTACACAGTGGGGGCTCCAACAAGTATGAAACGCAACTGCGACCACTCATGTGTTCGTATTATTGTACTAGCTTGCTTCTGTGACGGTGGAATATATAACCCATGTCCCTCATTCTCATAAAAAGGTGCCACGTCTTCCTTAAACCGATTCGGTTCAAAAATGCCTACTCCCTGCACAGGAAACCACAAAAAGTAAAAATCATTACTACAAGATTATGAGAGATTTTGAACCCCAAGTAGTTCCTCTGTTATGTACACAGTGGCGCCAAAGTCATAAATAAGACAACCTTTTCTAATGTGTCACGTAACAAAAACTGTTCAAGTGAAAAGGTATCACATTCGGAAATGTCAGTGTTCGAAGAATAAAGGTGATATAGAAAACCTAATTCGAAATCTCTCCAAGGGAGTCGGTTACATTAAGACAAGATTCTAGTGTTCAGAATCGCACAGGGTCAGATTTGGAAACAAATGAAAAAACTGCGTATCTGAAATTGCAAACTTTGACAACCCTATCGAAAGAGACAACAACACAATTGAGTGGCAAGACAAATTATAGGAAAAAAGAAATGTTCGAGAGAAATAGTGACTCTATTAAGTGGAAGAGTGGCAGGAATAGTGCCACTGCTCATGAAGTAATAAGAACACCTTGTTGGGCAGTCTATTCAAGCTCATATCTCCTCTAATAGAAAAAAGTACCAACCTTCCAATAGTAGTAAGATTATTGGTGCTCACTGGCAACAGATTCCCGTTAAACAAGAAGTGCAGAACATACACATGTCATCAAAGGAGCGACAAAGGAGGTACCTCGAGAATATAAATTACAACACCGAAGGAGGGGTCTAGCGGCAACGACATTTCCGATCCAGGCCGCATTTGCACATCAAGCATCACCTGCGTCCACGAGAAGTGATACATCGTCAAGACCTAAGCTTCGAAACCATCACAAAAATCCCAGAGCGAGGACCATTCATTTCAAATACTTCACAAAGATATGCAAACTTAGCAAAACCTAGAAGCATAAAAAGTGCTCACAAAGTCCTGAAGCGGTGGTCCGATTGAGACATTGCCAAAGCTGCCAGCGATGACTCTCACAGCAGCACCATCACCTACAGTAGTTGCCACAATTGACGACGCATCTCGAACATGATCAATCACGGGCACCACAAGGCCTCCGCCCGCCTCGACCACAAAAGAGTCGGTTCCCGAGCTTGCTACTTGGTTCATGGAACGCATGCTGGACTTTAAGTAGAGGTGCACACCATGGCGGGGACGAAACCCCTCGAAGTCCTCCAAAGCCGCCGGCGACGGTTCGTAACAGTAATAGATGACGGACTCCAGCAACACGTCGGGATCACGCAAGGGGAGACCTGCAGTGTTGGGAAACTCGAAGAACTCATCTAAGACGAGAAGCCGTCCAATACCTGAAAGCTGCACCTCCTCCATTAGCCATTGTCATTTCAGACTCGAGTTTTCAGGATTTTGCGTTTCTGTCTATTCTATTTCAACACTCTGTGCTCTTGAGCTCTGAACTCTCAGATGGAATTGAATTCGTTGGAAACAAGTTCAAATTGACTCTCAAGGTTCTTGGACTGCGGTTTTGCTAATAATTTTGCGAGTCTGTCTGTTCTTTTACAACATCCTGTGCGATTGAGCTCTGATCACTCAGATGTAATAGAAAACGTTGGAACAAGTTCAATTTGAAGCTGAAATAGAAAGCAAGAACGTTCTTGAACGCCGTTCTTAGTAATATGGCTCCTTTCTCTAGAACACTTGAACATTTTCTCCACGGACATGACATTGCGTAATTCCCAATCTGCAAACCCTAATCACGATGATCCGCCACCGAAGAGTCGAATTCCCCAGCTCAGAAGCATAGAATTAGAAGACGAAATGCATACCTTTCACATCGGCCTGACCTGGCCCCATCACACGAACAAACCCCGAGCCTCCTTCCACTCTCGAGGCTGTCAGAACCGATGTCCCAGCCCTCACAACACCAATTCTAGGTCTCTGGACAGATTTTCCTGCTCCATTGCTCACACTGCCATTGTAACGATGGCCCTCCTCGTTGTAGAGCATCCAAGAATTAGCAATTCGCGAAGAGACACAACGGGGCGCCATGAAATTCAAAATTCGGGGCGCCATGAAATTGGGCGCCACGAAATTCAAACCCTGGGGCGACATTGAAAGCAACGTTCACAAGGAATGAACTGGGGATTGCCGTGGGGGTTTGGGGGGGTGGTTTGGGGGGGTTGGGGGTTGGGGGTTTGTGGGGTTATCCAAAGAGGTAGACATGGGAACTAGGCTAACCCTGGGAACACGGCTGGGGACGCGGATATGGAGGGCCGGCTCAGCCGCAGAGCTACAGTGTCGGCAGAGCGCGAGGATTCCTCAGTCCTGTCTTCATCAATATCTTTCCGCGTCCCGTTTGCCTTTCATCCTCGGAATCAACTCAGCGACCGCGCCGATGGAAGTAGTCTTGGCTCGTGACTGTTGAGTTTCCTTGAAATCCGGGCCGAAATCCGTGTTCGGTTGACTCTCGAACTCCAGCTTTCTAAGTCTGCAAATTTTGGAAGCAGGAATTTCGTACCAAGGGGCATGTTTCCCGTGGTGCGTGTTTGGGAGCGCCTTCGGTTGGTGTCTGCGTTTGCTTATCGTCTTTTCTCTTGGACAAGGATGTCTCCCGTGGTGGCGGATGACCTTACTCTGATTCTCGTGTAGGAACTCCAGAGCTGGATGGTGGTTTTTGAGGTGAAGACGCTTCAGAGAGTCACAAATGGTTAAGGAATGACAGCATCATGATCGAAGTGGTAAGATGCGTGTTAGAGGTTGGAATTATGAAGGGAAAGGGTTCTTCGAGGGGTGACCGGCACGGAACGCCGAATCGGAGGGAGCAGGGGACTACTAGGAACTCGAATTGCGAATTGCGATGTCAAGGTTTTGTGGGTTGGGTTTGCGTACTGTAGTTTGTTGACCGAATTTCAAAATCTGGTGGATTAGGTTTTGGTGTGGTCGACTTGGTGTCAATTTTCGGAGGTAGCTTAGCTCCCGTCCATGCGAGACCAAACTGGAGCTCCGATTTTGAGGTCGTTGAAGGGGGGCTCATTAGAAGAGCGTCTCTGTTATTCTGCCCTTGAATTAGGTCAACTAGGACGAAGCTTTCCAGTATGTACATGAAAGTCTGTGCCTAAACTTGTGCTCAAAACCCTGTACAAATTCGCATACTCGGTAATCGATAAGTCGCGTCGCTGCTGGACGACCTGGCAAATCTAACGTAGAGCGGTGAAGTGTGCGAGGATTCTAATGCAGATTCACCATTTATCGGCGAATTGACGTTTGGTGGAGAAGATATGTACGCGATTGCATATTGTAATTAGGATCTCAGAGACAACTGCCCTCCCAGCATCCCTCTTCTGCTTTTCTTGCTTATTTGGAAGCATCAGAATTGCAGCGACCGTGCCCTCATCGCAGTGCGGATAGGGACTGCGGACGGCTATGGCGAGGCGATGCAAGGGCACGCCCTTATGATAGCTAGAAATGTACGTCGGCTTGGGAAGGATGAAGGATGGCACGGGCATGGACAATGCCACAGTGGCCCGGGTGCTGTCGCGCTTGTTGAAGGAAGTGGGACGCTTTAAACAAGCTGCCGAAGATGCGTTCATCGCGAAGGAGAGTTTCCGAGTCCTCTCCCGCTACTTTGAGACCATTCGATCCATTTTAGGTGAATTTTCGGACAAGGAGGTGCGAGACCCGGCTTCGATGCAGGTGGTGTTGATGGCGATGGAGCAGGAGATCGCCAAAGCGTCTCACATCGCCACCCGATGCAGCTCCAAGAGTAAGTTCTACCTCCTTGTGAAGTCCCAGGCGTTTCTGGAGGAGCTTGAGGATATTACTCACGAAATCGGCCATTGCTTAGATTCAATGCCCGTGGCCGACCTTGAGCTTTCTGTTCAAACACAGGAAACGATGACCAAGTTGTCGAGTGATATGCGGAAAGCTCAGTTTAAACCCGCCATCACTGAGAAGCTCATCACTGATGAAATCAATGAGGGAATCCGTAATCGGCAGACGAACTCTGAATTTGCGAATGAGCTTCTGTTGCAAATCGCGAGAGGCACTGGCGTCTCAACTGATGCAGCTTCATTGAAGGTGGAGCTCGATAATCTCAAGCGGGAGAAAGAGGATGCACGAGCGCAGGATAATCAGAACGAGTATCTGCATCTCGGGGAAGTGGTTGCGCTTCTGAGTCGTGCGGATGCAGCGACTTCTGCAAGTGAGAAGGATGTGAACTACCAAAAGAAGCGAGGCTCGGGTGGAATGGGTGGGCTTCCCATTCCACCTCTGCAATCGTTTTACTGCCCAATTACGCATGAAATTATGGAGGAGCCTGTGGAGATTGCATCAGGCCAAACTTTTGAAAGGTCTGCGATCGAGAAGTGGTTTTCAGCTGGAAATTCCAATTGCCCCACTACGAAAGTGGAACTTGAGAATCTGCAGATCAAGCTTAACTTTGCATTGCGACAGTCTATACAGGAATGGAAAGAGAGGAATGTTGCCATTAGTATTGCTGCCACGAAACCGAAGCTGGATCTGAACCTTGAAGAGCGCGAGATTTGTTCGGCATTGAGGACACTGCTGGCATTGAGTGAAGAGAAGGGGATCCATCGGTACTGGATTGCTCTTGAGGGTCTCATTCCCTTGTTGGTCGATCTCCTCCCGTCTCATCAGCGAATTGTCCGCAAAGAGACTCTTGAGGTGCTGCGTAGTCTGTCTGTCGACAACTCTGAAAACAAGGTATGGAAATCTCCTTTCATGGTTCTTGCTGCTACACTTCTCGCAAGAGTAAGAACTGTGTTGAAGTAAGATTATATCACCTCCTCGAGTATGCATTTGCAATGAATCTTCTTTTTTAGGGTTGAGAAGCTTCACTCCTAATGGACCAAGGATTCATGGCTATAAAACGATCAATTCGATTGATCATATAGTGAGAGTAATACAACAAAACAACCTCCATTTTGACTTACTAAAAATGCTAAAAAATATGAGGTCCAATTTGGGCTTCGTGGTCATTTAGGGATTAAATACTTCGTGCTCTCTTTGAGAAGATCGGTGTGAGTGATGTGGTTGTGATTCGTTGACACCGATTTTGTTGATCTCAATCAGGGACAAATTGCAGCAGCGGATGCAATCAAGTTGGTGGTGAAATCTCTGGCGAGGGATGTCGGAGAAGGACGACAGGCAGTAGCACTCCTCCGAGAGCTCTCCAAAGATTCGAAAATCTGTGAGAAGATTGGCAAGGTGCAGGGATGCATTTTGCTACTTGTTACCATGTTGAACTCCGAGAACCCTCACGCTGTAGTCGATGCCAGGGAGCTTCTCTTCGAGCTTGCAAATAATGACCAAAACGTGGTTCAAATGGGAGAAGCGAACTATTTTGGGCCTCTCTCTCAACGGCTGATTGAAGGTGAACTTAGAGGGTCTCATTTTTCAATTTCGCGCTCTTCCTTTGTGTTACGATTTCTATTGTCTTTTTATTTCCTTTCAGCTACCAGTTGTGCTGACTGAATGACGGACAAGAAACGAGTGCGTATCATTTAATATGCTCACCTCATGATTAGATTTCTGCTCAGTTTATAGAGATGAGAGTCTCTGAACTAAAATTCTGTTGACTGTTCAGGAACTCGTATAGCCTTTTGTGTAGTTCGGTTAGTCTCTCCAGAGAATAGCCTGGTGACTAGGCATTAATGCACTGCACTTTTTTTATAAATAACATTACTCACCTACTTACCTAAAGAGTTCAAGCGTTTCGTACCTACTGTTGGAAAACCTGTTGCTTGATCTTACATATATCTCCAGTTGGTTGTCATGGTATTGATGCTTGGTTGTACACCTTCAATATGGTACACTATTGCTCTGATGGTCCTACGTTTTGATTTCAGCTGATTTTTCTAGATCTCTTTTATCGAACTTAAATTGTGGTTCAGCTTTTCACTAAGGCCTTCAAACGTTTGCAGGCCCGGACATGACGAAAATCCTGATGGCAAGTGCATTGTCTCGCATGGGGCTGACGGACCAGAGCAAAGCAGCTCTAGCTCAGCAAGGGGCCATTCCACCGCTGGTCAAGATGATCTCTGTTGGGAAATTGGAAGCCAAAGCGGCAGCTTTGGGAGCTTTAAAAAATCTCTCCACTCTGCCAGACAATCGAGAGTTTTTGATTGAAGCTGGAGTGATCCCCCAACTTTTACAGCTCTTGTTCTCTGTCACCTCCGTGATGATGAGTTTGAAAGAAAACGCAGCGGCCACTCTTGCCAATCTAGCCATGGCAAGCACGACAGCCGAAACCAAAATCGACCACCACGGTAACATTCTCGAATCAGATGAAACAATGTTCCAGCTGTTGTCGGTACTCAACCTTGCCGGGCCCGCCATTCAAGGACATCTACTCCGAGCACTTCTGGGCGTGGCCAGCATCTCAAATGCTCTGGAGGTGCGATCCAGGATGCTTGAAGGGGGTGCCATCCAGCTGCTGCTTCCATTCTGTGAGGCGCCTTCTGATGAGGTTCGAGTTCATGCTCTCAAGCTCTTGAAGTGCTTGTCAAGTGAGGGTGCTGGCAAAGACCTTGCGGACCACTTAGGTCCGGCCTACATCAAAGCTCTGGTGAAGTTACTGGCGGACTCAAGTGGAGATGAAGAGAAAATGGCAGCTGTAGGAATCATTAGCAACCTTCCCATTAGCAGTACTCACATGACGGACATGCTCTTGCAAGCGGACGCATTACCGTCTATAGTGAGTCTCCTCGAACCCTCCAGAGGGCCCAAGAGTGGCACGCGGGCTGTGCGGAATGCCCTTGCAGAGGGCGCTGCGGGTGCTCTCTTACGTTTCACTTCTCCCGAAAATGCCAACGTCACAATGCTCCAACAGAAGACAGCTGACCTGGATGCAATCCCCAAGCTAGTGCAGCTGTTGCAAACAGGGACACCATTGGCGAGGTGCAAGGCTGCTACCGCTCTGGGCCACTTCTCTCTAAGCAGTGAAAGGCTAGCGTCCAAGGCCAGAGTGTCCCAGTCATGCTTTTTTTGGTGCAAACCTTCCCCAAGGCTGGGGTGTAGCATCCACGGGGGCTCGTGCTCAGTGAAGACGACCTATTGTCTGGTGATGGCGAATGCAGTAGGACCTCTAGTGCAGGCGCTGGAAGAACAAGAGGACGGAGCTGACTACGCTGCCCTGACTGCCCTGAGCACGCTCTTGTTCGACGATTCCAACCTGGAAAGCGGAGTCAAGGTGATTGCCGAAGCGCAAGGGATCCGCCTCATTGTCAGGTTGCTGACAGTCGGCTGTGTAAGAACCAAGGAGAAGGCAGTTGTGATGCTGGAAAAGATCTTCCGCATTGAGGAGTATAAAGTGGAGTTTGGGAGCACGGCGCAGATGCCGCTCATTGACTTGACTCAGAAAGGCTCCATGGCCACTCGTCCCATGGCAGCCAAAATTCTAGCGCACTTGAACATCCTCCACAACCAGTCAACGTACTTCTAACGACGTGCCCTGTTGGAACCTGGGTTTAGTTTTCGGGCGAAATGAAGAAAAATCAATGCCCTCCTCTCAGGTTGGTTGTTGTGTACTACCTCCCATGTAATTTTCTCCCACATGTGTAATATCATGCATTCTTTGTGCTCGTTTGGAATAAAGAGAACTGACTGCTAGTGTTCATGTCGTTTATTGGCAACTAAGTGGGCCTTCTGTGCCTCTTTGCTTGTGTGACGTTCTTGTGACTGGAATCCACACTTCAAGGATGCAATAGCCCTGTTGCTGTGGAGGTCACTGGTGTTGCGTTTGGATTCTAGGGGCCATCAATTTTTTGCGGAGGACAGTAGGAATGTGTACATTATCAGGCCACTAGTCGGTCCTTCCGGTATTTCAGTGTTGCACATTATTCCATTTATTGGTAGAAATGTAACCTTCTTCTCCTGTAGACTGTTCTTTTGGTTTACGGGTCCTTGGACCTGTGGCACTTCATAACCTTAAAATGGTCCCAATCGGCGAGTACTTACTCAGTAGAATGCAGCCTTTTCACTTTCTTGTGTTAAGAATTGTGTGCACGGCCTGGAATCTACTTTGCGTTCTAACGTATCTCTTGAATGATCAGCTGGCAGCACTAAGTTAACAAAAGCCAAAAGGAAAGCTGATACACAACTTCCTTCATGCTCTGCCTTCCTTCATAATCCCACTTTTTTGTCAAACGCACCGAAACTCAGGAAATATTTGAGAATAGTGTGCTACTTCCCAAAGTAGTATCACCTAAAAATTGCGGAATATATTTTGGCATCCAAAATTGTGTGTCAAGGAGGTTTCATTTTTTAGTCACTTACAGACGAATTGCAACTTGCAGCATTCTACGGTATCCATACCCCAACTGGTCATCCATTGATCCCTGTTGGTTATGCTCATCTGTTTCACTTTGAAAATTCCTCAAAAATAAAATGCACATTTTAGCAAACGAATTTGTTTTGGTTGGCTAAAATTTCATCTTACATTGATTAGCATATAATGGTCAAAGATTGTATCATGAAAACTTCATAACCTTCCCCTAGTAGTAAATTTTTTAACATTTTGAAAATACTGTTTACTTTGTGTTCATTTCTTCATAAGAAAAAAAGTTAGGCAACAACAATTTCAATGAAAGGATGCAGGTTCTACTTTGCCAATACGAGAATGAAATAACCACGGTTATTCATACTAACCTTAGTTGTTCTGGTTTAAACAAATAGAGAATAACAAGCAACATTGTTTTAGCAACATTGTTCACCAAAAACATATGCATTCAGGGTCATGATGTTATAGGAGTCATTTTTTGCAGACAAAGAATTTTTTCTTCCAAATTTTTTTGAAATTTTTTACTAGCTATATGATGAAAGTTGTGGTTTGGAAAGAGTGGCAAACACAAATTTAAAAAATCATTCACTTGCTTGAGACAAGCGAGATTAGAAAAGTTGAGAGCAAACAAGAATATCCATGAGATTACAAATTGCATTTGAAATTTCAATAGGTAGTTTAAGTGCAAGTCCTTGCAAACTTTGAGCTAGTCATTGGCTTTATACATAGATCACAAATTCTTAACAAGACAGCATATTCAATAGCTTGATTTGAGCAACAATTGATTGAATAGTGAGTATTCCATAATTTAGCATCTTCTGTGTTTGAATGTGATCAAATGGTAGCCATGGACTTTGATTTTGTTAGCCCAAATTTCAGCAATTTCAAGCTCCAAGGAGTATTTTCTACAATGTCTTCGTGAGTCTTGAAGAGTCCCAAAAAGGAAGGTGAATCTGCTATAGTCCTTTACAAGTAAACAAAAAATCCCCATCTCCATTCTTTTAGAGTGCATACATTTCATTGTATACAAATAAGGTCACATAACATTTGTCACAAGTCATAGTTGTACATTGTTGAAAATTTATTATGTATTCTATAGCACCAACCAAATTAATGATGTTCTCTTCAAGAGTTTGGATAGGCAATAGCAACCTCCTAAATTTTATAAAGGAAAAGGTATACAATATCAAAATGGTAGAACAAATTTTGAAAAATAGCCTAGTTTGGGATGTTCTCTGCACTAGATTCATGAATAAAATCTTTCCACGAAATGATGAGAAAGTTATGGACAATCTTGTTTTTTGAGAAATCTAAGCATCTTCTTAAAAAAATAATTTATAGGATTCATTTTTTAAACCAATTTTCACAATTTGAAAAAAAAACTCCACGAGGTTTAGTTTGCTTTTTAAAACAATTCGCCTTTGGGATTATTTTATTTCAATTCTGTATGAAACCTATTAACAATTTACTTTTTCCTTCAATCTTAAACTTACTTCTATTTAGCAATTTTTTAAAGCATGGAAATCAAGTGAATTTGTATTGAATTGAGTTTTTTAGACCTTGAACGCAATTCTTCAATATAATTTATTTTTAATTCAATATTGGTAGTGCAAAAGTTTTAAGCTAAAAAGAGTCAAAGTCTTAAAATGTAGTCAACCAAGGTGTAAGAAAAATAGAATTTTTCACTTAAATGCAAATACCTTGCATTCTACATAAATAAGGTTTCTATAATTTCTTCCACACATTTTTATTCTAGCCTAGTGTAAATCCTATGGTTAAATATGTAAACAAGACCGTGTCTAAACATTTTGCATTTTACAACAGAAATGGTAGTTTTGAGTATAATTTGATGAAAAAGGCTTTGGTTCTTTAGGGGGTAAATTTTGTCCCTTCAAAACTAAAAGATTCTAAATCCTTGTTGTGAGCGTTTGGCCACATCAGTTCTTTGTGATAAATTGGCCAAAAATATTACACTATAATTGTTGTGTATTGGAGTTAGTTATCCTAAGTGCTCAATCATCTTTTAGGTGAATGAAAAATCAGCTCGAAAAAGCGCATTTCTTCCAATTGATATCCATTAAAGACACTCCAAGAAAAATCTTGTCATATATCAATATCAATAGAAAGAAGAAAGAATGCTCTCCATGAATCAATAGAAGGCTTCATTGTTGTATTATTAGAAAACAACTGGGTTTTTCCTTGGAAGCAAAGACAATCACCGAGCAGAGCTAGCCTCCAACTTCCATTGTTTTTTTCAAAATCTTATAAGAAGAGGATTGGAATTTTTGCATACTATAGAAGAGGCTCATGAAAATTTAGGAAGGAAAGTTTCCAACTTTTCGACACTATTTTCATTGACATTCGACTTGCAATTTTTGATTGCTTTTAGTTTGACAATAAGGCAAAATTACTCTAAACACTACAAAAAAAATTAGTGGTTTTAAATGACTGCAAAGAATGACTCCAAAACAGTCAGTTTGGACAAAAATGACTCGGAAATAACTTTGGCCCCCACAGTCATTGTGGACAAGGCATTCTTTAAATGACTGCAAGGCTATTATCACCATCCAATTTAGACTTGGATGAAGAAAGGATGAGAGGATCTACGTGGCATTAAGGATGGAGGCCGAAATTTTCTAGAAAGGCTAGACAGTTGCCTATTTTTGATAAATTTGGCTGACATGGACGTCTAGTTCGGCCAATTATGCAGTCATTTTGGAATTGGGATGTAGTCCAATCACTATTGGCATGGACATGCACATGTGTCATGCAGCATTCATCTTGTAGTTGTGAGAGAGTTGCCTCAATCTATGCGGGCTAATTGCTAACACATGTCCAATCATTCTTTAGTTATTATTGCAGCAATTTCTTCAACAGATGAGTGATGCTTGGATACGTGTTCAATCATTCTATAGTCATTTGTAGGGTGCACTTTCAAGATTGCCTAATCATTTGTAAGTAATGCACGTAGTCATTTTAAAGTGACATGGATTTAGGATTTAGGATACTCTCCAAAGACACGGGAAGTCATTTTTTCCTATCATTTTTAGTTTGCGGCAATATGTACAAAAATGAATATAATGACAAATAGATAGGGAGTAGTCATTCTACAGTCACATATGAGTACATTCAAAGTTCCACGACAATATACCATATACAATACGTCATATATAATACATCATACACCATACATCATATTTGGCTTATGTCGCACATGGGTTCCAAATCCACTTAGTGTGTGAGTATGAAAAGATGAAATGACAAGTCTTTTATAGAAGTGGAGTATTAGGAGGCAAGGCAAACAATGTGGGATATGTAAAATGCAGGAATTGTGTTACAAGTAATATTTTAGACTTCATTAAGGCCTAGTAGATTAAGTTTCTTCAAAAGACTTTGAACTAAGAAAAGTTAGGAAATCAATCTCATTTTCATTTCTAAAAATTCATTTTACATTTTGAACCTCAAATCAAAAGTTATAGATAAATTTGCTAAATATATTGGAAAAGATTGGCGCATGAAGAGTACTAGGGTCACCTAGTTTACTTCCCCAAATAGGGAAGTATATAGTTGTTCTAGATCTCTTCATTTAGACAAAGAAAGTGTGATGATAATTCCACATGATTTCCACAATCTTCCAAAATTACCAAATGTGCAGTCTGTGGAGATGCCGAGCTGAGTGTCTAGTTGCTAATAGTATAGAAGTCATTTGTTAGTCATAATTTATGAGTCATTTTTATAGTACAATCCTTCACCGCGGCTGTAAATGATTGTGATGAAGTCATATTGAAGTCACAAGAGTATAGGCTACAAAGTAGCGTTCAGGGAGTCCCCTTAGAGTATTGCAATGCATGTAAGCTCTGTCCTCTTTGTTTTTGGAGTTGCTTACAATCAATGGTGTTGTTGCGCCTAGGAAGTGAACCATAGAAGAGTGACGATGCCATCAAATTGTCAGCGAAGGAGAACCTGTTAGCATAGGAAGAATACTAGGGCATCATTATGAAAATTGTTTTTGATAGGTGTTGTTATAGATGCCCGGGGTGCCCCTTAATGGATGCAAGAACGTAGCAATGGTCAGAAAATGCATGATGAACGTGATCCTGATAGAGAGACAGTAGTTCTACATTTGAAAATGAGGATAGCAAGCAATTACTAGCCTATCACTTCTATATTATTATAAGTAGTTAACTAGCAATCATTTGCTGGTGACGGTGTAGAGGTAGTTGGAACGTGCATTGAAGTCAAAACCACATCTGAACAATCACTGAACCAAAATGGCCATTTTTGCAGTAGATCGTGTAGTGAAGGGAGTCACTGTCCAACCTTACTTATTTGCAATGGCGTTGCAGTGAAGACTGGTTGTTTGTATTGAAGTTATGTCTTGTAGTAGTTGTACAAGAGCAGGAATTATAGTTCCAAGCCTTGCCAGTGCGGGAAAAGATAGGCACCTCTAAACCATAAAACGTGACTGACAAACCGATCTCCAATGAACACTGAGTCATGTCATAGTTGCCTCCATGTAACCAACCCTTGCAACCTCCAAGTGCACGATACTTGAATTTGACTAAGGCACAATTGCTTCAATGATTGCAGTTGCAGCCCAATAAGGCGTCAATTACTAGTGTCCACATTAGCACAAAGCTGTACTGCAAAATTTCCAAGAAACGAACTCGGACAGCTTTGGAGTCATTTTCCAGTCGCAATGTAGAAAAGCACAATCACAATGACAAGCGGGTACTCAAGAATGACTAAGGCTGGCACATTGGATTCTCCACTTTTCCCACCAAAATCTTGACAATGTTACTAACAAGAAATTGCAAGAAGGATATTAGAGTGTGATTGCTAAAATATTAGAGCGTAAGATTTAGAAGAGTAACCACGTAGTAGTCCATCAATTTTGGACAAGTTCCTCCAAAGTCGCGTGCAGTCATTCCGGCTAGTGACAATATAGAGGTCGTGCAGTTATGACATGTGAGGCCTCCATACATTGCAATTGTCTTTGCAATTCTATGTCTCCATTTATTTCACTCCATGTAATATTTAGTAATCATGGAACAACTCCAAGTGATTTTGCAATTGCAGTGCAGTGTATTGGGTCAGAATGTCTTTGTCATAGTCAAACATCATCAAGTTTTCTTCCCTATCCATGAAATTCAATGGACAACTTGCCCGTGTCAATGCGAGCAGAGGTCCGGGCTGTGAAACAACCAAAGGGGCTCTGAATCTAGGTGCCAATGATTCAGTAGTCATTTTTGAGTCATGTGGTAGTGAAGCCCAGTCACAACATTTGATAGGAAAATGACTCGAAAATGACTTTGCCTTCTATATTGGATTTCTCCTTTTTCCCACCAATAAGTCAACGACGTAGTGAACAAGAGCGTCGGCCCTCTGCTTGAACTTCATTGATTGTTCATCATATAGTCGTAGCTCCAACTCCAAAATGATTAGAGATAGCTTTTGGTTCCATAGGTGCTGCAAATATAGAAGCAACAATCATTTTTTAGTGAAACCACTAGAAGAACTCGTGTCAAAAATTTGTATCTGAATGTTGAATTTGACGCCATTTGACGTCAACACTAATGTCCAAAAAATTGTGTCAAAGTTGATAGGGTAAAAACATCCTCCATGACAGTGTGACATTGGATGTTAAGCATGTAAGCGTCAGTCGACCACGTATGATTTTTTTTCATCCAATCCGTGCACGACGTGGCAGTTGACATGATGGCTAATATGGACACGGGAAACATGACATGGTATCCAGCAAGGATGATGTGGCATGCCTAATCAGCGTATTTTTTACATCGTTTTAAAATTTTCATATTATTTTTTGAGATGTCAATTTAGACATTACGATATTTTCTGAGACATCAATTGGTATATACTGTACACATAGGATAGGGTCTGAAAAAAATAAAATATATAAAAGGAAGTTAAAAATAATTAAATTGTCAAAATCAACAAAAGTTATAGAAATTTACCATCTATCACAAAAGAATTTTGATGGCAAAGTAAAGGAATTACCTCATCAATAATTAGTGAGAATGAAGGGTGGAAGGGATGTATTTATAGTGAAATCCCTTGTCCGTCCATCATCAGACAAACACATTAGGAAAAATGGCAACCCTCAAAGGGGCTGCTTCCCTTTGAGGAGTTCCCCTCAGGGAAGTGCAGCCCCTTTGAGGGGAATGCCTCTGTTTTCGAACAAGGGGGTTCATTTTAAAAAAAATTCATAATAATAATATAATAATAATATAATATTATAATTAAAATTAAAATAATTAAAATAATACAAATTAATAATAAAATAATTAAAATAAACTAATTCTCAGATTAGGAAGCTGATGTGGTCGCCATGGTGCCACATCAGATTCAAAAAAAAAAAAAAAAAAAAAAAATTTAAATTAACTATTTTTATGTTTTTTTAAGTATTAAAATAAGGTTCAGTGCCAGTGTCGGGCGCTGTCCAGGCTCTCCCGTTTGCTAGAGGGGGATTTTTTTTTTTTTTTTTTTTTTTTTTTTTTTTTTTTTTTTTTTTTTTTTTTTTTTTTTTTTTTGAAAAAAAAAAAAAAATCAGTTGCTGTTCCCTCGTTCTCCTCACTCACAGCCCCTTTGAGGGCTCCAATTCTTCCTAATGATATGGGATAATCAAAAGATGGAAGCTTGATCGCTAGACATCTGGACGTTGTTTTAGATATCTGGATGTTATTTCAGACATTCTATGTTGAACGTACTTTGTATTTAATATATATCACATATGGTTTGCCTTACTTCCTACCACCCCACCTTTATAAAGAGCTTCTCTTTTCATCCATGGTGTACATCCATTACAATCCCTTTTTTTGCAAAGTATGCCATGTGGCTGCCCTTCTCCTAAATTTTCTACATCTGGTTCGCGTTTTTTTATAGCCCGCAATATTTTTACTATTTTACAGACTTATCTTTAATCAAAATGCATTTGCTTGCTGACGTGGCAATACTATGTTTTTTTGGGATGTTCAATAAAACATCACTATGTTTGAATTCATGTCAAATGAAACATAGATGTCAATGATAGCATCAACGTGTTTTGGCAACCCTAAACCAATGCATTTTGCAACATCCATGGAGATCACCCTTCTCAACCATCAACACTCTGACATCCTGATGTCTACTAACAACATCACATGTCCAAGGTCTGACATAAAAAAAACATGGGTTTCTTTTAGTGAACCAAACAAGCAGTCATTCTTTTGCAGTCGCAAAAGTGTCCATTTTCTTGTAGTGTAAAATGCATTTTTTACTATTCATATTAAACAAAAAAACATCATGAAATTCAATGATGACATTTCCAACTTACAAAATTTCATTTCCAATTTCTGAGGCGTTGCAAGAAACACTTGTCCTTTTGGGTATCCCCTTGGCCTTATACACATACATTTTTGCTCATAATTTTTGTGTCGTATGTCCTTTTCTCATGAAATTTGAAATGAAGGTACATGTGGTAGTTTCAGACATTGTGAAGTTTTTTTCAAATTTTTCAAATTAGTTTACTATTTTTAAATTGCCCCCCATTGGATGTCTACTTTGGCCATTTTGGAGGCTTTTAGTACTATTTCCAACTCAAAAATGCAAATTTGAAGGTGAAAATTGGTAAGAAAGGATTTATACTAAAGTTACACAAGCCTACAAAGTCATTTTTCAAAAATAATAAAGTGTCCACCTTCCACATATGCTCAAACTGTACAACCTTTGTGCATGTGTAGAGAATACAATTCTTTTTTCCCAATAGTGAAAATGGTTGAGGAGAAGCACCTTGAAGTTAGGAAAAAACGGGCTTTTTTTCTTTTCTTTTTTTCTTTTTTTTACTATTTTCTAAAATATAATCCCAAACTATATATTTTCTTGCATTTTCTATCACTCTTTGAATGTGCATAACTTTTAGAGATAAAATTTTTTAGGTCTGATTTTTCACATACGTACTATTTTGAGTGCTTTACAAATTATCCATATTTTATTTTATTTAAAAAAAATTTATTCCAAACATCATAGTATTTTAATATTGAGGCTGTTTTGAGCCAAAACCGGTAGGTGTTTCTTGCAACTACCCTTCCACATAGCATAGAAGTTTGCTCTTAGTAGCCCTGGAAGAATGCTAAAGCCAAAAAGTGGTAGATGGATGACTTTCAAGATTAATGTAGAAATAAAGAATGCACCTATAGTGGTCCCAAAGATTTTTTTAATCCATGAGTTTTCACCAATTAATTGACTGTATCCAAATAAAGAATGCACCTATTGGTTATTTTGTGAAAGGAATTTTTTTATTTTTTTCAATGAAAATTGCAAGATTATTGCTATAATTGTAAGGCCAATAGCCAAGTTCTACCTAGACATCACTAGTTTTGATATAGATATCACCAAGTATCACCCAAGTATCACATGAGTATGAAGAAACAATTGGCTACTTTTCCAAAATGATGAAACAACCACTAATTGATTCCAAAATTAGATCACTTTTGGCAAAGTATTTTGCTTATAGGTCTCATCCTTTCAGGATTATAGTAGGAACCCATTCCTGATCACCCACTCCATTTCCATACTGTAGACTACTCTCTTACCATGCAGGAAGATATTTCCAGTGATTAATTATGGCACGGTTATGGAGTAGAGCATTATAATAGGCTACAGACTCTCAATATTGCAACCAACCCGTAATAGATTTTGCAATCAATCCTTGGTTGGAAATGATAAAGTCTATATGACAAGGGAAGACATTAAATCATCTCGTCCTTTGTAGCCCTACAGGCCAAATTTATTGTAGCAAAAATGCAGGAATTTTTTATTTGCCACAAACTTTTTTTTTTTGCAAAATCTAAATTCATATTTGCATCAGAGGCCCTAAATTAGCTAAGGGGGCTAGTAAGTATCACTAGACATGGCTCAAATATAGGGGGCTTTTTTTCCTTTTACCCTCAAGAATCTCAAATTACCCTGTTGGGCCCACAAAAAACGGGAGGATTTAACGTGTTTCATATAACAAGTATGAGAGTCGAAGAGAATCTTCTCCCCACTAAAGAAATCCACCTTGCAATTAACCCTAAATGCCCAAGGCTTGTTTTGAGTTTCTTAGAATTTGCTCTAACTTGAACAAAATGCCAACATTTTGATAAGTTGTATCAATTTTTTTTGAATTGTAACCATACAAATTCAAACTAGACATGTAAGAGATCTCATAGAAAAAGAAAACACAACAAAATCACTTATGGAGCAAAAGATTATATTGATTGACCATGAGGGTGTTAAAACTGCAAAAGTGATGTGAAGTCTTTCAACCCTCTTTTTACAAGTCAAATCTAAAAAGTTGGTGACCAAAAAAATTGAGATTAAAGAACCTAACTTGTATAACCCCTCGGGGAAGGCACTTGGTTCTACTACTACAAACCACGTGCAAACAAGTGGTTTCTAATAAACTATAATTTCAACCTAAAATTTTGAGCATTGTTTGGTAATGACTATAGGTTTCTATTGCCAAAATTTCCAACTCAAATGAAATATGGAATGATTTCTAGAAGAGGTTGAAAATGAACCTAAAATGGCATATTTTTCAACTCAAATATTTATAGAGAACACATTTAGATGACCGTTGCATCAATATTCAACTCAAAATGAGCTTTCAATAGAGAGTTATTTTTAGGAATTTTTTGTTCATTTTTTTAGACAATTTTTTAGGATATAATATAGGGGTGTGAAAGTTATTTTTTAGTTTTGCAGTGTATCTATTTACTTCAAAAATTTGTAACTAATTCTCATTAGCAAATAAAAATATCAATAATTCCAAACATAAACTTTCAAATTAGGAAAATATATTCATATTTTTTTTGTTTTCATTTATTTAAATTTTAGGATATAATATAGGGGGTACAAAGTTTTGGTCGCACTTAAAAATCTACTATATAATTTTTTTAAATGAATTTTGAATGCAAATTTTCCTCCAAGGTCTAGTGTATTTGAGGCTCATTTCCAAGAGCTTTCAACACTACGGAAGTCAAGATTGCACTGGGTACCCTTGTACAAAATCATGAATAGAAAAATCACTATCATTTATTTTCAAGTTCGGATTTTTGATGCTAAAATTGGACTTCAAGAAGAACTTTCTAAAAATATAACCTACTAAAAATAGCAACTTGGTCAGGTTTTATTTAACTTCAAAGTTTTGCAAAACACCCCATTTGGGTGCCTTGGGCATTTAGGGGTTAAGTGGTCAAAAATGAGTTGCCTCCCCTAATTGATCCAAAAATCAGATTATTTTTTGGCAAAGTACTTTGCTCATAGGTCTCGTCCTTTCAGAATTACTCCTCTCCCCACCGACCCCATTGAAACTTCAAAAAAAAAGAACTCAAAGAGAAAGAGAGGACCTGAAGAGCCTGACAAGCCACCAGCTGTCACCCTTCGTGCTCCCCTCCCCGTCCGCAGTCCCAGTGTGTGGCACATTCTAACAAGCACCCACCTCCTTCACTCCCAGGCCACCACTTGTCAAGCCATCATTCTCCCAAGTGCACCCGACTCCATCCTTTCCGCCCAAGAAGCCCACAACCAGATCGACCACAATGCCAATTCAGCATCCAAAGATTTCAAAGATTTCAAAAAAAAAAACTCCCTGCAGGCCTGACTGCCGGCAATCCATGAAGCTCGATCCGCTCGACACGTGACACTCGCCACCGTCGCCTGGAACTGGAATGCTGCTCCCTAACTTATAAGCCCACCTTCACAAATATCTGCACCCACATTCGTAGTTTCAAAGGTTTTAGTTTCGAAGCTCGTGCAGGAGTTGACGGAGCTCGGAGGTTACAGGGGAGCCGAAGCTAACTTAGATTGAAGAAGAAGCTGGAGCTGGAAGGATCGTTGCGCACCTAAGTGCAAACAGACAGTGCAAGGTGAAGATGGGGACGATGAGAGGTGGGGTGTGGGGATGGGCGATGGTGGTGCTGCTGTTGTTGTCGATGGGACGGTCAGAAGCGATTTGGTCAACGAAGAAGGACCCGGCGCCTGCGGCAACTGCAACAGATGCGGCCAAGCAGTACGCTAGGGAGGCTGTCCGGAACACGGCCGATGCGGTCGACAATGTTGGTAAGACGGATTCGATCTTCTTGCAACAAGGTTTGCAGGTGTAGGATTGTTCATTTGCAGGACGGATGTTTTTGCAACGAGGTTTGCAGGTGTAGAGTATTCATTTGTAGGCCGGATGTCTTTGCAATGAGGTTTGCAGGTGTAGAGTATTCATTTGCAGGGCGGATGTTTTTTGCAATGAGGTTTGCAGGTGAAGGATTATATATTTGCGGGGCTTAGTTACAGGATTAGAGATTAGGTGGGACTGTGGCGATGGCCGTGACTGAATTTGAAGGGGTGGTCTTGGCAGGTGAGAGCATTAAGCAGACGGCGAACGCGGCGTATGAAACGACTGCCAATGCAGCAAGGACGGTTACTGGTGGAAAGAGCGATAGGGGAGCCTCTGGCGCTGCCTACCGAGATAGAGCAGGTAAACGCTCAACCCTAATTATCTTGCACTTCTTGTTGCAACCTAGCTCGGTTTTGGGGCAATTGTTGATAAATTTCGGTATCTTAATTGCAGGGAACTATGTTGCGGACACATCCGCCGCCACGCAGAGGCGAGCTGCGGACGCAGCTGGAGCTGTGAGGGACACTGCTGCTAATGTAAGGGCTCCTTCGTTTGTACTAACTTGGCCATTAAAAGACCAAGAAGCCCAAATTGGTCTGCATGCAATGGTCTTTAGTGATCGTGGTGGTATGAGTTTTGTATCATGATCTGAAGTGTACTATGATTTCTCATAATATGACGAATCGAATTGGTCATTTTAAAACCATGAATTTGTCACTAGTGTTTTTTGGGTGGTAGCTAGATTGATTGTTGCACACTTTGCTCCTTCACGCCGTAATATTCAATGTGACGTGACGAAAGTTATCCCTGTATCCAGCGTGCGCAAGCTGCGCGGGAGACAACAGCGCGGGCTTATGATGCAACAGCGGATACTCTAGGAAGCGCGAAAGAGCGAGTTTGGGGCGCTCCAGAGCCAGAGCCCACTTACACGCAACGCGCCGCTGATGCTGCACGTCAGGTACGTGAAATGGACCCCATGCTTTTTTGACAGTTTCGAGTTGGCCATATGACGACTTATTTTAAATCAGTTTTACTTATCATTTAGTTAGTGCAGGCAATGTTCCTCATTGCTTCTATTGACATTGTAGTTTGGCTCCATCTGAAGTACTATTTTCACAATACGATCAATCCAACTTGCTATTTGAAAACCATGAATCCTTGGTACTGTAGGGGTTAATCACCCTGCATGCCATAGAATCCCGCCTTCGGACAATCAAACTACGGTTCGGTGGAGAACGATTGATGCTCAAATCAAATTATTGTCGGTGTCCTTTCAGGCGAACCAGAATGTGCGAGACAGTACATCACGAGCCTACGACGCCACCGCTGCGCGTTTCACTCAGGAAGACAACCGAGGCGTTTACGAGAGAACGAGAGACACAGTCTGGCCATCGGAGCCGGAGCCCACTTACACGCAACGCGCCGCCGATGCTGCACGTCGGGTACGTGAAATGGAACCTCATGTTCTTTTGGCAGTTTTGAGTTGGCCATTTGACGACTGGCTTTAAATCAGTTTCACTTATCATTTAACTAATACAGGCAATGTTCTTCACTGCTTCTAGTGACATTATAGCTTGGCTCCATCTGAAGTACAATTTTCACAATACGATCAAACCAACTGGCTATAAGAAAACCATGAATCCTTGATCCTGTGGATCCCGCTTTCGCACAATCAAACTTCGGTACGGTGGAGGAAGATTGATGCTTAAATTAGAATATTGTCGGTGTCCTTCCAGGCGAGCCAGAACGTGCGCGACGGTGCATCCCGCGCCTACGACGCTACCACCGCGCCTTTCACTCAGGAAGACGACCGAGGCGTTTACGAGCGAACCAGAGACGCAGTCTGGGGCGCACCGGAGTCGGAGCCCACTTACACGCGACGCGCCGCCGATGCTGTACGTCGGGTTAGATTTGAATCACGTCATGAAATTCTTTTCTGCTAGCTTTTGTCAAAATCAAACGAGCCCCCGAAAGACGTAGATGTCTCATTTTCTTACGTAATTTTGAGTGGGCCTCATCAGAACTTCTTTTATCCAATTGGATTAATTTATTGATCAACGCATCAAATATGGGTCTCTGATCATAGTGACATTATTTGGTCACTTCTGAGTTCTATAACTCCCTCTATCCCGAAATAAGTGTCCAATTAGACCTCAAGTTCTGTTAAAGTGTCCAGGATGTTCTGAGTAGGCCATATGGAGGGTTTATGATCATTGAAATTGGCATTAAAAGTTTTCAACCATAGGCGGACATTAAAATCTGGACGGACCGAGAATTTTCATAATACGATGAATGGAATTGGTCATTTCAAAACCGTGAAATCTCTGGTTAGGATAGTAAAAGATTGTTCCTGAGATTAGGCAATTTTCGTTGTTCCAGGCGAGTCAGAATGTGCGAGACGGTGCATCCCGCGCTTACGACGCCACCACCGCGCCTTTCACTCAAGAAGACAAACGCACCATATACGAAAAAGCTCGCGACACGGCTTCTCGAGCAGGTCAGGCAACCAGAGACTCTGGCTACCGCGCCGTGGGCTACGAACCCCCCTCTGAGCAGGGTTACGTTTCCCGTGCCTACGACTCCCTCCGTGGCAGCTCCTCAGACGCCTATGAATCAGGAAAAAACAGACTTGGCAGCATTGTGGAGATTCTCGGTTGGACTCGAGTTCCAGAAGACGACCACTACGACGGTCCCGTGACAGCCTCATTGGGAAAGTATCACTCCCCATACGACGTAATGGTGGGGAACACAAGATACGTCTGGGGCAAGCATCCTGAGGAGCCTCAATCGTACTACGAAAGTGCCAAAGCTACAGTTGCAGAGAAGGCGAGTGACGCTTCAGATTCGATAGGGAAGGCGAAGGACGCGACGGTGGATACTGCGAGCCGAGCTTCGGAGTCTGTAAAGGAGATGGCGGAGAAAACGGGGCAGAAGGGAATGGAAGTTGTGAACGCTGGAGCAGCTGCTGTTGGGGCTGATAAATTGGTGAAAGATGGATTCTTTAGGAAGTTATGGAGGTTTGTGCACTTGTTAACGTGGGGTGTGACGCTCGGGACGGCGGTGTGGATGACGTTCATGTCGGGGAGAGTGTTGCAGCAGAACATGCCTCGGGAGCAGTTTCGCACTGTGCAGACGAAGCTGTTTCCTTCTTACTTGAGATTTTTGACTGCCGGCGAGGGGTCGCTGGCGTTTTTGTATTTTTTCTTGAGCAACTCATCGAAGTGGCAGACGTTTAATTTGCTGTTTTTGGCTGGAACCACGGCGTACAATGCTTACGTCCTTGAACCCCAAACCACTAAGGTAA
This sequence comes from Neckera pumila, assembly GCA_963969595.1. NCBI lineage: Eukaryota > Viridiplantae > Streptophyta > Bryopsida > Hypnales > Neckeraceae > Neckera > Neckera pumila. The sequence continues at coordinate 46,533,557 of OZ018408.1, read as the reverse complement.
TACCCGCGCCTCTCATGAAACTTGGGAACTTGCAGCTATCTGTTCATTTTCTTTCTTAAAGTGGGGTCTCTCAATATAAGAACATGCGAATCGATCTGAACTTGTGAACTTAGAAATTGCGATTCAAAGTGTAAATTAGATCTGTGCACATGTGAGATTTTCAACATTTACACCCTTAACTCTAAAGACATTGCCTTTCGGGCTTCTTGCATATTTGTTCAAATTGTGATCTGTAATGCTGTCCGATCAGGGTGTGCACTACTGGAGAGATTCTCAGGATTTACAAGGAATTGTGCAGACTGTCATTAAAGAGGGTTGAGTATAGATGAGAAGTGCGCTGATATGGGGTTTTGCTTGTTTGGTTTGCAGATCTACCTTGACAGGTTGAGGCTGGAGAAGGAAGAAGGGAAAGGATTGACTGCCACCGATAACGTGAGCGAGGAGCTTGACGAGCAGAATAAGAAGTTCAAAGAGTTGCATGGGTATTCAGCCACGCTAAATTTGTTGAGTTTAGCAGGCTTGACATATCATGCCTGGAATATGGTCACTAGGGTTTACGTCTAGAGCAAAATTATATTTTTGAATTTGTGTGTTCATATTGTGTACAGACGTGGAGACTTAAGAATTTTCAGTATACGTGCAAGATGTGGAGTTAGAGTCAGGTAGTTCAGTTATCGTGGTTCATGAACAATTGTAAGATTGACTGATCGTTAGGTATCGTCTGAAAGTTTGTCACAATTTTGCAATATAAATACAGGTTCATCATGAATGTATGTTGTGATACTTTTCCGACCGAAATGTTGTGACTCCTTCACAGTATTGCGCGCATTTGAACAATTTCGTCGCAGTTGGATTTTTTTGTTAACAAGTTTGTGCAGATAGATATCTTCGCAGTGTGCTGCTGACGTTGCAAGTTTAGGGTATGTTCCTTTAGTTCTTGGTTGTCAAATTCGTTGCTCAATTTTTGTTAGTGAAAGATTTGGAAGGACTATAACTGATCTTATCAGGTAAGGTTACCTAATTTCAACAACTAAAATCAATCTGTCTAAATTCTTACCCAAATTGTACATGAGAGCGTAGCATTAATTTTGCGTACCCTTTTAATCTATATTTTAAAAATTTGGACTAACTAGTGTGCCAGCCCTATACTGTTGCCACAGTCAAAACAAAAGTAAGACATTAAAATCTGGAAATTAGTAACTTTCACATTACAAGTCGTGCAGCCCTCCTTGCTGAGGGGGAACTCACAGTGCAGGAGATCTCACCGTAACAAACAAATTGCCTGCCTGATGTCCAAAAAACACTTGTTCTAATAATAACAAAATTCTAACAAAGTCAAGTTGATGCTTAACTCCATATTTTGAAAACTTCGAAGTGTAATTACCTTGTATTGCATTCTGGAGTTGCTTCAACTCCATCATTAAATCAGAATTGAAAGCTTGGCCAATATCCACGTCTCTTTCAAACGAAATCAATCCGACATTCTAGAGTTTTTATCCAGCATTTATCTCAACTATTGTTTCAAAGCTTCTACAGTTTTTATCAAGCTTTTGCGTCAACTATTATTATGAACTAGAATGTTATGTACTGTAGTGAAAAACAACCCGACTATCACTAGATTTGGATTTCACTTGAGAATTGCATCACTGAGTCACCCATAATGATAATGATTTGATCCTCAGCCAGCTTTGGCTTCTGAACGTGAAGATCTCTCCACTCTCCAATACTGCGGATCTCCCAAAATCACACTTCCCCATAAGGTAACCCGCCTGTGACAGGCAGAATGATTGGTGTGCCTTGTTGGCATTATTGATTTTTTTTTTTTAAAACCACATAAAGGCAAATGTGTAAAAGAGGGAGAGCAGTTGAAATTTTATTCTTTTGACAAAGTATGAATTTGTTATGAATTTCTGAATAGTGTGGCGTCCAACTGATCTAAAAGAATCTCTACACTATCCCAAAACCAACAAAAAGTGTATCCATAAAGGTCATCTCACTCACCCAAAACCAACAAAAAGTGTATCCATAAAGGTCATCTCACTCACCGAAGCAATCACAATATTTCCTAACATGGTCACAGAATAAACAACAAAGGAAGTCACTTCTTGTAATGAATTTACATTCAAAATGTGAATCACTAATCACACAAAGGAAGTCACTTCTTGTAATGAATTTACACTCAAAATGTGAATCACTAATCACTCCATCGCCATCATCCAAGATGCTTATTGTAGCTGTTAATTCAACCTAATGTAATTCAAATCTCATTTAATGAAAAAAGTCTATCATAGTAGGTATTTGTGATGGATCTTTTGCCTATCCCAAGCTCCGTCGTATGATAAATAATTTCCTCTACCATCCCTCAACGACACTAATACATACAAAAGAGTTGCAAACGAATTTAGCAGCAAAGAATGAGATCGCTACCAAAAGAGACCACTTGTAACGCACAAATCAACATTGTCAAAAATGGTATTCCTACATTTGAACCAAAAAATGTCACCAAAACCTAGGCACATCATACTCAAGATGTACACAATCAAAAACACAATATTGCTTTAAACATTCATGGCCAATTCATGCAATGTCTGACAAATGCATGCTGATGTATGTTGGAATCCTATTGCCGTTGAGATCCAATAAAAATAATTTACGTTTAATAGTAGGAACCATGCTCAATTGTGACACAAATAGGTGAGGTTTCTCTTGTCATGACCTTGGCATGGATCATGTTTTCAAATGACTTCATCTCTTACAAGTGCTTAATTGTCAAGAATACCAAACCTTCCGTCAATGCGACAATGCTTTTCCTGAGAGAGCGAGCTCGACAATCTCAACTATCCTGGTAACTGCTACAGTGTCCGCTTGTGTCTGCTCCTCTACTACGTGATCCCCATGTCCAGCACTCCCGAGATGGGATTATGGTGGTGCTTGTCATAACGCCATAAGTCCAGTGTTCAAGGCCACCGTGTGTCGCTGCCTCCTTGGCTAATCAGAAAAGGATTATAACCGATAACCCTTCTCTTTCACTTCCTTCTACCTAATAAGCCTCTTTGATCAACCAAACAGTACAGATCCTCAAGATCTTGATTTGGCATTATGTCCCATAATTCTATGCTACCTATTTACTGTACACATCATACGATCTCTGTAATATGAACAATTCCGGAGCTCCTACCGCATTGATGATCCTTAGCCCCTAACTCTTCAGAATCTGCACAGGAGGACACCCTCTCCAGTAGAGCACCCCAGACCTCGCCGGCAGAAACACCTGTGCCGACTTGTTAAGGAATTGTTCAGTAATAAGGTGGATCTCTACCCTTGAGGTGCCTTGGAGCTCACCCTTGCATTGATGGTGCAATCGCCCGGAGCACTTTCGAAGTCTTTTGAGGTCCCCTGCTGCACCGAAGAATCCGAGCAATTCATCAGCCTCATTTCATCGAATAATTGTACCTTAGCAAGCTATCATGCCAGCAAAGAGCCAATATCATTCTGATTCTATCAAACATTTAGCCATTGTTTGTATCATAGCATGCTATCGTGCCATTCATCACGTACCAAAGAGTTAATTTCATTCTGATTAGACCAAAAAATTAGTTAAAGTTTGCAGGCAGGCTTTGCTATCATGCCATAAATGATCCAAGTTCACTGTTCAAGATAGAGGATTGTCACTGTTCACATCCGAAGAGGATTGTAACCCCAGCGCTTCTTCCTAAACCCTCAGATGAATCCAAAAATACAGATCTGAACGATCTTGATAGAGCATAACGGATAGGCATTATGTCCGATAACCCTCTCAAGTCTCTCGGCTCGCGAGCATTAGGTAATCCAATATCCTTCGGATCCTATCAAATGCTAAAATTTGCACATTGGCTTACTATCATGCTATTAGTGACATAGCAAAGAACCAATAAGGAGTCCAAGGTTTGTGAAAGAATGTTCATGTAAATGCAAGTTCGGAAATTCAATCTGTCTTAGGCTAGTCATTCCAGAAAGAGCTCCAGATGCTGAATTTCACAAAACAAAGGTGAGCAGTCAGACAAGAGCAAAAGGAATGTGAAGGCGTTACCTGGATCTCCCCTCAGTCACTATCTTCACGCGCTTGCACAGAGCGCGACCTCCACACCAAAGGCTTGCTAGTCCTCCCCATGGACCGTCGAGAAGCTGTGGGCGTGACAGACTCCCGCTCATCATCAGTAGTCGACGACGAGTCCGCGAATTTCACAGTCTGGCCATTCCGCATGGACATGCTCTTCTTCAAACAAAACATGTCGGCATCTTCACTCGTCACCACTCTCCGAGGCTCCAACCTCCTCCGTGAATTCGAGGATCTTCGCGAACTGTATGAGCTTCTGCCCCAGTGAAGAGCTGCATCTCCTTTGTCTGCTGCTTCGTTTGCTTTGTCTTCCACGACTCGCACATCCTCAATCGGGATATAATCTTCAGTATCGGAGTCCTCCTTCTCCACTGCGGGTGTGTCGTAATAAGTGGAGAGTTCGATTTGAATTGAGCTTGGCAAGGTTGCTTTGTCTGTGGAGTGCTTGGAGCTGTGTTGGCGGCGTCTTCTGGGGTGGGGCATTGATGGGGAGGACGGCACTGAAGGTTTTCGAGGAGGGGATGCTGGTGGTTTTTGAGGTGAGGGGGATGCTATGGAACTTGGCCATGGCGTGGAGCCGATCGAGGGGGAGGAAGCTCGTGAAGCTCGGCAAGGAGAAGCTGCAGTGGGAACTTTCTTGGGTGACGACGCTCTTGAAGCTCGCGGAGGAGTGGCTGCCATCACCAAGGCAGGTGACGCTGCGGCTGCTGCTACGGAAGCTCCATTAGGGTTGGATGGAGGTATGCGAGGTGAAGGCGCTGCAGAAGCTCTGGGAGTTGGCATTGGGAGTGACGAAGCTCGTTCTGAAGTTCCGTGTGGCTCACCAGCTGCTGCCAAATCGTGTGAGTTCCGTGTGGGGAGCGCTTCGGAAGCTGCCACATCTGGTGAAGCTCTGCGCGGTGTGCTTGCTCTTGAAGCAGGCTTCTGGGGTGAGCTTGCTCCTGACCTCCGCGATGGCTTCTCCGTGGGTTTCTCCAAGCTTGGCGTGGTGGGCGTGCTCTGAGACACCTGCAAATTCGCATTCTCCACCGGAATTGGCATAGGGCGCCGTGCATGCGTCCTCCGCCGCGTGTACGAAAACACCTTCACGGCCTGTTCGAAGGCCCTCACCTGCTTCTCCTCCGCGGTCTCGGCTTTCATGGCCTGCATCTCCGCGCGCTCCTTGGGGATCCCGTCGTACACCCACTGCGGGATCTTCTCCACAGGGTTGCCGAGCGGCACCGTGCTCAGATTGGGTAACAAGCGCGGCGACAAGCCTTTGGGCGGCAAGGGTTGCAAGCTTTGCAAGAGTCGCGGCGAGAATTGGGGCGGCGGAAGGACCTTCTCCGACATGAGCCCTCGCGATGTGCGCTGCTGGAGTGGCGAGAACGCGCTGCTGTTGCGGGAGTAATTCTCCGAGCGCGAAGTTTTGAGGTGACGAAGCAGCGGCGGCGTCTCCCCGGCATTGATGTCCGCGGCGATCTTGTTCCGGTTCTTCTCGGAGGCGTCCACTGCAATCCCCTTGCCCGAAGCGCTCTTCGCTAGTGAAGGCGTCGTAGTCACATTCTTCACGTCCGCGACAGGGGCGGCATTTCGAGAATCCATGTGCAGCATCTTCTCGATGGACTGCAACGCTTGCGCATCGGAGACACGCGCGGCGGGAACGACCTGCACCACCTTCGCTGGTGGTGCTCCCAAAATCTGTTGCGGGGTCTTGCCAATCCTGTCCACTTGTTGCTGCCGATCGCGCGTCGTCTCCCTGCCAGTGCGGATGGGCGCCAGCGTCGAAATATGAGGCTGGAAATCGGTGACTTTCACGGATACCACCACTTCTTCCAGATTGCGCGACGTTGACGTCGTGGGTGGGGGTGGCGCTGACCTCGATGGCGCTTCTTGCCTGTTCGTCACCACCGAAACTGACACGGGCGCCATCACCACTGGAGCTGGAGCAGGCGCTGAAACAGGAGCTTCACGGCGATTCTCGTCACGAATCTCCGGTTTGAGAGGCGCCTCTTCTTTCTGGGTGAACGCCGGGATTGTTGCTGGAGCTCGCGCTTGTGAGGTGGTGGACGTCGGGATTGCTGCTGGGGTGCGAAACGCTTGCTGATCCTCCTGCTCGCCCCACCCTGGCCGGGACTCGTACTCCTTCACCCACTTATCCCACCAGTCTTCGTCGCTTTCCGCTGTCGCTGGCGTCGGTGGATCATTATTCTCGACGGGACGCAATTGCACCTCTGTCGTGGTGTTGTTCTCCTGGACTCTTGCCCACGACGGCGGCGCAGGCTCGACGTGAATGTTGGCGTACAAGTTACGATGGAGATTATTACTCTCCCCGTAAAGATGCGTCCCTTGATCGTTGCGAGTGCGATCTCGCGGTGGCGCCCACGTACTGACGCCGTGGTCGCGACCAAGGTGCGTCTCCAGCTGCTGCCGTGGCCCGCCTTCCGCCTTGATCTTCTCCATCTGCGAGCCCACACTGACGAGCGCCACCACACAAAGCGCCGTGGACATCAGCAGCGGGGAGAAGTACACCACCAAGGGGAAGAACGGCGGAGTGAAGATGAGCAGGAGCAAGCCTGTGAGCACTGGATGGTTCCATAGCAATGTCACGAATCCCAGCGCCTCCTTCACTTGCGCGCCCCCCCTCATCGGAACCCAATGCCAACCCGACTCTTCCAATTCCTTGCTCTCCACTTCCCCTCACAATTACACTTCGCAAATTCCTGTCTGTCTCCCGCATTCAAGGCTCTAAGAAAAGAACATTCTTCTCCTCCAACAAAGACGTCGGAGTCGACTACACCAAGAATTTCACCGACAGCCGCCGCTCCAGCCTCTCACAACCTCCAAGTGTCACGTACAAAGTCCGCAACCCTCAAGCTCCGACACGTTTCGGAACAAAGACCAAAGTACACCACCACCACCTCCCAAAACCAAAATCAATAAAAAATGCTAAATTTATTAAAGAAAGCGGACGACGATCACGCAACCCCTCAATCCGCGAACGAGAATTGCGCTCTCATTTCATCGCCATTCCGCCCAACCATCGCCCCCAAAACCAAACCAAACTCCCTGCTCCTCAAAAAACAGAATCGATCCCAACTTCTACAAAACTCGAAATCACCCTTCCAAATCAAAAACCCAACCAAAATTCGGTAACGTCGGGAGCTTCACCAACGCCTGGCTTTGTGAACACACACGCACAGCCAAATTCCCTCAAGCCTGTTTCCAAGCAAACGAAGCGACGACAATGATGGGGACGAGCGTGCACAAGAGACACGCCCCGAAACTGGGACCTTAACTTCGTCTGCCTCCTCTCCACGACCAGCTAGGCTAATATTCGAGGGGTGCCTGCAACTGCAACTTCTACTGCAACTGCACCTGGAACTGCAAGTGTAAGGAATGGCAGGAGGGAGCCAGAGTTCACTTATGAAAGCAAGCCAAGCACAGATGGTTGCAGGAAAGGCTGTGATGGATGGCTGGCTTGGAGGTAATAAGACTGGTTATGTCGACGCGGCTGGGCTTGGCTGGCTGCCTGTCGTCGGGAGCTTCAATGGGTGCAGCTGGGATTGACAAGACTGCTCTGGGCTTGGTGGTTTGCTGCAATTCCTCAGCAACCACCCGCATGATGGCTGGGGCACTGGGGGGGGGGGGCAGTAGTGGGGCTCCTGGAGAGACGGACCACGACGACGGTTCCGTCCAGAGTCGTCGTCATGCGCGCCGTCGACGGACGTCGAGACGGACGCTTGCCCCACGTCGCCCCCGTTCGTCGGTTGAGGCCGGATTGGGAGGAAGCGTATGCTTGGCCTTTACCGTTACTGGAAGCGCACTATTTACAATCAAGTGAGTTACTTTTTGTGAATTGTACTTCACCTGGTGGTCAGGTTGGACGAAAAAACATTTCTAAAAATAGATCCGGGAATGGGATTATTTTTTGGAGTTGGGGGAGAAATACTCTTTTCTATGTGAAAAAATAATCATGGAAAGTGCTTTTTTTTTAAAATCATTTGTCAAACTATCTTTTCACAACTTTATATAATTATTTGGAAGGGAATGTTGAACTTGACTATTGGATATGACACTGGAATGGAATCAAGGTGAGGGAGATTGAGACTTATGGGCACTCATGACAAGTTTAACTTGTTGAAAAGGAGTCTCATTCACCTCAGTCACCTGTTGAAAAAGAATCTCATTCATTCACGTGTTGAAAAAAGTGTCATTGACATGCTGAAAAGGATTCTCATTCACCTATTGTAAGAAAATCTCATTTACCAGTTGCAAACAAGTCTCATTCATCTATTGTAGAAGGGACCTATTTACTAGTTGCAAAGAAGTCTCCTTCACCTGGTGTAGAAGGGACGTCTCCACTAGATGCAAAGAAGTCTCACTCACTTGTTATAAAAAAAAGTCCCACTCGCCTATTGTAAAAAAGACTTATTCATTGGTTATAGAAAGGTCTTATTTATTAGTTTTAGAAGGGTTTCATTCACCTATTATAGAAGGATTACAGAAGGCTTATAGAAGGGTCCTATTCACCTCTAATAGAAAAGATCCCATTTACATGTTATAAAGGAGCATATTTTCATATTATAGAAGGGTTTCATTCACCTACTATAGAAGAATTCTATTCACATGTTGTAAAAGGGTCCCACTCACTTGTTGTAGAAGGGTTTTTATCTACCTATTGAGAGCACCTCCAAGTTTCTAGGAAATTATGCTTTTTTCAAAAGATGAGGTGACATAATCCTTGGGCTCACATAGAATATGATTCACTACTTTGAACCAATATTATTAGGCTTCAAGAGTATTCTAGACTTTGTAGACTATTTTATAACATTATACTAAGTGCATTTTGAGTACAAAGTCTACAAAACATACAAGTTTAATGCAAATGATGAAGCCTACAACCATAAACTTCAAGCATAGGAATCATTTCATCACATAACACAACATTTTCAAATTATCTTACATACTTGCACATTTGCACCTATTGGTGCATTTCCATGTTGACAAAATGTGCTACAACTATTATGTTTGGAAAATAACTAATATTTCTGAAAAAATTTAGTAGGTTGTTCTGGCCTATAGAAGGTACTTTGTATTAGGCATCTTTTCGTTGTTGCAACCTTGTTGCAAAAATCACTTTACAATTGTGTGACTACCGTACCCATAGGGCATGATTGGCTAAAAATAATTATTTTCAAGAATGTTGTAAAAAAAATGAACAAGAAATTTTGTCAAATTTAGCAAGAACTACATGACCAAGTTAAGTGGCTTTTGAAGCTAGTTGCTAACTATTTTGAATTTTTTTGACTATATGTTGAATTTTCAAAAAGTAATTTTTTAAGTTGCCAAATCTACTTTGGAAACTTTAATTAATTATTCGGCATCAATGTGCCGACCTTGCCCCATCGGTAAGGTGTTTTTAAATTTTACAACATTGTTGTAAAATCAAACCTTATAAATTTTTTTCTAAATGTTTTACAAAATGAACACGAGGCTCAAGCATTGATTTAAATACCAATACATATGTAATCAATACTTTACAAATCAAATTTTTATTCATATATATAGTGATTAAGGATTTTTAATAATGACATTTAGGTCAAAATTGATTTAGCCAAAATTTAATGATATGATGACATTTAGGGATTTCTATATCACAAATACAGAGTGCAATTCATTGGTCTTTGGGATCATTTGAAGCCTAATGAACAAAGCATGGAATTTTGAGGCTCTACATTTGAAGCCCATTTTTGACAAGTTAATGTCCTTTCATCCTCAATGTGATTCAATTTATTTGCTTGAACGCTTTCAAATATTTGACTTCAGAAGATATAGGCAACTTCTAACAAATACTCAATATTTATAGGTTAAAAATATCATAATAAATACTCAAATAAATAAGTACCTTAACCCATGAGAGTTGAAGACTTTTTCTAGGTGCATATTTATTTAGCAATTTACACTCAAAAATACCACAATTGAGAGCCAAATCCTCAAACTTCTATTAGACTTTATCCCCAATAGTAAGAATGTTTTATTGAGGAATTCTTGTCTAATGGATTTTATTTTTACTTAAAAATGTTGAGCAAAATTTATTTCTCCTTCGTCGCCTAAGTCTCCAAAGACAAAAATAGACTCCCTAAACCTTCAATCAAGCGTTGTAGAATGTAGATTGAGGAGCAAAGGAGCCCTAGTATGTGTGAAGAGAATTTAGTATCTTATTTGAATTGCCAATACAAAACAACAAGAAAGTAAATGTCATAATAGAAACCAATTAATGACTTTTTTAAATGATTTTTGGTTAAATTTAATTTATATGTTCTATAATTAAATGCTTAGAAGATTGTTTTTTAGTTTTCGACATGACAAATCTAATAAGAGAATAAATACATAACATTTTTAAACCAACAACTTTTCTATTTTTATATTTTCTTATGATATCAATACCATAAGCTTAATATTCTATTTGGTAAGCTTAACATCCCATTGAACCTTTGACATCTTAATAAAGTTATATTTCTAAAGTTGAAATCTTTAATTATCATTTTATGTCATGGCAGTGGTGTCCTGTGTACCCAAAAGAGTGACAAAAAGTTCAAAAAGTGTAAGAATAAATGCAATGTCTTGTGAATCTACAAGTATGACGGCAAGGGGCTTAGCACACTTCCACTCTCTATTTGGCTTCTTGATAGGGAAATATATTTATATATATATATATATATATACACACAAAGTCACCTTCTTTAGTGATTGTTTCTACATTGCCAAAAGTATAACTCTTTTATCTTTTTTAGAAGAAAATGTGTAAGAAATCATAATCTTTGGAATCAGTTTGGATTATGACAAGTGTGATGTCCTATGTATTATGATTTGTAACAAAAGATGTAGCATGACATGAGAATAGTGTCTAAGATTGTCTTGTACGTCTAAATTATATGATTTCTAATGTCAAAAGTGTAATGGTAAATACAACAAACTAGCACAATCCTACTTACTCTGTCTTCTTGCCCGGAAAATATATATGGAATCTTATTCTTTAGTAATTACTTTGTGAGACAAATATTGTTGCTACTTGGCCAAAAGTGTGACGATAAACTAAAAAAGAAAAAAGGCATGGCTCCACTTATTGATACAAAAAGATATATAAAGTTGCATTCGTTATTGAGTTTTGAGTGTGACATTAAGTGACTAAGTGTTCTTTGGTACACAAACAAAAATATAACACCAACAACCAATTAATAAGGTCCTATTTCTTCTTTGACTTCCAAAAGGATTTAATTCAAGAGTATCTTCATCTTTTAGGGCACAAGAAGTCATTAAGTCTAATGTTGAACATTACAAGTATTGGCATGAAATATACCTACATTGAATAGGGGTATTATGGGGACCAAATAGTTAACCCCTAAAGGCCCAAGGTCTTTTTTCTGCCCAAAAACACCCCAAACTGCCACTTTTTTAGCAAAGAGTGCAAAAAAAATTAAAAAAGTTTTTATTGCACATCTAACCATAGGATCTTACACCTAACTAGTATGAGAATGTGTGGAAAAAATTTCAGAATTTTTGACCACATAGATTGCAAGATATCTACATTTAAAGTGAAAAAAACAAAATTTTCAGCACATTGGGGTACTGGATTTTTTGACTTTGAACATTTTTAACTTAAAATTTTTACACTACAGAGTTTTGAGCTTTAAATGTCTATAGTGGAAAATTGAGTTGACAATCTACCCAAAAAAAAAGAAATTCAAGAAAACTTAATTTCCATTATTGAAAAAATTGTTAAGTAGAAGTAGGTACAAGATAGAAGGAAAATCTAAAATACTCATATATTTTAGATGGGATTAAAATGCACTAATCCCAATGGTCAGATTGTTCTAGCAAGTAAACTTAACTATACAAAGAATTTTTTTTGAAAAATTTGAAAAATTTGAAAAATTGCATTCAGAAATGAATCCTTGAAATTATTTTTTTCAAAAAGATGCTCTAACTGCCCGAAAAACAAGAATGTCCATAACTTTCTCATAACAAATCCAAATGAAATGAATCAAAGCTTTTTAGATAGACAAAAATATAATCTATGAGAAAAAAAATACTAGAAAAAAAAAGAAAAAAAAGTGCAAATTGTTTTCCTGCCCGCCTTCCCCTGTTTTGAGCTTATTTGGTCATAACTTTTGTTCCCGGGCACCGATTGTGAAAAAAATTATATTCCCATGAAGCTAATCAGCTTTTCTACCTCCCAAAAAAGTTTCAAAAAATCAAGAGAAAATTTCAGCCCATAGGTACTTGCCCAAAAACACATTTGTCCCCCAAAGGGACAACGGGCTTTTAGAGGTTAAAGGGACTTATTGTGAAAAACTTACCATGCGGTGAATGCATGCATTTGCACAAAGTATATTGACTACAAAAAATAGTGAAATTAGGTTGCCCCACACTAATTTCTTGGCAGTCTACATTATAGAAATATACACTGCTTTTGTACAATGATGTATTCAATCTAGAGCCATGTGTATGACATAGATTTGTACACCACTTCAAGGCTTGGTTCAAAGAGTGGCATGCGCCTCCATGTGGAACAAGCATTGATCCATGAGGTAATTTATCTTAGGTAAGGCAACCTAATTGACAAGGCAACCTAATTTCACTATTTTGTGTAGTGAACATGTGTGCATGAATGTTGTATTTAGAATATACTTGGTAGCTAGTGAACATGCAAAGATAGATATTTATATGATTTGAAATATCAATTAATTAGTATGGATCCCGTTAAAATCCCTATTCAGTGTACAAATTATGAAGGAATCTTCTACAAGTTGAAGACTTTGAAACCTCTACGGAATATTTGATTAATTTTGGATAGCAGGCTTCTCTTTTTGCTCCCCAATTCAAATGTCAGCAATCAATTATTGTAGATACAACTGTTCACAATGATTTTAATTTTTTTTTCCGCCAAAGTTTCTTTCTACTTTTCATGGGTACATAAAAAACTCACACTGAGTCAGAACAGAATGTTGTTAGAGTGTTGAAGATTTCCCAACCCACACTATTTTGTGACCCACAGTAGCTTATATATTGAACTGAAGTACTCACTGAACTTGTGGTTTGGGTTGAAAGTTGACTATTCTGATTTTCTTTTTTATGGGATGTAAGTAATTGTACGTAGTATTGCTAAAGATAAGATCCTGATAATAAGCTTTTGCTAAGAAAAGACGGAGGGGTGGTTTCACATGCAGATAAGTGCCATGATTTGTCACTTTTTAGATCATTGTGACGAGATTTTGGTTTCCGTCCATGCAAAAAGTGAGCGAGCCAAAAACAGTTCCATCCGGGTCAACTTTTTTCTTTTTTTCAGAAGGACGCAGTCATCTTATTCCAACATGAGTGAGGGCTTGCTTCAACAGCTTCCCAAGGCTCCGAGAATTGAACCCAAATTATTGAGGGTTTTTCCCTCCTGGATCCGCACTATTCATGGCATGAAACAGGCAGCAAAATAAAATTGTAGAATTTTATTGCACATCCTCCCAAAGTCCCCAACTGTTTTCGTAGGGGCGCATGTTCAGAAAAAAGTACCCCCTATTTTGTGCCTGATGAATTTACCACTTCTAAAATATTTAGGGCCTCTGATTGCAAATGTGAATTCAAAGTTTCCAAATTTTATCATGCGTGGAAAACAAAAAGGTCATGTGATTTGCCTAGGGAAAAAAGCAGACGAGCATAAGACAAATTGAATTTCAAAGTTTTTACAATTAAAAAAATTATTTAACTATTTTTCTTTTATTTTGGGTGTAGCAACGGCACAAGGCCACTAGTTGATTATTAGTAGTAGTAGTAGTAGTAGTAGTATTTATATTATTATTATTATTGAAACAAATGAAACAATTTTCATTACAAAGAAGTAAAATACAAGCCTACCAAGACACAAGTGGCTTGGCAGGAGAAAACAAGGATAGATTGACAATGATAGACATAACCGGCAGAGGCAAAGCAAGCAACCCAAAGGCACAGCACGGAGAGAAGCCACGAGGCCTCTTGCGGTTGGCCACAAATGCAACCGCACCAAAACGCCATCTAAGGAAGTTGGAAGATGAACCCTGTGCTCGAGCCGGTGGCAGCCCAACTTGGTTGTCTTGCCTTCATATTCGCAAAAAAGTTGAATTTGCATCTTTTCCTAATGAAGCACTGTTACTGCAGATGTTCGGCCATTTAGCCCTCACATAGTAACGAGTCCACTCCAAGTATGCCGACAGACGCTCTGGTGACCAAACAATCAAGTTGAATGTCATATTGTTTCTTTGGATCCAAAGAGTCCAAGACCATCGTTTGGGCCTCCAACCAAATCTTTTTGAAGGGACTAAACTTGCATGATATTATGGTTGTGAAAATGCCTTGCCTCCAAGTCGATGGCACCAAAGCGAGTCGCATCTCCTCCAAAGACAAAGATGTTTATAATGTGTATTATCCATTGCCATGCCCGTTGGGTAGAGCGGCATTCTCAAAATCGATGTGACATTGTCCCTTTTTGACTGCCTTGGATATATCATGCATTTGGTGTTGACCTTGGCATCAATTCGCCCTCTCTAATGATTTACAACCATCACTATACTAGTTGACAATTGAGTTGTCAAAGATAGCATTCAATTTGTCCTTGTATTGACTGTTGGATTGCAGAATCTTTGATTTGATTGTTGAGTTGTCAAAATACAAAGAAATGTCATACAATGTGTCCTTGTGTTGACTTTTGGGCTTTCAAAATACCATCACTTTGTCTTCATATTGATTGTTGCTAATAGTATTGTTGATATTATTGAGGCACAAAAGCGACCGATTTGTAAAAATAGACAATTGTTGTGATAATTTATAGTTAGTGAAATTGGAAATTAATAAAACTCAATATACCTAGAATGCTTATTTGTAGAATTTGGGACTGTGTAGGTTATGAATTTATTATATGAAATTCCGGTAAACTTGGATAGGAAGAAGTTAGTACAAGTGGTTCATTATTTTCAAGTTCTCTTTGATTAAATAGTATGCTTGTTGACAATTATTTTGCCCAATGACAAAGACCTTTCAATGTTATAATGCATGTATGATGTTTTCTTCTATTTTTTTCTTCTTAAATTTTGGTTGATGGCTACACCACGCTATCATATTATATTCAAGTCAATAAATTGTTAATAGTTTTAAGATGGAATTGAAATCACTAAATAAATCTCAAAAGTGAAATTGTTTAAGCTTGCTAATTAAACCTCTTGAACCTATTTTTTGAAAAATAAAATTGCAAAAATTGCATTAAAAATGAATCATGCAAGGGATTTTTTCAAAAAATTGCTTAGATTGCCCCCCAAAGAAGATTGTCCATAACTTTCTCATCATTAATTCAAATAGAGTGAATTAAATCATTCCATGTAGATAAAAATAATTTCTATGAGAAACAAAATCTTGAAAAATTTGATGAAAAATAGAATTTTATTTTGACTTTCTGTGAGTTTTTTAATTGCTGCCCAAGAAAATTTATTTTAGGCTTAGGGTAGCATAACTTTCTTTTTCAAGTACTGATTGAAACAAAAATTATATTTCCAAGAAGCAAATGTAGTTGTCTATATTCAAAATAGTTTCAAAAAATCACAACAAATGATTGAGACCTTAAAGATCTATTTGAGAGTTCATAGATTAAATTGTATTTGAATTTCTCTTTGAAAACCTAAATCCTAAATAATAGTTGAAAATGGATCCCATAAAGTACATATTGGCAACTTTCTTATGCATGATGCTCATCTCTATTTTGTCCACCAAATTCATCACTTTTTACTTTAAGCTCAAATAATAATAAACACTTTCTATATCTAGCTTCTACTCCAATGTGAAATTTGAAAAGTTTTTAAAATTAAACATCACTGCTATTTGAAGCTTGGCCTTGTAAAAAATTGTCAAAATATAAAATGAACATTGATTGATTCCATGTAAAAATAATAAACTAATTGAACCAAATTAATTTTAATTTGAAATAATTAAATTCAATAAATTATATTGTAATTGGCAACTAGGGCTTCAAATTGAGAATTAGTAATCCTCAGAGGACACTCATGCCAAAAAGTAGTCAATGGATGACTTCATTGTTCACTATAGAATAAGAATGCATCTATTGGTCCAATAATCAAGCACTTTTGGTGACTACCTTGATTGTGATGGACCACGTTCTTTGAGGATTAAAGTTTTGCAAATTGGTTGTGCACACCCTTCTTTTCATATCAAATTTTTTGAAGAATGAACAAACTTTCAAAAGATCATTTCTTCATTCCTATCAACTTGTTGAGATAAAATCATTCTATAATTGAACTCAGTTCCACATATATGGTGGATAATAGGTTGAATAGTCACATGAATAGTGCACTTTACATAAATGGAATCAAGCGTTTGTGATTGATGAATTGCAACAATGTATCATGAGTTCAATTCATCTCAATTATAATTTTAGCACACATTTTGTCAATACATCATGTCATCGCAAGTTAACCCCTAAAGGACCAAGTGTCAGTTCAACATACACAAATTTGACTACATAGTCATGGGCTCCAACTTTTAGGGGTTAAATAGCATGGAATTTTATTACATAGCTGTTATAGATTTCTTTATCAGCTGAATCTTATCTTGATGGGTAGCAGATTCAGTATCTTGTAACTATCAAAAAGAATTATAATATGAAATTTGCCTTTTCATGCTAAAAGCTATGATTGTCTATCCACCTCTTCAATGATCAAACCTATTGATTCTCGCATCAAAACATTTTAATCTTTGTAAAATTCATTAACATCATTGTAAAACTCTTTGCGAATAACCCTGGTTGTTTATGATAATTTATATTCTGGAGTATTTATTTATGTTTAGAAGAAGAAATTTCACATTTTTACATTTATGGTCATTACAGGGTTTTTCATAGAAATTTTTATAGGAACTTTATTAAAAATTATAGAAATTTTTATAGGGAATTTCATAGATTAAATTGTACATATTTAAGAAGTCAAAAATTTGAATCATCATCAAGCTTTGTTACACACATCTAATGACAAACTTCTCACACAAGTTACATGAGGAAAAAAAATATACAAATGGCTTAATTAGGGTTTTAGCCCCTAAAAAATCAAAGCATCTTTTGAGTAGAAATTGTGAGAACTACCCCTTTCTTAAGGTAGTAAGAAAAAGGTGAATTTGTTTTCTAAAAACTTAAATGTATATATTTATACTAGACTGCTATAGGAATGTGTGGAATTTTTTTTTAAAACTTTGACTACACTAATTGAAAGGTTATAATGTTTAAATTTTGAAAAAAAGATTCTCTTGACCTTGTGTAATAGGACCAATAGACTTTGATTCCTCCTAGAGTGAGATTTTTAAGCCATATATACTTAATATTTATACCTTTGCATTTTGTATGATGTAAGTTACATATCCGCCAAATTTCAGAATTTGAGGAGGAGTTTTGCACATGCTATCTAAAACTCCCCAAAGTGCCCAAAAGATTCAAGGCAATATCATTTTTTATGTGGAAACCTAACAGAGAAGTAATACTCTTACTAAGGGAGTACATGTTTAGACCTTGTGTCAAAATTTTGTAAGCATTTAACCAAAATTAACTTCATGTATAATTAACTACATAAGATCTCTTGTACATATAGAACAATCACTTAATGGTCTTTTAGGGGGTAATCTTCTAAATTTTATTCAAAGTCTTTGTATTTGATCTTCATAATATATTAAATAAAGCTTCATTGAAGTCATTGGAATAAAATGGTAAGTAGAAAGTAGATGGAATATGTATGTGCAAATGGATTGAAATCAAAGGATCGTAAGCCCCTAGATATTTTATCACCTACTGTAATGGATTTCATCTATGGTGTTTAGCAATTGTAACGCATTCTAACCTAGTAGGTTTTCATTCATCTAGATTTTATTGAAGTTTGTGCAAACTTTTCATTGTAAGCATATAGTGAAGATAAGAATGTGTTTTAGAGAAGTATAGGTCCCCAAAAATATTCAAAAATAAATTATCAAGCTATGTTTAAAAATAAATATCAGTAAGAACTTAGGTAACATTCATTATATAAATCATGTGGTTAAAACATGAAAGAGACCATTTGAGTTCAATACAATTGTTGATTAAGCAAATGTTTTTGAATTCTTTGCATGACCACTATACACAAGTAGTTTCTAAAGTAAGACTTATCTAGGCAAATTTAAATGGGGATGAGTATTTAATGCTTCACACATTCATCCTTTACATAAAGGTGTACAAACTTTCTATAACATTTACAAATTTTTACGCTTGAAGAGGTACTATATTTTGGCTTTTGTTGAGGCTTTTGTAGTATGGATTGTTTTAGTCTTAGCTATTATCCCACTTTAAAACTATGAAAAAATGTTTACCATCTACAATGAAGTAATTGTAAGCAAAGCAATTGCATTGATGCAACTGCATATGAATTTTTTGTTATTGTTGTGTCCTTGTACAATACAATACCTTTCAAAGCACTCATACAATGTTGTTACATCAAGTTTATAACAATCAAATTTTCTATATCTCTTCGATTGCAACAATATTTGTTTTTAATAGTTTGAAATTTTTCTAGAAGAGCATCCAAGAATCCATCACATAGCCATTTTAGATAGCAACAAATTTTTAGAAACAACTCCAAGCGGTTTTAGCTAAGGGAGCCTTTGATGACGCAAGGTTCAAGAGTGTCAATAAGGGCACAAAGAATAAAGTTTATAAATAAAGATGGTCGTTAATTATCATCCTTGATGAAATTGCATTTATACAAATTCAGAATCAAAATAAAAAATAGTCTACGGAATTCACAAGTGAAAAATAGCTTTGCATCTACATATTTGTATTTTATCCATACTTAACGAAGAGGAAAGGAAATTTAAACTTATTTTTTGGATACTCATACATATTGTGGATCTTAGATGGCCATTGAATGAGCTCATGAAGGAGTCTTGTGGTGTATTTTGAACTCCACAACTTGTTACTCAAACATGACACTAAAAAACACAAATGTGACTCCATGATCCTTGAGTCAGTTGCTCATAATGTCACAACGTCAAGTTTCTTTCACTTTGTATATTTGAACTTGAATAGACTTTGCTCTGGAGTGTCTTCTTCTTTCATTTCGTATATTTGAAATTGAATAGACCCTATTTTAACTGTCTTCTTTCACTGCATAGACTTTAATTTGAATAGGTTCTATCTTTTGTGTGGACTTGGACTTGAACTTGAATAGATTGTCTTCTATGTGGCCTTAGACTTGAATAGATCTTGATCATCTTTTTATGTCACTGCATAGATTTGAACTTGAATGGACCATGGCTGTCTTCTTTTTTCAGACTGGAATTTGAATTGCCCTCGTATTGGGTCTTTTTTGTAGATGCAAGTTCAACTTCTTTTATCAAAATTTTGATTTCTTTGATTCTATTAACCAAGATCTTCAAAAAAGGCGCCAAGCTCCAACTATTGTATATCTTTCAACCAAAATAAATATTTGTTCATCTTTCAAGTTGCCACTTTGACTCCAAATCAAAGTTCACCTTTCACATCCTATGCTTTTTGGAAATGAATTCATATTTCACTTTTGTTTTATCTTATTTTCCTTTGAAGTTTTGATTGTTACTTTTCGGTAAGAAAATCATTTTTATAAATTCTTTAAATCAAATTTTTTCATTGTCCAAAAGAAAGTACTTCTGAAGTTGTGTACCATGTGATCATGTAAGTAGTGATATTCAATCAAAAGTTTTAAGTTAAGTGAGAATGAGGCTTGTGCTAAAATTAATAGTGATACATTTGAATCCATTTTTTTATATTTTATGTTTTTCATCTTAATTAGAAATTGGATGTGTTGTTATAGGAATACTACTAGTTATAAGAAATCTATTTGAAAATAGATATACTAAAAATCAAATAACTTAGGAGTTTGTTACTTGCTTTTAGTTGTTTCACTACTTCTTATTTGTGAGAGTCAAAATATATTATACTTAGAGGTTAGATATAGGATTACACTCTTGAAATAAACCATTGTTGTTTTTATTTCTATTGTATTCTAGTGTGTAAAATGAAGCTAGAAGTATTTGATTGTTCATCATGTTTATTCAAATTGTACACTATACATGTCAATTTTATTATTTGTAATTTAAAATAAGGGGAAGGCAAAAATTCTTGTTGCCTTTCACTTTGTGAAGGAACAAGCGTAGATTGACTTGAATGTCATTTTGACAAGGCAAACTATTGGGTTGGACTTCAAAAGAAAATGAAGGGATGCACGTCAATTAGAAGATGTAGCTATGCATATCCATTATGACCCAAACCCCTTTCCAATTGTATCCCCTATCTACACATGTGGATACTAGATAGCAACTAGATTTGCTATGACTTTTTATTATTGTCTTGTAAAATTATTGGCTAAAATATTGGACACATGTAGATACATGGATACCCTTAGGAAGGGATTAAAAAATGGGTATGTCTAACTTACTAAAAAACAAGCCCTCTAGCCCTGTTCTCCCTAAAACTTGTAGTTTTCTTTTTTACTTTCAAAATTGAAATAGAGCAACTTAATACTGTCACTCACCCACTTTTGACACCTATTAGACCTTCTCATTTGCGTTCTTTCACCCCACCCATTATCACAACCCTAGCAACCTCTTAGCATCATGACAATGTACTTTGGAACAATGTACACGTCAGGGAGTGGTTTAGCATGGGTCTACCCATGCATTACCAATTTAGTCCCAACCAACTTTGAAAAATAACAAAAAATTCATTTCTTATTGGAATGTCTTGATTCTACTTGCAAATGGCTTCTTTTGAGCTTTTCAATCTCTAAAAAAATACGTGAGTTGACAAATAGCTTCTCCAAGGTACCTAGATCTATGTTTGGAAAGAACCATTAGCTAGTTCAAAGTTTGCAGGTGGAACTAGAGAAAAAATACTAGTTGCAATTTGAAAACATGGGCAAAAAAATGATGAAAAAAACTATAAAATTTCTATTTGGAGTAAAAAATAGAAAAAATAACTGGACTCCATAGGCTTGGAAAAACGGTTTAATTTGGGACTTGAAAGAAAATAGCTAGTAGAACTCAAAAAACTTCCCAAATGCTGACCAAGATAGCAAATTGACGCAAGTCATAGGCTGTTCTACCTTAGTTGATGTAAATACAAGACCAAGTCTACTACTCGTACTAAAATATCACCCATACTAAAATATCTCCCATACTAAAATAATGAAAATCAGTTATGAATGTCCCCAAGACTACAAACCCTGAATCTTGGTTGGAGTGAACTGCCCCTTTGCTTGGCCATTAGAAAAAACCCTGAATTTTTTTATTTGTCACACATGATAAAATTTGCAAATTCTAAATTCATATTTGCAATCCAAGGACCCAAATTGGTTCGGAGAGGTGTTAACAAGTGAACAAAGACGGCACAAAATATGGGGACTTTTTTTTAACATGCACCCCTAGAATGGCTTGGGCGGGCCAAGCAAGGGGGTCAATTCAACTCCAAATAGGCCTGAATCTCCAACATGACGGATTTCCATCTTGCGCTAATCCATTTATAATTACCATGGAACCAATGGGGTGTTAATTACCATGTCCCCAACAATTCATTAGAAAAAAATAGAAAAAAATAAAAAATTAATCGTATCCACAAAATAAGTTGGTTGATAACTTAGAAACCCACCCAACAAGTGAGCAAATAACAAGCGTCAATCACCATTGAATCCTTGGCAGTTCCGTCCGTCCATGGACTGACAAAGGCTCCAATAATACACCCACTCCCCTGCAGGTTCTGAATGTCATGTCATGAAATGGCTGTCTCTGGCAAGTAAGGAGGAACAGAACAATTCAAGTGGTTGCGCTCTACTCAAGCATGGCGGGGCTCCGGGATGGGATGGACGGGATCTCGAGCAGTTTTAGCACAAGGACTGCTTACTCTATGTAGGCCGTGAAACACGGACCCCAAAAAAAAAATTTAGAAAATTTTTAAGAATTTAAAAAAAATAAATTAAAAAAAAATAAAAATTAGGATGGAAAGTGGTGGTTGCATAGTTCATCCTCATGAATAAGACCGGCCAGACGGATGGATGGCGTCACCACCATTGATATCAGTTTCTATCATTGAGCAGTAGGTGCACTGGCTGGGCATGATGGAATCGTACGTCATATTGCGTCAATAAATTGCTTTCTTCCTTGATCAGTTCTCTTTTTTTAATGGCAGGGGGGTTGCTTTTCTGCCAAAAAGACATTCTGTGAAAGAAGTCATTGTTTCGTAAAAAGGGATCATTATTTGGTTGCCAATTTAAGTTCGATGATAAATCATTAAAAAAAGAAGATTAAATTAATTATCAAAAGTGGAGGGATAAAGTACAAATATGTAGATGCAACACTATCTTTCGCTCGTGAAATCCATAGACTATTTTTGATTTTGATTTTGTATAAAAGCAAATTCATCATGTATGATAATTCATGACCATCTTTATTTATACACTTCTTTGTGCCCTTAGTTAGTGACACTCTTTAACCTTGCATCACCGAAGGCTCCTTGAACTGAAACCGCTTCGAGTTGTTTCCAAAAAATTGTTGCTATCTAAAATGGCTATGTGATGGATGCTATTCTGGAGAAATTTCAAAATATTAGAAAGAAAATATTGTTGCAATTGAAGAAATATAGAAAATTTGATTGTTGTAAATTTGATGTAATAACATTATAATTATTGTTGTGAGGGGTATTGTATTATACAGGGACACAAAAATAGAAATGTTCATATGCAATTGTATCAATGCAATTACTTTGTTTACAATCACTGCAATGTAGATGGTAAACATTCTTCCATATTTTTAAAGTGGAATGATAGCTAAGAGTAAAACAATCCATCCAACAAAAGCCAAAATATGTTACATCTTGAAGAGTAAAAATTTGTAAGTGTTATAGAAATTTTGTACACCTTTATGTAAAGGACGAATGTGTGAAGCGTTAAATACTCATCCCCATTTAAATCTATCTTGATAAGCCTTACTTTAGAAATTAAACATGTATAGTGGTCATGCAAAGAATTCAAAAACATTTGCTTAATCAAAAATATTGAACACAAATAATCTCTTTCATGTTTTAACCACATATTTATATAGTGATGGTAACTTAAGTATTTATTGATATGTATTTTTTTAAATGTAGCTCGATAACTTATTTTTGAATAATTTTGGGGACCTATACTTCTCTAAAACACATTCTTATCTTCACTATATGCTTACAATGAAAAGTTTGCACAAACTTCAATAGTACCTAAAACCTACTAGGTTAGAGCCTTTGATTTCAATCCATTTGCAACTACATATTCCATCTACTTTCTACTTACCATTTTAATCCAATGACTTCAATGAAGAGTTCTTTATTATACAATGACTATAAAGATCAAATACAGAGACTTTGAATAAAATTTAAAAAATTACCCCTTAATAGACCATCCAAGTGAATATTCAACATACACAAGAGATCTTAGGTAGTGAATTATATATGAAGTTGATTTTGGTTAAATATTCTCCAAATTTTGACACAAGGTCTAAACATGTACTCCCTTAGTAGAAATCTTATTTTTTCTGTCAGACTTCCATAAAAAAAATTATGTTGCCTTGAATCTTTCGGGCAGCCCAGGCAATTTTAGATAACATGCGCAAATTTCTCCTCAAATTCTAAAATTTGGTGGATTTGTAATTTACATGATGCAAGATGAAAATGAAAAAATAATAACTGTATGTATTTTAAAATTTCATTCAAGGAGGAGTCAAAGTCTATTGGTCCTATTGCACAAGGCTAGAAGATTTCTTTTTTTTCTAACTTGAAGCGTTATAATCTTTCAATCAGTGTGGTCAAAGTTTAAAAAAAATTCCACACATTCCTATAGTAGTCTAGTACAAACATGTACATTTAATTTTTTAGAAAACAAATTCATCTTTTTCTTAATACCCTAAAAAAGGGGTAGTTTTCACAATTTCTATCCAAAATATGCTTTGATTCTTTAGGGACTAAACCCTAATTAAACCATATGTATAGTTTTTTTCCTTCATGTAACATGTTTGAGAAGTTTATTAGTATACGTGTGTAATAAATCTTGGTGATTCATATTTTTGGCTTCTTAAATATGTACAATTTAATCTATGAAAATTCCTATGAATTTTTTTATAATATCTATGAAAATTCCTATAAAAATTCCTATAATGACCATATATATATATATATATAATATTCCGGAATATTTATGTTTCAAATTTTTATATTTATGGTCATTATAGGAATCTTATGTTGAAAAGCATTTATTTATATTTAGAATGTTGAAAAATAAATTATCCAGAGTATAAAATTACCATAAACAACCAAATTTATTCACAAAGAGTTTTACAATGAATACTCAATTAGGAAAATCTTCAGCCCTCAATAAGGCCGCTAGCCTTGCACCCCCGTGGTGCAGTTAGGGGAAAAAAAATTGAAAATTTGAATGTGAAGTGGTTGCATTGCTGTTAGTGCCACGTCATATTGAAAAATTAATTATATATATATATATATATATATATATAATTGGATCCAATTATAGAATGATTTTATCTCAATAAGTTGATATGAATAACAAAATTATCTTTTGAAAGTTTGTTCATTCTTCAAAAAAATTGATATGAATAGAACAGCATGTAACCAATTTACATATTTTTAATCCTTAAAGCACGCGGCCCATCACAACCAAGGTAGTCACCAAAAGTGCTCGATTATTGAACCAATAGGTGCATTCTTATGTCTATAATGAACAATGAAGTCATCCATTGACCACTTTTTGGCATGAGCATCCTTTGAGGGTCCATAATGCTCAACTTGAAGCCCTAGTTGCCTACTACAATAAAGTATAATTCATTAAATTTGACTATTTCAAATTAAAATTAATTTAGTTCAACTAGTTTAGTGTTTTTAAGATGAAATCCATCGATGTTTATTTTATATTTTGACAATTTTTTACAAGGCCAAGCTTCAAATAGCACTGATGTTCAATTTGGAAACTTTTCAAATTTCAAATTGGAGTAGAAGCTAGATACAGAAAGCATTTTGTTATTATTTGAATTTAAAGTCAAAAGTAATGAATTTGGTGGACAAAATAAAGATGAGTATCATCAATAAAAAAAACTTGCCAATATATAATTTATGGGATCTCTTTTCAACTGTTTTTTAGGAGTTGGGTTTTCAAAGAAAAATCCAAATAGGGTTCAATCTATGAACTTCCAATGTTCCCTTGGGGGAACAAATTGGATTTCAAGTAGACCTTTAAGGTCTCGACTGTTTGCTATGATTTTTCAAAATGATTTTTGAATATAGAAAGACATATTTGCTTCTTAAAAATATAATTTTTATTTCAATAGGTACCTGAGGAAAAAAAGTTAACCCCTAAAGGACCAAGATCATTTTTCTGCCAAAAAACACTCAAAACTGCCATTTCTATAGCAAAGAGTAAAAAAAATTGAATTTTTTTTTTTTTCACATCAAATCGTTGGATATTATACCCAACTAGTATGACAATGTGTGGAAAAAATTTCAGAATCTTTAATTGCACAAATTGCAAGATATTTGCGTTTAAAGTAAAAAAAACAAGTTTTTCAGCACATTGCGGGACTAGATTTTATCACTTTGAACATTTTTAGCTTAAATGTTTTGCACTACAAAGTTTAGAGCTTTTAGTCTTTATAGTGGAGAATTGAGTTGAGAGTCTAGGAAAAAAAAAAATACAAAAATACTTAATTTTCATTATTAAAAAAATTGTTAAATAGAAGTAGGTACAAGATAGAAGGAAAATCTAAAATATTAATACCTTTTTTATGGAATTAAAAATCACTAATCCCAATGGTGAGATTGTTCTAGCAAAAAAACTAAACCTTGTGGAACATTTTTTCTTTAAATTGTAAAAATTGCATTCATAAATGAATCCTATAAATTATTTTTTCCATGAAGATGCTCTAAGTGCCGGAAAAACAAGATTGTCCATAACTTTCTCATAACAAATCCAAATGAAATGAATCAAAGCTTTCCAAAAATACAATCTATAAGAAAAAAAATTACTAAAAAAAAAAAAATTACTAAAAAAAAAAAATTGCAAATTTTTTTTGTTGCCCCGTGTCCCCTGTTTTGAGCTTATTTGGGCGTAACCTTTTTTCCCGAGCACTAATTGAAAAAAAAATTATATTCCCACGAAGCTTAGCAGTTTTTCTATCTTCTAAAAAAGTTTCAAAAAATCACAACAAAAATTCCGCCCGTAGGTACCTGCCCAAAATTCCATTTGTTCCCCAAAGGGATAATGGTCCTTTAGGGGTTAAGCTACCCTAATCTTAAAATAAAGTTTCTCAAGCAGCAATAAAAAAAATCAAAGAAAGTCAAAATAAAAATCTGTTTTTCATCAAAAAATTTAAGATTTTGTATCTCATAGAAAATATTTTTCATCTGTATGGAATGATTTAATTCATTCTATATGGATTGATGATGAGAAAGTTATGGACAATCTTCTTTTGGGGGCAATCTACACATTTTCTTGAAGAAATCCCTTGTAGAATTCATTTTTTAATGCAAGATTTTGCAATTTTGTTTTTCAAAAAATAAGTTCAAGAGGTTTAAATTAGCTAGCTAAAACAATCTCACTTTTGAGATTTATTTAGTGATTTTCAATTCCATCTTAGAATTATTAACAATTTATTGATTTAAATATAATATGATGGCGTGGTGTAGCCATCAACAAAAATTTAAGAAGAAAATAACAGAAGAAAACATCATACACGCAAGAATATTCAAAGATCTTTCCAAATTTACTGGAATTTCATATAACAAACCCATAATTTATACAATCCTAAATTGTACAAATAAATATTCTATATATATTGAGTTCTACTTTTAATAATATTCAACTTCATTAATTATAAACTATCACAACAATTGTCTCTTTTTACAAGTCTGTTGCTTTTGTAATTCAATACTCTCAACAATACTAATAGTATAACAATCAATATGAAGACAAATTGATGGTATTTTGAAAGCCCAACAGTCAATACAAGGACACATTGTGACGTTTCTTTGTATTTCGACAACCCAACAATCACATCAAAGATTCTGCAATCCAACAATCAATACAAGGACAAATCGGGACGCTATCCTTGACAATGCAATAATCAACTAGTATAGGGATGGCTGTAAGTCACTAGAGAGGGCGAGTTGACGCCAAGGTCGACATCAAATGCATAATATGTCTACGGCAGTTGGAAGACACTGTCACATCGATTTGGGAATGCCGCTCCAAGTTGTGGGCATGGCAATGGATTATACACATTATGATTACCTTTGTCTTCAGCGCAAACGCGACTGGGCTTTGGCACCTGCTTACTTGGAGGCAAGGCATTTTTTCAACCATAATACCACGCAAGTTTAATCCCTTCAAAAGGATTTGGTTGGAGGCCCAAACAATGGTCCTCTAGACTCTTTGGATCCAAAAGAACAATATGATGTTCAACTTGATTGTTTGGTCATCAGAGCACCTGCTCTTGCATATTTGGAGTGGACTCATTGACTATGAGAGGGCTGAATGGGCACACATTTGCAGCAATAAGCAAAGGTCCTTGGAGACCAAACACAAGTTCTTTGACTGCTTCATCAGGAGAAGATGCATATTCAACCTTTTTGTGAAGATGGAGGCGGAACAACCAAGTTGGGCTGCCTGAGTGCAAGGTTCATCTTCCAGCTTCCTTAGATGGTGTTTGAGTGCGGCTGCATTTGCGGCCAGCCGCAAGAGGCCTCACGGCCTCTCTCAGTGATGTGCCTTTGGGTTGCTCGCTCTACCTCTCCAGGTCATGTCTGTCATTATTGCTAGTCTAGCTCTCCTTGTTTTCTCTCGCCAAGCCACCTATGGTTGGTAGGCTTGTATTTTACTTCTTTGACCCTAAATCCATTTCATTTGTTTCAATAATAATAATAAGCAACTAGTGTGCCTTGTGCTATTGCCACATCCAAAATAAAATAAAAATAATTAAATAATTAAATAATTAGTAAAAACTTTGAAAGTCAGTATTTTTTATGTTTGAAGGAATACAAAGGCTTTGTTGCAATGTGAGAGGTTTTGTTTTTTATACAAATAGAAAGCTCTACGCACAAAAGAATGCAAGGGCTTTGTTTCATGGCATTTGGACATGCGATGTAAAAATTTTATTTTTTCAAAAATAAAAGATAATTTCATTCCATTTTTTTGATTCATAAAAACCTCGAAATTCAATAACTTTCACATTGTAGGTACAAATGTCACAAAACAAGGCCCTTGCACTCATCCTTGCAAAGAGCTTTCTAAAGGTGCTAAGAATGCCGCTAGTCCCCTCATTGTTTTTTAGATATCAACGTATCAAACAAACAAAACAAACAACCTAATTTTAAGGTATAGACCAATGTATCATGTGATGTTGGCACAACCAAAATAAATAAAAAAACAATTTTCTAATTGTTTAATTCATTAAAATTTTGATATTCAAGAATTTTTACATCATAGTTTGAGAGGTTGCATTCTTGGTATAAATAGCAAGCTTTATTCACAAAGGAGTGCAAGGGCTTTGTTGTGTGGCGTTTAGACATGCGATGTGAAAGATATTTTTTCTAAAATAAAAGATTATTTTATTTTATTTTTCAATTAAAAAAATCCATAATTTTCACAATAGGTCCAAACGCCACAAATTTGGCATCAATAGAAAGCTCTAGGCACAAAAGAATGCACGGATGTTTTGTGGCGTTTGAACTCATGATGTAGAAGTTATGTTTTTTCCAAAATAAAAGATAATTGATTTCAATTTTCTAATTTATAAAAACTTTGCAATTCAATAACTTTCACATTGTAGGGCCAAATGCCACAAAAAGTTTGTGCACCCTCCTTGTCGAGAGCTTTTGAAACGGTACCAAAAACACCGCCAGATGCCTCATGGTTTATTAGATCTCAACATATCAAACAAGCAAAACAAAATAGACAACCTAAGTTAAGGTGTAGATGACTCTTACAACCCAATAGTCAATATCAAAATTATAATATACACATGTTTGTACTATGGTAGCCCAAACAATCAATATGAGGAAAATACTATCACAAACTTCTTTATACTTTGCTAGTTCAACAAACAATGACTTTGATTGTCCCAAAGTCAATTTATAATACTTCTTTGTATTTTACCATCCCAACTATTTAATATGAAGATCAATCCTATTATCAAGCCCTTCCCAAGTGTATCCCCGTATCTACATATGTCCTACATTTTAGCCAATAAATTTTTAGGATAATAATAGAAAATCATAGCAAATCTAGTTGCTATTTATATGTATAGAGAAAGAATTGCAATTAAAAAAGGAAGGGGTGATAATGGATATACATAGCCACATTTTCAAATCGAAGTACACTTCATCTTTTTCTTTTGAAGCCCAATCCAAATGTTAACCTATCAAACTGACACTCAAGCCAATCTATGCTTTTTTCACTTCACAAAGTAAAAGGCAACAATAATTCTTGTCCTTCCCCTTATTTTTAACCCCTAAAAGCCTATTGTCCCTTCAAGGGACAAATGCGTTTTCGGGCAGGTACCTACGGGCTGAAATTTTGTCTTGATTTTTTGAAACTTTTTGAGAAGGTGAATAATTGAGAGAGGTATGTGGCGGAAAAAAAAATTTGAAATCGGACCTTCGAGCGAGAAGTTATGCCATTTCTTGGAATGCGTGGGGAGGGAGGGCAGCAAAAAAAATTTGCAAAATTTTGAATTTTTTTTTAAAATAATTTTTTTCTCATAGATTATATTTTTGTCTATCTTGAAAGATTTGATTCATTTCAATTGGATTTGCTATGAGGAAGTTATGGACATTCTTGTTTTTCGGGTAGTTAGAGCATCTTCTTGAAAAAAATAACTTGTAGGATTCATTTTGAAATGCAATTTTTGTAATTTTTCAATTTCGTTTTTTTGTGATGGTTTAGTTTTCTTGCTAGAAAAATCTCACCATTGGATTAGTGTATTTTAATTCCATAAAAAATATATGAATATTTTAGATTTTCCTTCTATCTCGTACCTACTTCTACTTAACAATTTTTTAAAGAATGATAATTAAGTTTTTTTGAATTTTTTTTTTCTTAGACTCTCAATTTAATTCACCACTATAAAGATTTAAATCTCAAAACGCTATAGTGCAAAAATCTTAAGTTAAAAATGTTTAAAGTCAAAAAATCTGGTCCCACAATGTGCTGAAAATCTTGTTTTTTCCACTTTAAACTCAAATATCTTGCAATCTGTGCAGTCAAAAATTCTGAAATTTTTTCCACACATTCTCATACTAGTTAGCTATAAGATCTTACAATTAGATGTGCAAAAAAAACATTTTTAATTTATTTTCACTCTTTGCTAAAAAAATGGCAATTTGGGGTGTTTTTGGGCAGAAAAAAGGCCTTGGGCCTTTAGGGGATAAACTATAAATAAGAAAATTGACATATATAATGTGCAACTTGAATAAATGTGATGAACAATTGGACACTTCAAACTTCATTCACACACTGGAATATAATAGAAGAAGAATAAAAATGACTTATTTCAAGAGTGTATTACTTTATCTAACCTCCAAGCATAGTATAGTTTTGACTCTCACAATTAAAAATGAAGAAGCAACTAAAATCAAGTATCTCCTAAAATATTTGATTTTTATATGTCTATTATGTTCAAATAAGTTTTCTTACAAACCTCTATAGAATCATTACTTAATAGACATTTTTGAAATTCCTATTTGACAAGTTTAGAATGCAATTAGTACTATTCCAATAACAATTCGTTTTGATTTTTGTACTAAGATAAAAAATCAATAAACATAAAAATAATGGGCTTAAATGTATTAATTCATTTTAGCACATGCACGAGCACATGTCACATTTTCACTTAACTTGGAACTTTTTGATTTGCATGTCACTATTTACATAATCACATAGTGCACAATTTGAAAAGTACTTTTTTTTGGAAAATGAAAAAAATAGATTTTAAGAATTTATACGATTTTTTTTTTTTTTTAGGAAGTAAAAATAAAAACTTCAAAGGAAAACAAAATAAAATAAAAATGAATTATGAATTATATATTTTAAAAAACATAAGATATAAAAGGTGAACTTTACTTTGAAGTAGGAAGGGCAACTTGAGAGATGACCAAACATTTATTTTGGTTGAAAGGATGTACACTAGTTGGAGCTTGACCCTTTTTTGAAAGATCTTAGCTGATAGAATTTAAAGAAACTAAAAGTTTGTTAAAGGAAATTGGACTTGTACCTACAAAATAGAGCCACAGATAAAAGACACTCAGCACAAGATCTGTTCAAGTTTCAGTCCATAAAATGAGAAAAGAAGATAATCAACACAAGGTCTATTGAAATTCAAGCCTATGAAGTGAAAGAAGAAGATAGTCAACACAAGGTCTATTCTAAATCAAGTCCGTAAAGTGAAAGAAGACGCTCAGCACACAAGGTCTATTCAAGTTTAGTCTATGAAGTGAAAGAAAAGACAATCAACACATAGTCTATTTAGTTCAAATCTACAAAATGAAAGAAGAAGACACTCAACACGTGGTCTATTCAAGTTCAAGTCTATGAAGTGAAAAAAAAGATACTCAATACAAGTCTACATAGTGAAAGAAGAAGACACTCATCACAAGGTCTATTGAAGTTGAAGTGCACAAGTGATAGAAAGAAATGTGACGTTGTGACAATATGAACAATTAATTCAAGGAATCTCAAAGTCACATCCACATTCCCCGGTGTCAAGTACATCCACATTTCTTGGTGTCGCATTTGAGCAACAAGTCGTGGAGTTCAAAATAAACCACTTGATTACTACATAACTTCAACCAAAGGATATCCACAATATGTAGAGGTGTGCAAAACATGTATAGAAATTCCTTTCTTCTTCCCTAGGACAATTGTTAATCCCTCCTAAAGGATGTGTTTGAATATATTTTTTAACTTCTTCTAAAGAGCAAAGTGTCTGAGAAGGACCACATGCTAGTCAATTACCATATTATCATATTACTTTCATCCAATATCCTATGGAATTTGTGTATTTTTTCCTAAAATTATTCCATTATTTCCTAAAAACTACTATGGCTCTGCCTCCACTTTTGTAGTTTATATATGGATCAACAAAGTGCATTCTCATTGTACTACTAACTAATGCTCACATCTGATGTTTACATCCTTGTTTTTCCTTGACCACTTGTTTGTTTTCTTCCTTTAGTCGTTACTTGGGATTTGGAGGGGTCCACTCTTTAAATAGTTTCCTAATGAGGCAATGCAAATTTTCCACCTTTATTGAACAACCAAGGCATGCCCTATACTCACGCAAGGAAGGGAATTAAAATCACACCCTCAAGCCTCTATTTTACTTTTTTGTGGACATGCCAATGATAAAAGCCAGAAGGATAATAACCTTTGTAAGTCTTTGATTGCTTTGATAGTTGTGAATTCTATCCACACATATGTAGTGGAGTATACAACACCTACTCCTTTGAGTTGGATTTAATAATTCAATTGTTGTGCATAAAATCTTGATTATCATATTACTTTTATCGAACATGATATAAAATTTGTGTGGTTGTTCCTAAAATATCTCCAATATTTCCTAAATAACTACTCTAGCTTTGCTTCTACTTTTATATTTCACATATCGATCTACAAAGTGCATTCTCATTACACTACTCTATATTGAGGTATTTTGGTTTCAAGGCTAGGGGATCATAGCCAAGCACCCACAAACTATCACAACAATCTATTGTCACGAATTTGTCGCTTTTGTGTCTTAATACTCTCAATAGTACTAGTAGTCCAATAATCAATATGAAGACAAATTGATGCTATGTACTTTGGAAGTCCAACAATCAACATGAGGACATATTTGACATTTCCTTGTATTTTCACAGCCCAACAGTCAAATCAAAGCCTCTACAACACAAGAGAACAAACTATGACACACTTCTTTACACTCTCATAGTCCAAACAATCAATATGAAAAAAATATTGTAGCATACTTCTTTGATAGCCCAATAGTCAATCACTTTGACTGTTCCAAAGTCAATTTGTGATACTTTCTTGTACCCTGCAAGCCCGATTAGTCAATACAAGAGAAATTGTGAGGTTTTTATTCTTCAATATTCTTACCAAAGTTGAGAGCCAATTTTTTAATACTGTATTCAAACCTGTATTGTATGGTTGTGCTGTTACACCTTACATCAATAATAGATATTACTCACAATGATCCCAACATTACCATACAATCACCATAGATCAACAATCCAATATAGACAATTACACCACAACTTGTTATGTATAACAATCCTCCCTTCCACACACTAAAATCCATTTATATTTTCATAATCTTTTTATATGTCACTATATAATGTAGAGTCTCCTTCCTAATATCGGTAAGCACTCTTCGTGCCACTCAAGACATGAAGGGGTATAGGAAACAAGACAAAAAAAAAGTCTTAATTTATGTCAATCGTAAAAACTTTTGGCGTTTCTTTTGTAATCTTTGAATCCTTTTAGAACGAGGTGTTATCCATCATTTGATATTACCAACAATATGATAAGGTAGAAGCACCAGTAGTCGATCATTTAAAGAGTTTTGGAGTAGATTGTGAGCAGTATGAGGTGGTGGAAATTTTTCCCATATGGGAAGATAGGAAATATGGAGATGGCAAAATTTTCAGAATTTAATTCCCAAAACTGAAATTACAGTGAATTTTGGGAGCCAAAAAGTGCATTTCACTAGTAGACAAAGGCTAGAGTCTTCCAATTTTGATCATCAAGGATGCTCACTACTTCGGGACATGTGTCATAACCATATTAGTCCCAACCTTGAAAAGGACAGAAAAACATCACTCAAACCTGATTTCCAACCTAAGGTTGGAAATAGCACACCCTACAAGTTGGGTACTGGGCGTGGTCGACAACTGGTGCTTCTACCTTATACCTCAAGATCCCAAATCAGGAATTTTTTCTTTCAAAATATTAATTGTAACTTATTATGTGCTACTTTATCATAACTAACTGAAGCATTATTATAATGTGTCAGATATGCAACCTTATTATAATGTCTTTTAAGTTTGTACTATTACCTGCAAAAACTAGCAAAAGTGCTATCATCTCATATTGAGCAGGGTTGATTGAGCTCCTCCCCACAAACCAGATGCTGTATATCTGACACTTGGCTTGATTATCCCAAGGACACTGCCCAAGTCAATTTGGTCGCAACTCCCAACCACCCCAAAAAATTCAGGGTGTTGAGCTTAGTCAATTCTTCTCTCCCTCCGCCTTGGAAACTGCACCTAAAATTGTCCCACAGAGTATTACTGTAGTGAGCAAAGACCAAAGTCTTGGTTTCTGCATCATAAGGTAAAGTTACATGATTTCGATTCACATACACAGTAATATGAGTAGTTTTTCAAAAAAAAAAAATTGATAACAAAGTTGCACGTATTACTTCAGTACTCCCTGAAATGAAATATAAAAAGAGTTGGGCATTTAAATCCTGACCCGTCCACATGAATAGGTGGTCCTGATTTTCATTACAATTGTCATGTTCATATACCCCATAATCACCCCAGCCACACAATAATATTCTATTGCAGTTGACGATCCCACTTTAACTTACTATTTGAACTTGGAAGAGTCCAAATTGATAAACTTAAGAATCCTCGTGGGGTCCATTCTTGAGAGTTGAGACTGGGTATGTAAACTATGCGCCTAAAGTAGACAAGAATAGGTGAAGTACAACCCCGTAGAAGTCATGACTTGGGCAGCACTTGGCAGCTGAGTATGTCTGTGTCTATGACTTGGTGTCAACCAAACAAATGATGTGGCAAATTTAGGCAACAAAAGAATACAAGGAGTAGGATTAGACCCCCAAAGTCTGAATCTACTACCAAAGGAAGAAATCAAACAATTGGCCAAGAAAATGACAAAAGGATGTAGACATTGGTTCTTGATGTGAAATTTTGTTTTGTGAAAGGAACCTATTTGTGGGTACTTGGTCATGACCTCCAAGCCTTGAACTCTCAAAGCTAGAATTTGTCAATACAAAGTAGTGTAATGAAAATTCTTTTATTATGTGCACTTTGTTGATCTATATGTGAAGTATAAATGTGGAGGCTAAACTAGAGACAGTGATAATTTAGGAAACATTGGAGTTTAGGAACAACCATACAAATTTGGCAGCACATTGGATGATAGTAATATGGTAATCAAGTGTTTATGTGCACAACAATTGCACAAGTTGGATTGTTAGGTCCAGCTCATAGGAGTGTATGTTGTACACTTCACTAGATAATGTGGATGAAACTCACAACTAATAGAGCAACCAAACAAAGACTTACAGAGGTCATTGTAGTTTTGTCTTTTTTCATAGGCATGTACACACCTCTGAACCTATTCTCAAACAATCAAATTAGAGGCTTGTGGGTGTCAATTTCTTCCCTTCCTTTGCCTGAGCATGGGGCATGTTTGGTTGTGAGAGCATTGGATGTATTAGAGCGTCGGATGTCTTGAGCATGGAGCATGCCTTGGCTATTCTACAAATGTGAAAAATTTGCTATGACTCTTTTGGAAAATAATATAAAAATGGGAATAGACCCTCAAAGCCCCAAACTACCACTAAAGGAAGAAAACAAACAATTGGCCAAACAACTGACTCAAAGACGCAAACATTGGTTCATGATGTAAAATTTTCATTTGCTAGTTTTCATGACAATTGTCATGTTCACATTCCCCATAATCACCACCAGCCACACAATAATATTCTATTGCAATTGACAATTCCATTTACCTTACTTCCTCATTGTTGGAAGAGTCCAAATTGATAACTTAAGAATTGTTGAGGTGGTCCGTCCTTGAGAGTGGAGACTATGTACAAAAAACGA
The DNA here is from genome assembly GCA_963969595.1 of Neckera pumila. Taxonomy (NCBI): domain Eukaryota; kingdom Viridiplantae; phylum Streptophyta; class Bryopsida; order Hypnales; family Neckeraceae; genus Neckera; species Neckera pumila. Next base: position 46,497,456 of record OZ018408.1, on the reverse strand, counting down.
TGCGCTTAAAGTAGACAAGAATAGGTGCAGTACACTCCCACATAAGTCATGACCTGGGCAATACTTGGCAGTTGTGTGTGTGTATGTGTTTGTAACTCGGTGTCAACCAAACAAATGATGTGGAAATTTGCGTGACCTTTTTTAGGAAATAATACAAGGAACACCCAAAGACCAAAACTTTTACCAAAGGAAGAAAACAAACAAATGGCCAAAAAAATAACAAAAGAATGTAGACATTGGTTCTTGATGTGACATTTTCTTTTGCGAAAGGAATGAATTTGTAGGTGCTTGGTTGTGACTCCTAAGCCTTGAAGTCTCCAAGCTAGAATTTGTCAAATGCAAAGTAGTATAATGAGATTTTTTTGTTATGGGCACTTTGTTGATCCAGAGTGATAATTTAGGAAATATTGGAGTTTAGGAACAACCATACAAATTTGGCAGCACATTGGATGATAATAGTATAGTAATCAAGTGTTTATGTGCACAACAATTGCACAAGTCGGATTGTTAGATCCAACTCATGGGAGTGTATGTTGTACACTTCACTAGATAATGTGGATGAAACTCACAACTAATAGAGCAACCAAACAAAGACTTACAGAGGTCATTGTAGTTTTGTCTTTTTTCATAGGCATGTACATACCTCTAAACCTATTCTCAAACAATCACATCAGAAAAATTAGTCTTGGCAGATATGGTGCTATGATGGTGCATGTGATAGTAAAGAAGAGATTATGGTGTCATTTTATCCTATCAAAGTTAGTACAGAGGCTGGCACCAAATTATCTTAATAGCATTTCAATGCACCATCATGGCACTAAACTTCCAAGCCCTGAAGTTCCTGATGCATATTAGAGGCTTGTGGGTGTCAACTTTTATCCCTTTGCGTGAACAACATGCACATGCCTCTAAACCTATCCACAAACAAACAAATTAGAGGCTTGTAGGTGTCATTTTCTTCTCATCCTTTGCGTGAGCATGGGGCATTTCTAGATGTATGATAGCTTTGGATGTATTGAGTATAAAGCATGCCTTGGCTATTCTACAAGTGTGAAAAATTTCTACAGCTCTTTTAGAAAATAATACAGAAATGGGAATAGACGTTCAAAGCCCCCAAACTATTACTAAAGGAAGAAAACAAACAATTAGCCAAGCAATTGACTCAAAGACGCGAATATTGATTCATGATGTGACATTTTCTTTTGCTAAAGGAACCGATTATGTGGGTGCTTGGTAATGCCCCCTTCTTTGAAGCTAGAATATGTCAATACAAAATAATTTAATGAGATTTTTTTTGTTATGTGCATTTTGTTGATCCATATGTGAACTACAAAAGTGGTGGCAAAGCTAGAGAGATAATTTAGGAAATTTTGAAGTTATTTTAAGAACAACCACAAAAATTCTCCAACATGTTGGATGATTGTGATATGATAATTAAGAATTTATGCACAATAAATATGTAAGTTGGAGTGTTAGGTCCTACTCATAAGGATAATTGTTGTACAGTTGGTTACAAGAACCTTACAAATTTTTGCATCCTGTTGAGATTTGGTGAACTTTAGAAGGCTGGTGTATATATGGAATTTCAAATCATAAATTAATTTAAAATCACACTTAAGTCTACTTTCTCATCATTGCAAATATACATATGTAATAGAAAGTCATACAAAAAGTTTGATGTTTTCTATACACTATCTACCATCTAATGTTGCTACCATTTATGAAAATTACAACTAGTATTTAATGGTCCACTATTAGAAATGAGCCTTCATAATTGTCTTAGAGATACTTGATCTCAAACCAGTTGAATTGCTTGTATGATTTCTTGCTTCTCCTTCACCCATTGCAAAAAAACACCGACTATCTTCTAAAGTTTCTTTATGAAATGGTACATAGTGTATGAAAGACATCCAATTGTTGTATGATTTTAAATTATTCATTTTTCACTTGTTTTGAAGTTGAAGTGCACTTCATTGCAATTCCATTGCAATTTGCATTTTCAAAATTAGATCATTTTTTAGCATGCTAGAGCTTCTTGAAGTTGATGAACTTTCTAGTGAAAACTAACCGAAAAGTTCGTAAGGTTCCTGTACCGGATTGCACACTCCACAATAAATGTGTGGATAGAATTCACAACTAATAGAGCAATCAAAAACTTATAGAGCTAGTTGCCATTCTTTCTTTCAATTGACATAGGTATGTACACACCTCTTAACTTGTCCACGAACAAACAAATTATTTAGAGGCTTGTACGTGGGTGTCATTTTCTTCCTTTAGCTTCTTTTGTGTGAGCATGAGGCATGTTGAAATGTATTAGAGCATTAGATGTATTGAGCATAAAGCATGCCTTAGCTATTCTATATATATTTGAAAAATTAGCATGAACTTTTGTAGAAAATAATACAAAAATGGGAAAAGGCCCCCAAAGCCCCAAAGTACCCCTAAAGGAAGAAAATAAACATTTGACGTGACAATTGACCAAGACATCAACACAAGGAAGCGAACATTGGTTTATGATGTGACATTTTCTTTTGCAAAAGAACCAGTTAGCGGGTGCTTGGTCATGCCCTTCCACCTTGAAGCCAAAATATGTCAATTCAAAGACATAGTGTAATGAGAATTTTTTTGTTATGCCCACTTTGTTGATCCATATGTGAGCTATAAAAGTGGAGGCAAACTTGGAGTGATAATTTATGAAATTTTGGAGTTATTTTAGGAATAACCACACAAACTCTACAACATGTTGGATGATGGTAATATGGTGTTCAAGATTCTATGCACAACACTTATGTAAGTTGGACTATTAGAAATAGTTTTGTAGACTTCACTATATACATGTTGACAATTGATATAGCAATCAAAGACTCATAGAGGAGTCACTGCCATTCTATATTTTTGTAATGGATATGTACACAATTCTAAATCTATTCACAAATAAACAAATCAGAGGTTTGTGCATGTCACTTTTGTCCCTTCCCTAGCTTGAGCAATATCCACACACTTCTAAACCTATTGACAAACAAACTAGAGGCTTGTGGATGTCATCCCTTATTTTGTGTGAGCATGGAACATGCTTTAGACGTACTAGAGCATTGAATGTATTGAGCATGGGGCATGTCTTGGCTACAAATGTAGAAAATTCATGCAGTTTCTTTTAGAAAATAATATAAAGAATGAAATAGACCCCAAAGCCCCAAACTACCACCAAAGGAAGAAAACAAACAATTGGTCAAAGAAACACAAGGATGTGAACATTGATTTACAATGTGATATTGCAAAAGAATCTAATCTTGGGTGCTTGGACATGCCCCCCCCCCCCCCTCGCCTTGAAACTTGAATATTTCAACACAAAATAATATAATAAGATTTTTTTGTAATGTGCACTTTGTTGATCCATATGTGAATCTCAAAAGTGGAGGCAAAGATAGAGTGATAATTTATGAAATATTGGAGTTATTTTAGGAACAAGTATACAAATTCTATAGCATGTTGGATGATGGCAATAGGGCAATCAAGATTTTATGTACATAAGTTGGATTGTTAGGTCCCACTCATAGGAGTAGGTGTTGTACACTCATAGAAGTTGAAGTATACACTCTACTACATACGTGGGAACACAATTCGTAGCTATTAAAGCAATCAAAGACTTAGAGTGGTTAGTGGACAAAATTCACAACTACTAAAGCAATCAAAGATTTAAAGTAGTTAATGTAGATAGAATTCACAACAACTAAAGCAATCAAGAACTTACAGAGGGTAGTGTGGACATAATTCACAGCTACTAAAGCAATCAAGGACTTACAGAGGTCAATGTTGACAGAGTTCACATCTATTGAAGCAATCAAAGTCTTGCAGAGGTCATTGTCATTTTGTCTTTTGTTATGGGCATAAACACACCTCTAAACCTAAGCTTATCCACAAACAAACAAAGGCTTGTGGGTGTCATTTTCACCCCTTCCCTTGCGTGAGCAATATGCACACACATCTAAGCCTATCCACAAACAAAGAAATTAGAAGCTTGTGGATGTCATTTTGGTCCCTTCCCTTGTGTGAACAACATGCTCATACACTTCTATAATACCCACAAACAAATAAATTAGAGTCTTATAGGTGTCATTTTTTTCCCTTCTCTTACAAAGCATGGAGCATGCTTTGGATGTTAGAGTAATTACAAAGTGTCTGTGCAACTATTTCTTTCCAAATACATTCAATTGCGCCAATAAACTTAGTTAAATTCGTGCATGAAAATATTATAAATGAAGGCATGTTGTAGTGTAGCCAAAAAATATGTTCATTGCTTGTAGAAGTGAAATTCAAAATGGATTGCAATATGAAGGGTAGAAGATTACAAATATAGATCATGAGTGAAATTTTCTTTGTCTTTTCTTCACTTTTTTGCTCACACTATTTTAAAAATACATCAAATTTTAGGACGAAAAACTATAGTCAATTAAAGGTAAACAAACTTTTCCATCTTCATCAACCTTTTAAAACCCTAATGACCCAAGGGGGTGTTCTTTCAAAATGGTCCAAAACTGCCAACAACTTGAGCATTTTTTTTGCTCATTTTTTCCTAAGATTGGATAAAATGTAACCATAGGATCTTGAATTTAACATATAAATTTAACACTTTCAAAAAAATTCAGATTATTTGACCGCACAATTTAGAGATATTTAATTTTGAAGTTTTTCTTGGGTCAATGGAAATACAAGGCAACGTACTTTGAAGGAGCATATCTTTGTGAGAACATTTTGAAATGATGCCTTTGTGTGCTTAGTGAAATATAAGAGAGTTGAAAATGCACATGTAAAATTTCATAACATTCCAAGAATTTTACAATTCATGGTCAAGCTTGCAATGCACAGTGGTCACTAAAATTTGAGTAGTGTTTGCAAGAGAAAAAAGAATGGGACACTTGTCTTCTCTTTGAATCCCATGGATCTGCCCTTTATGAGGTGGGCAAGAAGCACATTAGTTGGCTGAATTTTTAGTCCATGCCCAAACTGAAAACAAAAAAATGAGTTGTAAACTACACTACACCACTTAACTTTGAAAAATTCCACAAGGTGGAGTTTTACTCGGAATTTGATGAAACTATTGCTAGTGGATTTGTATTGCAATCTATTTTCTAGAAATGATTTTTTTCTCTTAAAAAACTCTAAATCTAAGAACTAAAAGCTCAAAAAACAAGGTTAGCAACCAGAAAATGGTCGCTTGGGCCATTAGGGTTAAAAGAAATGCAAGCATATTCTTGAATTATTGCTATAGTACACCACTAGCAAAATTTAGCCCACAATGGGCTTCCTTCCATTTGGTCTAGAATGGTATAGTTTACCTTACATCCAGTAGGTCCCGAACAACCCTTTAAGAGTGAATGTTTTGATAGGTCCATGCCCAGGCTTGAGCCTTGCTTTTGTTTTTTTCCCCCATAATGCCACATTGCAGGATGTGGAAAATTCATGCTGGGCAGCATTGCCAACTGATTGAGAGAAGAGATCCCTTGAGGGGTAAGGTACGGTCCCCATCCAAAGCGGTTTGCAGGTACATTTGGAAATGGCCAATGGTCCTGAGTCCTGACAGAATGGGATCAAGACTTGGATTAAAAATAAGTTAGTAACATAACCAACTTCCAGGTCTGACTTGACTTCCGTCAGCAGCAGCACTGAGAGCCTTTTGCCATTGGAAGCAGGAACTAGAGGCCCGTCCAGCTTGACCACGGGCAGAGCGTGCAAAACAATCTGAAATCTCCCCCTCATGTACAGTTCAGAAAGCAAGGTCCGACGGAGGCTCCAGAAGGTCCAGGCCTGGACCCCTCCAGCTCCCCAATGGCAACTGGCTCTGACTGGATGAGTGAGCCCTGAGCAGGCGTGTCGGAGCTTGTATGCCACGTTACCATTGGACCCGTGATGTGTACTCCACTGCTGACTTCAGGGCCTTCTCCCCCGAGGCCCCTGCTGTGCCACCTGGCTGAATGACCCACCTACCTCCCTCAACGCCGGTGGAGTGGTGGGCCTCCCCCACAGACACAGCCTAGTAGCCTACGTTTAACACTAGCCCTGCCTCCAACCTCCATGTCATGTCGGTGTGAACACACCATTTCTTCATTTCATAAAACATTTCCTGTTTTCCACACAGGAATGACTGACTGGGGGATTCAGTTTGGTTCAGGTAGGAGGCTGTAAAATGGAGCGGGCATTGAAATGGAACATGAATCAGAGGTACATTTTGCTTTCTTCAATGTACAACCTATGCACATTTCAGGAGGTGGTCCATTTTGATGACCATAGATGATCACTTTTTTCCAACTTCAAATATTTGTAACTAATTGTAGAAAGGTTCAAAAAATATGAAACAACTTGGGTTAGATTTCAATTCCACTTGTCTTTCAAGGAAAATTTACTGAGAAATGTTTCAAGATGTTTTACCTCCCAAAAATCCAGTTTCAGCGCTTAGATGCTCCATTTCTGGACCTCCTACCTTACTCCGTTGCTTGACAGGGATTCGCTTTTGTTACTCATGACAAACATAACATTGTTTACCAGTGCTGGGAGGTACCCTTTTGCTCCCCTCCAAAGCCAGAACCCCCCAGCGCCAAATTAAGAAACAACCAAAGCTTCTTTAATGTTGTTTCCTTGACTTTCAAGTTTTCCTGTATAGAGATTGGACTAGCTCATCAAGGAGTAGACCTGTATAACTCCCAGCCAATCTGATGCAACCACAATCAAACTGATCAGACCAATCAGATGCTTGGGATTATAACTATAGTCTCCTCCCAGGGATCTAGGAAGGGATTATTCCTTGTCAGAGGGGGAGGGATACAACCCAGTTAACCCCTAAAGTCCCAAGGCCATTTTTCTGTCAAAAATCACTCAAAACTGCTACTTTTGTTGCGTTCATCTAAAAGATGAGAAAATTTAATTTTTTTTAGAAAATAACCGTAGGATCTTATACTACACTTTTTACAGATCATGTAGTAAAAATTTTGTGGTGTTTGACCGTACGGACTGAAAGATATCAGCATTCAAAGTGAAAGAAAAAGTTTTTTTCAAGAAGATGCTCTCATTGCCCGAAAAACAAGATTCTCCATAACTTTCTCATAAAAAGTCCAAATGAAATGAATCAAAGCTTCCCAAATAGGCAAAAATATAATCTATAAGGAAAAAAAATTTTAAAAATTAAATTAAATTTTTTGCAAAATTTTTTTGCTGCCCCTTCTCCCCTGTTTTGAGCTTATTTGGGCATAACTTTTGCTCCCGGGCACCGATTGAAATAAAAATTACATTCCCCAAAAGCTAATAAGTTTTTCTATCTTATGGGAAAGTTTCAGAAAGTTTCATTAAAAATTGAGCTCATAGGAACCTGCCCAAAATCCATTTTGTCCCCCGTAGGGACAATGGGACTTTAGGGGTTAACAATGTTATGAAATCGCCGCAGAAGTGCTGCTAAGCGAACCAGCAATAAGTTAGTGGAATGTTGATCTTTAGGAAAACCAATACAATAGGGGAACAACAACTTTCTATATATCCATCCATCTTTTGGACCCCAAAAGAACTTTCAGTTAAATTCAAGCACGATTTCATCCAAATTTGGCGACTTCATTCACATTTTCACTAGAAATGGCTTTTTTTCTTTTTTTCTTATTGGAGAATGAAGACTACTTTCATTTGGTAGAGATTTATTTAGAAACTAGCGGTTGGCGCTTGCTATGCTACGCATTCATCATTAGAATTTTAATGTATTAGATAAATGCAGAACAAAAATTTCAATAAATCTTTAAAGAAAAATCACTAAAATCTTTGTATAATTTTGTTTATAAGTAAGCATATATTGAAATGTACAATAGAAATTTATTGAATATATGATGAATGAAATATATGCAATGGTGAATACTGTAAAAGGTACAAATTTATTGTAATGCATTCAAAAGTTGATTGTTGGTTGCCATTGTTCAATTATTATGAACAATGGCAACCCAAAAACTTGGTGAATTGAAAAGAAAAACTTGTAAATTTCAAAAACTTCATGAACAACTTAATTGTTGTGAAATCCAAAATCGCTTCAATTGAATAAATTTCTCAAATCATTTGGTAGTAGCAATAGAATTTTGAAATCATAAAAGCTGTAAAAGTGATATTACAGAGGTGATTGCAAACTACTACTCTATTTCTGTAATATAACATTGTGTGGAAATATTATTTTTATGTACACATGATTGAAAATATTCTTACAAAATATTAAAACTATTTATTTCAATGCCTTATTGAAATTAATATCATGCATTCTATTTAAATATATCAAAATTTTATTAATATGTGATACAATGTATGTGTAGCATAGCAAGCATGAGCCCCTATTATTAATGGTAGCATTTGTGATATTACAGAGGGAGTTATGATTTTAGTAGTATGATTTAGTAGTATGATGGCCGCGTGCAATCTGGCCCATGGTGCCCAAAATGGAAACCGTGGAAGTTAGAGCAGCAGCAACAACTGAAGGGTTGGTTTCCAGAGACCACAAGCGGAACTGTACTCTGACACCACTTGCCTATCTTCAAAGCTTGTCAAGATGTCCGGAAAAAACGCAAAATTGATCGCTTTGGAGAAAAGGAGATTTCAGTGCCACTCTGATATGTCGGGGTACTGTGCATGGATCACTGCCGCTTGGTTTAGGGTTAACTTAGAGGCTTCCGTCAATTCAATAAGTATAGGGCAATGCCCACAGAGGAGGGCATTGCGTCAAATAATCGGCCGACAAGGAGGGCGAAGCCCGACGAGGAGGGCCGATTATTTGACGCAATGCCCAACGATAAGGGTATTGCCCGACGTAAAGCACAAGCAAAATTCAATGAAAGCCCGGATGATAAATTGGAGCTGGATGAAAAATCCGTAATCCCCGATTACACGGATTTGCCCATGTAATCAGGCATTACGGCGTAGAAACTTCCCCGTAGAATGAACGGGAGAAGCCCCGCGAGTGGTTTACGTTCTTTCAATTACCTAATGAACGTCGGACATTGGATTGGTTCCTATTCCAATTCACTGGGTAAGTGTGTTCTGCTTGAATGACACTACGAGCCCTTTGGGATTCTAAATGGTGGCATATGCAATGCACTCAGCAATTCTTGTGTCGATGCATCAAAAAAGGAACAAGGTAACCTGATAATCACATATTGGCCAAGAGAATATGTTTCTTTGCAAGCAAGAACTAAAGGTGTACTCCGAAAGAGACCAGTAACCTAGAGTTATTGTAGTGAAGATTGATCCCTTTGTCATTGATCCCCTGTTGCTAGCGCCCTGAAATTTCCCTCCGACCGGTGCTGCAAACGTTACATTACATTACAACGTCCATGTGCATTCTGTACCTCCAGAAACCTTGTTGCCTACCCCCCAAACCCTAAAAAAACAGTGCCAACCCTAACCCTAAACCCCTAAAAGAAAAAGAAAATAAAAACACGCAAGGAAGTAACAGTGCGCCGAATTTGCTATTGGTTTGCCCCAAAACTAGCTTCTGACACGCAAAAGGAAGGAGCTCGCTCGAAATAGATTTTCAGTCACCTCTATACAGGATAGTACAGTGGAATATTTTGTTTTGTCTTAAAAAAAAATTTACTGAATTTTTGATGAATATTTAAACTGAAAGTGCAATAGGCACCTATTACCGTACGTTTAGGTCTGATTCGGCAACTTGTTGTCGAAATCATTTAAGTGTCATTTTTCGACAATTCGGCAGCTTGTTTCAATTTTCCTGATTTTCTCTTATTTTCAGAATAGTTGAAATTTTCTCAGATCTTCTCTTGAAATTTTATCAGATTTTCAGAAATAGTTGTAAAATTTTTAAAATTTCAGACATGATCGAAATTTTACCTAGTTATTTACAAAACTGACCTATACATATGGTAGTGCAGATATTCATCCTTTGACTTTTGCGTGCACTCAATGAGTGCTCTTGAATTTATTTTTCTTAACCCCTAAAGTTTCATGACTATGTAATCACCAAAAACGCTCCAAAACTGCCATTTCTAATACAACTACCAAATTTTTGCAAAAAAAACAATTTTTGACACATGTAACCGTAGGATCTTGTATTATGATATTTTGAAAACATGTGGTAAAAATTTCAGAAAATTCCACCGTGTGGATCATAAGATATAACTATATAAGCATTCAAAGTCTTGAAAACCATTTTTTCAATCCTGCGAAAAACCGGGCAGCTGCACTTTGCAAGCTCACTTTTCAATGAAAAAATGCCAATAAAGGTGGTGCTTCTTTGAATTCAATTTCCTAAACAAGTTGTCTATATGCTTGAAAAATTTCACATCATTTGGAATTGTACAATATATAGGAAAAAAATAGTAAGTAGAAAGAAGTAAAAAATGATTCAAAATACTAAATTGTTAAAATTTAATTATAGAATTTAAAAATGCCAATTCCAATGGTAGTAATGTTGTAATAATCAATCTACATCCTAGGATTTTATTTTTTCCCAAAAAAATTGAAAATTGAGTTAAATAAACAACTTTAAAGTTTTTTTAGAGTAGAGAATCCATAACTGCCCGCAAGCCAAAAAACCTCATAACTTTTGACTCATTGATTGAAATGGAATGACTCAAAGCTTTTTAAGTATATATAAATGTAGAGAACCAATTTCAAGAAAAAAATTCCGAAAAAAATCGTTTTTTTTTATCTGCCCAAATTGCCCAATTACGAAAAAAAGTAACATATTAGATCACAACTTTTGACTTGTATTTCAAAATGTCTTGAAACTTGATATACATGAAGATATTCCTTGCCCCCACCTTCTATTAAAATTTCAGCCTCAAATATGGATATCTCTAGTCACACATACCTGCCCAAAATTTTTATACGGCCCAAAAACGCATGTTGGTCCTTTAGGGGTTAAAACAAACAATTCGCACGGTACTAAAGAGAATGATCTTGGCCATGGTGATGGACCAGCACGGGCATTCCGGGGTTAATGAAGAGCGCCCCCTGCACAATGCCACATGGTCACTTTTGGTGGTATTCTAATTACTAAGCTTACCGAGTCAAAACTCCACACCACCCCGGCCTGTCCCTTGGTTCTGTGTATGGTTTCCTCCTATACAATGGAAATGGTCCATGTGTTTCAAAAAAAGAGAAAAAATAAAAATAAAAATAAAAATCCAGCACCACCGCACCACCAACTGAAGGCCCATTTTTTTAAATTTTTTTTCTGCAGTACTGTTGATGAAGCTCCGACTGGGTCTTGCTGCACATTCTCTTTCCTGCATTGGATGATAAATCTCCATTCCACGCATCTCTCTAACAGAGAACAGGGCCCATCATAACAGGGCAGGGACCATACATTTTAGTACGTATTTCTACCCAACTTCTCCGTCCCTGCCGAGCCCGCGTGTCTGCACAATTTCTTTTCCAGACTATGACGGTCAGCATGGGTCCTCTGCCCGCCCACCCGCCTGTGAGTGCAACTTCACCTCAGTCTTTTTATTACAAAATACAAACTGCATGTGATTTCCACTGCAATTCTTAAGAGTTGGATGTGACTTGGACCAGCACTGCCGTGACTACACCAACTGATGAACCAGGAGCTCACTGAAAAAGCAGAGTGCGTTCAATGGAAATTGTCCATGTGTTTCAAGAGAGAAAAAAATGAAAAGTGGGATGGTGCATCATCCAGCAAGTCAATATTATCCACTCCCCAAAAAACCCAAATATATATTAAAAAATATATATCTGGCCCCGTCATGTCCGATCCGTCCCGGACAGCCTGCTTCTCAGGTGGTCAGAGGTACAGTGGTGAGCGAGGGAGGGATTTGTCCAACTCATCAGCTCCCCCACCACCAAGTGCAATTTTTTCCACAAGCCACAAGCTGGAATTCAGTGACAAGGGGCCTTATGTCATTCAACTTATTATTTTTAATTAGTAGCATATGATCATCACTTCGCGGCAAGGTGAGGAATTGTCGGGGAATGTGGATGCAGCACCCATAGCAATCCCCTTTTCCTTTGGCTTTGGCTTTGCTAAAAAGAGAAGGGTTTGCGCTAACTAAACTTGAACAAAAACCTGAATTTTGGGTTGAGTCTAAAGTAGTGCAACGAGCCTCTTGTGGACCTAAAACCCAGGATGAATGTAAAAAAAAGATACCCTGTTTTGTGCCGTCTTTGTTCAATTGTTAACACCTCTCCTAGCTAATTGGGGGCCTCTAATTGCAAATAGGAACTCAGAATTTGCAAATTTTATCATGCGTTGCAAATAAAACGTTCCTGCATTTTTCCCAAGGATAAATAGGGGGTGCAAAACGGCAAGAAGCTCGTTGCACTACTTTACACTCGGCCTGAATTTTGAAGGGGGGAAAATGATCATGATCATCGCCATCCATTTAGACTCAACCTGAATTTTGAAGGGGGGAAAATGATCATGATCGTCGGCATCCACCCGGATTCATTTTGGAAATTCTTTTGGAGTGGGTCCTAGGCAGCGGACTTATTTTAAAATTTACTTCTGGAGGATGGATGTGCCATGTGGAGCCTTGAGAGTTCTCCTCCAAGCACTCTGGGGCATTTGAGGCTGAGCCAGCTTTGACCAAAGCTTATTATGACCGGAAGTGTTTTCAATTTGCATGCATTCTTTGTCCCCTGCCAAGTGCTGTGTAGATAGCATGGGTGTGAATCTTGGAGGCAAGTTCCAATTGGTACTTTCCATGAGGATGCACTATCTTTTCCGCCCAATTTTGTGATCTTACATTCTTAATACTCGAAAGACATGAAATGCATTGACCTTGACAATTATATAAATGCGGAATCTCAAAATGGAATCATCATATATGTCAAAGTGATAAACCTATACATTTTAACCCCCAAGTGACCATTTTTTGGTTGCTGCACTTCTTTTTTTAGTTACCCACTCTCAAATTTTAGATTTTTTAAAAATTAATAACTATTTATAGAAAAGTAGATTGCATTAGGAATCTAATGGCTGTAGTTTTCAAAAGAACTAAGAACAATAAGAAGAAACTAACATTGAGAGACCCTCAAAAGGATCTACTGAGATTGGCTGCACTAGTTTCCAAAAGATTATAAATTTTTTTAAGCTTAGACTACAAGGACAAAGGGTTTTCAAGAAGAGCAACAATATTTTCAAGTTCCATAGATTTCAAATGTGGATTAGGATTCTTATTTGGCAATTTGTCACTGTCGTTAGACAAATTGTCTCGTCCAAACCAATCCCCTCTGGAAATACACCAACAATGTGAAGGTTATCTAAAAAATGTTGATGTAGATTGTTCTAGTTGGACTGATTGACTTAGACTCAAAAGTCCATGACAATATCTGGGTTGTGTGCTTCATGCTTTGCTTCAAAGAGACAAGCCAAGTCAGTTAGAACCTCGCTTTCAAATGTCTTTTCTTGAAATTATATAGTTGTGACTTCTTTTACATGATATTGTACCAAAAGCCAATATCTAAAATTCTTAAGCTTTGTCTTTGTAATACTCTAGACTAAGAATATAATGATGTTTGAAAATGAAGCTACATGTAAGTCTTCAAGAGATGAAAAGTTAATTACACAAAGGTCAAATCGTAACAAAGCACTACAACCAAGAAGTTAGTAGCCACACTAATTTTTCATGTCACACTTATTCTGCAGAGTACTGTATATAATTTACTGGGAATAATCAATGTGTACATTGGGCTAACTAATACGGTGTCCCCCACGGCCCCTCTTGTGCCCGTCATGTGGTCTTTTGGGTGATAGATGTGTTGGTCTGTTCGGGAGTTGGGGTGGGTGTCTTGCATTCTTTTCCACTAGGCCATCTACAGCTGGTTGGCATGTATTCTAACTCTTGCAATGAAATCCCGTTTCATTTGTGTCAATTTTTTTTATTATCTCTCATTTGCTGACATTTCATTTGCACCTAGTAGAATATTATGCACATCCCAAGATCCCTAATTGCCTTTTGTCACTAATTAAATCTTCATCCTTGTTAAGCTTAAATCTTGGCTTGTTGCATAGAATCCAATTAATTCTCCTGGACTCTTATTTATAAAAAATGTTTGCGTTATGAATCCAACGGCAATAGTTTCATTGAATTCTGAGTTAAAATGCATCTTGTGGAATTTCTTAAAGTTGAGTGATGTACACTAGTTCACAACTCATTTTTTGAGGTACATTTTGGACATGGACTCAAAAGTCAGCCAACCAATGCAAAAGGTCATATCCACTTCAAAAAAAGGCATATCCAAAAAGCTCAAGGAGAAGACAAATTTTCTATTCTTGTTTTTCATACAAACACCACTCTCATTTAGTGACCACCATGCATTACAAGCCCCACCGTGAATTGAAAAATACTTGGAATATTGTGAAATTTTACATAAATATTTTCAACTCTCATATCTTTCACTACACACAAAAAGGGCATCATCTCAAAATATTATCACAAAGATATGCTCATTCAAAATGCACAACCCTATTTATCCATTGACCCAAATAAAACTTAAAACTTAAAACTTCAATATTTGCTAAATCATACAGTAAAATAATCTAAAGTTTTGGTGGTGTTGATCCCAATTTGAACTTTAAAATCCTATGGTTACATTCTATTTGATCTCAAAAAAGTTGCTCAAGTTCTTGGCAGTTTGGGTCCATTCTGAAAGTACACCCCCTTGGGTCATTAGGGCTTAAAGATTCTTTCTATAACTTTTGGCACGCACTAAAAGCAATTTTATTTACCACATTCATACTTTGATTTAGTGCCAATTATAATCCAAGCCTACATGGATGTTGATCTGGCCTTTAATAAGAGCCACTATTATTGTAAATGTTTCAAAATTTGAATTTAGACTATGAGTATCAAGGGTTTGGAGGAAGAGCAACAATATTTTCAGATTTCAAATGTGGATTAGGATTCATTTTTGGCAATTTGTCACAGCTATTAGACAATTACATCTTATCCAGACCAATCCCTCCTGAAATGCGCCAATAGTGTGAGGGTTCTCCAAAAAATGTTGATTTAGATTGTTCCAGTTGGACTAATTTAGACTTAAAAGTCCATGACAATATCTGGGTTGTGTGCTTTATGCTTTGGTCCACAGAGACAAGCCAAGACAGTTATAACCTCGCTTTCAAACCCGAAACAATACTAAACATCTTTTCTTGAACTTATGTTGGTGTGACGTCCTTTACGTAATATTGTACGAAAAGTCAATATCTAAAGCTCTTAAGGTTCGTCTTGGTAGTACTATGTATTTGTGAAGATTGAGAATATCTTGATATTTAAAAATAAAGCTAGTTGTAAGTCTTCAAGAGGTGAAAAGTTAATTACACAAAGGTCAAATCATAACAAAGCACCACAATCAAAAAGTTAGTAGCAACACTAATTCCCATGTCACACTTATTCTGCACAATACTATACTGTAGATTACTTACCTGGAATAATCAATGTGTCCACTGGGCTAACTAATACTCCGTATCTTTCAATTCTAATTTCCCTCATTTGCAGACCTTTTATGCTACTGATGCAGTATTACACGCGTCCCAAGATCCCTAATTGTGCAATGAAATATCGTTTCATTTGTGCCAAAAATAAAAAATAAAAAAATCCCTAATTGCCATTGTTCACTAATTAAATCCTTATCCCTCTTAAGCTTAACTTAAATCATGTCTGCTGCATAGAATCCAATTAATTCTCTTGGACTCTTCAGTTATTTGACAATTGTCATTATGTCAAGTCTCAAGACTTAATTTTCATTTTAATTCTTTTAATTCTTTTAGTTTAAAAAAAAATTCAAGTCTCAATTTTGACAGATGACAACAATTTAAGTTAATTCATGCCAAATTTGCACTCTGTGGGGCTATCCCTTTCAGTCAGCTCAGCACCCAACATTTACTGTATCCGCATTGACCAGGGTCGTGGTTACGGATATATTACCCTGCCAGAACCGGAAATAAGGGGAGTACAATATTTCAACAATAATGCCTAACTTAATATGCACAAGTACCCATCAAAATGGGGAGAATGTTTCAACTCTTCCCTAAGATCGAGCAAACGTTTATCTTATGGCTGAGGATGGGTGGTCCAACTAAGCCCTCCTTTGCTTTGTTGAATTTTTATACATGAAATTAAGGGATCCTGTTATTTGGCAGCAACATATCCCAAAAAACAAGTCTGTACTCACTCACCACCACCACCATCGATGGCAGAAACTGATGCATTCCTTTCTGCTTTTGCACATTACTCAACACCTGCCTTGAGGAATGCTATTTGGCCTCTTTTTAATTGGAAAACCTCCATGCTTTTGAAGCAAATATATAAATTAAAAAGAGGACAGTTGGTCCTGATTCCTGAA
This sequence comes from Neckera pumila, assembly GCA_963969595.1. Classification (NCBI taxonomy): domain Eukaryota; kingdom Viridiplantae; phylum Streptophyta; class Bryopsida; order Hypnales; family Neckeraceae; genus Neckera; species Neckera pumila. The sequence continues at coordinate 46,481,112 of OZ018408.1, read as the reverse complement.
ATCACGCCCTGGACGCATGCTTTTGTTTCTTTTATTTTTTATATTTTTTATATTTTTGACACAAACGAAATAGAATTCCATTTGATGCATCATGTCTTTGCATTTATGCACATTACATCCACAGTACTGTATTCCTACCGTACTTGGATAGCAGGTCCAAACATTTGGTGCTGAATTATTCAATGAAAGTATAAAAAAATAAGCTTCAATACTATTAAAATATAGTTTTAGACAACTTTGGCGTTAAATTCAAAGAAATCATAACATTTGGCGATTGTCTCACGTACCTTTAAAAGTCATTTGTTTTGTTTATATTGTGAGAAGACAAGCTCTTTATGCAAGTGGGGTGATAAATAGTGTTTTTTTTAACAATAGAGGCTTGCATGCCTTTAAAGTGTTGGTGTACTTATGGTGGGATTGATGAAGACAGGCTAGAATATGTCAAATGGAGCGACAAATTGCTAGAAAGAAAACACCTTGGTAGTAGGAGTTAATACAACTCATGTTAAATATGCAAATTAGGATTAGTAGGAGCTAAATCGCTCATAGTAAAGTCAAAAGCAAAAATTGTGTTCAAAATAGAATTTCAGACACCATTTAGGCAAAGCAGAGTAGTTTTTTTCAAAAAGCTTTGAATTAAATTGAAGTGGAAAATCAAGCTAACTTTCATCTCCCAAAAGTCCATAACTTTTTTTTGAAGGCTCAAAATCACATACATGATTCTCAAGATGAAAAATAGCTTCATTTCCCACTTTTCTTAGCTCAAATTTTTCTGGAAAAGGTTATTGTATTGCACCCAAATGAAGTATAATTCTACTTTGAGCACAATTCTTACATTTTGACAATGAACAGTCAAACTCTCATCTTCAAAGTATCCCGTGTCCTTTGAAGATTTATGACAGGCAATAGATTCTTTACAAAACCAATCTCTCCCCCCTTCATTCTCACAAAATGTCAATGAAGTAATTCCTTTGTTTTCCTATCAATTTTTTTCTTAATGATAGATGGTCAAATGACGAATAGGTATTTGATTCAATTGATTGTTAATGTATTTTTTGCATTTTCAACAATGTATCTTCCAAATTGATTTGTAGATTCAAGTCTCTACTCCCAAAATTAGCAAAAAAACTTGGCACTTTAACCCCTAAAGGACCAAGCCTAGTTTTTTGCTAAAACACTCAAAACTGCCATTTCTGTAGTAAAGATTAAAAACAATTGAATTTTTTTTCACATCTAAACATAGGATCTTATACCTAACTGGTATGACAATGTGTGCAAAAAATTTCAGACTTTTTGGCCGCACAGATTGCAAGATATCTGCGTTCAAAGTAAAAAAAACAAGTTTTTCAATATGCTGTGGCATTAGATTTTTTGACTTTGAATATTTTTAACTTTAAATTTTTGCACTATAGAGTTTTGAGCTTTAAATATTTATAGTGGAGAATTGAATTTAGAGTCTAGAAAAAAAGATAAAAAAACTTAATTTTCATTATTAAAAAAATTGTTAAGTAGAAGTAGATATAGGATAGAAGGAGAATCTAAAATATTAATATCTTTTATATGGAATCAAAATGCACTAATTCCAATGGTGAGATTGTTCTAGCAAAAAAAGTAAACCACAAGTATTTATTTATTTTGATTATAAAAATTCCTTTGACAAAACTTTGAATTAAAAAAAAGTTGAGGAATTAAGCTAACTTTTATTTCCAAAAGTTGGTTTGAGGTTAAGGCAATTTTCAGCAAAATTTTACTAAAAATACATGTATTTCTAGTAAAATTTTGCTGAAAATTGCCTTAAATAAATGAATCCTACAAGGGTTTTTTTTAGGAAGATGCTTTAAGTGCCCAAAAAATAAGATTATTCATAACTTTCGCATAACAAATCCAAATGGAATGAATCAAAGCTTTGTGAATAGACAAAAATATAATCTATGGGGACAAAAAAATTGCAAATTTTTTTTGCTGCCCCTTCTCTCCTATTTTGGGCTTATTTAGGCATAACTTTTGTTCCCGAGCATCGATTGAAAAAGAAATTATACTCCCACGAAGCTTATCAGTTTTTTCTATCTTTAAAAAAAATTTCAAAAAGTCAGGACAAAAATTCAGCCCGTAGGTACTTGCCCAAAATCCCAAATGTCCGTCGAACGAACAATGGTCCTTTAGGGATTAAAAAAAAAGAAGTCAAACTTTCTATTTGAGTAAGATATTGCTCAACAATTTTTTGGCTAAATATAGGTAGATAAGGTAGATATACCCATTACTATCCATTTAAATCTTCAAGATATATAAAAAATTGCTCATAATTACATATTTGATTTTCTATAATACAAATTGTAAATGAGAATATGACAAAACATACACCATTGGTTTTATTATTCAACAATGAATCTATTTCATTTGGGAATCATTTTGACGTCTAAAACTTCACATGCTCAAATATGGCATCATACACTTAAAATACATGATTGTTTTGTAGCTTTTGAGACATGGTTGAAGTGCAATAATAATTTGAAGTGGAAGTACCATATGCCATTGGATTCAGCTCAATAAAAATGAAAACTTTTGTTGCTAATGTAAACCTCAAATCATGCAAGTTTCATGTCAAATACACAAAAGCATCATGTTGTGTCCAAAATTAGGTTTCGTAGACCTTTAAGGGTTAAAAATTCTCCCTTCATGCATTAGCGGTATACATATGTGTTCTAGAATATATGCCACTAGTATATGAGAGTAGAGATGGTTGCTTGCTGAAACTGAGTACATTTACCTCATCAACAAATATGTTGATCTAACTTCATGACCATTCAATTATTAAAAATCCATATTTTTTAGATTTAAAATCAAATGGATGGATTGACACTTTATAAGAGCATCCTTAGTCTAATTGGTATATTGACTTTTCAAATGTATTTCTAATTTTGATTTGTATACAATTAGAACTTGAAGTTACTATCACTAGAAGTGCATTCAAAAAAATTAAATCTAGATAGGATAACCGCTTCAAAAGTAAGCTAAAGTTAGAAATTTTGAACGCTTTGGCAAATCATGCTTTCCAAAGCAAAATTTGACCAATTGTATGTTATATTTGGTGTACAATTGGCCAAAATTTTGCTTTGGAAAGCAAGATCTACTAAAGCCTCTATAATTTTTGACTTTTGACTTGCTTTCAAGTATTTGTTGAATGTCTAAATTTGAAGTTTTTTAGTGTGTATTCAAAGTACTTTAGGATGCATTTCCAATGATAGTAATATCAAATTATACTTATATATGATTCAAAAAGTTAGAAATACATTTGAAGGGTCAATATCTTAGTTGGAATGATGATGCCTTAAGTTGCGGGGACTACTACTCTAGATGTTTTAGAAACAATTGACTCCCAATTGACACTCAAAAGCCCTTCCATGGTCCTGTTTGGTCAATCATCATTAGTTTTCTATATTAAAACAACTTTCAAGAATTTGATATTTTTCTCATGCAGTAATACGCATCCAAAATTTAACTTTGTTACTTTTATAATCAAAAATATAAATTGTTGTTACATGATTTTAAAAAATAATTTTCAATAAAATTTAGTGTAATTGGTATACTCATTGATCTCATTCAAAAAAAATTTGATAGAAAAGTTCAAAAGTGGTGTATTTTACATTTTAAACTCCTAAGGGACCAAACGATGTTTTTCGGGCAACATAGTGATTTTGGGCAACTTACTACAAATACAAATTTTATTTTTTTCTTTGAAATATTCACACAATACGTGCCCAAGGAATAGCTTTAAGGCCCAACAATTTTCAAAACCTTTAATTCCATGGTTAAAAAGTTATTGGATGATATGTCATTTTTAACGGTTATCGGTCAGCTCAATTTTTTTCTGAAAAATCACTTTTTTAAGAAGTAAAAATTTGAAACTGGTTTTCTAGATTTACATATGTGGGAAGCTATAAATCATTCCATTTTGATCAATGAGTCAAAGGTTATGAGGATTTTTTGTTTGTGGGTAGTTATAGATTTTCTATTCTAAAATAAATCGTTGGAGTCATTTATTTAACTCAATTTAAATATTTTTCAAAAAAAATAAAAGCTTAGGATGTAGATTGTTTATTACAACATTACTGCTGTTGGAATTGGCATTTTTCAATTCCATAATTAAATTTTCAACAGTTTAGTATTTTGAATCATTCTCTACTTTTTTCTACATACTATTTTTTTCCTATATGTTGTACAATTCCAAATAATCTTAATTTTTCCAAGCATGTAGCCAACTTGCTCCAAAGAGTACCCACCATTTTGGACATTTTTTCCTACAAATGTGACCTTATAAAGTGCAGGTGCCCGATTTTTCGCAGGGTCAAATTTTTTTTTTTGTCAATTCAAATGCAAATATCCAGCTTACTACAAGATCCTACAATTATATTTGTCCAATTTTTTTTTTTTTTCTAAAATTTGGTACTTGTATTAGAAATGGCAATTTTGGAGTGTTTTGGTGAAAACATAGTCTCTGACCTTTAGAAGTTAAGATGCTACCTTCAAAGTGATACAAAAATTGTAACTTTAGCAATTTTGGAAAAATAAGAAAGGCATTAGAAGTAGATTATTGCAACTACTCATAACATTGTATAACCAACTATTGTCCACTCCATACTAGGAAGGCATCATGCCTCCGTAGATGCCTGGGAGGGACTTTAGTGAGGTAATTCCTAAAGGACCGGGGGTGTTTGAGCATAGCTCTTGTTTTCTTGACTAGATCTTGTAACAAGCATAATTTTTCATTTGTATGGAACAATTTTGATGATTGCCACTATTGAAATGAAAAAAAGACTTGTGTTGCTTTCCAATGAAAAAAGATTGATGAAATCGCACAACATTTGAGAAGATATCACCAATGACAAGCTTGATGGAAAATGTTTGGTTAGGTAGTTTTTTGTACATATGTTGTCAAAATGGGAATATTGAAATCGGAATGCTCAAAAGTGCTCTAAAAACTTTGATTTTTTTCCCATGGGTACATATCATGATATTGATGTGTAATTTTTTCAACAAAATATTGAGGTATAGAAATAAAGATACAAGGGTGTAAAATGACGGCCCAGAGCATCTTTTCATTGATATAAAATTTGTGTTGCAGTCAACAAAAGATGGTTGACATTTTCTAAAAACTGTATTGTAGTCAACACAAAACATTGAAAACTATGTTGCGTTGAACGCAAAACTAGAATATGTCAGCTAGCTTTTGTTGATTGCTACACAAGTTTCTACCAGTGTCTCCATTCTCCAAAATTCACCAAAAAATTGCACACATGATCATTTTTTGATCAAATTATACCAATGGACTCAACACATAAAATCATTTATAATTTTCTTTGTTGCTCATATACTGTTAGTGAAGTTAACATATTGAATTTTCTACAGATGCAATTGCAAAAGCCATATGGTGGCCTTATGGTCCTTTAGGGGTTAATGCAAGGATTGGAATTGGCTAACGAACTATCAATAAGACAATGTTGGGGCCATCTCCTTTTGAAGGGTGAAAAAGGACCCCTTTGCCTTATTGATAAACAATTTTAAGCATTGTCGAAGTCCAGCTCCAAGACATTTAAAATCACAAACTATATGAAGTTCAAGTTTGACCCTACAACTATGCCCCTCGGGCAGAGTTTAGTTACTCTGGCAACATCTCTGCGAGCTTGATCATAACTGAAAGGAGGGCAGAGAGGTCCAGTACAAATCGTCCACTTGGTGTTTTCATGTTCAAAGTGCGACCAGTTTCTTGTTGTAAGTTAACTTAACTTGGGGACAAGGAATTTAAGTTAAATTGCAAGGCAAGCCATTGTCCTCCACACAAGGGGAGGGGGCTTGGTTTGTGGACCTTGGGGAGGTGTCACCCAAGGCTTGGATCATGGAAAGACCAACTGAAAACTGAAGTCCCCCCCCATGGAAATCTGCCATAACTTAACACAGTCAGCCAGAGCTGGTGCAGCAGTCTTTTGGACAGTTTTGCACATCACAGGGGAATCGTAATAAGTAAGGTTCGCGTACCCAAAAATCGCCCACTTTTTGTCAATTGTGTTCCCTTATCTACAAGCATCTAAGATTTTGGGAGGAATATGTTATGTGTACAAAGATTAGGGGATGCAATTGAAATGGGAGTTAACCCTGTAAGAACTTGGTCCCCCGTGACCAAGGTAGTTACCAAAATTCTCTAATTATTGGACCAGTAGGGTGCATTCCAGTTTTTTTTTTGGACAAGTGTCGCCAGAAGCCTCCAAGTCACTGGAGCAAATCTGGAGGGGAGGGCGTCCGACAGGCTGAAACAGTCTGACAAGTGCGAAATTTTGCCCCAAAAAACCCGCTGGTGCATTCTCTTTTTCAGATATACTCTGGTCTGCAGCATCCTTGCTGAGTTAATATATGAGCATGCCCATCTTACATGCAATATTGACCTTTAGCTAAACCGGCCCTTCCACATTCTTTCCTATGCCTGCAAGACCAAACAAAATCTACAGTACAACAATTTAAGAATGAGATTTATATTCAAATGCTTTATATTATGGAGATTTTGGATGTTGTTGTCTTGTTCATATCTACAATGCTCATAGATAGTGCAAACAACATGAGGTCCACTTTATAACTCAATTGGTATTGACAATGTTGTACCACCGCCCGGGGATTCTTTCCTTGCCTGGGGGTACAAACTACAGTGTCTGTAATTGATGCATACTTTGGTGGTGGACTGATATGGCATCAAATGACTTGCAATGTACTGTACATTTTAGGTCTGTTATCAAATCGAAAAATTCCATATCAATGGAAATATGGAATTGGTCCATGTGTTTAAAATAAAATAAAAAATAAAATAAATCTGAAATTTAAGACACTGGTAAAAAACCACATCAAGCTACCTTCCTTTACTTCTGGATCAGAGACTTGATCTTTGTTGATGAAGTTTGCAACTGTAATGTAAACCTAGAGCATGGTGATGAAAACTAAACAGTAGCTGCCAAAATTTTATTTTATTTTAATAATAAATCATAAAAATAAAAATAAAAATAAAAATTAAAAGCAAGGCAATGAAAATGTAGAACACTTTTACAAAATGAAAACTTTCTAATAAGATAACCTTGGTTCCATAGTAGGCTGTGCAAACAGACATAATTTTAGAGAGGAAGCTGGGTGTGAAATGTGTAACACTTCACAGTATTAAGCAGGACCATTGTATAGCTCTTTCTGATTTATGCATGATGTTTACATGCCCTGTCAAATCCTAACGTTAACCTTAAGCAGAAGGAGATTGAATGTGAAAAAGGAAGTACACACCAGCATCTTCTCCCAATGGCATCCCAAGACTCTTGCTTCATAATGTAATGGACGGATGTCCATGTCTGTTCCAGCACACTCTCCCAAACACTAATGTTTATAAAGTTATGCACTTTGAGTACAAGCACTGAAGTTCAAGTCACTGCTCCCATTAGGGAAAAAACCCAAGCACATTGGTTGTTTAGGTTTGGAATTCGGATCAAAAACTGCTGTTGATTGCCCTGAAAAAACTTGCAAAAACTGTAATGCAAGGATTGTGGTCTAAGTTGTCAGGATGCATGTTTCTGTTTGTCTGCAATGGGCCAAGCAAGAGGTTTCTATCTATGGTCTGTATTGACAAAGTCTGTGCCTTCCGTTTCCATCCTAAGCTTACCAAATGTCATCATCAATGCTCCTAAAAAAGTATTCCATACGCTCAGTAGCCCAGTTCAAGACGGGATCAGTTACGAAAACTGGAGTAACAATTAAGCTGTTGTTTCAACAACAGCTGGAGTCCATTCAACACAATGTGTAAGTCTTTTTCCCACATGAATCTTGAGGCTTTCCAAAGGCTGGCTAAGGTAGCTGGGCTCTGGTGAGAAAGGAAATGCTTCACTTCACGTCAGGTGAAGTGTCTGTGACCCAGTCAAGGCGCAAGGGACGCTGGGGTGGTCGGCTAGCCATGGAAACCAACCCAACGCAACGCAACCGCTGTAGAGTGTAGACAATAGAGCCTGTGTCAGATCTGTAAGGCCGGCCCCAGAGCAAGTACATCAATGTCATGTAAGTTAAGGAAGTGACTGGCCTGCTGCAAGTGCAATGAACCCTGCCAAGCCACACATGGCCGATAACAAGATTAATAATCTGCTCCTCCTCTCTTTATTTTACCCGACTCAATCATCACACTGCCAGGTTTATCATTTGCTTACTGCAAAGCATCATGGCCACCACGCTCAGATTATATAACTTCCGAAGGCCATCACCATAGAGCTCCAGGACCAAGCAAATCATGCCGGTACTGACTGACAACAGAGGGCTTGGGGAATTTTTTAATTACCATGTTCAACAGATTGCAGCATCGTCGTCGTCGTCGTCTTCTGCAGCAGTGAGCAGTAGCAAGCACCTTACAATCGGTTCGATCCTTCCACCACAGCAGTACAGTGGTTGCGCGCGACATGAAGTACTGCACAAGAGTGAGTTAAGATATTCTCTGCATGGCGATCTTACCTTGCCTTCACGAATTGGACAAAGAGACAGGAGGAATTGGAACCCGTGAATCAATCGACACGTTGCTTTCCTTCCAAGTTCAATCTGATCTGCAATGAGACTTGAGATTTACTGAAGCTAACAAGAATCAGGGTATAGAGGGAGTTAAACGTATACCCTAGAAATTGTACATGGAAACTAGTAGACCTCACTCGTGATAATCTACTCTAGTGGCCGTGATACTTTCTGGCAAAAGGGAAAAGCATGGTTTGCTACGTCTTCCACGTAGTTCGATGCAAAATTTTCCCAGTTCGAGGATCATCTCTATGAGTTGCTACGGCTTTTTCCTTTCTGTAAAAAGTGAATTGACTATCAACAATTGATCTACATACAGGGTCGAAGAATCTAGAGTGGAGTCTTAAGCAACCACGTGAAAAAGTCACAATGCACATCCTGGGATTGTTGGAGCTCGCCGTATTTCAGTAGGACGCTCCACAGGTGAGACACGTCGTACTTGTTCTCCGAAATGAAGTGCACGGCTTCACTGAGACGTTCTGCTCTTTGATCTTGAAAGGTGTAATACTTGACAGACGGCCACCCTGCTTCCGACGCTGCAAGCCATTGCAGCATGCTCTTGATGGGAAGGTTCCCTCCAAACGCCCCGCATCCCCAATTCCCAGTAGCAATTCCTTTATATTTTCTCGATTCAACTGCGAGAACGTGAGAATATTACTCCGCTGATTCTCGCGAAGCTTGAATGCTGAACAATTTATTTTCTTTTCCAAAACATGATTTCTAGCTAAAACGACACTCCCATTTGGAAATTGTAAAACCCGCCATAGTCTAAATTATCTCAAAAGCAATGACTACGGTACTAGGGGGTGTCGGACTGAGAGTTGCCCTCCCTGATAAGAGGTCATTCTCCAGCGGGCTAGCATTTCTAAAGCGAATTTGGGGTTCAAAATTGGGTAAGGCTCGAAATCGTTCAAGGAATGGAATCTCGCAGTTGAAATCTTGCAGTCTGACACCCCTATTCAATCCCCAAGTGCTCAAAATACAAATAAAAACTCCAGTTTGGAAGCTAATAGTCAATCATAATCACTTCCAAGAACATTCAATTCTATCATTCCCAAATGTAGTCTATGACGTCTCTCTATTGGTACGTTTTATTCAACTTCTTTGAGGCTTCATTAGAATGATTTATTCAACTCCAATACATAAGGTTTTGGTAAATTTTCGCCATGTAGGGGTTAATACAAACACCAATAAAAAGCCTAGTACACAGTTAGAAGAAAAATTAAGTTCAAAGCTCAGTAATGTACCAATTAGAAGAACATACCAGTGCTTTCGGGGGTGTCTTTTGGGGAGGCAACTTGAAAGCCACAGTAAGCCTTACAAACCTCCCTCAGCAAGAGCTTTGGCCGAAACTGCGCCTCACCCGGGCGAGCCTTGGCATCCATGGCAATGATTTTGGTGCACCGCCGACCCCACGAATCTCGCACAGTCGAATCCACAAAGTCTCCCGCATAGTGAAACTTCCCACCATAGCCAACATAGTTGCTAAACCTCTCGGAGCCCAGGATTTCAATCGTCTCATTCTCCGCCATGACAGGCAGGAACAGCATTCCCACAAGGAGCTCCGGGCTCAACATGAACCGAATCTCTTCCTGTACGCAGCCCCGGCGAAGCACCCCACCCCCAAGGAACTTGTTTGCAAAGTCCACCTGTGCCAATGAACGGGGAATACAAATTTTTAGGTACATTGCAGCCAAGTGCAACTACCATGTAGCCATTAGAATCTGTAAACCTCAGAGACAAATGGCCGATGCTGTCATTTAGCCAACTGAATGTATAAACATAAAGCAAATTGCAGATCTTGCCATTTAGCCACTCAAATCTGTAAACCTTAAACAAACTGCTAATATTGTCATTGAGCCAGTTGCATATGTAAACCTGGGGCAAACTTGCCGAAGAATTGTACATGTGTCACTGAAGTTGCCAAATGACAACAGCCATAAACATAACGATTTTGCAAGAAACTACTAATTTTGCAAATTACTGAGTTATGCTTCCGGGACACTGACCTGTGCGTACTCCCATCCCGCGTCTTCAATTATGCCTTGATCCAGGGTCTCGAAATTGCACAACGCTGTGCGACTCTGGCTCCAAAAATCTGGCGACATTACTTTCTGGTCGAGCACTCTCCGCTCGTAGGAAATTGTTCCCTGTGGCATGGACTCACACACGCGGTGGAAGTAGTGAATGACGCAGTGAATCTTGTGGATTTGGCTTGACCGCCCCCAGACGCCTGCGAACAGCGTGTCCATGTTGATCGCTGGTAATCGATGCTTGTCGCGGTTTGCATTTGGGAAGAGGCATAAGAAGGCGCAGGAGAGAAGCGACGCCGCTAACTCTTGGGTGATCAAAATTATTCCCGGTTGTTGAGGATGCAATATCTGAGAAAACAGAGTCATGTGATGAGTGACATGAAATCCCCAAACCCTAATTCTGGAGGAAGTCCATAAATTCACCAGAGATTTGGATCCATTTGAATTGTTCTGCAACACTTTAAACCCTCATCCTGGACGGCGTCCGTAAAATCCACACGACTTTCGGATCCATTTGAAGAGTTCATTTCTTCTACAACACTTCCAATGGATCCACCGAAAGCAACGAAAACAACGCGTTAAAAAAGACGCTTCAGGGTTGGCTTCATTGCAAACTCAGCTCCGAGCACAACAATTTGAGCCGAATTCGAAAACGGAAAACCCAATATGCACATACAGCTCTAAGCCCTCATCCAAGCAGAATCCCATAAAAATCCGCAAGACCTTCGGATCCATTTGAAGTGATCCCTTTCTTCTCCAACACTTCCAACAAAATCCACCCAAAGCAACAAAAACAAATGCGTCAAAAAGCAACTCTAGGGTTAGCTTCATTGCAAAACCAGCTCCGCGTGCAACAATTTGAGCTGAATTCGAAAACAGAATTCCATAAAATCCACATGAATTTCGGATTAATTTGAAGAGATCCCTTTCATCTGCAACATTTCCAATGGTTGATACGAAAGCTACGAAAGCAAACGCGTCAAGTATAAACTCTAGGGGTTTGCTTCATCGCAAAATCATCTCCAGAAACAACAATTTGCGCCAATTTCGACAACGGAAACCCACCCAAGAAGCATCTTGCTCCTCTCGCTTGATCCAAGCGCAACAATTTGCAATGCCGTGACCTCACCTGCAAAGGCGACGGCGAAACGCCCCCACCCTCCTCCTCCTCCTCCTCCAATTTCAGTTTCTCGCTCATCTCAATCTGCTCCACCAACAGCTTCGGGAGTCGCAACGCCAGCTCCGCCATCTTCGGCAACGTTTGTTCAAAGAATACACTCCCCTCCGTCCCTTCCACAACTTCATCAAAGTAGTAATTCACCCCGCTCGCTGCGTCGGGATGCGTATTCGGTTGCCTGACTTGCTGGAGGAAATCTGTGAAAGTGTCCCCACTCCGCACGGCGCTCACCGATGGACCCTCCGAGAGGGTGTGCAAGCAGCAGCGCAGGCCGTGGCGCCAGGTGAAGGTGGAGGACGAGGAGTCCCAGTCCACGGGGAGAAAGGCGTGCCATTGTTCCATTGCAAATTTGATCAAGCAATGGAGAATCTTGGGTGTGGGTGTGGGTGTTTTGGGTCCGATTGCATCGATATTGCAAGGAATGCACGGCTGTTGGGAGATTCAGGAAGAGAAAGAGAGAGAGAGAGAGAGATGGGGGATTGGGAGAAATTGAGAGAATGGTGTATGGAAACAGAGAAAGACATCGAAATGTACCGAGTCGACGGAGTGTCGGAATTGTTGGTCAACCATGGTCGCATTGCCGCGAACCTTCTGCGTTATCACAGTCAACGACGTTCGTGACTGAGAATCTCTTGCCTTGGGGCCTCAATTAGGTGTCGGCACCTAAAGTCAACAGCTTCGTTTACACTTGGGTGTTAGGAGTGATGTTAGCAATGTGAATCCGGTTTACAAGTAGGTCTAAATTCATTCCTAAGATCTTCAATAACAACACTCTTTGAAAGTAAATTATTAATTTTATCATAAGTGGTTCATATCATTAATTATGTATGGAGGATTTTGTTGGAAGACAAAGGGGGATTTTAGATTCTCTTAGAAATAGCCTAAATTTTGAGATTTTCATAGATTCATTTGCTCATATAGAGATTAACCCCTAAAGGTTAGAAACTATGTTTTCAACAAAAACACTCCAAAACTGCTAGTTCTATTACAAGTACCAAATTTTAGAAATTTTTTTTTTGACACATGTAACCATAGGATCTTGTAGTAAACTTGTTTGAGAATATGTAGAAAAAATTTCAGAATTTTCCACCTTGTAGATTGCAAGATATTAGCATTTGAATTGATAAAAATTGTTTTTTGGGCCCTGCAAAAAATCGGACAGCTGCACTGCACAAGGTCACATTTAAATGAAAAAATGCCCAAAATGGTGGTTACTCCTTGGATTCATTCTTCAAAGCAAGTTGGCTACATGCTTGAAAACTTTTAGATCATTTGGAATTGTACAACATATAGGAAAAAATTAGTAAGTAGAAAGAAATAGAGAATTATTCAAAATACAAAATTGTGAAGAATCTAATTATGGAATTGGAAAATATCAATCCCAACGGTTGTAATGTTGCAATAAACAATGTACATCCTATGCTTTTATTTTTTTCAAAAAATATTAAAATTTGAGTTAAATAAAGGACTGCAAAGTTTATTTTAGAGTAGAGAATCCATAATTGCCCTCAAATTAGAACACCTTATAATTTTCATCTCATAAATCAAAATGGAATTATTCAAAGCTTTATGAGTGTATATATATATCTAAAGAATCAATTTCCAATTTTATTTTTTTTAAAAGTGATTTTTTAGAATTTTTTTGAGCTGCCCACCTACCATTGAAAATGACATATCATCCAATAACTTTTTAACCATGTACTCAAAAGTTTTGAAAATTGTTGGGCTTTAAAGCTACTCCTTGGGCACACATTGTGTGAACTTTTCAAAGAAAAAAAATAAAATTTCCTTCCGCAGTGAGCTGCCCAAAATTGCTATGTTGCCAAAAAAACGTCGTTTAGTCCTTTACGGATTAAGTGCAAGATGAAGATGTTTGTTTATGCATTTTTTTAAGAATTTTTTAAGAATTTTATCTATTTGGGTTTCACTATTTATTATAACAAGAATTTTTTTGCAAATCTCCAATCTTGATTTGGATGGAGTTGGCAAAATGTTTCTCCAAAACACTCAAAAGTCTTAAATTCCTATCACTAATAGAAACCATATTGATTTTGGGTGACAAATTGACAAAAAATTATGCGCTATTTAATATGTATTTATTTAAAGGGGTGAACAAAAAAAGGACCCCATTCAATTAAGAGAACTGAAAATAAAATACACTCCTACAAAAATGAGGTAAGCCGCCTCCTTCTAAAGAATATTCAAGCCTAACAATCTTTAAATGGATTGCTTTGATTCCTAATAACCTTGAGGTCATCCTATTGATATCCAAAGAAAACAGTTCCATTGACTATCAAATTTTTTTAGGAACTTTATATATATTTTTAGATATTGTATAACTAAATTGTGACTTTTCCAAAGATTTTTCAAAGTCTTGAGAATAGGTGTACCTGTAATCGACCCTAGACTCTCATTAATAGAGGTTGTACAGTTAGGCAAAAATTTGAATGGTCAGTTATAGAAAAGGGTTACAATTAGGAACAATTAACTCAATATTGTATGTGAATGGTGGATCCATCTTTTATATGTAAAGGTAATTTTTTAATCTTTTATATTACAAAGCTACTAAAATAATAGGCTTATTTTTCTTTGGCCCTATACATACCTAACACCACTTTGCTTAAAAAAAAATCAAAAGCACTCATTGGATGTCAAATTATTTGCCAGGATACTTTGCCATATTATTTGCCATGAGGGTTGCTATTATGTGAGCATAGGAATGTGAGCCCATGAGCCTAGAATACTAGACATTTATGTTATAGGTGTATAAACTATAGAAAACGTCTATGATTATATGATATATATGTTACAAATACCCATATTATAGGTGTTTATGATACATACACCTTTTGTAATGTGTGGTATCTATACTATAGGTACCTATATTGGGCTCAATGCTCACAAGCTCGCATTCTTGGGCTCACACATTTTTTTGACTAAAATGCACAGGTTATAAAAGACACATTTTTTTTTCTAAATTTTTTGAAAAAAAAGACGTATAGGATCTAGTTGGGTATGTGTAAGCATCATAAGAGGTAGTTTAACTACGGAATTAAAACTACTAAATTTAACATACTAGCACCGTTGTAAAAAGGTCTAATGTGGTGAATGTAGAATTGATATGTAGAAGTTCGGAATACTTGTCTCTACATGGTGTCCAACTATAATGGGAAGCTACAAGAGACAAAATGTAATCCTAAGATGGGTGAAAAGTGAATGGACAATGTAGCATATAAGAAAAACTATAAACAAATGAGAAACCATGATTGTTTTTGTGCAATGTGTGTAAAAAACAAATGCTTTCCACTTTTATGTTGCCATTCACTTTGACCCATTTTTAGTTTGTGAGGAAAATCCATGTTGTTTGCCATTTACATACAAAAAGATTTCTTTGGAGATACATCATGGTCTATGTACAAAACTATAAGATTATTACAATACCTATGAACTAAAATAGTGTCCTCCTAGATTTCACTTTTAGAAATTATAATTAAATGTCTACCATTCCAAAAGTTATGCAACTTCTTGCTTCCAATGCAGATTTCACTCTTTTTTCACTAAAAATTCACCCATTGCACCAATGGATCCTAATTTTGATTTGCTTGGTAATTTTGATTTGCTTAGATTCCTTTGTGTGAGCATGCGGCATTTTGATCCTAATGCTCACACAAGGGAAGAAATGAATATGATACCTATAAGCTTCTAATTTATTATTTGTGGACATGTTTAGAAGTATGTGCGTGGAGCTCTTGCAAAGAAAGGGGTGAAAATGACATCCACAAGCCTCTAGATTGTTTCTTTGTGGATAGGTTTAGAAATGTGTGTACGCTGCTTACACAAAGGAAGGGATGAAAATGACAGGCACAAGCCTCTAATTTGTTTGTTTGTGGACAATTTTAGAAGTGTGTACATGCCCATGACAAAAAATAGAATGGAAAAGACCTTTGTAAGTTTATTATTTCTTTATTCGTTGTGAATTCTATCCATGCGTATCTAGTGGAGTATACAACACCTACTCCTATGAGCAGGACCTAAGAGTCCAACCTATGTTATTGCTATGCATAAAATCTTGATTGCTATATTACTTTCATCCAACATGCTATAGAATTTGTGTGGTTGTTTCCAAAATAATTCTAAGATTTCTTAAATTATTACTTTGCCTCCACTTTTGTAGTTTACATATGGATCAACAAAGTTCACATTACCAAAATTCTCATTGTACTATTTTGTAGGGACATGTTCTAGTTTCAAGGCTTGGGGGGGGGGGGAGGGGTTATGTCCAAGTATCCACAAATAGGTTTCTTTTGCAAAAGAAATGTCACATTGTAAATCAATGTTCACATCTTTGTGTTTCTTTGACCATTTCAGTTTATTTTCTTCCTTTTGTGGTAGTTTGGGGCTTTGAGGTCTATTCTGGTTCTTTGTTTTATTTCTAAAAGAAACAATGCAAATTTTTGAAATTTTTAGAACAGCAAAGGCACGTCCCATGCTCATGCAAGGGAAGGGACAAAAATGACACCACAAGTCCCTAATTTGTTTTTTTGTGGACAAGTTAGAAGTGTGTCCATGCCTATGACAAAAGACAGAATGACAATGACTTCTGTAAGTCTTTGATTGCTTTTATAGATGTGAATTATGTCCATACTTATCTAGTGGATTGTACAGCACCTACTCCTATAAGCAAGATCTAATACTCCAACTTACGTAATTATTGTCTTTATGTATAAAATCTTAATTACCATATTACTTTCATCCATCATACTATAGAATTGTGTGGTTGTTCCTAAAATAACTTTAATGTTCCCTTGTTATCACTCTAGCTTTGCTTCCACTTTTGTAGTCCTTACATGGATCAACAAAGTGCCCATAACAAAAAATTCTTGTTATACTTCACGTATTGACAAATTTTGACTTAGAGAATTCAAGGCTTAGTGGTCATGTCTAAGCACCCACAAACTAGTTCCATTTGCAAAAGACATGTCACATTATAAACCAAGGTTTCCATTCTTTTGTTTGTTTCTTGGTCAATTGTTTGTTTTCTTCCTTTGGTAGTTGGGGGGGGGGGGGGGGGGGGGGGGGTCCATTCTTTGTATTATTTTCTAAAAGAGTCCAAATTTTCTACATTTGTAGAACAGCCAAGGCATGCTCTATGCTCAATACATTCAATGCTTTAATTCATCCAAGCATGCCCCTCCCTCAAGTAGAGGAAGGGACAAAAATGACACCTACCAACCTCTAATTTGTTTCTTTAAAAGTGTATATATGCCCATAAGAGAAGATAGAATGGCAATAACCTCTATAAGTCTTTGATTGCTTTCATAGTGTGAATTCTATCTACACATGTGGAGTGGAGTGTACAACCAATACTCCTATGAGTTGGATCTAATAGTCCAACGTTTGCAATTGTCATGCATAAATTCTTGTTTATTATATTACCATCATCCAACATGCTATAGATTTTGTGTGGTTGTTATTAAAATAATTCCAATATTAATTTTTTATCACCCTACCTTTGTCTCCACTTTTATTATTCATATATGGATCAACAAAGTGCATATAACAAAAAGAAAATGTCACTACATTATACTACTTTGTATTGACAAATTCTAGCTTTGAGAGTTCAAGGCTTGGAGGTCATGACCAAGCACCCACAAATAGGCTCCTTTCACAAAATAAAATGTCACATTAGAAACCATTATCCACATCCTTGTGTCAATTCTTTGCCAATTGTTTGTTTTCTTCTTTTGGCAGTAGTTTCAAATTTTAGGGGTCTAATCCTGTTCTTTGTATTGTTTTTTAAAAGAAGTTGCGTGAATTTTCTACATCATTTGTTTGGTTGACACCGAGTCACAGACACAACTGCCAAGCGCTGCCCAGGTCATGACTTCTATGGGGCTGTACTACACCTATGCTTGTCTACTTTAGGCCTCACATTGTTTCATACCCAATCTTAACTCTCAAGGATGGACCCTCTGTCAAGGATATGTAAGTTATCAATTTGGACTCTTTCAAGTTCCAACCATAAGGTAAATGGAATTGTCAACGGCAATAGAATAGTACTGTGTGGCTAAGAGTTGCTTCATTCTAATAAGGTGAAATTCAAAGAGGAATCCTCCAAGCCTCCCATCCTAGTATGCCAAAGATAGACACTCTAAATCTAAGTTCAATTGGCCTTTTCTCCATTTCACTTGTAATTGACCAATTTATTAGTTCAGGAACGGATTTGTTGTGTTGTATTGGGAAATAAGAAACTGAAAGTTTGCCAAATACAAATTTGAATTATGTCAAATTGATTTGGCTGTGTTGTTCAAGACTCCTTAGCAATGAAGACCAAAACATTGTAGCAAAAGACATCGTCTTTGATCCAAAATATTATGCATAGTAGACACAAATCGTATTTTCAATAAGATTAGACTTTTGCCACTAAGAGTATATAAAATTTTAATTAATCTAAAATAGGAACCATATTGAATAGAAAGTAGTGATTTTATGTGTATCTATTTTCATTGAAGGTCTATTCACAAAAAGTGTTATAAATGGACTCTGGCTAAGGTTAGAAGTTAGCATAATTAGAAACAACAATCCTATTTTTGAACATAAAGCTTTGGTTCTTACCTTGAATTTAAAAAAAAAAATATGGTTTGGCAACCCTTTTTCCTTTTGTCAATTCAAACATGGCATTATAAGCTTTTCCATTTACTAAGTAAAAGTCATTAATTTTTTACTCATGTTCCTTTTATTCTTTTATTGTCTTCATCCATGAATATTATATATGGTGGTGATTATGGGGAATGTGAACATGACAATTGTCATAGAACGCAAGACCGCCTAAGCTTATTCATGTGGACAAGCCGGGATTTGAATGCCCAACTCTTTTTATTTTTCATTTTAGGAAGTAGTAAACAAATATGTACAACTTTGTTATTAATTATCTTTTATTAAAACAACTCATATTACTATACGTGTGAGTCGAAATTATGTAAGGTAATAGGTCTAGAAATTGTCCATTTAAGAGCTGAAAGTGAATTTTGGGGAGGCAAAGCTTCTTGAAATAATTTTCAATAAATTTTCCTTGAAAGACAAGAGGAATTGGCATCTAACCCAAGTCATTTCATATTTTTGGGAGCTTTCTAGAATTAGTTTTGAAATTTTGAAGTTGAAGTGGCATAGGACTCTAAAATCATCCACCCCCTAAAATGTTCATTGTTTGTACATTGCTGAAGGCTATGAAAAAGCAACATGTACAAGCAGTGTACATTTGAGTAGGGTGAGCAATTTTAGAGCCTGTGCAATTTCAGAGCCTGTTACTTTAGGGCAAACCCACACTTGGCTCACAGAACAGGGGCGCCAACCAGAGATGGCGTCTCTGTTTGGCAAGCCAGGTTTCAAAATTCTTGCAGTGTCCCCACGATGGACGCATCATTGGGACGAGCCACTTGTGAGTTGCACGGGGGCCCACAAAATGGCCCACACCTCTTGAATGCAACTCACTTTGTCAAGGCTAGGTGGTTTCTTCACATTGGGATAATTCTAGATAATGTTGGTAGAGATCCATTCAATGATGACACAGTGAGTGATAAGACTCTTGGTGTGGCACGCCCAAGCTTCACTATTTGCCAGTGTCTTCATCAAATCTTGGCATGGCCGGGCTTGTTTTTTGACTTGGCGCATGTGCCGTGGGGAAAGAAATTTGCAAGGGTCCGCTCACTCCTTGTGTCAGCCCTGCTTGGCGCCTTGCCGTGGGGTTGCTCTTATGCAGAAACCAAGACTTCGGTCTTTGCTCACTACTAAGTACTCCGTGGACAATTTTAGGTGCAATTTCCAAGACGGAGAGAGTGAGAGAAATTGGCTAAGCTGAACTCCTCATTTTGTAGTAAGTTATTTTTATTTTTATTTTGAAACACATGGACCAATGGTAAGTTATTTTTTATTTTATTTTATTTTTGACACAAATGAAATGGAATTTCATTGCAAAGAGAGAATACAAGACCACTAGCCACGAGTGGCCTGGTGGGAACAACAGTAAGTTATTTTTTGGATAGTTGGGTGGTTGGGATCAAATTGACTTGGGCAATGCCTTGGTTTAATCAAGCCAAGTGTTAAAGATACAGCACCTGTTTGAAAGGAGGAGCTCAATCAACACCCATAGCAGATGATAGCACTTATGCTATGATAGCTTTTGCAGGTAATAAGGTAAACCAGCCTAAAGCCGCCAGCTTCCTATTTCTGCCATCCTAGTTTTGACCCCATTTCCGTCACTACACTCATCCAACTCCATTCACTTTCCTGGCAAAATCAGAGCATTGATATCACCAAGACTAATGTGTCAATTTTTCATTGGTCCATATTTACGTGCTAATAGATACATGGAAGGGTGGTTATGGGTTGTTGGTAAGATGTTTATGACTCTAGTCTACAAGTGGTTTTGTAATTTTAGGGTTGACACTTCAAAATTTCGCAGAAATTACAATTTTGATTGAAAAATTATAATTCCACTTGGGTTTGATTTGCAAAACAAGTGCACATCTCTGAAAAATACATACCCTTCTTGGAATTGGCCCCAATATACTCAGATTGCAAATCAGGGTGGTAATAGGCTTGTCTACCTTAGTACTAACTTGAAAGACATTATAATAATGCTGTGTATCTGACTCTTGGCTTGGCAATGATAAAGTAGCACATAATAAGTTATAAGACCATCTACAATGCAGTCACGGTACATGGCCCAGTATCGGTATAGCTAACTTTTGAATGCTAAACAATTAGAATTTGAAAATTGTCTTATTAGAAGCGCATCGGAATGAACTTGGAGAAGGAACAAAAAAATTTCAAACTAGACATTGGACAAGTACTTCAAAGCAAGGTACAAATCTGAAATTATAGAGGTTTTAGCAAATCACGGTTACCAAAGCAACATTTGGTCATTGACCCTCCACATTTGACAATTTTTAGAGGGTCAATGGCCAAATGTTGCTTTGGTAACCGTGATTTGCTAAAACCTCTATAATTTCAGATTTGTACCTTGCTTTTGAAGTACTTGTCCAATGTCTAGTTTGAAATTTTTTTGTTCCTTCTCCATGTTCTTTCCGTTGCGCTTCCAATAAGACAATTTTCAAATTCTAATTGTCTAGCATTCAAAAGTTAGCTATACCGATACTGGGCCATGTACCGTGACAGCATTGCAAATGGTCTAAGTAATATGTTGAATTTTCTTTTTTTAAGATTTGGAATCTTGAGGTATATTATATTGTTGGTAATATCAAATAATAGATCACTTGTTGATTCTAAAAAGATCGAAGGAGAAAGAAAGAGAGAAGAGACTCTAAATATTTTTGAGATTGATATAAATTAAGTCTTTTCATCTTGTGTTTTGCACAGAGTCCTTAGGAGTAACTTGAATGACACAAAGGAAGCATACCGATATTAAGAGGGGAATTCTATAATATTTAGTGATATATAAGAGAATCATAAAACATAAATGGATTTTAGTGTGGGAAAGGGAGGTGGTGGTGGGGAGAATTATTATGCATAACAAGTTGTGTTGTAATTGTATGTATTACATTCTTGATGTGTGATAGATGTCATGGTAGAGTCCGGATCATTGTCAAAAATATCTTGCAGTGATGTAGGATGTAACAATACAACCATCCAAGGTTCATTGTATTTAAAATTGGCTTTCAACTTTATAAGAATATTGAAGAATGAAAACCTCACAATTTTCCCTTGTATTTACTAGTTGGGCTTGCACGATACAAGGAAGAGTTACAAATTGACTTTGGAACTATCAAAGTCATTGACTATCGTGTTGGCAAAGTATAAAGAAGTGTGCCATGGCATTTTGTCCTATTGATTGTTGAACTTCCAAAGTACAAGGAATTGTGTACCATATTTGTCCTTGTATTGACTATTGGATTGTAGACTCCTTGATTTGACTGTTGGATTATCAAAATACAAAGAAGTATGTCAAGATATGTCCTTGTGTTGACTGATGGGTTGTAGTGTCTTTAATTTGACTCTTGAGTTGTTAAGAGACAAAGAATTGTCACCATTGGTCCTCGTATTGACTGTTGCTTGCAAAATAGCATCAATTTGTCTTCATATTGATTGCTGGTTTATTAGTAATGTTAAGAGTATTGAGGCATAGTGAAAGATTTGTGACAATAGACAGTTGCTGTTGATTGTTTGTGGTTAGTGAAATTGAATGCTAGCT
The DNA here is from genome assembly GCA_963969595.1 of Neckera pumila. Classification (NCBI taxonomy): domain Eukaryota; kingdom Viridiplantae; phylum Streptophyta; class Bryopsida; order Hypnales; family Neckeraceae; genus Neckera; species Neckera pumila. The sequence continues at coordinate 46,459,121 of OZ018408.1, read as the reverse complement.
AGTAAAACTCAATGAACATATAGTATTTATTTGTAGATTTGGGGATTGTGTAGATGATGAGTCTATTATATGAAATTTGGATAGGAGCAAGTTAGTGGGGAGTAGTTGATTATTTTCAAGTTTTCTTTGATGAAGTAGTATATATGTTGACTATTGTATTGCCCAATGACAAACACCTTTCAAGGTTACAATGCATGTATGATGGTCTTCTTCTATTTTTTTCTTCTTATAATTTTGTTGATGGCTACACCATACTATTATTCTGTATTCAAGTCGTTTAACCTCTAAAGTCCTAAGGCCTTTATTTTAATCAAAATTCAATCAAAATTGCCAATGTATTGAATATTGGTGTTAAAATGCAAATAAGATTTGATTTATTTTATCTATAGCAATGCCTTTTTTTGTTCTCTATGTATGAAGCAAATGGTACTCATGTTTCCAATCATTTTGAATAAAATGGACACAATTATTGAAAGGTCGGATCTAAGATCTATGACCAATTTACTTATAGATTGAGCATGTAATACGAGATGTAATATCATTTAGTTCCGTTTTATACCAAATTGAGAGGTGAAGAGATGAAAATTTGAAGTTTTTTTTGTTTTTGCTAAAATTGTAAAAATCCTTGAAAAATGAGTTTAAACTATAAAGTGAGAGTTCATAGGTCTCTAAAAAGGCCCAATGATATGAAACACATTTTTTTCTAATTATGTAGCAATAAAAGTCTAACTCATTTTTGGAGTTAACAAATGGATTTGACTAAAAAGCTCTATTTTTTAATATTTTTTTCATTTCATGCCTTCTTGGCAATTTACACCAATCTAGTGGGCATGATTCCTAAAGGATACCTTTGCATTACAAGGATGTAGTGTCAATTTGGACATTTTTTTGTCAATTTGGACATTATATAGTCAATTTGGACATTATATAGTCAATTTTTTGTCAATTCGGACATTTTTTTGACAAAATTTTGTCAATTCGGACATTTTAGTCAATTAGGACATGTCAATGTGGACATTGTTTTCTTGTAGTGTGAAATCCATGGCAAATAAAGAGGCTTTGAGAGGAGACTTCTCAATTTTTTGAGCCCTTCTTTTTTAATGTAAACCATGCCGTAGTTGAATGTCTTCCGCAAGTCCTTAATTAGCTTTATATTTGGCGTTTTGTCCTTAACTCTATTCTTGCACAATAGTGTCTAGAAATAGTGTTTGAATGAGCGTGACAATTTGTTTGTTAGTCTAATTATAAATCTTATTTCATTCTATCTTGTATGCTACTCTATTGCTCAATATATTGGAGAAAAGTTTCATTTCCTATTGTAAGTTGATATGCTCATTTACTTTGTTGAATGGTTTATATGAGGTTACAGTAATCAATATTGTCGCGCTCCTCAAATTATTGATTTTTCTTTACTACCAAACTTTATTTGCCCTCAATTCCTATATTGATTGTTAGTTCCTCTTACCTATTTGATTTTACAAGGACATGTAGTCTAATAGATAAATTTGGATTTTCAGGGGGGTGTTTTGCATTGAATCACATTTAAACTCTGCTTTTAAGTGGTGCTTTCGTACTTGCACATATTCAAGCTAGGTACCATTTTAGAATTGAAAATAAATAAATGCAATTGTTGATGTGTGAAATGTGCTGCAACAATAGCAATTACAACAAAGAATTTGAAATATAATGTGAAATATTCTTTAAAGTGAAATTAAATTGCTAGAAATCACTCCCATAGAAACATAAAGAGATTTGATAGCTCTATATCTATAATGAACATAATATATTTTGGTGAAAAAATGAATTTTTGTCTTTCATCTTCTTAATTGTTCACAGGTATATAAAAATAATTTTGCTCCGATGCCGATTGAAAGTTAATCTCTAAAAGCCAAAGGCCTTTTTTCTGCCAAAAAACACTCAAAACTATCATTTCTATAGTAAAGAGTACAAAAATTTGGAAACTATTTTTTTTGCACATCTAATTATAAGATTATACGTCTAACTATTATAAAAATGTGTGGAAAAAATTTCAAAGTTTTTGACTGCACAAATTGCAAGATATCTGCGTTTAAAGTGAAAAAATCTACAATGTTTCAGCACATTGCGGGACAACTTTGACCCTTCTTAACTTTCATTTTTTGCACTACAAAGTTTTGAGCTTTAAATATTTATGGTGGAAAATTGAGTTGAGAGTCTAGGGGAAAAAAAAGTCCAAAAAACTTCATTATCATACTTCAAAAATTGTTAAGTAGAAGTAAGTACAAGATAGAAGGAAAATATAAGTTATTAATATCTCTAGAATGGAATTAAAATGCACTGATCCCAATGGTGAAATTGTTCTAACAAGAAAATTTAACCATGTAGAATTTATTTTTTTTAAATTGTAAGAATTGCATTCAGAAATGAATCCTACAAGTTATTTTTTCAAGAAGATGCTCTAATTGCCCGAAAAACAAGATTGTCCATAACTTTCTCATAACAAACCCAAATGGCATGAATAAAAGCTTTCCAAGTAGACAAAAATATAATCTATGAGGAAAAAAAGAACTTAAATTCAAAGTTTCAATTTTCTTTTGTTGCCCCTTCTCCCCTATTTTGAGCTTATTTAGGCTCAACTTTTGTTCCTGGGCATTGATTGAAAAAAAACACTATATTTCCATGAAGCTAATCAGTTTTCTATCTTCAAAAAAATTTCAAAAAAATCAAGATAAAAATTTAGCCTATAGGTTCCTATCCAAAATCCATTTGTCCCTCGAAGGGTCAATGGGCCTTTAGGGATTAAAGTACCTTGAAAATGTGAACAAAGCGTATGTGATATGTACCATGACCTTTTCTTGAAAGCATCCAAATTTGCATTTGATCAACACTCATCTTATAAAAATATTTTGATTTCTTAAGTCATCTTTTCTTTTAAAAAATATTGCGTGCAACAACCTAATTGAAGCAAATTCAAACAAATTTGTTCCTATTTGTTTCAATTAGATTGTTTTCTTTTGAAATTTATTTACTTTATTATACTTCTACTTGAAAAATCTCAGTCTCTTTCTAAACGGATTGGTCAAATCATTTCAAATCACACAACAAACAACGACATCTATCCAAATCAAAGTTCCAATTCATAATTATTGTTATAATCCTATTCTATACAAGACATGGTTAAAGAAGAATTTATTATCTAACTTGCCCTCATGCCATATATTTTTGTTTTTAAAACCTAAATTTGAATGTTGAATTTTTGTAAATGTAATCTATATTGTTCTACTATTTATTTTCATCCATTTGAACTTTTCAATTCCTTAACTAAACTTCCATTCACCTAGTTTGAGCTTCAGAAAAACATTCTTATTTGCCACTCTAACTAATTACACTGATTTATCCTAATAGTGGATTTAACACTAATTTATCAAAGTCACACCATTTTAAATTAGTTTAAATATTCTTGAATTGTACCAATTTTCATAGATTATTTCAAGGTAATACTAATTTTTAAAGAGATGCTAATTTACTCTCTTTACAAATAGGACAAACCAATGTAGCTATAGCTATGTATTTCAAAATTTGAAACACTTAGCTCCATTATAAACAAAGTACATGCCCATGCTAAAATACAAGGAAATATAAAAACATACAACCTTGTTTATATGGGTAATCTGAAAAAGCATTGTTTACTAAAATATGATTGTGAACGCTTACCTTTCAACCCCTAATTTCTATACAAAGATGATTGATCTTCACCTCACATAGTAATGAATTGATGCAAACACTCTGTTCCACTTCATTTCTCTCCCTCCCCCCTCCCCCGGAAAATCTAGAGCCGTTGATCTTGCATAAGAAATAATTCCCCACCCCCCAAAAGCTGTCCATCCTTTGAAAAATCTAGAGTCATTGATGTCTGTGAAATGGATGATCTTGGCCATTAAAAAATGGATGCAGAATACAATACAAAATACGGTACAGAATATGGATGCAAAATATGGATGCAAAATATAATACATAATTTGAAATACAAATACAGATATAGAATTCGGCTGAAATACACCATATTGAATGTAATTGGGAACTGAGTTCCCAAAATACAAGTATGCAAAGAGGGTGGAGGGGGGGTCCAAAAATTGTATATGTAAATGTATGTAACTATAGAAATTATATGTAATATTTATAATTTGAATTGAGCCCATATTCTCACTATATATCCAGATGGTCTAAAGTAGTACAAACATTATCTGGATATTAATAATTGACAATACACACTTTTGAAAAACACAACCCATCATATAAAAAATTAATTTGCTTTTTCTACTTTTACTTACACAAATTAGAAATCCCATCAAATGCATCGTTGGTCCAATAATTCCCAAGTATTGAAAAATGAACAAATGATCTAAATATTGATAATTCCTTATTGAACAAATTTTGGAACAATACTTCTATCTAAAATGCCCAAATCATACATTTTTTAAACTCTAATACGGATAAAATAAAGGTCATATCCACAATATCTATTTTGGCCAACACAACATCCCTCTCTACTTTGTATACTTTATAGTCTACAACAAATTGAACATGGATATTGTTATTGTTACGTTGCACCCATCCAAACACCAATTGAAAGCACTATGCGTCCAAAGATATAATAAAAATAGTTTATGAATTGCATAAATTACAAATGTCATGCAATACATCAACATGCTTTGTATTCATGAATGCCAGAATCCTCAAAGATAAATCCCTAGAACATATCTTTCTTTCATGGTTGAGCCCTTGTTAATGTCCCAATTTGACATATTGTACTTGTGGTGTATACTTATACCTAGACATGTTGTATTTACGAACAATACTTTTCTAATATGACCCAACATTAAATCCCTTTACAACAAATTGATTTTGAATTCACAAAATTCACTTACTACAATGACAGATTACCTCCAAAATTTGTGTTTTAAACAATGAACAAATATAATTCATTCATTACCAACATTTGTAACCTTGGCTGGAATATACAACCACTAATAGTCATTACTACCGCCCCTTGTGGCACCACACATACATTTTTTTATCCAATCACTTCACCAACAACTTGACATTCCTATCCCTACTATAAGACACACCCTCACAAGTAAGTCACGACCATTAACAACATCAGTACCTTATATTAGGCTTCTTGTTTGTTTTGTTTGTTTGTTATGTTGAGATCTCTGGAACCATATATCCCTTGAGCACATTCTTAGTACCGTTGGAAAGCTCTCCACAAGGAAGGGTGCACGGACTTTGTTTTGCGGCGTTTGGACATATGGTGTGAAAGTTATAGATTTTTAAATTGTCCAAACATCACAAAACAAAGCCCTCGCACTCCTTTGTGCATAAAGCTTTCTAATCGTATCAAGAAAGCAAACTTTCACACTGTAGCAAAGCCTAGGCTTTGTTTCGTGGCACTTGGACCTATGGTGTAAAAGGTAACGAATTAAAAAAAATTAGAAAATTACTTTTACTTTTATTTTGATTGTGGCAATGGCACAAGGCCACTTGTTGCCATTTAATATGCTTCATACATCCTATCACAGACAAAAACTTGAAAACAATCAAAACACTTCCTAATATGCATGATCTACCTTAAAGACTTGCTACAATCCCCAAACTTCCCTGTCTACTTTGTCAATTATCCCATACCACGCCTAATAAAATGCTAGTCTTCCTTCTTTTCTTTTAAAATTATTTGGTTATTATAGTGTCATTTCTTTTAAAGGTACATTGTGTAGGTGTCATTGGACGGGCTTTTTGGAGCCCCGTGTTGAATCCTAAACAATCAGACTTTCTATGAACACCAACTAAGGTGAACCATCCATCACCATTCATTGCCGAATTTTGTCACCCTATGTTTGGCTCCAATATCGTCCATGCAAACATCCAAATCTATCCAAAAATATCCAAGCTCGTTTAAGATTGTGACAAAATCAGTGCATTAATGCCAATATGGGTTAATGTGTCAATGGTTGATTGGTGAATACTTAAGTGCTATTAGATATATAGAAAAGCGATTATGGGTAATTTGTGGGATGTTCATGACTCCTCTTTGTAGACGGTTTTGTATTTTCAAGGCAGACCACTTCAAAAATTCACAAAAATTACAATTTTAATCGGAAAACTAGCGATTGGCGCTTGCTTTGCTACACATTAAATATATTACTTTCATCAATTTTTCATGTGATAGAATGTAGATAAAACAAAGTATGTATAATCTTAATTGAAAATATTGACATCCTCATACAATATTCTTTGAATTTTTTTATATAATGCAATATAAAGTAATTAAAGAAAATCTTTATATCATAATTATTACAAAATAACCCTTGCAAACATGAAAACATTGCAATAAGAATAAATTATTCAAGTGAACAATGTAAGTAGAATCTTCACATTTGAATATGTAGAGCAACGCTAGCGGTTGGTGCTTCCTTATTCTTTAACCCCTAAAGTCCCATTGTCCCTACGGGGGACAAAATGGATTTTGGGCAGGTTCCTATGAGCTCAATTTTTAATGAATTTTTTTGAAACTTTCCCATAAGATAGAAAAACTTACTAGCTTTTTGGGAATGTAATTTTTATTTCAGTCGGTGCATGATAGCAAAATTTATGCCCAAATAAGCTCAAAACAGGGGAGAGGGGGCAGCAAAAAAATTTTGCAGAAAATTTAATTTAATTTTTTTAATTTTTTTTCCTTATAGATTATATTTTTGCCTATTTGGGAAGCTTTGATTCATTTCATTTGGACTTTTTATGAGAAAGTTATGGACAATCTTGTTTTTCGGGCAATTAGAGCATCTTCTTGAAAAAAACTTTTTCTTTCACTTTGAATGCTGAAATCTTTCAATCCGTACGGTCAAACATCACAAAATTTTTACTACATGATCTGTAAAAAGTGTAGTATAAGATCCTACGGTTAATTTCTAAAAAAAAATATTTTTTCTGATCTTTTAGATGAATGCAACAAAAGTAGCAGTTTTGAGTGATTTTTGACAGAAACACGGCCTTGGGACTTTGGGGGTTAATATCATATGTAAAAAGACATGGAATTTATCTATAGTTTTGTTGTCTAAAAAGTTTCTTTGAAATTTTTTTAGAAGTATCCATTTGATTTTCAAATATTTCACAAAAAGAATACATAATACATAGTAGAAAGTATCCTATGGCTATTACAAAAGCAACTGAATTTCTATAATATTATTCAAAATTGAATTGTGATATTATAGATGTCGTTGTGATTTTAGTAGTATGATAATAATGAATACAATTGCTTTGAAACAAGCGCAAATCTCTGAAAATTATGTGCCCTTCTTGAAATTGGCCCCAAGATAATCAAATTCCAAATTAGGGTGGTCATAGGCTAGAGTGATTGGTAATTCTCTCTAATGAAAGCCCTCCTCTCACTCAAGGCCTCGCACAGAAAGACCTTTGGCAGAAAAGGTTTTGGGTTTTTTGCAACCGGAGAGTTAGGGTTTGGGGGTTGGACCATCTTCTTCCAATCCTTTCTCCCAAGTTATCCTCTGTTTTCTAAGTCCATATTTGTTGCAGGCACCACCACTGCGGTGCTCGCCATAGCCGTCGCCATGACGACCTCCGCTGTACTTTCCTCTTCCTGCCTCCTGCCCCGCTGCTCCACCGCTTCTTCCACCTCCTCTTCCACTTCTCTCGCCTTCTCTCGCCCACGCTCTCTATCGCGCTCCGCGGGTGCCCCCGACCTCACCGCTTCCTTCTTCTCCAATGTGCACCTCGCTGTCACGGCTAGAAGGTGTCAATTGCCCACGTCATTTGAAGATTTTGCTCAATTTTGGAGAATGTTCACATTTTTCGCATTTTTCGCATTTTTCACATTGTAGATGTTTTGGAGCATGTTTGAGCTGGGATTTTGGGATTCCGTGGACTTAGGGGTTTGGCTTATCCGCTTTGGACGTGGTATTGGAGCTGGGAATTGGGATTTCGATTAACTGTGGAGCATCTCACCTTTTTTTAGCATTTTTTTGACATTTTGGAGCGTGATTGAGCCTGGGATATTGAGAGTCCGTGGAATTAGGGTTTGGGTTATCCGATATTGGACCTGCGAATTGGGAAATGCGTTATGGAAGAAGAATTGACTGTGAGTTCGTTGCTCTCCTTGTGAGTGCAGAGAGGGCAATTCGTCATGTCGAGGGAAGGTAACGATGATGGCGCCCATTGGCACGCCGAAAGTACCGTACCGAACCCCAGGAGAAGGCGGGTGGCAGTGGGTCGATATCTGGAATGTCTTGGTGAGCGTCCTTATCCCCCTTGAGGAGGACCAAATTGGATCTCATGTTGTTGTTTTCAAGCAGTTTCGAGTAGGTTGTAAAGGAACTTCTTTTGGTTCAACTTTGTTTATCTTTTGACTTATGCTTGCAATTTTCTTCAGTGATTCTAGTGATATAACAATTTTTCTCATCTGAATTCTAATATTTTCATAATGTGATCAATTGAATTGGTCCCTTTGAAACGTTCCTCTAGAGGCTTTTAGAGATTATTAGTAGTCTGCCATTATTTGGAAAGGATCGAGGTTTGCAATCGGTGCTGATATTGAGTGTTTGTGTGGCAGTATCGTGAGCGAATTATATTCCTTGGACAGTACATTGATGAGGAGTTCGGTAACCAGGTGGTTGCGACTATGCTCTACCTGGACAGTGTTGACAGCACCAAGCCCCTGTACCTCTACATCAACTGTCCGGGTGGTGATGTATGTCCTAACGATTTGCATTGCTTCTGGTTTGAGCATGAGTTTTAGCCTTAACTTCAATAAGGCGCTGAATTTTTGGGCATGCAAGAGCACAACTTTGCTTGTCTGTATTTGACGAGTTTTGTGTCATTCCAGATCACACCGTGCATGGCGATCTTCGACACAATGGAAAGTATAAAAAGTCCAGTCGGTACTTTGGCTTTGGGTTACGCCTACAACAATGCAGGACTTCTGCTTGCTGCTGGCGCTAAGGTATTACGCTCGTTTGTCTGTTCTGTATTTTCCTATGAAGATCTTAGTAGGCGTATCAAAATGAAAAAGAAGAAAATGACCCTCAATTTTTGAGGAAAACTGCTGGACGTTTAAGGGTTACTCTATAGGTGCCCAAATGGCCAAAAGGGACAACTTCCATATTTATGTGAGTTGACACAACCATTTACAAAGCTGCCAAGGAAGATTACAATATGTAACAATGGAAAGAAGAGATCATGCCCTACATTTTTTAATCATAGAAATCAATGTTTGGAAAGCGTCTTGATCGGTTTCGTATTTTAGCATGGGAATGTAGGGTTTAAAGTGAATGTAGCCTTCTGGATAGAAATGGGATGTCTATCACTCATAGTGTCTTACTTGCTCTCTGATTATATGGTGGGGATTTTCAGGGAATGCGAACAGCTATGCCACTGACTAGGGTAGCTCTTATGTCCCCTGCTGGTTCAGCCCGCGGTCAGGTTTGTAACCTACACTTTTTGCTTAGCACGTTCTGTTTTCAGTTCAATTTGGCTTCAGTGTTTTATAATTTGCAAAGACATAAACTCTAATAAAATTCATATAGTCAATATGTCAAATGTTAAGTCCATGAACTCATCTTTATGATTATTGGCCTGTGAAATGCTAGGCTGACGACATCATTAATGAAGCAAGGGAGCTGAGTCGCGTGAGGAATTATGTTTACGAGCAAGTTTCAAAGAAGACTGGTCAGACTCTTGATAAGGTATGGCTTATAAATTCAACAAATGTTGGAAGTATACGCAACCTTCGATTTCTGACTGTGTAATGTTAAATTTGGAATTTATAGACATTTGCATTTTTTTGCAGGTAATGAAGGATTTGAGTCGTATCAAGCGCTTCAGTGCTACAGAAGCTTTGGATTATGGTATTATTGACAAGGTTGTGAGACCCAAACGCATCAAACCGGACGCTCGAAGGCAAGAGTCCATTGGAGTTGGGCTTGGCTAAAATGATATTCAACTGGTTTGTTCAGTAGGTAACATTCTTTGCGAGGTGCACCGGCACACTGAGTGTGTATTGACTAGTCATACTGTAGAATAGCTGGGTAGCATCACGTAATAGGCAAGGTACTGCAGCAGGGGATCTCTCTAGTTTAAATCGCTATCATCAAAATGTCTAGGAACAATTCTCGCGATCCTGTCAATCTGACTCCATTTCTAAATTGCAGTAAAACAAGGGTTGGAGAATAAGGTGTAAAACTTTGGCGTGGAACTGTGTCTCTGGTAAGAAATATATGTTTGAAGGACTTGTTGCAGTCGAATGTCTACACAAACAACTGTCTCTGGAGTATGTCTGCAGGGTATGTAATCACTTAGATGCACATTGTTCTCTCGTGTTGTGGCCATTAAGTTACTCTTTCCCCATGACTTGAGATTTGTGCCACACATCATTGCGGCCCCAAATCTCATTTATTCAAGAGTGAAAGTCTTACATCAAGTGCATGGCCAAAGGTATGGCCAAAATGGGCATAATAAAAAGGCGACTTCAACAGGGTCTACTCACTGTAGCAGCTTGGAACCTTGGCTGCTCTTATCATAGAGCTGAAGAGGATGTCACACCCGCGGAGGGTACACTCCGAGTTTTTTCTCAAAATAACGCTGCAGTAGCACAATTTGGAGGACACTACAAGCGACCAAGGACAAAGACTCCACAGCGGCTTTGTATAGAACGCGCCTGCTCGTACCGATTGCAACTGCACGGAGTCAGCAAAACGAAGTCAGCTTTCTACTGGTGAAGATTGATTCATTTGGATGATTTTCTCAATAGTGGTTTCACACATTGCTTATCAAGCTATCTTCAGCATTAGTGGGGTTTCACACACTACTTATCAGGCTATCTTCAGCGGTTCAACAGATCATTTTGAGGTCTACCTGGAAAGAGCTAGAAAATTATCTTTCTCTTCAATTCAATTGTTGATTAGAAAATCCTGCTCAGTGCATTGATTAGGAAACTTTGCTTGGTGAGGTAATTTTGTTAACTGCAATTGATAATCAAGACTCTTTCATAAGCTCTTCAACTCAAATTTCTTCAATGTCATCCTTTTGGTTTCAGACGCTGCTTTGTTTGTAGCAGCCTTGGAGGAAGATGAACAATACTGAAGTGGTTATTCTCGTCTGATAAACGATGCGTGAAGATCACAATCGGTTATCACTCTTTGGAACTGGCTCCCTCTGCCTTGCATTCTACGGGTGGTGGAAACTTGAGAATCAATGGAGACTGAAGCGGATTAGAACATACCTAAACCATCCAGAGCGCGCGCGGGAATCTTACATACCTTGGGTTTGTCGAGTACTCTGGGAGTGAAGCCAGTGCTGCTCAAATTGCACATCCAGGAGTGCGTCTTCGACCCTTACAATCTGCGCCATCAGAACGTACAGGTGCTCTGCCATCCCAATTTCATACCCCAAATCCTTACACTTGAGTTTTAGGTAAAGCCATTTCATATGTGAGTATCGTAGGAACTCAAAATACCTCTGCAATTCAAGGTCGATATACCAATGTAGTATGTATTTCCTGAAGATATCACTGCAGTATTATAGTATACAGTCTTGGACAAGTATCCACTAGTATTGGCAAATTATATCTTACAAATATTATGAATACTGTAGGCTTTTTTGTGCAATTATTGTGGGGAAGGAATCAATCGTGTCCAGCTACACTGTGTGTTTGATTATCTTGAAGACTGAAGTCATCTTCACAATATGAAGATTCTGAACTCATGTGGACCATTATCTTTAGAATTATTGTGTACTATCAGTTTGTTTGTTAACTTACAGCAGCAGTATTGGATTCCCCACGTCAGCACCCTGGCTTGAAACTCACTCAAATCGTGTATCGTAGTGATGCAGATGACTCACCATCTTTGATATGCTCGTCAAGAGGTAAGTGGCCAATGTGCACGTTAAAATCGATGGTCTGCAGCATTGAAACTCGGTTCTGGAAACAAAATTTGTATGGTCCCTTTTGAATGGCTGTCATGTTGTACTTTCCTTGTGTTTGTTGCTTTATGCTGTGCACTTGTTGGCCGCCTGGGTCTGCAATCTGCCACATAATAATGCTTGTAGTTGGAAACAGAGATGGAAGGCGAATGACTTGCATTCGAAACTTAGATCGCTAGATCACTTGCATTTTAGTAGGTTTCAAAGTTGGAAGCAGATGATTTTCTACCATTTGGCAATCTACAGATGAGTCTCCAATCTCCAATCGTGAAGATGAGCTTTCAATATTGACAAGTGTTACCAACCACCTTGAATTGGGTAACAACTTGCAACATTGCAAGAGTCCTTCACAAAAAAATGTGTGACACATGCATGGCAAGTCTGTCCAACAATGAGAACCTCCCAACGAAGGAAGTGGCTACAATGAAAGCCACTACTGAAGCTATACTTTCAGTGAATTTCATTGTTGGGGAGCCAAACGATGGCAGCCAAGAAGCTCTCTTCTTAAAACCACAAGTTGTACAGAGCCAACAGTATATCGTGATCTCTAAACATACTCATCTTTGACATCAACGTTTACCATTAGGTGTACAATTCTTTACTGTAAAAGCCTTTACTGTATTTCATCGATCAATTACTGGGGAATCTTCAAGTTCTGAACAAATGTGGTAGGATAGCAAACTCAAATCATAATTTAAGCAATTGCCTAGCAGCAACAACAAGAGTAATATATGCACTTAAAAGAAGGCTTCTATGCCAGAATCGAAGAGGAAGTAGCGCACTTACAGTTACATCAACTCCAACATTGGAGGCTCTGCGGTGATGCAAACCCCAAGGATTGTGCATCTTGATAACCACGAAGGACACATGCATCAGGTCCCCATCAGAAGGCACCTCATGCACCCAACACTCTCTTGTGTCCAACTCAAACCTGAGAGCCTCTACAACTGTGCACAACCACGTCAATCCCATTAAAAGCATCCATAAAACCGGCCTCCGAGGCTCCCTTTGCACGTTGCTCACCATACTCGGCTTCAAAGTTTCTTCAATTCTTCCTGCGTTTGTGCTTTACAATCGAAGTACCGGCAGCTGCTAGTGCGAGAAAAGTCGCGCGCTGCAATAACTCAATTCGCCCTAGGACTTCTTGCAGACTAATCCAACCCAATTGCAGAAGAAATTTCCGAATCACCTCGTCCGCATTGACTAAAATGTTCGAATCAGCGAAAAAATATGAATTTGAAAACGTCGATTTGAAAAATATTCGCTGATTCGGACATTGTTGTGTCTAATTCTCTACTAGTACTGAACAACGTTCAAACAGATTGTTGGGTTGCACCGAAAGGTCATACCAAGTTCGTTGTCTTTGTCTTTCCATGCTTGATAAGGCACATCATTTCAAATCTGGAGAGTTTGCTCAATGCTGCTTGTTGAGAAAGGACCATTGTTGAGAAAGCTCTCTGTCTGCAGCCAGCTGCAGAATTGAAACTATTTCTTCCAACAAGAACACACACCAGGTCCATTAGGATAACGTGATCTAGTATTCTTCGGTTGTTGCATTCATGGGAACTCTCTACGTACGAAGGACAAACTGCTAGAAAAACAAGAAAATAGAAGCACATGACAAGTGTGAAAGCAAAGTACAGGGTATGTATGAACGACCCTGTTTCAATTCAATGACGATCAAAATTACACCACTTAAGGAATGCACACCTATAATATTCGCTAATTACAACTGAGCATAGTTACTAATATTAAACATAAATTGGATCTTATTGGCAACTGTAAGAAGATTTGAACGCTCTTTTGCATGCATTATTTGGATATTGTATGAATAAGTTATGAATTTTCAAAGTACTGTCTGTAGGTGTACCAAAACTCAGCATTAGGGTCTCCAAGGCTCTCAAGTTTTGATTGTGTACATCTAGTGTAATCAATATTTAGTTCTTTTGTGATAATTTTTGGTCCAACTATCTGTGTTGCATTTCAGGTAGTGTTGATTATCGGTGTGCATACCTTACCGTACTAGTAATGATTGCATGTCAAAACCTTCTTACTATGTGCTTCCGTCACATATTAGTGTCGGCTACATATTGTTATTTATGAGTTGTAGGAGTCTCTTTGTTAAATTGAAGAAAGCCTATGTATCTAAGCTGGAAAGCATGTTCTTCCAAATGATGATGGTGGCCTAACTTCTTGGGGTCACACAAATAGATATTTTCATATATTCCTGGGCCTTCCAAATGCAATCATGTTTTAGGGATCAATTCTAATTAATAAACAATGTTATGTAGATATGGAGGTTATTTACACTACAAAGACCAACAATCAAGCTTGCAAGAAATGAATCAAAAAAATACAACTTAGAGCCTTTTGAAGTTGCCAAGTTCAAAAAGAGTAACACCCATTCAAGCACAATTCCATCCTCTTTCTACTTTTTGTTGATCTTATTAACTATTGAAAGAAGATTTTAGATGTGATTTACATGTGTTTTTGGATACCATACTAGCAAACAAAGAATTTTCAAATCTCTAAATGAAAGGTGTATCCAAAATCAAACTTAGGCTCTTATATTCAAAATATACATTTAAGGTCAGAATATAAAGGATTTAATTATGCAATATGATCACATTTAGGTGTAGTTATCTTAGTAAATGGACTAGATTTAATGATTCATCAAACATTAGCCTTATAAGAGCCCAAATTTCATTCAAAGTAGAAAAAAATTAACATTTAATTTTAAAATTGTGCAATTTTGAAGTTTTATTTTGAATAAGAAACATATATGTTGAGCTAAAGGATTCAAATTTTCTAAAAATAGTCATTGCAATGCCTCACATTTGTCATGTGTCCAATGTACTTGATTTATATAATCCTAAATATATTATTTTTTGAATTTGAGATAACTTTTCAAAATTAGGATAACGACATACTATTGTGGATGTTCAATTTTTAACACAAAAAATTAATGTGGTCTACTATGATTACTTCTAAGAAACGCTTAAATGAAAAACTACTCTAATAAATAAAATTTTGTATTATTACCACACTATTTGATTTGAAAACTCTATGGGATTTTGCTCTTGATGAACACTTATAGAGATCCCATTCTATGAATAATATTAAAATATGTCTCTTTTTGATAGAATTTTCATTAAGAATAAATAATTATATCATTTTAATATAATTAGTGTTGTTAACAATAAATTTCATTATTAGAAATTTTACACTTTCTACGGTGGTACAAAATGCCTTAAGTTATAACCTTAATCCCTAAAGGATCAAGGCCTTTTCTTTGCCAAAAAAACACTGAAAAATGCCAATTCTATAGCAAAGAGTTCAACAAAATTTAAATTGTTTTTTTTCCACATCTAACCATATATAGGATCTTACACCGAACCAATATGAAAAAGTGTGGAAAATTTTTTATAATTTTTGACCGCACAGATTGCAAGATATTTGCATTTAAAGTGGAAAAAATAAGTTTTTCAGCACATTGTAGGACTAGATATTTTGGCTTTGAACATTTTTAACTCAAAATTTTTGCACTATAGAGTTTTGAGCTTTAAGTCTTTGTAGTGGAGAATTGAGTTGAGAGTCTAGGAAAAAAAACAATATTCAAATAAACTTCTTTTGTCATTCTTTAAAAAATTGTTAAGTAAAAATAGGTACAAAATAGAAGGAAAATCTAAAATATTCATATATTTTAGATGGAATTAAAATTCACTAATTCCAATGGTGAGATTGTTCTAGCAAGTAAATTAAACCAAGCACAAAATGAAATTTTAAAATTTTAAAAAATTGCATTCAGAAATGAATCCTACAAGTAATTTTTTTCAAAAAGATGCTCTAATTGCCCAAAAAACAAGAATGTCCTTAACTTTCTCATAACAAATCCAAATGAAATGAATCAAAGCTTTCTAGATAGGAAAAAAATACAATCTATGAGAAAAAAAATACTAAATATATATATATATATATATATATATATATATATGTATGTGTATATAAATATTTTCTACACATGTTGCCCCCTTCTTTTTTTTTGAGCTTACTTTGTCAAAACTTTTGTTCCCGGGCACCAATTGTGAAAAAAATTATAATCCCACGAAGCTAATCAGCTTTTCAACCTCCAAAAAAGTTTCAAAAAATCAGGAAAAAATTTCAGCCTGTAGGAACCTGCCCGAAAACGCATTTGTTCTCCAAAGGAACAATGGTCCTTTAGGGGTTAACCAATGATCGGGGTCAATACTCTTTGCCAAATATTTTTAACTCCTAAATGATGGATCCATGACCATTGATTTCAAGCCTCACTGTCAATCATTGAGTTTGTTGCTATTTTGCAACTAGATATATATGAAAAAAAATTATAATTATTTTTTAGAGATAAAATTACATGTCTTTTTTACTTCCTAAAATTTTTGGACATTTTTGTGAAAATCTTATTTTTTTTGAGAATTTTTGAAGAAAAAATGAACAAAAATCATATCAAATAGAAAATTATTGCAAAAAATTGAAATTTTTTCACCATGTGCGTATATTATAGTGAAAAATATCATGGTATAATCTCAATATCCATGTCATCCTGTAATTAGAGAATAATAGACATTGAAAATACATCCAAAATTCATATTGCAATAAAATATTGATTATTAGGTATCTTTTCAAAATTCAAACCGGAGTAGAAACTAGAGTAGATGACCTTCATTTTTGTTAGTTGGACTTTAACTCAAAAAATATCATTTGTGGAGAAATTTTAGATTTAGAGCAAGGAACAAACACTCTCCAAAATACACTAAAATAGCAGATTTTGTGATCCATTTTTTTAATAACTTCTCATTTACGTGAAGACAAATACTAGTAAGACTACAAAATCAATTGAATACTCTTCATAACCCACCATGAAAGGTCAACAATAAGAAAGTGGATGAAAAATTGCTTCCAATTTCTGTAGAGATCACACCATTATCATCCAAAAGCCACAAAATGGCTCTACCAGCGTTACAAGGTTAATTTTTTCTTTTTTTAGATTTGAAAATAGGATTGAGTATATGCTAAAAACATAATTATTTTACACAAGTATTTTTTTGCAATTTCCAAAATGGACATCTATTTCTATAAATTTTTATGGCCAACCTATTCACTGAAGACTTAATCTGAAAATAAAAAGTCTGATTCAGAAACTCTTACCAATCAATACTTGTTCTATCACAAAATATAGAAAATCTGAACTTTTCAATAAAACTATTCTATTATTATTTAAATATGATTTGTAACACATATTTATTTGCAAATAAAATTTATATCCACATTTTCAAATTTTTTGAAACTTAATGGAGGTTTTTTTAATGCATTTGGATGAAAAAACATTTGTATTGCACATTGAAAAATTGAAGCTTGACCATCAGTTAGCCCTCTTGAAACTTGCAATTGGTAGTATCAACAAATTGATGAATATACCTATATACCTATAAATATACCTATATACCTATAAAAATATATATATTGATTTCTGTTGGTATGTATTTATAAATTATTCATATAATATTTTTTTGATTCTAAAGTTCCCATGTAAATGTAGATTTGTCTTATAAGACTGACACAAAAAAAATATAAATCTAACTTATTAAAGATCAGATAGATGAATGCAACATACTCCAAATACAAGAAGCCTTGATTTTTTACCTATCAAATGTTGTGGATTCTTATATTATTTAAAAATAAAATTGCATGGTCAAAAAACTCTTTGCAAATATTCTATAGTTAAAGAAAATTGGTTATGTTTGACCTCAAAAAATAGCTTTTCCAGTTTACAAACCAACTTGAATAAATATATAAAATAAAAATAAACATCTTAAAAAATCAGTCAAATAAGAAATTATTTTGACCTTAAAGGATTTTCTTACATTCAAGAAAATTCATTCTATAATCAAATCTTTGAAGGACTTTTGAATTTTTTATTAAAAAAATTATTGAATAATATTGATTAGTGTAGTAATAGATTCAACTTCACAAACATAATTTAACAAGGTCACAATTTAACAACTTTTGTTTGAAAGTCATCCATAAATTATTATTATAAACTAGACGCTAAATTATGACAAAACATCCTTAAAAAAAAATTCCCCTCCAATTATTCAATTAATTAATTAATTAATTCTCTCATAAATTAAGCCATCTGTTTCTAGACGTTGGAACCTTCGGTGACAGGGTTGAAGACTAGTTCAATAAGCTTACTTCAACGCTCGTGGCGCCACTCTAGTTGTGGTGACGCTTTGCTAGTGCAGTTGTAGTCATCTTCTTCGCTCCACCCAGTCCTTCAGAATTGTATGAACTCTTTTGTGCCTCAAATTCAACGCACTTGCAGCGAAAGTTTTAGCTCCAATTGCTTCTTCCATTGGGGTTTCCTCTTTTCATTTTGGAATCTGGATTGTAATAAGAGCACCAAAGTCCATCTCTCAAGAGCGCGGTGAAGTATTGCTTGAATAATTCGAGTTGTACTTGGAGCGGCGACTGACTCGTCCACGGCAATTTCTCTTCGGAGTTTTAATGTCGTTTATGGTGAGACGACGGCCCGTTTTCGGTGAATCTAACCTGTCGTCTACTTTCTTAGGTGACTTAATTAGGTCATGTATGTTGTCTTCGTCCTTTTACACACAAATATTTTTTATTCAGATGGTGATGCGTGGGAAATCGACAGATGCGATGAAGCGCGGTTACGGTTTATTTCAAATTGGATTTTACATTCGAGGTGCGGGAATCTTCTAGAAGCAGGACTGGGACTAGGAGTACGCCACGACGGGTGAGGTGATCCGTGGTTAGGTTTATTTGAGGTTCGATTATGCTCGAGGCGCGGGATTCTTCTGGAAGCGGGACTGGGAATACGCCACGACGGGTGCGATCGATGAAGAAGAAGAAGAAGAAGGACGAGGGGTTTTTCGATGAGGACGATGTGAGGGACTGTCGGCGGTTTATCGCGGGGTTGGTGGCGGGGCTCTTCACCACCGTCCTTGTGTTGGCGTTCGTGGTGTTTGCGAAGCGAATCTTCCTGCTCGGAGAAGCTGGGTCGGTTTCCTTGGTGCAGCATTTGCAAAGGATTCAAGTGCTCGTTGTGGATACGGCGGCTAGGTGGGGAAAAGAATTCCAAAGCATTTTTGAGGAATTGTATGCATAGAGTGTGAGATTTCTATTTCAGTTGATTCTAGGTGTATTCAGACCTGCCACACTAGATTCTCATGTTCAATTTGTGTACATTTTAGATAAGAGGCTGCTGTGGTTAGGCGTACTGTTCTTATGTACAGAAATCGCACGTTGTTGGAGGTACTTCTCGCACGAAGCCTTTCACGTGTGTCAAGTTGTTTGTTACTTTGTTACATGGTCATGAATTCATGAAACATTTGTAGAAAAGAGTGGGTGACAGTGATGTTTTTTAGGGTATTTTGGGTGGCATTGATAAGGGCAAAAGAGTGATTTACCGGTATTTCTTTCTTTATTTTTCGATTTCTTCATGTTTTTCCTGCGTGTCGGCAACTCCAGATGGCCTGTTGGCTTGTGGGGGTCCTGAAACACCACTTGTGGTTGATGGAATGGGGGGAATGATTGTAGCAAAGTTTCAAAAGAACGCAAGAGTGCGTGTTTTTGCCATGATCCTTGCCCATGTTCCCTCAACCACCCGCTCAATCATCGATTGTGGTGGTGACGTGTCTGTTTTCTTGTATGTCTGGTTGTGCAAGTCACGAGCATGCCCAACGAGATTCCTTTCGGCCTAAGCTTTGATCATTGTTTGCTTTCTGAACCTTTTGAGGGACGTTGAGGCCAAAGAGTGGTTTATGGATGACTTCATTGTTCACTATAGAAACAAAGAATGTACCGGTGGTTCAATAATCAGAGTAGTTTTGGAGACTACCTTGGTCATGCATAACATTGTTAACCTTTTGCTCCCCCCAAAATCAAGAGCCCCCAATGACAAAGTACCTATGCCAGGCAATGATGTCCGTGGATTTGACAATGCAATGACACAATATCCTTTACACAGCCAATCACATTTTAAACATAAAATTGAATTCTCTTCGTATGTATCCATGGGAGAGTTATACCTCCACCTAGGGGGAGGCACCTTACTTGGTTAACAATATTATACAAGAAGAATGTATTCCAAGGGTTAAAAACAAAATATGAAGTACATATTTTCACTTCAAATTTGAATAGCAAATTGTCTTTAATCCCTAAAGGACAGACTTGAAAGTCAAATTTGAAAGTCCCTCATTCTATGTCCTTCATTTTTTTGTTAGTCATGAGTGAATTTTTTTGGTTTTAGTTTTTAGAGATGAATCTACATATTTGTTATCAAATTTTCAAATTTTCAAATTTTCACCCTTGGAATACATTCTTCTTACATTTCTTTATTATTCATATTCAAAAAATCATTGATGTCTGAGCGCTTAAGGATTAATTATAGATTAAAAAGAACACATCATTGATTTTTTGAATATGATTTGTACTTGATATGTTTCTTTTAGTCTATGATTAATTCTTAAGCATTCAGATATCCATTTCTGAACGATAAACATATTCATATTCTTGTGTCTTTCTCATTATTATTAAGATGAAAGTCATCCTAATTTGAAGAAATAATTTATTAAGTTATTGTCCTATCTATTGGTTAGATTTGGTGTAATTCAAGTACATATTTTTCTAAATTACAAATGTAGAAGTATGTCAAGTAATTAACCAGGCCAAAGTTGCATGGACTCTAGTTCAAAACTAGATTTGCAAAAAATGAGGTCATAGATTAAAAAGAACACAAAAGTTTCAAAAAATCACCAAGTTAACCCCTGATTGCCCAAAGTCCAACCATGCTTAAAAAATGCCTGCCTTTGCAAGTCTGAAAAGTCAAAATTAGAGTGAGGTATGAAGATCTCAACCGTACAATATTGTAGTGTGTATATTTTAGATGGTGTGGAACAAATTTGGGGTCATTTGACCGTTTAGATTGAAAGATTATAATGTTTTAGTGTTAAGAAAAGGTGCTGAAATTTTCTTAAAAACACATTTGGAGGTGAAATTCAATTTCTAAACCTAATCAAATGAAAAAACTTTAAGCTACAAAGTGATTCAAAACCATAACATAAACACTTTGGTGAAAAGAATTTTTTTAAAATGAATCATTGTGTCTACAAAATGGATTTGAAATGTCCCAAAACAGTGAAAAAAGGAGCAAAAAATCACATCTACAATTGAACCTCCTTCTACTAAAATGCTTCTCAGACAATCAAGACTTCTTGGATTGATATGAAATTTCATCCACAAGAACTAGACAAGTACACGCAACTTCTCCAACAAGAATTTTTGAAAAAGGATCATGTATGAAGTAGTTATAAGCCGCCGAAGTTGACTGAAATGTAATAATATCTGGATTTTGAACTTCGAATTGCTCCCAAGAATTCAAACAACTTGGATTGGCATGAAAAGTTTACCACAATAACTAGACCTTAAGGGGTACAGAACCCAACACATTTTATTGAAAACGAACATTTTTGGAAAAAGATACAAGCCCCCAAAGTTACATTTATCACAACGCAGTGTGCTGAACAAAAATTGACCCTGTGAACTTCAAATGGCTCTCGCAAACTCAATTTGTCTTTGATTGATCTAAAAATTTTACCATAGAAATTAGATTGGTATGTGCAATTTTTCCAACAATTTTTATTGAATTTGGACATTGGAAGCAAAAGTCATAGTGCTTCAAAGTTAGTGTGGGGACACTTTTTGTCCTCTTGGGCGGTGAAGGGTTAATTTCAATGTTGAGAGTGCTCTAGTAAAAAATTGGTATCTTTTATTGTATTTTTTAATTAAAAGAAATTCAAAATGAATGCAAAAGACGACTTTATATATTTTTTCTACTTTCATTGCTTGCCAAATTTAAATTTAAACCTTTAACTTCATTATTAGAAATTGAATGGTTCAAATGTTTTTGAGTATGTATGAATCTATACAATCCAAAAAAAATAAAACATTATTTTAGAATATACTTTCTATATTCCATTTTGACATTGGAATTTTTTGCGCAAAAATTCCAAGTTACAAAGTCAGTAGAGCTCTTTCAAGTTCTTAAAATATTGAAGTGGTCTCTACAGTCTTTTAAGGATTAATGAATATTCAAATTTTGACTTTGAAAATGATAGAATTACAAAAACACTACAAAGAATATTTTGCTTTGAATGTTGATGCTTTCCACTTGCCTGCAAGTAAAAATAAACCTATATTTATAATTTTAATTGTATGAAGGTATAAAAACTTGATCCATATTTGATTGAATTGTGTATTTTGGATATTCATAAATTTTGGGTATACTATCGTGGTTTCAGTTTTTTATCCTACAATTGGAATTTGCACACAAACGCATACAAGGATTACCTTAAATGCAAGATATATTTCATAGGATTTGGATTCATGGTTACAAAGTTTTGTCCAATTTAGTGTTTTTATTCTCAATCCACACGTCAAGTTGGGCAACCCAATTTTTTTTGTACTTGAGGGGTTGTTTCATGAATTTTTTCATGGATTTTCAACTACATTTCAATGCAATTTACAAACTTAAACAAGTTGTAAGATACATATGTTTTTTGAAAGATGAACTATGGGAGTGCAATATCATGAAAAAAAGCTTTTTTTTAAAGTTGAAAGGTAAATTCCTTACAATTAGTGAAGTTTATAATTTTTAATTTTTGACACTATATTCTTTGATGAATTAGCTATATGATTTACGGTTGAATTAAGAAAAATAGTCAAAAAAATAATTTAGTGGACTAAGTTAAGACCAAAAACACATTTCACCTCATAATCCTTCAATTGCTTGTTCAAATAGGGCACAAAATAGTGCACGGACTAGAAAGCTAGTAACATAACATGTCATCATCATTATTATTACTATTATTATCCCTGGAGCGCCGCGGATGCCATTCCTTGATGTTTCGATGACAATACTGTTGAGCTAAAAAGAGTTCAAAACCATTTTTTCATCTTCCTTTTCCTTGTTGACCTTTCACATTGGATTATGAAGAGTATCCAATTGAATTTGTACTCTTTTCAATTTTTGTCTTCACGGAAATGAGAAACTATTAAAAACAACGGATCACAAAATATGCTGTTTTATAGTGTGTTGAAAAGTTGTTCCTCCTTGCTTTAATTCTAAAATTTCTCTACAAAAATGATATTTTTTGAGTTTGTGTCAAACTAACAAAATGAAGGTCATCTACTCTAGGTTCTATTCCAATTTGAATTTCAAAAAAATTCCTAATATTGCATATATTATTGCAATTTGAACATTGGGTGTATCTTTGATGTCTATTATTTTCTAATTATAGAATGATACAGAAATTGAGTTTACACCATGATGTTTGTCATTGTGATATACACTTGTGGTGAAATTTTCAGATTTTTTGAAATATTTTCTATTTAATATGATTTTTCTTCACTTTTTCTTCAAAAATTCTTAAAAGAATTAATTTTCCACAAAAAAATCTAAATTCTTGAAGTAAAGAAGACATGTACTTTCATCTCTGGAAAATAAATATAAACTTTTTCATACATATGTAGTTGCAAAATGGTAGCAAATTGAGTGATGGGCAGTGAGGTTTGAAATTAGTGGTCATGGGTCCCTCCTTTAGGGGTTAATGACTGAAAAGCCCATATTAGGCTTTTGCATTTTTGGAAGGCAAGCCATTGGAAAGCTTTGATTAATTTCATTTGGATTTGTTATGAGAAAGTTGTGGACATTCTTGTTTTTCAGGCAGTTAGAGCATCTTTTTGAAAAAAATAACTTCTAGGATGCATTTTTGAATGCAATTTTTCAAATTTTTCAGTGTTTTTTTTTTCATGGTTTATATTACTTGATAGAAAAATCTCATCATTGGGATTAGTGTGCATTATAATTCCATCTAAAATATATAAATACTTTAGATTTTCCTTCTATCTTGTAACTACTTCTACTTCATAATTTTTTAAAGAAGGATAATTAAGTTTTTTTTAATTTTAGTTTTTTTCCTAGACTCTCAACTCAATTCTCCACTACAAAGATTTAAAGCTCAAAACTTTGCAGTGCAAAATTTTAAGTTAAAAATGTTCAAAGTCAAAAAACCTAGTCCCGCAATGTGCTGAAAAACTTGTTTTTTTCACTTTAAATGCAAATATCTTGCAATCTATGCGGTCAAAAATTTTGAAATTTTTTCCACACACTCTCAAACTAATTAGGTGTAAGATCCTACAGTTAGATGTGAAAAATAAATATTTTTCAGTTTTTTTTACTTTTTGTTAGAGAAATGGCAATTTTGAGTGTTTTTTGGTAGAAAAAGGGCCTCGATATTTTAGGGGTTAATGGAATGAGCTTAACCCTATATAGAATATAGATCTAAAAGGTCCAACTAATGACTTCACTATTAATTGTAGAAATAAAGAATGCAACTATTGGTTCAATAATCATAGTATTTTGGTGACTACTTTAATCAAAGTGTGTGTGTATGGGGGTGGGGGGTAGAATCCTTCTAAGGTTAACTCCTAAAAGAACTTCGTAGGAGGGAAAAATTAAATCTAAAGCTTTTGAAGCAAAATAAATATTGGCTTAATCAAACTTCAAATGGAAAACCATCATTTCTTTACAAATTTATTTTCTTCCCATTTTTAGATAAAGGGATTGAGAACCTTGCATAAAAATCACATTTCTGAGAAATACACAAAAGTCGCTTTTCAACATACTTAGATGTACTTCATCCATTTTTGAGAGCTCACAAAGCTGTGAGGTTCTCGAGAACATTCTCAAGAAATACTTCGCTATAAGGTTCTTGAGAACATTCTCAAGATGTACTTCGCCATGAGGTTCATCACCCCTGTCCTGTTATTAGGGTTACATCACTTACATGAACGGTTTTAGGGCAGTCCACTATAAAGGTCCCAAGCCCGTGAATGTGGTCCAAACGTGTCCACCCCGCCAACCTATTACCGTGTCAAGCCCGAACAGAAACCAGTCCAATCGTCCCACGTGGCGTCCCACGAAAAGTGCCTCCTCTTCTGCTGGAAATTTACCAACACGCAGGAAACCTTTCGTGGCCCAGAATCTAACCGTGTGTTGAAATTCTTTGTACATCTACTAAATAAATAACACTTCGTAGACGAGATGAAGTGAGCCCCTCAAAGTCACTGTGCAGGGAAGTGCGCTTCTCGAGTCCGTCCATTCCATTGTTGCCAGTTTTCGAGCTTCGGGGATTCTGGCTGCTCTGTTTTTGGGATCCGTTTTTTTTATTCTTGAAAGGTTTCAAAGAGGGAACATTCATCAGATTGCGTTGCCATCAATTTGTTCAAATATCTTGGAGAGCAGTTGTTGAGGAGGATCGCGGTACGGTGTTGGAGTTCAAGCGATGGCGATGGCGATGGCGATGCGCAGGGGAGCGGGGACCGTGACGCGCGGGACGGAATGGTTTAGTAATGCTCGGTACTTAGCGACCGCTGTGCGCGTGCATGATGACGCGTCGTCGTCGTCGTCATCGTCTTCGTCGCCTTCCGGACGTGCATTGGCAGCGTTTAGTGCTCTTTTAGGAGCTGGCGCGCTTTACACTTCTTGCCAACGAACGGTAATATTTCTGCTCTATTTGGTATTTTCATGCTACGTATGTTGAGTGCATGCTTTGTGAGAGCTTTGTGATAGCGTTGATGTGTTTCTTGGAGTTGGATCGGGCAGTTGATTTCTTGGAGGTTTATGTATCTTGAATGAAGGAATTTTCTGTCAGGAAATTGTGCAGAGCTCTGGTTCATATTGGCACGATTGAAAGTGGCTTTTTTAATTTTTTTTCTACATTGTGAAACCGTTCAGTTGCTTTTGGTTTATTGGATTCGAAATTGTGTAAAAAGAATTGCTATCTTCTGAAATAAGTACTGTAAAGCCTTAGCTGGCGTACCTATTCTCTGCTTGAGCCATTTAACTCCTGTGTTGAGCGAATGATTTCAAAGAGAGTTGATGTGTTTCTTGAACTTGGATCGGGGAGTTAATTTGTGAAGATTTATGTCTGTTTGGAATGAAGGAATTTTTTGAGGGAATAGTCCGGGATTCACGTTTACTTGTGGCACGAGTGAAGGAGATGCTTTAATTAGTTTTTCCACACTGTGAAACCATTTCAGTTGCTTGTGGATTTGAAATTTGTGTAATAGCAGTGAAAAAATTTCCCTGCTTAAGCCATTCAATTGTTGCTGAGCCACCTTACGTAACGCCCAAACGTAGTCATCAGATTGGCTATGCGGATGAAGGGTGCCGTTACTTTGCGGTAGCTCCATTAGCTGCCGAATTGTGTAATTATTGAATGCAATGTTTCTTTCTGTAGTATAGATAGGTAGTAATATTTTCATAATCACAGGATACATACGGGTGTGACATTTTCGTGTCCGGGCAGTAATCCAGAAAATAACTCTGAAAGATTGCCTGTGATCTTGCTGTTAGAATTCATCATGTATGCGGGGATCTGATGCTTCTTTTCTAATCAGATAATATCCGAACCAGCTGTTGCGGAAGCCACTGGCGATATGCCCCAAGAATTTAAACCTAAGACGGGTAGGTCTTTCTTCCTGAAAATCAATCCATCTCGTAAGGCGTGACTAATCAGTATACGGTAATATAAGGGTGAACTTTTCAAGTTCGATGACTAAACCGTCATCTCCTTTGCGGTTATGGTTGCGGAGAAGTCATTGATACGATGCAGATGGGGAATTGGGCTGAATGTGAATGCTGGAATCAACATTGCAGCTTTAAATTCTAGTGAGTTCGTGAAGTTCAAGTTGGCTGAAGTCCGTGACGTCAATCACAACACGAAAATGTACAGGTAAGCGTCCAGGAGTCTCTGTGTTGACACTCCCTTTCGTTCCAGTTCTGTATGCTGAATTATTACCAATTTGGTGGAGATGTGCACAATGGCTGTCGTGCCCATGTTTACGAAGCCATTTGTGTCTACTCCCAGTTTTGATGGTCTCTTTACGTTATTTATTTTACATGTTTTGGTTGTCGAACAGATTTTCATTTAATCCTCAGGAGGCCCTTGGCCTTCACGTTGCTTCCTGCGTGATTACGAAGTAAGGCTTTCTCTCTTTACCGTGAATAACTGTACGTGTGGACTGAAAGGGACAGATATCATCTACCTTGAATTTTATTTCAACAAAACAGTCATCACAATCAAACAGTGTCATTTTGAAAGTTTACGTCGAGATTTTATGTTCAGAAGGGGTAGTTGCTTATGAAGGATATATTAGGGTTCTTTCGATTGATGTGTTGCTTTTGGCAGAGCTGAAATTGGCAAGAAGAAAGATGGAAGTCCGGATTATGTCATCCGTCCGTGAGTATTTTGCTCCAGTGCTGCCCGAGGTCATTATCACTGGTCATGTGAGGTCATTGCTCATTTAGAATGAGCATATTGATCAGATTCACATAGTTGCTTGAGATGGGATCTCTTTCTCTAGTGATTTTCTTCAGATGTTATCTGGTAAACGAGTAGACTTGCTCTGTGATCATAAGTCATAGAGTTTGAGGAGGCAATTTGTATGTCTGCATTCAAATTTGCTATGGACAAGAACCTAGCTTTTTCTTCAAACTTCAATCGAAACTAGTTTTACTTTGTAAAGACACGTTTGTGCAGGTACACGCCTATTTCACCCCCGGATTCAAAGGGTTATTTTGATTTGATGATTAAGGTGAGAGTCAACTACGTGCAGGTGTGTGAAGAGTTGGAATGTATTTTTCTTCGTATGATCTTGTTGTATTCCTTTTCCTTACATATTCCTATGTATGTTTGTGCAGATTTACCCACAAGGCAAGATGACTCAGCACATGTCGAATCTTAGACCAGGAGATACTTTGGATGTTAAGGGGTATATTTCTAAAACAGTCTGTAGATGTCACCTCTAGCTTCTCGCTTGAAACGTTTGCTGAAATTTCGATGGTGCACAACGTATTCTAATAGTCATGAAATGTCACCCTCCATTTGGTCCCTAGTTTGCTTCTAATTCTAGATTGCATTTGAGCTTGTGGTTTTGTTTGAAATGACAACAAGGCATGAATATCATCTTTCGTTGTCATTCCAAAAAAATACATGTTGAAGAAGAATTCAAATGGAATCTAGAATTAGAAGTAAACTAGGGACCGAAAGTGACATTTCATGACTTTTAGAAAACTCTATTGAGTTAGAATTCAATGCATTCATTTGCAATTGTTCTCCATTCTATTACATAAATATTCCTGAAGTAACGATTTTTTTGTTGGTTTCTTAGGCCTATCCCGAAATTCGCGTATACGCCTAACATGAAGAAACAAATCGGAATGGTGTGCTAATTTCCTACTGACCTTCGATTTGTCGGTTGATATATCAAGTGCGACATTGTGCTAACGCAAGTTGGCGTAAAATTTAGCGTAGTACTTTGTGGAGTGTTGTGTTCAATCTAGCCTCACTAGTTGATGAGTGAATGCTTCGGTTTTGCAGCTTGCTGGAGGTTCAGGGATAACCCCCATGCTACAGCTCATTGATGCCATTGTTTCCAATCCCGAGGATAATACACAGGTCCATTGACTGAACTTTTCTATTCCTGGACCTCGATTTTATACTGGATGTCATCCCGGTTTGCAGGAATGCCTCTTTCTTGACTCCGCGAAGTTGAGAGGGTTTGGGTTTTAGTTAATTCAAGCAGAACGTAGTCATGAATTGGCCTTCTCAAGTGGTGAGGAATATGACAGGTTGCTTTTGCTTTTATCCAATGTCTAGTATATAACTCTGAAGTGTCCATTCCAGGTTTCACTTGTGTTCTCTAATACATCACCTGACGACATTTTGCTGAAATCGAAGTTGGATGCTCTCTCGTTTGCTCATCCTAATTTCAAGGTATATTTTATGAAATAGAATCTGACATTAACACTCTTCCATATTTCATGGACCGGCTCTTCTCAGTTAACTTTGTAGTGCTATGGCTTTATTTGAGTAGTGGATAAGTTTATAGCTCGAACTTTTATCTGGAAATCTATGTCTGTTAACTGGCAGTGATTGTCTGAGTAACAGCTTAGAACCCAATTTGAATAAAGCAACTGTATGACCGTGCGCATGTAGAGCATCTATGTCTGAATGCATTGTACAGAAGTTTGATGCTGGATCTTATGGCAATATATGTAATACCGTCCATGCCTCTAGCACGAGTAATTTCAGTACCTATTTTGCGTCGTTTTGTATAGTTTCATTCTTTTTCCTCCAGTTCGACAGTTGGTTGCTGATGTCGTGCACGCACCTCTTGCGGCAGGTGTTTTATGTGGTATCACAGGATTCGCAAGGATGGAAGGGTGGTAAGGGACATGTCAGCAAGGATGTGCTCACGAAAGGACTGCCATCCCCTTCCGACGATACTCTCATCTTGGTAACTCGTTTTCTCGAACTTCCTCATTTACTCATGAATTGGAAATGCAATTTCTAAGAAGATATGCGATTCTAGCCTCAGTTACCAAAAAATGGTCGCAGTACCTGTATTGCAATCGTTTGAACCTGAAGGGTTTATTAATCTTTGCTGTTGAGTAATCTGAAATACGGTTCAAGATACGAAACCTCAGAGAGGTGGTCATTTTGGCCGTTCTTATGCAGGTTTGTGGACCTCCTGGATTCATGAAAACTGTTTCGGGAGATAAAGCTCCAGACAGGTCTCAGGGAGAGGTAATTTCTACTTCCTTTCGGTGTCCTTAGAGGACCGAGTAATCCAGTTCTGTAATTTGTGTCTCCACATAGCCATCTATCTCACCGATTGTATTCATTGACGATCAGCTCTTACTCTCCCGTACAACAGCTAGACAATTGAAGATCTGTTAGTTTGCTTCATTTCTTTTTTCTGCCATTCAGTAATTCAAACATTTACACTGGAAGGACTTCACGCTCATCTGAATTTGCTCAATATGATTGACTTGTTTGCAGTTGATTGGCATTCTCAAGGAGCTTGGGTATACTCCGGAGCAAGTATACAAATATTAACTGTAATACTTGAGGCCACTTTGTGACCTTACGTAGTCTCGAATGCGGCACTACATGTCGTATACTCCATTGGTGAAACAAATGTGCTCTCTTATAATGCAAATCCACATCTGGGGCTCCCCTATTGTTTATGGCTATAACGCCACCCAGGGAGTAAGAGAACAGCTGAAGTTTGCATTACAATTTCTTGTCTGGAATCAGGGAACTCTCAGAGTTTACGGCAGGCACCATTCAGGATCATGCCTGGAATAGATTTTTTCATCTTAGATTCTTTGAAGACGATGGTACTTTGGCATGTAACAATGGAGCTTTATGCATTACGAATTGGAGCCTAAATCACTGTCAAGCACTGTATGTTCATACCCGCATATATTGCAGCAAACGACCTGATGAAGTTGTGTGTTAAATGAAAGATATCCAAACTTTACAGAACTGTAATTTTGCCAAGAGTGTTTTGAATGTCTTGAATGTTTCCATTTTGTGAAAGCATTTTAAAATTTGAATGACTGATTATGTGTTCAATTCCTTAAGTTTTTAAGTTTTTCAAAAATAACTGTAACAAGTTTAATAAAAATCTGGAATTTTACCATATCTTTATACTTCAATCAAATCAATCATTGGAATCATATAACCAAGAGATATAAAGTTGATACATAAAAAACATTTAGCAAAAAACATGGATTGTGTAGACTAAAGAAATGACCTATTTAAAGATCCACATGACCAATTAAACTAGTTACAGGTCTTCTTATGGTCATTTATTTGGACCAAATTCTCTCTAGTGTTAATAATCCAATTGTAAAACAACCATTTGTATTATAGCTCTTGCTTTTTTTTCAAGGAAGGTCCTATTGAAACTTCCTCACATAACTTTTGTCAATGTAAAACCTTCTATCTTTAGTCTAGAGCCAAATTGACAAGATCTTTGCAGACCAAGCATACTTTCCAGAGAGTGTTCTAAAAAAGTCCCAAAAACTTAGATGGTTGTTGGACTTTATTTAAGATGAGAATACTAAAATTATTGTATAATTTAGAAATCTACCAATTCAAATTTGACCTGAAACAACACTTGTATATCATATTAAATGTTGTTATAGACTTCACCCAATTTTAGTTTCAATTTGATTTCACATGATAAGAAAAAGAACTCTCCAATACACAATAATCTTGCAATTTGCAAAGTCAAAGTTTTGTATTTTTCATATATTCTATATATTCTAAATGTTTGGATCTATAATTTTAGCTTTGAAATTATTTAAAAACAAAATCCCTAACGTAGAAGAAATTATCAAAAGATAGCTTGTGTATTGTTGGTTTATTTGACAACCTCTTATTGAAGGGTGATTTAGAGTAAGGTAGGACCCTTATTTGCTTCTAGAATTTTGCATGTTTGTATCTCAGAAGATGTAGTACTCAATAATGTTTAATTTCACTTGTGAGTAGAACAAAAATAATTATCCAAGAGGGCTTGAAGTTGTTGATCCATTCTAGCAATTGGAAAAAAAGTTTTTTTTTCACTTTATAATCTTGCATTTCGCAATGTCAAATGGGCTGAATTTTTTTCTATACTTTGCCATAATAGTCTACTACACTTTTGTACAATTTCAGTCTTCAATTCTGAAATCCTAAGACCATTTTTGAGTAAAAAATCATTCAAAACTACCATTTTCATTGCAAACATGATTCTTTTTTATGTATTTTTTTGCATATCTAATCATAGGATCTTATATTGGACTAGTATTAAAATGTCTAAAAGAAATTATAAGTCACAAGATATAAGCGTTTAAATTGGAAAAACATGTCTTTTGTATCTAGCCTAATTAGATTGTAAGGCTTTGACTCCTTGATCTTAACTATAGATTGTGAATTAAATTTTTTTTAATTGAATAGTATATGTAAAGGTCTAATTTGACACTCAAGTTTAGCACCAAGCACATGGAGTCCCATGTGCATGCCCATTTGCCATTTCGGGCAACAATATCGTGCCAAGCAATAGAATGTTCGCAAAGGTGTTCCTGAATGTGACTGTGTACATTTCCATTAATAGAATGTCTCTTGAATAGTGGGCAAACCGTAGTGATTTCAAATTTCTTTGAGTCAAAGCATTAAATTTTCAAAGCAGCTCCTAATTAACACATTAGAGAAAATTTAAGGCCTCCGGAGGCCTACTCCACAATCCTTTGAAGTACCCTAAAATTTGATTTTTCGGGGCTGAAAAAATCTTTTTCTTCTATTTCTGCACAACTAAAATTGCAGTGACAGTCGCGTAGGAACCAAGTTTTATGAGTTAAAAATTTATTAAGAGAAAAAACTTTCTTTTTTAATCTTAAAAAAATATTAAACACACACACATACACACACACGTGAAATCTGACTGTTTTGGTGAGTAGCCAGCTTATCTGACTGCTCACCGGGGTACTTTTTCAGATTGATAGGCCAAGCTTGGAAATAGCTTGGAATATCAATCTAGAGCAGCCCTCTGGAGGGCTAAAAATTCCTGTAACGATCTTCTACATGTAAAGCTTTGTTTCATGCCATTCTATAAGCATAAAAAAAAGATCTTCTTAAAACTTATTACAATAAATCTCAAATCAGAATGCTATGAAATATCTACCTTTTAAAGTTTAATTGATTGAATTGAATTGGATTGGAATGGATAGTTTGAATCATTGTATTCCAATTATAAGATGAAAGTTGTGAAGGACTTTGTTTTGTTGGTTATACATTCAAAAATAACTTGTAAAGTTATTTTGGAATTCAATTTTCAGTTTCTAGGGATGAAAACAAATTCCTTATCAAGTATGTTAACTAATATCCCCAAGAAATACACCTTGGACGCATGTGGTTACAAAATGACACAAAGAATTCTCTACTATAATAAGTTGAGAGCATTTTCATTGCAAAATCAAAATACAAAGGTGCTCTAAAGATGCATGCGTCTATACTCATTATTTAGAAAATGAAACTAGAAGCATAAAGGATTAAAGAGACGATGTTTACTTATAATAAATCCATAAAACTTTGAAACTATTCAAAGAGACTAGTCTTATTGATTATCTGACAACATATATTAAATTTGTGAAATTTAAAAAAAAATAAGGTATTGATTCAATTGAAATGGTTGAAAATAGTGTGCATCATTATATTACTTGCATATCACAAATGTCCATCTAGATAGTACTGCCACAAATGTCAAACTAAAAGCTATTATCAAATAGCTATTGAAGTAATTCATTGCAAGGAATTTGTTTTTCAAAATTCTTGAAATGGAGAATAAACAATGTGTGTAAAAGAAAAAAAAATGTTAGAAAATTAGAGCTTCTTATTTATCTTCATTATTCCTTGATATAGAAAATGGAGTAGATTGTTCAAATTGATGTCTAATAATGTTATTTATTGGGTTCAACATACCACAAACTAATTTGAACATATGATTCTTCAATTGAAGCTTGCACATACCACAAAGAATATGTTTTTTTTACTTTGAAAGATGATAATTTTTCATCAAACAGGCTAAAGAAATTTACATTAAAGAATAACTTGAACAATTCTACTTTGAACACAATTCTTGCTTTTGACTTCACTATAAGCGGTTGAAGCCCTACTAATCCAAATTTACATATCCCACATAGACTGTTTTACCGGCTTCCTACCACCGTACTTGTATAAATAGTTTGTCTTTTCATCTTTCTCTACACAGTGAGTGGCTTTTGAAGCCATGTGAGAAATTCATACTTAAGATGAATAGCTATATTAGGATAGAAAATCTAGGTTAAGTGAACAATATGAGGTAAATAGATGGATTCCAAAACATCCATCTATGAGGGACGAAGATGTTGGGTTAGTTGCTCAATATTTTGATTTTTTAGAATATAAAGCCAATTTTTTTAAAATTATAAAGTGTCCAAGCTTATCTTTAGATTTTAATAAATACTTTGGATATACCAAAGTGCCAAACTTGCTATCAAAGTGCGATATAGTTTGAATTTAGATCTGGAGTTGGGTTTCTATTTTTACTAAAGTAAAAACACCTAAAATGATTCTTTTCAAGTGGAATCAAATTACTACTAGTCAAATTCCTTAAAATAGAAAGATTGATGTTTTTTCACACAAAAAATTTGTGAAAAAATAACATTTCTAAAATATTTTATTGAAAACAATTAATGATGAACTTTTGAAATTCAATTGCGGAGATATATAGAGAGTATCTATGGACAATGCAAAATAAAAAATTCAACCCAAGCGCACATTGGGCCATAATTCAATTCTTTTGTTAACATACTAACCAATTTTTAAAAATAAATGAGACCACATGCCTATATTTGGTTTGGAGCAATACAACTTTCAATCCAAACACCTCATTTTTCTACAAAAAAAATTGTTCAAGAATTTGAATACCATTTGAGCTATTATAACCTTTTTTCAATACGGATTTCCAAAGAAAGAAACAACATGAAAAACAAAATAGCCCCCATGTAAGGTAGACCAACCTAATTCCATTCATTATTCAATTTTATCATCCTATTTTTGGCTCCAATTTTGTCTAGAAAAACATCCAAATCCATTTGTTTTCTGACAAAATCAATGCATTATGCCAACAAAAGATAACATGTCAAGCTTTTATTGGTGAGTACTTAAGTGCCATTAGATATATGGAAAGGGGATTATGGGCTGTTTATAGGACATTTATGACTCCAGTCTATGGGCAATTTTATAATTTTAGGGTAGATCACTTCAGAAATTCAAAGAAATTACAATTTTAATCAAAAGTTTTTAATTCCACTTGGATTTGATTTGTGAAACAAGCACATACCGTAGTGTGACATGGCTTTTGTCTTTGCAAAGATGAAAAAATTATTGTTCATCCAAAGTGGTTTATTTATACTTATATGAATTAAAGATGATTTTAGTTTTGCAATCTGTAATTATTTCACAGTTTGTCATTTCTTCATTGTAAACAAAATGCCATATCCTTTCAAATTTAAGAGAATCATAAAAGCAAGAAATGGTGTACTTATAATAATTTTGGTTATTGGTCTAACAAACCCACATCGAGAGGTTTAAGCCTGAGACAACTACCAAAGAAGAGAAAGCACTAGATTTAGATTTGAAAAGATGCTTATTTAGTGAAAGAATAGTGAATATGCAATGTATATGGACATGATTGTATCTACTAAAAACGTTTTTCTATTTATAAATATGAATGCCAAATAGTGTGATTTATGTGTTGAGCTAACTCTTACTAATTTGAGCAAGTGCCAAAGGGTTGCACACTTTTCCATGCTATTGTAGACATGTTGGCCACCAATTCTAAATCCTTTCAACATTGGCCCTTTATTAGTGAAGTTTTCAATAGAGCTCTTACTTATTTTCTACAAATTTTGTTTTTTGTTTTTTAACTTTTTATAAAAAATGGATTTTGACATTAATGAATTAATAATAAAAAAATGAAGCCATGTCACATTACGGTACCTCTGACAAATATATGCCCTTTTTGGAGTTGGCCCCAAGATATTCAGATTACAAATTAAGGTGGTAATAGGCTTGTCTACCTTACTAAAATGATAGAACAATAGTATGACAACAACAAATAAACCAAAAGGTAAGACTGTGGATTTGCTGCAGCTTTGTCGACAATATTTGCCAAGCCAACGTGCAGGGGCAAATGGTACACCAGTGGATGTCCACGATCTGCAACTTTGATGGTTGCAATCACCGGTTCTACAACGCGGATTCCTATAAATCAAACGACTAAATGTACTTGTGCTATATTCACAATTCCAAAATTGGAAGTGTGCAAAAAGTATTCTACACAAAATAGTGAAATTAGGGTGCCTTGTCAATTAAGGTAAACTAGTCCATTGTGGTCAAAATTAGGAGTTTGGTCTCATGCAATTGCTGAGATTTTTCAAGTTTTTTCTTTACATAAAGATAAGTGTGAGAAACAGTGAGAGCAATTGAAATTATGTTTTTTTGACAAAGTATGAATTTGCTATGAATTTTTGAAGTGCTCAACGCATCATGGTCAAAAGAGTCTATAGACTACTACAAAACCAACAAAATTGAATCCATGATGCTCATCTTGTTCACCTAAAGTAATCATAATGCTTTTTAACATGGAAGGCCTAAAAAGTTAATGGCTAACAATGAATTTGCATTGAAAGGTTGGAAGTTCCTAATGAGGTCACTAATCACTCTATGATTGTCATGAAAGACATGCATCGTAGTCCAAATCTCACATATTGAAAAAATCCATTGTGGGGTCATTTCCTAGGTGCCTACTATGGGTCATTTGACCACAATGGGTTGTTTTACCTTAGGTTGCTTTACCTGAGATGAATTACCTCATGGATCAATGCTTGTTCCACATGGAGGCGCATGCCACTCTTTGAATCAAGCCTTGAACTGGTGCACAAATGTATGCTGTACACATGGCTCTGAATTGAGAAAAACATTAAATCGTGCCATCCTTTGTGGGCCCAGCAGGATAAATTCGGATTTCACGAGGGTAAAAGTAAATAAAAGCCCCCTATATTTGAGCCGTGTCTAGGGATACTTACTAGCCCCCCTAGCTAATTTGGGGCCTCTGATTGCAAATATGAATTCAGATTTTGAAAAAAATTAAATTTGTGGCAAATAAAAAATTCCAGCATTTTTCCAAGGTAAATTTGGCCCGCAGGGCCCACCAAGGATGGCACGATTTAACGTCCTGCCTGAATTGAATGCGTCATTTTACAAAAGCAGTGAATATTTCTGTAGTGTGGACTGTCGAGAAATTACTGTGAGGCAACCTAATTTCACTATTTTTGTGTGTACACAGTATGTGGTCAGAAGACTCTACTTTACAGTCCGTGATCTCCGTCTAAGAAAAAAAAGGCAATGCTGCATGTTCCATACCTCACGTAACTTAGACACGCCTTGCACCTGTTGCCTTCATGTACTCTGCCTCCATGCACCTGCTGCCTTCATATACTCTGCCTCCAAGATCATTTTGCAAACTTGGGTTGAACAATCCAAAGCTCTGAGAACTAAGTTACGCTCGGCATCCTCCACAGCGAACCTGCATTCCAGCATGGGCGACCTCAAGCACCGCATGATTAGAACTAATGGCATCAACATGCACATTGCTGAGCAAGGCTCTGGTAAGTCTCCAGCTGAAACCCCAGCTTCTGTCTTCAGCATTTCACCAGTATATATTCTTTCGAGTTCAAGTCCTTGATCGAGCTCTTGCACGTAATAGCTAGCAGTTGTAGAGATCCATTGTTGTGGAGGCAAAACTTGGAGAGCTGAGTTGTTGTGTACGTTTTGTGGAATTAATGCAGGTCCGGTAGTGCTGCTCCTTCACGGCTTTCCCTCGCTATGGTACATGTGGCGACACCAGATGCAGGCCTTGGCGGAAGCTGGATTCCGTGCGGTAGCACCGGATCAACGGGGCTATGGCCAGACGGATGTGCCGGATGCAGCGGAGGAGTACACCTCTTTTCATTTGGTGGGAGACATTGTGGGACTCTTGGATGCACTCGGAGAGCAACAGGTATGGTGGAAAATTCATGCTTAGGGTTAACAGTTTAGATACTTTCTTTTCGTTCAATACTGGATCAATTCGTGGAATATTGTTCGCTGGTTCTGCGGGTGTAAAATTTTTCTCCATCTGAATCATAGTTTTCGCAATATGATCAATGGGATTGGTCTTTTGAAACCATGAATCCTTGGTTGAAAGCTCTAAGAAGAGATCGAGCTTGTGTACTGTACGCAATCGACTAGGAGCGGGTGGAAGAAATGAATTGCTGAATAGTTAACATGCACGGAGCCTAATTTCTGTTTTATCACCCTCGTCAGTCGTCACTAGCTTTGAGCTTGTGGGGTATGGGCACAGGCGTAATCTAGAGGATCCGCCTGTGCAGATTCAGCATTCTATAGGTATCAAATCCGGCGAAGTCCTTGACAGGACCATTTTGTATGTTTGACTGACCCTTTATAGTACAAACTAGACCAAGAAATTTGTGGTATGATAGAACTCCCGAAGATCTCTTTTGCTCAAGGGGAAGATCTGTGCATTGACCGTTGTTTCTTATTCTGGCAGGTGTTCGTTGTAGGGCACGATTGGGGTGCATCGATTGGATGGCAGTTGTGCCTGCTACGGCCTGATCGAGTGAAAGCTTATGTGTCATTGGGTATTGCTCATACACTCAGAGAATCTGGCGAAGCAGCTGCTAGAGCTTTTCAAAGTCGGAAAGAATCATATGAGGAAGGTTTTTACATGCTCAGGTTTCAGGTCAGTTGATCTATTTCACACTTTTTTATTTCCACTTTTGAATTGCATTTGGTACGCAGGTTAATGTTATAGCTTAGGACCCTTAATTTCACCAACCTGAGAAAGAGGTTGGAGTTAGCTCTCTCTAGTTTAGAGGTCTCCATTTTAGGAATTTCACATTCCTGTGATGCTCTAATAGCTAAAGAAAAATCACTAGATTGTCTGTACTAGCGAACACAGTATCTCACCAAAGTTGTATAATACAGGGAACCCAGTCCCACTGCGTTTATATGTTTTGCGTGGTTAACTCTATTATGATGGATTCTTTATTTCTTTATCTATTGCGGTGGGTCTTGTCACCATTTTTTGAGAGCCTTCCAAAGCACTAGAGCACATATATATTTGGACATGGCACGAATGAGTTATGAATTATTGAATTTTGAAGTAGTAAGGTCCCAATCATGAACCTAGGCTGTCTTAGAATCATGAGTATTTCATCTTTGATGTATCTCATGGAAGCATCTTTGATTTATCTCACGGAAGCATCTTTGACGGTGCTAAATGTAGAAGTATCTCATTTCTTTCAAGATATGTATTTGGATGACACGGGATGTAACTGGGTGACCTTTCAACCCACAGGACAGGGATCGCCACGCAAATTGGTTCCCTAGCTCATGTGCTAGGGAAGACTTTTCTATCACCTGTCAGATTGACTGTTTAAAGCACAGAAATTTAATGTTATAGACATGAAGCAATCCTCGTACCATTCTAAACATGTTTGGAGATGTTTCAGTTTTAGACTATTGCAAATGCTCGGTGACTTGAACTGCACTCTTTTGTACAAACTCTTATTGCATCGTAGAAGAAGAATTCTTAATGCCAACGTGAATGAAGAGTCTGTTGAGGCTATGCCAGTGGTTGTTGTTTGGGGCATCGGATCTCACTCCCGTTGAATTCCTTGCTGCAGGAGCCAGGTAGAGCAGAGCGCGATTTCGCCAATTTTGGAACCTCGGGAACTATGAAAGCCTTC
Source organism: Neckera pumila (assembly GCA_963969595.1). NCBI lineage: Eukaryota > Viridiplantae > Streptophyta > Bryopsida > Hypnales > Neckeraceae > Neckera > Neckera pumila. Next base: position 46,419,838 of record OZ018408.1, on the reverse strand, counting down.
CTGTCTGGATTTTGGGATGTGAAAAAGGGGAAAACGGTTGCTCGTAAGGGTGAAGAGCTTTCAAGCGTATTTGTGAAAGATCTCGCTCCATGGCTCACAGAGGAGGACCTCAAATACTACACCGAGAGCTTTGAGAAAACGGGATTCACTGGCGCCTTGAACTGGTATCGCAACATGGAAAGGTCTGTGATCTCCATGCTTTGACGATTGTGATCTCTTAACTCATCAATGCAGTGCTTTTCTTCTGGATACCAATAGCAGGTGTCTTTTACTTTGTAAGCATGTCATTTGCTTTTGGTAACCAGAAGAAAAGACACTGGCTCAAATTTTTGTGAAGTGCGACAATCCAGTGACCTTGTCATGAAATGCCAAAGATTAACCACAGACCACTACTGTTGGAGTACTCAAATTCAATTTCATGACTTAGAAATTTGAAGTGAGTAGCGCTGGTGGATTGTTGCATTTCACAGTAAGGTAGAGGATACTCTTTCCTTCACTTGTGAGCATGCTCTCATTGGAACCACTCAGTATGGAGCTCACCAGAGAGATCACTTCGGGTACAAGAGCCAGACTCTCTTGAGTTCAAATTTTTCTCATTCACTGTACGATGGTTTCTCCTGCAATCATTCAAAGTGGGAGGTTGTAGACTGTTATTAAAAAGGATAGTACATAACCTCATTTTTAATACAAAGCCAGTGGCTATAGACATCTGACCAAGTCATGCTTACACCAAACTCGCTAATTGAAGGGCAGCCAAGTCCATTGGAGGAGATGAGCTGTTGTTGGTAACAGAGTCCATGTAGGAGATGAGATCAGGTCAATAAAGATTCAGGGTCGATTCAGGGTCACATTTGGACAGATACACGACCTCAGCAGGGGCACTTACGTGGCTCTCATCTCTCTCTCCTGTTGGCATTGATGTTGGACCTTGACTGAACAAAATCTTAACCTAGTAAGGATGTGGAGGCCAAAAAGTGGCCAACGGATGATTTTCAAGGTTACTAAAGAAATGAAGAATGTTCATCTATTGGTTCAAAAATTGGATCAATTTGGGTTGACTACCTTCATGATAGGTCTTGTTCTTTTAGGGTTAATTCTGAAAGGATGAGACCTACCACCAAGGTTCTTTGGCCAAAAATGATCTTTTATTTGAACCACTAAGTACATTCTTTGTTTCTAGAGTAATCATATATCCGACCACTTTTGGGCCTCTGCAGCCTTTCAGGGTTAAATTGTTCCAGAACCAAAGTTATTTGTCTCTCAGATTTTGAGTGTTCTTAACCGTTTGGTTAATTTTTTTTCTATCTGCAGAAATTGGAATTTGACTGCTCCCTGGGCGAACTGTCCTGTGATGACCAAGACATATGTGATCATAGCTGAAGATGATGCAGTTCTCCATTTTCCAGGATATCCTGATCGAATCAAGGGGCTGAAACAGGCGGTTCCCAATCTCCAGCAAGTTGATACCATCAAGGGCGCTCACTTCATGCCAGAAGAAAACCCACAGCTAGTCAACAGCAAGCTCATCGCCTTCTTCAATAAGGAGAATCGAGTGTAGAAAAGAGACATTGCGCTAGATCTCAGTAAATAAGCTCAAGGCTTGAGCTCTTTTGGGAACTTTTGTGTAGTTTTGCTTATGTCTTTGTATTATTTATCTCATATTACCTTTGTCCCATTAAAAAGCTCTTGATTTTACCTCCTGTTTTTTTTAGTAGTTTTGAGTACGCATATTGGAAGCTTGCTTGGATCCAATTTTTATTTTGGTTGCATTGAACAGATTCAATATTCTTCATGGATTGTGATGATATAAAATTTAAACCATTCAAAATTATACATTTTACAACATGGTCAATGAAATTATTATAAGAAAAACATGAGACAAAATAAGGAGCTTTTTAGTGGGACAGAGGCATAACATTCAATAGCTCTACAGTTATGGTGTGGTATATTCCACCCCCCAACAGTGTTTCATCATTAGCTATTGATGAATTAGATAGGTGGAGGATGTAGAGGCACACCATCATTGTAGAACCAAGGCAACATCAACACATGCTATTGAGTGTTATGGGTAGTATCTCTCAAAATTGATCATAGAGGCAATTTGTCTTATAAACATTCTAACATTACTTTGGTTGAATGAGAAGTTGTTTGGACGAAAGATTGGTCACAAGCTCTATGCACATCATCCAGAATGTGGATGAAAGAGTGCTTAGGAGCTTGTAAACCAATTGGGAAATTCATAACAAGGGGTGGATGTGCTTGGAGTGTATAGATTTATAAAGTAGAAGGATCCATTGTGATCACAACTTGTCAAGTACCCTAATGGAATGATAAAAAGAACTCCAATCTTTTTCACACAAGTAGAATTTTTTTGAAGGTGATAGCAATAAAAAAGTAGAGATTTTTGACAAACTATGACTTTGTTATGAATACTTGGTGTGAAATTGCAATAGCACATGCATGATTGCCACTAGACCAAAGTTTTCTTTGTTGGCAAACTTTCAAGAACATTATCAGATTTTAGCATATAGTAGCATATCCCTTCAAATACTCCCCTATGATTATCTGCCAAGGATGGACTTCATATTCCCTTGAAAAGAAGTTGCATAAGATTTCCACCAAACTAGCAAAAAACTTATCTATAATGGTTATCTTGTTCATTTATAATTGCCACACTTTTTACTTAGAAACAAGTATAATGTTGAAGATTATATTGTCGTCACATATTTTTCAAAAACTTCTACCATGAATGGCTTTATTCTATATTAGAAAATTATATCTTGACTATTATATCATTTCATTATAGTCACACTACATTGATAACTAAAATTTCTTTTATTTGAGGGCAATGAGTTTGTACCAAATGCATGTCCAAAAAAAGTCACTATTGTAGATGGACACAACACAAATTCAATGGGACCACAACATGACCTACCTCGTTGCTAATTAAAAAACATATAATTCCATCTAAATGCTTAAGTCTATTTAGTGTCAACCACATTATTTTGAGCTAAATCATATTAATTGCTCAAAATGGAAAAATCATCTTGCATAGAAAAATCATCTTGCATCCACCAATTTAGAGTTGAATGGCTTAATGGTTGTACTATAGTCAATGACATTTTATATGCTTCAACAATGAGTATGGCCTCATTTTATAGTTTGAAACCAATCTCATTATCTATGTTAATAAAGCACCCCAAGAGACTCTTCATTCAACTCAATATAAGATATGATGTCCATTGTAAACCTTTTAGTTACTACGTATAGTTGTACTTATTCAATTCACAAATTTTTTTAGCAAATCACTTGCAAAACATAGTACATTCAACTTGCATTTTGTTCAATTCATTTTCGAAAAAATAAAAGATACTTTATTGGTAGTCAACATAAAACCTCATAGCTTTCCATTGTGGATCCTTAGAGGAGTACTATCTTGTCAATTTGGGATGCTAATGTGGCTCTCTTAATTCCCTACAAGGTTCAATGGCAATCCAAAAGCATCCCCTTACATTGTCAAATAATTAATGAATCTTATGCCATGTATAAAAGTTGCATGGTGGTGCTCATTGTATTCACAATCATGGTGATCGACCAATTTCAACCTTGTAAAATTTAAACCCAAATTCCATAGAAGTGCAATTTTTACCACATTAGGATGCAAAAAAAAATTGGGGCTTAAACTAGGCAAAAGCATAAATGTATAGTACGGTCTACCTCTTTTGTGTCAAATTCTTCAAGGATTAGCATGCTATGTATACATCACAAACAATTATAAACACAAGTTTTAAACAAGCTTTGAAAATTCATAGCATTGGTCAATTAAATAAATAAATAACCATGTATAAATATCAACTTTAATCAACCAGTGTCAAATATTGGTTTCTTAAAATTAATCTATCTTAATGATTTTAAATTTCAGAACTCCCTATTTAATACTAGATTTACCATTTTCATTCCAAACTTTGATTGTAAATAACTCCCATTCTAATTTTGACATAAAAACTAATTGAAATTTTTAATTAAAAAATTTCATTTTCAACCATATCTAAAAAAAGAATTCAATAAAAAATTTAACATGGGTAAGGAACTGAAATAAACTATATGTACACAAATATTTAGTTCATAATAAAAAGGTGTCAAAAAGAACAAATTTTCTTGGATTTTGTTTATTTTCACTAGTTTGAATATGCCAAATTATTGAAGCTCAAAATGTCATCAATAACCCTCTTTTTCATGAGATTTAAGGTGCACTTTTGTAGCAGGATATGCAATGTCTTTTAAGAATCTAAATATCTCATGTATTTGTGAAAATAAAAATATCACTTTTTGAATTTTTGGGCGATAGTGATAGTATCTCAAGACAAACAATTGTAATTGCCATAAAAAAAAATTCCACTAAAATCCATCTTCTACTATTATCCATGATTTTTGAAAATCTCAAAAGTCACCTGTCTAGTGCAATAAGACACTAAAAGAAGTTAATCCTACCGTGCATTCATCTAATTAGGAATCCAAATGAAATTGACGTTCATAATAGGTATAAGTAGAAAGAAGAGTAGCTTCAACAAAAATTTGACCTTGTGGTTATTTTCTTTTCTTCATGCTTCACATTGTTTTCTCTCATGCAAACTTCAAAAAAATTATGGAACTTGTGTTTTATAACACATTTGTGTTTTGGAACCTTGGGTTTTTAATTTTTAACTCATAACATCGAGTGTCAATATTTCATTAGTTGATTGCATAAGTATCAGTGTGCCAGTGCTGTGCCACTATCAAAATACACTACAAGCAAATGGGGTATTTTAAGTAAGTTTTTAAGTATAGTCCTAGACATAAGATTTTAAGTAATGACCTTTGAAGCAATTTTCAGCAAAATTTTACTAGAAATACATGTGTTTGGTTTTAAAAAAAAAAAAAGTTGCCAACTTGACCACAATGTACCATCCGTAGTAGAAAATATACTTGAGTAAATTAAATATCAAATGAATACCCACAAGTCTAAAAAATTTATAGTCTAACTTGTTGTAGCGAATAATTTTACCAATTGTTGATCTTAATCTAGGAAGGACGCCGCAGACAATAAGTGTCCAATGAATGATAAGGAATTCTCCAATATAAGATAGAACTACCACTATTCATCCTTGGAATTTTTTTGTGGAAAGTGGAGAACATCTACAGTAGTTTGACTTCCAATGAGTACTTTTGGATTTTTTATTCCAATGACTCTCATGGTTACACAATGCATGATTTCCAAGCTCCCCCCGCATTTAGCTCCCCCCGCATTGTTCTAGGGTTAAAGATTAATCTACTCAAGAATATTTTTTTTGTGCCTCCTTTCCTAGGGCTTTCCATAAAAACTGAATAGATACCCGTCAGGCTAACAATTGCAAAGATCTCATTTGCTATAACAAAATAAACAAAATATACATACAAGCAAACAAACAAAATCAAAACACCAAATCTTGTACTTTATAAACTAGTATGTTCACTGTTGTTTTTACAATTGCAATTATTTACTTTTCTCTATAAAAAAAACCTTTAACTTTACCTAATTTCAGTTGATATACCCTACCACCATGTGTGCAAAACTTCTTTTTCTCCCAAAGACTCTCTAGCAATACTAAGCATGCCCACTTTAACCCCTAAAGCACCAACATGTATTTTTTTGGCAATATGGAAATTTTGGGCAGGTACTTGTGACTAGAAGTTTGCGTATTTTGGGCTAAAATTTTAATTAAAGGTGAGGAAAAAGAATATCTTTCATATGCAAAAAATTTCATGACATTTGAAAATACGAGTCAAAAGTTATTGCATGATATGTAGTTTGTTTTTCAACTCGGGCAGTCCGGGCAAATAAAAAAGAACACTTTTTTCAAAAGTAAAAATTTGAAATTGGTTTATTAGATTTTTATATATATATATATATATATATATATATATATATATATATATATATATATATATATATATATATATATATGGAAAGCTTTGAATCATTCCATTTAATCAACAAGTCAAAAATAATGAGGAATTTTAGTGTGCGGGCAGTTATGGATTTTCTACTCCAAAATAAACTTTGAAGTTGTTTATTTTACTCATTTTTCAATATTTAAAAATAAATAATAATTATAGGATGTAGATTGTTTATGACAACCCCTAAACCATTGGGATTGGCATTTTTCAATTCCAAAACAAAATTCTCAACAATTTAGTATTTTGAATCATTCTCTACTTCTTTCTACTTATTTTTTTTTTCCTATATGTTGTACACAAGGTTGTACAGTTCCAAATGATCTGAAAATTTTCAAGCATGTAGCCATCTTGCCTTGAAGAATGAATCCAAAGAAGCACAACCATTTTGGAAATTTTTTCATTATGATCCGACCTTGTGAAGTGCAGTTGCCCATTTTTTTTGCAGGGTCCCCCAAAAGGATTTTGTTACTTCAAACGCTAATAATTTATCAACTACACAGTGGAAATTTTTGAAATTTTTTCTAGATCTTTTCAAACCAGAGTACTACAAAATCCTATGGTTACATGTGTTCAAAAGTGATATTTTTCAAAAATTTGGTACTTATACTAGAAATGGCAGTTTTGGAGCATTATTTGTTAGAACAAAGTCAAAGAACTTTAGAGGTTAACCCCTAAATGCCCAAGGCCTATTTTAGGCTTCCTAGAATTTGCTCTAAATTGAACAAAATGTAAACTTTTTGATAAGTTGTCTTAAATTTTTTTGAATTGTAACCGTACAAATTCAAACTGGACATCTTAGAGATCTCATAGGAAAAGAAAACACAACAATATCACTTTTGGAGTGAAAGATTGTTTGACCATGAGGGTGCTAAAATAGCAAAAATCTTTCAATCTTCTTTACACAAGTCAAATCTAAAAAGTTGGTGACCAAAAGAATATGAGGTTAAAGGGCCTAACTTGTATAACCTTGATCAAGTTATGGCTTCTTAAAATCTACTCTACAATTCTTTTTAATAAATTTTGAATGTGGTTTTTTCTCCAAGATCTAGTGTATTTGAGGCTCATTTCTAAGAGCTCTCAGCACTACGAGACGTCAAGATTGCAATGGGTACCCTTGTACAAAAACTTGAATAGAAAAATCATTCAAATTTATTTTCAAGATTGGATTTTTGATGCTAAATTAGACTTCAAGAGGAACTTTCTAAGAATATGAACTACTAAAAATAGCAGCTTGGTTAAGTTTTATATAACTTCAAACACCAGATTTGGGTGCCTTGGGCATTTAGGGGTTAATCCAACATTTGTCAAATCCAAGCTAACATTACAACACAATAACACACAACCTAATGATATAGATTCTTATAAATAAAAACTACGAATGTTACAAAACATGTTTTTTACTTTAAAATAAAAGATATTATAAAACATGTTTTTTACATTAAAGTAAAATACATATGGGTTGTATATATATGATGGATACTGTATATTAGAAATATTATAAAATTCAATTTAAACTAAAATAGAATTCAAAATATAAACTTATAGTAATAATGTCCTCAAATGATCATGTTGTGGAGTATCAAAAGGATGGATTCATGCTCCATTCAAGCTCAGAAAGGGACCAAATTTCTTCTTCAATAGATAGTACTGATTTGGCTTTACCTGGTTGGAAAAATGCTCCACAACCTTGGAATGAGAGGGCTTGCAAAAAGTGGATACCTTGGACATATATAATTCAACATTGGCCCAAACTACGACAAAAAAAATTGATAAAGGGATTCTACGCTCCCTTGGGATATTGTAAACATGATGAATATAAGTTGAATTTGACGTGCAAGTGGAAATTATTATCAAAGAATGAAAGAGCTACTAAACGCAAAAGATTTATGGTTCCGTATTGGTTGGCTGCAATGGTTTATGCAGAAGTGTTCTTAAATAGAAATGTAGATTGGAATCCTGTTAATCAAAGACACAAGAATAGTAATGTTATTCAAAATTATAGCAATGAAACTACCGAAACTCCCCTTTCAATACATATGTCTAATTATGGTATCGATAAACTTCAGAGAGAAAATGAGCTTTTGGAATCTGAATTTTCAAGGAAAATCAAATTATTGTGATTAATTAAAAATATGATGTGAAGATGAAATGATATCAATTATAGTATATACTAGCACAATCCACTTTTGACCTGATTTAAAGGTTAGAATGGAAAACAATATTTTTTAATTTAAATTCAAATGTTACTTTTGTTGTTGGGTATACAAATGAAAAACATATTTTATAGTATAATTTGGATTCAAACACATAGAACTTGCAGTAGTTCATTGTATTCAAAAAATTTAGCTTTAGATCATTAATTTTGGGTAATCTATAATATTAAAACCAGTACAAACAACCATGTTTTATTTTTGAAGTTTAACCCCTAAGGACCAAACATTGTTTTTTGGCAATATAGCGATTTTGGGCAGCTCACTACAAACGGAGTTTTTATTTTTTTTCTTTGAAAATTTCATACAACGTATGCCCAAAGAGTAGCTTTAAGGTCCAACAATTCTACTAACTTTTGACTTCACGATTAAAAAGTTATTGCATGATATGTAGTTTTCGTTACTCGGCGGGCTGCCCGGGCAGCTCAAAAAATGACAATATTTTTTTGCCCTAAACTTCTAACTTGTATTCTGACATACTTATTACCGCTTCAAATTTCTATTCTATATTAGTGTATGCACTACTTAATCCCTTATACTTATGATATATTCAACTAAATCTATCCTATGCATGTAATTTTGGACTATATTTGTAAACCATTGTGAGATCTCCCGATACTAAAAGACATGTAAAATCTTCTTGAATTGTTCAAATGGATAGTAAATTAAATACTTAGGTGATTTTAGTTTAGGATTTGAAAGGAATTAGACTCAGAGTGCCTCCCTTACTCTATTGTGTGCCATATAATAGTTGTGTAATTCTTCACAAACCATGTCAAAAACGACTCAAAACTGCTAGTTTTGCTGCGATCATCCAAGATAAGAGAAATTTTTTTTCTTAGAACCTAACCATAGGATCTTGTACTTAACTTATCTCAGATCATGTGGTAAAATTTCCATAAAGTTTGACTGCAAAAATTAGAAGCTATTATCATTCAAAGTTGGAAAAAATTATTTTTTTGAACACTTGCATGCAATTTCAATGACTTTGACTGCCATTTGTGTAAAAATTTTGCACTACAGACTTTGAATTTAATTTTCTTGGGTTGAAAAATGAGTTGAGAATCTAGGTAAAAAAAATCCAAAAATAATACACTTTTTTTTCATTGTTTAAAAAGTTGTTAAATAGAAGTAGGTCTAAGATTGAATGAAAAACTAAATTGTTAATAAATCTAAGATGGCATTAAAACAATATAATCCCAATGGTGAGATTGTTTTAGCAAGCAAATTAATCTTGTCAAACAATTTCTTTTGGAAAATTGTTGAAATTGCATTGAGAAATGAATCCTATAAGTTATTTTTTCAAGAAGATGCTCTAGTTGCCCCCAAAATAAGATTGTCCATAGCTTTTACATTTCAAATCCAAATGGAATGAATAAAAGCTTTCCATATACATAAAAATACAATCTTTGAGAGACAAATTTTTAAAATTCTTTTGTGTGAGGAGAATTCAGCTTGTTGCATAAAAAAAAGGACCTTCTGTGCTATAACTTTTGTTTCTAGGCACCGATTGAAATATAATATACTTCTAGAAAGCTAATGAGTTTTTCTATCTTTATAAAAAGTTTCAAAAAACTATCATGAAAATCAAGGCTGTCAAGCCTGCCCAAAATCCATTTTGTCCCCCGAGGAAACAGTAAGATTTTCATTAGAAAAAGAATAGCCCTTTGGAGGGCTGCTCCAAGTTCACATTTCAAGCTATTTCAAGCTTGGCCTGTCAATCTAGAAAAGTACCCCCGGTGAGCAGTCAAAGTGTATGACTGCTCGCCAAAGCAGTTAGACTTCACGATTTTTTTAAAGTTTATTATTATTAATTTTTAAGATTATTATTATTATTTTTAAATTAAATTTTTATTCATAAATTTGGGTTCTTGCGCCAGTGTCATAGCAGTTTCAACTACATAGAAATAGGGAAAAAAACAATTTTCAGACCCGATAAACAAAATTTCAAGGTACTAAAGGGATCCGTGGAGCAGCCCTCCAGAGGGCTGATTTTTTCTTTAACCCCTAAAGGCCCAAGTGTCTGTTCAACGGACAAGTGGGATTTCGGGCAGGTACCTACGGGCTGAAATTTTGTCCTGATTTTTTGAAACTTTTTTAGAAGATAGAAAAACTGATAAGATTTGTGGGAGTATAATTTTTTTTTCAATCGGTGCCCGGAAAAAAAGTTATGCCCAAATAAGCTCAAAACAGGGGAGAGCGGGCAGCAAAAAAAAATTTGCAAAAAATAATTTATTTTTTTTCAAATTTTTTTTCCCATAGATTATATTTTTGTCTATCTGGAAAGCTTTGATTCATTTCATTTGGATATGTTATGAGAAAGTTATGGACATTCTTGTTTTTTGGGCAGTTAGAGCATCTTTTTGAAAAAAATAACTTGTAGGATTCATTTTTTCATGAAATTTTTCAAATTTTTCAAATTTTTTTTTTTGGCATGGTTCAATTTACTTTCTAGAACAATCTCACCATTGGGATCAGTGCATTTTAATTCCATCTAAAATATATGAATATTTTAGGTTTTCCTTCTATCTCGTACCTAATTCTACTTAACAATTTTCTTAATAATGAAAATTAAGATTTTTTTGAATTTTTTTTTTTTGGTAGATTGTCAACTCAATTCTCCACTATAAACATTTAAAGCTCAAAACTCTGTAGTGCAAAAACTTTAAGCTAAAAATGTTCAAAGTCAAAAATTCCAATCCCACAATGTGCTGAAACCTTATTTTTTTCACTTTAAACGCAGATATCTTGCAATCTATGCGGTCAAAAATTCTGAAATTTTTTCCACACATTCTTATACTAGTTAGGTGTAAGATCCTACGGTTAGATGTGCAAAAAAAAACTTTTTTAATTTTTTCTTCACTCTTTGCTAAAAAATGGCAGTATTGGGTGTTTTTTGGTAGAAAAAAGGCCTTGGGCCTTTAGGGGTTAATGAGGGGTTAAGTGAGAGATACCAAAAGCAATAGAGAAGACATGAATTTGCCATTCCTCAATGCCATAATCCCCACATATAATGTTATATCTTTGAGACATTCTTCCGGATTGTTATCTTTACAAATTTATATGGAATTACTTCTAACCACGATAATTCAAAACATTGTAGGACACAAAAAATCAAATTCTTCTTAGTATATAGATATCTTCACTTTTTCCACATATTTCAAATAATAGTATATTTAGACCAAATGAAATTATTTTCTTGTGATTTTTGTGGAATTGCATTGTTGGAAGAACATTTTTGCAAAATATTCTCCATCCTTGAATAGACAAAATCCTAAATTTTACTAATCATTTCCTAAAGTGAGATGATGTCACTGCACTTGGGCAAAAGTATATACATTTGGATGAAGAACTTAGGTTTCATTTACAATCTTCATATTTATGAATGTAAATGGCTTATTATTCCATTCAAGATTGCAAATTACATTACACAAATTTTTTTCTTACTACGTATGACACAACTTTATCAAATCATATTATTCTTAAATTAGTGTGCATAGGGAATAACTAATCAACAATCCCTATAGATTCTTTATTTGCAATATTGTTTGAACCTTCATTGCTAGTAATAGTAGTATGTATATTGAATTATTGTAGGCTAAAAAATTATTTAAATGATAATCTTTAGCTTAATTTTGTGAACCAATTGACAAATTTCTTGTTTTCCTAGACTGACTATTATAGGGTTCATTGAAGTGTCACAATGTTTAAAACTTGAAGCCACAAACTATTTTAGAACCATGCCATTCTATCTATCTTTTCATTTATAAAACAAAATATGCTATGCATTTTTAAAAGAATTGAAAAGTTCTTGAGGTACAAATTCATTTATAAATATACTCAAATTTTAAAAAATTACAAATGAGTGAAAATTGAAAAAAAATATTTTCTTGTTTCAAAGCCTCTAAAGTCTAAAACCTTTAGTGTATTGTCAATGGTAGCTTAGAAAGGACTATAGTCCAAGTATATTGTGCCAATCTCTATGCAAATAAATTTTGTTAGTAATACCAATAATTAATAGACAACCCTACTAGAGATCCTTTATACCCTCTCAAATAGGACAAGATTTTGTATTTTGAAAAATGAAATCTTTAATTATAATATTATCAATTCTTCCCACACACTAATGGCATAGAAAAATATTAAAAATGTGATAATCGATCCTTTTTTTTTGACACTACAAGGCCCTATAATGGTTGTATTTACACAATTTTGAAATAATTCTTATCTTTTGGTGCTCAAAAAATAGTCTTTTTTTACCAAATACTTTTCATTCCTACAAAAGATATAGATGAAATTATCAAAAGTGGATGTAAAAGTGCATGAACATAAATAAAATATAATTTTTGATTTAACCCCTAAAGGACTAGTGTCCCTTCAGGGGACAAATGGGATTTTGAGCAGGTACCTACAAGATGAATTTGTGTCGGGATTTTCTGAAATTTCTTTTGAAGATAAAAAAACTGCTAAGCTTTGTGGGAATATAATTTTTTTTCAATCGATGCCCGGGAAAAAAAGTTATGCCCAAATAAGCTCAAATAGGGGACATGGGGCAGCCAAAAAAAAAATTTAATTTTTTTTTTTTTTTTCAATTTTTTTTTCTAATAGATTATATTTTTGTCTAGCTGGAAAGCTTTGATTCATTTCATTTGGATTTGTTATGAGAAAGTCATGGACAATCTTGTTTTTTGGGCACTTAGAGCATCTTCTTGAAAAAAATAATTTCTAGGATTCATTTTAGAATGCAATTTTTACAATTCTTCAAAAACAAAAGTTCCACAAGGTTTAATTTTTTTGCTAGAACAATCTCACCATTGGAATTAGTGTTTTCTTATTCCATGTAAAAGATATTAATGTTATAGATTTTCCTTCTATCTTGTACCTACTTTTACTTAACAATTTTTTTAATAATGAAAAGTAGGTTCTTTGGGATTTTTTTCCCTAGACTCTTAACTAAATTCTCTATTATAAAGATTAAAAGCTCAAAACTCTATATTGCAAAACATTTAAGTTAAAAATGTTCAAAGTCATAAACTCTAGTCCCGCAATGTGCTGAAAAACTTGTTTTTTTCACTTTAAAAATTTTGAAATTTTTTCCATACATTTTCATACTAGTTAGGTATAAGATCTTATGGTTAGATTTGAAAAAATAAACAATTTTCTTTTTTTTACTCTTTGCTATAGGAATGGTAGTTTTGAGTGTTTTTTGGCAGAAAATAGCCTTGGTCCTTTAGGGGTTAAAGAGTATTGTCGTCAAGCCAGAGAGTGTCGAGCCAGTGAGCAAATTGAACAATTTGGGCCTTACAAAAATGATGAATGAATTTTGAAATACATTGCTGGGTCATTGCAAGAAACACTGGTCCATTTGAATTGTCACAAGGAGCTTATAGAAGCTTCTTTTTGCAATAACTTTTGAAGCATAACTTGCATGAAGTTGAATTTTTTATTGGAGATGTCTGTCTTGAGGTTAATCATATCTGATATTTTTTAGAAATTTTTAAAAATCATTTTATATTTAAATTTCAATTTAACTAATTTGTCACGTTTTGTGATTTAGGAGTTTTGAGTAATAAGGAGTACTCAAATTTAATGATTTAGAGCTGAAATTTCTATGGTCTATTTGCATAGTAGGAACTCATGTTTCTACCAAGGGGCATTAAAAAATATTTTATTTTGTGTTGTCTACGTCCATGCAAAGAGGGCTCTCTTGCGCGCGCAGTTCTGAACATTTTAGATGACTTCAAGATCAATTTTTTAGTCAAATCTCTTCACCATGAAGTCTTCCCAAATGGTCTATTTTTACTTTCTTTGAACTTCTTTTTTCCTATTTTTTACAAATTAAAACTTCAAAGTATGTATTTTCTTCAAAATTTCAGCTCACTCTTTTTTGTGAATAACTTTTGATCTAGATTTTTTTTAGATCTGAAATTTTGGGGATATCCTAATTTTAGTCTTGCACTAATTGTCCTTATTTTATATTATTTTTAAAAATTCATATGCAAAATCTCATGAGTACTCAAAAACAGGCCAAAATGGACCAAAAGTGGACGGCGTTTCTTGCAACGATCCTGCTTTATGATAATATTACAATTGTTGATTCAATTAGTGCAAGAGTTTGAATAATGTGAAACCTCCTTGTACTAATTTAGGTAATTTTGGATGAATGTGATCTAGTTCTTTTAATAAAGTTGGATGAAAGTGAAATAAAATCAATATATTTGAAGCAGTCTGCAAATAATGTGGATCACTTGATATTAAATTTATCTAAAATATTGTGTACCATATTAGAGTGCCTCACAAATCTCCATAATTCTAAAATTAGTACAAACTAGTCATTTTTTAGCAAGCCACAATAATTGAATTAAGTTGTGCATGGTGAATATGCTCATTTTGTTGTCCCACACTATTTCCTTGATATTTTACACTAATTTATATAATCAATTATATGATGAATAAGATCTTTTTGAGTTTTTATTGTGTGCCCACATTGTAGATTTTCTACAATTTGAATTACATACATTACATTGAATCCGGTTGCTAGAGTCAACAAAAAATATTTCTAAAAATAGATGTTAAATTTTAGGAATCTTTTTCAATCTGTTGTATATTGGATTTAAAATCAGATCTTTTTATATTTAACCATCCATCAAATCACATTTTTCAACTTTAATTGATTACTTGCTAGGGATTGTGGACCCTAAAGAAGTAAAGAACACATACGATCTGTTCAATCATACTACCTAATTAGAAGGGCAACCTAAAGAGTCAATTGTACCCGTAGGTCAACTTCAATAGTTGTGTATTAAATGGTTTAATTTTGTAATTTAGACTTATTCAAAACATTCATAAATTCAAAAAAATTTAAAAACTCTAACTACAACATTTTAGATTTTTAAATAAATAAATTAGAATACCTTCAAATCAAGTTTGATTTGCAAATTTATAAAATTTAGGACAAGGTTCAAATTTTGCTTACTTGTTTATGAAATTGACCCAGACATAGAGTTGATTTCATGTCTCCATATAGGCACATCTTAAAAAAATGAAAAACAGTTGACATTTAGGTGTGCATCCCAAATGTGCCACTAATCCTAAACTGCCATTTTCATGTTGTGCACATCTCTAAAATCAATTATGTAAATGTAGATGCGGAAGAAACAATTTTAGAATCAAATCTTGCTCCTTCATAACTTTTGTATATGGTATCAAAATGTCGCATTCTTGGGTGCGTTGGAACCGCCTTTCATTTGCCAACAAGACAATATGAAAACTTGACCAGTAGCAAAAAGTGGCAGTACCTAACTTAACTACTAAGGAATGTTTTGCAATTTAGTTGAAGGTAGCTTTTCCAAACAGAGGACTTTGAACTTTTAGGACAGACTATTCTTCACTACAGAGATGACAGGTCTCCATTGGTTGTTGCCAGGTATAAACTTTATAAGGGGGACAAAGAAAGGGGGGGAGGGGGGCGAAGACTTTAGGTACCCCTGCCTTCTTTTCACACAAACAAGGCTCTTGGCTCCCTTCCATGGTCCTTCCTGCTCTGTTTAGTTGCCCGGATCTTAACCCTTAAATGCCGAAGGGGGATCCTCGAAATCTTCCTTTTCTATTACTGTGTGAATCATAGACTTCCAGAATTGCAAAAGTAGTCATTGGAAGTCAAACTACTGTAGAAGATCTTCCCTTTCCCAAAACAAATTTAGAGGATGAAAAGTTGCACTTTTGTCCTATACAGCTTGATTCCTTGTCATCCATCGGACACAAAACGTCCGCCTCGATGTTCAAGGGTTAATGTCTCCGACCACTAGTCTTTGACTTTCTGTCACAACCAGTTCCATCTACAACCGATAGTTGCAGGAACTTACTGGTCGTTTGTTCATGTGAAGAGCCATTTTTGGGACATATTTCTGGGAGCGGCCGACGCCAGCGTGATAGGTGACAAAGGTAGGGACAAACTGGGTATATGAACAGCGATTTCAATAGTCTCAACAGTTCAATTTCTTGATTTGCGCCATCGTCTCTATTTTTCGGGTCCTATCTCTGCTTCATAATTCCACTCGGAATCCTCGCAACTGCAGCGCAATCCAACAATGGGTTGGCGGCGGGACAAGGTTTGTGCAAATTTTGTGCTTCCATTTTTTTCCTATTTCCAAAAATGGATGTTGTGGATTGTATTCATGGTTGAAGACGTGCAAGATCTCTTAGGGCGGTACTGTAGTGCTTGCACTTGTTTGTAGTGGTAAATAACTTCTTTATTTCTGTGACTCCGTGCTTCAGATGTTGCACGGGGCTGTCGTGGCATTGGGCAAGATTTTAGCAATGGGACCCATGCAGTTTTGAATTTGGTGAGTGGCTCTTTTTGCCCATCACAAACGGGAGAGGAGCATCCCTCTGGACCGCTGAAAACGGTAGTGGAAGTTTTGAATGACTCCTCTGGCAAATCCAATCACATCTGGTGCGTGATTTAGTCGCTATTTGAAATTTGAGCGAGTTTTTGTGCGGACTCTAGCACCGGTGACTCTTGCATTAACCCGATTCGCATTCTATCGGAAACTGATTGTGGATTGGTTTTGATGTCTGCAAAGACGGACGATTACGCTCCCAAGCTGATGAGCTTTTGCTAGAGACAGCCATGCCGGCAGAGAAATTTTCAGGTAATTTTTCAACAATAAATCTGACCTATTTTTCTAAAATCCCTTTGGACTCTGTTCTTCGCTGTTGCAAGGAACCAATTTCTATGGCGTTCTGCTGTTTTGAGCGATTTCCCTTACTAGGTTGGGAATTTAGTTTTGGTTGGTCTTGTCCATTTTTAAGAGGATTTTAATGCACTCAAATACGTATATTTTGGGTATTCTATGAATAAATTATGAATTGTCGAGGTTAGAGTTTCAATCACAAGCTTTGAACCTTGAGTATTGCTTTTGCAGTGTATTTCATGGATCAATCTTTTGCCTGTTGTAAAACCTAGAAGTGTCTAATTTACTCCAAAGCACATGTCTAGATGACGCTTGCATTGTAAATGGGTGATTTTTCAACCCATAGGAAAGCGCCTCACGCAAATGGCTTCCTCTACCTTATTCTTTCCCACTAGTCGCCATTTTGTCAATAAGCTGGTTTTAGCTTGAATTTTGGACCTTTTTTGTTCTATTCGTTTTATCCTTCTAGTTTATTATAGGGAATGTAACCCAAATTGCAAGAGATAACATTCAATTTCCATACTCTCTTGCGAGTCTGATTGTGATATGGCTTTTGTTTGCAGATGTAACACAGGCCCCAAGTCAAAACTGTTGTTGACGAGGGCTTGGTCGATCAACCAACTCCAAGGCAAACAAATCCCACAGTTGTTATTCATCCTCAAGTTTGAATCTTTTTAATTTCCATAGTACATAAGTATGCCTCGCAAGGGATGCATAGAGTCCTGTGAGAGTCCTGCTTTTTTCTTGGTTTTAGAGGGACACTAGTGAATGAAGCAAGAAGCGTGTTTATGATGTGAGGTCTACTCACTACAAGAGAAAGGGGTGTTTTAAATGAGTTTTTAAGTATAGTCCTAGACACATGATTTTAAGTAATGACCTTTAAGGAGATTTTCAGCAAAAATTTACTTAAAATACATGTGATTTCAGAAGGGTCGCACTTGCATAAGTTGAAGCCTCTTTTGTAGTTGGATTTGTACAAACATTACATATATTCATATGATATGCTACACTATATTTTTAAGAAAGAAATGAGGGTCATTTTCTTAAGGCTCAAAGTTTTATAAGGAGTTTGTGCAGCTTGTTGCCATAGGAGATTTGGATTTTTTTCTCAAAATTTCTCATGGAGATCTTAAGAATCAAACAAAACATAGGGAGGTCTTAGATCTTCAATAGAGATTCAAAGTTTTGTATTATATTTTTACATTCTTGCTTCAGTAAAATGTTGCAATATTGGTGTTGATTATTTGAAATGAGATGTTATGAGAATTTAACATTCCAAATAAGCACATCAAAGTAGCAAAAATATTGGAAGATTTTTGCATCTCTTCTCATTGCATTTTGCATCTACAAAATGTTACACTTTTCAACTACCTTCAAATATTGGTATTCAAGTAACAAACATAATCTTCACTATAATGGATCTCAACCTCTCCTATATAGTATATACCTTTGACACCAAGAGGAACAAAAGACTAACAAATCTATTGGAAAGTATAACAAACCAAAAGATTTGGTTCAAATTCTTATATCTTAAATTTCATTTGGATCAATTCAATTAAACATTTCACCTCACATATTCATGTAATGATAGTCTGGAGTCTTGAGAGCTTATAGTTGATTAAAAAAATCTTCTCTTCTCTTATTACGACTTCAAAACATTGTTTGTGAAACATAGTGATAACCTTTAATTAGTGGTTAATCCTTAAATAAAATTATGTCTTTTCTTATCAATTGATATGCATACAAGGTATGTCTACATAGTCTATATGAATGTGTCTCTACACTACTTATGTAGGAATGAGTACTTACATCATCAAAAATAATCTATCGCTACATAAGCCTCTTAAAATGTGAAGTGCAATGGAGATTTGTTACAAAATGAATGAGTGTTCTCATAAGAATTAAGAATCACCGCACATGTCTATTGCAGTCCTTGTTTTTTACTCTTTTAAGCAACCAATCCATACCTTCTTGCAATCCATCACCAGTTTTGGCTACAATTCCAAAAATTAGATTATGTTGAAATATCCTATATAACGGTCAGCAAATAGCATGCATGCAAATAGATTATACATGCTTAATTAACATCAAAAAATGAGACATACCTGAGCAACCTTGGATTTGCCAATCTCGATCATAAATTCCAACAAGATTCAATCCAGTAGACACCTATTCAAAGGGTTTAATTAAGACAGGCAATAAGCCACAAATGCACCTAAATATTAGCTACCAACATTTTCTAAAAGTAAGGTAGATTCACTCAAAACTTTATATAGTCTCCAAAAAGTCCCGAATTCCTTTAGATAAGAGTGTCCCTAAAATTAAGCCATGGATTTAGAGACTCTATCAAATGAACATTGTTCTCTTATAATTTCTTGTATACAATATTCAAATATAATTTCAAGACATTACTCAAGTTTAGCAATAAGTTGTCAGACATGTAACTAAAAAATTAGACCTCATCAATTGACACTTAATCATAAATGTAAGAAAAAACTAGTCTAGTTTTGAGTGATCTCTTGAAGAGAGACTCTGTAGTGATATGGCTCCTGAGACTCTTGGTTACATATATTCACTATTCTAGAATCCTTAGAGAGCTTTGGTTTGCATGATGTCAAATGTGTTATGTGACAAAAAAAATCCTTTACTAGCACAAATTCTAAATCTTGATGAAAGGTTCTTAATTCTTAAAGATTTGTCAAGGTCCAAATGTACATTATTGAATTTAATTCCAAGAATAAAAAGTACATACTAAAATATGGCAAGCCATACCCTATTGGATCAATTTTTCAATACTTTGAATCTTTCATTTGAACATCTAAACCTTATCATGCTCACATATGACACCATACAAATAGAATACTTGACTCTTTTGAAGCTTTTAGACATATAGGAGGTTCAGTAAAGATCCAAACAAAGAGTGTTGTATGTCATTGGATTCAACTCAATATGAATACCATTTTTTTGGTCATTATTGGATACCTCAATTCATTCACCTTCTTCTATGTCAAATACACAATAAAAATGTTGGGTCCAAGACCTTCACAGGATCAATTAATCCATGGATGATCAATCTTTGAGAATTTGAATAGAACTCTTAGACCCCAATTGCAACGTTTTCTTCTAATTATTTTTTCTTGAAACCTACCTCATCAGATGGAAGTGCATTTGGCTTTAGATCCTGCTTATTGGCCAGGACAAGCATTGGAACACCCACCATCTGCTCTTCCTCTAGGAGAAGGCTCAACTCGTCCCCTGCCATCAAAACATCCCCCATTTTATGTTATTTTAATTCTAGACACTACAAGAAAAATGTTGTGTTTTAAGTGAGTTTTTAATATAGTCCTAGATATAAGATTTTAAATAATGACCTATAAGGCAATTTTCAGCAAAATTTTAGTAGAAATACATGTATTTCTAGAAAAAATTTGCTGAAAATTGCCTTAAAGGTCATTACTTAAAACCTTGTGTCTCGGACTATACTTAAAAACTCACTTAAAACACAACATTCTCTTAAAGTGAGATTGCAAGTTCAAGAAAGGCAACAAAAGTAAGTTCATCTACTTATTGTAAAGTATATTGAGAAAAACAACCATTTCTTTCTAGGAGGGATAATTAGGCTTTTGAACTCAATTACGAGGTTTTCTTTCATAACAAAATAATTCTAAATTTTCATTCTTGGTTGTCTAATTTTCTACCATCTGCGTTGGCAAACGCATTCCTTTATGGGAATTGTGGAAAGAAATCCCTCCTTGTTGGCCTTTGTTTTCCTTATTAGGTTTTAATTCTACAATTCCTTCCTAAGGTGAATGAGCCCATTGTGGACAGTTGTTTGGGCATCCATATTGTAGGTCAAATTCTTCTTGCTTGCAAGAAATATTGTGTGAAGGGTTTTGTCCCGCAATGTGCTTGCCCATACTTGACCTGTGTCCACAATGGGCACATTCACCGTGTACACGTGATGCTACCATGTGAAGTATTAATTTTGGTTTAATCATGTACCACTTTCCTCCAGATGGTGTCTGTCAGCAGAGTCAATAACATATACCTGCACCAAATCATTCCCCTAATTTCAGAAGACATTCAAACAGCAATAGTACAAGTCTATGCCACATTAGAAAACTTTAAACAATAAGGACATATTCAAATTCTGTATGACGTCTAATGTTCTCATGTCGAGCGAGCAACTTAGAGGACGCTATCATTTGGAGAGACAAATACGCCCAAAGCAGAAGCCTCAGCTCACACAGCTCAATAGGATGTAAAACTTGTATGTACAATGCTAAGTCCAAAAAATGACGTGTAGGAAAAAATAGCAAAGGTATAGCAGATGTACTTACCAAGGCATCTGTGGCTTCAAAATAATTCCGCCAGTATGGTCTAATTGCCCTCTGTCCTGCAAGAATATCAATATCATTGCACCTCTTGGGAATAATATGTGTCAAAAGATGACAACATCATTATATCCAGATTGGTACCATAAATATGAACACAAACCTCTTCAAAGAGAATATACAACCTAGAATTACATCTGGCAGTTGGCAAATACTTTGAGGTACGGTAGGACAAAATGTTCATACCGCCTATGTCCCACACGTTTAGCTTGAAGCCCTCGTGGATTAATGACCTGATGTGAAAGCCCTGTCCAACACAACGATCAAAGCATATTTGGAGTATTTACTCAGGAGCACAACAGAGACACAACTTTGTCAAATTTTATTAGATTAAGGAAGAGGGTACTTAAATCATTAGAGACCTGGTCGGCTATTGTAGAATGACCCCTGTTACCAACACCTCATCTAATCGTACACTTTGGCTAAACTGTTAGCAAGTGGTATAAGCATGACTTGGCTAATAATATCTTTGACCATTGATCTTGGAATGGAAATGGAATTGTCTATGGTCTCTTTAATAGCCGTCTTCAACCTCCCATTTCAAACTTGCATAAGAAATTTTATATATATACGATGATAAAAAATTTGGTCTCAACTGATTTGGCTCTTGCAACCAAAGATCTCTATTCCATCTCCAAAAAAATCACATTCCTACATATTCTGAAATGCTTCAAGTGACTCAAATAGTATCCCATGACAAACAGGTGTTTACTACTGCAACAGCAGAAACATTATCCCAAACTATGAGCGCATAACTCCATGTATAAAATCACCTCATTACAACATATTGACAAGTCCAGAATTCATTAAAGCCATATAGAAAGATACTAAAAGATGCACACCTGTGTTGGCCTAACCGTATTGAGATCTCCATCAGACAATGCCCTCAAGATGGTTGTTTTTCCGGCATTGTCCAAACCCAGAACCAAAATCCTCGCCTCCTAAGGGACATACATGTGCAAGTCAATCAATCAATCTATTATACATTTCCAAGCAATTCTTGTAGACAGAGAAGAATCCAAAGTTCACGGGCCACACACGCTAAGTTCAGTCGAGATATTGTTAATAGTGTCAAGACATCTTTAGGTTTTGGAGATATTGATATCTCAATCTACACTATAATTGGACAACACGGAAATCCTCCCCCATAGCAATTGCATAAACGAAAGCAGCATATTCCTTGCTTTGAATATTAGCTTTCCAACACCCCAAGTTCAGATTAGGGTTTCCTTTTCATCATCAACCTAATGGTCAGTCCATGTCCCGAAGAGTGATATGTGATTCTGCACACTGAACCCTAAAGGACAAAGATAGAGTTCCAATTGGGCTTTGTGTATTTGAGTAGTTCATACGTGGACTTCTTTTGTTCAATCATCAACAAATGCAATGCTCAATGTTGATTCTGATAATACAAGGTTTGCCTCATCTGAATTATACAAATATGATCAATTTAAAACTATGAATCCTTGGACTTTCAGGAGTTCAAATCTTTCAATTTTTTGGGAGCTATAGATGCAACTCAAATCCTATTATGAATCCCGTGCATACTATCAACCTCGGAAAAACATGGAAAAAGATTTACTTACATCAACTTGAGACTTGTAGAGTCTCCGCAACGACGCCAACAATCCCTGCAGATCCAATTGATTCACCAATGCAACAAGCTTTCGTCAGGCTAGTTGTGTACCTTACCGTTGGAACCCAAACACTTCACTAATTCTCAAATTCATCTGTAACATTCAAATTTGGTGACGGCATTGTTTTTGACTGTCAATTGTTCTCAATGGTAAATGAGAATCAATGTACAAATCAATCTCATCAATTGTTCTCTACCATAATTGTAAAGATGGTCCAAGGGTAGCTTAGTACGTACCATATAAGTTGCAGATCCAAGCACCCGTTCAGTTACACTGAATAGTGCAATTAGGTTTCTCCAGACTAATATCTTGACATTCTACACTATATCAATATCTAAGTTACTATAGAAAGATGCAGAGATGTGAGGAAAATGGAGAGATGGTTGGTACACTAATTCATGGCTTGGGATCAAAGAATGGCTTGTGCCTCCATCTGGACAAGCCATGAGTCATGAAGTAACTTCTCCGGGGTAAGGCAACCCAATTGCACTACACAAAATAGTAAAGCTGGGTTGCCTTAACCCCTAAAGGACCAACATCCATTTTTTGGCAACATAGAAATTTTGGGTAGGTAAGTGTGATTGGAAATTTGCATATTTTGGGCTGAAATTTTTATAGAAGGCGGAGACGAGGAATATCTTTCATATGCACAAAATTTCATGACATTTGGAAATACGAGTCAAAAGCTATGGCCTAATATGTTACTTTTTTTTGTAACCGGGTAGTTTGGGCAGATCAGAAAAAAATCACTTTTTTCAAAAAAAAAATTTGAACTTGGTTTATTAGATTTATATATACGTGGAAAGCTTTGAATCATTCCATTTTGATCAATGAGTCAAACATTACAAGGATTTTTAGTTTGCAGGCAGTTATGGATTGTCTACTCTAAAATAAACTTTGAAGTCGTTTATTTCACTCAATTTTTAATATTTTTCAAAAAAAAAAAATTGCAGGATGTAGATTGTTTATACAACATTGCAACCATTGGGATTGGCATTTTTCAATTCCATAATTAGCTTATTAACAATTTAGTGTTTTGAACCATTCTCTACTTCTTTCTACTTACTATTTTTTTCCTATATGTTGTACAATTTCAAATAATCTGAAAATTTTCAAGCGTGTAGCCAACTTGCTCTGAAGAATGAATCCAAAGAAGCAGAACCATTTAAGAATTTTTTTCATAATAATCTGACCTTGTGAAGTGCAGCTGCCCCGTTTTTTGTAAGGCCAAAAAAAGGACTTTTGCCACTTCAAATGCTAATAACTTCCAATTTACACGATGGAGATTTCTGAAATTTTTTCCACACATTCCCAAACCAGAGTACTACAAGAGTCTACGGTTACATGTTTCCAAAAATGATATTTTTCAAACATTTGGTACTTCTGCTAGAAATGGCAGTTTTGGAGCATTTTTGGTGACAACATAGTCAAGGAACTTTAGGGGTTAACAACTAGGTTGCCTTCATTGAAAGAAGTTAGCTCATGAGCCATTGCTTGTCTACATAGAGGCACATACAATTCTCTAAACCTGAGCCATGAACAGTGCACCAACCAATACAATATATATAGTTTCTTCATTACCGCATTCTTTTGTAATGATTATACATATTTATATAGTGTTACATGTCAATAAATTAGTATGGGGGAACCTAATTTCACTATTTTGTGTATTTAGTGTAGTTGTCCCTCATGCGGCCTTCAATTTACGAGCATGACATCAACAAGAACATCCAAACAATTACAACGGGATATCACAACCAAGAAGGCAATTAATATTCGGCTATCTCTTCCTTCAACATTGCTTGTGATATTTTCAGATCAGCAATTCTTTAGAATATTTGGTGTGCGTGCAACAGGTTCATCTTCCAGGGAGAGACCTCGACCACTCACCAAGTCTGTGAACAAGCATGGCGGGACACCATCATAACTGGCATGACACAACACAACAATACTCTCTCTTACTTCCATAGATGTAGTGAGGAGCGTAGATTACTCATTAGTTAGGATTTCCAAGATTCCTGGTGCAAAAACAGAGTCTTTTGCTCCGGTAGTTTTCATAGGCTCAAGTGGCAGCTGTCGCTTAACCTTCCTCCCAGGTTACCTTGTCCGTGGGAACCGGATTGATTGTTCTTCTTTCACGTGTATTTTTTAATACAATGGTCACCATCTCCTTGAAAAAATAAAGATAAAAATCAAAACAAGGGCAATTAATGGCCTTGAAGCTTCTCTTTTGTCACTTTGGATTGATCCTGATGCGTCCACTTGGCTCCTGCAGCATTCAGAGCACCAAATCTCTACTTAACCCCTAAATGACGGACCCATGACCATTGATTTCAAACCCCACTGTCCATCACTCAATTTGCTACCATTATGCAATTAGATATGTATGAAAAATTTTATATTTATTTTTTAGAGATGAAAGTACATGTCTTCTTTACTTTAGAGAAATTTAGATTTTTTTGTGGAAAATGAAATTTTTTAAGAATTTTTTAAGAAAAAGTGAAGAAAAATCATATTAAATAGAAAAATATTTCAAAAATCTGAAAACTTCACCATCAGTGTATATCACAATAACAAACTTAATGGTGTAAGCTTAATTTCCGTGTCATTCTATAATTAGAAAATAATAGACACTAAAAATATACCCAATGTTCAAATTGCAATAAAATATGCAATGTTAGGAATTTTTTCAAAATTCAAACTGGAGTAGAAAGTAGAGTAGATGAACTTCATTTTGTTAGTTTGATTCAAACTCAAAAAATATCATTTTTGTGGAGAAATTTCAGATTTAAAGCAAGGAGCAACAACTTCCCAAAATATTCTATAATAGCATATTTTGTGATCCGTTTTTTTTTAGTAGCTTCTCATTTTCATGAAGACAAACATTGGAAAGAGCACAAATTCAATTGGATACTCTTCATAACCCAATGTGAAAGATCAACAAGGAAAAGGAGGATGAAAAATGCTTTTGAACTCTTCTCAGTTTAACAATATTGTCATCGGAACACCACAGAATGGCGTCTGCGGCGTTCCAGGGTTAAAGGGTGAATCCAAAAACTGTCTCTACAGACATTGAATGGAGCACATGCACTTGACTACGCAAGGGGTACCATTAGGAAAAATTTCAGCCCTCCAAGAAGGCCGCGAGTTCTGCATCTGCCCGGTGCAATTAGGAAAAATAATCAAAATATTTTTATTTTTTATTTTTTATTTTTTTTATAAATTTTTTATAAATTGGATACTCGTCAAATTTTTATTGTTTAAATATCTTTTTCAATTTTTCAATATTTTTTCAATATTCTTTTTCCAAAAAAATATTTTTTTATTCATTCTGAAACTGCACCAAAGAGGTCCCGTAAATCAATTCCTTGGCGGCCTTCTGGAAGGCTGAAATTTTTCCTAATGATAGATGAAGCAACTCATGACAAAATTCCAATTTTAGAATATCCCTTTTTCTTTTCTTTTTGGTAGTTTCTTGAACACTAAATATTTTGAAATGAAATCTCTCTTGAAATGAAATCTTTGCTAAGTGGCCTCATTATAAAATTTGACAATATTTCATGTGCCTTGTGGTTTTGTGGTTTGGGGACTTTTCAAATAAACAAATTGACTTCTATAATATAATTGGTCTCTGTATACAAAATATTAACACCTTATAATTTGCATAACTTTACCTATTTGCAAGGCACAAGTTATTCTATGGTCGATGCATGATTTTGTGTAAAGACAATAATTGCCAAATATTGAGAAAGTAAAGACACCATTTCAAGACATTTGTTTGGCACATGACATTCTAGTGGCTATTCACCTCTCATATAATTGCCAAATTGTCTCTTTGAATCTTCAAAATCTCAATTTTCGTTTAAATTTTTATTCAAAGGGCTCACAGGATACTAAAGGCTTTGAATTACAAATCCTTTTTTAATCCAATAAGAGTGTTTGGACTAGGCATTAAAGTGGCATCACTCAAAAAGCAATTTCAGACCCTTATACCTCTCCAATTCTAAGATCATGTCTACCACGTATCAGTAATTCAAAAATAGATTAATTTAAGTTAAGTGAAATGTGAAATTGGATAAAAAGTGAATGGATGGATACTGGTATTTTTAATAAAGATGCAATGACTTGCCTATAATAGTTCTTAAGCAAGTTTATCTTGAGATCAAATGTTTAAATTAGCATGAGGTCACCAATTTAGATTGAATTTTCATTCATTAGGAAAGTTTTTGAAAGGAAATTTTCATTGGATTCACTCATAATTATCCTTGAGCTCAAGATAAGAATCTATTTGATTATTGCTTTATTTATTTTAGATGCTTATAATCCTATCTATAAACCTTTTTTTACCTTTCCAAAAAAATGAAAAAAAAACACTTTGAAGAAAGAACTATAATTTGTATAAAAATAGATTTCCACTTCCTGCGAGAAAATCATCTTCCTATAGAAAATAACTGTGATCATTATTACATACTTCCTCCATCTATTGTTACCTTTGAATGTCATGTTTTTTGAAGGTTGTTTTGAATAGGCCCAAAAAATACTTCCTTGTGGCTAATTTTATGTTGGTTGCAATGAACTCATGCAATGTTCTTCATTGATTCTATTGATATAAAATTTGGAACCAACCTTGATTATGTTTTCACAATATGATCATGAAACTAGCTCCAAAAAATACCAATAAAATTGTGGACATTCATTTTGAAATGAAGGGAGTACTTCATAGTATTCAAAGCATTCCCAGTCAGTTTGGATGTTGATAGGTCACATCATTTAGCTGGAATAATCACAAAACAAAATGCACTATTTTTAATGTTGAAAATTCATTTGAACTGGTGTGTCATGTACCATTGCCACAATATAATAAAATATATAAAATAAAATTACTTTCCTAATTTTTTAATTCATAAAAAATTCAAAATTCAATATCTTTTCTACCATGAGTCAAAATTCCACAAAACAAAGTCTGTGCACCCTTCTTCGCTTAGGACCTTCTGTGGTACAAAGAACGCATGGTTTCTAAGATCTCATCGTAACAAAAAAATCCCACCTAAATGGAAATTTTATAAAAATAGCAATCATTCCGCAACTTCGGCATTTCTATGGTTTAAACCGCATGAACTGAAATCTATATTTGTCCTAGATGGCACTTTTACGGTTCAAACCGTATAGTTTGTAAATGATATATGGAAAATCAACATTTTAATGGAATTCCCTGCCTAATTAATGTATGGTCTAGTGTATCCTATGTCATTGCCAAAACAAAATAAAAGCAAAATTTATTTTAAAAATAAAAAAAATTAAATTAAATTAAAAAATTTAAATACTTCAAAATTCAATAACTGTCACACTATAGGTCCAAACGCCACACAAAAAAACATGCACCCCTCCTCACATAGAACTTTATGAAGATACTAAGAATGCATCTATGGAACACATGGTCCCATAGATCTCAACCATAACAATCAAAACAAACAAACTCATTTATAAGGTATATACTATAGTGTACCTTGTGCCGTTGCCATTCAAAATAAAAATTAAATTAATTTTCTAATTTTTAGTTAATAAAAACTTCAAAATTTAATAACTTTTGTATCATAGACCTGTCCAAATGCCACAAAACCAAACCCATGCACCTTTCTTCGCAGAGAACTTTCCAAAGGTACCAAGAATGCAACTAAGCGACACACAGTCTAGGAGTTCTCATCATAGCAAACAAAACAAACAAAACAAATAACCAACCTAACTTAACCCCTCACCGCCCAAGAGGACGAAAAGTGTCCCCACCCAAACTTTGAAGCACTATAACTTTTGCTTCCAATGTCCAAATTCAATAAAAATTGTCGGAAAAATTGCGCATACCAATCTAATTTCTATGGTAAAATTTTCAGATCAATCCAAGACAAATTGAGTTTGCGAGAGCCATTCAAAGTTCACAGGGTCAATTTTTGTTCAGCACATTGCGTTGTGGTAAATGCAACTTTGGGGCTTGTATCTTTTTCCAAAAATGTTCATTTTCAATCAAATGTGTTGGATTTTGTACCCCTTAAAGTCTAGTTATTGTGGTAAAATTTTCATGCCAATCCAAGTTGTTTTGAATTCTTGGGAACAGTTCGAAGTTCAAAATCTAGATATTATTGCATTTCACTCAACTTCGGCGGCTCATAACTACTTCATACATGATCCTTTTTCAAAAACTCTTGTTGGAGAAGTTGCGTATACTTGTCTAGTTCTTGTGGCTGAAATTTCATATTAATCCAAGAAGTTTTGATTGTCTGAGAAGCATTTTAGTAGAAGGAGGTTCACTTGTAGATGTGATTTTTTCCTCCTTTTTTCATTGTTTTTAGACATTTCAAATCCATTTTGTAGACACAATGATTCATTTTTATGAAATTCTTTTCACCAAAGTGTTTATACTATGGTTTTGAATTACTTTGTAGCTTAAAGTTTTTTCATTTGAGTAGGTTTACAAATTGAATTTCACCTCCAAATGTGTTTTTAAGAAAATTTCAGCACCTTTTTTGAACACTAAAACACTATAATCTTTCAATCTAAACGGTGAAATGACCCCAAATTTGTTCCACACCATCTAAAACATACACACTACAATATTGTACTGTTGAGATCTTCATACCTCTACTCTAATTTTGACTTTTCAGACTTGCAAAGGCAGGCATTTTCTAAGCATGGTTGGACTTTGGGCGGTGAGGGGTTAAGGTATGGATGGATTGTGTTTCTTTAAATCAAAAAGGCATTTTAGGCTTACAACGTGACGACCAACTGATGGGTATCATAAGCGTGGGCTTAGTTCTTGTGGTCTTGGTTGTCTCTGCATGTGCCAGGCCAGTGCGCTTGTATTCTGCCCTTGTTGCAATGAAATTCCGTTTCATCGTTTCACACAAAAAAAAACGTGGGCTTCCCAAGCAGGTTTACAACATTGAAAGATGCCGGACAAGTGAAAGATGCCGAACAAGTGGACGGAAACCATTTATAACTCATTCAAACCTGTACATTACATTACGTGGCCATTTCCTCATGAGACTGAATTCCATGTCAGGACTTGGGCAGTGCAATTTGCAGAGCATGCCCATACAAACCGATGATTGATTGAAGCCACGAGGCAGATGGACAAGCTCGCAACTCAGCTCAAGCAAATGCTTGAAGAAGTTTGATCAGGCCCCGTCGATCGATGAACCCTGCGTTTTCTTCCTTATGCTGGAAAGGTCACTGACTCTCGAAACTTGTGCATGCGTGCAGGGTTGGCCCAAAATATAAAAGTCTTATTTTGAATTTGGGCGCAAACAAAACAACGCAAAAGAAAACAAGATTTCATTGCCAAAAAAAAGAGAGTACAGTCC
The DNA here is from genome assembly GCA_963969595.1 of Neckera pumila. Taxonomy (NCBI): domain Eukaryota; kingdom Viridiplantae; phylum Streptophyta; class Bryopsida; order Hypnales; family Neckeraceae; genus Neckera; species Neckera pumila. The sequence continues at coordinate 46,389,570 of OZ018408.1, read as the reverse complement.
ACCCCTTGCCTGGAGCCAGGCTCGATCAGAACAGAACAGAGAGTATGGGCTGGCAAATAATTTGATCGATCCCAACAGCCAGTCACTTGAACACGTCATGGTTTGGTTTGGGGGTATTCTAGCTTGACCAGGATCATTGAGTTCGATCCGTGGTGCCGCAGAAGATCTCACTTTTGCAGTCCACCAAGGATTGTGATCGAATAGCCTCCTCAGAATTGCAATTTCTATTCGTTTTTCTGGGAGCGCGAGAAGAAAGTTTCATGGCCACGATGACAAGAACCCGGCCGGGCCTCTTCCCCCCACTCACGGCACGCCCAGTCTGAATTGACATGTAAGGTACAGAACGAGCTCCGTCAGGCTTTTTAATTAGGTCTAGTTTCATGAATGACCCAACTGTGGGCTCGAATGTCTAGACCACGGAAGCTAGACACGGGAGTTACGACACAGGCATGCGACATTGGGAGCTAGTGCTCCAGGTTTTAGGGTTACCGGTGCCTATGTGCTGAACTGCGGAGTGCGGACTGTACTCGAACTGTTTCCCCTTGAGACATGTTTACCATCTGTCTGAGCTCATTACTGTACTGACTACCAATTGAGGAATCTTTTCTCTGCAAGGACCACTGCAGGAGTCTGCAGGTTGACAACAGCTGAGTCTGGAAACGGAGTTGCTCGAGGTTGACCTGCGGAGTGGGCTCTCAAATGGCGTATTTGGCACACAACTTCCCACAAAACCAGTATTAGATTTCTTGGTTCCCCCTGCCAGGCCACGTACATGTGGCTGGTAATTTTGTTTTCGTTCCCTTCAGTTGCAATGAAATCCCGTTTCATTTGTTTCAAAAAAAACAGAAATAAAAAAACCGTACTCCGTATTAGATTGCCTGGATAGATACAGTAACGTAGTAGCTGTGATGGCTTGACTTCGGTGAAATAGCTTCAGTACTTTGCAAGTTCTGGTATAATTTACTACAAACTTACAGCCTGGAGTGCATAACTTACAGTAAGCTTACTGACTCGCATGTGGGAAGAATCGACTCCACAGGCCCAATTAACCTCTCTAAGCTGGAATAATTAAATTAATCCTGACTTGTTTTGCTACTCGAAATATTCTGAGGTTCAGCCTCAGATTTGAGCACTGGACAGCATTCAATGAGTAGTATCAAAGGGACATTTCACCGGTTTAATTGCAACTTTAGTGACCTGCAATCTGTCACGTTGGAAACAGAATGGATCAGAAATTCGGAATTGGGAAGGGAACTGCTGTTAGAGCACCATTACTGTTTCACTGTAAGAAGGCCCAGCGCAGGGCATGCCGGGCCTTAATTTCGTCCCCCAACATAAGGTGGAACCACCCATTCCCGATCAGGGACTTAAGTGCAACCGGTTCTAAAGACGGTACTCATTTTTTTTTTTAATTTTTAAAGGAAGGTGTACCATTAAAAAAAAAGGGGGGGGGGGGGGGGGGGGGAAGGAACATTAGTCCGGCTCTCTTGGCCGTCTGAACCTTGGAGGAGGATTGAGTGACAAGTGACATTCAGGCTTGTGTAAAGTCCTGGAGCAAAACACATTGTTTTTGCACCAAGTATCTTGGAAATCATGACAAATGACTCTCTGTCTATCCTCGCTACAACAATGTAAGGTAGATCAACCTATTACCACCCTAATTTGCAATTTGACTATCTTGGGGCTAATTCCATGAGAGACATATATTTTTCAGAGGTGTGTGCATGTTTTATGAATCAAACCCAAGTGAAATTATAATTTTCTGATTAAAATTGTAATTTTTGTAAATTTTTGAAGTGTTTTACTAAAGAGCCCGTGACTAGGGTCATAAACGCCCTAATAATAACCCATAACCACCTTCTTATGTCCCTATAAGCATCTAGGTATTCACCAATTAGCTATTGCCACATTACCCTAAATGACATAAATGCACTGATTTTGTCAAATTTCCAGATAGAATTGGCTCATTTCTGGACAGATTTGGATGGTGGAATGGGTGGAAATGGGGCCAAAAACAGGGTGGCGGAAATGGGTTGGAGACGGAATTAGGCTGGTCTACCTTAAGTAAGAGAGAATGTGGTTTCTCTGAGCCATCCCAGCAAGAATGCAATCCCGCCAGGCTTGGTTACTAATCACAGTGGCACTAATGGTCTCTCCGTTGAACACGAGTTTGTTCCTGGTGCACCAAAGTTTCCAGAGAATGGATGATCTGAGGATATCGCTGGTAATGTTGAGATGAAAATCTGCCGGGGAGTAGTGGCCCTCCGAGTTGTGAGTGCCAGGAGGGATGCCCATAGCTGCTTCGCGCCAAGATGGAAGTTCGGAGAGGCCCAATTCCCTGTGGGTTTTCTTGAATTGTCGCCAAACCTGTCTGGCGATCCTGCAAGGGTAAAGAACGTGCTCTGTAGATTCCCGGATGTTGCCGCTGCATTAAATGTAGAACGGGGAGAAGCCCATGACTACACACCAGCTTGCAGTTGGGAGTCCTCCCGAGTTGAAAAGCCAGAGGAAGGCTTGTTGCTTGGTGGGTCTTCTTTTATCCCAGATGACTTTGGTAGCTTTGTCAATCTCCTGCTGATTGAGCTTGAGCTGGTCCAATTTTTTGAAGAGCCTGGACTGGGCGCACCTTCTGTGTAACATCGCTCCGTACCCAATCCTGGTGGAATAATTGAAGAAGGCCTTACTGGTGCCGTTCTGTTGCGTGCATCGCCATTCAGCCAGGTCAAAAATCAGGTCTTTGATAAGGCTCTGAAGCCAAATAGTGCCTGTGTACTGTTGATCAGGGTTGATTTGGGTGGTGTGGCAGTCGCCTAGCGTGATGATTCTGGCTCAGTGAAGCTCCTTTCCTGACAAGGCACTGGTTTCCTCGTTTGCTCGACTCCTGTAAAATTGTGAGTGAAAGTGGTGGAAATCCTTACCTTTGTGTGGGCCGGTCATTTGGAAAACAGCCAATCCTGTTACGTCATTGTATTCGGCAACCCATTTTGAGGCAGTAAAAGGTGGTGACTGCAACATGGTCCAAGTGTTAGGGATTGAGGTTATTATCTCCTGCATTTTAGATTGGTTGTAACTTCTTCCGATAGTGGAACTTAAGGTTTCGTTGCTTTCCAATTGCAATTTTCAACGTCCTACAAATCTTGCAGTTTCACAATACCCTACCGCATCCAGGTGCTACCGTAATGTAAGCTGCGTCACCCAACATGACATTGAATTTGTTAAGAAGTTCTCCGTTCCAAAAAATTGGTTGTTTGCCTATGGCTTCTTTGCCGTCTGGTTGTTGAAATTTCAAGCCTTGTCTTACTTGGCACCATGCCTTCCATATTGCCCACCAAATATCAGAGCCGTTACCGTTAACTCTAGTTGCATAGAGTATAAAGTGAATGCTTGGAGGCCATTTACCTCCCCTTTTTGGTTTGATTGATTTCATACGATATTGTATGATAGACTTCCAAGGAGCTTTCCCTGGCATTAGTCCTCTAACCATGAGTTTCACTAAGAAGGCATGCATTTGCATAGTGGGATCTATAAGTTTAATTCTTCCTAGGTTGTGTGGTTGAATGAGGGATTCCCATTCAACCTTAGCCCTACATTGTCTTTCTCTGTTTTCCCCTGACCATATATAGTTTCTGATGAGACTTTTGATTTTAGTTAGTGTGTCTAGGTGAGGAGCCCAACATGATGCTAGGTACCAAATTGAGGCTAGTAGGACTTGGTTTGCAATCAAGATTCTACTGGCTAGTGATAGTTTGGTTGTACCCCAATATACTAGTCGCTGTTTAAGCCTTTGTAAGGCTATGTTGAAGCGGGTTTCCATTGGAATCCTAAATCCAACGGGAAAACCTAAGTATCGGATTGACTCCCCTGGGGCTAGCCAATGTAGTAGTATGTCTGCTCTCCACTCAAAAAGGTTGAGATGAGTTACTTATCCATATGCATTGGACTTATGCCAGTTAATTTTTGACCCTGAGGTTGAGGCAAAGAGGTCTAGGGTTGCTTTAGCCCTATTTAGGTTATCTAATACTATAAAAAAAAGCCTGTTTTTGGCGGCGTTTAGCCAAAAACGCGTCATGTTTTTTCAAACATCAGATGTTCTAAAAAACATATACATGTTTTGCATAAACATGTACGTGTTTTGCAGAAACGTGTAAGTGTTTTGCAAAATACATGACTATGTCATTGTAGACGGCTACGTTTGTGATGATGTCGACTGCAACGTGGCCATGATTTTATACAACGTCGCATACAACAGAAGCTGCCACATCAGCAAGTAGACTTGGAAAGGGGCAGCTACGTGGCATATTTTGGAAAAAAAATTAAAAATGGATGGATGAACCTCGGGCCAAATGTTTGGAACAACAGGTTGGATGTCGGATTGGACATTTGAGACAACGTAGGCTAATTATCCCATATTGTTTGTCTCACCATGGACAAAGAATGGGTACAAATATGACCCTGAAAATCTTCATTTTCACGTAATTATGTCATCAAGATAAATTTGATGATAAATGGTAAGTTTTTTTTAAATTCTTGGTGGATTCTACTTTTTTTTTATTGCATAATTTTATTGATTAATTTCTATTGACTAATTAGTTTTTGAAAAATGGATTGGATGAAAAAAATGGGTTGGATGAAAAATAGATTGGATGAAAAATGGGTTGGATGAAGAAAAACGGATAGATGAAAAAAATGGGCTGGAGGAAAAAGTTGCCTACGTGGCCGTGCGTGGATGAGAATTTTGCCTATGTGGCCTCCACGTGCTTTCATTTTGTAAGCTTGGAAGACCCTGTTTTGTAGGACGTTAGAAAAAAACAAGCCAGAAATTGGCACGTTTTTTGAAAACACCAAACGTTTTTTGCTTGTTTTCTATGACGCGATTTTAGATGACATCTATGTTGACTCTCAGACATGTCAAACCGGACATCATACGACGTTTTTTCAAACATCACAAAGAAGGCCAGTTTCTTATAGTGTAATGTTCATGTTAGATAAAGATTTGTGTCATCCACAAACTTTTGATCAGTGACACTATCCTCTAAGTTCGGGAGTTTGAGTCCTTCTACTTTATGGTGTTCTAGTAGATAACCTAGGCCATCTGCAATAAATAGATATAGAAAGGGTACAAGTGGACAACCTTGCCTAATTGATCTAGAGAGTTGGAATGGGGAACTATGAAGTTTGTTTATTCCTACTATGCATTGTGAGTCTATGTATAACGTTCTTATCCACTTTATCCATTTGTCACAAGAAACCAATCTTAGATTAGGTTCCTTCTAGGAATCTCCATTTTATCCTATCATATGCTTTTTCGAAGTCCAGCAGGAACATCACCATGTCCTGTGATGATTCTATTGCCCACTCCATCGATTCAAAGGCTAGGAAGATGTTATCAATGATACTTCTTTCTTTTATAAAGCCTGTTTGGATGGATCTGATTAGAGTGTCTAACTTAGGTTGAAGTCTTAGTGCTAAAGTTTTGGCTAGGATTTTGTATATTGTTCCTAATAGAGTAATAGGACGCCAGTTTTTAAGGTATGTTTTAGTGCCACCTTTAGGAATTAGACAAAGCATGCATGTATTCAATTTGTGATGTAGTTTACCTGTTCTTAGTGCTTCTTGGCTTGCTTGAAGGATGTCCTTGCCGATCTCCTCCCACATGGCCATGAAAAACTCGACAGGTAATCCGTCTTCTCTCGAGGCGCAGCCATTTGGCAAAGCCTTGAGAGCTTGGTACAATTTGTCTAAAGATATGTCTTTGGTTAGTTCTATATTGAGCTATGGTGTGACTAACCTTGGGATAGCTTCCCAGCAAGTTTCGCGAGCTTGCGAACAAGCTTCCGATTCACCCTGAGAGAAAAAGAGGTCCTGGTAATAGTTTGTCGCATACTGCGCCATTTCTTGGTTTGTGTTGTATTTGGTGCCTTGGGCGTTGATTAGTTGCTGGATTGGTGGGTGGGACTTTGCTTGTTGCACGCCCATGAAGAAATCTTTTCTCATGCGTCTATCGATTTGAAACCAGCGGCCAGATGAACAAATTGCCTCGCATTCCGCCTGCTTCATCTCCTTCTCCGTGAGTTCTTGGAGCGCAGTGTTTTTGGCTATATTTAGGAATTGGTCTTCGGGGTCCTTCTGTAATAATCTCTCCGCTAAAGCAAGGATGTCTTTTAGTTGTTTTAACCTTTCTTGTCTTGTGTGTGCTCTTGTTTTGCCTTCTTTTTGACAAAATTCTTGAACCCTAATTATAGCCTTCTCAACTCAGAGCATCCCCCCCGGCTCACCTTCTTGCGGCCGGTGGGCTCCATTCCATGCGTTTGTAATTTGTTGTTTAACTGATTGGTCTTCTAGGAAGGAGAGGTTAAATTGGAAAGTCTTGTCCTATTCTTTGTTTTTGTTGTGTTTCCAGATTACTAAGAGGATTGGGTGATGATCCGATAGAGTGCCGTAACCTTCTAAGATTTTTATTTCCGCCTTTGTCTTTAGCCCATTTTCCTACGTACGCTCTGTCCAGTCTAGCATACAGTAATTCGTTTTCGCATTTGTTTGACCATGTATAGTTTAAGGCGTTTCGTGAATCAAAGTCATCACTAAGGTGAGCGTCCTCGAGGCCATACCTAAAGGTTAAATTGTCCCACGCTTCCTGCTCGTTTCCTTTTATGAGTTTTTTGTTGCCATTTCTGTAAGCTTCTCTTTTACCATATTAAAGTCTCCTAGTACTGACCAAGATGAGGCGGGGGGTAATTGTGAGTTAATTCGGTCCCAAAATTCTGCTCTCTCTTTCCCTATTTGGCACGTAGATATTTAGAAAGCCTAAGTCTAGATTGTCTAGTTTACAAACTATAAATTGTGCTCTACCTTCACAGATTATCTTGCTATTAGTGATTGTGTGATAGATGTTTGGGGTTACAATTATGCTTGTACCTCCTCGATACCTATTCGTTTCTGGGTTTAAAACCGCGCCATTCCAAAAGGCTTTACCTCTACGTATTCCTAAAGCTCCTATGTTTTGACAGAGATCTTGCTTCATTTTATGTTCTTGTAAAAAAATCATACTGGGTTTAGGTGAAATTTCACTTACTTGCGTCCGGAAGCAACGTCGCTTCTGTGGGCCTTGGGTGCTGCAGGAGAAACCTCAAACGTATGTTGATTGGTATATCACTCATCTGTTGAGATTGGGGGGGTCTATTTGCGCCCATGTGGGTGCGAGTGTGTTTGAGTTTTTGAGTAGCTGGGGGCATAAAAGAGTAGTTCTGGTTTCCACTTGATTGCTTGGGTGGTGAAGCTTTGTGGGATTAGTACCACTATAGTGAAACAATCTCTTTGCCTCATTTGTTTCCTGATATCTATGTGGTTGATTTTGAGCGTTGGGGTTTTCTTTGAGATGTTCTTGGACAGTAGCCATGTTGAGATTTCCTAGAAAGCAAGGTTCTTGAGAAGCGAGGGGTCAAACCGGACTGTTGTAGGGGATTTCATCTGTGGCCGGGTAATCCGCTCTTTGTTCCTTTGAATTAGCACACATTCGGCGTTTTGTCTTGGGGATGCCCTTATGACAACGTTGATGAGAACCTCCCCATTTGCCTGCATGTTTTCTGATGAGATTCTTGGTTCTTTGTAGATTTGGTGCTGGTTCTGCTGGTTCGTTGTTATCGGAGGGTACTTGCTCCCTCGGTAAACAGCGGTGACCAAGTCGGCGTCCAACTTTGGGGAGCTCTGAGTTGGATTCTCCTCCTGTATTGATCTTCTTTTTAAAGCCGGTCTATTTGGAGAGCCCTCCTTGCTGCCGGTGTCATCTTCTGTCAGATTGTTTGAGACTTGCATGTTGTTTTCGTTAGTGTCTAATTGAACCTACCAGTGGTTAGCAAGCATCTGCAGGGAAATATGAGCATCTACATCCATCTTCCAATCCACACTCGTCCAGATTTTTAGATCTTTAGCAATGGTCCATTGGTGGGTGGATTCCTCAATGTAGAAAAGGTCATCATCTAAGGTGTGTTCCATTAGTGCTATCACATGGCATGTGTGTGAGCTGTCTTCTAATTGTTGCCAATTGGTGATCCACTCTATAGTGTTCCACTGACTATTGGCTAGACATTTACTACCAAATCCTGTATTTTTCTATAGGTCGGTTTTCATCTAGGTCCAAAAATTGGCTCTCAATGATTCGTTTGTCTGCTCCTTCCCAGTAGGAAGGTTCCTTGGAGCTCTCCTCTAAGGAGGCTCAAATAGCGCTTTATACCTCCGCAGTGACTAAAAATAATTGGCCAAAGTTGGAGGTGTTTTTCACCTGGTGGTAAGCATGGAAATTGTAGTAATTCCCATATTGTGTCTTCCAGGATACTAGTCGAGATGGTTCGATTTTTATTCTGTATGGTATTTTGCCTTTGCGGTGAGGGTGTCTGAATGGTTTTTCCTTTGGGTCCTACGGTTTGCCAGTCCTCTGCTGGTTGAACTGTATCCAAGTTGGTATCCATAAATTGGATGACTTCATATCCTAACTCATTGGTTGATTGTGGGGTTGCGTAGCTCTGTGTTCCGTTGTGAAGGATGGTTTGGCTGATTGGGTGAGCTACGGGTTGGTTGAGTTTTTTAGGGATTGGTTCTAATTCCGTTCAATCGACGGAGGCATTTGATTCGTTGATTGGATCCGAGTTTTGTCTCGAGTTGGGGCCTGGGTTGGAGATTGCTTTCTGGGCTTGCTGCACTACTAGGGCCACCACTTGTGTGTTTGGTTCCGCTCTGGTTTCCGGGTTGCTATTTTTGATTTGATACTAGTTGGCTCTCTATGGCCCTTTAGTTTTAGTTTGTGTTTTTGTTTGCTTAGAGTTGGGGCAGTTTTCCTCCATATGACCAATCTCAAGACACCCTTGACATTGGAAAGGAATTCCCTCGTACTCTAGGAATATTTTTACTTCTCTTGTGGATCTTGGGATGGGAAGGATTATTGATGCAGGTAGGTTTTTGGTATTCTCAATGAGGATACAAACGCGTGGGGTGGAGGATTTTCTGAGGTAATCTTCCTCCTTGCCACTCCGTACTACTTCTCCTATGGCTCAACTGATTTCTCTTAGTGCCTTGTAGTAAACATCATCAAAGAGTGGAAAGCGGATCCAAAGTGGGATTTTAATCCCCTTTGGAGCCTTGGGATTAAATTGTGGTTGCCACGGGTGGAGGTAAAGTTGGTGTGTTCCAAACGTGAGTGGGCTGTGTTGAAGGGCTACTGTGGCACCTTCTTCTTTCTCGAAAGTAGGTACAAAGTAGCCTCTCTGCAGCATCCTAATTCTTTTCACTGACAAGTTGGATTCTATAAGGTTGACGTTAATCCATTCCTATAGCTCTACCCTGGAGAGGTGTTTGGTTGGTGCAAAGCCAATAAGGATGATGGGTGACAGGGATTGGGCTTCCTGATCTAGGATTTCTATCGTTGTTGGTGACAGATTTGCCCGGACGGAAAACGCGCGGCTTTCAGCGTCCGTGAGGTATGATTCCATGCGGAAGGTTGGGCGGGTGCTGTAGTTTCCTCCATTGCTGGGAAAACTTTCTGGCAAAACTGTTGCTAATCTGTTCTAAGGCAGGCATTACTGTGATTGATGCTCATTGGTCATTCTCTAGGGCGTTTTCCTAGGCTACTGCATACGTATCTTTGGATAGTTCGAGGTTTACGCGTCCTAATCGTACCCTATTTGCTGCTCTAACAATAGCGCTGCAATAGAACACAACAAACGACAAAGACATAATAGAGTTTTGTATTACCGATTTCCTGACATTTCCTTCAGTTGCGTTTTCACTCGCTTGTTTTTCTCCGCCACCGTGCAGTGAATCCAGACGCTCTTGTCGCTCGGATGATGGCGTCAAGGGGAGCCGGTGGTGGCCCCCCTCAAGCGCCTTGCTGCTTCACTCACGGCGCCTTTGCTCCTTGCGTTCCAACTGTCTGTCGTTTTCGTGAGCTCCCTCTGAATCCTCTATTACTTCTTTGAAGACGGTACTCATTTTAGACCATCTGCAATGTAACAGCGATAAAAAAAAGCCTTGCGTAGCAGATCGCGGGCTGCTCTACGAGGCCTCTACAGTACCGATTCTTTCTTTGGAAAATTTGATCCAATGCAAAGCCGGCAATCCAAATGTCAAATGGACTCTTTGGTATTATAAAAGTAAGGAAGAAAAAAATCTATATTAAAGAAAAGACTTTTCATGGAAACAAGGAAGGTTGAATTGATTAGCGCACATACCAATAAACTTTTCTTGGCATCCATTGGATACTACCGCTTTTCGCCATGATGACTCCCACAAATCAACTTGCCGAGGGTTTTCCCGGAGTACGCAAAATGACAAAATATGCCAATCCCGAGGGGGGTGCATACTGAGGCTGTGAAATTGGAGGTCTCCATACCGGTTGCGTTGGAGTGCAATTTTAAATAAAAATTATTGTCTGCCCTGCATAGTGCCGATATTGTGCGTGGTTGCATTGTAGATGGTCTTAGAAATTAAATGTAGGAACAATATAGATAGCTTATTGTTTGTTGACCAAAACAACAAGTTATCCATGGTGTAAGAACATTCTAAAATGAATACCATCTCTGAAAACAATTGCAATTAGGTCTCTGATTGGGAATGGGTGGTTCTACTTCATACACACTAATTTTCAAACTCATCCCAGTCCCTCAAAAATCAAGCTCTAAACGCCATCCTACCGTGCCTACTCAATTTGACTTATTATTTGAATTATGGGGAGCATTTTCTTTTGAGTAATTTGATTCTTATTTGAGAGTCCAAATTTGTGGTGAACAATGGCCTTCCAGAACTCAAGACAATGAGAAGCTACTCCTTCAAATCAAACAACAATCTAATTTCAACATTTGCTTTGATTAAATCTAGTTCTTGCTTGGCCATGACACTAGACATGAATGGAAGACCAACCCAACTCATCCCACATATTGAAATAATGAGCCTAGCCAAGTTGCTTTGGCATGCCATTTTGATCATGTAACTATGGAGATGCTCTTACTGCACTTAATTGCAACCCTTTTCTCATAACAATCCCAAAAAATTCTTCTCTCAATACTACAATCATTTTCAAGAGAGCCTTAAGTAGGTTTATTATACACCAATCTTTTTCTTTTTGAAAATTCATAGTTTTCTCATATGGTATTCAAGAAATGCATTATAGGATATTAGGAATCCTCCATAAAGACCCAACAAAAAATTAGGCAGGCCAATAATAAAAACCATATTCAAATACTCATTTCGAATAATTACAGAAGTATCTGTTTTTCAATTCCCGAAACCTAAGGTAGAACCACCCATACCTGATTATTTACGCAATTTTGAAACAGATTATGAGTAGTATGAAGAGATGCAAATTTTTCCCAAGTAGGAAGATAGTAAATATGGGGACTATAATTTTTTTCGTAATTTTATTCCCAAAACTAAAATTACTGTGATTTTTGAAAGCCAAGAAATAATCCAAATCCATACCCAATGTTTTAGAGTCTTCCAATTCCAATCAATCAAGAGACTATTTTCCCACTCACTAATTCCCACATACTTTATAACACTTTAGTACATTTGTCATGACATTATTAGTTCCCAAAAAACACATTTCAAACTTTAGTTGATAATCTATTTGAGTCTTGGTTGGAAAGAGTTGCATCCTACAGATTGGGTATGGGTGGGAGCCTGATTGGGAATAGGTGGTTTTAGCTTACTTCAAACAAGTTGATTTTGCACATTTGTAGATGGCCATTTGATAATAAAAAATCTTAAGTTTATTATTACTCCGTCCTTTGTAACTGGCTTCTGCTAGGAGTCTGTGCTTGCCTGCAAGTCTCGGATTTGGGTGGTCACAAACCACCAGTCCAACAAACTTGTCTGCTTGAAGCACTGTCAACTATACTCCCCGTACTTTTTGGTTTGCTAAAAATCTAAAACTTTGTCCAACGAAAAACTGTACTGTGTACACGAATATTTGAAATTTTGGATTTGACAATCACAGTCACAGTGGAGAGAGAGAACTTCAATTCTTCCAGGAGTCAATGTATAGGGTAATGCCCGAGTCTGAGGGAATTTCGCCGAAAAAAGGACTGACGAGGGGGGCGGAGCCCAACGAGGAGGTCCCTTTTTTTGGCGAAATTCCCGACGACGAGGGCATTACCCAACGTAAACGACCGTTGGGCAAAAAAAATTCTTGGATGAGATATGTGATCTGGATGAAAAATCCATAATCCCCGATTACGCGATTTTGCCCATGTAATTGGGCATTACGGCACAGAATTTGCCCGCCTTTTGAACGGGACGAATCCCAGCGGTGGTTTACGTACTAGTAGAGTATGTTCATTTTAAGGTCCCACAACAAAACCCAATTGATATTGTACGGGACTCAAAAAATTACATATCCTTTTTAAGGATTTCTTCTATACTGTCTGTAGTCTACAGGTTGCATTATGTATTTATTTGGGTAATTGTTTCGTTTGTATTGGTTCACGGGTTTGTTTCGTTGAATGCATTGGACTGGTACACTAAAAATGATATTTAGTGTTGGCAACACTAATTACGAACCTTGACACTAAATATCATAAGTAAGTATTACTAAATCTCATTTCTAACACTGAATATGCTCTATGGTAAATCTGAAATCTGGAAAGGTTTACATTTAGTGTTAGAATACGTTAAAAAAATGAACACGTTAAAAAATGAACTTAATCCGCTACAATTCAGATTTAGTGTTGTGGCTGGTAGGGGGGTAAAACACTAAATGTCATACTACACTAAATATCATTTTTAGTGTAGTGTTTGTTGGGTATACTAGGGTTCGGTTTCTCCAGAGATTGAAGCCTTTATTACATGTGAGTGCTAACATTCTCCATGGTTGAGAAGGACAACCCCCATTTGAAGGCAGCTCCAAGGCCAATCTAGCAACATTCTTGAGCACAAGCATAAGTTAGATCTTGTTGCCGGATTGGGTCGAACTTATTAATTTGCCATGAGCTCAGAATCTCGGATTGAAGCGGAAGTAAGATAACAGATCTTGGTCTAACTTAGATCCAAGTTGAGGCTACAAACAGGTTTGCTCATACCATGCCAGTTATTATTAAGACATTCATTGATACCACAGATATCATCAAGTTCGCTGTTGGTACTGCACAACACCACGGAGCAGGTCCAGGCCAAGATAAGTCCAAATATGAAAAATGAAGAACTTGAATATGACTGAAGCTTGGAAAGCAAATTGCTGAAATGATAATCAGCAGTAAGAGGCGGGGTTCATACTAGCAGTACACTAAAAACTATATTTAGTGTTGGATTGCATTTAGTGTAATTACCAGCCTACCCCACCCAATCATTTTCCTTGGCTTCAATCTTTTCCTTTGCAAACTCATTTTTTTAATATGTTCTAACACTAAATGTAAACATTTCCGGATTTCAGATTTACCATAGAGTATATTTAGTGTTAGAAATTACATTTAATGTTACTTACTTTAGTAGGCTTAATGATATTTAGTGTCATGGTTCGTAAATAGTGTTGCTAACACTAAATATAGTTTTTAGTGTAGTTATCTATGATTTCAAGGTGACCCCCAAATCACAGTATCACTCTTAGCGGGGGGATTCAGCAAAATTTTGCACTTCATCAGAGGGTTTAAGCCTATCCAACGGCCTCCCTCCAGATTTGCTCCAACGATTTGAAGGCTTCTGGCAACACTTATCCAAAAAAACCCGCTGATCACTATGTCCAAAAAACCAGGCCTCCAGAGATCAAGAAACTAACAATTTCAAAATAGATCATTAGATGTTGCTACACTAATGATGAAATTTACTGTAAATTGCACTAATTGATTTGTAAATGCTATTGAAGTTTTAATTCTTGATGAATGTTTTTACCAATTATGTTTTACAAAGCCCTCCTTCTTTGAATACAATAGATATTTGTGCTCTTGGCAAAAATCTTCATCCAAAGCAAAGACTTACAGCATTTCCACACCAATTAGTTGGGTCAGGAAATTTCATTATTATTGTAGTGTAGTGAGCTTTAAAACCTGTGAGGGTTCATACTTTTCCAAACTCTTCATTTCAATTTGCTAGTCTTTAGAATGGAATTTTGTTTTGGAGAGTGATACATTTTTCAAATAAACTTAGAGTAGATCCAATGTAGACCGGAATAGGCCCTCCAAATTGGTGCAATTTGGAGTGACATGTGCGTTGGTAGCTGTGATTTAGCAACTCTTCTACTCCGTATAGTTTTTGTCTTTTAGCCAGCTAATGAAGCGGTTTATATTCTTGTCTAAAATGTCTAAATTTTAGTTTTCTTGTACCTATGCAAAGCACTTTTGACTAATTTCTAGTGACAAAAATTTCAACTTCTAATTCCAAAACAGTCAAAAAGTTAGATCATTCTGTGTTTGGCGTGCTCAATTCTAGACGGATGGCATTGGCCATGCCCTTATGATAATGAAGCCTGAGGGACTCTTCACACTACGACCGTCGGTCGAGAGTCTGTCAATTTCCACCAATCATATTGTAGAATCCCACAGCCTCTCGACTTGGCCGGCCATAATGTGAAGAGGCCCTGAATTCCAATTTCTTAAGGTAACTACACCTAAAATCAACCGTGTTCTAATTGCGACCCCTATCTACGAAGGATGGACATGTTGCTTGAAGTATGTTCTACTGTCAATGATGAGTTAGGTAGGCTTAATTGGTCGCTTTAAGAGCATACTACCTTACTTGATGCAAACACTTGCTGGAGAATTCTGACAACCCATTATTATTTTTTCGACACGCGTGCCTACAAAATGATGAAAGTGAGCATTCTGATTTCTGAGATTTAGCAGAAGGTCAGGCGGGGCTGCTGCACTTGATAAAAAGGAGGGCAAAGGAATCATATTTTCACAGCTCGGCAGATCAAAGACTATCATTTGAAGCCAGATTCAAGCCATCTGCAGGCATTTCAGTGGGATCAGCATCCCACTCGGTCCTTCTAAATGACATCATTACGGACCTGACAATGTGTCATCCGTCTTTTTATCACCTGGCTTCCGTCATGGATGACAAGTCGCTCAAAGCTGACGGAGGTAACTGCACAACATAAAAATCGTACAAACATATGTCACTGAGCATGGTTCATAAACTAAGGGCCTCTGCATACTATGGCCGTCCAAGTCAAGAGGCCGTGGGATTGAGTGACCAAACTTTGTTGAGAGTCCAAAGGAATGAGCAATAAATAGGCAATAAAGTATAAGAATTGGAGCCTTTGGTCAGCCATAGTGTGAAGCCTCCATAGGCCAAGCCCAAAGTCCGAACTGTTTGTTTGACTTCTATTCTCCACATTAGTCCATCTAATTCGTGCAAGAAATTTCCTATGAAGCCTCATTTATGTGGCAATTTTTTCAAAAAAAGCTAAAAAACATGAGAAAGGGGTCATAAACGGCCTTGGAAAAAAAACAAAAAACACATGCTCTCATCATCAAACAAGAAATATAAAGGGTATAAATGGAATAACAGGGTGGCATTGAAATAAGAAGAGGGCATCCTAGCATGCAAAGGGAAGTAGATTCATTGAATGCAAAGACTCCCCATTGTAATGGTGGAAACTAGGGTTCAAACCCCAATGGTGACAAATAACAAATGGCAACAAATAACAAATAACAAAGCATTTTTCTACCATGTAGGTAGTTTTGAGGGTGACGGCCTTTGGACTATGTCGCCTAGTGTGAAGGCTCAAGAGGCCAAACTCCTGGGTATCTGAAATCTGATTGGTTTAAACCGACAGCCATAGTGTGAAGTGGTCCTAAGAACAGCCACGTACCACCTCCTATAAGGTAACTACACCTAAAATTGCACAAATAAGCTCTGTGACCAATATGCTCTAGAAAATGAACAACAATTTTAATATACTAGTGAAGGATTGTGAATCAAAATGCAAGTGGTTCCATAATTTTTGGATGCATTGTGAATTATGCACAAGAAGAAATGACACTAGTGGTATCATAACATATTATAGAGAAGTTAAAACAAAAGAAAGTGCACCTAAATGGACCACTTGTAAAATTGCTACCTCCACATCACTATAAATAGAGTTGTACACACTCAAAATGGCCTCCAATTCCACCCTATACTTGTCTTTGTATTGTGGACCATTTTGGGTATCTTCCCTATTCATTTTCCCTTCAAAAATAGGGACTGATTTTGAGGAGTGGTCCATTTTAGGTGTAGTTACTTAAGAATCAAGAAAGAACTTTCAATTTGTCAATCCTTACTATATCTGGATTACTATTAAATTGCCTTAAGGTATAGTTGTAATTGGTGTTAAAGAGTATTGTTATTGAGGGTCTTTGAAATAAATTTAGACATACTTCTAGACCAAATTCACGTTCCAATGTCACCCCTAACACCAAGTGTGAATAGACCTTTACTCTTTATTTGTCTTAAAGAAGATTATCAGATTTGGATTTTCTTTGGTTAAAGCATCTTCTATGCAACTATTAAAAGAGCCTAGTAACGGAATAGTTGTATGGTTCAATTTTAAATGGATTTGATGGCTCCTCCACTAATAGAATCATGGGCTTGGTAGACTAGCCAAATGACCAAACAATTGATTTAAGGTTGGTTTTAAGACCTACATCATCTTCCTAGTCAAATTTGCCATATATATAAACTATTTATGAATTAGAAGTTTAGTGAATTTTTCACCTAATCAATTTTCCATTCATATAGAAAATGGTTGATCAATTGTCCATTCATATAGAAAATGGTTTAGCTTTCTTACAACAAAACGAATCTTCAAATTAAGTGGTATATACATGTGATGTAGACTATATATACAAGACCTTAAAGTCAAGTCTTTAGATGATGTAGATAGCACAATTTGAGCCTACACCTTTAGTAGGAGAGTTGGCCATTCCTAGGCATTGGGGCACTTAGCCTACTCACCTCTGGTATGCACAAAACTCTAGAAAATTAGTATTTGTAATAAATCTATCCAAATGCTATCCTAATTGTAAAGTGAATTTTTAATATGAGCTATAAAAATGTTAGACCATGCAAGCTATAAATCTCTCCACACATTTAAGATATCGCCAATATAGAAGTTGGATTGTATTGGGGAAGTTACTACAGGCTAACGAAAATGTGTGAACTAAAGCAATGCCTAACCCAAATTCAACTTGATTTCAAGTTGAAGGCCAAGCAACACCTGGTACAAAGACCTAAATTAATCTCTAAAGTATTGGGGGTGTTTTTCACAAAAGTATCCAAAAATTGTGTATTGAGCATAATTGAAACATGAAATCATTTTTCAAACTTTCACCTATATGATTTGTACTATATTACTATATGAATGTTTGGAAAAGAATTTTGCCCCATTTGACCACGTAGATTGCAAGATTATAACATTTCTAATTAGAAGGAAAAAAGGTTGGGCCCTGCCTTACAGAGTCAACATAATTTGAATCAATTTTGTGGACAAATAGGCATCATCCAACTTTGAAAATTTCAATCATATGGTAGGTAGTTATATTTGTTATTTGGAATCCAATTTTCAAAAATAATGGCGGTGTGTAAACACATCCAAAATCATCTTGCATCTTGAAAAAATGTCTAAATATAAACAACTACATAAGGAAGATTTTAGTTGTTTTAAAAAGAATTCATTTTTTAGAAATATCAAAATCCCAATGGTTAGCATAAAGATTTTTTATTTAAAAAATGAAGAATAAAATAAAAATCTCATTAATTTACACTAGAGTTTGAATTCATGGTTCTAAAGTTGTTCTAAAATTGCCATTTTTAGTGTATTGAGTGAAAATTGGGTTTTTTTTCCATTTTCAACCACACATAATTCCCCTACATTACTATGAAAATGTGTAGAATTTTTTTGTCTTTATAGATTGCAAGATAGGAGCATTCAAAATTAATGGAAAAGATTTGCAGCTTGCATAATTGCATGTTCAACTTCTTACCTTCTCTATTAGCTTGTCAACCTAAGATACACTTAAACTTTCAAGCATCCGATTGGAAAAATGACATATTCACAAAGCAAATTTAAGCTTGCACTAGGGTAAAAATTTGTCTACACGGGTCATTGCAAGAAAGACCAATCAAAAAGCGTAGCGTTTTTCACAAGACTCATTTTTTCTTTTGGGAGTACTTTAAAATTAGAAAAACAATTTTAAAAAAATGTGAAAAATATATTTAGTGTATAGACCTTTAAGAAGAAGGTACCCTAGGAAGGAAAAGCATAGGAAAATTCTCTAAGTAGGAGAATTAGAAAAGTGCAAAATCCGCTGGAAATAGAAACTTGCACTGTAATTTCACACTTTAATTTGTAAAAAATAAGAAAAACAATTTTAAAAGAAACTAAAAATTGGTCTTTTGGGAAGAGTTCATAGTGATGAGACTTCACCAAAAGATTGATCTTAGAACCATCTTCATTGTTCCGAAACTGCGTGCAATGAGAATGTTGTTTGCACTCATGTGGAGGATACAAATTCATATATTTCTAGATTCCATTTAGTAGGAATATGCTTTCCTACTATGCAAATAGAACATGAAAATTTCAGCTCCAGATCATTAAATTTGGGTACTCCTAACGTAGTAAAAAACCCTAAACCGCCTCGTGTGACAAATTAACAAAAATGATCTCTAAATATAAAATAATTTTTTTTAGTTTCTAAAAAATAAGGGATCCAATTACCAAAAAGTTTGACATCTCCAATAAAAATTTCATATTCATTGGACTTTTGCTTCAAAAGTTATAGCAGATGAGAAAAAGGATCCCTTCAATGTGATGGGAAATAGGACCAGTCTTTCTTGCAATCACCCACACCTTGAGTCAAACTTTGAAAATGATTCATTTAAAAGTGGCTTCATAGGAACATTCCTAAATTTTATGTTGTCTATTTTATAGACAAATGGGCTTTAGTTTTTCCTTTTAGTTTTCTTTTTGGCACATACTGCATTTAGGCCAGAATGATAAGTAATTGATTGATCAAGCCCTAGCATTTACTCCAAGGGTGACCCCTTGGCTTACCAGTGGTGAGGGGGGTTATTTATCCTAGCAAACCAAATGATTGTGCTTGTTCTACGAATATTGGTAGAAATCAAACCTATAGACCTTGTAGGGTCTAATGAGTGTAGTAAGGACAACCATTCTTGGCTATTCCTTGAAGGTAGTTTAAGGACATTTTGTTCCAAACCTTAGGAATTTAAGACGCTTACAATTTATGAAACCCTAAAATGGTGGGATGACCACCATAATAACCAACGACAAAATTATCCTCAAACGGGTGAATAGTTCCCTTTTTTGCTTCCACATGATCCTTAAAGCCACAAATAAGATGCTTTTGAGTCCTCCACGACTATACCCAATTAACCTTGTCACATAGTTGCTGACACTAAGTGTCAAATGGATGATAAAGAATTCTTCTATAGTTTTGTGTAGGACAAAATTGCAGATGTTCCAGTTTTTTTGGAATTTTGTGTAGAATGGGGAGGTCTTGTACAGTTAGTAGTTTGACCAACATTGAATGATCTTGGATAATTTTAAGCAAATGATTCACACGGTAAATCAAAGGATGATTTTTGGTCCAAAATTATCTAAACTGCTCCAGATGATGACCAAGTGGTAAGTGGAACTTCCAATGAAATCCACGAGGTTCCCAATTCCAATTTTCATGTTGACATTGCTTGTACGGGGGGCTCCCTGTGCTTGCGCACGAGGATGGGTTTGTTCTTCCACTTATTCCTAACACAAATATCCACGATGTGTAATTCCTAAGCTTTCTCACGCCAAGTTACTTTGTATTGTGTTGTGTCAGTCCAGCTACGGCGGTATATCTCAAAAAAATGAAGATAATTTCCATGGTGACCAACCGGCATTCCAGACGTAATTATATGAATTCATTCCTTGTATTTTGCATTTGGTACACTTTCCCCTTGTAAATTACCTCTCGTTTCCGACGGAGGTCCCAAGTCCCTAGGGATCCAACATGATGGAATTGGGGAGGCCAGATGTAAGAAGGGCGCATAAGGGCGCATCATGGATCGGCAAGAGGGGGCCTTACAACTGAAGAACTAAGTTGCAATGATTTGATGACCAGGCCAACTTGACCTGCAATCCCAAGTCCCAAGTTGCAAGTCACAACCCTTGCACAATGACTATTAGCGCAGGTCCGTTACAACTCCAGCCGTGGACAAAGCCTCAAAGACAAGCTACGAAAACGTTTTGTTGAACCCATAAAGGACGATTGACCCTTAACCCCTAAAAAACCAGCATGCATTTTTTTTTGGCTACATAGCAATTTTGGACAAGTACATGTGACTGGAGATTTCTATGTTTTCAACCCAAATTTTAATAGAAGGTGGGGACGAGAAATATCTTTCATATGCACCAAATTTCATGTCATTTGGAAATATGAGTAAAAAATTATGGCCTAATATTTTACTTTTTTTGTAAGTGGGCAATCTAGGTAGATAAAAAAAAATCACTTTTTTCAGAAATAGAAATTTGAAATTGGTTTTCTAGAGTTATATATGTGGAAAGCTTTGAATCATTCTATTTTTGATCCATAAGTCAAAAGTTATGAGGATTTCTTGTTTGCGGGTTGTTATAGATTCTCTACTCTACAATAAACTTTGAAGTCTTTTATCTTATTCAATTTTCAATATTTTTTGAAAATAAAATCATATGATGTAGATTGCATGACAACATTGCAACCATTGCAAATGGCATTTTTCAATTCTATAATTAAATTCTTAACAATATAGTATTTAGAAAATCATTCTCTGCTACTGTCTACTTATTACTTATTACTTATTATTATTTTTGTAAACGTTGTACAATTCTAAATGATCTGAAATTTTTCAAGCATGTGGCCAGCTTGTCTAGGAAAAAGAATAAACAAAAAAACCCACCATTTTCAACATTTTTCATAGAAAAGTGAGCTTGTGAAGTGTAGCTACTTTGTTTTTTGCGGGGCCAAAAAAATGATTTTGGTGCATTTGAATGCTTATATCCTGCAATCCACACGGTGGAAATTTCTGAAATTTTTCCCACATGTTTTTAAGTCAGGATAATACAAGATCCTACAATGTATTAAAGAGTTTTTTTTTCAATAATTTGGTACTTGTACTAGAAATGATAGTTTTTGAACGTTTTCGGTGAAAACATATTCATTTTACTTTAGGGGGTAAGTGTTGACGCGGACAAAAAGATGTCTAATAGATGAAAGATAACTCTTTTTGTAGGATAGAAGTGCACTATTCATCGTCAAAATTTTATTGTGAAAAGTGGAGCTTTCTCACAATAGTTTGACTTCCAAGGAGTATTTTTGCATTTTTTTTTAAGCCAATAATTCACACGGTAATCAAAGGGATGATTTCCACAATCACCAACCCAACCTTTAAGGATTAGAGAACTACCCCATTTTGTTTGTTTGGAAAATTTGTATAGGCTCTATTCACTTTACATTTGGAAGTTTTTGCATGGAATGTTTAGGATAGTTCCTAGTTATCATACATTACATGTGAAGCTTTTTTCATGCTTTTGATAAATATTGCAAAATCAATAAGGGCTTTCATGATTTTTTCTCAAAGTGGGCAGCAAAAAGAATGTTGGGTATTTGCAAGAAACACCTGTCCTATTTTTTGTCACACGTTCAATGAGGAAGTTGTTTTGTGCCATAAATATTGCAAAAATGATTAATGAACATGAAATTATGAAGTAAGCTTCCTATAGCAATAGAATATGTGCTTGAATTATGTCAATTTTTTCAAAATTAATTCAACAAGTGAGATTGAATTTTAAATATATGTCACACATACAGTTTGGGTGGTTTTTCAGTACTATTGAGTACCTTTTCTGAAGAAGGATTTCCAAAAACTTGTTCCAAGTGTTTTGCATTGGCCTAAAGTGTGCTATATCCAGGTTGAATTTATATTGAAATAAAGATGTTTTTTTAGTTTTAGCTTTGATCTTCCTTCTTTGCTCTAAATTGACAACAATGGCCACTTTTAAAATAAATTTTGCTAGTACATGTTCTAATTTTGAAAATTAGAAATGTGGAAGTCTCATTTTTTAGCATAAATTTCAACTTGTGGCTCAAAATAGTACTTCATGGTATACATAAAGACTCAATAGTATTAGTAAAGGCTTGTAGCACCTCCAATCTGACAATCAATCAACTATTTTTATGGAGAATTATCTATTGCCATCTATCATTGCCATCCAATGACGAACATCACATGTTGTTGAAATAGTAGATCTAAAATCCAATCAACCGTCCAAATTTCATAATCCATTGTCCCAATAGTACTGAAGGTGACTCGTAATATAAAAAGTACTCAAAGTTGGAAAATAAAAAACGCAACAATAATACAAGTGTTTCTTGCAATCACCTTGTTCTTAAAACAAATTAATGAATTTTATTCAATTGGGTAGATTGATACCTAAATTAAAACATTTGAACCATTAAATTTTGAATAATGAGATGCAAGTTATAAAGGGATTTATTTTGTGGGCAATGAAGTCAAAAAAACTAGACTTTTAAGTTGTTTTTAATCCGATTTTAAAAATTTCCAAAGAAAACAATAACATATTGCTAACTAAAACATTTCCACTATTAGGATTTACAATTTTCAAATATTGTCAATGTTACTAGTAATTTAGTTTTTTCATTCATCAACTTCTACCTTCTACTTTATAAAATTTTAAAAGATGAATATGAAAGGACTTTTCATTATACTTTTTTAGTATCTTCTCAACCTATTTTTTCCACGTATATACTCCAAAAGTTATGAGAGATATGTACTCTTTTCAAAAAAATGTTAAAAGTCAAAACTTGACCTTTACGCAAGGCTAGAAAATCTACTTATTGAAGTTCATGCTCATTAAACTTGCAATGGGTGGAGATTTTCATTCTAAAATTTGGAGGATGTACTTGAACAAGTTAATTATAAGATTAAACATTGGGGTTGTTGACGGATAAATATAGACAAAGATAAGTTTTAGCTTGCTTTAGATATGAATACTTTAAAGCAATTTTGAGCCTCAAAATACCAAAATGGTAGCCATATGAAAGATGCTAATTTGTTGAATTATCAATTTAACTAATATTTCATATTATATTTTAGTGTATAATTATTATTTGAATAGTCAAATGTTGTATTGGATATGCAGTTTCTCATATACCTTTAATGATTTATAGTCCTTTATTCACCAAAAAAATTCTAACTACAACAAATCATATCTACAGCATGGTACTTATTACAAGAGAAATGGGGCCTAAATAGGAATGCAAAATAGGACCAGTGCAACATTACAAATAAAAAATAAACTTCTTTTAATAATTTAATAATCACAGTCCTTGCTGGCTAAAAGTTGACTAGCTAAGACTGTCCTTTCTTGATTTTATTTTTAGTAATGACATCATTGTTGGTCTAGACTTTGGAGACTTTCTTGCAGCTCCATTTTTTTTGTAATGCTTGTATTCATTTTGCATGTCATTTTCATGATTTCCCTTTCTAAACATTATTTTTCATAGCTAGTCATTTTGTCACTAAGTGACAAAGTGTTTCTAATGAAGATAAGGTAGGAACATCCAAATGCACTAAATGCTTAAAAGCGTCACTTGAACAAATGTTCCCATTATATACATCTCCCACATCAATATGTACTTATTGTTGAAGAAATGATTATACAACATTTGCCAAAAAAAATTGATCCCTCATAACTTTTATAAATGGTATTTCAATGATGCATTCTTTAGTGCAGTGGAATCTCTTTTTATTTGCAAATTATAATTATTCATTTTTGGATAAGTCTCATAATAGAACCTTTGTACACTATAAAAAGCGACACTTTTATGTGTCCCTACCTACCTTCTATTGAATGTTTAATGTCCAAATCCATACTTATTGTATTTGATGCACTTCCAACGGTGATATTCTCTAGTTCCAATCATTTGCCATTGGGGTGAATACATTCCAAATCGCACCTTGTCTAAAATTGCCATCATCACTTTGTGTACATCTTCGTAAATCAATATACACTTATATCGAGGAAACATTTTTAGAGCATCCACTAAAACAAATGTTGACCTTCATAACTTTTGCATACGGTATTTGAATGCCACGTTCATTGATGTGTTAGAACCTTCTTTCACTTGCCAATAAGAATACATGAAAGTTTGACCAGTCTAATAACAATAACTAGGCACAATAGCAAAAAATGGTGGTTTTCAAGGTACCCATCTTAGAGCATTGAGTCCTACAACTTCGTGGTTGCTACAGTTCTCCATTCATCTCCACATTAGAAAAAATTTTAGCCCCTTAGCAGGTTGTTCAAAGTTGACATGTGATGCTATTTCTTGCATGGCCTATCAACTTCGAAAAGTGCTCTTGGTGAGTAGTCAGAGTCTATGACTGCTTGCCGAAGCAGTCAGATTTCGCAAAAAAATAAAAATAAAAATAATTTTAAAATTATTATTATTATTATTATTATTTAATAATCATTTTTTATTTGAAATTTTGGGTTCCTGCGCCATTGCCGCTATAGTTTCAACTAGGCGGAAATAGAGGAAACACAAATTTTTGAGCAAAAAAAAGTAGTAAACTTCAGGGTACGTCGGAGGGTTGTGGCAAAATCAAGAATCAACCAATATGCCAATTAATTAAACAATTGTGAGAAAAGAAGTGTTGCAACCCACTAACCAAGAAAATAACAAGATCAAGTACAAGTCAATAAGCATAGAGGGGATGCTCCTAGTGTTTGCCGAGATAATTTTGGAATGACCGAGCTCCTTCCATCCCAAGACATGTCCGCAGTGGACTACTTGTTCCTTACCGACCATACCTAAGGGGAGTTTCTCCGTGAATGAGTGGCAATGCTCTTACACTGGTTAAGAATTTTTTTTCTCTTTGAAACGGACGGTGGGATACAAGAGAAAAATAAATTAAAACATACCTCCATTAAAGAAGGGACGGAAAGATAAAGCTATCCCTTTTCTTTGTTACCACTTTTTACCGATTTTGCTGTCTGTATTCAGTTGAGGATGTGTCATTCAGCGTGAGTGTGAGTGTGAACACGCCAGTGTGTAAATAATTTAAAAACTTACTCCGTATTAGTTAGCCTTGTGGCACGTGAAGCGTTTATCTTGAGGGAGGACACCGGAGTCACCGAAGTGTGGGAAATGAACTACAGGCGTCTCGGGGAATGCGAGAAAGAGCTGAGGTGGACGAAACGTGGGGGGAGATTGGCGGCGAGGATAACGAGGAGCATGGGTCAGTTACTCAGTTAGTGCGGCCACAGGCTCTGCGGCACGGAGCCCACGGTTCTGTTAGGTTTAGTAGCACGAACTTAAATTACTGTAGAATTCGAGAGCTAACCATCTCGAAATCTGAGCTGCAGTGAGCACTTATCACTACAACCTGTATTTTTATTTAATCTTTTTTTTTTTGTTGAACTTTTATAATTCTTGGCACAGGCTTTTTTGTACTTTCACATCACTGAAGGTGCAGGCAGAATTGATCCAATTTTGGTCATTTCTTGGCAGGAATGGCAGCCCATAAGGAAGAACAAACAACTAAGATTGACAAAGCACAAAGCACTGTAGCCCTAAACTGAAGTGCCCGCCTGAACTAAGATATAGTAAATATAAAACCTTGTATTGAATTGCAGAAACTCCTTCAAAGTCGGTGTCCAAATCATTGTTCCATGTCCAGCCATTCTCTTGCCGAATTCCTTGACATTCATTACGCCTTGTTGTTGCAAGGTCTATCCCCCAAAAAGATAAAGCTGCTGTCACCACTCACCAGGGATGGATATATCCTAATCAATGTTGATGACAAACCAACCACCACCGCTTGCTTCTCAGTGGAATGATCCAAGTGGCTCCAAGGAAATCAAACAAATGGCTCTTGGTTTCTGAATCCAATGATACAATATCCCCATACCATACCACCCTCTCACAAGTCACAAGCGAATGCTTAATAAGTTCAAATTCTTAGTCATTCCCTCACTTTAAGTTCCACCACCAAATGCCAGCCCAACCAGCCATCATCAATGGTCTCTCTCTCTCAGTCTTGCCAAACTCATGAGTAAGAGAGATCCGCTGCTGCTGCCGTGCTGCACCCTCTTCTCAGATCCCCCTCTCCAAGACAACGCAGCCCATGCAAGCTGTAACCTTAGATGCAAACCAATGACAAACTTCAAGGCCACCCAAGTGGGGATGGGGTTCTCATCATTGATCATTCCTTCCCGTCCTCCGTGAAGACTGAAAAGGAGGAGGACGAGCCGCAATCCCATAAGTGAAATTTTACAACAGTGGTTTGGTTCGGTTTGGTCGAGTGTCTGAATGTGAACACCAACCAACTGCACGTCCCTTTGGGTGGCGCCCATTATTTCCACGTCCGGCCAGCCTTCCACTGACAGACTTGTACCTGGACTAGAATGATTTCAGTATGGATTGCCATGAAGTTCAAATGGGGCTCCACGCAGGGGTTCAGTTGGACCCATAATGTAATGTAATGGGCCAAGCCTGAGCGAGAGTTTTCGGGTGGGGCTGTGTGGACTGATGAGTGGTTATTCTGGGTACTAGACTCACTAGGCTGGCTGCTGCAATGTCCATTGAAAAACAGGATTATTCAACTGTTTCTGGTTGATTTTTGGGAAAAAAACAGTGGAAAAAGGATTATTCAACTGGTAGTACTTATGTGGAGAGAAAACAGTAGCAAAGGAGCTCAGGACCCATGAAAGCTAAAATAGATGTAATTCTGATTTGTAAGTACTGGAAGGCGTACTGGTAATGAAGAACATCTAAGATAGAACCTTGGTAGGAAACTATTGTAGAAAATCCAGTACTGTAAGGAGTAATGAAGAATTGCATCTAGAGGAGCTTGGTAGAAATTTGTCAGAGACCTTGCTATTGTAACTTAAGTTAGTGGAATCATTGTCAACCACGACCAAGGACATGACCGCAAGAGGTTGTACAACCACTCCTAAACCACTCCCAGGAATGCGCCATTCATTTCCTGGGAGGCTTCTGCAGCGTAAGGTAGGAGCACCCATAACCATGAATTTAAGCAATTCAGCATAGATGGAGGCAAATTTTTCTAGACAAAATATTTTTTCCATATTAGCAATTGAAAATCATGAATTTTCAAAGAAAAAATTTAGAATTTTTGAATAAGGCATCTCATTTCTATGAATTTGCAAAGTAGAACTCCCTAGGGCACCCTAAACCACAGTCTACTAAATCTGCCTTGATTCTAGTACCCAAATTTTAAAAATTCAAAATCCATTAACCACAATTCAATATGGAGTCATGTTTCAAGGTACTTTTAAGCATGCTTTAAGGGCACTCTACATCCCAGGCACGGGGACATCTTGTTTATGGGTGCTCCTACCTTGATGTTCGATTGTGCGGGATTTCTTGTGTAATTGAGCATTATGGATTCCTCATCCAACTTCAATTTCTCATCCCCAATATTCATCCTATTTTACTCGTGATGATCGTGGTTTATGTCGGGCAATGACCTCTCGTCATCGGGCATTTCGGGAAATAAAGGACCTCCTCATCGGGTTCCGCCCTCCTCGTTGGCCCTTTATTTCCCAAAATACCCTCCTCCTCGGGCATTGCCGTATACTAAATCAATGTCTAATTGTTAATGTGGGTCTTCTTGTGGATCACTATTTTTTCTAGTCTACAGAGATCATGTTCCTACTATTGTTGATAGAGCCTTGATAGAGCTTCACTCTAGCAAGGCTGTTGGTGCCTCTATTTGACTATCTCTTTCCATGTAGCAATGCTGTTTTATATATGAAAAAAAAAATTCAGACAAAGCCTGTGGTTGAGCATCTGAAATCAACATCTGTTTCTCTACATGTTCCATTTTGTTACTAATATGAATGGATTGTTGGTGTGTTTTGATGAAAGCACACACCTTCAATAAGTTTTCAAATTTTCAAATTGTAATTTTAGTGGAGATTTGAAATGACTATGAATTTGAATAATTTAATAGAAATCTCACATCTAACACAAAAATTTGAATTTCCCTTCAGAGTTGTACATATATCTCAGTGAGAGACATCATAAGGAAAATCAAACTTTTGTGAACTCTAGAAAAAGCAAAAGAGTGCAATTGAAGATCCAAATTTAAAATTGCAATGATTGGGCTCTCCATGACTGTATACAATAGGGATAGTCACAGCTTCTTCGCCGGGGCCTCAACCTTCACGGAATGGGGAGGTGGCATTTTCGCACTGGTTCTCTCTGGCTTGCGCGGTGCCCATTCCGTGAAGGTTGAGGTTGCTCAACCTTCTCCTCCACATGACAAGAATGAGTATGAAGAAGTTTACACGACGGCTATTTTAAGGTAAGGGCCAACAACTTGATCTCTTGCTGCTTCAAGACAGGCTCCTCGAGAACTTGAAAGCTAAACTTAGTACCTCTCTAGTCTCGTTGTCCACAATCTTGAAGAAGGGATGTCACACCTTCTTCATGGAGAGTGGGCTCTCATTGGCTCCACTTTCTTCTTCACATC
The DNA here is from genome assembly GCA_963969595.1 of Neckera pumila. Lineage (NCBI taxonomy): Eukaryota > Viridiplantae > Streptophyta > Bryopsida > Hypnales > Neckeraceae > Neckera > Neckera pumila. The sequence continues at coordinate 46,361,046 of OZ018408.1, read as the reverse complement.
GTCTCAACCTTCATAGGAGCAAGAAGTTATGACTATCACTAATAATAGTCTGCGATACACCCTAAGAAGTGAGTGATAATATCCAAATTTAAAATTACAAATGTTGAATTAGGGCTCCCCATAACTATATACAATGACAGTTGGCGATACCTCCCAAGGAATGAGAGACAATATATTTTAAAGAAAATATTTACAATTATATATACACAAATTTAATAAACTTGTGTTATTAAAAAAATGTTTCTTGCAATTGCTCGTTCACACAAGCAATTGCAAGATTTTTCAAATTTTCACTTTTGAGTACAAAATTGGCTTTGTGAGTTTCATTTTGCTAATTGAAAATTTTAAAAAGATGATTTCAACAGCTAAAACTGGCATCATGAAAAAAAGCTCAAAATTGTCAAAGTTCACTATAAATGATTGTTGGCCTAAACATTTTGTTTGGTACAAAAATCAATAACCTATCAATGAAAGAGTTCCCAAAATCATTTCTTTGTAGAAACTTCAAATAAAAATAATCTATCATCTAATAAGTAACATTCATTTGAAATCATTCCTAAACAATCTCTTTGGCTTTGTATGAAGTTTTCGTTGAACTCTTGTGTTTCAGCTAGAGACAATTAGAGAAAAGGAACTTTATGGTGATTGAGCAAGAATGAAAATATGAAAGTTTGAAGAAATGGCCACATTGAGGAAAAAAAACTGCCATGCCTAAAATTTACATATTTTGTAAAAAATGAAATGTAATTTTTTATCATGTTTCCAATGTTATATAAAGCCACTTTAAGAGCCTCAACTCTTAAATCCCTTAACTCCTAAAGGCCCTCCCATCCTAAAGTATATGTGATTCTGTTAATCTTGTTTTAAACATTCAAAGTGTTCATTTTTGGTTTTGATTAAAACTTAGAAAATGAATTCTAATATATTATCTTTTTACCATCTCAATACTTTGGAAAAATACCTAAAATTCAAGAAGTTTTTGTAATTTCAAATAAATGATGAACACAAATACATCCCAAACATACAAAAATGTGTTTTTCATCCATTATGTTATTTTTTGACCATTCTTGTGTTAGTTCTTTAACACTTATATAGTATAGATTCAAAAGATTTTATTTTGCAAATAGTCTATAATTGAAAGGATATTTTTAGGTTTAGCCTCAAAAAGTAACTTGTTCAATTCAAAAAATGATCCTTAAAAAATAATTTGAATAAAAAGGTAAAATGAAAATCTGCATAAAATTACTATAACTAGTGTTTAATATTTTGAACATAAAAAAATATATTCTTGTGGAAATTACAAATATTCAATCTACAATCAATTTTTGATTGAATTTTTAATTTTTGGCTTCAAATTTTTTGAAAAATATTGGTTTGTATACTAATTGATCGAATTGTATGGATATGATTTATGAATTGTATTTTACAACCATTATTTTAGAGTAATCATTCAAATATATTTAAAATTTAATTTTATAATATATCTTTGCAATTTTGAAAATCTAGAGTACCTTATAGTCTTTAAGGAATTACCCCCCTAAAGCATCAGCATGTGTTTTTTAGTTACATAGAAATTTTAGGCAAGTATGTGTAACTAAAGATTTCCATACATGGAAATCCATTAGAGAAAATTTCAGGCCTTTGGAGGGCTGCTCCACAACCCTCCAAAGGACCTTGAAATAGTGTTTTTTTGAGCTGAAAATATATTTTTTGCCCTATTTCTGCGCAGCAATTTCTACTGCGATAGTGGCGCAAGAGCCCAAATTCACGAGTAAAAAATTAATTAAAAATAAAATAAAATTTAATCTTAAAAAATATAAAATTTAAAAATAAAATACAAAAGCTAATTGTTTCGGCGAGCAGTCAACCAAACTGACTACTCACCAACAACCATTTCGAGATTGCAAGTCAAGCTTGAAATACCTTGGCCATATCAATCTAGGACAGCCCTCTGAAGGGTTGCTTTTTTCTCTAATGCTATGAATCATTCCATTTTTATCAATGAATCAAAAGTTATGAGGATTTTGTATGTGCGGGCACTTATGGAATCTCTACTCTAAAATAAACTTTGAAGTTCATTATAATTATTTGTAAAGTACCCAAAACCGGGGTTTAAACCTCACAGTTTTGTGAAAAAGTAGGTTTTGGGCAAAAAGTCATACGAAAGTGAATATCAAACTTTCTTTCGCACCCAAATCGAACAAAAGAAGTCTCGTCAGGACTTTGCCTGCGGGGTTGTGGTTGCTTGCAGGGTTGTGGTTGCTTGCGGGGCCTAAATTGTCGGAGGAAATTTGTGAAAAAAATCCCATCCAAACTGGGGGGACTTTACGAATAACTCTATTATCTTACTCAGTTTTTAATACTATTGTAAAATAAAATAAAATCATTAGATGCAGATTGTTTATTACAACATTGCAACCGTTGGAATTGGCATTTTTCAATTCCATAATTAAATTCTTAACAATTTAGTAATTTAAATCATTCTCCTCTTCTTTCTACTTATTCTTTTTTCCTATATCTTGTACAATTCTGAATGATGTGGAAATTTTAAAGTATGTGGCCAACTTGTCTAGGACAAAGAATCCAAAGAAGCACCACAATTTTGGACATTTTTTAAGAGAAAAGTGAACTTGGGCAGCTGCCCTGTTTTTTGCAAGGCCAAAAAAATGATTTTAGTGAATTTGCATTTATATCTTGCAATCCACGTGGTGGAAATTTTTGAAATGTTTACCACATGTTTTCAAATTAGCATATTACAAGATCCTATGGTTACATGTTTAAAAAAGTTTTTTTTCAAAAATTTGGTACTTGTTCTAAAAATGACATTTTTCAGCGTTTTTTGATGAAATCATTAGGAGCAATTTTAGCCCTCCAAAAGGCCGCTAAGGAATTGATTTACCGGACCCCTTTGGTGCAATTTTAGAATGAATAAAAAAATATATTTTTTGAAATGAAAAAGTGAAAAAAATGAAAAAAAAATCTGACGTGACACTACTAGTGCCTCGTCAACACCCAATTTTTAAATATTAAAAAATATTTTTTTATTTTTATTTTTTTCCATAATTGCACCGGGCAGGTGCCAAACTCGCGGCCTTCTGGAGGGCTGAAATTTTTCCTAATGTCATAGTTATGGAACTTTAGGGGTTAACCCCTAAAAGACCGGAAGGGTGCCCAGATTTCCAAAGTTGTGAAGATCTATTATAAAATGCAACTTAGAAGAATATTTTAATGATGGCTCTCAAACAACAATTGTAAAGTGCTATTTGTAGATCACATCCATACAATTAGATCAACAATAGTATATAACAATATTTTTCAATAAAATTTGAAGCCAGAAATTGGAAATTCCTTCTAAAATCAATTGTAGATTGAATATTTATGATTTTTAAAAGATTTTTTTTTCTATAAGTTCAAATTATTGAATTCTAATTATAGTCATTTTTGAAGATTTTTATTTGATTTTTTGATTCAAGTCATTTTTGAAGGATAATTTTTTGAACTGAAAAAGTTACATTTTGAGACTAGACCTCCTGATACCTTTTGATTTACAGAATATTTGCAAAGTAAAATCTTCATAATCTGAACCGTACAAATGTTAAAGAACTAATGTAAGAATCTTCAAGCAAAATTGATGGATGAAAAAATGCATTCTGGTGAGTTTAGGATGTGTTTCCGTTCATTCATAGTTCAAAATCTGCACTCATGGTCCTTTAGGGGTTAAGGACCAATCATTCAAAATTTGAACAATGGATGAATGCAAGTATAAAGAATCTACATCTTTGTAAATGATTGTAGATTCTTGTGATAGTTCCATAACATTTAACCTATGGTATAGATTTTCATAACTTTTCTATACATTTATTCTATTATTCAACTGATATAAGTAAGTTTCATTTCAAAAAATTGTATTTGCAGTAAAAAAAAAAAACTTTAATTGAATAAAATAAATAATGTAAACATATTTTTGAATACACTACAATTCAAACGTGACACTTTGACCTGAGGCAGGAAAAGGTTTAAAACTTTTAATAAATACTCAATGCACTTGCGATTTTAGAAGCAGTTCTCAATTTTTGACTTCAAATTTTATTAAAAATTGGTTAACGTACTACTTCATCTAATTTTACATTAGATATTATGTATGAATCATACTTTGTAACCTTTAAGATGTTCACATTTAAACCATTATTCTAAATTGCCTTTTGTAACAGACTTTCATAATTTTATAATTTGGAATACACCTTGGTCAATAAGGATTTAAGAATTTCAAGATTATCCCCTAAAATGCCCAAGCCTTTCCAAGTGTGTTTTGACTATGAAAATAGAGCATGGGCTTATAGTTGTTGAACCAATTTTTATTTTTTTTTCCAAAATCTAACCGTATAGATGTTTCAAGAGCTTGCTTGCTTATTAATATGCATACCAATTTTGAAAGCAAAATTGCATAGCTGTTGTGAGATTATAACAAGATAAATGTATATTTTATATTTTTGGTACATTGCCCCTCCACACAATGTTTTAGAAATTTGCATATAAAAGTTTTTTTGGATTGGAGGTGACATGAAAACTACAAATAGTAATAGCACACTAAAGTGCACTTTCAAAAAAATGAATTTCACATAAGAAGCTATCAAATTCATTATACAATTCACCTTGCAATTATTGAAATGCAATTTTATTTACAAGTAGAAATCACAAATAACTCCAAATCAACACTTGCATGTTTAAATTTTCAATGATGAAAATTATAAAAGCACTTTAGTTTTTCCATTGGAAACATTTTAAAAGCAAATGGATAAGTACAAGTTTTTAGATCTCAAATCAAGTGAATTGTTAAGCTTTGCTCCAAGCCAAGAAATTAAGTAAAATTCATAAGCTTTATACTTCCACTAATGGTACATATATGCCTTTGAGAACCTCTCAAAAATCAAATATTCATCTTTTTTAGTGAAAAATACTAGCTTTTAATAGTTAACCTTCAAAATTGCCCTTAAAATTTTTAAAATTGATCAAAGGAGTATAATTGCCCGCACCAAAATGAGCTTGAAATTTTACATCAACCATATATGGTCGATTAGGTAGTCAAGGGTTGTAGCTTATCTATCGTTTTCACCCAAAATTTCATTAAAAAAATACTATTTAAAGTAATTTTATGCTTCTCAAACTAATTGAATGAATTTTGGATGAATTTGGTATAGTTCATGTGATTTTTTGGATGAAAAAGGTGGAAAGTAGACAAAATGGATGAATAGTGAATGACAATTAGACTTTTATAGGGACGTTAAAGGGAACCCCAAAAGTAAAGGAACTTATTCTCGAAAACTGTAGATATTTGAAGTATGATATACAATTCCCGCATACTTCAATAACTATTGATGTACAACAAAGGTAGATATTTATATAGTGTGATGTGTGATTAATTAGTATGGGTCCCTTTAATACCCCTATCCACTATTATATAAAACACTATAAGAGAAATAATTGTTTTAGATATAGTCCTAGTATTATAGTCTTATAAATTATAACCTTTTTAGGAGATTTTTAGTAAAATTTTACTAGAAATTCATGTGGTTTTAGTAAAATTTTACTAAAAATCTCCTAAAAAGGTCACTACTTGTAAGACTATATTACTAGGACTATATTTAAAACAACCCTTTTTCTTGTAGTGAAAGTAGTCACTACAAGAGAAAGGGGTGCTTTAAGTGAGTTTTTAAGTATAGTTCTAGACATCAAATTATAAGAAATGACCTTCAATCCGATTTTCAGTAAAATTTTACTAGAAACACATATATTTCTACTAAAATTTTTTTATTGAAATCTTCATAAAGGTCATTTTTTATTATTTGGTGTCTAGGATTATACTTGAAAATTCACTTAAATCACCCCTTTCTCTTCTGTTGAATGTAGACCACATTGTGTAAGTTTTATCTCAAGATTTGTGAACAACCTTACAAATTTATTCAATTCTCAAATTAGTGCAAATTATGTTATTACTATAGGACACATTTATTAAGTTAATTTTAGTTTCAATACAAAGAATATTTACCTCTTTTGCTTCAAAATAAATACCTACAATAGAAATAGCTTTTGCTTTTGCCTACTTAAACTTCCTATCATGCATCACAAATACATGTAGAGTTTAGGCAAAGTTGCAAAGCCTCTTCCACATTAGGCTAGTTTTTTCTTGCAAAACAAATTTTTTTGAGAGAATATTTGACAATAGCTTCCCTCTTTCTAGTGAATGGAATCACAAAATTGCTACAAAATCTCTGAAGTGTATTGTTCTATTTTGGATGAAAGTAGAGGTATTGTGATAAATAGAAAAATATCATCCATATTTTGTGTGTTCATTGACAACTATGGATGGAAAGAAGTTAATGACTCTAGAGTAGAGGTCTTTCTGCACTCCCACTAAATGAAATAAAGTCATCATGAATCTCCCTTGCTCTTGAAGTAAAACACTCTTGGCTTGGGATTGGTTAAAACATGCCCACCCGCCTTGCAAACTAGATGACTTGTTAAGATGTAATCTAGTTTGCAAAGTGATTGGACACTCCAAACCTATTTTGATGGCTTGCAAAAAAACACTTAGCTGACTAGTGGTTAATTACCCAACACTTCACTCAACTTCTTTATCATTCTCTTTTCAAGTTGTTTTTTCAAGTCGGGTGGTGATGCTCTCATATTCTTTCTTTGCAATGACATGTTTACTTCATTTCATCCAACATAGCATTATATAACCAAATAAATGGTCCTTCTATGCTTGGAAAGTATTATGCCTCTCTAGATGCCTCTGAAGGACTTATTAGTTAATAGAAGGGTTAGGGTTGGTTGAGGAGCCATCAATAAGACAATTTTGTTACTTGTAGGGATCTCCCCTTCTTTTTTTAACAAATGGAGGAACCATTGCATTAGAGGAACACTAAATAACAACAACCAAGCTGTGAGGCTGATTAACCCCTAAAAGACCAAACACCATTTTTTGGCAATATTGAAACTTTGGGCAGCTCGCTACGGATGGAAATTTTATTTTATTTTCTTTGAAATTTTCATGCAAGATGTGCCCAAGGAGTAGCTTCAAGGCCCAACAATTTTCATAACTTTTGACTACATGGATAGAAAGTTATCCCATGATATGTAATTTTCTGCATTTGGCGGGTAGCCTGGGCAGCTCAAAAAAATTATTTAAAAAACACCTTTTTGAAAAATAAAAATTTGAAATTGGTTTTATAGGTTTATGTATACTTGGAGAGCTTTGAATCATTCCATTGGAATTAACGAGTCAAAAGTTATGAGGAGTTTTAGTTTTAAGGTAGTTATGGAATCTCTACTCTAAAATAAACTTTGAAGTCCTTTATCTAACTCAATTTTCAACATTTTTGAAAAATAACAACAAAGTTAGGTGTAGATTGTTTATTACAACATTACAACCATTAGGATTGGCATTTTCCAATTCCATAATTAAATTCTTGACAATTTAGTATTTTGAGTCATTCTCTACCTCTTCCTACTTACTATTTTTTTCCTATATGTTGTACAATTCCAAATGATCTGAAAATTTTCAAGCATGTAGACAACTTGCCTTGAAGAATTAATCCAAAGGATAACCACCAAATGGACACATTTCATACAAATGTGACCTTGTGAAGTGGAGTTGCCCGGATTTTTGCAATGACAAAAAAAGGAAATTTGTCAATTAAAATGCTATTATCTTACAATCCACATGGTGGAAAATTCTGAAATTTTTTCCACATCTTTTTAAACTAGTGTACTACAAGATCCTCTGGTTACATGTGTTCAAAAATGTTTAAGAAAAAAATTGGTACTTGTATTAGAAATGGCAGTTTTGGAGCGTTTTTGGTGAAAACAAAGTCAAAAACATTAAGGGGTTAATGAATAGATAAGAGCATGAACCAAAAATCAAAGATCCAAGACCCTATTGAAACAAGCAAAGAAGAGGATCCTTCTTGTTCCAAATGATGTTAGAGCCTGATTTATGTGCTAGAAATTGGGAATGCGATCAAACATAGACAATATACACGCACCCTAATTAGGCTATTGGTAAGCCTATGGTTGGGCTTTTAATTTGCACCGCCCGCCCAAAATCAAGGAGGAGTATGTTCCATTACGCATTGTGTCAATGAATTCCAAGGTCTAACTAGATTGGATGAAAATTCAGTTATTTTGAAAGATCCATATCAGCCACCACAAAGAACCTCTAAGAAGGGATCTTCTTTACAAGGACTGATGCCAAAGGGAACCTTGCCTCATTGGTAAAGCATGCTGTGAAAATAATAATAAAAGATGAAATTGAAAAAAAACAGAAAAAACACACTTCATCAAGCTTCACTCGTTGAGTCTAAAGTAGTACAACAAGCCTCTTGCAGAGGCTGTTTTGTCCCCCCTAATTTATCCCTGGGAAAAACACGGTAACCTTTTCTTTGCCATACAAGATAAAATTTGCAAATTTGGAGTTCATATTTGCAATTAGAGGCCCCAAATTAGCTTCGAGAGATGTTAACAATTGCACAAAGACAGCACAAAAGAGGGGACTTTTTTTTTACATTCACTTACCTTCGCAAGAGGCTTGTTGCACTACTTTCGACTCGACCGGCTTCACTCCGGCCAGACTCCAGAGCCCATTACGAAGTAGAATTCAGGGCTCATGTTGATTGGGAGCAGCGTTCGGGAAGATTTTGTAGCTCTACCAGTAGATATCCTCCTTCTACAATAATGGTCCGTTTTTTTTTAGAAGGCACCGGTTTCATCCTTTTAACTCTAAATTTTTCCGGTTTTTTCCCCCATATTAGTTTGTAACCGGCCTATTTCCTTCCAAGTGAAAATTTGAAAAGTGAAAATCCTCTAATGTCAAAAAAATTGCCGGTTTACAATCTAAAAAAGACATTACATTCTTGGCAGGAATTGAACCTGGCATAGCCTTTCACCAACTGAAAGCGAGAGCGGAGGAGGGCAATGGCTGGTAGGTCGAGACTCGGGGGTTTGAACGTCGAGTAGTGCGGGAGGCGGCCAGGCAACGGCCGGCGGGGCGGCAGGTAGGTCGGGTAGGTTTAGGGTATTTTTATTTTATTTTACTTTTAGTTATTAAAAAAATTTCAAACCTCCCTCCCGCCCCTCTTCCTCAGGTGCTCCCCTATGGCCAGCTGGCCCTGTCTCCAGCTGGTCCCACTGACCCCCTTAAGCAATACCCGGCCTCTTTATCTCAATACCCGACCTATCCTAACCCCGGACATGTGGCACTTACGGTACATGTATAGCAGCTAAAATCCTCCTTTTTACAAAACAAACCGGTTAAAATCCACCCTATTATAAATTGAGGCGGGTAAATTATCCCCCCAATTTTTATGTACACCGGTTGATTGCCTATCTTATCAATTTTTCCTCCGGTTTTCCATCCTTCACTTTCAAAGCTCAACCGTTTTTTTTTTACCATTTCAACCGGCTAACTTTGTATTTGCCGCTGGTTCTTCCCGGACATTGACTGGGAGCCCCCAGCTGGCCACTCTAATAACATGGGCCTCATGAGGACAAATGTTACCTTTTGAGATGGAACTGAAGCAACTGCCACCTCGGCAACAATAATAAGTTGGATTGGACAAGCACCTATGACTAGACCGTACCTTATTAATAAATGCCAGCTGGCAAGCTGAATGAAACCTAGTAATGGCCAGTGAATGGGGGCAGGGATAGGGCTTTGAAGCCAATGGGGGCATATTGGTTGATGCGGATGAGGCATCATTGTGCGGCCATCAATAACTCCAAAATACTCCAAAATATGTTTTCATCTGCATCAAAATACTCCAAAATACTACTCCAAACTATGTTTTCATCCGCACCCCCCATTAGTTTGGGATGATTGGGTGGTTGAGTCATCGCATATTCAAGCCTAAGTGGGAAGAAGTTGAAACATCCACTTCCACTTTAGAGAATGCAACCAACTGATGACAAAAAATGGAGGTATTGTTTGGCAAAAGGCAATTGGGGATCATAATGTTAGGCATCTGGTTACCCCCTAGGTGGATCATTTTATACAGAATATGCTATTTGTATCAGATGGCAACATTCGAGGTGTTCAAAGAAATTGAAAGCCCTTGATTATGAATTCTTTTCGTGTGAAAAAGAATGGATCATCTGTATCAATTTTCCACAATTCCCTCATGTGGTTTCAACCTCAGAACCCGGCCATTCTGTACTTTTGGAACCGGAACTGGTTGCAGGTCTATATGGTAGTACTAACCAGACAGTATTGTGCTCTTTGTCCTTGTAACTTCAAGCTAAAGAAAATTAAATTAATTCAAGCTCACCTTCATTCTTCAGTTCTTCACTCTCTGAGTCTATATTGTTGACCTACCAGTTGACCTGGATGGCACACGAATTGCAGGACGCTCAACCCGTCCCACGAAGTAAGCCCTGCAGGGTCAATTTACCCTTGGGGAAAATGCAGGAATTCTTTTATTTGTCACACATGATAGAATTTGCAAATTCTGAATTCATATTTGCAATCCAATGCCCAAATTAGCTAGGAGAAGTGAAGTTTAGAAAATTAGCGTGGCACAAAATAGGGGGATTTTTTTTTCCCTATTATTCCATAGAAAATAAAACTCTCCTTGCAGGATCCACTTCGTGAGACAGGTTTAGCATTCTGCACAAGGATTGATAGAGTTTATTTATTGCCAAAACACCCTAAAGTTGCTTTTGTGCATCAAGCACACAATCCAATTATTTTTTTCCAAATGGCACTTTCCACCGCCCGGAGTGGTACATGGCCTTTAATCCTCCTCCTAGGTTAGACCTTCCGCTTGAGCCAGATTAATTGTTGTTCTCATGTGTTTCTTAATGCAATGGTCGCCGCTTCTTTGAAAAAACAAACATAGGTATACAATAATATGGAAAGAGTCTATAATGTAGGTACCTATAACGTAAATACTTATAATCCTAAAAGGTATCTATAGTATAGATTCCTAGGCTCTTAGACTCATAGATTCTATGCTTATAAGCCAGCACTCACCAGCCTCCTCCTATACCCTTGCAACAACTTATTTTTAAGTATGTTAGTTTAATAAAACATCCCCGGACTTGCAACAATCGCAAGCCTTGTTGCACTCTAATACAAATAGATTTGGAAGTATTTGCAATTGCGTTTTGTTTTCATTTTGGCAATTCCAACATTATGCAACGGGGTCATAGCAGAGGTGCGGGATGTACAAGTTTGTGTTGGTTGCAAATAGGGACTAGTTGAATTTTGTCATCATGTGCACACACCCTATCCATGACACACTAGAACAACAACCTCTGCATCCAGTACTATCTATAAAATAAAGCAAGGCCACAATGCCAAACATAATGGTATCGCTGAAATAATCCTTTACCATCTTCTCATGCATCTTTACACTATGTCTATCAATATTTAGCACTTTCTTTATTTGGAGACCACCACCAAGCCTTGGCAAACCTAAATCATCTTCAACTTAAAAGCCTATACAAATCTCCATTTGGCCACTTTTAAAGCCAACTGCCTTTTAACCCCTAAAGTCCCAAGGCCCCTTTTCTATCAAAAACCACTCAAAACTGTCATTTCTATAGCAAAGAGCAAAAAAAAAGTTTTAATTTGTTTTTTGCATATTTAACCATAGGATCTTGTACTAAACTAATGTAAGAATGTGTGGAAGAAATTTTAGAAACTTTGACCGTGTAGATTGCAAGATATTTGCATTTAAAGTGAAAGAATCAAGCTTTTTTGCACCTTGTTCAACTACATTTTTGGGCTTTGAACCTTCTTAACTTAAAATTTTTGCTCTAATGATTTTGAATTTTGAATTTTATATGATGAATAATTGAGGTGAGAATCTAGGTTTAAAGAAAAAAAAGAATCACTTAGTTTTCATTCATTAAAAATTTGTTAAGTAGAAATAGGTTCAAGATTGAAGAAAAAATGAAATCATTAATAGCTCTAAGATAGGGTTGAAATACACTAATCTCAATGGTGAGATTGTTATAGCAAGAAATCTTAACCTTGTGAAACTTTTTTTTTCTTAATTGTCAAAATTGAGTTCAGAAATGAATCCTACAAGTTATTTTTTCAAGAAGATGCTCTAATTGCTCAAAAAATAAGATTGTCCATAACTTTTGCATAACAAGTCCAAATGGAATGAATCAAAGCTTCCCATGTAGATGAAAATAAAATCTATATGAAACTAATTTAAAAAAAATTTAATTTAAAGCTTTTGTGAGGGTTTTTTTCTGCCCACCGAACTAAAATTTGGAGTTTTTCTACCATAACTTTTGCTACTGTGCACCAATTGAAATAAAAATTACATATTTGGAAAGCTAATGTGATTCTCTATCTTCACAAAAAAATTCAGAAAATTACGACAAATATTAAGACTGTAGGGGCTTGTCTAAAATCCATTTTGTCCCCCGAGGGGACAATGGGACTTTAGGGGTTAATAGACCTAATGACCTATTGTACATATATCACTGGACAACATTCTTTGAAATATTATGATGAGATTTTTTGTGGATATATTAGCAAAAGTGCAACAATATTTTGTATACACTAAATTTAAAGTTCTTTTATATCTTGGTAAATTTGATAAGGTCTAGATTGAATGTTACATATTGTGTACTTTGGCATGTAGTACATAGGTGCATAACACATTGAGTTGCATTAGTATAATATGACATACATCCACTAAGTAATAGCACTCCACATGCAATATTCAATTTAGCACAACCAATACAAAGACAAACATGTATTCTTGCCATAGATTTCTTTTTTCTAAGAAAAATGACGGGTATTTTTACAAACAAACAAAAAAATAAACAATCAGTCTAGCTCCGTAAGCCAATGCAACGTTAAGAAGCAATGATAGAGCTTACCTTTTGAAGATAGTTTTTTTTGGTTAGGATTGACCCCCTTTTCTTGTTGCTATCTTTTCTAAGAAAGGAATCATTTGCAATGTTTTCACAAATTGTCATTCACTATAAGAAAAAGGGGCCTTAATTAACAGAAGATCAATGCATTTACGTTGATTATAAAGGAAAAATTTGGGCTCAATTGATTTGGTAATCCTTTAAACATCAATTAAGGTTATTTTGTTGATTTGGTCAAAAAGAAAATTTGCTCAATTGATTCGGCAATCTTCTAAACATATGCACTAAATTTCATGACATATGGAGATATGAGTAAAAAGTTATGGCCTAATATGTTACTTTTTTTTGTAACTGGGCAGTTTGAGCAGATAAAAAAAAAAATCACTTTTTTGAAAAACAAAAATTTGAATTTGATTTTCTAGAGTTACATATACATAGAAAGCTCTGAATCATCCCATTTTGATCAATGAATTCAAAAGTTATGAGGATTTTTAGTTTGCGGGCAGTTATAGATTTTCTATTCTAAAATAAACTTTGAAGTCCTTTATCGTACTCAATTTTCAATGTTTTTGGAAAAATAAGATTCTAGAATGTAGATTTTTTATTACAACATTGCAACCATTGGGATTGGCATTTTTCAATTCCATAATTACATTCTTGACAATTTAGTATTTTGAATCATTCTCTACTATAATCTACTTACTATTTTTTTCCTATATATTGTACAATTCCAAATGAAGTGAAATTTTCAAGCATGTAGCCAACTTGTCTAGGAAAAAGAATTCAAAGAAGCACCATCATTTTGGGCATTTTTTCATTGAAAAGTGAGCTTGTGAAGTGTAGCTGCCCTGTTTTTTGCAGGGCCAAAAAAATGATTTCAGGTAGTTTGAATGCTTATATCTTACAATCCACGTAGTGGAAATTTCTGAAATTCTTACCACATGTTTTCAAGTCAGCATAATACAAGATCCTATGGTTATATGTGTCAAAAAAAAGTATTTTTTTAGAAATTGGATACTTGCACTAAAAATGGCAGTTTTTGAGCATTTTTAATGAAAACATAGTCATAGAACTTTAAGGGTTAAGGTAATTTCAAAGGAGGCAATATCCCCAAAGACTTTGCAATCACATTCTCTATCCTCTAACCGCTCAAGTGACCTTTTTATGGTCGCTGCCCGACTTCGGGCAAAAATTTTGGGCAAACAAAATTTTTTTTTTTAAAATTTTTTAAAATTTTTTTGCAAAAGATTGGGTTGTCTATCAATATTTATACTCAAAACTCAAATCACTACAGTCAAACAAAAACTATAAGAGAAATAGCACAAAGTGCCTAGATTTGCCTAGTGTTTAAAAATTTACTATTTGGGGAAAGTATTGGTGTTTTTATTACTAGATCTTGTGCATTTTTTCACAAATCAATAGAAACCACAATTTTGACCAAACAAAAAAAAATTCAAATGCTAAAAATAGAAATTGTATTTTTGGTGAATTTTTGAAGGTATATCTTCAAAATTCATTTTTAAAAAAATCTAAGAATAATTTTACAATTTTTATCATACGGATGCTTTCTACTTTTCATGCTTCACATTATCTTCTTTGATGCAAACTTCAAAAAAGTTTTAAAACCTATTTTGTAACACATTTGTATTTTGTCCAAACCCCTTGGACTTTTAGGGGCTAATCTTGGAAGGGACTCACTCCTTCCAAAATTAGAGAACATGATTGCCAATGCCACTAGGATATTGCTCCCCCCTTTCAAAAAAATGACTACATTGATTATACAATACTTTGCTAATAGCTCTTACATTCAATTACCTAATAAATAATTAAAGTTTAAAAGAGAGATTTGGTAAATACGAAGCTTATTTTAATGACTAGGTAGTTGTTCAGAATTGGACAAGTGTAGTCACCTCTAGATTTTTTCAACATTGGAACATTTTGGTTGCTTATTCAACCATCTCAAATAATGTATAGTAGTAAATTGATGAAGTTGACATGATTGACTAACTCTTGCCTTGAGTTCATCTCGTCTAAAGCATTTTATAGGGTTCTTAGCCAAAATTTTCTCTATTATTAATAATTCCCATTTATTAGACAAGTTGCGGAAGATGAGGTATGAATTTTTTAAATTATTCTTTGCCAAAGCTGCAAGTGGAGTACATTACCCCGGTTACTCTAAGTATTTGAGCATGACCCTATTGTTATCCTCTACATGACCATTCAACAAGTTTACAACGGTGCTTCAATTTTTGGCAACTTTTTGTAATTCTATATTGAGTTTTCTTAGAATAATCTTGCATTATTTCAATATGCACTTTTTGGACACAAAATAAATAAGTTATGATTTTTCAATAGGAGAATCCATTTTCCTATAGGCTCTCATGAATAAAGGTTGTATATTTTATACAAGAATCTATCAGAGGTTGATTTTAGGAATTGCTCACAATTAGGTATAATCATCGTAAGCAACTTGCAACTTCTAGAACAAAAAAATATAATGGTTTGCATATATTGAGTACAAGAAAATCTAGGTTTGCCAAGTAGCTCCTAAAAACATTTTCAAATTAGCTATAGTATAGTAGTAAGGCAAAATGAAAAAAAAATTCAACCCTTAACGGATAGGCATAAATGAAGAGTTTGTTTACTTAAGGATATACCATTGACTTCACTACACACACATACACACACACACACACACACACACACACATATATATATAATTGAATACAACTAAACTACTTGTGACTTGTGATACAAGTCGATGGACTTTCCTTATTTCTTATATTAGTTGCAAATTGTGTCAATGGCTTTATTTGTCATCTTTTCATCTACAATTTTTTTTCATTCAATTGTTTGTATATGACCCTATTGACATCCAAACATGTTCTTACCAAAACCTTACAACTTGATGGAATTGTTTTTGAAATGCAATAAGTTCTATTCTAGTATACGCTAACTTAACTAAGCTTACTATAGTTACCAAAATCCGACCAATCCATGAAGAGTCTACAATGTATTTAATGTAATTGCTCTAATAAGGTAGAAGACCCTATTTGCACCACAATTAAGAAGTCATCCAATTTGTGTCATTATGTATCAAGAGTTTACGTTCAAAACTTTTAAATGTACTCTATCAACACATTGTGGCCATGAAGTGGTACAATTACTCATATGGCGTAGATAAAGTCTCCTACCTTAACCCTTAAACAACATTCATTTGCCTAGAGGGCACCTGAAATGGAAATAATAAGCCTTCTGGAAGCACACTATAGGCCTTGTTGTTGGCCCCAACTTGTGCTGTCAAGGCATGCAAAGTAGATAGTAAATAGTGCTTTGACTTTGCAGACTACATGTGGGGTTTGGCAAAGTCATATTCACTATCAAAATAGGGCCAATAGATTGAAATATTCAAAAAGGAATACAAAAATCACTTTTTGTCAACGATTCTCCCAAAACCAAGTCCATGGTGTGTGTTCATACTTGGTGTTAAAGGTGATGTTTGCAATGTGAATCCGGTCCAGAAGTAGATATAAATTCATTCCTAAGGCCCTCATCAACAACACCCTTTAACACCAAGGAAGAACATATTCGTAGCTTGTCATTTAAAGGTTAATCCCTGAATGATATTAGCGCTGCTCATATAGTGCAGATATTGTTGCAACTTCTATATATAAAGGCCTTCAACACATAGTAAAAATTGTTTTTTCATCGCAATTTTTTTGTAAGATTCTTTGAGAATGTACTCTTACTCTGTGATTTTCATGGGATTTTTTAAAATATGATTGTGTGAGAAAAAAATCTTGTATACAAAGACTGTATATCCCAATGTAGGCCAATTCTGGCACCAACCTCCTAAAGGGATTAGTCTTCACAGTAAGTAGATTGCCCAAGCCGTGGAAAACAAGTACATAAGTTTCCCATGGTATCCCAAGTAGGGCTTTTTTCGGGGGCGAAATAGTGCCAGAATGCACTAAAGAAATTAATTTGGCTAAGAAATGGCAACAAATCATAAGAAAATCTCGCCAAAAAACTTCAATTCGAAAAAGAAAGTCTTGGATAAAATCTCCAAATTGTGGATGATAATAGAACCATAAACATGTTATAAGTGTTAATGTGATATTTTCTATCCAATATGTGGATGAATGTTGAAATTTGGAGCACCACTGTAATACATTAGATGATATTTGGGGGTCTTGGAGGGCCGTTTCAGGCTTGTTCCCTAATCTGCCCAGATTCAGTGAACGTTGGTACGGGTGTGTCAGAATTTTTTTTTTTCAAAAAAAAAAAAAAAAAAAAAAATTTTTTACCAAAATATCATTTTAAGCAAAAAAAAAACTTTCTCTTTTTTTCAAAAAAATGACGTGACAGTCGCTTGACCACGTCAGCCAACTGCTGCGTTCCCGCAATCTGGGAACGCAGCAGACAGCAGGGGGACTCGGAGCCCTCCAAGACCCCCGAATCTCATCTAATGTTTTCTACTGTAACATTTTCTACTGCATTGCCTACTTTGGCACTTCATAAAAAACGAAAAAAAAGCCCCCCTGATCTCGAGGCCAGGAAATGCAAGGGACAGTAGTGACGCCTGACGTTGGTAATTAATAAGTTTCCAAACTTTTTTACTGCTGCCAGCCAGCCAGCCAGCAACTGAGGAGGAGCGCGCCTGCGAAGCTGCGGGGTCACCGTTACACAAGCCCCGACCCGCCCCTGCCCTGCAGGCCATGCAGGCCATGCAGTGAGGCCAGATCCTTGGATCCCCATCTCCAGCTCACTCCCTCTGCGGGCATTCCAGAAGGACCAGCCAGCCAGGCAGGCAGGCAATTCAAGCCTGCAAACAGAACAGACGCGAACGAAGCAACCGAGGAGAGTCGACGAAACGACTCCGTCAGCCATCAACGCCGGGCCAGGGGTTCCGCCGGGCAGGCCACCCACTTGGGGCTGGTGGGTGGCTCTGTATGTTATTCAGTGCAAGGAAATTCCGTTTCATTTCTTTCCAAAAAAACTATAAAAAAAAACCTAAAAGAAAATGAGCCGTCAACAATAACATCTCGAATGGGAACCGAACCAAACTGAACCGCTAATTAGTACCGAAGGTTATTCAATTAACCCCTAAAGTTTCATGACTATGTAATCACCAAAAACGTTTAAAAACTGCCATTTCTAATACAACTACTAAATTTTTGGAAAAAAACAATTTTTGACACATGTAACTGTAGGATCTTGTAGTATGATATTTTGAAAACATGTGGTAAAACTTTCAGAAAATTCCGCTGTGGATCATAAGATATAAGCATTCAAAGTCTTGAAAACCATTTTTTCAATCCTGCGAAAAATCGGGCAGTTGCACTTTGCAAGCTCACTTTTCAATGAAAAAATGCCAATAAAGGTGGTGCTTCTTTTAATTTAGTTTCCTAAACAAGTTGTCTATATGCTTGAAAAATTTCACATCATTTGGAATTGTACAAAATATAGGAAAAAAATAGTAAGTAGAAAGAAGTAGAAAATGATTCAAAATACTAAATTGTTAAAAATTTAATCATGGAATTTAAAAATAGCAATCCCAACGGTTGTAATGTTTTAATAATCAATCTACATACTAGGATTTTATTTTTACCAAAAATATTGAAAATTGAATTAAATAAATGACTTTAAAGTTTTTTTTAGAGTAGAGAATCCATAACTGCCCGCAATTCAAAAACCCTCATAACTTTTGATTCATTGATTGAAATGGAATGACTCAAAGCTTTTTAAGTATATATAAATGTAGAGAACCAATTTCAAAAAAAATTCCGGAAAAAATGATTTTTTTTTATCTGCCCAAACTGCCTAGTTACGAAAAAAAGTAACATATTAGGTCACAACTTTTGACTCATATTTTGAAATGTCATGAAACTTGGTACACATGAAGATATTCCTTGCCCCCACCTTCTATTAAAATTTCAGCCTCAAATATGGATATCTCTAGTCACACGTACATGCTCAAAATTTCTATACAGCCAAAAAACGCATATTGGTCCTTTAGGGGTTAAGGTAAAAAGATCCCATTGTGGTCAAAACTAGGAGTGTGCCCTCATGCCATTGCTAAAATTTTCCAAATTTTTTCCCACACGAAGATAAGTGTGAGAGATAGTGAGGACATTTGAAATTATAGTTTTTGGACCAAGAATGAATTAGTTCTAAATTTTTGAAGTGATCAGCCCATAGGGGTCTGTAGGCTACGTCATTTCCTCCCCTTGAAGCATGATTGAGAAATGAGCTATCCTAAACCCTGCCCTTTGAGCCCCCCTTACATGAGCCCCCAACATGACCCCCCAATGTTGTAACTTTCTAGCCAAATAATGACTCTCTACAAAATAAACAAAATTCACTTCCAGGTATTCAAGGAGGGATTATTCCAATCTTCAAGGGCAAATGGTTTAGAGTGATCAACAATGTTATGAAGCTCCATGATTGTGAGGAACTTCTTTTTTAGTAAGATTTGACTTGATAAGTCATTTAGTTCTATAATGTTACAAGGTGTAAAAGCCGCTTTTGCAATTGTAGTGAGGCTTCTTGTTTTATATTGTATCAATGCTTTTTTGGGAACAATAGAGTCTTACATGCCCTCACATTGTTGGCCATTTGTGGAAAGATTGGTCTAAAGAGGTGGGAAGTTGTTTGATAGCGGCGACAAATTGCCAGAAAAATCTATGTATTGCATTGTTTATTTGTGAGGGTTATTTAGTTTGGATGAATGATAAGTTCTTTAAAGACAATATCACTTTGAAGCACTGTGTTCATCATTAACCCCTAAAGGCCCAACATGTGTTTTTTGGCCGTATAGAAATTTTGGGCAGGTACGTGTGACTAGAGATTTCCATATTTGAGGCTGAAATTTTAATAGAAGGTGGGGGCGAGGAATATCTTCATGTGTACCAAGTTTCATGACATTTTGAAATACGAGTCAAAAGTTGTGACCTAATATGTTGCTTTTTTTCGTAACTGGGCAGTTTGGGCAGATCAGAAAAAATCATTTTTTCCAGAATTTTTTTTTTCAAATTGGTTCTCTACATTTATATATACTCAAAAAGCTTTGAGTCATTCCATTTCACTCAATGACTCAAAAGTTATGAGGGTTTTTGGTTTGCGGGCAGTTATGGATTCTCTACTCTAAATTTTTTTTTAAAGTCGTTTATTTAACTCAATTTTCAATATTTTTGGAGAAAAAAAAATCCTAGTATGTAAATTGATTATTACAACATTACAACCGTTGGGATTGCTATTTTTAAATTCCATGATTAAAATTTTAACAATTTAGTATTTTGAATCATTTTCTACTTCTTTCTACTTACTATTTTTTTCCTATATGTTGTACAATTCCAAATGATGTGAAATTTTTCAAGTATATAGACAACTTGTTAAGGAAACTGAATTCAAAGAAGCACCACCTTTTTCGACAATTTATCATTGAAAAGTGAGCTTGCAAAGTGCAGCTGCCCGTTTTTTTGCAGGATTGAAAAAGTGGTTTTCAAGACTTTGAATGCTTAAATCTTATGATCCACACGGTGGAATTTTCTGAAATTTTTCCCACATGTTTTCAAAATATCATACTACAAGATCCTACGGTTACATGTGTCAAAAATTATTTTTTTCCAAAAATTTGGTAGTTGTATTAAAAATGGCAGTTTTGGAGCGTTTTTGGTGAGAACATAGTCATGAAACTTTAGGGGTTAATAATATGAACTTCACGGTGCTTAGGGATTAAAAGGCAACTTGTAAGGGGGGCGCAAAGGATAGGGTTTAGGACAGCTCGTTTTTCAATTCCAAATAAAAGCAAGTGCTCTACCTTGGGATTCTAAATCTCATTAAATTTAGGGAAAATTCTCCTCCAGTTTTTTCCAAAGCTTCAAAAACCAGTTGTTTTCTGTTGTTTGCTTGTTTTGTGCCAGGCCACCTGTGGCTGGTTGTATCTTATCACTTCTTTGCAATGAAATCCCGTTTCATTTGCTATAAAAACTAAACTTCAAAAACCAGGAATTTTTCAGAGCTCCTCAAGTTACGAATTCAGTTTTTTTTTTTATGTCTCACAGCACTTGTAGTCACTGGCTCCCTCAGACACATGACATGAGCTCTCATTTCCAAATTTCAAATAGAAAGCAATGAAACTCCCCCCCCCCCCCTCCGCCTCCCCACACACTCCCTGGCACGGATGTGATCTCAACTGTCAATGATCGGTGCTAAACTGCTAACTACTCAATAAGAAAACTTACCGAAACCATCTTGTTTTCATTTGTTTCCAAAAAAAAAGAAAAAGAAAAAGAACTTACCTAAACCAAAATAATTCCGTTAATCTTCCGGAGGGAAACTAACCGATGAGTGGCAGGTGAAGAGATCAGGGCAGCAGGCGCACGGCTGGCACTCACCACAACGATCTTTCCGCCTCCCTGGCACCAGCTGACTCCTCTCCTTCTCTTCTCCCTGGCTTACCCTTTTCTTTTTTTTCTTGGAAATACCACCCTGGCTTGCCAATTTGCAGCTGGCATCCCAGTCCAGGGACACGCACACAACTATAAATCCCACCCCAATCCCCAGTCCACCCACATCAAGCAAAACCATCGATCTGATCGGTCTCAGGCAGTACCTTACCGTAAGCGTCGTCGTCGATCGTCTAGCTAGCTAGCTCAGTCGATCTCTGCACACACACTCTACAATTGCAGTACGTAGCAGTAGCAGCTGCAGCAGCTAAGTTGAAGCTATTAAGGGAGCTGCGCGCAGCTTTAACGTCCAAGTCTGTCGATCACGCTTGACACACAACTCTTTAAGCCTCCCTCCCCTGATCACTGGGATCACTGATCAGTTCGTCTGCGGGAGTTTAAGCCGGACGGGATGGTGGGTTGAGCCCTGCCTGCCCTGCCCTGCCCTGCTCTGCACGCAACGGCTCAAAGGTCAAGTCTTTCACATCACAAGTTGAATGGTCTTGTGAACCCCATCCATCCAGCCAGCGGGACTCAGGGACGTACGAGGCTCTGGACAGCTGTAGACGCGCACAGGGCTTGTCACCTGGGAAGCTCCTTAAGTAGGCACACTTGAGTTCGTGCAGTACAAACGAGGAGAGTCGACAGTTGGGCACTCGGGTCTCGACGTGGTGGGGTGGGCGCCAGGGTTTTTGGAGACGACGAGGAAGCAAGGAGGTAGCTTCAGGCGTAAGTTGTAGGTTCTGCTACAGCTAAGCTAGGCTAGGCGACAGTCGGGTCGGGTCTGTGGTGTTGTAGTAAGGCTCTTATAAGGTCCTTGCGGAGAGTCTTTCCGAGGATATATATATAAGCAGTTCTGTTTGGGGGTCCGATTGTAAGTAGAAGGGTGGTCAGGTTCGGTGTGTTTTGAGGTCCCTTTTCGTATTTGTTGTATTCTTTACCTCTACAAGCAGCACAGCTTCTTTTCTCGTTGTTTCAATCAAGAATTTAGTTGAGGCGAATTTCGCGTAGTGTTTATTTGGGTAGCTGCAGTACAGTTTCTGGAGGCATATTTTTTGGGTACATTTTCACATTTTCTTCCGTCAAATTTGGAGTGTTTTGTGGGTAGACGCGTAAAGTTAGTCGCAATTTGGCGATCGTGAAGCCCAGAAAAGACTTGACTGTCAACCTGCGATCTCTGTTTTTATTTCTGATTCGGGAAGTGCAGCTACATTTTCCAGTTCTTGGCGGTTGTTGATAGTTTTAGTACCTCGGAGGTTGCGTATCTGCAAATTTGAGCTAAATCTTGTATCCATGGCTGGAGTGCGAGTGAGCGTTTCGGTGTTGTATGTTCTGTTGGTGGTGGCTATGGTGGTGGAAGCTCGTCCCCCGCCTTTGTTTTCTATTACTGAAGCGACGGAGACTGAGGCCGTGAACACGGGGCGGAAGCTCTTCAAGCTGGTGAGCAACACATTGGTGCTCCCATACCACAATGGCCCTTTGCTTGCGGGTAGCGCGGCTCTCAACGTGTACATCGTGTGGTATGGCACTTTCAGCCCTGCGCAGAAAGCAATTGTCACCGATTTCTTCTCCTCGTTCGGAACCCCTGGTGCGGAAGTTCACCCTTCCGTTGCGAGCTGGTGGAAATTGACTTCGGGGTACAAGGACAGCAAGAACAACATCCCTGCCGGGGCAGTCAAGCTCGCAGGTCAAGCCGACGATAACTACAGCATGGGCAAGACGCTGAAGCAAGCCGACTTCGAAAGCTTGGTGGTGAAGGCCCTGGCATCTCTGCCTGCTGATCCTTCCTCCATCTACTTCCTCCTCACGGCGGCCGATGTGGAAGCCGAAGGCTTCTGCATGAACACCTGCGCGTCGCACTCATTCACTTCGGCCACCCCGGCGTCCAAGAATTTCATGCTGCCGTACTCCTGGGTGGGAAATTCCGGGACGCAGTGCCCGGGGCAATGTGCGTGGCCGTATGCGCTACCCCAGTATGGCCCGCAAGGAGCGAAAGCTTTGGTAGCGCCGAACGCGGATGCGGGACTCGACGGCATGGTGATCAACGTGGCCAGTATGTTGGCCGGGACGGTGACGAACCCTTTCAACAATGGCTACTACCAGGGCGACGCTTCGGCCCCCTTGGAAGCCGCCACGGCTTGCACTGGCATCTATGGCGCCGGCGCTTTCCCTGGCAACCCCGGCCAGTTGATTGTTGACCCTATCACGAATGCGAGCTACAATGCGCAGGGCGCAGGCACCAGAAAATACTTGTTGCCTGCTCTGTGGGATCCTGCCACTCTGACTTGCATGCCTGTGTCGTGAGCTGCAGCAACAATCGCAAGGCATGCTGTGAAAGGGAATGAACAGTAGACCACTAGTGAGCCAACTGCCGAAGGAGTTGGTGATATCTGAGTTTGGTTGGCTTCAATTCATGGGAAAGATGAAACCTTGTTCTTGTCGGGGTTGATTTCTCGGAAGCTGCGAGGGAGCTATAATTGTGTGATCATGAACTTCATGACGGGAGAAATTTCGCTGTTTTTCGGTTTCGGTGTGAGGGAGGAGGGGTAAAGTGGGATCCTGTTTCGATCCTTGGGGTATAGTGGAAGGTGGAGTGGGGGTTTGTGGTCACAGATGGTGATCATTCTGTATATATGAGTGCCTGCAGCAGGGGGTAGGTGTAATTAGAATTTAGGTTCAGAACTGATTGTAGTTGGAGTTTGTGACCAACACCAATTTTGGAGCTCCACATGAGGAGACGCCTGTGTATCTAATAATTCGTGATACATTTGTACACTAAAACATACACTGCCTGAGCTTCTGAGTGTCGATCATTTCTCCGGCTTTAGTTCATTTGAAACCTTGTACGATGTGATTGAAGTTTTAAAATGTTTGTACGACGTTTCTTTGAATTCCTGCTTCTCCTGGTTTTACAAACTTTATTTTTTACAGAAAACGAAGGTTCACGGCTTCTGCTTTTGCAGTTGTGGATTCAAAGTATGAGGACATATGTATGTGATATACTTGTGGCAGTATGTTCTGTCATTAATACTTAGCGATACAATTCGTGACAGAACAATCAGCAGTCTGCTACAAAGGATTGAAAGAGTGTTGATCGAGAACCACGCGTTTTCTCACACGAAGTTCAAACCGCATACAAGATGACTCTGGTCTTCACAGCTGTCGACTGCGAGGGAAAAGCTAGGGCTAACGGTAACGGTTCCTCACAACTCTGTTGCAATTCTACAGTTTATCAGTACGGCTTCCTGCACTCTTGGCTGTCTACTCGCCTATCCAAACCATCACTTGCGCATTTACTAGTTGGAACTATATCAATTCTCTGTATCAATCAAGTTCACTGGAAGTTGATCCTAACCATCTGTATCCATACAACGGCGCTCGTAATCAGCCAGATTAATTTTTGTTCTTCCCCATCGCCAGAGTTGCGGCTCCGTTGAGAATAGGGCGAGCTTTGTTGAGATTTTACGAGTTTCTTGCTATGATGATGGTGCGAAATTCGTACAGAACTTGAATCTGTTGTAGAAATAGCCAACGATTGTGGTTATCAGTGTGTTGCTCGCGATTCTTGGATCTTCATGACTATGTTCTGGTGATTGTGGTTCTTGGACGTCGTTGCATTTGAAATCGATATCGCTAAGAATGCGAGTTGTTAACGAGGCTGGATCTTGAATCTCCATAGCCAGATTCTTTAAGTCATAGCTGAAGTTGTTTCTACTCTGGTCTAGGTCTTTCATAATCATGTGTAACTGAGATTCAAACTTTTAGCGACCGAGTGAATGACTTACGTCGAAAGCCGTTACAGTTATCCGAGGTCAATTGCATATTGAGCACTTGTAACGAATATCGTGCTATTGATAAGAACATGTGAGGTGAACCTCCGTCGCGCGTGACTTGTAACGTTTTGATAGCATTATTTTCCTCTTCATTACTAGAGACTTAACAGTTTTCGGATTCTTATATCTTCCGTCCGCCATTCGGTGTCTCTTACAGCAACAGAAGCTATAAGAGCCATGTCTTCCATGGCTGTGGTGGTAGAGCTCATTTGACAGCCAGGCCAATACTTACTGGCAGTGTTTGATAGCATTTCCTCTTCATTGCTATGAACTGTTGCAAATTTTGGCCCCTTAGAACTTCGGGTCTCTTTTGGCATTTTTTGGGCTTTCCTGTAGCATAATCCACCATCGACTGTGGTGACGAAGCGCCATTTCACAACGATGACAATGCTCCGTAGCTAATCTTTCATTTTCCGATTTCTTTTCCGCTTCATGAAGTGCAGCCATTGCATGCCATGAGGCAATGGAGCCGCGTACAGCACTCATTAGGTCACTGTGTCATTCCTGCCGTCGGTCATATCTTCAAGCTGCGGCTCCGTGGCTATGGAGGGATTGTGGAAAGCCTGGAGAGAATACCGAGAGGAACGTATCCGTTGGACGCATATCACCAGTTGGTCAAAGCGGGAGCGATCAAATTGGATGCAGGACAAGTCGCTGCATTGCAGCCCCTCGAACGGTTGCACAGGGAGCTTGAAACGTATGAGCAACCAACGCCAGGCATCGGCAACAAGCTTTTCTCAGCTGTGGGATTGAGCCGACCAAAGATGGCTCCCCAAGGGTACGTCCTAGCTAAGACTGACTGATTAGGGCTTGCTTGCAGTTTTATTTGAATTTCGGGTTACGATCGATAGCCCTGTCAATGCACCAGAGATTTTGACGTCAGCCGTATAAAAGATGGCGACAGGCATCAAACCCTATCTCCTTTATGTAGAGTATATGGATGACTCCTAACCCTAATGTGTACTTCCTGACAATTGTGATTTACATGTTTTTTTCTATTCTTATCATTAATCATCATCCCTGGTCTTGTAGTCAGTACCCCCTGGCAATCATTACCTTCCATTTTTTTGTGTAATTTTCATGAAATTAAGTTGATCTTTCGCAAACTTAGTTGGTACTGAAGAGTGCAGAGCTTTGAATGCTAGCAAAGTGTACCCTTCTTTCTAATTGTTGGTGCTGAGCTTTGCACACTCAAATTGTGGTACAGGGTTTATATTTATGGAGGGGTAGGCACAGGGAAGTCGTTGGTGGCGGATATTTTCTTTCACTGTAGTCCCATCCAAGGCAAGCGGAGAGTTCATTTCCACCAATTCATGCTCGACATTCACAAGAGGTAAGCGAAGGTGCAGCGCGTGCACACGCCATTTAAGTGTTTATTGACACAGAGAATTAAGTTGCATACAGATTTAATCCCCATTAATTTTTTGTTACAAGCACAATTTGTTGCAGTCGGATTCATCACCCCTTGGGGCTAAGTCAAGTTTTTACAAATTCCTAGAAGGTTATCCCTCGGACGTCTTTGGCTTGACTGGCATGGACTCATGCATCGTGCAGCTTAGTGCAGTATCCTTTTCTGCCAGGACGTGCCTTGCCATGCCTTGCCATGACACACGCAGTGGCAAGAACTGGATGTACTGTCACCCATGGTCTCCTTTGCATGCTTTGTTAATCTACTGACAAATTGCAAAGGACACACACAGTTCATAACGTTTTCCATTTGTTTCCAATGTGGTGACACCATCCTTAAGGACAACTGCCATGCACGATCATTTCGCGTATAAAGTCTTGAGATCAGCCCAATAAGGTAGGATGATCCATTGTAATCCTTTGGTCATTGCGTATATTTATAGACTAATTGGATTATGATAAGATTTTATTTTTGGAATTAGAACAACAATTCAAAGTTTTTTTCACATGTATTTTGGTCAATTCAATTTCCATTAAAATATAGGTCAAAGCAAAAACATATAGCTTCCCATTGTTGTCCCTAGAGGACCTAATCTTGTCCATTTGGATTCAAAATGTGGTTCTTTGGACTCCTTGCTTGGTTGCAATGGTAATCTAAAAAAGCTTCCCTACAAATTGTGAAATAATGAACAAACCTTTTGCCATGTGTTTAAAATGCATGGTGGTGTTCCTTGAAGTTATAAACTATGACTTTTCAACCCAATTCCAACCCTTTCAACCCCAATCCCCCACAAAAAGTCATAATGCAATCCTTTACAGTTTTAATTACTACGTACATTAGAATGCAGAAGGGCGCACTTGGCAATTGGACTGGAGGTATGTATATCTTAACTGTGAGACTTGCTCTATTTGACATAATGAACCAGACTACACAACATGCGAACCTCGCACCCAAAGGATGCTGACGTTGTGGAAGTACTGGCCACCGATGTCTTGAAGACCGGCTGGTTACTCTGCTTTGATGAATTTCAGGTTGAGAACGACTCGAACACCTTCATAATCCATCGCTACTCTGGTATCCAGATCTTTCATTGCAATTGCTAGTAAATTTTTACTGAAATAACATATCAAATGTTTTGATTGCCATTTCGTGTAGATCTCGATTGAATCTTAGTATACACTGTTTTTTAGCATAGTTTCCAAGGGAGATGCGTCCCTCTGATTTCTTATTTGTTTTTCTTTTCAAAGGTTTTACAAATTACTTAATTGCTTTGATGCTGATGGTATTGAATTAGAGAACGTTTTAATTTGAGAAGTTGGTTGCATGGGTTGATCCTGGCAGGTCACTGACATAGCTGATGCCATGCTTCTGAAAAGATTGTTAGAGAATCTTTTCAAAGGGGGAGGAATCATGGTGGCGTCTTCAAATCGTGCACCCACTGAGGTTTGTCTCCGGATGACTATTTCTTACTGTTAAAATCTGCTTGAGCAAGGGCGCGAATCGAAAGTGTTTTTTCTATGTTATGGATGGGTTAGCCCCAACAAACATTTCTTCACTACACTGCTTCAGGTCGTTATTGAATGTTAAGAGCTAAATGTAAACTTGGATCCTACTTCGACATTTCCTGAGTTCTCTCTCTTTTCTCCCCAAATGAGGAATTGACTTTGTTTCTAAAAACAATACTGAACCCGTTTCTAAAAATAATACTGAAAAACATAAGTAGCTTAGTGATCATGCCGAAGTCGTTCATCTTTAAGGCTCGAATTTCTCAATCTTGTCTGTGCTTGCAGTTGTACAAGAATGGTATCCAAAGGGAGTTATTTTTACCATGCATTGAACTGATAAAGAGTCGATGTCAAGTTTTTGCTTTTCGTCCACAAGCAGCTGATTATCGTCTGATCGGTGCTCGCCCTGAAGGTTCCAGGTGACTTTGATAATCAGGATACCGTTTTGTGCAGTTTCGCTACCGTACGAGTGCGCCATATCACGGCTTGATTTTCTTTTCTTAGTTTAAATTCTTTCTACTTCCTGTTGCTTGACTCGCTAATAGATTATGGTTGGTCATCTAGTGCTCTGGACAAAGTATGGCACACTCCTCTTGGCGACAATTCAGCTAAGAAAATGGAGCTGGGCTTCAAGCAGCTCGCAGGGGACCGTGCCATTGGTCGCACAATTTTGAAGGAAGGAAGTCGCACCATAGAAGGTAATCAATCCAGTTGTTGGTGGCCAGTATCAGTTTATAGAAATCAACTTCTAGACCTGTCTATGTTGATCGAGCCATGCTGAATGCTCTTATGGACTGCTCCTTTGCTTGTAAATAGTCAAGCAGGTCTCATTGCACTGAGAGCTCTCATCAGAATCTATGGACTCCAGCAATATTCTACACCCGACCTTTTCTTCAACAATATAGAGAGGGTCCTAGATAAGAGTGTTTCGTAACATTATTGTATCCTGTGATGAATTGCAGTTCCGAAAGCGGCTGGAGGTGTAGCAGCATTTACATTCAAGGAGCTTTGTGGTACCGCGAAGGGAGCAGCAGACTACCTTGCAATTGCGTCCTCGTTTCACACGATTTTCATATCAGACATCCCACGTCTGACTAGGATCCACTCCGAACTCGTACGCACCAACTACTTCATACTCCAGTAGCTTCTTTCCGAGTCCGCCACTTTTTCCTGCTATTTCTCAGAAACTTTGAAGACATGGACCCCACTAATCCTCCTGGACAATCTACCGCAGAAGTTTGAAACAGTCAAATGCCATTCTACTACGGTAGTGTCAAGATTTTCAGGTAGTACGAATTGTCATGATAAAAATTCTACAATTTTTTGCAAATGGTAATCATGGTTATCATGGTACAGAAGGTTATCAGGTCGCCATAGTTTTCTGAAAATTCGGAAGGTTAACTGAAAGACCTAGCAGACAATGCTGCCCTCGTCATGCATGCTCCGTAAAATTTAATTCTGTTCGATTATCTGTATCATCATGCAGTGAATTTCTTGTGAACAACTCTGCCATTTTGCTATACCCCAACTAGACTGTACTGTACATTATAACCTGGAGTTTATTGTTGCAGGCAAGAAGGTTCATCACTCTGGTGGATGTTTTCTACGAGCAGGTACATTTACTGAACTTCTAAAGGCCTAGCGGTCCTAGTCAAGTCATTTTCATGTCCTAGACGAGGGCAATGCATGTTAACCCCTAAACTTCTCAATCCTTTTCTGAACTTTGGCACATTTTCGCTTATATCTTTGTACAGAAACATCATTTACCGGAATTTCATGAATTTGGTCATTAAGAAAGGTTGTCTTTTCTAGATTAAAGTATTACATTGGATGAATGAGAACTTAGTTGGACAAAAGAGTGCCTCGAAGCCCTCTGTTCATCGTCCAAAAAATGGACGTCGGAGCGCTTCAGGGTTAAGACTCGAGCAGCATATGAAATAGGACTTTGTCTTTCCTTAGTTCCTGTTTACTCTGACCTCATTAATAACTGCAAGTAAGCCATGTTTTCTTGAGTAAATCTCATTAGAACTTTTCTTTCCATAAAGAACATAAAAGGCCTAAGATCAAGATTAGCCCTGGGTATAAAGCAGCCGGAGGCACTAACCGCTTCATTGGTGGACTTAGTGAGAATTGATGGTTCCCGGTTAAGCACTAGGCTGAAACTGATTTTAGCCAGGGTTTCGTACTAAAATGAGGGCT
Organism: Neckera pumila; assembly: GCA_963969595.1. Lineage (NCBI taxonomy): Eukaryota > Viridiplantae > Streptophyta > Bryopsida > Hypnales > Neckeraceae > Neckera > Neckera pumila. The sequence continues at coordinate 46,330,760 of OZ018408.1, read as the reverse complement.
AAAAGCAGTAAACCACCCTCTTTAGCCTGGGCGAAGCTCCACAATCTTCACAATTAATAAATTACGAAGCTTTTAAGCATACACGGGAAAGACAATTTATTTTCAGTCTAATTCATCAGGAAATTGTCTTCAATCTAATGCAGCAGAGGCAAGGATCTCACTACTGGATCTTGTCCTTGTAGAAAGTGAAAGTGATTGTAAGCGCAGAAACTGATCCTAGCGGTTTATATCAACCCAGGTAGAGCTGTAATCAATTAAATTTCATATTTGGTTCTGATTTCTGTTCTCTGGCTTGTTTGTTGCCTTCATCTATCACTGTAACAACTGGTGCCAGTACTCTAACTTTCCACCCCCATTCCCCTAACTCCTCTTCGTTCTATATTAGGTGAATGGGAGGGTCGGTGTACGTGAAATGATAATCTCTAGTTTATAGAGGCCTAGAGTTTGAAGAGGGCATGTTATGGCAGGGCAGAGGATTCTGCAGCAAAAGGAAAAGCGGACGCCGGCTACCCCTCAACAGGGTCAAAATACGTGGAGAGTGATGAGGAGTTTGCGTTTGCACGAACCGTGTCGAGGTTGAACCATATGCAGACTAGTGATTACCTCTCTAGTGCATGGGCTGATCCTGGCAAGGCCTTTATCTGCCACCTTGAGAGCTCAACGCTACAAGAAGGCGATTTAAGAAGGTGAGTTCACACCCTGCATCTATAGAATCGAAACCATTTGAAGCCAAGTATTTGTAACAGAAAAGTCGTATACCTTACCTATTATCAAATAAAATTGAAGGCCTACAAGCACAGCACTCGCAAACCAGCGGTGGTAGTGAAATTGCTAGAGATACGTGAAGGACATAGCCTTATGAGGTGTTAAAGCCACGGATACGCGAGAGCTTGTTAGATGGCATAATTAGACACCATGCCAAGTTCTTTCTACTCAATCGAGAATGTCCAAATCTGTACTTTTTGGGTGATCTAAGGGCTTAGAATGAGGAAAAGGATTATGAGTTATAACCCACCTCTGACGAGCTAATAAGACAGTGGACAAGGGTGACACGTTTGCCTTGAACCCTAGACTTTGCATTATGTTTAATTTAGAGAGTATGTGTACTTGAAGCAGCTTCTAATCTGTCACTAGTGTTGGTTGTGAAGGGTATGGGACCGTTACAACGTAGATTCAGACCACAAACTGAGTAAGGATGAACTTCTTTTGATGATGGAGGATCTTACTGAAATCAAGTCAGGCCATAGATATGTGCCCTCGGTATGCAATTTGTCTTTGGAACTGTAATCGTGAATTCTGCTACAAATTCAATTCGATTCACTTATTCAGTATGTGTTGTTAAACATTGTCATGTAACAAAACCACAAGCGTCAATGCAGGAATTGGTGGATGATATGTACAAGAAGTTAGATGCCAATAGTGATGGGATTGTAGTTTGGACGGAGTTCCGAGATTATTTTCTGCGTTATGGTCTTCAAGTGCAAGCGGTTTGACAAGGCACGCAATAGAATTCTTTCCCTTGAGGGTGTGTGAATTCCCACTTTTTGATTGCCGCATCATTTTGATATGCAATTAAGTCACCAACAACTATGACACCAGCAGAGTGAAGGATTGTTTGGTTTTGTTGGACCTGTTGTAACAAAGTATACCTTTTAGTTAGAAACTGTAGAAACTATAAAAACAGTTACAGGATTTTGGTATCATGGTGCTAGTGCATTGTTGTTTGTTGGATTTCAAATTGTGGATTGTTTTTTTATTTAGTTTTCTAAGATTCTGAAGTACGTTGCATGCTACAATTTTATGTTAACTTTGTATTTTTCATTACTTTTTTGGATCATTCTTATAAAATGTCTATTAATGTAAACTTTCAAACATACACTTTGTACATATTGTTTAATTGTGTACACTTGTTGTGAATTTGAAAACTAAAGGAAAAAATAAATTTGTTACACTTCTGCATTATTTTGCAAAGCTCTATATGCCAATTGAAGACCTTTAGTGTACACTCTATAGCATGTTCACCTATCAAAGTTTCAAAGTCATTTATAAATTTTGTTTAAAAAAAATTATCATATGATTTTTTATTGATTCTTTATAAACAATATTGGAAATAAGATTGTATTTTGTCATTCAATTTGTTTTGAGAGAGTTTATTGAATTTATTTGCCATGGATAATATTAAAATCTCCTATCATGAATCATATTGATATAATCTCATATGATTTCAAAACTCAAATGATATAAAGTCATATTGAGTACATTTTATGATCTCTTTTGTTTAATCTTAGTTTTTAGATTGCAAGATGGATTAAATCCTAAAGTCCCAAGGCCTTTTTTCCATTGAAAACTATTCAACTTTCTATTTTTAATGCAAAAATAAAAAATACTTAAAAAATACATTTGTATATATCTAATTATAGGATCTTGTAAAAAAATAGCATGAAAATGTGTGGAACAAATTTCAAAAACCTTGACTGCATAAATTGCAAGATATTTCCATTTAAAGTGAAGAAGACATCATTTTTGGCCTTCTTGATGAACTAGACTATAAGACATTGAATCCCTTTAACTAAAAATTGTTGCATAATTTTAGATTTGATTGTCAATTTTAGATTTAGAAAATTGAGGTGATAGTTTAGGGAAGAAAACTCCAAAGAAAACGAGATTTTCATTTTTTTTAACTTAAAAAAAAGTTTCCAGAAATTATACCAAAAATTGAGATCATAGGAGAATCTACCCAAATTTGAGTCCCCCAAGATAATTTTTAGGACTTTAGGGGTTATTGTAATGGTTTAGAGAATCAAGAAAAGCAACATTTGCATCCAAAAAGAAGCGATATGATTTTGTTTTGACCACATGTAATGTATCTTTGTTTTTTCAAGAATAGATTAACTATAATGCATATGAAATATCCCCAATTTTTCCTTTCTTCTACAAAAATAAAATTCATGAATACAACAAGTCTAAATACCATATATACTATGCAACGACCAACAAGACGACAATGGGCTACCCTACCTTAACCCTTAAACACTGATGAGGACGTGTTTTATCCAATGGATGATAAATAAAGAATCATTTTAGTAGGACAGAATTGCAACTATTCATCCTTAAAATTTCGTTGTGAAAATGGGAGGTTTCTGTATTAGTTTGACGCTCGAGCACGGGCACCCGCGCCGCGTCACTATCGAGGGCCCACACCACGGTCATACCATCCGACCACCGGTTACAGGTAAAACCGCGGCGCGTCTCTCTCCTTCGCGCCAATTCACCTCTCTGGCCTCCACTGACTCCAGTTCACTTCGCCCGTCACCAGCAAGCAATCCATGGCCGTCCCCTGTCCCATGGCATTCAAATGTTTGCTACCTTACTGACTACCCCGCCATTTGACTTTCCATCTCTCTTGTCCTCCAGCTCGCGCGCACCGACACTTCACCGCTTTCCGTTTCTGGAAGGTCCACTTCGATTGCGCTTTCGTTTCTGCGGAATTTGAATTTGAATCATTTCAGGTCGTGTCGTCGTTAGGGTTTGTTTGATTGTCCAGGAAGCAATTTTTTGGTTTTGCAAGTGTTAAGTTGCGGTGCAGTGAGTATTGAGAGACGGTGAGGTTCTGTAGTTCGGCTCCCGGTGTTTCTACTCCGTGTCTGTTATATGCTCGATTGGCGTAACTCTGTAGTGCTGGAGACTTTTTTTGTTTTGGTTGTGTGTGTTCATGTCTTAGAAGTAGAGTCTTGATGAGCGCTTGTGCAGTGTAGTGTAATCTCTTCCCTATCTCTTAAGTGTCATGTCTTAGGATTTTTGTTGAAATCATCGCATCTCACTGCGACGCTTGGCTTTGTATCCATCGTTCCCCGAACACATAATGCGAAATTGAGTGAGCAGGTTTTCTACTTCAAGACTTGAATCTCGTGCTGTTCTGTGTGCAGGATGCGGGAATTAGACGGAGGGATAACGACAGTGACCTCAGTTGCTTGGTTTTTAGGGAGCAACGACATGCTTGTCTACTCACTGGGACGAAGGGGAACGACGTGAAACGTTAATAGGGATGGATGGAATTAGTGTTGAGCTTGTGCTGTGAACCAAGAAATGGGGAAAACACAAGCGGAGACCGCTGTGGTTCTTGATCTCCCCAAGGGAAGAGTGCAGCAGAAGATTCACAGGTTGCATTCGCTTCTTTTCGGTGTAGATGCAGCCTTTAATAGAGGGGACGCAGAGACTGCCTTAGGCCTTAGTCTTCGATTGCTCGGATTCTTGGAGAGTGAATGCGAAACAGCTGAGGATGTAACATATATTGAGCCGATTAAGAAGCAGGTGCTGGAAAAGATTGGAGCTGCCAACCTGGAAACACAAGTTGACAGGTGTGTTATTTCACTATGCAGCATTGCACAAACCAATTAGATATGTGTTAGACGATTAAACTTGTGCCTGGTTTTTACCGTAGTGAAGGGCGATGATAAATTTTATTAGGGGGTACATCGATAAGCACGTTTTGGAATCAAACTCTCTGATCTTAATTCTAGTTTTTACGCTCATCTACTATAACGGCATTGATCACCAGAGAGTGTGGAGTTGTCAATCTGCACTTCTCGATTGATAAGTGGACATTGCTCGGTAGTTTCTTAATATGAGCTTCAAGTTCCTGCCTGTTGAGGTCGAATAACAAGGGTTCGTTACATCTTTAGTCGTTCGTTACGATGTTGAGGTTTTCTAGAGGCAATCACCTGATACTTCTGGCCCGCTTACGTTTTGTAATTGAGCAGTTCATACTATCCTTTTTAGGGATGGGCACTTCATGATCTTTGCTTCTATAAGAATTGTCTCGTTTCTGCAATCTTACCGAATTTCGGTTGTTTTGGCGCTCCGGCAGGGTAGCACTGGATCAAGCAAATGCTCCTCCTGGATTTAAGTTTCGACAGGGTAAAGCTGTAGATATCGAGAAAATCAAGAACGCAAAATTTTACCGAGCCTTTGTGCAGAGATCAAGGCCTGAGGGCATTACAGTAAGTTCTTGATTTTTTCATCTTTCTCAGACGTACACTTTGTACTTTTGTGCTTCTTCAACTTGTGTAGCTTATTCCAAATGCTGTTTGCTAGTTTCCGCGTTACAGTGTTTCATAAGCCACATAAAAATTTAGAGCACGTTCACCGGCAAAATATTTCATGTGCGACATTTGGCGATGTTGGCAGGCGCAGTGCAGCACAAAGGACATATCAAACTCTCTTGTGTCTGAGGTGAAAACTCCAACAATTGGAGGATCGTATCAAGCTGGATATTGTGAAAAGAAAGAAGAGGCTGACGTTTTAAGGTCTACTAAAGGATTGATGCAGTCTAGGCTCACATCTCTCTATACTCATGGGCAACAAAAGGGTATCGAAACTGCCCCTTGCGTGGAAGGTAGGATGGCAATCTCATTTGGGCTAATGACTTGGTACCTTCCTTTATTCTTTAGCTTAGTGCTATATTGGTTATTGCCTTATTTACTCAATCTTCTGCTTATCCTTATTAACGTATGCAAGGAAATTTGACTTCGTGCACCCATACTATTTCAGGATAAGTACCTCCTGGATGAAGTTCGCAATATTGTTAGCATGTACAGCTTGTAGCGAATTTGCGCTTTAAATATCTCTATCATATGTGTTGCAGATGTTGGTTTACCAGAGCCTGCTCCAAAATCAAATTATACCTTTCCTACAGCTGGACCATACCGCCGGCTGACGACAGAAATCAAAGACAACGATCGTTCACCCTCTCCTGAACCGGAAGAAAAGATTAATCCTTACAGTTTTAACCGCAAAAGACCAAGCAATCCGTACGGAGCTAAGAGGAAGCCTGAGAAGTTCAAGAAGTCGTTCAGAGAAGCCACTAAGGACGAGATAAGCACTGACGATGATTCTCCGAATGAACCTCCACCAGTTAGCTTTGTTACTGCAAAGCAAAAATTGGTGCGTGCCCTTGAGATTTTAAATCGTAAATGCGACTGAAGTTTTACACTTCACGACTCAGCCAATTCTTACTCTATTTATGGACGTTAATCGAGTGCACTAGTTTAACTTTACGATTAAGCCCGTGTGGAATCATGTAACATTTCGATGAAGGAAGAGTGATCTTGATGCTGTCGATTTTCGCTGAAGGCCCTGAGATTTGGATATAACTTACTCTTTTATTTTCCTTGTACATGGGCTAAAGTTGCTTTAAGTTGCTTAAACCAGCGATCGTGTATCCATCCTCTTTTGGGTTTGGCAGGCATTAGATCAAGCCAAAAAGAATGGGGGAGCGCCTACGTCGAATTCTTATCAAAATGGACCGAGTACCTCCGCTGCTCCCCGACCGCCCGGAAAGACTTTAGGGATGTCAAGACGTGGAGTTCGTGGCTCTTTCATACCTCCAGTACGAGGTGGAACTGCAGCCACAGCTGGAGCTGCTGCGGGTGCCGTTTCTATGCCTCGTGGACCTTCTGGAAATAACGGTAGCACTGCAGCAGAGGACTCAACTCGAAAGTGGTGAGCTCTGGAGCAGCTTTTTGCCATGCATGAATTATGTTCATTTACTGTTCTGACATGAACCCACAGTGAGGCAAATTGTCTATTGCACTCCCTTCGAAGTTCATATCAATGTTCCCTTAGTTTTAAATGAATTATATGTATGTTTTCTCATCAATCTTTCCTGTGGTATTGCGGGAAGAGTAATGTGCTGGTAGGTTCCCATTTGGTCGTTTTCCCTCAACCTTTCGCTTAAGAATGGCAATATTATAGTTATTTGCTATTCGTTGAATTATCTTCTTATGTGATGGATATGGATGTAGCATGGAGCTACTAGCTGGACCAGATGGGGAACTACCTGATAGATTGAAGAATCTGGAGCCTCGTCTTCTGGAACATGTCAGCAACGAAATCATGGATCAAGATCCCAATGTTCGATGGGATGATATTGGTAACTAACCTGTGCCACATGTCGAACACTAGTTTTATGGATCTTATAAAGTGATGTATGTTACGTATACATGCTACAATTCTCCAATTCATTTACTATATATGTACGACTCATTTCCAATTATTTTCAAGATATCTTAGTTCTGACTAATTTGCAATGGCTTGTTCGGCAGCGGGGCTAGAGCATGCCAAGAAATGTGTTACGGAAATGGTGATCTGGCCTCTCCTACGCCCAGATATCTTCCAAGGTTGTCGTGCTCCTGGCAAAGGGCTCTTGCTTTTTGGCCCTCCTGTAAGTATCGCATTTCCCCATTGACACTTCTTAATTTAGATACAACTTATTGGTAATTATGTTCAAGCTTTATCTTGTCATTCGTATCCTTAGTTTCCTGAAGGCAATTGGCTCTATATTTATCAGGGTACGGGAAAGACTATGATCGGAAAAGCAATAGCTGGAGAAGCGAAGGCGACATTTTTCTCCATATCTGCCAGCTCTTTGACGAGCAAATGGGTAATCTTATTGCTGTACGGATTACTAGTTGTTCATCGTATATATTCATCCCTCAGAAAAGGAAGAATCAATAGATCTTGAACAGGTTGCCTACACCTTGTGCTGCTATGGTGGAGTTGGGATTCATGTGAGCCTGAGTGTTTCGATAGGCTTGCTATACATCCTTGGACTTGCTAATCACTGATGGGAGGCGTCATTGGCAGATAGGTGAAGGTGAAAAGCTGGTCAGAGCCCTCTTTGGAGTTGCCAGTTGTCGTCAACCTGCTGTGATTTTCATTGATGAGATTGACTCTTTGTTATCACAGGTAAGCAATTTGATTCTAAAAATCCTTTCAGCAAAGCTTTCGCTTATTGGCTGAACATTTTCACACTAGTTTAATGCTCTGCACATTTATGGAGATATCTAGTTTAAACCTCATACGGGTGCTTCCTGTCAATACAGCGAAAAGCAGAAGGAGAGCATGAGTCTAGTAGAAGATTGAAGACCCAATTTTTGATTGAGATGGAAGGTTGTGGAAGTGGTAACGAACAAATCCTTCTAATTGGTAAGTTTGGTCTTGTCCTTTTTGTTTTGTCGTCTTGGAAGTCCTTTTGAGGCAATAGTGTGTGCTTAACCTAAGAATAGTTCTTGTGGATACATCTATACTAGGATCTCTTATGTCACAGGTACTTACACGATGCACTGGCAGGATTACTTGATTATATATATATGTATTGAAAAATATATACCAACCGTATACCTTGTAATGATATAGTCCGTTTTAATCTTTTTGATGCTAAACAGGAGCAACAAATAGACCTCAAGAGCTTGATGAAGCTGCTCGGCGACGCCTTTCCAAGCGACTCTACATTCCTCTGCCTTCTCATGGTATTGCCTTGTACGCTCTGGCATTAGTTGGTGGAGTGTTTTGAGTTCATAAACCACAGCATGTTTGCAATGTACTCGTGACCTGACTGGTTATCGTGTTTGGGTACAGAGGCAAGAGCGTGGATCATCCGCAGCCTTTTGCAAAGAGATGGGCTCCTTTCTTTGACAGATGAGGATGTTAGTTCTGTTTGTACAACTACAGATGGTATGTACTTTGTGCCCATCATTTGGGTCACTGTTTTGTATCGAAATTTAAGGATATAGCGGAACTGGGCATTTTATGAAGTAAAATTTGCGTCGCTCACTCTAGACATGATGTTATTTGTATTTTCTTCTGCTAAAGGGGTTTCGTGGTTCTGCAGGATATTCTGGCTCAGATATGAAAAATCTTGTTAAGGAGGCGTCAATGGGTCCCCTCAGAGAACTTTTAATGCAGGGCAAAGATATTAGCAGCATCAGTCAACATGATATGAGGCCTATTTCCTTACAGGTTGGATACCATTTGTTGAACCTGGTCGTGTGTGAGGATGTAGTGTCGATGTTCATAAGAACATTAACTTAACCGTATGATAGTTCTATCTTGCCTACTTGGCTTATCGCAAAGCTCTAGTTTATTACATCGATTGCTGTTGATTCTCTTTGAGCTTTTGAATATGCTGTTGAAATAACATTTGTGGTGGTTATCTTGCAGGACTTCATCAATGCTTTGCAACAAGTTCGGCCTTCTGTTTCTCCTAATGAACTTGGGATGTATGAAGACTGGAATCGGCAATTTGGTAGTCTGGCTCTGTAGACAGTTCGTGAGTTGATCTGGCACCTCTTCCGCATTTTGTAAGAAAATTCTTTTGATTAATTGTAACGCAATTTACTAATTGGCAATTTTTGCGTTCAAGTTGGAACTTCTGAACAGACTAGAAGTGCGCCCTATCAGTAGAGGCTCCTTTCAGAAAGATTGTTCCCAGGTTGAGCAGCATTAATTACACGTGAGTGCAAAGGATGCCAATGAGGGTACTTCCAATCTTTGTAACAGTTCAGGTGATTGCTTAGCACTTCTTTCCCCTTGCTCTGTAAGTCTGGTCAAAATTTATTTCTACATCAAATATGAGACATCCCCTTCAGAAGCTTTCCGTAAGATCTGAGGTAACTACACCTAAAATCATCCAAATAAGCATTTGAGCATAGTTCATATTAGTAAGCTGCTGTTCTGTCAAAATGTATAAAAATCTTGTGATAGTGGTCTACAGGAATAATTCCACCTGGTTCATTCTAGATTAGCCACCAAAGTACACACAAAAAATAAGAAAATCTTCAAACCTGCTATTGACATACATGTGTAAGGTAGGAGGTGCTTAGTCTGTCCATGCTCTTGGAGTTGCCCCTATGATTAAACCATGTGGTGTGACTGAGGATGTGGAATGGAGTGGTACTGTTATCAGGACAATCTGCCTCACAGCCAGGTATCTTTTGACACTGTTGGAGATGATATGGATTATTTCATAATGCATGTTCAATATCAAAGTTTCTCTATTACACTTGTGGGCCAAGGTGGGCTCTTACATTTAAGGTAGAAATGATGAGAGCATGTATGTTCTAACCAGTTACGTTTCATGAACCGTTTACGGTATTCCTACCTTATCTCCTTGTGCCGCTTTTAATTCTCAGTCGTATTTTTGGGTGCCCCTTGTGTGCCATTAATGAACCCGTGCTTGACTATGCCATGTTTAACAAATTGTTGTCTAATGAATCGGAGGCTCAATGGTTGATCCCCAATTGGCAATTGAGGACTCTCCTTAGCATTGTGAGAAGAATCTATTTTCCTAGTTTTTCTAATTTACAGAATCTATTTTCCAAATTTCCATAATTCAAAGTTATTAAATATGTGTGAAAAAACAACCCATTCTATGACAATCACCACTATGACAATCCACTTCAAATTTCTTTTATAACTAACTTTTCAATTTTCAAAATAATTTTTTATAAAAAAGTATTTGAATTTAACTATTTCTTATCGAGTAGATATAAGATTCATAAACATCATAAAATTTACAAGCCCTCGTCACCATTGGCCCAACAATCAAGACATTAGAAGTGCTTCGAACCACATTTGCAATATCCGACTAGATATGATGAATTTAGTGGTTCAAAAACTAGTTACTACCTCCATCCCCAAATGATCTTCCTATTGGACAAAATGTTTTAGATTAACCCCTAAAGGACCAACTTGGCTAATTTATAAGGTTCATAGGTTCGTACAAATACAACACTAAAGTCATGAATTCATACCTATGTACCATAATATTATGTGTATTTTTACGCATTGAATCAGTGCATAAACAATGCCTATCAATAATGTACAATTGTTGTACTAATACTATACAATTTAAGTATTAAAGTACATAAACTATATAATTTTAATAAAGATTTTAACGACATTGGTTCAATGCGTAAAAATACACATAATATGTACTCCGTACAATTATAGTACGTAGGCACAAATTCATGACTTCAAAAATCATCTTCCTTCAAGTTCGAGATGAAACACCATTTTTTGGCAATATAGCAATTTTGGGCAGCTCACTACAAATGGAAATTTTATTTTTTTTGTTTGAAACTTTTCACACAAGATGTGCGCAAGGAGTATCTTCAAGGCCCAACAATTTCATAACTTTTGACTATGTGGGTAAGATGTTATCGCATGGTATGTAATATTCTGCGTTTGGTGGGCAGCCTGGGCAACTCAAAAAAATTCTTTAGAAAACATATTTTTGAAAAAATTAAATTTGAAATTGGTTTTATAAATTTATATATACTTAGAGAGCTTTGAATCATTTCATTTGGGTTAACGAGTCAAAAGTTATGAAGAGTTTTAGTTTGAGGGTAGTTATGGAATCTCTACTCTAAAATAAACTTTAAAGTCCTTTATCTAACTCAGTTTTCAATATTTTTGAAAAAAACAAAAAATATTGGATGTAGATTGTTTATTACAACATTAAAACTATTGGGATTGGCATTTTTCAATTCCATAATTAAATTCTTGACAATTAGTATTTTGAATCATTCTCTACCTCTTCCTACTTATTCTTATTTTTTCCTGTATGTCGTACAATTCCAAATGATCTGAAATTTTTTAAATTTGTAGACAACTTGCCTTGAAAAATGAATTTAAAGAGTAACCACCATTTTGTACATTTTTTTATACAAATTTGACCTTGTAAAGAGCAGCTACTCGGATTTTTGCAGTGACAAAAAAAAGATTTTTGTTAATTCAAACGCTATTATCTTGCAATCCACATTGTGGAAAATTTTGAAATTTTTTCCACATCTTTTTAAACCAATTTACTATTAGATTGTATGGTTACATGTGTTCAAAAATGTTTTTTTGGTGAAAACACAGTCAAAAACATTTGGGGGTTAAAGCAAAAAATAACATTTTAAAAATCAATTTTGCACTATAAGTAGAGTTTGGTGCACTCTCAGCATTCTAGAAACTTTGAATTTTAGAGCCTTTTTCAAATTGTAGTTTTAGAATATTGAGAAGTAAAATTTCTTGGGCATTTTCAAAGAGCACCACTGGACAATTAATTGTTGAATGTGAGGTTGTCATTTTGTAGGCATTTGGTATATGCACAAGACCATGTGTTCCTTTTGGAATTGTTTGAAAGTAATATCAATGTTGTTGTCATGATTATAACATGTTGGTTTTAAGTCACATTTATAGCTTGGTTTTGCAACTTTCTATGACAAAATATTTTAAAACTATCTATTTATTTCAAGTGTGTTTGAAATTGGTGAAACCATAAATATCTATCATTAGATGAAATCTAAAGCCTTTTGAAGGGTGCTTCAACCTAATTTCACCATTCTTGCTCTCCTCACCAATTCCAAAAATTTCCACTTACTGGATTTGTTTTGAATGCTCAAGAGTGCTTCTCAAGAACGTTGATGATTGGTGGACTAATGGCCTAGGTTGTCTACGTTATACTCCGTCCAGTTGTTAAGTTTTGACACCTTAAAAATTTATTTTTTGAAAGATTAACGTTAAATTTAAAAAATATCAAGCACAATCAACAACTATTTCTCATAGCTTCAAAAGCCACTTATTGTGAGTATGTAGAGATGAGAAGACAAGCTCTTTATACAAGAGGGGTAGTAGTAGGTAAAACAAACCATGTGGGATATATAAATTAGGATTAATAGAATCTCAAATGCTTGTAGTTAAGTCAAAAGCAAGAATTGTGTTCAAAGTAAAATTTCAAACCTCATTTAATGGCATAGTAGAATATCTTTTAAAAAAATATTTGTGCTAAAAAATGTTGTAAAATCAAGCTTCTAAGTTGATTGTGAGGAAGTGTCACATCCCTTGTAATAAAACAAATGATTTCAGAAGGGGGACACATGGTAGAACCTCATTAGTCATTAAGCTTTTCATTAAGCGTTTCTGTATTTAGGTAGTGCCCTTGAAACTGAGAAAACCACAAAATAAAAAATCCGCATTTCAAGTTCATGTGAAGTTCAAAAGTTGCATTTCAAAACTGATTGCTAATGAGTTTATTTCATTATTTCCTGCTGGGTTGCAGGTGGCTGAGTAGCATTTTGAGCAAGAGCAAGTTTGGTTTGCAAATGAACTTCATCTATTGTTGATTTGTTGTCCCCTTTGCCATGGTTGAAACCCTACACAGAACCAACAAACGATTAACAAGCAATAACAAAGATCATCAAGATGTTGAAACACCAAGAGCAACATTGATCACGATCTGCTCATGAACAAAAAATTGAAGCACCTCAACGTTGTGGTGATGAACAACTCTTATGCTCAAACCTCAAAGCAAAATATGAACAACACAAAATGACAATACAGAATGAACAACACGAAATGAGCACCTGACAGCTCCTCGAAGTTGAAACGCAGGAGTTGAACATTCTCGACTTCAACCCGACACCAAATTCAAATCGCACTTCCTCGACAGAAACTGCGATACAAACCTGCACTTGAATAGCACTCCGCCAGCAGCAAACTCGACAAGCAATCATTTGAATCACACTCCGCCGACAGCAAAGAGGGTGACCGATCACTCAGCAAATCGCAATTGCTCCTCAGCAAGTCGCCCGTGAGGATCAGCAACAGGCGTTGGAACACTGCACGATGAAAACCGCGGCGAACCCTAAGCCCGCGACGCCCCACTGACGGCCCATCGACGGCCCATCGACGGCTCCCCTGTTTTTAAATGGTGGCTCTAAATTAACGGCGTCGACTCCCCCATCTTTTTTTTCAAAGCGCATCAACGGCCCTAGATGAGCGCACCTTCCGGTGATTTTTTCTTCTTTCATCGACCATGATGAGATTTTCTCTTACGCACATCGAACGGCCCACCTTTTTGCGCAAGGGGGGCCTGGCAAAATTACCTGCCTGACAATTTTTGGCACATTGTCATCCCCAAAAAACCGTTTGTGATTTTAAGCCTCCAAAAACAAATTATGGACAAAATCGAGAGAGGATATTCAAGAATGTCAAAGAAAATATCCCTTCAAACCCTTCTTTGAATTTTGTTCATAAATTTTGATTGAAGGCTCAAAATCTGAAATGGGTTTTACAAATGAAATTTAGCTTGATTTACCAACTTTTTTTAGTTCTAAATTTTGTTTGGAAAAAAATATTCTACTATATTTAAATGGGGCTAAAATCTAATTATATTCTATGTTTGATAATGAGCGGTCAAACTCTCATCATTAAATTATCCCATATCCTTTCAGGATTCATGATGGAAAATGCATTTCATTATAAAAGCAACCTCTCTACCCTTTGATCTTACAAAATGTTATTGAATTTAGTCTTGCATTTTGCCATCAAAATTTTTTTGATGCTAGATGGTCAAATGATAGATAGGTAATTGCCTCAATGGATTGTTAATGGATTTCATTTATTTATTTTTATTTTTACTTTATATAAGTTGAAGCTACTATCGACTAGTACAATAATTTTTTCATTTGATTAGTAAGCCTCTTGACCACATCAAATTAATTCCTATAAGAATCACTAACAAGGGCGGGCTTACAAGAACATCTTAGGAACTCAGAGTCTTCCAATGGCCTCATTAAACATCTAATAGACATTAGAAGAAAAATAAGGCCACAAAAAGGCCATTTTAAGGTTATGAACCAACACAATGCTAGTCAAAATATTAAAAAAATTTAAATCTGACGTAGCAAGGTTTTTGTTTATTTGAACATAATGTTTTCTTGCTATTTTTTAAAATCATTTTTATAGTTATTTAATTAAGCTATACCGCCCAATTTATGCCTTGTAAATTGATGGATTTTTGGATTCTTTTCTAAATATTGTTTACTGCTATCTTGGAATTCATGGCCTTCTTTGGAACTTCTTCTTCTAATTGGCAAGTCCAAGATTGTGGCCTCTAATAGACAAGCACCCACCAATACCCTACCATATTGTGCCATGAACATCTCCCATACCCCAGCTACTCTATTGTCTAATCTTGTTGGCAAATTGACTAATGAGCTTAGAATGCAAGCTTAGAAATGCAAGCCTATGGGCCTTGAACCTAGGTTTTATGAGCCTAGAGCTTGGGACCAAAAAAAACTAAAACTTTTAAAATATCGTCTTTGATTTTGGAAAGAAGTGTCTATTTTTATGTCATTTTGATGTTTTAGAAAATTTGTTATCTATGACCATGGAATACAAAAGTATCCTATAACCAAAGAAGATAATTTTGTCTTGCCAAATCCAAAAAACTTCAACAAAGTTTGCAGGTAAATTGTTCAAACAATCCAAATATTAGTTCAATAGATATTCTATCAAACCATACCATTTTAGAATTCAATTTGGGAATTAAAGACTTTGCATTCATTAATGATTGCATAATATTTCCAGTCTTCCAAATCCATTCTTTAACAATTTGTCTTATATTGACTAACATCCAAATAGACTACTCAAAGCACATCTAGATATAAAAACATATTCTAAGAAATGATAAAGGCAACTACAATGCTACAGAAACTATGGACTTCTTTAGTTATCCACTTTGAGAATTCCAATATAACCCTAGATAGGAGTTACTTTACTTCATTAAAGTTGAAGCTGGGGCATAACCAAACTTCTCCTCTTAGGGGTTCATCTTGCAGAAATACCTAAAAGGTATTAAAGGTGCTCGCAATTCATAAACTATGGTCGACTACCAATTGTAGCTTGCAACTACAACCATGTCAACAAAATTAGGACACAAGCATTTTGGAAATATGATAGTAGAAATGTAATATTAATTTGGAAAATGTGTTATTTTCAATTTCTATATATATTATGGTTCTTGAGCCCTAGAAATGGTAGCATAGTAATATTCAAGATGATTCCCTTCACATTTTGAATACTCTTTGATTTGTATTGATATTCAATAGTTGAAGCGTTTGAGATCCTTTGAATATTTTTCTCTTTCAAGTCATCGGATATTGATTAGGATTGACAGCTAGGGTCGTTGTGCTCAAACCATTAGAAGAAATCTGGACTTTGTGGAGGGCCATTTGACTTTCGACAGATGTGCAATTACAAGGGAAAATAATAATAAATAAATAAATAATTATATATATATATATATATATATATATATATATATATATATATATTTAATCTTTTTTTTTCAAAAAAATATTTTTTTAATCGGAAGTTTGACTGGACATACGTGCTAACTGCTCACCTTACAGATTCCTGCCTACTTTTTGGGTTGATTTCATCTCTCAATGCACATTGTCATAAATGCTTAGAGGCCCTTTTCTGGGCTGAAATTTTCTGTAATGCATAGTAACTTCAAAAATTCTTGACAAAGTAAAAAGACAATGTAGAGACATAACTTCACACATTTGGAAATGGAAGCCTATATACTGTCGAAGAAGTGTCTCTTGCTTGGTCAAATTCATGCTTCTGAAGATTAGCCAAATTTCTAGTGCCTTAGTTAAATCCAAAATCTATAAGCACTATGATCCCATTACACATTGTTCTATGCCAATTCAATTTAATAAGGGTGGGAATTTAAAACCAACATTTTGTTTGTAAAATGGCGGTAAAAAACCACATCTGCATTTGATGGAAAAAAATATTGTCAAAGTTTAGGCTAGAAAGTTAGTTTCTAACAAACATTAGTTAGAGCATGGCCACCTAGGCCCGCTCAATTTGATGCATTAGAGTAGACTTAGTGGGCCCTTGTGCAATGACAGCTGGAAGGTAGGGTACAGACCCCCATTGTCCCTAACTCAACTCCTACTTGCAAATTGTGATTCCACCTTCATGCTTTTATGATAGACTGTGTTAGCTTGTAGTTCTTTTGCACCAATTGCTTGTCAGTTGCCACTTATGCATTGCTTAATAAGAACCTATTTCTGTTTTGAGTTCTCGGATTTATTAGTGTTTGGAATCATAGAAGGTTGACGGGCTAGATTAAATGCATGCAAATTATATATCTTGGACAATAATGAGGAGGAGGATTTTAACGTGCATTTAATTTTTGAATTGGAGGGAGAAATTGACCAGTTTTGAATTGTCAAATTCTTCAAAGGATTCCAAACAAAATAAAGCTCCTAATTTTGATAGATATAGAACGGAAACAAATAATAGGACTATTTTTGTGACACTTCTATATTTGGATCTGCATTTTTTTGTTGGAAATGTTGAATGAGACAATTACTTGTCTTATCTATCATAGGAAGGATTTGTGCCTCACAATAGCTACTTTGTTCAGAAGACGGATGCATGAGGTTTTGGGGACTCTTACCTTATCAAAAAATTCATTGCTATTTTTTGTATACCGTGCTAGGGTGTGAGAGCAGATGCCATGAATGAATATTACTAGTCTAGTGATACCACTGCAATGGTCTCACTAAAGCCTTTTGTGTTGTTGTCTAAGCTGAATTTGGGGCTTATTATTTTAGACAACCAACTCAAATTGACTTTGAGGCACAATTCACCATCAACTCTAAGTACAATGTCGCATTACAAATACATACATTATGTAAAATATATAGTTATACATTATTTTGATGAATTTTAATTATAATAATATTTAAAAAAATGACAGCATTTTAGTAGCTTTAAGGTGACATTATTTTATTGGAGAAACAATCATTTATTAAGAGACCCCCCCCCCCCCCCTAAGAGCCTCATTAGTTTGAAGTGATCTTTCCAATTTATAGAATCATATTGTTAGGTCATTGCAAGAAAGAGTGTCTGTTTTTGTTCCACTTTGGTTGTTTTCGGCTAGTACTCCAATACTCATGAGCTTTTGCATATGAATTTTTAAAAATAAAATAAAATAAATGTAATTTAAACAATACAAAAAATAGCATATCTCCAAAATTCAGATCTAAAAAAAATATAGGTAAAAAATTATTCACAAAAAAAAGCAAGATGAAACTTTGAAGAAAATACATACTTTGACGTTTTTAAAAATAGGGAAAAAAAATTTAAAAGAAATTTAAAATGAACCATTTGGAAAGACTTCGTGGTGAAGAGATTTGACTTAAGAATTGACCTTGAAACCATCTTAAATGTTCAAAATTGCGCGCGCAAGGGCGCCTCTTTGCATAAATGTAGACAACACAAAATAAACAATTAAATTTCCCTTGGTTGTAACATGAGTTCTTAATATGCAAATAGATCATAGAAATTTCAAGACTTCATTTTACTCAACATTCCTTAAATTCAAAACGTGACATATTAATTTAATTGTTTTTAAATATAAACTAATTTTTAGATCTTTTTGAAAAATATGAGATACAATAACCTTCAAGACAGACATCTCTAATAAAAATTTCAACTTCATGCAAGTTATGCTTCAAAAGTTATCGTGGAAGGAAGCTTCCGCACACCCTTTGTAACAATGTTCTAGTACCACTCTTTCTTGCAATGACCCTGTTGTGAAATTTAATTTCTGTTTTCATTTTGGATTTTAACATGTCAAACTTGAGGGGGGAGAGTCTTAAAATGAAGAACCTCATCGAAGCTTGAGTTTAAGTTTTCTTTGTCGCAATTGCCGGATCAACCTCTTTTGCCATTGAGTTTTGCATCGCCGCATGAACATTTACATGAAGAAGTTGGTCTTTTTCAACCTCCAAAGTAACCTCGGGTGGAACAACAATGGCACAAAAACCTTCAACATGATGCTCCGCCATTGGTGATCTTGTTGTAGATTGGATGTATTGAGTCCGACAGTCAAGAAATGACATTTGAAGAATGCTTTTAAGGTTTAAATGACAATCAATATTTATGTATGATCAAGCCTATTAAAGGAAGTCAAGGCCATCAACATTGGTTAGAAAGGGTGGTCAATCCTTTAATTAGGGTAAATCTTGTTGATTATATTACAATCATTGTCAATGTATCCTCAAATTCTTGCAAATGGAGTGATATTCATCTTGAAATTCAATATTTTAATTTTTATTAGACATATGTTAAATCCTAGTTTCTTATTTTTGTACTTAGAGTAATTTTTTAATTTTTTTTTGTATGTATGAAATTATTGAAGGAAAGAATGGAGATAGTTTGCCTTCTAGTTTAACTTTAGAAAGATTTATCTTCAAGATAAAGATAAGAAGTTGGTTGTATAGTCAATAATAATGGCCAATGGGTGTTAAGCTAATTATATGGTCAAGGTATGGGCTAATGTCTACTTGACTTGTGTGGTGGAGGTTGAAGATAAGGAGGGGAATTTTCTTCCTTCTCATATAGTTTGTTTAGTTGAGTTGTGTGTTTAGAAAGCCATATTGTGTTGTATATTGTGAATTTTGAAATAATATTTTTAGAGCATGTTTTTTTTTTTGTGATTCCAAAAACTTATGACTTGCTCTTTTTGGAGTTTGTGTGAGAAAGTTATGTTTGATGGAGTAGGAGAGGATTATTTGTTATAGAGGTTGAGGGCAAAATCTTTGAGCACTCATAATTATTTGGTAAAGAAGTATCTAGTTTTGATATCTAATGTGCATATGTATTGAGTTGTTAGCTTTTCAAAAAGGTATCACACACTTAGTTTGGAATTAGTGAGTGAAAGTTACGAACTTGTTAGTAAACCAGTGTTGAGCTGCATTTAAATTGAGGAGGGGAGATTTGAATGGCTATAAAAGTCAGGCTGCAAGAGATTTGGACTTGATATTTAGGGTTTTGTAGGAGTTTGTGTTAGTTTTTCAAGAAAATATCACACTTTTAGTTTAAATTTAAGAAACAAAAGTTACAAGTTTGGAAGTGAAAGGAACTAAATTTGCCTTTGAGATTCAATGTGTCAACTTTGATGAGCTATAAAATATAGACAATATCTTTTTTGAATCTAAATTTTAGAAAAATTGTACAATTGTTATCTTTCCAAAAAGCTATCACAATCTTGGTTTAACCCCTAAAGGACCAAATGGCATTTTTTG
The DNA here is from genome assembly GCA_963969595.1 of Neckera pumila. NCBI lineage: Eukaryota > Viridiplantae > Streptophyta > Bryopsida > Hypnales > Neckeraceae > Neckera > Neckera pumila. The sequence goes on along the minus strand of OZ018408.1, from coordinate 46,311,039 downwards.
GCAATATAGCGATTTGGAGCAGCTCACTACGAACGGACATTTTATTTTTTTTCTTTGAAAATTTCACACACCATGTGTCCAAGGAGTAGCTTTAAGTTCCAACAATTTTCAAAACTTTTGACTACATGGTAAAAAAGTTATTGGATGATGTTTCATTTTCAACAATCGGCGGGCATCTCCAAAAATTTCTGAAAGATCACTTCTTAAAAAAATATTTAAAAAATATTTAAAAAATATTAAAATTAAAATAAATACAAAATTCCAAAATTCCAAAATCTGATGTGGCCAAAACTATCCTTGTCAGCTTGTAATATTATTTTTATATTATTTTTATTATCATTTTAGTTATTTTAATACCTTTTTATTATTTTTTTAAATTTTTTAAATTTTTTAAATTTTTTTTTGATTGCGGCCACTATTCATCATGATGATGAATAGTGGCCTTTGTTCCACCATGGGGAACTTCAGAAGAGTCTTAAAGGGAAGCAGACCTCCCTTGGGCCAAATTTTTTTCTAATGTATGCTTTAGAATTTTCTCAATGCTCAATTTAAAATATATAGAAATACACATATTTTTTTTTTCTTCCTTTTTTTCCTATTTCAAAAAGTGAAGAAGAGTTTATTTTTATTTTTTTTCCTTTTTTCCTTTTCTTCCTATTTATTTTATTTCAAAAAAGAAAAATATTTATTGAATCACATTCTTTATTCTCCTACTTTTGCAAAATGGTGACTACTTGAAGGCAAAATGTTTAATATCCTTAGTAGTGTGCCTTGCTTTGAAGTTTGTTTCAATTTTATGTTGAAACATATGCAAGCAGCTACACATTCAAATGACTTATCAATTTTTCTAATGGTCTTTCTTTTTCTAGAAGATGATTCAAGGCCACAAATACAATCATTACATAAACATAATAGAGAAAAAGAATTTTTATACAATCAATTGTTGGAGAGCTATACTGATAATGTGTTTTGAAATCGACTTGAGGTAAACAAACAAACTTTTTTTTTTCTTGTGCCGATTTTTGGAGCCATTTATAAGAAAAAAATACTCCACTATTGATGTTCAGACTAGGATTGCAGTTACACTTGCTAGACTTGCAACTGACAATATATTGTCTATGATTAGAGATTTGTATGGTATAATTGAGAGTACTACTTCTATAATTGTACGACAGCGCTACAAAGCAATCAAAAATCATTTATTACCTATAGTTACAATAGAAAAATTGACTCCTAAAAACATGAAGAGAAGACTTGTCAAATTTGAATCATTAAAAGATATATTCTACATAAGTGGAGCCATAGATGGTTCCTACATACCTATAGTGGCCCCTAATAGGGATTCTCTAGAGTACTATTGTCAAAAAAAAATTTACTTAGTTCTCTTACAAGGAGTGGTAGATGTTCAATGTAAATTTTGGAATTTTGACTTTGGATGGATAGATAGTTGTCACGACTAGTCTATATTTCAAGGAAATCAGTTAGACAATGATGTTGTGAACAATAAATTTTTGCCTTATAGATTAATAGGAAATGTTGCATATCCAATGAAGCCTTGTTTTTTCAACCCATTCACTAGAGGGGATTTGGGGCCTTTGGAGGGTCGTTTCAGGCCCGTTCTTCAATCTGGCCCAATATTGTGAACAGCGATACGGATTTTTCCAAATACCATTTTAAGCAAAAAAAAAATTATTTTTATTTTTATTTTTTTCAAAAATGACATGGCGCAATCTCGGCCACATGAAGTAGCAGTTATCTTGCATTTTCATAGTCTGGAAATGCAAGATAACTTGTAGTCTTCCAAAGGCCTCAAATCCCTCCTAATGCAAAGGTGTATAAGATGGGCTATTAAGTAGAAAAGCTCACTGGAATTACATACACTCTAGCACCAGAATGGCCATGGAAATAACTTTTGGATGTCTAAAAGGAAGATGGAGGATTCTACTAAAATGTGTTGATGCACCACTAGAGAATCTACTAGATTTAGTTATAGCATGTATTTGTTTACACAACTTATGCATCATTCACGATGATGGCTTCAACATGCATCATGCAATTGAAGCACATAAAGATCTACAAGATTCTGCAAATCAAAACCTAGGCAACCTCAAAAGACAAAAATGCTAAACAAGATGCTAGCTCACTTCAAATTGCAAAAGAATCCATGAAGCAAATGCAAAATATATTGTTGCCTCCTCAAGAAGCTCATGAATCCAAACTATTGCAATATGAGGGGATGATCTAGAATCTATAAAAGTCGAAGTACAAGTAGACTCTGCTAAGTCCAAAAAAGAAAGAAGAGAGGAAATGCAAAACATGTTAAGACAAGCTACTATTCAACATGAATTGAAGGCCCAAAATTATTAGCAACTTCATATGGGCAAAGATAATAACATAACTTTCAATGACGCATTTGAAGAGGTTATGGACTCTGAATAGATTTTAGTTCTACTGTAAACTCCTTTTCATTTGTAATCTTCATTTTTGTATTAAACCTCTTCCTATGTAAACTCCTTAGTGGAGTCGTTATTTCTCTTCATGAGAATGTATAAAATTTCAATGAATAAAGGTGGTTTCCACAGGAATGAAATTCTACAAATAGACTTATTTACAAAGTGGAAATTCTCTAGTATACATGATTTTGTATGCATGGACTTTATGTTTTATTGTTTGCCACGTATATAGAGCATGCATTTGTAAACAACTTGTTCAATGTTGAAACACAGCTTTTGTGACCAACTAACCATTGTGTTTCAACTTTAAGAAATTTGTAACAATTATACAAAGGTCCCAAAAATTTGAAACGACTTAGGTTAGATGCCAACTCCATTATTATTCATGCTAAAATATACTAAAAATTGAAGGAGAGTAACTTCCCCTAGAAGGCAAGACTCATCTCTTAAATGTACAAAAAGAAAGTTTCCCACTTCATAAAAATTTAGTGAGGTATTCAAATGTTGCATCCTTAGGTGCAGTGGAGCTTCCTTTTAGAAACCAAAAGTGAAATAGAGAATTCAAAAATCCACTAATAGTAATTCTTATCAATTACGCACAATAGCAAAAATAAACTTATGTAATAGAGTGCCTTAGTCATTGAAGTGAATGGGCTCTACATGCACTATAAGAAACCTCCATTTTAGGTGATGAGCCCTAATTTTTTATGACGGATTTTAGGTGATGTCAATGTTGACAACCCAAAATTTTTTATGTCAACAAAAATGTCCAACGTAACATCAATGTTGACATAAAAACATTGGATTGTCAATATTGATGTTATGTTGGACATTTTTGTTGACATAAATTTTTTTGGGTTGTCAACATTGACACCATCTAAAATCCGTCATAAAAAATTAGGGCTCGTCACCTAAAACGGAGGTTTCTTATGGTGATGAACACAATCCAAAATCATGATTAAACTGCAAATGAAATGAATTGCAAGAAAAACAAATCCGATTACTATTATTAATATGTTGTGGAATTTCATTGACCATACTAAACTTCAACACCAGAAGCATCTATCCCAATGAGCTCTTGAACTAGGACTACACACCAATACAAAACAAAAAATCATTGAAGTAGAGAAATAAGATAATATAGAATTGAGAGCTTGTCAATGAGCCTTTCCATGTGTTTGTAAGGCTACCCATGAATCCATTAGCCTCTTTCATGCTTTGTGCCATATCCTTGTTGTTTACTACCATCTATCCCATAAGCTCTAAAATACTTTCTTGATATTTTATTTTTCCATTGGACTTTCCTTTCTTTGATGTAGACAAAGGCATCGGTTCTGAGCTCTTTGCCTTCACTTTTTCCGTATCACCCTCTGTGCTGGGCAAATCATTCAAAAAAGTAGAAACATGTTTCAGTACGGATCCATTTTGGTGATACCAAGAATCTATGGAGTCGTAGAATTTGCAAGTATGTCATGATTCTCTGAAAATGTTGGTAGCCTACTTATTGTCCTTGTAAGCTTTGTAAATATCATTGAATTTACTCTTGCAAGCTTTCGGAGTTCTCTTGAAGTTAGGTTGCAGGCATAGAAGCCTGGAGTACAACTTCAGCCACATGTCAACACCAATGAAGAGGATCACAAAACATCAATCAAGCTGTGAAAGTAGAAAGTACAGACAATCTTGGAATGTTGCCTGTGCACAACAAAAGTGTGTTCATATTTGTAGGGACAAGCATGGCAAGTAAAGAAAATGATAGTGCAAGAACCAAAAAAATTGGACAGACGGATGTGACTCTGACAAAACGTCAAGATCCAACCCCAATGTCTGTTAGTATAAAAAATAAACTAAATAAATTTTGGATGGTCCATCTGTCTTATCAGCAGCCGGTCCGCTTAAGTTGACCGTTGGTCCATCCACGTTGACAATCGGTCCGTCCAGGTCGACGAACAAATTGTCCAGGTCGACAGACAAACCGTCCAAAAAAAAAAAAAAAGGTTTTTTTAGATTCCGACGCAATCCCGACATGTCCGGACCGATGCCAACGGACATCCCAATGTGAAACGTTAGCGGCACTTCAAGATGGTAAACCTTAGTCTATAGAGAACCTTAAACCACTCCAATTCCATGAGACACAACCAAGTAACCAACAACAAAAAGATGTTAACAAATTTGTTACACTTTGTATGGCCTGGACAAAGCCACAAATTGGTTCACATTTGGGTGACCTAACTCAAGAAAAGCCTTGCAACTTGCGAATAGGTCTCAAACTAAAATCATTATTAGAGGATCAATCTCTACCATAAACTCACAAATCATGCTCAAATCTCCAACAAAATTTGGATCTCCTTCTCCAAAACTAATCCTAAAATCAATCTTCTCAAAAATGAAGCAAACAACCAAACTCGTGTCTCAAACAAAGAAATTGAAACTCCAAATTGCAGTACATGAAAAGAAAATACCACATGTTTTTCGTTGTAGAATGGTGGCACTAAGCACCCTAAACCCTAAACCCTAAACCCTAAAAAAAAAAATGACAAGGAATGACCCTCCAGCAATGAATGACATTTTATTCACAGAAAAAAATGAATTTATACAATTTATTGGATTCAAGATATAATTTGTCATAGATTTTGGAATTCATGTTCAATTGGAGAATTAAATTGATTGCAGGATTAAACTGACTATAGGACTTTGGCAATTGAGAGCGTTTCAAGGGTTTTTGAATATGATTGGAATTGAAGTTTACAATCCTAACTAGAACGTATATATGCAAAAAGCGCACCGTGGAAGCTTCTATGGAAACAAAGCGTAGCATGGATCCTAAATCTCCAAATAAAATAATGAAAGCTCAATTTAAAACCTAGAAGCCAAGGTATGTCCATGCACACCTTGTTTTTTGGCATTCTTTATGAACTGTGGTTGCATCTCTCCCTTTAACGCAATCAGTGCTTCCACCTTACAATCCAACCAATTGCTTTTAGGGTCATCCTCTTTAAGCTTTATTTGTTTGGCTTTTGATTTTTTTTACGCTTCTTCTTTAATTTCAAGGCAAGTATTTTGCAATCCTCATCAACCTTGTCTTCTTGAACCTTGCTTTTCTCCTCAAATCCAAAGTTGGAGTTTTCAAAAGTACCTACATCATGCAAATTCTTCATTGTCACTCAATGTACTAGTCAAATTTTAAAAAAAAATAGAAAGCAAACAAACTTGCGAGGCATAGAGTAAGACTGCGCTGCAGACCATATCACACAGATTCAATAAGTGGCATAGATAAACAAAGAAGAAGCAGCACAAACAGATAGAGAAGAAACAACACATATAGAGAAGAGGTAGAAAACAGACAGATGAAGGAACTTTTAAGAAAAAAATCTCAACATCAACGGTTGAGGTCTATATGATTCAATGGAATAGCTCAATTTGATCCTAGATGGAAGTTTGGGCCACCCAAAACCTCATCCCAATTTCTTCTCTAGGGCAGGAAGGTTTGGCGCCAAAAACATGCCACCTAAGACGACATGTAGGATGAGTTGTATTCCCATCTGGCCCCAAGTATAAAGCCCTTGGGCTAGATTTGGAGAAACTGAGTGATTCTATTGGTTCAAATTTAGAGAGCTCCGGTTGGCCTTCAATCCAGCCCAAGTATAAACCGACCCTTAGAATTAAGAAGTGAAAATTTTAGGCTCTGAAGTGAAGGGATGTATAACTGCCTTTGAAATTGGGAGTGTCAACTTCAACAAGCTTTAAAATATGGGAAGGATCTTTGTTGATTTTGAATTTTAGAAAGGTTGCATAATATTTTGTTAGCTTTTCATAAAGCTAAAACACATTTGATTTGAAGTTCTAAAGTGTCTATAGCATTCATTCAAAGTTTGATTATATTTTCAAGGATTTTATAACACTTATACAACATTATATATGATTTAAATGATATTTATACATGACATATACAAGTATATATACAAGTGGCTTATATATATATCGATATGTGGTATTTATACATATTATTTATGAAGTTTTGTATTTATGTATACAAAGTTGTTTACACTTTATATTGTATGACTTTTATACAATAAATGATTCTCTTATTTCACTTTGAGGTAGTACATCTTACTTCTTATATTACACAAGTTATATTATTGTATCAACTCATATTCTAGGCTAATTTGGTTGCAGCTAAAATCCTAGAATTTTTCCACAAAAAATCTATCTATCCAAAAGCAATTTCTATAGTATGTTTGCATCACTAGATTACATGCATTACAAATGGAAAAATTTCCCTATGGCTTGACAAGGTGATTTGGAAGATAGAAAAGGCAAGAAATTTATCATTCTTGAGGCTATAGCTAGTGGAGGTCTACATATATGGCACGCATTTTTTGGCTTGGCGGGATCAAACGACTTAAATGTCCTTGATTGATTCCCTTTACTGTAGGATATACTCGTCAAAGAAGTACAAAACATGAATTTTGAGATAAACAGTTGCCAATATAACCGCTTCTACCTACTCATAGATGGCATTTATCCTAAGTGGTCATGCTTTGTCTAGAGCATCCACTTGCCCCAAGATGAAAAGGAGAGCCACTTTTTGAAGTGATAGGAGTTTTTGAAAAAAGATGTAGAAAGATGTTTTGGAATTTTGTAGGCTAGATTTGCAACCATCCGAAACCCATATAGGCTGTAGAGAATGGAGGTTATAGCTGATGTCATATTCATGTGTATCATCTTACACAATATGATTCTAGAGGATGAGGAGGGTTTGGATGATTTAGAAGACATTCTAACTTTATTCACAAGATGTGACTCCACCCTTAGAAAAGGGTCTCAATTTTGATGCACTAATTAATACTACTAAAGATATCAAAAATTCCAACACATACTACGGACTCTGAGGTGATTTGATAGAACATCTTTGAGGTTCAAAAGGTACCAGTATGTCTTGACTTCAATTTCAATACAATTACAAGAAATACATTGCGTATGAGTCAAATTAGCCATTCATGCCTAGTCATATTTGGACATTGTGTTTTTCCGTTTTACTATCTATAATTGGGCTTATATCCCTATTTGTGGTCCTACCATATTCTAAGTAGTTTTCATGGTTTATATAATATCCTTACCCTTGAAAAAGATCCCTATTGTTTTGGTCAAATTCAGCACTTCTACATGTACTTTTAATGTCAAAAAATGCTTGATTTAGTGAACTCACAAGCTAAAAACAATCAAGCTCACATGAGATGTGCGTAGCACTGCTACCTAAACCACCTTCACATTTTTACCTTGCAAAATGTGAAGATAGGACATGTAATGGGTAAATAAGTCTCTTCAAATAAGTTGCATAGCCACATGGCTTCCTTTGCCGCTTCTGCGAGAGCTCTATATTTGGCTTCTGATCTGGATTGTGCTACTTCATTTTGCAATTTACTTCTCCAACATATTGGTAAAGTGCCAATGCTCATGAGATATCCCAAAGTTGACTTCCTTTCATCTAAATCTCCCAAGTAGTCACTATCTGAGTACCCAAATGGTGATATTTCTCCCCCTCTTGGATAGTGGATTGCAAGATGAGCCATACCTTTCAAACAACGGAGATGTGGAGAACAGCTTAAAAATGTGCTTCCTTGACAGCAAAGGTAAATTGTGTCATGATGCCTACCGCAAATGCGACATCGGGACGTGAGTTTGTTACATGAAGGAGTTTGCCAACTCCCATTCAATAATATGCAATGCCAAGGTCGTCCAGGGATGGATAATCTGTGCTCATTGATATGCCACTCACACTTATACTAAGTAGGACAGTACATGTGTTAAGGTTATACCACAGGACTAGCTTTCAATGATTAGGTTAGTTAGAGATTAGTTCTTTATGTTACCTTCCTCCTTGTATTTAGGTCCGTCATTTCTTTAATCTAAATCATCTGTGTGATCAAGAGTGTGAACTATTGTATCTATCTCCAATAATTCTTAGAGATGACATCACCATGGGCACCACCATAATTGGCACCATCTCTGCAATAGATATCAAAGATTGCATCATGAAATCGATGTAAATAAAAACAACTAGCAATACAAACACCATGGAGAAAACATATCAATAGAAGTCCCGATGGCATTAGAGAAAATTTCAGACCTCCAGAGGGTTGCTCCACATCACTCCAAAGGACCCTAAAATAGTGTTTTTTAAGGCTGAAAATTTGTTTTTCGTCTTATTTCCACGCAACAGTTTCTAGTGTGACAATGGCGCGGGAATCCAAATTTGCGAGTATAAAATAAAATAAAATAAAATAAAATAAAATAAAAATATATATAATAAATAAAATAAAATAAAAATATATATAATAAATAAAATAAAATAAAAATATATATAATAAATAAAATAAAATAAAAATATATATAATAAATAAAATAAAATAAAAATATATATAATAAATAAAAAAATCTGCAAAATTTGATTGCTCACCAAGGCCCTTGGAAAAAAATGAACCCTGGAAGGGGCTGCTTTGTAGTGTAAGCTTCCCCTCCAGGGAACTCAAAGGAACTCAACAGTGATTTACAATTAAAAAAAATTTAAAAAAAATTTAAAAAATTTAAAAATTTAAAATATTAATAAAATAATAATAAAAAATAAATAATAAAAATAATAAATAATAAAAATAATAAAATAATAAAAATTGTAATGATTGCAGTCTGACATGGCATGTGTAGTGCCATGTCAGATCTGAAAATTTTGTAATTTTGAATTTATTTTAATAAAAAAAAAATTTAATGTTTTTTTAAGCAGTTCAGCTGCACTGTTCCCTGCTGTTCCGCGCCTGCAGTTCGCTGTCGCAAAAAAAAAAAAAAAAATATATATATATATATATATATATATATATTTTTATTTTATTTTATTTTTATTTTTTTTTCAGCTTGCGTTCCCTGTGTTCTCAGGTCTCACGGCCTCTTCCAGGGTTCAACTTTTTCCTAATGGTACTTTCCAAGTTGACAGGCCATGCATGCAATAGCATGGCATGTCAGCTTGGAACGGCCCTCCTGTGGGCTGAAATTTTTTCTAATGACAAGCTTGTCTTTAGCCCTACTCCTTGAAAAATCTCTCAATAGGTAACACTTGAAAAACTACGTTTATAGATGGCTTGTTTAATCTAGGATTTTCCATCTTGATGTGACGCTGGCTTTACGTTGGGATGTGTATCGACGTCAATCTAGACATGTCGGGATCACGTTGGCCATTTTATTTTTTATTTTTTTTCCAGCTTTCATCACCAAGTACGAGAATTGGGATGATATTTATGATAATTTACGTATTATTTTCTCAAAGCTGGTGTACACATTTTTGACATGATTCAAGTATTAGTTACAGTAGACCTTTTTTACAATTCCCATTTCTTTTGCTTTATTTTTTACAAAGATAAAGGGATTTAAATATATAGAGAAAGGAAATGATGTTCATTAGTACTAATACTAATATCATTACCTTCTGATATGATTTAATGCATTCGAATTTGTCATTTTAAAACACTTGTTTTATGGCTAAGATTGCTGATAACTCAATCCCTATGGAAACAGGTCCAATTAGTACCACCATACATGTTAGCTAAACCACAACGAGTCAATTTAGTCATTAAATTATCACGCTTGCTTATTGGGCCTTTGCCAGATGCTGTAGTAGCTAGAGGCCGATTCCTCAGACGTAGGATTACTCAGTGGAGTCAGTGCTGCTCAAGAATATTTGCCCTTTTGAGTTGATACCGGACACTGGGAGTAAACAATGGCGTCGTTGCAAACACTGTCCAGCAGCCAGGTTCAGAGTTTTTTTGTTGTTGTAAATATTGTGTGCATACTTGGTAACATATGTTTTATTTACTCCTTTTTTCCTTGTGAAAACAATAACACGTTGAAGTAAGCTGTAGACACCTCGCATACGACATACTAACATCATAATTTGACGTTTGGTTGTCATGGGTGTAGGTGAGGCTTACTACCTCAAGGAACGATTGAATGTCGTTACTCAATTTTTACCAAGACACACTTCTATTTAGAGCTATGATGACTTTATAGAATGATACTATAACACTACCTTTCTATTATTTTAGTGCATTCTACTGTGTAGTAAAATATTGTATCCATGTTTGAATGCTCTGTTAAACTGGCTCTTTGAAGCTAACAAGCTCTAGACATGTTTTGGACAAGTCTGTCTTTTGCTTTGTTGATAGTTTGAAATACATGTAACTTAGCCCTTACATAACATCAGGAAGGTACTTACTGATTAGGAGGAATGAGTAGTAATTAGTAACTGATTGGTTTCTAAAACTATAAGAAGTAAAATGGGAAATATATGTAACTTAGAAATGTGCCTATTTATAGGATGTTCCAGACAAAGGCTTTTTTTTTTTCTGGACGGCCTAGACGGCTCGACCATTGACTTGGACAAACCAACCGTTGATACGGTTGTCACTTGAAGCTGACTTTCAAAATCACAAAATGCAGCAATGAATTTAAGCGTCCGTGTGAGCGTAACATTTCTTTCTTCTTGGATTCTAGTTCAAGACTTGTTTTGTTGACTTGGTTAAGCTATGGAAACCAATTTGTTTGAATATAGATATTTTTAAGCAACATATTTAAACTGCAGTTATGCAGTCTAGGCCTATAATAGATTTTGAACTTAAGCTACAAATAACAAGCATCTCAGCTTAAAGATGCATTCAATTGTTCAAAGGAATGGTGAACTCATCCTCCATTAAAAACAAGGTTTTAATGATATTCAAATTCACCTTTGGCAATCTCATTAGAAAACAAATAGTATATATATAGAGAACTTCAAAAAAAAGCCTTCACTATGATGAAAACTAAAGCAAGTTGTAGGCCTAAAAGCAAGGAAAAATGGGCAATCTTTTTTCCATGCACATCCAAATGCTTCAAAGTAATCTTACAAAAACTAATCAAATCAAATGAATTGAGAGAATGAAACAATCACCACAGAGTTCATACATCTTCTATCAAGTATTCCAATTACAAATATATTGTTGTACAAACCAAAAAAAACTTACAATATTTGCTAAAAACATAAGCTTCAATCTTTACAAAGGAACAATTGTCTAATAAGAATTGGAGGAATCAAAGAAAAAGTTCATCCAATTTAAGGAGAAGCTAATGATATTGAGAAATTAGGCCACAATATTCTAAAGATACAACTACTAATTATAGATTTTTCACTCTTAATGTGACCCTCATTTTTGGAAATATACTTTTTATTTCTTGTCATCTGACCATTGACATTTGATTAATTTCAATTTTGAAGATATTCCTTAAGAAAGAGATGTACTATAGGAAGATATTGTGAAGGAGATCCTATAACTCCAAGCAATGATCTAATATATGTAACATCCTTGATGAATTGCATTCTATTTAAAAAAATTGCTTCATTGTTTAGTAATAAAAATTGCAATAAACCATAAAGTGGATCACCAAGGCTCTTTCACTTTCATATTATAAAAGAATCTGTGCAAGTTTTTTTATTCAATTAGAAGACAAAGTCACAGCAAAATAAGTGTTCCAATGAGGAACCATAAAGTGTGGCGAGGAGGATACCAAACTAGATATGAATAAAAACAAACAGACAAACAAATAGAAAGCAACCAAATCAAATTTTTTAGCATAGCACTGTAGCATATATGCAAACCACTTTGACAAATTCAGCTGCTGAAGATGAAGCGCCTTTCCTTCCATTGGAATTCAATACATAAGGAATATTTTTCCAATTGAACTTCAAAACCCACTTTGTGTAAATGCAGACAAAAAAGGACAAAATTGTAAATGAAAAGAACTCCTCTGAATAATAAAAATCCTTTCAATTCCTTTCAGTATTTTCAATTCTTATCAATACAAGACTCTATTGATCACACGCTCTTCAAAGAGGTCAAACACAAAAAAAAAAAAAAAAAAAATATTGAAACACCCCTTCCAATTGTCAAAATATAATGAGGCAACATAGAAACAAACCCAGAAGAATATCAACAATTCAAAATGAAGTATGCACCAAAAATAGAGCACAATAAGTATATATGCTACAATAGAAAAAATTGCCACCCCAAAATTGCAATAGAATGGGTTTAAGGGGTCACAACACAAGAAATCTCTTTTAACATAGGATCTATTTGAACATACAATTTGACCTAAAAAAATTTTATCGCTAAAACTTGTACCACTCTACACCTAAAAATGAACACCTAACATTGCAATGATGGCAAAATTTAGACAATCCTAAAATTGAACGCAAATTTGGCAGTACCATAAGGTTCTCACACATTCTAATTCTGAAGAACAAACGGGATTCAAGATTTGTTGAATTCCTAAGAAATGACCATCTCAACTAATATTTGTGGGGTCTGTCCAACGGAGGAAGCAACATGACAAAGGTTGGAGAGGAGCATGGGAGAACTCCAAGTTAGACGCTTGGGCATTGAAGTCCTCTTGCTCCAATTTACCGCCTGACCCCTCCTCAAAATGGACATTGTCTGCTCCAAGCTCTATCGTATTGTTGTTGCTTTGCATGGACTAACCGCATCTGTTGTAGAATTTCATTGTGCTCTTGCTTCTCCTTTACATGGGTAGCATTGGCATGTTCATCCATTTTCTTTTGCCCACTCATATTTGGCTACCTTCACTACCTTTTTGTGACAATGAACTTCAAGTCAAGACTCCAATTTTTCAAGCTCCACTTTTTGGAATAATTGAATGAATCTCTGCACCACAAGAGAGTACCCTTGTATGTCAAAGTTTGTCATCACCAAGATGAGATTTTGTTCTTCCAGACCCGATGCTTTAAGCAAGGTGGCCACTACCATGATGTTGGTGACAACAACATGTGCTATTAAGCCAATTTCTTTGCCCTAATACTCTCTTTGGCCATGTTCATTCCTTGAAGATGCACATGCTATAACCAATTGGTAACCATATTTATATCAGCTTCTACAATACTATGAACATCAGTAGCTTTAATGTTGGAGGAAAGTGTTGGTCACTTCATAGAAGTGTCTGGCTTCACAACGCTCCAACCATATGCCCAACATTCCAAATTAGGACCTAACAATGAAATAACCAAAGTCAAAATCCTTAGGATTCTTTGTCTTGAACAATTCTTTTGCCATTCGTTGCAAGTTTGCCTTACTTGTTCTGCTCTTGCTCACAGCCTTCACCTGCTTGTAAATTGCAATAAACTTAGTTACATCATGCTTAATGAGATCCCATTTGGACTCCAAAGAACAAGATTCCATGTATCCCATTGATTTGATCAAATCATAGTGGCTGAAAATGCATCGTGCTTCTAATGCTTCTCAACTACATGATCTTAGACTATAAAAAGGACACTCCTTGTGAGTTGTATTTCTTTACTTTTGGAAAAATTTGGTCCTCATTATCAGCCTCTCCATATATTGCCTCCATCCTCATTATCCTTATGCTCTGACAATCACTCATCTAACTCATACAAAGATTTAACCGGTAAATCAAGCTATAGTATGTTGTGATACTTGGCCACTACGACCACTATTACGACAACTGCTGCTTCCAAAACACCCATGCAAAGCCATGCTTGGACAAAATCTGACTACAAGATTCTCCAAAACTTGTAGTCATCTGTCACTAAAGTTGGCCATTATTGTTGAGTGGCTAGTTGCATTTTTTATGTGTCTGCTTTGGAAGTGGCCATTGCAAGAGTGACGATGAAGAAAAAAAAGTTGCAAGGACTTACCAAGAATAATTGTTGTCAATTTTTAGACTTCCAGTCAGTTTGGGTGGCCATGCTCTTAGACCTTCAAACTTCATAGAGACAACAAAAACATTGATGAAGACTTGGTGTATCTCAAAAGGTGAAAAAAATTAAGAGATTGTTGTTGTTGCATGCTTTTCAATACGACTCGGTACAAGAATATAAGAAGAATTGCTCACATACTCATTTGACAATTCTATAATGATCTCTAACCGCTTTTGTTTAATGGAATGCAACATAGGAGGTGTGACATTGAAATGTTTACATTACGAAGGGATATCCAAATTGGAGGGGGGCTATATTGCGTATCTATTGGAACTGGCAGAATGATGACTTTGAATTTTCTTGAACGTTGTTATGACAACAAATGACATGACAAAGGTCCTAAAGCATCCTAGAAGTGTCCATCACCCTCTAATGACTTTTGTAATAAAATGAATTCTTTCAATTGTTTGGATTTTGACATCACCTCTTCCTTGAAGTATATAGATAATTTGACAAATTTGAATCAAATATGAAGTATATGACTGGATATCATCATTAATCCTAATTCATTCATAGGTAATATTAGAGAGATTTCATGACTAACCGCCATAACTATAGAAATCAAATATTTGCAATTAAATCACAATTGAAGGTACTACTAATTTCAGAAGGACCCCTCACGCCTTCTTATGTATTAGAAAGTCATTGAGATTGAATCGCTGAAATATCACAATATTTAGCGATGATTATACTCTTGTGGATTATGGTGATACAATACATCTCCAAAAAGACATTAATAGTAGTAAAAGCTTAGCGATGGCAACAGTTACAATCTATAATTACATTACGCTACTATAGAACGTCATTTTTTAGAATGATACCATCACTTTGACACAAGATATACCAATTGTCCAATTCCCTCTCTATAAAAATTTTCATTATTGATTGAATTTATGTAATGTTTTAGAATTAATGGTTCTGAATACAAATTCAATGGCTACTAGTTGAGAAAGTGAAGCTTGGTCATACAATAGTGCATAGACAACATTCAAGCTCCACTTTAGCTAGTATTTTGCCTTCATACATTTGTTTGTTGGCTAGGATACACTTGCAGCATTCCAAGATTTTAATGTGTCATAATCATACCTTGCATTTGTGGTTGTCTGTAGATCTAGGTACTTGAATCATTGTTATTCATTGTCATTTTTTGTTTTCAAGCTCCACGTCTCATTGATGCACTCTTCATCTCATTAGTTTTTTTCAACTTTAGATCTATTTAGCCAACCGCAACTCCAATCTTGTGATTTCAATCTAAATTGGCTATTTTTATTAGAAACTATCAAAATTTTGAAATCCAACTTTATTGTCATAGAATCCTTTAGGATACTTCACCATGTATCTTTAGTACTCAAAAGTGAATTTTGTGTTCTTGTGATTTTTTAATCAATACAGGTATACAACTCCTTAGTCATCAATTAACACAATATCAACAAAGGTAATGCCAAAAGTTGATTGTGGCATACAATAAACCTACTCACTCTAAATTTAAACTAATTACACTAGGATTCAAAATCTCTCTCCCTATGAACTCAATAAGCTTCTTTTTGTTGTAGTTTACAAAATTTTCCTTCCAAAAGAATCCTAAAGTCTATTCATTTCTGCACATAGGGTCTTGTGAAATCACCAATACACTCCTCACAAGCTGTTATTCTTCCTCTAACGCTAAAATCTTCCCTTACGATGTTGTTTTTGGAGTCCCTGTCCCTCCAAATCCTAATGTATTGAATTATTGCCCACTGCAAATGTTCCAGGCATCCTCATCACTTGCATGACTCTAAATTCATTGTTGCACAATCGCTTATAAGTACCTTATGAAACTTCCTCCAAATCCTAATGCATTGCCATTGCTACTCAAATTATTGCTCACTACAAGTGCACAATCCTTATGACTGATAGGGCTTTGATTTCATTGTTGTATGACAGCTTTTGCCTCCCAAAACTTCCTCCAATGTTGAGAACTAGTATTCCTTGTATCCTATAACATTGACCAATTGTATCCCGATTGTAATTTGTCATCAAATCTTTGTGTTGTTTACAAAAAAAATCCAGCTTTTAGGCATGCCAAGAAAGAGAGAGAGAGAGAGAGAGAGAGAGAGAGAGAGAGAGAGGATTGGAAATTGGTGTATTTGGAGCCATGTTTCAAGAGTCTGCTCATACTCATTACCTTGGGTGCATCAATAGTGGGGCAGTCCGTTAACCCCAAATATTTAAAATCCTTGAATGGATTTTTTAGAAATTTAAGCAAGATTCTATGATTTTTTTTAGGTAAGTGAATTTACCGAATTTTAGATAATATAATTTTATGTGATGGTGCTCAAGAGAATAAATTATAACCTTCTAAGCTCAAAATGCTCAACTTCAGGCAACAAAAAAATGAAAATATTCAAAAATGTCATTTTTAATTTTTTACAAAATATGGTATATTCATGTCCCTATTATAGATTTGATTCCTTCTATTTAGATAAGTGATGTGAAAGTTATGAAGAGTCTTCTTTTGTGGTAATTATGACATCTTTTAAAAAAATAAAGTATAGGATTTGCTTTTTAATTCAATTTTAATCATTTTTCAAAACATTAATGTCCGTTTTATTACTTTCTAGAATAATCTCAGCACTAGGATTGACATGTTTCAATTCTTGTTTTGAACTAGTTATTAACAATTCAATTTTTTTGTTCCTGCATGTACCTACTTCCACTTAACAATTTCTTAAATGTAAATCATTTTCTAAACTTTTGGTTCGATTCTCACTATAAGGATTTGAATTCCACATCACTTGCTCAATGATCAAAATCAATAAATGGAGCAATTTAGTGATACTTGCAGTATGTCAGATGCAGAGGTTTTTAGTGGGACAGAGGGAGTATATATGAGTTCAAGTGTGGGAGTACAAGATGGACTCCTGTAGGCACAATAGACTACACTAATTAGTATAATTAGGTTGCCTTACACTAATTTCTTGGCATTTGACACCATTTATTGTTATTATACAAGAATATACCACTTTTTAATTAGGTATTGTTGAAATTGGGACACATAAATCTCCTTATATACAAATGGAAATATGTGTAGAAATATCCATTGACTTTGATGGCTTGTATAGTAACTTTCTTGGGGTAAGGCAACCTAATTTTACTATATAGTAGAGTAGAAGTGATTATGTAACAGTAAGCTATCATGCAAAAAGTTATTTATTGACTTTGATGGCTTGTGAAGTAACTTTTGGGGGGTAAGGCAACTTAATTTCACTATTTAGTATAGTAGAGTAGAAGTCTTTATGTAATAGTACGCTATCATGCAAAAAATATTTGTTGACTTTGGTGATTTCTTAAATAATTTTTTTGGGATAAGACAACCTAATTTCACTATTTAGTGTAGTAGAATAGAAGTGATTCTGTAATAGTATGCTATGATGTAAAAAATGCTTGTTGACTTTGATGGCTTGTAAAGTAACTTTTATATGGGTTAAAGCAACCTAATTTCACTATTTAGTGTAGTAGAGTAGAAATGATTCTCCTATATTATGCTATGATGCAAAATATATTTGTTGATTTTGATGGCTTGTGAAGTAACTTTCATGGGGTAAAGCAATCTAATTTCACTATTCAGTAGTGTAGTAGAGTAGAAGTCATTATGTAATAGTATGCTATTATGCAAAAAGTGTTTGGTGACTTTGGTGACTTTTAAAGTAATATTCTTTGGATAAGACAACCTGATTTTACTATTTAGTCTAGTAGAGTAGAAGTGATTCTGTAATAGTATGCTATCATGCAAAAACTTATTTGTTGACTTTGATGGCTTGTGAAGTAACTTTCTGGGGGTAAGACAACCTAATTTCACTATTTTAGTGCAGTAGAGCAGAAGTGATTCTGTAATAGTATGCTATCATGCAAAAAGTAATTCCCCAGCAAGCGCTGCACTAAAGATGGACTATTTCTCTGTTTCTCACATAAGCCAGGGTCTTCGGCAAGACTCATCACGTGTCAGGACGTCACTTTACTTCTATAGTCTCCCTGGATGAGCTTTCTGGAGACAGGCTCGCGGAGGATCCTCGGCCGCTGCATCTTGGCAGAGTTTTCACGAGAAATAGCACGGCATGACGTTCTTTCTTTGGAATCCAGTCTGCTGTACAACACTGTATCAATGTACAGTGTGGCACTGTAGACAATAAATTAGGGATGTGCCAAAGAAGGCAAACATGCCGAGGGAATTGAGGCTGTACTCTTGGACATGGTACAAAGCTCAATACAGAAAACTCAACATGGCAAGGCGAAAATTCCACGAAGTCAATCTTCATCACTAATCTCACTGGATGAGCGTTTCTGGAGGGATTCCTCAAGTCTACAGCTTTGGAACTTTGACAACTTGGAGTCTTTCTTTAATTGGAATTGGCCTTCCGTCCTGTAAGGATGCACAATTCTACTGTGTAGTCGTATGTACTTGATATGATATTTTGGAGTGGTACCCAAGAAGTCATGCTGAAACAGGCTGCTTGCCTGACCGAGTGAGATCGCAATGTACTTGCAAATCTATGAATGGGTCTCCAAACTTCGACTTGTGCTTTGTGTACGTCCACTGTCTGCAATGAAAGTTCATTCCATGAGCATAAACGAATTCTACGATTCTGCAAATTAAAATTCATGCTCTGAATCATGTGAATACGTTGCAGATCGAAACCCAAAGCTTTTGCTTGAGAGGTGACGACTGATTTCCAGGCACTTGCATCATTTGCATGCCATTGAAGCTCAATCCTTTATCAGAGAAATTACCAGATTTCTTAGGGCGGTGGATTTGGTCGGTTTGCATGTCCAACTCAGTAACATCGTCTAGGTTTCCTACAAAATAAACCAAACCCGCATTATTTGCATGAATGGTCGTCGTTCGAGTGTCATTGCCTTCCCAAAGGAATTTTATTCCACGTTGAATCATGCACTGTTGAGCACGCATTTCTCCCTCTCCGGTCTCCCATACATGCTCTACGTCTGGAAGATTGGAACAAGAGATATGGTTGTCCCTCAGAACTTCGACAAGTTGCACAATCATTCAAATGTATCAAGAAAGAAAATCATAAAATACAAAAATTATTACAATCAGCCTTCTTTGCAAAATGCAAATAGTGCGTTTTTCTTGCAACAACCGGACATGTTCAATTTGATCAAACTGGAAGATTTGGATTGGACCATTTAGCTTGATTTTCTTCTATCAACTTTCATGTCCAAACAGAACTGTATGTCAAAAAAAACTTTGGGTTGATGTTACTGACCCTCTGTGGTTGGACCTACGTAGGTGGAGGGCTTGTATTTGAGCCTTCCTCTGCAGTAGAAGAGGCTTTCATTTGTGTCAAAGTAAAAGTGAACCTCAATATACATGCATATCATTTAACCTCATTCTCTCACATTTTTATTTTTTGGATGATTGTACAAAATTGGAAAGATGAGAAAAATTTGTAAAATTTAGTCCCTAAAGATTTTAGGATGTTTTTGAGTAAAACTACTACAGAACAGCTCATAATGTAACAAAGTGGAGTGGTCTCATTCGTGGTCTCTTTTGTAGCTTCTCATCATAAGATCGTGTACCTAACTTGAATGTCTACTTTTCCACCATTTTTTAGAACCTGGTTCTTTTATATCTCCAAGATCATACTATTCAAAATAGTACAGTAAGCGTCTTATAATAGTTCCAAAAGATGAAGTTTAAACTTTTGAAACTTTTAAGAAAAAATGTTTTGTCTTCTACTACTTGAGGAATTTGATACCTTGTTAGAAAATTGAATTGGGAATCTATGGATTTTGAAATGTTTTTTGAAGATAGAAAAACACATCATCTTTCTGGGAATATAGATTTTATTTCAATCAGTGCTTGAAAGCAAGACTTTTGCCACCCTAAGCCCAAAATGAGGTTCGTGGGTATACCAAAAAAATCAAAAAAAGTCAAAATAAAGTTTTCAAAATTTTATTTCATAAAAAATACTCTTTTCTAAATGGAAAGATTTGAGTCATTCTGTTTGGCCATTGGTGATGAAAAGTTACGGACAATCTTTTTTTCTAGGCAATCTAAGTATATTTTCAAAAAAATAACTTATAGGATTCATTTTTTAATGCAATTTTCAAAAAAGTTCATAAAAAATTGTTTAATGTACAAGGTTAAATTTGCTTGCTAGAACAATCTCATGGGAATGGGATTATTGTGTTTCAATTCCAATCTTAGAGCTATTAATGATTTAGTTTTTCATTTAGTCTTGGATCTACTTCCACTTAACATTTTTTTAAAGAATGAAAATCAAGTGCATGTTTTTCTAAATTTTTTTCCTAGACTTTCAACTCAATTCTTCAACATAATTTCTTTAATTCAACATCTGTTGTGCAAAAATTTTAAGCTAAGAAGATTTAAAGCCTTCAAGTCTGGGCAAGCAAGGTACAAAAAACCCAATTTCTTCACTTTAAAGTGCAAATATCTTGCAATCCATGCAGCTAGAGTTTCCAAAATCTCTTTTACACATTTTCATACCAATCTAGTGCAAGATCCTACAGTTCAATATGCAAAAAAAGGATTTCTAAAGTTTGTAGCACTTTGAAATGGCAGTTTTGAGCTGAATTTGATGAAAAAAAGTCCTTAAACTTGCGGTGTCAAGAGACATTTACAATCAAGAACTATGTGAAATTCAAGCTTTGTGAAATTCAAGCTTGACTATTCAAAACCGAGACCTATGTGAAATCCAGGTTTGACTTTTCAAAATGCCTTTCGGCTTGGTCTGTCCTTCCAGGGTTCAGAAATCAGAATGTAAGCTAATGCCTACCTTTCCGTAGTCCGAAAAAAGAGTGTGTGTGCAGATTCAGACGAGTGTCCACTACTCCACTGTCCACTGTCCACTCTTGTACAATAGTAGAGAGGTTCACTTGTCAGCGTTGTCACTCAGATGCTCTGAGCAACTTACGGAAGCGAGCATGTTGCACAGCAGCAGCCGATTCTACTGCAGATCCATAAACTTACATTGCTGTGCACTTGATTCTTCAGTTGGTGCCCAAAAAAGATTAAAAAAAACTCACTTCCATTGCTGCCGCTCCTCCCTCCCCCCACACACACTACTGTGTCACGATGCTCACCTGAGTGCCCCTCATATCGAGTTCAGAGTTCGTTCTGATCCAATCACGCATCCCCAAATTCTCTCTCACTGCTTCTAAATATTCTCCATTCACAACTAATTCCAGTCTGTTCCTCCTGTTAGCTCGACAACGCTAAGCCTGTTTCGGTTTCAATTTGCGTATTTTATTTCATAGTTTATAGCAGAAATACTCATTGAGATCGCTTGCTATATCGGAGCGAACGTGGGTCTACTATTGGGACATGGCCAGCACTATCTCCCCACCCTGACAAATATCCCGCAAACATTCTCCCCCTATTCGGGTTAATGGACTGTATATCTCACAACGTCTGCCAGAATTTCATGGTGGAGCAATCCCAAGTAAGTTAAGCTGAAGCTCCTCACTTGAGAACCTTGCTTGCAAAGTCCCTTCAGTTGTGTCCAAAAAATATATCTTGCAGGCGCTCTGTTTTTTTTTTCCCCTTCGAAACGTACGTGACGGTGGATTAAAAAAGAAAAAAGAAAAAAGAACCATCAGTCAGGTACTCAGACAGGCTCCCCTGAGTGCGGCGGGGTGGCCTTGACAGGAAGGAATGGGTCAAGTTCCACTTCGGGTAACTTAATGGACGTCCCCAGAGCCCGAAACGTGAAAGGCGCTCTTTTCGTCTATTGGCCACCTCACTCACGAAAGGACCTAAGAATAAAATAGGTCTGTTATTCTTAGGTACTTGCAAAAGACTTGAACTCAGAATTGTGGAATGATTGATTGGTCCACAGGCTTGCAAGCCTGTATTCTTCCGTATGGCGCTCTATTCTTGCTTCCCAAGCGACCGTTCCAGGTGGTTCAAGAGTAGGATGTGTAGACATCTAGCATAATGTATTGACATTCAAGAGTCAAGCCAAGCTGGTGTCCACATGGGTCTTTGCACCGTAGTCTCGCACTGTCGCAAACTTGGTTTCCCATGAGCTCCTTTCTATTGACAAGTTATAATTATTTAAGAATTAGTGTAATACAAAGTCCATCATAGTTGACGAAGTACCCACTGTTTAATTGCAGCCGCGAGAAACTTAAAGATGGGCTGCGCCCCAGTTCCTCACGACGCACTACTCCCGCAGTTCTTCGGACTCCTAGTGGGTCCACTGCTTCAATGATGCATTTTGTCATGATAATTTCTTGTGAACAAAAGGTAGAGTACTCGAACGAACCCAACTAACCGGTCCCCCACGGCCTCTCACAGAAAAAGCCTACTCTAATCTTATCCCATGTTGTGTGCACACCTCGAGCTAGACTAGACTGCGCAAATGAATAATCTGATCTGTCAGAGTGCAGAAGTACTCCCACACATGCAATTAAATGTCGTCTGGTGTGCCCTGTCTGTTCAAAACCCTTAAAAGTAAATGCAGTGAGTTTCAATCCACTCTGGCTAACGAATTCTAATATCTCGTAACAAAGAAAACTCTAATATCCCCCAGCCTACTACTGTACCCATTACTGGCGGGAGGCCGAGAAACAGTGAGGAGTGAATTATTTTTATTCCCTTTTGGTGAGCTTTTTCTTCTCATTATCCAGACTAATCATTCCTGTGATTAAATGTCGTCTGTAAGCTTTGACCGACTAGTTTAGTCCAACCGCTTTTGATTCCTGAGTCAATGCAGTGTGTTCACTAACGAACTCCGTCCGTGAAATCGATCACCTCGATCACTTTTAGATACGGGTATTCACCCCATCGAAAACTCCATCAGTGTGGGTTCCGATCGAAAGAGTTTTTTTTTCTTTTGTTGCCCTTTTTCTTATCATTGCACAGACTGATCATCCAGGACGGAGCTGGCAGAGGTCGGGTGACAAAGTTAAGGCTGCTACGAGAACTCCACGCCAGAAGAGTCCGACAAGGACCGGAATGATGAGCTGTTAGGAGTACTGCTACAGTAGTGCGAGTCTGCTGCAGGGAGGGAGGGAGCTAGCTAGCTAGGCCATGCAAGTAACTTTTACTGTAGCAATTGCCAAGACACGAAGAAGGGAATTGAAGGGTCGGTCTGCAGTTCAACGAATCTCTTTGATTCTCGTTTTTTGTCCTTTGTTTTTCCGTCGATTTTCCTGGGGAGAGTCTCCTTTGTTTTTGTTTTTCCTTCAGTTTTAGAGGGGCGTGATGTGGATTGCGCCTTGCCAGGAAGTTGGTCCGTGTGCAGAGGTGAAATGATCGGGGTTGTGCGGAGCTGGGTTGATGGGTGACAAGCGGAAGATGATGAGCTGACCAGCAGGTGGTCTGCATGTGCCACCCCCGACAGAGGGGCCGCTCATCATGCCCACCAGGCCGTGTAATGTATCAACACAACTTGCCTCCCCGCGCACCCCCACCCACCCCACTCCCCCCAAAACGTAATCTGCACAACCAGCTTTCGGGATAATTTTTGAATTTTATCAACTATTTTCCTTTAATTTCCATATTGAACCGGTATTTTCAAATACCAAGTCTCTTTTGTTCTCTATTTTTCAACCCAAAAAGAAATTTAATAGATTTTTTCACGAGTTTTTCTCAAGTTTTTTTCTAGTTTTTCTCTGATGTTTCAAATTACAACCAGATTCTTTCCCAACTCCATTGGTTAAGAATCAACTAGCTAGCAGTTCTTTCCAATTATTGTGCACAACAGAGCCTCACGAAAAAACAACTTTTTTTTAATGAGCGGTAACCTTCCATTACCTTAGAAGGTTGCCACCCCCCATGACCAAGGTAGTGGAACCAAATACTCCAATTATTAGAACAATTTGTGCATTCTTTGTTTCTAAAACTAATAGGGAAGTCATCCATTGGACATTTTAGGTTTGTAGTGTCTTTACAAGGATAAAGTGCAAAAAAGCAGCATGAACTAATCAAGACCCCAACTAGGGGGTGAGATTGGCAGTCAAAGCCCGGGTACGCAACTCCCATATTATATGGCACTGATTATAATCACTTATAATGCATTTTAGTCCAATCTCAAAGAACATAATTTGTTTTAATGTAGAAGTTTCTTGTAGCCCTTTTAACAAAGAATCCAAAAATGTAATTATATAAATGAAATGAATATTCTTGAGGACAATAATAGCATTAAAAACCTAATTATATGAGTTTTTTTAATACATGTATCATAGGACAAGCTACCCAACTTTTGGGGCTTTTTAATAAAAATTTAATTTTAATTGGAGTGAACATTTTGTAAGTTTTTTTAAAAACTATGCATAGGTGTTCCAATTCTTTATATATATTGTGAGTTTTTTTTTCTAATATGTATAGAACCCAACATTTTCTACATTTAATTTTTTTTAAATTTAGTCTTCACCCAACTTTGGTCTTTTTAATTTGATATAATTTTTATAAAAGCCGTCCTCTAAGCCTTTTTAATGCCGATGACCTCCGCATATAATATAAGAGTTGCATACCCGGGAATCAAAGTAGGAGTTAATTTCTAGCATGAGCACAAATTAATGTTACCTATGCCAAAAACACTCTCAATGCGGAAAACACACTTTCATAATGATATATTTTTTGAAATGGCAATTTTGGAGTGCCTCAAATGTGATGATCATTTGCTTTGCACTTTTTAATCTGAAGGCTAAAACATCCAAAATTGCTGCTTTGGGTGTTGAATATAGTTGTTGTTAAATATTGGAGTGATCAAATCTTGTTAGAGAATGAAAGAGGGGACTTTAGTGTAGTAAAGAATGTACTATTTAAATATTGCATATTAAAGTTGCAAAAAATCATAAGACATTTGGTAAATATTTTGAAATTATTTCATTGATAGAATATACACAAATTGAAAATCTTTTGGGCTCCACAAATCTTTGGAAATTCCCTCCATTATAGAAAATATAGAATTGACATTATTCAACTAGTTTGAAGTTTATCCAACCAATTAGAGACTTAAAACTTCAATTAGTTTTGTTGTATAAGCATTTACTTTGTCTATGAAGTTTCACCAATGAAACAAATAAAGATTTGAGATTCAAGTGCCAAGAGCTCTAAAATCATTATTAAAAACTTTACATTGAGCTTCCCAATTTAAATTGAAGCTAGTGAATCTAACTAATTTCAGTTTCAATTAGCAACTCAAATTTATTGGAAGCCTTTATCATATAAAAAAAACAAGTTTTTTGAATTTTTATCAATTCAACAAATATAAAAATTCCTTTGAAATAGAATGTTAAAAGAAAAAGGGATTCTTTCAAGATTTAGTGCAAGCTTGCTCAATGAATGGAAATATATTTTCTAGCAACCAATGTGAACAAAACTTTGAGAGTACATACGTCCACCTTTGTAAAGACTAAAAAATGAGTTGCTCAATCACTACCCAACAAAAAGAATAGGCAAGTTCCCTCCATTAATTGCCCCCTCTCAAATATCCAAGGATCCACTTCAATTGGATCCGAATATGATATGAATATGGATATGAATAATATACAAAATATATGAATGTCATATGCGCACAAATGTGGACATGATATACAATTAAAAATACATGTGCAAATATGGACATTAATTTGGATATGGGTAAACTTCCTATATTGTTTGTCATTTTTCATCCCATAGGAAATGACATATATAATAATACCCCAACAAAAAAAAAAATTATTTTTTAGAGGTCTAGCACTCTTGCTCAAAGAAGTTAAATAGAATAAGGATAACTTTGGTTGTATGACCACCATGCATGAAGAGTCTATTCAAACTTATTAACTTACTATCTAAGGTAGATAAGCCTATTACCACCTTGATTTGCAATTTTAATATCTTGGAGCTAAATCCAAGAAGGATAATATTTTTTAAAGGTGTGCACTTACAAATCAAACTCAAGTAGAATTATAGTTTTTTGATTGAAATTATAATTTGTGTGAATTTTTTAAGTAGTCTACCTTGAAATTACAAAACCACATATAGAGTAGAATCATAAACAATCCATAACCACCTTTCCATGTATCTAATAATAGCACTTAAATAATCACCAATAAAAGATTGATGCATTACACCTTATTGACATTAATGCACTGAATTTGTCAAAAAAAAAAGTGGATTTGGATGTTTTTCACAATGGAATTGGGTGAATGCAAGAAACACTTGTACTATTTGTTGCGTTTTCACTATTTGATGGGTTTTTTTTCTGGAGTACTTTAAGCATAGAAATATAAATATAAATTTCTTTTTAAAATATAGCCAATGTATATACCTTTAAGATGAAGAAACCTTGGGAAGGAAATGCATGGGAAAATTCTCTAAGTGGGAGAACTAGAAAGTGCCAAATCTCAAGAAAATAGACACTTTGATGCTTTAGTTAGTTAAAAATAGTAAAATAAATTAAATAAATTAAACAAAAATTGACCATTTGCAACAACTCTATGGAGATGGTCATTCACCAAAAAAACCACCAAAATAATGTTTTATGTGTTTTGAAATGCAAGCAAAAAGGAGCTCACTTTATAGACTTCTACACTACACAAAGTTAACTTTTTTTTTAAATCCCTCTCCTAGAGAGCTAGAAGTCTACTAGGAGACCATTTCATCCAAATTTCAGCTCCAAATTCAATTTTTGGGTAATAAGTAGTACTAAAAACCTCCAAATTGGAATTTGTGACATAAAATTGGAGGTTGTCTTTATTTAGTAAAACATTTTTGAAAATTGCCAAAAAATTAGGCAAGGTGTATAGTGGTCATGAACACCTTTCCTATAAATCTTAAGTCATTTGGATTCAATACACAAAAGTTATGCCTAAAAAACAAATTAGCATGCAAGGTGTGACAAAAAATAGTACAAGTGTTTCTTGTATTCACCGAATTGGGGCCAAAAGTAGGGGCCAGAATTTGGCAATGAACGGAATTAGGCTAGCCTACCTTAAGCTATAAGAGTTGGCCATATTTGGCGAGCTACTTAGAGTATACCAACCATTTACTACATAGATCCATAGACCGCACAACAATCCTTCCAATTACCAAACACTAATCGCACAATTCAACTACCAATCCAATTGTGATGGGAATTTTTTTTGTATCACCACCTTATGACTACACATTGTGCAGTGAAGGGTTGCAAAGAATTTTTAATTTCATTTTTATAGATTTCAGCTTCATCACCACGTTAAATTACAATAAAATTTGTAAGAAAAAATCTTCTTGCATTTTGTTTTTTGAAGGTGAATCTCAATATGACATTTAATGATCATGCGAAATTTCAAAACATGCAAGGCCCTATACTTATGTGGAGAAGGATTTGAATTTTGTCTATGCGATGATTGACAAGTTTACTATAGTGAAGAGAACAAATTAGTGCATTGTCAAGTTTTGTCAAGTTTGTTTGATAAGCAATCAATTCTAGTGTATTTCACAATATATCTTCACTTTCCCCTTCAAATAAGGCCATATTTGAAGGAGTCACTAACCCCTCTATATGCTATATACTCTCTTGGGATTAACAAGTCGTCATAATAAATGATAGCTTACTTATTGCTTTGCAAGTTCTATGACTTGTGATTGGTTGGAAGTATATTTTAGAGAGTTGCACTATTGGGGATCAGGGGTTTTTTTTTTCATTTTTTCATTTTTAAGAAGTGCCATAGTGGCGATATAAAATTTTGCAATGGTGCTTCAAATTTCAACATTCATCCATATCAAATAGAAAATATACATATCACATGTCTATAAATTGGTTTTCATCCACAATCTGGCGATTTCATCAAGTTGTTTTTTTACTTTGAATTTTTTTGGCGATTTCATCCAAGTTTTTTGCCATTTTTTTTATTGTTTTTTAGCCAGATTATTTTCTCTGGTGCAATTTGGCACCAAAAAGCCAAAAAAAGAATCCCTATTGGAGATACAAGTGGCCATCCCCTGTACATTAGATGGATATGGATTGAAGGAGCCTAGCTATTTGGAGGGTTGTAGGAGATGCTCTAAGCCCCATAATTGACATCATATCTAGAAGTTGCAAGCAGTGCAATGATGCAGTTGTTCACATCAATATAAATGTATGAAATATAAAAAAAGGCATATGAAACTTAAAATTTTCATCGTTTGTCTATCGAATATATAGCAAATCAACAATTTCATGCACTCAAAATGGGAGAATATATTGTCTAATATTCCCTCCAAAAAAAATTGTGTTGCTTTTGAGCAAGATATCCCTAAAAAATATAGAGTTTGTTCATATGATGTCTGACATTGAACTCTCTTCCTAGATTATATTTTTGTTACTTGGTAATGGGGTGTTTTTCAATATGAAAGATGTCCTTAAGGATGTTCCCTACATATCTACACAATCAAATTAAAAAAATTCATCATCCATTCTTTTCAATAAAATATTATGTAAACTCAAGAAAATTAGCTTTAAAAATTCATAAAAAATGGGATTTTGATTTTTGAAACTGAAATTTGGTATGTATATTCTCTAATGTAAAAAATTGGCTTAAGAAGTTCATTTTAGACTCAAGTTGAAAAACTACCTAGATTTGCTGCTTTGAAGATCATGTTGAATGTACGGAGTTTTGGCATTTGGTTGCCTTAAGCTGCAAGATTGCGTAAGATTGCGTAAGGATGCAATGATAATTTTGTTTACCAAAATATACCAATTATATTACACATTGTAAGAAAAAACTGAACGGCACAAATCGTCAGTTTGTAAATGAATTAGACCCAACTGTGCATTTCCAAGGCTTGATTGCATTGCCCCCAAATGAGGCTTCTCACTGAGCCGGTAATGGCGAACTGTGAATGATGAGGTGGTCTCCCCCGGAAAAGGCAGTCAGACGCGCGAATTCCGCTCCCTCAGTACGTGGTACGTCGCAGGCGGGCAGGCAGGCAGGCGATCCATAAGTGCGGCCATGTGAATCTATGGAAGGACGTTCAGGAATTTCAGAAACGATCGATCACGGTTGGCCATCCCAGACGTCTGCAGCGAACATAGCACGAAAGTAATCATGGAATGCCGCGGATCGAGTCAGGCAGGCCAGGGCGGGATTCTGGATCCAGCACTGGAAGAGAGAGGGGAGCTCCAATAGAGCGAATTGGCTTTCACAAAAATCATTATTATCGTTCAGTTGGCGCGATTCTGAGTAGCTCCAAAAACTGTGTGACGTCGATCTTTGAAAAGGTGTAATTTCAAGCGACAAACGAGGACAAGTATCCCTTAGAAGCAAATGCATTGCTTCTCATCCACGATGAGCCTAAATTTTTTGAAGATTACCATGTACGGCTTACTGTATCACCAACCAAAATTGTGAGGAGTTTTGGAATATGTGACCGAACTCTTTGCTTTGGGGCAACCCAACTACTTTTTGTTGTGCTTGTATCACAACATGCGATAAGAAGTGACACTATTCTCCCAATAGGGGTGTCACACCTTCGAGAATGAAACTTCTATGAAGAATGAGAAGGTGTGGAGTGAAAAGAAGAGCCGATAGGAATCATTCTCCATGAAGGAGGTGTGACTCCCCTTTTCACCCTGTGAAGAATGAGAATGAACATGGTTTCTCAATCTTCATAATTTCTCAGTCTTCATGCCCACTCTCCGCTTCTAGAGGAGAAGAAAAAAACTTCTCAAAGCATGAGCCCTCCACAATACAAGGGGAGAGTGCCAAGTCCTCATTCTGTGAAGACTGGGAAGGAGGAGAAAAAGGTGTCCCAGCTGCACGTCTTGCCCAGTCGACATGCTAAAGGATTGAAATACCGCAAATTTCCCGAAATTGCCGTTGAAAGCAAAAGGGCTGGACTGCTGTTGCGATGGTCGATCGGCCAATGCTGGGGTGAGCTCGATCGATCGATCGATCTGAGTCAGTATCTTCCTGTAGAACTAACTCGATAGATATCCGTTCGTCGTTCACGCGCGCAGGCAAAGTGGTGGCAGAGCTGCACGGCAACGTCGTCCTCGAATGCCAGTGACTCACTCCCTCTCTCTCTCTGGGTCCACGACACTGTCCAGACAGCCCTTGTGCAGATCTGCAAGGATCGGGCCCAGCTCCAGCTCCAGCCGGCTTTTCTTCATTCAGCATTGATGGGCGGTGGACCAGATCCAAGAGGGAGGGAGGGAGTGAGGAGGCTTGGCATTAACCTTTAGAAGGACCGTCCGTTTCATTTGTCTGAAGAAGAAGAAGAAACAAAACGAAACCCTTAAAAGGACCATAGGTGGTCTCTGCAACTACATTTACATTTGTAGAAAATTCGAAATGTGAAACGAACTGGCAGTTTGCAAAAACAGTAAGACTCTTGATGATTTTTTACATTGAATATGTTGATGCAATTCAATCTAGAAATGACTGATTGTGTGAGTTTTGGTGAGTTTTTGGAGAATGGAGAAGGGGCTCTAGGTCGTCACTTCAAACCCTCATTAATTTTTCTTCATATCATAAAATTGAAAAACTAGTGGCAAAACTTTATGATGATCAATAGCTTCTTCTTGTTTGAACTTTCACAACTTAGGATGAATAATTGGATTGTCATCCCTATTTTTGTATGCTTCCCATTTTCCATGGATGTTAGTAGCTTCATCCCTCTATAGCAAAAATTGCTTTCTATACATCCCAAAGCCCCTAAATCAATGAATTAAAACATCTATACCTTAAATGCAATTATTTGTTTCTTTTGCTTGTTATGGTGAGATCTTTAGGACCGTGTGTCCTCTAGTTACATTCTTGGTACTATTGGAAAGCACTCTACAAAGAGGGATGCCTTTGTTTCATGACATTTGAGCCTACAATGTGAAAGTGATTGAATTTTGAAGTTTTCCTCAATTAAAAAATTGAAAAATTACTTTTACTTTTATTTTGGCTGTGACAACGGCTTTGGACACACTAGCTAGGAGTACAGATGATGGTGGGGATAAAAGCATCCCCACCAAGCAATTCCATATTTCTAAACTTTTACTATGAATGAGGTCTCAAAGCAGTCAACCTTGACTTATACAGATGAGAATTTGCGTCTTCTGTAAATGAGCTTCAGTTTATAGAATTACGCCCAACTTTTACAAATATCTGTATATTTTATGGATACAGATTTTGGGTGGGTGCAACTTTCTGTATCTCTGTCTGCATCCGAGGTCCTCTCCCTAAACTTTTAGGGATACAGAACTCCCTGGTGGGGTTGCCCTAAATACAATTCTCTTTGCAGACCACTTGATTGTTCATTCTTCGATCAGGTTGCATCAACATAACCGATTGTTGAGTTTTCAACACTCATGTGGCACCATCCCATTGGCAACCCATCACCATTGCCATTACAAGTTGTAACTCATAACCTTCTCTCCTTTCAATTTGCTTCCTACACCCTTGGATCATGAAGATCAAAGGTTGTGATTGAAAAGTGAACAACCGGTTATGTCCGATAACCTACTCGCCGCTACCGCGGCTCGTTGGTTATCTAATACATAAACCTGCGGCGTCCTAGAGACTCTCCATTTCCTCTTTCCGTTTCATCCACTGAATTCCAGACGCCAGAACTGACCATTCTAATAAGAGAAAGACCTGCGCTATTTTCTGCAGGTTTTGCACGAATTAAACGCCTGCCGTCGGCACAGCTTTAGCGCAAGTGTGATTCACGCCGAAGCAGTTGAACCTATACTCCTCTGGCCTTGATACCGCGAAACCAGGGTTGGAGACACTGGAATAGGAACAACTGAACCACTCAGGCTGTCAGGCACTCGATTGAAAAAGCAATGCTCAGACGTCATTAATAAGAAATTTCAGGCATGAGAAACATGCTCTTCGTTTATGGACTGCATTGCTGCAATTACAAATCATTGTTATCTGCAATAACGTAAACTCTATTACCTTGTCACCTCTGACTGGATTTGCAAAAAAGAGTAACTGATCAGTAACAATAACGGAGGTAACCGACCTTAAATTGCACAGTTAAGCAATTTAGCATGATTCTGTGTGGTTTTCACTCCTATATTAAAAATGAAATTGTGGGGTCCTATTGGTAGTCAAAAGGGGATTCTAGATTCTCTTAGAATGCATTTTTTGGACACCGTGTATATAAACTACGAATTTCCAAAGTGTTGAGAATAGATGTACCCAAAAACGATCTTAGAGTCATATGAATATCGGGAGTACATTTTAGACAAGAATATCCACTGTGCAATTTTAGGAAGCGTGCAATTTTTGTTGTACTTACCTTACTCTAGTTTTACCATACAAATGGAATCACCTTGTCAGTGGGAAGGAAGGAAAATTGACATTATCCAACATGGCACAACATTAAATAACGGAAAGTGGGACAGAGACGGATGAGATGGACCAAGTTTCGTTCACCGACATGGAAATTGACTCCTGCAAATCTGACTGGAGTAATCACTCTCGACATCTAGCTTTGAATCTGCTGGTGGAAGTATTAAAAGGAAATTGAACAAAAACATGCGACAAACCAGTGGGCATACTGAAGCAGCATTGATGTGAAGAAGCCGGGACTCAGTGGAATTATATGGTTGGTCACGGATATTGGGGACAGAATATCTTGATGAATATTATATGCAAAATGTACGAGAATCAGCGTTCAGGATTCTTTTTCTGAGTTTAGCCAGCTATTTTCCTTCAATTCCCATGCGGAACTGTGTTGGTTTTGTTTTTGTTATTGTTTTGACATAAATGTAAACGAAGTTTCAAATTGAACTGATTTTTCAAGTACACAGTCTGTTTTTCCCTCTATTTTTTTTTCTCTAAATAGAAATTTTATAGATTTTTTTACTGTTTTTTTCTCAATATTATAAATTGCAACTCTTTTTTTTCCAAATTCCACCGGCTAACAATGAACTGACCAGTGGATGTTGTCCACGAACATTGAGGATAATTACATCATGTTCTTAGTTTACATCACCCGCTTGTGCAATTCATTTGCAAAGCAAGATTTACAGGGGAGCACATTTTACATTCATTTCTAAAAATTACAACAAGGTTTATGTGTTAATGATATGTTGGAGCTTATCAGTAATGAAACACGTCAAATCCTTCAACATACCATTAATGCAACACTTTAACCCCTAAAAGACCATTGTCCCTTCTAGGGACAAATGGGATTTTGAGTAGGTACCTATGGGTTGATTTTTTGTTTTGTTTTTTCAAAAAAATTTGAAGACTAAAGAATTGGTAAGCTTTGTGGGAATATGATTTTTTTTTCAATCGGTGCTCGAGAAAAAATTTATGCCCAAATAAGCTCAAAACAGCATTTGAGGGGGGGAGGGGGGCAACAAAAAAAAATTCAATCTTTTTCTTTTTTTCAATTTTTTTTCACTTATAGATTATATTTTTGTCTATGTGGAAAGCTTTGATTCATTTCATTTGGATTTTTTAGGAGAAAGTTATGGACAATCTTGTTTGGGGGGCACTTAAAGCATTTTTTGAAATAAATAACTTGTAGGATTCATTTTTGAATGCAATTTTTACAATTTTTCAAAAAAAAAAGTTCCATAAGGGTTTAGTTTTTTTTTGTTGCCAATCTCACCATTGGATTGGTGCTTTTTAATTCCATATAAAAGATATTAATATTATAGATTTTCCTTCTATCTCGTACCTATTTCAATTTAATAATTTTTTTAATAATAAAAATTAAGTTTTTTTGGATTTTTTTTCTCCTAGACTTTCAACTCAATTCTCCACTATAAAGACTTAAAAGCTCAAAACTTTGTAGTGCAAAAAATTTAAGTGAAAAATGTTCAAAGTCATAAAATCTAGTCTTGCAATGTGCTGAAAAATTTGGCAATCTTTTAAACGTAGAATCTTGCAATCTATGGGGTCAAAAATTCTGAAATTTTTTCCACACATTCTTATACTAATTAGGTGTAAAATCCTACGATTAGATGTGCAAAAAAATTATTTTTCAATTCTCTTTATACTTTGCTATAAAAATGGCAGTTTGGGGTGTTTTGTGGTAGAAAAAGCCTTGGGTCTTTAGGGGTTAACCGTAGAAGAACTAGATCTATCACCAAGGTGTTTTTCAAACATGGTTTGATTTTTGGACCAACATATGCATTCTTCATTTCTACAATGATTTGGAATGGTACTTACTTTTTGGAAATTTTTGGACCAATAGATGCATTCTCATTACTAGAAAGCAAGTAAGAAAATATATTTGCTTTTGAAAAGTACAATATTTAATTTAATTGGTATCCAGGAAAAAAAATTACACCTTTTTAAGTTCAAAATGCTCTATTCCGGACAACAAACGCACTAGTAGAAAAAGATTATTCATGTTCTTATTTTATTTCTTGAAGAATATATTTATATCTATATGAAATGCTTTTATTCATTCAAAAATTGGATTAGTGATGTGAAAGGTACAAAGAGTCATGTTTGGCAAGCAATGAAGGTAACTTCCAAAAAAATACCATATTAGATTTGTTTCTTGAGCTCAATCTTCACAAGTTTTTAAAACAAAAAAGATCCATCATACGTAGATTACTTGCTTCAACAATCTCATCATTTGGATTGACGTATTTCAATTCCATTTGAACTATCAATGGTTTCATTTTTGCTCCCATCTTGTTCCTACTTCTACTTTACAATTTTTAAAATGATGAATTCAAATTTTGCATTTTTCACAAAGGTGATTTTCTTGGAAGCAACTAAAATTCCAAATTCCCCCCTTCTACATATGATTCTCACACTAATTACTTGTATAATCAATGAGCCCATTGCTATCAGTCACCTATTGTCATCAGTATATTCTGCCATCTCCACGATCCCTCATATGCACTAGTCTCCCACCCATTTCCGTAGAGTGTATAAGTCATGTACTATAGGCTTATTGGAGAATGACAACAAGTTAACATCTATTTACGGACGGCTTAAGGTTGATAAAGATGTGGTTCAATAAATGTTGACTTAGGCGAGCTTCTTGTGAATATACATTTGTCTATAGAAGTTGTAGCTTTAGCCAATAAAAAAGAATCAGGATGGTAGGTCATTGATTTTGAACTTTTTCAAGATGGTCATGACCCCACCTACTAATGGTTTTATATTTTTTGTTTGAAAATTCATATCAATTCAAGTTTTTATCAGATTAGTATGATTCCACTTCCATTTAATTCAATTCAACTAATTATTTCTCTAAAAAATATGGCCAAGAATCAGCACATTGCAAAAGATACCCATATTGTAAATCTGGGTTGTCACAGGCTGACTGTACTTTATTAATATCCGTAAGATTATATTGCATACTCTATTTGTGTACATATTATACTTTTTTTTATAGTAAAAATAAAGGTGGCTTTAAAAATTACCCGGTGAGTGTATTCTGGGAGCAACTGAAGTCAGCGACTTGCTCGGCAAAAGTTTGTTGATTTCCACCCCCCCGGAAAAATATCCCTTTTTTTGTCTATCAGAGTGTATAGTTGAACTGCCAATTTTACTCGGCTGCCTGTCAAGCAAATCACTGTTTATATGCTCAGTTTGTGCCAAGTGTGACGCACTGCAAGCTCCAGCTCTTCTGTAAATTGCAACCTGCACAGATATAAGCTTAAGGAAAAGAAACCTCTGCGGAGTGCGGACCTTGGGTTGCACCTTTCCTAGTAAGGTAAGGTAACAGGTCCAGAGATCGCCCATTTAAGAGCTGAAAGTGAATTTTGGGGAGGCGAAGCTTCTTGAAATAATTTTCAATAAATTTTCCTAGAAAGACAAGAGGAATTGGCATCTAATCCAAGTCGTTTCAAATCTTTTGGAGCTTTTTAGAGTTAGTTATGAAATTTTGAAGTTGAAGTGACATAGGGCTCTAAAATTGCCCCCCCCCCTAAAATGTACTCCGTACAATGTTTGTACATTGTTGAAGGCTATGAAAAAGCAACATGTATAAGCAGTGTATATTTGAGTAGGATGGGCGATTTTAAAGCCTGTGCAATTTCAGAGCCTATTACCTTAATACTAAGCAGAATTTGCTATTTTGGTACTTCAAAGACAATTTTTTTTTTCATTTATTTTCAGGCAGTGCAACAAAGCTATCTTCACTAGAGTGATGAAACTATTTACATCTATAAAATGGATGAAACCTACAATATATGGATGAAAGTTTAATTATTCTTCCAAAAGAGTGTACATTCATTAGAAATAGAGTTGTATTGTCCCAACGTTTGTTAGCATTTTTGCAATTTCATCTATTGAAAAAAATGAAGAATATCTCATCAAACATTTTCTATAAAAAATTTTGTGTTGCTTTTTGGCAAAAAAATTGCTAAAAAAAATATGATGCTTAGAGAAGCTATTTATCAACTCATGTATTTTCAGAGATTGGGAAGTTTGAACAAAGCCATTTGCAAGGAGAATAGTCAAGGCATTCTCACAAGAAATGAATTTTTTGTGATGTTTCAAGGTTTGCTGGGACAGAATTGGTAAAGCGTGGGTAGATATATGCTAAACTACATGGTGATGTGTCCTCTCAAGTACATTGTCATGGTTAAAAGGTAACTAAGGTCGTGGTAATGGGTGGGTGATTGATGCAAATAGGAGGGTTCAATAGATGTCGGAATTGGGTGATTGACGACATTGAGTTGTTCTAGCTTAAGGTAGTTACCCTGGCCAAACCGCCACTTTTGGGTGTTATGTCTCTAGGTCAAATTTTCATATTTTCTTGTTGACAAGTGAAAAGAGGTTCCCATGCACCAAAGAACACAACATTTGGATATTGTAGGCAAACAAACCAAACAATCCAAACGAACCAACCAAACCAACAACCAGCCTCATTGAAGGTATGGATGTTCTCTTCATTTGCACCCCCTCAGAAAAAAGAAAAGAAATGCTTCCAAAGTTATAAGAGTTGTGCACAAACTCACAAAGGAAATTCTGGAAAAGTCATTTACGACAAACCCGGCAGTCGGAGAATGTCCTTTGAATCCCAGCAGTCGGTTGACGCCTTCTCCCGTTGGTTAACGCTTTCCGTGGGCGTCTGTTTTGGCCTACCGCCGTCACGGCGCGGCACGGCACATCCTGCGGCATTTCAACAAGCCACAGAATCATGTTCACCAGCTTTGTCTCTCATTCCCAAGTCCCGGCCTTTGCTTCTAAAGCGCCTTCGCGTTGCTTGGACTTCGCGAGTTCTGGTTCCGGCTGCTGCTGCTGCACCCGCAGGTGATGAGTTGTGCGCGTTTCTATCATGAGCTTGTTTGTGTCAGTTGCTGCAGCTTTGAGCTGCACACAGCAGAGATTGCTAGCTTGATTTGAAAGCTCCCTATGTCCTCTAAGTTAATTTTGACGTGTGCCCGTCCCGCGAAATCAGTTGCGTTTTTTTTCTCGTGACTGCTCGTCTTCGCTCGATCTTCCATTCTCTCCCGTGGCTTCGACCTTGAGACCTCAGCCGTTTCCGTATCGTAATGGTCTTCACATTCGCGGAGGTTTGGATCCTTTACAGACTTTCCTGAATGATACTCAGAAGATTTTGGTCAGTCACCTGTGGATTATGGTTATGGTTATGTTGTCATTGTTTGGGGAACGAATGCAGCAGGCTTGGTTAGAAATTTGGAAGCAGTGTAGCATTACCACGCACGAGTTGAGTTTGGGTAAAATCATGTCTACAAGAAGCTAGTGGCGAAGGATTGTACTCTGCGAAAAATTTATTTCACGAGTCAATAGGCGGTACACGCGTACCACGAATATGTCATAGCCTCTCCCGAGGCTTCGACCTTGAGACGGTAGTCGTTTCAGAGCCCAACTGGCCTTCTCGCATTCACGGAGGTTTGGTTCTTTTACAGTTCTTGAAGGTTACTCGAAGGATTTGGTCTGTTAATGGTGGATCTTGCTTTTGTTGACATTGTAAGGGGAGTGAGCGCAGCAGGCTTATTAGTATGGATTGAAAAGTCGTGTAGTATTACCACGCATGGCTTGAGTGTGAGTAGAATCATGTATACCAGAAAGCTGGTGGTGACCGTTTGTACTTTGCAAAGATTTATTTCGCGAGTCTTTCGGCTATATATATGTACTATGGTCTTAGCTGTACCACGGTTGTGTCGTAGCTGCAGAGATTGTTGATGTGACTCTCCTGCTATCCTCTATTTTCTGATGTGAGTGCCTCTGGGCGAAGCTAATTTTTTCTCTTTGATCGCCCAAGCTTTGCTATTAATTTTGCTTTGATCGTCCATCATCTGAACATCGACCTGGAGGTGGTAGCTGTTGAACTGGCAATCTGACTCTGGTTTTTGGACATTTTGCAATTCTTGAAGGTTACTCACAAGATTGTCGCCCGTAAACGGTGGATCATGGTTATGCTGACAGTGTAGGTGGAGTGAATGCATCAGGCTTAGCTCGGATTTAGGAAGTAGTGTAGCGATAGCACGCACGGCTTGAAGTGTCAAGTGTAATCATGTCTACGAGAAGCTAGTGGCGACGGGTTGTACTTTGTAAATTTATTTCACGAGTGTCAAGGCGTTAGTACGTCAGCGTAGCGCTTATGCTTCGATGAAAGGACGTTGCGAAATAACTATCGACAGCTCTAGCTCACTAGCAGCTCACTACCCCGTTCTTTGACAAGTTAGGAAGCTATGGCAGGCCATTAGCTTGACGAGCTTGTCAAAATGTGATTTGTTGTTCGTAAGCAATATCTTCAGATTCTGGAATCTGGATTTTTAGGTAGTGATGGACGAGTGCCTGTCGTGGTTATATTAGTTCTGGGGAGTAACAATCGCTATATGTAGCGACCCTAATTTGTAGGTTAGAATTGTGTTCATTTCATGTTTGAGATACCTGTGCACGCAGTAATGTCGATTATGCAATTGTGTGATCCTGAGACAAGCTGGAAATTTGGTCTCGCAAGAGGCCCGAATTCGGCTGTGTGGCAGTAGCTCTGAATCTTCTAGTAAGTGGATTCAAAATGTGATTACACTTAACTGTGAGTTAGATTCTCGTCTTACGAAACGCGTCAGGTGCAATTATTTACGTCTCGTCGGCGAAAGTTTCTGGGCTACTTTGCCGTGACCACCTCCCATAACTCTTGTGAAGTTTCTGCGAAGTTGTGAAGTTTTTGTGGTCATTAGAGCAGAGACGACTGCAGTCGCCGTGTTTGTCAAATTCACCTCGTTTCTTGGTGACTTTATGTGTACGTAGACCGGAAATACCTGCTGCAATGTGTTTCTGGTGCATTCCTAGAGTAGATCCTCTTTGTAGTGAAAAGTAGGTGTTCACGAGATTTGTTGGTGCCTACTCCTCTCCAATCATAGCTATTGAAGCGTTTCACTTTTTCTTTACAATCTTTAGTGTTGTTACAATCATTATAAAGCTCGATTTTGATGGACATTGTTGGTGTATACTGAAAGGGTTGTTTCGCCTGCAGGAGGAAACAGAGTTCTTCTGCATATACTCATCCTTTCTTCAAATCTGCAGAAGGCAAGGTGCAATGGTCGTGCTTCAGGATGATCAAGCGAGAGGCGCAAGAGTGGTTTTACCGTGGGCCTCACCCTTACATGGAGTCTAGCGTTCTGGCAAAGCATGCCCTGAATTAGAATGGTTTTCTAATCCTGTCTGACGTCTCTTTGCACACTGAGAATTGCCGAGACCTTACAGAAACTGTTTCGTAATGGCTATGGATAGTTGGAGCAAGAACGAGTACAGGACATTTATCACATCAAGAAGAGACGATGTGTTCGAGAACCGGGAAACGAGCGCGAGTGCTTTCTCCTTTAAACGCCCTCCACCTCTTGAAGTCGAGCGCGGTGACTACAACGAGAGAGATATGCAGTACGACACTGATGTGAAATTGCATTGGGAGAACATGGTGAGAATGGCGTTGCAGAAACCCCCTAATACGGAGTTCGAGTTCCAGTTCAAGTCCGCTCCAGTGTCGCCCATGTTAGCCAGCTTATCGCATCCGGACGATGACGTTTTTCAAGGCTCCTCGCCGCTGGCACAGGACCGTACATTCAACGCCCAGCGAGGAGACTACAAAGAGCACCCGGTTTACAGGAAGCAGGTGGAGCTTGACGAGGCCAGCAAGAGAGCTCCCACGTTTGTAGTCTCTCAACGGACTGTGCCGGAGCCGTTCAGCCAATTGTCACCTGGTAGTCTCTCCCGCATGTACCAGCCCAAGTATTCCAAGTTTTGCGTGAACTCCACCGATGTCCCACCGGTGGAGACCTCCATGGATTCCCGTAGCTCAAGCTTCCGCTCTCAAACCTCCATATGTGAACCTACAGATAGGGACACAGGGGACAGCAGTACCAGCCGCGACTCCAACGGGAGCTCCAATGATGCAAGCTCGGTGAGCACTGATACGACATTTGACCGCGCATTTGAAGCTTATGAACATCGCAGCAGCAACGCTACAACCCCGACATTGAAATCCAACGTCGCCCTCAAGACCATTCCATGTCCCAATGATCGAAGGTCGGTGCTGGGCGTCACAAATGCGGAGTATGACAAGACCGCGCCCAATGTTTCTTGGCTGCGATCGCCTTTTAAGTGGATGGGGATCGTCGGCGCCAAGAAACCACCGAAGTCACCTCGCGCCGAAGCACGAACTGAGCACGATCATCGCACCACGACTCGACCCATCTCAAAGCTCGCCGACATGTCTTCCAACGCAGGGGAAGACGTGGCCAAACCGCGGGCTGTGTCGCGGTTATTCAACCCTCCCACTTGCGACGAAAAGAATCTCACTAACAAGCGCAGATCATTTCTCGCCCTTCCGGTTCATCAGCCGCTGGGGTCGAAAACGGTCGAAGCGAAATCCCCGCACGGACTGAAGCTGAAGCCGACTTTTCCGTCCGACTCCTCCGAC
Organism: Neckera pumila; assembly: GCA_963969595.1. Classification (NCBI taxonomy): domain Eukaryota; kingdom Viridiplantae; phylum Streptophyta; class Bryopsida; order Hypnales; family Neckeraceae; genus Neckera; species Neckera pumila. The sequence goes on along the minus strand of OZ018408.1, from coordinate 46,269,995 downwards.
GTTCACTCCGTTGTGTCAAGTGACAGAGACCGGGATCATAGCGGCATGCTGAAAATTCGCGAACGGTGGCTGAAATACATGAGGATGTTGACACCGCCGTATGGCAAATCGAGCCCGAAACCAGATGGAGTGGTAGTGCGAGGTGGCTCTTTTCCTCAACAACCAACTCTTCGCCAGGAGTATGTCCATACGCGGCCGAAATCGATGCCCGCCATTATGAAAACACCGCCGCTTCGTCCCCGTTCAAATCCTGGCGCCGTTTTTCAACCCTCCGGTAGCATCAACATATCGGGCTCGAGGGCCCACATGCCGCCTGCCGGGCCAAGCAGCGCCAAGAAGAGCAACTCCTTCCTCTCCCATAATGGAAGTTTGGTGTCCAGCAGCCCTCGTCTTTTGAAAAGCTCAAGTCCCCGGTTATTGAGCCTGAGCCCCAAAGTGAAGAGCAGCCCCAAGGTCCCGAATACCATCAGCCCCCGAATGAGCAGTAGCAGCGCCAGCAGCATGAGTGAGCTTCACAGCGCAGTGCAGGGCGCCATCGCCCATTGCAAGCAGTCACACTCGGGTCTTCTCTCGCCGGCTGGCCATCCGGCTGGCAACAACCATCGGCACTGCTCTCCAAACTAGATTAGGCCCTAAATTTCGGCTACTATCTTTTTTGCTGCGGCTGTTTTTGCTCGGGGATCGTCCCTCCTGATTTTTGGCACACCAATTTACATGACTTTTTGTGGTTTAGATGCTAAGCGATAGTCCTTGCGCAAGCACCAGGGAACTGCTCTTTAGGTGGTGGTGCTTGTGTTATATCTTTTACGAGTTAGTAAGTGGATCGACAAAAATAAAATTCGGTCGATGTGTTGCCAAGGTCAGAATGCTGGAAGATGGGTGTATCGCCATCCAACGATGTGGTTGAAGTACTGTTCATGAAAGCATTCCTGTTACGATCAGGAGACTGGAATAATCTGATGCAGAAGCATCGTTGTAAATTATGAAAGTTGTGAAGTTTCGTCCCTGGCAGTTGACGTCCAATTCTACGTCGGTTTCTCTTGAACTTGTTACGTCTCTAGATACACTGAGGCTTATTTCTGTCAATGGTAGTCATGGCCGGATGCAGGAATCCAGACTTTTGGACGTGTTACGCCGTCACTATCTTCATGGCGTCCCAAGGTCTGCTTCGGGTTGTCGGATTAGAACAGTGGCTTCTTACAAGTTCCCATAGGAATGCGTGCTCAAGTTGCGTGCACACACTTGATAAATCCAGTGCCTAACATGCGAGGGATCTTAAATGTCTTCTAGCTGCCTTTCTTGATGATGCTAGGGACAATTCTGCTCGCTCCTACGAGTTTGTCGGACTGTCAAGGCTTCTGCAGTCTGGAGGCTCTGGAGGGAATATCATTGCCAAGCACATGATCAAGTCAGCACATGATCAATTTCTTTCAGCTCTGATTCACGTATTGTGTCACCAGGAATCCAGAATGATTAGTTTCAAGCTTAAGTGAGTAAACAAAGCAGCATTGACAATTGGACTTGAATGATGCTACCCGGGAATATTGAATCCTAAGCACTCTGTCCCATTAATCTGTGGAGTAGGACAAGGCAATGCCTCTCAGCCGCTGCATTTCATGGCTGACTTGGTGGATTTCGGAGGATTCTTGTTAACCCTGGAAGGATAGCCTAGTCAGATGGACCACTTGGTAGAACTTCGAATCCACCAATCTGTATGCTCCCATTTTCTTTTGGACTATTTGGGAAAGAATTTTTGTGTTTGTTATTCAGAGATGGAATCACATGTCTTCTATGAGTCAATATAATTTTTCAAGTATTTTGTGACAATTTGAAATTATCTTCAAATTTTTTTAAAAATAGTGAAGAAAATTCATATCAAATAGGCTAGAAACAATCTAAATTTTTTCATTCTAGGTATATACCATGTTAATTTATATATCATGGTACAATAGAACCTCTCTTACGGCGTACTCTCTTAGTGCATAATATGCAATAAGAGAGTTCATACTTTGAAGCATTTATTTCTGAAAAGTAGTTGGAGGCCCAGTAGTTAGAGGCCATGTTAGCCAGTGGTCATTAGTGTATCTCTCTTAGTGCATAAAATCTCTCTTAATGCATAGTCCCGGCACTATGTACTAAGAGAGGTTCTACTATATATACTAAATTTCATTTTATAGTTTGAAAGCAATAGAGATTGGTTATAGGGACTAAGTTTAAATTGCAATGAAATATTAAAGGAATTTGTCAATATTTCAAGTTGTAATAGAAAGTAGAGTTGATAAACTTTGTTTCATTAGTTGGACTCAAATTTTAAAAAGATTGTTTTTTAATGGCTAAAATTTAGATCAAGAATAAGGAGCTAGAAGTTGCCAAATAATATATTAAAAGGTGATCCATGGATGAAGCATCTTATTTAGTTGAAATTCCAATAATAACTAAAAAAACTATATCCTATCTATTGCATATGCATTCAAGCAGCTCTAAAAAACAATATAAAAAAATGGATGAAAAATTATCCTATATAACTTCTTGAAGTCATCTGGTTCAAATAGGCCATGGGTGAAGGCCTGTAGTCATGACGAGAAACATTATGTGGCTCATAAATCTAGAGCTCCTAATGACTAAAATTTAGGTAGGACTTCCAAAATGTGTCATTGACCCTAAATTGCCATCTTTACTGTGTACATCTCCAAAATCATTGATTATATAACTATGTGGAAGAAACTATTGTAGGACTACTAAACTTTGTTCTTTTATGACTTTTGCATATGGTATTTAAATGCCATGTTCTTTGGTGCATTAGAACCTCCTTTCACTTGCCAATAATAAAATATGAAAATTTGACAAGCCTAATAATAGCAGCAAAAGGTGGCGGTTTGGAGGTACCCACTTTTGCTTGAATGAATTGGATGTAATCTCATTCAAGTGAATGTTGAAAGAGTTGGTGGCAATATTATCCCTTGAAAAAAGACATATATAGATCTTATCAACTTATTAACCACCATCACCAATCAAAAATAAATAAATAAAACACTTGATTTGCTCGCCCTTCTATCCACCAATAAAAAAAACTTTGATATAGTACAATTAATATATGAAATATATATGGATACATATGGATTTTAGAAGTGCTATATGGACTACTAGTATGGTGTGACATACGGGTATAGGGGTGATTGTATGAAACACCTATACTATTTTGTGTCACACGTTGCATTTTGATCTGTTTTTTGGCCATAAATTTTGCGTGATGGCTCCAAATGACTCAAAATATATAAGCTAGGTACTCATGACTATTCTATGCCTTGTCTAATTTTTGGGAATTTAAAAAAAAATATTTTACTATCTGAAAACAGCCCCCAATTCTATGTCACACTTGCCAATTTAAGCTTTTTTGAACAAAGTAGTACCCACAGATACAAATTTGGAGGTGAAACTTGAAAGGAATGGTCTTGTAGTATCTTTTTAGTTATTATTCAAAAGATTCTAAAAATAGTAAATTATGTGTCGTATAGAATTTCACAAAGTGTGCCTCTTTCTATTTGCATTTTGAACATGTAAAGAATTATTATTATTTTCTGGGTGAATGACCATCTCTATAAAGTTGTTAGAAATGGTCATATTTTAATTTTTAAAATTTTCTCTATTTTCTATTTTCTAATAATTAAAACATCAAAATATGTATTCTCTTGAGATTTGGCACTTTTCTAGTTCTCCTACTTAGAGAATATTTTTCTAATTTTCCTTTGGTGGGTACCTTCATCTTATAGGTGTTTACATTGGCCATATTTTTCTTAAAACTAAAATATTTTTCTAATTTTAAAGTACTCTAGAAAAAAAGGCATGAATACAATAAAACGCAACAAAATTGACAGGTATTTTGTAGAATCACTCATAGATATAAGTATACAATACAGAATATGGTTGTTAATCCCATATCAATTATAATCTAGTATATTAAAAAAAAACATACATTTTGTGGATATTGAAAAATCCATATCTTGTAATTCACTCATTTATTAAGTGAGAGAGTGAATGATATGAATTCACTTACTAGCTATCCCTTCAAAAGGGGATATTGTACATGTGAGTAATTAGCAAAGAATGTGGGACTTGTAGTTGTAAACAAAATAGAATTGAAAACACATTATTGTTTAATGTAGAAAACAATTGACATTTTTGTTGTACATATTTAACGTTGCATCTTATGTAACATCAATGACCACATAACTCTCATAGTATATGCCCAACCTTATGTGAAGAAATGGCATTTACATTTGAATCTTGTCAAAACAACTAATAAAATGTACAGCTCACACCAAATAAAGGTCAATTATGTTTTGTGTTCTCATCAAGGTTGTATGCTTGTGGAAAATTGCAATTTTTTTGAAGTTAACAAAATGACTTGAAAGTGGCATCAATAGAACTTGCTTACAAATATGATAACAAATTAACAACACCTAGATGTATTTGAATAAGGTGTTGAGAGTGGTTTCTATTATTAAAGTATAAATGTTTGTGTTCAACCTTGTTGGTAGTTGAAGGAGGAATCTTGGCTCTTTTAAAATGGATGTTTTGATTTTTGTATGAATAAATCAATAACTGCTAAAGTGCTGAAAAAATTGTACCTAAAATCAACCTTAGGCTCTCATATACGGAAGTTGTACATTTTAAACAAGAATCTACATGGATCATTTTGGCAAACAAGTCACAATTAAGGTAGCAACATCCAAAAATCCCTTAAAGATCAAATGACCCAAACATTTTTATCAGAATGTTAGCAAACGTAAGAAAAATACAACCCAAGTGGTTTAGTAGAATAGCCTGTACTTAACATGATGGACTCTTGAAGCACAAAATGTCTCAACTTTCATTGGTTGCTTCAAGAAACTTCTCACCTCTCATTAATTGCTTCTCAAAAATTTGTGGTGGTTATGAGTCTTGGAAGTGTTCATTCAAGACCTTTTTTTAGGTGGCTGAGAATGAAAAATGTCTCTTTTAGGGTTTTATTACTTTAAAGTAACTACACCTAATATTGACCCCTTTCTAAAATCAACCACTACAGATTCTTGCCTAAAATGTATTCCTACTATTTATAGTCTATGATTGGTTTTAAAAAAATCCTAATTCCAGCACTCTAAAAATTCATAGTTTATTATATGGTGTCCTAAAAATGCTTTCTAAGACAATCTAGAATCCCCTTTTGACTACCAACAAGACTTGACCAAAAAAAATTCAATACAATATTGGGAACCAAGCTGAATTGCTTATTTGTGCGATTTCAGGTGTACTTACCTTAGGGTTGAAGAGTTATCACTTGTGCTCTGCCACCTCCGTTAAGGCGGCCTATTAACAGTCACTAGTCCCAATGCCACTGGCTATTCAGGTGAAGATGAATAGATGCTTCTGCATTGTGCGTAAGTGGATCCTGTTGCGTGTAAGCTTACATTCTTGGAGACATAATCTGACGATCCCATGTGTTTCGAGACTTGAAAAACGCAGCAGATTTTGTTTCCTGGATACCGAAACCAGATATTTTCTGGCACAAATTTCAGTCTTGACGAAGGTTTCCCAGTTTCCAGTGCATTTTGTTTAGTATACGGTATAAACATGAGGAATAAATACGGCAAGTGGATTGTAAATAGAAATCCTCTAACGATGCTTGAGAGTTGCGTGAGTAACTCACTGGGATGCACAAGAATTTCCCAATGAACTAAGTGAACCCTTTGCCATCTGTATACACGTCATGACTGTGTCCATTCAATTCACGAAATCATCAACTTTCAACCCAATTCCAACACTTTCAGCACCCATTCCGTACTGAGCATGTCAATGTGTGAAACTAAGTGCAAAACTTGCTACAAAGCACAATTTGGTTTAGCTGTAGGACTCGCAAGTGGGCTGGGGTCAATTTTGGGTTACCCTACCTTAGTACGTGAAGATGGTCGCAATCAATAAGCTCCTATCTTGCAGTGAGAATCACGTGGAGTTCTTAACTTATTTGCCTAGTTGCATTCAACTGAAAGAGTCCCTGGAGGCGGCTCTGAGCATCGATTCACTGACATTTTGGTGGGGATCAGACTGGTCAGAGTAGGTGGCCATGGCCACTTGGGCAGACGTGGGAATTTAGAGAGCCAGAGGTGGCTCTAACATCAAGATTACGGAGTACTTGCTTTGCGACTGGGGCGATCCAGCACTACAACCGATAGTGGAAGAAAAAATAAACCCAGCAATTCTCTCGACAATTTCACAAAGTAATGAAGACGGCAACATGCGAAGCAGGCTTCCGATGAAGGACGTGTTTGCCATTAACTTATCGACAAGGTTAAGCGTGGATCTTCAATTCTGGAACTCCAGATCAAGTTTAAACTCTCATAATGCCAAGTCCAGTGACAATGCTATCGATTCTTTCTCTAATTGACTCATTAGACAAGGATTATAAAATTCTCAATCTTTCTCCTCGTTCTCAGGCTCTATATATGATCATCCAAAAAGAAGAGATATGGACGTTCCCTGATTGGGTAACACGACTAAGCAATATGTCCAATAATGCTCTTCGGCCTCGTGGCTCTCAATCCTGGCTCTCGAGTATTATCCAGTCCATATTCTTTTCCAAGGTACCACTCAAAATTCTTCGAGAGTCATGATTGGGAGTCAGTGAAGACTACTTTCTTAGATTCAATGTATACTTCTTACTAATATCTTAGATTATATAAAGTCCAAGAATGACATTTGAGTATTGCTTACAATGGTTTTGAGTGGTCAAAGTGTAAGGAAACGATTTTCTAGACGCGCGCCTTAATTCCAATGTCCTTAGTTAGTCTGCAGTCTGCACGTTGTGCTCGATCTAAGCATCTACACGATTATCTAAGATTATATTGGGGCATGCTTTGGGGAACACACTCCGTTTCGAGTGATCGCATGGAGGTCCAGCTCAGTACGGGAAGTGCATTAATAACCGCCTCACTAGCATTGCTATTGAAGATTCAGGATTTATTTGGGGCAGCTGCTGCATTCACGTGCTGAGTATGTGCACACTCTGCATCAACAAGAGAGAGAGAGAGAGAGAGAGAGAGCTGTCTGCATTCAATGGAATAACTACTCTCAAGTTAAGGAAGGGGTACCAGTACCCAATCATTTAAGCGATTTTGCAGCAGATCGTGAGCAGTTTGAAGCGGTAGAAAATTTTCTAAGATAGGGATTATGGGGATTGCAAAATTTTTCATAATTTTATTCCCAAAATTATGAAAACTATGAATTTAGGGAGCTAAAAAGTACTCAGAATCATCAAGCTGTTACGTCCGTGTGAGCCGGACTAGTTGTACCCCTCTCTTTGCTTTTTAACCCCTAAAGGACCAACATGCGTATTTTGGCTACATGAAATTTTGGGCAGGTACGTGTGACTGGAGATTTCCATATTTTTTTGCCCAAATTTTAAAAGAAGGTGGGAACGAGGAATATCTTTCATATGCACTAAATTTCATGACATTTGGAAATGTGAGTCAAAAGTTATGGCCTAATATGTTACTTTTTTTCGTAACTGGGCAATCCGGGCAGATAAAAAAAGATCACTTTTTTCAAAAACGAAAATTTGAAATTGGTTTTCTAGAGTTATATATATGTAAAAAGCTTTTAATCATCCCAACTTGATCAATGAGTCAAAAGTTATTTTAGTTTGTGGATAGTTATGGATTCTCTACTCTAAAATAAACTTTGAAGTCTTTTATCTTACTCAATTTTCAATATTTTTTGAAAAAATTGAAATTGTAAAGTATAGATTATTTATCACAAAATTGCAACCATTGGGATTGACATTTTTCAGTTCCATAATTAAACTCTTGACAATTTAGTATTTTGAATCATTCTTTACTACTATCTACTTATTATTTTTTTCCTATGTATTGTACAATTCCAAATGAAGTAAAAATTTCAAACATGTAGCCAAGTTGTCAAGGAAAAAGAATCCAAAGAAGCACCATCATTTTGGACATTTTTTCATCCAAAAGTGAGGTTGTGAAGTGTTGCTATCCTGTTTTTTACAGGGCCAAAAAAATGGTTTCAATGAATTTGAATGCTTATCTTGCAATCTATGCAATGAAATTTTTTGAAATTTTTGAAACAAAAACTCCTCATAACTTTCATCTTATTCATCAAAATGGAATGAATCAAAGCTTTTCCACATGTATATAAATACAAAAAACCAATTTCAAATTTTTGTTTCCAAAAAAAGTGATTTTTCTGAACTATCCGGACTGTCCGATTGGGAAAAAAAGTAACATATTAGGCCATAACTTTTGATTCATATTTTCAAGTGTTATAAAAAAAAATTATATGAAAGATATTTCTTGTCCACAACTTCTAGTAAAGTTTGGGTCTAAAATATGCAAATCTCTAGTCATATATATTTGCCCAAAATTTCTATGTTCCCAAAAAAACGCATGGTAGTCTTTAGAATGTTACAAATAGTAGCATTGTTCACAAGTTTTTTGTATATATATGGTTCAATCCTCAAACTGGAATTGGTTTGCCTATTTGGGTTTTATGAGTTGGAGCTAGTGACCACCTTATTGAGAAAGCCTAGATGACTTCAAAGGTTTAGCTACTCTCATTGGATACCAAACTTATCTACCAATCAATTTTGACCATTAGTGTAGTTTGTTCTTTCAATCATACATCCACCAAATTCCTAGTATTGAATTCCAAATATATTGACTAGCATCCTCTAAGATAGTTTCTTTTCAAGTTGTTGGTATATTGTCTTGCCTCTTTAAATCCTTGCTAAGTATAATAATACTAGTGTATTAATGGAGCATCATTGCTCCCTTGTTTTCTTACTTTGTTTTGAAAATACAGTGGCTTTTCTTATCCATGCAAAAAATTAATGAACACAATAGAGACTAAGAAACTAATCTAAGTCTTAAAGAAGCAGCGTAGAAGTGGTGAATGCAACCAATTCTATTATCTATAAGGTGAATACAAGCAAGCAAATGGCATCCATCACTTGGAACAATAACAAACCAATTGCATTACTTTCCATTGTTCTTAGTCCTATTTACTCTTTCAAATCTTTGTTTGTGAATTGTTGGTATGTGGATACTTCAATATAAATTTATGCATTTATTATGCTTGTGCATTAACAAATAAACATGTGTGAAATTGAAATGTAAGATCAACTGTTCAAGCTACTATTCTATTGAATATTACAACCATATGAGGTGGCACAAGATTATCTAGTATATCCTTTAATCCTTCATATATCCTTCATATATGCTTGTATTCTTTATTTTGCAAAGGAAAAATGTGCAAAGAAAACATGTGAGGGAAAAGTATGTGTTACATTGAGTTTGATGTGAGTGTTGCATAAACCTTAACAATAGCTATATTCAAGAAAACATATATGCCAACCGCAAGAGTGAGGAGACTAGAAGAGATTCACTATATAATGGCAAGATTCCACTATGGAAAGTAAAAATGCAAAGCTTTTATTGTTTGTAATTAAGTAAGTGCAACAACATTACTGTTGTGTACTACAAGTGCCAATCTTGTAGACTTTTTAGAGTACATTGTAGGATCTTGAGTGAACAAACTCTCATTTACACCAAACCTTTAGGGATTAGAGTTTCTCTCTCTTCATTCTCTTGTGTTTGTAAAGAGATAGTATGTATGGGTGTATGTAATATGAAACAACATACCTAGGGTGATTGTCCGCTTGAACCGGATTGATTGTTTCTTTTCTTGTGTTTTTTTAATGCTATGGTCACCGTTACTTTGAAAAAAAATTATGAAACAACATAATAAATTAGAAGATGAATTGTACTTTTAGAATTTTAGCCATTCTTTTAGCATCAAAGGGAGGTAGACCAAAGAGGATCATAGGCTCAAAATTGTTGTTGGATGCCATATTGTTGTTGTTGTTGAGATATCAAACCGCATTCATGTCTACTTTTATTTTCATTTTTCTTTTAGTTTCTACACAAAACTGTGAAATTAGGTTGCCTTGTCAATTAGGTTGCCTTATTTGAGATAAATTACTTCATAGATCAATGTTTGTTCCACATGGAGGCGCATGCCACTCTCTAAACCAGGCCTTAAACTCGTGCACAAATCCATGCTGCATACATGGCTCTAAATTGAATGCATCATTGTACAAAAGCAATAAATATTTCTATAGTGTGGACTGTCGAGAAATTAGTGTGGGGCAACCTAATTTCATGATTTTGTGTAGTTTTTTTAATTTTTTGGATTTAAAATTTTAATGAAGATGAATTGTAATTGATGTAAGTACAGATGGTAAAAGATGTGAGGATGGAATGTATTTGTATATGTAGAGATGTGGCGGACTAGCAAACATGTTTTGGATAGACACTGATTTTGGGTTCTAATTTCGTTGTCAACAACAATAAGAGTTCAAGCTAACTTGCCTTATTATATTTTTGTATTCTTGTCATTAGGCGATTTTTTATGCCAAAGTCACATGAAATTTGGCAAGCTACTTATCTTTCCCCACCCTCAAGGCCTTCTTTATTCTTTCTAAGCTAGGAACCAAAATGACGCTTTAGGATTCAAAGCCAAGTCTCGAGACCTTTCGCATGATGGGTGCCCTAGTCATTTGGTTGGTCTTAGAGTCCTCTTTTGCCCTAGTATGTTGTATGGATCATTTTTCTACATTTAGAAACAACCCTGTTTGTCTTTATTACAAGGATTAATTGCTCTTAGACTTCACCACCGAGTGATGCCAATCAATTATCTTTGGTTAGGAATGGGAGAGTATAGAGCTTGAAATTCACATTTGATTATTATAAAGGATTTGAAGAAGTAACAAAAGAGAAGATGACAAAGCTCGTGATAACAAGTTTAGAGGAGATGCTAAAGGAAAGGAAATTGCCAAAGTAGAGGATATGGCAAAGGATATGAAGAAATTGAAAATAGAGGAAGGCACTAAGGAGAAGAATGTGAAGGCAAGAAAGGCGAAAATGGTGAAAAAAACAGGGAAAGAGGCTCAAGGATAGGAAAGCGCCAAGACGAACAAAGTAGCGGAAGAGGAAGAAGTGGCAAACACACAACAAAGGATGAGATTGGAAGGATCTTCCAAAGAGAAGAAGGGTGTCACGGTAGAGGAAGGGGGAAAAGATTGGAAGATCATAGCCAAAAGAAAGAAGCAAGTGAATGAAGAGACCACAAATGACACTACTGGTAATATTGAGTTTTTGGAATGGTAGTTTAGTTATTGTAAGGTTTGATAGTTAATTCAAAATTATATAATTATGATTGTGAGATGTTGATTATGGTTACATTTTTGGATTATTGTAGAATAAGCAAGGTTGAAAGAGATGGTTATTGAATGTAAAGAAAGAGCGATAATCTTAAATTGGTTGTGTCTATTTGAACAAGACATCCTCCCCCTCCCTTTTGAGCCATGCACCACATCTAGTAGAAATGTTTGTCAAGTCTTTTATTGTATCCTACCTACTATACCATACAGCAAGAGGATGGTGATAGGATGTTATTTAGGGTATTACATGCTTTTGATTTACAAGGGCTATACTATTCTTTAGATGGAAAAAACAACTATTGACTATTGACAGTGATTTAATAGTTTGGAACTTAGTTTGTTGCCTTTTTAAAAGGGTTTTCTTGCATTAATTTTTGGACCTATCTTTAAGGAGCCAAAGGGATTTGGAAGAATAAGTGTCTCTTGATAGTTGTTTGTTTGATGATGCTTTGAAGAGAATTCATTATTATTGCTTTTCAATGGCTTTTATAATTTAAGATTTTTTAGCTATCTGGTTTGTGATTTGAAAGGTATACTTGTATCATTTGTTTTCGAGTCGTATGCTTTTCAACCCTAGAATCTTGTCTCTGGTTGTTTGCGATTTGCGTAGCGTGCAAACACACCTCAACAGACCAGAAACCATCAGTTTTCATCATCTCTACTGTTAGTACATGACAATGTTTGATGCAAGCGCTAACGTGAATGTGATGAAGGAATTGTGCATGTGGTCTTGGAGCGGCTCGAGGAGTGCACACGCGATTTGGGTGAACTTAAAAACCTCAATGCAGTGCAGGCAAATTCGAACTGAATGATGGCCTTGAAATCTCAAAATACTCAAAAACACAAAACAATTGCAATTGTTACCCTCTTTTCTCCCGTGTGCATACTCAATGCCTGAACAACAGTATTATCAATTCTTAACTTGACACTTCTTTGCCATCACAACTCTCCATAACGGTGGAACTTGCCTGCATAGAAACTGTAACGAAGAACTGGATAGCTTAATTCGTGCCTGACTGAGAATCAATGGACTCCACATGGTACCAGCAAATTGGTTAACTAAGGCATTCAAACTTGAATTCACCAATTGAACCTTGACTACATTGATTCATGAATGCTGTACCATAGCTGATTTACATTTACACCGGTCAGATGATGCACATCAGCTATGGTGATCGATCGAAACTTCATGCGCTACTCACATCTGTTCCTCGATCTCTTCTCTCACCCCTACTACAAATGCCTCACCTCCTTCAATCAATCTGATGTACAGTCCTGTACAGTACACTCGACTTCAACTTTGAGTGCGACAATTTCAATGAAACCTCAGTTCCGCTACTCTCTGCATTAGTCGAGAGCGCGACAAAAAACAACCTGGCTTTGTTACGCATTGACACAACATCAACAACGTCGTCGTAAACACGTTAGAGCATCGCAAGAACCGCGTCTTGCTAAGCCTGTGCTTGCAATTCTTCGAGAAAAGGATAGTCGGTATACCCTCGTCGAGTATAATCCCCATAAAAAGTCGCCGGATTTGGAGCATTCAGCGATTTTTCCTTTACAAATCGCTGGACCAAATCCGGATTCGCAATGAAGGAGCGTCCAAACCCCACCATATCCGCGTACCCGGACCGCACAGCCTCATTTCCAGTTGCCCAAGTATGCCCCCCGCTCACCAGCAACGGCGTCGTCCTCCTTTTCGTCACATGCCCGTACTTTGGCATCCACGTGAAATCATCAACGATGAAAGTAAACTCGGGCTCCGTCAAATGGATGTATGCAAGACCTAGCTTGTCAAGCTCCGTGAGCAAATACGAAAAGAGTGCTTCTGGGTTTGTGTCTGTTCGGGAGGCGTTGTAGATGCTGAACGGAGAAATTCGAACTGATGTACGAGAAGCGCCAATCTCCGCGACGACTGCTTGGGCGGTTTCAATCAGAAGCTTGCAACGATTCGCCATGGTGCCACCGTAGGAATCCGTGCGGTCGTTGATGGATTCTTTCACGAAGGAGTCGAGGAGGTAACCGTGAGCGCCATGGATCTCGCACCTATTGGAATTTCCCATTCAATTGGCAATTTTCAGTTCAAATCGCAAAGCTTTGCACAATTGCAAGTACTAAACTGAAATCAGTATCTGTCCTAGTTACCAAAAGAATGAAAAACTGTTCCTGGGTTGCATAGTTTCTGGCAATCACGAATTTGTTGGTTAATTTGGAATTGGTGGCCATACTCGAAATTCTGAACAATTTTACTAAACTTCAGGAGAATCTGTTCCCGTCCCAGTTATCAAGGGAAAAAATGCTGGTGGGCTTAGGGTTTCTGGCAATTATGAATATTGATGGCTAATTTCGAAGTTGGAATTGGCGGAGTCTTACCCGTCGAAACCTGCTTCCAGAGCGTTGCGTGCGCCGGATTGGAAATACTCGATGATGCTGGGAATCTCGTCGATGTGAAGGGCTCGCGGGGTGGAGTACATGTGCTTTGAGCTTGCGCCGTCGGCGTCGACGAGAGTGACTCGCCATGGCATGGGGACGGGATTGCAAGTTGAAGCGATCGGCGCTGCGTTTCCGGGTTGTAAATCTGTGTGGGATGCGCGGCCGACGTGCCAGAGTTGCAGGAAGAACGTGGCGCCCCTGTTGTGCACCGCTTTCGTGATCGGTTTCCATGAATCTACCTGCTCACTCGTGTAGATTCCCGCCGTGTTCACGAACCTGAACTATGACAGTATAAAATCCGGGGATACATCAATTGCACGTTCAATCACAAACACTTCCGATTCATAATGTTCGAAACGAGAGATCAGCGAACAATTGAAATGTGACTTTTGAGAGCGAGCTTACCCGTGACCATTTGCTGCCACGCAAACGCCTTCCGAAATGAGAAACCCGCCTTCAGTCGCTCTCTGGCAGTAATACTCCTCCATCATGTCGGTGGCCAGGGTGCTGCGCGCTCGGCACCGCGTCATGGGCGCCAACACAACCCTGCAACATAAATTACACACACACACCCATTCAATTCAAGTCTGTAAATTTCCTCACAGCCCCCTCGCAAATTTTCTGACTTTTGTACATCTTGCTCTTCTGCAAAATCAGTATTGGAAAGGCCATTCGTTACCTGTGCTTCAGCTGATGGAGCCCAATTTGAATCGGTTTCATCAACGGCTTGGGCGACTCTCCCACAGCGTTCTCGTTTGCCTCCGTTTCGGTGAGGGCCATAGCTATCATTTCCGAACCCACAAATGAATTGAACCTCTCCAACCCAACTCGGATATGGAAGCTTCTGGTATACACAAACTATACACGAAGATTGATCGATACGCTGAGCTAGGATTCAATTCGAAATTCAAACTCGATCGATGTTGTTAGAGAGATTGAATGCATACGCATTTATATCAATTGGCAGTAATTCGATTCAAAGGTTCGATCTTCTGACAGGCACGCACGTTAATTGTACGCAACGCGCGCCTACTGTAGAGTCGACGGCGATCGCTTTCGAACACATGTGTGTCCCGTCGGAGACTCAAGGAAGTTTCCGGAACTCCATCATAAGGATTCCATAGTGCAGTTTTCTAAAGTTTCCGTTCGAAACAAAATTGAATCGAAGTCAAATACGGAGTAATAACTAACTCCACAGAGTCTAAGAACAACTTACTTCAAAGCCATTCAGCGCACACGGGTGCATTCTTCTTCGTTGCTCGAGGCTCAAAGGAGATCTACATCTACAGTTGCCTCCTTCTCCGGATCCCGCCGAGAAGCGAGCTGCAAGGAAGTTGTCCCGTTCACACGGGTATTCATTACAACCGTTGACGGTTGAAACTCGACCCGTTCGTTTTTGGGGGGTTCTATGGAAACCATTTCTTTTTTTTTTGGCTTCTTCGTGCCAGGTTATCTTTTTTTTGGCTAAAATTTGCTGGTAATAGAAAACACAACAAAACTACAAAAGATTGTGAAACCAAAGTACGCAAAAAAGAAAAAAGTGAATATATTCAAAGTAGATTTGAAACTACTCCGTACATACCAAAGAGAAGGAATTATATAAATAGTCTTCCTCTTCTACTAGTAATGGTCCAAGGGATTCTAATTAAATAACACTCCTCCTTGCTTGGCATAACATTTTTATAAAAAATTTATGCAATGTTATATATGATAATTTCCGTAATTTTACAAGATATACGATTGGTGCCTCATTAAACCTTATCCGCAAAAACTTGATTGAAGTCAAAGACAAAACCTCAGACGAAAGACTTGCACAAGCACTTGTGATCGCGGGAAATGACATTTTAAATCATCAAAAAAATCCATTAGCACTTTAGGCAAGTACAAAAAAGGTTTTGTCCCATCTTAGACCAATATAATCTCATAGATTTTGCTGCATTAAAGTTTTAAAAATTTGAAGGCATATACTAAAGCAATCCAAGAAAAAATTTATTGCTAAAAAACTAAAAAACTATAATTGATTTGTTTTATTCATCATTTTATCAAGACTCAAGATATGCCGTATTGAAGTCATTTGAGCCTCAAACCACCAAAAAGGACCAACATGCGTTCTTTGGCTGTATAGAATTTTTGGGTAGGTACGTACAACTAGAGATTTCCATATTTTTGGCTGAAATTTTAATTGAAGGTGGGGGCAAGGAATATCTTTCATATGCACCAATTTTCATGACATTTGGAAATACAAATCAAAAGTTATGGCTTAATATGTTACTTTTTTTTGTAATTGGGCAATTTGGGCAAATCAGAAAAAATCACTTTTTTCAAAAACAAAAATTTGAAATTGTTTTCTTAAAGTTGTATGTAGGTAAAAAGCTTTGAACCATCCCATTTGATCAATGAGTCAAAAGTCATGAAGATTTTAAGTTTTAAGATTCTCTATTCTAAAACAAACTTTGAAGTCTTTTATCTTACTCAATTATCAATATTTTTTGAAAAAAATAAGATCATAGGATGTAGATTATTTATTACAACATTGCCACCATTGGATTTAGCATTTTTCAATTCCATAATTATATTCTTGACAATTTTGTATTTTGAATCATTCTCTACTATTATCTACTTACTATTTTTTCCCTATATGTTGTACAATTCCAAATGAAGTGAAAATTTTCAAGCATGTAGCCAGCTTGTCTAGGAAAACGAATCTAAAGGAGCACCATCATTTTGGACATTTTTACATCAAAAAGTGAGTTTGTGAAGTGCTGCTGCCCTGTTTTTTGCAGGGCCCAAAAAATGGTTTTAGTGAAATTGAATGCTTATATCTTGCAATCTATGTGGTGGAAATTCCTGAAATTTTTAAAACATGTTCTCAAGTCACCATACTACAAGATCCTATAAGGTAAAAGACCCCATTGCGGTCAGAATTAGGAGTGTGCACTCATACCATTGCTGAAATTTTTCAAATTTTTTCCACACAAAGATAAGTGTGAGAGACAATGGAGACATTTGAAATTATATTTTTTGGACCAAATATGAATTAGTTCTGAATTTTTGAAGTGATCAGCCTATAGGAGTTTGTAGGCTACCTTATGACCAACAAAATTTGAATCCCATATAGTCATCTTCCTACCCAATACAGTCACAACATTTTCAAATATGGAAGACCTAAATATTCAATTTTTACAAAGAATGTTACACTGAAAAGTTGGAAGTACCTATTAAGGTCACTAATTATTCCATAACTACCATGTAAGGCATTGATTGTAGTTTGAAAAACCGCAATAGGGTCATTAGGTGTCCATCATGGACAATTTGACCGCAATGGGGTCTTTTACCTTAGTTATATGTGTCAATTTTTTTTTTTTCAAAATTTTTATACTTGTATTAAAAATGGCAGTTTTTGATCGTTTTTGGTGAGAACATAGTTATAGAACTTTAGGGGTTGAATACCAACACTTCCACCTTATCTACATTTATCATTGATTTATTTATTCATTCATCATTGCAATAAACAATTTTTACTAGAAAATCAATAGAAGTGTGTTTTCAAATGTAATGAAATGAGATGCAAGAAAATCTTCTTTCTACCTATGCAGAGGATAAGCATTAGAAAAGAATTGAATCCAAAAAGAGGCCTTGAGTTTTCTTACCACTTTTACTACTAATTGCATGTAATTGCATGAATATGAGAGCAATTATAGATTCATTACAACCACCACTTGGCATGTGCTCAATCCTTCATGAGGAAACCATCATGAAATTTATGATATCTTGAAGTTAGATTGGATAATGATGCCAAATTTTTGAGTTCATAATGCAATTCTTGGCCAATTAGTGGATTAAGAAGGCTCTTCCCACCCACTAATTCAAGAGATCATGGAGATGGATTGAGTAATGATGACAAATTTTTGAATTCTTTATAGAATTCTTGGCCTAATTAGTAAGTTGTGAAGGCTTTTCCCACCTAAATTTTTGCATTACAAAGCGGCCTCTTTTGGGGTTCAATTCTTTTCTAATGGGATTTATTTTTTTGCAAGGCCTTCGATGTATATGTGTAATCGTGCTTGAGGAATGTGGTACCAAAATTTCTAAATGAGGTTCATTGTTTTGGATATTTGGATACTAAAATTTATTAAAAAAAACTAATCTATACCAATTTTGAAAACTGTTTATGAACTATAATTTTTTTTAAATACGTGAATTATTCAAAAAAATCAAGAAATATGGACTTTATTTGAAAGTACATAATACATTTTTTAGTATTAATTTCAAATACATCATCCCCATGTTCCAAAGGTTTTTTTAATACATTTCAATTGAATGCACACAAATTACATCCAAATTGTATGAGTGATTCATGCCTTCACTTCTTTGATGTATAGTTTTATGGATCCTAAAAATTTGTAGTATCCTTTGACTAACATCAAGTTCCTCTTTTGTCTTTTCCATATAACTAATAGTAGTATAATAGTGGTAACTATTTACCTTGCAAATTGCTACAAGCGATTCATAAAACTGTTATATTTGATGTGATATTTTAGATTTAACTAAACATTTCTACTAGTTATCAAAATTAATAGTAAAAAATAAAAAGTCATCAAAATTAGATGAAGAACATTTGCAAATAAGTTGCAAAAATGAGGTTGTTTGTTTGTTTTTCTTATTACATTGAGATTTCCAAAATTGTGTCCTCCAATCACATTCTTCATATCGTTGGGAAGCTTTTAGCAAAAAGGAGTGCTTAATTTTGTGGCGTTCCAATTCAAGATAGAAAAGATATTGAGTTTTAAGGTTTTCATAAAATTAAAAAAAACAAATACTTTTATTTTGGTTGTGGCAACAACTTAAGGCACACTAGTCCATTGTTGAAGCTTGTTTGAAATTGCGAGCCAATATTAATGACTTTAATTGAGCATCCATAGGTGCCATTTTTGTAAAGATCAAAGAATGAATTTTAACTATAAATAAATTCATTTATGACTTCATTGTTCTAAAACACACCTCTTCATTTTGAATTCTTCATCAAGTATTAATTATCAATATTTTTTATTTAAATGTAATAAAAATCAAACACTATCAACACAAGTCAAGCTATTATTGCTAAAGAAATCCAAGACAATTTCCAAAAAACTAAAATCATTTCTAACCTCAAATGTAGAAATGATTCTAGTATTTAATTTTTTAGTTCTCTTTTATTGTAAATTATCAAATATATTTCTCAAAAAATTATAAGATTTAAAATTTTGACTTTTGAAATTAAAATTAAACAAATTTTTGTCATGAATTTCAAAAGAAACTAGTTATGATTGATGTAATATTAGACATTATGCAATCTAATAAAGTTATATATATATATATATATATATATATATATATATATATATATATATATATATATATATATATATATATATATTATTTATTTATTTATTTTATCTTTATTTTTTAAATTGTTTAAAAATGTTTTTTTTTTAAGTGTACTTTTTTATGAAGGTTTCATTTTTTTCTACAAGCTTCAAGGTTTTTATTTCTTGTATTTATGTGATTGCAAATATAAAAATAAAACTACTTTTACATATTTTAATCATTTTATATATACTTATTCTTTCAAAAACTTAGAATTTACTTTATATTTTTCATCCTCTAAATGTTTTATATAGAGTGATTATTTACAATATTACTAACTCTCTTCATGTATTTGAAGGTGTTTGAATTTGAAGTTACCCAGTTTATAAATGTTTGTATTTAAATTTTGGTCATGAAAATTATTAGTTTTGAAGCTATATTGGAAAATAGAATTCACTTGGCATCCTAAATGAAAAGACAAATATTGTAAAAAGATGGCAAAATTCAAAACGATCCCATGGCTTTACCAAATGATAATCCAATTCTATCACTTGACTATTCTATTGCTTGAGTAGAACCATATGAATACTCAAAATTTGACAAAAGGGCTCATGTATACAAAATCATGTAATTAAGTCCAAACTAAATTTTTTTCATTAGAATTCAATTTGATTAATTTATAAATGAAAGATACAATAAATAAATAAATAATTATATTAAAGATTAAAAAAAAGAAGATAAAAGATTAAAAAATCTAATGATTAGAAATTGCTTCTATTTTTTTTTTACTTTTATTCTAAGTTCAATAAGAGCTTTATCATGTTCTTTATAATTTTCATATGCCACTTGCTTGGTTAATTAAGTTTTCAATTATTTCTTTCACCATTCTAAAATGTTGGTTATGGTTTTCTAAAGGTCTCATTAAGTTTGCTAATGTTTCTTCCAAAAACTCAATTTGTTTTCCAGCGTTCATCACTCTCTTATTATAGTTTGTCAATTTCTTTGTCTAAACTTGCTATTAATTTTGCCATTATCACCAATTTGATTCTTTGGCTCAACAAATTGTTTGTTCTTGCTCACAATTTTTCTGTATTGTAAATCCTTATTGTCAGTCATTGCAATAAACAACTATATCTAACCAATGAAGTTTTTGAACTTCTTATTTCAAGTATTAATAATTTATCGCATTTTCATAAAAATCATATAATATTTTCAATAATGGTTATGACCACGATAGGTCAGTTTAGCTAATATTTCTCTTGACTACCTTAATCTCTAAAGTCCCGTTGTACCCTCGGGAGACAAAATGGATTTCGGGCAGGCTCCTACGATTTCAATATTTGTCTTGATTTTTTAAATTCTTTTTTGAAGGTAGAAAAATATATTTGCTTTCCAAAAACAATTTGTTTCCAAAAATAAACAATCTTAAAATTATTTTTAACTCAATTGGTGCCCCAGAGCAAAAGTTATGGTACAAAAAGCCCTTTTTTTTGTTCAACGAGTAGAAAAAACCCTCAAAAAAAATTTTAAAAAAAGATTTTAAAAACTTGTTTCTCATAGATATATTTTTGTCTCTATTTGAAGCTTTGATTCATTCAATTTGGACTAACAATGAGAAAATTAAGGACAATATTTGTTTTTTTGGGCAATCTAATTAAGCATCTTCTTGAAAAAAATAACTTATAGAGTTTATTTTTTAATACGATTTTTACAATTTTCAAAAAAAATTCTTATGTAGTGATAAATTTTCTTGCTAGAACAATCTCATTATTGAAATTATTGTATTTCAATTCCATCTTAGAGCTATTAATAATTTATTTTTCCTTCAATCTTGAATCACTTCTACGTAACAATTTTTTAATGAGTAAAAACAATTTTTTATTTTTATTTTTTAATTCCCAAATTTTCATTCAATTCTTCATTATATTAAATTCAAAAAATTCAAAACCAATAGAGCAAAAATTCTAAGTTATGAAAGTTCAAAGCCAAAAAATGTAATTGAGTAAGGTGCAAAAAACACTTGTTTCCTTCACTTTAAGTGCAAAAATCTTGCAATCTACACAGTCAAGCTTTCTAAAACTTCTTCCACACATTCTTACACTAGTCAAGTATAAGATCCTATGGTTAGATGTACAAAAAAAGTATTTCTTAATTTTTTTGCTCTTTGCTATAGAAATGGAATCTTTGAGTGGTTTTTGATGGAAAAAAGGCCTTGAAACTTTAGAGGTTATGGATCTTTTTTCTTCCATCAAGAAATTAAGTATTCAATTCTGAGGCCATATGACATAAAGACATTTTGATGCCACACTACTTGAAAAGTCATAATTAAAGACACAACTATTTTTAAATTTTGATGCCACATGAAGATATGATTAACTAAAGTGTCATAGCTTAAAATCACAAATGACAAATTTCTTAAGTTTTGGGATTTCTGAATTTTAAGTTTTTTTAAGGCAAATTTATATCCGAAACTATTAATTATTAAACCAAACATATGCTTCCCTCCACACATTGGTATTTTGAAATAATTTAAAATATATATAAATATATAAATATATAAATATATAAATATATAAATATATAAATATATAAATATATAAATATATAAATATATAAATATATAAATATATAAATATATAAATATATAAATATATAAATATATAAATATATAAATATATAAATATATAAATATATAAATATATAAATATATAAATATATAAATATATAAATATATAAATATATAAATATATAAATATATAAATATATAAATATATAAATATATAAATATATAAATATATAAATATATAAATATATAAATATATAAATATATAAATATATAAATATATAAATATATAAATATATAAACATAAATAGCATTAGTACATTGCAAACAAAATAAAACATGTAAAGCCAATTTCTAGTTTGCCTTAAAATCAAATTGTCAAAAGATTTTGAATTTCAAAACTCCTGTTTTAATATTAGATTCATAATTTCTATTAAAACCTTGCTAGTAAATTTTGCCCATATAAGATTTTAGATTTGGAAATATATAAAAAAATTTGCCTCAAAAATCTCATTTGTAACTTTGTAAGAATATTTCCAAAAGTTTTCATGCAAAATTTAATTATAAAAAGATAAACATTTAAACTAATAACTCCATCAATAGCCTTCTTATACATGAAAATTTGGGTATATTTATACATTAAGACGAGCACTACCTTAAAAGAAGTTTGCTATATTTGTAAAAAAGATCACCATTTTATTAAAACCTAGTGATACTAGTACAAAATTAACACTTTTAAAACGCTGAATTAATTTTATAACAAGATTAATTTTCTATATCAGTCCATGAATTTTGAAAATCTAAAGTTCAATTAATTTGAAGCAAAATATTGTATGCATTTGTTAATTCCTAAATGCCCAAGGCCTGTTTTGGGCTTCCTGGAATTTGCTCTAAATTGAACAAATTGCCAACATTTTGATAAGTTGTATCAATTTTTTTTGAATTGTAACCGTACAAATTCAAATTGGACATGTTAGAGATCTTATAGAAAAAAAAAACACAACAATATCACTTATGAAGTGAAAGATTATAATGTTTGACCATGAGGGTGCTAAAACTGCAAAAATCTTTCAATTTTCTTTACACAAGTCAAATCTAATAAAGTTGGTGACGAAAAAAATATGAGGTTAAAGGACCTAACTTGTACAACCTCGATCAATTTATGGCTTCTTAAAATCTACTCTACAATTTTTTTAAATTAATTTTGAGTGTGATTTTTTCTCCAAGATCTAGTGTATTTGAGGCTCATTTCCAAGAGCTCTCAACACTACAAGAAGTCAAGATTGCAATGGATAACCTTGTACAAAAACTTGAATAGAAAAATCACTATCATTTATTTTTAAGATTGGATTTTTCATGCTAAAATTAGACTTCAAAAAGAAATTTGTAAAAGTATAAACTACTAAGAATAGTAACTTTGTTAGGTCTTTCTTAACTTCAAGGTTTTGCAAACAGTAAATTTGGGTGCCTTGGGCATTTAGAGTTAAATGATTGGATGACAAGTTTGAAGAATTCCTAAAGGATGAGAAGGTTAGTATTCACTTCAAATGCAAAAGTTTTAAGAACTAATTGAAATGCTAAAAATATGTTAAAAAAAAAGCGTCAAAGTGAAAGCTAAATTAAAGTTTAAAGCAAAAGCATGCCAAAGTAAAGATCAGTTGTTCAAAATGCAAAGTAAAAGACACCTACTTATAGTATATAAACTTTTGTAAGCTAATATATTGCTATTTTGATTTATACCAAGATGCATTTATCATTCTTTATAAAATTATATCTATATTGTTATTAAGTTACTATATCAATCTATACCAATTAATCAAGTTGTATTGGAGAATAAAATTTCCAAATTTTTTCATAATATTAAAGATGCCTTCTTTTATTCAATCATTTTACGCGGTACAATTGCCAGCAAAGGACTCTACATCAAAAGCACGGAGTATGGAATCTACACTATTTTGTGATGAGCATCAAAAATTACAAAGTCTTGCAAATCAAAATATAAGAAATACATCACCTACAAATTCTCCAAACATTGAGGGTAGTGAAACATTTGAACTTCCATTACCATCACATCCAAATTGTAGTAATCAATGTACCAAAACAACACAAAAGAACACCAAAAAAACTTGGTACAAGAAAACTCTTGCATTTTGGCATGGTATCATATTTTGTTTCAAAAAATGAAATGAAGAATTCAAAGTACTCTTGGTAAAGAGTTTTGTCATTTAGGAATTAGGATCCTATTTCAAAACAATTTGTGGATAGATTTATCTATGTAAAATTGCTAGATTCATTTATTCTATCATGAGAATTAAAAAATAAAGATATAAAAAACAAATCATTTCAAATGTCAATAAAACAATAATATATTTTTTTCTTTCAAAACAATTTGTGGATAGATTTATCTATGTAAAATTGCTAGATTCATTTATTCTATCATGAGAATTAAAAAATAAAGATATAAAAAACAAATCATTTCAAATGTCAATAAAACAATAATATATTTTTTTCTATATTAACAAACCTAGGGTTCAATTTTGAGGTGACATGACTTAAAGATATAAAGATATATTTTGAGGACAAAAGTTTCAAGTTTTCAACAAGCATGTGAAATGGATAATAGAGTCTAAAAAGAACCATTAACAATTTTCATTTTTGAGGAATGGATTGAACTTTCTTTTGTTGACTATCACTCTTTTAATTTGGAAGACAATTTGGAACACTTTGGAACATTATTGTTGATATAAAAACATGGGTTGTTTTATTTAATGTCCACAAAAATGCGTTTCAAAAAATATAGAAAACATCCTCTAAAACACGGGTTTCTTATAGGGGATGCATATTGAATTAACGTTTGGAGTTAGTGACAACCTAATTGGAGTTAGGTTTAATGCTGAATAGACAATTAACCAATTAAGGATTGTCACGTGAATGGAAGGTTAAAAGTTGTGGGTTTCTTTTGTTGAGTTGGGAATTGGATGATTGGTATTAACTTCTCTCCAACTCAATTTTTGGCACCCACTATTAGATAAGCCTGAGAATCTAGCCACCAAATTGGTTGTTTTATATAGTTTTCTTCGTGATTAATGCGCAAACTACATTGCCTAATGGAATGTGTATTGCTTCTTGTGTATTGCAAGTGATTGTATTTGAATTGATGCATATGCGTTGTATTGTGTTAAATGTTGTAGAATTATGCTGTGCTATATTGGAGTGGAATTTGATTGAGAAAGTGTGCATATTAAGTGTTGTCAAAAATTGCTTTGAATTGTGTGTACCTAATTGGAAATGTTGGAAGTGTTTGAGTTGGTTGCTTAGTTGTTTGAGTTGTAGTCCATTGAATGAATCATATTTATAAGTCCAAATTGGAAAATGTGTACATGTGTTGATTAATGTAAATATTAGATATGGTCGTTGTCCAAGTTGGGATTTGTTTGATTGTTAGTCTAAATGTATTTGATTCAAGAGTTGAGTCTTGTGGTGTGTGATTCGGGTTATTAGTTTAGTGATTGAATCAAATTTCCAAGTTGGAAATAAATGAGTGTAATTTGACTTTGAATTGTTATAGAAGCCATTTACCAAATCAAAGAGTGATTGCAAGATAGTGAAAGAGGTCTACTTGTTTATTAAAAAGCCTATTGTTGAATGAGCAATTAAAAGTGTGTAGTTTGCCAAGTGTTAATAGCAAGCTTGTATCATTACTTATTACTAAGAGGGAAGTCAAATTTTATAATGCAAAAAGGCAAAGAGAAATATGAAGCAAATAAAATCCCAATTGTTACTATGAATAATGCCTTGATGTTGAAAAAGAAGCTGGTTGAAACAAATATAAGTGTTTATGGTCAAGCCAATTTGAAATTGAAGGAGCCTGTATTGTAGCAAGTGAAATGAAAGAATATTGGGCAAGTTTGAAAGGTTAAATATCAACTAACTTGGAAAGAATTAAAATCATAAGATAAAGTCATCTCACAATTGTGGCTTTTTAGTTCAATGGAGGATAGTTGCAATTAAGCCTAGCTGGTGAGGATTTCAATTTGTAATATTAAATTGTGCTTCTTGGTTGGATTAACTAGCTCATACATCCTACTTGAAATTCTCCCAGGGAACAAATCAATTGTACTATAGGATATTTTTCCAAATTATTAATTATCCTAAATCTACAGGGTTGGTCATAAAAACTTGTCATATGATTTAAAATCTCTACAATCAAATTAATATGTTAAGACAAGATTCTACGGTTCAAAAATATTTGAAAACAAATGATAGAAGTGAACCCCTCAAATTGCAAACCAATAAATTAAACAAACTCAAAATAAAAAAGCATTGAAAAAATAATACAATAAGCTCTCTTCACGGCATCAAAATATCAAACCAAAAGGACATTAAACAAGCATCTATTACAAGACACTTATTTTTTCAAGTAATTTGTCTCCTTTAAGATAAGTGCAAAAAATAAATACAAAAGATTTTTTTTAAAAGGAATAAAATAAGTTTTAAATCACTAAACTACCATAGTAGTCGATTGTTTGTTTTTTCTAGCTAAATGATAGCATAATCCTTTTACATAAAAAATACACACTATCCTAAAAATACCTCCTATCACTATTGGCCTTGATATATGGTTCAAAAGATATAGTACAAACTTGACAACCATTTGCTAGTAGCTAGGGTGCATGGCTCAAAAAGTAGGTGAAGGATTTTGAATTAATACAACTAGAAACAACCTACATTTGGTAGTCATCTCTTTATATTTGGCAATCATCTTTGCAATCTTTGCAAATGTTGCAACAATCCCAAAATACAACTATGGTCAGCACCTTATAATAAATTAATTGAAATTACCTAGCAAACTTCATTTCAACCAAACAATTATTCCAAAAAGTCATTGTCATTCACTTTCTTCCTTCTTTTAGACATGATATTTGAATCCTTTTCTTGCCTTCCTTTTTTGAAACATTTTCTACTCCTTCACCCTTCTTTGTGCCTTTGCCACTTCATCAACCTAGGCCAATTCCTTTTTTTTTTACTTCTATCTTTCTATTCTTGTGGGCCATAATATTTTCCTTTGCGCCTTTTTCTTTCCTCAACTTCTTCAAATTAGTTGCCATGTCCTCCATTTCAACTTCCTCTAGGGTAGCTATTGTCTTTCCCTTCACTACCATTAGATGATATTTGGGGGTCTTGGAGGGCCATTTCAGGCCCGTTCCTTGATCTGCCCAGATTCAGTGAATGCCGGTACGAGTGTGTTAGAATTTTTTTATTCTTTTACCAAAATATCATTTTACGCAATTTTTTTTTTTTTTTTTTCAAAAAATGATGTGGCAATCCCCGCAGTTTGGGAACGCAGTAGAAGCAGGGGAACTCGGAGCCCTCCAAGACCCCCGAATCTCATCTAATAGGCCATGTCTTTTCTTTAGTGCCTTATTCTATCCTTGACTTCTTCATATTTTTTGCCACATCCTCCACTTCCTCCAATCAAAGATAATGAATTGGCATCACTTAATGGTGAAGTATAAGAGTGACTACTTAGTGTTGTAAAGACAACTAGAGTTGTTTTTGAATGCAAAGAAGGTGACAAAACCAACACACTATCTACAAATAAAGTTTTTATGAACAACTAAATGACTAGGTCAACATCATGTGAAAAGTCTAAAGATGGTAAGCAGTGTGGACGTGAGGTGTAATTGGATATGTAGAGATGGGTCCCTAGGGGGGCTAGCACCATATACTAGATGAGCGTAGGTTCAAGCTCCAACTTGGTCATTAATAATAGGAGTTCAAGCTAATTGCCTAATTATATTCTTATATTCAAAGATGATGCCAAAAATAAACTAGAAAAGACCACATAATATGGTATTGGAAATCAAACTCAAGAATCCTTGGATTCAATGATTTTCATCAAGTACTTTGTATAATAGCACATAACTTGAGATAATTTAAATCTAAAAGCTTATTTTAATTATTGATATTTCCTACATGAAATCATACTGCTATAATCAATAATTAATTGCACTCCCAATATCAACATTATTACCTTCTGCAAGCCTAATAGCAATTTAGCTAAATCCTAATGATCAATCTTTCATTTTCATTTTCAAATCCATTCTCTCAACAAATTTTTGTCCTAGACACTCAATAAATATTCTTTATTAACTCAAAAGTTTAGATATGCTTTAGTGGATATAAATAAATTTAAATAAATTTTTTGAATAATGAAGAAAATTCATTATCTACACTTGAGGGGAGGAAGATTGCAAGGAATAAGTTAAAGGCAAAGATGGGCCATGCATGAGGTGGACTATGGCTGCAAACAAAAAATATGATATAGAATCACATTAACTAGCTTAGTGTATCTTAGCAAATTAATTTATTGCACTAATTTGCTTAGTGTAGTGATTGCAAAAAATACTTGCTAATTTTGTTGCATTTTCATGGTACTTTTTTTTCTAAAGTACTTTAAAACTAAAAAATGATTAAGAAATTTAAAAATATTGTCAATGTATATATCTTTAAAAAGATTGTACCTTAGGAAGATAAAGCATAGAAAAATTCTCTAATTAGGAGAACTAAAAGAGTGCAAAATCTTAAGAAAATAAGTACTTTTGAGTTTTAATTTGGAAAAAATTGGAAAGAAAGTTTAAAAAACAAAATAAAACTTGGTCATTTGTAACAATTCTATAAAGATAGTCATTTTCCAAAAGAGCAATCAAAATAACATTTTATGTATTTCAAAATGAAAATAGAACAAAGCTCACCTTTAGACTTCTATAGTTTTATACAACATAGAATAGATTATTTATATATTATTTTAATCCCAAAAGTTCCACAACTATTTATTCACCAAAAACGCTCCAAAACTGCCATTTCTAGTACAACTACCAAATTTTTGGAAAAAAACAATTTTTAACACATGTAATTGTAGGATCTTGTAGTATGATGACTTGGAAACTTCAGTAAATTCCAGAAATTCCAGAAAATTTTACTTGGTGGCTTATAAGTTATAAGCATTCAAATTCACCAAAACCATTTTCCCAACCTTGCAAAAAAACCAGGCAGCTGCACTTCACAAGCTCACCTTTCAATGAAAAAATGTCAAAAATGGTGGTGCTTCTATGAATTCAGTTTTCTAAACAAGTTGGCAATATGCTTGAAAAATTTCACATCATTTGGAATTGTACAACATATAGGGAAAAAATAGTAAGTAAAAAGAAGTAGAAAATGATTCAAAATACTAAATTGTTAAGATTATCAATTATAGAATTAAATAATGCCAATCCCAACAGTTGTAATGTTGTACTAAACAATCGACATTCTAGGAATTTACTTTTTTCCCAAAATATTGAAAATTGAGTTAAATATACAACTTCAAAGTTTATTTTAGAGTAGAAAATCCATAACTGCCTGCAAACTAAAACTCATAAACGTTGACTCATTGATTGAAATGGAATGATTCAAAGCTTTTCATGTACACATAAATGTAGAAAATCATTTTCAAACTTTTATTTAGGAAAAAAGTGTTTTTTTTAATCTGCCTGGACTGCCCAGGTATCAAAAAAAGTAACATATTTGGCCATGACTCATATTTCCAAATGTCATGAAATTTAGTACACATGAAACATATTCCTTGTCCTCAAATTCTACTAAAAGTTCAGCCCAAAATATGCATATCCTCATTCACACGTACCTACCCAAAATTTCTATACAATTTAAAAAAAATGCAATTTGGTCCTTCAGGGATTAAACAATATCTTTTTATCTACAAGAACACCTCTTTTTTCACATTTAAGCTCCAGATTTGTTTTTTTAGATTAGAAATAGTGTTACAAACCCCCAAATTGGCAAATGTGACATAAAATTGGAGGTTATTTTAGATAATAAAATATTTTTGAAAAATACAAACAATCGTTAATTTAGCCCAAATTGTATAATAGTCATGAGTATCTCATCTATGAATCCTGAGTCTTTTGGAACCTTAATGCAAAAGTTATGGCCAAAAAACAAATCAACATGCAATAGGTGATAGAAAATACTACAAGTGTTTCTTGTATTTGCTCTATGGTTGCACTTCAAAGCCTAGTTTTAGCCAAGATGATCTGAAGTTTGTATGAAGTTTGCAAAAGTTTTATGACATGAAAACAATTTGAATTTTTGTATTTGATTTTTTAAGTACAAACTTATTCTTAAGGAAATAGAAATATGAATTTCATTGAATAAATCTCTATTTTTCTCATATGATAAGTGTTCAATCGCATAAAAATTGTCGGTTAATAAAATTATTTTTTCTATAGTAAAGAAAATCTTGCACATTGACTTATTCTTTTTTCTCCTAGGTCATTGGATTTGTTAAAAGTTTTAGTTGGCAAGGTGAAAAATAATATCAATCTTAAAAAAAATCCCTAAATATTTTTTTTTATAGAAAACGTTAAAATTATAATGAGGAAAGTTTTGATATAAACATAATCTACATTCAAAAATTGAAGTTTATAATTCAATCTTGTTGAGTAATGACGTAGTTTGTAGGAACTTACCGTCAAACATTGCCCTTTATCACTACAAGAGAAAGGGACATTTTAAGTGAGTTTTTAAATATAGTCCTAGACATGAGATTACAAATACTTACCTCTAAGGAGATTTTCAATAAAACTTTACTAGAAATACATGTGATTTTAGTAAAATTTTATTGAAAATCTCCTGAAAGGTCATTATTTAAAGTCTTATGTCTAGGAATATACTTAATGATTCACTTAAAACCCGCCTTCTTCTTGTAGTGTTAGGACAATGGTCGATGGACAATTGCTGTTTAGGTGTTAAATAATAAAATTTGCAAATGCTATAAAAGACTCAATACAAAGATAAAACAATTAGATTTCAAGGTGAAAACAAGGTTTGATCAATCTCAAATTTTTATTAAGGGCATCTAAAGGTAAATTAAGATGAAAATGGACTCATATACAATTTCTAATAGTTTGGACTTATATCTACCTTTAATATGGTCGTTGAATTTGATTAGGAGAAAAAAAGTATTTAAGTTGAAAATCAATTTCTCATATTGAGAATGGTAATCCAGCCTTTTACTAATAACTAAGCCTAATATTGCTTGAATAAGCATTTGAGTATGTTTTTTTATTATTAAATTTATTATTTGAATTAATTTTAGAGCATATACAGTGTAAAGTGATGAATTTAAATACACCTTTGAATTACATTCATTATGGTAATACCATTCATAACATCAAGTGTGATATAGATGTGGTACTCATCTATATCATTATATTTTCAGTAGGATGAATCAAAACAAAATTCACCAATTCTTAATTGTCGAAAAAACTTCTTTCAACACTAAGTTTCTTAGAATTAAAACCAATTGTCTTCTATGCATAACATTTAGTAGCAGAGTGGTCGACTGTCTTCCCCTTGATGAAATGGTGTGGTACATCCCATACCATCAGTAGCTAATACTATGCGTGTTGATTTTGTCAGAGAATTACAGTAAGTTAGCCAGACACTGGACCGGACGCAATTGTACAAGGTAGATTAAAAATTAAAAGAAAAGCAGCTTTCTACACCCATTGAACCAAACACACAAAAGCCAGCGTTCTACACTTATATATTGTGTATTTTGAAAATCCAAAATATAACTGGTTTTTGTATGAATGGAAATTAAATGCTTGGATCATTGTTTTTTTTTCTTTTTTGCATTCATCCAAAAACCATTTATATTTTGAGTTTTCAAGTGAGAAGAGAAGCTATATATATACATTTGGGGTGATAGGAGGTAAAATAATCCTTGTGGGATATGTAAATTAGAATGAGTGAAGCCTCAACCACTCATAGTTGAGTCAAAAACAAAGAATTGTGTTAAAAGTAGAATTTTAGACCTCATTCAAGCCTGGTAGATAACTTTTCTCAAAAACTATGAACTAAAAAAAGGAGGTGAATGAAGATAAGTTTCAACTCCTAAAATCCATTTGGCATTTTGAATCTCCAATAAAAAATTATGGACAAATTTAAGAGAGAGGTTTTGGAATGGACATTTTCTTTAACATTTAAAAAAATCTTCTCTCAAATTTGTCCATAATTTTTTATTGGAGATTCAAATGCCAAAGGGATTTTAGGAGTTGAAACTTATCTTCATTCACCAACTTTTTTTAGTTCAAATTTTTTTGAGAAAAGTTATTCTACTACGCCTAAATGAGGTCTAAAATTCTAAGTTTAACACAATTCTTTGTTTTTGACTTAACTATGAGTGCTTGAGGAACTACAAAATCTAATTTATTTATCCCACAAGGTCGTTCTACCTCCTACCACTCCAAGTGTATATAAAGAGTTGTCTTCTCACTTGAAAACCCAAAATACAAATATATTGAAGGAAAAATCTGAAAATGGCAGAGGAGAGTAAAAAAAAGACATACATCAAGTTATTGATGGCAAATGGTTAGATTGCAATAGTGTATTACTCATTGGATTCTTTAAATTTTTGGCAAACCATATTTCTCTACAAATATTTGTTGATTTGTATATTTGGCCCTAGAATTAACAAAAGAAAATGGAGCATTCAAAATGTACTGCCACTATCCTTGTACTGAAGCTTACATTAATGCTGAAAGGATGAATTTAGTGGATGAGGACTCCAAAGAGGGAAAGGCTCTTGAATGTTATGTGATATTTCTAATGTCCCATAATACTAGACTTTAGAGGGGATTCTTGTCTACTTTAGCAAGGTATCTAGAGTCTAAAGATTGGATACTCCAAACTGGATTTCAAGATTGAAGATGTTTTTACATTCTCAGCTCAACCGATGGAGTGAAGTAGAAGAATTTCAATTTAATACATATCAAACTTGTAGATCAATAATTCTAAAAACTGAATTCTTGTTGTGATTTGAATTTCTATAATTGTTTTAATTTGAAGTTGACTCTATTAACATCCATAAGATATTCCAAACCTTATCGTAAGCTTTAATTTGAAAACTTTAATTTCCTTTTGCAAATCACTAACACTTGGTTATTTAATATTATAATGCACACTTTTAAAAAATAAATCAATTTTTGTCATTGGTGAGAGCAAGAAACACCAATTGATTCTTGAATGAAGGATGTTAGAATTTCAACTTTTTGAAGAAATGAAATAAAATATAAAAAATTGGAAAAATGCCAAAAATAATGTGCCTAAATATTATGGAAAAAAAAGCTCAATAGACATTTTCAAAAAAATAGAGACTTTGATGTTTTAATTTGAGAAAACATTTGAAATGAAAATAGTCATTCCTTAGAACTTCTTGAAGAAGAGATTCTTCCCAAGTGACTGGACAAAATATCATTTTTATTATGGCTCTCATTTGAAAATGTTGTAGTTTACAATTTGTATGAAGTCTTTAGTTTGTTGTCACTTCACTACAAGAAAATGGGGTGTTTTAAGTGAGTTTTAAAGTATAGTCCTAGACATAAGGTTTAAAGTAATGACCTTTAAAGCACTTTTTAGCAAAATTTGACTAGAAACACATGTATTTCTAGTAAAATTTTGCTGAAAATTGCCTTGAAGGTCATTACTTGAAATCTTATGTCAAGGACTATACTTAAAAACTCACTTAAAGCACCCATTCTCTTGTAGTGCTTGTAGCACACATAGCATAGAGATTTATCTTTTCATTTTAAAATAGTTTTAAAGTTAATAATTGTATTTCGAATTTTATAATTACAAATAATTGTAAAAAAAATCTCTCAAATCTTCAATACTTAGGATATAATTAATTATAAACCTCCAATTTTAGGTTTCCAATTTTATTTATAAAGATTAGAAGTAGAAATTCCAAATCAAAGCATTTATGTATTCAAGGCGCCGCGTTTTGGTTTTGACAAAATTTTATAATTAAATAAAATCTTAAAATGTTATTATTTTTTGATATTTTTTTTCAAGTGAGTGTCTTTAAAAGTCTATTTCTTGCATTAAATCCATTTTTTAAAATAATTTTTTATCATTTTTCTATTCAAGACTTTGTGCAAGGATGTCCAATGCAAATCTTGGATTTTCTAACGTTATAAAACTCTTGGAAATGAGCCTCAAATACATTAAACTTCGTGGGAAATGTAACTAGAGTTTCATTAAAAGAAATTGCACAACACATTTTGAAAAGACTTAAATTGATTTGGTTATACATGTTATGTTCTTTAACTTCACTTTTCTAATGATTTAAATTTTAGATTTGATATGTAAAATGAAGATTGATAGACTTCAAATTCACTATCTCCTAAAAAAAAGACTACTTGCTTGCTTTCCAAATATCTAAAAAAAACTACCCCCCCTTAGAAAATATTTTCTTTCAACCTCCTAGATATATACATTATATTGATACGTTGGTACAAATATGCATACGGGCATGGGCATTGCATGTAAATATGGGATATAAATAAGGATACTATACTCGGATATGGATACATGGATATGATATGGATACCGTATGTAGACTTATATTCCATACCAATCGGGATCACATATGCATTTCAAAAACATATATGGTCTGTGGGGTATGAAAAGTGAATGTAAATTTAATTATAGTGTATTATTTTTTGATGGAGAGAATGAAAAATAAATAAAAAGGTTTTTTATTTTATTTTGGGGGGTTTGAGGTTCATGCTTTGGTGTCCCTTTTGAGTGACTATCTACTATGAATCTTCTCAAAAGAGACACCTTCATTATCAAACATTGTTATTTATAAGTGATATTGTTGTATTTTCTTTTCCAATTACATCTATAATACGTCTAAATTGAATTATGATTTTCAATATTCTAAAGCTTTGAAAAAAATTATCAAAATTTTGATTTTTTGTTTAATTTGGTATAGATTGCGAGAAGCTCAAAAAATGCCTAAGGCATTTGGAGAAAAATCTTTAAAAGACATTTCATGTTTGAGCTTGGGTCAAACTTCATTAGATTTTTAAATTAAGACACACATTTCAAATTTCAAATTTTTCACAAACTTGTGTTAATCTATGTCTAAAATTTATTCTCATTTTATCATAAATAAAAACATAAAATTGAATTTAGTATTATTTTTTAAATATAATTCTTTGTAAAATTTTTAGAAATACTTAAAAATAGTATGAAATTTTAAAAAAGTAGAAATAATAGTGACAAACATCATAGTGTAATTGATGTACTTTTTGAGCTTCTTTGAGAGGAACTTCATAGAAAAAGTTTAAAGGTGGTATGTTTTGAACTTTCAAGATGTTTTTCTTCGAAATGTTTTAAAAATTACAACTTAAAAAAAATTTGAAAAAAATAATATAGTAAAAAAAATAGATTATAGGAGCAACATTTTCTTTTAAACATTTAAAAATCAAGAATTATGTGAAGATTCAATTTTGACATTCTAAATGCCCGTCAGGCTTGCAAGGGCCTTTTAGGGTTGATTCAATTTCTTCATGCTCATTATTAGTAACTTAAATGTCCCTAATTATCTTTTTGACAATACCACAAAAGGATTCTAGTATGCTATTGAGTGCTAGACATCTCAAATGAGTTACAAGAGCTTAAACTCGACGGAAATCCAATTGTACACATTTGATTTACTCATAATGTCTCAAATAACATTAGATATCCCAATATTAGATATGAATATGATCCTTGTCAACCATTTATTTTGCTTTTTCATTAGTAGAACAACTTACACCCTAGAATGCATGCAAGCTAGGCAATTTTGAATTTAATCATCTACATGTTCATTTACCAAATTCTTTATTAATAACTTTCATTTAATTATTAACCAATTTGATTAAAAAAATGAGAAGGATTTTTAGGTGAAAAACTTCAATTGGCTATCATTGGTAGCTTGGAGAGAGAGTGGACCCCTAATTTTTAGTTTTTAAAAGGTAATAATAATATTCAGAGCTTTACAATTACAAGTCCATTGCAAAAAAAATTACCCTAAAATTTTCAATATTTTGAATGTCATTAATTGTAAAAAAAATAACCCAATTTAAAATTTAAAATTTAATTAGTAAACATTGGTGATAGCAATATAAGTCTAAAAATATAAATGTAATACAAATCCTAATTTTTTTGGTTAATAAGTCAATACCAAATTTATTTTTCTAACTTACTATTTATAGTATATCTTTAGGAAACTTCAAATCAAAAAATGAATCGATGCGTGTTACAAAGGTAAATTTAATTTCTTCGGAGTGAAGTTTAGTCACTCAATTGTTTCAAATTAGTTATTTTTCACAACAACACTAAAGGATTCTAGCATGCAATGAAAATGTGGTTGAAAAATGCATATATAATGTAGTTAGGTCATAAGGATATCTAATGGGTGATTTGAGGATGAGACAAAGCCACCATCACAAAGTTTAAACCCTTCAATTTGTCAACAGTTATCATGTGGTTATTGTTGTTTCATGGATTTGCATGTTAATTACAATTTATTGCATCATTACAATGCATTACTTTGCATTGTTATCGCATCCTTATAATGCGTCATTTGAAATTGCATCGTAATGATGCAAAGTAATGCATTGTAATGATGCAATAAATTGTAAATAACATGCAAATCCATAAAACAATGATAACCACATAATAGCTGTTGACAAACCGTAAGGTCTAAACTTTGTGATGACATCACTAGCATGTGTCTAAATGCTTGTATCATCTCAATTCAACTACAAGTGCTTACACTAGAAGCATTGGGGCCATGGAGGAAAAATATAGTGTAGGCTGCGCCACATTGTTATCAATAAAAGATTCATACCGTTGATCATTTGCACTTTAGCACGAGGAATACCTTGTCATGGGAGAGTGTTTATCATGGAGTGAAAAGGGTCCCAATTTTGTAAAAGGTGACAGAAAAAGCATGATCGCTCAACAAAAATATAGTTGGCTTGAACAATACATTTACAATGTAGTCAATTTACAATGATATCAAATATTGGTTTGCAAATGAAACAAGGTCATATCGCTTGTTTAGATGTCTTGAATGTGCATGCAAGGGAGCATGTTTCGCAAGCATTTAGACTATATGATATTATTATTATTTATTTATTTATTTATTTTGTTTCATCATCATATATATGATATATATATATATATATGAAAGGAGGAAATATATTTTCAAAAATTGGCCTTTAGATTATTTGTTTTGAGGTACCTAAAGTCTTAACCCCTAAAGGACCATTGTCCCTTCGGGAGACAAATGCGTTTTTGGGCAGGTACCTACAGGTTGAAATTTTGTCGTGGTTCTTTGAAACTTTTGAGAAGGTGAAGAATTGAGAGAGGTATGTGGTGAAAAAAAAAATTTGGAATCGGACCTTTGAGCAAGAAGTTATGCCATTTCTTGGAATGCGTGGGGAGGGAGGGCAGCAAAAAAACTTTGCAAAATTTTGAATTTTTTTTAAAAATATTTTTTTTCTCATAGATTATATTTTTGTCTGTCTGGAAAGCTTTGATTCATTTCAATTGGATTTGCTATGAGGAAGTTATGGACATTCTTGTTTTTCGGGCAGTTAGAGCATCTTCTTGAAAAAAAGAACTTATAGGATTCATTTTGGAATGCAATTTTTGTAATTTTTCAATTTTTTTTTTGTGATGGTTTAGTTTGCTTGCTAGAACAATCTCACCATTGGGATTAGTGCATTTTAATTCCACCAAAAATATATGAATATTTTAGATTTTCCTTCTATCTCGTACCTACTTCTACTTAACAATTTTTTAAAGAATGATAATTAAGTTTTTTTGATTTTTTTTTTTCCCTAGACTCTCAACTCAATTCTCCACTGTAAAGATTTAAAGCTCAAAAAGCTGTAGTGCAAAAATTTTAAGTTAAAAATGTTTAGAGTCAAAAAATCTGGTCCTGCAATGTGCTGAAAATCTTTTTTTTTCCACTTTAAACGCAGATATCTTGCAATCTGTGCGGTCAAAAATTCTGAAATTTTCTCCACACATTCTCATACTAGTTAGGTATAAGATCCTATGGTTAGATGTGCAAAAAAAACATTTTTCACATTTTTTTACTCTTTGTTCTAGAAATGGCAGTTTTGAGAGTTTTTTGGCAGAAAAAAGGCCTTGGTCCTTTAGGGGTTAAGAAACCATGAAAATTGAAAGTGTAACACATTAACAAAATTTGCTATGAAATAGAAACTAATTCTATAAAAGTCTACAAAATAATAATCACTATGATTAGAAGGACATCTTTAAAGAATAATAATTCTTCTGACTTCATGGGCTAAACACCTCAAAAGTTATGACACAAGACACTTTGGACACACAAGGTGTGACTTCAAAATAGTGCAAGTTTGTTGTGTTGAGCACCTTTGTACCACCATGTGCTTGTCGACGTTACAAATAGCTCTTCACCTCCCTCATCATTCTTCAATTCTAAATAACTTTAACAAGGGCTAAAAACACTACGGTATCAAAATCCCTCGGAGCTAATCCACGTTCATGATATATGCAGTTGCTTGCTCCAACGAACATTTTGTTAATGAAAGGTTGAACTTACACTGAGAAACTATAACAGTATCAGATATCTTTACAATATTACAAAAAATAATTGACATGAAATTGGTCCAAAATTCCACAGCATTTCATTTGCCAGCCTCATGGCTTCGTTGTTATTTGTGATTTTTTTTAATGCAATAATATTTTCCATTTGTCCAAAAAATAAATAAATAAATAAATAAATCCCCACAACATATATGTGACATGTCATACTTACATAAAAAGCCTTAAATTAGTGAAGCCTATCACTGGAGTGGTTTACATTCCATACGTATGGTCAATTTTTCTCAGTGAAGGACTTATCAAAATATCACTTGAACTATCTAACATTGATACATTGATACCACAATAGGCAGCTTTGTCAAAATATCAGTGACTACAAGAACTCATTATTTCATGTGAATAGCTGTTGATCTTGCTAATACTCAAATATTTATCTCAAATCTAGCCTCTATTATTTGTCTCAAGACTCACTATAATTTTAGATGCATTTCACACCAATATTTTCTTCCAAAATTCCTGACAATCTTGAGGGTTTGGCATGGATGGTAGATATTGGGACTGAGAGAGCCCAAAACGGAGATTGGAGCATTACAGGCAGATACACAGGAAAATGATTTCTGATTTTTATGCTTTTCTAACCGAACTGAACCTGGAGTTTCAAGCACCTAGAACTGGCAGCGAGGACGTATACATCATTTCATAAGCATTCCTTGCAAAAAAGGTTGTCAAGCATTTGCAGAGGAGGTGAGAGTTCAAGTCAAAATGTCATCTATGTCATATTATAAGTTACCTGCCTAGTATTTGCAACCTCATATTTGTTGTTTTGGTGAGTTTCAAAGTGCCAAAATGTGGCATTCAAGTGCTGGAAATTCGGACATTTCGAGCGTTCAGATGGGTGGGTGCTTTGTTGGTCAATTATATCCTCCAAAATTCTAAAATGTAGGTCATTGATACTTACCCGAGGTTTCATATGAATGCCTCAAAGTGCTCCAGTTCCAGATCTGTGTCTCAAAACTGCTCTGCTTCCTTGTTGAGAGCCCTTTTCCGGATGGACCAATTTTAATAGAATTCCACCATTATTGTAACAAATACGACCATTTGCATAGTGGCCTGCAATTGAAGCCTTTCAAGCTGAGACCAAAGAATTCAGCAGAACCTTCAAACACTTACCAACAACATGGGCTTATCATCAATCTGATAAACTGTTACTTGAAACAAGGTGGTCAAGCATGACAGTCATGCTATAAGTTCCCCACTTGCATTGCTCATAG
This sequence comes from Neckera pumila, assembly GCA_963969595.1. Taxonomy (NCBI): domain Eukaryota; kingdom Viridiplantae; phylum Streptophyta; class Bryopsida; order Hypnales; family Neckeraceae; genus Neckera; species Neckera pumila. Next base: position 46,230,616 of record OZ018408.1, on the reverse strand, counting down.
AAAAAAGGACAGCTCTGATCTGCTCTGGCATGGATTGAGTGAAGAGTCTTTGTTAGGGTAATTCTACTACCGGTAACTGCACCATATGATTGACGGTAGTTAGCAATGGTTTCTTGTAAACGCGAACTCCACAACAGACTCACATTTCTTAGCACATTTTTTAAATTTTCACAAGTATGAAGTTTTGTCAATAAAGTGATGTACGAAATCCTGCGTTCTGCCTTTGGAACATATTTCTCCTTGCACTTGATGTGATTTGCGAGAATCAACATAGAGATAATTTAAGCAGAGTCTCACTTTGAATTCTGTCTCTCTGAACGGATGAATACATAACCAGGGAGCATAAGTTTCTCCTCACTGAAAGTAGGAGCAGAGCTTCGCCAGTTAAAACTAACAAGTTATTAGATCTTGCTCATTTGTAATTTTGTATACGATCCACCGTTCCAAGGCTACATATTGAACAGCATTGTGCAATGATTGCGACTGTATTTTGAGGGTGTTTAAAGCCCAAGTCAAATCTAATAAAGGTGAACCTGAACCTGAATATGGTACACAAAATTGATGACATTGACAATCTCACTTTGGCATTGCATAAAATTAAAGAGCTCTGATTGAATAAATGATGTTGCCAGTTAGTAAAATTTTTTTTCTTTAGGACAAATCAATCTCACTTCATCTGCATGGCTCGTTCACTCGTGGTGGTGAAGTGGAATGGTGGTCATATTAGTTAAATTATAATGTTTTAGAGTGCCAAAGTTGTGGCTTTCAAGTGCACAGAGCTCTAAAATCTAAGTCAGAAGAGTGTACGGTACTGATATGAGGTTCCAGACAGGCAGTTGAAAGTTTGCCATTCTAATGAACTTTTAAGCAGTACTTTGAATACAACTATTGTTGCCAATCATTTTCTCAACAGTGCAACACCGGCTAGACCTTAAATAGAAAATTCAAAGCAAATGGAGCCTGAAAATGCCAGGAAGCCAAAAGAGATTTTAACGAAAACATAGACATATCCTGAATAGAGTAACGCAGTACTTATCTTTTTGAAGTAGAAGAACAGGTGCACTTTCAATATATGGAAGCACTTGAAGAAGAGGAATATGATGATTCAAATTAGTAGTATTATATGGCTGACTTTTTCCTTCAAAGTTCGAGTTGCAGAGACTGCTTGTTTTGCATCTTAACCATGAGCATATATCCTACTCACATGCAAAGGTCTTCTTCTGAGTTCTAAGACATATCGAATCACAACCCCTAACTTTGTTATTCCAGATTGTAGACATAGCTCATTAGAATTCTCTCAATCAGGAACCCGCCAAGTAAAATGTTGATTATTCAGCTTGGACTGTGATTTGGAGACTGATGTCGAAAATTACTCCTCTTGTCTTCGTCTCAGCAAATCGATGCCTATCTTGACGAAGACAAGAGGAGTAATTTTCCAAGTGCAATGAGATAATCCAAAAGACAGACATCGATTTGCTCCTTTCCAGCATTGCAGATATTCCTTTAAAAATTCGATCGGTCGGAAGTCTGCATCACGTCCACGCTACTGGTCCTCTGCACAGGCAAGCTTTGTCTGGAGGCTTTTATCATCTGGTGGAGACGCACAGTTCCATGGAGCAGAAGCCCAGCAACATTTGGTACTGAACTCTGATCAGGCGTGTGTGTACTTGCAAGCTCCAAGTTGAGGGAGCATGAGACACCCTTTTTTTATACTTTGCGAGACTCGGGTACTGATTTTGCAGATCTTTTTTGAATGAAACTATGTGGATGTACTTGCTGGGGATCGGAAATAGCAGTGGCTTGATCCTTGATCTTGCACAGTTGCACTCTCCTTCGAAGGGGACCGACTCCTGGCTCTGCAACTTTTGAGAGATTTTCTGCCGTTTCCTTCGTCACACACAACTTACACCGAAGCTTAAACTAAACTAAATTTCTTGCAGTAAAGGTCACTTTACTTGTGTCAAAAGAAAAATAAATAAACTAAACAAACCAGACAACAAGAGCTGTAATAAATGAAGTTGGCAGTTCTAACTTCTAAGTGAGAGAATTTGTGTCAGCATAGGATCCATAGATTTAGGCCATTGACACTATTGCATTTGACACAATTGCACCATTTCTACATGTTTGCACCAATTCTACATTTTTTTCACTTTGTCAAGGCACAAAATATGGCAAAAAAGGTCCTAATCTCTTTTCAAATTTTATGTTGTATAAATCTAGTGGTTGTAAAGGAGGCCATGCACTTGCTTTTGTAATGAACATTGTGAGAAAATGTTGTAAATTGTGCATTGAACAAACATTCACTTGGTTCATACAAGGTGCATGATACCTTCATTCAAGGATGTGTTGATTGCTTGTAGGAATAGTGACCAAAAGCACTTGAAGGTGACCTTCATTCTCCAAAATTATAGCTTTGACTTACACTTCATTATTTGGAAGAAAAAAATCTTTGCAAGACAAAAGAGAAATGAGAAATTGAGAACAATGACTGGATTTAGGAATGGAAGTCATTTCCACGTGTGTGCGCAATGATATCTTGGTATTTATACTAATGCCAACCTCACATGCTTCACTACATTATACTAATTTGACTCAAAATACAAATATGCGATTACAAAATGGGCTTTAATAAATACATTTGAGTCCCATTCTTATTCTTTTAAAAAATAAAAAAATTGCATGGAGATATACAACAATTATTCATTGATTGGCACACTATCCAATACGATTGTTTATGTTTTTTTAATTTGGGGGCTCAATTAGCTCCATACAATTCAGGGACTATTAGTTTTTGATTCTTTGTAGAGGTTAAAATGAAAAAGAAAAAGAAATCAAATAAAGTGGCACTGAAAAAGGACAACAAAATTAAAAAATGGAGACAATAGTCATGTGTCAATTTTTCAATTGTAGGTTGCTCACTATTGAAATACAATCAAAACACCAAGAAGAAGATAATTCTTTTATAATAAATAATTGGTTGGCTTTGTTGTACTTTTAAAAAATCTTGAGAATGATATTGCCATATAATAAAAATGCCATATTTCCTACTCTATACTTTCTAGGTTGCTTTATTTAATATAAAGATAGAATATAATAAATTTTTTAAAAGAATATAAATTTTTTAATACTTATAGTCAAATTACATAAAATTAATTTTTTTAACATTGTAAGTGTGAAATGTTTGAATTCTAGTACACAACAACCTAATAAGCCAAAATAATACATGAAATATAAGCAAACATCTAAACCAATGTTTGTACAGTAGTACAAGGATATCTCAAATCTAAACTCTTCATAGATATAAGATATCTTTATCATAAATCCATGATACCTCATATCTTCCAAAGATCTCAATTTAAAATACCTATTATTATACCCCGTTGAACTCCTGTGTAGATTGTCTCTTATAAATGGTAAATGATATTGATGATGAATTATTAGCTAATAATCCTTAAGTGGAAAATCTAAGAAACCATAACTAATTGTGCTTCAAGTAGCCTCAAATTGTATGTTTGCAATGTAATATGCAATCAATAAAACTCAACGCTCCCAAATGTGATTTCCATATACACTTGAAGTCACTTAAAAATAGCCAAAAGTGCTAAAACTCAAATTTATTATTGATTTTGACAAATTGGTAGAAATTATTCTACTAACTTTTGTTCAAATTAGAGAGACATCTATGTTATGTCAAAATTAGAAAACAATTTTTGAAATTTCCATAATCTAAATTACCTTTACCGACTTTCATAGTGCTTTCATAGTTTCATTTGTATGTGAGCAGGAAGAAACATCAACATCACCAAATGTTAAATTTCCAATTTACATCCTCTTGTACAAAAGAAAATTTGAAAGCATCAACTACTACCTACTTTTCATGATATTACATAGTCAAAATCACCCACTACTATGATGACTCCAAAACTAAGGTCAGACCACCTATAGCTACTCACTTAAGCGATTCTTGGACAAATCATGAACAATATGAGGCAATGCAAAATTTTCCCATATAAAAAGATAGGGAATACATAGGGATTGCCAAATTTTTGTAACTTTATTCCTAAAATTGAAATTACTATAAATTTTAGGAGCCAAAAAGTCATCCAAACCGATAGCTAATGTCTAGACTCTTCTAATTTCTATCTTCAAGAACTACTTTTCCGCTCATTACTTCCTACTTTCTTGCTCACTACTTTGGGACATGTGTTATGACCTTATCTTGAAAAGGAAAAAAACAAAACATTCCAAGCTTAGGTTGGAATTGTTGGCTAGATATAATTGCATCCTGTAGATTGGAAATGGGTGGTTTGACCTTATTTAGACACAAGACATTACCTCCCTTCCTCCATTGCTCATCAAATCGTAGCACACTCCAACTCCAACTCCTTTATTCTTTAATTTAGCATTAGTTAGATAGAGTCTCCCTTCTCACGAAGGTATATAGTCAATGTGTCATTCTTCTAACTCTTCAAAGTTATATGTTGGAACTTAGGTGAACATACTCTCCATGTACACCAACCATACATAATGGTTGGAGTTTTTTTTTGTTATTTTCTCTCTCTCGATAGGGAGAAACTACATTTTAGGAATTGCTTTACCTCATTGTCAAACTAAAAGCCACTCCAAAATTCAACTCCAATGGTTAGTCTAAAGGTTTTCTAGAAGTTGGAAAGTTGCCTCTCCCACTTTTCACAAACCTCTTTCTAAATTTTGCTGGCCAATATTTGGGCTCTCTTCTTGCAAACATTACATGCTTCCACATAGAATTCCAAAAGTCTTTTTTGTCTTTTCTTTAAATTTTGGCTGATCTTTTGATACATAGAAGTCCTCTCTTGGCCGCATTTGTGAACACTGGTCAAACAAATTTACATGATCTCAAGGGAGAGCTGTAATTCTGGAATGTTGGGCTGTAGACTACTACACTGAATTGTGCAATTAGGTTGCCCCACACTAATTTCTCATATCTAACACTTTCAGATATGGTCAACTATAGTCTAGGGCAACCTAATTGCACAATTCAGTGTAGAACCTGGCATTGTAAACAAGACGTCTTTTCAACTCTACAAATGATTCCACAAACGTGGTTGGCCAACATGGGAATAGTTTGGGCATGCAAATCACATCATCTTATCAAGCCTCACATGTTATTGTCAAGAACACTTTTATGGATATAATATCAAGTCTAATAATTCATCACAAACATTCGTATCGTTACTTTTTGCAAATCTAAGGGTATAGAAAGAGGGACTGCGTTATGAGTTATAACACTTTTTTGACTATTCAATGAATTGGTGACAAATCTACCTTGATAACCAAACTTGGCATTATGAACTTGAAGAAAGGGTTGATTACACTTTGTGAGCGTTAGCAAATCTAAAAGATTTCTTACAACTATAAGCTTCCTACCTTTTAGAAAGGGTGAACAAGGGTGAGCGAGGGTTAACAAGGATAAGTCACAACAATGTAGGAGCTTGGGAACTTAAAATGCTCACAGAAGTTATGGGCCACTTAATATAGTGAGATTTATTTCATGAAACAATTTGATTGATGGCTTAACTAGATTCGAAATGTTATTGTTGCAGTTTGCCTAATGATTGGTATTGAATAAATATAAATAAGAGCATAGGCAAAACAAATTGGTTATTTTAATCCTCAAGTCCCAAGGCCGTTTTTTCATCAAAAAACACTCAAAATTACTATTTTCAATGCAAACAACAAAAATTTTAAACATTTGTTTCTTTTGCATATCCAAACATAGGATCTTGCATTAGACTACTATGAGAATTTTAAGAAGAAACTTCAAAAATTGTGATTGTATCGATTATAAAATATAAGCCTTTAAAGCGAAGAAAACAAGTTTTTTTGTTTCATTAGATGTTATTGGGGGTAGTAAAGGGTTGTTTCAGGCCCGTTCCCCAATCTCTTCTCGATGCAGGGAAGGAACACTGGGCTGCTGTCAAAATCCTAATTACAAAAATAAATAAAAAATAAATAAAAAGTGACGTGGCCAAACTTTGGCTACATCACACTATAGAGGGTTTCCTGCAGTCGGGAACTTGCAGCCCTTTGGGAGGGCCAAATCCCCTCTAATGCTAACATGACTAGGTTATAAGGCTTTGTATCCTCTTAACTTCAAATTTTTGTACTACAGATTGTAAATTTAAATTTTTTTAAAATTGAAGAATTGAATTGAAAGTTTGGAAAAAAAATTCACCCTTTATCTTCTCCTATGATTTTTGTTCTTTAAAAAGTTGTCAAGTCAAAGTAGGTATATGATTGATAGAAGGAAAAACTAATTTGCTATTAGCTTTGAGATGGAATTGAAATACACTAAATCCCAATGATGAGATTGTTCTAGAAAGCAGACTATACCATGTACAATTTTATTTTATTTTTATTGTCAAAATTGAATTCTTGAATGGATCCATCACATTAGTTTCTTAAGAATTTGCTAAGATTGCCCACTATGCAGGAAGTTGCATAAATTTCACATCCCTTATCCAAATGGAAACAATAAAATCTTTCAACATAGACAAAAATATAATCTACAAGAAATATATATTTTTAAAAATTTAAAAATTAAATTTTTTTTTGCTTGCACTCGCTTATTTTGGGCTTATTACAGCATAACTTTTGCTCCTAGGCACCGATTGAAATAAAAATTATATTCCCCAAAAGCAAATTAATTTTCCTATCTTGAAAAAAAAGGTTTTACAAAATCTTGTCAATTGAGACTAATGATACCTACCATAACCAGGGATTTTTTTTTGACTTGTGTCCCCTCTATTGGCCTCACAACAGAGGTCAATATTTGGAGGGACAGAGCCAAAGTGATGACAATTCTCATAAATCTGGAGAACTATTGCCAAAAACAAAAGCTCTGGTTATAACTTTCTAGAATCCCCTAAGGAGACTCTTGGGACTTTAGGAATTAAATTGGTTTTAAAAAATGAGAATTTTTTTGAATAAACAATTATAATAAAATACTAACATTTCATAAAACATTGGTTATATCATTGTTGTTTTTGAAACAATTCCTTCATTTCAAAAAAGAAAGAAAAGGCAAATAGGGCCATGGCTTATTATTGATTTCAAGTATAATTAACTAAATGCCAGATAATTTTACATTTAATCTCCAAGACCCCTGAAAAAGATTTGATCTATATACCTTGAAAGGATGGATCTATGACTACTTGATTGCCATTTTCTTTGACAAGCCAAGGAAATTCATTATACTTCAATAACAAATAAAATTGTATAATGAAAATTAATCTCAAATTTTCATATTATAGTTTTAATAATTAAAAAAAACATTCTTCCAATTACTTTTGTTTTATCGTACCCATAAAGTAGGATTGGCAAAAAATAATTATTTTAAGAATGCCAAAAAGAAAAGAAAAGAAAAAAGAAAAATTGCCAAATTTAATAAGAATTAAATGACCAAGTTGCTGTTAAAAATGAAAATGTCCAATGTTAGTCAGAAAGTCCAAAGTAAAGTCCAAAGACCATCTTCCATCAAGGGAAATTTTTGATGACAAACTAAAGAAATTTTTGCATTGACATGTAGTGAGGATGAAGGGTGAAGGAGTTGTTTTTATAATGAAATCCATTTTGTGTCATGAATCTTCAAAGGATATGAGATAATTTGAAGATGAGAGCATGACAATTCATTATCAAAATGTAGAAATTGTAGTCAAAGTAGAATTTTAGACCTCATTTTGGCATAGTAGAATAATTTTCTTCAAAAAATTTTGAACTAGAAAAAGTTGAGAAATCAATCTTACTTTCATTTTCAAAAACTTGTTTTTGATTTTGAGCCTCCAAAAAAATATTATGGACAAAATTCAAAGAAAATGTTTGAAAATGTCAAAGAAAATTTTCCTTCTAAGTTCTAATCTCTCTCTGAAATTTGTCCATAATTTTTTATTGGAGGTTCAAAATCTCAAATGGATTTTTGGAGATGAAGTTCCTTCATTAACCCTTATAAGATGCTAAGGCCGGAAAGCGGATAATGGATGACTTGACTGTTTACTATAGAAAGAAGAAATACATCTATTGGTCCAATAATCCAAGCATTTTGGTGACTACTTCATAGGGAGCTGTGTCCTTTAAGGAGTAACCTAGTTCAAAGTTTTTTGAAAAAAGTTATCCTGCACTACCTAAATGAGGTTTGAAATTCTACTTTGAACACAATTCATGCTTTTGACTTAACTACAAGCAATGAAGTTCTTACTAATTCTCACCATTTACATATCCTATAACTACCATGAGGGTTGTTTTACCTCCTGCCACCCCATTTGTATAAAAAGTTTGTCTTTCTCAACTATGTGCACATCAAATTAAAGTAGCTTTTGAAGCTAGTTGCCGAATATTGTGGTTTTTTTTTTAATATAATATTGAATTCTTAAAATTGAATTTTTGAAGTGCCAAAGCTACTTTTGAAATTTTAATTAATCATTCGGCATCAATGTGTAGACTATGCCATAAGGGTACAATATTAATAGTATCCTTAAACCATTTCAATTTACTCATCAAAGTCATTGGAGTGTGAGTAGGACAGGTCATCTTGTGTAAACAAAAATAGGTGAGCTAGCGTGAGCACAAGTGAGAGAATGACCAGGTTTTTTTTTTTGAGCAAAAAATCACTCAAAAGCAATAAAAAATAATCTGCTCAATTTCTGTATAAAGAAATGGCACAATTTGAGAATCCAAAAATCGCGTGTTTGCTACCACACTCTTGGGTGGGATCGCTCAAATTTGGATGAATGTACATCATTTTGGATGAATAAATGAAATTTCATCCACAAATTGCAAGTTTCATCCATTTTTAAGGATGTAAGTAGCTTCATGCTTCCAGAGAATGTCGTTTTCTGTACTGCCTAAATGAAATGAAAAAAAACAACCTGAGAATGACTCCGCTTCCGCTTCTGGTGGGATCTGAACGGAAGGTGGCGCCGAACTACACTGAAGCTACTCCAGCAAGCAAGCAAGCAATTGCGTGCTTGCATTGGCAGGCCAGCCACCAGTGCAAGTTACAGTAATATTAACTTTTCTATAAGGTATAGACTAGAGTGCTGGCCTGATTGGGACGGACTCAACTGATGGCGATGACCCTGCACTAGGTGAGCTGTCTTTGGCTCTTTGCTTTGTGACCGGGTTTGTGACCCCACTCCAGCACCAGGCCCAATGCAGGCATCCCCAAACTTTGCCTTCTTTCGCTCTTGCTACTTGCTAGACGGGAACTGCTCTTTCTTTCTTGACGGTTGATGACATCGAACACGATAACTTGCTGGAGCCACTTTCCCTATTGACTTATGCTGACCTTTCCAATTCATCTGTGGATGGCATATGTATACATATATATTTTCCCAAATTTATTCGATGACATTTTGTCCATGTTCTGTCAACAGGGATTTTGCATTACCAAGTGGGCCTTATCAATCCTAAAAAGTCACACAAGTCTTTTTTTTTGGGGAGAATTTGTGACCTTGAAGGTCAAGTTGGATTGAGGGAGGTCGTGCAGAAGTTACTATGGAAGATTTGCACTTGTGAGGCTTTAATTTTAGCTTTTTCGTGTGACCTGGTATTTCTTAGGTGAAGGTTCAAACGAAGGTGTGAATTAAAATGGGCCAGACGAAAGGAGACTAATGTTGTGATAGTTAACTTGTTGCTGGTTTGGATGAGGACCTCCAGTTAGAAGTCACATACTAGAAGCACTCAGTCGTTGTCCTGTCTGCAGCGGCTTCAATTGCGATGTGAAAGGGGAAAATCAATCACCTTTGGGAAGTGAGGGTGCCTCACTTTGCATGGACAGGGTTCAACAGAGACAGGGGCGGTTTAGAGGTGATTGGGAAATAAGTTACTGAACCCACTCGCCAGCCAGCCAGCAAGGTAAGTATCGAATGTGACGGATTGCTTGCTTTCCTCTGCCGTGGCTGCTGTGAAGTCCTTCTGAGGCCCTTCGATGGTAAGTACTGCTGTGGGTCATATAAAAATGTCGTCGTCGACTTTGTGAGCTCTGCTCTGGACCCATGTTCCAGACTGCCTCATGATGAGAGGGGTGGAGTGAGTGATGAGCTTCGACTCCTGGCAGCAGAGCCTGCTGTCTAACGATGGCGCCGGACTTGATGAAACGTAAGGCCCCGCGTAATAAGGTCGCCATCTCTGGTACACATTCTACAAAACTGCACTGTCTGGTTAAGAGCCATTTTTTAACCATTTTCGGAGCCAGGCAGTAAAGAACGCTCTGCAGTTGCAGCAGCCGTTTTCTTGCTCTGACGGACCCGCTGCCTGCCTGGCTGCCTGGGCGGGCTACTTCTCCCTCGCATGCAAGGCACCACTGTTCCTTGGTCATTAATTTCGCATTCCAGAACTTGACCTCACTGGGAGATGACCCATTTCCTGTTGAAAAAACGACCACAGCGCCAGTTAGTACAGCAGGTGCTCTCACTTGCTGGTGGTAACTAGCAGTGCTCACAAACGTGGCTAAATTTAGCAATCGAAGCTTCTACCAAGTCTTTTTTTCTTGCTACCCAAAATGTGTACTAATAATGCTGTGTTAAATTTGAACATGTAGCCGTGTTTTTAGCAACTTGAGCAAATTATGAAAATCGCATTTGGGACCACTTGACACTGAGTAATAAGAAAACCAGTGTTTATCCGCGTGGTTCATCTGTCCTCATCTGCAGTCAACCTTGTGTGGTCTTAACTTCGTGGTGATCCGGCTTGGGTCCCGCAGTTCCCGAATTCCAGACGACTAAGCGCGAAAGGTTCCCCAAATCACGTAACTGTGAATCTCAAAATATTCCTACATTGGGCACTCCATTTTCACCGCAGCACCAAAAGGTTCAAGCGATGATCTTTTTTACTGCGGTTCAGATGCCTTTAAGTTGGCTCAGCACCGCTAGCCCAATATTATTAATCCGATCTCTCTCCCTCTTTCTCTTCCTACCTGGGCAGGCAGGTCAGGGCCCACCCTCGCAGCCAACGTCTTTGTGAAACCCTTGTCTCCCATTTGCATAAATGGCTTCTGGTGCCGCTTCAATAAACATTCTCCTCACTTCTTCAGACTCTCATCACTGGGCTCTGCAGGCTGCTCTCTCTTTCGGGTTCCGTATGTGATCGATACGAAGCTTACTAGCTCTGATTGGTGCTGGGCGAAGCTTCTTTCTCACCCAGACCGATGTTTTGGGATGATTCCAGCGGTGGAGTTCAGTTGTAGTGATGGTTAGCTTGGCGAACACGTGATTGTGTTGGCAGGCCTTAACTCTGATGTCTACCTAAATCGGTGACAACGAGAGAGAGCACGCTGGAATGCTCTCATGTACGAAACATGGCTGTGTTCTTGCGTGCCCTCTCCCGCTGTCGCCAAGCTTGTAAGTTTCTTCATATCAGTACACATGCTTTCTCCCAGACTCACCGTTTTAGATTTTATAGATGCTGTCTAATCGAGTCAGCGAGTCAGTTATGTCTAGCGGTTGTACGTAGTCGGAGTTTCAGTTTTTTCAGTCATTCAGTCCAGATTTTTGAGTGAGTGTTTTGGTAAATTATTGAATAAACTTCTCTTTAATGGAGTGCAAATGAATTGATCAGAGAATTGTTTGGACTCTTTCCTCACGTTAGTTTCCTGGTCTGCCTACAAGTGCAGATGTCGCCTTAGCTTGCAGTGTGCCGAAATGTTCGGAGTTTCTTTGAAGAATGTTCATTGTAGGCTTGCAATAATATTCTTTTTCTGGAGGTCTTGGTTAAAGATTCAATTTCTCACATGTTCCTTCCAGATGCCCATTGACTATATCTGTGAGATTTAAGCAGCAGTGTTGTACAAGTCTCTTCACTCTCTTGGCATACGTTATCCTGTCTGGTAAACGTAACTTACGTGCTTGTGCATTGCCATATTCTTTTCACTTAATATACAGAAACTGTGCCAGTTCTTGTAATTGTCTTCTTTATTTCATAGTTACTAGATTTTTGTGACAGCTCCTGGAATGTCAGGAAATGTGACTGATGACACTTGCTGTACTCAAGCGTGTACGCGTGGAACACGACTTTTAACGGGCTCAGTACATGCTCAGTCTCGTAATTACAACTGTTCTGCTGCATCAGTTAATGCATTCAGAAATTTAAACCCACTTCCGTGTACCTGGTTTTCCTCCTTTAGCCAATAAAAACAATATGGAGGGACGCATCCAGATATGGAGCCATTATCCATACAGAATGGATAATTGTCCAACTAAATTCACAGGAAGAACGGCAGGGTGATACCGGGGGGGGCATAATATTCAGCATATAACTTCACCCCCCCTGGAATTTCTTGTATAAAGAAAGATTTAGGTGGGGGTGGGGGGTGGGGTGAAGTTACATGTTGAATATTAGACCCCCCCGGTATCACATTCCCGATCTCCCTGTGTTTATCCTCTTGCTTGTCAGTTCTGTGCAATCCAAGAAGCTTCAATATTCCGAGGAAATCCATGTGTTCTCTGGTCATGCCTGTTTTCTTTCAGGCAAACCTTGCGTTGCAGTGAAATCGATTGTCTAAAGTCGTTATCTACGGTTGATGGCGAGTTGTGACGGTGCAACAATATTTATACATATCACCAGTAACAATTGAAAAAGTTCTCTTAACATCGACTAGCAAGCAGGAAAATTGATGCTTCACACTACTGCAAAACTGTTCAGCAATCAAAGCACATTTGAACTGTAAGTAGTTGCTATCCCCAGAATCTATACATTACATTACAAGCTATGCAGTAATGTGAGTGAAGTTGCAAGCTACTGGGAGTGTCTTCAGAACTGTGTCCGAAGCGAGGTCCTATGAGAAAGTATGTTATGGAATGCACGCAACTTTTCTAAGAATTTCCAATGCTAGCGAAACAACTACTGCAAAAAAAACAGACTGTGCAGCATATGTAATCCTTTCCATTTAAGCTCTTCCGGACGTGTATACTTTGTTAACTTGTGGAAAGGTTTCTGCAGTCACGAAAAGACATTGGCGTCCTTGGCATATGTCTGCAAGTCTCCTTTAAATTGTGAGAACAAGAGTGGCAAACTTTCTTGTCCAAATATAGATTTGAAGTGACACTCGAGAATCCTAGCGTTCGTCTACAGAAATATATCAACAGCGAATCGAAGCGGCCCTTATCCTGCTCGTCTTCATGCCACAAAAACAATACATGGAATCCGTTGCAAGCCAAATCCAAGTGAAATGTTAAATTATCTGTAACAACTCATTACTCTGGGTCCTTTGGATCTGTTTGATTGAAGTTCAACTCAAACATGTGTTGACCTGTACATGATAACTTCATTCAAGAGTACGTCCGTAATTACTTAGGTCTAATTAAATAAAATGAGTTCAAGTTTACAGAATTTCTATACTACAAACTATGTCCAGGAGCAGCGAATGCAAACCATAGTAACTTTCCGGTTTCAAAGATTTAATTGCAGAGTCCCGGTTTCAGAGAAACTGGAGAGCATACCGTGGTATTCAAATGCAGGACACTTAAATACTGTATTGTGACCTGCAGAACGCATCAATTACACTTTGGAAGCTGTGGCCTTGTGCCAGGGACACTCGTTCATTGAATTAGCAATATCCTCAAATACCACCTGTCAGTTCTACAGGTACAAGAATTAATGCGATCACGTCAATTTCCCAAGGCTGACTAAAATTCTTTTCCTAACTACAAATGAAGCACCATTAGCTTCATCTTCTTTGGAAAGAAATATGAAAGAAAACTCACTGCAAGTGCTGAGAATCACCATTAGTAACGTCAATTTCGTTAAATTGGCGGTAATCCAATACTTTGGCACGTTTCAGAACAACTGCTCTGAAATATAAATCCCTACCAGTCCTAGATTTTAGACCTATTGTAAGTTACAATTTTGGTCGTTGGAATCGAGCCACTTCAACGAAACTGACGTTTAGTTTGATTTCCTAAAGCAAATATCACTAACTAAACAGTCACCGATTCACAAGCTGTAGAAGAACATACCTGACTCTGGACGGTAGTACCTCTGATCACTGACGGTAATAATGAGCTAGCTTCCACCAGGAGTTCGAGCAACAGTTGAAAATTTAATTCTGAGAGATCCTGAACGAAACTTTTCAGCAGCTTGTGTATCTTCATCGAAGGACATCCAAATTTTAACTTACATGCAGCGTAGGACGTCTTACCATGCAGTTACGTACGACAGATTAAAAAACGTCACCAATCTGCTTGTTCTATTATCGGCGCGTGCCTCTGAAATGGGTGGATTGACTTCCGTGCTACAGTCTGCCGTACAGTCCTTAACTAATATGATTATTTAACGAGAGAAGCAGCTTTTATAACTCAGCTTTGTCAGGGGGGACAAATGGACATTGAATGCCAAGAGTACGTTAGGTCATGCTAATTGATGAGCAAAATCCTTCCATGAATCAACAGATATCTACAGTCAGTCAAGTCAATGTAAGCCATTGAGCTTATCAAACGAGAAACTATTTGCAATGACATTCCGTTTCATTTGTGTCAAAAGAAACAAAAAACAAAAACAAAAAACGACAAACTATTTGAAGAGAAATTTAAGAACTTTTCGAACTTAATTACGAGCATGTAAGTTAGCAGAGGTTAGAACTTAGAAGTCACCAAAGCAAAGAACTATCGCTGGGTCCAGACTCGAGATCAATGACACATGTGGCTTGAATTGGTTTCCTCTAAAGTCTGAACTTCAGTAAAAGTTTCGTTTTGTGTAATTGGGTAAAAAGGTTGGGTCCAGAAAAATGAATCAAAGAAACTGAATCGACCTACTGGTAAGAGGAAATTGTGACCATTGCAATGGAGCCAGAATTGTGACATTCAAGTGCACAGAGCTGAAAAAAACTAGCTAGATCTGGCTTAACTCAGATCAGAAGCTCCACACCTTATTAACAAGTCCGCTTGTAAGTTGGGCTGGCATGGTTGCGAGTTTTGACTCCTTTTTGAGAAGCCTGCACTGACAGTCCCATTCAGATAGCAAGCATGGAGGAAGCTACCTTTTCATTTATGAAACCCGGTACAAATTAAATTTTTGTTTTGTATGGTGAAAAGGTCGTGTATTAAATTACCAGCGTCTCTCTTGAGCGGCAGTAAAACTTGCAATCCTATCATCTTGGGTTGCGCATCTGCGGGTTTTGTTGTCCGTTGCTTTGTTGACCAGCTGGAGCTTCTGCTGTGCTTGACATATTGTTAGGGATACTCTTCGCATTGGAATAAAATCGTTCCTCTAGTGACAAAAATATCAATAAATAAATTCCGTATCAGTCCTATTTGCTTCAAGAAACAAAAAGGTACAATTATACCTTAAATTCGTTCATCACCTTTCATCCTGTTTCCTGGATTTCCAATAATCTCATGTCTTCATTTGACCCGATGCATGTCTTGCCACCAACCGTCCCTGTTGACCTGTGGTAACAGCTTCATTGAAGGTCGCATTGAGGACCTCAAGGTCTCAGTTATCCTGTGAATTATCTACAAATCCCGAGAGTTTCTCATTATATGATACGTACCTGAAGATATTGGTTGAAGCAGGCCATTCCTCCGGCCGAGACAAATTGCTGGCCATGTACACTGCACAAAAACACGCATTCTGTCAGTAAAAGAGGGTAAATCAGACAGATCTTCGTTGACATATGGAACACAAGGAAATTTACAAGTTCGGCACTTTTCAAGGCCACCCTGGAATCAAAACCTACACCTCGTTTTCGGTTTTGAGAGGTTTGTGCAGTATTGCAGTTGAATGTTACACTCTTATTGGTCTGAATCTGTAAATCATGCCAATGTAATGATATTCATGTTATGTGGCTCCTGAAATCTTGCTTTTCACTAGGGTTAGACTAGTGAGACATCAAATGACTTGCCATGCACAGTTTAGGGCACTTATCAACTTTAGAATGTACAATGCAAGGTCATTTGACGCCATCCCAGTCCGATATTGCTCTCAACCAGCATTTGCCTAACTTACTTAGAACCTTGGCTCCCACATCTTTCCTCTAGTATGCTCTTCTATTGCAGAAACAATCCAAGTGGATAAGAACCTAGATACTGAGTTTGTAGTCTAACTCAGAGAGGCACGAGGAGGCCAGTATTGCTTGTTTCCTTTTTTTAGTTCCATAGGAGCCCAACTAGATAAACGGTCACATTCCTGAAACAGACCGAAAAATATCCTCTCCGAGTTCTAAAACTGAAGGATTGTGAGTGCTCTAAAGAGGCTTTCAAAAAAAGTTATTAAGGTTACAATGGTGGGTTTCATAGTGCCAAAATTGTGCACAGAGCTCGAAAACCTAGGACTAATACAATCTCAGCTTCTAGATAAGCGACTAAAAAGTACCAATTTCTTCAAAATTTGCCGTTTCCACAACTAATAATCTGAAGATTCAGGCTCCGGCCATTTCCACAAGAAAATAGGGAACACACTTATTTCACGCCTTATAAATGACCTCCCTTGTAGAGACAGAGTGCTCATAATTTGAAGCAAACTAGCTGTGCTTCTACACTATGTTACCATCTCATTTGCACCATGACCAATATAACACTTGCTAAGTGCTAAACTCGGTTTCATTATCGTGACGGTAAACTCTCCTAGCTCCACAAAAGACCCACGTTTGATCAAATTTAATATCATGTGGATCTTTTTGTGGGTCCATGTTTCTATTTACTGCAGCCACTGTAAGTGAACAGAACGGACGATCTTTTAATCATGCGTATGACAAAGAAGACAAGCAACGCTGAAAACAAGCAGGTTAAGGAGGAGATACGAAAAACATAACAAACTGTTGGTTTCCTAGCGTCCAACATTCAAGTGTGAATGTATTTAAAATTCAATGCCAAACTTTACGAAACATACAGGAAAATCTACATTTCCAAGTGAAGAATCTTCTGTAGCAGTTCAATGCAATAACTGCTGTGATTGACCTATTTGCACAGCGCCACTGAACGGCCAATGGCGGTGCAAGATTCAATAATAGTGTTTTGTCCATGAAAATTTTAAGCGAAAAAATTGTAGACTGTTCTTTGAAATTGGTTAACTTTGAACATTGGATCCTCAGCATAAGGTAAGTACTGTACACATGATTCAAGCCCTTACAAATCATACCCTTCTTCAATTCAAATCCTAGAATGTAGGTTTAGGGTTGTCATTCTTCTCTTAATCACTGGGCTAATTTTGTTATGAAACAAGTATGACTAGATTCTAGAATACGAGGGATGTACATGGAGTTGCAATTATGCAATAAGGAATACTCACCTTAAACCAATTTAAGTACCAAAATGATTTTAAATCTAGTTTTAATTTGTTACAACAAGCAAGATCTTGAAGTAAATTTCAAATTATATATAAACCGCAGATTATGAGAAAGGTATATTTGCCAAAATCTCACCAAAGCAACATACAATCTAGATGAGTTAAAAAAAAGAGGAGA
Source organism: Neckera pumila (assembly GCA_963969595.1). Taxonomy (NCBI): domain Eukaryota; kingdom Viridiplantae; phylum Streptophyta; class Bryopsida; order Hypnales; family Neckeraceae; genus Neckera; species Neckera pumila. Next base: position 46,213,185 of record OZ018408.1, on the reverse strand, counting down.
AATTTGTTACATTGGCCCAATTCACCTTAATAAATATTGTGACATTCAATTAGGACCAAGGTAGACTTAGGTTTCAAGAGGCTACCCTTAAATAGTGCAAACCTTGTGAATATAACAAAATTGATGTTAGATCTAAGGAACATCAATTTCATTATATCTATCAATAGATATTCACAACAGTGTTACTTTTTCAAGAAAGGCATACATGTAATGAAAAGTAAATCTAAACACGTCCTAGCTATTCCATTTCTGTGTAGCGAAGTCACAAAAGTGACACAACATAACAGATTTGGCATAAAAGGTGCTATTGTAAACGCTAGGGAAAATACTTTAGACCAATACGTGTATGATCAATTTTAACATACAGAGTATTACTATTGCATGGCAGTTTAAATCCGATGCTGGATCAAATCAAAGTCATGATCTTATTACAAAGGAACAAAACTCTTACGTTTGCTTCCAAAACAGAAATATAATCATATATTCATTCAAGTGGCATGTTTCAAAGTACGAATTCATGCTCCCAAAGCTCCCAAAACCACAATACTATGTAATTATGTTTCAAGGTGCCTTCCCTTGAAAAGTGCCGGCAATGTTGTCAATTTCTGCCAATACATATAAATATGAAGAAAGGAAAAAAAATGGGAACAGATGATTAAGGGGGATCAGTTTAAGCGCAGTAAATTAGATCTAAAAAACCGTCCGGCAGTCAAGAACCAGATTTGCCCGCCACTGCCAACATATTCGTGAGCTACAGGGCATCCAACAATCCAGCAAACAAGGAACATGATGACAGCATCTAAGAGAAACCGCATCATGTTGGAGGAGAGCATCGATATGATTGAGCCCGGAGTCCCGGACTACTGGTAAATCCATCCCATCCGCGAATAACGCCAGGATTTCACGAAAAAGAAACGAAGAAAACATTTCTGTTGTTTCGGAGTCAAGCGACAGGTGGGGCATGGAGAATCTAGACCATTATTGGCTTGCTTGAGTTGCTCGGCTTGCTCCGAAACAACAGGAAACTGACTACGGAAATAACGGTATTGATAAGTTTTCATCTGTTCAGTAAAAGGAATTGTTCAAGTTTCAACAAGTGCAGACTAGACGACTCAAACAGATCGCTCCCACGACTTACAAAAATTTCGGTAAATGGATGGAATCTATGCGATGAGGTTTGCCCTCATTTGTAACATAAATTAAAATTTTCTTCTCCGTGTGGAATTCCACGACTTCGGCACTTTGGAACTTGGGAGGGGAGCAGACTCACTCGAAAAGCCATAACCCAAAAACCTAAATAGGATGAAGATGAATTTCACAATTAATTAATTAATGTTTTTTGAAACAAAAATTTCACAATTTTGGCTCCCATAATTGCACCAAAAGTAAGGTAGTAGATGAAAAATTAAATGCAATGAATTTAGGAACAAAGCATGAAAGCAGGTTGGCTAAGCCACATCAAGATGAATGGCATTTGAGAACACATAGCTAGATTGTGAAAAAGAAGTGGTGACCTTGACTTGTTTTGTTTAAGAATAGCTTAAAACATTCTATTATATTTCAAACTAACCGTTTTTAGTCTCTTCAAGCCATTGTCTTTAAAGGGGCAATTGAGAGGTTATGTTTAGACAAACACCATATTTAACCTTAAGCACAATTCTGATCTACAAATTTAAAAAATACATTTACTTCTAACATCAATTTTGTTAGACCGGTGATACTCCATTACTTTGGCATGGTTCAAGACTCGTGACCTAATACCAAAATCTATACTTGTTCTAGTTTGTGGCCTAGAATTAAACCTTTGTGAAGATTATGTCACAATTTTTGGCTTGTGGCATATTGCCAATTGACATCTCTTTCTTTAATATAACTATTTGTGTCCCAAGCATGAAGTGCAAAAGACAAAGAGAAATAGTGAACTGTCTTCTTTTATGCTGAGGTTTTCTATTCCAAAGAAAACTCTAGTCTCATATAGGGAGGATAGTGGGTCCTTCTACTATAATGTCATTCTTATTACATTCTTGTTACAGTGTAACAAGAATAATGCATGTTACAATACCCTACAATTCATGGACAAACTTGCATTCAAGATTTTCTACAGTGAAAGGAGCCTTGATTCAAGGAAAGACAAGGATCCCTGAAATGTTATGAACAAAGGTGAATGAAGAGTGTATTTGGATAGTCCACTAACTGCGAACTGCGACAAGGGACACAGATAGCAAGTGTTACCCTGGGGTTCCGTAATCATTTGTGATCACCAGGGGTCTACATCAACCCACCTAATTCAAAGTCTCGGACAAGACACAAATCATGCATTCGTACTTTCTGGACATGTAACTGCAGCTAAAGCATTGTAATGTAGGAAAAGAGTTCTTGTATACTCACAGGATTGTGACAATCTGCTGCCACAATAGTGCTGAAAACTGCTGAAGGATCTTCTCGGCAAGCTTAGGGTGCTCCAGATGACTAATTCCAACCACGGTTAAGTAGGTCTCCTGCAAGGCCACCTCGAATATTGAGTGACATTAGTGAAATGGGGAATTTTAATCAACTAAATGAATACATATATGTCAATCAAATAAAACGGATATCATAGAGTCATAGAGGACTCTGGTCTTAAGATCAGCCTGAATGGAGAGTCTGTTGTCAGGAAGTTTTGAACTGTGACTCTATAGTAGTCCTAGATAGCAGATCTTCATTTAGTTGAGTTTCATAATATTGACGTTCTGAAACCAAGCAATATAACGGAGTTCGAAAATTTTCCTGCGAGTGTGAAGGTATATATCGACGTACATCTATTCAGAATTCAATTTTTTTCTGTGAAAAACACCAAAATGGTGATAGGACTCTCTTCTTGCCGGCTTACTAAAAAGGAAAGAACTGAGTTGAGACTGAAACTCCTGTGATACATTATTGGGAAATACGCATTGTTGCTCCAAGAAAGACAGAAGAAAACACATGCCTTTCAACCTTCATCTCAACACTAGAGGGCCTTCTGAATGAGCAAGTACGTATACCTGTATCTCATATCTGAGGTGCCCTTGGCTCTCTGAAAGACCGTTTTCATTCCGTGTCCTTTCCTGAGCTTGCTGATGTTCTGACACAGAACGAGCTCGAAGATAAGAAATGATAACTAAAGGTACTCACAAATTACTCAGCAAGCAAAATTCCATTAGCCTCTTACATGATTTCATGCCAGTCCTCAGAACTTCAACTGAACTAGGAATTCAAAGATCCGATGCCAAGACAAATGTTACTCCTGCGAAGATGGTTACAATCGCCATATTCATTAAAATGGCAAAATTCCAAGAAATTGGCACTTTTCCAGATGCGCATCTGAATCCTCAGATCTATGCCATATTGCCATCTGATTTTTAGAGCTTTCTGCATTTCAATCGACAATTTCGTTGAACTGGTACGATTCCCACGTCAAAATTTTGTGAAATACATCTGCACAAAGCTCTAAAAATTATGACAGGTATAAATTGTCCTGAAAACATTTCAGGCGCCTGTCCTGAGAATTGACGTACAGTGAATGTCACAATTTCGGCACTCTGAAACAAGTCAATTCTGGGAATTTGACCATTAACGGAGTTCCAGTATTTGAACAAAGCTGTTATAGCTAGACTGCTGTAAGACTGCTCTACTGGCGAGTTACGCTCTCAGACCATGAAAAGCCGTTACAGAATCTCTATCGCTTCGTGCTGCATTAGCTAAGAACTTCAGTGCCCACCGCTGTATGACAGAGCTAGTGACGCCTTTACAACTTCTCAAATGACGGTTTCTATATCCTCAGTCTCGATCATTGATTCAATTAATTCCAATAGTTATTCTTGCCAATAAAGACTCGTGAGTGTGTTTGCAATTAGTTGACTGACCATCTAGAGGTATTCAAAACTAATATAAAACACATATATGAACAATCCTGGATACATCAGAACTTTCCCTAGCTGAGACTCGCTTCAGGTTGAGGCGACTGATTACCAACAACCGGTTCCTTAAGTTTAGGTAAGGGAGGAACAATTCATAGCAACACTAGCTCGACCACATTCATGGGGTTGAGAAGACTCGTTTCACAGTATTATCTATTTTAAACCTAACTAATAATCAAAGCAATCAAAATTTCAGGAAATGAAGGATGAATCATGGTTGTATAAATTTCATTTAGCGTCAATTCATTACACCGGCGGAAAATTCAAAACATTAGCATTTTTCAAGAGAAGCATCCTGAAACATGGGGTTTGCAGTTGTGGGTGTTGAGAGCATATCTTCCCCATGCATTGAAGTTGTGTAGGCCTGTCAATTCCCATGGCCAATCACAACTCCTACAGACCCCAGCACACCCACAGAAGACATACTCATACAACCTAAATCTACGTCGCTAGCTCTTAGAGCTTTGTGCGCTTAAATGTCATATTTTGGCACTCTGAATCATGCCAGCAAAAAAAAATTGAAGTTGCTTTCACAGCCAGCTCATGTTGAATCTACTGTGTACGCATTTCCCACACAAGGGATTCAATATGAGCTTTGCTCAGATTTTCAGGTTATCATAACGGCCTATAGCTAAGGAAGCTACAAACCAAAACGCTGATGAACAGAATTCCTGAGCGTGTCATTGAGAACGCTCATCGCTCCTCTACAATCTACTCTAAAATTTCCTTGCGCAATAACTTCGAAATGTATGTTCTACTGGTCTTAATACAATATTAAGCAGCAAACCAAAAACATAAACCAGCATAGTTTGGGGGATGGAATCGTAACAGAGATTCCGTGCATATATCAAAAGAACGTCTATGGTCCTCAGCAAACTTTCCTGATACATAACCATGCAAGTGAAACATCTTTCAACTGGCGGTACTATTCCAATAGTTCGGCACCTTTCAGAACGCGCGTTGTGAAACATAAATCCACACCTATCCTAGATTTTGAGACCTTTATGTAGATATCTGTCCCAATTTTCGGTGCCAGAATCGCACCACTCTAACGAAATTTACAATTGTGAAAAATATTAATTCCCGAACTGCAAGACCTCTGGAAAATCAATTCACAGCCGGCAGGTTACAAATTGATAAGAATCTGAAGATCCTCAAAGAAATTCGATTCGGAATGGTGCGCAGATCTAGACAGTCATGAGAGGTAGTAATCATTCCGTATCTCGAGGGTCGTTACATGATAATTTCAAATAGTAGAAATAAGATTCTAACAACTAGAGAACCGACAAAGGTTACGAAGAATCGACTTGGGCAAGACCTATGAAGTTGACCACCCAAATCTATACCGATGTGCAACCTACAAAAGAGTGGGCAATAAGACTAGTTACAAGTTAGGGTGACCTTGCAAATCAGACATCAATATAAGGCCTACCAAACCTTAGAATAAGACGCATTAAACAGCTACGACAAGTATATTCGATAAAATGGCAGATTTCGTTCAAATGGGCGCGGCAATTGGCGCAGTCGCCCTACTGAAACCTAGATCTGATCTAGATCGACCACGTTTATCCGGGTTTTTGGTCTAGCTCTGGGGACTGGAACTTCCCACTTTAGGCGCTCTGAAGTACGCCGTTGTAACGAGTATGATGGCGATCGTGAAAGTGGGCGGAGGATTGTTTGAGCTTTCTCCTTCTACTTCGCGGAATAGAAACCAGCTACCTTCAAACACAAAATAACAAAGTGCTCGGAGGGGATTTACCTAATGGTGCTAAATTTCGCCGACATCGACGATTCGCTTTCCAGATTTGGTAGTGACAACCGCAAGCACGCCTGTTAACAGTCCTGCTGACAACGTACAACCCCACTTGCAAAGTTGCAATATAATAAACAAGAGATGTAGTCTTTCTTTAGCTTGGGGTGGAAGAATAGAACAGGAAAGGATGGAAACCCTACCACTACTGTAGCGTTCCACATATAATGTCAATTTCGTTAAATTGGCGGTATTATTCAGATAGCACCATCTGAATAAATCTAGACCAGTTCTACATTTTAGACCTTATGTACGTATGTCACAATTTTTGAAGTCATGTCAATCTAACGAAATTGTCCATCATATTAACCTACTTCATTTATGACATCATTCAACAAGGTGAGTGATGTCACTCACTCTTGACAGCTTGTATGTGAACCAGGAGTCCTCGACTGGGACTACAGTTCACATATTCTTCAAACCTTAGCACTGCCGTAATTGGAAATAATCAGGTAGAGTGACTCTGCCACAATTCAAAACCAGTCGGAACGTCGCCGAATCTTCTCCTGTTTCCGTTAAGTCTTGATCATTGCACGATATCGGTTCTCAGATCGAAACGTAGAAAGGCTGATACGATGGTGGATATTAATTCCAGAGACTCGTATTTCACAGCCAAAGATGGAGCTTGAATGGACTGTGACCAGAAGAAAGGACATACGAGTTGTTTACTGCACAGATAGATTCACAAGCTGTGGATCGAATTGCTGGAACGAAAATGAACCGCAGAGACTCAATACCTGCAAACATTGTCGAGAGGAATCTTCGGACGTCGGTACATGGTTATTGCGACTATCTCCTACCCGAGGAGCGCCAATTGATTCTTGGAGTAAACTGAAGGTGTTGCCTGCACAAACACATGCATATGAGCAGTAAGCAACTTCGTAAGATGACGAGGAGTCGATCTACATGGTGAATTTCGATCAAGAAGCATTTAATTGAGAGCCTGGAATTTGCATAGTCAATCTTTCTTGGTAACTGAGATATTCAGATATTTCAAGAATTGGTTTTGTAATTGCATGATATTCTAAGAATTCAGACTTCATAGATAGTTTATGAGTGGCAAAATTAGCTGGATATTGAAGAACACGTACAGAACAACGGCCGACAAATAAGGTGAACAAATAAGGTGAAGGTTAAATATTACCAAGTTTCCCAAGTCCAAGATACAGATCGAAGGGATTCGTGCAACAGATCGACTCCGGCAATTTGAAACCTTTTATCTGTTCGATTAGTGCCAAGCATTCATGAGAACATGACGTTGACAGTAGCGTGGTATTGAAGCTTCAACATCCAAATTTCCCTCAAGTCTCTCAGTGTTCACTTGTAGTATGCATGCAGACTCAGAGAGCAGTACTAAAAGAAATTACTTTGCAATAACAATTTTATAAGCCTCCACAGTGTCTCAGATTAGTTCTTCCCTTCCAACCCATGCAATACTAAACCTCAGTGAAGTTCTAGCCAACTAAGAAGGAACGTACCGCAGATTAATCATGACATGTTCGAGCTTCAATAAGAATTGTCCTTTTGAAGGTTGCTGGTGCATGAACCTCATATGATATGTACCTGGCTACCTGCAAGCAAAACCAAAGACAGGCTCGCATTCATCAGTACGAGACAGGAACTGCAACAGATGAATTGAGCCACGATTCTCAACTTCTGGAGTGCAGTTGAAGTGTGCGAGATCTTAATTAACCAAGCTTGTAGCTTCCAAGCAACTGTCATCACATTATTCAGAGAATCAGCGAAGGTAGAAGTGTAGAACACGGATCACTTAGTTTGGTGAACCGGCGCTACAATCAAGATTCAAGGAAAAGTATGATATTAGAGTACCGAGATTCATAGCTGAATAAACCAGACTCCGTTTCTTGGACTTCCGAAGACACGGATCGAGTTTTGAAATGTGAGCCTCTATGTCGGGGCTCAACCTCCCATGCCAGCTTTTCAATACACTAGTGAAGACTGTCTCAGCGGGGCGGTGGGCCAGAAAGCTAATGCCGTGGACCATCTCTTCGCCTGTAATACTAGGGTTAGCTCTGAAGTCTAGATCACTTCAAGATCGTCCGTACTTTTTGAGTCTTTTGAGTAGGACACCGGTCCCATGTCTCCAATTATGTCTAGAAGCCAGGTTTTGAATAATGCGCAGTGAGGACAAACCGTCGTCAGCTTCGGAATATATATGATTCTCTTGAATTTTAGGTACCATCCGGACGTTGTAAAGGCGAAGCTCTTGGAAAGCTGGCAGATACGATATGGGAGAGTGGTAGCTCCGTTATATCATCGATTTTCCAGTGACAGTCTTGCTCCGCAACTGCAGTTCACTTTTAGTGGAGCAACTCAACCATATCGCTTGTAATACCCGTGGATGTGTGCTTAGTGGTCCAGCGGTTGCTTAAACAAAGCAGGTATGTTGTAGTGGATCCAACAGATGGCTCTCATCTGGTACTTCAGAATTGGAAACACGTCTAGGTGAACAAGACTTAACAGCCAGTTAGGGCCACTAGTCCAAGATGTGGGCACTAGTCCATCTCGCTTGTGATACCCGTGGATGCTTGCTTGTGGTCCAGCGGTTGCTTAAACAAAGCAGGTACTGTAGTGGATCCAACAGATGGCTCTTATCTGGTACTTCCGAATTGGAAACACGTCTAGACGAACAAGACTTAACAGCCAGTTAGGGCCATTAGTCCAAGATGTGGTCTCCACATCGCCCTGCCACTGCAAGTCTATCACCATCAGAAACCCTGATCGTACGAATACTAAAACTCTCTTCCGAAATTCAAAAGCTCCCCCAAGTTGCAGGCACAACAAGTTCCACGTCTAGACTACAAAGCATACTAATGTACGTTACCTGGTAGAATTCCACGGCCTCGACCTTCTTGACGTAGCTGGCTCTGTGCAAACAGTACCTTAAACCCAGCCCCATTGCGAGAAAGGTTCTTCGAATAAGGTTTTTTTTCCCTTTCTTGATACCTTCCTAGTGGATCACTCGAGGAAGGGCTCGACTTGCATATCATGTCAACGCTTTGGTTTTGCTTACAGTGCTCAAAGGTACCTCCCAGTCCGGCTTCCAGTATTGTCGGCTGTTGACGCCTTTCTCAACTTGACAGTCCCGGTATCAACCCAGTATTACCGCTTGCTACCACTACTTCCAGCCACTATCCGCCTAGGAGCTCAAAGAGACGGTGAACGAGCGCTTCCATCTGCTTCCTCCCTCAACTCCAACTTATAAACGCAGCTTGGCAAATTCGTTCCACAAGAGTATCGTGACTCGTTTCCTGCCCACAGAGCCTCCCACAAGATAAAATACAACTTACATGGGCTGCACGTGCGTTTCTGTCCGATTCAGTGCTCGGGATCCGCACCCTCGCCATTCAGATTCTTCACTGGCCACCGGGAAGACGGAAACTGCTTGCTGCTTGTTCCCGCTTCAGTGCACCAGGTTGCCGGGCCTGCTTCCTAAGAGTACACACGGGACTGGTGGCTTGCAGAATCTGAATGGCAAGGAGAAATCCAGCAAACCAGCCATCGGAAAAACAGCGTGCGCTACAAATGCGATGATCGTGAAAGTTAGTGGCAAGAGACCAAGGAAGGTCTCGGCACAGTCGGGAACATTCGGAAGAAGGAGACTACTGTAGACAGCGAGACCTCGTTCCAGGGGAGAATAGTGCAGTACAGTACCGGCCTACCGGGAGTCCGCCTTTTCAATAAAAGGGCTGCACTGGGTGAGCATTGATGAGAGTTCGTTGTTGCAGGAAGGTCCGGACCTGACTGACACCCAGGCCAGACCGTCAGACGCTCGACGATCCGAAAATACGGGGGGCAGCATGAACATCATAAGCTTAGAGAATGTTCATGAACCGCCATTGATGATCAATACCGGTATTCCTTTTTCCCGGGCTCTTCTGTCTATCACCAATCCAGCAACCCTCGGTACCACCTTTCCTTTTCTTTTTCTATAAGTTCTTGAAACAAAACTCGAGAAAACTGGGAGAAAAAAAAAAACGAAGGATGGTACAAAAGGGCCACATTCTGGTCTTGCAATCTTCCATGGTCTTATCCTTTTTTCGATTTTAAATTTTAGAAAAGAATTTGCAAGCATGAACAAGGAAAATCCAATGCAAACCGTTTCATGATTTTTCATCATTCAAATTATATTTGGTGAGTTTTCAAAGTTGAAAACATAGATATCTAGGTGATTGCAAGAAACACTTGTCCTACTTTTTGTCCCCTTGTCCTCGGATGGGTGTTTTTCTATTCATAACTTTTGCATCGTTTGTCCATTTTGCATGAAATTAGGCGGTAGTTGCAGACATTGAGTTATTTTTTAAAATGTAAAATTAGTTTATGATTTTAAACCTACCCGGCTACCCCTGATTGGGTGTCTACTTTGGCCATTATTAGAATTTGTAGTCCTATTTTTGACCCAAAAATGCAAATTTGAAGCCACAAATTGGACATATTGGAGGTCTACAACATTATTAGGACTGACGAAGAGTTTTTATAAAAGTAAAAACATGTTGGTTGCGCACATGCGATCAAAGGGTCCTTCTTTTGCGCAAAGGCTACGAAGAGGGAAAAAATTTCCTACAAGAATTCTTTGGTGCGATGCAAGCGCAATCTTTTCTAGCAAAATGGTTTTATTTATGGAAATCTTCTGAGTTTTTCTTAATTATTAAAAACGAAAAGGCCCATAGACCTCTTTCCTACTATTTTCTGCTTCCAATGGCTTTTGTAGTATCCTATAGTACTACATAGTATCAAATCAGTAGTTTAGATTTGTAGAGGGGTGCTAACACATAATACTGGTAGTATTGTATAGGAATGCCAATCCTATAGCCAAAAATTGCATTTTTGAGCCAAAAAAAGGAAGTGTTTCTTGCAATCATCCATCTATGCCATTAGATTTTCTTTAAATGCTTGAAGCATAAATGCTTAAATGCATAAAAGCATAAATGCATAAAAGCATAAATGCTTGAAGCTTAAATGCTTGAAGTATAAACCGTTTCATCTCCCATTAATTGAACTTCAAAAAGCTCTTCGACTATCATTAAGTGCTTCAACTTCAATTAACTTTCATTACTCTCTAGGTTGATTCCATGTGGCCATTTAAGTGCAAACATAGATTGAGGAAATGGAAAGAAATACATCTGGATGTGGCTACCTTGCATCTCGAACATTACGTGCATACTAAATGACCGGATTAGGGCTGGGAAGCTTAAGTTGGATATTGCATCAATATAGTCCTCTCCTCTACAACTTTCTTCTATAAACTCAATCAATACCATTAGCTTTTGGAGATCTATAGTTTTCCTAAGGATTATGAATATGAAGCCTTTTTTTTATCAACCACAATGCATTATGTGACAATGGAAGTGCCTAGAGAGGTTCATATTATTTTTAAGGGAATCAAAAATCACCTTACCCAACCTCCTAAAAATAAACCACCAACGCTTCTTTCTTTCTTTTTTTTAAATTTCATTATTCACTATATATAGTTGGCTTTCTTAATTACCCGGAGTTTCTCCCAAATTGGTAGAAGCAACCAATCCTAAAATATTTACATATTACATATATATATATATATATATATATATATATATATATATATATATATATATATATATATATATATATATATATATATATATATATATATATATATATAAAATTTAATTTTGGGCTTAATCAAAGTTTAAGTTCAGCGATTTTGTTGGAGCCATCACATTTGATGTGTTTGAAAGATTGTTTGTGTAGAAGCCATAAAAACTTAGTCCAACTCTCTCATCAAATTTAAACCAAACGATCAATCTTGTTCCTTTAAACATTGCTTCATTTGTTCCAAAAATTATCCTCGCTCACTTTCCTTATCTCATAACAATCTTCAATTTTATTAGATTGCCATGAACTCATGATTCATGCACCAAAAATTACAAATATAAATCTACACAAATCTCTTAAAAAAAACATGATTAATATTATAGACTAATGTTTTAGGATACGCATCATGAAATGCGCCAAAGTAGGAAAAATGTCATCAATTTGGAAATATTTATATTTACATTATATAATATCAAAGGAAGTTTCTTCCAAAAGTCCAAAGAAGGAGGGCCATTCTTACTCAAGATACTTAGGAGCTTTTGCTTAAAACTGGCTAAGAAAAGATATCATATGAAAAATTTGAAGGAGGTGAATTTGACAAAAGACAATTGTAATTGACTAAGTGAAAATGTGTCAAACAAAATAAAAAATTTGGCTTTTCAGATTGCAAGATTATAGTGTTTGAAGTTTAAGAAGTCTTCTTTGAAGGGCCTTGTTCAATAGAATCAACAAACTTTAATTTCTCTTGGAGTGAGATTTTGCAACACAACTAATTTTTTTGCTTATCATTGCATAGTACATCTTCTTGTTTTCAAACTTGCCAAATTTGAGAAGAATTTTTAATTATTCAAAATTGATAGCAAAGTATCATCTCAAATTCCATTTTGACTATCCAATGAAAAGATGCAACGCACCTAGTTCAATTAACCCCTAAAAGCCCATTGTCCCTTCGGGGGACAAATGCATTTTGGGGCAGGTACCTACAGGCTGAAATTTTGTCGTGATTCTTTGAAACTTTTTGAGAAGGTGAAGAATTGAGAGAGGTATGTGGCGGAAAAAAAAATTTGAAATCGGACCTTCGAGCGAGAAGTTATGCCATTTCTTGGATGCATAGGAAGGAAGGGCAGCACAAAAAATTTGCAAAATTTTGAATTTTTTTTGAATATTTTTTTTTTCATAGATTATATTTTTGTCTATCTGGAAAGCTTTGATTCATTTCAATTGAATTTGTTATGAGGAAGTTATGGACATTCTTGTTTTTTGGGCAGTTAAAGCATCTTCTTGAAAAAAATAACTTGTAGGATTCATTTTGGAATGCAATTTTTGTAACTTTTCAATTCTTTTTTATTGTAATAGTTTAGTTTACTTGCTAGAACAATCTCACCATTGGAATTAGTGCATTTTAATTCCATAAAAAATATATGAATATTTTAGATTTTCCTTCTAGCTCGTACCTACTTCTACTTAACAATTTTTTAAAGAATGATAATTAAGTTTTTTTGAATTTTTTTTTTTCCTAGACTCTCAACTCAGTTCTCCACTATAAAGATTTAAAGCTCAAAACGCTGTAGTGCAAAATTTTTAAGTTAAAAATGTTTAAAGTCAAAAAATCTGGTCCCGCAATGTGCTGAAAATCTTGTTTTTTCCACTTTAAAACGCAGATATCTTGCAATTTGTGTGGTCAAAAATTCTGAAATTTTTTCCACACATTCTCATACTAGTTAGGTGTAAGATCCTATGGTTAGATGTGCAAAAAAAAACATTTTTAATTTTTTTTCACTCTTTGCTAAAAAATGGCAGTTTTGAGTGTTTTTTGGCAGAAAAAAGGCCTTGGGCTTTTAGGGGTTAACAAACCCCCTTCAATTAAATAAAAGCAAGCTTCACATGTAGACAAAAATATAATCTTTGAGAAAAAAATTTGGAATTTTTTTTTTTTGACTTTTTGTGATTTTTTTGTGATGCCCGACAAACTCCAGTTTTGCTTATTGTGCCATAACTTTTGCTCCCGGGCATCAATTAAAATTTATATTCACAAAGCTCGTGCAAAAATAAACAAACTCAAAAAAATTCCAAAAAATATCACTAAAAATTGAGATAGTAGGAACCTGCCCGGACCCAAATTGTCCCCCGAAGGAGACAAATGGTCCTTTAGGGTTAAGATCAGTAGCTAGCCAAATTTTACCTAGGTATCACCTTGTTTTCGTATCACCAAGTATCACCCCAGTATCACATGAGTACTGAGAGCAGCCCCACAGCATTACGCTGAAGGGACTCTTCAAATGATTTGCACCATTGATCTTCTAAAATTTTAGAAGATCAATGGTGCAAATCATTTGAAGAGTCCCTTCAGCGTAATGCTGTGGGGCTGCTCTGATCCAAAATGGAAAAATATAACACTGATCTGCCATGCCGTGCAAATGCGAAAATAGCGGGGTGGATAGCGCGGGCTCCACAGTGGTGCACAGCATGGAGGCGTTGAATGGAGGATCCAGGAAATCCTTCGATAATAGAAAGGGAGAATGAAATCCCGGCATTTGCGACAGCCGATCCCGCCTGCAACTGAAGGAGAGCATGTTGGTGGGAAAACAACAGGATCTGGTCGGGCACGGGAGAATTGGCAAATTGCTAATCCCATTTAGCAATTTCGGTTTCAGGATATTTTTGGAGTTTTGACGGCTAATTTCCTTTGATTCTCATATTAGGGGTAGTGACACCTTCTCAAAAACCGAAATTTCCATGGAGGACGAGAAGTTGAGAAGATAAAAGAGGAGCCAATTAGAATCTAGAAATCATGAAGAAGGTGTGACACCTCTTTTCTATTGTTTGGAGAACAAGAGTGGAGAATGCACAACAAGATTTACTAACAGAAATTAGGAAGCCTTGGTTGTGCATAACTCGGTATACAAAAAAAATTCAAAATGTAGAATGTGCCATGAACATGCAGAATGCAATAGACAAACATATTGCTCAAAATTGTGGATGCAACGGAGTAGTCAAAACTCGGGATGAAAGTGAACTCAGGGTGAAAATGCGCAGCGGAGTAGTGAAGACTTATGATGAAAGTGAACTCAGGGTGAAAGTGCGCAATGGAGTAGTGAAAATTTCTATGAAGAATCTTCTTCACGCCCATTCTTCTTGTATGGAGGAGAAGAATGGTCATTCTCAATCTTTAAAGAATGGGACCTTTGCAAACTATGTTCCCATTCTTTGAAGCTTGAGAATGGGGTAAAGAAAGTTTATCTATCCCTGAACTAGATTTTTTCCCAATTCTACCAGCTAACTTTGAACTAGCTGTCGATTTTTTCCAGTCACTAACACCAATTCAGGTAGAAGCTCTTTTAGAGTGTGTACTCTAGATCCAAGGCAAGGAGTAATGGAGTATGGAGGTTAGAAAAAGACCTAATCCAACACAACTATAGATGAATGAGGCAACAAAAATGGCCAATGAAGCTTTGGATAAGGCCCATCAATCAAAATAATGAATTCACTCTTCAAAATGAAGAACAATGTTGCACCAATTGAGACAACATTGTACAACGTCAATTGGACTACTGCAGTGCTAGGGACATGGTCATGTAATTAAATTCATGGTGACATGGTTGATGCTATTGCAAGCATTAGACAAGGTCTTCTCAAGAACTTTGGAGCATATGTTCATCATCTATATGATGATGAATCACTCCAGAGCCGCTTTTGTCAATACAATTTTTTGAGCAACATAGAGGGTGATTTGGCAAGAAGATGACCTACTGCCAATTTTCTTCTTTGAAATACACCAAAATATGTTCTAAAGGGGAGTTTGTCCCTTCAGAGGGACTTCAGTCATCTTTGTTCCAACATGCCAACCTTCCAAAGAGCCTTACATTCTTACCCAACATATTTGCAAGCACATTTCCAATGTGAGACAAAATGCCCCTTGCTCCAACTCGTCTAAGGTCATGCACTGCAAATACAACATCAAGTGTCTCCACTCATTGTGTAGGTTTTCTCCCAAGATTGTCCTTTATGGTCTAAACTTCTTTCTAGAAGGGCCACCAAATATATAATCTACCTTTTTGATGCAGAAAGAAGAGGCATTGCATGAACATTCAACTAAGTCAACTCCTCCCTAGAATTAAGTACCACTGAAAATGGATAGTAATCTTAGTCAAAGAAATAATCCCTTTGAGACTAGAATATTTAAGAAGAAGAAGATAGTGATGCAATTTTAGGAGATAGTGTACCCACTATTTAGCACTCCAACATCCATATAAGAGATGCAACAATTATAATCTCATTGATAGATAGGTTTGGCAATACAACTAATGACAATCCTTTCAATATCAAACTTGACGACAATTCTAGTGAAAATCTTATGAATGACAATTTAGCCAAGTAGGCTTACAAATGGATTAGATAAATGACTTTCTAAATTATGATAGTTAATGATTAATGCACGTCATTAGAAGGGATTTGGGGCCAAGAAAGGGCTATTTCAGGCTTGTTCCCCAATCTGTCCCCATACTGTGAACAATGGTATGGGCTGTCAGAAAAATATATTTTCAAATTTTTTTTTTGGAAAATCTGATGTGGCCAAAGTTTGGCCATGTCACCCTATTGCAGTGGCGCAGTTTCAGTAGTTGGGGATTGCACAAAGCTTTTAGAGAACTCATGGGAACTCGTGGCCCTTTAGAGGGCCTGAATTCTCTCTAATGTTTAGATTGATTTTGGTTGAATAACTTGATGATAGACCTTATATGTTCAATAAGGTTCAAAAAGATATAGAGATAATTTTCAATGATGATCATGGCCTTTCCTCTAGATGTTAGGCCATCATGTAATGTAATATATCTTGACGTTTTGTAAGTTCCATTATTCTCTACATGCAAAGTAGGAATTACAAATAGTGAAAGATTGACAATGTACCTTATAATAATTATAAATGTTTCTCCATTGAATTGGCTACATGTACGGATGTCCTCATCAAGACTGCCAACCTAAGTATATAGCCACAAATACTATTCTTTGTTAACCTTTCACTATTTGAAGTTCAGTCTTGTTTTAGATCTTTCAAAATGTTACTTTCACAGTTTCAAAAGCATTCTCTATAGCCAGGTGACCTTGTTTGTGCATTTTGTTGAACAATTGTTGCACCTCATTTTGTCGTTGTCCACCTTCACAATGTGGCATTAGCAGCCATGGAAGAAGGGAATAGCCTTTATCACCAAAGAAATAAGGAGGTATGTCATCTATACACCCTTTGTCTACATTCAACAATCTGTGGTTGACAACTTTAATGTAAAGTCCATACTTGTGTAAGACTCTATTGTCATTTACAAATCCTGGTATGCCAACAAAGAAATCAATAAAAGATTATTGTTCCTTTAAATCTAGGGGATATTTTGTTGTTGCACAATTATAGAGGACTGTCACAAGCAATTTAGGTAACATTTTGGTTTTGTAATAGATATTTGTATTGCGTCAATTGCCCATGCACTATAGGCATACCACAAAAATCTTTGAATTCTTGCATGACTTTAGCCATATCTTGTCCAAATAAACACGATTCTTTGACCGGACAATTTATCATCCCCTTCATTTCAATGGTAATCACCTATGTTACTTTTCCAAATACTTTTGCCAACAAAAGCTCTTCCTATTGCAATAAATTCACTACAAGAGTGCTTGCTCTTTGAGTCAATTTGTACAATGTCTAATGAACATGGACCTTGATTTACAAGAATTGATTTTTGATATTTTGTATGTTGTTTATCAATTTGATTGGTGAAAAATGATTGCACATCATGAAGATTGTTCTTTTGGACATCCAAAATAATTGTATCTATCTATGATACTTATATTCCATAAACAAGAAACTACTAAACCGTGTAGTATTTCTCAGCTTCATCCACCAATAGAGTTTTTTGTTATATCCAAACATTACAAAAAGCAATTGCCTGCAATACAAAGTATTACCTTTAAGCCAAGTTTGACATTCCCTAGACATGTTATATTAAATCATCAAGGCTCATTGCAAAGCAATTTCTTTCTGTTCATAATCCTTCTTTGTTGTAGGACAAATAAAATATGCT
The DNA here is from genome assembly GCA_963969595.1 of Neckera pumila. Lineage (NCBI taxonomy): Eukaryota > Viridiplantae > Streptophyta > Bryopsida > Hypnales > Neckeraceae > Neckera > Neckera pumila. The sequence goes on along the minus strand of OZ018408.1, from coordinate 46,195,774 downwards.
TGCCATTAAGGGCTAATCTAGCAATCCACCACAGGTTAGGGCACTGATATGGTTGAAGGAGGAGACAATATGTAATTGCTAGTGGTGCCGAATTCAAAATGTTTCACCATCCTATTTACTATTTTGTCTATCATATTTGTGACCCCACATAAATTTGCATACAGATTTTTCCAAAAGACAAATGGTTTTCCAATTGGCTTAGGGTTGTAATGTGTGCCTTTGAATTTGACTACAATGGTCATTTACAAACAATACTTATCTCAATTTGATAAATTTAGATGCTATGTAATAAACTTAATATACTTCTATTCATTTTATATGGAAAGAATTTATTGACTTATACTAGTATTATACAAAGATACTCATCTACCTTGAGTGTTTTCTAGAATTAAGTGTTAAGTATTAAATGAATGATTTTATTTCATTCATTTTATACTTCAACTTCTATTTGAACTTCTTGGATCTTTTGCATTAGATATGTAGACAAGTTTAGACTTAGTTTGTAGATGAAAATATTTTAATATTAATCCATGTTCAATTTATAATTTCTTTGCAATGCAGTAACACCATGATGTAAAGGTTGTATTTTAGATCCTAGATTTTTGGTTGCTCGATGCCATTTCAAAGCCACTACCAAGGCATCTCCTTGTGGGCCAAGACCCCTTCTACCTACCAATTTCACTCCAAGCTTTTGATATAAATAGCTTAGCCTTCCACAATCACCTCCACGTACTTCTCGTAGTTCATAAGCTTGTTGTCTTAAAATTGTAGTATATAAGTAAAATTGTTGTTTTGGCCCATAAACTTCATTGGTTTTACATTCCAATTCAATGTCATTCCTTTCCCTTTTATCCTTTGGCATGCCATATTGAAGCCTTAATAATGCAAGAGACTTTAAATCATTACTTCTATGGTCAAATATTATAGAAATACTTCCAAATTCTAAATCGGATTCCTGAAAAAGTTCTTCTAAATCAGATGAAAATAATTGAAAATCCTCTTGAATCTTTGCTTCATATGATGAAAAAAAATTCTTTGCATCTATTGCACTTGTAATATTACTAGCTTTCCTAAGACCACTCAAATAAGCTCCATGCATAGTTGTCGGATATCTATATAAACAAATAAGTATTCAACAAGGTAAAATCTATTTTGTAATAAAAATGAAATGAAATGAAAAATAATTGCTTTTCTAAAAGAACTCATCAATAAAGAAATATCATGTATTTAAACAAATATTTTGTCAAATAAAAAATCCATCGTTGCTTTTTGAAACTTTGACTATCTATGAAATTTTTCATATTTAATTATTCTAAATTTGGTGTTAAATTACAAATTATATATTTATTTTAAGATTTTTTAATTGCACAATATATTGTTGATAATAGTCATAAAATTAAACTTATAAATCTTTGGAAACATATTTGAAGAGGGTAAATTTTAATTTCAATGTGCTCGAAAGATGAAATGAAACAAATGGTACTAGCATTTACAAAGTATGATACAAAAAACTTCAAATTGTAGCTTTTCCAGCAAAATATAATCACCCATTTCTAATACTTTCTGCCATGATGTCATAATCATCTCCAAATGCTTCTATTGCAACATTTGAATATGAGCCATAACTAAAGAAAACATTGGCCCATCTTGTATACACAGCTTGAATTGGATTTGGAACATTGATACCTCGAGGTTCATATATGCCTACACAGATTATTACTTTAATATTTTAATATTTAATAAAATTTATTTGTATTCTAAAATAAATTTAAAAAAACTAAATGCATTCAAAATTATTTATTTATTCAAAAATCACTTATCCATAATAACAACTTCTTTTTTTTTTGATAATAAGATGATATTTTTTAAATTAGTTTTCACAATTATCACTATTTTCATCAAAGGTTCACATGGTGCAAAAGTCTTGCATAAAGGAGTTGGTAACTACCAACATCTTTGTAGTATTTTAGAGCCTTGCACTTCATAGAAATGGTTTGGCAACCATCAATGCCCTAAGAAATTTACAATTAAACCTCAAAAACAAAATCATTCATTATTTACAATAGCAATCAAATCTATACTACCACTATAGATACCAAATTCTTTTATTTTGGAGATCTAGAGGTACAAAAATTGCCAACGTGAATCCTTTGTAGGTTTTGAAGCTTTCCAAAAAAAATTGGCATTCATCTAGTATCCTTTTTGAGAGTTCAATGGCCTTGCTTAGAGGGGAGTTAATAGTTGCCAACATGCTTGCAAGTTTGAGTGATTTCAAATTGATTTTTCTTTGCACAAGTGCTTTTTATAAAATGGCATTAATTAATAAAAATAATACATGAATACTTGATAATAAATATGTAACTTGATAAATTTTAAAACAAAAACATCTACAAATTTCAAAACAATGTGAAATACAATGCTTGTTTATTGCATAAATCCATACATTGTAGTAGTTTATTTTAGAATTTTAAGCTATCATTAATAATTTAACATTGTAAAAAATTTATAGTTTTGATATTCGATTGGAATTTTTTATTGTAATTGTTTTCAAAATATGGTTTCTATATATAGTTCTCAAATTTTAAATTAGCATAACAAAACACAAAAGACTTTGCTTTTATGAAGTTAAAGATATTTTTTATTATAATACATTCAAATTTAAAAAAATTATAACATATTCAAATTCTTAAAATTTGTAAGTTAATAATTTTGACTCAGTTCATGGTGGCAGATCAAATTTCCAAATACAATACTAGAGTAAATTTTGGTTTCCATTAAGAAAAAACTCAATATGGATTATATTTTTATTTTATGAGTATATTATTTATTATTGAATTTGAATTTGAATTTTCAATGAATAAGGACCAATATTTTTTTGTCTTTAGTTCATTAAAATTATACTCCTTCCGTCCCAAAATGATCTTCCTGTTGGACAAAATGTTCCAGATTAAGCTTGAAAATAATAATTTTTTAAATCTAATTTGTACTGCAAGTAGAGATTGATGCATTCCTATTGTACTGAAATTTTTAGATTCAATTTAGTTTTTATAGTGTAGCTTTTAAATATTCAAAAGAGGAATTTTTGGGGCATTTGTGAGGAGCACCGGTGGCCATTCATTAGGCTAATCTAGCACTGGTCCCGCCTTGCCTGTGTTGTTGGTCTGTTGTTCTCGCAATGGAGCATTATCCATGTCAACAGAATTCCAAACAAAACAAAATCAAGATCTAAAGCAAACATTTGTTGTTTTTGCAATAAAGACAGATTTAAAAAAACTCAAGGTCAACAAATGGAGACCAAGGCATTCACCTGTGCCAAAAGTGGGTGCTTTCTTTGGCCTAAGCGCCTTATGAGGGGGGGTCCTTTGTCACGATGATGTAAGCAGTTTTGGCGAGTTAGCCAAATGAACCTCGCAATCTTCTTTGAGACCATTGGATTGGTTTTATTTTTAAACACAACTGTTGAGAGTTTGGCAAACTCCATGATTGGTGCTTCCATGAGGCATATGACTTTTGACATTGTTTCTCTTGACATTATGCAAAAAGCAGGAAGAATCCACGTCACATTGTGAAGATCATTTTGGGATATAAAATACATAGGAACCGGAAGATCATTTTGGAACAGAGGAAGTATATTTTTACATTTATTTTATACATGATTATATTCATTTAGAATATTTTTATTTTGAATATATTCAAATATCATAAATTTATAGAATAAAACTTTTATGTTTTATGTATCAAAGATATAGTATTCTTGAGGTTAAAATTGAGCTTTCATTTGTTAAAAAAACATCATCAAAGTTAAAAATAGAATTTTAAGAAGTTAAAGATATATATACCTCTAAGAATAGTCATTATACGCATAATTGCTTGTAATGGAGGTGTTTTTTCAAATTCAATAGCAACTTCTCCTGCAATCAATGCCACTAAACGTGGTCCCTTGGATACCATGGCGTAACTATAAAATAAAAAATGTTCACTTCTCCTATTTTGATTTTTTGCTAAATGTCTAAACATGTTAAGTTTTGAATCCCAAAACATTGTCGGAAAAAGCATTACTACCTCATTCAACAATCCAAATCCTAACCTTTTTATTGCATCAAGCTTTCTTGAGGTAACTTTGGCTCAAAGTTTAGCATAATTCTTTTTGTAAAACTCCTAAAGGAATTGTGCAAAGGGCTACATCAGCTTTATAAAATTCTTCACCTGCAAATACATTTACACCTTCATTTCCATATTTGATGGTATGAACATCTTTACCATATTGGATGGAAATGTCTTTTGCTAATGCATTAATGAGTTTTATATTGATACATGGTAAGAAATAATGATCACCACCCATTTTGTAAGGATCATCTTGGTCCCAAAATGCTAAAGATAGCTTTGTAAGAAGACCTGCATTTGCATACTCCAAATTTGCTAAATGCCAATTATGCATTTTTTGTTCTTCTCTTGTTTTGCCTACTTCCAATTGGCATAAAGTTTCAAGTGGATGCACCTAATGAGATGTTATCAGTTGATTGTTCCATATCTTCACGCCATTTGCTTGCACTATCAAGCAATTTGTTAAATTGTTTTTCTAATTTGAAATCAACATTTTCTTTTACTGGATGCCCATTTGGTTGATACAAAAGACATTTACCTCGAATTTTGTGCAATGGAAAATTTAATTTTTTAGCCAAAACTCCTAAAGAATTACCTTCAATACCAGTTATGACACTTCCTTCCACGTGAGCCATTAACTGCCTAGTTGCACCCACGAGGTTGCATCTAGACTTGCTAATCTAGCTCCTATAATAATTACTAAAGGTTTATTGTTTTCTAAAGGCTTTATAGCTTTGATACAAGGAACTACGCCACAGTTGATATAACCATGTATAAAAAGAAATTTATAAGCTGATTCAACAAAATCCTTATATTGTGGTAAAACGGATTCCATAACAATGTCTTGTTGAAGATAAAGAAAAACATTTTTTCTCCATTTTGCAAGTATGTAGTTTCAAACAATGATGTAATTTTCTTGCTCTAAGCTTCCAATAATTTTTACTACCCTTGCTTCAATTTCTTCTTCAATTAAAGATTCTTTTGGAAAGCCAATGGCAATAGCAATAGTAGCCTTAGTATGGAATGTTTTATCAATTGATGATTTCCTCTTTTCTTGTGAGATTTGTGCTACAACTTTTCTAATGCATTGTTTTGTTGTTGAATTTAACAACAATTCACTAGATGTTGCTAATATTTCTTAAAAAAGCGTTTTTTTGCAAGATGTCTTAGTGATTTCTTCAATGTTTGAAGTAAAACTTTTAATGCAATTTTTTCTCTTTCTTGGCATGAAATAAACTTATGTTTTAGCATTATTTTGATTTTCGATTTTACAACGTACAAAAATGATAAGTTTTTTTATGGATTATAAAATCAAACTACAGCTTAAAGTTATTGAGAGTTTTAGATTAACAAATCCTAAATTTCAAAAATATGATTTTTTTATCTATATTTATTGATTTATAATTCAATCAATAAAATTTAATTGTAATCATGAATTACAATAGTAATAAAAAGAATGATAATTAGCATTAAAAGTTTAAAATCTTATGATTTCATTTGACAATTTAAGGTATCAATCATTTCTTTAATTAGATGCTTTGCATACCAAGATAAATTTCTAAAAATTGTGTTTCAATTTTTAAATCTACGTTATGATAATTTTCTTCTTGCCAATTTGATTTGACATTCTTAGCTACTTTCGTGGACTATGCATTAGCAAAAAGATTTGTTGTTGTTGTTGCTTGTCATTTTTGTATTTCTTCTTTCAAAGTCTTGTATCAAATCTTTATTGTTTGAAATGGGCATCTTTTCTTGCTTTTGAGCATTGCTCTTGTCACTTGAATTCAAAATTATTTTGATATCCACCCTTGGCATTTCCTGCTTTTTCATTGATCTTTTGTTTCTTTCACTATTGGCTTTTATGTTTTCTACCAGTTCTTCAATACGTGTCATTTCCTTTTCATCATCTTCAAAACATTTTTTCTCATTGTTTCTATCAATCTCCAATTGATGTTCAAGTATCATCGTAGAATCATTATCTAATTGAAAAACGTCAACTGTTAGAGTTTTGTTTTATAAATTTGTAAATACACCTTTTTTTGCTATAGAACCTAATTTTGCACATTTTATGTGAATGATTGGAGGTTTGAATATAGATGTGGAATTATTTCGAATCTTTTTGGTTTTTGACGATGCATTAATATGGTTTATGTGTTTGCTTCTAGAATGTTTTGAATATGAATTGTTGTCATTTAGCACTTCTTTAGACATATTCATGCCATTAAATATTGTTTTGACATTTTTGTTATTTTAATCAAAAAGTAGATTCTTTACATTCTCTAATTTTTGGTTTGATAAAAATCTATACTAGGCTTCACCTACATTGTGGTACTTCCAACATATGGATCTTCAAATATGTCCATAGACAATTCAAGCGCTTTTCTATCAACGATAATGCTAATTGATTCACAATAAAATGTAACAATGCCAGCATTGAGATATTTTTATAAGTGTTAACCATATGAAGGTTGACGTTTGTATCTTTGCATTCCATATTTTTAAAATTAGTATTTTTTGTTTTTTTATCAAAAAAGTAAGGTCTAAAGTCTCTATTTCTTATAGTTTATTCTTCTTCTAAAAAATACAACGTTTTCATTTTCATATAATACATTATTGTGTTTTTTTAATAACCATCAATTTACTATTTCTTATACAAAAAACCTCATCTATCTATGATGCATGATTCCGAAATTGCACATTTGAAAGCCTACAACATTTGAAAATAAATAAATAAAATATTTATGCGTTTTAATATCACCATCAATAACCTTGTAGAAATTATTTCATGATTTAATCATCATTTAATAGTTTTTGAAATTAATTCATATCTGCTAAAAATTTGAAAAAAATTAGTTGTGACTTTCCAATAAATGTTATTGAAGTCTTTTGCTAATTATAATTTCATTTACAAAGGTTTTAAAACAAATTGGCTATTTAACCCCTAAAGTTTCATGACTATGTTCTCACCAAAAATGCTCCAAAACTGTCATTTCTAATACAACTACCAAATTTTTGGAAATAAACAATTTTTGACACATGTAACCGTAGGATCTTGTAGTATGATATTTTGAAAACATGTGGTAAAAATTTCAGAAAATTCCACCGTGTGGATCATAAGATATAAGCATTCAAAGTCTTGAAAACCATTTTTTCAATCCTGCGAAAAACCGGGCAGCTGCACTTTGCAAGCTCACTTTTCAATGAAAAAATGCCAAAAAAGGTGGTGCTTCTTTGAATTCGGTTTCCTAAATAAGTTGTCTATATGCTTGAAAAATTTCACATCATTTGGAATTGTACAACATATAGGAAAAAAATAGTAAGTAGAAAGAAGTAGAAAATGATTCAAAATACTAAATTGTTAAAATTTTAATCATGGAATTTAAAAATACCAATCCCAACGGTTGTAATATTGTAATAATCAATTTACATCCTAGGGTTTTTTTATTTTCCAAAAATATTGAAAATTGAGTTGAATAAACGACTTTAAAGTTTTTTTTAGAGTAGACAATCCATAACTGCCCGCAAACCAAAAACCCTCATAACTTTTGACTCATTGATTGAAATGGAATGACTCAAAGCTTTTTGAGTATATATAAATGTAGAGAACCAATTTTTTTTTAAAAATTCCGGAAAAAATGATTTTTTCTGATCTGCCCAAACTGCCCAGTTACGAAAAAAAGCAACATATTAGGTCACAACTTTTGACTCGTATTTCAAAATGTCATGAAACTTGGTATACATGAAGATATTCCTCGCCCCCACCTTCTATTAAAATTTCAGCCTCAAATATGGATATCTCTAGTCACACGTACCTGCCCAAAATTTCTATACGGCCAAAAAACGCAGGTTGGTCCTTTAGGGGTTAAATGACTAGAAGGTGTATTTTTTAAATACAATGTTGACTTTAAAGGTTCTATGTTTAGATCTCTATAATACTATACTATAAATATAAACTCAAATCTTGATTGTCAAATTTTATGTAAAGCTAAATTTTTTGACAAATATGATACAATTTTCTATGCCTCAATTTATTTTAATGTCTAAAAAATATTTATAATTTATTATAATAAATTTAACATTTCAATATTGTAATTTATTTTGAATTTTCAATGGCTCCATAAGAGTGCAAAAAAATATAATATTCATTATGAAAGAATGAACAAATGCCAAGATATCCATAAAATTATAAATAATATCAATCCTCTAATTACAGTCTTCCATTTCTAAATTTTCAAAAAGAATCTTACAAAACATAATACACATGAATACATAGAAGTTAATTTTTTATTAAGATTTGTAGATCATAAATTTTTGATTGCATCTAAATGGTGAAACCTACCATTGCTATTGCTAGTCTATTATTATAACATTTGAAATTTGAATCCCAAAATTCCTTCTAGTTTGATTACAAGTATTGAGTTGATCATTTATAGGAATCTATTGAAATGGATCTGAAATATGATTATCTTATTGTAATAAACTTGTATTGTTTTATTGCCTAAAATCTATGGATTGATGTTTTAAATGCTATATTTAAATGAAAAACCAATTCAATCAAAGTTCCACATATTTCTATGCCCACAATTTTATTGAAAAAGAAATTATGGTAATGTCAAATCTAATTGTTGCAAAGTAGATTACTTCCAAATAAGAATACACACAAAATTGTTTATGACTATGGGAAATAAGAGATTAAAAATATTCATCAATTTAAATTGAATTTGTTTATTATTTGGTAGTTAATTTTGATGATATTTTTCATCTTTTGTGAATTCTAAATGTAATGAAGAATAAATTACAAATTCATTAGAAAAAACTACAACTATATTTTTAGAGTGCTTTCTGTGCTATAATCTCAAATCTATTGTTTATGCTTGGATATAAAAGACCAGAATATTTTTCCATTTGCTTTATAGATTCTAATATGAATATAACTTTTTGAGGTTTATTAAAAATTATTAATATTACATTAGCCTTCAATTCACAATATTATCCAATTGATGAAATGCCAAATTTTAATTTTTGTATGGGTATTCTAACAACTATTTGATAAGTTAAATTTTGTTTAAGAAATCACAATTTAATACCTTTTTAATACTATTATTTAATATTAAAATTTCAAAATTGAAACTACTACTTGAAGATCTCAATAATATAGTAGTGAATTGTGGATTCATAAAGAATATTTTGCATTTTATGGGTGATTACAAGAAAGACTTGCTAAATTTGTTGCTTTTGTTTTAGTATCCATTATAACTTGAGGGAGAAGGGGGAGATTTTAAATTAGAAAAATAATTTTTTCTATTGAAAAAACAAGTCTATTATGTAAACCTTTATAAAGATTGTTCTCTCAGAAGATCAAATATAGAATAATTTTCAATGTAGAAAAATGTCAATCTATAGAATATTTTTTAATATAAATTATATATAATGTGTTTTGCTCTCACTCATCTATGCAATTTGTATTTGATTGATGTTAACAAAAATGAAAAGAGATTCTAATATAAAAGCTGCATGAAGTTACATAGAGTTCAATGAAAGCTACATAGAACTACATAGAATTCAATAAACTTCTTCGGTAGCACACCCCTAAGGTTCAAAGAAATTCCTTTGTATATACTAATTTAATTTGATTGTATTAAGGATAGATTTAGTTTTTGAGGTCACAATATAAAAAATGATAAAGAATAGATTATTTGTATCATTTTTAAATAGACAACAATGAAAATTTGTTCCTATATTTGTCTTTTTATATCAATAATAAAAAATTTCTTAGAAATATTTCACTACAAAAATCACAAAAACTATTTTTGATTAAAAACTGATTTTTAATAACCATAAATTCTTATACTCTTGAAATCAACAAAAAATATTCTGTCTTTTCTTTAATATTTTTTATAATTATTTTTATATTAAAAATAAAAAATTTAATAAAATTATTCCTAATAAAAAATAATTGCTATTCATTTAAGATTGGCTAATTGATTGAATTCTTTTTCTTTTCTCTACATTAAAAAATGAGAATTAAATAATAAAGTATCTATGTTATACATTAAAATGTTTTAATTTATTATGCAAATTTTTATAAGTTTTCATTTAATCTATTTCATAGTGAATTTGCAACTTTCTATAAGTTCTAAAACAAACAATTATATTCAACATGTGCACATAATAAAGTTTCCATTAAATCATACAACAATTTTATTTGCAAAAAATATTTTTATGTTTTGACATTCCCTTACGGAAAATTTGAAATATTGAAACTATCAATCAAAATCCAATAAACAATATAATTATTGTGCATTTGTAAAATCCCAATTTTAGTTTTTGTACTAGTTTTTTTCAACATTTGTTGAAATTTTTAATATAATAATAATTTTTGTGAAATAATTTATTGCATATATTCAAATATCAATATTCATTTGAATGCAAAATCATGCATTAAAATAATTAATTTGCATTTCAATAATAATTTTGAAATACAACTTACAAATGAAGTTGACTTACATGCAAGTTTTTTTGAGGAGACTCTCCAACTTCTCAAGAGCAACAACAATATCAATGTCAAATTAGAGTGATTGTTTGTTTGGAACCTTGAATAAAGAGACTATGGACCCTAGACTTTAGTAAGAATCTTAGCCAAGTGTCTCTCTTATTGTAATTTATATCAAGAAAAAATCTTTTTTCCATTCAACATCTCTAACGCAAGAAATAAACAAAAAAGGTGACTAAAATTCTATAAAAAACTACAATTTTTCAATTATTTACAAATTAGGGTATAACAAGCCATTGAAACAACTATTGAATTGTTCTAAATTAATTATTCTAAATTAATTATTCTAAATTTGTTACAATATTTATAGTGTATAAAATCTTCAAAATCCTCATAATCCTTATAATATAATCTATTTGACAAGAAAAATTATTTTAGTGTTTAGCTATTTTTGAAGTGACCTTTGGAATTTCTTGTAGGTTCCACTTTGCAACCATGGGATGCCTTTGAGGCACTGTGACCGGAATGATGGAATGAATTCCATACAAAAATATTGAAATGAGGCCTGCACAAAAATGATAGAGGGAAGCCCAAATAAAAATGGTGGAATGAAGCCAAGACAAAAATAGTGGAATTTTCAAGTCATATGACTAAAATTGAAATCCATAGTATCTATTCAATTGAAGGAGTTTAAAAGATTATGATGAAACCAATAAGAACCTTTTGAATTTAATTAATTTACAAAATAAAGGCAAAAAATAAATGGATAAGATCTTTGAGGTTTTTATTTTGACAAATATAGAATTTAATGCTAGCTATTGGTCAACATACACCACCAAAGTTCACCATGACAAGTTAATAGTTACCAAGTCAACTAAAGTCTATATCCATATATAACCTTCAAAAGAAAAGCCTATTACTACTTTTTCAAACTTCACTTGCAAGTACGTATGAAATTGATGTGATTTTTTGTATTTATTTTTCAGATATTTGATCACATGTCTTCTATTAGTTGTAAAAAAATTACTTTTAAGAAAAAATTGAAATCATAAATTTTGAATATGAATGAAACAACTTATATTAATTTAATGCAATTGATGCTCAAAAAAACTAAATTTTTTTTAGGTTTATAATATAGTCTAGAATATCATGGTGCAAATTTTTTTCTTGTATCACTCTAAAATGAAAAAAATTAGCACTTTGTGGTTATAGACCTAAAGTTCAAATTGCTATAAATTCAAGTGATGAATTTCACGTTAAAACTAGTTTAGCCAATTTTGGAGTAACCTTTGAATTTTTGTATTGACAAATATAGGATCTACTTTATCAAAATTAAGTCTGTTTGAAATTACAACTAAAAATATGGTGGAATGAAGCTAAGATGAAAATAATGGAATTTTGAAGCCGGGACCAAAATAATGGAATTTTAAATTTACATAACTAAAATTGAATCTTTAGTGGAACATCAAAAAATCAAAAAATCATGACTCTGTGGTAGCAAATCCATTTTTCCAAAGTACAAGTCAATATTTCAAAAAAAATTATATTTTAAATAGAATTACAAGTGAATAGTTGAAGATATTGATGAGAAATTGATTTCTTCTAAAAATGTAATGCTTTTTGGGCTCCAACATGTATGTGAAAATTTTCACTCCCATCCAAAACAATGCCCCAAAACCTTCAATCAAGTGTCATTGGTAGTGCAAAGAGCAACAAAATCCTAATATATTATTGCAATTTTTTCCTAAATATTATATTATCATTAAAAAATAAATTTATTCCATTTTAAATTGGAGTTGGTTTACCTTTTGATGTACATGAGGTCATTTAACCTTAAAAGATAAACTAAGCCTTCGGAGCATGTTAATTAGTCAAAACTTAAAATTCTCATAGTTATTGATTGTAAATGTTTTTAAGTTTAATTATAAAAATGTAGCTCTAATAATCTATTTTTAAAAACATTTTATTTTTTAATGATAAATTTTTAATATTTTTTATACAATTAATATAATATTTATAATACATTTACTATAATATTTATAATACAATTAATATAAATTTTTTATTTTTATATTTCAAAATTTATAAAATTATAATTTTTGTGAATTTTTGAAGGTAGCATCTTCATTCTTAAGAGTTTAGTATATTCTACTTTTGAGCTTTTATATTAAATTTTTTAGTTTGAGCTCAAAAAATACACCAATTATATCATGATGGTTATCACTAATATCTCTATTTTTTGCTAAAAATTTCATCAATTTTAAGCATTTTTGTAATTACTAAGAATTCTACAAAAATGCTTTTAAAAATCATATTAAATTCATTTTAAATTTTTATTATTAAAAAATTAATTTAAATATAAGATATATTAATATATATAAAATATCAAATAGTTGAAAAATATATTATAATATAGAAAACTAATGAAGTTTGACGAAGCAGTTTTTTTAGGGTTAATCATTAAGATATACAACAATTCATTAAGCATAATGATCCAAACTACAAAACTTACGGTAAAACCATACATCAGGAACTTCAGGGCTTGCAAGTTTAGTGCCATGATGGTGCATTGAAATGATATTAAGATAATTTGGTGCCAGCCTCTATACCATCATAGCACTATATCTGCTAGGACCAATTTTTTTGATGTATATATTTTGTTCTACCAAAATCCAAAAGAACTTGCAAGACTTTTTTCCAGATGACATTACAAAAGGAATTTACACTTGAAATTTATGAATTTATGAATTCAAATTTAACAATTTTAAATTTTCAACATTTTCACCTTAAATTTGTCTTCATTGGATAGTATAGAGAGCAATGGAGTTCATTGGAGAATATTTTATGTAACTAATATTCATTATTTCAAATTATATATATTTTAACTTTTCACTCTTAATCTAGAGCTTATAATTTTAAATTATTAATAATGATGCTCCATTTCAAAAATGAATGTTAAAGAAAATTTATTATTAATATTATTGTTGTTGGATTCTTTCATTTGTTATTGTTCATATAAAATATGATTATTATATCTATGTTCAAGATAGTTATTATTATCATTCAAACAACGACAAATTTTATTTAGAATTACTTTAAATTGACTTCAAAGTCATTTGCAAATCTTATTCTATATTTTTTTTATTTTTTACTTTTTATAAGTTATATTTCCAAAAGAGATCTAGGGATTACAGATTTTATGCATTTTTTTAATGCACTGGCATTTAACTTCTAAAAGACCATGTGGTCGTTGAACGATCAATTGAAATTCTGATAGATCCCTATAAAGTCCATATTCAATGTTTCTTTCTAGAATTTTGATACAAGATGTACACATAAATTGCATTGTCAAGAATTTTTTTCTAGTTGATTTTCCAAATTAAAATTATGCTATCTAAAAAATTTGGACGAAAGGAACAAATTCAGGCAACATGTATAAAGTCATTTTTATTTGTTGAAATTTGTAGGTATATAGTTAATATAATGTAGGATGCAACTGTAAAAAATATGTGTAATGCAAAAATCTCATTCGAGGAGGATTCAAGTTTGTTGATCCTATTAGATAGGGTTGGTAAAACTTTTTTTTCTAACTTCAAATGCTATAATCTTACAATCCGCATGGTCAAAATTTTAGAAATCATCTCATAGTAGTCTACTTGAAGTATGTATAGTTGCATTTCAAAATAATCTTCTTTTTTTCAGTTTATTTTATTGCCTTGAAATGTGGCAGCATTAATAATATATCCCCAAAATGTGCCTTGGTCCAATGGGGGTTAAAAGTTCCAAATTTTGTATAAGGCTCAGGCACAATTGCACGATTGAAAAAATGAAAATTTCTAGTCTTATCAAATACGGAACCCCGACTCTTTTGATAGTATCCATTACTTATTATAAGTTTGGATTTATTGCCACAACAATTTTGGTGCCTTCTAGGTATTTCAAAACTTGTAATTCAGAACATGGCATACAATTCTGATTCTCTAGAGCAACAACAAGGATCTCATCTCCGGCTTGGAAGGTCATAAACATGTACATTAAAACATTTTACTCCAATTTATGTTTGAAAGAATTCAAATGCTTAACAATGGCCATGTTCATTATGTGTCTAGTTTATACAATTTTCATACAAAAACTACACAAAACACTTATTAGTTACATGCTTGCAAAATTTTTGACACAAGGTGTAGACATTTACCTCCTTCTTAAATTATAATTTTTTTTCCAATTGGGTGTCTTGATCAAAGTTATGTTACCCAAATTTTTTTAGGAAGTTCGGACTATTCATCTTTTACTTTTGAAATTTTGCAAGCATGTAACAAACATGATGTAGGATGCAATTATAAGAAAACATTAAATTGGGAGTGTGTAAATCTCATTCTAGGAAGAAGTTCACATTTGCTCACCTTGTTAGGTATGGTAGAAGGCTCTGAAATTGCACAGGCATTAAGAACCGCCTCTATAAATGGCTGTGAAATGGACATGAGGTGGTTCTAAAATTGATCTCTATAGTCATTGAATGAATCAAGGAAACAAGCATTATTAATTGCAAGAGCCAATCATTCTCTTTGCTTTCCCCAACTTTTTTTTGAATTGCAAGTCAGTGATTTATGGAAGACCTAGGGTCATAAATAGGCACCTACGGTACATCTTATTTGAAAATTCATAACTAATTCAATAATGCTTCTAAAAATATGAAATGACTTTTTTTAGATTCCTCTTCTAATTCTCTATGTCTGAAAAATGAGCTAAAAACGTTCCCATCCAAGTAAATACATGAAAAAGACAGACTAGCCCTTAGATGAGCGGTTTTTGAGCCTCCTACCATAAGGTCAAAAAATACTTTTACATCTAGTTACTTCAAACGCTATTATTTTTAAATTCATATTATAAAAAATTATCAAAAAGATCCCCCACATTTTTATAGTAGTCTAATAAATGTAAATTTAATCAAAATTCTATTTTTATTTATTTTTCTCTTTAGTTAAGAAAGCAGTATTTTTTGACAATTTTTGCCCGAATTGTATTCTGAACCTTTAGGGATTAATGCACAATATTAGATAAGTCCAAAATTGGAATTTTAATTTGCTAAGAATTTTTTCATTAGGATCTAGAATTTTGATATTCACATTTAACAACACTTTGACCAAGTAAGATTTTGATGGTGAATAAGGTCGTTTTTTATTCTATATTTAAATTTTTTTTATAAAATCTATTTTAACCCCTAAAGTTTCATGACTATGTAATCACCAAAAATGCTCCAAAACTGCCATTTCTAATACAACTACCAAATTTTTGGAAAAAACAATTTTTGACACATGTAACCGTAGGATCTTGTAGTATGATATTTTGAAAACATATGGTAAAAATTTCAGAAAATTCCACCATGTAGATCATAAGATATAAGCATTCAAAGTCTTGAAAACCATTTTTTCAATCCTGCGAAAAATCGGGCAGCTGCACTTTGCAAGCTCACTTTTCAATGAAAAAATGCCGATAAAGGTGGTGCTTCTTTGAATTTAGTTTCCTAAACAAGTTATCTATGTGCTTGAAAAATTTCACATCATTTGGAATTGTACAACATATAGGAAAAAAATAGTAAGTAGAAAGAAGTAGAAAATGATTCAAAATACTAAATTGTTAAAATTTTAGTCATGGAATTTAAAAATGCCAATCCCAATGGTTGTAATGTTGTAATAATCAATTTACATCCTAGGATTTTATTTTTTTCCAAAAATATTGAAAATTGAGTTAAATAAACGACTTTAAAGATTTTTTAGAGTAGAGAATCCATAACTGCCCGCAAACCAAAAACCCTCATAACTTTTGACTCATTGATTGAAATGGAATGGTTCAAAGCTTTTTAAGTATATATAAATGTAGAGAACCAATTTCAAAAAAAAAATTCCGGAAAAAATGATTTTTTTTTATCTGCCCAAACTGCCCAGTTATGAAAAAAAGTAACATATTAGGTCACAACTTTTTACTCGTATTTCAAAATGTCATGGAACTTGGTACACATGAAGATATTCCTCGCCCCCACCTTCTATTAAAATTTCAGCCTCAAATATGGATATCTCTAGTCACACGTACCTGCCCAAAATTTCTATACGACCAAAAAATGCATGTTGGTCCTTGAGGGGTTAAAATTACTTAAAATTTCAGATAATAAAAAAAATCTTCCATAACCAATATATAAGTAAACAAAATTAAAGTATCAAGATTTTTAAATATAATTTATTAAATCATATCAAAAAATATAAAATATAAATGTAATGGATTTCTGTAGTATGCTTATGTGCAGAGTAAAAATTTACACTCATTCACAACAATACCTATATTCAATTACTTCTTTGAAATTTTGAAATGAAGAGAACAAGATATTAATCATTTTCTATAAGGCTCATTTAATCTACCTAAAAAAGTATAACTTCAAAATTTTAATATTTTGAATAAATTAAAAGTGTTTATTTTGACAGACAAGTATTGAAAGTAGCCTATGAATATTGAACACCTAAGTTTTTTTAATATCACTTCACTTTGATAATTTTTTGGTTCCAAAAAAATAAAATATACATTATACGTAAAACAAATCTATTTTAACCAGTAAGTCCCATTGTCCCCTTGGGGGACAAAATGGATTTTGGGCAGGTTACTACGGCTTCAATATTCATCATTATTTTCTGAAACTTTTTGTGAAGATAGAAAAACGCATTAGCTTTATGGGAATATAACTTTTATTTCAATTGGTGCGCGCAAGGAAAAGTTACTGCACAAAAGGTCATTTTTCTTGGTTGGCAGGCAGAAATCTTCTCACATAAAAAAAATTTTAAAAAATTTTAAAAACTATTTTCTCATAGATTGTATTTTAATCTTTTTGGCAAGCTTTGATTCATTCCATTTGGATTTGTTATGTGAAAGTTATGGACAATCTTATTTTTCGGGCAATTAGAGCATCTTCTTGAAAAAAATAACTTGTAGGATTCATTTCTGAATGCAATTTTTACAATTTTCAAAAGAATTTTTTTGAAAAGGCTAAATTTTCTTACTAAAACAATCTCACCATTGGGATTATAGTGTTTTAATTCCATCTCAGAGCTATTGACAATTTAGTTTTTCTTTCAATCTTGGACCTACTTCTACTTAACAAATTTTTAAAGATTGAAAATCAAGTGTATCTTTTTAGAACTTCTTTTCCTAGATTCTCAACTCAATTATTCAACGCTAAAAAAATTAAATTCAAAGTCTACAGTGCAAATCTTTTTTAAAATGGCGGTCAAAGTCATCTGAAATTGCAAGTTAGTGTTCAAAAAATCAAAATTTTCCAACTTTGAATGCTAATATCTTCTAATATGTACGGTCAAATTTCATGAAATTTTTACCACATGATCTGAAATAAGTTAGGTACAAGATCCTATGGTTAAATTTAAAAAAAAAAATTCTCTTTTCTTAGATGAACACAACAAAACTGGCAGTTTGAGTCGTTTTTGACAAAAAAAAATGGCCTTGGGACTTTAGGGGTTAAATAACATTAAATATAAGCATTTTGAATATGGTTTGAAGTATGAAACTAATCAAGTGTTTTATAGATTCTTGTTGGGAATTGAAAAAAATTACATCTCAATGTCTATTATTATGAACTTACAAAAAACTCTCATAAATAACAAGGATGACTATCTCTTATATTGTCAACTATCACCTTTTTATTTCCATTATATATCTTCTTTACATGAAATGGGTCTATGATTTACCCATTTTATTTTTATATTTTGAAAATTTAAAAGTCAATAATTTTTAACTTCCTATAATTCTTTAAATTTGCAAATTGTATAATTTTTATATATCAATTTCCATGGCCAAAACCCTGTAGATGGTAAAAGTCCCCCACTCTATTTATCTTACTTATTTTCTATGTACTTGACCTAAAAGAGAATATGATTGAAGAGATTCTGATTTTTTGGAATCTCACCTCCCAACTCTGTGGTCGGAGGCAACAAGTGCCTTGATAATTTGATTTTCTTACTAATTCAAACTCCTCCAAATTATCTCAGGTAAAAGACCCCATTGCGGTCAAAATTAGAATGTGCCCTCATGCCATTGCTGAAATTTTTTGTACTTTTTCCCACACAAAGATAAGTGTGAAAGACAGTGAGGACATTTGAAATTATATTTTTGGACCAAGTATGAATTAGTTCTAAATTTTTGAAGTGATTAGCCTATAAGGGTCTGTAGGCTACCTCATGACCAACAAAATCTAAATCCAATATGGTCATCTTCCTACCCAATGCAGTCACAACATTTTCAAACATGGAAGACCTAAAAAATTAGTTTTTACAAAGAATTTTACACTGAAAAGTTGGAAGTATCTATTGAGGCCACTAATTACTCCATAACTACCATGTAAGGTATTGATTGTGGTTTGAAAAACCACAATGGGGTCATTAGGTGTCCATCATGGGCCATTTAACCGCAATGGGGTCATTTATCTTAGTTCATTAGTTTATGTAAAACATAACCCCCCCTTAAACAAAGGTATGTAATTTAAATGTCACTCTTAATGTCTTCTTGGAATCATTTGTAAAACCTTAAATGATATTAATGCAAGTTTAGGCTGCAGACACTACACAAAATAGTGAAATTAGATTGCCTTGTCAATTAGGTTGCCTAACCAGGGATAAATTACCTCATGGATCAATGCTTGTTCCACATAGAGGCGCATGCCACTCTCTGAACCAAGCCTTGAACTAGTGTTGAAATCTATTCCATACACATAGCTCTGAATTGAATGCTTCATTGTACAAAAGCAATGAATATGTATATAGTGTGGATTGTCAAGAAATTAGTGTAGATTGTCAAGGATTTAGTGTGGAGCAATCTAATTTCACTATTTTGTGTAGATAAATGACCCAAAAGAAGTCCTATATGATGAAATTGACTACTAGTGCATCTTCTTACAATCATTTTCATGGTCTATTAAGCCCAAGTTTCTACAATATGACCAAACTTTAATGTATGCCAATCATAAATTTTAACCAAAATTATTACTCTCTTTTTCTTCATGTAAAATATTTTTTCCATTGATATATGACATGATTTTCTTTTTAATTCTTCACTGAATATCAAATAGGTGAAGTGCCCTCTTTATAACATTCATCATCCTCCAATGTATAGTTGAGCATTTAAGCCTTTTGAAGTTAACAACCAAGGGTTAAGGTAGTTGCACCCAATTTTGTGATGTAGGGATCTCTTGAAGTGTCCCAAATATGACCTTAACTCTCATAAAGTCCCGTTGTGTCCTCGAAAGATAAATTGGATTTTGGATAGGTTCCTATTAGCTCAATTTTTGGTGGAATATTTTGAAATTTTTTCAGAAGATATAAAAACTTATCAACTTTATGGGATTATATTTTTATTTTCAATTGGTATTGGGAGCAAATGTTATACCACAATAAGCCCAATACTGAACTTGATAGGCAAAAAAGAAATATACAAAATTAAAAATAAATTTTTAAAATTTTTCTCTTATAAATTGTACTTTTGTTTATATAAGAAGCTTTTATTTTGATTTGGATTTGTGATATGAAAGTTACAAAGCATCTTATATTGTAAGCAATTAGAGCATCATTTAGACAAAATCACACATGAGATTTATTTTTGAATTCAATTTTCACATTTTTCAAAATAAAAAGTTCTACAGAGTTAAATTTAATTTGATTATTAGAACAATTTCACCATTGGCATTAGTGTGTTTTAATTCCATCTTAGTAGTATGAATCATTTATATTTTCCCTCTATTACATACCTTCTTTTACTTAACAATTTTCTAAAGAATGAAAATCATGTTATTTTTGTAACTTTTAATTTTGATATATTTTCATTTCAATTCTTCATGATAGAAACTTTTATTTCAAAATCTGTAGTGTAAAACTTTTAAGTTAAGAAGATTTAAAGTCTCATAAACTAGTTTGTTTTAGTGCCAAAATATGATTTCATTACATTGAATGCATATATCTTGCAATCTATGTAGTCAAAGTGTTTGAAAATTTTTCCACACATTCTCATATTAGTTTATTGCAAGATTCTAAGGTTAGATATTGTATGAAAGAAAAGCCATTTTAATTTTTTTTCTTTTTGCACTAAAATTGGCAATTTTGAGTGATTTTTGACAAAAAATGGCTTTAGGACTTTAGAGGATAAGCCTATTAGGACAATTTGGTCACCGTGGAATCATCCTTTTTGATATAAACAATGTCAATCATCGACTTTAGAAAAAACAAAAGTATGCATTGGAGGTCAAATTATTGTGTAAGATTTCTCTTTTTTGCACAAAATCCAAGGATGAACAATTACACTTTTGTCTTATAAGGGAGGATTTCTTGTCATCCATTGGACCACTCTAGTTCGCGGCATCTTTTGGGAGTTAAACCATTTGAATGAATGTCTCCAACTTTACAAGATGCAATATGGTTGCAAGAACTAATGATTTGGGGTCTTTAGTAAATGATTTTAAATCTTTTTGAAGGCACTTTAAACTTGTTTCTATAGAACATTTTAAAGTTTTACTTTGAAAATTTATAGAAAATACAATAATTCACTCTCTCTATTTGAAAAAACTATGATTTTCATTATTCTACAAGAAAAAAATAACATCTAATAGTAAATTTGACTCCATCTATATACATTAGCTTCATTTAACAATTTTAGGCATTTCTACCTTAACTCCTTAAGGTTGTTGTGGACCAAAGTGGTCCAATGAATTCACTAGTGACTATAGAAAAAGAGAATGCACCTATTGTTTCAATAACTGGAAAATTTTGATGCCTATCTTGGTTATGTGGTCCGCATCTTTACAAGGGTAATCCTGTAGCAATGTTGCAAATACTTAGTATCAGATGGATGACTTCATATGGCACTATAGGATGGAAAAAAATGTTTTTCAATCCAATTTATTTATTTGGAAGGTACGTGAGTACATTTTTAGTGAATAGTATTGCAAAGTCCCTCATTACGGTCTTATTGATTTTACTAAAGAAGAAGATGCTCAATCCATGAATCACCTTTGTATTATATTTGGGCCATTTCTTGCTATTTTCTCTTGGTGTGAATTTTAGCTACAAAAATGATGTTTTTTGAATCTGAGTCCAATTAATGAAATTGAATTTCAAAATTTTCAATCTACAAAATTTTGGAAAATTGATTTTATAGCAATATCAACTTTAGGCCTATACTCATGGTTTGTTGATTTTCTAATTTTAGAATGATAAGATAACTTTGGTTTATAATTTGATGTTCTGCACTATAATATACATATGTGGCAAAAATTTCATATCTTTTGAGTTTATTTGTATTTGATATGAATTTTCTTCATTCATTCATGCCGCAATATCCCAATCCACTCATTAGGCAACCAAGCTATAGTAATTAAGTGGTTTCCTGACAATTGCGGGCTGTATGTGGAAGTAGATACTATTCAAAAATGGGGCCTCTGAGAATGGGCAATGGGTGTTTTTTGTCTTTGCACTTTGACCAAGCTTTCTAAAAGCAATTTTTAAAATTCAAGAATTTTTGTTTGGCATCTTTTACTCTCTCATTTGCCTTCCATTCTGTCCACTTAATCCTTGAACATCGGACTAGTGCCCATGGAAATCATCCCTTTTGGCACTATATGACATCATCTACTTTTAAAAAACCAAAAGTGCTCAATGGAGGTCAAACTATTGTTCATATTCCACACAAAATTTGGAAGATGAATAATTGCACTTCTGTCCTATATACAAGGATTCTCTCTAATTCATCAACCAAAAAATGGTTGCGGTGTCATTTATGGATTAACTTACTTTTCA
This sequence comes from Neckera pumila, assembly GCA_963969595.1. Taxonomy (NCBI): domain Eukaryota; kingdom Viridiplantae; phylum Streptophyta; class Bryopsida; order Hypnales; family Neckeraceae; genus Neckera; species Neckera pumila. The sequence continues at coordinate 46,173,337 of OZ018408.1, read as the reverse complement.
CACCGGCTCCATAGTCTGCACAGCATGGTTTAGGGCCTATTCGCATGGGGCGACCCAACCTGCTCTTCAACCAAGCACAAGGGGTCCGCATGGACACTTTCACAACTTGATTTCCGATATGGAGCTCCGGTTCTTCCCATTCTCTTCCGTCCTTGAATGTAGGATTTTTAGGCCCACTCTTCTTTCCATCAACCCGACTTACTATTTTTCTAAAAGTTTACTCCTTTTGTGTCCTTGTCTCACCTATTCCAAGACTTGCTTCCGTGGCTTGCCTCATTCATTGGTTGCCACACGCCACTAAATTCCAAACGTTATAAAAAAGAGGAAATTCTCAATTGAGAACCAGTGCGTATCCGGAAGCAAGATGTGCCCAGGACCGGACCTCGGAGCTCCACGCTTGGAGCTCCACCTCTGGTCCGGTGCCTGCATGCGAACAGGCCCTTAGGGCCAGTTTCCATGGAGGCCGGAACTGGAGGGGGGATCCAGGCTGACCACGGGCAATTGCAGGGAAATTTTTTAGAAATGTTCATCTGACGTAGAGTTTTAGAAAAAAACCTCCAGTCAAAGCTCCGATCCGTCCAGCGATGTTTGCACTTTTTGCAACGCTAGAGCCTGGAGATCCAGTTCTGGACCCCTCCAAGCCCCCATGGAAACGAGTTCTTAAACGGACGGTTATGGGTGCTCCCACCTCGAACTACCTGCTGACAGAACATCCAGCTCACGCCGGCAAATTCCACATCACCCTCCGTCTCCGTCTATCCCCGATGCCAACTGCAAAGTGGCAATTTTGTAGCCAAATTCCATGACAAACGTCCCGCACTGTGTTTTACAAAAAACAAATTGTTCTATTGCTGGAGAGTAAGCTTGTCCCTCACCACCAACAGGTTCATTTTCGCAATGGAACAGTATCATCATCATCGTCAACCTCCCGTACCCCTACTCCCGCAACCCAATCCCTGACTGAAACGCTCCCAATTCCACAATCTCATACTCTTGAATTCGTGCTCCACCACTTCACCGACATCAACCTCGATCTGCTTTCACTTTCTAAGATTTCTCGTTTCGCAACTCAAGGATCGTCTCGAACGGAGCGTTTTGGTTTGGGAATTCTTTTCTTAGGGTGTGCCATCTGGGTTGCCGCTCGCCAGCATATGGTAGGGATATGCCATGACTTGGTATATATATTTGAGCCAAGCGACACTTCTGTGAGGGATTCGGACTCCGACGGTGACTAGTCTTGTTACTAATTTCCCTGAACTGCGAAAATTCGGAGAGTATTGATGCATTGGTAATTGGGTTAGGGTTTGTAGTCATCCATCCCCATGGCGAGGTCAGGAGTAGTACCAGGAATCGACCTCTCTCACACGCTCTCAATGGCGAACTCCAGCTGTGGCGTTTTGGCAGCGCGTGTGGCGTGTTGTAGTGGATTTGGGTTTCAAGAGCACCGAGGGATTACGGGATTAGCGGGATTGGGGTTACGGCGCAGGCGGAAGCTCGTGTATGAGCTTGTGTACTCTTCCTCGAATGGCGCAATTAAGGCCAAAGTGACGAACAATAGCAGCAGCAGCGACCAGGCTTCGTCGTCGTCTCCAAAGGAACAGCAGAGGGGTCTGTTGAGTCTTCCGGGTGCCATCTGGCGACAAGCGCTAGGCCCGTTGAGCAACTTCGGATTCGGGAGGCGCAGCGTGTGGGAGGGTGGCGTGGGACTGTTCGTGATGAGCGGGATGCTCGTGTTGGTCATCACGCTGGTGTGGGCGAAAGGGAAGCAGATCCGCGCGCAGACGCGCAAGTACGAGGCGGTGTTTGAGTTTCAGCAAGCGCAGGGCATCACCGTCGGTACGCCCGTGCGCATCCGCGGCGTCGACGTCGGCATGGTCGTGCAGGTCAGGGCCTGAGTGGTGATTCCTTACAACATTCCAAAAAAAGACATGCTCCTCTTCTTTGCCTTCACTTGCTACATTCTTGAACAAATTTTAAATGGAAACTAGGAAAAGCCTCAAATGCCTGGCATTCTTTGTGGCGAACATGCATGAGGCTTACGTAACATTCTGGATGAGCACCCTTGGGTCCTTGTTGAGCACCCTCTGAATTGACATGACATGAGAAAGAGTCGCTGTTATGCCAAATTGTGTTCAATTTTGCTGGATTTGCTGGATCTTGGCATGATTTTGCTGTGCATAACTCTTAGTTTGGAGTGTTCTCTAAAGGTGCTATACCACTACTGCTCAAGAATGTCTTGTAGGAATGTTATGTAGGTAGGGGCGTATCGTCTTTTTCACAAGGGTGTTGACGCCGCTCAAAAAGGATCTAGACTTTGGTTTAGGGTTTTGACATTGTAGAGCAGGGTGGGAATGTGCAACTTTCTCCACTCTAGGGAATTGTCAAACCACTGTAGAATCAAATTGAAATAGAATTCAATCCCTAAAGAGACCTGGTTATGTAGGCTTGGCATATGGAGCCAAAAAGATTCTAAGCAATTGGGAGTGTGGCATTGCAAGGTCTATCATGAGCTCAAAAGACTAGAGAGTTTTATTTCCATGAATAGTGCTGAGGAAGATGGTCATGAGTGTTATGCATTTGAGGCTTTTTGAAATGTGATGGGCAAGGCATTTTGTGTGCAATTACTCCTTGTGCAGGTGCGGCCGAGTTTGCAACAAATCGACGTGGTGGCGGAGCTTTCGGACGCGGGGATTGTGGTGCCTCGCAATGCGTTGGTGGTGGTCAATCAAAGTGGGCTCATTAGTGAAACACTGATTGATGTCACGCCGCGACTGCCCATTCCCAAGCCCACAGTTGGGCCCTTGGATCCCGAGTGCCCCACCGAGGGACTGATTGTATGTGACAGGTAAGGCGGAGGCTCCATTAACCATAAAGTACATTAGAGGCTCCATTAGGTAGGCTTTGAATTGTGCTAATAGTGAAAATACTTGATCTATTGACTGTTATCTTTTGCAATAGTTTCTTTTAGCTTAAACACAATAAATGTGCAAAATTTTAGATGGTGCAAGTTTCTATTTTGTTTTAGGGTAATGTTCAAAGTTCACCTGTATGGTGATTGGAGACCTTGCAGTACACCAAATGTGCAGAGTCATTGGCACTTTTTCTGCCTTATTATTCCATTCCAGCCATAAAACCTTCAATAGTGCGTTTCGCACTTCTCAGTTCCATGAGCCAAGAAACTTTGTTGGACTGAAAACTCTATTCCGCAAGTTTTCAATTCAACAAAGTTTGCTGTACTTGCTGAATTGAAGGTTGTGAAACCGAGTATTATCACATCCATTGTGCTTCTGACATGGCAATTAAAGCTAGAATGGGTAGAGGGCTGTTCACCTCTTCTCTTAATATCATTTTTGTGCTTGATAAGAATTTATGCTGAATGTGCACTTTTTGAATGTCACGTGCACTTTTAACAAATTCAGTGTACAGGGAGAGGATCAAGGGAGAGCAGGGCGTGAGCTTGGATGAATTGGTTGGGATTTGTACCAAACTCGCTCGCCAAATTGATTCCCTTGGCGTCGAGCGCTTTGCTGACATGGCTGCACGTCTCGGCGACGCCGTCCAAGAGGCCAGACCCCTGCTCTTGAAGGTAAACACAATTCTCGTATGCAATGCATTGCAAGAGTAGAATTCAGACATATTCGATCAGCACTGTGTTTGTTATGTCCCGCAAAGTTCCCAAATAGGGAAGAGCATTTTGGTTTGCGTCATTTTAAGCACTTAAACCAATATGTACGAGTGTGATTTTTGGGAGATATAAAGAACTGTATATCTGTTGTATGTCATGTTAGGATGTTTGGTCACTATTGACCTTCTCAATGCAATTCTTCAAAACCCCATAATAGGTAAGTGGATTCTGTTTGTATCACTTTTTAAGCATCTTAGACCATATGTATCGCTGCTTTCATTGGGAGATCACTATTGAGCTGTGGAGAGATTACTTCGGTTACGAGAACCAAGCCCATTTTTTATCATTATGTAAGAATGTCTTATTCAATCATTTAAAGTGGGAGTTTAGATCACGATTGAAGTAGACAATTCCATTTCCATCAAATATGAGTGGCCATAGACATTTAGCCAAGTCATGCTTTCACCCAACTTGCTAATTAGTTGCTGTGGGCAACAGGGTTTAATATTGGAGATGGGGTCAGGTTCGTCATCTGCTACATTAAATGACATCATGGAGGTGGGCTGTGCAGGTCCAGTCCATGGCCGGTGACATGGAACCGTTGCTGAAAGAAGTGCGAGAGGGTAGTCTCCTCAGGGACTTCGAGAATTTGACACAGGTTGCTGCAGAGGCAGGACGCGACTTGAGGTATTTGGTGCCTGATCTTTTTCTCTCTTTCCTTTGGCGATGTACCTTTGGGCTTGGTAATGGTAATTAACGACATGGTTATCAAATATGATTCGGAAGTTAGTACTATCCAGCCTCTACATAAATAATGCAATGCAATTGCCATTTTCAACTTCCAACCAAAAATTGATCTTTTAAACTGCTCTGCAAAATCTAATATTATTGATACCTACTCTGCAAAGTTCAACTATAGGATCTTGAACATCATCATGTTTGTCCTACGCTCGAATTTTTTTACCCGTTCATTCTAAATATGCTAAAAGATATATAGCAACCAAAGTTTTAGATTTCAAAATCCAGAACTGGAATTTTACCTTCACCTTGAAGATAAGTTTGTGCTCTTAAAATTTGATTGGTTGCGTTTCTTGAAACTCTGATTTGTAATCGGCTTCAAAATTCTGCATTGGCATTATGGGTACGCGTTTGTAGCACAGTTGTTTGAAATCAGTTGCTCAATCCTGAATCGATTCAATCCTGGTTTTGAATTCTGAGCTCTATCTCTGCAGTAATTTGAACAAAATAGTGCTGACCTCGGCAAACATGGAGCTACTGCGAGACTCTGTGTCCACGTTAACCAAAACTTTACAGCATGCAGAGGTGAGTCTTCGTGTTGTTTCATCTTCTTTGCAGCTGGTTTATTTTTTTAAACGTTAGTCTTCATTGATTTTCTAAATAACTCTTTAGAATGAGCAACAAGTTAACTTACAGGCTTACCACTCGAGTGGAATTCTAGAGGAAAGGCGATGAAGTGGAAGCATGTCATTGGTCTATTAACGTAATTGTTTTCTATTTGTTTACCACACTAGAGGAATGGCAAATAAGGTTGAGGAGTCCCTGTTTTTCATTTGGATATGGTTTAGGCACCTTGAGTAGCACATGGAAGATGACAAGGCAATGAGGAAGCAAGTGTTGTTCTTTCTTTGAGCTCCATTGCATGGAAGTCTATGAAATAGAGAAAAGGAAGAGTTTTTTTAATTTATTATTCATGACTTGTAGATTAGCCTTGATGGAAGTGGTATTGCTCGTCTCCGTATAGTTTGGCAAAACCTTTAGTTGCGTCCCATCACAAATGCATTTGATTTGGCATGTGCAGAGCATTAGCCGGGATGTAAGTGGGGTGACTGGGGACGCAAAGACCAGGAGCAATTTGAAGCAGCTGATCGAGTCATTAAGTCGGCTTGTCACTGAATAGTTTATTTCCACTTCATTTTTGAGCTTATTAGCAATCACAGTAAGAGTGTATGAGATTTAGGTGAGGGTCTCAAAAGTCTCTTGTAAGTACTTCAACTCTGGTAAAACTATTTAGGTCATGTTCAAGTGTAACTTGTTTCCTTCCTTGGCGGCATACTTAGTCTTGGTTGTGGTGAATTTCTCTAAAGCGGGCCTTCTATAAACTTCACAAGGTTATAAACGTTGAAAAGGAACCCGTAATTTCAGAGGATTTAGAGGCCTTTAATGTTTAGTAAGCAACTACATGTCGAGAGGCTGTCCTTAATATTTGCATTTTTGAGTACTTTTCATTTATGAAAAGACTTAAGTAAATTATTATGTGTCATATCCTTAAATGAGAGGTATGTACTTATCCTAAATAGGACTTTTATTCTATATCAATATAAATTGGATGGCAATTTTTACATTTTTGGTAAAGAGAATAATTTTCAACATGTTATGGCATTCATCATGATGACATTTTGTGATTAGGGGCATGCTTTCTATCCTTGCATTATATGAGAAGTAAGGATTGAATCTAGATATGAATTCAATTTTTTGTGTATGAGGTGAATTAAGATTCAATTGTCTAAGGGTTCTTTTTAAAGACTAGTACTCCGTAATAAGATTTGTTAGTCTCCAATGTTTTATACTTTACAAACCATTGTTTTGTAATGCTTGTGAGAGACCATGTAAAATTAGATTTACCCAAATGCAAATCCACATCCACATTATATCTAAAGTGTCACATTTTATTTACAAAGCCAATAAAACAACTCTCACTAGATTACATTCTCTTGCAAACTTTCACATCAACCAAAGTCATCAGCAACCCAAATACCTCTAGTCAAATATTCAATGCTACTATCATTGTCTCCAAAGGACAATTTCAAATTTACTACATGTGGAGTTAAATATCTTTGGAATGTTATACTTGAAAACTGAAGAGCCGTGAAGATGTGAAGCTTTCTACTAACAGTCACTTTTGAAGAGAAAACAATTTGTTAATAAAAAAAACTATAGAAATATTGAATCTTATTTAAATGAAATTATTTTAACATTGTAGAAAGCATTATGCTAGACACTCCATATTTGCTTGAATCACTTGTGGCTGTTTTGGTTTCTTGTTGCGCAATGTGGTTGACTATGATTTTTGTTTGAAATGAGATTGTAAGTTATATACTCAGTTATTTGATCTTACAACACAATTCCAAAAAGTTGCCTTAAAATCCCACCAAAGGGGGCATTCTATTAAGGAATCACATTCTCCGGAAGAATGTTCCAAGAATTAAATTTCTTACATATATGACAAATTTACAAGGTATTGCAATGATTCTTGAAGCTACAAATTTGTGAGCATGAAAAGAATGGCTCTTGGTTCCACAACAGCAATGTAAATGGATATGAAATTGTCACACTAACAATTTACCAACTTAAGGTAGAAGATATTATTTGCCTCACTCTAAGCGGTATGCTACATGGAGTGTGATTTTTGGGAGATGTATAAGGTAGGATGAGCTATTTTTGAACAAATTTCATGGTTATGCGACACTTGAATGTTCATGAAATTTTGACTTTCTAGTCACATATCAATAGATTGTATATGACTTTAGGTGAAGTCTAAGTATTGTTTGCAAAAATTATGCCCTAATTTCAATGTGCTAGGGTTGAACATTTTGCAATGGATATTTTATTATTATCAATTTTTATTACAACATACTTTTAAATAATTGCTTGATTTTAGTTCATATTACTTTAGAGTTTTAAGAGAGATCTCATATATAAGAGCCAAATCTATATTTGGTCATTTTCATCGCTATCAATTTTTTATGCAAACATTCATTGCGGGAGGTTGTAGAGCAATATTCAAAAAGATTTAGACAATTCCATTCCATACTTGCTTCGCTTGCTAATTGAAGGACAATCAAGTGTATAAGTAGATGAATTGCTCTCGATAATACATGTCACTTTAGGAGGCAAGAATGGATTTGATTAGTTTTAATCTTTAACCCAAGGATGCAGTCTATGACCATGTAGTCAAACCACCACTTTGTATCTTCCATTTTGCTGCTATTTATGAGTAAAAATTGTTCATTTTTATTTTCAAAGATGAAGTTACATGTCTAGTATATGCCGTAAAATTTTTAGTTTTGTTTCAAAAATTTCAAATTACCATGAAAGTTTGAAGAGAAAGTTTAGAAAGTTTGTATCAAATACAGAATATGCTTAAAAAATCTGAATATTTCAAAATAGAAGTATTTTATTATATAGAATGTTATTGTATAATGAAAATTTCTATATCACTAAACTTAGAAATGTGGTCATAGACCTCTAATGTCAATTGTCAAATTTAAATGAATGCATATGCATATGAAAATTTATTGAAAAATTTGATTTGATTGAAGATTTGAGTTTACTAGTATAGGATTGCAATTATTTGTAAGGATATTATCATTGCTTATACATCAAGAGATATAAGGTAGAGCCACCCATAGTCGACCGAATAAGAAATTCCAACATGATCTGAAGTAGTGAAGGCAAAACAAATATTTTTAGAGGTATATTGATAGAAATGACAAGGATTGCAAAGAAATGACAAGGACTAGTAATTTTATTGCTTGATCTTAAATTACTACAATTTTGGGAGGCAAAAAGTGCTCTAGATCCATGGCCACAACCTCTAGACTCTTCCAATTCCGATCATTCAACAACTTTTTTCCTAATCATTATTTTCTACTTTCTTTCTCACAACTTGGGACATGTGTCATGTATTTATGAATTCCAACCTTCAAAAGGAAAAAAAAACATTCTAAGCTAATAGGTCCAGAATGGGTCATTGGTCGGGAATGGGTGGCTCTACCATAGAAGCATGAAGATGAAATCAACTAATTATGTCCAATTTCATATTGTATTTCTTTTCCTATCTTTAACCCCTAAACGTCCAGAATTCACGATTTGAGAAAAATCATCATAAATTGGTATTTGAAAGAATATTTTTGAGGTGACATACAATAAAGGTTGTAGAATTTGAGCTGGAGATTCCATCCATATGGTTAGATTCACCATTGCTATCACCAATATTTTTTTATAAATTTTGAAAGGAAAATTAAAAATTCCTTCTAAATTCAATTTCAAGCAAAACACTGTCACTTTTTGAGTAAAATTTGTTGGAATGGATTTGAAATGAGTTTCCCTTGACATGGTGATTTTTTTAGATTTTTTTATTCTTTAACTCCTAAAGGACCAAGGCCTTTTCTCTGCCAAAAGACATTCAAAAATTGTCATTTCTATAGCAAAGAGTAAAAACATTTGAAAATTGTTTTTTTTGCACATATAACCATAGGATCTTACAACTAATTAGTATGAAATTGTGTGGCAAAAATTTCAAAATTTTTGAACGCACAAATTGCAAGATATCTGCGTTTAAATTGAAAAAAACAAGTTTTTCAACACATTGCGGGATTAGATTTTTGAATTTAAACATTTTTTACTTTATATCTTTGCAATATAAAGTTTTGAGCTTTAAATTTTTATAGTGGAAAATTGAGTTGAGAGTCTAGGAAAAAAATAAACTTCAAAAAAACTTAATTTTCATTCCTTAAAAAATTATTTAAATAGAAGTAGGTATGAGATAGTAAGAAAATCTAAAATATTAATATCTTTTAGATGGAATTAAAATGCACGAATCCTAATTGTGAGATTGTTCTAGCAAGCAAATTAAACCATGTAGAACCTTTTTTTTTGGAAAATTGCAAAAAAATTACATTCTGAAACAAACTCTACAAGTTATTTTTTCACAAAGATGCTCTAATTGCCCAAAAAACAAGATTGTCCATAACTTTCTCATAAAATATCCAAACAAAGTTAATCAAAGCTTTTCAAATAGATAAAAATATAATCTTTGAAAAAAACAATTAAGAAAAATTCCAAAGTTATGCAAATTTTTTTTATGCCCCCTCTCTTCTATTTTGAGCTCATTTGGGCATAACTTTTGTTATTGGACACCAATTGCAAAATAAACTAAATTCCCTTGAAGATTATAAGTTTTTTTATCTTCCAAAAAAAAATTCAAAAAATCACAACAAAAATAAATACTTGCCCCAAATTCCATTTTCCCCCAAAGGAATTCTACTTTAAAATTGGATTTGCAAAAATGAGGTTATAAATTTAACTCCTAAAGGACTTTTGGCTTGGTCAACCACTTGATGTACTTCCATATAATGATATTTTTTTTGGTTCTTAGGAAAATGGTTCTATTTAGTACCCAAAAAAACTAAATTTGGTCATTTGGAGCTGAAATTTGGAGGAGATGGTCTTTTAATAGACTTATAGCTATAGTCCAAAGAAATTCCCAAAATAATCAATTTTATGTGGTGTAAAAGTCCACAAAGTGAGCTTCATTCAGCTTGCATTTTGAAACATATAAAACAAATCTTTGGTGGTTCCTTTGGTGAATGCCTATCTCCATAGAGTTGTTAGAAATAGACAATTTTAATTTTATTAATTAACTTTTTTTCTATTTTTAACTAATTTAAACATCGAAATATCTATTTCTTGAATTTTGGCACTTTTCTAGTTCTCCTACTTGGAGAATTTTCCTAGGCTTTTCTTTAGGTGGTTACCTTCATCTTAAAGGTGTACATAATAGCTATATTTTTTCAATTATTAAATTTTTTTTTTTCAATTTTAAAGTATTCTAGAAAAAATCATGAATACCACTACAAAACGCAACAAATTGTATAAGCATTTTGTGCAATCACCCATCTCCACAAATTAGGATGACTTTCATTCAAGCAGTAATGAGGATGAAGCTTGAATTTTAATCTATTCAACGTCGAAGTGCTTAGGGGTTAAGAAATGAGTGCCATTGATAATTCAAGAAAGTTATTCCTACTCTAGTAACCAAATACACTCAATCTTCAATCAAATCAAGCATTGGAGTCATGGATTAAGAAACATTCAAACATGTACAAAACTCAAACTATCAACTTTACAGGACCAACTTTGAGTTATACACATACTTCAACATTTGCACACTTTTCAGAACTTCAACCCAAATCTTTACAGCTAATGCTTGTGATTTACTGTACATAAGAAGCCTCAAGGGAAAAAACGCAATCTCCTTGATTCTCTTAGATTCCGTGACAGCAGAGTCAGTCCTAGTCTACAAAAAACATGCAATGGCAGCTAAAAACATCGCCAAGCAACTGAACATTTACCGCAAAGGAACCTGATCAAAACCACAATTAATGCTACTTTTACAAACACACTGCGGGATGTCCTCTCCTCAAAATAATACTCCGTAATCAACATATCCTGCCCATAAAAAAGCGATTCAACTAGAGAAATGCACGTGCAACTCAATCACACCATTGTTGGAGTAGGCCAATCAATTCTATCCTCCATCATCTGGGTTCTAGAAGAGGCGTCACTCTCAGCAATGTTTTCAGGCACAAGATCCGCTACCCAATCGCCCTTCTCATCCTTGTAGAGCCTGCTTCCTTCATGCATGAGTGAGTCTGCAGAAGGCACCTGAAAGCAAACATTTTAACAATGTTACTCAACTGGTCCCTGGAAACAGCATCCTAAAGAGGTCACAAAAACTTGTACCCGAAGTGATTTCTCCAGTTCTATACTGATCACTCAATAAAAGCACACTCCAACATACTGGTTGTAATGCTTAAAATGATGTCAATAGTATACTCTAACATAGAGTAAAAAAAATTCAGTAATACTTATTTAAACAAAGGAGATCAAGACCACAACACAAAGGAGTCTCTTTGTGCACGATGCAGAAAAAAATAATACCTTAACAAGGATAGAGGCTGTGGGATTACTCCGCGTTAGAGGTGGCCCAGCATCCAAGGACTTATCAACTCCCGCAGCCAATGACGGAGACAGTCTTCCTGTACAACAAAACATAGAACCAGTCAAACTCAGAATTTGCAAGAGATTTGGATTTAGCTTCTGCAATCTACCCAAACGAACAGAAAGAAGACGCCCAAAACATTCCAAGTGAAAGAAGACTCTTATGTCAAAAATGATTAAGAGAGAGACGAAATTGTGATCCTTGTTGCATATCTTTTCTATCTTTGGGCCTAAAAGTACCGAAACCGAAGTTGCCAGCAACCCTAAGTAAACCCCTGTCTAACACTTCAACGTCTGTATCCATTTTTGGATGTCGGAGCGCTTAAGGGTGAACGCAGGGACACCCATAATCGCCAGTGCCACCAAAATCGTAACCTTAAAACCTTAACCGATATTCGTTAAAATGGCGGTATTCAACAACTTGGTACTTTCACGTTTAGACAGTGCGGTCTGAAATCTATATCAGTCCTGGAAAAATGGCGAATGGAATACCGCCATTTTAACGAAATTTCCCATCTTAGATAATGGTTACACAGTGATTAAGGTATGCAGACCGCCATAGCATCCACTTAATTACGTAAATTTTCCATATAGAATTCAAATAATTAATTCTTCGGAGCGTTGGAATCCCTCTTCAATTGTTAAGTAAAGCAAATAAAGGATTGACCAGCTCAAGTATAAGAACTAAACACTAAAAATGGTGATCCCTTCCTTATTCTCAACTCTCTAAATCAAACAAGCATTCGCCAAATGCAGAGGAAATTAGGTCAAGAACAGCGCACAACTCACCTGTAGACTTCACTACTTCCCGTTCGGTCGGCGTCATGGAAGACCCGGTCCGCAGGACATCGACAGACGTGCCTGTGGTGACGCTTCTTTTAGGCAACGACGACGAGTCCGCCCCTGCAGCCATCGCAACACATACGCGAACAAATTATGTGAGAACGCGGATCAGAAAACTCAAAAACTCACTCATCCAAGACAAATTAGTCCCAATCTCAAGATCTGCTTAGCCATAAAACGGGCAGTTCGAAAACATACCCGAGGAGACCATTGTTGCAGTAGTGGAGCGGTCTAAATGCGCCCTTCCATGGGAATGGCGCTGTTGTGGCATCTTGAAAATCAAACACCGGATGTCCCAGGCAATTTGCTTCTTCACCTAAAGCAGCAAAACCACAGAACAAAACAGGGTTACTCACAACTACAAACGTCTTCCAATTCAACAACAGACCGCCGCTCAAACCTTCAACATCGACTAACCCACAAAATCTCTCTCTCGAAACCTCGAATAACTTTCACCACCTCACTCTGGAACTGCACGTACCCCATTCCGAGGAGCCATGACTGCACTTCTCCGAGTTTCTGCCTTGAGGGTGATGGTGAGGAGGAGGAGAACAGAATTGCAAACACGGAACAGAATTGCAAACTCAAAACAGAAGAATGAAAGTGACAGTTGGGATACTGCAGTTTTTTATGTGCCGGCGAGGGACACCGCCTCCCCCTCCCCCCTCCCCCCTCCCCTCCCCTCCCCTCCCCTCCCCTCCCCTCCCCCAGTCCACGCCCCCCGTCCCCCTCCATCCCCACCATGGCCGAGCTTGTCTGCAAGAAACAGTCTTGACGGTACAGACACGGTCTGGTGCTCGGAAGGTAGGTTACAATGGCCAGGCGCTCTGCTGTTGAGCCAATCCTAGAAAATAAAAAAACTTGGGCACTCTACTTGAGAGGAGTAGGACCCATTAGGGGTTGTCACGCATCCTTCAACCTGCCTGCATTTCTCGGAGAATTGGCTCGTGGTGCAGGAAGAGTGGCTGCGCAGGACGGGCGGATGTCCAATTCTACTAGAATTTCAGGCACCCTTTCTTCTCCTCCTCTGCAGGTGAAGAAAGTGGTTGAAACAATTTTCTCCTAGAATTTTTTGGTCTTGTGCTCCGGTTTTTCACCGCTCCGTTGCCGGGATTTCACCACGTTGCTGGAATTTCACCTCTCCGCCACCTCTTTGGAATTTCACTGTTGTTGCTATGGTAAACACATTCTTCAAGAATTCATCTGAGCACCAGAAAGGGGTGTCACACATCCTCCGAGCAGGAAGGCTCGCCATTGGTCTTTCCTTTCTCACACAAATTTCTCCGACTTCAAAGAAATTCCATTCTCCTAGGATGCATGACAACCCCTATTGTTGAATGGACAGTGTTGGGGTAAGGAAGGAGGACCCATTGTTGTCCTCTTGGTTGTTGCACTTATTTAGACTTGTAGGATTCTTTTAAAAAAAATAGAACTGCTAATTAGAGAAATTTTCACATGTATTTTGGTTAATACTCATATTTTAGACAAAGAGAAGAAATAGAAATAACTCCAACCACTCTAAGTTATTTTAGACACATACTAGCGATTGGCGCTTGCTTTGCTACGCATTAAATATACTACTTTCATCAATTTTTCATGTGATAGAATGTAGATAAACAAAGTATGTATAATTTTTAAATGAAAATATTGACATCCTCATACAATATATTTAAAAAAAAATTATATAGTGCAATATAAAGTAATTAAAGAAAATCTTTATATCATAATTTTTACAAAATAACCTTTGCAAAGATGAAAACATTGCAATAAGAATTAATTAATGAAGTGAACAATGTAAGTAGAATCTTCACATTTGAATATGTAGAGCAATGCTAGCGATTGGTGCTTCCTTATTCTTTAATATCACATTTTAAAAAGACATGGAATTTATCTATAGTTTTGTTGTTTGAAAAGTTTTCTTGAAATTTTTTTAGAAGTATCCATTTGATTTTCAAATATTTCACAAAAGGAATACATAATATATAGTAGAAAGTATCCTATGGCTATTACAAAAGCAATTGAATCTCTATAATATTATTCAAAATTGAATTGTGATATTATAGAGGTCGTTGTGATTTTAGTAGTATGATATGCCTGTAGCGGAGTGCTGGTAGGCGCATAGCTACAATCCTCTATAGGATTTACTGAAGAAGCTTAGGGGTTGATTGGCCAAGTTCTTTGGATTTTATTTATTTATTAAATGTGAAAGATTGGATGAACAGGCGGACTGATGTTGTTGGTTCACTGGACAGAGAGGTGGGAAAAGAGGCACTCAAGCGGCCATTCTTCCAGCAATGGTTGATGAGGTTGCCGCTGCTACATGTGTCCCAAAATTATAATTTCTTATAGCTAAATTTTGATAGTCCTTTAATCCATTTTTGGTCATTATTTAAGTTCAATTGCAAAATCTAAAAGATTATATTGCGTTCGTCCTACCTTTGAATTTTTAGTTCTTGAATCTAAATATACAAAAAGAATAAGTTAAAGATCATAGTAACGGTAATAAAAGTTTCAACTTCAAACATTAGAAGAGATTTGAGGGTATTAGACGGCCGTTTCAGGCCCATTCCCCGATCTGGCTAGATCTATGAACAGTTGGTACAGGCTGTCAGAAAACAAAAATTTCAAAAAATAAAAAAATAAAAAAATAAATTTCTCTCCCAAATATCATTTTAGGCCAATTTTTTTTTTTTTCGAAAATGATGTGGCACTTGTGCGACCACATCAGCTAGCAGCTTTCCTACATAGGAACGCTGCAAGAACGCAGGATAACTTGCGGGCTCTTGGAGGCCTCAAATTTTTTCTAATGATTCAGCATTTCACTTTGAACTTGACTTTGACCTTGGGATAGATTTGTGCATTTAGTCCACTTAATTGCATATCTTCTACAATTGTCTCTTTT
Source organism: Neckera pumila (assembly GCA_963969595.1). Taxonomy (NCBI): domain Eukaryota; kingdom Viridiplantae; phylum Streptophyta; class Bryopsida; order Hypnales; family Neckeraceae; genus Neckera; species Neckera pumila. The sequence goes on along the minus strand of OZ018408.1, from coordinate 46,158,164 downwards.
GTGAGTTGTACATTCTATTAAAAAAAAGACAACATTTAACCTTGCAAGGACAATATTGACCTAAAAGGTTCAATGGATAACTTCACTGTTCATTATAGAAACAATTTAAAAAATGCTTCTATTGATTCAATAATCGGAGTATTTTTGTGACTACTTGGATTATGGGAGGCCATGTCCTTCCACTTGATTTTCTTTTCATGTTTCGTAATCATCTATTTGCCAAGCATTGGAACTTTGATTTCTAATCAACTTCAGACTTCTACATTGGCATTAAGTGGGATTAAAGTGAAAAAATTTCAAACCTAAATATGTTGAAAAAATAAAAAAAATAAAAAAGTTGTTTTTCAAAAACGGAAAGAAAACTAGAAGATAGTAACTTATGTAGACTTTAGTAGCTACAAAATAATTGGGTGGATCCCATGGTCATCTTAAACCTCCTTTACTGAACCAAGTATAGGAGCAGAATCATGTAGAGCATTGCATCTCAAACTATTATGCATAATAAGACATATATATTTCAAAGTTCATTAAAACTTCAATGAAAAGAAAGGCTTGAGTGGTCATATACAATGGATGGTGTTTGTGTGCAAAAGATCCCTCGATTAAATCTACAATCAAGCTTGTTTTGCATATTCGTCTTGCACTACAAAATAAAAATGCATCAGCAACAAATTTTTTTACATGACATATTTGTTTGTTGAATAAGGAAAATTGATATAATAATTGTATGGACTACTTGTTTAGCCTCCATATAGTTTGATGGAGAGAAGTTTATCATTATATGTTAGTTGAAGTACAATACAAATTAAGATTCTATATATTTAATTTAATTTTGGCACTGCAAAAAGCCATCTTCACAATTGTAATATAAAATATGTTTGTTTACTACAGGAATACACCACAAAAACTTTAGCTGAAAATCATTAATTTAAACCACTCAATAATATAAAAAAATCCTAAACGTCAAAGTGTGACAAATTAACAAAATTGGCTTTTAAAAATAAAATTATTTTTTAAATTTCTAAAAACTAAAGTATACAATAATAATTAAGACATCTAGAAATAATTTTTTGTTTGGGGCACTCATTTGAATTCATAATTCAAAAGTAATAGCATTCAAAATTCAAAAAGCAACCAAATTGGCAGATATTTCATGCAATCATCCAAAGATTTTTATTCCATTGATTTATTCAAGTTCATTTTAATTTCTAAAGGGTCACTGATAAAGTTTCTACAGAAACTGTAAATGCCGAAAAACATATCACATGCCCAATTTGGACAATTTTTCCAAAAGTTATTGGCCTCCAAAGTTTGCAGCCAGTCAACGCAGATTCGTCCGATTCGTCCGTGAACAGTAAAATTCTGGCCGATATGACAACCATGGAGTTCCATTGTGTATTTTTATTAGTCACCAAATTCTTGCAACTTCAATTGATCACCTTTTAACATATGACGAAAGTGCAACATTCGTATCCACACACACAAATCTCAACCTGAATACAGGAAGCCTAACCTGAATACAGGAGCCCTGTAACTACAAAACGTACGTGGCATCACAATTTCTGGAGCTGGCGACCAGATTACCTAAACCCGTTAGGTATTGCATCAATGCACACCAGTTGAATGCTCAGTTAAATCCATAAGTTTTCGGGTTTGCAGGGGGCGAATGAACTCGTGCAACATGTCCAGCCTCCAGCTTGGAACATGCAATAGAAAAAAACATGACTCACAGTGATGACCCGATCCAATATATGCTGACCAAATACTTGTTTAAAATCAACATCACCTTCAGCATACGAAAGGGAGTGGCGGCCCTTGCAAAGCAGAACATTCACACTGAGAACTATCCAGACACACGAATCACGGTATAATTAACAATCAACCTGAATAACCCCAGAGTGTGCCATCTCAATTTGCCGTACTGGCTTCATACCGGATTACCTTCATTTAAATCGCCCGATCACGTATTGCATCATCGCGTACCAGTTGAATCTAGAGTTTGTTTGTGCAATTTGCGATGGACTAAAATGTGGCACTGCGTGAGGCCCGTCCCCTAATAGGCATCCAAGACCATTCAATTCAGAAACACTGAAACATGCAAATAAAAACAAATAACTCAAAGTGATGATCCAAAATATGGCGATCAAATATATATACTTGATATGAATGGTAAATGTGGTACATGATGGCTGAAGTTTGAGCTTGTCTATCACACAATTGCTGATGCTCAAAACTCCCACCTCAGTACTACAGTATATCACGACTCAAACTTTTGAGTGTACAATTCTACTGCATTACTAAATTTACAGCCTATGGAGTGATCTGTCCACAGCATATACATTCGATTCCTCCTTCTCGGCTAGCTAATACTCTGAGTTGGCAAACGCTCTAAAAGACATTCCCGGCCGTCTTGTCACCGGGACGGACCAACGGCAGCTCATTCGGGCGACCCAACTGCAGCGCCACCTTCGCGTGAAACAGCTCGCCGTCCTCGCGCTGGCACACGGGAATGCGAAGGGACCGCTGGATGCTGTTGTCCAAGTCCGCATAAGAACCCGCGCAGTTGCGGTACATCTCGAAGATCATCCCAATCTGACCGCCCTGCCCGAAACTGAAGCAAAACATCGCCATCGCGCTGCTCAAAGCCGCCGCGACAGTCGCCACCGTCTGCACAGTCGCACCCAACAAAGGCAAGCACTGCGCCAGGTTGAGCGCGGCCGCCACGGCCACCAGCAAGGGCGCGGCCACAGCCAGACGCAGGCTCTCGCGCTCCTTCTTCCGCGCCCAGCCCAAGTAGATCTCCACGTCTGCCTCCCGCAGCTTCTGCGCCGTCTGCTTCAGGTCCTCGCTGATCGCAGAGCTCCACCCGTTGCTGTCGTTGGACGGCATTTCCGGCTCCGACAGGTCCACGGGCGTGCTCAAGGTGGAGCCTTTCACGACTGCGGGGAACTTGGGCAGTCCGTTGGGAAGAAGGGGCAGCGGGTACGCCGCATCCACGGCGTGCACCCTCGCGAGCTTGTCCTCCACGTAGAGATGTGCGTCTTCGCGGAGGCGTGGATCGACTTGGAGCGTGGCTTCGATCTCTTCGGCCATGGACTTCCACTGGCGAGCCGCAGAGCGCTGCTCCTCGGCGAGCTGCGAGGGTTGCATCTTGCCGGCCAAGGCCATGAGGCCTGCGGTGCCGGCGTTGAGGAGACAGGCCGTGAGGGCGAGTGGGACGGCAGGCGTGGCACCGTTAAGCGCGGCAAGGACGGCTGCGGCCACGGTGGTGGTGACGACGGTGGTGTGGCAGAGCTTGTTCCAGTTGTCTCGCTGGAGTCCGATGGTTGTGTGCATCTCCGCGCGGTCGCGGGCCGCGATCGCGATGTGTCGCAGTTGGGCGACGAGGCGCGGGTTTTGGTGTCCACGCTCGTCGGTCCAGCCCTTGGTGTTGCGTTCGGCGGGCGAGCCAGGCGACTTGGGCGACGGCAACGGGTTCCAGTGGTTGGCACTTCCGGTCTCCGTGGTCTGCATCACTGCCAAGGGAGCGACAACGGCGGCCTTCCGCGACCTGGTGGTGCGCTTGGCGTGTTGGATCTGCATTCCTCGCATCTGTGAGCCCAGGCCATGGCTGTGGCAAATGCTCACACGATTGCTGGCAATTGTTGATCCCCCTCGTTGAGACTGAAGCGCCGTTGATGAGACCAAAGAGCTCATGGAGGTGATGGCCACTGACGTCGCCATTGCAAAAGGGTTGAATCGAGCACCCGTGATCGAAGCCTTGTAATTGCACGTCTTGGTCGAGCTAAGAAGTAATCGACTCCCAAACTGATGAACCTGATGGTGGTCTGCCGCTTGAGTTCTGAGCGGCGATGATGGTGACTAGCAAGAGAAGGAAGGAAATTTCGCTCAGATTCAAGCACTGAGCAGAATATTTGTATGGCGATGCAAAGCTGAAGAAGTTCTGATAGACACTGCCTGCTGAGAATGAAAAGGAAGGAATGGGGAGTCTCAGTTATATACACGGAACGATGCCGTGTTGCACGGAAGTCCAAGTAGCGTTATTAGAACCAGAACCCGATGGCAGTCGAATTCCGAGTTGACTGAAGGCATAAGCTTATCTCGTGTTCAGGAAAACGGCGTATTTTACGGATACCGTGTTGTGGGAAAGTGGGTCGCGCCTGGGGACCCATGCGCTGCCCTCCGTAAACCAATACCTGCAGAGTCTGAGCACAAAAGCTCACCCGTCTCAACAATGGCTGAACCTTTTTGAATTCCATGAGTCGGATACCGTGAAATTGCTTTCAATTGATTCTTCGTTTTCATTCTCCGAGTCCCAGGCAGCCTTTTTCTCAAAGTAAGATTTCGTAGTCGGTAATTAGGCTTAAGTGGCTGCAGCATGAGTTCAGTAGTTAAATTATCAAAACTTCACCCTCAGGATTCAAAGAAAGTGCCGCCACGTGGTGCTTCCAATGTTTGACAAAGCAATAGTTGGTCAAATTGCAATTATCCAGACTATCGTGTGAAAGCACACCAAGTGACGAAACTGTCGGCATAACTTCTAAGTCTTTCAACTGAAATAATCTAAAGTGGGCACCCCCAAATGAGGGCAGGACGTTAAATCCGTCGCACTAAGTGGGATCAGTAGGGTGAGAAGGCAGGAATTTTATCCTGGGAAAAATGCAGGAATTTTTTATTTGCTACACATGATAAAATTTGCAAACTCTGATTTCATATTTGCAATCAGAGACCCCAATTTTGCTAGGAGAGGTCAAGAATTTTCCCACTGAAACAACATGAAATAGGGGGCTTTTTTTTACTTCTACCCTGGAGAACTGTATTTTCACCTTGTTGGTCCTACTTCCTAAGATAGATTTAACGTCCTGCAGCCGCTGGATCCAAAACCACCATCATCACTCTACGTGTATCTCCAAAATCAATTTGTAACCTATATGGAAGAATGATTCTAGAACCTCTACCAAAAAAATCTTTTGACCCTTCATAACTTTTGCATATTGTATCCAATTGCCGTATTCTTTAGTACATTGGAACCTCTTTTTATTTGCCAACAAGAAAATATGAAAATGTGACCAATCAAATAGTAGTAATTAGGCACAATAGCAAGAATTGCACAACATCAACCTAGATCAATATGTTTGAGTTCAATCTAAAATTGACGTTTAAACACTAAATAACTTCACTATTTATCCTTGTAATTTCTTATTTGACTCAAAATTTTTATTTTCATATCTATTGTAGCCAACTTTAGGGTTAGCAAAAATTAAATTAAAAAATAAAAGTTGATTTTTTTTAGAAAATACTTTGAGAAGGAGATGGAAAACAAATTAGTTAATGTTGCAAATGCCAAGATATTAGATAATGATCCACATGCAAATTTCAATAATAAATTTGTCAAGCTGTTAATGTTTCTATATTTAAAGCACCAAATTCTTAAATTAAAAAAAAAAAATTAATTTTGAAATCAACTACCAAAATATTTTTTCCAAACTTAATTACTTATTTGACATAAAATGTTGACCTTGATAGTTGGGTATGTTATAAAATTTCAAATGCATTGTGTAGAGGTATGTTCCATTAGAAAAAAAAGCAGCCCTCCGGAGGGCTGCACCAGATTGACATAGCTAAGCTATTTCAAGCTTGACCTACAGTCTCAAAATGGCTGCAGGTGAGCAATCAGCTTTCGTATTTTTTAGTTTTTATTCTATTTTTTTTTTTTTTTTTTTTTTAAGATTAAAAAAATAAAAATAAATTTTTTTATTAATTTTTTACTATTCAGTGAATTTTGATTCTTGTGCCACTGTCACAACAGAAATAGCTACGCAAAAATAGGGCAAAAAATTAATTTTCAGACCCGAAAAACACTATTTCAAGATCCTCCGGAGGACTGTAGAGCAGCCTTTTGGAAGTTTGAAATTTTCTCTAATGTTAAGAAGAGACATTTATTATATTGCCAATAGAAAGAGAAGTTTATTCTATTATATAATAAAAAAGAAAAGAAAAAAGAATTAGAATTTTTTTCTTAATATATGTAAAGGTTCAATATCTAATTTAAATACTAAGGTATATTTATGGAAATTCATAATTTATTGTATTTATAAAAGTCTAAGTTCAATTTTGGATACATTGCTTTTAGGAAATTTGAGTTTCTGTATTTTTCAAAGCCCTCTCTACTTTTGGATACACCTTTTTGCACCACAGGATTTGATATTCATTGAATTATTATACAATGTACAATAGACAAATAATTGTGGAACCTTTTTTTTACTCCCCAAAAGATCCAATAGTAATTTATACATTTTACCAATATCAACCACTCTCAAGTCCTTATTTGGTTGAATATAGAACCCCAAGTATCTACCCAAAATTTAGGTGTTTGTGAAGGCTAGGATTTCTCCTTCTTTGTCCTTATCTAGATTTTGGAACTGGGAATACAAAAGTAGGGCTTTGTGATACAAAGTTAAAGTAGGCACCTCCAAATGTACCATTGATCCAAAATTACAATCATTCTTATGGGTACATCTCCAAACTCAATATATACCTATGTGGAAAAAATGATCCTATATATAACCCCTATCATAAAAAACTTTGACCCTTTATAACTTTTGCATACGGTATCCAAATATTTCATTCTTTGGGCATTGGAACCTCCATTTACTTGCCAACAAGAAAATATGGAACTTTGACCGGTCTATTTATTAATAATAGGAACTAGGCATAATAGCAAAACTAGTGGCGGTTTTTTGGGGGTACCCACCTTACATTCTGAACTGCAACTGCCGGCAAGCGACAGGATTGACGACGTGTTGTTTCCATAAAACACTGAGAGGCATTTTGCTCTTTTAGAATTGCCGCCTGCGTCTACTGACGATGGAGCAAGCTTCACTTGGTAAGAGAGTACTGCTAGAATTCAATATGAAGTTTTCTATTGATGAGTTTCGTGAGGGGCAAGCCAAAATGGGGTTGCTGATAGGTGTACCCGGCGCACGGCATTCCTTAGGAAAAGGCGAAAGAATAGTTCGCTCTCTGCTGGGCACCCACCAGAGTGAACAATTCTGTGGGAGAACTTGGGACTTGTACAGACAGAGGGCATTGCTCGTATCAACGCATATATGGGTTAAAGACAAGTGCCATGCTCAAGCGACTACCGTAGTGAATGTCACAGAAAAGACCTCGACGTTCATCTCATTAAAATTTTACATAATTATATTTCTTGTAACCCAAGTCCCATCAATTTCCATCAATGGCTGCCGTCCTTCACTGCTGTTTCTCTATTCGTCACAACTTGCTGATTAATTAAACCAAAATGAGAACATGTATTGCAACATTCGCACTGAAGCAGTACTCACACACACAGACTATGGACACGTAGCATTCAACCTCACTTGGTATTACTGTGGCATCCCAATTGCCATTGTCGCTGGACAGAGATTCGCTCACAGCTTCAATGAACTCTGGATTCTTTCTGAAATCTACGCCGCAGTTCCACAACCTCGTCAAAGACGCGCATGTCCCTCCCATCCACGTTTCGGCCCACTCGAGCTTTAATTTAAGCGCGAGATGCTACAACAGAAAACCACACGAATATCAAAAATGGACAGAACCATTCATAGGGACTGGGAGTAATGCGGCAACTACAGTGTGTATGATTATTCTCCGGAGGATTTTACTTGATGGAGGGGATTTATCTCTAGCTCCGCAAAAGGCAGCCAAGACCATTCCATTCAGAAACACTGAAACATGCAAATAACTGAAACAAAAATCTCAGTGATGATACAAGATATGGTGTTCAAATATGTAGCCTTCATATGAATGGTAGATGTGGTACATGATGGCTGAGTTTGAGCTTGTCTATCACACAATTGCTGATGCTCAAAACTCCCACCTCAGTACTGCAGTATATCAGGGCTCAAACTTTTGAGTGTACAATTCTAAGTACTGCATTACTAAATTTACAGCCTATTGAGTGATCTGTCCAGACTCCGGAGCACATACATTCGATTCATTCCTTCCCGGATGGATAATAATGTGAGTTGGCAAACGCTCTAAAAGATATTCCCGGCCGTCTTGTCACCGGGACGGACCAACGGCAGCTCATTCGGGCGACCCAACTGCAGCGCCACCTTCGCGTGAAACAGCTCGCCGTCCTCGCGCTGGCACACGGGAATGCGAAGGGACCGCTGGATGCTGTTGTCCAAGTCCGCATAAGAACCCGCGCAGTTGCGGTACATCTCGAAGATCATCCCGATCTGACCGCCCTGCCCGAAACTGAAGCAAAACATCGCCATCGCGCTGCTCAAAGCCGCCGCGACAGTCGCGACCGTCTGCACAGTCGCACCAAACAAAGGCAAGCACTGCGCCAGGTTGAGCGCGGCCGCCACGGCCACCAGCAAGGGCGCGGCCACAGCCAGACGCAGGCTCTCGCGCTCCTTCTTCCGCGCCCAGCCCAAGTAGATCTCCACGTCTGCCTCCCGCAGCTTCTGCGCCGTCTGCTTCAGGTCCTCGCTGATCGCGGAGCTCCACCCGTTGCTGTCGTTGGACGGCATTTCCGGCTCCGACAGGTCCACGGGCGTGCTCAAGGTGGAGCCTTTCACGACTGCGGGGAACTTGGGCAGTCCGTTGGGAAGAAGGGGCAGCGGGTACGCCGCATCCACGGCGTGCACCCTCGCGAGCTTGTCCTCCACGTAGAGATGTGCGTCTTCGCGGAGGCGTGGATCGACTTGGAGCGTGGCTTCGATCTCTTCGGCCATGGACTTCCACTGGCGAGCCGCAGAGCGCTGCTCCTCGGCGAGCTGCGAGGGTTGCATCTTGCCGGCCAAGGCCATGAGGCCTGCGGTGCCGGCGTTGAGGAGACAGGCCGTGAGGGCGAGTGGGACGGCAGGCGTGGCACCGTTAAGCGCGGCAAGGACGGCTGCGGCCACGGTGGTGGTGACGACGGTGGTGTGGCAGAGCTTGTTCCAGTTGTCTCGCTGGAGTCCGATGGTTGTGTGCATCTCCGCGCGGTCGCGGGCCGCGATCGCGATGTGTCGCAGTTGGGCGACGAGGCGCGGGTTTTGGTGTCCACGCTCGTCGGTCCAGCCCTTGGTGTTGCGTTCGGCGGGCGAGCCAGGCGACTTGGGCGACGGCAACGGGTTCCAGTGGTTGGCACTTCCGGTCTCCGTGGTCTGCATCACTGCCAAGGGAGTGACAACGGCGGCCTTCCGCGACCTGGTGGTGCGCTTGGCGTGTTGGATCTGCGTTCCTCGCATCTGTGAGCCCAGGCCATGGCTATGGCAAATGCTCACACGATTGCTGGCAGTTGTTGATCGCCCTCGTTGAGACTGAAGCGCCGCTGACGAGACCAAAGAGCTCATGGAGGTGATGGCTACTGAGGTTGCCATTGCGAAAGGGTTGAATCACCCAGGGAAGCTAGTCTTGAAATTGCAAGTCTTGATCGACGAACTTTGGAAAAGCGCTGTGGGTGGCTTGCACGTTGAGAGCGTTTGTGGCAACTGGAAATCGAAGGCAGTTGGGCTCTCCAGGCGTATGTGCAGGATTCCTGTGAGGACAAGCTGGAGAGGTTCTGATAGTCACTGATGAGAATGAAAAAGAAGGAATGGGGGACTCACTTATATACAAGCTGGAGGAACCGATCGATTCCCAGTCAAAGCAGCGTTGTGACGGGGAACTAAGGATACGTAGTCTCTGGCGTTGACTGAGCAGTATTCGGGAAGATTGGTATTCGTATACTGTAGTATTTAACTGAAAACTTGCCACATGGGGCCTACTGCCCGCGCTTGTCCACCAATACCATCATGGTCAGTTGTGCGCGGACTTTGTAAGCAGAAAGCTGCGAGATCAACAGTTGATTTACTGAAGTGCAACGACTACAACGACAACAATGCGTCATCCTCCCTCACCCCCGACACTCTCCATTCACACTGGTGGTGGAGCCATCCATCACAGGGAATCAAGGATTGTTATTATTATTATGAAATGGTCCAACTCCTCAACTCTACACTCAACAGTAAAGCATCTTCAGTTGATACTCGGATACTACTGTACCAGTATCGTATTTCTGTGATTCTAGATTCTCAGTTGACACGCTATTCTTTACTTTTACTTTTACTTTTTCTTTTTTTTGCTATTCTCATTATTATCGAAGTAATACGTTGCATTGACGTAACTCACAGTAATCGTTCATGTCGAACCTCAAAAATCTTCAAATATTTTGCCTGCACTTTTCGGAGCGGTTCCAACATCGTCTGGAGTAAGAAGGGCTCTACCATTTGTTCCTTCTTTTAGTTCGTTTGGTTTTGTTTCTTTCCTTTTGTTTCTCTTTTCTCTATTTTTGCTCTTATGGTTGTTGTTATCTGGTTTCTTTTAATGCAATGGTACTTTCCATTTGTTCAAAAAAATATGTATATAATTTGCCTGCACAGGGTTCATTGGAAAGCTTCTTCCCACTTTACAAGGAATCACTCGTTAGAGGATGGGTACATTGCTTCCTTTTAACCTTGGAAGAACGTCACAGCCAGAAAGAGGCTAAAGGATGGCCAAACGCAGCTTGTTCTCACTGAAATATGGATGACTTTCAACAAAATAACTTTCAACAAAATAAATAAATTGAGACTTCCTTGCATACATGTGCATGTGTATGTAGCACTTCAGTTGGTGGTGGAAAGGTCAACGAGAAACTGTACACTTTTGTCGTGCAGAAGATACTAAATCCATTAATCACAAAAATTGCATTTTTAATGAATTTGGCAATTCCTACCTTGATCTGAACCACAGTCCGGGGAGACATAACATTCAGTAGCATGTGTTGATGTTGCCTTTGTTCTACAGTGATGGTGTGCCTCTGCATCCTCCACCTGTCTAATTCATCAGTAGCTACTAATGTTGGGGTGTGGAATATATCACACCATCACTGTAGAGCTACTGACTGTTACTGATTTTTAGCACAACCGGCTAATATTCTTTGATTTTCCTCTTAAATGGTCAGTTTTTTTCTAAAGGATTTGAAATCAATTAGGCAATTTCTGATTTCAACCGGCTAATTTGTAACTAAATGCCGGTACTCCCCGTACATTGATATTCTGAACTTTAGCCTTGAAAATGATCTTTTTGAGATTGGGTCCAACTAATGAAATTTAGCTTACTAAATCTAACTTCTACTCCAATTTGAAATTTTGGAAATTTCTAAAATTGCAAATTTTATTCTCATTTGATCTTTGGGCCTATTACCATAGCCTATTGATTTTTTAAATACAGAATGACAAACAAATTTGTATTTTACCATGATATTCTACCGTATGGTATACTACTATTGTAAATCTTTTATGTTTTCTAAATTTAATTTGTATTTAATTTGAATAATTGGGCCTATTGTAGACAACAATGGGAATAAAACTCATTGCAAACATAATTGGAATGGTAGTGTGCACAACCATTTCAACTTCAATGTATATTTAATATTACAATTTTGCCTACAATGGATTTATTTTTATAGTTGCCCACAATAAAACCAATTACCATGAGGCTTACGCAACCAAACAATAGTTGCAATATGGTCAAAATGAAAAATAGCCTCCGATAGGGAGAACTTAATGTCTTCGAAAGTTTTTGGTCTCCAATGGAGTTTTTAGTCAAAGTGCGTGGTTGTTGAGTTGTTCAAAATGTTGCTATATACACAAGCGACAAAAATTTCAAAACTTTGAAGGACACATTAGAGAAAATCTGAAGCCTCTGGAGGGCCGCTCCACAATCCTTCGAGGACCCAATAAACAAACTTTTTTTTGCTTAACTAATTTTTTTCCCGCTATTCCCGTTCACCTTCAATCCCCGATGTTAGATGCTTTTCAATGGTTGAAAACCCAAATCAAAAGTGTTTAATAACCAGGGGTAATATGTATTAAAGCACCATAACCTTGATCATTAAACATTTTCAATTTGGATGCATCTTCCTTCTCAATCCAAATTGTAGAAAAAAATGCAAACGCCCAAAAATAGTCAAGTGGCTTACCATCAAGAATTTTATTATGCCAATGTGAAAGGCTTATTTTGTGGACATTTGAAGTGTGTTTGAAGATGAAAGGAGAGTATCCTTATAGAAGTGGGGTAGTGGTAGGTAGAACAATGCATGTGGGATACATAAATTAGGATGAGTAGGAGCTCCACCTCTCAAAATTAAGTGAAAATACGAAATTTTATTAAAAGCATAATTTCGGGCCTCATTTAGGCATAGTAAAATAACTTTTATGAAAAAACTTTGGACTAGGAAAAACTGGAGAATCAAGCTAAGTTTCATATTCAAAAATCCTTTTGAGATTTCAATTCTCCATTCAAAACTCATGGACAAAATTCAAACCGGATGTTTGAAAATGTACGTCCAAGAAAATATAAAAAAAAATGTTCCTTCAAACATCTGGTTTGAATTTTGTCCATAACTTCTGATTTGAGACTTCAAATCTCAAAAGGATTTTTGGATATGAAATATAGCTTGATTCTTTAATTTTTTTAGTCCAAAGTTTTTTCAATAAAGTTCTTTTACTATGCCTAAATGTAGCCCAAAATTTTGCTTTTTAATGTGATTTATTTTTTTCACTTAACTATGAGCGGTGGAGCTCCTATTCATCCTAATTTACATATCCCACATGCATTGTTCTACCTATCACTACCCTACTTCTATACCACTTCTATAAAGAAGTTCCTATTTTCAACTTGAAACACACAAATTCAAAAGCCACAAAAGATTATTTAATCAGACGTTACTAGATAATTTGTTTTTTAATTTTTAATTAAAAATTTGGTTTTTTTATTGGCTTTTTTCTTTTTATAAATCTGGAATTTTTTCCAATAGTAAACCAAAAACAAATGACGGTCAACATGTATTGGCTTTTTTTTATTGTGGAAGTTGGGCAACAGGCCTGCTCATATAGACTAGTTTTGCAAAATTCACATCATCTGATTATACACTTCTCACAATATCTCCTAAATGACGGGCCCATGACCATTGATTTCAAACTTCACTGTCCATTATTCAATTTGCTACCATTTTGCAACTGGAAATGTATAAAAAAAATTATTTTTATTTTTTAGAGATGAAAGTACATGTCTTCTTTACTTCAGGAAAAATTTAGATTTTTTGGTGGAAAATTAACTCTTTTAAGAATTTTCAAAGAAAAAGTGAAGAAAAATTATATTAAATAGAAAAATATTTAAAAAAATCTGAAAATTTCACCATAAGTGTATATCACAATGACAAACTTAATGGTGAAAGCTTAATTTCCGTATCATTCTATGATTAGAAAATAATAGGCATTGAAAATACATCCAATGTTCAAATTGCAATAAAATATGCAATATTAGGAATTTTTTCAAAATTCAAATTGGAGGTGAAACTAGAATAGATGACATGCATTTTGTTAGTTTGACTCAAACTCAAAAAATTTCATTTTTGTGGAGAAATTTCAGATTTAAAGCAAGGAGCAACAACTTTTCAAAGTACTCTAAAATAGCATATTTTGTGATCCGTTTTTTTTAATAGCTTCTCATTTCCGTGAAGACAAAATTTGGAAAGAGTACAAATTCAATTTGATACTCTTCATAACCCAATGTGAAAGATTAACAAAGAAAAGGAGGAGGAATAAATGCTTTTGAACTCTCTTGGCTCAACAGAATTGTCATTGGAACGCCACGGAATGGCGTCCGCGGCATTCCAAGGATATTCATAGGAGACCTATTTGCGTTTTAATAGACTAGATGGTCACTTTGGAGCAACCCTCCAAAGGCCCCAGAATTCTTCTAATGAATTTTCCATCAACTTTAGTGTTTAATCTATCAGTGAAAAGCTTTTGAAAATGGGCTTGTAATTGTATAAGAGATACATCCTAATTTTGAGAAAACAAACAACACACAAAAGCATCTAAATTCAACTACTTAACCCCTAAAGGTCGAAGACTATGTTTTCACCAAAAGCACTCCAAAATTGCCATTTCTAATACAAGTATCAAATTTCAGGAAAAAAACATTTTTGGACACATATAACTATAGGATCTTGTAGTAAACTTGTTTGAAAATATGTAGAAAAAATTTCAAAATTTTCCACCTTATAGATTGCAAGATATTAGCATTTGAATTGACAAAAAACCATTTTTTGGCCCTACGGAAACCCGGGCAGCTGCACTTCACAAGGTCACATTTAAATGAAAAAATGTCCAAAATGGTGGTTACTTTTTAAATTCACTCTTCAAATAAAGTTGGCTACATGCTTGAAAAAATTCAGATCATTTGGAATTGATCATAATTAAGTTAAGAACTTAATTATGGAATAAAAAATGTTAACCCCAACGGGTTGTAATGTTGTAGTAAATAATTTACATCCTACACTTTTGCTTTTTTCAAAAAATATTAAAAATTGAATGAAATAGAGGACTTCTAAGTTTATTTTAGAGTAGGGAAACCATAACTACCTGCAAACTAGAACATCTCATATTTTTTATTTCATAAATCAAAATGGAATAATTCAAAGATTTACACGTATATGTAAATCTAAAGAACTAGTTTCAAATTTTCTTTTTTGTAAAAGTGATTTTTCAGAATTTTTTTGAACTGTCCGCCGACCATTGAAAATGACATATCATCCAATAACTTTTTAACCATGTAGTCAAACGTTTTGAAAATTGTTGGGCCTTAAAGTTACTCCTTGGGCACACGTTGCGTGAAATTTTCAATGAAAAAAAATAAAATTTCCATTTGTAGTGAGCTACCCAAAATCGCTATGTTGCCAAAAACGCTGTTTGGTCCTTTAGGGGTTAAAATAGGGAATCTATAACTGCTTGCAAATTAGAACACCTCATAATTTTAATCTCATAAATCAAAATGGAATGATTCAAAGCTTTCCACATATATATAAGTCTTGAAAACCAATTTCAAATTTTTTTAAAAGTAATTTTTTCAAAATTTGATATATCATGCAACAACTTTTTAACTGTGTAGTCAAAAGTTCTGAAAATTGTTAGGCCTTAAAGCTATTCCTTAGGCACATATTCTGTGAAAATTTCAAGGAAAAGAAATAAATTTTTCATTCGTAGTGAGCTGCCCAAAATTGCTATGTTACCAGAAAACATTGTTTGGTCCTTTAGAAGTTAAGCTAATAAAATAGACCGTGCTCATTGCACAATGCTCCAAAACTTAAAAGTAAGGTGGAAACACCTACAATTGTCAAAATAAGCAATTTAGCATAGTTGGAGGCACCAAAAATAATACTTTTATAATATTAGCAATTGAAAATCATGAATTTAAAATAAAATAGATTTTCCAAATATGGCATGTAAATTTTGTGATTTTTCAAAGTGGAAGCTCCCTGGACCACTGAAACCGTCATATAGATGGATCAAAAACCAAAATCTTGAAAAATCTGCAGTCAATCAATTACAGTTAAATATGGGGACGATTTAATGAAGGATACTTTAATGGAAATCTAGGGTACATAAATGGGTACATGGATGGTTTGGGGTGTTTTCAGCTTAGGGAATAAATTTTCAATTTTCAATTGAACTTTGACTTTATGTAATACGGAGTATATAACTATTGTACATAATAATCAAAAACCATTCTTGAACTTTCTATAATCTTTGTTGCAACTTATCTTCATGCGACTAAAACCAAACCCCACTAACAAACACAACCTTGCCTATCAGAGAAATTTGCTCAAGCATAGGTGATCCAATCTAAAAGATTTCAGTGCCCAAAGCGTACCACGGTGATTAGCACTTACTCTGATAACGGAAATAGGACTCTGAATTTGGGGTTTCGGGTCCAACAAACCGAACAACATGCATTCGCGGAGAAGACTTGTTTCTGAGAGTTAGGGTTTCTCGTCGTTGTCAACGTTTTCTGGCTATGGTGCCTGGAACTCCAAACCCCGGACTAGTGGTGCGAGTGCAGGACCTTTACGCCCCCGAGTCCCCGTTCATCCTCCCCAACCAGTCCCTCCGTGTTGTAGGATCTCTGGAGCGATTTGATGCGGTCTCCGGGATCGCAGTCCTCACGGATGGCGAGTCTTCGCTCCACCTCGACCTCCAGCACTTGCGCGAGCTCCCGTTGCGCGTTGGCTCCTTGTTTGAGTTCGTCGGGGAGCTAGAGATAAATCCCCTCCATCAGGTAAAATCCTCAGGAGAATAATCGTACACATTGTACAGTAGTTGCCTCACTTCTCCCAGTCGCTATGAATGGGTCCGTCTATTTTTGATATTCTTGTGGTTTTCTGTTGTAGCATTGCACGCTCAAAGCTCGAGTGGGCCGAAACGTGGATGGGAGGGACATGCGCGTCTTTGACAAGGTTCTGCAACTGCGGCGTGGATTTGAGAAAGAATCCAGAACTCATTGAAGCTGTGAAAGAACCTCTGTTCGGCGACAATGGCAAATTGCGATGCCACAATAATACCAGTTGAGGTTGAATGCTACCTGACCATGGTCTGTGTGTCGAAGTACTGCTTCATTGTGAATGTTGAATCCTGCAATGCATGTTCTAGCTCAATTTGGTTTAATTAATCAGCAAGTTGTGACGAATAGAGGAACCACAGTGAGGGACGACAGCCGTTGATGGAAATTGATGAGACTTGGGTTGCAAGAGCTTATGTAAAATTTTAATGAGATGAACGTCAATGTCTATTTTGTGACATTCACTACGGTAGTCGCTTGAGCATGGCACTTATCTTTAATCCTTATGCGCTGATACGAGCAATGCCCTCTGTCTGTATGAATCCCAAGTTCTCCCACAGGATTGTTCACTCTGCCGAGTGCCCAGCACAGAGCGAACTGCTGGGTGCACCTATCATCATACCCCACTTTTTGGATTGCCCCTCACTGGACTCATCAAAGGAAAACTTCAAAATAGATTTTAGCAGTGCGCTCTCACCAACTGAAACTTGCTCAACCGCAGGAGGCAATCCTAAAAGAGCAAAATGCCTCATGGAAACAACACCTCGTCAATGCAGTTCAGAATGTAAGGGTGGGTACCATCGAAACCGCCACTAGTTTTGGTACTGTGCCTAGTTACTATTATTAGGCTGGCCAAATTTCCAAATTTTATTGTTGGCAAGTGAAAGGAGGTTCCAATGCACCAAAGATGGCAACATTTGGATAACGTATGTACATAGAGAGTAGACATTGAGCCTTTCTATGTAAGAAGAGATTTTTTCTAATTACATTTATTTTATTCTATCATCAACTTTAGATTGAACTCAAATATACCAATAGGTAAGGTGGGCATCCTTGAAAACACCACTTTTTGTTATTGTGCTTGATTACTATATTAGATTGGTCACAATTTCATATTCTCTTGTTGGCAAGTGAAAAGAGGTTCGAATGCACTAAAAAACAAGACATTTGAATACGGTATGCAAAAATTATGAAGGGTCAAAGGTTTTTTTAGAGGTTCTAAAATCATTTCTTCCACATAGGTTCATATTGATTTTGGAGATATACATACCCAGGGTGATGATAGTGCTTTTGGATTAGTGGCGCATTTTGGAGTACCTACTTTAGTTGAAAGACATAGCAACAGGTCAAGCAAAGTTTCTTCATTTCGTGTGCTTTCACAAGATAATCTGGTTAATCTGCGATTTGACCAATTATTGTCATGTCAAACATTGGAGCACCACGTGGCCACTGCATTTTCTTTGAATCTTGAGATTGAGGTTTGCTATTGTTTACTATTGAACTCATGCTTAACCCATAAACGTCACCGTGGCCATTTTTCTGGTCAATGAATGAGAGAGAATCCTTTGGTGAAGGACAGAACAACAATTATTCATTCTCGGAATTTTGTGTGGAAAGGGGAGATCTTCTACAGTAGCTTGACTTCCAATAGATACTTTTGGATTTTTTAATGTAGATGATGTCATAGGGTAATGAAAAAGGACGATTTCCAGGGTCACCCCTGCGTCCTTTAAGAGTTAAGCATGATTACCGACTTTGAAATCTTTGAGAAAAAGGCTTCAATGAGAACGAAGAATCAACTGAAAGCAATGAACAGTATCCGAAGAATCATAGATTTCCAACTGAAAAGGACCAGCCACTGTTGAGACGGGTGAGCTTTTGTGCTCAGACTCTGCAGGTATTGGTTTACGGAGGGCAGCGCATGGGTCCAGGCGCGACCCACTTTCCCACAACACGGTATCCGTAAAATACGCCGTTTTCCTGAACACGAGATAAGCTTATGTTTTCAGTCAACTCGGAATTCGACTGCCATCGGGTTCTGGTTCTAATAACGCTACTTGGACTTCCGTGCAACACGGCATCGTTCCGTGTATATAACTGAGACTCCCCATTCCTTCCTTTTCATTCTCAGCAGGCAGTGTCTATCAGAACTTCTTCAGCTTTGCATCGCCATACAAATATTCTGCTCAGTGCTTGAATCTGAGCGAAATTTCCTTCCTTCTCTTGCTAGTCACCATCATCGCCGCTCAGAACTCAAGCGGCAGACCACCATCAGGTTCATCAGTTTGGGAGTCGATTACTTCTTAGCTCGACCAAGACGTGCAATTACAAGGCTTCGATCACGGGTGCTCGATTCAACCCTTTTGCAATGGCAACGTCTGTGGCCATTACCTCCATGAGCTCTTTGGTCTCGTCAGCGGCGCTTCAGTCTCAACGAAGGGGATCAACAATTGCCAGCAATCGTGTGAGCATTTGCCACAGCCATGGCCTGGGCTCACAGATGCGAGGAACACAGATCCAACACGCCAAGCGCACCACCAGGTCGCGGAAGGCCGCCGTTGTCACTCCCCTGGCAGTGATGCAGACCACGGAGACCGGAAGTGCCAACCACTGGAACCCGTTGCCGTCGCCCAAGTCGCCTGGCTCGCCCGCCGAACGCAACACCAAGGGCTGGACCGACGAGCGTGGACACCAAAACCCACGCCTTGTCGCGCAACTGCGACACATCGCGATCGCGGCCCGCGACCGCGCGGAGATGCACACAACCATCGGACTCCAGCGAGACAACTGGAACAAGCTCTGCCACACCACCGTCGTCACCACCACCGTGGCCGCGGCCGTCCTCGCCGCGCTCAACGGCGCCATGCCCGCCGTCCCGCTCGCCCTCACGGCCTGTCTCCTCAACGCCGGCACCGCAGGCCTCATGGCCTTGGCCGGCAAGATGTAGCCATCGCAGCTCGCCGAGGAGCAGCGCTCTGCGGCTCGCCAGTGGAAGTCCATGGCCGAAGAGATCGAAGCCACGCTCCAAGTCGATCCCCGCCTCCGCGAAGACGCACATCTCTACGTGGAGGACAAGCTCGCGAGGGTGCACGCCGTGGATGCGGCGTACCCGCTGCCCCTTCTTCCCAACGGACTGCCCAAGTTCCCCACCGTCGTGAAAGGCTCCACCTTGAGCACGCCCGTGGACCTGTCGGAGCCTGAAATGCCGTCCAACGACAGCAACGGGTGGAGCTCCGCGATCAGCGAGGACCTGAAGCAGACGGCGCAGAAGCTGCGCGAGGCGGACGTGGAGATCTACTTGGGCTGGGCGCGGAAGAAGGAGCACGAGAGCCTGCGTCTGGCTGTGGCCGCGCCCGTGCTGGTGGCCGTGGCGGCCGCGCTCAACCTGGCGCAGTGCTTGCCTTTGTTGGGTGCGACTGTGCAGACGGTCGCGACGGTCGCGGCGGCGTTGAGCAGCACGATGGCGATGTTTTGCTTCAGTTTTGCGCAAGGCGGTCAGATCGGGATGATCTTCGAGATGTATCGCAACTGCGCAGGTTCTTACGCGGACTTGGACAACAGCATCCAGCGGGCCCTTCGCATTCCCGTGTGCCAGCGCGAGGACGGCGAGCTGTTTCATGCGAAGGTGGCGCTACAGTTGGGTCGCCCAAATGAGCTGCCGTTGGTCCGTCCCGGAGACAAGACGGCCGGGAATGTGTTCTAGAGCGTTTGCCAAACTCAGATTATTAGCTAGCCGAGAATGAGTCGATCGAATATGTGTGCTCTGGACAGATCAATCAATAGGCTGTACAGAAAAATTCTACACACTCAAAGTTTGAATCCTGATGTAGGACGGAGCTGGGAGTTTTGAGCATCAGCAATTGTGTGATAGGCAAGCTCAAACTTCAGGCGTCTTGTACCTCGTTTGCCATTCAAGAATATCAAGTATATACATTTGAACATGATATTTGGATCAACATTGTGAGTCATTTGTTGGCATGTTTGCTTATTGGCTGGTTCGCGCTTCTGAATTGAACAGTTTTGGCTGCCTTTTAATGGAGAGCCCGCACCCAATGCAACATATAATACCCATCGTGCGCAAATCGTATGCACGGACAAATTCCAGATTGAACTGGTATGCGATAATGCAATACGCGATAGGGCGAATTAAATGAAGGCAATCCAGTCAGCCAGCATGGCAAATTCATCGAATGCTACATTTTTGGGGTTATTCAGGTGGAATGTTGATTATTCCGTGACTTGTGTGTCTCGATACTTAAAAGTATGAATGAAGTGCCGCAAGCAGCTATGGAACTTTGGGATCACATTACGGAATAGCGATGTTTGCCTAGATCAAAGCGGTACTTCAAATTTAGTCACACGAACATCAAGGACTTTTGTGACACTTCCTGGTCGCTTGAAAATATGCTGTCCACGTTGCTATGAGGATAGGCACTCTTTCAGCAAGATCCTCAGATTGTGTATGCAGCCGAGTGCTCAGCACAGAACGAACTACTCTCAGTTGGCCTTTTACTAAAGAACACTAAGGCAAATCCTGTCGTTTTTTCAGTCCAAAAATCCAGACCTTTTGTCACTTCTCACTTCTAAGAAGCTGAAAATGATATAATGTTAATAGCCAAGTCGGCCCCATGTGTCATTTGTGACTTTTTTCACTCACCCCACATTTTATCGCTATTTCAAGGGAATGAAAAGCGACGGGGTTTGCAGTAGTGGATATTGTGCGAGGGATACATCTACCGGCCTACCCCATTTTTGGAATTGCCCCTTACAGGAAAAAAGTCTTGCATTAAGGAAAAAAGTAAAAAATAAAGAGTTTGATATGTATATAGCGTGCATATTGCTTAGTAAGTGTTTTCATTTCTTTAACGATGAATCTAAATTCTTTTTGCATGGATTATAAATAGAGCTATTTGAGATTGTTGTGTTCCAAGTCCTAATTCTTGAAGAAGCCAAGTAAACCAACATAAATAATATTATCAATTCCCAATTAAAGCAGAATGTGTTATTCTAATATCTTATTCATGACTTAGTTGGTTGATTTAGTTAAAATCCTTTTGGTATAGCAATATAATTATTCATTCTTGGTTGGAAATTATTGATCAAATTTGAATATTTCAAAAAATGTATGCTTTCCATCTATTTTTTTCTATTGAAGAGTTTTGAACATTGAAGATTTTTTATTTTAAACACAGATTGAGAAACTATCAAAAAAAATTTAAAGTTGCAATTGAAAGTACTTGAAGCACAAAATTGAAAATCTGACATCTTCTTTATCATTTTTATACTAGAATTCTTTTTGACAAATTTGATTGTTACCCTTAAAATGATTAATTGCAAGCATTTGAATTCAAGTAAATATTGAAATCAATGAAAGTCAAATTTTCTATTATAATTTGAAATTATAGTGGCCATAAAACCCTTAACAAAGCTTATATGAACAAAACTATTTGCATTTTATACAAGAAAAAATATTAAAAAATCAACTATTTATTTGAAAAAATACTCAATGTTAGTCTTCTTTTGACAATCTAATCTGCTAATTTTCATTTATTTATTTATTTATTTATTTATTTATTTATTTATTTATTTATTTATTTATTTATTTATTTATTTATTTATTTATTTATTTATTTATTTATTTATTTATTTATTTATTTATTTATTTATTTATTTATTTATTTATTTATTTATTTATTTATTTATTTATTTATTTATTTATTTATTTATTTATTTATTTATTTATTTATTTATTTATTTATTTATTTATTTATTTATTTATTTATTTATTTATTTATTTATTTATTTATTTATTTATTTATTTATTTATTTATTTATTTATTTATTTATTTATTTATTTATTTATTTATTTATTTATTTATTTATTTATTTATTTATTTATTTATTTATTTATTTATTTATTTATTTATTTATTTATTTATTTATTTATTTATCAACTTTAATTTTTTATAAATTCCATCAAGGTAATATATCCCCTAACAGACCTAGGAGCCAACTTTGGACTTTTTGAGAACTCAGATAGGGATTATTTGAAATTTTTTTATGGATGACACTCATCATAATCTACATATGGTCAATTTCGTTACAATGGCGGCATTCCATTACAATGGCACGCTATTTCAGTTCAAAATGGCTGTTTTGAAATCTACATTCATCGTACATTCTAAATATCTACAATTGTCTTAGATATCAAAAATCTAAACCAATCCTAGATTTTTCAAAACAATTGGTCTGAAATCTATACAATTCCTAGATATTTGAAATCTATAACAATCTTAGATGTCTGGAATTTGTAGCTGTTCTAGATGTTTAGAGCGGGCGGTTTGAAAAAATGGCACAAGGAAAATATGGCACTATGAACACCGCCATTTCAACAAAATTGGCCATACATGTAAAGCTTTGTTTCACATTATTCTAATATAGAGTTCAAAAGTTAGAATTTTTTTGATTTCAATGTCAAACTGGGTAGCAAAAATACATTCTAAAAAAATTTACCTTTTGTTTTTGTGTAGGAAGGATTGTATAGCATTAGAGAAAATTTCAGACCTTTGGAGGGCTGCTCCATGGCCCTTTGAAGTATCCTAAAATTTGATTTTTTGAAACTAAAAAATTCATTCTCCTATTCCCCCACAATCTGACTGTTTCGACAAATAGTCAGCTTATTTGATTGCTCACTAGGGGACTTTTTCATATTGACAGAATAAGCTTGGAAATAGCTTGGTTTATCCATCTGGAAAAGCCCTCCGTTGGAATCAAAATTTTTGTAATGGATTGATAAATTACTACTCAAAAACATTTTAACTATTCAGTTCCAAATCAAATGAGGTGAAAGGTATCTTTTGCTCTTTATTTTGAAAATTTCCAAAAATAAATGAAAATAAAGATATTAGTATTTGACTAAAGCACTCTCACCATTGAAATTAGCATTTTTCAATTTTTTTTATATAAGTTATTAGCCGATTAGTTTTTTCTTTCATTTAGTACCACATTCCACTTTAAATTTTTTTTAAAGACAAACGTGAAAGTTTTTTTGGTTTTATTTTTTTACATAATATTTGATTTATTTGGTATCATTATAATTAGTGCTATTATTGATATAAAATGACTCTAAATACAAACTTCAAAACTTCGAACAAAATTGAATGTTACTAAGTATAAAACTTTGTCTACATAAAACACATAATATAATTTTGTTAGAAAACAAATTAATCAAATTGAACATACAATAAATCTATAGTTTTTCAATTCCATAGTTTAGGGGTTATAAATACAAGTGATTTTGTAGAAGTGATTTTGTTCTAAATACAAATCATTTTGTAACATTGCAATATTATTATTATTGCATGTAAAAATGATACTTAAAAATTGTTAGGAATTATAAGAATCACAAAGGTAGTCTATAGCACATGTGCACAACTTCTTATAATATACAAACGTATATATGGTATTGGGAGTACTACATAAATTGCAAATTGGTTATCCCCAATCATTTTACTTTAGTGAAAAAAACTATTTGAAAATTTAATAATGAGTATTTGAAAAGGTTATATTAACTTCTAAAGTCCCAGACCATTTCTTCCCCAAAAAATACTAAAAACTATCATTTCCATTTGCACACAATATAATTTTAAACATCTTTTTTTGCATATCCAATTTTAGAATCTTTAACTTTACTATTATGAGAAGGTCTCAAAGAATTTTAAAAAAATTTAAGCATATAGAATAGAAGATATAAATGCTTGAATTAAAGAACACAAATTTTTTTTGCACCTAACCTAATTAGATTATTAGAATTTGAACCTTCTTAACTTAAAACTATAGTACGACAAATTTTGAATATCAAAATTTTGGAATGTTGAAGAATTGAATTAAGAATTTGGGAAAAAATCACAATTCCCCCTTTTGATTTTTATTCCTCAAAAATTTGTCAATTCAAAGTAGGTAAGAGACAGAAGGAAAAAATTAAATTTTTAATATCATTAAGATAGAATTCAAATACACTAATCCTAGCGGAAAGACTGTTCTAGTGAAATAAAACAATTTATTTTTTTGAAAAATTGTAAGTTTAGAAACGGATACAATACATTATTTTTTGAAGAATTTGCTAAGATTGGCCGCAAAATAATAACTCACAACATTTATTCAAATGAAAACAATCAAATCTTGCCACATTGACAAAATATAATCTATTACAAAAAAATGATATCTCAAAGTATTTTTTATTTACTTGTTGCCTACTCTTACTTGTTTTTTGGTTTGAATGGCATAAATTTTGCTCTTAGACAATGATTGGAAAAAAAATTATATTCCTAAAAAGCTAATCATTTTTCCTAACCTTCAAGTGGCTCTCAAAGAGACTCTTGGGACTCTAGGGATTAAAAGGTATGGTAAGCTAAAATCCAAAGGTTGTCTATATAGGTTCAAATGAAAAGGGTTGTGTTTTTTCAAACACATCCCTTCATCTTCCTCACAACACATATTTTTGTTGCAATTTGAACTCTTGATTTCTAGTGATTTGTTGAATCTTTCATCTAAGATTGTCCACAATTTTAGTAGATGTGATTTGAGCATTTTTTCATGAACTTTGGTGAATACTTCCATGTAATGATTGGCAAATCATTTCAAAATATGAAGGTGTTTAGAACAATCCTTAAAAGTATTTAGATTTGAAAATCAATGTCTTAAGGACTACTTCTACTCTAATTTTACATTGATTATTTTTGTTGTGTGCAATCGCACTTTTGTGGCAAGATTTCTACAAATTTGGATTTTTATCTTGTATTTCATAGTGGAATTTAGGGTTTAAGGTTTGTTTTGTATTTGACAATTCTATTTGAAATTTGTCTTGTGTCCTTTGAATGTGGTTTCAAAGTTTATGGATCACCTTAGAAATATGTGCAAGAATCTTGTAATTAGAAGGCATGTTTAATAAATGACCATTTCAAACCTTTCAAAGTCTAAGGTTTTGATTTACAAGGGATCCTTCTAAGGCTGTTATTTGTTTTGGAAGAATGTTGTTGTCAAGATGTTTTATTTATTTGTATGTCTCTTTGTAATTTTCTTCAAGGAGAGTCAATAGGAGGTTGAGAGGAGGTTTAAATGTCTCACTTTTCAAATGAGTTATAGCAATGATGGAATGCAAGTGTCATGAAGAATACAAACTAAAATAGAATTGATTTTAGCCAACCATAATGGATGGGATCTCAAGACTACCAAATATGTCAAGGTGGGTGGTGATATACCCCATCTACATTAATAATAAGAAAACCTTAGCAGAAGGGCGACGCATTGGTGCAATGAAGGCGTGTGAAAATCCTACTGTAGTGGAAATTGGTGATTGCTGCCAATATTTGAGACTTCCTTGCGCTATAGAAGTACGTCTCCTATCCCCTTGCATTGTTTGCAAACTATTTTAAACTTCTAGATGATATTTACCCTAGGAAATAAAAAAAAGTGCAAGATTGTGCTCTTTATACACATAGATTTTGATATTATGAGATTTCTTGTCTTTCAACATTGGTGTTTTTGGTTGTCACCCAGTTGGATAAAGCATATTCTAGAGACTTTATGCAACGAGGAAGAGTACGCGTGCAGTTGAAAAAGGAAGATGGGACCCCTGTTAATCTAGCTATTCCAACACGTATGTTATCTTCTTTACTATTTATTTGGATTGCATTTTTAGCCTTTTCTCATCCTACAATTGTTGGCAATGCTTTTTAAAAACATAGGCAACAAAACAACTAGGACATTTGGAAAGTTTGTTTGTGCAAATTAAGATTTGAGGACTATATGGTGCGGAATTGAGACAATTTGCTTGAACGTGCACTTGCAGGCAAGGCTCTATTGTTGAAAGTTGCAGAGTTGGTGCCTAAGCGCCGTAGTCGTAGCTAAAAATAAGAAGAGCCCGTATTTACTTATGGATCGAGTACTAGCACCATGGCTACAAATTTGGTAGAAGTGAGACACTGAGACCTTGTTTGTAGGGTCCTCTGATGAGTATATCAATAAAAAGTTGTGCACCTTAGAACCAAGTGATGTGCTCTAAAAAAGTTGGTGCAATCTCTATCTTGCTACTTTAGTATTGGATTGGAGATGTTTTTTCATCTAAACATGTTTGGATGTAATAATGACATTAATTGCTAAGACAATTACAATGTCAACACTTCCTTCTATTGCTAGTTTTGATGTATTCTTGTCATTCCCAAAAAATTTTATTTGTTTTCGATAATCCACCAATGAAACTTTGAAGCATCATAGTTTATTCATATAGTATCCAAATGATATGTATTTAGGTGTGTTAGAACAACCTTAACTCCTAAATGCCTGAGGCACCAAAGTCTGGTGTCAATAATACTTTGAAATTTAAATAAAACCTATCCAAATTTTTATTTTTAGTAGTTTATATTTTTGAAAAATCTTTTTTGAAGTCTAATTTTAGCATCAAAAATCAGACTTTGAAAGTGAGTGACAATGATTTTTCTATTCAAGATTTTGTGCAAGGGTGTCCATTGCAATCTTGACTTTCTACAGTGTTGAGGGCTCTTAAAAATGAGCCTCAGATACATTAGATCTTGGAGAAAAAATCACATTAGAAATTCATTTAAAAAAATTGTAGAAGAGATTTTGAGAAGTCGTAAATTGATTAGATTATGCATATTATGTCCTTTAACCTCATATTTTTACGGCAAACAATTTTTTAGATTTGACATGTGAAAAGAGGATTGAAAGACTTCAAATCACTTTCACAGTTTTAACAATCTCATGATCAAATATTATAATCTTTCAATCCGTAAGTGACTTTGTTGAATTTGTTTTTCCTGTATGATTTCTAACCTATCTAGTTTGAATTTTTACGGTTACGAATAAAAAAAATTTGATACAACTTATCAAAATGATGGCTTTTTGTTCAATTTAAAGCAAATATATATATTTTTAGAAGCTCCAAATACGCTTTTAGCATTTGGAGGTTAAGTTGCAATCAAGAATTTCAAAACAAGACATGTAGGCCCTATAGAATCATCTATAAAATCATATATTGAAGAAAGTTGGATCTATTAAGAAGATTGAATTTTTTAATTTATTGGCTTTATCTTTAAAATATTGAAAATAGCTAGCAACAATGTAGACTATCTTTAGGCTATTTGTAATGAATGCATAATGTCTAGATCTTTTAGAGCAAGGTGGAATCTTTGCAATGTCTTTTTGTAGGTAGTTGGAGGTTGAAGTACTGATCGTCTCTAGCGTAGGTTTGGTTGTAGAATCCTTCATTTCTTGAATTAAAATTTTTACATGTTCACAAGCTATATCTTTTTAATCATCATTGTGTAAGTTGAATGGTATTTTGAACTGGTAAGCTTGAAATGATGATAGTTCACCAAAAGGTATTGGCTTTAACATCTTTCATGCTTGTGTCTTTATTAATGTGCTTTCTATTGCAATATAGTGAACATCATATATATCAATGGAGATCATGAGTCAAATTTTAGTCCTTCAGACCATTGTCGCTTTGTGAGGACTCTTTTTGAATTTGGCAGCCTGTTGTTGTAAATTTTTCTTTGCTACTGGTTTTATTTTTTGCGGAAATCCAATTTCTAAGCAACTACAAGCCTATTTTATACGAACCCTAAGGTGTTTAAGTGAGTGAGTTCAAAATTTAATTTTTGGAATTGCTTTAATCATCAAAGCATTGTATTCAATTCTTGTATTAATTACTAATAGAAAAAAATATAAGTGCAGTGCAAAATGTAAGCATATCCTAATGGGACCCATAAAAAATTTATTTATTTATTTTAAAATTGAATAATACATTTTATTTTATTAATTTATTTTTGTAATTATTATTTTTTCATTTTTCTACTTTCTATTTCAATATACAATATATATACACATATAAATGCATATATACATGCATACATATGCAATTTTTTGGATAAACATTAGATAAAAGCTAATTAACACACATGTATACATATCTGACTTTTGGGATAAATTCTAGATAAATTCTAAAAAATAATATAGATATATGCATACATGTATACATTTGCTTGGGGATTCTTTTTTGCTCCCCCAAAATTAGAAGCCTCCAAGTGAATGACAGGAGATACACTGACAAATGAACAATATTGTATTTGTGTGAACCAATCGGCTTCTTAGCATTATAACTCAAATCCCCCCCTAGATATCTGGGAGGAAATTATCCCTCTACCTGGGGAAAATTACTCCTCCACCTAAGGGAGGCAATGGAGCTGTTATATAATGTTATATATAATAATAATAGTTGTAAACATTGAATAATTCTTTTGTAACTAATCCCACAAAGGTCCAAAAAATATGAAACAACTTGCATTAGATGCCAATTCCGTTTTTCTTCCTACAAAAATTTACTGAAAATTGTTTCAAGAAGTCTAGCCTCCCCTAAAAGACAATCAACTCTTAAATGGTCACTTTAAGAGCAGACTACCTTAAGTGGAGCTTAATTTCAACCTCAACTTGCTTTCTCTCTGAATTTCCAGTCATTGAATCTTCATGACCTGCAAGCAATGAATGACCTAAGGTGGACCAGCCCATCTCTATTAGCTTTCCATTTCAGTGGCCTACTGTTTGGCCCCAATTATGTTAACTGCCCCATCCAAATCCGTCCAGAAAGTATCTTATACCATTTAAGATTCTGACAAAATCTGACACGATTCTAGCTTTAATGTCAACATAGCATAACGTGTCATCCCTTGAGTGGTGGATACTTACGTGCTAATAGATACATAGAAGGGCGGTAATGGGTTGTTGATAAAGCATTTATGTCTCCACTCTATGTAAGGTTTTGTAATATTAGGTTGATTACTTCAAAAATTCACAGAAATTACAATTTTGATTGGAAAATTATAATTCCACTTGGGTTTGATTTATAAAACAAGTGCACACCTCTGAAAAATATGTGCCCCTCTTGGAGTTCATCCCAAGATAGTCAGATTACAAATCAGGGTGGTGATAGGCTGTTCTACCTTAATTCATTTTAATCCAACTCTTGTTGCATTCCATCTCCTCCCATGCATATCCATCCGAGGTGTGTCCTTCACATTTCTCACAGTTAGAAGCTGTCTGAATCGTGACTGCACCAAGTTCTGCTCAGCAATGGCGATAGCTGCACAAGCTTCCGTGTGGCAGCGCCATCGCCAGAGGATCACAAGCTCCAGTGGGGACGATTGTGAGTTCGGAAAGATCAGCAGAGACGGTGAGCGTTTTGGTATCCAGTGTGGTGAGTGTGAGCCTGAGCTTGAGCTTGAGCTGTTTCCCAGGGTGTGCTGTAGCGGCAGAATTGAGGAGTAGAGATGATGTTGTTCCTTTTAGTTGGTTTTCCGTGGGAGCAAGGAACGCCGGAAGAGGAGGCGAAACAGGAGACCTGCTCGGCTTGCATTGGCGTCGTGGACGATGCGTTGGGCTCGTGTAGTGCCATTGTTAATTGCGTCTCCTTGTTTGACGACAGGTGGGGACGTCCTCTTGACAGCTTTCTTGAGGAGTTTGCGGTGAACTTTTGTGCCAATTTTGTTTGGAGGTTCATGTGATTCGCAATTTGAGATGCATTTCTGTAACAATATGTGACGATTTGTTTTGGGCTAAGGTGATGCGCAATGTGAGATCTATCCATGTTGGTATCAATTTGTTTTAGGTCAACAATGCGAGATCTATGCCAGTTCTGTAACAATTTGTAGCGAACTGTTTTTTGGTTAAAGTGATGCGCAATCTGAGGTACAATTTGGTAACATATTGCTGTAGGTTAAATCGATGATCAAGGATTTTCAAGGAATTTGGTTTTGCTGTAATCTTTTGTTGTCTTGTTGTAAACCTTTAATGCTAAATATTTCTTGTGCTAAGATCGAACTTCTTTATTGCACCTTGGGAATTTCCAGGAGGACTGAAGACTGTAGTTAGTAACCTTCAGGAAGCTTTACAGCACACAGGAGCTTCCACTAAGGAAAAGAGTGAGGTATGAATACTGCTGATGGATACAACCAAAACTTAAGTTTGGGTCTTTCTCAAGGAGTGTGATGACCTTTAATTACGTTGTCGAGTTTGAAGAACAGCAATTTCTTTGTCAAGGACTGTCAATTGGTCATTGATACATCGACATGGATTCTTAGCAACATTTTTATGTTAATATGAAGTCTGTAACCTCTGAAGGTTCTTATCTCCGTGAGGAAAATGAGTTTCAAAATACAGCACCTAACACCTTGGGCCCAAGGAAGAATCACGATATTTAACATGCTGCAATCCTTTGACATCTTCTTTCTTTGATACACATCCTCTTACATCTTGAGTTCAAGAAATTTGGAGAAGGAAGCCCTTTACATCAATCAAATCATTAGCTCTCTCAAAACAGGTCTTAGATTGACCATATTGATTGAATCCAAATCATATCGTGTATTTTAATATGTTATTAGATGAACATAAAGATGTGTGCACTCATAGAAACAGTTTAAGAATGTTATGAATTCCCCATGTCCTTGAAACGTAGATACATTTATGCGGTTCACAGGAGAGGATATTGGTAGCGATGACGTAGAGTTCCTATTCAGTGACCCGCTGAGGATGCCACTGTGAAACCATTCGAGTTGTGGGCTTATGAGGTGGGTCATGTTTATCCTGAGTGTTATTTGCAAATTTCATTTAGGATATTGTCTAATTAGTCCAACCTACCGGAAAAATCAGTTCCTGTGATTTCTGGTTCATACATGTAATGTTTAATAATTTTTTATAAATTTGGCTTGCATAACTTTCTGAGTTAAACTTACTCTGTAACCAGAACATATACATGGTTTGCTGTTAAGTTGCATCCCTGTAGATCGTTAGTGCACAATCTATAACCTCAAAGTCACTCGAATGCGTAGATTTCTTGCATACGACTCATGTCCCTAACGCGTAATTCTAATTGAATGTGTAGTCTTCTCCTTTCTGTAAGATTGCAAGGGAGATTTTTTCAGAGTTTGAGTTACCTCACATTTATCACAGGTGCGTACAAGACACATCAATTACCCCTATGCTGTCCTGGACTCTGCTGCAATGTTACGTATTTGTGACTACTCTAATGTATTTTTCTTATTGAAAGTTGATGTTCGTTCAATTTACAAAGTCTAAACTTCTTCTGTAACGTGGCAATTGCTCGAGGAAGCGCCAAGAGGGACTTGTTGCTACAGAAGACTGGCAAATTTCAGGTAAATATCTTGACCATCTTTGACGGTGGAAACTGGAATCAGGCATCTGATGTACGCTTTCTTTTGAGATATATATCAATATTTTACCCTTATCCTGCAGTAATGAGGTCATAAATTACAAGCTGAGAACTGTTGTTGGTCTTTTCGCTGCTACAGGTGCCGTATCTGGAGGATCCTAATAGTGGTGCAGCGATGTTTGAGAGTCACGACATGTGGAGTATAAAAGGAAAACATACGCTCTGGGTCAAGCCTAAGAACGGACTATCTGTTCCATATTGAACTGAAGTTTGATTATGGAACCAACCAGACTACCGCTTGCACATTTCGAACTTCTTTCCTTGTAACGTACCAAGGGCTGCAATTTTATTTTGTACTCAATGGTTTATATTATGTACACCGTTTCCTTTTTCTTCGTCGTCTCTTTCTGCTCCAGATCATGTCGGCTGTCTGCATTGGACCCCTTCAGTTGAATTTCACGGCAGGATTTCAGCGACCTCCTGAGGGTCTTCACGTTTGTGTTGGTTCATTCAACTCTTTTCTTTGTATGTAGTTCATGGTTTCTAAAATGGCCTACGTATGCTAAACTTCTGAAGTGCCAAAGGTAGTACCGTAGGCAGTGATCCGCTTTTTATTGTGTAAATGAAAAACTATAAACCAAAGATTGTTAGAATGTAGACCACGGTGAATGCTATGCATTTGTAGAGAGATTCCACGTGGAACCACCTTGTATACAAGCAAGGAAGCAAAACGGGTCTAGATCCCCAAAAGAGATCGCGCTGGAGTGCTCACGTACATTGCAGATGCTAAATGATAAGCTAGCGAGCATGGAAGGATAAAGTTCAGGGAACAAAATTAACAGTACCCACAAAAACACCATAACACTTCCTTTGACTTCGCAGTGTACTGTAAACAACAATTCTTCATTCTATCTCTATAAAAAATGTGACTGTTGTTGCTACTGCAGGTGAGTCCAACACCTAAAGTAAATTTCTGTGGTTTTACAATGACGAAGAGTTCAACGACCCGAAAATTCCAATGTTTTATCTTAATAAGGTCTCTTGTTCTCAAATGAGATCTAGAACATTGGACTATTCCCAGCATTCGATTGAAACAATTATTTATCCCTTCTGCATATAAAAGCTCTCAAGAACACTAATTCTGCAAGATTTTTATAACGACAGCACCTGCTGCCTGGTACAAATACTGATGTATTAAGAACGTGAGATTCCTCTTAAAACCTTGAATTCTCGACGCTCTTCATTACCTCTTCATCGTCAGAGGCAAGTTCTTGAGAAAGAAAAAAGGAATTATTACAGCTTGAATATACCAACAGTCAAAACACAAGTGAATCTTAGCAGTGCAGTTACAATTTCTTCACAAGGCATGAACCCAAGAGAGTTCCCAGACCCCAATGATCAGTTTTCTCAAGGGAACTACCGTAACGCAACGTTGAATTTACCATGATACTTACAATGACGTTCACATATCGACTCAGCTAGAAATCAAGCAAGAGGATATTCTACAAATTTATAAACTCGCATATGCAAGTAAAAGCTATATGTACAGAACGTTTATCATTTGCAAAGGGAGGGAAGCTTGATTACTCCAGTGCGCATTACTGTACTCAGGATATTGCATTCATCATTAACAAGAGATTTGGATAATGATCTGGAGCGAGCTCTTACAACATCCATGACTGTCTTAAGAAAGCTTCGGGCCCTCACTGCTGAGGCTTCTACTCTCTGGGGTTTCTGGGGTCCATACAACTCTTCAACATTGTGAACTCGCTTTAAACTTTCTGAGAGAGAGTTTGTGTCCCTGTTGCTTCTTGGCATCTGCTCTTAGTCCCGAAGTCGACGAAAGGCTGTGCTTTCTCTAATTAACCCGGCACCACTATGGGCTTGATGTCTCTGGAACTTTGATGTTCTGGGTGCTGGTTGTGCTTCGAAATAGATATGGTGAACAACAGTTTGCATACCATGAAGGCGATTGACCCACACATCTATCCAATTACGAAACTGTGGAAGAATTTGAGTATGTCTCCAATGTTTCCAGGGGTGTTTCCGGAATATTTTAAGCTGGTCGAAATGGCCATGATTATGGTGCATTCATATTTCCCATGTCCCTTGCTTGCCTTTTGCCTCCTTGCTTTATTGGGGGGTTTGGAGTTTTTTAGCATAGTGTAGTGACTGTGGTCTCTTTGGTATCAAGTACCGGTACTATGTTTTGTGGTTATTAAACCTTTGCATGTTTGTGCCGATCCTCAGAAGTGTAGAGGACGAGAGTACGCTCTCAAATGTGTAAATTACAAACATTACAAACATTACAAACACGATATGTAACCGGCTCACAGATCACCTGGGACATTGCGCTACACTGTTTGCCCAAAGGCATTTCGTCATTTATTCAATGCCGTACGAAGATGCTGTGGAGGATTGCCGCCAGAGCAACCAAAAAAGCAATTGAAATAGTTATGAAGGTCGCGGATTAAAAGTGAAAATAGACTACACTGCGAGCATTACATCCAACAAATAGCAAACTGGGCCAAGCAATCGCAAACTGATGATGCTCCGGGCTGTCTTGGCAATCGCATACTGGTCCAAGCAAAACTGATGAAGCAAAAACATTTGGATGCCCATACTTGGATGGAGCGAACAAAAGCTATTTTACAAAACAAATACTTCGGTAACCCAACTCTTCTTCGAAGTCCTACAACATGATTGTGTTCACAAACACGACTCCTTTCAGATCCTTGTTTACGAGCGAAGCTGCCACCACCACTCCAACCAAGCAATCATACCAAGCTGAGCCCTGGAGCTCTGAAGCCCTGAAGAGCTTCCAACGAAACTAAAAGCGGTGGGGTCAGAAGCGTTGCAACAAACTAGGAACATCCAAAACCTCAGTCCTACTAAAACCTACGGTTTCTATCGCATCTGGGGCCCTTCATCAAATGTCACGGACGGATCCGAGACATTCGAATAATCCTGTCCACGCTGCGGAGGTCGAGCCGGGTTCACAATATTCGACGACTGATCGGAGTACGAGGCATGTGAGTGCCCTGCTTCCAGCACAATGGCTTCCCGGAGCTCCCGAACGACATCTCGCATGAACGGTCGGTGCACGCCCTTGGGCTCCACGCTCTGGATGGCGATCTCCGCCACTTTCCACACGCTATCCATGTTGGGGTGGCAGCTCTTCACCACGGGGTCCAGTATGCTCTCGATGTCGCCGGCTTGGAGAGTGTTGCGGACCTTCTCGATGAGGTTCCACTCGCTGTGATCTTTCAGACTGTTGTCGATCGGCTGGCGGCCGCAGAGAAGCTCCAGCAGGACCACGCCGAAGCTGTACACGTCGGACTTCTCAGTCAAGTTGTTGGTGGACCAGTACCTGCAGCAAGAGAGGGAGACGCAAGATTAGTAGCAGGAAATCAGGAAGGGCAAGTGGTCTAGCAAAGAGAGATATTTGTTCTCCGTTTTGGGTAGAAACACCCTGTATTCGTTGCATTGGAGTAGCTGAAATTTTGCTGGTGAAATGAACATGACCATAAAATGGAAAATGAAAAGAAATTCAAATACGTAGTGTGCTTACTCAGGATCCAAGTATCCAGCGGTTCCTTTGACCATGGTGGAGACGTGGGAAGCTTGTCCGTCTTCGGGACCCAGTCTGGAGAGGCCGAAGTCGGCCACCTTGGCCACATATTTGTCAGTGAGGAGGATGTTGCTACTCTTCACATCGCGGTGAATAATGTTTGGGGTACAACCACCGTGAAGATATTCCAGACCCTGTGCAGAGTTCAGAGCAATATCCAGACGCATTTTCCAATCCAGAGGCTCCTGATGCGCCAGAGGAGAGCCTGCAGTGTCAAGCCATACCATTGTTACCAGAATACAATTACACGTTTCGCTAAATGCAAGCCAAATCTAAAAATGAAAATTCCATAGAATAAAACAGAGTGCAGCAAAATTACAAGAAGAACAGTGGTTTATAAAAATGGGTGAGAATGTGTGTTCTAAAGGCATGTGCCCTATTGTTGAGCACCAGATTCCAAATCGATAGACGGCGTACCATAGAGGTGTTCACGAACAGTGCCCCTGTGCAAAAACTCGTACACCAGCATTTGATTCTTGCTTTCAAGGCAATATCCCACCAGTGAAACTAGATTCTTGTGGTGCACTCTTGACAGCAGTTGTACCTGGCGAGAAACATTTCGAAATTAGAGCTCCCATAAAAGAAAGACAGCACATGATTTGAATTTCCCAGGACAGTCGGGAGAGAGACGAAACAGTAAACTCAAGCGAGTCCAGCTCTGAGTGCAGACAACCAAGACTTGGCATGGTTATGAGGGAGCAAACATCAATTAAAAAACTGGACAACACTAGGCATAGAAGTTTAAGAGGGAAAAAAAGAAAAGGAAATGGAGTCTGCACCTCATTGTTGAATTCATTAACCCCTTGCCGAGAATTGGCATCCGAGGCCTTGACAGCCACTTCTCGGCCCCCCAGCTTGCCATAGTACACAGGCCCGAATCCTCCTTTTCCAATCTTCTTGTTGAAGTTCTGAGTGGCAGACATCACCTCCGCGAACGAGTAAGCCTTCGCCCCTTGCACGCTCCCGTTCGCCATCGCCACAGCTCCGTTGTTCCTTCCCCCACCGCCACTATTGACCTGGTGGCTGGGAAGGTCCATGAATTTGTCCGCCTTCGCCTTGTTGCGTTTCCGAATGCAACAGACGACGAACATAAGAGCTCCGATCAACACCACGCCCAGGATGCCGCCCACCACGGCCGCTATCAAACCCGTGTTTGACGACTTCTTCTTGGGGCTCGTGGGACTTGAGGGACTTGAGGAGGGAACTACTTGAGAACAGTTGCACACGGGGTTACCTTTGATGCTGTGTGCACAAGCAAGCCAACGCAACATATGGCTGAATAACTGCTCAAGCCAATGCTAAGGAATATGCACATGCTCATTGTTGGCTCACTGTTGGATCAAAGGTTCCAATCAGGGCAGCGTGATTAGTGTATCTCCTAACTTTACAGTACGCATAATTTTGGCCCATTTCAGTGCTGAAAATTTACACACGGGGTTGCCCTTCACAGTCGAGCCAACGCAAAGGCTCAATACTGGATGAATCCAACGCTAGAGAAGAGGTTTCAATCAGACAGCGAGGTATCAATTCAAACAGTACAGTATTCGTTAGTTAGGCCAATTTTAGTGCTGGAAATTAGGACTTATCAGTACTCAGGTGTGCCGATGGTCATATTCGTTGAAGTGAGATGTTTCAAAGCATGAAAATTGTGACATCAAAGTGCTCAGATATCGAAAAGCTCACACCGGAATAGATTTGAGTTTTATAAAAACGTGCAAGTTCGGGAGATTTCAAAATTTGGACGAATACCATGGATACTACAGTTGTATGGTACTTGCAGGGGTCGGAAATTTGTGAAAGAGAGGAGGTCAAGGTGCTTACTCCAACGCCAGCCCTGGCTTTTGCAAGGCTGCGGGAACTGTCCCAGTGATGTTGTTGTTGGTGAGGGTTCTGATAAAACATGAGAAGTGGAGTGGTCAGTTACGTGGAGCTGAATTAGAAGCTTGTTTCTGGAGCATTCGATAAGTACACTGGAATATTAAAAGGCAGGAAATCGAATTATTTATCACTCCTTTGCCCTGTGTGATACAGTAGCTATAGAAGATCAGCATGCTAGATTTCAGGAGACAGAGGATGTACTTACAGTTCTGTTAATGCTGGAAGGTAGGCCAGGGAATCAGGAATAGAACCAATTAAATTGTTATCTGAAAGGTCCCTGCACAACAACAAGACATAGACACATTCAACTTGGAAGCCCTTGATTTGGTTTCACTCTCCTCAAGTGCCAAGACTAATGCTCTGTGAATGGAGGCAATTACGGTAAAGCAGTGTGAAATCTCTACAATACTTTGAGATTTGGGGGCTCAGAATTGCAAGGCCTAGGGCTTAAATACAAGTGACAAGAGAGGAAATTGAAATTGCAGGCACAAAATGACAACCCCTATTTATTCTCCCTGAACACCAGTACCATGACTGGTATGCCTACTTCAGTGCAGAAGGAAAGTCTCCTAACCCAACAGTTTGGGTGCAAAACACTTACAAAGTTGTAAGAGAAGTTAACTCTGCAAAAGCATCAGGAATCGGACCTGTAAGATTGTATCCACGTAAATTCCTGAAAAATACAACCAACAGGTATTCAATCAGTAATCTTCAACGACAAAAAACCCTAGTGCTTCAAACAAAAGGCTGCCCATGCCCAAGCTGAAGCCTACCAACGACCTTGAACAGAGTTTCATCCCTCATCCAAAAGCAATTCCATAGAAGTCTTACACTGTGAGTACTCTCGGAGAAGTTACATCACTGCATGTGATCCAGTCATAAGGGACCGGCAAACAGGGGTCTCCAGACCAACCAGTCAACGATAGAGCCACCTTGATGGTCTCAAGCGCAGCAGCTGAACATAAAGCAGAAACACAAACTTCAGCACACAATCCTGTAACATATCCTTCAACATATGACGGGGGAATCAGCTTCTGGTTCCCAAAATAGAGGTACTAATTGCATTCAAAACTAGAAAACCCTACGCCGGGACAAGTGGTTGGAAACAAGATCTTGGTCTCAGAATCACGAGGTTGTCAACTTAGATTAGAAACAACAAAGAATTGCATAAAAAACTGCAAGCTCTCCAACCCCTATTGCTCACGTTCAAATGGGAGAGAGTAACCTACCATCATCGGCATCAGTAGGTTTTGTCAATTCCGGAAACTTCGCCAACAGTTCGGCCGCACTGACAAGGGGACCGTTAAGAGTCGGAGGATCCGTTAATTTGAGGGTCACCGCCGACGTATCCGTCAATGACATGTTTTTCCAGTAACGATAATAGGCCTTGTTGATACCCCCCGAATCAGTATAAATATTGACCGGTTGGTCATCGAAGGGAGTGTCATTTGGAACGCTGACATTAAACGCCCTGCTAGTAGCAGTAGCGGTGGCTAAAATCTCGGCGAAGTACAAGTAATACACGCATTGGAGATGAAGGGCAGCAGTTCCGTAACGGTAAGGTATAACAAGGGTGGAAAGGTTGCTCGTGGTTATGGCGGTTTGCATCACTGCTTGCGGAGGCTCAATTGCCAGGTTCCGATCATCTATAGGCATTGCTGTCGATATTGT
Organism: Neckera pumila; assembly: GCA_963969595.1. Classification (NCBI taxonomy): domain Eukaryota; kingdom Viridiplantae; phylum Streptophyta; class Bryopsida; order Hypnales; family Neckeraceae; genus Neckera; species Neckera pumila. The sequence continues at coordinate 46,119,540 of OZ018408.1, read as the reverse complement.
TGTTGTTCCATCTATAGTTAGTGGACTCCATACCCGGTCGTATGCATCATCTGGATATCTGCATTTCATACACACAATTAACATTTCCCAAACCAGATCAAAAACTTGCCCTCTATTGAACAGCCACACACTGCTTCCAGCACTAAACGCGTTCTCGTAGGGCTCTGCTACGAGTTCTGATAAAAGATCAACAATCAGACATGACCTAGATTGACTGAGCTTCACGCTCTGATATCATGTCCTCATACGAGTTCTGATATGAGATCAACAATGATAAATGATGCGGGTCACTTTTTCAAACATAATCCATATTAACAGTACCACAAGAAGCCCGGGAAAGCGACTCCACCAGTAGGTCGAATCGAAATGCACATTACTTACCAACGTAGGCAGGAACATGTTTAAAAACATTCAAATTCGTCTTCTAGATAAGCATGTTGCAAGGGGAAATTGCACAACATGGTTACTCGAATAAGTGTGCATTCCATATCATCCTACCTCGGAGTAGAATAAGCGTGCATTTCGACTTTTCCTACGTTAAGGTGATGGCATCCTACGCAACCAGTGCCTCACGACCACAACACGGAACCAGAGAAGATCACAAATCCCTTTTGATTCTAGCCGAAAGATCAAAAGTACCTGTGCATACTGACGAAATGAACAAAATACGAACAAATCGTGTCTAAAGTCACGTTTTCTTAGCTTCATGCTTTTGACGGCAATTTCGTTAAATTGGCACTACTCTAATACTTTGCCAAGTTTCAGAACACCTGTTCTGCAATAAAAATCCATATTTGTCCTAAGTTTTAATCCTATATACATATAAGTCACAATTTTTAAGATTGAAATTGCGCTATTTTAACAAAGTTGTCGTTTACTAGCCTTTCTTTTCATTCTTCACCCATGGTAGAACTTGGAGCTTTCGATAGAGAGCACTCACCTCAACTCCGTGACCCCCCCGAAGTCTTGCCGTAACGACGACCACAAGAAATGCCCTTGATCGATCCACGGCTGATCATACGCCAACGGATCCAACAACCTCATCTCAATCGACGACACAAACGGCGTGGTCAACGACTTCGGGTCCTGATAAAAGCACACCGACATACTCGTCTGCTCCAACCCCACTCTCCTCACATACTCCCTCCGTTTGATATTTGTCGTCCACGCCGCCGCAGTCAAATCAACTTGCAGCACCTCCGTGGCATCGATCGCCATGTTAAACACAGGCGGCTTACTGAGCGCATCATAGTTCCCATACCAAAACGTCGCACCAATCAAATACGTCTGGTTGGCCTGCACGGGAAGCTCGTAGCAGAACTTCTTCCGAGAGTCTTTGAAGTACCGGAGCGTTTGAGCCTCCGTGTTGTTGGCGGTGGCGGTGCCGCCTGGGACAGACGCCACGTTGGTGCCGACTGAAGTGTAGTTGGTGTCGGGGACCCAGTTGATGCCGCTGACGGGGTCGGTGTAGGCGGTGGTGGCGCCGCAGTCGATGCTAAGGAAGTAGGCTTGTGAAGGGGCGGACTGAGCGAAGGCCAATGGCGAAGTTAGGATTAGGAATGCTGCTACTACTAATGTGAGAACTAGGAAGGGCGGTGAGGGCCGCGTCATCGTGGATACTCAGATCAAGATTAATGTTTCTCCTGCTCGCACAAACAGAGATGGATTAGAGCATGGCGTGTTAGATAAGCTCTGAGATTAAGCGAGGGCATGAATTGTAGTGACAGTCGTTGAAAGTAGGCAATTCAAATATTGCGATATTCGAAATCAAAGAGCTCTGAAATCTACGGTATAGAACCTGAAGAGACAAAAATCCGTCCATGGTTAAGCTCCACGTTTTGTCTACTGCATCAATTGCCGTGAAATTCATCGAAATTGTGCAAATGTTCAGAGTGACCATGAGACGTTCAAATGCATACAACTCGAAAACCTAAGGTGTAGATCAAGGTCTTAGATGCCAATCGGAGTACTAGTGCCAGGTTTAACGAATTTCACGACACGTGGAGATGTTCCGTTGTCGGTAATGTCGGACTGAAATGTACTAAGAATTCCTACGTGCCCTGAAAGTTTTATGACACCATTGGACAAGTAGGAAAAAGTTTATGGTGTCAAGCTGGAAATATGGCTTTAACAATTCAAACTAGTGTACAAGGAGCTCGTATTGGATCCTCAGTGAGTGTAATCTCAACTTTCCACTTTGAGAAATGCGGCAAAATTTAGAGCGAATGGGGATTTGACTCACTGGGGATTTGGGAACTCCTCACAGGGGAAATCAACGTATTCAACTCATGTTCAATCGGGACATCCCGCAAATGGAAAATCGACACCCAAAAAAGAAGAATGAACGAAGTCAATCGCTGAAAGACTCGGGCAGCCTGACAACGGCAACGGAAAGGTGATACAATTACGTTCATACAGCCTGACGATCACTAACCGTATCTATCCAAAACATATCTTGCAAGTCTCCGCATAGAAATATACATTTCAAATGGCTTCGACTATCGACATGAAATCTTAGACTTTGCAATGGACAACGTGCAAGATATGACTCTAGCCACAGGGGAATTTGTGGGTTTCTGATGACACAAGAAATTTATACCCTTTTCACTATCCATTTGTTAACTTCTCACTTTAATACTGAATGTTTATGATCATACGGTATTCCTGTTTCTCAGACGCGGCATTTTCAGAAATTCCTACAACTTGACACTGGGTTTCAACATGACATGGTTACCTTTTGTGTTCTGGAAACAGAGCAATTATTCCGAGTTCTTCAGTTGTCCCTCAACCAATTCTCGACCTCTCCTTGGTGCACTTCCAAGTGTCTACATGAGCATCTGCAACCAGATACCGCAACATTTTGCAACAGGTTAGTAAATTGTGCACCTTCTCTACTTCACAAGGACTTCTGTAGCAAGAACTAACGAGGAGTTGAAAACCCCGGTTTCCAACACTTCAGATAAAATAAACGGAATTCAGAATTGAACTAAAACATGATTTTCTAATTCCAGGATTCCAAACAGACCACGTGAAGGAGAAAATGCTCAAACTCTCTACCGGTAATCAACTGTACAACATCACAAAAATCATCTCTCGTAGAAGCCAGAAATCAAGGGAACAGTGTGGGAAAACTCTACGTGAAGTGTGCCCGTAATGTGGTATGTAATCAATACAAGTCTACATGTCATGATGCGCATGTGCACCCAGACCCCCTTACTGTCAACATTTTCTAGTACCACGTCCTGTGTTCCTCTCTTACAATCACTCTCCTTTACATGAGGTTCGCGCTCTCCAAAGCCGTTGTTCGCTTCTTCCAACGCTCTTTCAAAGTACTTCTCAGGCTCATCAAGGCGGCCCTAAGAAACAAGCCAAAAAGGGAGTCTCGGCGCACATTTCGTGATGCTTTACGTTCCTACAAGCATCCATGACTGGCTTGAACCTCGGCTTGAATCAAGTGAACTCCGGAACAGATTCTTAATGCAAGAACTGGCAGTTAATGACATGTGAATATGTCCCTTTGCCAAAATAACCTTTTGGTCTTCCACATACAGGAAACAGGAAGCTGCAACTGCAGCCATGATGACATCGCTAAACTTTCTAATTCGATGACGATAGGCTAAGACAAGGTAGAGGATACCATTGGAGGCACTCCAAGCATTTTAATCATTATGTAGGGGTGTGATATTTGTTAGATTACTAAAGAACTGTGGAGAAAGTCCTTTAGATAAAAGAGCCAGACCTATTTCAGATCAATTTTTTAATCAGTTGTGTGAATTTCTTATGCAATTTTAAGGCGGGATGTTATAGACTTCCAGAATTGACAGTAGACAGACCAATTTCCATTCAAAGGCAAAAGGCTTTGATCATTAATCATTTTCCAAGCCGTGCTTCCACCACTTTCTAAAATGTCCTGCCCAAGGTTATGAATAGAGGAGTTGCATTTTGAAACAGGGGCCAGAAAAGAGGACGGAATCAAGTCCCTAACGATTTACTATCCACCACCTTACCACGATTCACATTGCAGAAGGCGGGAGGCTCTGACCTGAGAGAAAAGGTCACGGCCCATGTCTGTGTAGATCCGCCATCTTGCAGTATGAGAGTTGGAAGCAACCTCACCGGATTCGGGGGACTGCAAACTATCTTCCACAAGTTGAACCTCTTGTTGCACACTCTCTGCAGTCGATTATCGCGCACTTAATTCCTCAGACAAACTAATGTGCACGCTACCCCATGTACGTAAGAACTCCTGCGTCCAGTTGAAAAGGCAGCAGTAAGAAATTCCCGCGTTCCCACACTTTTCCATGTCAAGATTGGTCAGTAAGGTAGAGGACATTAAAATTGTTAGTGACCTGACCTCGTTACCAACTGCAACTCATCTATGCATGCACTCGATTCAACTTATGGGCAAATGGTCCAAGCATAACTAGGTTAAATGTCTGCGGGCACTCGTGAATCTTTCAATGGAAAATTGGGTGGTCTGCTGTTACTCATCTTCTGGTGGACTCCAACCTCCCACTCTGATATTTCGTAATTAATTCATACATTGTGATTAAAAAAAAATGGATCTTAATCAATTTGGCTCTTGTACTCAAAGCGATCTTTACAGCTCAAAAGCGATCTCCCAAAAATCACACTCCTGCGTATTGCTTTAAAGACTCCAATTGACGCCAATAGAATCCTCTATAGCTCAAAATTCTCTGAAGCAGGAATTCAATACTACACCTCATAGACAGAGACACTACACCTCATAACAATCATTCTGCTATGTCCCAAGGTGTTCAAGTAAGAAATGGGTTGGACTAGACTTCTGGAAACTGAAGTCTATCATTCACATGATTAGGTTTCCGGCTTCCATGCAGCACCATAGTGCATTCACATTTTACGAAAATCTTAGTGTATCCTGTGCCCTTCCCACAACCAAAATAAAAGTAAAAGTTATTTTTTATTTTTTAATTCAGAAAAAATTCGAAATTCAATATTTTTTTGCCGTGAGTTGGAATACCACGAAACAAAACCATGCACCCCTCCTCGGAGAGAGCTTTCTGATGAGCTTTCTGATGGTACCAACTAACAAGAACACGACCAGGAGACGCACGATCCAGGAGATCTCACCGTAGCAAACAAAACAAATAGACGGCCTAACTTAAGGTATGGAATAACGATCTCTCAATGCTCCAAACCCCCATTACTAATCACGTGCGCCTGAACTGTGGTATTAATAAGAACTGCTCAATGGTAGTACAGACAGACTCACAGAGCCAGTGCAATAGACTTTACTCTACCGCGGGCTGACATAACCTATCGCCTGACAACTTCACATAACCGACTGTGCTACACCGTAATGCAATAATAAGTTGCAGGTGTATTCAGCACCTCTCAGTGCTATAGTACACTGCCAGTCACTACACCGATTTATTATCCGATAAGCGCGCGACTAATTAAAGTAGGGCGAAGTATATTTTGAATTTATTGTATTATTTTCGAGAAAATAAAATTAGTTCATGACAAATCTGTAAACCTCTCTATAATCTTCTCTACAATCTCCAGCTGCCAACGTACACTGATTTATCCTTGAGTGCATGTGACGGTGATTCACGAAAGTCAAATTATTTTGGCTTTGCTAATATCTAGAAGCAAATCCTACAATGACTGTAACGATCACTCGGATGCTTGATTCAAATCAAAAATGAAAGCACTGTGATCGATCTGCCTGCTTGGAACAGCACTGGAGATCAGGTTGAAGTATTGAACCCTCTTGGTATTACAGAAATTTCCACCCAAAAAAAAATTTAGTAACACTCATTTTTAAGGTGACTCTAATTTTTCGTCCTCACTGATAGGATAAAGCAGAGCAGTGTCTGGAAATTTTGAAAACCTCTACTAATCTGCAATGCACGACTATTGCACCGTCGCTCATAGAATACAGAATAAATCAAAGTAGCCAAATGTAACAATGTAAAGTCAGCTTGCCACCGAACTTTAACAATCGAACCCCCCACCCCCCGGAGACCTTTCTATCTCACAATGTGGGGAAAGCACAATATGGGGACTGCAGCTGAAAGTCTGAACTTTCCGCGTATGCATAGTCTCCGCCCTCGAATACTTCCGACAACGAAGCCTTTTACACGAACGCAAACGGAAAGTAAAGACATTAATAGAAAACATGTTCTCAAACGAACTCTGTCCAAAACCCGACCCTGACTGAATGACCATCGTAAAACCTCCAAACTCACACTCACACGTGCAAAGCCTCCTCCGAAAACTCTTGTAAAACGATGACGGAACTCACAGCGGAAACACCGGAGCCAGCACCAGTTAAGCTAGAGACGCACTACAACAGTCAAACCTGCCACCTATGTAGTACCATTCCTTCCGCAGGAATCCTGAAATCGATCCATTCCAGGACCAACTCAAAGAATCAAACACACAAGTATCCAAGAGGATACCAGACACACGGTGGTACGTATACCGGACCTTGGTCACTTCAGTCCCAGTGGCCTATTACTCCCACTGCGACTCTGGCTTTGCATTTGCCAGGGTTATCACAATGGTTAAAATGGCGGTATTCTGTTAGTTTGGCACTTTTAACAGTTCAAACCGTGCAGTCTGAAATGGTCTGAAATCTATAACCGTCCTAGATTTCTGAAATCTATAAAGGTCCTAGATTTTTCAGACCATGCAGTCTGAAATCTATGTTAATCCTAGATGTTTGAAATCTATAACTATCTGAGATTTCTGAACCTATACCGCTCCTAGATGTCACTTTTGCTGTTTAGACCATGGGTTTGAAAATGGCACATGGAATGCCGCCATTTTAACGAAATTGACCATTTAGGTAGTTAACAAACAAATGTAGTGTTACACGTAGTTTCTTGTCTCTCCCAGTTTGCAAAAATAGACTTTTAATTTTCACTGCTTAGCATTCGGCTCTTTTGTATGTGTGGACTTGGCATGAAGTTATGAAGATTGACATCACTGGCAGTTGAGTAACTGACTAACGATACTAAAGACACAAGATAAGTTTTAGAATTCAAGTTACTGTCAATAGCAAACACATTATCTAGACTGTTTACCCACTTTTACAGAAACGGTCTACTAGTCAGTTTCCCAGCCTTGTGTAAGTGACGCCACTCGGAGTTTGGGCGTTCTACTTGTCAATGGCAGATAAGACATAAGTATTCAAACCTTGGTACAGATCTGACGAAAAAAATTCTGCTGAAAAAGAAATGACATCATATAAGTGATGAGAAAAACTGTTCCCAACCAAGTTCCATACGCAGAGCCTCCAGTCGTTTGCCATTCCTGCCACTGGCTTTGTAATTCGTAGCACGAGATGCAGACCTCACGTTCACAGTGGCATCCTCAGAGGGAATCACTGAACAGGAACCCTACGTCGTAGCTAACACCATCCTCTCCTGTGAAAACCGCACAAATGCATCTGCGTTTCAAGGACATGGGGAATTCATAACATTCTTAACTGCTTCAATGAGTGCACCCATCTTCATGTTCATCTAATAACATATTAAAATACACGATATGATTTGGACTCAATCAATATGGTCAATCTAAGAGCTGTTTTGAGAGAGCTAATGATTTGATGATGTGAAGGGCTTCCTTCTCCAAATTACTTGCACTCAAGATGTAAGAGGATGTGTATCAAAGAAAGAAGATGTCAAAGGACTGCAGCATGTTAAATGTCGTGATTCTTCCTTGGGTCCAAGGTGTTAGGTGTTGTATTTTGAAACTCATTTTCCTCACGGAGATACGAACCCTCAAAAGTTATAGACTTCATACTAACATAAAAATGTTGCTAAGAATCCATGTCGATGTATCAATGACCAATTGACAGTCCTTGACAAAGAAATTGCTGTCCTTAAAACTCGACAACGTAATTAAAGGTCATCACACTCGTTGAGAAAGACTCAAACTTGAGCTTCGGTTGTATCCATCAGCAGTATTCATACCTCACTCTTTTCCTTAATGGCAGCTCCTGTGTGCTGTAAAGCTTCCTGAAGATTACTAACTGCAGTCTTCAGTCCTCCTGGAAATTCCCAAGGTGCAATAAAGAAGTTCGATCTTAGCACAAGAAATATTTAGCATTAAAGGTTTACAACAAGACAACAAAAGATTACAGCAAAACCAAATTCCTTGAAATTCCTTGATCAACAATTTAACCAACAGCAATTTGGTACCAAATTGTACCTCAGATTGCACATCACCTTAACCTAAAAGAAGTTGTTACCAACACGCAGTCCACATTGCACATCACCCTAGCCTAAAGAAGCTGTTACAGAACTGCAGCTTACATTGCACATCACCCGAACCGAAAACAAAATTTTCCTAAAATGCATCTCACTTTGCACGTCACTCTAGCCTAAAACAAATCATTACAAGAGCAGAGCGAGCTCACATTGCACATCATCGTAACCTGAAAGAAGTAGTTACAAAAATGGAACTTGTAGATTGCAAATTATCCTAACCCAAAATGGGTTTCTTCCATAATTGCAACACATTGCACATCACCAAAACCTAAAGCAAATATTTACAAACAAGCGGTTCAGATAACACATCACCCTAACCTAAAACAAACTGTTATCAAAGTGCAGCTCACATCGCACATTGATCCCCCTAACCTAAAACAAGCAGCTTCAGTACATGAGGCTCTGTCCCAATACATTTAGGAACGTCACTCTATAGCCTTGACATTGTTTTCTCAGTAGCAACTCACTCAAAGTACCTCACATTAACTGCAGATGTAACCTTTGTCAATGCAACAAATTCTTACACAAATGCAAATCAAATTGCACGCCACCTTAACTTAGAACAAATTGTTACAAAAATGAAACCCACATTGCACACCACCAAAGCCAAATTCAGATTATCACAAAAATTCCATACATCTCAGATTGCGCATCACTTTAACCTAAATCAATTCGTTAGAAATTGTTACAAAACTGCATAGATCTCGCATTGTTGACCTAAAACAAATTGATACCAACATGGATAGATCTCACATTGCGCATCACCTTAGCCCAAAACAAATCGTCACATATTGTTACAGAAATGCATCTCAAATTGCGAATCACATGAACCTCCAAACAAAATTGGCACAAAAGTTCACCGCAAACTCCTCAAGAAAGCTGTCAAGAGGACGTCCCCACCTGTCGTCAAACAAGGAGACGCAATTAACAATGGCACTACACGAGCCCAACGCATCGTCCACGACGCCAATGCAAGCCGATCGAGCAGGTCTCCTGTTTCGCCTTCTCTTGCTCCGGCGTCCCTTGCTCCCCCGGAAACCAATTAAAAGGAACAACATCATCACTACTCCTCAACTCTGCCGCTACAGCACACCCTTGGAAACAGCTCAAGCTCAAGCTCAAGCTCAGGCTCACACTCACCACACTGGATACCAAAACGCTCACTGTCTCTGCTGATCTTTCCGAATTCACAATCGTCCCCACTGGAGCTTGTGATCCTCTGGCGATGGCGCTGCCACACGGAAGCTTGTGCAGCTATCGCCATTGCTGAGCAGAACTTGGTGCAGTCACGATTCAGAGAGCTTCTACGTGTGAGAAATGTGAAGGACACACCTCGGATGGATATGCAATTAACTTATGCATGGGAGGAGAGGGAATGCAACAAGAGTTGGATTAAAAATGAATTAAGTTAAGTCATTCACTGCTTGCAGGTCATGAAGATTCAATGACTGGAAATTCAGGGAGAAAGCAGGTTGAGAAAATACTGAAATATAAGACTTTTTCAAATTTTCTAATTGGAATAGTAAATATAGTGGATAAGCTTCATTTCATAAGGTAGACTCAAATTCATAAAATATCACTCTTATAACCAAAATTCAATTAAAGAGTAAATAGCAAAAAATTGTCTAAATGCACTACATGAGTAATTTGTGGATTAAGCATCTTCCTCTTTAAAAAGTCAATAAGATCATAATGAAGGACTTTGAAATACTGTTTATTGAAAATGTACTTAAGTACCCTCCAAATAAATAAACTAGATGAAAAAACATTTTTTTTCCATCCTTCAGTCTCGACCAAAGCCATCCATTGGATACCTAGTGTCCACATACTCAAAGAATGACATATTGTATATGAAAAGAAAATGGTCTAAAAGCAAGCACATGTTCAATAACATGTTGTGCCAAGTACCAAGGTGCATGAAAGTTACATGGTTATAGTTGATCCTTTTTGGAACCCATTTGGGAGCATCATAACATTGTTTACCAATGAGGTAATGTTCCTTTTTGCATCTTTGAAAAGAGGACCCTACAATGAACTGAATTATCTTATATGACTCCTAAGCCAACCCCAAACTTTAAATTATTTGATAAGTCCCTCCTAAATATCTAACAAAGCATAATATTTTTCTAGCATGCTGGAGAAGACTATTGCCTAGTTATGATCTCCCTACTTTTGTAGAATTGGGCAATGTTTTCTCTCAATTGGCAAGTTGAAAAAGGCAAATAACAAAGCCTTGATGCATAGACAAGAAACAAACCTTGGTGCTCTTAAAACGTCGCTTGGGAGCTTCAAAATAGATATGGTGAACAACAGTTTGCATACCATTAGGGCGATTGACCCACACATCTATCTAATTACAAAATTGTGGAGGAACTTGAATATGTCTCCAATGTTTCTAGGGGTGTTCCCTAAATATTTTAAGCTGGTTGAAAAAGTCATGATTAAAATAGAACCATCCATTCCTGATCAAGGAACCATGACCAACCATTAGGAAAAGTTTCAGCCCTCGAAGGGGCCGCGAATTTTGCACCCCCGAGGTGCAATTAGGAAAAAAAATAGAAATAAAAAATTAATTTTTATTTTAAAAAAGTTGGGTGCTGACATGGCACTATTGGTGCCACATCAGCGCCACGTCAGATTTTTAATTTTTTAATTTTAATTTTAATTTTAAATTTTTAAATTTTTTTAAATTTTTTAAATTTTTTTAAATTTTCTTAATATTTTTTTATTTTTTTGTAATTGCGCTGCGGGGGTGCCGAAAATTAAAAACTTGAAGCCCCATGCAGGGTTCAGAATTCTTGTAATGCATTAAAGAAAATTTCAAGCCTCCAAAATATACTAAAATTTTGTTTTTCAAGGTTGAAATTTTTTTCTCCTATTTTTGCGCAACTGAATTGCTCTGACAGTGGCGCAAGAGCACAAGTTTACAAGTTCCAAAAAAATAAAATTATATCTTAAGAAAATATTTTAAAAATAAAATAAAATAAAAATACAAAATTTGACTACTTGCTGAGGGACTTTTCCAGATTGACAAGCCAAGCTTGAACTACATTAAAGGACATTTGAGGCCTCTAGAAGACTGTTTCAGGCCCGTTCCCAAATTTGGCCCGATTCTATAAATAGCCGATATGGCCTGTCAAGGATTTTTTTTTTTTTAAATTCTAAAATATCGTTCTAAGCAACTTTTTTTTTTTCTTTTTTTTAAATGATGTGGCACAATCACAGCCACATCAGCCAGCAATTTTCTTGTGTTCCCGCAGTTTGAGAGCATATGATAACTCTTAGTCTTCTAGAGGCTTCAAATTTCCTCTAGTGGCTTGGCATGTCAATTTGGAGTAGCCCTTTGGAGGGCTAATTTTTTCTCTAATGGATACCACTATTTCCAATCAAGGCTAGAAACAAATTTCAATCAAAGCTTGGAATGCCTTGGACTGCGCTCTTTCTCCTTTTCAAAGTTGGGACTAATGAGGTCATCACACATATCCTAAAGTACATATGAAGTAGTGAAAAAGTAGTGTGAAGTATTAAGTGACAAAGTAGTTCTTCTATGATTGGAATAAGAAGACTCTAAACATTGGCTATGGGTTCGGAACACTTTTTGACTCCCAAAATCCATAGTAATTTCAATTTTGGAAAATAAATTATGAAAAATTGGTAATCCCAATATTTCTTATCTCTTTACATGAGAAAAATTTCCAGTGCCGCGCACTGTTCTTCATTTGCTCTGAAATTGCTTCCGTGATCAGATATGGGTGGTCCTACCTTATGGTGCATTCATATTTCCCATGTTCCTTGCTTACCTTTTGCCTCCTTGCTTTATTGGGGGGGGATTCAAGACTTTTAGCATGGTGTCGTGACTTTGATCTCTTTGGTATCAAGTACCGGTATTATGTTTTGTGGTTATTAAACCTTTGCATGTTTGTGCCGATCCTCAGAAGTGTAGAGGACGAGAGTACGCTCTCAAATGTCAGTCACCATTAAAAACACGATAGGTAACCGGCTCACAGATCACCTGGGAATTTGCGCTACACTGTTTGCCCAAAGGCATTTCATCATTTGTTCAATGCCGTACGAAGATGCTGTGGAGGATTGGCGCCAGAGCAACCAAAAAAGCAATTGAAATAGTTATGAAGGTCGCGGATTAAAAGTGAAAATAGACTACACTGCGAGCATTACATCCAACAAATAGCAAACTGGGCCAAGCAATCGCAAACTGATGATGCTCCGGGCTGTCTTGGCAATCGCATACTGGTCCAAGCAAAACTGATGAAGCAAAAACATTTGGATGCCCATACTTGGATGGAGCGAACAAAAGCTATTTTACAAAACAAATACTTCGGTAACCCAACTCTTCTTCGAAGTCCTACAACATGATTGTGTTCACAAACACGACTCCTTTCAGATCCTTGTACGTTTATGAGCGAGGCTGCCACCATCACTCCAGCCAAGCATTCATACCAAGCTGAGCCCTGGAGCTCTGAAGCCCTGAAGAGCTTCCAACGAAACTAAAAGCGGGGGGATCAGAAGCGTTGCAACAAACTAGGAACATCCAAAACCTCAGCCTACTAAAACCCACGGTTTCTATCGCATCTGGGGCCCTTCATCAAATATCAAGGACGGATCCGAGACATTCGAATAATCCTGTCCACGCTGCGGAGGTCGAGCCGGGTTCACAATATTCGACGACTGATCGGAGTACGAGGCATGTGAGTGCCCTGCTTCCAGCACAATGGCTTCCCGGAGCTCCCGAACGACATCTCGCATGAACGGTCGGTGCACGCCCTTGGGCTCCACGCTCTGGATGGCGATCTCCGCCACTTTCCACACGCTATCCATGTTGGGGTGGCAGCTCTTCACCACGGGGTCCAGTATGCTCTCGATGTCGCCGGCTTGGAGAGTGTTGCGGACCTTCTCGATGAGGTTCCACTCGCTGTGATCTTTCAGACTGTTGTCGATCGGCTGGCGGCCGCAGAGAAGCTCCAGCAGGACCACGCCGAAGCTGTACACGTCGGACTTCTCAGTCAAGTTGTTGGTGGACCAGTACCTGCAGCAAGAGAGGGAGACGCAAGATTAGTAGCAGGAAATCAGGAAGGGCAAGTGGTCTAGCAAAGAGAGATATTTGTTCTCCGTTTTGGGTAGAAACACCCTGTATTCGTTGCATTGGAGTAGCTGAAATTTTGCTGGTGAAATGAACATGACCATAAAATGGAAAATGAAAAGAAATTCAAATACGTAGTGTGCTTACTCAGGATCCAAGTATCCAGCGGTTCCTTTGACCATGGTGGAGACGTGGGAAGCTTGTCCGTCTTCGGGACCCAGTCTGGAGAGGCCGAAGTCGGCCACCTTGGCCACATATTTGTCAGTGAGGAGGATGTTGCTACTCTTCACATCGCGGTGAATAATGTTTGGGGTACAACCACCGTGAAGATATTCCAGACCCTGTGCAGAGTTCAGAGCAATATCCAGACGCATTTTCCAATCCAGAGGCTCCTGATGCGCCAGAGGAGAGCCTGCAGTGTCAAGCCATACCATTGTTACCAGAATACAATTACACGTTTCGCTAAATGCAAGCCAAATCTAAAAATGAAAATTCCATAGAATAAAACAGAGTGCAGCAAAATTACAAGAAGAACAGTGGTTTATAAAAATGGGTGAGAATGTGTGTTCTAAAAGCATGTGCACCCAGAATTGCCAAATGAAATGGACGGAGCACATTCATTCAAGGGGCAGGTCTGGGTGCACATTCCGTAGTACTTAGTAATGCATGTAAACATGTGCTTTAATATAATTCTGTACCTGATCGCAAACAAAAGAAAATCACTATCAGTTTACACAGCTAGCGACTTCATGAATCCAAAATTGAAACACGCTCAAAAGTACAAATTTGAAACTATGAAGACTCAGCGTGCCCTATTGTTGAGCACCAGATTCCAAATCGATAGACGGCGTACCATAGAGGTGTTCACGAACAGTGCCCCTGTGCAAAAACTCGTACACCAGCATTTGATTCTTGCTTTCAAGGCAATATCCCACCAGTGAAACTAGATTCTTGTGGTGCACTCTTGACAGCAGTTGTACCTGGCGAGAAACATTTCGAAATTAGAGCTCCCATAAAAGAAAGACAGCACATGATTTGAATTTCCCAGGACAGTCGGGAGAGAGACGAAACAGTAAACTCAAGCGAGTGCAGCTCTGAGTGCAGACAACCAAGCCTTGGCATGGTTATGAGGGAGCAAACATCAGTTAAAAGGTTGCACAACACTAGGCATAGAAATTTAAGAGCGAAAAAAGAAGAAGGAAATGGAGTCTGCACCTCATTGTTGAATTCATTAACCCCTTGCCGAGAATTGGCATCCGAGACCTTGACCGCCACTTCTCGGCCCCCCAGCTTGCCATAGTACACAGGCCCGAATCCTCCTTCTCCAATCTTCTTGTTGAAGTTCTGTGTGGCAGACGTCACCTCCGCAAACGAGTAAGCCTTCGCCCCTTGCACGCTCCCGTTCGCCATCGCCACAGCTCCGTTGTTCCTTCCCCCACCGCCACTATTGACCTGGTGGCTGGGAAGCTCCATGAATTTGTCCGCATTCGCCTTCTTGCGTTTCCGAATGCAACAGAAGACGAACATAAGAGCTCCGATCAACACCACGCCCAGGATGCCGCCCACCACGGCCGCTATCAAACCCGTGCTGGACGACTTCTTCTTGGGGCTCGTGGGACTTGAGGGACTTGAGACTTGAGAACAGTTGCACACGGGGTTACCCTTGATGCTGTGTGCACAAGCAAGCCAACGCAACATATGGCTCAATAACAGCTCAAGCCAACGCTAAAGTATATGCACATGCTCATTGTTGGCTCATTGTTGGATCAAACCAACGCTGTAGGTTCTAATCAGGCAGCGTGATTACTGTATCTCCTAACTTTACAGTATGCATAAGGTTGGCCCATTCAGTGCTGAAAATTACACACGGGGTTGCCTTTCACAGTCGAGCCAACGCAAGGGCTCAATACTGGATGAATCCAACTCTAGAGAACAGGTTTCAATCAGACAGCGAGGAATCATTTCAAACAGTACAGTATTCGTTACTTAGGCCAATTCTAGTGCTGGAAATTAGGACTTATCAGTGCTCAGGTGTGCCGAAGGTCATACTCGTAGAAAATATTTACGGTCTCCTAAACCCTAATGCAATCCACTATGAAGTTCGGGAGATTTCAAAATTTTGGACGAATGCGATGGATACTACAGTTGTATGGTACTTGCAGGGGTCGGAAATTTGTGAAAGAGAGGAGGTCAAGGTGCTTACTCCAACGCCAGCCCTGGCTTTTGCAAGGCTGCGGGAACTGTCCCAGTGATGTTGTTGTTGGTGAGGGTTCTGATAAAACATGAGAAGTGGAGTGATCAGTTACGTGGAGCTGAATTAGAAGCTTGTTTCTGGAGCATTCGATAAGTACACTGGAATATTAAAAGGCAGGAAATCGAATTATTTATCACTCCTTTGCCCTGTGTGATACAGTAGCTATAGAAGATCAGCATGCTAGATTTCAGGAGACAGAGGATGTACTTACAGTTCTGTTAATGCTGGAAGGTAGGCCAGGGAATCAGGAATAGAACCAATTAAATTGTTATCTGAAAGGTCCCTGCACAACAACAAGACATAGACACATTCAACTTGGAAGCCCTTGATTTGGTTTCACTCTCCTCAAGTGCCAAGACTAATGCTCTGTGAATGGAAGCAATTACGGTAAAGCAGTGTGAAATCTCTACAATACTTTGAGATTTTGGGGCTCTGAATTGCAAGGCCTAGGGCTTAAATACAAGTGACAAGAGAGGAAATTGAAATTGCAGGCACAAAATGACAACCCCTATTTATTCTCCCTGAACACCAGTACCATGACTCTGGTATGCCTACTTCAGTGCAGAAGGAAAGTCTCCTAACCCAACAGTTTGGGTGCAAAACACTTACAAAGTTGTAAGAGAAGTTAGCTTTGAAAAAGGATCAGGTATCGGGCCTGTAAGATTGTAACCACGTAAATTCCTGAAAAATACAACCAACAGGTATTCAATCAGTAATCTTCAACGACAAAAGAACCCTAGTGCTTCAAACAAAAGGCTGCCTATGCCCAAGCTGAAGCCTACCTACGACCTTGAACAGAGTTCATCCCTCATTGAAAAGCAATTCCATAGAAGTCTTACACTGTGAGTACTCTCGGAGAAGTTACATCACTGCATGTGATCCAGTCATAAGGGACCGGCAAACAGGGGTCTCCAGACCAACCAGTCAGCGATAGAGCCACCTTGATGGTCTCAAGCGCAGCAGCTGAACATAAAGGAGAAACACAAACTTCAGCACACAATCCTGTAACATATCCTTCAACATATGACGGGGAATCAGCTTCTGGTTCCAATATAGAGGTAATTGCATTCAAAACTAGAAAACCCTACGCCGGGACAAGTGGTTGGAAACAAGATCTTGGTCTCAGAATCACGAGGGTGTCAATTTAGATTAGAAACAACAAAGAATTGCATAAAAAACTGCAAGCTCTCCAACCCCTATTGCTCACTAACGTTCAAATTAATGGGAGAGAGTAACCTACCATCATCGGCATCAGTAGGTTTTGTCAATTTCGGAAACTTCGCCAACAGTTCGGCCGCACTGACAAGGGGACCGTTAAGAGTCGGAGGATCCGTTAATTTGAGGGTCACCGCCGACGTGTCCGTCAATGACATGTTTTTCCAGTAATACTCAAGGGCCTTGTTGACACCCCCCGACAAAATATAAATGTTGACCGGGGTGTCATCAAAGGGAGTGTCATTTGGAACGCTGACATTAAACGCCCTGGAAGTCGCAGTAGCGGTGGCTAAAATCTCGGCGAAGTACAAGTAATACACGCATTGGATATGAAGGGCAACAGTTCCGTAAGGGTAAGGTAGAACAAGGTTGGAAAGGTTGTTCGGGGTTATGGCGGTTTGCATCACTGCTTGCGGAGGTTTAATTGCCAGGTTCCGATCATCTATAGGAGCTGTTGTCGATATTGGTGTTGTTCCATCTATGGTTGTTGGTTCCCATACTCGGTCATATGCATCATCTGGATATCTGCATTTCATACACACAGTTAACATTTCCCGAACCAGATTAAAAACTTGCCCACACATTGAACAACCACACATTGCTTCCAGCACTAAACCGCATTCTCGTATGGCTCTAGTACGAGTTTTGATAGAAGATCAACAATCACATGTGACCTAGACTGACTGAGCTTCACGCTCTGATATCATGTCCTCATACGAGTTCTGATATGAGATCAACAATGACAAATGATGCAGGTCACTTATTCAAACGTATGCCATATCAACAATACCACACGAAGCCCGGGAAAGCAACTCCACCAATAGGTCCAATCGAAATGCACATTACTTACCAACGTAGGCAAGTGCCTGTTTAAAAAAATTCAAATTCGTCTTCTAGATAAGCATGTTGCAAGCAGGGTTTTTGTTTTACACTGTAGCAATACAACATGCAGTAAATGGAGGATGGTCCCTCCAAATTTAATCCATTGGCACTGTGCCACAACACTGGAGTTTGGCACCATGGTGCCAGAAAAAAAAAAACTGGTTGCAAGGGGTATTTGCACAACATGGTTACTCCAATAAGTGCGCATTCCATATCATCCTACCTCGGAGTAGAATAAGCGTGCATTTCGACTTTTCCTACGTTAAGGTAATGGCATCCTATGCAACCAGTGCCTTACGACCACAACACGGAACCAGAGAAGATCACAAATCACTTTTGATTCTAGCCGAAAGATCAAAAGTACCTGTGCAATTAAGAGCATATTGACAAAATGAACAAAACACGAAAAAAAATTGTGTCTAAAGCCACGTTTTCTTAGCTTCATGCTATTGACGGCAATTTCGTTAAATTGACACTATTCTAATATGGGGAATTTCGTTAAAATGCAGGTATTCCGTGTGCCATTTGACGGCATGCCATTTTGACCATCTAGGACAGGTATAGATTTCAGAACGGTTGTTCTGAACTGTAAAAGTGCCAAAGTTCCGGAATGGTGCCAATTTAATGAAATTCGCCATAAATACTTTGGCACGTTTCAGAACACCTGTTCTGCAATATAAATCCATATTTGTCCTAAGTTTTAATCCTATATACATATAAGTCACAATTTTTGGGATTAAAATTGTGCTATTTTAACAAAATTGTCGTTTACTAGCATTTTTTTTCCTTCTTCCGACCCATGGTAGAACTTAGAGCTTTTCGATAGAGAGCACTCACCTCAACTCCGTGACCCCCCCGAAGTCTTGCCGAGTCACCAACAGCAAGAAATTCCCCTGATCGATCCACGGCTGATTATATGCCAACGGATCCAACAACCTCATCTCAATCGACGACACAAACGGCGTGGTCAACGACTTCGGGTCCTGATAAAAGCACACCGACATACTCGTCTGCTCCAGCCCCACTCTCCTCACATACTCCCTCCGCATGATATCTGTCGTCCACACCGCCGCAGTCAAATCAACTTGCAGCACCTCCGTGGCATCGATCGCCATGTTAAACACAGGCGGCTTACTGAGCGCATCATAGTTCCCATACCAAAACGTCGCAGCGATCAAATACGACTGGTTGGCCTGCACGGGAAGCTCGTAGCAGAACTTCTTCCGAGCGTCTTTGAAGTAACGGAGCGTTTGAGCCTCCGTGTTGTTGGCGGTGGCGGTGCCGCCTGGGACAGACGCCATGTTGGTGCCGACTGAAGTGTAGTTGGTGTCGGGGACCCAGTTGATGCCGCTGATGGGGTCGGTGTAGGCGGTGGTGGCGCCGCAGTCGATGCTGAGGAAGTAGGCTTGTGAAGGGGCAGACTGAGCGAAGGCCGATGGCGAAGTTAGGATTAGGATTGCTGCTACTACTAGTGTGGGAACTAGGAAGGGCGGTGAGGGCCGCGTCATGGTGGATACTCAGATCAAAAGTAATGTTTCACCTGCTCGCACAAACAGAGATGGATTAGAGCATGGTGTGTTAGATTAAGCGAGGCATGAATTGTAGTTCAAAAGTCGTTGAAAGTAGACAATTCAAAGTGCCAATATTGCGATATTCGAAATCAAAGAGCTCTGAAATCTACGGTATAGAACCCGAAGAGACAAAAATCCGTCCGTGGTTAAGCTCCACGTTTCGTCTACTGCATCAATTGCCGTGAAATTCATTGAAATTGTGCAAATTTTCAGAGTGACCATGAGACGTTCAAATGCATACAACTCGAAAACCTAAGGTGTAGATCAAGGTCTTAGATGCCAATCGGAGTACTAGTGCCAGGTTTAACGAATTTCACGACAAGTGGAGATATTCCGTTGTCGGTAATGTCGGACTGAAATGTACTAAGAATTCCTGTGTGCTCTGAAAGTTTATGACACCATTGGACAAGTAGGAAAGAGTTTGTGGTGTCAAGCTGGAAATATGGCCTTAACAAATCAAACTAGTGTACAAGGAGCTCGTATTGGATCCCCAGTGAGTGCAATTTCAACTTTCCACACTGAGAAATGCGGCAAATTTAGAGCGAATGGGGATTTAACTCACTGGGGATTTGGGAACTCCTCATAGGGGAAATCAATGTGTTCAACTCTTGTTCAATCGAGACATCCCGCGAATGGAAAAGTGACAACCGAAAAACAAGAATGAACGAAATCAAACGCTGAAAGACTCCGGCAGACTGACGACGACAACGGAGAGGTGACACTACGTTCATACAGCCTAACGATCACTCACTTTATCAATCCAAAACATTCCTTGCAAGAGTTTATTCCAAGTCTCCACATGGAAATATACATTGCAAATGGCTTCGACTATCGATATGAATTCTTAGACTTTGCAATGGACAACGTGCAAACCATGACTAGCCACAGGGGAATTTGTGGATTTCTGATGACACAGGAAATTTGCACCCTTTTCACTGTCCATTGGTCAACATCTAACTTTATTATTGAATGTTTGTGATCAAAATTCCTTTTTCTCATATCCAGTATTTTCAGAAATTCCCATAACTTGACACTGGGTTTCAACGTGACATGGTTACCTTTCTGTTTTCTGGAAACAGAGCAATTATTCCGAATTCTTCAGCTGTCCCTCAACGAATTCTCCCTCGACCTCTCCTTGGTGCACTTCCAAGTGTCTAAATGAGCATCTGCAACCAGATACCGCAACATTTGACAACAGGTTAGTCAATTGTGCACCTTCTCTACTTCACAAGGGCTTCTGTAGCAGGAACTGACGAAGAGTTCCAAACCCCGGTTTCCAACACTTCAGACAAAGTAAAAGGAATTCAGAATTAAACTAGAACACGTACGTATCCATAATTCCAGGATTCGAAACAGACACTGTGAAGAGAAAATGCTCAAACTGTCTACCGGTAATCAACTGTACAACATCACAAAAATCATCCCTTGTAGAAGCCAGAAAACAAGGGAACCGTGTGCCGAAACCCTCTGTGAAGTGTGCCCGTAATATAGTAAGTAATCAATACAAGTCTACATGTCATGATGCGCACACCCAGATCCCATTACTGTGAACCTTCGCTAATACCACGTCCTGTGTTCTCTCTCTGTTATGTCACAAGGTGTTCAAGTATGAAAAAGGTTCTAGACCGTCCGCAAACCCAAGTCCATCTTTCAGATGATCAGGTTTCCGGTTTCCATGCAGCACCATAGTGCATTCACATCTTATTTCAAACACACAATGCTCCAAACCCAATTACATATCCCGTGCGCCTGAACTGCGATATTGAAAAGGACTGCTTCACGGTAGTACGCACAGAGCCACTTGGTCCTTGCAGTAGACTTTAGTCTACCGCCGGTTGACATAACCTGCCGCCTGACAATTTCACATAACCGACGTGTGCTACACCGTACTGCAATGATAAGTTGCAGGTGAATACGGCACCTCTCCGTGCTACACTGCTAGCCACTGCACCGATTTATCCGATAAGCGTGTTACCCTCATTTCCAAAAGTTTTGAGATACCGACTAGTTAATGTAGGGCGAAAGTATATATTTCATTTCTTGTATTCATTTTCAGAAGAAAAAAAATTAGTCCATGGCAAATCTGTAAATCATTAAGGTAACTACACCTAAAATCGCAAACTTCCTAAAATTGCACAGTGGATATTCTTGCCTAAAATGTACTCCCACTATTCATATGACTCTATGATCGCTTTTGGGTACAACTATTCTCAGCACTTTTGAAATTCGTTGTTTATTCACACGGTGTCCAAAAAATGCATTCTAAGAGAATCTAGAATCCCCTTTTGACTACCAATGGGACCCCACAAAAAAAATTCAATATAATAGTGAAAACCATGCTGAATCATGCTGAATTGCTTAACTGAGTGTGCGATTTAAGGTCAGTTACCTTAAACCTCTCTACAATCTTCTCTACAATCTCCAGTTGTCAAGTTACACTGATTCATCCTTGAGTGCTTGTGACGGTAATTCACGAAAGTCAAACTATTTTAGTTCAGTGTAGATCGAAGCGTGACACTAGTTTTATGGTGACTAATTTTGCGTCCTCACTGACAGGATAAAGCAGAGTAGTGTCTGTAAAATGAAACCTCTACTAATTTGCTATTGCACCGTCGCTAATAGAAGAACAGAATAAATCAAAGTAGCCAAATGTAACAACGTAAAGTCAGCTTGCCCCAGATCTCTAACATCGTAGACGATCCCACTCTGAGACCTTCCTCACATATACCGAAAGTATGTGGGGGGAACACAATGTTGGGAAAGCACATTATGGGGACGGCAGTTCAAAGTCTGAACTTCCCGCGTATACACAGTCTCCGCCCTCAAATACTCCCAACAACCAAGCCATTCACACGAACACACACACAAAGTAAACACATTCTGTCCTAGAAAACATGTCCTCAAACGAACTCTGACCAAAACTCGACCCTGTCCGAATGACCATCGTAAAAAACCCAAACTCACACTCACACGTACAATGCCTCCTCCTCCGAAAAAACCTTGTAAAACGATGATGGAACTCACACCGGAAACACCGGATCCAGCACCCAAGCTACAGAGGCACTACAACACTCAAACCTGCCATCGATCTATACGCCCCCCAAAAGTACTGTGCACTACCATTCTTTCCGCAGGTATCCTGAAATCCACTCCAGCACCAACTCAAAGAATCAAACACACAAGTATCCAAGAGACTTGAACCAGACACACAGTGGTACGTTTACCAGACCTTCAATCGCACAACACTCAGCTCGGTCACTTCGGTTCTCGTGGCCGATTACTCCCGCTACAACTCTGGCTTTGCTTTGCAACTTGGGCGGGTATCACTGCCTTTCTAACACTGTAACAAAACACATGGTAGAACATTTATTAGTCAAGTAATAAGCGAACAGCTTTTCGAGCTCGGCGTTGCCAGTTGCAAACGTGCGGATCCCGAATCCAACCCGTTGAGAAGGAAAATTACACGGAGTAATCTGAATACAACAAGGTGCCAAATCACGAATCCACAGATTCTGCAGAGGAAGTTCGGGCACCGCGCTAGCTAGCGATGAGATGTTACCGAAATGCTCCGTCCAGCTAGCTCCGGAATGCGAGTGGGTGCAAGTCGAAATGCAAATGGCAACTTGCGGCAATGGCCTGGAGTTATGGGGATCTGATCTTCTTCCCTATTTTGCTCAAGTGTCAGGTCTAAAGTTAAAAACACTCTTTGGTCGAACTTTTCTGATGCAGATTCACACGGGAAATCATTGCTATTCATGGTTGGATACCCATCTACCATATTGCAGAACCAGTCGGTTGCTGACGAAAGCATCGGCGCGTTCCTGGCTTTGGGTCTGTGTGAACTTTGCTAAACTAAGTTATCCAGTGGGGCCCTGGCCTGGGGAGACGACGATTGAGTGCGCCCGGGAGAAAATATGGTACTAGCCGGAATCGACGCAGTACATCCAAGTACGACGGTGCTGAAATAGTAGTGCTGAGTTGTGCTGTAGATTCTTCAGCAACAATGTCACCAGCACAGTGACTGCTTTGGCCCTCTTTGCACTTCAAGTGGAAGCACCCAAAACTGTCAATGTTAGGCAATTCAGCACAGTTGGAGGCAACTATTCCTAAAATTAATACTTTTGTAGTGCCGGCAACGAGTGCAACGAGACTCTTGCGGAGGCCAGTTTTGCCCCCCCCCAAAAAACGTTTTATTTGCAACGTGTGAATAAAATTTGCAAATTATGAGTTCATATTTGCTCCAAATTAGCTAGGAGAGGTGCTAACAATTGAACAAAGATGGCACAAAATAGGGGGTCTTTTTTCCTACATTCACCATAGGTTTTACCTCTGCAAGAGGCTTGTTGCACTACTTTAGACTCAACCATATTAACTATTAACGAGTGAAAATGATGAATATTGCAAAAAAAATATTAGATTTTTTCAATGTGGTATATAATTTCTATGATTTTCAAAGAGACAGCTCCCTAGACCACTGAATCTGTCACATAGGTGGACCCTACAAATCAGAGCCAAGCATTTCAAAAATACATTAATGAAAAGTCTAGGGACAGATTTAGTGACAATCCAAGGAACAAGAATGGAAGTAGGGACGCTAATGGGTGTTTCCATCTTAGATTGAGGCCTAGTTTACAACAGAATTTGACCCAAAGGTGATGGGACCAAAAATATTGAAGGTTTTGACTGGTTGAAATCTAGAAGTCCTTGGAATATGGGTTTACACCATGAAATGAAAGGTCACGAGTTTTCAAGAAGGTCCAATGATATGGAGTGCATTTTCTTCCTGTGGCAAAAAAGTTCTCAATTGAAATTTTTGTTATTTATTTATAATTTTTTTGCCATTTAATATCTTCTTGGTAGTTTATACTAATCCAAAGGTCATGCCGTTTCCAAAAGAATGATAAACAAGGGTGCTTTAAAGAGTGAGATTTTTCAATTTTCGACACATTTTTGCCACAAAGGACAAAAATGTTGTTTACATCATTCGCTTCCTTAGACTAAAAAGTTGGAGTATAAAGTTACATTCACTGGTCTTTTCAATTTTGAAAGCTTTCCTTGGTTGAAAACTTACTCCAGAGCTTCTCACCTCTAACGTAAAGACTATAATGCCTCAAGGATCTTAATTTATTAATGTAGAAATGGGAACAAAAAAAAAAAAAAAAAAAAAAATGTATGATTTTTATATCTAATGAAAATGAAAAAATGATGAGATATTTTGCCTTTAATTTTTGTTTTTGGATCTACATTCTCCACTTTGAATTCATGTTATTTTCATTAATATTTTCTATAGTATATTCAATTATGCCACGTTATAATTTCTGAAAATTTCATTAGATGTCATATTTAATTATATTTTGAACTTTTTATTTTTAACGAATCTAACCCTAACGTAAGGTAAGGTAACAGGTCCAAAAATCACTCATTTAAGAGTTCAAAGTGAATTTTGGGAAAGTAAAGCTTTTTGAAATAATTTTCAATATATTTTCCTTGAAAGACAAGAAGAATTGGCATCTAACCTAAAACACAGAATTAGACATTCTTGCACTTGGGGGGTGCAACATTGCACTTGGCTAGTACGGCATCTAAAATGGACAGTCTCAAATGTTGAGGGGGGGAGGGATTACTGAAAACATCATTTGCTCTTACTAGGAGAAATTGCTTGGTGAAAAATTGTCAAACACTCCATTTTTTATAAATATTTCATGAAAACCTTTCACACTTTTCACTCCACACTACTTTGAAGACATACGACTCTGCGCTTCACACTCAAGTACTTCTACATACCTACAACTACAAGGTCAAAGAGCACTGCATAATATCATACTTCACTAATACATATTCAAATCATTCTGCAGACGTACGTCATCTAGGTTCTCCATCTGCATTGCCATGTATTCCAGAAGATGCACTTTAGTCTCTGGTGGAATGATCACTGTCTCCTCTGTTTGCACGCCATACACTGTAATCTTGGAACCTATAACAACACCACTTCTCCCTCGACAAGGGACATCCGTCCATGAATATATAGAGGCTTCCTTCTCAGTCCAGCCCAACATCTCACCAGACGGTTCCCATATTGACTCCATACAGTTTGTGTACCTCACTCGGTTACTACCTGCTTCATCATGTGCTCCAGGTCTTATAGTAGGCCAATACCACAGGACCTTCATCTTCGAGGCCCATGTCCCTTGACCGAATTCTAGCACCTTCCCTTAAAAAAAGGGTACTCCTCCTCTTACTTCCGCTAGTTCTACGGTAAGGGCTACATATTGCCCTACAACAATGTCATTCTCTGGATTGAATGGAGGAAACGGATCTTCCTCTGCATCTTCTCGTAGCTCTGGTATAACTTCATTCATTCTGCTTCGAATCCTCCCCCCAGTCACTCTTCGTGATGTTGCTTGTGCAGGTCTGTCTTTGCGGGGTCCAAAATACCCCCTCCTCTCAGGATTTGGCATTGTCGCCATGATCCTGTCAACTGTTGCACTGTCCGTTCTATTTCCATCCTCATTAGCATCTGCACTTGGAATTGTACCTCCTTCCACGTCTGGAACAGTTCTATTGTCCCTGTTTTGGTTCAAGACATCGCTAGGCCAAAATGGTAAATCACGGATGCCTTGTCTATTTCGTTGTGGAAATTCCTCCAAATACTCCTTGAAATCTTCTATTTTGTCCACCACTTCTATGATCCTGATCGGGTTGAAGCCTCTCTCTATCATCTTCTTCTTGTATGCAATGAACTCGTCCAATGCTTTCAATTCCCTTTGATCAGTTGTAAATACCTCCGCAAGGTCCGGTTTCTTTGCTACGCTCGGTAGTGAGTTCAAACACAAATGCCCTCTTGTTGGGCCCCACTCGTCTGTGCAAAAATGCTTGTGTTGCACACGGACCAATCCATTCTCTACGTAAAACCTCATATGGTGCGGAAATGTGATGCCCGTCAGTGATTCCCCTCCTCGTAGTAAATGAGGTGTGATAAATGCCTTCCAATCGCGAATGTGCTCAAGCTTGCAAGCACTTACAAAAGCCTCTGTATACGACGTTCCCTTCTCCACTAGTTGCAATATCTCCGTCAAAGTGTCTATGTCTCTCCTCTTCAATACATTAGAAATCACACTAAATCTCTGATCAATGTCCTCATGTGTATGGCCCACTATCAAAAAACAAAGATGCACTTCCTTGAAAAAACCAAAGACCAACTAGTGCAGCACACATGGCAAACATGTAGGCATTCTTGTTCTCCCTCGTGGTGTTATCCGCTTGAATCCTCAACGTTGGTGGCAATGATCCCTTCCTTCGTTTCACGTCGCATATGACGTTCATCACCGACGTTACAACTTGATTGCTATCATGTTTGTGGTGAGCATCTATCCACACGTCTGCATACAAGCCAATACCATGTACAAGTACACTACATAAATGAGTCTTCACAAATCGAGATTCGATGTTCTTCACAGTCTGCCTCATCTTCGGTATCATGGTTGTATTCTGATCCATACCGTCCACAATCAAACACATGAAAAAGTCTGGAGTGATTATCGCGGACCTCTTGAATAACCAATAATCTCGCCTCTCTTCCATTTGATATCGAATGTGTAGCACGTACAGCTCTTTTATCTTCATCTTCGCGACTGCATTCATGGTGGATTCCATCCCACACTTATACTCCCAACAATGATAGCACTTTGAAAACCGAGAGAACGGTGGGATTTGCACATGCGGAAATTCCTTCCTCTAGAGTCGACGAAACGAAGTCATCGACCACTCCGACCCGTCTACTAGTTTCTTCACCTCTTCGTTCACATATTGAAAAACGTCCAACTTGCTCATATTCATTGGCAACAGAATCAGTGGTAGCACCGCATTGTCCATTTTCCTGCGAATTGAACGATGGAGTTGTTGACATCCTGCTTCGTTGAAAAAAACGTTGAGGCTTTCTCTAGCTGCTGACATTTTTGCACTTTCCCTCTGCTGGCACCTGTTTCCATGAATAGCTGCCACTCTACCATATACAGCATGTGCTGTCTTCAATTGCTTTAAACGCCTCTGAGAGTAACCCAACGCCGCAGCGTAGCATGCATTACACACAACTATGCCATCTAGTTTTGTCACATACTTGTCTCTCATTGGACCCTCCGTGCGAGTGTAAAAGGCATTAAGCATTTGCATTATCCAAGTCGCGCGAGCTTTGTACTTCTGCCCCCAGGCCATATATCGTTGGTCCAATACATATTTTGCGTCTACATCACGTAAACAATTACGTTTACATGCTCCTCTCTCCTTCACACACATAACACTGTCAAGAGTAACTTTCTGACTAGAAGACTCCCCCCTCTCCCTCGGACTTCTCACCCTCGCCCTTCGATTTGCCATTGAATACCTCCTCCCCGAAGCATGCTCAGGTAGTCCTTCAATTCTTGTGAAATCCGCAGTGTTGCCTTCAGAGGATTGTGTCAGAGGAGAACTTCCTTCAGCTGTGCTTCTTCCACCTTGACTTGGTGGAGTGAAATCGGATGTACTTGGATTGTCATCCACATCATGAAAATCAAAAACCGGTGCAGAAACTGGAGGAAAACAAAAATTCTGCCTCTCCCTTGCATTTGTTGTTGTCGTTCTCACCTCGGAGGGAAGTGCATGACGAACTGAAGCACGACGCCAACGTATAACTTTACCTACACAATCTCCTATAGTTTTTCCTACCAACTCCCCAACCCATTCTGTTTCCTGTATAGCACGTGTTATAAGAACCGCAATTTCAAAAGGACGTAATTTCATGTAGTGAAGTTCATCACCGCATGCAAAATTGGTATCCAGCACGCCAACTCCAACAATACGTCCTTCATCCCCAAGAAGTTGGACCATGCCATTCGTAGACTGCGGTTCTCCATCCACAGGTGCACGATCTTCTTGTTCAAAAAGTCTTCTCCGTACCACACGCGCCAATCTTTCTCCTATGCTTCTTTGCTCTGTTGCAACCACCGTGGTGCCCACTGCATTGAAAACCACTGGACTTCCAAATGCTTCTTCCGCCATTTTCTTCTGTCACTACTACATTACAATTAAGTATTTTTTTTAATAATATGGAATTATTTCAATATCTTACCGAACTAGTACCCTCAATGCAATTCCATTCAAAAAATATTTTGAAGAAGAAAGCTTCCCAAACTTGCCAAAAAATCCTAACTAACATAAACACCAAAAAACCATTAATTTCATTCTCTGTTCATCCAGTCTTTTGCTTTGACTAATACGTGCGTGCCATTCATTGAGAAACCAATCATTCGATGACCTACATGTTCATACCAAAAGATCTTAAGACAGTTGACCCCTTCCCATCCACTTTGATAAATTAATGGAACTACTACTTTTTATAAGGTTAGAATTTAAGATCCCCAAATAAAACAAACTATCCTTCCAATTTTTGGTGAACGTTATCCTTGAAAGCACTGAAATTTATTTAGCAAACAAACATAAACTTAACCACAAATAAAACCCTAGTCAATTTTGTAAAAGTTATACAACACTTTGCAAACATACTCTATATGAACGTAGTAATCTCTAACAATCATTGTGCTCTAGAGGAACTCATTAATCCCTAATGGACCGAGGTGTATTTTCCAAGAAAATTGCGATTTCAAAGAAATCACAACTAATGGAATTCTATTATTCCATTTGAATGGAATAATAAAAAGAGGGATTGAAATTTGAAAAAACAAATTTACTATTTCGAAGATTATTAATTATAGGATTACAATGTTACTTGCGTTAAATGCATTACTTTTTTTCCATGAACACAACAATCTAGGCAAATCAAAGAAAATCGATTTTTAAAAAATGAAGAAAGTATAGTTGGTTTTACAATTTTCTACATATTTGGAAAGACTTTAATCATTCCATTTTGATAAATGAGATGAAAATAATGAGTTCTTCAAATGTGCGCTTATTTATGGATTACCTACTCTACACTTCTTCCTAAGTCCTTCATTGCACTCCATTTTCAATGTTTTTTCAAAAAAATTGAATCAAAGGATTTAATTTTGCAGTACATCATTACAACTACTACAAATGGGCATTTTCCTATTCTATAACTAAATTCATTATTACTTATTATTTTAAATCATTAGCTCAAATTTTCTACCTACTATTATTTTCTAAATGTTACACAATTTTACGTGCTATTAATTCTGTTAAACTTACTTTCAACAATAAATACAAAGAAGAATCACCAATATGGACATTTAGGATGGCACATGTGCCCTTCTTAAAAGTAATTGCCATGTTCCTTATACTGCACAAGGAAGGATTTTTGGAATTTGAAAGTGACTATTCTACAATCCACATATTGGACATTTCTGAATTTTTTTTTTATATTACTTCTACAAATTACGTATTATGAGACCCTATAGTTACATGTGTCCAAAATTTTATTTCTCTACATTTTAGTACTCCTACTTTAAATATTAGTCTTGAATCATTTTGAATTATAATATACTAAGAAGCTCTAGGAATCCCATACAGGCAATTTTTTGTTCTTTGGATTCACAATTAATGAACCTTTGAAGAGGCGGATGCTTTAACAGATTCTCGCATTCTCATTCTACAAATTTTTGATTCGACAGACCATGGCATGCAAATGGCACTTGAATTCCCGGTGACAGAGACTTTAATCCCTAAAGTCCCATTGTCCCCTCCGGGGACCAAATGGATTTCGGGCAGGCAACTACGGCTTCAATATTCATCATTATTTTCTAAAAGTTTTTGTGAAGATACAAAAACACATTAGCTTCATGGGAATATGATTTTTATTTCAATCGGTGCCCAGGAGCAAAAGGTTATGGCACAAAAGGTCACTTTTTTGGGTATGGTGGGCATACATCTTCTCATACAAAAAAAATTAAATAAAAAATAAAAAATAACTTTCTCATAGATTGTATTTTTATCTATAAGGGAAGCTTTGATTCATTCCATTCGGATTTGTTATGTGACAGTTATGGACAATCTTATTTTTTGGACAATCAGAGCATCTTCTTGAAAAAATAACTTATAGGACTCATTTTTGAATGCAATTTTCATTATTTTTCAAAAAAATTGTCGAGCACGTCTAAGTTTGCTTGCTAAAAGAATCTCACCATTGGAATTATAGTGTTCAAATCCCATCTTAGAGCTGTTGACGATTTAGTTTTTCTTTCAATCTTAGAACTAGTTCTACCTAACAATTTTTTCAAGAATGAAAATCATGTGTGTTTTTCTGGAATTTTTTTTCCTAGATTCTCAACCCAGTTATTCAATATAAAAAAAATTAAATTCAAAGTCTATAGTGCAAATTTTTTTTACAAATGGAGGTCAAAGTCATTTGAAATTGCAAATGATTGTTCAAAAATCAATTTTTTCCAACTTGGAATGCTAATTTCTTGTAATCTATACGGTCAAACTTTATAAAATTTTTACCGCATGACCTGAGATAAGTTTAGTACAAGATCCTATGGTTAGATTCTTAAAAGTTATTTTTTCTCTTTTCTTAGTTGAATGCAGCAGACTAGCTGTTTTGAGTCGTTTTTGACAGAAAATTGCCTTGGGACTTTAGGGGCTAAGGTAGGGCTCTTAAAGCAACCCTACTCTAAAAGTGACCTCTAACAAAGAGATAGCATATGCTTTCTTCAGTGTACCAACAGTGTACATTTCAAGAGGGGGTCAGTTTTACTGATCCTTACATTTGAATTTTAGAAAATTGTAACTAATTCCACAAACGTCCAGAAAATATGAAACCACTTGGATAAGATGCCAATTCCATTATTCTTCCTACAGGAATTTACTCAAAATTGTTTCAAAGATTTTAGTTTACCCCTAAATGCAATCACCTAATACAAGCATGCTTTAAGAGATGCCTACCTTAAGGAATATTAAGTGAAGTACTTTAGTCCTGCTAAGAGCACAGAAACACTCTGGGAAGAAGTCAGCAAATGATTTTCAAAGAACCGGAAGAGAAAATCGGAAGGAAAACAAATGAAAACCAGTGGTCACACACAAACCAAAACCCTACTTTTTCGAGTTCAACTTCGGTGGTAGTCCACGAATTCAGAAATCAGTTAACCTCCGATACTTTGAATTCGGGGTATAAAGTATGCGGGTTGAGAGGGGATGTGACGAGCGTAT
Source organism: Neckera pumila (assembly GCA_963969595.1). Classification (NCBI taxonomy): domain Eukaryota; kingdom Viridiplantae; phylum Streptophyta; class Bryopsida; order Hypnales; family Neckeraceae; genus Neckera; species Neckera pumila. The sequence goes on along the minus strand of OZ018408.1, from coordinate 46,088,106 downwards.
TGCAAAAGGTTGACACTTGATTTTTGAATCGTCGGTCAGTTTAGGGTTTACTTCAAGAAGCTCTGAAATCCGTCTGTGCAGTCCCAGAACCAGAGAGACAGAGAGCTAGTTGTTTGTGAAACGCGTGGAACACGAAAATTCAGCGAGTAAGACTGTAAGAAAGCCTCCCGCAGTTGCTGCCCTCGATACACTTTCATTCAACAATGTCAAGCGCTTTGAAGTGATTCAAAAGCAAATCAACTGCATTTCGATTCCTGTCGACCTTCATCGTCACAATTCCAGCTCCCGTTAAGCACGACGTGAACGGCGCGAGTAAGTTCCTCCGCAACCTGTGGTGAAATCATGTCGTGTTTGCTGGGGGTGACACTATACTAGGTTTAGGGTCAAGCGATCATTTTCTTCGTTTCTTTGCACTGCTTCCCACTCTAACCGCTATTGTGATCACAGGGGGTGCTAATCGAGGAGAGATGCGTCCATTTTTACAGCGGACAGAAAAGAGAAGACTGACGCTCGGGAAGAAAGCGGACAGGGAACATTTCACAAGACCGACTCAGCGCCTGATCCAGGTAAGGAAATCTAACTTCTTTTGCTTGTTCTTTTCGAGAACTTCAACGAAGTTCTTACTGCGCTAGAGAGGCATTGAACAGTATCCGCTGTTGAACCCCCCGCGCGTGGGGAGGGTTCAACAGCGGATACTGTTCAATGCGCCTACAATCATCAAATACAGGCGCCAGAGCTTCTACATCGCGTTTCCACGTTCTCTACACTTCCTCGTTGTAACGCAAAAGGATTTTTCTTTTTTACTTTTACCTTTCTTGCTGTGGGATTCCGCATTCTCGGGTCGGTGCAGCTGACGCGCTCCCGGTCCCACGCGCTTGTTGCCGTCCTCTCCCGCTCACCTTTGTTATCCACACGCTCTGCAGGACAACCTTCTTTCCCGATTGCCTGCTGTTGGCGATGCTTTTGCCGCTACTGTTGCCGCTGCCGTTCCCTTTGTTGTTGGTGCAGGTGAGAACTAGCTTCCACGCTCAAGGGTTCTGGCCTGCGTTCAGGTTGCAGCATTGTGGTTGCAGCGTTGTGGTTGCACCGCTCTGATTGCAGTGTTGTGGTTGCAGATCGAAAGTTTTGAGAGTTCGTTGCCGGAGAGTGAGACCACCTTTCGCGCAGGATTTCTGAAAAACATAATTTGTTTCAATTTTTTGTTCTTCAGTTTAGACGTTGGAAGACTAAGCTTCAAGGTGTTGGAAGAGTAAGCTTCAAGGCGCAAGAGCTTCAGGCTTACCTGGAGTTCCTTTCGGACTGAGGGTGAAGGTGAGCTCAGCGAGGTTGTTGGACAGGAGTTTGAATTGCAACAGGGAAAGTGGAGCTAGCAACTTACACAGAAATTTCTTGTCCTACACTAGCAAGAGTTTCATGCAGTTGCTACCCTCCGTAGACTGAGATTCCGATGGAGGTTGAGGGTGAGGTATGATTCAGAGTTTTTTTTGTTTTTTGATCGATTTACCTGTCTGTACGTGCGAGGTCCACTAGATACCGGAAGGACTGTACTGAATGTGCTAGTACTAGGGTTTTCTTAAAAAATTTAGAGAAGGACAGTTCATGGGCGCCGATGATCTTACCTGAAGAGGTGTTCCCAGTTTCTTCCAGCTTTTACATCGTAGTAGGCAGTTTTCAATCGTTTTCCTGCATACAGTAGCCAACTTTTTTTTTTTTAAATGAGCTTCAAAAATGTAGTCAAAACCCACATAAATTTCATTGAAATCTTACCGCTTGTATGATTGCAGAGAATCCACGTTCAATAAATGTGCTTCACCTCCAAACTTTGGCTCTGCTCTTGCGTACCTAGTTTTCCAATTTCATTTGATTTCTGTCGATCCTTATTAAGGCAGCTGTGTTGCAAAGGCCAAGCATAACTTCACTTGAGCAGATAATCTCCTCCCAGGAAGCCATCCATCGACATAGCCACTAACAAATTCCTTGATAACGTAATGAATTAACCAAGAGACCAGTGGCACGCTATTGCTTGCAGACAGCAACTCAAAGCCTGTTTTCAGTGAGGGCAATATGAGCGACCATTTCTCTCACCTCCCCACTGCAGGATCTAGTTAGTATATCTTGATTTCTAACACAGCATTCAAGAAGCAAAATAGTAAAGTGCGACCGTATGAGCACAAGCAAATCGAATCTAAGTTAAACAATGAAACTTGCAGCTAAGCTTGTAGATTCAACGAAGTTACATACACACCTTTGTGAAAGGAAACCCTAGCGCCTAAACCCGGCCCTTCTTCACTTCCTGTCCCCTCCAAGATTGCAGAATAGCTGATGCTTAAATTTTGTATTGAACCCTCAAGTACGCCCCCTTCAGGAAGAGAGCTCAGAGCAATGGAGAGAACTGGGCACACACTTAATGAGCGTTTAGGGTTAGAAGATTATAAGGAGAAAGTGAGCATCAATCTGTTTAACAGTTATTTTTGAATAATTATGTAACATTGTGATGCTTGTTAAGAGTGATCGCTCAGTGAGCTCTTAATTTTCCTTATTTCTAAAAACTTAGGTTCAACAATGGAGGTTCAATTTAGTAACGCAGGAGTTTGATTTGGTATGATCGTTTCCTGTATGTGTTCCAAGGGACTAATGAAATTTCCTTGTCTCACTCTTGTAGGTTGTTTGGAAGTTTATGTGCAAGGGAACGTAAGTGATGTACCAGGACTCAAGACAGCTCCTGTAGGTTGGCAAGGGAATTGACCTTAAATCGCATTGTTCAGCAATTTAGCATGATTGAACATGGTTTTCTCTAGTATATGGAAATAAAATGTGGGGACCCACTAATAGTCAAAATGGGTATTTAAAATCTCTTATAATGCATTTTTTGGACACCATTTGAATAAACTACAAATTTCCAAAGTGTTGGAGTAGGTGTACCCAAAAGCAATCATAGAATCATATGAAAAGTAGGAGTACATTTTTTGTTAAAATATTCATCGTGCAATTTTTAGGTATAATAATGTTATTATACATTAAAAATTAAAGCACATGGCCTCCTTATTGCTTCTCTATTTCTTTTGTGCTATAATAGTTTATTTTTTAATTTACTTAATATGAAAAGGGTAGAAGAATTGAAAACCAAATCAAAATCCTAGATTTGAAGGCACAATTCAATATATTTTTTTTCTATAAACAGTCATTGTGCAATATTATGAGACCTTGATTGACTGTGAACACCGATAAGCCAGTACATTAATTAAGTAATAGCTCATCTTGCTTTGTATCTTTGTTTTTAGTTTATAAAGTACGTAGCTACGGATAATTCAAGTCTATGTGATAAACAGAAATGATTGAATGAGGTTTTATAAAGTAATTTCATCTTCTTGGTATTTTTTATAAAGTACATGTGCAAGGATAACCCATCTTGTCGTAAGCATGTCTTAAAAAAGAAAGATGCTTATTTGCATTGACTACTTCCCTCTCCATTGTAGATTGCGATTAATTGCACTAATTCATTCACCTTTTTAGCGGGTTTTTTATATTTTGTAGAAGTTCTTCATATATTGTTTTTTAGAGAGGGCACTATTCTTGGAAGGGAATTCTACAAATATGACAATTCTGAGACTCTAACCATTTCATGTGGCAAATGACTTCATTAGTTGCAAATGTCACATACATAGGATTTTTTAGAGCAATTTGCCTTTAATCAGAAATGTAGAAAGTGCCAATTTCTGAATAATAAAACATTAGGAATTCTAATTTCAATGAGGAATGGATATGTTGTTTGAGCTTCATTCTTTGTATCATGCTTCACTATAAGTTGTTCTGGTACAATTGAATTAAACTATAATACAATCATTTGAAGAACTGTTTATGGCATGCAATTATTCATAGAAATAGCATTGTAGGAAGAGTATTAGAAGTCTTTTTCCCCTTTTTTTTTGCTAAATGTTTACATACTATTTGTTAATATTCAAATTATCTTGGCTTTCTTAGGAAGTTATAATGGAATTGGTTAATAGTTTACATTTACATATTCCTCTTTTCCAAAGAATATAGGCCAACTATGCATAGAAGACTTAGGTAGAATTTTCTATACCAAAAGTAAAGAGAACATGAATTTTTTTTTTCTGAAATAAGTGTGAAACTCTAACCATTTCATGTGGCAAATGACTTCATTAGTTGCAAATGACACAATCATGAATATGTTAAAAGATTTTCACGTATGAAGCATGAACAACGTTATTGACATTTTTCTTTCATGTTTCAGGTTTCTTCAAATGAATGCATATGACAAAAGGGTTTGTAATCAAGTAGGAGAAAGTGGTGCATTTTAGGCTGCAAGCTACAATATATATTGCATCAGGTATTTGTCCTTCATTGTTGTATTCTGTTGGGCAATGTTTTAATTTATGATTATTCCTTAGGAAGTTTTTGTGCAATCCCGAAAAGGAGTAAGCAAATTTTTTAATCAGGGGACATTAGGAATCTCATTTTTATAGACGTGTCGATATGTGTTTTTCATCTTTATTTTTCCTATCATACTTCATTGTAGGTTCTTCTGCTATAGTTGAATTATATTGTACAATAGAAATTTCAAAAACTCTATTAGATGGCATACAATTTAAGAAGATAGCATTGGAAGAAGACTATTAGAAGTGTTATTTGAATTCTTTTTCATTGAAAAACTCTTCAACCAAAATGTTCATATATTTTTTATTGATATTCTAATTTTAATGGCATAATCAAAAAATTATTTGGTTTTAGGTAGTACTTCTCCAATATACATTTTTATTTTCCAAATTTGAAGAATAAAGGCCAGCAATGAACATAAGGAATAGGTAGAGATTCCTATTCAGAAAGAAGAAGAACTCATGATAATTTTATAAAAATGTGGAACCTTGACAATATTTATGTTATCTGTTGAAATATGTATATTTTACGTACAAATGACGAACGCATCATATAATGTTTGCGTTCAACCCTTCACAAGTTAAATTGTTATCCTATTACTTTTAAGAAGTTTCTCTTTATATATTTGAAATGAAAAAGCGTTGTCTTTTTGGAAGGCAATTGTACAAATAGGGCATTAATGAGATTCTTACACTTTCATGTGGCAGGAGACCTCATCACTAGCATAATCAACGTTCATGACACTTCTTTTTTATGTCCAGTTATCTTTAGAGGAAAATACATGTTTTTAGTCAACAACGTAGACAAGGAGCTTCGTAATTGTTTTGGAGAAGTGGGTACTTCTAGACATCAAGCCCTACAGAAATTGCATCAGGTAATTGTCTTGAACTTTTGTATTCTCCTGGCAATATTAAAATTATTCTTATTCCTAAGCAAATTTAAGTTATGTTTTGAAAACAAAAAAGCCAAATTTTTTATCAAAACACATTAGGAACATTAATTAAAATTTTGAGTGGATATATTTTTTGAGCTTCATTTTTCCTATCATATGTAAATGTAGTTTCTTTTGCTACAATTGAAGTACATTGTTTCAACAAATTTCAAGAACTATGATGGCATACAATTCAAAACTATAGTAGTTCAAGAAGACTATTAGAAGTCTTCTTCAATTTTGTAATGATAATCTCCTCAATCAAAATGTGAAGGTACCTATTGTTTGTATTCCAACGATTTTGGCCTTCTTAGTATTTTTTTTTGGTTTTCGATAAAGTTTTTCTATATGTTTTTTCCCTTTTTTAATTTTGATGAGTAAAGGCCAATGATGAATGTATGAGATAGGTAGAATTTTCTATTCCAACAAAACAAAAATCATTATAATTATTTTTAAAATATAGAACCTTCTATTATTTATGTTTGAAATGGAACTAAGTATATTTTATCTAGAAATGACGAATAGATCTAATTTTGTTGTTGATTTCAGTTACAATTTAAATTTAACTGGAAAAACTTATTGTTCATGTCTTTCTTGTTTTGAAATATCCTTGTCTTGTAATGCAGTTTTACCATGAAATATCTGTACATCCTGCAAAAGTCATTTGAAATTTGAACTTAAAACTAGAAGAGTTTTTTTCTGGAGTAGCTTACACAATTTCAACTACAAACATTGTAAGGAAGAAGTGCTCTACGAGCAAGAGCATTTGCTATTGGTTTGAAAAGAAGTTATTATGTAGCAGTAGTTTTCGGATTAAAATAAAAGGTAAATCAGTGTAACGTAGAAATTGAAATTGAAAAATAGAAAATAGAACTTTGAGAATTGTTCTATAAAACACTTAATTAGGCTACTGAAAAGTTTGAAAGAAATTGTATGATTTTGTTCATAAGTTTATTGTGTGCATTGTATAAATAAGAATATATTTTGGTGACCGCAAAAGAAGAGGGTCAATGTATTTGTCATTGCATGGTGATACAAATGACTTGATTGAAAGCATCTTACGTAGACTAAAATGGTGTACATGAGTTCTTCAATCATATAAATGGATTTTTTTTTTAAATTTCTTTCTATGTTGTCTTCAAGCAACCTTCACTACAACTTCTATAGTTCATACTGTAATTGCAAAGGTTATGTTTGGATCTATGAAACTATATTCTTGTAAGTAATTTTTTTTTCTATTTTAAAAAGAACACTTCAAAAAATATACAAAAATAACATAGTGCTTGAATGTATTGAAATTTTCTTTGATTTTAGAATTGGCACTTGATAAAATGGAAGATCACACGTGGTTTAATGAATTGAATAATTGGAAAGTGATTTCTATTAAAGGATTCAAGTATGGAAGAAGTTCCTTCATGAATAATTGATCTTAATTGGCTATGCACGCGAAGATGATGGTTTTATGTTCATTTGCATAGAAAAAAGACTTGAAGCAAGTATTCTACATCAAAGAGCAATGACATAAAAGTAATAGTAAAAAAATTTGTACACATAGCAATTTGTTGAATATGCTACATGTATAATTAATTCAGCACCTCAATTTTGCTTCAAAGGATTGTTGTAAGGCTAGCGTGCTTCACTTATAACTTTGAATTCTGTCATTCTCATAGTGCTAGCCCCATTCTATGTAATTTGTGATCCCTCCTTTGAACTTGGAGTGATATCTATTTTTTTAGAAGGATGTGCCTGCCAGGGTTAGCATAGGGAACGCAATAATATTCAATAAAGGTAAGTCATTCTTTAGAATAAATTCTTGCCTAACGGTTTAAAAGATACAATCAACAAATGAAAGGAATGTTGAAGATGTTGATTGTGCGTTTCATTGTGGCATATATTTGAAGGAAGGCATAACATGCATAGCACATGAATTTGTAGTGAATTCGTGCTGCATAGTCTATCAACCTGCACGATTCTCTACACAGTGAAGACCAAAAACGACATCCACATCAGGTATTTTTCTCTACCTATGAGAAGGTCAAGTAGCATTACATTTCTCTGAGAAGGGATCTTCTTCATGCTTATGTCATTATCGTTTTTTTGAGCTTGTTGTTTATTTTTTCAATATATGTAGATGTCCGTGCAAAGTATGAATTCAATAATTCATGTCTTCAGTTACTATTGGGTGATTATTTAGATAGAATTTTAGGATTAAGTGGATTATATGATAAAAGCATTATTAATATGACTTTGAAGATTATGATAAAGAAAAGAAGGCGAAATTAAATTTTTTAAATTTATTAATCATAGCCATGTATGGTAAACACTAAAGTTAAAATATCCATCAGAAGTTAAGAGTTCAGGATTTTGAATAATGTATTGTAATAGTTGAAGGAAAAGGACTATTCAGGATTTTTTCATGCTATGCCATGAAGCAGGTAATCAGTACCCTTTTAGGATTTTGAAATATATTGAGTGTAGACAACTTTTTGTTGTACAACTTCTTTGTGATTTTGAATGAATTTGAATTCACAATTTCCAGTACGTCAGAGTGTTTGTTTTACATACATGTTCAACTAAAAGAAATTTTTTAATGAACATTATATTTCTCATAACCAACAAGGAAGTTTATAAATTTTTTTGAGAATTCAGAGAATAGAAACACTTGCAATCTTCTACACATTACAGTAGTGAAGTGTTTGTATTGTAGAGATTGCGTTGAACTGAAAAGTAAAGGTATCAATGTATAACATATAGATTTTGATGAACCTCCTATGTCAAGGGCATGAAGAGCAAATTAAATTTTTGAGTCCATGGTTCTTTAGTGCATTACTAGAATGGCGTCATGCAAGTAGTTGATAGGATTGGGAATTTGAAATCCTTTGTAGCTGGCAAATAGCAATTACATAGAGAAGTGCTCATTATTAAGTTTTTAAAATAATTTATGCAAAAAATGGTAGAGGAATTCCCAATATTCAGACCATTATGACGTTGTCTATAGGAACTGTATGATGCAGTTCCTTGTAGTCAATATGTGCACAGGAGGTGCTAATACATGAGTTTCTAATAGAAAAGTTTCATTGATTTTTTAATAATTTATTTGAACTCCATAGTATTCAGTTTGATTTTTTTTTTTGGTTAAGAAATTTTTAAGAGAATTCCCAATATAATATTTGTCATGTACTTGAAAATTATGTTTTGCCATGAACAACATAGAGGAAAATACAAATAAATAGGTTATTGTTTTTTCAGGTCGTTTGGTCGGTTCTAAAAACGCCATTGCAATGTAGGTCTATAGCTTTTTGGAATCTCTCATGTACATATTGTACCATTAGTTTTGTAATAGAATTTTAATATCTTGGAGTTCAATAAAAGTGTTTTGAAAGAAGAAATAGAACTTCAACTTTGAAACATTAAATGATATGATTTTGTGTGGATGTCCACAAGATAGTGAATGAAGATAATAGTGAGGGCATATATGTTATATTATATACAAGTGACAAGTAATAGGTTTTTTATATGTCAAATGTAGAGGACGTTCAATTTTCAAAATGTAGTAGGAGCTCTAAAGCAGCTTCATTTTATTTTGTATAAAGAATAGAACAAATGTTGTTGGAAAACAATTCAGTTTATATACATGTGATTCAATAGTGGATGGAAAGAAGGTTAGTAGATATTTGGTATCCAGTAGATCTTCTATTAACACATTTTAGAAAATTGGCATCTTGGTGTCTTTATTGATCAAATTTGAACTTCACAACAGTGCTAGCATAGTTTTCACATTACCTGTATCTATGAACGAGTCTTCAAGTTCTTATAATGTATTTTAAAACTTCCGAGAATGCTTATGAATGTAAAGCTATTCTTGAACTCTGAATTTCAGGGCATCATGGCACCGAAGATGAATTCAAAGTGGTTGGAGCACGGATGGTGGATTGTAGCAGACGATAGTGAGAGATCCTCTTTGTGGATCACTGATTTTCCAATTGACGATCAGCGTTACTGGTCTGCAGTGGGGACCTCACATGGAGTCATCGAAGGCCTCACGGGCACCGCTGACGGAGGATTGACGGTGTCAGTGAGCACTACGGAAACAATTCTGGAGAAGTACAAACTCCAGAAGATATCCATGATGGCCCCTGTTCCACTAGAGCTCCTTTTATGTCTCACTCCCATGCGGAGCTTGAAAGCCGTGGCTCTGCATTGGAAGAAATTGCCTCATGAATGGCAAGTGAAACGAGAGGGAGCAGTTCAAAAGTTCATGAAGATGGCCCCTGAACAAGTACGCGAATTACGTCATCAGTACCTGGAGATTCGTAGACTTGAAAAAGTACGAAGGACGAATCCAAATGTTCCTCGAGAGCAGCTTGCACCTAGAGATCCAGAAGACTCAAATGAAATATATCGAAACCTTGCTGCGCCAGTTAATCCAAATTGGGTTTCATTGGAGGAAAGAAGTCGCAAGCGAGCTGCTGTTGAAGCGGGATTAGAAACCAATGCGGATGAGCAAGGTGTTTCTAGTACATTGAGGGCACATCGTCAGCATCTCCAATCAGCAAACACTGATGTTGGTGTTCAATCTACCGGTGATGATGAAAGTGGAAGGCAAGAAGAGGTACTGAACCAAGGGAGCGAACCAGTGATGCCAGCATTTGAGCCTCTGGATATTGAGGTGGAACAGTTTCAACTGGTCGAGGCTGCAACTCAAATTCCTGTACCAATTGAACCACCGATTTTACCTCCTATGCCAAGCGAAGGTAACGAGGGAGCTGCAACTACAGTCACGGAAGCGGGTTCTGGATCAAGACAACCAAGAATTCGCTTAGGAGGAAGATTGTATAGATCACATGTTGTAGTAGCCAATGTGGATGCTGGAAGAATTGCCGATCGTGCACGACAAGCTGCTGATATGGGACGAGGTGCTGGTAGGGGACAAAGTGCTGGTGGAGGACGAAGAGCTGATGCAGAACGTGGTGCTGGTGGAGGACGTGGAGCTGGTGCAGGACGTGGTGCTGGTGCAGGACGTGGTACTAGTAGAGGACAAGGTGCTGGTAGAGGACGTGGTACTAGTAGAGGACAAGGTGCTGGTAGAGGACGTGGTGGGAATGTGTTGCAACATGAATCTGCAGTGGAAGACATCTTAGAAGACCAAAGAAGGCATCGCACTCATCCAACGGATGCTATAGAAGAGCAAGGCGCCAGGAAGCGAACAGCAGCACAAATACGTCGTCAAAGAGCAGCCTTGCGAAGCCGCCCTCCACAAGGAAATGATAGCGAAAATGTTGTTATTGATAATGATTCCTCTGAGAGTGAACCGGAGCAAGAGCCTAGAAGAGTATTGCCGAAGAATATTACGAAAGCACCTGTGGTTTTTCCTACTGAGATCGAGTACAGAGCAGGATATTTATGGGGACAAAGTTTGATTTTTGATGCAAGGATCGATAGCATCCGCGATGTGGCTAACGCAGAGACAAACCACAGGGTACTCATGGATTGGCGTGTGAATGAAATATACGAGCGCCTCAAGGGATCCGAAGCTGATGGAGTCAGTGCGATTACCCTTCGTCCCATTGCATATCGCTATGACAGTAGCAATGACGAGGGCGAGACGGAGGTGATAGAGGTGCCGTTTAGCCAAGAAGGTGCTGCACGTGAATTTGAAGCCGTGTATTTGAAACATTGCCGGGCGGATTCATCCCTCTCAAGCAGCGCATTGCAGAAAAGTTGGCTGGAGAGCAATATTATATGGGAGCCAGTAGATGGCCAACATGTTGTTGGTGCTTGTAAACGAGCCCAACGGGAAAAGGAAGAGGGACACTTATCCAATGAGGAGTATCATGTGCAATTTGTGAGACGAAAAGCAAAATTTGTAGTATAAAACAATCCTCAGTTTTATATAGAAACGTCGGTGAAAATAAATGCGAAGGAATTTGATCGGAAGTTCTTCACCACGCATTATGAGAACCTCATCAAACTGCGCGATATATGGAAAGCGTGTGGAAGTCCAAGTGTTGCTACTTGGGCTGACGATACACACAGAGCGAAAGCATTGACAATGGCAGCGAGTGCGTTACATCTAAGTCAGAATTTATCAAAGCATGTATCATTGGGGGAGTTGTCGAGGAAGATGGTTGACTACACACGCCATGCTTGGCATGAAGACGAGGAGTCCTATAAGGCTATCGTGCGGATGTGCAAAGATTATGAGGACGAAAAATTATTTTTCAGCAAGAAAGCGGAAGATAAATGGAAGAAGATTGCTAGAGATCGGAATCTTGATGTGACAATGGATGGAAACCCGAAGCGCAAGAGGATGGAGAAGACCTGGTGGAGGCCCTTGAACAGCATCTCTACGGAAAACTATGTACGTGTGGTCCAGGAGATGGTTGCAAAGGATGTAGTGAATGGAAAGCGCGCTTCGCAGCGGTATTATTTCAATGATGCTGCTTCCGCAAACCCCTCCAAAGGTACAATAGCGTATGCGGTGGATACTTTACAGCGGAAAGATGCAATCAGAAACCAAATTCAGTTTCTTATAGTAGAAGCAGGGGATGAGAATCCATCGTCTATGGATGATTTCTTCTCCATTGACACAAGCAAGTACGGAGATTCGAGAGGAAGACAGTTCATCTTGATGGGGAAGACATTGGATAATGACACGAAGACCTCGTGGTATTATCCTGTAGTGACAACGGTTCGAATGCTAAATAATTTAGAGAATGTCGTTCCAGCTTTCGTTAGGCAACACTTTGTGGATATCCGAGTGGGTCGCAAAGGTTATGCGGGATATGGTCGAGATGTCGAGGATGTATCAAATGGTTGTTGGAATTGGCAAGTTGCAATCTCTGTAGAGCAACACGAAGAACGTGAAGCCTCATTTCACGTGAGATGTAGGGAAAGGTTCTTTGATGACGAATACATTGAACTTGGCAAACCATGTTTATGGATTTTTGATTGTAGACGTGGAGGTTCGCAAGGGGAGGACATCCCATGGTCGAACGAGGATTACAGCAAGGTTGTGCAACAATTGAAGAATTGGATGTCTTGCATTTTCCGTTGGAATGCCGTGTTTCTGTTTCCGCCAGGCATATTCTTTGATGAAGCGATGGAGTCGAGGATGGCATTGTCAGAGGATTGCCACGTGCTACAAGGTTCTTGGATATTTCAAACAGAAACAGTGTCTTCATATGTGAATGATCTGTGTCACGGCGAGCAACGATGCCGAGGTGTACAACCTGTTGGTGGCATTGTCATCATCATGAATTATCCGAAGGAGAGTGGATTCATGGAAAACCTTCCTAGCAGTACGGAGGACTTACATGTTATATTTCAAGACTCTTGGAGTACAGAAGTGATGCCTCGAGCACAAGATAAATTTGAGAGGACACCAACGGAGTTGAAGAGATTGGTACAAATGTATCTGCCGCGGAATTGGGGGTTGGTAACATTAGGCACCACAATGGCAGTGCCAGGGATTTTGGAGACAGGATATGTGGGCAATGATGTTATCATTATGGAAGGTGTGTCCATCAAAACGCAATTTGTGTACGACAGATTGCAATCAATGTACGGGGAGAAGTTGATGATGGTGAACAGTGTGAGTATGGCCGCCGAATGCAGACCTTCACAAATGTTGACTACAGAAGAGAGTTTGCCTGGTCCCAGGGTTTCTGAAACAGATGGAGGTGTGCCACGTGGTAGAGTTGAAAGACTACCGCGGCCATCCAGGGACTCCTCCGATGAAGAAGAGAGATTTCAAGTGACTAGACGGGGAAGGCAGAAAGGGAAAGCTATAGTAGTTGACTCAGGAGCCTCATCAATAAACGAAGAAGACAGTGATGCCGAGCGGACACAATCTGACAGATTATCAAGTGCTGGGCGAAGTTTAGGTTCTCGTGACACTGATGCAGTCAGTAACGCCCGTGGGGACCAAGTGGACTTGATGGAAGTGGAACAAGATCCGGATTTTGTTGTTGCAGAAGCAGTTGATGAGGTGGACAACGTGGAAGTAGAACAGGTTGAAGGGGACATGGGAGAAAGTGCAGATATAACAACGCAAACGGAGTCCATGTCAGCATTGTCAGCATTCAGCCAATTGGATCAAATGAGCTTTGTCCCGGATGGTGAAGGATGTTATCGTAATAGGGACAACATTCGATTCACTCGGACAGGGGAAGGACCACATTACATTTATCACCGGATGACTTCCATATTGGAAGGACCTTCTCTGTCGCCAACTGTATCAGAGGGACTGACAATGCCAATTGCAAGCGCCATGGTCAATACGACATTGCAGTGTACCTCGCCGCCTCCAATGAGTCCAATCGGTGGACCAAGTGCACACGATCAAGTGGAGGCAACTGCTGGAGGAGAAGGAGAAAATCTGGTGCAATCATTTGCACAAGTGTTGGAGACACCGGATGAAGCAGTGTCATTATAAGAGATATAGTAGTACTTGTGATGGTAGAATAAAGTGTGTGAGAGTATAGACCTTGTGTGCTAGTTTTGAAAGTATATGAAGATGTTCGAATGATTGTTTGGTTTTTGATTGGTGTGAGCACGTAATTTAAAATGTGAAGGTAGTTGCTAAACCTTCAATGTCATTCTGGATTTATAAATAAATATTCCAAAAATTGTAGTGAATACTGTTGTACACATGGTATACTCATTTAAATATTACAACACTAATGTAATAGCAATGTACAGAGTAAAAAAATGAATACATGAGACCAAAAGAAATGATTGATAGAAAGAAATAAAATGTACTGGACTTGTATTTCTCTAGGAAGAACTAAAATGGCATCCTCATAGAGAGTTTGCATTCGAAGTGATACTATTACACGATGATATCAAAAAATAGATCTCTTAAAAATCTGGGGGGTTCTCAAGTTTTTGATAATACGTTTTGTGTGAATAGTTTTGCATACAATCATTGCACTTGGCCAAGTGCAAAAATGTCTAATTTTGTGTTCTAAGTTGTTTCATTTTTTGGGGAGCTTTTTAGAATTAGTTATAAAATTTTGAAGTTGAAGTGGCACAGGGCTCTAAAATCGCCCACCTCCTAAAATGTACACTGTTTGTACATTGCTGAAGGCTATGAAAAAGCAACATGTACAAGCAGTGAACATTTGAGTAGGTTGGACAATTTTAGAGCCTATTACCATAGGAGTTGCCATCTACCTTGAGAGCCAACTGAATGGTGGTAAGAAGCCCTTTTTTTTGGCACCATGGGGCAAGATTATACCATTTCAAAATAAATGTCTATTTTTTGCCAATTAAAAGTAATCTTTTTTTGTCAAAAATTTTCTATTTTTATTAAAAAATGTGGATGAAGTTGCCAAATTTAGATGAATTAGTGCATGAATATGATTGAAAAGTGTTTTCTGGTCCAAAAGATGGATGAATGTAGAAATATTATGCTTCACCAAATTTTAAGTGATTGCCATCCTGGCACTTTCTCTAAAAGTAAAAAAAAAGGGCTGGTGGTAAGTTGTAAGTCGAGGAAGGCTATCAATAGGGTTGAGCACATGATCATATGTGAGGGCTCGGTTAGACGTCCAAAGTGATCAAGCAGGTCTCCACCTCAAAGGTTTGTGGAAATCTCTCTTCTACCTTTTGGTAATGACCTCGGGTGAAAGAAAAAAAAATCCCATCTGTGCCGAAGGATACAAACGAGAAGGTTGCCGAAGAAGGAGACAAGGAAGGAGACGGAGAGATGAGAAGACCTACTAAGTTTGGCATTGCTTTCCTCACCCCGAGGTAAAACACGCAATAAGAAAATCGTAAGGACACAAGTCTATTTTGTTTACCTCGCCTTGAGAGCTCAGTGAAGGCAAATCTGTGATTCCACGCCCTCACCTGCAACGTCACATGCCCCCCGTTTGCTTCATATGTGCGGGCCTAATATTTGTACCGTAAACCACTCGAGGGACTTCTCCTGTTCATTCTGCGAGGAAGTTTCTGCACCGTAATGCCTGATTACGCGGACAAACCCGCGTACTTGGGGATTGCGGATTTTTCATCTAGCTCCAATTTATCATCCAAGTTTTCATTGAATTTTGCTTGTGATTTACGTCAGGCAATACCCTTATCGGGTTGGGCATTGCCCTATACCTAACTAACTTAACTTTTCTCAGTTGAGGCGGGCACGTCGGTAATAATCGGAAAACGCGTGGCCATGATCACTCATCTTTTCGATTGATTCCATCCATCGTTCCATCCAACAGCATCATCCAAGTGGGGCCAACTGACTTTCATCCTGTGCCATCGAAGTCAACGCTAGTCCTGTCGTGGACTTTGAGGGTGCTCGCTCCGTGGCCCATGGGGTGCTTCCTGCGGTGCTTCTCCGAAGAAGGCCAATTTGCTGTCCCCTTTGAATTCGTTGTTCCAACCAAGGCGTGGGCCTGGAAGGTGGAACAAGACAAGCGCCAAGCTGGCTTGAAAAAACCACCAATTTTTGCTTAAAATCTTTTTAAGAAAAAGCTACCAACAAATGCAGGGGGAATCGATTCTGGAACATTTGGACGAGCAGTGGTGCAGGGGAAAAATTAACCCAGAAATGCCGAGGGCGCCATTTTGTGGCATTTGGACGAACAGAAAGTGAACTACACGGAAGCTACAAGTGCTTTTTCATCCGCTTTTTGCTTGTGCACCTTGAATAGTGGGTTAGGAATAGTTTCCAATTGACTTTGCAATCATCACAGCCTTTGTCTTCATGTGAGAGAGAACCAAAGAAAAAAAACGGGAGGCAAAATTTGCCATTTTAGTGTATTTTGCTCCTTTCTCAAAATCAGAAATTTCTCCTTGAAAATGATGTTTTGGGAGTTTGAGCCCAACTAACGAAACAAAGGTGAGCTACTCTAGTTTCCACTCCAATTGGAATTTTGGAAAAATTTGCAAAATTGAATATTTATTAGGAGTTTGAAGTTTGCATGAATTTTTAATGTCTTTTATATTCTAATTATAGATGTACATGGTAAATAATTTTACACCATGATGTTTTTCCCTATAATCTGCACCCATGGTGAAATTCTTATATTTTTTGAACTAATTTTCTATTTGATATGAATTTTTCTTCACTTTTCATTCAAAAATTCTTATAAAAATCAGTTTTTTTTTTTAAATTCTGAAAATTTTGTGAGGTGAAGAGGAAATGTACTCTCATCTGTGAAAAATAAACATAAAAAGCTTCAAGCATTTCTTGTTGGAAATCGGCAACAAACTGATTGCTAAGTTGTGAGGCTTTGAGCCTGCGGTCATAGGCTCGTCGTTTCTGGGTTAACCCTTGAACGTCGAGGCGGACGTTCTGCGTCCAATGAATGACAAGAGAATCTCCTGTGTAGGACAGAAATGCAACTATTCATCCTCCAAATTTTGTTGTGAAAAGGAAGGTCCTTTACAGTAGTTTGACTTCCAATGAGTACTTTTTCATTTTTTTAAGCCAATTGTTCTCATGGTTTTGCAAAAGGGTGATTTCCACAGCCACCGGCCCGGCGTTCAAGGGTTAAACCAGCCTGTGGCTTGTCATGGCCGTCGTCATTGGGTTTTGGGATTTTGGGGTTTTTTTGGGGGGTGGGGTGGGCACATGTGGCATTCTTGACCACACCGAGGAGTATCAGACTGATTAAGCCGTGGCATTTACTCCAAGGGTGACACCACCGCTCCTAGCAAGGTTTTTGTTTCCATCATCAAACTAGGTGATTGTACTTAATAGGCTATAGTTATCAGTAGGAATCAAATTGTAGACCTCGTGGGCCTTACAAGTCCACTACCCAAAATAGTGATTAGGTTGCCCCATACTAATTTCTTGACAGTCCACACTATAGAAATATTCACTACTTTTGTATAATGATGCATTCAATCCAAAGCCATGTGTATGGCATAGATTTGTGCATTAGTTCAAGGCATAATTCATGAGAGTAGTATGCGCCTCCATGGGGACAAGCATTGATCCATAAGGTAATTTATCTCAGGCAAGGCAACTTAATTGACAAGGCAATCTAATTTCACTGTTTTGTGTAAGCTTAACCATTTTCTAGATATCCCTTGGAGGTAGTGTAAGGATTAGTTCCAATTGGCTCCTACATTGTGTGTAAGAGCAATATAAACAATTGTTTGATAAAAGAATAGGATTAGTCCAATGGATAAGCCCATAGGTCTAATTTATAGCTACACAAAATAGTGAAATTAGGTTGCCCCACACTAATTTCTCATATCTAACACTTTCAGACATGGTCAACTATAGTCTGGGGCAACCTAATTTCACTATTTTGTGTAGATCTAATGGTTTAAGCACTTGTATTGATTAATTTTAGTGATTTTGAAATCTGGTCAACAATTGGACCTTAATAAAGTGGGCCATGATAGTGGCAAGGTGCAAGTTATTGATCAGAACGTATCTCCTCCCATTCTTCCTTGTGTATCACCCTTATTCAATGGAATTACTATTGATATTCTATTAGTTTTGAATTTATTTTAATCCCTAAAGGACAATTGGTCATTCAATGTCATTTCAAAATTTAATTAGGTATTCATAAAAGTATTTTATAATGGATGATGTATTTTTTTTAAATTGGACTAGATGCATACTTGTCTACATCACAAAGTTTAGACCCTATGGCTTGTCAATCATTATCATGTGGTTATTGTTGTTTCATGGATTCGCACTTTAATTACAATTTATTGCATCATTACATGCATTACTTTGCATCATTATTGCATAGTTACAATGCATTACTTGCAATTGCATCGTAACAATGCAAAGTAATGCATTGTAATGATGCGATAAATATATAAAGAAGATGCACAAATACAACTTTTTCTTGTTCACATTCCCAAAAAAGATCCTCAATCTACAAAGAAATTGCCAAATATAGCTAGTGTATTGCCCAATTATAAAACATGCATATATTACAGGATGATTTAGAGTTTGCTAGATCCCTCATTTGCTACTGGAACTTTGCATGAATGTACCTAAAAATATATGCTTTTTAATAGTCTAATCCTCCAACTTCAAGTAAAGCTAAAATCTCTCTCTATAAGGATTTAAAGTTTATTGACCCTGTTAGGTATAGACAAAAGAACTTTTTTTAAAACTTCAATTATTTTAATCTTGTAATGGATATGGTTAATGGGCTAAACTTTTATATTGGTTCAAAAACATAAAATTTAATGTCAATTTTAATCAATCTGTTAAAAAATAGCAATTTTTGATAATTTTTTCAAAAAAAATCCTTGGTCTCTCAGGGATGAATACATTTGAAAGTTTTTACAAAAGAGGGGATTCAAGATTTATTTTTTTTTGCATTTTTGAGGACGCCTTATGATTGAACTATGAATCTTCAAAGTGTTGAACATGGATGTATTGAGAATCAGTTGTAGGCTCTTGTATATGGAAGCTGTGCATTTTAGGGAATAGTCTATTTTCATAACGTTGAAATTCATTGAAATATGTTGCAATTCAGTTCAAAACCTTAGAATACCAGTATTTAGTTCATGGAAAAAAATCTAAAAAATAGTTTTAGAAAACGAGAGATAAGGCATAACAACTTGCTTCTGTTTGCCTTTCATTTATGTGAAATAGGTGTCTATTGAAGTGTCACCAATATGACCTCAAGCCATTTGCTTTAAGTGGCTTCTAGTTTACAAATTCCACTTTCATGTTGTAAAGTAACAAACTTCTAGTTGGAATGGTTTGGGATCTTTCTCAAGGCGCTCCAAGCATGCACCTATTGAACATTTTGAATTTTCTTTCAATCTTAACTTTGAAAACTTACAAAATATAAAAAACTCTACAAATTTTTATTATGTTTTTTGAATATTAATGGTTTTATTTGTCTACACGACAAAAATAAAACTTCTTTGAGATTTAGACTTTGTCTGTACACACGTCTTTCAAATTTGTCCATAACTTTTAGCTAGAGGCTCAAAACCTCAAACAGATTTTTGGAAATGAAAAGTAGTATAATATCCCCACTTTTTTTGGTTCAAAGTTTTTTCAAAAAAGTTTTTCTACTATACTTAAATGAGGTCAAAAATTTCAATTTTTACACCATTTTTGGATTCTATTTCAAAATGAGCGATCAAGCTCCTTTTCTTCCTAATTCATAAATCCCACATGCATTGTCTCCCCTACTCCTACCCTACTAGTATAAAGAGCTTCTTTCTACAAATTCTAACTCACTAAACTAAGCAGGTGGCTTAATTGACACTTATATTATTTCAATTAATTCAAATAAAATCTAACTAAGTCAAATTTTGTGGCTTGATTGAAATTCATTTGACGTAATTGAAATGATTGTCAGTTAAACAATTCAAAATCTTCTAGGAGATGTAAAGGTTAGAAACTACAGATACATTTGTTTGTATATTTTAAAAAATTAAATTAAATTAAATTTTTTTAGTTGCAAAAAACAGTCATGGCTTTACTGTTCTCGAGACATTCACCCACTCTAACTGTTGACTTTGGCATTTTGGTGGGAGTGTCAGACCAACTTGGTAATAGCTTGGTATGTCACTGTGGAGCAGTTCTTCTATGGCCTCAGATTTTC
Source organism: Neckera pumila (assembly GCA_963969595.1). Taxonomy (NCBI): domain Eukaryota; kingdom Viridiplantae; phylum Streptophyta; class Bryopsida; order Hypnales; family Neckeraceae; genus Neckera; species Neckera pumila. The sequence goes on along the minus strand of OZ018408.1, from coordinate 46,068,231 downwards.
TCTAATGCATATATGTACAAATTTCTACTAAAGATATTGGTTTATATGTTTAAAAAAATTTAATTTAATTTTTAAAAAAATTGTTGTGAAAAACAATCATGGCCTGACTATTTTTCGCAACATTCATCCATTCTGACTACTTACTTCCGCATTTTGGGGGAAGTGTCAAACCAGCTTGGTAATAGCTTGGTATGTCACTACAAAGCAGCTCTTCTATGGTCTCATATTTTCTCTAATGCATATATGTACAAATTTGTACTAAAGACTAGAGGGGACACTATTTTGTCCTTCCCAGTGCTAATGTTGGTAACTTAGATCACGATTATGTTTTAGTGATGATATTAAAGTGTCCCATATGTTGTAGAAATACAAATCTATTGCAAATACAAATTAACAATGTTCCTCAATATTGTAGGAAAATAGATGAATCTTTTATATGTATTAATCACATGACTTTATTCATAGAATTCATACAATTGCCATTTTGTAAACCAAATTTAATCATGTCAAACAATATTACACACCTAACATGTCTATGTGTAATTTGATTGCATTTTTTACTAAGTTAGGATGGAATGGAGTGGAATTGGATCCAATTTTAGAAGACATAACAAAACTATAAGGTTGATTTTAGGTCATCAAACCATAAAAAGGTCCATTATATTCCAACCCATTTCAAGTTATTGAAAATGGAGCTCTTGCAATTATTAATATTTATTCCAAAGGGAATATATATATATGAGATTTGGACCACAATGGAATGAATAGTAGCTATAGTTAAAGCTTTGAGTAATAGTCATGGAATGAATTTGTGACCAAGTAGAATTTTCAACCTTATTAGTAATAAACAATCACAAAATGTGACGATTTCAATGGAACTAGTGTGCCATGTGCCGTTGCCACAACCAAAACAAAAGAAAAGGAATTTTTGAATTTTTTGATCCATTAAAACTTCAAAATTCAATAACTTCCGCACTACGAGTCCAAACACCACGAAACAAAGCCCGTGCACCCCTCCTCGCTGAGGGCTTTCCGACGGTACCACGCATGCAGCCAGGAGACATACAGTCCAGGAGATCTCAATGTAACAAACAAACAAAACAAACAAACAGCCAAACTTAAGGTATAGATGGATAATGTCCATTTTAGAAAAATACCCTAACTATTTAAGATGAGTTATCTAATCATTATAAATGCACTTCATTTTGGTTATAAGAGAGTCTAGTGATCTTTTTAGGCTATTTGTGCAATTTGCTTCAAAATTTATAGCAAAATTATAATTTATTAGAAGGCATAATTTCAATTGTTATAGCCTTTTGTCTATATGGGACTTTTTATTATTTTTAAATCATGCGTTCTATGAGAGCAAGACTGCCATTTTGTTTGCAATGGCTTCATCCACCTTCTTTCCTAAGAGTAAGTAGTAAGTAAGATACTTCACCTAATTGCAATTCATTTCTAAAAGTGATCCCTATCCAGGAGAACCTAGTAGATTTTGAATACTTCTATTTTTAAATTTGTAGAAATTTGTAGTTTATTTATACAACACCCAAAAAATGCTAAAAAATACTGCAAAACTAATAAATTACACCTTAATAATAGGAACCTTAATTACAGTCCATTTCGTCGTCATCGTTTCCACCTACCCTACGGTCCTCAATTTATTGCAATTCTCAATCCCGACAGGGCCTCAATCCGATCCATTCAGGTTCTCAATCCAAGGGTTCATCTCCTTCGATTGAGCTGTCTGTGCTGAGGGACCAACATCTCTCGCTTCGCACTGGAAGGCTGGCGATGGCGATGGCAGAAAACGTGTTATCCACGCCCGTGACCGTGGCGTTTAGAAAAATGTCTAAACTATGAATCCCTTGACTTGAATTTTTTTCGGTGAAATCCCGAGCTCTTTCTTAGGCACCTTCGGCGGCTGTTTCGGGGAGCAGACTCAATCAAGGAATATGTGATGGTACTAAAAGTTAAGCGAAGGCGAGGAAGTTTGTGCAGAACGAGCAGGAAAACGAGTGTAAGAGAATCAGAGCGGGATTAGGGATTCTGTTTTGAGTTGTTTTTTCGGGCTGTTTTTTGGAGCGGTGAACGAGGCCATGGACGAGCATGGAGAGGCAGGGGCGACTCGAAGAGCGTCCGGACGGGTTCGGAAAGTGGCGCCCAAGGTCGGGGCGGCTCTCCAGGACACGAATATGCGTGCGCAGGTACACTCCCGTTTCCTACTGTTAAAATCTCGTGAGGAGGTGCTGCACGAACGGAATTAGGGTTTCGGGGCTTGAGCGCTTGGAGACACTCGGCCCAGGTGTTATTGCCACGATGAGATTTTAGTTGTATTGTTTCGGCAACGGGGAAGTTCGCTTGGTGATTCATCTCGGAATCAGAAGCCCGTAGCTCTCCACCTGTTTCGTAGTTCTATATTAGGTTTGCGATTCTAACGCAATTAAGAATGCCTTATTTTAATACCATTTGCGAAATTTGCAAGGGTTCGAGGCTTTAATATTATATGATCTTTAAACCAACACAAGTTGAGTTCTGATGTTAAAGTGGTGTACTTTTTCAATATCAGCAAGGACTGGTTGTGCAAGATTTGGGTGTGTCGCATGTAGGTGGATGTTGTTATTAGGTGTGCCTATTCTTCTAAGCCAGAAATGTGCGTAGTAGCGCTCTCTTTTGAGGAGGAATATTTTCTCTGTGGGGAAGGTAGAGAGCTGAAGTAAAGGGTTGCAGGCAGCAGCAGCTCGCTTGGAGGCTTTGGAGAAGGACAATGTCTTGTATGAGGCAGTCGAGATCGAGGACGACGAGGAAGCCTCAATGGACGAAATGGACGATCGTAAGTGCGAATCTTGTATTGATTTGGATTTTGTGACGCCAATATTGTCAACCAAGCATTTTCTCCACGACAGACACTCTGTTTTTTCTTGCAAATTCTAGCGGCCTTTGTAGTGGAGCAACTAGACTTGTCTTATTGACGTTCACCTTACATCACAGCTATGAGTTTTGAGTACTTGGTATATTCAGTCGTGATGTTTATTAAACTAAATTGAAAACTAAATTGAAAATCTATGATGCTGCATGTATCAGGGCCTACACAGAAAAAGACTCCCAAGGGGTCCAAGCGAAAAACTAGGCAAGCTAGAGCGCAGGAGCGAGTGGCCTCGGCAAAGAAAGCTCCAAGAAACTTCTTAGATCTTCTGCACGAGGTATTGTACCTCCACTCCATGTCCACTGCAATCGTTGACTTGTCCATGTTTCTACAACTCTATTTTACCTTCTTCAACCCTAAATGCCCAAGCTAGAAATAGAAAAGTAATACCGGTAGCTGTTTACAGTAACTATCAAAACATAATAAACTAGTAGCTTTGAAAGTGAGCTTTCTTTTTCTAGCCTATTCACTTACGGGTTGAATGATATTTCTCGAATTTTTTATGTGAAAATCGATTTGGTTTTTGGTTCACTTGAACCTTATTTTGGGTGGTTGAGATCTAGTCTGTTATGGCGCTCCAAAGCTATTAGACAATGCCCCTGTGTTGAGCATCGTGAGCAGCTTATTTTTTTTTAAATTCAGTGAAGTGTAGTTCTGGGATCAGAGATTCAACTGATGGAGAGTTGTGTGACAATATACAGGCCAATCTGGAATCGTTACCGCCCAATGCACCGTCTTACTTGCGAGCAGCTGTTGGACCTCCCAGTGTGGGTGCCCGCCGGCATTTCTGCAGTGTTTGTGGCTACCTCGCCCCATATACATGTCCTCGATGTGGTGCACGCTTTTGCTGCTCTCGATGTCAAACATTGCATACTGACACCCGATGTCAAAAGTTTTTAGCGTAGTTTAGTCTTTTTGTAACATCTTAGGTCACAGCTCTTTCTTATTTAGCTTTGTAGATTCAGATGCGATTGTCCTTTTAGTTTTTGGACAGTGGAACTAGTCAACTGTCACTCGGACGACATGGTCCTCAAAATGGAAGTGATCATTGTAATTATCTGCCCAGGGATCTCACCCTTGAATTTACAAAAGAGAACCAATTACTGACGGCTTCATATTTCCTTGAGCTCCTTTGATCTTTCATGTTCTGTAGGAGAGATGTTTATGCAAACTTACCACGGTATTCAGTGGAAGTTTGGATTGGAAGCCTGACAATTATGGTTCCACTTCGTTGCTTTTTCTCTAGTGTGCTGCGCCTCTTAGCTAAGAGGGTGTTCTGTGCATTCGTCAATTCTGAGACCTGAACGCTTAGGCTGTGTCAAAGTGAGAGGAAGGTAAAATGACAAGGCGTAAGTGAAGGTCGACAACAACACTACAAAACCCCATGGCAAGAACTGGTGCAAGAAGAAACGCTTCCCAGATGCATACGACCACAGAAGGCCACCAACCGCAGGTCCCAGAGCTCGGAAGAGGCTGCAAAAACTATGGCTCAGCCCAGTGACGGCACCCATGTTCTCGGGAGCTGCGGAGTTGCTGACCAGGATCAAGACTCCTGTGAACATGGAATTTACTTAAATTTTCAAATTTTGGGAAGTACCACGAGCTGCAATCAAATTTATTTTGTAGATGGTGGTGGCATCAGCAAAGAATTTGGAAATAATCAACAATATCCAAGCTTTCATCCACTATATCATCTCAAAATTGCCACATTTAAATCTGTAGTGGATATGTTTGGCAAATTCATCCCTCCAGATATACGAACTGGCAATACAATATTCTAAAATCAAATTTGAGGTAAGGGATAGCATTGAATTAGGATGGCATCAAATCAATTATCAAGTGAATTTCACTTACACCCACTATTGTGTGTTTGTGAGTATTGTTATTTTAGTTAATTAAAACCTAATTGGGGCTAAACTTAATGAAGTTTGAATGACATTAGCATACTATGTGTTTAGGGATAAATGATTGAAGTCAATAGGTAGATTTTCCAAATCCATATACTATTTTGGATGCTCTGTTCTTGATTACTCTCTAATGGATATGCACTTAATATCTAGATTTGTAGAACATGTTGGATGCACCTTGGGAAGAAATTGATCCTATCCCCTACCAAGTCATTTGAAGCCATACTAATCCAACACTAGTATAAAATAATGATTAAAAATCCATGCAAGGAAAATCAAATACCTGTAAAGGTGGTGCAAGCAGAGATGTTGCGGATGGCCATACACACCAATAGCAGGCACCATTGAAGGGGGGGATTATTATCAAGCAAGGAGCTCATTGGAAAACATATCCACAAAGGAATAGTAGAAAGGATCCCCACCCGGAAGCATTGTAGGGGACCCAAACGTCGCGAAATCTCAGGGTACAAGAAGAGAGTGTAGAGGCACAGGACCACTCCTCCTTCTCCTAGGATCATGCCCAATGCAAAAGAGGAAAAGCCAAGACCACCTACTGATTTTGACTCCGCTCCAAATATTGGAAATAGCTCATCTGCAAAATTAAAAGACATCATTTAGTTGCTCATGAGAAGGCTTTCAATACAATTAGATTGTTTCAAGAACTGTTTGATAACATCATGCATAAAATCTTCTTCATGATTCACGCAAAGATCTTGTTTTGGTCATAGTAATCATTTAAAGGGCCCCTCATAGTGGAGCTCTCATTCAAATCTTGAAAATTGAATAAAAAAGATTAGAAAGATGATTGTTTTGCCAGTTTTCTTACATCTTCCATAACAAGCAATGAAAGCATTGAATAGAGTGGTAAAATTGAATAAAAATTGATAAAATTAGATTCTTTAGGAACCTATAGACAACATTATAAATAAATAGTCTCTTCAATTCAAAGGGGTCTTTGTACAGTTACAATGGAGGCCTCCTCGTGAAATAAAAAAAGATCTCCATGTAATCATTCATGTAGGGAGACCTCATGAGTCATTGAATCAAGTCGAAAAACGTTATCAAAAGGTCCTAAAACAATCTAATTTTAAAGAACTTTGGTCAATACTATCATCTCTCCACCATATAAGGGAGAACAACCCATTGAGGTCAAAAGACCCATGACGGACACCTAGGAAATGACCCTACTTTATATTTTTTTAATAAATGAGATTTGGGTTATAATAAATGTCTCCGGTGACAATAATGGAGTGATTAGTGACCTTGTTAGGAACTTCCAACTTTTTGTAAATTCATTTTAGGAAGTAACTTTTTTAGGCTTCCACATTAGGAAACATTGTGACTACTTTAGGTGAGTAAGATGACCATTATAGATATACTTTTTGTTGGTATTGGGGTACCAATAGTCTAGAGACTCATCTGGACCATGATGGACAACACACTTCAAAAATTCATAACAAATTCATATTTTGTCAAAAGAAATATTATTTCAATTACTCTCGCCATTTCTCACACTTGTCTTTTTCTGGGGGACAAATAAAAAATTTCAGTAATGCTATGATTCTGACCACAATGGGCTGTTTTACCTTAAGACATTCCATGCTACACATTGATGTGACCAAAAAGCTTCAGCATATTACCAGTGACAATGAAGATGAGGCCTGTCATGGAGTAGCAGAATGACGCCATCAAAACATGGCGGTCAATCCACGACAACCAAGTCCTCTTTGTGCCATTGGACCCAACTTCCTTCCTGCAAACGCTACCCCTTGAGCATGCCTCGGAGAATGTCAAGTGCTTTGTTGCAGATTGTTCATCGGCTGCTAAGACGACAATGAGCTTCTGCTTGCAGCTTTGACTCACCAATTCGACCTCTTTGTGGATCTCAGTACCACTTTCAGCTCCTTGGGGTTGATTGTCACTTTGAGACATGTCTGAGATTCTGTTATAGGATGCCTGGTTTCAGAGAAACAAAGGAATAAGAGTCTTAAGAAGTGGTCATTTCGAATTGTTCGTCTCAAGGTGTTTTTTAAGATTTTGAGCCATCACATCTGTAGCTGCAAGGACGAATTTCATGCCCTAATGTTTGCACAACTCTTATTGATCAGTCATGTACTTTCACATTATTAGATGAAACCTCGATAGTTAAATCTTGTTTAATAAATCATGTGCAATGAAAGGTCTAGAAAAAGGAGACCATGAAGATGAAGGGCAAGATTTTAAGATATGGCCGTGCACTTCGTATCGAATGCTTGGATGCGACCCCTAACAGCAATGGGCTCCATTTAGGTTATGAGAAGCGCTGTGCAGAACTGTGGGAGGAAAGATTACGTCACTTACTTTCAGGAATTTGGGGTTGGTTTCTTTGAATGAGAAGGATGCCACGATGCCTGCTGTCGAGAAAATGGCAGCGCCAATGCAAGGGAGCAAAAATGGATGCGCTTCCAAAATGGGTGGACAGTTTTTCATCTTGTACTGGAAGCATGGCTGTGCGAGGAATCCAGAGATAACCGGGCCAGTAATTGAGCCAATGCCCCACGCTAGATTCAAAATTCCAAATCCCTTGGCTTGATTTGTTCTGCAGAAGATGACGAGGTGGCTTCCATCAACGTACAAACTCCAATCCTCTGTCGCAAGCACATCATTGCCTGATTCATTAATAGTACAGTGGATACGGAAAGACCCTAAAGAAACTCATGGCTTCATAACTTACACCTCTCTTCAGTTCCCTCTTCAGTCCTCTCAGTAAGTTACCATAACATTCTATTACATCACCAAAACACAGTTGAAGATCCAAGAAAGTAGGCTCAAAGTAAGGAATCATCCTTTGTGTAAGCAGGGAGATTACGTCAACTCATCCTTTGTGTCAGCAGGGATGTTACGTCAACTCATCCTTTGGGACACTAACAATTGCCACAATGTTAGCCTACAAACTCGAAATACCCAAAACTGGAATTCTCTATTAACTAAGCCTGCTTTCCACTGACAACGAGCATTCTCCTCAAATAGTGATCGACTCTAAAATTGGGATCGTGCACTCATGTCGAATCTCCTCTCAAGCTTTCCAAGAATAACCTATGAGGGAAAGGCCATAAGGAAGTGATGTACCCGTCACAGATCTCAGCAAGTGCAGATTTAGTGATTGTGAGTGTGCCATTGAGCAAGCCTCCAAAAAACCGAAGATAGCAGGCACTTCTGTAGGAGCTACAGACGCCCAAGAGGAGAGCTGAAATTGCACTAACAGAGCACCCAAAACCGAGCCATGGCTGCAATTTCCATTATCATTCCATAAGCCACTCATAGATTCAATAATGTCACAATGTTTTGAGCACTTTGATGATTACTGTAAGTCATCCTACTTGTGCCACAATAAAGTTGTGGCCTGTTTGTGTCAATTTGAACCAGTATTGCATATTTCAAGAGTTGTTGTGTGAACTCAAAGCAAATAGTCAACTCAGAAGTTCAACCCATTCAATGGTCTATAATAACAAGGATTTGAGCTTGAGCCTTATAAGCTTGGCAATGCTAACACTTTGAATTAGGGTAAGTAATGGTGTGTCTACACTAGTTGTATTCATTAAAAGAGAGTGTTTCGGAGTACAAAATTTGTGAAATTCAACTGCCAAGAGATATAAATCTAGGAGTAGTGTAGGTCTGAGGTTTCAGTTTCAAAAAAATTGCATGCTCAGCTCTCAGCGATGATTTAAGGTGAGAGGAGGATTACCTTCCGTCCAGTCTTATCAGAGATGACGCCCCAAATCATAGAAGAACAGAATTGTGCCAATGGAAACAGCGATGCCTGTTCTCGACCATCTCCAACATAAACCCAGCCCCAGCAATGAGAAACCATTTCAAATCGAAGGAAATTCTTTGCATTTCACAGGTCAACTCCTGAAAAATGAAGCCTAACTTACCTTGATTAAATGTGTGCGGAAGAATGACGGGATGGAAATAGTTTCTCACCAAAAGTCCTGCACGCCAACCGATGGCCCGCCCAGCTACACCCGTGACACCATACTTCTCCACCATGAACACCAACTGCCACAGGGATTCAGATCAAAGCAAATTATTCTATTTTTGCAGTTGGTCATGTTGTATATCTCTGGCACACTCAACTCTCTCTAATGACACAGTCCGTGATTACATTAATCTTGATAGTTTGTTTATCTGATTAGTGAACACATGATTGTGAGTAGGTTTTCCCCAAGGCAGTGTTTTCACAGAGGTTTGAGTGTATCCACTGCTTTTAAGTCCAGGAATTGAATCATTCCTATATTCATCTTCAGACATATTGTATGAGGCCCAGGTTAAAAACTGAAACTCAATTGCGTCGCAAAACTTTACTTCATCAAAAATAATATCGTAAATTTTTTTTTTTAAATGGCCAGCAGGTTCACATACCATAGGAAATAGCATTGTGGTTTGGAATCCCTGGCTTGCATGAATGAGCCTGCATGACGCAACTAAAAACCCTGGTTACGAGAATACCAACTCATATCCACTTAGGGAAGACAAGTCGAGCATCTCTTTTTGACAACAAAGCCCACAACGTCAAAGTGTCGCAAGTTTCTTCAAATTCACTCATTGGCCTCTATTGCAATTCATTCTTGTGTATTGCAAAACAAAAACAAGAGTGTCCTGATGAGCAGAATTTTAGGTCTTTGGAATGCATCTGAAACAAACAGAGCATTCAAAATTTCAAATGGTGAATTGAACTGAGACTGTGCTTATATTTTTGTCGACACCCATCTTACCCTAACACCTTGAAATATAGGAAGAGAGGTACCAAATCAAGAAGAGCTGTCGTTGTGGGAGTGGATTCGGCTCCACTGCAACAACAGAGTTGTCCACATTGGGCAAGCATTCATCATCAGCTTGCGCATTCAAGGGTTTCATCATAATGGAAGATGCTTGACAGCAGCTCACATTGTTACAACTGCAGTTTCCCACATGATTCCACATTTTTCCTTGAAAACGATGACTCCCCTCAGTTCTTTTTTATAAATCTGTGCACACAAAAGAATGCGTGATGTTCGTTCTTGGTACCTAGGATCACGCATTACCGAGCGAGGGTATGTGAAAACACGCCCTAATAAATCTTGAGAATAAAAAGATCATCATTGTAAGAGGGTTCAACAAATATGTCACTGAAATTAGGGCATGGAATTAGAAAACCCATCAATAGAGCTTTGATCATCTCCTATTATTTGTGCATTTATGTCGTATTCAAATTTTGTTCTTAGACTTCACCTAAGGCAACAATTTGCTCTATTTGTAACTAAACAATCAGATTTCATTGACTCTTTAATGTATAAATCTTTTTTTGAATTTCCTCACATTTATGCATATAGACTTACTTCTACCAATATCATCAAATTGGCCATAAAGAAAAGTCATCATTTAAGTACTCGAGAATTGTTTTGGATGAATGAATAGATATTGGAATGAAATGTTGGTATTAAACACTTTGTTCATCATTCAAAATATGGATGTGGTGGATTCTTTATTGATATGAAAAAGCAAGTGAAGGCAAGCCACATATATGAAAGCATGGGCAAGAGGAGAAAGTTGGACATGGAGTGAAGCTACTAAAGTAGATGTGCCTATCATTGTCTAAACTTGCAAGCTCAACACCGAGAATACATTAACCCTAAACATTGCATGAGTGGTTTTAGAGAAAATGGTAAAAAAAAAAAGACGTACACTTGCGGAAACTAAAGTGGTGACAAAATTGAACTATTTTTTTTATATGATTTTATCAATAAGATCGTAGGCTCACTTGAATATCTACCTATTCACAAAATTTCATGAATAAATTCTTTTTGATTAGCAAGATCAAGACATTGAAAACATACCAAAATAATAAGCAAGTATGGGTAAATAATTATTTAGTATGAAAATTCGTATGACCAATCTAACAACACCCACCATATATACCACAAATGCCACAACACCATCACTACAATCAATGTTGAAGAGTATGTCTTTATACCAATTAATTAGTTAGACCATACAACTAATTAGTTAGACCATACCAAATAATCATTTTATTATAGCAAAAACCTATTGGATGGCTTATCTTCTAGATAATTTTACATGTCATCTTACTAAAACATTTTGATTATTGAACCAATAGGTGAATTATTTATTTATACAATTAATGAAGAAGTCATCCATCAAATCCTTTAGCTTCGCAGAGTTTTTATATGATAAATGTCCTTTCTAGTATCTCAAAGAAGAACATAGTCGTATTATTTGGGATTAGGGAAAAGAAATAGAAGGCTTATGCAATAATATATGTCCCAAGCCTGCCCTCAAAGTGAAAATTCATTTTGCCATAAAAGCTATGACCATGGCCATGGTATGATTGTCCCTCCAAAATCTAGCCTTATTCATTGGCTATGGGAATAGCTTTGTATCGCAAAAAAGAAACCATGTCTTCTACTTCCATAATTTGTCTTCTCCATGTCAACAATTTCTGGAAATTTTAGCTACAATGTAGAACTCCTTGCCTAATTTGCTATTTTAGAAAACAACATTGCTTTCCATGCATCAAGAGAGAGAAAATGATAATGTATAATGTGCAATTGAAGTTATATCAATAAAAATTTGTAAAAGAATAATCTAGGATTTTGTCCAGAATGAAGGATAAATAAAAAGCAATATTTTATAATATACTATCTAAAATACAAAACAATTGGAAAACATACAATATTGTGAAATTTAGATGATGTATGATCCATAGATTATATCCATAGAGTTAAATCTACTCAAATGAGTTCTATTGTATGTGAAACCACTTAAAGAGATGCAGCCATGTTGTCTTCCTCTAGCAACCATGATTTTATGATTAAATGCAAAAATCCTTTGGCATTATTGAACACATGCTATTGTAATTACAATTTCAAGAATTCATTTCCATGAATACAAGTTAGGGACTAGAATTTATACACTATGTCCTTTGTCTTGTTTCTCCAAGTCCTTCTTCAAGTCCAAATCCCAACTTTCTTGGTGAAAACAAAATAAAATACGTACAACTTGAAGTTTCATAGCATGAAGGTCAAAGTCCCAACTCAAAGTCCCAAGTTCACTCCAATATATAACATTATGCAATAAAAATACACCATAAAATGGGTCATACACTAGAAGAAACATTTGGGAGGGGAGGACACTCAACACATACAATATATATTGGACAAATGTATCTACAATTAACCTATAAAGATATATGATTAAGTACTAACATCTCACATTAAATACACATTAGATGACATTCTGGGGCATTCGAGGGCAGTTTCAGGACCGTTCTCTAATTTGGCCCAATTCCGAATTGTCATAAAATATTTATTTAAAATTAAATTAAGTTTCAAGTATCCTTTTAAGCAAAATAACAATGACATGGCAAAAATTGTACCACATCAGTTGCAGCTGCATTCCCGGAGTTTGAAAACGCAGTGAAACTCTCTAAGAACCCACAATCTCCCAATGCCCAAAGAATAAAATCTAATGAATCAATAAAGTGGACTTGAAGCCCATCTCCCAATCTTGGTTGAACCCAACTTGGACTCCAAGTCCCACTTCCTCGTGCTCCCAACCCTAAACAGGCACCACCATTAATATGAGACAGTGCACCTCCCCTCAATTTTTCATCCTCTACGAATGAGATTTTGAGAATTCCGTGGGATGCTGAACGTGTGAGAACTGTTCATTTCGAATCATGAGGGTCACGCTTGTCTCAGTGAGCTTCAGCAGTCCATGATTCAAGAGTAGATTCGCCTCAATGATATAAATATTGCAAATTATGCACTGCAGGCATCACTTTTAGCACGTACTTAACTTAATTCCTTCCTGCACAGACATGGATCAAATGAAATTAGTAATCTATCCCAGAAGTCCAGAACCAGGCGGCTCGCCAGACCTGAGAAACGGGGGCGCTTGCAGCTAAACCTCAGATCTGACACGTAAAATAATGACTTCCGGGACTCATGACCCACCCACGACCTACTTAACCCTTGAACGCCGACGAGGACGTTCTGCGTCCTTTGAATGACAAAGAATCTTTTCCTATAGGACAGAAGTGCAACTTTTCATCCTCGGTATTAGGAGTGGGAAGGAAAGATCTACAACAATTCTTTGACTTCCAATGAATATATTAGGCTTTTTCAAAGTAGATGATGTCACACGGAATCACAATACATGATTTCCACGGCTACCAATCCGTCCTTCAAGGATTGATCAGTGAGACAGGGCCTTTTGACTAAATGCCATCCATCTACCCTCCAACAAACACCATACAAACTCGTCCGTGAGTTCCGTCCCACTCCTATACACTGAAGCAACACTCGAAACGTTGTGCACCATTGATATCCCATTCGTTGTTACTTCCTCTTTTGAATTGATTGTATGAGAGAATGTCCATTTTCAAAGACAAATATAAATCATTTTCAAAAAGAGTATATGTGGCATTATCCCATTCGTTGTTAAGCTTTTGCAAAAAGGGTACATAAGGCATTTATGTATTGAATGTCAAACTTTTAGATTGCAAAATTCCCAAAGGAACACACATAAAATTATTTGTTGGAAAAAAAAAGTTCCAACTCTACATTCCAGAAAACCAAATGGTAAAAACTAGTTTATTGAATTCCCGCAACAGATAAACTTGTTTATTTGTCAAAAGCCAAACTGCTCCCAGCTTCTGCTTGCTTGTTCAAACCTCCGAGCATAATTGCTGCTATAAGGAGACATTTACTTTATTTTCTTTCTCCACCTAAAAATATACGACTCGCACAGACAAAATGATACTTCTCAAAAGAATGCACAAAATATATTGCATGGATTCAAACAAAGCAGATCTTCAAGAAAGCACAAGTCACCTTCATTTTGCAGACTCAGAGCTTGCAAACAAAACCAATAAGTTAGAACTTGATAACTTAAAGTGACTGTGGAGTCCAACCAGTGCATTTGGTGTCACCATTTCCTTTGCAACATGACCACCCTACAAAAGAAACTTCTTTAGTTCACAGTTCATTGACAAAAGTAAGCATGTAACAGAATTCACATACTAAGTTGCAATTTACAAACGAGATGGCTGGATCAAGCCATGAGTACTTTTGACAGATTACACTCTGTACATTACCAAAACATAAATCTAAACGGCAACACTAAGCACATGAAGCATCCTGTACACAATGTAAACACCAAAATTCAAGCATTAAACAATAAAGCAAACATGCAAGGAAAGATATTGACAAACAACAAAACTTTGCACCTTCTGCTGAAATTGGTTGCAATTCCAAGCTCTATTTCTATAAATTAAGGAACCGAAGTACAAATTCCAAAAACAAGAAAAGGCAACAAATCTTCAAATCATACCGTCCAAGTCCAAATCTAACCTCCATTTGAATTCTCACGCGGCCCACGTCCACACACCAGGCACCTGAACTCTCAACAATGCCTACATAAACATGCTAATGATTCTCATTTCAAGATCCAGCATCCAAGACAACATCAGCAAAGGCGATTTCCAGGTCTCCATCAAGTCAAAATTGTGAACTCTCCGAGGCAGAATCTTCCCAAATGCTCGCCTATTTGAAACCCTACATTTCACTGTTTGCAAAAAATTCAACAGAACTCCTTGAGGTGCATTCAAAACAACAGCTATACCCTAGATCGCCGAAACTCTCCAAACCCTATATGAATCTGAGCGGCTTCATTAACTGTTCACTTTTTTCCCATACAGCTTTACATTGACGGCTATTTATTGGCAACATAGGGTATTTCAGCGTAGAGTTCTTCGACTCTTTTTTAAGACAAAGAAGAAAAGAGGCAAGGGGCTCCAACCAGGAAGAGGAAGACAAAGACAATATGGGGCTCCGATCACGAAGAGGCGTCTGAGGGGCAACCGCCAAACCATCTCTTAGGGCGACATTAGCGGCTCATCAACGGTAGGTAGGGGGGGTCATTTTATTTTTTTGTCCAATCAAAGGCTTCTTGTTTTTCTCAGCCAGGGGGCTTCCCAATGTATATGCAACCACTTTTTGGTACATTGTGCACCATTGATATCCTCATTGACCAAAAGATCAAAAGTGCATAACGTTTAGAGTGTGGGTTCAGTGTGTTGCTGTGGGGCTGCTCTCAGGATTCTAAGATATGTACACTCTAATATGTCACTCACCTTAACCATTGTGGGTTTGGCAGACATTTGGGATTTTAGGCAAGTACCTACGAGCTGAAATTTTTTTGTGATTTTTTGAAACTTTTTTTGAAAATAGAAAAATTGATAAGCTTTGTGGGAATATAATTTTCTTCACAATTGGTGCCCCGGGAAAAAAAGTTATGACCAAATAAGCTCAAAACAAGGGACAGTAGGCAACCCGGGTAGCAAAAGAAAAATGGGCAAAAATTTGAATTTTTCTTTTTAAATGTTTTTCTCATAGATTATATTTTGGTCTATTTGGAAAGCATTGATTCATTTCATTTAGATTTGTTATGAGAAAGTTATGGACATTCTTGTTTTGTGGGCAGTTAGAGCATCTTTTGAAAAATTAACTTCTAGAATGCATTTTTGAATGCATTTTTTCAAAATTTTCAATTTCTTTTTCTTTGCATGGTTTATATTATTTGTTAGAACAATCTCACCATTCGGATTCGTGAATTTTATTTCCATAAAAAATAAATGAATATTTTAGATCTTCCTTATATCTTGTAACTAATTCTATTTAACAATTTTTAAAGAATGATAATTAAGTTTTTTTTTTTTTTTTTTCCTAGACTCTCAATTCAATTATCCACTACAAACATTTAAAGCTCAAAACTCTGTAGTGCAAATATTTTAAGTTAAAAATGTTCAAAGTAAAAAAATCTAGTCCCGCAATGTGATGAAAAACTTGTTTTTTCACTTTAAACGTAGATATCTTGCAATCTGTATGGTCAAAAATTTTGAAATTTTTCTCACACACTCTCATACTAGTTAGGTGTAATATCCTATGGTTAAATATGAAAAAAAAATTCAATTTTTTTTCTTTTTGCTATAAAAATGGCAGTTTTGAGTGTTTTTTGGCAGAAAAAGGACCTCAGTCCTTTAGGGGGGTTAAACCACCATCTAAGGTAGAGGCACCTGTTGTCAATATTTTAAGGGATTTTCTAGCAAATCATGAGCAATTTATGACAAAGAAAATTTTTTGCATGTAGGAAGATAGGAAATATGGAGATTGCAAATTTTTCATAATTTTATTCCCAAAGTTGAAATCATTGTGAATTTTGAAAGCCAAAAAGTGCTCAGGACCAATTGCCGATTTTTAGACTCTTCCAATTCCAATCCATCAAGAAGTGTGTTTTCTCTCACTACTTTGGGAAATGTGTCATAACCTTATTAGTTACTACCTTAAAAAAACACATTCTAAGCTTAGATTGGATTTGTTTAGGTTTGTTCTAGCTAAGATTGGAAATGGTACCCTCTATAGATCGGAGATTGACAATGGGTGCCTCTACCTTATATTCTCTGTACATCTCCAAAATCAATTTTGGACCTATGTCAAAGAAACGCTTTTATGTTCCTTCAAAACTTTTGCATGCAATATCCAAATGTTATGTTCTCTGGTGCATTGGAGCCTTCTTTCACTTGCCAACAAGAGATTATAAAAATCTGACCAGCCTAATAATAATAATTGGGCGCATTACTAATTTGTGGCGTTTTTGGATGTACCCACCTTACTTTCAAAGGCTGTTTTATCCGCCATTTATTTCTAAGAGACTAAGATAGAATAGTCCAACATACGCAGAATTAGGAGTTTTCCCTCACACGATTGCTAAAAACTTTAAATTTTTTTCTTCACATAAAGACAAGGATGAAAAAAGGTGAGCAATTGAAATTACATTTTTTTGACAAATCATGAATTTTTTATGAATTTTTGAAGTGTACCAGCCTGTCAAGACCTAAAAGAGTCTCTAGACTACCCCAAAATCAACTAAAAGTGTATTGTAATGGGCATCTTACTCAACTGAAGTAGGCATGTATAATTTCCAAATATGGCCACAATATCAAGGTCTAAAAAATCACTTTTTGCAATGAATCTACATTCAAAAGCTATTGTAGCCACTAATCATTCTATTATTGTCGCCTAAAACATTGGTTTAGGCCACTCACTCAATCCAATCATACTACTAAAATCAGAACAACCTCTATAATATCACAATTCAATTTTAAATAATATTACAGAAATTCAATTGCTTTTGTAATAGCCATAAGATACTTTCTACTAAATATTATGTATTCTTTTTGTGAAATACTTGAAAATCAAATGAATATTTCTAAAAAAATTTCAAAGAAACTTTTCAAACAACAAAACTATAGATAAATTCCATGTCTTTTTAAAATGTGATATTAAAGAATAAAGAAGCACCAACCGCTAGCGTTGCTCTACATATTCAAATGTGAATATTGTACTTACATTGTTCACTTGATTAATTTATTCTTATTGCAATGTTTTCATTTTTGCAAAGGTTACCTTGTAAAAATTATGATATAAAGATTTTTTTTGGAATATTTTATATTCCACCATATAAATTTTTTCAGAGAATATTGTATGAGGATGTCAATATTTTCATTTAAAATTATATATACTTTGTTTATTTGTATTCTATCACATGAAAAATTGATGAAAGTAATATATTCAATGCATAGCAAAGCAAGCGCCAATTGCTAGTTCAATATAATTTCCTAACATGGCCACAACATGATGGTCTGAGAAATCACTTCTTGCAATGAATTTACACTCAAAAGCTATTGTAGTCACTAATTATTCCATTTTTGTTGCCTAAAGCAGTGATTGTGGCATTTGCTCAACCAAATTTAGTCCAAATATCATTTATAGTATAAAAAATGCTAATGGGCCATTTTCTTATGTCTAAAATGGATCTTTTGTCTAGAATGAGTTGTTCTACCTTGAGTTCCATGTTCCAACTCTCTAAGTTTTGGTTTGAGGCCAAATTCCAACTTCCTTACATTGTAGAAGATGAATAATGAATATCAAATGTGGCCCTTGGAGTTGGGATTTAATGAAAGCTGTCCAAATTCTTCAAGTCCCAATTTGTCTCATGTATAATACACTATAACAATTAAGTGTTTGAAATATGGATCAAAAAGTCAAAAAATCATTTTGGGGGCACTTCTAGAATCAAATCTAAATTGCATAAATTAGAACAAAATTTCAACCCATGGGAATGCTTTGCATGAGTGTTTTTTTTCTCATTTTGTATTCAAAACAATAGTTGGATTTTAGAGCCTGAATTAGGTCTTTAATTTTACTAAATTCAATTTGGATTCCAAGTCCTACTTTTAGTGCCTAAACTTATAAAAAATGTTGCCATATTGCCATGCGCTACAAAAAAAACGTGTCCACCACAATTGATTGAACTATGACTAGGTGTCCAAAATGACCATAGTATGACTGCAACTCTGTAATTGCACATGCAGTGTGATGGGGTAAAGGACTAGTCATTCTGTAGTTATATTGTAGTCATATGGATGAAGACTGTGGCAGCTGTGATCAAGCACTCTTTTCATCTGGTGATTCAATAAGGAATTCATTCAAATGTGTGACATGACCTCTGAAGTCCTATAGTCCATTGTCTTAGTCATTGTGTAGTCGGATCATTCAAATTTTTTTGGAAAATATTAATCTACTATACCTCAATGAAGCGTGAAATATTATTTGTAACACAATTCTTGCATTTTACATATTCCACATCGTTTGTCTTGCCTACTACTACCCCACTTCTATAAAAGGCTTGTCATTTCATCTCTTCATACATACCCACAAAGTGGATTTGGAAGTCATGCAAGACATAAGCCAAATATGGTGTATATTGTATGATGTATTATATACGGTGAATCGTATATGGTATATTGTATTTGATATACTGTGTATTGTATTTGGTATATGGTGTATTGCTGTGAAACTTTGAATGTGTTCATATGTGACTGTAAATGACTCATGCAAAGATCCATGTCAGCAACGGTTGACTAAATTTTCAAAAAATGGGCAACTGCCCGGCCTTTCCAAAAATTTTTGTCTCTAAACTTCATGGATGAAGATCCATATGCAAATACTGTTGGTGATATAAAAACCCCAGTCATTATCATAAAAGACTTGTCTACAGTGACTGGGCCTCCTAAAAAGTGGACACAATCATAAATGTCCTGAATGACTGAAATCGCAGTCATTTACATAGTCATAAAATGCTGAAATTCTTGTAGTGATGGGAACTTGGAACGTAATATGAAGCCCAAGGTCCCAGTTTTTGACCCTATACCAATCAAATTTAGAGAATTTTGTGGTATTTGGGACTTTGTAATATAATAGTGTGAAGCGGACTTAATTTATATAATTATTCACAATGACTATATTTATATGGAAATAAAAAATCGTCATCATGTATCCATATTTACATATATAATAGTGGCAGACTATATAATCGACACTCAAAAATTGGACGAAAAGTATTATAAAATAATTTATTTTGCCAAATTTCTCAAGTCAACTTCTAAAATTACTTTTCAACATGATCAAGTCCCTCAAACCACCCTCTAAGACTAAATTTAGTTGGATTCCTATATTCAATTACATTTGTCAATAAATGAAATCTTGTCATATATTTCATATAAGATGATTTTTGATTGGTTTATAAACTATTGACTAGGTGTTATTGAATCCCTTGAAAACTCCATTATCCCTAAAGGCCCAAGGACGTTTTCTGCCAAAAAACACCCAAAACAACCATTTTTATAGCAAAGAGTAAAAAAATTGAATTTTTTTTGCACATCTAACCATAGGATCTTACACGTAACTAGTATGAGAATGTGTGGGAAAAATTTCAGAACTTCTGACCGCATAGATTGCAAGATATTTGCATTTAAAGTAAAAAAACAAGTTTTCCAGCACATTGTGCAACTAGATTTTATGACTTTGAACATTTTTAACTTAAAATTTTTGCATGACAGAGTTTTGAGCTTTAAATCATTATAGTGGAGAATTGAATTGAGAGTCTAGGGGAGAAAAAATCCAGAAAAAAATTAATTTTCATTATTAAAAAAGTTGTTAAGTAGAAGTAGGTACAAGATAGAAGGAAAATCTAAAATATGAATATCTTTTGTATGTAATTAGAAAGCACTAATCCCAATGGTGAGATTGTTTGCGCCCTAAACTAAACTTTGTAGAACATTTTTTTTTGAAAAATTGTAAAAATTGCATTTAGAAATGAACCCTACAAGTTATTTTTTTCAGGAAGATGCTCTAAGTGCCCAAAAAACAAGATTGCCCATAACTTTCTTATACAAAATCCAATTGAAATGAATTAAAGCTTTCCAGATAGGAAAAAATATGATCTATAAGAACTTATTTATTTATTTTTTAAATTAAAATTTTTGTTTACTGCCCCTAAAGGATGTTTTGAGCTAATTTGGGCATAAACTTTTTTTCCGGGCACCAATTGAAAAAAGAATTACATTCCCACAAAGCTTAGCAATTTCTATCTTCAAAAGATTTGGAAAATCACAACAAAAATTCAGCTTCTAAATACCTGCCCAAAATCCCATTTGTCCCCCAAAGAGGCAATGAGCTTTTAGGGATTAAAATGAAATTGCACATTCTAGTGGAAATGTATAAGCTCGCATTTAAAACACCCTAATTTGGTATAGATAGTCAAATATTTTGTTGAAGCACTCAGGGATGCATACATTAGAGAAAATTTCAGGCCTCCAAAGGGTTGCTCCACAGCCCTATGAAGTATCTTGAAATTTGTTTTTTCGGGGCTAAAAAATCAATTTTTTCCTATTTTCGTGCAATTGAAGTTTCAGTGACAGTGGTGCAGGAATATAATTTTACAAGTTAAAAATTTATTAAAAATATATATTTTAAAAAAATATTTTAAAAGAAACAAAATAAAAGGCAAAATCTAAGTGGTTTGGCATGCAGTCAACTAAGCTGACTACTCACTGGGGGACTTTTCAGATTGATAGGCCAAGCTTGGAAATAGCTTGGCATGTCAATTTGGAGTAGCCCTCCAAAGGATTGATACTTTTTCTAATAGAGCACATATGAGGTAACAATGCATCTTAATTATGAATCCTTTCTAAAAGCCCACCAATATATTTGATCTAGTCTATAATGTATTGCATATTTTCATAAAAAACTAGGGTCACTCTGGGATACACCTATATTCAACACTTTGAGAATTCATGAATCATTCGTATATAATCTAAAAAATGCATAAGAGGATCTAAAATATATTTTTTCTTTTTTAATAAAATTCGACAAAAAAATTAGGCAATTTGATAATAAGAACAATGGTAGGGCGCATGTAGTCATAGATACCTTAAAGATTGTAATTGGGTCACTTAAATTAGAATATTAAAATGAGTCTATCCTTTCCAATAATTCTTAAATTGGCTAAAATTAGCTAAATTTCCACCCAAAAAGACCTTGCCCTACTAGTATATTGTAAAAAGGGCCTTTAACCCCTAAAGGACCAACATGCATTTTTTAGTTGTATAGAAATTTTAGGCAGGTACGTGTGACTAGAGATTTTTGTATATTAGGCTGAAATTTTAATAGAAGGTGAAATCATGAAGTATCTTTCATACGCACTAAATTTATGTCATTTGGAAATGTGAATCAAAAGTTATGGCCTAATGTATATTGTTTTTTTTCGTAATTGGGCAGTCTGGGTAGATTAGAAAAAGTCACTTTTATCAAAAACAAATATTTGAAATTGATTTTCTAGAGTTATATATATGTAAAAAGCTTTTAATCATCCCATTTCAATCAATGAGTCAAAAGTTATGAAGATTTTTAGTTTGCAGGTAGTTATGGATTTTCTATTCTAAAATAAACTTTGGAGTCCTTCATCTTACTCAATTTTTCAATATTTTTTGAAAAAAATAAAATCGTAGGATGTAGATTATTTATGACAACATTGCAACCATTGGGATTGACATTTTTCAATTCTATAACTAAACTCTTGACAATTTAGTATTTTGAATCATTCTCTACTACTTTCTACTTACTATTTTTTCTCTATATGTTGTACAATTCCAAATGAACTCAAATTTTTCAAGCATGTAGCCAACTTGTTTAAAAAAAAGAATCCAAAGAAGCACCATCAGTTTAGACATTTTTTCATCAAAAAGGGAGCTTGTGAAGTGCAGCTGCCCTATTTTTTGTAGGGCCCAAAAAATGATTTTAGGGAATTTGAATGCTTCTATTTTGCAACCCACATGGTGGAAGTTTCTGAAATTTTTACCATATGTTCTCAAGTTAGCATACTACAAGATCCTACAGTTATATATGCCAAATTTTTTTTTCCCAAAGTTGGGTGCTTGTACTAAAAATGGCAATTTTTGAGCATTTTTGGTGAAAACAATTACGGAATTTTAGAGGTTAACCCCTAAAGGACCGAGGCCCTTTTTCTGCCCAAAAACACTCAAAATTGCCATTTCTATAGCAAAAAGTAAAACAATTTGAAAAATGTTTTTTTTTTCACATCAAACCATAGGGTCTTACACCTAACTAGTATGAGAGAGTGTGGAAAAAATTTCGAAATTTTTGACTGCATAGATTGCAAGATATTTGCGTTTAAAGTGAAAAAGTCCAGTTTTTCAGCACATTGCGGGACTAGATTTTTTGACTTTGAACATTTTTAACTTAAAAATTTTGCACTACAAAATTTTGAGCTTTAAATGTTTTTAGTAGAAAATTGAGTTGAGAATCTAGAAAAATTCAAAAAAATTCAAAAAAACTTAATTACCATTCTTTAAAAAGTTGTTAAGTAGAAGTAGATATGAGATAAAAGGACAATCTAAAATATTCATATATTTTAGATGGAAATAAAATTCACTAATCCCAATGGTGACATTGTTCTAATAAGTAATATAAACCATGCAAAAAAAAAAATTGAAAAATTTGAAAGATTGCATTCAGAAATGCATCCTAGAAGTTATTTTTGTCAAGAAGATGCTCTAACTGCCCGAAAAACAAGATTGTCCATAACTTTCTCATAACAAATCCAAATGAAATGAATCAAAGCCTTCCAAATAGACAAAAATATAATCTATGAGAAAAAGAAATTTAAAATAAAAATCAAATTTTTGTCCATTTTTGTTGCTGCCCACCCTCCCCTGTTTTGAGCTTATTTGGTCATAATTTTTTTTGCTTTGTTTACATTGTTTACCCTGTTAATCGGGATTTTTTGGGGGTAAACCTATGGGGGGACCTTTTGGGTGTGGGACGCTCGTCTAACCTCTATATTAATCTTGTTTTATTTATTTATTTAGGTGTACTGCTTCGGGCAACGATTGTAAAAAAAATTAGAGTCCCACAAAGCTTATCAATTTTTCTATCTTCAAAAAAGGTTCAATAAATGACAACAAAATTTCAGCCCGTAGGTACCTGCCCGAAAACACAATTGTCCTCCAAACAAACAACGGTCCTTTAGGGGTTAATGGAGACATTTTAGCCAAACTATAACAAACAATATAATTTGATAGCCAATTTGCAACCTCCTTCGCATTGGAATTAGCATCTATTTAATATTATAGTACTCCCAATAATCCTTTACAACTTGCATAATCCTTTCGTTTCTATTTTTTTCATTGATACTACTCATTTTCAAACTAGCCAAAGTTGATGCCTAATGTGCTCATTTCTCTTCATTGTCCAGCCTTTGATTTGGTTGTCTTTTATTGTTTTTTTTAAAGCAATGGTTCTTCTATTTGTTAAAAAATAAAAAAATAAAAAAAATTGATACTTGTCTGTTTTGAAGGTAGCATAAGGTAGAGGCACCCAATGGCGCCCTTTGGTACCCAATGGCATCACTTTCTAGGAGGGGGCGTCATTTCAGAACCTAAATGTAGACATACCAAATATAACTTATTATTTTTGATTGAAATAATAAACCATGTAAGGTAGAGCCACCTATAAGGCCATAACCGACCAAATAAGGAATTCCAATATGATCTGGAGTCGTGAAGGCAAAACAAATATTTTTTTGAGGTACATCAATAGAAATGACAAGGATTGCAAAAAAATTGGTAATTTTATTGCTTGAATTGAAATTATTAGGAATTTTGGGAGGCAAAAAGTGCTCTGGACCCATGGCCAACCTTTAGACTCTTTTAATTCCAACCATTCAATAACTTTTGTCCTAGTCATTATTTCCTACTTATTTCTCACATGGGATATATATCATGTATTTATTAGTTCCAACTTTAAAAAGGAAAAATAGTCATTCTAAACTTGATCAAAAATACATGCACCTATAGGTCGGGAATGGGTCACTAGTCGGGCTCTACCTTATGGTCCATCTAGGATTGTGTTTCAAAATGACACCCCTCCTAGAAAGGGATGCCATTGGGTACCAGTGAATTTTTTAGTGGCGAATTGTCGACAAAAATGACCTGCTTTGGGCGTGTGGCTACTCTTACGTTATAAAAAATGGACAAAAATGTGGATGAAATCGCTAGAGTACTCTTAAAAAAATACTAGTGATAGCCAATATTTGGATTAAAGTACCTTATACTAGATAAATTTTGGATGAGAAAAATTAATTTGGATGATTCTATCCATTTTTTCCTTACTTGACTACATCCTAGGGTGCCAGTCGCACTAGCAAGGGAAAAAATTAAAAAATACACTGTTGGGTACCATTGGGTGCCTCTACCTTACTGCACTAAATTCCGTGATCACTGCTCCTTTCTTTTTCTTTTTTCTTTTTTGACACAAGTGGAAGCTTACTGAGTACTGACTTCGCTGCAGAGAAGGTACAACCGCCAAGCGGGCACACTGCCCATCCTGAGCCTGCACTGTAGTACTTTGAAAGTGCAAACATAACTTATGTTAGAGTCTGGCATTGACGATACTTCTGCCCACCGGATCACAATGAATTCCCCGTGAGAGAAATATACACAGAAAAATAGATAGATGGTCCCAAACAATCTTGCGACCATGTGCTCAATCTGTACATTTCTGACAGGGAGAATTCAGTAGCTGCCTAGCTATGAATGAAATTCGCCCCTCCGAAATCCAAGCAAGCTCCGGTGAAGGAGCCGTGACAGTCGGCATTGGCGCAGACTCGATCAAACGCGGAGCTGATCTAGTCAATCCGCCGGGATGAAGGACTGATGAGTGAGGCTCCACGACGGAAATCTCGAGAAGGATTCCTTCACCAGCTAGCAAGATGCCGCACTCAGGATTCAGGACTGACCATATCGATCCATGCACTGCTGGGATTCGTCCGCGTGTGGCATTGCACACTGCCGTAGCATCGATCGATCACAGGGAATCTAGCAAGCTGAATGTTCCCGATATGATTTTCAATAATTAGTTGACAGTTGCTAAGACCCTCACTGCTAAGTGGGCTACAAATTCACAAACAACACTAACTTAAATGAGGTGTTCGCATTCTTCGTAGCTAGGTAGCTGTAAGAGTTTCTGGGCAGGAATTGAATTTGCTAACTTGAGCCACATGTGTGAATACGAGTAGAGCTGCGATCGACGAGTCCGTTGAAGCCGGATATTGATCAAATGTTGCATTATTGTGCAGGATATATTTGTTGCTATGATATGGAAAGAGCTTTTGTCAATCCTCGAAGGGACAGGCCTCCGGGATCTGGGGAGGTTCTGATGAAGCTCCATCCAAAATTCTACAGACTCCTTGCGGGGGAGCGAAGAGAGTGTCGGATTTTCTTCCGAAAGTCGCGACATGTGGAATTAAGTTATTTCATTCTATTGCATCCGAAATCGTAGCACTCAACTGCACGAACGGGCTGGCTATAATCAGACCAGGCCTAGAGCTCGATTTAGGTTTCAAACCATAGCCTTGACATGTCTTTAATTTTGGGCATCAGTGTGTTGGAGGTGACCAGCGTTCTGGAAGTTGTTTTAGTTTTACTCCTGCAATTCCCAAATTGAACCGGTTTTTCAAGTAGTAAGTCTAATTATTTTCTCTACCTTTCACTCAAAATAGAATTTCTATAGATTTTTTCATTGTTTTTGACGGTGTTTTCAAATTACAAACAGGTTTTGTCCCAATTCCACCGGCTAACTTTGAATTAGCCACTAGTTCTTCTTGAACAGTTGAACATACGGGAGGTGACATTTCAATCCAACTTCAAAAGTTATTGATTTTATTACTTGAAGTTCAATGTTTCACAAGTCAATTACCTACCGACCGAAAATTACACCAGTGAGAAATCCTCTAGTTTGAAAAAATGTTTGTTTGAAGTTAAAAGTTTTATTTTTTAGGGCCCTTAGATAAGACTTGCAATAGAAGTTAATATTTTCATTTTTCTTTTAAAGGCAAAGAATTGAGCCTCACTAATGTACAAATAAATTGAGAGATTAATGATGAAAATAAAATGAAATAAAATAATAAATATAGGATTCATGATTCTTCACCATCTAAGATAATCCAACCCTAAGTAGTCTTGCCTTTTTTCCTTAGCTTTTATGATGAACTTGCTTCTCCATTAAAAAATGCCAATCCTGCTCATTGCAATTGGCAATTGCTTCTTATTTCCTTGGTATTAACCAACAATACTAAAACCAATAGAAGCTAACCTCCAAAAGATAAAAAACTACTTTAGACTTTGAGTAAACTAAAATAGGTGGTAGCGACTTAAAATCTCTCAAATTTTGCACAATTTTTTTGGTAATCACAATTATTTAGACTATTAAGGATTAAAAAAAATTGATATTCTTGAAGTTCCAAACCATATCCATTCTTTAGCATTGTAATTGAAATTCTTCCTTGAAATTATAACTTTAATTATCATTTCAAAATCTATTTCATCTCTTTTAATCAATGATACATTATTTATTTATTTTGGATGCAAGCTTTTCATCAAACTTTTGAGATAATTTCTAAGAATTCACCATTGGTTAAAAATTATATCACAAATAAACAACTTTTCTACATTAGAATTAATTGCATAGTGTGTGCAAGGCAGGGCCTAAGAGCTGGAGTTTGAGAAAACATAGGACAAAACTCCCTCGAGCACCAAAACTCAAGTTTGATGGAGTTTGGTGATGTGTTTGTTTTGTACTAAGGTAGAACAGCCCGTTGTGGTTAGATGACCCATAGTGGACACCTAGGGAATGCTCCCATCATGGGTATTTTCAGTATGTGAGAGTTGGATCACAATGCATGTCTTACATGACTGTAATGGAGTGATTAGTGACCTCATTAGGAACTTCCTACTTTTCAATGTAAATTCATTGTAAGAATTGACTTTTTAGGCCTTCCATATTAGACAATATTATGATTGATTTAGGTGAATAAGATTGAGCATCATGGATTCAAATCTTGTTGGTAGTCCACGGACTCTTTTGGGCCATGATGCACAGAGCACTTTAAAAATTTGTAGCAAATTCATAGTTTGTCAAAAAAAATATAATTCCAATTGCTCTCATTGTTTCTAACACTTGTCTTTGTGTGGGAAAAAATATAAAAAATTTCAACAATAGCATGAGGCCAAATTCCTAATTCTAACCGCAATGGGCTGTTCTTAGTTAAACCTTCCTGTGACACCGGTTTGCAAACACAGGACAAACTTTATGATTAACTCTATTGTCTATGCTGTAATTATTTATTGACGAATAAGGGGAACTGCTAAGGTACTTGGTTACATTTGCGACGACCATTTCCGCTACGTACCCGTCCTTCACTTTCAAAATGCAAGTATTCACGGTTATTTTGGTCACATTCTGCAGTTCTCCATCCGCAGTCTATTTTTGGCACCGAGCCCGCTGCAGGTACAATCGCAGCGCGACCAGCGGAAGCGCCGGGCGCCACGACCCAGACGGAGGGGGCCAGGGGGGGCCTGTGGGTTTTTAGTTAGAGGGGGAAAGCCGTCCAGCAGCTGGAGCTTCCGTCGTGAGCTGTCGATTGATCGGTTTTTGTTTTTTGAATTTTCGACGGTTGTTGAGTTCGTCTCCGGATTTCAAATTTCTTGTGGATTTGGCGCCTTCGGACGATGATGGCAGGGGATATGGAGGCATCGATGCGCGAGCCCCTGGTGGAGTAACTTGGAGGTTCTGATCGCTGGAAATACGGTCCTGGTTCCCGCTGCCGCCTGTGGGTTTTTAGTTCCGGGGAAAGCCGGCCAGCAGCTGGAGCTTCCGTCGTGAGTTCATGAGCTGTCCATTGATCGATTTTGTTTTTTGAATTTTCGACGGTTGCTGAGTTCGTCTCCGGATTTCAAATTTCTTGTGGATTTGGCGCCTTCGGACGATGGTGACAGGGGGGTATGGAGGCATCGATGCGCGAGCCCCTGGTGGAGTAACTTGGAGGTTCTGTTCGCTGGAAATACGGTCCTGGTTCCCGCTGCCGCCAGTCCTACCTTTTGGGATTACGGAAATTTTGAAATGACTTGAAACTATCGCTCGTGCATTATGGCGTAGTGGGGGTAGGGAGCGGGGACAGGGGTTGTTGGGGTTGTTGGGGTCGAGGAGCTGCCGTCGCAACGAAGACACGGTAGTGGAGCGAGGACCTGCGAGAGAATGTAAGTTCCCCGAGGGCGTGCAGAATTGGTTGTACTGTTGGTCTGATTTATCACTTCTTTCTTGTTACCGATATCTGTCTTTCATTCTTCGACTTCTTGAGTGTAGAAAGAATATGCGAGATTTTTGGAGGTCGTTCCGTGCCCTTGAACGGGTAGTTTATTTCTACTTTCTCTTGTCGTTGGAACGATAGCTCTCATAGTACAGGGTAAGGAGCATTTCTGCTTTTAGAGGGTTGACGATCAAGGAGCTGTGGTCGCAACGAAGACGCCGTAGTGAGGTTGTCAAACGTTGCGTTTTTACCAATTCGTTTTTTTACGACTTTATTGTTAAGCTGCAAGTAAAACTGAAAAAACCTCGAATCGATGGTGACGTAGAGACCGGAGAATATTTCATTTTTCAGTAACCATGTTTTGTGTCGTGATTGTAAGGCTAAAACCTCTGACGAAAGAATGTGTCCAGGGTATTTACTTTTCTCTGTCGTGACTCTTGACAGTTTGCATTGTCGAGTGCTCTTGATTCGGTTATTCAACCTATTCTCGGTTTTGTGTTTTCCGGTTGATCCAATTCGAGTGAAATGTACCACCTCCAAGTGTAGGTCTAGGGTTCTTTTACCAACAATTGTCGTGTTTCTTTGTAGACTTGGGAGACGAATTGATGAGAATCTTTCAAGGCGTACAAGAATGTGGAAGGGCAGCTTTGGTATGGATCAGCTCGCAATCCGAGGTCTCTGACTGTTAGTGATTGCAAGGGTAACACGACTTGATTGTCAGGCCAGCAACAGGTACTCAACAGGTACTCTCTGCTCGAGTAATGAGGTCATATGCAAAGATGGTTCTGGCTGTCCCCAGTGGCGGAAGCGAAAATGCTGCGTGACCCCTGATGATGAAAGGTGGTCTCGAATCATTGTGTGCAATCTCAGATAGGATCCCAACATGGCCGGTGCATCTTATGTAGATCAGGAGCAGGAGTTGTGCAGTAAAATTGGGTCCCTGGTGTCTTGATCAGCTGAATCTTGAGGAAAATGAAAATGATTGCACACTAGTGCTGCAAACAATACCACTGGGCAGCTCTTGAAGCAGATGCAAGTAAGTTTCCGGCCATTCATGTCTTTTGCAATGTCTAATTTACGAATAATCATCTCCTTTTGGAGCACGACGTGTGGGTTGATTTCGTCATTGTCATTGCATGGTAGTTCTTCTTCAGGACCAGTTCCTCACCTATTGAAGTAATGAGTGGATTCCGTAGAGTAGAAGTCCTGTAATTTGTCGGTGGCAGGCATTAGAATGATATGGAAAATTTAGAAACGCAGTGTTTTGCGGTAAGAGATTGAGTGCACTTGCATCCTGGATTTTGGTGGTTCAGCATCAATATTTCTCTTTCTCTTTAATCTAATTTATTTTCCCCTTTTGCTTGTCATGGATAGAAATATTACATTCTATTGCGAAAGAATGCAAGTCCCTCCAGGGCGATTCTGGACTGAAATGGTTGTACAGTCAGTCTGATATTTCTCATCTTTGTTTTGCCGTTTTTTTTTATTCGTCGACTTCTTGAATTATTCGGAGACAGATTATGCGAGATTTTTGGAGGTCGATCCGTGTCCCTGTACGGGGAGTTTTTCTCTAGTCGTTGAAACGATAGTTATCGTATTACAGAGTATAGAGCTTTTTCTGCTCTTAGAGGGTTTGGTTGGCGTTTGCTTTGCATTTGTTGTTCGCGCTTTCCGCGGCTTTAAGCCATTTCACCCCGAGTCATCGGTAGGATTGTGAGCTGCTGAGCATTGTAGTCTGTAAATAGTGATGTTCACAGCC
Source organism: Neckera pumila (assembly GCA_963969595.1). Taxonomy (NCBI): domain Eukaryota; kingdom Viridiplantae; phylum Streptophyta; class Bryopsida; order Hypnales; family Neckeraceae; genus Neckera; species Neckera pumila. Next base: position 46,038,032 of record OZ018408.1, on the reverse strand, counting down.
GTGGTAGGAGGCTTTTCATTTTTTTCGGTTACTGTGCTTGTGAAGTAAGGTGTCGAGGTATCTGGATCTCGGCTCGCCTATGTGTACCGAAGTTACTTCCTTTGTAGTTATTTTTGAGATTTTTATTTGTGACCACTTCTCTTCTGTGTCAGAGCATCAGCAACCGGACCCTGCAGAAGGCCGTTAAGCCAGTTCGTTCCCCAAGCAACCAAGCTGGGAACGAACTGGATTTTTTTAACAATAAAAAAATATTAAAATAATAATAATTAAAAAAAAGTTCATTAAAAATAATTACATATAATTAAATAATCACAATCTGATGTGGCACTACTGCGACCACATCAGATTTTGAAATTGTTTTTTTTTTCATTTTAAAATTAAATTAAAAAAATAAAAAAAAATAAAAAAAAGGTCGCAGTCCGTCTGCGGGTTGCGTCTGTCTGTCCGTTCGCAAGGATTTTATTTTATTTTATTTTTATTTATTTATTTTTATTTTTTAAATTAATAAAAAATAAAAAAAATGAAAAATCCGCCAGCCTGTTCCCCGGTCCGGGAACTGACGGCCTTCTGCAAGGTCCGTTTTTTTCTAATGCACAGCATCAGCAAGCACAAAGATTTAGGACTCGAGAATCAGTAAAGGCGCCTCAGAAACAATCGAGAGTTAAGTTAAATTAAGATACTCGCTAACAACTGATTCATTTTATTCTCAGATTTTTTGTTTGTTCAGACAGGCTTAGTTTTCTTTGGTACCTTTCTTAGGACTCTGAATATTGATCAGCCTTTTCGATTTCTAGTACCAGTACTTGCTTGTTCAAGCAAACAAGCTAGATGTATATCATGACGTGATTATGAGTTTTCTGTTTTGTTTCATGTTCATTGCCAGCTGGAAGAGGTATAGAATGAGCCTATAATGGCAGCATTTGTGGAGGTAGGATCCAACCTGCGGCCATTACAAATGACTGCGACTCAGTCGGCGTTTCATCATCAAGATGTGAGGACGCCAGCCACAATGGCTTCCGAAAGCCAGGATGCTTCCCTGGACCATTTGCTGGCCCACTTGGAGAGCTCCAAGCAGGCGCTGGAGCATCAAGTGCAGCAGCTATTGCAGGAGAATCAGTTGAGTAAGTCAGCGAAGAAGGAGCAACAGTGGCACATGGAGGGCGAGAGACTGCATTTGAAGTTGGACAGTCTGAACTTGGCTTTGATGGAGAGGGAAGAACGCAACCGCCAGCTTGAGAAAGAGCTTCGCGATTCCCGGGACTCCATCCAACAAGTGCAAAGCAGGTAACACAATATTTTATTAAACTGGTAGTTTTTGCCAAATTGAGGTTTGCAAGGGGTTCTTGCTTCAAAAGTGGTCTTGATTTAAGTTACGCCGCACAATTCTTCGCCGTTTTAACAGAATATACCAATTTAATGAAAATTCCCTTAGGTGTCGCGAAACAGAGAAGGAGAAGGAGAGGGGGAATTTGGAGCGAGCCAATCTGCAGGCTGATTTGGAGGATGCCCAATCAAACTTCCAAAACCTGGAAAGAGAGTACAAGCTGAAGCTTGACGTCGCTGAGAAGCAGCAACGCGCTCTGGAAAGTTTGTCTGACAAGGTCGAGAAGCAGAGAGTGTCTTTCCAGGTAGAGTTTAGTGTTTACTTATTTATTTACTCTAGTGTCGTTGTGCTATTCGACTAAATGGTCTTTCTCATTAATATGGTGAATTTCAGAGAGTCAAAGAAGTGACATTCAAGTAGTTAACTCTGAAAATTTGAACTTCCAAATGCCCAAGGCTTTGAAAACAGAACTTTCAAATGCTCAGATGGATTTCGAATCGTCCAACCAAATCCTGGAGTTTTGAAATCTAGAAAGTGTTTATATGCCGGGTGCTTTTGCGTTCGAATTTCAGTCATCCCGACTTATAACTACTGTTGCTCCACTGAGCTTAGCCCTTACTACTATGAAATTCTGCCATTTAACAGCACGGGTTTATTGAAAGCATTAGTACTTTCTTTAGAAGCGTGCATTTGAAACCTGGATTCTACAGCCTCTAGTATTTTGTTTTAATGGTTTGCATCTTTTGGATGTTTTTATCAATATCTGCAGAATCAGCTGGAAGATGCTAGAAGGGAACTGGTGGAGTTGGAGGAAAGAGAGCAGAAGTATCAACTCGCAGCTCAACTTTCAAGTCAGCATCTCGCTGAGAAAGGAAGGCAGTTGAAGTCGTTGCGAGATGCCCATGAGAAGCTTTTAGCGATCCAGAAAAGAAAGCAGGCTGATGAGCGGCGCGAGGTGAAGGAGGTCGTAATTCTGCTTGAATCCTCTCATGCTAAATGTGAAGAGCAAAAAGCGTTGATCCAAGAGTTGGAGGGAGAGCTTGGAAGGATTAAGAAGCAAGCCTACGAACTTGACGCTCGCATCGCAGCAGTTGAAGCAGACGCTAGTTCTAAGTCATCAATGCTTGAGAAGGTAGTACTCTTTGAGCTCTCACCGAAACCCCAATATCTTTCTATCAAAGTGATTCACAGCCCTAGAATTGCGAAATTCAACTCCACGAAGTTCTAAAATTAGGAAAGGTTTCCAAGTGCCTGTTGGGGATTGAGTTACCCATATGAATTTCCGCCAATTTAATGATATTGACTATAAAAGCATTACACTCATACTTTAACCTCGAAATGATCTGAAGACCCAAACAGGCGTCATGTTTTCTCAGAAGTTTTGAATAGGTTATATGGGCTCTTTTTTGGTCTAGTTTTATTGATTTCTGTCCGAAACATAAACGCTTTTTATTGATTCTCGTCCCCACATTATATTTTCACAACATGAGCAGTCGAATTGTTATCTTGACGCAACAATTCCCGTTCATGAGAAAGTACTGTGTTCGTTTGCCCAATACGGTGTAGGCACGGAGTTATAACTCTTTACTTGTCTTAACATCAGGTGCAGCAGGAGCTCAACAATACTTCATCCAAGGCAGTTACATTAGCAAAATCAAAGGCCCAAACCGAGGACTTGGAAACACAAGTCCAGACATTGAAGCGGAACTTGCAAGACGTCGAGAACATGCTTAGTGATGAAAGTGCGCTGCGATTCAAAGCGGAGTGTGCACTAAACGAGTACAAGGTCCGAGAGAAGACCTTCCTGAAGGTAGAGCAGGAGTTGCAAGAGGATGTCAAATGGAGGAACGAGCAGTTCGAGTCGCTAGAAGAAGCGCACAACAAGATGAGGGACCAGTTTCACGAAGGCCTCAGCATGTGGGCTTCCGAAAGAGCAGCCATTCTTCACGACATTGAAGTGTTGACAGAGAATGTGCAGTCTCGAGACTTCGTCATTCACGACCTCCGGTCTCAGGTGCACTGTCCAGTGAATATTTGATCCAACAAGCCAATTTCCTGAATTTCCTATCATTGACAGATTTTTCACTGGTTTGCTTTAGTTATTCCTTGTACTTTACTTGAAATGGAGAATTTTCCGAAATCAGTATTTTTTTAGTTTGTCTGATTTGAATTTATGAAATTCATCAAATGAATTACCTCTCATGTAACTAAAGGACAGCAGCTCCCTTTCTTTGCTTAGGTGAAGCTTCTGCAGCAGTCACTTGCGCACGAAGAGAATTGCAGGAAGCTCCTGGAGTTTCAGCTTACTGATGCGAAAGCTGGTTACGAGAGTGTTTCTGCAGAGTATTTTGGGGCGCAATGCATCTTGGAAAGCTTGAGGGAAAATTCGAAGAAAGAACTTGCGTTTCTGAAAGATACCCTTGCAGAGAGAGACAGTCAACTGAAAGAGCTTCATGTGAAGAAATTACAAATCGATCGCGACCAGAAGAAGATGATGCACTTGGAGGCTGAACTTGACAGGTATTAGAACCATTGTGAGCAGTTGCAGCAGGCTTTAGAACATGTTTATGTCATTGGATGTCATGGAAGCTCTTTGTATTTCATAGCCTGTATGGCCTGTTAACCTTAACTGATGTAGATCACTTATGCAATTGGAGGTTGAACCTTGACAGTTACAAGAGCCGTTGTGAGCGGTTGCAGCAGGCCCTCGAAAAAGGTAATGGCGAGGTGATGGAAACTGGAGTACCGCTAGATTCCAAGCATAGAGATTCTTTGACGAGGAGTCTGACTGACGCAGAGGCTATCGTAGCCAAGAAGGAGGTTGAAATGAAAGAATTGGAGATTGAGCTAGACCGGACACGAACCTTGTCGGAGCTCTTGAGAACCTCCTTGTTAGAAGCTGAAGAAAGAAGACTTGAAGGGAATAGCGATGCAGTGCAAACAATTGAGAAGCTCTCGACGGCCTTATCAGCCAAGGAACAGCACGCCATCGACCTTGAGATGGAGGTCGAGAGGCTCCAGGTCAGTGAGTTTAATTTAAATTGTTTTGGCTGGAACCGAAAGTTCCTTGCTATTTTATATTGCTTTTGGGGCAATGAGTTCCAAATGTTGGACTTGTTACCAAATAATGTAATCATGAATAAACGAATTTATCAAATTTAGTAAGTCATCAAAGAAAGGACAATACTCTTGTCTAAGTGGCTACCTAATTAATGACTGCAACAAATTCACTAACATGATTAGAACCCAAAACTGTATTGTTCCAGGTGGTTGTAAATGATGTGCGGAAGTGTAATGCCGAAGCTGAACAAAGAATCAGAGCTCTGGAGGACAGGCTTCGGGACGCTCACAAAGAACTGCAAGCCAGAAGCTGTCTCAGTCATTCCGTCTTGAATATTCAGGTGCCTTTCCAAAGTCACTGTGTTTATTTATTTTTAAACAGGCATTATCTTGTACTGTTCAAGGATGTTGTGTATCAAGATTTTTTACTTTCTGTTGTTATTTTTGTTTCCGTCCTCGTTGCTTCTTAAATGGTTTATATTTATGGAACGACTACTTTTCACCATTTGACTACTAAGTGGATAATAATGTGTTTGTTGTGTTCTATTCCGACTTTTTCCAATCTTTCCGTGTTTATTTCTGTGTTTCTCAAAACTTGTTATTGTTTTCTGGTACCCATTTATGTTCAGGAGCACGAGGACGTCGTGCATGCAATGCGATCTGAGTGCCAGACTCTGCAGCGACAACTGAGCACTTGTGATTTCGAAAAGTTTGAAATTGAAAAGCACCGTGATAAACTACTAGCTGAACAGAAGCAACAATATCAGGAGAAACAGGAACTGGTCTCGAAGCTGGAGCGTCTGGGCAAACAGTTCACACTTAAAAACGTCCGAGTGAACGATTTGCTAGACCAGATCGAGAAGGAAAAGCATGTCATCCGCACACTGGAGACTCGTTGCTCCGGCTTGGAGCAAGACTTATCCAAGCAGTTGTTGCTGGCGGAGGAAATTCGTAAAGAGCTGATTGTAGAGAAGCGGGTTGGACAGGAGCATCAAGAGAGGAATCAAGCTCTAGATGCAGCTCTGAGTGCTAATATTGCTGCAAAAGATGCATCTTTGAAGGTTTTTAAAGACACGGTGGATGAGTTAACAGTTCTTTGCAAAGGAGGTAGTGCAACTAGCCAGACTCAACTGAGAATATCATCAATAGAAGAGAAACTAAAGAACCAGGACGTCCTGGGTGGGCAATTGGTTTCGTTATTGGGAGAGGTTGAGCAAGTTGCGCAAGGGGTGGGGAATCTGAATATTGAGTTAAACAGCCTCAAGGATGATTCAAAGCTGACGAAATCTGAGTTTGAGACACGATTGAACGCCGTGGAGGGCGTATTCTCTTCCTCTTTCGCGGAGCTTCAGGAGGTGAACGATTCTTCATACTTCCTATCTAGCAAAGTTTGTTTTCATGAACCAATTTATGCTTGCACATTCGAAACAATAGTTTTCAGGAACGTTTAATTGGTTCAAGAATTTTAATACAGCTTTACAGGGAGATCGACTAGTTTGGATGCTAGTTCAGCATTATGCAATTCTGGGGAGTTGGGGCAGACTTCTCTATGATTCATGGGAGGTCTCCCTATGATCACCTCTTGCGATATGTGACTTCTGTTAGTATCTAGAATGCGGAGTATGTATTTTAGCATAATAAATTCAATAATTTGTTAGTATCTAAAATATGTTGTTTGGGATAATACATTCAATATTTTGTTTTAAAATGAATGCATTGGGAGGTCTTTCGATGATTGACCTGCTTCATTGCATATCTCCAACACACATCTTCAATACTCATCTCAGTCCGTATTACCCTATGATGTATGTCAAAAAAGCACCGAAAAATCTGTTCTATCAAGAACGTTGGTAAAAGAGAGACGGGTATGACTCTTCAAGCTTAAGGACTCATCCTTTGATGCGAACGATTTGCAGATATCAGAACAAGTTGGGAAGATGAACGCCGAAAGGATGTCTCTTGTAGACGTTCTGAACAAGAAGGAGGGCGCCTTGGAGCTACTAAATAGGGAGAATAACAACCTCAACATCGAGAAACACAAGCTAGTGTCTAACGCTGACGTTCTAGAGGAAAGGCTACATCACTTGGTGAAAGAAGCTGAGAGCAAGAAAGCTATCATTGTCAACTTAAATGTGAATATGAAAGCGGCTGAAGAAGGTGTAGCAACCCTACACGACTTCCATGGCAAACTGGAGGAGTCAGAGAACAAGAATATGAAACTGGTGAACGTTGCAGATCAAGTCATTGGCTTGCAGCGCAAACTGATAGCAATGGAAGAAATTGTGCACGACAAGGAACAAAGGCTAGCTGCGTCGGAGTGGACCATGCAACAACTGGCCAGCGAGATTGCAAAGTCCAAGAGCTGCCTGGCACAGAAGGAGAAAGACGAGACAACTTCGGGAGACCTTGTGGAGCACTCGGAAGCCGAGCTCAAAGTGAAAGAGCGGGAGTTGATGGTGCTTCAGTGTGACCTCAAGAATGCTGTGAAGACTAGTAATGATAACGTCGCACTTGTGCAGCAACTTACAGTGTCCAAGGGCGAGAGGGGGCACGTGTTGGAGCTCACTAAACGTGCTCTTGAGGAGAAAGCTGCCACTCTTACTAATTCAGAAGCTGAGATCAAGCGCCTGCGAGAGACGCAGAGATTAACGGAGGAAGCATTAGAATCCTGCAAAGAGCAATTGTCAAATGAACTAACGACAAACTTGGCTCAAGAACAGGATATGAAGCATTTATGTGAAGATATCGAGAGGGCGAACCATGAAGCCAGTCTGGTGGACGTAGACGTCAAAAATTTACAAGCAAGTTTGAAATGCTTGGAGAGGACCACCGAAACTCGTATGGAGAGCTGTGAAAGGAAGTTACAGGAAGGGGCGTCCGACCTTGCTGAATACCAAGAGAAATGCGCTAGTTTGTTGACTCTGATTGATAAGAAGGATTCGAGAGTTCAGCAACTAGAGTTTGAAGTGACACATGGAGAGAAAGAGCTTGAAGGACAAGTCATGCTAGCTGAACAGGGCCAGCAAGAGCTACGTTTTGTATCTGAGCAGTTGCAAAGCAAGACGAAGATTCTTACTAGTCTGAAAGTTGAGCTTGCTACTATGGATAACCTTGTAAGGGAGTCAGACACGCAGAAACAAAGACTGGAGGAAGAGGTTCGAGGATTGAAAGTCTCCCTCTCAGTAGCCAGTCGGGATTTAAAACAGAAAGCCATGGAAATTGAAGATCAAGTGAGGATTGTCAATCAACTTAAGAGTGCGTTTTCTCATCAGGGAGACGCTCACTCGAAAGAGTTGCAAATGGTTACTAGCAATGCGGCAGAGGAGACGGAGAGCAATGTGTCCAAATTGCAAGCTGCTTTGAATGGAGCGCGTGATGAATTGGGAGAATTGCAGAAAATGTTGTCAATAAATGAAGGTGAAAAACGTGTTCTCTCTCTGAGGTTGTCTGAGTTAGAAAGTCTGGTCGAAAAGGGCAAGAGCCAAGTATCGCATTTGCAAGCTGACTTGCAATTTGCAAGGGCGAACCTTGACGCAGAGACCGAGCGAGTCTGGCATCAGGTTTCTGCCCGAAACGAGATCGAAATTGAGCTTGATGGTTGGAAATGGAAAACTGCTGCTCTGACAGAGAGTCAAGCCGAGTTTGAATCCGAAATCAGCAGATTGCAGGGCGAGATAAATGACTGGAAAGAGGTAACAGAGCACACAAAGACCTTAAGTCAAGAGGAACTAGAAGCATGGGAATTGAAGGTCGCCTCGCAGGATGCCACAATCGAAAAGTTGCAGGTGGAGGTGATGGAATGGAAAGCGGTAGCAGAGAGAACAATGCTCCAAAGTGCAGAGCTTGAAAAGTCTATGCGAGCTGTCCAAGAATCAGTGGTGGGCTGGGAGAACATGATCACCTCCCTTGCTGACGATGGAGACATAGCTAAGCTGCAGTTGGAGCTCGTATTGAAGCAGGTCCATGACGAATTTCGAACCTTGCATGGAGAGCTAGCTAACACCAAAGAAGTGATCTTTGTTACACGTCAAGAGGGGCATACTTTGAAAGCCGAGTTTCAGGATTGTGTGAATTCTCTGCAAGCGGAGGTGGAAGTTTGGAAGGGGAAGGTAGCGGTAGCTACTGAGGATGGGTTGCAGATGAAATATCAATTTGAAGATTTGATCAAGAACCTCCAACGTGAATTGAAGAACTGGAAACAGTTCGAAGTATTGGCTCTTGGAGACGATTCAGGTGCCCAAACTGTTGCGAATGATACTGTACTAGGAACAGGTATGGAGGAGTCCTGTGATATCTGTGACATTGCACTCAACCCTTTTTATCAAGAGGATGAAGGTTGCTCGTCAGCTCAAGACAATGACAACAGCACTGCTTCTCAGTTGGACGGGTGGAAAACAAAATCTTTGGCTGAAGGCCGGAAGTTAGCCCATCAGCTCCGAGCTTCATTGAAGCACCTCCAATTCGAGTTAGAGAGTCGGAAACAGGCTCCCAAAGAGGCGAAGCATGACTTCTTAGTGCACAGACGTGATGACACTGGATTGGAGAATCTGGTGAAAGCATTGCAGGAGGAGGCTGTTGAGATAAAGGCCGAACTTGCAGTTTGGAAGAATAAGGCACATGAAATTGGAATTCTAAAGGATGATCTAGAGAGGGCGATTGATAAACTGAATGCAGAGGTGGAAGTGTGGAAAGACCGGTCGGCCATGTCAGCTGGTCAGAGAATCGTTGCGAGGCGCCAGCTCGATGACTTAGCAAAACAAGTAAAGTCATTGACTGGTGAATTGCAGAAATGGAAAGATGTGGCAACGGAAGCGAATGAAGGCGCTACGAAGCTGCAGAGCGAAGTAGAGAGATGGCAGAAGGAGAGTCAAGAGGTGAGAGGTGAGACGAATGAGTGGATGCAGAAAGCGTTGGAGCTTAATTGCGTCTCGAAAGATTTGGAAGAGAAGTTGAAGCAGAGTGGTGTCGAGCTGGAGCACCTACGTGCAGAAGGGGAGAAATGGAGAACTGTTGCAATGAAAGCAGAGGACGAGGGAAAGGTAACCAAGATGGAATTACTCGATACTTTAGGCAAATTTGAAGATGAATTGGAGGTGATGAGTGGTAACTCTATTGGAGGATGTAGCACAACAGGAGACACATCTTTCAAGGAAGAGGATCCGGACTGTTCCTTGCAATCGTCGAGTCGCATTTCAAATGAATGGAGACATGAGCTGGAGATCTCATTGCAAGCCGAGATTGAAGATTGGAAAAAGAAAGTTGTTGAGGAGGAAGATTTAAGACAAGCTTACGAGACAACCATCAAGGAGTTACGGATGGAGGTGGACGAGTTGAAGAAGAGTGCTGCTTTCATCGCTGAAGATAGACGATGCGAAATAGTAGCACTGGAGAAGAAAATGAAGGATCTAGAGGCTAAAGATCACTTTGCTGAGGTTCAAGGTGAGCTCCAGATTTGGAAGGAAAGAACAGCAGATGCCACAGAGGAGGGTACACATCTTCGTGACACTTATGAGAACGTTATTCAAGAGCTCCAGATAGAGCTTGCACAGTGGAAAGCGAAATCTGAGACAGCTACTGATGAGTGTCAGTCCGTGAGAGAGGATCTGGAGAACGTGGTGCATGATTTGCAAAGTCAGGCACAAGTCTGGAAATTGAAGGCCGAAAAAGCTTTGGAAAATGTGGTCAAGACTCAAGAGTATGAAGATTTGATCAAAGCTTTGGAGGAGGAGCTGTGTCTTTGGATGCAGCAAACTCAGGAAAGCAAGCTTTTGCAACTGCAACTAGAAAATGAGCAAGTTCTTTTGAAGGAGTCTCTCGTTGAGACCCAGAACGAACTACAGAAATGGAAAGACAAAATTTCAGCCATAACATCGGCGTCCATTCAATCCCTACGAGGGTTAGCAACAATTTCTGAAGAGGATGATAAGGTGAACATTTACCCTCTCCATGATGAAGATGAAGATGAGTTTAACATCGATCACGCCATTGAGTCACAACAACTCCAGGATTGGAAATCAAGAGCTGAGCAAGCTGAGCTTTTGCAATTGCAGCTGGAAGATGTGCTTGCCGAGACGCAAATTGAACTACACGAATGGAAACAGAAGACCGCTGATTTCAGTCTGGCCGCCGAGTTTCTGAAAGAGGAGCTCGAGAGCCTCGTCGAAGAAGGCAGGCTTGAGAAAGAGGAGCTGATTCGGTCTAATGGTGAGCTCGAAGCATGGCGACAGCGGGCTCAAGAGAAAGCTGAGCACCTTCAAACATTGCAGGTTCAGTTGACATGCTCGCTAGCTTCATCATCAGAGGAGCTTCAAAGATGGAAACAAAAGGCCATGGAAATGGAATCAAACCTGGACCTCAGGAATTTGGTTTCTCAATGGAAAGAGAAAGCTCAGGAAGGTGAATTTCTTCACCGACAAACAAAGGAGTCGCTGACGGAGACCCACATAGAGATCAAGGAATTGAAAGACCAGATCATAGTGTTGAACTTGTTCACAGATTCTCTCAAGGATGAGCTCAAGAGTGCCAATGAATTTGTCAGTACGTTGACCACCCAGCTAAGTACCCAGAAACAGAATGAAGAGTCCTTCCTGAAGTTGAATCAGCAGTTGGAAGCTGATCTTGTGCTTGCGCGAGAGGAGGCTTCTTCTAGGAAACATAAGATGACACAGCTCCTTTCCCAGCTTGAAGGAAATAGGGAAAGCCAGATGGAGCTGCAAACGAAGCTGCATCTGGCCCAACGTCGACTCCTTGGAATCGAGAAAGTTCACAGCCAAACTAAGAATGTGAATCGGGGGATAGGAGAGACGGCTGCTGCGAAGGTGAGTCTTACAAAATAATTCATATTCCTGAATTTGCTTTTAGCCTGGTTTTATAGCAATTTAACTTCGTGTTTGTTAAAATTGTAGATCTAAGCCAAGTTTCGGTTGCCAAACTATATCATTCCTAGTCTTATATATCTTTGGGGACTCTAAAGCCGTTGTGAGCTAATGCATTTTCTTGCAGGCAAATTTTTCTGAACCAGACGACAAAATGAATCCTGCTGTCGGCAAAATGCGGCAAGAGCTTTTTTCATTGAAGTCCTTGGTCAGCAAGCTGGAGCATGTCCGAGGGAACGATGGGGAACAATCCCAAGCTTCTTCTAATGTTGTAGGCGATGACGAGTTGGCATTTGCTGAAGAAATTAGTATACCTCGGGCAGCTTCTTTGCCATCTCGGTAAATTGCTTACCACTCCCGTGATTCCATCTGATAGACAGTAACTTGCTTGGATTGAAGTTGTTGAGTGGTGTGGCTCATGTATTTGCCTTGCATGACCGGAACGAGGGTGTTGAGAACGTGGGTGATGTCACAATGAAGAAAACCCCATGTCTGTGATTGTCACTTCATAGTATTAATATTGGTTTTCATTCTTACTGGGAGTGTCAATGTACATGTACAGGCTTGAAGTTGTGTTGCAGAAGCAATTTGAGAGCTGTAAAGCGGTTGAGGAGGTCGCGCATCCACAAATGAAGAAGGGCATCGACGGCCCCACCAGAGCACGGGCACACAGCTTGGCCCGGTTCAAGGTACTTGCAGATGTGAATGGGAATTCGCCGCGTGCATCTGCCGACCATGACATTAAACTTCATCGGTAGAATCACCCGTTTTTCTTCTGACCATCCAATTGTACAAACATATTTTCAATGTGATGACTATGCATCTGTAGTTTTTTGCGAATCATCAATTTTGTGAGCTCTGTTCCTTCCATAGTCCCGTCCTTTAGTCCAGTTTCACTTTTAATATGCCTAGTTACATTTGAGTGGACACATTGCATTTTATTGCAAATTTTGAAGATTTTGACTCATGTTGTTCACCTGTCATGGACCTTAGATCTATTTCCAGTCTTAAATATCGCAAATTTTTGTGCTCAAAAACATCCAAGCAGTGTGCCAATTGACACTGGTGATATTTGTCATATTCGGTCATATTTGTCAAGTTTTTAGAGCTTTTTTAGAGCTTTGAGGTCGGTACTTAAAACATGCCAGTGGGACAGCTAAGAGCACTCCCATCATCACATTCCTTACCAACACGATTGGGAGAGATTCAAGCAATGTAGTCTCCCAAGTAAAGCATTGCCGAGGACCGTAATTTCACGGCACACCCAACTAGGCGTCCATGCGATTGTATTCAAACCCCAATTTGACAGTCAAATTTGACAAGGTAATGTAGGATGCTCTAAGAGCGACCATTTAAGGGCTGGTCTGCCTTTTTCGTAGGTTTGCATGAATAGAAATATTTTTCACTCATTTTCAGTGAAAGAAAAGTGGATGCCAAACATAACACAAATAGGTTTCATATTTTTTGAAGCATTTTTGAATTAGTTATGAATTTTCTAAGATTTCTGTTGTAGGTATCTATTTGAGACCCTAGGTCTTCCAAAATGCATCCACTTACAATTTCGAAAGTGATTTGAGGAAATCAAGGCCAATGAATGGCTCCTGCAATAAAGAACACTTTGTTTTATGGATTCAATCAATGACTAAAGTGGTTCATTTAAAAACCATCTCATATCCATTTTGTACCATTTCATAGGGTCCATTTGAAGAAGTTAATTGTTTTTAGAGCAGACTACCTTAGTGGGTTAATCTTAAAGCTTCATTACGTTCTCAACAAGATTTTTGTTATAACCAATACAAATAACTTTTGGTCAAATGGTCCCAAAACTTCAAAACAATGAGCTATTCAAAGAATTATACTCTATTCTAAGGTAGAGGTACCTATAATGGATAACTTAAGCATTTCATCCTATAGGATATGGAAAATTCATTGAGAAATTGAGGTCAATAAGTTCCACAATCTGGCGATGTCATCCAAGATTTTTTTTTAATTTTTTTTTATTTGAGGCTTTCTGGCAATTTTTCACCTTTTTAATACCATTTTTCAATAGGTGTGGTGCCAGGCTATAAAATTTGGTGCAATTTTGCACCAAAAACAACAACTACCACATCATGTCTATAGTTGCTTACCACTTGTGGATCTTGCCTTAAAATACTCCACATCATGTCCATAATTGCTTATTTAGTCGGTTATGGGTGGCTCCACTATATTGAGGAACATGTTCCTCATCAAGTGTGAGCCAATCTAATTGTTTTTAATCAACAATAGAACCAATTGTTGTCCATTATAGAACACCTAAAACAGCTAGATGTGGAACATATTCCTAATCAATTGTGAGCCAATCAAGGGCTGAGATAATCAAATCTTTTTCAATCAATAATAGAGCCCATTGTTGTCCATTGTAGAGCTCCTAAAATAGCACGTTATGGTACGTGTTAGCAATCAAGTGTGAGGCAATCAAATCTTTTTTCAATCAATAATAGAGCCAATTGTTTTCCACTATAGGGCACCCCCTGTATCATTACAGGGAAGCTGTCCGTTATAAGTATCTCTATCTTAGACAAGGAACTCATTTGCTATTGCCTCAAAAAAATATAATTTTATCACCTCAACTATTTCTAAGAAAATTGAGGATAAAGTAACTTTCTAGACGAATTGGTGACGAATTGCAAGCTCACAACCAAATCAACTTCAGGATGAATGCTTGAACGCTAGCATCACACTTTGTCGACTACCAATAATTGGCAGGAGGCGTAACTAGTGAACAAAAGAACCAGAACGCCACAATACGCCCTTGTGAATGTATTATCCAACCTGCACACGTATACAATGATCACTTGATGCTGAGTCTACTGCATTCTTTCTACACGAAACACTCAATGCTAAGTGCAGACCCCCAACAAGGAGTCCAGTCCAGCAAATTGAATTTCAAACACAACTACGAACACAATGCATCAGTGTCGAACATTATTTTCAACAAACGAAGAGAACTTCAAGAATTATTAGAAGAAATCATTAAGAGATGGATCAAGGAAAAGGAACGTAAGATAAGCATGATGCAATCCATGGAGAGCCGACGCTATAATCAGGTTGTTTTTTTCTGGCACCATGGTGCCAAACTCCAGTATTATGGCACAGTGCCAATGGATTAAATTTGGAGGGACCATCCTCCATTTACTGCATGTTGTATTGCTACAGTGTAAAACAAAACCCTGGCTATAATCAGCTCTCTATACCTTTGGGTACTTATGTTACTGTTCTAAATATTTAGCTCACAATCTTCCAATAATATTTATGATGTGAATGGGGATATCTTTCCGATTGACTTAATTTCATCTCACCATTGCACACCTCCCCATGATTAAAATCACTCAAAAGTACTGTTCCTACTTTGTGATCTGGTTGTGGAACCTAAACTCGGTGTCAATATGAAGCAAAAACCACAGGAAAGGAGCTTACCTAGAGAGAGAGATGGATCGGGGTATAGTTTATCATAAGATTGCAAGCGAATTTAGTGAATTTAGGTTCACTTCTTCTCCCTTTCCTCCAAGTCAGCCTGAGAGAGCAGTGTCGCATTGGTTCCTTTTCCAGCTTTATCATATGGCTGAGCCATTCGTCTCAAAAACTGTAGAAGCAGAGCATTCATCAGGTTAGAAACTAGATAAGCAGTGCAAATGAATACCAAAGCCACCACTTCAACGGTATTAAACTATATAGAACAGAGGTGCTTGGTCTGTAAAGTTGCCCTTCTTGCAAGGTGCAATCACAGCAGAGTTGAGCTACGTAGAACAATCATAGCAAAAGTGAAACCATACAAAACTGCGGTTATCAAGATATAATGGACCTATGGTACCTCTCGAGCAATATGGACAGACATATCTGTACTGAGGTTGAGGTGGGCATCTCGAAGATGTGACAAAATCCACTGTGGTAATTTCGATCGCTTGTCATGGCGATTATATCTGTGCATCACTAGATTAGCAAGGAAACTTCAAAAGAGGAGCCACCTTCAAAGACTAGCTTTGCTGTCAAGGAAATTCTTCATGATCATTTGTGCACATCCGCAACGAATATCGATGTATAATTCATCAACAATTTAGGAGAAGTTAAATATTTAAGAGAAGGCAGTTCCTAAAGGTTTGACGTAAAATGTACCTCTTGTCAGCAAAAATCATCATACCGTAGTCAGCTTTCGAACGGATGACGCGTCCCACACACTGCGCAGCTTGCCGCTGGTTCATTCCGTGCACAAATGCATTGCATTAGAAGGAACAGGCATAACGAGAGCATCGTCCATTTGAATCTCATAACAAAAGGCTAAATAAACAGAACGTCGTAAGGCAGTAAATGGATTTCAAAACCACGGTTACAAGCCAAGGCCTTCTCCTAAACATACCACAGCATCAAATGTCAAGAAGTCATTCTCTTTGATCTGAAAAGTTTCCCGCAGATACTCCAGACGTGCTCGAAGTATTCTGCAAAGATCATATCACAAACACCCTGGATGTAAGACTTTGTATTACTAGGCAAGAACAGAGATAGGGTCACAAGTGAGAGCTCAACCCAATAAAATATCCGACCCTAGTAAGCTTAACAGCAAACTGATCTTAAGTAAGCATAGAATTAAAGACCATAGGTTCATTTGTTCTGGCTAGTAGTAAGGCACGATCTTGACCATAAGCAAAACTGTGAGAAACATATACGCACCTGCTGAGTGTATATTGAAATGGTACACCGTACATGATCACAAGGCGACCATAATGCCTGTCAAAATCAATACCTTCTGCAACTTTGCCTCTGAACATCACCAAGTAAGCATTCAAACGATGTCTCAGATGAGATGGTGAGTAAACATCTGCATCTCTTCAAAAGAGACTTGACCAATACTTTCTCTAAGACCTACGAACGAGCTGTCCTTGAAGCGAAGAGCCGACAAAATACCAAATCGTAAAATCATGACCTGATCACCAACGACAGTGTGCCAAAAGCTGAGGGAACCACTTAAACCCAGAAATAACTTAAGACGATACAACCTTAAAAGTGAAATAAAACTCAGTACCTAGCAACAGAGAAGAAGACAGCACCACGGCCGCAATCACAAGCTCGTCTGTAGTTGTCAAGGGCAAGTGTGGTCTCCACCACGTCTTGGGTCTCAATGAAAACCAACTTGTGTTGCATTACTTCCTGCGGATTAAAATGGGACGCTGAGTGTGTAGACGAGAGTACAAATTTGGAAGTTCTCAAATAAAAGTGTAATATTGCATTAATATGAGGTTTTTTGGAAGGTGGATAGTTCAAACGATCCCCCTCATAATTCGATCAGTCTAAATACTAAACATTCTGAACTCTGAAAATTGAGAGAATATAATACAAACCTGTAGGATACCCATCTCATTCCAACTGTTCACAATTCCGTCCATGTACGAATAACTGACAAAAAAACACACAATTCCATCCGGCACAGCGGAGACCATCTCCAGCAGTAGACGCCCATAGTTCCGAACCACTCCCGGATCACTCCGCATGTCAAACTTCGTACTTACGGGCAGCTGATCGCTGTTTGAAATGGATAGTATAGATCAGTGCCTCCTCAAATCTATACATTCGTATCACCTGCTCTTACAAATGCGTATCATGCAGAAAGATAAGGCCTAATACGCACATTTAATAGAATTCTAAACTATCAAACTGGTTGCAAAATGTCGTCTATATACAAGGAATATAAACATTAAAAATTCAATTGAGACCGGCGCAGAACTGCACTCACCTCCCGCGTGTGAGGACCATAGGGCATAGACAGTCGCGAGTTAGCGTCATCTTATAGCTGTTTGAGATGACTGGATGGAAGTTAAGCAAACGTGGATACAGGTCGATGGGGCTAAGTGTACCAGATGTGATTACAACACTCTGGAACTTTTCAAATACTGGCTTTATTGCAAGTGAGGAATCCAAACAGCTCAGCTGCAGCCATGAGCAGCGAAAGTCAGGATTTAAGTTAAAGGCACATGAAAAAACTATTAAGGCAAAAAACTGCCGAAAGAGAAAAGATAAAACACAGACACGGAAGACGTCACTAATCAGAAGCTCAGAAAGGAATAGTATTGATAGTATCAGAAGCTCAGAAAAACTGGGGGAAGAACGCACCTGCAATACTGGATCAGGTATATTGGGCATGCGTTCATCATAAGGCTCAATGATGATGGTAAACCCTCTTGTGTAGGTGCCAACGAGCGTGGCGAAGTCACAGACGGTTTGAATGTGCATAAATTCATCCGTGTTTGTGACTTCTAGAGTCAGCAATAGCGAATGCAGTCGATCAAAACAAAATTTCAAACTCTTTTGGTCAATGCCAGCTTGATTCTGCAATTGATTGGATAAAGTCACAAAACTATTTATGCACGAAAATACTACACACGAAAATATTCACTTGAGCCGAGAATAAAAAATCTTCAAAAGCAATTGATCATTACAATCAACATTGAAAAGAAAAAAGATTAAACTAAGTACATGAATTACTAGAAGGTACCAAAGCCTTGTGCACATTCGTAGAGATCAGTACCTGCAGTGAAGTCACGAAAGAAACTGGACTCTCGCTCTCCACTTGCTCGGTAATCATTCGATTCTTAATGTACTGCACGAGCCGCTTCAAGAAAGCTACAAAGTGCTCTGCACGCCGAATGTTACCAGGGACTGCTTCTTGCAGAATGTCTTGTGGCAACGCAGGATTCGCTAGCCATGTATCAGTCCCTGCAGGTCATCGAAAGAAATCTTACAATCTGAGCTATTAAAGACGCAATTTTAAACAAACGAAGGGTGTGATGCATTTAAGAAGAACACGAATTGCTCCACATCTACACCATTTCCAAAAGAAGGAAGGGAGGCGCACCAGATAGATTGCCACGTTGGGCTAAACCCTCAACCAATCTGTTATATTCTTGACGAAGTCGGTTTGCATCTGTAGCCTTAGACCTGTAGGTTGCAATCCTCTGTGAATGCTTGGCTAAAAGATCCGCAGTCTCACAACATGCAGCAAGTAACTTGCAAAGTAATAGAAAAAAATACTCATTCTGTTAACAACAAAATTGGATGGGAAGTTACAACCCCTTGAAACAAGCGATACAAACGATACATAATGAGAACGATTTCCTAAGACATGGACACAAGTAAGACAATTAAACGGATAAAATGATCAGCTCTTCCACACAATACAGGCTTAAGATTCGTCAGTATAACAAGAGAGGAACTATACTGTCGAGCATTCCTGGCATTCTGTAGGGTAATGAAGGCGACAAAGTCCTATCCAAAGGAAACAGAACCTGGTGAACTAGCTTTCATTAGTTGCAAAAATACTTAAATTTCTCAAGATTGTCACAATAAAAATGTCACATAAACCAGATGATTCAGGAGGTTTTAAAACTCACTTCTCGATAAGCTGAGTGACTTGGCTGAGATTACGAGTTGCACCGTCGAGAGTTTGCTGTCGGATGTTGACGCTTAAAGCCTCGATACACACGTTGTCGATGTTGTGGGCTTCATCGAATACGACTACGCACTCCTTCTCCATTTCCTTGGAGATGATCCCCGCCACTTTGGGATCCAAAAGATACTGGTAATTGTACACCACCACGTTGGCAAACTGAATCATATGACGAGCAAGAAAGTACGGGCACCATCCTTTCTCTCGTCCAAAACCTCGCAGATCGTGCAAGGTATACACGCCCGATGGAAGAAGTGCATCATTTCCCTCTTTATCATATCCCTCAAAGAAACTACACGATTCAATGTCTGGATTGTCCAACGCCAAGGCCCTCACCCAGGAAGCCGTCAATTTCCTGCAACCTGCATCTACACTCTCCCTTGATCCTTCGCCACTGACCTGCACGGGAAAACCCAGATTATCACCAACCAATGCTTCTAACTGAAAATCTAAGTAATTTTAGATCAAATCAGAGTCAAATGACAGACAGACACAGGCCGACAACTCAGCTGCTCAACCCTAAACAGTTAATAGGAAAATGATTGGAATCAATGAAAATGACTCAAGATGCCATAAAAACGTTCAAAAACACACCATAAATTTAAAATGTGATTCATAAAATGACAATCAAAGTGATTTTTTTATTCAAATATAGGAAAACAAAGTCAAATTCAGGCTCCGCGATAGGTCAAGATTTAGTCTAGAATTAGTTAATTTCAGGTTTTAACTCACTTGGGAGCAAATTTTCTTATAAAAAATAGCGTCGCATCATCAACAAACGCACGCAGTTCTCGGAGAATAAGGCACATTAGAAATTAACACATGAAAGTGCAAGAAATTGCGATAAGCCCAAAAAAACTGCTCATAAACCATGAGTAGGGCTACCAAACAGGGTTTAGCATTTCTATCAATCCATAGGCTCAATATTCGAACTTACAACATGTAACCTTCCAACCACACTCAAACGATTCCCAAATCATTTGTTTATTTCCAAAACGTCAAGATCAAAACTAGGAAGGGCAAAAAAAACCAAACATTTCAACTGCCAATACCCCCCGCTAGAGCTTCAACAATTTCGCACCTGAATTCCATGAACCACAAACACCCTAAAGAATCAGAGCGTACCTCAGGGTGAATACAAAGGTTCTTCCGAGAGCTGAGTCCAAGGGCCAGCATTTTGGCAGCCTTGCCGAGCTCCTTTTCCTGATAAGCCTGCAGCTTCCGAAGCTCCTCCAGCACCTTCTCCATCTCGTGGACGGTGCGCGTGCAGTAAATGAGCTTCCCAACCGAAGGATTGGCGAGCATGTAGCTGCTGATCAGGGACAGCAAAGTGATAGTCTTGCCAGTTCCCGTGGGCATCTCCAATAAACAATGCCCGCGCGCATCCAGCGTCCGCTTGAGATCCAACATGTAATCATACTGCTCCGGGTAAATATATTCGTAAGGAAAGTAGACCGTCAGACCCTCGATCTTGAACTTCATCGTGGGCGACTCGGAAATCCAATGCAATTAGGGTTTTCTCCTTGAATTGAAGTGCTAAGTCCTTGATTCAAGATTCATACTGACATACATTGTGAAGAAAGCAAAGGCGTTCTGAATTCTAGCTCCGATTCTAGCTGCGTTCCTCAATCCAGTGCGAACATGCTCCGGTGCTCTTGCTCTCCCAAGCTCCGGCGCAACGAATTCCAGCGCCGGCAAAACATCGGCACCGGAGTGCGAAGGTAGCTTCGCTTTGAAGAAAGGAAGGACGGAAGCACGTGAACAAGCTTGCTAACACGAATTAGTTTCCTAGGTGGAAGGCCCCAAGTTCGTCGCACAGATTTGTCCTTAGGTGGGTAAGGTAGGAGGTTCATAAATCGCTCATTTAAGAGCTGAAACTAAATTTTGGGGAGGTGAAACATCTCAAAGGGGAGGTGAAACATCTCAAAATATTTTTCAGTAAATTTTCCTTGAAAGAAGAGAGGAATTGGTATGTAATCCAAGTTGTTTCATATTTTTTGGAGCCTTTTAGAATTAGTTATGAAAATTTGAAGTTGAAGTGGCATAGGGCTCTAAAATCGTCCACCCCCTAAAATGTACATTGTTTGTACATTGTTGAATGCTATGAAAAAACAACATGTACAAGTAGTGTACATTTGATAAGGGTGGGCAATTTTAGAGAGTGTGCAATTTAAAAACCTCCTACCTTACCCCCAAAACTATCGCTTTTTGCTATTGAGCTTAGTTACTATTATGAGATTGGTCAAATTTTCATATTTTCTTATTGGCAAGTGAAAGGAGGTTCCAACACACTAGAGAATGCAACATATGGATATTGTATGCAGAAGTTATTAAGGAACAAAGTTTGGTTTTTAAATAGTTTCTTCCACAGAGGTACAAAACTAATTTTAGAGATGTACAAAGAATATAGATGGTAATTTAAGGTCAATGCATATTTGGATGTATCTACCTTAACAGTGAGTGTGACATTAATTTATCAAAGTCACTCTATTTTAAAATAATATTATATTGTAACAATTTACACAAAAATAAAATGTTGTGGTGACACTAATTTTCAAAATGGCCCTAATTTCTCCTCCTCCCATTATTTGGACAAATCATAGTAGTAGAAAAGGAAAAGTCAAAATGGAATAGATATCTAGAATCTTTGTAAATCATGAATAGGGATGTAAGATCCTATGGTCAGATGTGCAAAAAAAACACTTATTTAATTTTTTTACTCTTTGCTATTAAAATGGCAGTTTTGGGTGTTTTTTGGAAAAAAAAAAAAAGGCCTTGGACCATTAGGGGTTAAAGACTGGAGTGTAGTGTAATTAGGCCTAGTTGGTGAGTGTATATAAATTGAAATATTAAGTTGTGCCCCTAGTTGATGTTTATCTACTAGTTTGTAAAATTCTTATTTGAAATTCTCCCTAGGAACAAATTTAATATACTATTGGGTAGTTTTTTAGAAAATTTATAAATTATCCTATTCTACATAAGGTCAAAAAATTTATGTTGTGATTTTTTGTATTTTCATAATACTCTAAAATTTATTCCCTAAAAATTTTAATTTAGAGCTAAAAACAAATTTTTCAAGCTTTGATTCTTTAAGAATCAAATTCTAATACAAAATAAACAAATTTATTTATGATAAAGTAGCTACTAATGCAAATTTCATCAAGCACAACATAAGAAATAGCCATCTCCAAAGAAATCCCATAATTTATGGACACTTTTATAAAAATTTATTCCCTGCATTCCTCATTACTAAAAACATGTTTCCAAGTTACTATGGCCTGTAGCACACTTCAAAATTCATATCAAATTTAAGTCACAAATATATAATTTTAATTGCCCTCTTCTTTGTCCACGTTTGTCTTCAAGTGGAAAAAAATTAAAAACTTCAACAATGCCGTGAAGACAAATTAGTCATTCTGCATGTAATGGGTTAGTATACCTCACCACAAAGATAGAGAGGGGATCCAACACATTTGAGTAAATCTACACCTGAAGTTTGTTTGTTTGTTTGTTTTGTTTGTTTTGTTTATTTGTTACGTTGAGATCTCCCGGACCATGGGTCCTCCAGCTGCGTGTTTGGTACCGTCAGAAAGCTCTCGGCAAGGAGGGGTGCACGGGCTTGGTTTTGTGGCGTTTGGACCCACGGTGCGGAAGTTATTGGATTTCAAAGTATTTATGGAATCAAAAAATTAGAAAAATACATTTACTTGGATTTTGGTGGCGATCTTGGTACCATCGGAAAGGGCTTGGTGAAGAGGGGTGCATGGGCTTGGTTTTGTAGCATTTGGACCTACTATGCAAAAGTTATTGAATTTCAAAGTTTTTATAATGACTTTAGTAATTAGAAAATTACTTTGCTTTTGTTTTGGCTGTGGCATTGGCACAGGGCTACACTAATATCATTTAAATTAGGGTTGTCTATGCATTTTTCAATCACATGCCCTCTCTAAGGTAGGCGGTTCAAAAAACAACCTTTTTCTTCAAACAGCCTTGTAGGGAGCTGTGAAATGGACACTAAGTGGTTCTAAAATGGATTGTCAACAATGTGAGCATAATTGAGACTTGTCGAGTGTTGCTTCATACTTCACCAATGGATGGAATAAGAGCCAGGGAGGGTCCATTTCAAAGCCAAGTTTGTTTACTTAATTTTTCTAAATGAGAATCAATTGCCCAATTGCCTTCTTACAAATTTAAAAGAACTTAGGGTCCATTTAAGTTTACTATAGGTCGCGTTTAGGAACCTAGTGTATTACTCTTTGGATGCGGTAGTGCTTGCTTTTGGTCAAGCCATATCTCTTTTCAGACTGCGCATGAGTGGATTTTGTAAGGCCTGTAGATCAAAAATAGGTATTTACCACATAATTCTTTGGAAATTCATAAGTAATTCATACATGCTTTGAAAAATATGAAACTTCTTGTGTTAGGTTTTGTATCAATTTTTCTTCAAGTGAAAAATAAGGAAAAACATTTTTGGGCATTGAAAATCCATCAAAAAGGTCCAACAGCCTTTAAAAGGTCGCTTTTTGAGCTACCCACCTTATTGGCAACGCCATGGTAAAGAAGATCTTGGAAGATGTATTGTACAATGAGGTACTATAATAGCTCATTTATAAATTTTTTAGTCAATTATCATTAGAACGTTCAACAACATTGGGTCGTTGCAAGAAATACTTGTCCTTTTTTTAATCCCCTTGGCCTTGGACAAGTAGATTTTTGCTCATAACTTTTGCGTCTTATGTCTATTTCCTATAAAATTTGAAATGAAAGTATATGTAGTAGTTCTAAGCATTGAATAATTTTTTTGAGTTTCTTAAAATTATTTTACTATTTTTAAATCCCCCCCGATTGGATGTCTACCTTGGCCATTTTGGGGGGTTCCGGTACTATTTATAACTAAAAAATGCAAATTTGAAGGTGATAACAGGAAGATAAGGAGTTCTACTAAAATTACACAAGCCTACAAAGAGATTTTTCAAAAATAGTAAAATGTCCACCTTTCGAAGTGCACTACCTTTGCACATGTGCAAGGAATACAACTTTTTTTCTTGAAGATGAAAATGGTTGAGAAGAAGCATCTTTAAGTTAAGAAAAATGATTTTTTGGAGGAAATTTTTGAATTTTTTACTATTTTCTAAAAATAAAATTCCAAAGTGTCTATATTCTTGCATTTTTCAACACTCTGTAACTGTGCATAACTTTTAGAAATAAATTTTTCTAGGTCTGAAATTTTCACACACATTTTTATTCTGAAATTTTACAAATTATCCCCATTTTATTTTATTAAAAAAAATTATTCCAAAGGTCATAATAGTTCTAGTACTAAGGCCATTTTGAGCCAAAATCGTAAAATGTTTCTTGCAACTACCCCTTTAGGAAGCTCTAGTGTGCTAAAAACAAACCAATTTTGAAATCGCAAATTGTGTTGGAATCATTAGAGGGATTTGAGGGTCTTGGAGGGTTGTTTCAGGCCCACTTTCCGATCTGGCCAAATTCAATGAACGCCGATATGGGCTTGTCAGAATTTATTTTTTTATTTATTTTAAAAAAAAATTAACAAAATATCATGAGTGATATATTATAATTATAAGCTTGTTTGTCACATCCACAAATCACCAAATATATTGTCATAGAACTTATATCAAACAGCAATAGACTTTAAATATTAGAAAACTCAAGGCCCAATTCCTTATAGGAAGGGAGATTTAGGGAATTTAAAGTCACCTTTCTTTAGATGTTTGGGGTAGAGCAACACTAGTGGGGAAGAGCATTCCCTATCCTATATTTGTTCTTTTTTCATCCACAAGGAAATAGGAATAGGGAAGAATTGGTGGAGATGCTCTAAGATATATAGGCAATATCTCAACATTACTATTGATATCTTGTTCCTACAATTAATAAGACATGGCAAACATGGAAGCCTCTAATTTTCCTTTCTGGATATGTTCTTATTATGATTAAAATAGTCATTATATGACAACAATATATTTTTTTTTTAATATATAGACAAATTCCATTAAGAAAGGAAAAAGTATACAAAACCAAAGTTGACCACATCCTTGGCAGTGATTTGTGCATTTTCTAAAACATTGTTAGAGCACCCTTTTATATGACAATGATTTGGGGGTATGTGCTTAACCCTCCAAATTCAAAGCTGATTAACCTATAAATGATGCCACGACCATTTTCTGGCCGATGAATGAGAGAAAATCAAGCTGTATAGGACAAAATTGCAACTATTCATCCTTAGAATTTTGTGTGGAAAGGAGAGATCATGAATAGTAGTTTAGTAAAGTCAAATTAACTTTTTGAACGATTTTGCAGCAATCTATGAGTTTGATCCAATAAATTCTCTGGTGAATAAACGATAACAAGTTGTGGTCACTTGCAGACACTTTATATACGTCTATTGGCATATTACTGTAACGGTTTGCTGGTTGGTATGGGTACAAGTGAGGATTACCACCTCCTGAGGATTTTTTTCAAGAAAATCACTCCAAATGATTCTATGGGCGCATGAAGAATATCTGCTTGCAAATGAGTTTTGCTGCATTTTGGCGTTCACGAACAAATGATAAGAGAGTTTCTATGTTTGAAGTTTCAGTAGGTTCAAATAGTTTTTATTCTCATTTGTAAGCTTCCACACGGAGCTTGAGATATTTGCTCGCTTGGACTACAATTGAGCCACAGATGGCTGGATTAATGTTATACCAAGTGCTGTATGATGAAAAAAATTAACAGGAGGCGATTCTTTTTAAACCTCCTAGTTTTTTGTTGTTGTCCATCCTGTTGTGTAAATCAACAGGAGAAGACTCTTTTGACTCCCTATTTTTATTTTTATTTTGTTTTCTGTTCTGTTGTGTGAATCAATAGGAGGAGACTCTTTTGATTTCCCATTTTTTTTATTTTTTTTTTCTGTTTTGTTGTGTAAATCGACAGGAGGAGACCCTTTTAAACTCCCCATTTGTTTAGTGTTCCCTTCTGCTGTGTACATCAACAGGAGGAGACTCTTTTTGATTCCCCATTTTTTTTTGTTTTCCGTTCTGTTGTGTAAATTGATAGGAGGAGACTCCTTTAAACTCCCCATTTTTTTTTGTTTTTATTATGTTGATGTTGCTGACCCACAGGAGGAGTTGCAAGACATGCTGATTAGAAGCCTAAGTTAGTTGTCTGTTTAAAGCACTACACTAAATATGATATTTAGTGTAGTATGACATTTAATGTTTTACCCCCCTACCAACCACAACACTAAATCTGAATTGTAGCAGATTTAGTTCATTTTTTTAACGT
This sequence comes from Neckera pumila, assembly GCA_963969595.1. Classification (NCBI taxonomy): domain Eukaryota; kingdom Viridiplantae; phylum Streptophyta; class Bryopsida; order Hypnales; family Neckeraceae; genus Neckera; species Neckera pumila. The sequence continues at coordinate 46,012,009 of OZ018408.1, read as the reverse complement.
GTTCTAACACTAAATGTAACCCTTTTCAAATTTCAAATTTACCATAGAGCATATTTAGTGTTAGAAATTAGATTTAGTGTTACTTACTTATGATATTTAGTGTCAAGGTTCGTAATTATTGTTGCCAACACTAAATATCATTTTTAGTGTAGTTGGTTGCTTATGAGCAAATGTTACTTCCAGTGACATGCTGATTAGAACACTAGTTGTCTGTTTAGAGCACCAGTTGGTTACTTATGAGCAAATGTTACTTGCGTTGCCATTAAACTCATTTGGAGGAACTTGTATTTTAAATCTAGCCTTCTGACTAAGATAACGTTTTTGTGATTCAAAGACCAAAAAGATGCTTATTGTTTATTAGGGGTAGGAAATTTGAAAGGGAGGTGGAATTAACTATCAATTTTTACTTTTATTTTTTTTTCCTTTAAACTCCCTAGGTGTTGTGATATTTAACTACTTGTTTATGATGGATCTTCACTAGAGACTTGTAAAACAGTTACTCAACCGTATTTTCAATTTTGTCCTCTTCAAGAGCAACATCAAGTTCTTGTTGATACATTGAACAAAATTCTTCAAAATTTATAATCCTTGGCAAAAAGTGTTGTTCTTCTATAAACTTTGGTTCGAAATCAAGCCCATTTTTTTTTGGATATTGATAACTTCTTTATGTTGGATACCGAGAGCTTTTTTTTTTTGGATATCAAGAGCTTCTTTTGCTACCTTGGCTTTTGCTACAAGATCTTGAATGGTTGAAGCCATGGCTTTCAAGTTAAAATGCTTTCCCTTCACAATGATAGGTCTACCATAATAATTTGGTGTTTGTGATGCTTTTGTAATATCTACTAAGTTGGATTTTGGAGCCGTACCCTTCCTCACCATGAATGGTTTCTTAAGTCCAACCACCACCATTTTTGCATTCAAATTGATCCCCATTATTGTTGACTCTATTGTTAAAACAAACTTAATTAGTGTATTGAGAAAACTTGTAATAACTCAAGACTTGTTTCAATGATTGAAATGGCTCAATACATTAGAAATGTTTTTCTACTAGTAGAAAGAGATAAGATAAATATATTTTTTTGGAACAGTCTAAAGCGGTTTTCAATTGCAAGGAATAATTGCAATGCACAAGTCGGTGAAGCACACAAAGAAGAAAATAGAAGAATGATGTTAAGTCTTCCAAATCAATGTGTGAAAAAAATGGTCATATGTTTTTGGTTTATATAGTGTTTTTGGTATTATACTTTTACATTAGTCACAATAAAAAAGTAAAAGCAAGAAAATAAAAGAAGAAAAGTAAAAGATTGATGATTTTTAAGCCTTCCAAAAGTAAAAGCCATGTCTACTAGAAGTGTTGCTTTTTGAGCACCCTACTGCAATAATTGCTGTGCCATCTGGTTTGGCACAAAACCACCCAAGCTTACTACTTGAATCCGATGCAATGAATCTTTGTGCTTTGAAGGTTTCAAGCATGTGGGCACCACAAGCAGAATTTTCTATTCCTGCTGACACCGGTGGAATCCTTTGGCCTGTAGCGTTCTGCAAAGGGATCATTGATTTTAAAATTTTGTTCTGAAAGCAAGTATTGTATTATGAAAAAAAAAAATACTAAATGGATCCCACACTAATAAATGAAATGGGAGAGATAGAAGTTCCAGCAAGCCGTAGGAATTCTAGAGATAGTGATCATTGCTAACTTAAGTGATGCAGCGTTTTGTTTTTGCATCTTCTATTTTCTACTGATGATGGAACTTTATCTACTACTCTCCATTTGCTAAGAGGAAAAAAAAAAGTTTATCTTATAGAGTACTATTTTCAGCTTTCTTTGTTATTCATTGTATTTTCTACTTTTTATTTCAAAAAATGGAGGCAAAACCTGCTGTTTAATAAGAGAAAAAATGGAGGCAAATCCTGCTGTTTTGTATTGTGGATTTTTTTTAATGCAGTGGGTTCTCTCCATTTGTTCAAAAAAACTAAAATAAAATAAAATGAATTAAGAGAAAAAAATGCAAATTGCAAACTGGCCGTAGTAAGTTACTGTGAGTGTCCTTCGTCAAGTCCTGCCCGATGCCTGGTGCACGTTACGGTAGCAGCGTTTGGAAACTTTTGTAAGTTTTACCGGCTCTTTTCCTTCAATTCCCAACTAATTGAACCATTTTTTCAAGTACGAGCCCGTTTTTTTTCTCTAATTTGACTCAAAATAGAAATTTTATAGATTTTTCTACTGTTTTTTTGTCAATGTTAACAAATTGCAACCGTTTTTTTTTTCCAATTCCATTGACTACCTCTGAACTAAGTGCCGGTTTTTTCCAATCAATTTGGATGCTTTGAAACCAGTCACGCTTATAGTTATATGACAAGCCTAATGCGGAGGCCGTTCTACACCTGCATTTTATCCTTTGGAAAAACACATGAACTTTTTATTTGCAAAGCATAAAAAAATTTGCCAATTTCAATTTCATATTTGTTATTGGAGGCACCAAATTAGCTAGGAAAAGTATAGAGAAATAGGTTTAACATGGCACAAAAGAGGGGGGTTTTAACAATCACCCTTGGTGACACCTCCGCAATAGGCTCGTCATGTAACTATAAGCGCACCTTTGAAACCGCATAAAATTTGGTACCTTTTTGACTCCCACTAAAATCCAACCAAAAGTTTGACAATTTATTTATAGGAAGCTAAAATGCTTCTTATTCCAATAAAGTTAGAAGGTCCATGCATCCAAAAAGTAGATGTGCCTTGGTCAACCTCAATTGTAATTTTCAAAATAACTATTTTTGGAATTTGATTTAAATTTAAAAAATGGAGCTTGACAAGTTTTGTTTCTATTCCATTTCAAAATTTTGAAAAATGTCAAAAATTGAAAGAATTATTGCAATTGAATGCTCCATGTGTTAGAATCCAAATAACACAGTATGGTGTGTTTTTCATTTATAATTTCTTTTAAAAAATGTTTTATATTTAAATTATAGAATTATATTTCTCATTCCATCCTTCATTTATAATTAAATTTAAAGATTATTCCAATATATTAATATATCATAATTTATATAATTCAATTTCCATTTGTAGCTTTTTAAAATCACAATAATTTCGTTTTTTCATCAAAATTATTGAAAAAACAACATAAATAGAAAATGCATTTTTCTACTAGCCAAAAACATCAAAATTTTATACATCTATTAAATAAAAGGGTAAATTTGGTTTGATAGTTGAACTTGACTCCAAGGTCTTTGTTGTGGTTGTTTTGTGTGTAAAAAATAAAATTACCAATTGAAATTTTTTCATACTAATCTCTATTGCTAATTGTAACTCTTGAAAAAGTTCCAAATCATTTGGATTGTTTTTTCTATTTTTACTTGTTTATGGTTAATTTTTGCAACAAAAATTATAGCAATTACAAATTTTTATGAAACAAATTGAAATTTCTCACAATGATATATAATTTAGAATCTCAAATGATAAAAATATAAGGAATTCTTTTAACACAATTTAAAATGCTAAATTTAGCTCAAGGAAGAAATTTGACCATTTCACAATGGATCAAGACGTTTAAGGATTAACCCCTAAAGGACCATGAGTGCAAATATTGAACTATGAATGAACGGAAATACATCCTACACTCACCAAAGTGCATTTTTTCATCCATCAATTTTGTTTGAAGATTCTTATATTAGTTCTTTAACATTTTTACAGTTTAGTTTATGAAGATTTTACTTTGCAAATATTCTATAACTCAAAAGGTAGCGGAAGGTCCAGCCTCAAAAAATAACTTTTTCAGTTCAAAAAATGACCCTTCAAAATTAACTTGAATCAAAAAATTAAATAAAAATCTTCAAAAATTACTATAATTAGAATCCAATATTTTGAACATATAGGAAAAAAAATCTTTTAAAAATTATAAATATTCAATCTCCAATTGATTTTAGAAGGAATTTTCAATTTTTGGCTTCAAATTTCATTGAAAAATATTGGTATGTATTTTTCACATGTACATATTTGTAATGGTGATAAAGTGCTCTTTTCTACAATTCCAACGCGACTTGCGATTTGAAAATTAATTCATTTTTGAGCATGATACGGTTTATTGAAGTTTAGGAACTTGTTAGTGAAAATTCCTAGGGAGCAAAAATTCGTAAATGAACTGTATTCCACTGTATAGTCAGGTACTGTAATTTTACAACCGTCCGATTTGGAATCTTTCATCTAGCATAATTATCACTCAATTATCATGCAATCCCAATCAAATATACCAAATTTTAGTTTCGAAAAAGCAAAATTCTATTTTTGGTGAATTTCTAAAATTAATTTTATGGTTTTACATAATAATTTATTGAGAACAACTGATTATGAATATTTAATCCAATTGCATAAATACATAAGGAACATCCATATGCACAATTTTTGTATTTAAAAGCATCCTATTAAGCAACAAAAATATGAACTAGAAAGCATTAAGTGTAATGCATTATATGACCAAAATTTGTGAAATAGACATCTTTATATTTTAACAAGATTTTGGCAAAGTGATTGTAACATCATGCTAAAATGTACAAAATTGGTTATAGTGTGATTGTCAAATAGCAAAATGTTGTTAAAATATAAAGATATTTATTTCACAAATTTTGGTCATATAATGCTTCACATTTAATACTTCATAGCTCATGTTTTTATCACTTAATGGAGTGTTTTTTAATATGAAAGATCTGCGTATGGATGTTCCCTACATATCTATGCAATTGAATTAAAACCATTCATCACCAATTGTTCACGATAAAATATTATGTAAAACCATAAAAATTAACTTTAAGGATTCACCAAAAATAGAATTTTGCTTTTATGAAACTGAAATTTTATATGCTTGAATGGGATTGTGTGAGGATTGAGTATTAATTATGCTTACCATAATATAACAATTATATTGCACATTGTGCAAAAAACTGTAAATGGCTCAAATTGGCCGGTTGTAAGATTACAGTACCCAACTATATAGTAGATCCATTGACTCTATGAGAGGTTAATGCAAGGTTTGAAGGATTACAATGATAAAATTTTAAAAAGTTGAATTTGAATCAATCTCAATAATACCAAATACATTCAAAGATCCAAAGGTGTAATCAGTAGAATTGTGAAGGTATATTATCGAGTCTTGTGGAATGCGTGTTTGTGTTTGTAGTATGCAAAATCATATTTAAGTTTTCCTACTTATAATATGAATTCAATATATATACTATTATTAGCTATGCAATAAAAAAAACTCCTTATTTATAAATGTGGTTATAAATCTTCAACTTCAAACCTCACTAAAATGCTTAATTTAATGATAGTTTTTCAAAGTTTCCTAGTGGAATAGAAACTGCACTTCAAAAGTTTCATTCTGTTAGGTTCTTTTTAAAAATAAGAATAAATTGTTTTGAATGTCAAAACCAAATTATAAGGGAAAAAATCTCAGAGTATTGAAATCTACTAGATAGTGTACCACTTTTTAGAAAAGTTACTCGATATAAAATTAAAAGAAACAACTAAATTGCCTTTAATTTAACTTAACCCCTAAAGGCCCAAGGCCGTTTTGGATTCAAAAACATCATTGCTTTTGAAGTGTTAGAGATTTTAAAAGTTATAGAGACTTCAACCATACAATCTTAGAATGTACATGTTGTAGATGACATAAATCAAATTTGGAGTCATTTGGCCACATAGATTGCAAGTTAATAATGTTTTAGTATTAAATTAGGGTTTTGAAATTTTCCTAGCAACAAATTTGAATTCAAAATCTACTCAAATGAAAAAACTTTAAACTGTGAAATAATTGAAAAGCAGTATACGTATACATTGGTGAAAAAAACAATCATTCAATTGACTCATTGTGTTTGCAAAATGACTTTGAAATGTCAATAAATAGCAAGAAAATTTGCAAAACATACAATCAAGGTTGAACCTCCTTCTACTAAAATGCATCTTTGTCACTTATAAGTTTTTGGATTGATATAAAAATTCAGCCACACAAACTAGACTAATATGCGCAACTTTTCCAAATTTTTTTTATCAAAAATGAACATTGTATAAAAAAGGAATAAGCCGCCAAAGTTCATTGTAATTCAAAAATGTCGGAATTTTGAATTTTGAATTGCTCCCACACATTCAAATTACTTGATTGATATGAAATTTTTTCCACAATAACTAGATTTCAAAGGAAATATAACCCAACAAATTTTATTGAAAACTAGCATTGGATGAAAGAGATACAAGCCCCCGAAGTTGCAGCCATCATATGCAATTTGGTGAACTCAAATTAAGTTTGTGAACTTTGATTGGCTTTCAAAAAATCAGTACATCTTGGATTGGTCTGAAAATTTTACAACACAAACTAGAAGAGAGAGCACAAATTTTTCAATAAGTTTATTGAATTTATTGAATTTGAATTTAAATTTGAATTTGAATTTATGGAATTTGAATTTGAATTTATTGAATTTATTGAATTTAAACATTCAATGCAAAAGTTACAATACTTTGAATTGAACTTGAAACTATGTGAGGACACTTTTGGGCCTTTGGGGAGTTTAGGGGTTAATGATGTAACTACAGCATCAACATATAAAGTTGCACTAAAAGAAATAAAATAATCCACTTATATATATATATATATATATATATATATATATATATATATATATATATATATATATATATATATATATATACACATGCTAGCTTGGTCATCCAAAGGACACAAAACATCCTTGACATCTTACCAAAGTTAGTGGATGATTTCCTACGTGTCTATAATGGTCTTTTGTATGGAATGAGGTGGTTTAATTTAACCTTGTAAGGACATTGTGGACCTTAAAGGTCGTATGGATGACTTCACTTGTAAACTATAGAAACATAAAAATGCACTTATTAGTCCAATAATTAGAGTATTAGAGGATTTTGGTGATTACCTTTGACATATAATATTGCATCCTTCCAAGGTTAATATATGTATAAAGAGAAGAAGGGAAGAGTGGAAAATAAGGACCATTTTACACTACATCCCCAAGTCCTAAATCCGAAGTTCCATTGACTTCGCAAAATGATATTGATGGAGAGTTGATTATTCATGTCAAATTGGGTACCAAAAATAACATTCTAATAGAAGATTAATTTATTTTATTGAAGTATTTAGATTGATACATATAAAAAAACATTTGAACAATTCAATTCTAAATAATGAGATGAAAATTATGAGGAATTCTATTTTGCAGGCAATAAAGGTAGAAAATACATGTATGGTTTGTTTTTCAAATGTTGAAAGACAAAACTTCACCTTTGGGAAGGCTAGAAAAAACTATTTTTTGAAGTTTAGGCTCATTGACCTTGCACAATAGAGGGATTTTTGGGGCCTTGGAAGACCGTTTTAGGCCCGTTCGCCATTCTACCCAGATTCAGTGAACGACTGTACGGGCGTGTCAGAATTTAAATAATAATAATAATAATAATTTACCAAAATATCATTTCAAGCAAATTTTTTATTTTTTATTTTCAAAAATGACGTGACAGTAGCTGTGCCACGTCAACTAGTTGCTACAGTTGCATTCTTGCAATCTGAGAACGCAAGAGAACTTGCAGTCTCCCAAAACCCCAAAATCCCCTCTAATGTTCAATGGAGATTTTTACTCTAAACTTTTAGAAGGATGTATTTGAGTAAGTTAACTAAAGGATCCTACGATTGAGTTTGTTTGTAAATAAATATAAATGAAGATTTTAGCCTTGCTGTAGGAATTTTGAGTATTTTGAAGTACTTTCAAACCTCAAATCACCACAATATTTTAGAGATTAATTTGAAATGTCTCTGAAAGATAAAAGTAGCCATGAAAATAGAGTGAAAAATTTACAAGTGAATGTTCCATTTTTTCATCCCAAACACCTCAGTGACGTCTTTTATTCAAAACATCTTTGATGGTGGCCTTTATTTAAAACGCCCTAAGTCATGATCTTTATTCAAACCAACACTATCAAGAAAAATTATACCTTTATTAAGTTGATTGATAACATTTTGATAAATTTTCATATTTGAATAAACAATCTCTATATCAAAGTCAAGTTTAGGAAATTTTGATGAAAAATCAAATCATTGTGATTATAATATGAAAATAAAGGTATATCAATTAAAACATATACCTGAACAATTTGGAATTTTGACCAAAAATGATAATTAGGTGTAATGAGAAGTAATGTTTTGTAATTTGACCTTGAAAATTTGTTTTAAGGAAAAAATACAAATGAAATGCATACAATAATAATGTATTATTTAGATTCTAACATAGGGAGCATTTCTAGCTCATTTGAGTTTCGGGATTTTTCAAAAGTTTTGAAATTGAATACAAACACATGCAATATAGTAGGCTCCATTTTTTAAGTTCAAATCAAAACCAAAAATGGATAGAGTCTCCTCTTCTATTGTTTGAGCATTTTGGTGTTTGATTGGCATTAGAGAAAATTACACTACAAAACTTTCAGAGTTAGAGCCAAGTAAAGACTCTTTTAGACACTTAGAATTGACACTCACTTCTATATGGTATTGAGGGCCAGTGAAGCCCACTGATCAAGGTGGAATGAGAATTCTAGAAAAATGGACTCCCAGTCCACCAATGATCTATGGGCTTCACCTACCTCCAACTCCACATAGAAATTAACCTTTAGATTGTAGCTTCATCATACCTTGAAAATTGATGTAGGAATGCAAGGGTAATTTAAGCTTAAAAAAATCATTTATTGTGGAGTTATGTTTTGAGGTTTGCTAAAATGTAGACATCTTTCTTGCAATTCTTTTAGAGTAGTGCGTTCTTTAAGCTTGAAAGTTTGTATATTTATCAAGGTGCAACTGATTTGTATTTTCTTAGTCACAGACATGATTAATTATTGGATTTGATCTAGAAATTATAATTTACAATTTTTCTTGAAAATAATTTTTAAGGTGTTTATTCTAAGTTTCACTTTATAACACATTTTTATAGTTGATGAGGTTTGGGCTACCTCAAGGACCTTAACAATTAAATAGGCTTATTTTAATCAATTTTGGAATCCAACATTTTAATATGCACCTTGATTAGTCATTGATCTTACTTTCTAGCAAAATGAGATGTATAGTAGAACTTGAAAGCAAACGTAATATTACATTAATTTACCCTGATTAGTGAGGCTATAAACTAGCGTCTTTGCATTGTATTCTCAATTTTATGGTTTTCTTGTGAAAATAACTAATTCAAAGCAATAATATTTTTGTGTGCATGAATTTAAATATTTTACAAAGAATGTGATCTTGGGAATCAATATCATAAACACTAATAGCATAAACAGGTGAATTCAATTCTAAAGTCCCAGGACATCCATACATTCAGTGAATTCATCATAGCAAAATTTCCAACACAAAATTTGATTAAAAAACTTGAAATTTGCATTTGGAAAACAAAGTACCATATTCATACAAATAATTCTTTTTTAGACATAAATAGATCATTTGAAATTTTTCACAAATTAGGATCAAGCTCTAGTTGGGCATTTTTGACAAATTCTTTGTAAACTTTTGTATGATTTTCTCGTTTCAAAAAAATTATTATCAATTTTTTCATTGACCCATATTATAATACACTACCTTACCATACCGGTACTGTAGTGTGGTGCCTGGAACGCAGGTTTGAGTAAAACTTGCGCTTCACTCTTTCCAGTGGGCTCAGTTTAGAAGATGATTCTTTTGGATGAACGTGATTCAATGGTGGATGGAACCCTAATTTGCTAACGAATAAACTCTAGCCGAAGCGCTGCCGCAGCTCTTCTTCTCTCCTCTGTTCAGGCGACGACGCAGGAGGAGGGGCGTGCAGGCCTGCAGCCATGCAGATCTTCGTGAAGACCCGTGAGTTTCTACCCTTGGCCACTTCTTTTCGTCGCAATTACATTTTTTATTTGTTGCACAAAAAGAAAATTGGACTGTTCGTAGTCATTTGCATGATTGAAGTGGGGTTTGAGGTTGACGGAAACGTGTGCGTGTAGTGACGGGCAAGACTATCACCCTCGAGGTGGAGTCTTCTGATACCATCGACAATGTGAAGACCAAGATTCAGGACAAGGAAGGGATTCCCCCAGACCAGCAGCGTTTGATTTTCGCCGGCAAGCAGCTCGAGGATGGACGGACGCTGGCCGACTACAACATTCAGAAGGAGTCGACCCTGCACCTGGTGCTCCGGCTGCGCGGTGGAGCGAAGAAGAGGAAGAAGAAAACGTACACGAAGCCGAAGAAGCTGAAACACAAGAAGAAGAAAGTGAAGCTAGCGGTGCTGCAGTTTTACAAGGTGGACGACTCCGGGAAGGTGCAGCGTCTGCGGAAGGAGTGCCCGAACCCTGATTGCGGGGCAGGAACTTTCATGGCGAACCACTTCGATCGTCACTACTGCGGGAAGTGCGGTCTCACGTACGTGTACCAGAAGGCTGAAGCTTAGGTTTTGGTACGCGATTGAATTGTGGAGTTGGTTCTTTGGGTTGAATATGTTCGAGTGCAGGTGCTAGTCGAGGCAGTATTTCTTTTCAGTAGTTAATGGAGTTTTGAGATCATGTGGAAATTAAAATTTCTCGTGGTCTTTTATCGACGCGCAGATTATTTCCGACTGGTAGTCGAGTTTATGGTATGAACTGTACAATTCTCGCCACAGTTGATTTTTTGATGTCTTGTGATTGGAAATTCGCAGAATTAAAAATTCATTTCTTCCGTATGTCTGTCTCTCTGCGTATGCGAGTTATTGCTAAGTTATTGCCTGAACGTGTGCATTCATGCATTTGATATTCTTGTCCTGATTGCGGGAGCTGAAACCACTCTTGCTTTTTTGAACTGTCCACTCGCATAAATTTCCACTAGTTTCAGCTTTTGTTCGTGGCAAATGTAAATTTGATGCAACATTCAGCCCTTCGTCTTGAATATGTTAATGGACTCTATCTGGTACTAACTTGGTTGAGAATCGTTTGAAAAACAAGATGATTTAAACCGGGTTGGGCAAGCTTGTGCTGGACAAGTGGACAAGTGTATACCTTGATCTCTAGGTGCCTAATGTACTCAGAAAAATTCAGGTGTACTGTACCAATTTATGCAGATGTTTCTTGCAATTGATCAGAAAGTCTAGTTCTGTATCTTTGGTTTTGTGATTGCCTCATACAAATGGCACAGCAACATGCATTCTGAAAGCTAAGCTTCGGGATATATGGTGTGTTTCCTCCTGCATGGACTTTTTGGTAAGTAGATTCATAACGAAAAGTGTACTTTAAACTGACATTATGTATTTTGTACTATACTGTACATTTGGTGTCCTAAATGTACAATGTCTTTCCAATTTCTAGTTGACAACAAGTTTCCTTTTATTGTTGTGAGTTTACCTTTCAAATTGGCTTTCAACAGTCTCAACATTCCTTGGATTTTGCAAGATTGTCACAAATGAATGACACCTAAAAGGTACACAATTTTTAGACCCATGGCACTCATTCAAAGGTCAAATGACCAAAAAAATTTGATGAAGTTATTGGTGAATTTAAGAAAAAAGCAATCTAAGTGGTTTATAATTTTTCAAGGCTCTAGTAAGTAATCTTTCATAAATTTTTGAAGTTGAAAACATAGAGTAGCCATACGATTAGATTCACCTTGAATGAATATCTTTAAAGTCCAAAATGTCTCAAATCCCATTGATTGTTCCTCAAAAGTTGTGTTGGTTTTTCAAATGAAAATGTTCATTTGAGGCTATATTTTAGGTGGTGGGGATGAGAATGTATTGCAATTAGGTGCTTCTATCTTAACACCACGCAACAATATGACCTAAGAAACTCACTTTTGAATAAACTTTGTAACTTGGGTGAAATTACAAGTAGCATGGTCAAGAAGTTGTTGACAAATATTGATGGTCAAGGCCCTCAATACACAAATTAGGTCTGGACACATGGGGCTTGCTAAGCTAATGTCTAACATCGAGCCTAATTAGGCACCCATTCACCTGCCAACCAAATACGGATCAAAGCACCACATGTGGCATATAGATAGGGAAATGGGGCTTTCACAAATGAGGTCGGATAATCTTAGGAACCTACTTGAGGTACCCATCATAGGCACAATAAAAAGGAGTTGATCATAGCACCTTTCTCAATTGTTCCCTTCTAACAATTTATTGGGAAGCTATTTTGAAATTGGAAAGGTGTGAAGATTTGGTGAGTTAAGGAGAGTCATATGAATGATAAATGAGTGGTTTTGGAGTTTAAAAAAATAGTATATAACAACCTTATTTATATCAAAATTTATGCTTTATAGGGTCTCTATTTTGCATTTAATTTGTAGACATAGGCACTCCCTTCCAAATTTGAACATTAATTCAAATATTTTTGTATAGTATTTGTTCTTGTTTCTTATTTTCTTGCAATGTTTTTAAAGGCAACATAGAACCTTTTTTTGTGGCTCAAGTAGTATTGTTGCAAATGATATTGTCTATGATCATGACCACTAGTTTGAATCTTTAAATTTTTAATAAGAAAAGTCTTGGTTATTGATAGTGGCCATTCCATAAAACTAAATTTTGTTGCATTGTTACTTGTATTAACCTCTAAAGGACCAACATACGTTTTTTGGCCACATAAAATTTTTGGGCAAGTACATGTGACTAGAGATTTCTATGTTTTTGGCCCAAATTTTAATAAAAGGTGGGGACAAGGAATATCTTTCATATGCATTAGGTTTCATGACATTTGGAAATGTGAGTCAAAAGCTATGGCCTACTATATTAGTTTTTTTGTAGCTGGACAATCTAGGCAAATAACAAAATCACTTTTTTTCAAAAACAGAAATTTGAAAGTTGTATTCTAGAGTTTTATATACGTGGAAATCTTTGAATAATCCCATTTTGATCAATGAGCCAAAAGTTATGAAGATTTTTAGTTTGCAAGCAGTTTAGGGTAAATTATAGATTCTCTACCCTAAAATAAACTTTGAAGTCCTTTATCTTACTCAATTTTTTCAATATTTTTTGAAAAAAATAAAATCATAGGATGTAGGTTATTTATTACCACATTGCAACCATTGGGATTGGCATTTTTCCTTTCCGTAATTAAATTCTTGACAATTTAGTATTTTGAATCATTCTCTACTACTATCTACTTACTATTTTTTTTCTATGTATTGTACAATTTCAAATGAATTGAATTTTTTTCAAGCATGTAGCCAACTTGTCTAGAAAAAAGAATTCAAAGAAGCACCATCATTTTGGACATTTTTCCATCAAAAAGTGAGCTTGTGAAGTGCAGCCTTGTTTTTCACAGGGCCAAAAAAATGATTTCAGTGAATTTGAATGCTTATATCTTGCAATCCACGCGGTGGACATTTTTGAATTTTTTACCACATGTTCTCAAGTCAACATACTACAAGATCCTATGGTTACATATGTCAAAATGATTTTTTTTTCAAAAATTGGATACTTGTACTAAAAATGGCAATTTTTGAGCTTTTTTGGTGAAAACATGGTCATGGAACTTTAGGGGTTAAGGAAGAAGTCTAGGATTACATGAAATTTTTTGGTGGAGCCTAGACAATCAATACATTGGAATTATATAGAAAGAATGGTGCAGAAAGCAAGTGAAGATATGCATCATCAAAAATTCAAGTAATTTTAATTATAGGAGGAGTTATCCTACATTCCATCATTAACAATATGCACTTCATCATGCTAAGTATGCACACCTTGATCAGCCCCCCATGACACCATTGATCCTAGCTATACCAACGAAAATTATTATGAAAGAGCTCATACCATGGTGTCCAAGTGGAAGGTGGAGCTTCGTTTCCGCTTGCTTTCCTTTCTCCTCTGAATATTGTGTCTTCATCTTTGTCCACTTGTGACGTGCTTGATACAAAGTCCACTCCGACTCATTTAGAGTCTTCAAAAAATAAACACAATTTTCCTTCTAAAGGACTTTTGATTGTACCTCCAATATTTTTCCTCACAAATATATTTTCACCAAATACTTCAAACATCCTCGCTTTACTCCCTCTTTTCACTAGGTCTACATTTGCCCTCTTGGCTACTAGAGAGGCATCAAACCCTTCCTTGAACATGATGGCCAACAATCCTCCCTTAGGAAAATTTATGCTTAGAGAGCTTAAAAAATGAGCAAAGCAATATAAAACCCCAGAGCTCTTTTAAATGCAAGAGTCCCTAGAGCACAACTTTGGCAGTTGTAACCCTTTTTCCAAAAGTGCAATAAAATGCTGGGAATTAGGGGTATAGAATTGACTTTGGGCTAGTGAAAACAAGGTGACTAGTAATAAAAAGATGCTCCAAGTGGACCAAACCATCTAACATCACGCGTATTTTGCTTAGTCATCCGTCCTTCCTTCCCAGAACAAACCCAAGGTCTCATATGCACATATCCAACATTAGACGCCACTTCTATGCCTCATGTGCGCATATCTATTGTCGTTGTTGTAGGCTTTATTAACAAAACCAAGTAAGCACTACTCTACTTCTTTTTGAGGTCATTCCAGCCATTTTGAATCTTAATCTTCAAAAAACGCTGCAAACACTAGGTGTCCAATGGATGACAGAGAATCCTTCCAAGTAGGACTAAAGTGCAGATGATTAACCTTGGAATTTTGTGTAAAAAAGGGAGATCTTGTTGACCTCAAGTGAGTGCTTTTGGTTTTATTAAGTAGATGATTCACATTGTACCAAAAAAGAATGATTTCCTCGGTGACTAGCCTGTCCTTTACTGGTAATCGTACATCACCACCGATGTTGTCAAACTGATGGGCACCATTGTTTCTCTCATCCAAAACGCAACTTGCAACAGAATAGCGTCCTATCATCAAATAACAATGCAGACGTGTCGCTTGAAAATTCGCACATGGAATAGTCAAAACCCTAATAACAAACCCTAAAAACTTGAGTAGGACCAAACACTTTGAAAAATCATAACTTCTTCAGACAATAGCGAACTGATAGATGTTGTTTTTGTATTATAATCCTCTGAGCAAGGGAAGATATTTCACAAAGAATCACTGTAATAATACAAAACACCTGAAAGCTGCAGGAACGAGGTCCCAACCTCAGACGGAGGAAATTAGGCTAAAACCAAGAGATTCTAGCCCCATTGAAGACATGCTTCCATTCAAGACATTTTCGTTTCAACAAATAAATCGGATCACGGACACTACAATACATCGGTGAGCACATCCAATGACCCTAAATACGAAAACTTAGGGTTGATCAATGTGGCTAAATCCACCGCTTTTTATTGTAAGATTCCGCTACCTGGCTAAATGAAGCCACTCCAAATGGTAAAGCTCCTTCGAAGCTTTCTCAATCCTATAAATTTCAATCACGACTTATTCAACAAAACTCCAATTGTCCAAACCCTTCAGTTATGCACACAACCGACCAAAAACCTCAGCTTTGCAAAACTTGCCCCCTTTCAAAAAGATCGAGCAATGTAAATTCTTAGCACAAAATTCCAGCAATGGACGTGACGAAATGCTACAAAGAACACCTCGAGAGTCCTACAACAAGCCGGAGGGGAGCTTGCCAATGGTTCGACGCTCAAACTGCTTCACGGGGTTCCCAAACGCGGCCATGGTTTGATCCAGCGTGCAGTTCTTAATCCCGCTGTAATTGGGTTCGCCGTTGGTCCCGTTGGTGAAGTCGTGGCAAACCTCGCTCTTGACGGGGATGACGCCGTGGTAATGGTAGAGACGCAGCATGCTTTCGTCGGCGTCCTGCATCTCCCCTTCTTTCAAATACTCGCAAAAATGCACGCCCGTCGCCCACGCCGACCGCGGCTTGAGCATGTACTTCTGCGAGATCTCCGGCGTCCAGCCGAAGTCACAGTTTCCGAACACCAGCTTCTCAAACGCCCATTTCCTGGAGAAACCCACAAACCCACAGTCCCACGTCAGAATCATCTCGCCACGTAATGGCCACGACGGACAAGCCAAGCCAGCGTGAAGACTGCGTATCCAAGAGGAGGAGGAACATGAGATAACTGAATTGACAAGGGCTTGGGGATACGAGATTGACTGACTTGGCGTTTTCGGCGTCGCGCGTGGCGTCGTCGACGGTGGGATCCTTGGTGCAGAGCGCGTCCGCCATTTTGATCGTGTTCATGCGGATCTGCGTGAAGTTTTTGCGCTCGCTGTCCGCGAGGATATTCTCCAAGCTCGTCGTGGGAGGGATGTACAAATACTCGTCTACATCGAAGAAGAACGTCCAGTTAGAGAGCGTTTGCGCGCGCAGCATGCAATCGTTCAACATGGTGAACTGGTGGTGCGATCTGCCCTGGTAAACCTCCAGCAATTGCAGATTCTGCACGCTCACCCTCCCGAGGTCCATCCACGGCTTCAGCACGCGGTGCACGTCGTGGCTCATGCCCCCCGCGTCGTGGAACAGGAAATGCGTGCGCTCCCCCAACAGCCGCGCGTGATACGCCATCCACTCGCGAATCCGCTGCGCGCTCACGTCGCCGTAGAGGCGGGACACGCAGAACGTGTACTCGTACGGGAACGGCGGGCTCCAGCGACTGGCGTTGTACTCGCCGGGGGCTTCCTCGAGCACAGTGAAAATCTCCGGAGGGCGGTACTCGTCGGCGTAGCCCACGCTAAGCACAATGCTGCCACCGTCGCCCTGCACTCCCACATCCTCCGCGAACATGCACACTACCACCATGGTACCGTACATGGTGCCGAGCTCCCAGTCGGGCTTGATGGGCCATGTCGTGTGCGCGGTCAGAACTCGACCACCTGACCTCCACGAGCATACGTAAGGCGGCTCGTGGAGATCATGGAGGCGCTTGCTGATGAGCGCCACGACGGAGAAAGTCGACGGGCCCGTGCGGTACGCGCCGAACTCGATGATCAGATGCGAGGCCACCCCGTGGGGTTGGAATGTGCGAACCACCCCGCTTCGATTCGTGTCCAGAGTAGACGTGTTGAGCGTGACACCGTAGAGACGGTGATGCAAGGCAGTAGCATTATCAGGGTGAGTGAGGATTGTTGCAGCTGGGGACGCGACGGGAGACGGCGTGGGGATGGCGCGGCTGGGCCACCATAGCTGCTGCGACAGGCGGATGTCGGTGGTGAGAAGCGCAAGGAGGAGGAGAACGTTCGTGAGAAGCAGGATGACCACGATGTTGAGCATGCCCGCGCGGGAATGCGGCCACTCAGTCGCCGCCATCTTCATGGACGCCAGATCTCGAAGGTGCGGCTGGAGAGCTCAGAATTGAACTGCAAGCTTCATTTTAAACGAGCTGCCTGCGACAGAATCTGACGTTCCATGAAGCATCACAGGGCACGGAGCCTCTTGAGCGCGCATTGCTTCTAGCTTCTGCCGTGGCCGGCTTCCGTTTTCAAAACCCCTCTTCTGGAGTTCGTCACTCATGGTTTAGCTGGAGAAGAGCCGCGGCTGCAAGTGTATCTCAATCTCGTAGCAAGAGCCCTGTGAAGAACAGATTCATCAGACATTGACCCAACATTCATCTTCACCATTCAAATTCAACCACGGATTCGATTCACCGGCATGTCCTAGAACTGATGACGAGCAATGTGCGGTCGCTCTCCATAAAAACTAGCTAGTATGGCGTATCAGAGGCGTGATTGCTACTTGATATCGCAACAACTAACATCCTAAGTGCTACTACGACACACGTCTTCTCTACCGACTAAAGCCCCGAATTCACTTTGCAACGAAGTCATGCATGAATATGCGACTAGACTCAAGACGACAACGCGAAGCCCGAAATGATGAGTAGCGAGGTCGCGATAACCGACTTAAGTATCCAGAGAAGAGAATGTACAGTACGGGAGCAGCAAAAAAACCAATCCAGCAGTCCGTACGTGCAAGAGCAAGCTTCGAGAAAATGTCCGAAAGTTGCAGGGATGTCTAGATTGCTCTCGAGCACGAGGCGTCTCGATCTACACAGACGTATGTACAATAGTGTATGCCATACAAATCTAGGGACCTAAGTTACAGGTCGAAACGAAGAACGATTCAAAGCACAGTACAAAGAACATTTCCAAAACAGCTTGGAAGGCTATTTTTCAGAATGACAGCAGTACTGTACAGTTCCGTGAGTCCGTGACAGCTAGTTCGTACGAACTCGATAACGATCTTGCTGACAGACGGACGTCGACCATTTGCAAGTACGTTTTTAGCATTACCATTCTGAGCAATCGATCCACCCTTCTCATCAATCTGCAAGTTCCCACTTCCTGCTGTAATAACTTCGTTTCTGCAAAGTACTCCGTATTAAGTTATTGCCGTTTCTGTTCGAGATTTGAACCTTTGAAGGAAGCTAAGCTTAGCAAGGGTGATGAAGCCCGGAACCAGCTGGTGCGCCAAAGTAACTGATGATTCCACCTTGCAATCATTCCAGATTAGAACGACGGACTCCACGCTGCCTACAGTGTAATTCATTGAAACAGTATCTGCTTTTTAGGGAATTCTCGTTAGGCTACTTCAAGACAGTGCATGCCCGCGCGCAGGAGCGGTGATAAAGTCGAGGTTTATTGTGAGCACTTGCAACTTTGTGGCCTTGTTTGGAAGTTATTCCTGCGACGAAAACGTGGCCTTGCGATGAACTTCTCGGATGCTGGAGTGGAACATGTATTATGTGGGTGTACTGTGCAAGCTTCTGTTTCCCAAGTGCCGAATTGGCTGATATTCTACCGGTGGAGGATGGATTGAAATTGATGCCGCGGTTCCTTAGCTTTAGTTTGCTTTTTCGTTTCTGTTTGTTTGTTTTTGTCTGTTCTTGTTTGGTTCTTTCCCCAGGCCGCTTGCGGCTGCGGCTTGTATTTTTCCTCTTGCAGTAAAGGGTTCCCTTTATTTGTGTCAAAAAAAAAAAAATTGATGCCGCGGCCCCCTCTGTCGACCCTGAAAGGACAGCCGGGGTGAACCAACCCATCGCTCCTTTTCGTCCTCTCGAAATCCCCCACTTTTTTTCCAGGCCGGGTGCATGTTAAAAAAAAAAATTGTGCTTGATTAACCCCTAAAGTTCTAAGGTCATTTTTTTTTTTTGTCAAAAATGACTCAAAATTGTCAGCTGCATTCACCCGAGAGAACCGAAAAAAAAAAAAAATTAAATCTAACCATAGGATTTGCACTTCACTTGTCTCAGATTATAAAAAAAAATTGTTTTGTTTTGTTTTGAAATAAATGGACAATTTCCATTGAAAGAGAAACAGTACGTTGAACCAAGAGATGAGTCTCCAGCAGGGATAATTTTCTTTTTTCTTTTCTTTTTTTAAAAACCTAATCACAAGAACATAGAGCACCTAACCTGATCACACAACAAAGAAAGCCGCTAAGCAATCAGGGGAGCACTCAGCCCAATAGAGGGCTCAAGAGAACTCAGTTGAAGGTCCCCATCTTGGGGGGGCTGAGGTTCCACTTCATCTGTCTGTGGTTTTGGACTTCAAAAAAACAGAGTTTGCAGACATGTAGTATCAAAACGCTTGAGGAAACGACCGGGTGAAGCTTGCAAAGTAAATTTCATAAAGTTTGACTCTATAGATTGGAAGATATTAACATTCAAAATTGGAAAAAATTGTTATTTTGAACAAAAGTCTTCAAATTAAGATGATTTTGACCACCATTTGTGGAAATTTTTTGCACTACAGACTTTGGATTTAAATTTTTTTGTGTTGAAGAATTGAGTTGAAAGTCTAGGGGAAAAAATTCAAAAAAAGACACACTTGATTTTCATTCTTTAAAGAATTGTTAAGTAGAAGTAGATTTAAGATCAAAAGAAAAAATAAATTGTTAATAGTCCTAAGATGGGATTGAAACACTATAAGTCCAATGGTGAGATTGTTTTAGCAAGAAAATTTAGCCCTGTCAAACAATTTTTTTTTTAAATTGTAAAAATTGCATTCAGAAATGAATACTGTGAATTAATTTTTCAAAAAGATGCTATAATTGCCCCCAAAATAAAATTCTCCATAACTTTTATAGAGCAAATCCAAATGGAATGAATCAAAGCTTCCTATGTAGATAGAATTATACTCTATGAAAAACAAAAGAAGTTTAAAACTTTTTTAATTTAAAAAAAAAATTGTGTTAGGAGGTTTCTACCCGCCGCATCCAAAAAAAGGACCTTTTGTGATATAGCTTTTGTTTCCAGGCATCGATTGAAATAAAAATTGTATTTCCAAAAAGCTAATGTATTTTTTCTATCTTCAAAAAAAATTTCAAAAAATCATGATGAATATTGAAGCCATAGGAGCCTACCCAAAATCCCTTTGTCCCTCGAGTGGATAATGGGACTCTTGTTTTATCTTCTACACCACTCCCAACTAATTTGAGGGACTTCATAACATTATTAACATTTGCTAGGGGGGGCTCCCTTTTGCTCCTCCAAAATCAGGAGACCCCCAGCAAATGACATTCAGAACTCTAACAATCCACTACACAGTACCTCTACTTGGCCAATGAAGTGCTCAACATTATAACTAAACTCCCTGCCCCCAAGTATCTAAGGGGGAATAATACTTCCACATAGGGGGAGGCAACTCACAGGTTTAACAATGTGATGTTGTGATTGCAAATATGAATTCAAAATTTCCAAACCTTATCATGCGTGGCAAATAAAAAGTTCTATGCTTTCCCTGATAAAATCGGGGACTAGCAAGGGAACTGGCCCCAGTCCCCAAATTGGAGGGGTAGAGGTGTAAGGTAACTGCACCTTAAATCGCACACTTAAGCAGTTCAGCATGGATTTTACTATTATATTGAATTTTTTTTTGTGGGGTCGCATTGGTAGTCAAAACGGTATTCTAGATTCTCTTAGAATGCATTTTTTGGAGCCCTTGTGAATAAACAACGAATTTCCAAAGTGCTGAAAATAGCTGCATCTAAAAACGATCATAGAGTCACATGAATAGTGGGAGTACATTTCAGACAAGAATATCCAGTGTGCAATTTTAGGAACCGTACGATATTAGGTGTAGTTACCAATGTCCGGGAAGAACCGGCAGCTAATACAAAGTTAGCCGGTTGAAATGGTCAAAAAACCGGTTGAGTTTTGAAAGTGAAGGATAGAAAACCGGAGGGAAAATTGAAAAGATAGGCAATCAACCGGTGTGCATAAAAATTTGGGGGATAATTTACCCGCCTCAATTTATAATAGGGTGGATTTTAACCGGTTTGTTTTGTAAAAAAGGAGGATTTTAGCTGCTATACATATACCGTAAGTGGCACATACCCGGGGTTAGGATAGGTTGGGTATTGAGATAAAGAGGCCGGGTATTGTATAAGGGGGTTAGTGAGACCAGCTGGCCATAGGGGAGCACCCGAGGAAGAGGGGCGGGAAGGCCATTTGAATTTTTTTTTTAATAACTAAAAATAAAAAAAAATAAAAAATATCCTAAACCTATCCAACCTACTTGCCGCCCTGCCGGCCATTGCCTAGCCGCCTCCCGCACTACTCGACGTCCCGACTCCCGAGTCCCGACCTACCAGCCATTGCCCTCCTCCGCTCCCGCTTTCAGTTGGTGAAAGGCTATGGTAGGTTCAATTCCTGACAAGAATGTAATGTCTTTTTAGATTGTAAACCGGCAATTTTTTGATATTAGAGGATTCTCACTTTTCAAATTTTCACTTGGAAGGAAATAAGCCGGTTACAAACTAATATGGGGGACAAAAAACCGGAAAAATTTAGAGTTAAAAAGATGAAACCGGTGCCCTCTAAGAAAACCGGACCACTACTGTAGAAGAAGGATATCTACTGGTAGAGCTCCAAAATCTTCCCGAACACTGGTAGTTACCTTATAGATAAGTAGTATCCTTAATGCCAAGTTGCCGACCCTTGAATAGGAGTGAACATATGGTACGGTAACTGCACTTGACTTGATTGCAGTCGCAAGGATCACGTACCACGAGCGTTACAAAATTGGAAAAAGTATACGTATAAAAAAAATCTATAAACAACTGAAGTACCACAACCATGGTATCTATAGTGTTTTTTTTTGTATTTTTAGGGTTTTTTGGGGAACAAAAGAGGTGCATCTAAGCTTATCATTCTTTTAGAAAATCTGGTGGTGGGATTGACTTTGGGCCTTTTGGGTGATGCATATTGACTCCACGGAATATTCAGCATTTGGAAGGAAATGAACTGTACTGTATGATACGCAGGACGTTAAATCGTGCCATCCTTTGTGGGCCCTGCGGGCCAAATTTACCCCGGGGAAAACACTGAAATTTTTTATTTCCCACAAGTTTATTTATTTTCAAAATCTGAATTCATATTTGCAATCAGAGGCCCCAAATTAGCTAGGGGGGCTAGTAAGTATCCCTAGACATGGCTCAAATATAGGGGGCTTTTATTTACTTTTACCCTCGTGAAACCCAAATTTACCCTGCTGGGCCCACAAAGGATGGCACGATTTAACGTTTTTCGTATGATACTGTACTGAGGACCCAGGTCCTTGTGTTTCAAAAAAAAAAAAAAAAAGAGATGACCCTAGGTGCCCAGGACAAGCTAAATAAAAAGAGGGCCGCCAATGGGAAACTAAACTGGAAAACTACTTACTTTTTCTTTTATTGATGAAATTTGTCCGTAAGTTTCAAATCTTCATTTAATTTAACCCCTAAAGGATAAGCTGCATTTTTCGGCAACATAGTGATTTTGGGCAGCTCACTACGAATGGAGTTTTTATTTTTTTTTCTTTGAAAATTTTACACAGCATGTGCACGAGGAGTAGCTTTAAGGTCCAACAATTTTTGTAACTATTGACTACAAAGTTAACCCCTAAAGGCCCAAAGTCAATCCCACTTTTTTTTAAGTCCCCTCTGAGGGACACTTGGGATTTTGGGCAAGTTCGTGTGACCTGAAATTTTGGGGTGATTTTTTGAAACTTTTTTGGAAGATAGGGAGTCACATTAGCTTTCTAAAAATATAATTTTTTCTTCAATCGGTGCTCGGGAGCAAAAGTTATGCCATCCGAAGTCAAAAAAGCAACTCACTGGACAGGAAAGAAATTTGTAAAAAATTGTAATTTTTTTTAAAAGAAATTCTCAAAGATCATGTTTTTGTCTACATTTGAAGCTTTGATTCATTCTATTTGGACTCATAATGAGAAAGTTATAGACAATCTTGTTTTTTGGGCAGTTTAGCATCTCCTTCAAAAAACAACTTATAGAATTCATTTTTGAATGCAATTTTCAAATTTATTCAATTTTTTTTTTTGAAATGGTTAAATTTGTTTGCAAGAACAATCCCACTATTGGAATTATGGTGTTTTAATTCCACCTAAGAGCTATTAACGATTTAGTGTTTCATTCAATTTGGGACCTACTTCTACTTAACAAATTTTTTATATGTGAAAATCAAGTTTTGACATTATGAAATTTTTTCCCTCGACTCTCAGCTCAAATGTTCAACATACAAAAATTTAATCCGATGGTGTGTAGTGCAAAAAAAAATCTACAAATGGACGTCAAAGTCATCTGAAATTGCAGGCCACAGTTCAAAAAAGTTTTTTTTTTTCAACTTCAAATGCTAATATTTTCCAATCCGCATAGTCAAACTTCATGAAATTTTTACTGCACACTCTTAGACAAGTGAAGTACAAGATTCCACGATTAGAATTTTGAAAAACAATTTTTTTTGCTTTCTTAAGGGATTGCAACAAAAATGGCAGTTTTTAGTAGTTTCGGAGCCAGAAATTGCCCTTGGGCCATTAGAGGTCAAAAAGTTACAAAAAACTATTGGGCCTTAAAGCTACTCCTTGGGCACATGTTGTGTAAAATTTTCAAAGAAAAAAAAATGAAAACTTTATTCGTAGTGAGCTATCCAAAATCGCTATGCTGCCAAAAAATGCAGCTTGGTCCTTTTGGGGTTAATTTAATAATTACATTTTTTTACATACTGAATAAGGGGAACTGAACCCTTCGCAATGAAATTCCGGTTTCATTTTCTGTCAAGAAAAATTTAATACTAATAATAACGGCAAGGTCGCAAGGACGATGAGGTCCTTGGGTCCTTGGGTCCATAATTCTCAATATCATTCAACAGTGGACTGCGTGAGTGCTGATTTGAACTGGTCTTCATTTAGCCCGAGGGAGGGAGTGCATTATTGATGGGAACCAAGTGGTTTGTTATTTACCACTCAGGCAGGTATTCACCGTCGGTCGGTCTTTATGATGGACTGACTGACAGGCAGATCCACCTGGCTCTCAGTCTCACTTGCAATGACACTCAATTGGAATCTCCTGCTTAGTTCTTTTCTATTTTTTTATTTATTTAAAAAATGTATTCTTAAAACAAATGAAACAAAATTGCTAATAAAAGCCACAGCCGCAGGTGAACGACAGAGAGCTAAGGGAATCTCCTGCTAAGTTCTATTCCAATAAGGTAAGAGCATCGCCACCCATTCACGGCCAAGCTCCCGGCCCGGATTTGGGCAGGGCCGGGAAGAAAAAGAGAGTCACCTATTCATAAGGAAGGGACAAAAGAAGATTGGTCATTCCAAAATGAGCTTTCCAAACACTACACTAAAAATGATATTTAGTGTTGGCAACACTAATTACGAACCTTGACACTAAATATCATAAGTAAGTAACACTAAATCTAATTTCTAACACTAAACATGCTCTATGGTAAATCTGAAATCTGAAAAGGTTTACATTTAGTGTTAGAACACGTTAAAAAAATGAATTTGCAAAGAAAAAGATTGAAGACAAGTAAAATTGAAGACAAGTAAAATTGAAGACAAGTAAAATTGAAGACAAGTAAAATGGCTGGTAGGGAGGTAAAACACTAAATGTCATACTACACTAAATATCATTTTTAGTGTAGCTCCCCATCCCCGGCACGCTTTGACCCAATGTGCCACAATGTGGTCCCACAATGTGCTGAAAAACTTGTTTTTTCCACTTTAAACGCAGATATCTTGCAATCTGTGCGGTCAAAAATTCTGAAATTTTTTCCGCACACTCTCATACTAGTTAGGTGTAAGATCCTACAGTTAAATGTGGAAAAAAAACTTTTTCAAATTTTTTTACTTTTTGCTATAGAAATGACAATTTTGAGTGTTTTTTGGCAGAAAAAGGGCCTCGGTCCTTAGGAGTTAAGAGATGTGAAGAAATACAAAATTTAAGTAGCACAAAATAGGGGGCAAATTTTACATTTACCTTTTTACGGGGGCAATACAGGGGTCAGTCCTCCCTGGCCGCTGTCTCCAGTGAGTCCCCGAAATTTATCTCTGTTTCTTAATTGAAGTGGCCTACACTAATAGTGTAACCTACTTACTCCCAATAATGTCGTCCGCACTGCTGGACTGGACTGATTGCTCTGCCAAGACTAAGCTTAAACTGAACTCATGCAAAGCCCGAGAGTGTCCACCACCAATTGCGTGCTCTTCCACCACGACTTTCAGTTGCTTAGAGACGGAGGAGCAGGACCCGAAGTAGAGTAGCTAAGTAGGCTAGTAGAGCTGCAACTTCCAAATATGCCCTCCAGGACTATGATTCCCCCCCAAAAAACCGGCCAGGGGGATTGACCCCTCTATTGCCCCAAGTTTGACCCTTGCAGAAAACACTGAAATTTCTTTATATGCCACATTTGATGAAATTTGCAATTTCTAAATTCATATTTGCAATCAAAGGCCCCGAATTAGTTAAGGTCGCGAAGAAATACAAAATTTGAGCGGCACAAAATAAGGGGCAGTTTTTACATTTACCCTTCCAATGGGACAATAGAGGTCAATCCTCCCTGGCCCCCCAAACCGCCACTGCGCCTACTGTAGTTTAACTTTTTTTTTTTTTTTTGGGAAACAAATGAAACAGGCCCTGTTTTCTCAGGGGGATAAATTACAAGCCCACCAGCCACTTGTGGCCTGGTGGGAGGCCAACAGTATTATAGTTTAACTTAGTATTCTTATTATTAGACTGGTCCCATTTTCCTCCTTGGCAAGTGAAAGAAGGTTCAGTTGCAACGCAGCCAAGAACCCGACTGGACAGTGAGACGGACGTCGCGAAATGAAGGAACCAAGTTTGACTTTCTGTTATTACACCAGTTTCTTCCGCATAACCGGTTGTTGAGTTTTCAACACTTACGTGGCACCATCCCATTGGCAACTCATCAACATTGCCATTACAAGTTGCAATTTATAACCTTCTCTCCTTTCAATTTGCTTCCTACACCTTTGGATCATGAAGATCAAAGGTCATGATTGAAAAGTGAACAATCGGTTATGTCCGATAACCTACTCGCCACTACCGCGGCTCGTTGGTTATCTAATACATCAGTTAGTTGCTTGGGTCCGTAATGGATTTTGGAGATGGAACTTCTTAACTTACACAGAGTGAAGATGAAGATGAAGATCAATGGCAGTTTAAGATCGATGGCTGCCTGTTTTGCCTCTCCAAGGGAAGGAAATGTTCCATCTTTTCTTGAGTAAGGTAGGAGGTCCATGAAGAAACCATCTAAGCGCTGAAATTGAATTTTGGAGAGGTAAAACATCTTGAAATATTTTTCAGTAAATTTTTCTTGAAAGACAAGTGGAATTGACATCTCACCCAAGTTGTTTCATTTTTTTTGGACCTTTGTGGAATTAGTTACAAATTTTTGAAGTTGGAAAAAAGTGGTCATTTGCGGTCATCAAAAGCGACCACCTTCTGAAATGTGCATAGTTTGTACATTGAAGAAAGCAAAATGTACCTCTGAATCTTGTTCGCTTTTAATGCCCGCTCTGTTTTACAACCTCCTTCATACCTTAATAAGCTGATAGGTTTAGAAGCCAAACGATTTGTTCATTTGCTGTTGCATTATTATGATTTGCATGTCCATCATATTCCCCTAGTAGTAATCACAGTCCAGGGAGATTTTTAGCACAACCGGCTGAAATCCTACTTTTTCTTGGGCCAAACGGTTGTTTGAATCATTCTCTCGGCTAGGCCTATAAAAAATAGAGAATATTCTTTGATTTTCCTCTTAAATGGTCGATTTTTTTCCAAAGATTTTGAAATCAATTAGGCAATTCTTGATTTCAACCGGCTAACTTGTAACTAAATGCCGATACTCCCCGTACATTGGTAGTAATAAGCTTCGCATGGTCCGACTTGGACTCCTTTCCTGCTGCTGCTGGGGCTGCAGGCTGCAGGCGCCATGCATGCATTCCCAGTGGCCCCTGCAGCTCCACTGGGATCTGCAGCTTCTGGAATCTCACCTGAGCAAAGGCAAAGCGGCAAAGCCAAAGCCGAAGGCACTCCTGCCAAGCCAAGCCAAGCCAAGCCAAGCCAAGCCAAGCCAAGCCAAGTCTGACCCGATGCCTGACTGCCTGGACTACTTACTGACTACCTGTGTCTGGGTGGCTCCGTTTTTCAAGCTGGACCGACCCTGCAGTGCAGGGAGTGACTGTACTTCTGTACCTGCCAGGTACAGGACCTGGGCAGGGGCAGGGCAGGGGCCGGCTTCGGAAAAAGCCAAACACACAACCAACTTATAGGCCACGACAACGGAAAGGGGTAAAAGCATCCCCACCCGTCTTGCATATTGGATGACTTGTAGCCACCGGCTTGCAAAATGGTCCCACCCGTCTAGCATAATCTGGATGAACTTGTTAGAGCATCACCACCTGGCTTGCAAAATGCAAGCCAAGTTACAAGCCTGGCAGTCTATTTTGCAAGCCGGGGAAGAAGGGTTGTCCCACCCGTGGCCTCTTAAGAGGCCATTGCCATCCAATGAGCTACGTCCACATTCACGGATCATGTCCTTGCTTTTTGGGAAAGTAGAAAAGTGTTTGTCTCATGCAGTTTGCAAGCCAGTTTGCAAGCCACCCTTTGGCTTGCAAAAGAGCCCGGTTTTGCAAGCCACTGGCGACTTTTAGCTTGGCTTCTTAACAAGTTCATCCATTATGCAAGACGGGTGGGGCAATTTTGCAAGCCTCTCTTAACAAGTCATCCAATATGCAAGACGGGTGGGGATGCTCTTAAGAGGTCAAGCCAAAAGCTTCCGGTGGCTTGCAAAACCGGGCTCTTTTGCAAGGCAAAGGGCGGCTTGCAAACTGGCTTGTAAACCGCATGAGACAAGCGCCTTTTCCACTTTTTCCAAAAACAAGAAAACATGATCCGTGAATGTGGATGTAGCTCATTGGATGGCGACGGCCTCTTAAGAGGCTGTGGGTGGGATGGCCTTCTTCCCCGGCTTGCAAAATGGAGTGCCAGGCTTGCAACCTGGCTTGCATTTTGCAAGCCGGGTGGTGATGCTTTAAAGTATGCAATATGCATAGGGGGGCGCAGTGGTTTCATCAGGGTTCGGGATAATTTTTGGAGCTTTAAGGTAACTAAGGTGGAAGCACCCAAAACTGTCAAAATAAAGAATTCAGCATACTTAGAGGCACCATTTCAAAAAATTAATATTTTTGTGGTGTTGGCGAGAGAAAATCATGAATTTTTGAAGAAAAAAAAAGATTATTCGGACTTGGCATATATTTTCTATGAATTTTCAAAGTTGCACTCCCCTAGACCACTAAAACCGTCCAATAGGTGAATTCAAATCTGAATTTTGACAAATTTAGCACTTACCCAATCACAATGAAGAGAGGAAAAAACTTTATGATACACGGCAAAGACCATTCAATGGAAGTTTAAGGACAGTTTAATCCATCTAGGAACAAAGATTAGGTACATGAACGCTATTGGGTGTTTCCACCTTCCACCTTAAATTGCTTAGTTAAGCAATTCAACATGATTGAGAATGGTTTTCACTATTATATTGATATTTTTTTGTGGGGTCCCATTGGTAGTCAAAAACGAGATTCTGGATTCTCCTAGAATGCATTTTTTGGACATTGTGTGAACAAACTACAAACTTTCAAAGTGTTGAAAATAGTGTATCTGAAAGTGATCATAGAGTCTTATAAATAGCTATGAGGAAATCTGTTGGGAAAAAATATGTAGTGTGCGATTTTAGGTGTATTTACTTTAATCCCTAATAATGACCTAATGGGGGTGTTCTTTCAAAATGGGCCAAAACTGCCAACATCTTGAGAGCAATTTGTTTGCTCATATTTTTTTCAAATTGGATAGATGGAAACGTAGGATTTTGAAGTTAACATTGAAATTGTGCATTTCAAAAATTTCAGATTATTTGACTGCATAGTTTAGGAGATATTTAATTTTGAAGTTTTTCTTGGGTCAATGGAAATACAGGGCAACGCACTTTGAAAGAGCATATCTTTGTGACAATATTTTGAAATGATGCCTTTTTGGTACTCAATGAAAGAGAGTCTGTTGAGAATGTACATATAAAATTTCATAACATTCCAACTATTTTCAGTTCATGGTCAAGCTTGCAATGCACGGTGGTCACTAAAATTTGAATAGTATTTGCAAAAAGAAAAAGAATGGGACACTTGTCTTCTCCTTGAACTCCTTGGATCAGCCCATTTTGAGGTGGATCTGACCTTTATGAGGTGGGCAAGAAGCACATTGCATTTGTTGATATCCTCTTGATGTTTTATTATATACTAGTGTCAAGTCCATTGCAATGCAATCATTTTACCAAAAGATTTCATCAAGGTGTGACATTTTATCAAGAAAATGTTTGGATGTCATTAGGGTTTAGTAAGAATGAATGAATGAAAAACCATGTAGACGGATGAAATCATGACAGAATTTGCACCTAATATAAGAGAAGAAGTAAGAGATGCACTTTTAGAAGGCTTTTGGTGCTTTAATCTCAATAGGTTTGCTAGTAGTAGGCCAATAGATAGATTTCTTGGTTTTGAGCCCAAGATGCTTGATTTTGCCATTTAGGTGAATAAAATCTTTTTCAATCACCCAATCAAGATTGCATAGTCCATACTAACAATCTATAGATGGATTTAGGTTAATGTGCAAAATGCAATATCCATGTGTAAAAAAACTATCTAAGATAAGGAATTGCATTGGTAAAAACAAACAATTAATTTGAAGATAAAATGTGGAAGTTTCCATTATTTCTTTTTGTTTGGTAAAGTAGAAGTTGCAACACTTAAGATAAATTTTCAACACATTAGATATGGCTAGTTTTTGGTCTTTTCTAATCGCTCAAATTGCTAAGTGGTACAAGAATATGTCAAACAATGGCTAGTTTTTTTTGAAGGTCGTAGAAAAGTATATGTTTTATAATCCTGTAAAATGAAGGATTCTTTCAGGTTTTTTGTGGAATGATATGCTTTTCAATAGAATGCAAGTCATACATGAACAAATTAAATTGTCACTAATAAGGAAATTGAATCCTACTTGCTACAATTAAGATTGCCCAATTGTAGTGTTAATGTTTTGCACAACATAATACAAACAATCCACATTAGAAGTAAACAACATAATACAAACAATCCACATTAGAACTTTGAAGTCAAGGTGGATACTTTGGATTTGAACCGCAAAGAATGCTTCATTTCATGAAAGCAAGGAAAAGAACGGTAATAGTAAGGGTACTAATCCACTAGTCCAAATTCCACCCCCCCTCCTTGCCAACTTTTTTTGAAGAGTCAATAGCTTCCTTGTAAAGGAAATTCTCCAAGGAAAAGTACTTTTGGCCAAACATGTGCACAATAATGGAAAAATGTTTGCCAAGCCTATTTTTCTAGCAAGACTTCAAAGTACCATTAGAAGTACTTTTCATCTTCAATTGAGCCTAGCACTAAACATTGGTCTATTTCAACTACTTTGCAATGTTCCAAAATGAGCTTACTTAAGTGCTGTAATTGTGAGAGTGTATGCTAAAGTTTGTTAACCGGATTGATGTGGAAGGGCGGTGCACATGCAACTTCACAAGTGTCTTTCATTGTCACTTTAAACAAATCTTGCTAATTTTTCTAAATTGGATGTTGAAAGCATCTTAGAAGCAATAAAAGACTTTTATTCTTCTTGTAAAGTTTGGCTTTAGTTCACAATTTTGGCATGAGTATAGAATTCCATAAGCATTGGTAAATTCTGCACAATACTTTTTTGGGCCCTTTTTATCTCTAGTTTGCAAATAAATGATCCCAAAGGCATTAAGAAGTTCCTGTTGTGCTAATATTGGAGTGACTTGAATAGGCACCACCAGTGAATGGGGAGTTAGAGGATGATTCAATTTTTGCCCTTCTTTTTCCATGTCATTTAATAGTCCCTCTTCGTCATTTGGTTGTTGCCCAAGCTTAGCCATGGTGACACAATTTGCCAATTAACAAATTGGCAATTGTAATGTGCTTGTGAAATTTATTTTATACGCCTCTCATCTTTAAATATTTTGAAAGCTGTTGTCACTGCAATCTATACAAGATATTTGTTCATCCATATATTCATCATGTATGTATAATTATATTATTTCATATCTTGTATATTGTATTCAAGATCAATAATGGGAATTCAATCAAAATGTTTTTTTGGTTTAATCTAGATTGATGGCATGGAAAGGGGGGTGAGTTTGCTCAATCACATTGATGGTCTTGGATTTTTTGAGTTGGAGGTGGCAAGAAGGGACAACATGTTTGCATCTTTGGGGTGTATAGTCATTTAACTCAATAGAAAAAACTATTTTTTAAGGCATAACGGTCATTTCCTTTAAATTTGTAAAAGCAATTGGTTAAAAAACCAACAAATAAAATTAAGACTCAATTCAAATACTAAGTTGAAGGCTATTTGTATACTAATTTAATATTAGTACTATGTAAAATAAACAACCATTTTGATATCATACTTTTAAAGCAACCACAAATATTAAAGTAAAAAAATATGAAAATGAAATTCAATAATATAGAACAACATCCAAAAACATCAAGTCAATACTCCAAAATATCAAAACATCACCCTCAAACATTTAAACAATATTTGTACATATCAAAATTAGCATCCTAAAACATCATAAGGTAGCAGCACCCATAAGCGTGACTTTAAGCAATTTGGAGTAGGGTGCACACGAGCTAATATGAGCCACTTAGGACGTAACACTTCCTTTCTTAAATGCTTTAGGATAGTTGTGTGAAAAGTGTGATTGAATTTTGGTTTGAAGATTATGTTTTCTTTTTTCATAAACTTTAGAGAATCTTATTTTGTAATGCCATCCACTTTTAGTCATTGTTTGAGATCCCAAAAGCAACTTTATATTCATGTAACCAATGCTTTTTGTACTAAAAGGTCCTTAAACGGATGAATACTGTTGAGTGGAAGATGAATAAGTGACTTCAGAAGATCGAGGTTGCCAGCTACGTCAATGGATGACTGTGTTTGGATGAGCGCAATTTGCGGATGAACCCAACTGCGGACTTCTAGGGTTTAGTTCCTGTCGTCTCTTTCGGATCTTAGTGCTTCAGGTGTTCTGCTTCAGCCGCCAGTTACCTTGAGCGCTGCATTGCATTGGTGGACACATGACGCTGAAGACGCTGCTTTTGTAAGACAATTTTTTGGCTTGCAAAGAGTAGGATCTCATTGCACATACAGATTTTGCTTTCACGCCACCACTCTCACGATGAAGACTGCGTTCAAATGGGATACCCATACTCTCCAGGTGCTATGCGTGTGTTCCATTTCCTGTTGTTTGTGAGGAAACTGTTAGAAGTCGAAGCTGCATCTACAATTCAGAACCAGGACGATCGAGGGGGAGGGTGCTACTTTAGGGTCTGTGGAGCGGAGTGGAGGGTTGGGTGATCTTCAGAACTTTGGTTATTGAAGTAGGGTTTCATTGCGTTCTGGAAGTTACGTTCAGGAAGTGGTTTGGTAAGTTCTACCTCATTGCAAGCTTGAAGTTATATTGCTTTAGGGTTTACTGCTTGCTGTCATTGATTTTGCGCGACAGGACCCATGCATCCACAAGGAATTAGGTTTCAGGGTGAGAACGTGTGTGATGCGCGAATGAGGCTGTTTTGGGTAGGTTTTTTGACGTTAAGATGTTGTTTGACGGAGTATTGTTTGCGTCGTTTTCGTTTTGAGAGGGTTTGATGAGTGCTTGCCGCGGGAAGAATACAGGGCGTTTGCGGAGGTGGGTTTTGTGGGTTTTGTGGGTTTTGTGTGGGGAGTGTGGGGAGTGTGGTTGCAATGGGTATTCTTCACAGTGTAAGCGTCCTGCTAGCAGTGTGAAGTATATCCAACAAAAGGCATGAAGACTAGCTGATGAACAATTTCTTCTCACCAAAAGGATCACTGGTGAATTAGGGTTTAGGGTGTAGGGGATAAGAGCTTGATCAACCTGGGAAATCAGACTTTCTTACTGTATGCACCTTCTTTTTTTAGGTGAGGCCACTGATTCCTGAAATGGCAGAAGAATTGGCTTCTGTTGAAGCATTAGAATGTGCCCCACCTGGACTAGGGGAGGCACAAGGTGGACTAGAAGAGGCACACCAAGCATGGTATGCTGGAAAGCGCAAAAGAGACAGTCACGAGCGAACACGACGTTGTAGGGCAAGGAAGGCAGCTGGCGCCAACAGGGAAGTCCCGATTGATTCCAATCCATCTTGTGAATCGCCGGGTACTTCTAATTTGTGTGCATCTAGGGTGAATAGAATTAGTGCGCATGTAGCGAAGGAA
Source organism: Neckera pumila (assembly GCA_963969595.1). Taxonomy (NCBI): domain Eukaryota; kingdom Viridiplantae; phylum Streptophyta; class Bryopsida; order Hypnales; family Neckeraceae; genus Neckera; species Neckera pumila. Next base: position 45,978,469 of record OZ018408.1, on the reverse strand, counting down.
ATTGCTGCGTTTACAGCACAGCGTCTTCAACAGTATGATAGGAACATACGAGCTCTCACTGTTGAGAAACTCTTGGGACACATTTGTATGGCTGAAATCACTCCAGCGTACTTGAGTAACTTAGAATCTGTGAAGTTGGGACATTCCGTTCTTAGCAGTGTGCGAGAAGGCATGAGAGAGCACTTGGTGGGTCAGAAAACTTCTAAAATTATATTGGCAAAGGATATTTTGTGTACATTTGCTTCTAAGGGAAATGTTGGTAGTAGAAGAGGAATTGCTGGTCTGTTAGGGGTGGACAGGTGTAATATCTCAAAGGCGCAAGGAAGACGAGTACTACTAGACTCTGCTCAAGATGCATTTTGGCTGCACTGTCGGAGAAAAACTCGGAGCGACTCCCTTGCTGAAAATGTGAAGACTCTGGTTGAGCAGTGGTGGGCGGAAGAAACGACAGTGTCCCCAAACCGCAAAGATGTTGTGACTTTCCACGAGGGTCCACGGCAATGGGTCTCCCATGCTACCCATTTCCTACAAGTATCTCAGGTATTCTGTAGCCTCATTCCGTTCTCTCCTTCAACTGTGCTACTGGATTGGGGTTTGATTGAAAACAACCTTCTTCACCTCTCAAGGTGCAACGTTGCTTGGAAATAAACCTCAGTCAATGCTCAGAATTTGTTTCATGCCTTGAGAATGTGCGCCTCTACTTGAATATGTGCATCCCTGATTTATAACATGTTGTTTTCATACAATACTTCTTCTCTTGCTTGAATATTGGCTCTATTGCTTCAAAGTTCGCTAGGATCCTTTTGTGCTTGTTGTGTTGCTATAAGTTCTGAGTTCTTGCTTGAAATTCTGCTTTCTGGCTAGAAAATGTGCGTGGTTGGTACTATGTTGGCTGTGTTGCTAAAAATGTAGCCAATCACTTGTTAGAACATGTGCTTGGGTGCTACTACCGTTTATTTGTTGCTAGAAATTCTACTTACTTCCTAGAATTTGTGCTTGTGTGCTAGTATGTTTCTAGATGACTGCTTTGATGCTCGAATTTATCCTTTGTTGCTGGAATATGTGCTTGGATGCTACCATCTCTGCTTTCTTCCTAGAAATGCTACTTCCTTCCTAGTGTATGTGCTTGGGTGCTAGTGTATGTGCTTGGGTGCTAGTGTATGTGCTAGGGTGCTAAATTATGTACTTGGTTGCTACTGTATGTGCTTGGTTGCTACTGTATGTGCTTGGGTGCTACCCTATGTGCTAGGGTGCTACTGTATATGCTTGGTTGCTACTGTATATGCTTGTTTGCTACTGTATGTGCTAGGGTGCTATTGTATGTGCTAGGGTGGTACTGTATGTGATTGGGTGCTAATGTATGTGCTTCAGTGCTACTGTATGGGCTAGGGTGCTACTAGATATGCTGTGTTGCTAGAATTCATGCTTTAGTATCAACTGATCTCTTCTATTCTACTCTTTCTATTGGAGTTTCAGATCTTACATCTTTGAGAATGTGCTGTCCTATTGGTGGCTAGCCAGCCATCACCTTGCTCCTGTACTTACAGATTTAGCCCCCTTGCTCTCATTTTGCAATATCTGTGAATGTTTAGTATCTTCCTCTGGGATATTTCTAACGGCAGCTACGGTTGTGCAGCTCGAGTTCTACACGAGCTTCAAGGCCATGTATCCTAACCTGCCCTGTAGCTTAACTTCTTTTGAGAGCATGAAACCGTGGTGGGTTAGGCGTTTACGGCTATGGAATACATATTGTTGTAAGTATCATTAGGAGCTGCTAGAGCTACTCAGAGCTCTTGACACCATGCGTGTAGATAAGCTTGGAGTTCACAGTAGTTGCAATTGTGAATGTGAATTTGTTTGTGGTGGTCTGGATTCTGCAAATGATGGCCGCTTCTGCAATGCTCATCGTGAAGTATATGAACGACTAACAAACTTGTGGTCATCCATTTTATGTGAGAAAGTCGAGTTCTCTACTTGGCATCGTCGGGCTTGTTTACTAGGAGAGTGTCCAGATTGTGGCTTACAGCTACTTAGGGTTTGTCCACTTGAAGAAAGCACTAACCAGCTCGTGAAGTGGAAAAGCATTGGATACAAGGTAGTGGGAACAACTGCAGATGGAAATCCAAAGAAAGTGGTGACAATGGAGTATTGAGAGTCACCACCGCGTGAGTTAATCGCTTACCTCAAACCCAAACTACAAGCTTTTGTACTTCATAATTACATTGCAACTTGGCAGGATTTTCAATTCCGGGAGCTGTTTGGGTCTGTTCCTGCAGACACTCTCATATCTTGTGTGGATTTCTCTGAAAATTATACTCTCAAGGTTCAGAACGAAATCCAATCAATGCATTGGCATAATGACCAGATAACCATTCTAGTGCATATAACCTACAGACCTAATCCTGCATGGAGAGCTGAAAACGAAGAGCCACTGCTTCTGAAAGAAATTCATTATTACATTTCTGATGACAAAACCCACGACTCTTTGTACGTGCAAAAGTGCTTCATGTTGAACTGGGAGCATGTGCGTAGTCAAGGTTTTTCACCTTCTAATCACATTGTCTGGTCTGATGGATGTAGTGGTCAGTTTAAGTCTTCACGTGCTTGGTATTTCATTAGTAGGTATCCTAATCTCACTAGTGGTGTGAGTTTAAATTCTGGATGCCAAATGTGCTGGAATTATTTTGGAAGTGGGCATGGGAAGGGGGAAGTGGATGGTGCAGGTGCTCTTCTAAAAAAAGAGATACGAAAGGAACAAATGAAGGTGGATGGGCGCAAGCTCCAGAATGCTGCAGAAATCGTGGCGTTCTTGAAAGAGGAATCTAGGAAAGCCCATGCGGGGCCACGGGGTGCACGGTGCACTACAAGTAAATTTTTTTGGGAGATTCCAATCTTTGGACCTGGTTCGGTGGACAGAACAGACCCTCTTCAGGCTGAAACGGTGCCCGGCAGCATGGGAAATCACCAGTGCCGGTCTGTGTCCGCCAGAGACCCGACGTTGATACAGTATCGGCAATTGAGCTGCCTCTGTCATTCTTGTCTTGGTTATGACTATGAGAGTCCTTGTTACCAATCAGATCATGCTCCTAGCTTCATCTTGCACAAGTGGGAGTTCTCCCTTTGTAGCTGACTTTGTCAGACTCTTTCTTGAATGCTGCTGTATTGATTTATGTTGGGTATTTTGGCAAACAGACTCTTTCTTGAATGCTGTTGTATTGGTTTATGTTGGGTATTTTGGCAAACAGCTGCATGATGTTCTGACTTACGTGGTATGCTGCCTTGATTTATTTATTGGAGGCATTACTGACTGAGTGAATGTGGGCACTCATCTGTAATTGCATGTGCAACCAAAAGGTTGACTCCAAAGCGACCAAGCCAAGCTCGCCGATTGTACAACGACGAGGAGGAGGTGGAAGCTGGTCCTGACCGTGAGTGGATCGCTGATGGGCTTTGCATTGGAGGTAATGTTGCTTTGCGTTCACCACTTCAGGAGGAGCCATATTGGCTGATGCTAGTGCATACTGCAACACGCACGCTTCAAGACAGCTTCACAGACCCAGAAGGGAATGGGTATGGCCCTGGGGACGTTATTTTTTCAGGTTTCTGGTACGAGCGTCTTAAAGAAGGTAGTCGTACTTATTTGTTGAGAAACGATAAGGAACCGAGTTTGGTTTATAGCCATTTGCTGTTGACTTCAAAATTCAGCTTGCCTCCTATCTCGCACCCTGTGAAGAGTCGGTTTGCAGGGTTTGAGTTGAAGCTTGATGTGAAGGAGATTATTGATGAGGCTGCCCGTGCCGCAGCATTGTTAGATTAGCAGTGGAGGAATCTGTGGTCTTGGAAGAGGAGATTGTACATTATGTGTGGACACATTGTTTCTTGGTGCAATCTATGCATATTCCTTTTGTAACCGTATTTTATTTAATACAAATATGCCTTTTGTAACCGTATTTTATTTAATACGAATTCATTTCAATGAACTTACAGGAAATCGTTGCCTTGCACTTAGTATGCCATGTGAACTTGCACATCTTGCTGCCAGATTTTCGAATAGCATTCTTAAACTGCTATGACTGGCTTGTGGTGTATCAGTTGTGTGAATGTCATGTACGTGGGGCTTGCACTTGCATTTCACGTTTTGGGAGATAATTTGGACTCGCGTTTTAGGCAAACTTGTACTTATGTCCTTTAAATGATCAGTAACTCAAGAATTTGCACTAAAGAAATACCCTCCTGCAACTGGAACTGAAACTGGAGCAAGTGACCAGCCATCTGCAGTTGCATAATGAGCAGCCACTGAGGCCCCTCCCCCCTGCCTTGAAAGCATCTGCAGCATAGATGACCAGAGATTTAAAAAAAAAAAAAGCGGCAACCGAGCCTTGCCTGAAGCATCTGCAGCATAATTAGGCCGCACCGTGCATCTATGCATAATGAATTGGAGTGTGTCAGCGTCCAGCTTGACTAGAGCTGGACTGTATCAGTTGAACTGCTTCTTTAACCCCTTTAGGATGTTCGATGCAAAGCATGGCGCACGGTAGTGTTTCCCAACATTCTGTACCTCCTTTTATTTAATATTTTTTGCCATAATGAATATGTGAAGTATTTCTTGTTGAGTCTTTTATACAATATTCAAAACTTGCTTCCTCAAGATTATGTCTTTTATTACAAGTTTGTGGAAATACTCGTTTTATGATTTTTTTGAAAGATGAAATTTCATGGTTTCAAAGAATTGAAAGAAATGTGCTTCTTCATTTTGATGGCTAAGATCATGCAATCCACATGGTTAATTTTGCAAAAGAAATTCTCCACATTTTCATTTTATTTAAGTACAACTTTCTTTGGTTAATTTTACAAAAACAAAATTCTTTTGCATTTTTTCTCAATGCATTCGAAAATGGCAGTTTTGCCACTTTCTAGAATAATTTAACCATAGGGATGTAAGGAATAACTAATACAGAGAATTCAAGATTTGAAAATCCAATGTGATTAAATAAGAAATTTGTCACAAATTTCAATTAAATTGTGCAATACAACTGAACCCCTAAAGTCATGTTATTTCTACCCGGGACAAAATAGATTTCTTGCAAGTTCCTAGGATCTCAATTTTTGGCAAAAAATTTGTATTTTTTCTAGAGATAGATAAATTATACATTAGCTTTCTAGGAATATAATCTTTCTTTCAATGGGTCCCTAAAAGCAAAAGTTATGCCACAATAAGCGCAAAATTTGGGATACTGGGCAACAAAAGAAATCTACAGAAACTTGATAAAAGTTTGTTTGTTTTTCCCCACAAATTGTTTTTTGTCTATATAGAAAGCTTTGATTCATTCCATTTGGATGAGTGATGTAAAAAATATGGAGCAACTTGTTTCAGGGGCAATCAAAGCGTCTTTACAAAAAAATAACGGATTGAGTTCATTTTTTAGTTCAATTTTCACATTTTCCATGAAAAAAAGTTCCATAGGATTAACTTTGATTGTTGGAACAATCTTGCTATTGGACATAGTGTATTTTAATTCCAACTTAGAGCTATTGATGATTTAGTTCTCTCCATCTATGTTGTACCTACTTCTATTTAATAGTTTTTGAAATTATGAAAAATCATATTATTTTATTTTATTCTTTTTAGACTCTCAAATCAATTCTTCATGATAATTCTTTTTTCATTTAAACTTTGTAATGCAAAAAAATAAAGTTAAAAAGATTCAAAGTCTAATAACCTAGTCACAGAAAGTACAGAAAAAATTGCTTTCCATTAGAGGAAATATCAGCCTTTTGGAGGGTTGCTCCAAATTGAGATGCCAAGCTATTTCAAGCTTGGCGCGTCAATCAAAAAAAGTCCTTTGGTGAGCAGTCAGATTTTGTATATTTTTTTAAAGATATAAATTTATATATTTTTAAGATAAGATTATATATATACCTTAAATATATATACTTTAAATTAGGTTGTTTGTTTATTTTGTTTTGTTTGTTTTCTTTTGTTTTGTCACGTTGAGATCTCCTTGACCGTGCGTCCTCCGGCCGTGTGCTTGGTACCGTCGGAAACCCCTCAATGAGGAAGGGTGCACCGACTTGGTTTTGTGGCGTTTGGAGCTATGGTACAGAAGTTATTGAATTTCAAAGTATTTATTGATTAAAAAATTAGAAAATTACTTCTACTAACTTTGATTCTTGGTACCGGGAGTGGAACCGGGAGTGGAACTGGGAGTGGATGAAAATTGGGTCAATGGCAGAGGGCCACACTAGTATATATATATATATATATATATATATATATATAGTTGTTGTTGTTTTTTAATAAAATTTTAACTCGTAAAATTGGGTTTGTGCGCCACTATCAATGTAATTTCAGCTGTACGTGGAAATAGGGGAAAAAAGATATTTGAATCAACCCCCAAAAAACAAAATTTAGGGTACTTTGAAAGGCTATAGAGACTTAGTCCTTCGGAGGCCTGAAATTTTCTTTAATGCTTCATTTTGAACTCAATTTCTTGCAATCTATGCAATTAAAGTTTCTAAAATTTATTCCACACATTGTCATATAACCTATTTGGTTGCTTTAGTGCAAGTTTCTGTATACATAGCAATGTTTGTCTTCCTTCATGAGGGTTTCCTTCAATGAGATTTTGACAACAGAACATGGTAGCAATTGACCAGTGATACAAATTTTTTGTTGCTTTTTTGAATGATTCTAATGTCTTGGAAAATTCCTTGTATACTGTGCACTAACTAAAAGTCTTGTATTTGGCCATATTTCAACATTCAGTAGGGCTTAGAAGTTGCATTTTTTAGTTTTTAATTTCTTTTCTTTTCTTCTTGGCTTTAGAAGGGCTTAGTACAATTGAAATTCAAATGAGCTAATTCATTTAAAGTATTGGCTATAATTCTTAAAGACTAGAGATACATTGCTCTTGCAAAAAATACGCTTTCAGAAGGAAACGCTGGCAATACAATGACCATGTACAAAACTGACATGGCAGACTTTACCTACCATTTTCAGAAGTTAGAACTTTCCGGTTAGTGTGCAACTTTCTACCGATGGAGCGGGTCAAACTAAAGAGACAATTATACAAATTAGACAAGAAAACAACCTAGCAACCAATCAAAGACTCTGGATGAGTGTGGAGCCTCATTGTCTGACATTGCCTAAATTTCTACTTTGCTGGAAGAACCATCCACTGCTACATTGTAGAAGCCCCTGTAGTATAGAAACCTGTGCTTTTTTACTCATATTTCCAATCAAATCTCATTGATGGACCTAGTTCGTAACAGAAAAGGAAAAGTACAAAATATGGTCACTACAAAAATAAGAAAAGAATGTAGGCCTATTTTGTTTTTAAAAAAAATACTATTTCAAAACCTATATTGTTATAAAAAAAAAATCAACAACCTAGCTCTATACAAAAATACAAAATGAACCCAAATATGCCTTATTCAGAAAAAGGAAGATGAAAAAGAATATTACAACCTTGGTTGTATCAAAAAATAAAAGAATATTTCACCTAGAGTTTTATAAAAATACAAAATGAATTGAAGGTACTACCTTGTTTCAAACCAAAAATCTATATACTTATATTATGTAATTTAAAAATAATAATAATTTGATAAAAATACATAAATGAAATATAATCCCAATAATGAGATTTACGGTTTAGACTTTAGAGAGGAAATTAAACCATGTCAAACTTGATTTTTGCAAAAAACTATAAAAATTGAATTAAAAAATGAATGCAATCATTTATTTAAAAAAAATCAATGCTATGGTTTTTTCCAACATAAGACTTTCTTTGACTTTTTCATTAGCAACCCAAATAGAAAGTATCAAATCTTTCCATATACACAAGAATATTTCTATAACAAATTTTAATAAATGATTGTCAATTTTTTTTTTGGCCTACAAAATCCATTTTGTAGCATGGATGCCATACCTTTTGCTTTTACACATAACACATTGATAGGAAATTGGAAATGAAAACTATAATCCCTAAAACAAATCTATTTTTCTATTAAAAAAAAATATCATACATAAAATAGAGTTCATAGAATTATACCCAACTTTCCATTTATAGACTAAGTTGACACTCCATCCTCTTGGAATTAGAGACAAATTCTGCATTTCATAATATATTATACATAATAAGGTTACAACTAAAATGAGCAAACATATGCTGTAGGCAAAAGTTTTACCATGTAGTAAAGAATTCAAATAAAAAAATTGCATCAAATTTAATATTAAAAAATATTGCTTTCCAATAACAAGGTGTATTTTGAACACATGAAGATGTAATTGTTGACATGCTTATGTTGCAATTTACAACGTGACTTTGTTGTAGTATTTTCCTTCTTAGTCTTGACAAAAGTTTGAAGTTAAAATAAATCTTAACTAAATAATTTATTTTAGTAGTATGTATTTTTGAAAACTTTCTTTTTGAACTCTAGTTTTAGCACTATAAATCCAATTTTGATAATAATTGATTATGATTTTTCTATTTAAGTTTTTTTGCAAGGTTGTTTATTGCAATCTTTACTGACCATAGTGTTGAGGACTTTAAGAAACAAGCCTCAAATAAACTAGATCTTGGATAAAAAATCCCAGTAGAAATTTCTTTTTAGCCATTAGAATCCCATTTAGAAAATTGTTGAGTAGTTTTTGAAAAGTGATTATTTGATTCCGGTTATGTATGTTAGGCCCTCAAAGTTCATTTTTTGGGTGACCACATTTTAGATTTGACATGTGAAAAAAGGATTAAAAGACTTCAAATCACTTCTGCAATTTTAACATCCTTATGATTAAACATTACATTCTTTCAATTGATAAGCGTTATTGTTGTGCTTTTTTATCCTATGTGATCTCTAATGTGTCTAGTTTGATTATGTATGGTTACATTTACAAAATATTGATATAACTTATCCAAATGTTGTCTTTTGGTTCAATTTGGAGCAAATTCCTAGAAGCTCAATAAAGGCCTAGAACATTTAGGGATTAAATATTGTGGACACTATGGCAATATGAGACAATGAGACTTGACAAACCAATAATTTTGAAGACAATTTTGAAGACAAGTTTAAAGACAAGTTTAGTGTATACTAAACTTTTCACTCCCTTCTAGAATATAAATGTAGTCATTTTTCAAAGCAATAAATGATTAGTGCAATTTGATATTTACAACAAAAAGTGTGCACAATAACTTGTTCTAAGGCCATAACAAGAACTAAGCCCAAAGCAAACTAGTTTGGCACTACAAAATGTGTAGCAATCACTAAATAATAAATAAGTAGAAGATCTGCATCGCAAATAAGGCAAATCCAGTACTCAAGGTCAACATTATAACCAAAAATTGAAAGGAGGGCACGAACATGTAGCATGATGATTCAATGAATTTTACTATACAAGTTGTTTTTGCAAGCTCGTGATGTGTGCACTCATGCAATCAATAGAGTAAACTTGTTGCTACAAATCTAGGTGCAAATAAAGTTGGCAGCTTGCTATTGTCAATTAGGGCATTTTTTGGACCGGTGTCCCCTGTTGGTCTCACTGGACAGGCCACCAAAAAAGAGATATACTTAGGCAGCATCTCGTACACCACATCCGTTTCACACGTCAACTACAAGTAAATGAATGAAACAAAAATTCCTGATATAGTTGCTTAGGCAGTACATCTGTGAAGTACAAATTCCTCTCCATCTATACTCGTCTGAAAGAGATGACACCCAGTATCTACTAGCTCAGAGAAGTATAGCATGCAGACCAGGTTTGCACAGAAGCTGGAGTGCTAGTCTGCCAATCGAGCTTGCTCTGTTGCTTGATCTCCATCCAGTAAACCTTCAGCAAGTTGTTGTTTGTGCAGACTCCATTCTCGTCAAAATAATAACCCAGTCTCAATTCTCAAAACAAAACCCCAAATACCTGCATGCGGCCTGTAGCATCCACCTGTACAAAATGTATGACATTGTGGTTGCGAAGATGCAACAGACCTCTGGGATACACATTTTCAACCCAAAAAAAACGATCACTTGTTCTTAGGCCTACCCCTACCGCTCTTCTTGGGTTTCTCTGCTGCCTCGGCCTCAACCTGTTTGGCAAGAGAATGGCGAGTGTGACGCATTGTAGGGGCTGGCACTTGAGCTTTACCTGCCTTTTCCAGTTCTCCACTCGATTTCCCCAAACTTGATACACTAACCTTTTTTCGAAACCCCTGCTCTTCCAAGGCATGAATGTGGGCTCTTTTACCGGTGATAGAATAACGCCCCTCTCCAGTCCCGTGCATCCCCTTCCCACTTTCATTTTCATGTGCGTCCGGTTCAATCCCTTTCTCAGCTCCATCGTCATCATCACTTTTGTCCTCTACCACATTATATGCAGCAGGTTCTCCATGCCCAACCCCTGCTGAACCATACAAATTGGTAATCACCTCCAAAAACGAACTGAATGCATCGGAAAGGAGGCACAGGAGGAGTGTGACTCAGAAGATCGACACCATGAATGCAAGTGGAAACACGTGAGTTCACGATTATTAGGATTTGTGGCAAATGGGAACATGTAGACTGTACCTCAGCAAAACATACAGCATTCCAACTCGTCATTGAAGCTTGCACGTTTCTTGCAAGAACCCAGTAAACAATGTACTACCACCCCAAGCCTACTTCGCTCTACACTAGAAGACTGCTAAAGTACGCAAGGGCATCCCAAAATCAAATGAACACACATGTATGTGCAGGCTCTTACCAGCTGTGGCTTCCACCACTCGCAGGGCATTACTATCCAGCGGTACTACAGCACTTGAGAGAGCCTGCGTGCCCCCGGACTGGTGCAGCCGAGCAGCATAGGGTAGTTTTACTGGCAAGTCAACCACCTGTTGTGAATCGTCATTTCCTGTTTCTGTCGCTTCATCCTGAGTTTGACATCCTCCACTTACAAAGGACCCAGGAACAAGCTTGCCGCCAGACGTGCATGGTAGTAGGGAATGCACTTGTTGGATGGACCCGGTGGATCCCCAAACTGAGTGCTTCCCTTTCGACTGTGATACTGCAAAATATAAAAAAGGAGGCTAAATCTCTAAGTACAAGAGCAGGGATGATGGCTGGCTAGCCACCAATAGGAGAGCACATTCTCAAAGATGTAAGATCTGAAACTCCAATATAAAGAGTAGAATACAAGAGATCAGCTTATACCAATAAGAGAAGATTTTGCAATCTCATTTCAGCATCTCAACACGTAATGTGGCAACAAATCAGAAATCATAGTAAGAATAAAACATTTTAGCAAGAAAGCAACCATTGAAACAATAAAGCATGCCTTCAAGGAACAAAGCACATAATCAGGCAAGAAAGCAAAGTTCCTAGCAAGGTAGCAAAGATTCTATCAAGGAAGCAAAGCTAGTATCATCCAAGCACATGCCCTACGAAGGACGTACAATTTCGAGCAAGAACGCAAAGATAGTAGCAACCAGGCACACACTCCAGCAAGAAAGCATAAATTCAAGTATCAAAGCCAAAATTCTAGCAACACAGCATATTAGGTAGCACCCTAGCACATACAGTAGCACTGGAGCACATACAGTAGCACCCTAGCACATACAGGAGCACCCTAGCACATACAGTAGCAATCAAGCACATACAGTAGCAACCAAGCACATAATTTAGCAACCAAGCACGTACAGTAGCACCCTAGCACATACACTAGCACCCTAACACATACACTAGCACCCTAACACATATGGTAGCACCCAAGCACATACACTAGGAAAGAAGTAGCATTTCTAGGAAGAAAGCAGAGATAGTAGCATCCAAGCACATATTCCAGCAACAAAGGATAAATTCGAGCATCAAAGCAGTCATCTAGAAACATACTAGCACACAAGCACAAATTCTAGGAAATAAGTAGAATTTCTAGCAACAAATAAAAGGTAGTAGCACCCAAGCACATATTCTAACAAGTGATTGGCTACATTTTTAGCAACACAGCCAACATAGTACCAACCACGCACATTTTCTAGCCAGAAAGCAGAATTTCAAGCAAGAACTCAGAACTTATAGCAACACAGCAAGCATAGAAGGATCCTAGCGAACTTATAAATCAACATTGTACATATTCAAGTAGAGGAGCAGATTATGAAGGAAGCTTTCAAATTTTGATCAATGACAGAGGTTTATTTCCAAGCAACGTTGCACATTCACAGGTGAAGAAGGTCGTTTTCAATCAAACCCTAATCCAGTAGCAGAGAACGGAATGAGTCCACTTACACATTGGGCTCCGAATTCCAAAACTGCACTTCATTGTGTCGCTCAGCTCACACACTGATTTGTCCAACCGAAGCCTTGTAGCATCTTCTCCCGGTTGCATCTTTTGGAATCCAAATGATGCCCACCAACTAGGGGCAAATACCTCATTGCAAGTGACACAACTGTTTTGAGATTCAGCCAATTTTGTAATGCAGAAAGGGTGGTAAAAGTGTCGGCAGCTCGCCATGACCACGTCATATGAGTTATACCAACGATTGCAAACAGCACAAGGCTCAAGCATAAAAGGACCTGCAGCCTCTTCAACTTCGTGAGGGTGCAAACAAGGTTTTGGACAGCAATGCACACCTGCACCAGCCTTCAGCTTCTCAATTTCATCAGCCACTGCTTCTTTGTGCCTCCTAAACTCCAAGATTTCTTCGCAAACAGCTTGCATGTCCAATTCTGAGTTCCTCAATTCCAGACATACATCTTCGTATAGGGCTTGTGCTTTTTTGGACTTCCTCGCAGCATCGTCAGAGCCAAAAATAGCAAAGTCTAGCTTGCGTGCCAATACGTCTCTATCGCACTTCAGTTCATCTAATTTCTTCAGTCCCAGAGTGAATTCGTCATTCCCCTCGTCAAGTCTGTCCTTGTAACCCTGGACCTTCATAAGGGCAATGACAGAGGAGAAGTATTCAGCATCTCCAAACCTCAAACCCTAAGATTTCAGAAGCCAATGAAAACCAGACCATGAATAATCTAAAAATAAAAAAGCATATTTGGGCCCAAATTTGGACTCCTTTAATCTAATAAACGTAGAGCTTGACAGGGCAGCCCCAGAGCTTTGTCGTGAATGCTGAACCCTAGAACTTGGAGAACCATGAATCACACGAGTGATAAGAAGCTGAGAATTCAAAACTCGTGAAGTGCACATAATTGCGAATTTCACCCTGTAAAATAAGCACCCACCATTCAGAAAGACGCCCTAAACCCTGAAACCCTTCACCTAATCACCAACAAACCTAGACTTGAAGCTTGACAAGCCATGGCTCACAGCAGTAGAGGATGGAGAGAGAATCGGGAAGTATTACCGAGACCAAGACATTAGCAATCTGCAGATCGATCTTTGCTAAAGCCTCCTCTGCTGCTGTCACATTTTCAGCAGCTTCCTTTGCATCGGCCAGTCGGTCGTCCACTCCAAACTTGTACATAACTATCTTCTCCTCCATGGTCTTCTTTGCTGCCAAGAGAATTTGCTGCTTCCTCTCACTGCCCACCAGGAATTCCTCTTCCACTCGCAGCACCTCCTCAATAGTCGCAAGATCTGCGCTTGAAACGTGACCAATGGCAGAAAGAGACCTCTCAGGTTTCAAATCTTGCTCAAGTGTCCCTACCGCTCCTTTTTTACCTGATCCGGCAGTTCTTGGTGCTATATGGGGGGCCAGAACCTGCAGCCGAGCTAGCTGCTCAGATGTAAGATCACGTCGTACCAAATCTCCCTCCACACGGCTTGCAAGTGTAAACGAAGTGGACGAAGCTGCAGAGGCCCAGTCGACCTTGAGTCCCATTTGTTCTGCAATGTTTCCCTTAACTACCCACGCCATGAACTCATTGTTTGTGACCTCCGTTTTCCCATAAATTTTTGCATACAACTCGACGAGTTCTCTCCTCCTCTCTGGCGACAACGCACTGTTGGTAGTCTTGTAGGTTGTACATTTCCCCCAAACCTCCTCTATCTTCTCTTGTGTCACCACGGCCATGTCGCTAGCGAGTTTAGGGTTTAACCCTTCTCCACACAAGTCTCTGTCAGTCTCAAAAAACTCATGAGTCTGAGCCTTCAAGTTCGCTAGCTCCGTTAAGAGCTCTGGAACACCGGCGCCAGCTTTCACTGGTCGCGGCTTCCTCTCCAACGAGCCCCTCCTCTGTTTCACAAGACGTGCGGACTCTCCACGTACAAGTGATGAATCCATGAACCCCCCCTAAACGCAGTGAATGTAAACCCGGAACTAATCCTAAACCCCAAGCTGCGAGCTCCGTAAACTCCCAAGTTGCGACCTCAAACCCTAAACCCCAAGCTGCGAGCTCCGTAACTCCTCCCTTTTTCCACACAAGAGAAAATAAAACCTCAAAAAAATTGGCTTCACAACACCTCGTCAATCGTAACATCGAGAGGAGAGAGAGAACGGGAGTCCGATTCCGTTGCGAGGAACGAAAGCGGGAGTGCCATTTCAAAATCGGGCGCCCAGGTGGAAGTCCAGCAAGGCTTGTCAGAAACAGCAGTCATCAACACACTTGCACATAAAGGACTTCGTTAAGCACCCTCTCCATGTCACAAGTGGCTCATATTAGCTCATGTGGACCCAGTATGAAAATACGGAGATGAGACGAAAGTATAATTTTGCCGAGCAAGCAAGAAGAAATCAGGAATTTCAACATCTATTACAGACTTTCATTCGCAAAGATCTGCTCACACTGATTTTTCAAAGTGCTAAATAACTTAAAATGCAAAGTTATTTGTAGAAGTTGCTCAAAAAGTCGCTCACTGCAGTGTTCACTATTGTCTAAGTATAGTATACTAGTGTGCATAGTAACTTTAATCTGGGACAGGTGGTCCTAAAAATTGCAACTCTGAGTTGCTATTGTACCAAGCTAAGGGTACTTTAACAAAAGTGGTTTAATGCCATAGTATCCGCTGCCACAGGCTGCCTGCGCACTATTGATGGTCCCCCACGTTGGCTACTTTGCACCCACCATCGCTGTTTGTATACTTGCCCTCGTCGCCTCTGGATCCTTTCTCCACCTTTTCGCGTCTCAGTGGCGTTCACAATTGCTTTGTGCCACTGCTGAATCTTAGGAGCCGTTCACATGAGCCGTTGGGGGTTGGAGTGGCGGAGAAGATTCTGCAAGTGGCGCCAAGTCTGCTCTGCATGCGTTGTCTTCTCTCACGCTGTTGCCTTGTCCACGCCTCCTACCATTTGTTTCTGTATTCTTTTGCACCCGTTCTGCAGCCTTCCTCGTCCGCTCTTGATCGCGCTCCGCCTTCTTGCGCTCCGCTTGCAATCGGCGAAGGACCTTGTCTGCTTCTTTCTAAGCCTTCTTTTGTATCCTTTGTGTCTTGCGCTGCTCTGCCTGTACCTTCTGCTCCTCGCGTTCCCTAGCAACAGCTTCTTTCTTTGCAACCTTGGCCATCATAGCAAAAATGTAGTCGTTTGAGGTCATTAGAATGGATTTCGATTAGTCCACGAGAGGCTCTGTACCTGGTGGTCTTCTTTGGGGACGATTATGCACTTGAGGCAGCGGGAACAAATTCCGTCGAGCGTTGCTTTCTTCTCCATCCTCACTTTCTGTGCTGCTGTCGTTGAAAGAGCCTTGGCATTTTGATTGTGATTCTACGTAGTAACGTAGTACTGGTGTTGCGACATTTCAGTTTCAGGGATGCGCTCCTCCTCCGCGCCTGCACTGTCAAGGATGATTTCTTCCTCCACGGCGTCGTCCAAAGCGTCTTCCTCGCAGGGATTGACGTAGCAACTATTAGGTGCCATGAAGGCGTCCATGGTGGTAGGCTGCAATGGCCAGATCCCAGTTGTAGCAAATCCTTTTGTTATTTTTGCTGATGTAAGTGCTTTCTTCAATGCTGTGGCCACCCATTCCGCCAAGTCTTCTTTCCTTGCACCTCTGCCTTTGTTTTCTATAGTCCACTTATCTCTACATGCACGGAAAGCCACTTTGAATGGTTTGAAAATACTCACATCTAAAGGCTGTAACCTGTGTCTGGTGTGGCTAGGTAAGGTGATAATATCAAGGCATGCAATTGTAGCTTTCTAAACTACTTCAAGTGTCACATGAGATCCGTGTCCGTCTAGAAGCAGTAGGTGTCTGTTTTCCTGTGAGATTTCATACCTCTCTTCCAAAACATCAATGAAGTGAGTAATCCACTCACTGAATAAGCATGCTGTCATCCTACCATTTGGTTGCATAGCCATAACAGCTACAGGTTCACATCTCAAAATAAAACTTCTCTGTTTTTGTTTATCTTTAAAAATGTAGAAGTTTGGAACGGAATGGCCTGCTGCATTCACGCATGAGAGGACTGTGAGGTGCTCCTTGTTTGTTGGTATTGTTGTATGTACAGATCTGCTGCCACGTTGTGCAAACACCAAAGTCCCCCCTCCATACCTTCCCGCTTGAGCTCCGCTTTCATCTGCATTCCAAATGTGAGATGGCAAATACCCATAGCGCCTATATGCTGCTTGCAAATTAGCATAGAAGGAAGCCACACTGCTGGGATTTTAATCCCTTTGCTTGGGCTTCCTCCAAGCCCTATGGAGATCTCAAACTCAGCTTTGGGTGACGGTTTTGAAACCATCAAAGCCACCCACGCCCTAGAATACTATCCTTGAAGGGTGTCCAGCACTCTTGGATAATCTCTGCCACCTTCCTCCTTAGCTCTAAGATGGAAATGGGATGCGCATGGTCTTGCATTTCTAGCATCCATTTCATGAGAGCAGTTTCTTCCTCCACAGTGACAACCCCTTGACTCCCTTTCTTCCATTTGATAGTTCTTCCTTGAATGTGGTCTTGGAGGGATGATGCAGGAATGCCAATGTCTTTGGCAGCAGTAGCAATGGCACAACCAGCGTCAACTGCTGCAACCAGCTGCTTGTCTGTCCAAGTCCCGGTCTTTTGCCTCTTCTTTTTGCGGATTCGGCTTTGGCTCTGTGCAGGCGCTACTGGTGGTAGATATGCAGCTAAAGAGTTCATCGGTGCTGTCAAGGACCTCCTAACGCGTCCGTCGATGCTGCCTCCGTCGATGCTGCCTCCGTCGAAGCCACCTCCGCTACTGCCGCATCTGATCATGTGGGCCGCTGCTGACGTTGGGTCCGTGAAAGTAGCTTCGGAATTGCTGAAGACTGGCTGCCCTGCTCCCCTCCCCTCAGACCCAGTGAAAGCAACGCCGGTGCTACTTGCTCCTCAGTAGTTGCTGTAACGATCTCCACCCACCATTGTTGGCACAGGTTGACTGATGTCACAACTCCTACTCCCTTTGCCAATGTACTGCTGACGGAAGGGTGACCACGCTCCACCTCCCCTGACTACTTACGGTTGTTGGAGTTCAGGTGCCCATGCATCTAGGATGCTACCATTTCTATCAAAATAATGCTCATGTGCCTCTCCAATTGCTCCCTCCATGTTTACTCATCAACTTGCAATGCCTAATTTGTAACTGCCCCACTCCAATGTGCACTTTCGTGAGCTTGTCCCAAGTGAAGATCTAGTTTCTGCTTGTGCCAAATGAAGCTCTATTTTTAGCTTGCAGGGAACTCATGGAATGAAGCTAAGATTGCTCCTTGTGATTACACAGCCGCCACTCTAAGTTAATGATATTGGTACCAATGACACTCCAAACCGCCACACTCATCCCCATATCTGGCTCCATTTTCAAACAAATCACCAGAGATTGAATGTTTAAATGCAGCATTGAACACCCATAGCCACCATGCACATTATACTCTGAAATCGCCACTTAAAGTTCTTAATTTTGATAACAATAACATCTTAAATCACCAGGGTCATCCCCATATCTGCCTTCATTATCAATGAAATCACCATAGATTGAATGTTTAAATGCACCAGGTTGTACCCAAAGCTAACTTGCACAATATACTCAACTGCCGCCCTATACACTACTCAGTTCATTCAATGGTGGTTCTGCAATTTTATTAAACGACAGCCATTGATCCTAATTCCAAGTCCGTTTACACCCACCATTGCTACAGTTTCATCCATCTTCGTGTGCTTCTCGGACTTCTCAGTCATGGGATAACAAAACACGGATATGGACCCCAAAATAGGTGACGCCCATGGAGACACCTCATTTTATGGGTGCTGCTACCTTACCTATAGTAGCTATTCTCTAAACCGGATTCTGAATAAATGAACTAGTTCGAATTCTCTATATTCTCATCTTACTCAACTAGGAATTGATGGAAATTTATGTGGGTCAATGAAAATGTGCTTATTCCGTTATACAACATAAAATTTTGAGTTTTTGAATTGCGGCGACACCAGGGGTCCGCCGCCGGTGACGTTGTGAGAAGTTCATTAAACCTTATCATATAAAATTAAGATGGGAATTTTTCTAATTTCATTAAGCTCATTTTACACTAGTTATTAGATTTTTCTATAAATTGGACACTACACTAAAATGGTTATTTAGTATGGTAGGATAATTAGCCGCCATGAAATAAAGATATTCAATTTAACAATGCCACCATTGTATACCACAAATGCTACAATGTCACAATTGGAACCAATGTTGAATAGAGTATGTCCTTGTGATAAATAGTTTAGACCATATTAATTAACAACTTTTGTATATTGACTACTCATGGACACAATATGAGCAAACTTTTATGCAATCCCCCAAAGTCCCTAGCATAGCAAGAATTGGAATTATTTCTCTCACTCTGCAAATCCATTTCACTCCGGATTAGAAGTAAAGAATTATTGTACTTTGTCTAGTCACCTAAAATGTACACAAGGCATTCATTTCAAGTGGCAATTGGGCATACACATACCTTATTAGAAAACCACGAGTTGTGAATTAGAGAAATCACAAGTACGACGCCCTTGCCATGGCCATAGCTATCTGTCTTGCTTGCTGGTATCATACTTTGAAAATGACATTTTTGTCATCGATGGAGTCGGTTTTGACTTAATTCAAGCAAGGTGTAGCACTCATGAATTTATGTTTGTTTGTTACTTTCTGTGTACTCCTACTTTGGAATTGAAGAATATGGCAATGGTCGTTCAATGCCTATGTTCTCAAGAAGCAATGCAATCGTCTTTCACCATAGACATTTCTCCTTCTCTGCCCTCCTCCATAGTTCAGGTTCTTTCTTTCTTTTTGTTGGCTTTCACAATTCAAATTTTTTGTGGAATATACTAGGCCTCGGAGTGGTGAATTCCATCACTGGACAATACCACTAGGAGAGAAATGAGGCCTTCAAAAGGCCCCTTTCCTTTGAAAAACCAAAATTGGCCAGCAACAATTAGTAGGTGGGTGCACCAAAGCCTCTCTTTGGCCCTTGTGCACAAAAGCCTCTTTCTGCTTTTTTGCAGCAATCAGCAAACTGCAATAGTCCAATGTGGCCGATCATCTGCCACCTAGGATATTTTTAAATTTTTAAGTGGTTGTTTTTAATTTTTTTTTTGTATTCTATCTTCATAGCATACAGTCAACTAATCTTAAATAATAAATGATTTAAGAAATAAAAAATCCAGCAGAAACTGCTGTCATGGATCTCGGGGCCTTTTGGAGGCTTCATTTCTCTCCTAATGTGTCTTTGTCACCACCATGCTTCACAAACTCGTCCAACACTGGAAGCTATTCATGCATCTCAAGGTGGTGGTTAAAGTAGGAGTTCCATAAAGCAATCATCTAAGCGGCTGAAAACTAAATTTTGGAGAAGTAAAGCATCTTGAAATATTTTTCAGTAAATTTTCCCTGAAAGACAAGACAAAATGGCATGTGGCCCAAGTTGTTCATATTTTTTGGAGCTTTAAGGAATTAGTGTGAAATTTTGAAGTTGAAATGCCATAGGCATCTAAAAACGACCACCTCCTAGAATGTATATTGTTTGTACATTTTGATTAATTGAAAAAAAACAAAATGTACCTCTATATCATATTTGGTTCAAAATGCCCAAACTGTTTTCTAGCCTCCTACCTTATTGGTTTTTCAGCTTTGAAAATTGATCATTAGGCTTAGTAATTGAAGATTTGTCTTTGTATTGCTTTAAATTGGCAAAATTGTGAGAAAATGGGGTTAAAATGTCTTTGCTTCTTCCTATTAATTCTACTAGATCGTTACTAAAAGGAAGGGGGATTGCGGAGTTTTAATTAGTAAGGATTAACGAGAAGTCAAATCATTTTTAGTACCTTGGTGTAGATTTTATTTTTGTAGGGTTATATAATTCATAGCCATCACGTGCATCCTCTAAAAATACATTTTCAACTTATTTTTCTCCAGAAGAATTTGTGTTGACTTTAGTGATAATTTGCTCCTAAAAAAACACTTTGCAAGTGCAAGTTTGGATTACAAAGACAAAAGATTTGTGCTTGGAGCACTTTCTAAAAAAACACATGTACAACGGAGGGGACAAAAGTATTGTTGCCTGTAAGCCCGGTAGTTGTCGCTTGGGCCTCAAAATTTTTTTTCCTCTTTTTGCTCACATTTATGATTAAGTATAGTCTAAAAGACAATATAAGTATATTCACATAGTGTTTGAAAGAAGTCTTTATGAATGTTGTGTGAATTGACCAAGAAGTCCAAAAGTTCTCTAAGCACTTCCATTTACTAGTATTTAGGTCTAATTTGGTATCTGAAAGAAGATTTAAAGGTTGATATAGCATTGAGTGTTCATAGCCAAATAGCAAAAAACACCTAAAAATTGACTTTTGAAGGATTTAATAGCTAAACAATAAGAATGCATGTAAAAAAATAAGGCTAAAAGAATGAAGGGTTAGGATTCTTAATTGTTTCCGAGAATTTTCAAAATCCTAACAAAAACAACTGAAGATTATAATCCAAATTAAAAAAGTTGGAAAAGAAATTATTATATATGCTAATGTAGGTAAAATCCGTGGATCACATTTACGGGAAGTTTGCAAGTGAAGATAGGTGTTTCTAACTAAGAGATATTCTATGAGCGTAACGGTGAAGCCTAATTGCCAAGATTTTCTATTACGAGAATGATTCCTCCTAAGAAGAATTATAACCAAAAAGTAGGAATTTATGACCTACTATTGAGAGTGTCAAAATCAAACATAAACTTGAATTTAGCATTTAATTATAAACTTCCTAGAAGTTACCCAAAAAGTTTTATAATTTTTTTGATTGCGGAAGATGGCTCTATGGGAAGTCAACCACATTTTTACACAATGAGGAATTCCTAAAAAATCCCAAAGTGGCGATAAAATCCCACTAAAAAATTTGGATATAATATTTTGTGCTAATAAAGCACGCACAAAATTTTTATAATACGCTAACACTGACAAGTACCAGAACTGGCGGTATCAACGGATTTTAAACAAAATTAAAACATTCGACAAGTTGACCGATACGCCAAGAGCTTACGATGTCTGATTGGAGTGAATTTGGCCTCTTTTCTTACTATTTCAAACCTTACAAACCTAAGGGGGGGTCACTATTTAGGTGGTTCATATATCACGTGTGAACAAAGGGTACTTTTAGGGGGGGTATTTTGATGGATGGGACCAATTAAACACACCCTATCATTACCTAATTTGCTAATTTTGCATATTTTTAAGGGCCCTTCACTTAGTTTAAATTCATAGGAGAGGTCATTTTTTTGCACCCTATCTTTATTATAATGAATTATTTTTATTAGAACTTGCCAAATTCAAATTCACAACTGTTGAATCAATTACCATCGTTATGTTTAATATGACAATATAAATACTAAAAGTATACTCAAAACATACCCCTGAAGTTGCACAAGTGACGCCAAGGGACCAAATTGAAGTGCAAGAACTAAAGCCACAAATTCACTCATTCATTAAAGTATTCACACATTCATTTAAGCAATTCTAGAGAAGCAAATCAATTAAGCATTCACACATTCATTTAAGAAATTCTTTTAAGCGAGTCCTTTAAGTATTCACACATTCACAGCCCACGCAGAATGAAAGAAGAGGCATACAAGAACTTCTGATCTACAATGCTTCTTGACAAACAATATTGTAGAAAAAATCGAATTGCCAAGCAGATGTGCTCAAAAACTAAAATCATAGAAAAAATCCCTACCAATACGCAATAGTACTCACAATGGAGTACTCACAAACCTACAATTCATGTGTCCATGTGTTTATGAACACATGGAATACCAAAAAATAATATGGACTAGCCAAAAAAATGGAAATGTAAATAGAAAATAATAATAGAAAATTGGAGTAGTGGCCGTAATGAATCGCGAGCTTTTTAAACCTGTTTTGGTATAGACTTGTCCGAAAACTACTGTTAATGCTTCTAAATTGTAGTCACCCTAAATTGCAAAGATGGCAAACAAGCACCAATAGATGGTCCATAGCTATTACAAGAAAAAAACAAAATTGAAAGGTTGAGGAAGCTATTGTAGTTCTGAAGTATTCAAAGCAACCAAAGTGTGCACTCTTTGGGTGCTAGCCAAATCAAGTTGCATGCCCTCCAGTCCACAGCAGGAAGTACAACTGCCTTCATTTGCCACCCTCACTAAAAGATATTGTAAAGGCACAAGAGTTCGAGCATGGTTAGCTGCTCCAACGGGCACAAACAGAGGCAGTCCGGCATGGGTTTTTCCAATGCCTAGGATGTTGTGAAGATCTGGAAAGCTTAATCAAATTGCTCCACAACAAATCATCTTTGCAACGTGCACCGCCATGCCTGTCCCTCCCACACCAGATCAAATTGGGACAAGCGAAGAGCTGCATACTCCTCACACGCAACCACAAAACTCTGCCACTCCCGGTTCACTAGCATGAGCTGCACCACCAAGCGCAACTAGTTTATTTGATCTTGTACCCCATTGCCGGCTTATGCCACCCTGCTTCAGGAGCCCTAGCCTGTTGCATAAGCTAGGGCACAACTACATCCGCTGTGATCGTCCCAAACTGCTTGGCCCTCTCGAACACCTCTCCATCCTCGCGGACTGCGGAATTCCTATAGTTATACATCATGATGAGCTTAGTACAAGGAAGCTTAGGGCGAATTGTGAGAAAAACACGGAGCAAGAGTGCAAGAGAGGTGCAAAACAGAAGCAAGCAAACCAAAACAGTAATGCTATCACGAACCATGGGCGGAAATCAAAACGTATTAGGCTTTAGAAAACATGAGTGCTAATCCACCAAATAGCGCTAAGCAAGAGAATGGCTCGCTGAAAGACCAAGAGAAATTTGCTTGAGACGAATCTGGATTAATAAATGCTGATGTCAAGCTGCCAATAGACAGCCCGCGTCGGCAATGCGCCACACTGACTTTGCATTTGTATCACCATCGCCACTTCCAGCATCGCCTGAGCACCATTGATAGGATTTGCCATCACAATTGACAAACGACCCAAGAATCCCAAATCTAAAACCCTGTCGACTTGTACGCAAGACCACACTTCAAAGAGTGGAAACAAGAGTGCTAAAAGAAATGGAGCAAAAAAAGAAATCCAAGCTCAAAATTAGAAGATGCTGTGCAGGGCTCAAGAAACTAGCAGAAAGAGAGAGAAGGGAAAATTTCATACCCCCAAATGCCCCATCACGTTTCCCTGAAAAAAAAGACAAAATGATTTTGCACAATCTAGAGCCGCCATTTGAAGATTCCGAAATGCTTCCTAGTCCCATACAACCCAAATATGCCCCCCAAATACGTGCCAACATCATTAACACATGATGGCTTTTGATAACTAAAATGATCACCATCTGTGTACACCCAAAATCCTAACCAGTATAATATTGCCCAATTCTGAAGGGGGTTCTAGATTTCCAAAACTAATAGGCATAATTAGTAGCAAGACGCCTCAGCATACCCTGACCCTAAGCCCCCCTCAAAATGGGGAATAGTATAATAGAGCCCCCCCTTATTGGAAAAGAAAATGGGGACTATGGCAGAAAAACTAAACATTGAACACAACCAAAAAAATGGGGAACAGAGCAAAAAAGGCACTACCTATGTCAATCCCAGAAAATGGGGAATATTATAACAAAGCCCTCTCCTTTGTCCACATAAATAAATTGTAAGAAGTTCTAAAAATTAGCTAAACTGTGAAACCGACAAAAAAAATGGGGAACATTGTAACAAAGCAGTGCCTATTTTGATCCAAAAATTAGAAAATCAATATAAAAGACCCTATTTGCTATCGGTATGAAAAATAGGAAACAAATCAAACAATATAGAGGAGCAGAACCACAAAGCCAACCAAGAAAATAAGGAACACAATTTGAGAGCAATACCCATTTTTACCAAAAAAAAGGGGGAGCAGAGTAAGAAGGCACTACCTTTTTGGCCACACTTTGTATTTTGGCTTAGAGTGAATTAGGAATTTAGTTTTCTTAAATACACACAATCTTCATTTGTTATCATTGACAAACTGGTTTAGAGCATTGGCATCTTTGAAATCAAGGGTGTAAATATCAATGGTGGAATTATACTCCAATATCACGATAGTGATGATTGTATCTATGTCAATCCATCTACTGTCACTGTGGTCATACTTGAACTTCAAATTACCAAGACATTTCCTAAAGTATTGAAGCATGACTTGAACTTTGCAAGGGTTAGAACTCTGCTTCCTTATTGTTGAGGAAAGATTCATGAGATCAATGGGATTTTGGAGCAAATTCCACTGCATACCAACACATTTGCGTATGGATTGAACTTGGCCAATCCAGCATATTCCATTGTCCATTCCTTGCAAAGCACTGGTTGATGTTCCACATTTTGACGCTAATGACGGTCAACCCCGCTTCCTCTTGATTGCTGACCACACAGTAGATGACAAGTTCCTTGTACTACACAGCACAAAGTATACACCACAATCCGAGCCAATGCCCAGAAGACAGGTAGTAGAAGATGCTGCAGTTGTAACATAATCATCATGATTGTTAAAGTACATAGAATGTTTTATCCAAGTCAATTGGTCCTTAGACAAAAGTGGGTTACCATTCAATTGCAATACCAAAGTAGACTTATAAATAGTGTGTTCCGCAAACTCCATAGTAGAAATTACCTGAGGAGGTGATGGCATAGTTGTTACTTGCTCTTTGTGCAAACTCAGCATGTTGGAGATAGCATCCCTCACTTCTCCCTAAAGCACAACTCCTGCATCCTGGCCATCGGTCACGAAATGTGCTCTCATTCTGACCTCCACCCTTTCTTGATCTCCTGACTGCCTTGTACTCATACTCTGTTAGATGACTTCGGAGTCACTGTCCTCATCAAGCACCAATCTGGTTCTAGCCTTCACCTTTATAAATTGCTCGTCTGTCTGCTCCACCGCCCACGGTTTCACTATAAGAAACCCGGGTTTTTTTTATGTCAGAGCAAAAACATGCGATGTTCAAGGCCGAACATACTATGTCCACGGAGACATCAAGGTGTTAAAGAGAAGGATTGCAATTTCAAGGATGTTCCAGATGATTGTAGCAAATTTGAATGAAAACAAGTTGGTGTTACTGTTGACATTGGGATTTTTGATGACAATTTAAAGGAGTCATTGATGTCCGGCAAGTTGTCCGCAAAAACATAGACTGCCACATCAACTTTAAGGAAAAATTTTCCCGGAGATAAATCTGTGGAAATTACTCGATTTTTGGATAAAAGTCTGACCGAGGTTAAAAAAAAAGGAATCAAGCAGCCATTGGGCAGCTTTGGGAGAAAATAAGATGACGTGGTATATGATGTAGCATGCCACGTGTAAATTAGTTGATGTGGCATAAAATTATGTTGATATGGCATGCCATGTCAGTATAGTGAGGCTGTCTCTTTGTGTTTTCTACACTTATTTTGGAGATGTCTAAGTAGACGTAGAGATGTCATCAGAGACATCTTATATAACATTGAGATGTTTTCTTGGACATTTTTGTAGACTTCTAGATGTTTTAGGAAATATAGTCACAATCAGTATAACATCTATAGAGACGTCATTAGAGCAGCCTTTGAGACATGCAAAAAACATCCTATTGGACGTTTGTATGCTGCTCCACCAAAATTTAAATCTAGTGTTTTCAATGTCCCATATAGTTTGTCTTCCCCTCTACCACTCCACTTGTATAAAGAGCCCATCTTTGCGTTTTCTACACTTGTATTAGAGATGTCTAAGTAGACATAGAGATGTCACTAGAGACATCTTATAAAATGTTGAGATGTTTTCTTGGACGTTTCTGTAGACTTTGTTATACAAACATAATTAGCCTTTGGTCCACAGAAACTAGCAAGCGTGTCCCACTTTGCTTCCCATGAAATTCTACTTTTCACTTTAGTCTTGTCTTTTGCTAAAATCATCGAAATACGACCAATGACGTTGTAGGCCGACTTTGCATCAATGTAAATTCTAGCAACTGCTTAAAAAATGTCAAAGTGCTCACCAGGTAGAAATTGAACCCCTTTTTTAATGTCTTGCTTAATTGTGCTATAGCCGTTAGGAGAGATTTGGGGCCATTGGAAGACTGCGAGTTATCTTGTGTTTCCAAATTGCGATCCCACATCAGCCACATTGATGCTGCCAGATTGCGGAACAGGCCTAAAACAGGCCCTTCAAAATTTAGAACAAACAAGTCGCACATTCGCCTGCCATCGTAGACCTTCATTGCTTGTGCAAAACACTTTGTGTTTTTACTATGTTGATTATCCCTATCAGCCATGTTCAAATTTCTAACAACATCCTGAATGAAATCCCAAAGTGCAAGCTTACCTCTAAATGCCCCCGTTCGATGGGCATTCAATATATTATGGAAGAACTTATGCACATTGTGGTTAGCAACAACATTCTTTGCCATCTTAGCCAAAGTAGGACGCTTCACCTTAAGTTTGCGTGATTTTAGCACGGGTGGCCTAATGTTGCAGCTTCTCCAACCTAAATTTTCTTGTGACATCTCTACTGTGACGAGAAAGTTCATTAATTGACAAATATTCCATCCTAATACCACCAAACGTAGTTCTGGAGTCCCCCTTGACAATAGACTTGTCCTCCCTAATGACCCTTAGTCTAAAATAAGTTAGCCGTGGAATTTCAGTGCATGAATTGCAAGTGAGTTTAATAAAACCTTAAAGTGACGAAGACACCGTACAACATGTCCTATGCCTAAATGTACTGTTGACTTTGACATCTTCCTTAAGGAAACACACAGAAGTGTATAAGTGTGGTTTCGGATACCAATCTGCGCCAACATATTGATCTTCTAACAATGAAGTTATGCAATAGAAAACTCCACCATACACAACATGGGGGCCCCTAAAACCCCGGCACATGATAGCGAGCAAGTTTCTATTGTCACTGCTAGAGAAATCACCTGGTTCTCCACCTGACAAAGATGCACCACCCCCGTCTCTGTAAAATGCATGCAAGTCTGCTTGATTAGATTGCACACTCGGTGCTGAAGATGTTCGTGGTCTTTCCCTCCTACCAGTCAACAGCATAGGCCCTCTTCATTATGCATTCTTGAAATCTACAACAGATTGGATGTGCCTCAAACTAGCCATATGATTCTTCAATGTGGCCTCCAAATTTTTCTTAGGCGGACACAGTTGGAATAAACCATCTCGGCAGTAAGGACATTTGACCTTGAACCAATAACTCTTTGGTTTCTCTTGCTGCAGATCTCCTACGATGTGGAAGCGCTGCGCTCCTTCTTCAAGGTCGGCATTGATGGCATGCATTGTATCAACTCCTTCTTGCATTAAATCTATGTGGTCTTTAAGAGTTAGCAAGAGGTATTTCCCCTACAGACTTGCAGACTGAGGGTGATCAAGGTAGTTGAAGTTGTGTTTGCGACATCAAGCCTTAATGTGTTGGATACTTTGTAGGTGACTTGTTCTAAAATTGGAAAACAAATTCAATATAGTACTCTTATTGTGATTTCCACTTGCTCCTCCACTCCACTTCCGACACTCATAGCAATACAACTTCTTGATTTCCACGTCGTCTTGATCATATGATCAAAGCTCCCACTTATAGTCATCAAGGTCGCAGTCTTTTAGATCCCTCCGTAGCTTCTCTGCTTGAAGATGATACCGTCCCATGGTTTCATATGGAATCAATGTCTGTGAAATTGTGAATCCTAAACCGCTATCATCACTATCTACAGCAGTTGTTCCATTGACTCCACTAACCCTTGAGGAGCCAATAGGATCAACAGGCTGTACTCTACCTTCTTTATTCAGCACAACAAATTCTCCTTCACTGTTCAGAGGAAGAGGCTCTCCTTCATTGTGGGATCCATCTTGTAGACGGCACCGTTTACTTGGATCACTATCTGTAGAAAGGGTACAAATGATGTATACATCTCCAGAAACGTCATTGAGGCGCTCCACTTTCTACCAGATCCGTCGCTTAAACTCTAAGTCCTAGAAGTTGAAATCCAATCAAGGACCTCTTCCTTCTCCAACCACAGTCTGAGCGATGCTAGGGTTTCTGCTCCCTCCCGCTTCACCTTCTCAAATAGCTCAAGCATAGAGGACTCCACCTCCAATGTGTAGATTTTCACAACGGCTGCCATGGATTGTTGGAACCTGATTTCTCAAACCCTAACGAACTGCAATGCAATCACAGAGAGTATGAACCCTAACCCTCGCCAATACATAGAACTCACTATACTGGGCAGTCATCATCCATCCACCGGTCACTGGAGCTTCATCCATTTTGTTGTCATCCAAATCTCAAATGCCCCAACTATATTCCTACAATAATTTATACCCAACTATACTCCTAATTTGTACCCCAGCTGTACACACTCTTTACACCAGTATAGGATATCCTATACCTCTTTATACCAACCCTATATTAGATCTAAAAAAATAAAATTGGGCATATTATTGGAGACCTTATGTTAGTTATAATTCAAAAACTGAAATTTGTCTCACTCTATTTTATCTCCAAAAAACTTCAAAATAGATTAAGATTCAAATTTTTAGGCCAAAATAATAAACACACCTTATCTTTAATTGCACCATTCCAAATAAAATTTTCTAAGTGAACCTTCCGATTTACAAACAATCTAGGCCAATCAATATTTTGAAAAAAAATCATCTTTAATTAACATTTGATTTTTTAACTCTTTTTAATAGTACGCTATACATTATTTTTTTTGTGCAAAATGGCTTGGAAGTAGGGGTTAAAGGATCTCTTAGACTAATTTGGGTCTTTCTAAGACAATGGTCTAGTTGATTTGGCATTTGGAGCATTTCTCCAAAAGTTAGAGCAATCACAACAATAGTGTAAAATTTCAATTAGCATTAAATTTGACTTACCTAGGAATAAAACAAGGTAATTGGAGGGAAATTAAGGGCCTTGGAGAAGTATAAAAGGCCCTCTCCTCCTCTCACTTTGCAATCCTTTCTTTTTATAAGCTTTGGTCAAAACATAACCACGTTGTTGGAATTTGGTAACTTGCCAAAAAACTTGTTTAATTTGCATTTTGAAGCCATCTTGCTACTTGATTTCTACAAATTCTTGTGTGTTTGAGCCATTTCAAAGGACATTGGGTTCCCTTTGAAGTGCTTACTAATCATTGTGTTTGAGTCACTTTTTGAAGTATTTTGCTTATTTGGAGTTATTGGTACAAACACCAAGGATGTTTAAGTTGAATTCTGGCAATGCCGTTAGTTTGAATACTTGGAGCTTGCTTGACTATGGTTTTAGTAAGTTCAAATACTAACAACATTCCATTGAGCTTTTCTGGGTGGAAATTCCTATCGTTTGGTTTAAAAAAACCCTCCTAAAGCCTTGTCGTAGGAATATTTGGCCAAAAGTATTGTTTGGTCATTTGGAAAGATCTTGGGTTGGACTCAAGGCTTTCAAAATCCTACGTGTTTAACAAACCCCGTCAGGTTTGTTATAGAATTTAAGGTTAATATCTCTTAAACGATGAAGCTATTGTCCTTAGAAAAAGTTTTCAAGTTCTATCGTCTAAACATTTCTTAGTTAAGCTTTAGAATTTGGGCCTAAAACCCCCAAACGGCAAAGCTGTCGTCTTCCCTATCTTTTTAAATTTGGTCTATCAGAACTACTTGTATCCTATTTTATTTTATACATGGGGGCTAATCCTTCGAACGGCAAAGCTTCGCCCTTAGTTCTAAATTTTTGGATTGTGTTTGAATTAAAGGGTCTCCAAAAGGAGACCCAAGAGTGGTTTCTAAAACCAATTTGGCGAGCACCAACCAAGGATATGAGAAAAAAAAATATTCAAATATTCAATTAAAATTAAGACTCCAGCCAGCCAGGTCGGTATCTAGCCAATTCTCTTTCCATAATTCAAGAAACACAAATGTACTTGACCTCAAAAGTAATTTTTATGGTTCACAAAATGGATTTTCAAAATAACTTAAAAAATAAGAAAATTTAAAATCTAATAAAACACCAAGATTAGAACTTAAATTTTTTGAATTTATAGACTACAAATTCTTGATTTAAAAAAATCAGCAATACTTAATCTAAAATCAATTTCACAAACAATCTCCAAATTTTGTTTAATTTTTTATTGGAAAATACTGGTTAGTACATTAGTTGATTCAATCTTGGATACAATTTTATGGATGTGATCTATGTATCATATTTTACAAATTTTGTTTGAAGTTCATTATTGTATTAATGTTTTGAATTTCATTTTATAATATATTTTTACAATTTTTGAAATTTAGACTATCCTTAGTCTTAAGGGAATTAAGCCTTTTATCTTCAAAAATAGTGGAAATTGTTCACTAAAATTTCAATTAATTTACAATTATATTGCATCATGTGTAAAGTTGGTTGAAAAAATTCATATAGGCATAAATTAGGCCATATATATTGCTATTTATTGTAATTTTAATATTTTGGTATATAAAATGAAATATTTTGCAAATGAAAATACACTAATTGAACAAATACAATTGCGGAAAATTAATAA
The DNA here is from genome assembly GCA_963969595.1 of Neckera pumila. Taxonomy (NCBI): domain Eukaryota; kingdom Viridiplantae; phylum Streptophyta; class Bryopsida; order Hypnales; family Neckeraceae; genus Neckera; species Neckera pumila. The sequence continues at coordinate 45,947,596 of OZ018408.1, read as the reverse complement.
AAATTCTAAAATATGACAACACCACAAAGTTAAATGAACAATCAAGGTTTCTTTTATAATCTACATACTTTGTATGCAAATTCCGACAAAAGTCAAAATCTACTATACTTTGGTGAATAGTAGAAAAATAAATCACTTATATGAGCCTCTTGTCAATATTCATCATTTTTCTCAACCACATGTGCAAATTTATAAATTTTTTTAATCAATTGGAAGACCAGTATTTTGAAAGAAATCATTGAAAACTTATATATAGAGCTTTTAGTACAATAAAGAAGATAGTTAATAGGATGTATATAGAATCAAATGACCACAAGTAGGGATGCCTTTTAGGAATTCAAAATAAATGAAAACAAGGAATTCTTTTGTGCATTAATTCTAAATGTGGTAGTATAAGTGACATATTTTGATTGTTCTCATACTTTCAAGTTCCCATGTATCCAACAAATCCATCCAATTAAACCCATCTCATCTAATTTTCTAAGATTCTTGTGTTATTTTCCTAACATTTTTATTCTGTGGATTTCAATACTCTTCTTTGCAAACACCATATAGTTTAAAGCAAGCAAGTATGTTTCACTTCAACAATTGACCTATTCTAATTTTAAAACTAAGTACTCCTCTAAAACAACTTTAATAAATATGTAATATAAAGTTTTCTAAAATCTCCATGATTAAAATTTGATATTTTGAAATCCTTCATAATTTTTTTGAAAATCATTGGTATTCAATTCTCAATCCAATTTTGAAGAAATTTTGGATCTTTGGTTTCAAATTCAATCTATAAACACTGGTTAGAGTGATGCAAGATTTAATATGTAGATATTATCTATGAGTTACTATTTACACTTTATATTCAAAAGTCATCACTCTACTAACCTTTCACTTTGTAAAACATCTTCATATTTATGAAATGTGCACTACTACAAGATAAAGATTTCTTAAACTATGTTTTACAATATTAAACATACATCACATTGAGAGCATTATGTATAAGCAATTACAAAAACAATAATGAACCTTCCTAAGGTGGTTGGACTAGATTGTAAAAAAGTGTTGCATATCCTTGTAACACTGAGGATTTCCCTCAAAGATTATGGAAACATTCACTAGACTAGAGTATTTGCATAATTCTCCTCCTTGGTTTTATTTTTTTTCTGTAATTAATCTCAAGCTCATTCACAACACTTCACAAAAAGTATGACTTGCCTAAGTTGTGCTTACCTCAAGCAAGTTTATTCATTAATAAGGTAGTCTACTCTTAAAGTAACTCTTTAAGAGCTAATTGCATTTGAGGGGAAACTAAATTCTTTGAAACAGATTTCCGTTTATTTTTGTAGGAAGAAAAATGGAATTGGCATCTAACCCAAGTTGTTTCATATTTTTTGAACCTTTGTGAAATAAATTAAATTTTTTTTTTGAAGTTGAAACGCAAAGGTCACTAAACCTAAAAGCAACCACCTTCTAAAATATACACTGTTGGTAAATTGAAGAAAGCAAAATGTACCTCTGTGTTAGAGGTCGCTTTTAGAGCAGGCCTCAGGCAGGCAAAATTAGCTCAAAAGTCTGTTGTCTGCATTGCTTTCACAGTTCAGAACTTCGATTGTTCCCCACTGCATTGCGTTTTAGAAATTCAGGGTTTTAGGGCTAGCTACCGAATAGAACCGCATTTGGATTCTAAGTTACAGCCTGCAACTTGAAGCAGCAACATTGTGTGTGCTCGATCGCAACTGCAGGCCTACTGAAGGTCCTGATGACCTCTCACAATTTCCTTGCTTTGCTTATAATTACACCTTCTCTCTACAGAATTTCAATATTTCACCTCTGCATTGAAGTTTAGGGTTTCAGGCAATAGGCTTTGATGCTACAGAATGAAAACCATATTTGTATTCTCAGTCGCAGATTTATGCGACAGCTTTGTGTGTGCTCCATCACAAGTGTGGGACTACTAAAAGGTCTCGTTCCCGGCGAACTCACACAATTCCTTGCTCTGTTTATACAGTACGAACACCTTAGTTCAGAATTTCGATACTTCAATTCGGCATCGAGGCTTCGGGTTTTGGGACATAGAGCTAACTACCGAATCAAAGCACGTTTGGATTTTAAGTTGCGGTGGAGCCAGCATCTCGAAGCGGCAACATTGTGTGTGCTTGATCACAAGTTTAGGGCTGCTCAAGGGGTTGGAGAGCTTTAGGGTCTTCTTTCGAAGTTTAGGGTTGCACGCCAAAGAGACAATTTCCAATCTTCTGCGCGATGGAGTGCGCCGGAATTCATTTGCCGGGCTCGTGCTTGGGCCCCGCTACTCTCCGTTGCGGCTCGTGTGGAGCCGTCCGTTACTGCTCTCGGCAACACCAGAAGCGCCACTGGAGGGAGCACGCACAAGTGTGCGGCCGCATGGCGGTGCAGATGCAACGGGCGCCCGAGCTTTATGACTTCCCTTTCTCCTTCACTCACCAGACCACTCGTCTGGTGGAGGCCGAAGAATCGACCAATTGCTCTCTGCTGGAGTCCTGGGGCCTTCACGGTGCCGGGGTTTGGAAAGCATCTTGCAATTGCTTCCAAATCGCGGAAGGAGCGCGCCAGGTGAATGGGGATTGGAATCTTCCGGCCAGTTCCTGCCCGTGCAGACCTCCGGAGAATTCACCACCAAGTGAGCTGCAGAGCTGGGAGGAGTTTTACAATTGGCGAGGCCTTCCGTTCGACTCACCCGTTGCCCTAATCTTGCATTGGCCGCTGTCTCTGTACCACGCCATGTGCATATCTCAGTCGCCAATCCGAAACCCTAAGTCCTTGCGTGTGCACTATTTGGGTCCCGAGCGAGAGTTGGCCCAGCTGCCCGCTTTTGCCGAGCTGATAGCGCTCTTTCCCGGAACACCATTCCACATCGACTTCGTTGGGCCTGCAGTGCCAGTGTTCCGGGATGGGGAGAGCCTTGAATTCTCCACTTTCTGTCGTTGCTCTGATGTCGACTGTGCATGCAAGAACAGGGATTCGGTTCTGTCCAAGGGTGGCTTAACGATGAGGCTGTGGAGGGGGCTCTATCATGATCGACACGCAGAGCTGGGATGCCCTCCTGATCTGATCTTTGCAGCCAATGCAGGTCTTGCTGCTTTCTCGAGCTGGCACCCCACTCTGCGACTGATCGAGTCGCTGAATGTGCCCGCCGTTTTCACCGACTACTGCGAGGAGGCCGCGGTCATGGCTGTGCAGACGATTCAATATTTATCGCTGGGAAGTCCCCCTGGTTTTGCGATTCCAGTGCAAGTGAATCCGTTTCGGCAGCCTTTGAGTCCCAGTCACAAAGATTTGGACCTCCCGACATTTTCCAACGGCTTCATTTTCAGAATGACCGGCCCTGCAAATGCTGCATGAGTCATGCCCAAACTGTACTTTCCACCCCTAGCACGGTATCGTTTCTGCTCCCGGAGTTGGGAGGCATGGAAATTGCAGACATTGCCGAATCCGTGTGCATCATATTCTTGAAAGGGTCTGCGATCAGCAGGGGGCCAACTTCTAATTGAAGTACGAAGCAGGGTATCCAAGATTCTCCAATCTTCTTTCTTTGCCACAAATGGTCTCGCATCGTGAGTTCAGGAATGAAAGCGTTCGAGTTCTGCCAGCAATTCTAGGCAAGTGCAGTTTTGTCCACCACATTGAAGCTACAATGAAAATTTACACGAATCGTCAACTCTGCTCTAGAATGTTCTGTGCGCAAATAAAACCATAAAACCTAAACCACACTGAGGAATTGACACTTGAACTCCATGTTTGAGTTTTGATTCGGTGTCAAATCAAACTTCGACGGAAGGGGGAGTCACGGTGGAGCTCCCTCCCCCAACTCCTCTCCTCAAACTCGCTGACAATTGCGTCATGGTCACCGCTCAGACAAGCACGTTCAGTTGCCAAGTTCCACAAACTGGCTGCACTTTCGTGACTTGGCCTTTGGGATGAGTATCCCGTCGCTGAACTCGTTGAAGGTTCGTCAGGCTACCGTGACTCCGAGTCCCCCTAATGCTAAGATGACTGATGACTTTCATTTATAGGCCTTTAATTTGTCCTATTTGTATGTGTTACAGAATGAACTTACCTATGGTTATAATTGTTTTTGCTATAGAGGAAATCTATTATCCATTGTTTGAAAACTTATGCTATTCACGTTGAAGACTCTTTGCAAATATCATTGGTAAAAATTATTCCTCCCTTACTAAAAGTTACTCCCTCTGTCTCAAAATAAGACTGGTGTTTCTTTTGTAAAAATACAAAGGAAACATTGGTCTTATTTTGAGACAGAGGAAGCATAACCTTATTTAAGTTCTTTTGCAAACATGCATTATTTAGAGCATCCACATTGCAACTCAAGAAGTGCGTAGACTTGATGAGCTGTCAAGCCTAGGTAGGTGAAGCTCCCCATGGCAGGCATGGGGAAGAGAAAAAAGTGGTGCATGGGGAAGAGAAAAAAGTGGTTGGTCACGGCCAAATTTGACAAGCATACAACCAAGCCCCCACTTGGCATCCCTATTTGTTGTGGTGGCCATGGGGAGCTTATACAAAGCAAGAGTAGTACTAAGTTATAAAATTTGTACCTCTCTTATTAGATGGATTGACAATCTCTTCCAATTTCACTTTGAATTCAAATGAGCTATAGTTTACCTTCATTTATCTCTATTTCTCAATTAAAGTGGGCCACACTAATAGTGTAAATTACCTCCAATAATCAACCGGGGTGAATTGATCCCTCGCTCAGCCCGCCCAAGCCATTTCATGGGTGCATGTAAAAAAAGCCCCCTATTTTGTGCTATGATAAATCAATGTTCTTCACCTCTCCTAACAAATTTGGAGCCTTTGATTGCAAATATGAATTCAGATTTGCAAATTTTATCATGTGTGGCAAATAAAAAATTTCAAGGTTTTCCCTGATGATCAAGCGAGGGAGTCAGTTCACCCCGGCCCAATAACATTGTCCACACTATTGTATTGATGCAGTTGCCTTGTAAACATACCAGCTCATGCAAAGACGTGAGTGCTAATGTCCAATTGCGTGCCCTTCTACCAAGACTTTCATTTTGTTAGAGTAATTTAGCACCGTAAGCAGTGTAGCTACAAGTTCCAAGTATTCCTATAGGACTATTTCTTCTACACAAAATAGTGAAATTGGGTTGCCTCAACAATTAGGTTGCCTTCACTGACAGAATTTAGCTCATGAGCCATTGCTTGTCCACATGGAGGCGCATGTAATTCTCTAAATCCGAGCCATGAATAGTGTACCAACCCATACAATACATATAGTTCCTTCATTACTGCATTCTTTTGTACTGACTATACATATTTATATAGTGTTCAAAGTCAAGAAATTAGTATAGGACAACCTAATTTCACTATTTTTGTGTAAGTTTAAGAAAGGTGGGGACCCCCAACCCGCCACTTTTTGCTACTGTGCCTAATTTACTATTCTTCGACTGGTCGAATCTTCATATTTTCTCAGGGCCTCTTGTATGGGGACGTGCTTCTTGCAGTATGCCTTTGTGGCAACGCACGACCTCTTGCATGCGGACTGCCTCTTGCAGTGTGCCTTGTGGCAACGCAGGATTTTCTAGCCATGTATCATGATCACTCCCTGCAGGTCATCGAAAGAAATTTTGCAATCTGAGCTACTAAAGACGCAAATTTAAACTAACGATTGAATCGAAGGATGTGATGCATTTACTCAAGAAGAACACCATTTCTGTTGGGCACTGAAGCTGATAAAGTCCTATCCAAAGGATACAGGAACCTAGTGAATTTTATAAAAACCAAAGGTCGATGAGATCAACACGTACGAGAACTTTTTGGGGTCCTCTAGTAGATCCTAAGCTTTATTGAATCTCGTCGTGTCTCGTCAGTGTCCTATTTCTGGTATTGCGTCTTGTTGGATCGTGGACGCGGACGAATTTGGCCGGATATTTGGAGCAGGGTTACGAGCAGCTGGTGCGATCACGACGAATCACGTCCGAATTTGCAGTGGTCGATTTCGGGGCTGCCGATGCGCGTTGTCCGCGTTTGTGATCCGCCTGGGTTTACTCAATTCTGGTAAGCCTCCCCAACCTTACTTCCTGTTGTCACCTTGGCCACCATGGCCACTATAGCCATGTCCTCTTACTCTTGGTTTCAAATATGGGTGTGGCTATGGAATCTCCAACTAGATACTCTTTTGAGATTCTTCGAACGTCGTACTATTGAAATGCGTTTTGCGATGATGATTCAATCGTTGCTCTCGAATGAAAATTAGGACGTTACATTGCGAACGGGGTTAGAGGTCGAAGCCTGCCGAGAAGCCTGCCGAGAAGTGTGTAGCACGTTCTTGAAGAAGCAAGCGATTGTTTCTGTCGAGAACTTTTGTCTGTAAGATTCCCATTTGCGGTGGATATTAGCGTTCTTAAGTGACTGTTCGTTTGCGAGGAGTGGCTATGACTTTTAATCTTTGTCACCAGACCTAGTTTGTGGAAATGGCCGCTATGTTTACTGTCGGTGAGACTCTGTTACCGCTGAAGGTTATTTACACTAACCGTCGTACTTACCCCAGCAAATTCAGGTTCAGGACCTCGTTAGGAAGACGTCCCTTGGAGAATGAAGGCTAGGAGATAGGGGTCCTTTTCAGAATTTTCCTGTTTGCAACCTGAATAAAGTCCTTAACAGATGATAGTGTGGGTTGAAAGCATTTGTTAAGGACGTCATTCAGGTTGAAGATCGGACAATTCAGAAAGAAGTACTATCTTGTAGGCTTCATTTTTGAATGATTGAATGGCATTAGTGAGTGAGTCACGTGGTGCCCTAATTGGTTACAAAGTGCCCTACTATTGATTATTTTAATTCAGAAACTGTTATGCTCAGTTGCTCACTCGCACCAGTTTTCTGTAAGAATGATGGAAGTAGGCGAAACCGCGATCCTTTTGCCTGTATCCTTGTGAAATTATATTCCATGTGAGAAATTGTGAGATTCTGAGTGACCTTTACTACTGATTCTACCCGCTCTGCTCACCTGTTCGTTTTCGTACAAAACAGCTCAAGCGAAGTGCGATCCACAAAATCCGCGTAACTGGTGTTGAAAGAGTAGAAGCCCAGTTTACATCGACTTGTTCACTTTCCATGCTTCTTATAGAATCGTTGATTGAGTGGCAAGTTTAACACAATGTCCTAAATGGTTGTATTATATGGGCTCACTCTTATTTGACTGCTGCTGGTAAATTTCGAATTCCGAATCCTTGCACCATTCCGAATTCCGAATTCCGTGAAAGTGAGATTCTGTGTTTGCAGTTTTACCCTTAAAGACATTGCCGTTGTTTGGCTTGGTTTTGAATCGGTTGCAATTTCGAACTGTCTGTATTGGATGGTTAACCTGAATTCCTTGAGCTTGCAATTCAATTTGTGAGAGTAACTAGCATGCACCGAATTTGTGATCGTTTAAGAGTAGTTCTTCTTTGAAGCCAATGACGTTGATGAGTTTGCGGCTTTGCGCACCTCTGTCGAGTACTGTACGGGAGAAGGATCCTTTATCTTGGTAAATTTTAAGTGCCTGCGGGTTCGCCTACTTCCAAACTCCCGTCTTCGAGGAGTTAACGTTGGACACGAGAATCGAGCTATGATGTTTGAACAGATGGGCAAATTTGAACATCTATGTGCTGTCTACCAAGTGGCAGGTAGAGATTAGGTGCAACATGACGTCAAAGATCATTTATTCCGACGCAACAAAGCTGGCTGAACTGATTCGCACTCGCGAGGTGTCTCCGGTCGAGGTCGTGCAGGCGCACCTTGATCGCATCGCAGCCGTCAATCCTAAGCTCAACGCCATCGTCACCGTTGTGGACAGCGCGCTCCAAGACGCGAGGGCGGCGGAGGCAGCGGTTCTGGCCGGGGATGCACTCGGCCCTCTGCATGGGGTGCCCTTCACGGCGAAGGATTCGATCGACACCGCAGGGGTGTTGACCCAACGCGGCTCGCCGATCTTTAAGGGCCGCATGCCCGAGACGGATGCCACCAGCGTTGCGCGCCTCAAGAGCGCCGGTGCAATCCTGATTGCGAAGACGAACCTTCCGGAATTTTCCTACTCGACTGAAACCGACAACCTGCTCACTGGAAGGGCGAACAACCCCTGGAATCTCGAGCGCACGCCAGGCGGTTCAAGCGGCGGAGAGTCGGCGGCGCAGCGGGCATGTCGCCGCTCGGCCTCGGCAGCGACCTCGCCATCTCCATACGCGGCCCGGCGGCGCATACCGGCATCATTGGCTTCAAGGCCACGCATGGGCAACTCCCAATGACGGGACTCTGGCCGCGGGTGCCAAGTCGCTTCTGGCACGTCGGCCTAATGGCGCGCAGCGTTCGCGACATCGCGTTGACCTATTCGATTCTTGCCGGGCCGGACGGTGCCGATGGCTTTTCCACGACCCCCCTCGGGTTCGACGCAGGGGTGGGAGCCTCGCCGGATCGACCGCTTCGGGTGGGTTGGTTGGTTGAGCCCGGCTTAGGCCCGATCGACGCCGAGGTTGCGGCGACAGTGCAGGCGGCGGCCGAGGCGCTTCATAGTGCCGGCTGCCTCGTGGAGCCCGTGCGCATTCCGGCGCTCGAGCGGGATAATGCCCTCGATGTATTCAATCGCCTGCACGTGATGGAAATGAAGCTCGCTTTCGTGGAGGCGACGACCGGCCACGAAAACGAGATGTTCAAGATTGCCAAGGGTATGCTTGCGACGCCCGACACGCCTATGGGCGACTTCATTCTCGCGGAGCAGGCGGCGGAGCGCCTCAAGGACGGCTTCGTCGAGTATTTCCAGCACTACGACGCGCTGCTTTGCCCCGTGCTGCCTATTCCCGCACACGCACATGGGTTGTCGGAAATCGTCATCAATGGCCAGTCGGTGCCCGCCGTGCAGATACAAGGCGCGACCGTTCCGCTCAACGTGACAGGGCTTCCGGGGTTGTCGATCAGGTTCGGCACGAGTCGGGACGGATTGCCGATCGGGGTGCAGTTGGTATCTAGCTGGTTGGCGGAGTCGACGATTCTGCATCTCGCTGCGCTTCTGGAAACGGCAAGCCCTGTTCGCGACCTTCACCCGGACATCTAAGGGCCAGCTTACATGTGAGCCCGGTGGGTAGAAAAAGCAACTAGAAGACAAACACAGTAGGGGTAGTCACAGGTTCTACACCGGAGTCTCAACCTTCACGGAATCCAGATGTAGCGTTTTTGCATTGGCTCTCTGTGGTCTCACCGGTGCCCACTCTATGAAGGTTGAGATTGCTCAACCTTCTCCTCTGCAAGACAAGAATGAGTATGAAGAAGTTTGTATGATGGCTTTTTTAAGCTGAGGTCCGACAACTTGATCTCTTGCTGCTTCAAGACAAGCTTCTTGGGGACCTCAAAGCTAAACTTAGTTGGGTTTAGCTGGATTTCTATATCTCTCCAATCTCGTTCTCCTTAGGCTTGAAGAAGGGATGTCACACCTTCTTCATGGAGAATGGGCTCTCATTGATTCCACTTTCCTCTCCACATCTTCTCAACCTTCATGGGAGCGAGAAGGTGTGACTATCCCTAGTACCACTGATGCTTGGTAAGCATGGAAGGAAGAAAGAGAGTTCTACCGATTTCTACATCTCACATTGTAGAAGGAACATAAAAGTGCCTTCTATATTCCGGCATTGTTGACCGCATCCACCTACTGATACATGTAAGGAGGCCCTAATCCGGAAGGATTGATTGCAATGGTGATTGGTGAATGTTGCAATTTCTTTAGATACAGAATTAAGCTGCCCCACTAATTTCTCAACATTTGATATTATGTAAATATGTACTATTGCTATACAAGAATGTAGTACTTTTGGATTAGGTATTATTGTAATTGGAACTCATGAACTTCCATGTGTACAAATGGAAATATTTGTAGAAGTATTTGTTGACTTTGATGGCTTGTAAAGTAACTTTCTTGGGATAAGACAATCTAGTTGTTGAGGCAACTTAATTTCACTATTTTGTGTAGTGGTTGCTTGCTCTTTTGCATCTTTTGTTGGTGTAAATCCAGATTGTAGTGTGAAACAATTGTAGTGAATTAATTGCAAACTACTACTAATTACTAAAAAAAAAGGTCAAATCTATTGTTGGATCCTACCTAACTTTTGGAGAAAAATTCCAAGTGATAAATGATTTGTGCCATTGCCTTGAAAAGGGCAAGATTAGATCAAAAGAGTAGTTTTTATTCCCAAGTCATTTGGGCTCATCAAAGCCATTGAATAGTCAATATAAAGAAATGTAAAAATCTAAGATGATAGAATTGGCACTATCCAAATAATTTGACTTGTTCGGAGTGTTAGGAAAGGTTGTGGGAGTAATAAAAGACTCCTAATGTTGGAGGTTGCAAGCTCTCGGTGCGCTGGTCAGCGCATCAAATTTGTTTAAAATTTCTGCCAAAATTTGAAATTAAAAAAAAATTGTAATTTTCATTATTTGGAAAATTGTTAAGTTACAATAGCTCCAAGATAGAAGGAAAAAAGAAGTTGTTGATGGCTCTATAATAGAATTAAAACACATTAATTTTGACAATGAGATTTTTTTAAAAAGCTATTTAAATCATGTGCATTTTTTTTGCTTTTTCAATTTTTAAAATTGAATAAAAAATTGAATCTAAAGACCAGAGTATTATTAATAATCTCAAGAATGTACAAAAATTGCCCTCAAAACAAGAACTTAAACTTGATAACTTTCACATTACTTATCCAAATAGATGAATTAAATCTCTTTGTATAGATAAAATTTAATCTATAAAAAATAAATTAAAGTAAACATTTAAAGATTTTGTTGTTGTTTATTCTTGCCTATTGTGGGCTTAATATGGCATAAATTTTGCTCTGAAGTACTAATTGAAATAAAAAATATATTTCAAAAAAGGTAATTAGATTTTCTATTTTAGCATAAAAAGTCCTGAAAAAACTTGAAATAATACGTACTCCCTCAAACTTCAAAAGTTCTTTGAAGGGACTCTTGGGGCTTTAGAGGTTAAAGGTTCAAACATGTAGTAGCATCTTTAAAATCTATGGGACCAAAGGACCAAACATTCAAATTTTGAATAAGGTATAAATACAAATATTTTCTAAAAAAACAAAATTTTTGTTTTTTTCATCCATTTAAGAGTGTTTCCAAGTTTTTGTGTTAGTCCTCTTACATTTATATGATATAGATTTTTTAGACCTTGTTTTGCAACTATTCTATAATTAAAGGACACAAATATAGTTGACCTCCAAAGAAGTTGTTCTAGTTCATAAAATGTCTCTTCAAAATAATTTGGAAAATAAGTAAATTGAAAAATCTAAAAAATTTTAAAAATGAAAACTATAATTTATAGATTAAAAATTCTTGAAAGAAATCTTGAAAATCACCAATGTTCAATCTAAAATCAATTTCATAGACAATCTTTCAAATTGTGGTTGAAACTTTTATTGGAAATTAAATACTGGTTAGTATAGTACTTAATTTAATCTTAGTTTCAATTGTATAGATGTGATCTATGAATCATACTTTACAACTTTTGTTAAAAATTCATTATTAAATTAATACTCTGAATTCCATTTTATAATGTATTTTTACAATTTTGAAATTTAGACTAATGGAAAATTTGTTAAAATGGTGGTATTTTGCGTGCCATTTGACGATGTGCCATTTTGACCATCTAAGACAAGTATAGATTTCAGAACAACCACTCTGAACTATAAAAGTGCCAAAGTTCCGGGTGCCATTTTAATGAAATTTGCATACTATCCTTAGTCCTTAAGGATTTGTCCCTTGTCTTCAAAAATATTGGAAACCGTTTACCAAAGTCTCTATTAATTTGCAACTATTGTACCTTACTAGCAACTTAGGTACTCAAGTGCCTAATATTTAATTAAAGTTCAAATATGCTATTAGGCAAGAATAAGATTGCATAAAATGAATAATAAAACTTCAATATATGACGACCCTAAAAGTTTAAATGAATAATTGAAGTTTATTTCATAATCTACATATTTTGGATGCAATATCTAATAGAGGTCAAAATTTACTTGGCTTTGGAGAATTAGAAAAATAAAGCACTCACAAGGGCCTCTTGTCAATATTCATCATTTTTGTTGACTACATGTGCATATTTATAATATTCTTGAATCAATTGGAAGATTGCAATCCTTTAAAAGAAATCTTATATAAACTCATATAGAGCTTTTATTCCTTTTAGTATAATAAAGAGAATAGTTAACATGATGTTTATAGAATCAAATGACCAAGAAAGAGGATGCCATGTAGGAACTAAAAATGAATCATAACAAGGGATTTTTATGCATAGTAATTCTAAATGTGGTAGTATGAGTGATCTATTTTGGAATGTCTCATATCTACAAATTCCCATCCAAATTATATTTCATTCATCCAATTTTTTTGAAGATTCTTGTATTATTTTCCTAACATTTCTATACTATGGACTTCAATAATTTCTTTTTCAAACACCATATAGTTTAACTTTGATTGCAAATGAGCTATACTTTACCCTCATTTTCTTTGAAATCTTCCAACTATTTACCTCTTGAGAGTTTGAAGTATTGACATGGTTGTAATAAATCATTTATTCTATAATCCCATAAAAGACCAACTTCACAAGCACATTGTCTAATATCAATTCTACAGTCAAGATTTGACATATAGAATGAGGATTGAATGACTTCAAATCACTATATTTTTTTTATCCCCTTTAGAATTAAGCATTATAATCTTTGGATCCATATATGATATTTATAAAAAAATTCCTATGTGATACATTACATAGTTACAAATCTTAAAAAATTGATAACATTATCAATCAACTTTGGGTTTTTTTTTAGTGTAGAAGCAAACTCTAAGAATTTCAAAAAGGCCTTTAGGGGTTACATGGAGGCTTACATACATAATTCATAGCAACACTTGAAATTCTTGCCAATGACAAATATGTCACAGCTTGTGCATTACTAAACTCACACTAGCATTGGCTTTCTACATTCTAAACCATATAGTCTAATATTTCTCTTCATGGGCTTACACTCCTATGCTCACATAATAGCAACCCTCTGTCGGAGCCGCAACAAGATTAGTGAGCGGTGAATATCTTCTTTAGCAAGAAGATTAGAATCCATATTTTGTCCATGAAGAGAAATATTGCAAGTTTCTGTTAACAAAGAAATGCCATGTTGGCAAGAATCGAATTCTTCAGAACTCACGTGTCACACTGCGATTTGCATAGCTACTAGTTATGTCCTATAACCTCCTTGAGGAGGTAAGTTCTTGGTAGAACCCCTTGGTGCTACTGCACCTCGGTTCTCCTCTAAGAACCTGCATCTTCTCAGAAGTTATCATCAATATATACGTTAAGAATGGTGAAACCATTATGAGATTCCCTTTTAATTAAGATAAATATCAACATTATAGTTCATAGTGCATCGCTTTCAATACCTGAATCAGTGGTGCTGTTGGTTTTCATACAATTGGCTTCTCCATTTTGAGAAATATTGTGAATGCCCCCATGACTCTTGGTCCCAGATCTTGTTGACCTCGGCTGGGATGAGATGTAAATCTGAGACAACCTTTTGGATGAAAAGAAGGTTCGGGTACTCAGCTAATCCCTAAATTGCTATCAAATCCTATTGTTTATTGCAATTTTATCTAAAATAACCCTATCAAAGGTCCTTTTTTACAATGTATTAGTAGATTGAGGAACTCAGCTAATTTTAGCCAATTTAGGGACTGCTAGATCAAGGTACTCCCAATAATCCTTCACAACTTGCAAAATCTTTTTTTTCCTATTTTTTCCTTTGATCCTACTCACTCTCAAGGTAGCCAAAGTTGATGTCTTTCTGTCTGAAGATAGCATACTGCACTAAATTCCATAAACTAGTTTCGGGATCACTGGTTCCCAGGGGATTGGTTGCAGCTGTCATCAGGCTCAGGGGTGAGGTTTCGTGTGCTGGGGAGGAAATTGTTGTTGATGCCTGTTGCTTGAGTTTGGAGTCTGTTTGGATGCGGAACACTTTGACAAGCTCGGCTTCCAGACCACCGCACTTGCTCTCAGCTAAGGCGGCATTGCATATCCAATGCCTCACGATCTACCTTGCTGTTGAGGAAAATGCAGTCAAAAATCTCTTATTGCATACAATCTAGTTGGCTCTCTTGTCAAATTGGAATATTGGTCTCATCGGCTTGCAACTCCCAACCCAAACAAGGCAAAGGGCTTTGCACCTCAATGGTTGCAAAACTGCTTCTGATACTTATTTTTTTGCCATTGAATTCTTATTGTTCGCAGTCATGCACTTGGACAATGACTCTAGTCCCAGTATACAAATTGGGGAGCACATTGTGGTGAAACAGAGCAAATTCTATCTGGTTATGGAATGCGAGCACATAGATTCTTTTCTGTCAATCAGTACAACTGCTATTGCGACTTCTAAATGAAATCCTTCCATCACAATGGCTTTTTGACCTGACAATGAAGAATTTCCATCACAACTCTTGCATCACTACCCTTATTAATCCTCTTCATGCGTGTGCAGAAATGTACAAAATTTACACTATTTATCACTATTGCAGAGTTGGAATGTCGATATATTGTACTAATGTCCACAAAATGTACAATTTGTAGAGACTCTGATATTGCAGGTGACTGATTCTGAGCCCTCACTCTTAGGATAACGTAGCAGTGTCGTATTGGACATCATAAAATGCCAATCAATGATGCTGCAGTGAGCGCTGGTGGCGTCGTGCTACGACTGGACAGCAATCATGTTCTCTCGCTTCTCAGATCGATGACTCACATTCACATGAAGTCGACCTGCCTCAAGCCGAATTGCAGAGTTTGGGCGGCCATTACGTCTTTCTGATCGAATGTTTTATGCTCAGATTCACCTGCTTGTTGGGGCCGGTCGTGCACAACAGCTTGCTGAGCCTCTGGAGTATGCAACTTACAGACAGAATCGATCCATGAATAGTAGCAACTCGGCTTGATGGTTTTGTGTGCTAGGGAGGGAGTTGTTGTTGATAGACTGTTGATGCCTGTTGCTTGAGTTGGAGGCGATTAGCATGCGGAACACTTTGACAAACTCGGCTCCCAGAGCACCGCACTTACTCTCAGCTAGGGCGGCTCCCTCTACCGCGGATTGCATACCCAGTGCCACACGATCTACCTTGCTATCCATGAGACTGCACACAACCAGTTCAACCAAGGTAACCAATGGATTAGATTGTTGTCAAAGATGAACCCTTTCCAACGATATCAGCAACACAACCCCCCATAATCTATAATACCAAACCGTTCTCCCTATATTCGGAAAACCCCGCCACGACAGGGTCACCATGAAATACCCGTCTCCAGGATTCCAACTTCGAGAAATATGATTTAAGACATGAGTCTTAATGATCCCTTAATAGTATGGTCTCACTTCGTGTCCTGGTCCAGTTCCCAACAGAGGTTCTTATTTGACAAAGTCTTGATATTTCTGAGAGGCAAAGGGAGGAAGGTCGCTAGGTATAGTATAGATTGTTATCCCGAAGGTATTCTAAGAAATCTAGCCATGATAAGCTCTTACAATATTAACACCATTTAGAAAGACGTTAAATCTGGAAATTGCAATGTAGGTAGATTGTGTAAGATACCTCCGGGATGGGTTTAATGCAAGTGAATGAAACGGATGGAAATGTTGATGGACAGGGACAAAAGAACCCACCGTAGATTGGTGAACGTGGCTGATGCTACATGCTCAAAGCGTCTCTCCACTCCAAGCAGGCGTGAATTGTTGACTGACTCCTGGTCTCCAACCAAAGCACCCGTGTGCTCCGTCATTTACTCCATTTTCCTGTATCAACTGCCGCTTTGTGAGAACATCCACTTGAAGACTCTCGACATGATCTTCTCTCGAACGGTATGCGTTCATAGTGCTGGTGACTCGAAGTCATAGAAAGTTTCAAGTGAAAAATTGAAAATAATAAAGCTTTGAAAGAGATTATCGAATATGTGGCAAAACATACCTCTCCAGTGCCTCCACGCTTTGGCTGAGCGACCCCTTTCCTTGCTTCCGGGAATCGGCACTGTCGTATACTCCACCTTCAAAGACAATCCAGGGAATGGCTGCCCAGATCCACAAGCTACGGTACATTCAAGCTGTGCCACACGGCTTGCAACCTCTCCAACCGCCTGGACAATGCACGCCATTGCACTGGGATATTAAACTTGACCTCATCCCTATTACAACCAGCAATTCATCTCTTCGAATACACTAAATAGGCCTCCAGTTAGCAAGCTACTTCAATATGGCTTGGCTAATATTGTCCATGCCACTGACCAGTGAATGGAAAGGACGTTACCTACTGTCGTTTCAATCTCCCAGTTCGAACGATTGCATAAGTATAGTTGTACACTGAGTGATATAAAATTTGATGTCAAAGAGAACTTGTTTCTTGTACCCAAAAAGATCTTTCCAGTGATCTCTATGGAGTGAAAATACACTCACACATATTGGTTAAATGCTCCCAAATAGTATCCTCAACCTTAACTGGTTTCTTCTCAGAGCATGACCATTATGCTTTGGGTTTTTATAACTTACCTGGCAGTGGACGCAGTCACTGCTCTCAACATGCTCATGAAGGTCTCGGAGCACTTGGCCAATGTCCTCCATAGCGGCACTGGATGAGACGAGCTCCTTCAAGCCTTCCACTATGGTCTCGGCAACACAAGAGATGCGCTGGACAAGTCCCTCATCACAACTAAAGCCTTCCACCTTCTCCTCCACACGCTTCACTTTGCAGGAGAGGTCGTTGACAACGCGGGCAGCTGCTTCGTAGCGTGGAAGCCAACTGCTGACAGTTTGGGCAAGCTCGTTTGTGTTGGTACTCACTTCTTCCACGGTGTGCACCAGGTCCATTTGGGCTCCTTCACACTTCTTCAGCCTTTTCCTCACTTCGGTATAATCCCCACACACGTCCAGCACTCTCTTCTCCGCAACTCGTACAACCTGCAACCACGCAAACTTACTTTCAATGAAATGCCGTTCTTACCATTCCATGCTCTACTGCAAATTGGAGTATTGTCAAATAGTCAAATAGTCACATAACTATTGTTTCCGTTGTTTATCCGGAGAACTCAAGTCGTCTCTCCATGAAGAAGTGGTCACCTAATTGATTTGGCTTATCTCGCCATTCCAGTGTTGCTCCTTCCGTTGATTGTCTTGTTGTGTAAGGCTTAAGCCCCTTTTCTTGTCCTCAGTAAAATACTGTTGGAGCTCCTTTACCATTGCAACAAGGCCGCTGATGGACTCCTCTGTCTGCAACAATTTGAACATTTGTTTGTTTAGATGTCAAAGCATATACCAAGAAAACTGAACTGCACAACATAACCAACCAAATAACATCAGGTTGCTAACTGGCATTAGTTTCTAAGTTCCTGCACTGCCCATGTTGTGTCGGTTAGCAAATTGGCGTTAACTCTTGCTAACGAACTCGCAATGAAATTCCATTCATTTTTGCCAACTACCTAATTTTGGGCAAAGAATCCAATTGTGCCAACACCAATGGTTTGAAGTAACAAATCTGCCCGCAACAACCAAGTAGCAGCAATCGGCTACACAACCAAAAGTCTTCATCCCATTGGTTGCCTTGCAAGTGCAACCACGATACATTTGTGAACTCTGAAGCCTGTGAACTCTAATGGACCAGGTAGCTAGTTTGTGAACTAGCTAATGGACCAGGTATCTAGTTGGTGCTACTTTGGGCCTAAGGGAGGTCCCTACGCAATGCGACTGCGAGGAAAATAAAACCAGCAAGAAAATGATATATCCTTAATGCTGAAGTGAATCTTTAGTGAATGAAGTATGCAAGGAAAGTCTGCGGTGAACTATACGATTGTGATGCTGAAGAGCTATATCGATACACACTGAGGAAAAAAACAAATAACACCGAGATCATAGACCTATTCTTTCGACAGATTGGCTGCAACTCAAATGCAATGTTGAGGAACTGAATACCAACTGGGCCGTGGACAAACAACAAACCTTCAAAATGTAGTTCTTCAAATCAGGCTGGTCTGCAAAGCGCATCCATGGACACCATCTGGAGGTTTGAATGGGGCTCGATCAAATGGTGGAGTGTGTTGCCACAACTGGTTTTGCATCTACCTTATACTAAGTTTGTCTTGTGAAACTCCAACTCATCAATAAATTAAAGATTTGAGTTTGTAGAGTTGCAATTCATTTATTACGCTATAAAATACCCTATTGAACTATCAGACACTCATTGTCAAGAGATACAAGAGGAAATGCAAAACAAAATTGGAAATCAACTCATTTTCATCTTCCACCCTACATAGCTCTTGTGTGCACTTCCAAACCTTGAGAATTTGAATTTGCAAGAGTGCTAGTTAGTCTAGTGAGGTTGGGCACACTCCATTGAATGATCAATTACACTAGTTCACAAGAGGCTAAAGTAGGGGTGGGACTTTACAATTCATTCTTATATATAAAAGATTTGTTGTACCTGTAGTTGCAGACTCAAATGGTGGACCTTGGCCATCTCCGAATCGTAAGTACGAAGTATCTCAGACAAAACCTCTCTTGCCTTCACTGCATAGGAGGGTGCCTCTGAAGCAGCTTGCAATGATGCATCACACTCATTTTGAACTATCATCAAGGCAGTTGACAATCAAGAGCTTTCTCTTTCCAAGAAGTCCTGCAATTCCTTGTGCTTTTGTCATGCTTCTTAAACAATCACAAAAGTGGCTTCTTCTTCTCTGTAATTCCTGGCTCATCTTCCAAGCCTTGTACATTGCCGTGGCCACACTGTCCTTTTCAGCAATCAAAATTTCCTCTACTCATTAGTTGCAGACATGGAGCATCAGCAGCAGCGGCCACATCTCTCTGAATCTTGGCTGCTGAAGTAATCTGATTGTAATAAATGCTCGGCTCCTTCCTGCTCATATGGAAGCCAAAATGTTACAAATCATTACCCACATTCGACCTAAATACCACAACCTCAACCTCCACGTGCATCATGTTGTCAAATTTCACCTGCTAAACAAACAAGGAATTCACCTAATTCGATTGCTGGGCAAGTAGATTGCTAAAAGTGTCACCACCTCTCCAGAACCAAGTTTGGTCAAAACATACCATCTACTCTTCTTGAATTAAGTCAAAAGCTCGTGATGTTGGTGATGCCAGTAACTCCGTGTAAGAGGCCAATGAGCACCAACCTACGTTTCAACTGGCTCAACCCTTTGTGATTGCCAAATCTTGACCATTCAATTTGTACAGAATGCTCCAAAGTGTGCTAACAGGCTTTAAATTTGTGCGCTTGTGAATTGCTGCTTGTCATATAGGGCCACACTTTTCAATGTAATTGGAGGTGTGTTCAGATCTCTCTCTTTCCATTCGTGCTCCTTCTTCCAATGCAGCCCGTTTTGTAAAACCCAATGCTGGTCTTTGCATGAATGCATTAGAGCCTTCCGTTGATGAAAGTCCAACCAAAAACCGTCATGCTCAGCAAGGCACACTGGTTGCAACAAAGTCAACTTTGAAAGCATTTGAATATCTTCTTCATGAAGCTCAAGTGCATGACATCTGATAAGGTCAAGGTCTTCGAGCTTCGTTGAAGTACTCAAGTCGGGCAACCGCAAGAGACAGTAGCAGTCGTGAAAGGTCAAGGCATCGCAATGCAGGCAAATCCCCCACTCCTTCTAAGGACATCAATTCCTCATTAAAACTCAAGTTCAAAACTTCCAATTGATTGAATCCATCGAGATTCAATCCCACCATGTCTTGATGCAAATGAAGCTCTTGAAGCTGGCGTGGCATGGAATCCTGTGCACCCATAACTAGCCTCTCACTCTCTCTTCTTCCTAATCTTGATTCCAAATCAGGCAAGTCGGTAAGAGCAAGCAGACCAGGCACCTCCAACTTCCAACAATACGTAATCGATAAACGCTTCAGGCTAATAAGGTGATCAAGCCCCGGAATACTAACCAAATCCTCACACTCATCAATGTCAAGAGATTGTAGTCTGGATGGCCGATAGGGTGAGAGGAATGACAAATGTTGCAGATTTGAAATTTCAGCAAGATGTACACTTTCTAGGGACTCACAATTGCTCAAATCCAACAAAGAACTCGCTTCTCCACACCTAAGTTCTAGTTCCAACAAAAAGTGGCATCGGGCAAGGAGGTCCGACTTGAACATGACATCCCCCCTTATGCTCAATACCTTGAGCGACAATGGAAGGCACCCCACAATATGCAGACGCGCTTCACAGGACCTCAAAACAAATTGGGTGAGGTTTGTCAGTTTTCCCAAGCCCTCAAGGCTACCAAGCTCTACATTGTCAAGCAAACACAAAACCCTTAAGCCCGTCAAGCACTCTAAATTGAAAGTTCCATGTCCCCAATGACACCCACTCAAATAAAGTAACTCAACATGGCAAAAACGTTCCCACTGGATTCCCTTCAATCTTGCAATTTGATCATCAATTGGTACCGGTTCTCTGCAACTAAATTGGGTTGTTCAATAACAACGCATACCAAGTCTGGCCAACAGCTACCCTCTGGTGTCCTTTCAAGCTCTGAGAGATCACCATTGTCCACATACACCCACTTCCGCATTCTTAAGTTTCTTGACTTGTTGAAAGATCCTTTTGCTTCCAATTTAGCAAACTCCAAATACAAATCGTGCATTCTAATTTTGCAACCTCTCAAATCCACATCTTGCACCAAGCCTTTGCGTTTCAAAATCTCCAACTGCCATTCCAACACCAATATGAATAACTCCGTAAGACATACTATTCTCCCAACACTGCATAAGAAAATTAGGTGCATTTTGATATGTTCAATAAACTAGGAAACACTTGGCTTACATGACTAAAACATCCTCTAAATCCATCACAAAAGATGGAAAGCAAAAATCCAATCAAATGAATCAACTTCTAGTTTTCAAACTCCATTTCAGTCAATTTACCTTCTTTGACAAAAGATGTCCTACATAAGAGTTCCATAACTTCAAAGGATTCCCAATCTAAATGTACATTTGAAATTATAGTGCTGCTAATAGTGCAATTTGTTTGGACTCAAGCTACTTTTAAAGTTAAACGCCTCATTATGAACTTCCAACTCCTACGTCTCTTATTCAATATCTCAAATGTTTAACTCAAAGACAAAATGATTCCAAGGGGATTAGTTTAGGCAAAATCAACAAGTATGGATATCAATCATTACCAAAGACAACTACAACTAAGAGGTGGAACAACAAAAGTGCCTTCAAACTAGAAATGGAAATCATAGTACACAAAACTTGGAAAAGATAAATGCAAATGATATACCAAACAGCTAATTCCATCCTTGTCTTCCTTGTGCACGTTACACAACCACTTCAAACCTTCTACTTCCAAATACTCTTTAGAAAGTTTGCCGTAGAGCCCCACATCTATAAACAAGCTTTGTTGACTTGGTTCTAGCAAGTCGAAATTGCTCCTCAAAATGTCAACGACTGGATTGGTCCTTGACAAAGAACTAAAAGCTCGAACCCTTGGCAATTTTTTAACCCATTCCAAAGGGTTCCCTCCATGGTCATGCAATTGCAAACCCAAAGCTTCCAAAGCCAAAGGATGGTAATGGGAACCAAGTCCAACTCCTTTGGAAAAATAACACCTTTGGATGCATTTCAATATGTGACCCTTATCTTCATCTTCAACAATTTTCTTTCCACCTGTGGCATGGTGCAAGAACAAGTTCATTGCGTCCACCTCTTCAAGCTCTGGCATCTCAACACATGCATCTTCATCTATCCCCAAGCGCTCAAGAATAATCTTTGAACGAGCAGTCACAATCACCAAACTCTCTTTATGATAAGGAGCTCCCAAGAACATCTTCACATACTTCTTTGACTCATCGTCATCAGAGACATTGTCGATTGCCAAAAAGACTTTTTGCTTGGAAAGATTCATATACAAAGCACTTTTGCACTGCTCACATTTAAAAGATCAAAATGTAAGCCCTCTCAATTGAACTCACAATAACTTCAATATCCAGAACATTAGCTAAAGGTTCAATAAGCACATCATATCTGATACACAATTTCAAACATATCATAGCATAAGAGATAACCTTCAATGGTGCAAAACCTTGATATAAAACTTATCACATAGGCAGAGACATCAAAGGAAACAAAAGTCTCCAACTACTATTTATAAAAGTCATGGAACTAGCAAAACTAGACTCCATGTATTAAACTTTCTACTATAATTTGAATTCAATTGGTAAATGCCATCAAAACCAAGATCAACAATCTCACCTTGCCTTCATCCCAATTTTGAAACACTTCCTTGCTTTTCCTTGTCAAATCTACCAATACTTTTCGAAGAAGTTCAACGGAGTCTTTTGAAGGAACAGTTGGGAATTCAACATAGCACACACGACCTTCATATTCCCTCAACAACTCATTTGACAATGTCTTGCAAGTAGTAGTCTTGCCAATACCACCCACTCCGTGGATACCAACCACTTTGATGTTCCATTTCTTTGAAACACTAGTGCTTCCAATCTTCACACGGATCGCCTACAGATACCACCAGTGCAACATGCTAGAAAAGGTTCAAATTCCAATACCTCTAACACAACAAAATAGAGAAATCCATCTACTGGATCAAATTCACTCAATGGATAAAACTATAATCTTTTCATAAAAGCAATGAGATTTCAAGGAAGTTCATGGCTCCCATGATCTAAACTACAAAAGCAACAAGAAGAAAAATCAAAAGGGAAGTAGAATTAGAGATGCTTGTGGATGTTACCTTACAAATACTTGATTTGCCTTGGACATGTGAATCATGCCACCTTATATTGGGATCAATGGACTTGGAAACATGGGTCACAATCTTATCTATGTAAGCCACAATCTCCTTCCTTTGCTTATCGTACTCCAACCCATTGAAGGACCTCAAAACATCTAAGGCATGCTCCCAATCACTCACGACAATTCGCTTCTTGGGATCATCCTCAGCCAACTTCTCCCAACTCTCAAACCATTTCTTTTGCATAGCCTTGTTCTCCAAGTCCTTCACGGAAAGCCCATAAAAGAGAGGCAAAATCTTGGGTCCATTCTTTGGACCTTTTGCCTTGCGGTTCAATTGATGAGCTTTTACAAAAGCATTCAATTCGATCATGGGCCATTTCGACATAAAATACTCATTTGAGACCACCACAATCAACATTTCACATCGCTCTGCAGCTTGAATGATCAACTCTAGAAATCTTTCACCCATTGGTAAGCTTTCAGGGCAGCGATCAAAAAAAGGAAGGTACCACCGTTCTTCCAAGGCCTTGTAAAGGTGTTCCACAAACTCCTTTTGAGCTCCATTGTGGCTTAAAAAGATCTTGTGTTTGGGGTCCAAAGTAGCTTCATTGCTCAAGCTTTCATTGGAAAACCTATGTCATCATAAGATCTTTCAAAAATATGAAGCAACAAATGTAGATAGAAAAATACAACTCCACTATTCAAAAGTAAAACAAATGATCAGACCTACAATAAGAAAAATGGTCAGTAGTGCTTGCATGTATGAAGGTCCAAATGTGCCATCGTCCCCAACATTACTTTCAAAAGACAAATTTCAAGAGGTTTGGGACATCACCTAGGCATTGCATCACCTTCTAAATAATTTGCTATTGGATTATCACCACCTTGGTTGCATTCCTGCAAGCACATTGTTCATCATATCCCCGGCCAAAAATGAAGATAAAATAGTCCAAAGTCCCACAAATACTTGTCAAACTAATACCCCCACACATCTCATATAGAAGCTTGGTTTTAGTATTGGTCCATGACATCTTTACGAATGAAAGTCAATTTCCAACATACCTCACAATCTTCATTGCTATCACCGTTGCCACTAATCTTGAAAGAGCCTAAGGGCACGGTAGAAATCTCCATTGCTACTTCCAACTCCACCACAAGACCCAGATTAGCAAGTGTTTTAGGCTCCACTCTTTGACGCTTTGTTGGTTCAGGGTTGAAGCAACCCGAGGATATTACATGCACATCTTCAAAAATATCGTTGAGGGATTCAAGCTTCTTTTGTATTCGACAACGATCTTCAACATCCCAAAAATCAAACGCCAATCCAACACATTGTAAGCCTCCAACCGCTCCCTCAAGGACGCGTAGGATTTGCCATCACCAACTTTTAGCTTCCCAAACAATTTTGGATCAACCTCCTCGTTCTCTAGGATCCACAGTTTGATGTGTCTCTCCCTCAATGATGCCATGAAGCTTAACCCTAAATCCCAACTACAAAAACACCCAATTATGAACTTGCTTTAAAGCTAAAGGTTTGAGTCTCATCCTAGAGCCTAAAGATCGAACCTTCACTATGAAACAAACACTAAACCAACATATCCAAAACTGAGTTTGAAACTCCAAAGAATAAACCCTTACTATAAACCCACACACTAGAAGCTTAATCCAGAACTCAAACCCTAAACCTTCACCCTAAGGCAAATAACACCCCATACACCTTGAAGTTTCTACAAATCTCTACAAAATGATTTCCTCGCCACGCAACTCACACATGATAGTAAACCACATATCCTAGGTACTAGACACTAACCATAAATAGAAGCAGTAAATCCTAAGCCGGAACATGCAAATTCAATAAGAGAAACTCATTAAAAAAAAAATTTTTCTAATGAGGGCATGCACAGACACCACATTTAGACCATTTTTCAAGAAGTGAGAAGTTAAGTCAGTGACACAATAAGAAACAAGATTCAAAGCATGCAAGCACAACGCCCAAACTGAAACAAAAAACAACATTCCAAGCATCCGAAGTGTATGTATCGGTGCAGAGCAGAAGACCAATTTATAAAGCTACACAAGGACTGAGAAAATCCATTTCATTGCATCATTACACACTTTTTCATCCAACCCAATAGGTCAACAATCCTACAAATTGATCCTACCTACAATAAATTCATAGGGTACATATCTTTGAGGTTATCTTCAAAAAAAAACTTACAAATATGAAGTACTATTATACGTCTATCTTACTTATAATTGAGTATACCTTAATTCTATTCTCTATATTACCTCAAAACTTTTTTTCAAATTTTTACCACTATGAATTAATGCCTCCCTATATTATGCCGCACGTTTGGTAAAACATTTAAGTGATCCCCCCAAAGCAACAAGACAATACTTTTGGTTCAATGGTCTCAAAACAAGCCATTTCCTCTTAGAAGTCCTTTAGTCCACAAGAGCAAAGACATTGCTTACTCATTACTCTAATATTGTCCAATCAAGATATAAAAGATTCACAAAATACGAGCAGTAAGTCATTATGAAATTCTTCTACGATAGTGGTTTCCACAATCTCATATGCAAACTAGGTTAAAAGAAATTGCACCATCCACATCTAGAAATGATTGCTCAAAGCATACTCACAGCTATTGCTTTCACCAAGTTGCGATTGGTAGCAATGAAGGTCCTGATAACAAAGAGAGAACACAAATGTGAGTACAACTGTATAAAACTGTACCTAAATTGAAACCAATATAAACATAAAAAAAAATGTGCATATTATGAACAATGAAATTTATCCTAAGTGCAATCAAAAAATCATAGGACATGGTTCCCATTACTAAATGATCTTTATTTCAACCTTAGATCTTAGGAAATAAGAGAAGGGGTCCAATGCATTATTGCATGTTGGACACCAAATGAACAAAACTTTTGGACTTGGAAACTATATTAAAGCAAGAGAGCCATTCAAATCATCACCTCACTTACATGCTCAAAACCTTCAATACAAGCAAGGAAAGTTTGGCATACTCTCAATAGAATTCAAACAACACGTCAAACACCACTCTCTTTCAATGGGTCCTTACATATCCAATAGTCCACTTCCATTTAAAATCCCAAACCATTCTTCAAACCCCGAATCATGCACCAAATCAATTTACAAAACAACCCAAAACAAAATTCAAACAAGACCAATTGTCCATACTAGCATCTATAACCCTATCCTACACGACAAGGTCAACTATAGCTCAACTAACCAAAATATACCACAATAATCATAACACAACTGTGAACATAGACAAACCATACCCACTATGATAGCAAGGTTTTTTGATTCAAAGAAAACTCATAACTCAACCCTAGATTTGTTCTACACTTACAAGATCTATTGGATAGTGTGCACCATTGGAACGTCCAATGCTTAGGAGAATATATAAACGCTAAAGTACGGCAGTGTAGAATATTCTTGTCTTAAACCAATCGCAGAAATACAAACGCAGACTTATGGCTGACAAAAAGGAAATGCAAAGTCACTTCACAGCATCTAGAAGGAAATGTTATACCATTTTGTGCCGTATGGGAAAAAAAACAAAAAACTACACTCGATGTAGAATACCCTTCTGCGGTTGTTATTCGATTGAACAATGGACAGCACAAAAATTGCACAAAAATTAGGTCAAAGATTGAACAGACAAAGGCACCGCCCAACTTGTCAAGCATCCAATACCTGGGGGCACTGAGCCTCTTCAAATCAGCTTCTTCAATCCCTGAGCCTGAGAGAGAATTATAAAAGGTCAATGCTCAGTACCAATAGTCAGTGCTCGAACATTGCAAACGACAGCAGCTCACTCTTCAACTAATCACAACTAGAACACACGACAATATAGAGATACTTCCAAATCACAAGGCTCTTTCTTCTTCACACTGGAATCCAAAAACCTGAATCACTAAATCACACCAAAAACTCTCCAAAAAACGCCAGAGAAAGAAGAAGTGAAAGAGCAGGAGCTTCTACGAAACGGAAACGGAAACTCACCATGATCAGCAGCGGAAGAGCTTACAACGAGGCCGGTGAGCTTGAAAGAACATACAGCGAAACCTCACATGCAAAGCCGCCACCTTAAAAACCCTAATCATCTAGTCGTCCGTCCTTACCTGAAATATCCTCCAGCAACGGAAAGTTCATCCAGACATTATTGAGAAAGAAATAGAACGCGATGGGATCAGATTTCGGGGCATCACACATTGACCGCACACTGTGCAGTAAAGGGCTGGAAGGAATTGATAACTAAATTCCAGCCTCATTGCCTTTAAATTGCAATAAAATTAGTAGGAAGAAACCATTTTGCATTCTGTTGCTTGAAGGAGAATCTTAACATGACATCTGATAATCACACCAAATTTCAGAGCGTGCAAGTCTCTATTTTATTGTGGACAAGGATTTGAACTTTGTCTCTGCGGTGATTGGCAAGTTCACTCTACAGTGAAATCTTGCTGGGTGGCTCGGAGAGGGAGCCTTCACACTGGTAACCTGACCGGAAGGAACGATTATGGAACCCAGCCGAACAGGATTTCAAAACTTCATAAAATCCAATTTTGTCAGGACTGGGTGAAGTGCAATTATTGGACTCGTTTGATTAGAACAAGAGTCAGAGTTCTCCAGCTTGCGGAATTTGAACGAACGTTGTATTCGGAACACATGCACGAGTCCGAACTTGAGCTGAAATCCAGGCTGGCAGATTCTTAAACTGTATTGGAATTCTGCGAGTCAGATAACCAAACCTCAAGAAAGAAGAACATGAATACATCAATTTGGTGATTCAAACTTCCTCGGCGACATTTGCTAGTCAAATTCGACCTCTAAAAGGCAGAATATCATTCTGAGAAAACGGATACACTGGATTCGGAAATGAAACTGTAGCCTGAACACGTAGAAAAGGTAGAGTCCTCTATGAAGCTACAGACTCATAGTATTCAAATCTACTCGCGAGTTTCTCGATAATTGTTCACGCAAAACCAGATTCTCACCAAAGAGCAACGCAAGTCTCCCCTTGTTTGGCAAATTTACTACCACCACATTTTGCAACGGCAAAACGGACTCTGAGTAAACTGCACCAAGAAAGACCTGAGATTAACGAAAGGCCCTAATGAGCGCGTATCTAAGCCATTCTTTAGCTCATTTCTGACTTCACACACAAAATACATACAGTAACACCCAAACCCATAACTAATAAAAACAACAAGCCAAACATTCTGGTCAAGGAGTTCAAGTGCAACACGGCGACACACTTGCATCACTGCCAAAAAAGAAATCGCTACACTATGACTTCGTCAAATCTCAACCCTAAGTGAGCATTGCAGACGCCTAGTGCGCTGTCCGGTAAACTATAGAGTTCGATTGCAGGATTCACGTTGTGCACTGAGCATACGGAGCTTCTCACCCTCTGCCTTTGGGATGGCTGGCACGAGCATCACGGATCCCACAACTGCGAGCTCCAAAGCTTCAGCCAGTCATCTGATCCACCTCTATCTCACTTTTGCTTGCTCGAGTAGTCCACCAGCTAAGAAGCAAAGTCTCCAGCAGACTACCGTTGTCGGTAGAACTAAACACAACCAATAGAACCAACTAATGACCGACCATAGCGAGCACCGTCGCGGACTAAGTACGCTAACAAAACACAGCGTTCTGCTCTCAAGATTGGATCCCTCAGCCTTGAAGAGAAACCAAGACCTACGCACAAAAAGGAAGGAAAGCAGGCTCAATCTGTCCCAGCGGCTGCGTGGCGGCTAAAGACAGCTGTGCACCAACGTAATTTTCACAAGAGGGCCTTCTTCGTCAGACAAAAAATGCTGGGAGTTCGACTTAGATTCTCAAATTTGCAAGAGCGACACCCTGGCATCTGTCAGAGAAGAAAGCACTCCAAATTGATCCATGACTTCATCAGATCTCAAGTCAAAATGGATCGTTGCAGCCGACTTGTGCTCACCATTTCGATCCTCCGTGGCAGTTTGCAATCCATTCTGTCCTACATGGGGAACTCAGCAAAACACCGATTCCAAGTCTCAACCCCTTGAAACATATCGTCGTAACTAGTATAATGCGTTACATTACCGCCATACGGTGGGACCTATTGGGATAGTTCCATAACCACTTTAACGACAGAAACCTCAAGACTGCAGAAACAATACCCAAATAAACCTTGAGAGAGCAAGACTTGCTGAAATGCCTCACAAAATATCCTCCAGCACCGACGTCCAAAGCAATTTAAAGGGCCAAACGAAGACGACGAGCGGTAGGGAAAAACAGGCCGGCACAAACCTCCCGACTAGAATAACCAGAGAGTTGCGACAAAGTGAAAGGCTCGATCTCACCGAAAGCTAGCCGAAATCTAGCGATCTCTGGTTATTGCTTTCAAAGCGAGGGTCATCGTGGCCGTGAAATAGCCACGGCACGCTAGCTCCACCTTGCATCGAGACTAACCTAGTTCACAGCCGAAGACCCTCCAGATAAATCATCAACTTCCACAAACAGCGACTGACAGGCTTCATCGACTCGATCTGATCCACCACTATCTCGCACTTTCCTTTGCATAATAGGTCATCAGTTCAGATTGAACACCGTGATTGTCGGTAGAACAAAAAGTACACGAAAACAAACAAAAACAGAACCAAAACGGAATCTTCAAGAGTAAATCTGCAAACAATACACAGCATACGCTCTCAAGTTTGGAAACAGACTCAAAAAAACGGCACGCACACGAAGAACACCAGTCTCACCCTGTTCCAGCGGCTCCGTGGGAGCTACCCACACCCGTCGCACCAATTCACTCCCCAAGCGCTGTTGCGATAACTCTGAGCAGCCACACCTCGTGCGTCGTCAGCGCCAGACGGGACGCCCTCGCGGTTTGGAATGGTAAGACTCCGTCGAGGGTTTCGAGGCGAATGGTGAAAACGGCTCCACCATCACCTATCTGTAGCAGTCTCCTTGTCTCCATGTACAACTGCAAAGGCTGTGCTACGGTGTAAGAGTCTCTCACTCCCCTTGATCAGGAGAAAAGCTCATTCTTCGCCTTGCTCCACTTTGCCCGCCCCCTCTGTCGTGAAGGAGATTTCCGCTCCGGCGACTGCGAGTTGGTATCTCGACTAAAGACCAAGTTTAAGATTCACAAGAAACGGCGCAACTGGGCCGAAGAGAAGAACGTTCATGCGCAAACAACCATGAAATGCGCTTCTACATCACCAGCCAACGGAAATGGAGAATCGCTACGTTAGCTCACTGCCCCACGCATAGCGAAGCTTTCTTTGCAGAAGAAGGCACGGATATAGGGGCATTGCAGACAGACGACGGAGGTCAGACGGTAGACGGGTGACCTTTAACCCCAACATGCTGGACCTATTACCATGGAACCGACCTTTTCATTCACACTCAATTTTCACGAAATTTACTTAAATTTCTAAAATCATATTTTGGGTAGATGGATGCGGATACATGTATGAACTGCAATGATAAATAAAACTGAGTACTATGCATTTGGAACTTCTTCATTCAAACAACCATATTATAAGCATCAATGGACAAAGTTCAAAAGTAAATATACCAAAGTTGTAGTATGCAACATATAATGAATATTTACAGAAGTTTGACAAAATAAAATTAGTTGTGATTCAAAAGAAAACTAATTTGAAAGTTAGTCATTCTAAAACTAGATTTTGTGCTCCATAATTTGGAATTATTTTATATATTGTCAATTTTTTCTGAGAATTCCAAAAAACCTTTTTTGTACTTTGGCATCTTAGTATACATCAATTCAGATTGTTGTACAAAACAATTGAAGGAAGTTGATATTTATAGAATTTCAAATATTTACAATTTGATGGTACATGCAAATGATTCTTTTTTATGCAAATATCAAGTAAACTAACATCACGATTCCAAATTATGATACATAAAATTGTATTTTAGACATGGCTAACTTTGAAATTAATTTTCTTCCAAATCACAACTAATTTTTTTTTGTCAAACTCCCATGAGAATGTGTTATATATTGCTAACCATAATTTTAGTATATCTACTTTTGGACTTTGCCTATTGTGGATGCGTCTAGTACGGTTGTTTGAATGAAAAAATTCCAATGAAATCCGTACTCAATTTTATTTGTTACTATGTAAATCCTAAATTTTGATGTAAATTTGAATTTTCTATAATTTCTAAAGAGATTCTAAAGAAATTTCATTTTAATTAATAATTTTGATTAAATATTTCATTCTTTTACATTTATAGATTTTATAATAGGGTCATTGCAAGAAAGAGTGGTACTGGAACATTGTTACAAAGGGTGTATGGAAGCTTCCTTTTGTAATAACTTTTGAAGCATAACTTGCATGAAGTTGAAATGCTTATTGGAGATGTCTATCTTGAGTATATCATATCTCATATTTTCCAAAAAAATTTAAAAATCATATTATACTTAAAAAACAATTAAATTAATATGTCACATTTTGAAGTTTATGGGTTTTGAGTATTATGGAGTCTCAAATTTTTTTGATTTAGGGCTAAAATTTCTATGGTCTATTTGCATAATAGGAACTCATGTTTCTACTACGGGAAATTTTAAAATATTTATTTTGTATTGTCTACGTCCATGCAAAGAGGTCTCTATTGTGCGCACATTTCTGAACATTTAAGATGGTTTCCAAATCAATTTTTTGGTCAAATCTCTTCACTATGAAATCTTCCCAAGTGGTCTATTTTTAATTTCTTTGAAATTTTCTTTTTCTATTTTTTATACATTATAACATCAAAGTATGTATTTTCTTAATCTCTAAATGACCGTGTCGGTTTGGCGAACATTTGGAATTTTGGGCAGGTACCTATAGGCTGAAATTTTGTTGTGATTTTTTGAAACTTTTTTTGAACATAGAAAAAGTGATAAGCTTTGTGATAATATAACTATTTTCACAATCGGTGCCCAGAAAAAAAAGTTATGACCAAATAAGCTCAAAACAGGGGACGGCGGGCAACAAAAAAAAAAGGTCAAAAATTAGAATTTTTTTTTTAATATTTTTTTTCATAGATTATATTTTTGTCTATTTGGAAAGCTTTTATTCATTTCATTTGGATTTGTTATAAGAAAGTTATGGACATTCTTATTTTTTGGGCAGTTAGAGCATCTTTTTGAAAAAAATACTTCCAAGATGCATTTCTGAATGCAATTTTTAAATTTTTTCAGTTTTCTTTTTGCATGGTTTATATTTACTTGATAGAAAAATCTCACTATTGGGATTAGTGAATTTTAATTCCATCTAAAATATATGAATATTTTAGTTTTTCCTTCTATCTTGTAACTTCTTCTACTTAACAATTTTTTAAAGAATGATAATTAAGTTTTTTTTATTTTTATTTTTTTTCCTAGACTCTCAAGTCAATTCTTCACTACAAAGATTTAAAGCTCAAAACTTCGTAGTGCAAAATTTTAAGTTAAAAATGTTCAAAATTAAAAAATTTAGTCCCGCAATGTGCTCTTCCGCAAAAAATCCCGCAATGTCTCGCAAAAAATTTGTCTTTTTCACTTTAAACACAGATATCTTGCAATTTGTGTGGTCAAAATTTTTGAAATATTTTCTACACACTCTCAAACTAGTTAGGTGTAAGATCCTAGGGTTAGATGTGAAAAAAAAACATTTCAAAATTTTTTTTACTTTTTGCTCTAAAAATGGCAATTTTGAGTGTTTTTTGGCAAAAAAAGGGCCTCAATATTTTAGGGGTTAAAAATTTCAGCTCACTCCTTTAGTGAATAACTTTGACCTAGATTTTCTTAGATCTAAAGTTTTGGTGATGTGCTATTTTCAATATTGTACAAATTGTCCTCATTTTTTTCTTTAAATTTATATACCAAAGCTCATGAATACTGGAATATTAGCCAAAATTAGCCAAAGTGGAACAAAAATGAACACTCTTTCTTGCAACGACCCAATAAAGAACCTCATTGTATAAGAAATCATCCATACTACTAAAAATAATAAATATCACTATTCCATAGTAATAGATATTGAGTTCTAATTACATTATTTAAAGCACTTAGTTTTAAGGAACTTTGGAGCACTCAAAAGGGATAGAAAAGTACAATACAAAAGTTATGTTTTGTTAGTTGGAGTCAAATACAAAGATTGTTCTATTAGTCTAACTTATATAGGCAAAAAAATTCAAAAAATTCAAAATTTCCCACACAATTATTTATGTTTTCTACATGCATCTTTCGCATCAAAGACCTTATATAAAATAATAAAATAACCCAATGACTAGAAATGAACTTAAAATAGTAGCAAGACCACCCAAAAAACTTGGCAACAAAAATCTAGATGACAAACATTCAATTTGGATTTTGGTGAGTTGTTTTTGG
The DNA here is from genome assembly GCA_963969595.1 of Neckera pumila. NCBI lineage: Eukaryota > Viridiplantae > Streptophyta > Bryopsida > Hypnales > Neckeraceae > Neckera > Neckera pumila. Next base: position 45,914,364 of record OZ018408.1, on the reverse strand, counting down.
CATTTGAGTGCCATTTTGTAGCACCAGTGGCATTCTAGGATTAAACAACATTTCCTTGCCTAGAAGGCAACTTTAAAATCCTAAATCCCCAAATTTTTATTATTTTAATTCCTAATTCAGTTTTTCTATTGTTTAGGTCTCGTTGATCTGGTCAATTTTTGATAGAAATCTGTTAATCTCAACAGATTTCTGTCAAAAATTGACCGGATCAATGCGACCAAAACAATATAAAAATTGAATTTTCTAGTAGTGTAAGTGCCTAAGCCTTTCTAAGTGTGTTTTTCCTATGAAAAAAGAGCATGGATTTATAGTATGGACTTATCTCCAATGAATCAATTTTATTTTTTTTCAAAATCTAACGCTATAGATATTTATAGAGCTTACTTACTAGTATGTATACCAATTTTGAATGCAAAACTGCATAGGGCTTGCGAGATTATAACAAGAGAAATGTGCATATTTTATTTTTAGTATGCTGCCGGCTACTTTGTACAATGTTTGGGATATTTGCATATGTACGAGTTTTCTGGGATTGGAAGTGACATGAAACAACTAGAAATTGTGTTAGCACTCTAAAAATCCACTTCCAAAAACCTTAAGTTCAAATGAAGAGCTATCAAACTCATTATGCAATCCACCTTGCAATTGTTGAATTGGAATTTATTTCTTTTATAAAAAGAAATTGCAAATAATTCCAAATCAACAATTGAATGTTCAAATTTTCAACGGTGAAAATCATGAAAACACTTTACTCTTTCCATAGGGACCATTTTCAAAAGAAATGAATGAATACACTTTTTAAGATTTCAATTCAAGTGAAATGAGCAAGCTTTGCTTAAATCTAGGAAATCAAGTGAAGTTTGTAAACTTTGCTCTTCTACAATGATACATGTATGCCTTTGAAGACCTCTTAAAAATCAAATACTTACCTTAAGTTTTTCAATGAAATATAAAAGTTTTCAATAGTTAACCTTCAAAACTGCCCGTAAATTTTTTTAAACAATCAAAAGAATTTAATAACCCACACTAGAACAAGCCTGAAATTTTACAGCAACTATATATAGTTGGTTGGATATTTAGGGGTTAAATCCTCTTATGTTTTTCATATTTTGACCCTCCCAAATAACAGATATGGGTATACAAATATTCCTATCCACCATATTCCATATCCATATTTGTAATCAAATGGGAACCCAAATATTTATTTTTCTGTCAAGACTTACTTGAGGGGGTATCACTATAAGAAACCCAAGATTTTTAAGATGCTTTCACTATTTTTTGGAATGCATTTTTGTGGACATTAAATAAAACAATCCATGTTTTTTATGTCAATAATGACATTCAATTAAACATCAAGATGTTTTTTGAACATCATTGTTGACATAAAAACATGGGTTGTTTTATTTAATGTTCACAAAAATGCATTCCAAAAAATTGTGAAAACATCCCCAAAACACAAGGTTCTTGTAGTGTATCTAATGTTTTCCAAGGATTGGTACTTTCGAGTGAATACTTGGAAAAAGTACACCTAACTTGGATACAATTCTCATTCAATGAAAATGGAGTCCTAAATTCTATAATTGATTTTATTGAATTATAGACTATGAAAATGAAAGCAAGATTTGAAGACACTGACCATGGATTTTTTTTAATTTAAGGAAATCTGGATTTGGACTCCAAATGAAAAGTAAGTGGCTGAGGTTAGGCGCCCTAGAATTTTTTTGGGTGCAAAATTTGGCTCCAAGTTAAGAATCAGTGTAAGTGATATGGCACCAAAACGAAACCTAAGAAAATATCTCTAGCAATTTTGGCTCTTGTACAGGTGCAACATAGGGCAATAAACTTTAAGAGTGGTGCAAAATGAATTAGGAAGACTGTAACTCATAAGTAGAAAAATCCCATTTTTTTATTACATGGCAACATTAAAATGAAATTGCCACAATCCTAAAGTTTGAAATGTTGTCAACTGCAAAAACGCAACCTCAAAGATTGCAACTGCTAGGAAAAGCCAAGCAAAATCCACAACAAGAAAACTAGACAATTTTTTGGTGCTTTAGTCTTTTTGTCACCTAAAAAAACATTGCTAGTCATACCCTTGCCCATCTGTTCATCTATTAAGTTACATGGGGTCATGACTGATGAGGCGAAAGTGGCTACATAAATGCGACTGAGTTTTTGCATGAAATTTTTTGACTATCTTTGATATTGTGTGTGAGATTCTGAGCACCAGCAATACATGGCTACATGAAGTATAGGCACTACGAACTTCCTCTGGAGACCATTTCTACTTTCTTACTAGCAGACAAGAAAATTTGGCAATATGACACAGGCATCGGTGTGCATGCAGCTATAATTTCTACTAAATTTACCAACTTTGGTTTAATTTAGGCTACGCCAAATGAAAAGTTGTTGAATTGGCCATTCTAGAGGTGGCGACATACTCCAAGAGTCATTGTGGAGGCAAAGGTGTCATCAAAAATCCGGATCGGGCTTTTTAAACTTTTTTATCTCTACATTTTTCCAAAGGCTTGGTGCAGGAGATAATTTTTTGGTGCTTTTAGTCTTTTTATCGCCTAAAAAACTACGTTGCTTGTGACACTTCAAAAAAAATGGAATGATGAAATCAAACCCCATTACCACACGGAGATGCATCTTTTTGGAACTTTGAAATTTATAGCTCACAAAAAATCATGGAATATTTTCATGTTTCAGCTGGTAACACATGGTTACATCATATCCACCTAACAGCGCACTTGAAATTGGCACAACAACTACATTATAACTTACTTTTAGGTTCTCCTACCTTACTTTTAGGTTCTCCTAACTTACTTTTAGGTTCTCTGACCTGTTTCTGAACTTGTGAGCAATCTCCGTGCAAATCAACGCAGGGACCATTGAATTGAGACTATCCACAAAAAGTTCAAAATTCAAGCCTTAAAATGTGGGTTTCATCATAGAAGCGTCATTCAGAGATCCATAACAGTGGCATCATCAAGTGTAAAAAGACGTAAAACTACAAATAGTATAATTTAGATGTTTGTTTCAAGGATGATGAGGTAAATGTATTTGATCCTTTAGGATCATCACTTTCTATCGTGTTTTATATGGCTTTAGATCTTACGTGGTATGTTTTTATCTACTAAGTTTAATTTATACTTATATAATCAGATTAAAATAAACTCAATTAATGAAAACATTAGTTATGGCCTGTACTTTGTTCACATAAAATAATTGCTAATCAAAATAAATCAGGGAAAGGTGGCATCTCTGTGCAAGTGTGCAACATCCTTCAGCCTCCACCTCTGGGACATTGTCTTACAGAACTGAAAATCCATGTTTTACGTGGACAAAGGAACACCGACCCTAATGAATATCACAAACGGATCAAGAAAAAATAAAAAACAAAAATGTGTAAATTTATTATATTTGCTATTTTAGTTTTTTTGTGTTTTAATCCCTAAAGGACCATTGTCGGTTTAGCGAGCATTTGGGATTTTGAGCAGGTACCTACGGGCTGAATTTTTGTCTTGATTTTTTGAAATTTTTTTTGAAGTTACAAAAACTGAAAAGCTTCATGGGAATATAATTTTTTTTCATTTGTTGCCTAGGAACAAAAGTTATGCCCAAATAAGCTCAAAACAGGGGAGAGAGTCAGAGAGGGCAGCAAAAAAACATTGCAAAAATTAAATTAACTCTTTTGAATTTTTTTTCCTATAGATTATATTTTTGACTATTTGAAAAGCTTTGATTCATTCCATTTGGATTTGTTAAGAGAAAATTATGGACAATCTAATTCTTCGGACACTTAGAGCATCTTTTTGAAAAAAAACACTTGTAAGATTCATTTTTGAATGCAATTTTTACTATTTTTCAAAAAAACAAAGTTCCATATGGTTTAGTTTTTTTGCTAGAACAGTCTCACCATTGGAATTAGTGCATTTTAATTCTATATAAAAGATATTTAGATTTTAGATTTTCCTTCTATCTTGTACCTACTTCTACTTAACAGTTTTTTTAATAATGAAATTTAAGTTTTTTTCATTTGATTTTCTTTTGCTAGACTCTCAACTCAATTCTCCACTAGTAAGATTTTAATGCTCAAAATTCTATAGTGCAAAAATTTAATGTTAAAAATGTTCAAAGTCAAAAAATCTAGTCCGACAATGTACTAAAAAACTTATTTTTTTTTAATTGAACCGTAGATATCTTGCAATTTGTGCGGTCAAAAATTCTGAAATTTTTTCCACACATTGTCATACTAGATAGGTATAAGATCCTATGGTTAGATGTTTAAAAAACAATTTTTAATTTTTTTACTCTTTGCTATAGAAATGGTAGTTTTGAGTGTTTTTTGGCAGAAAAATGACCTTGGTCCTTTAGGGATTAAGTTCAATTCAAATCTTAATTTATAATGAAGAAATTAAAAGCTACTTGTGATGTGCAAAGCGAAGCTAGTCTTAAAGAGCTCCCGGAAACAAGCCCATTCGTGAATTTTGGCAAATACACCAAAATTGATGTATCAATGTTATTTTTGTTTCAGAGCACTGAAATTTGAGCCCCACTTACACTCATTTCAAGTGAAGAAATGACCACACCTAATGAGCAGGTCAATCATATATAAGGGTAGCAGCTAGAACAACAATTTCCTTGGCATAAGTTGTTGGTTTCAGAAAGTTTATAAAACATCATAAAAGGATCATTAGAGAAAATCTGAGGCCTCTGGAGGCATAAGAAAGAATTGCAGCCCTCAAAGGGGCTGTGAATGAGGGGAATAAGGAAACAAGGGCCGGCTTCTTTTCTTTTTAATTTTATTTTTCTCTAATTTTAAAATTTTATTTTATTTTGCCCGCCAGCAAATCGGAGGGCCTGGACAACGTTGTACAGTTCGTTTTTTTAATTTTTTAAATACCTAAAAAACATAAAATAATTAATTTTAAAAGTAAATCAAAATTACAAAATTTTACAATTTGATGTGGCACCATGGCTACCACATCAGCTTGCTAATTTGAGATTTTTTATTTTTTATTATTATATTATTATTTTAATATTATTTTAATATTGACTTTAGTACTTTTTATTAATTTTACTATAATAATATTATTATATTAATATTATATTTATTTTTTGTAAATTTAAATTTTTTTAAAGGGGGACCCCTGTTCATTAATAAGGGTGTTCCCCTCAAAGGGGTGCCACCTGCCTAAGGGGAACTCTCAAAGGGAAGCAACCCATTTGAGGGTCCCAATTTTTTGTAATGGCCGCTCCATAGCCCTTCGAGGACCCAGTAGACAGTGTTTTTCTTGCTTAACTATTTTTTTTCCGCTATTCCTGTTCACCTTCAATCTTGATGTCAAATGCTCATCAATGGCTGAAAATCTAAGTCAAAAGTGTTTAATATCAAGGTTAAGATGTATTAAAGCATCATAGCCTTGATTGTGAAAGACTTTCTACTTAGACGCATCTTTCTCCCAATCCAAATTGTAGAAAAGAATGCAAATGTCCAAAAATAGTCGAGTGGCTTACCATCAAGAATTTTTTTTATGCCAATATGAAAGAGTTATTTTGTGGACAATTGAAGTGTTTGAAGATGAGAGGAGAAGATCTTTATAGAAGTGGAATAGTGATAGATAGAACAATGCATATGGGATATATAAATCGGATTGAGTAGGAGCTCCACCTCTCAAAGTTAAGTGAAAAAAAAAAATTGTATTAAAAGCATAATTTTGGGCTTCATTTAGGCATAGTAAAACACCTTTTTTGAAAAAACTTTGGATTAATAAAAGCTGGATAAACAAGCTAAGTTTCATAATCAAAAATCCTTTTGTGAATTCAAGTCTTCAATCAAAAGTTATGGACAAAATTTAGACCGGATGTTTGAAAATGTCAAAGAAAATGTCAAAAAAATGTTCTTTCAAACATCTGGTCTGAATTTTGTCCATAACTTTTGCTTGGAGACTTGAAATCACAAAAGTATTTTGCTTTATGAAACTTAGCTTGTTTATTCAGCTTTTATTAATCCAAAGTTTTTTCAAAAAAGGTGTTTTACTATGCCTAAATGAAGCCCAAAATTCTGCTTTTAATACAAGTTTTTTTTCACTTAACTTTGAGAGGTGGAGCTCCTACTCAATCCAATTTACATATCCCACATGCATTGCTTGCCCTACTACAACCTCAATTGTATAAAGAGGTTCCTATTTTCATCTTTAAACACACAAATTCAAAAGTCACTTAAATTGATTTAAGTGAATTGGACAAGATAATTGATTGGATTGGATAAATTAATTTTTAATTTTCAATTAAAAACCATGTTTAATATTGGCCATTTTTTTTTAAAAATCTGGAATTTATTCCAATAGTGAACCAAGAACAAACAAAGGTTAGCCTGTATTGGTCTTTCTTATTATGGAAGTTGGTGAAAGGCTTGCTCTTACTAACTAGTTTTTCGAAATTCACATCATCTGACTATGTACTTCTGACAATTTTCATAGGGGACCTATCTGCATTTTTATAAACTAAATGGTCACTCTGGTGTAGCCCTCCAAAGGCCCCAAAATGCTTCTAATGTCTTTGCCATGATTCTTAGGGAGCTCTCCGAATGACAAAGCAAAAGCCTCCTCAAGACACATAGAGAGACCTCCAAATGAACACCAAAACTATAAGGAGATCTCTTCATGAAATCTGAAGAAAATTCTCCTAATGATGCTGTCCAAAAAATCTTGAAACCACTTAATTACATTGAAAACCCTGTTAATATTTTCTTTTTTGACTAACTGCACAATGCTTTCTCTCAAATTAGTTTCAAGGAACTACGTAGATTGGTCACAGATGCAAAAACTTAGTCTTTAATATAAGAGGGGAAGTGGAATGTGAAGCAGAATAAATCATCAACAAAATTGGGGATTTCAAATGTTTACTTAACGGAACGACCTTTATTTGCTACCTATGTTACCTAAAAGCAACCTACCTTCCTACACCTAGATTCTTGTCAATAATGTACATTGTCTCAACATGAGAGATTAGGGCAGATTTTGGGTACATTTATAATCAAGCCGTTTCAAATTCAGAAATTGATTCATAATATGTCCAAAAAATAAATGCTCAGATGCCCTGGAAAAAATTGCCTTTCAGAAGGATAAGAACTAACGGAATTGAAGTATTAGGAAACATGTCAAAACATTTGTAAGGACAAAATATTTGGGTACGCAGTACATCCCTTGATAAACCCGGAATCGACTGATGAAACAATAAGAATGCCACTATCGATGATGCTGCAGTAAGTGTTGGTGGCGTAGTGCTACGATTGGACAGCAATCATGGTCTCTTGCTTCTTTGATCAAGGACTCACATAGTTCACATAAAGTCGACCTGCCTCAAATCGAATTGCAGAGTTTATGTGACTTGCATTATGTCTTTCTAGCCAAATGGCTTATGGCAAATTTCATTAAAATGGTGCCATTCCAGAACTGTGGCACTTCAAAACAACCGTTCTGAAATCTATACCTATCTTAGATGGTTCAGAACGGTTGTTCTGAAATCCATACCTGTCCTAGATGATCAAAATGGCACTCGGAATACCGCCAATTTAAACGAAATTTCCCATATTTTTGCTCGAGGATGCTTAGCTTCGCCTGCTTGTTGAGGACTGTCATGCGCAATAGCTTACTAAGCCCCTGGCGTATGCAACTTACAGACAGAATCGGTCCTTGAATAGTAGCAACTCGGCTTGTTGGGAATGCTGCCGTCTTCCGAGGCCCCGGAGTGCGTGCTCTCAGCTTCGCCTTGGTCTCTTGCAGTCAATTTGCAGAGCCTGCAACGGATACCATTCCATGACCGGTATCAGTGGTAGTGAAATCACCACTAGTTCAGGTATTGAATGCAATGAACCTCGTCGAAAGCAGCTGTAGTCGTAATTTAGTCACTATCTATTTTGCATGCTCTCGTGTTGTGTTCTTACTTTTGACCATATATATACTCACACTCAGAATATTTTTCCCCACCAATAAGAAAATCAGTTGGTTTTCATACAGTCGGCTTCTCCATTTCGAGTCATTTTGTGAAGGCCCCCATGACTCTTGGTCCAAGATGCTGTTGACCTCGGCCGGGCTGAGATGCAAATCCAAGACCACCTTTTGGGTGAAAAGAGGGCTCGGGTGTTGCTACCTCTGGCGAACTGGTTCCGAGGGGATCGGCTGGCTGCAGCTATCATCAGGCTCAGAGTTGAGATTTTGTGTGCTAGAGAGGGAGGTGTTGTTGATAGAGTGTTGATGCTTGTTGCTTGAGTTGGAGGTTGTTAGCATGCGGCACACTTTGACAAGCTAGGCTCCCAAAACAGTGCACTTGCTCTCACCTAGAGCGGATTCCTCTACCGTGGATTGCATGAAACAGTTGCACTATTTTCCGTCACACTGTGCGTGCTGATTAGTTTTTTGGCAATAACTTTTGCCTTTAGACTTCAAATGAGTCAAAATTCATAGGCAAGGTACTTATGGCTATTATACACCTTCTCTATTTTTTTGGAAATTTTAAAAAATGTTTTACTATTTAATAATAGCCCCCAATATTATATCACACTTGTCAATTTGGGGGGTTTTAGTACTATTTAGTACCCAAATAAACAAATTTGGAGTTGAAATTTGGTGGAGATGGTCTTTTAGTAAACTTATAGCTATTGTCCAAATTGATTCTAAAAATTCTTAAATTTATCTGGTGTAGAAGTCTACAAAATGAGCTTCATTTAGTTTGCATTTTAAAATACATAAATCATCTTTTTGGTGGTTTCTTTGGTGAATGACCATCTCCATAGAATTTGAAGAAATGGCCAATTTCTATTTTATTTAATAAATTTGTTTTCCTATTTTTAACTAATTTAAACATCAAAATATCTCTTTTCATAAGTTTTGGCACTTTTCTAGTTCTCCTACTCAGAGAATTTTCCTAAGCTTGTCCTTTGTTTACCTTCATCTTAAAGGTGTAAACATTAGCCATATTTTTAATTAAAAATTTAAAAATTATTTTTCTAATTTTAATCCCTAAAGGTTTTTGACTATATTTTCACCAAGAATGCTCCAAAACTGCCATTTCTAATACAAGTACCAAATCTTAGAAAAGAAACATTTTTGAACACATGTAACCATAGGATCTTATAGTACACTAGTTCAAGATGTTGTGAAAATAATTTCAGACATTTCCACCTTGTAGATTGCAAGATAATAGCGTTTGAATTGACAAAGATCTTTTTTTTGTCTCTGCAAAAATCCGGGCAACTGCACTTCATAAGGTCACATTTGTATGAAAAAATGTCTAAAATCATGGTTACTCTTTGGATTCATTTTTCTAGACAAGTTGACTACAAACTTGAAAAATTTGGAGTTGTAAAACATATAGGAAAAAAATGGTAAGTAGAAAGAAATAGAGAATTATTCAAAATACTAAATTATTTACCATTTGTTTGAGGAATTAAAAAATGCCAATCCCAATGGTTGTAATGTTTCAATAAACAATATATACCTAATGGCTTAATTTTTTTCCAAAAATACTGAAAATTGACTTCAAAGTTTATTTTAGAGTAAAGATTTCATAACTACCCATAAACTACCATAAATTAAGAATCCTCATAAGTTTTGACTCATTAATCCAAATGGAATGATTCAAAGCTTCCCGCATATATATAAATCTAAAGAACCAATTTCAAATTTTAATTTTTTTGAAAAGTGACTTTTAGAGAAGTTTTTTGGGCTGCCAAGATGCTCACCGAATGTTGAAAATCACATATTATGCAATAAGTTTTCAACAATATAGTCAAAAGTTATGAAAATTGTTGGACCTTAAAGATACTCTTTAGAAAAATGTTGTGTTAAATTTTCAAGGAAAATAAATAAAAACTCCATTTGTAGTGAGGTGCCCAAAATTGCTATGTTGCCAAATAATGCAGTTTGGTCCTTTAGGGGTTAAAGTACTCTAGAAAAAATCATAAGTACTCTTGCAAAACGCAACAAAATCGACAGGTGTTTTGTGCATTGATCACCTATACCTAGTGCCACACGATCTACCTTGTTGTTGAGGAGACTGCAGTCAAAAACCCATAGTCGCATACATTTTAGTTGACTCCGTCTTGAATTTGGAATATTGGTCCCATTGGCTTGCACCTTCCAACCCAGACAAGGCATGAAAGGACTTTGCACCTCAATGGTGGCAAAACTGCTTTCGATACTTAGTTTTTGGCATTGGATTCTTATTGTTTGTCATACACATGGACAATGACTTCAGTACCATCTAGTGTTGGCTTCCAAAAATTGAGTTTAAAATAAATAGCATGACTTTTGCAACACCTCTACAGTAGAGGCATATATACCACACACCATCGTACAAATATTCTCCATTTTAATGAGATGATCAACAACTCCTCCTGCAGACTAATTGAGATTTCGCAATCATATAATTTATAGACAGATTGTGGTGAAACCATGAAACAAAGTAATTTGGTTATGGAATGTCAGCACATCTTTTCTTTTTTGTCAATCAGTACACCTGCTATTGCAACTTCTTCATACACCTACACGACCTCCTTCCATCGCAACGACGTTTTCACCTATCAACGATGAATATGTCACAGCTCTTGCATCACTACACTTATTAATCCTCTTTGAATGTATGCAATAATATACAAAATTCATACTATTTTTCATTAGTATAGGTTGGAATGTGGATATATTGTACTAATGTCCACAATTTTGAGCCCTCGCTCTTCAGGTATATCAGTGTTGAGTCGAATTCCATGAGTGCCAAAAGGGGTGCTCACAAATAGAGTGCAAAGTCATGCAAATCAACGACCGCAAATAGATCACTGTTGGGGACTCCAAAACTCCATAAAGTGCCCATTGCTTACCACAAATGATCCATTGTTTTGTTTCTCAAGGCTACAAAAGCATTCATACTTCAGTTTTTCTTGTACTATGAACACCTTCTTGAATGGCAATCTGACTCCACCAATCTGTGCTGTGGATGTGAAGGTCAGAAATTGCATGGAGATGTCTCAGTGACAAACACGATCCAAACAATAGAACTTGCAAAAACCATAGGCCTTACAATGGAGGTTCCTGCAGAATTTTGAAGCTTAGACAATTGGAGAGTCGCAAATGTTTGCAATATCAGTCAACACATGCATTATGCCAAGAAAAATATCGAACTGAAGGTATCCTCTTGCGGAACTGAACATTTCGATTGCCATCGTGAGTGAGGTCAGGACACTTATCGTTAGCAAGGATTTCTCAAACCAACCAACCCCGAGTATTGATACCCTAATAAGAGAGGTCAGGAAATTTGAAAAAACAAGCTCAAGCTCCACGTGCATCCTCTACCCATTCACGATGTCAAATTCCACCTGCTAAAACAAACCAAGGAGTTCGCCTAATTCGATTGCCGCAGAAATAGACTGCTAGAAGCGTCGCCACCTCTCCAGCAGCTGGGTCAAAAGATACAATCTTCTTTTTCCGAAACAAGTCACAAGCTTGGTGATGTCGTTAACTCCATGTAAGAAGAACTCAAAGAAGAGGCCAATGAGCACCAACCTACTATTCAGCTGGAGCGCTAAACCCGTTGGGATTGCCAGATCTTGACCATTTAATTTGCATAAAATATACTCCAGAGTGAGCCAGCATGCTTTCAATTTGTGCGCATGTGACCTGCTGCTCGTCATACAGGGCCAAGCTTTGCAATTTGAAGTGCAGGTGCTTCCAGATCCCTCTCCTTCCATTCATGCTCCTTCCAATGCAATCCAAATCGTGGAATCCAGTGCCTCTCTTTGCATGAATGAACTAGTGCCTTCCGTCGAACAAAGTCCACCCTGAACTGCTGTAGCTCATGTCCTGAAACGAGCACCGGCTGCAACAAAAGGCAACTCCGCAAGCATTTGAATATCTTCCTCATGAAGCTCGAGCGCATAACATCCGGCAAGGTTGAGGTCTTCGAGGTTCCGTCGACTTACTCAAATCGGGCAACCGCAATTGCAACAGATTATCGCATCTCGTAAGCTCGAGGCGTCGCAATGCAGGCAAGTCCCTCACTCCTTCCAAGGATGTGAATCCAAGGCTATCAGTCAAGTCCAAAACTTCCAGTTGGTTGAATCCATCGAGATTCAAACCCGCCATGGATTGGCTAAATGAATAAGAAAGCTCTTGAAGTTGGCGTGGAATGGAAGCCGGTGCACCCACCACCAGACTCTGAACCCCTCCTCTTCCTAATCTTAATTTCAAATCAGGCAATTCAGAGAGACTAGGCACCTCTAACTTCGGACAATTTGCAACACTCAATCACTTCAAGCCGACAAGGTGATCCATCCCTGGGATATCAACCAAATCCCAGCACTTGGAAACGAGAAGATATTGTAGGTTGCATGGCCGACAAGTAGAGAGGCCCAACAAGGTTTGCAACTTCAAAATGTCCACAAGAAACACACTTTCTAAGGACCTACAATTGTTCAAATCCAAAGTACTTGCTTCATCCCCATCGAGCTCTAGTACTAATAAATTCTTACATTGAACAAGGACATTCGAAGGTAATACCACATTCCCACCCCATATGATCAATATTTTGAGCAACTAAGGAAGTTGTCCCACAAAATGAGTACCCACATCATCTATACTAGATATCCATGCAAAGTGGGTGAAGTTCTTCAGTTTTTCCAAACCCTTAAGGCCATCGAGTTTTTCAATATCAAACAAACACAAAAACCTTAAGCTCATCAACCCCTCTAAGTTGAAAATTTCCCTGTCTCCAATGAAACCCTTCCAAATGCAAGACCTCAACTTTGGAAAAATGATCCCATTGGATTCCCTCCAATATTGCAGTTCCACCAACAATTTGACTTTGATTCTCTACGGATGTAGAGCATTGTGCACTAGCAAGGCAAATCAATTGCAGCCAACATCTACCCTTTGGTGTCCTTTCAAGCTCTGTGAGATTGCCATTGTCCACAAACACCCACTTCCGCTCTCTTAAGCCTCTTGACTAGTTGAAAGATCCTTTTGCTTCCAATTCAACAAATTCAAAACACAAATTGTGCATGGTTATCTCTCCGGTTGTCAAATCCGCATCCTGTAGCAAGCTTTTTTGTTTCAAATTCTCCAATTGCCATTCCAATACCAATACAAATAAATCCATAAGACATACTATTCACCAAACATTGTATAAAAAAACTAGGTGCATTTTAATATGTTCAATGTATTAAGAAATATTTGGCTTACATGACTAAGACAACCTTTAAATCCATCACAAAAAATTGAAATCAAACACTAATTAATTGATCCTTTAATAGTTTTCACATTCTATTCCATTCAATTTACCTTCTTTGATAGACAATGTATTAGAAAAAGAATTTCATAACTTTAAAGGACTTCCAATCTAAATGTACATTTGACTTTATAATGTTGCTACTAGTGCAACTCATTTTGACTCATAAAGCAACTTTCGAAGTTGGAAAACTTGTTATAAACTTTCAACCCCTATATCACTTATTCAATATCTCAAATGTTTAACTTGAGTGCAAATTGATTCCAAGAGGATTTGTTTAGTCAAGAATAACAAAGTTGGACATCAATCATTACCAATAATGACTACAAATAAGACGTGAAATAATAAAAGAAAATTGAAATAACAAATGGAAAGCATAGTACATAAAACTTGAAAAAGATAAATGCAAAAAATGTACCCAATGCCAAATTTCATCTTTGTCTTCATTGTTCATATTACACAACCACTCTATTCTTGAATTTTCAAGAAACTCAATACTAATTTGGCCAAAAAAGCTCTTACAACCAACATGCTCAAATAGTTCCACATCCATAAACAAATTTTTTTCACTTGATGGTAGTAAGTCAAAATTGCTCCTCAAAATCTCAAAGACTAGATTTGTCCATGACAAAGAACAAAAAGTTCTAACCTTTGGCATATTCTTCACCCATTCCAAAGGATTTTCTCCATGGTAATCTAATTGCAAACCCAAAGCTTTTGAAGCCAAAGGATGGTCATGATAACCGACTCCATCTCCCTTGGAAAAATAACACCTTTGGATGCACTTCAATATATGACCCTTATCTTTATCTTCAAGAAATTCCTTCCCCCGTGTAGCATGGTATAAGAACAATTTCATTGCATCCACCTCTTCAAGCTCTGGCATCTCAACACATGCATCTTCATCTATCCCCAAGCACTCAAGAATACTTTTAGAACGAGCAATCACAATCACCAAACTCTCCTTATGATAAGGAGCTTTCAAAAACATCTTTGCAAGCTCCAATGATTTGTAGTCATCCGAGACATTGTCAATAGCCAAAAAGACTTTTTGCTTGAAAAGATTCGTACGTAAAGCTTGTTTGCACTACTCACATTTAAGAAAACAAAATGTAAGCCATTTAAATTGAATTCACAATGACTTCAATATCAATACCATTAGCTAAATGTTCAACAAGCATGCCATATTCTAACACACAATTTCAAATATATCATTGCATAAGAAATCACCCTCAATTATGCAAAATCTTGCTTTAAAACTTTTCAAATAGGAAATGAGAGACATCAAAGAAAACAAATATATTCAACTATTTAAAATAGTCATCAAATCCAAACTTAATTCATTAAATTTTCTAGTATAATCCAAATCCATTAGGGGATGCCATCAAAATAAAGATGAACAATCTCACCACTCCTTCATTCAAGTTTTGAATCCCTTCCTTGCTTCTTCTTATCAAATCTACCAATGCTTTTTGAAGTAACATAGTGGAGTCTTTTGAAGGATTACTTTGGACTTCAAGATGGCACACACGCCCTTTATATTTCCTCAACAATTCATTTTGACAATGACTTGCAAATTGTAGTCTTGCCAATACCGCCCACCTCCATAAACACCAACCACTTTGGTGTAGTAGTTCTTTGAGACTTTGATGCTTCCAATCTTTGCACCAATTGCCTATAGATACCACCAATGCAACATGCTAGAAAAGGTTCAAATTCTAATGCTAGAAAATGGTTCAAAATCATAGACAAGGTATATATGACCATTATACACCTTTGCTAGTTTTTTGGATTTTTTTAAAAATGTTTTACTGTTTACTAATAGCCTCCAATTTTATATGACACTTGTCCAATTCTTTTTTAACAAAGTAGTATCCAAAAAAACAAATCTGGAATTGAAATTTAGAGTAAATTGTCTTGTAGTATACTTTTAGCTATTCCTCAAAGGATTTCTAGAAAAATTAAGCTTAGAGTCAATCATATTAATTTTCTACAACATATATGTATAATCAAATTTTAACAAATTTAAGGGCAATGTTTTTCAATCAATTATTCTATTAAAACCATGAATATATATCATGTAGAAGTCCACAAAGTGCACCTCTTTCTACTTGCATTTCAAAACATGTTTATAAGTGTGTTTTTTTGGGGGGGTGAATGACCATCTCCATAACTTGTTACAAGTGGCCAGTTTTTATTTTTTTAATTTATGATTTTTCCTATTTTTATTAATTAAAACAATGAAGTATCTATTTTCTTGAGATTTGGCACTTTTCTAGTTCTCCTACTTTGAGAGTTTTTTAATGACTTTCCTTTGGTGGTTACCTTCATCTTAAAGGTGCATACACTGGCCATTCTTTTAGTTTTTTTGAAATTTGTTTTCCTAATTTTAAAGTACTCCAAAAAAAATCATGAGTACAATTGCAAAATGCAACAAATAGTACAAGTGTTTTGTGCAATCATCCTTCAAGGAAATCTATGCTTTCCATCTAAGCTGCAAAGAAATAACCAAAAAAAGTAGAAGTGAAATAGAATTAGAAATAACTATAGACATTACCTTGTAAATATTGGATTTGCTTGGACATGTGGGGTCGTTTTTTGCACTAGAAAAGTTATTTTTTGAGGCCAGACCCCCTCATACCTCTTAAATTATCGAATATTTGCAAAGTAAAATCTTCATAATCCATATTGTACAAATGTTTAAGAACTAGCAGAAGAATCTTCAAACAAAATTGATGGATGAGAAATCGCGTTTCGATGAGTTTGGGATGTGTTTCTGTTCATTTATTGCTCCAAAATTTGCACTCATTATCTTTAAAGGATATAGACTGTCCTATTCAATACATTCAATTTCAAATGCAAAGGCATTATTTAACAATGATTCATATTGCAACTTGACGTATAATGGCTAATGCAATTCCATGCGTCAATTCCAAAAAATATAGTCAAATATCATAAGAACCATCATCATTTGTATGTATTGTCAAATTGTGAATATTTTAAATTCTATAAATGTCAACTTCCTTCAATTTTTGTCTACAACAATTTGAGATGATTTATACCAACTCTTTGAGGTACAAAATGTTTTTTTAGAGTTCTAAGAAAAATTAACAAAATATAAAGAGTTCCAAATTATGTTGCATAAAATTGTATTTTAGACATGGCTAACTTTGAATTTATTTATTTTTCTAATCACAACTACTTTTTTGTTAGATTTTCATAGTAATGTGTTGTATATTGTATAATACAGCTTTTGTACATCTACTTTTGGACTTTGCCATTGATGCTTCTAGTAGGGTTTTTTTAATGAAGAAGTTTCAAATCCATACTCAATTTTGTTCGTCACTAGACAAATCCTAATTTTTTCATAACTTTTGGTAAAAATTTGATTTTCCTATAGTTTTTTGAAGAGATTCTAAATAAAATTCATTTCAATTACAAAATGTGGTTAAAAAAACAAATATGCATTTTTTCACAAATGCATATTTCATGATAAAGAACATCATTGTGTATGAAAATCATCCATGCCACTAAAGAAATTACATATCACTACTCTATGGTAATAGGTATTGAACTTCTACGTACAAGAAAGTACTCAATTTCTTAAAAAAAATTGGAAATTCAAAAGGGATAGAAAAATAGAATTTGAAAGCTACATTTTATTAGTTGGAGTGAAATCCAAAAAAGATTGTTCTATTAGCCTAACATTAATATTGGCAAAGAAACCAAAAAAAATCAAAATACACAAAGATCTATATTCTCTACATCCTTGGCATCAAAGGCATTCTATAAAATTTAAAAAGTAACCCAAATGACCCTAAATGAATTTGAAATGATAGCAAGACTACTCCAAAAATTTGGAAACAAAAATCTAGATGACAAACATCCACATTGAATTTGGGTGATCTTTGTCAATCAAGCACCACTTTGTAGCACCAAGGTTTAATGACATTCCCTCGCTTAAGAGGCAAAATCCTAAAACCCTAAAACCCCCCAATTTTTTCTTCTTTCAAATCTTCTTAAATTTTTCATATCTCAACCCTCCAAAATGGAGGACATGGGATATGCAATATGTATCCATATCCCTATCTACCATATCCATATCCATAAAACTGATGGGGATCTAAATAATTATATTTCTTTCAAGACTTATTTTGAAGGGGTGTCTATTTTCAAATGATTGGTCTTTTTGGTCTTTTGGAGTGAATATTTAAACTTGAAATAATCACACCTAATTTGAGTAAAGTTCTTGTTCAATGAAAATGGAGTTCAAAATTCAATAAATTCTACAGAGTATATTACTGTAGACTATGAAAAACAAAGCAACACTCGAAGACACCGTATTCATGGAAATCATGTACCAACATCCACTTGGGACACTTCCAAAATAACATAAAATGATGAAATCAAGCCCCATTACCACACGGAGATGCATCCTTTTTGGAACTCTGAAATTTATAGCTCACTAGAATCAAGGAACATTTTCATGTTTCAACTGGTAACACATTGTTACATCCTATCCACCTACCAGCGCACTTGAAATTGGCACAGCAATTACATTATCACTTTTAGATTCTTCTAATATACAAGTTGAAGTACTTGCCCTCCCACATCTGAATATGAGCAACTCCAATAAGTAACCAACTTATCATAACCAGTTTGTAAGAAGGGATCCAATCCAGTGTTTTCATTCAAAAATCCCAAAAAATCTAACCTCATATTGAGACCGTAGGTACCTGCCCGGACCCATTTTGTCCCCCGAGGGGACAACCTTAATGTACACATATACAATCCGTATATAGATAACGGATACGTATCATAAACGGGATAATATATTACCGTATTGACGATAATTATAACGTATTGTAACATACCATCCGTATACGAACCCGTACGTGACCGTATATACGTACGTTAACATATATATACGTTAACATACGTATATATTAACTACCGTATCGTAACATATATTCTATACGTTATACGTATACACGTATATTAACCCATAGATAACGTATATGTATATGTATAGTATACGTGTATGTGTATATACGTAATATATACACTATATATACATACACGTATATGATATACGTGTATACATACACGTATATGATATACCTATATACATATATCATATTGTATATACGTATATACGTTACTAACGTATATATGTATATATGTATATATATACGTATGGTATATATATACGTAACGTATATGGGATACGTATATTTGTTATATATACGTATCTAGTTACGATTATAGTATACGGATATGTATATATGTTATACGTTATTATACCGTACGTGACGATACCCGTATACGGTATATATTATACGGGGAGTTTAATATATATCGTGCATAATGATAATGATGTATATATACGTAGTCGTAACTGTATATTTTGTGTGATATGTAATCGTTAAACATTTTGATATAAAAACGGGTGTAAGGATTAAAAAGTAGATGTTGGATGTGAGTGTTCCCAATTTTTTTTAACCATTGGCAGTCCCATTGGGAGTGGGAGTGGTAAGACTCCCAATGATAAAATAAATTGGAGGGAAAGGGAGAGGGAGTGTTTCCAATTTTTTTTTATCATTGGGAGTTCCATTGGGAGTGGGAGTGGTAAGACTCCCAGTGTTAACAAAAATTGGAGGGAGAAAGAGAGGGAGTGTTCCCAACTTTTTTCTATCATTCATTCATTAATCCGGGAGTGCTGGTTCTTTTTTCAAAACGGGAATCGGGAGTGGTGATCACAAAAAATTCTATAATTCATTCATCTAATTCTATGAATATATGAATATATTCCCCCACCATAAAGTTCTTAGCTCCTAATCTTTAGAATAGACAATTGAGTTTAGAGTCTAACCAAACATAAATTTAAATTTTCATTATTAAAAAAATAATAAAGTATAAGTGTACAACTATAACAGTAGATACAATATAGAAGGGGAATCTAAAATATGAATATCTTTTATATGAAATAAAAATGTACTAATCCAAATAATGATATTGTTTTGGAAAAAAAAATTTAACCACATGGAACTTCTTCATTTCTTTAATTTTTTTTAAAAAGGGGCTAGAGCAAAAAATATTCATTTTTGCTGAAAGTGCAACAAAACAAGATTGTCCATGACCTTTTCAAGAAAATCCAAATGGAATGAATCAAAGCTTTGCAAAGAGCCAATAAATCAATCTATGAAAGAAAAATATAAAATAATGAATTAGAAATTCTGCAAAAAGTTTCTTGATCCCCCCCCCCCCCTTCTCTTGAGCTTTTTTGGACATATCTTTGGTTCTTCGGCCCCGATTGAAAAAACAACTAAATTCCCACAAAGCTTATTAAGTTTTCTATCTTCCAAAAAAGTTCTAAAGAATTAGAACAAATATTCAGCCCTTAGTTACTTGCCTAAAAATCTCCTTTAGCCCCTAAAGTGACAATGGATCTTTAGAGGTTCATTGTTTCCGTTTGTTCCTACTTCTTCTAGAAGTAATGTTCAATTTTAGAAAAAAACACAAACTAATAAATTCCCAAGTATTATATGTAATTTTTAAAGAAAAGAAGTTCCGTAATTCATCATTTTAACAACAATAGATATATCAAACAAATCAACTCATGTACATTCTTTAGTATTGCAATAAACTCATATGCTAACAATGCCTTTTTTCATTTTAATTAAATTTAAAGAGCAAATTAATCAAAAATAGAGGAAGTTGAATTTTTATTATGTAATTTCGTTTTGATTACATGGTTCTGCTTTTATCTACATTAAATCCTTGATTTATTCTATTTCAACTAATAATGAAAAAGAGATGGATAATTTTGTTCTTCTGGCTATCTAAGCATCTTATTCAAAATACAATTCAAAGAATTCATTTCAAAACGCATTTTTTCCAATTCTTCTAAAAAATCAATAGGATTAAGTTCGTTTGCAAGAACAATCTCACCCTTTGGAGTTTTTATTCCATCTTATATTTTTGGAAAATGTAACGAACAAAGGCAAAGACCTCATTTCATGCAATTTGTCCCCTCCTCTCCCCCTTCCTATGGAAAATAATAGAATTGCCGCATTTAGCGATTCTACATTAAGGTGTTGGATGCATAAAGTTTGAATTGAATTGGAACTTTTTTGGAACTTTAATCAACTCTCAATGTCAAAATGTTCAAATATGCAGATGACTGGCCTTCACCTTGGGTTCCAATTTAATGTGAATTGAATTCAAAATTAAATTGATCTTTGCCAAATTCATCCACAAACCTTATCAAAAAAATGAACTCGTAACTTGAATTAAAAAATGGAACTCATAACTTGAAATAAAAAAAATAACCTGAGGCTTCTATTTCCACCAAATTTCTAATTTTCTCTTGGACATGAATGTCAAGAAGTAGAACTTGTAACTTGGAATAAAAAGAAAAGGAATCCCTTGAAACTATAATCCCCCCTCCCCCCCCAAAAAAAATTCTTGGATATGAATTCAAGAAAATAGAACTTGTACCTTGAAATTAAAAAAAAGAAAAAATTACAACTACAAATCTCCACAAAATTCCCGCTTGGACATGAATTCGAATAAACCAAAATTATACAAACAAAGCCGTTACAAAAAATAACCATTTGGTCTAGTGGAGGAAAAATTTGAACATCAAAGATCTACATGGCCCAAGTTTTCATCATTCAATATGTCTTGAGGAATGATTTTCCCAAGGTTTTTTATTCCCATTTGTGGAGTTTGGACTAGTTCCCAAGTGTTTGAGGGAGTAAAGAGTGAGAAGTTCCGCCACAAGAGGAGGCACATGATGTTGGAGGAAGTCTCTTGCAAATCCTGGATGAGTCGGCTCTCAATCTTTCTGAGTATCTGGAGGGAACTTTCTGTCGTGCCCCTAAAGCAAGAAGCGTTTCGGTCTGTTTTTTCTGATTCTTGGCTCACTCCGACTTGTTTTGCTTCAGCTTATTCCATACTCTTTCATTGAGAAGGAGGCTAGTCATGTGGAAGGTTTTAGTCCCGAGCTTGCATTAGTCACAATTGGCGGAGGCAAAGAGCTTGAAGAGAGATTAGTTGTTCGCCCAACAAGTGAAACAATTGTGAACCATATGTTTGCTCAGTGGATCCAAAGCTATCGAGATCTTCCTCTTTTGATCAATCAATGGGCCAATGTGCACAGGTAAGCGTTTCCTGTCTGGCTTCCACTGTTGCTGTCAGTATAATTTTGCCTTTTGACTGGGCTGTTCCTTTGTCCCTCTTCATTAATCTCTTTATATGAAAACTTGGACCTGAAATTAGGGATAGAACGCAGAGGCTTTTCTGCTGTTCATGTGAATATCCTTGTGAGACGATGTTAGCAAATGTGTGCAGATGGGAAATGAGAACCCGACCATTTGTACAAACACTAGAGTTTCTTTGGCAAGAAGGGCATACAGCCCATATCTCCGCGGAAGAGGCAGAGGAGGAGGCACTATGAATGATTGAGGTCTATCGGGAATTTGCATACACACAAGCTGCCATTCCAGTTGTTGTTGGTCGTAAATCCCGAGCCGAAACATTTGCTGGTGCTGCCATCACGTACACAATCGAGGCCATGATGGGCGATCGTAAGGCTTTACAAGCAGGGACTAGCCATAACCTAGGTCAAAACTTTGCCAAGGCATTTAGTACTCAGTACACAGATGAAAACAATGACCTTCAGTACGTGTGGCAAACCTCCTGGGGTATGAGCACTCGGATGGTAGGAGGCATCATAATGACTCATGGTGACGACACGGGGCTTCTCTTTCCGCCAAGAGTGGCTCCTATCCAAGTGGTGGTGGTCCCAATCTGGAAGAAGGAAGAACAGAAGGCAGACGTGATGGCAGCAGCTTAGAAAACAGAACGCATACTTAAGGCTGCTGGTGTCCGCGTAAAGCTGGATGCTGCGGAGCAAAAAACTCCTGGATGGAAGTACAACTTCTGGGAAATGAAAGGCGTGCCGATTCGGATCGAGATAGGTCCTCGGGATGTGGCAGAGAGTGTAGTGGTGGTTGCAAGGAGGGATGTGCCCGGGAAAGATGGGAAGCAGTTTGGAGTTTCGATGGACGAAGGCTCTTTGGTGGAGTTCATTCAGAAGAGACTAGAAGAAGTCCAAGAAAGTTTGTTGGCAAGGGCGACTGCGTTTCGGGACAGCAACATTGTGGATGTTGGCTCCTATGAAGAATTGAAAGCAGCTGTCCAAGAGGGGAAGTGGGCGAGAGGGCCCTGGGCAGCGAGTGATGAAGACGAAGCTCGGGTCAAGGAGGAAACCGGAGCTACCATCAGATGCTTCCCCTTCGAGCAACCGCAGCATAACAGCATCTGTTTTTACTCAGGAAATCCGGCTTCTGAGGTTGCCATTTGTTGCCAAGTCTTATTAGTACTTTGAAGATAATTCTGTATTCTTTTTGTGGTCAGTACGGCAGTTTGCTTGTAGTTTTTAAGCAGGAAATTGGAAAGACAAAGGTCAAAACGAAGGATTTTCTTTGCTGATTGCAAGGTATTCAAACCTGAGAAGACGTCTTGTAACCAAGATGTGAGCCCCATTTGGCCATATAACTAATTGGAAATATTTTCTTTTGTTTTTCACAAATGATTTCACACGTCTCCTATTTGTGAATTGATTTCTGGATTTTTCTATGAAGATTTATCATGACGATATATTTCTGAAGAAAAATTGAGGAAAATTCACATCGTGAACAAAATAGAGATATTCTAAAAGTCATGGAATGCAACAAGGCATTTCATTTGTCCATGGTTCCCTAGATTGCATTGGAGTTTTATTCAATTTCTTTTTTGGAATGGCAACAAGGCATGACTGCATGCAATTTAATTACATTGAGTTGTCTTCTTCCAAAATTGAGGTTTTAGTTCCAATTCTTGTACAAAGGGACTCAAAAGTTTTTTTGAGCCACTTTGAATGCAAATTTGTTTTAGATTTGTTCTTTATGGCTTGAAGAATGTAGACTTGAAGGTTTTCAAGCAAGATAAATTTTGATTTGAAAAGATTGTGATTATAAAATCTTCATTTTTGTTTTTTTGTTTTTTTCTATCCCCTAAAACACTAGAAGAAAACAAAGAGTTCTGCAATTACAAATAGCAGCTTTTTTTTTTGAGTTGTGTGACTACTTTGCGACTGGTGATAATCTGGAGGGCTTTAGTTGTACTGGACAAGTCGCAAGGAAAATTAGAGTCGCAAAAACTTGAAAATCCAGCAGCCTACGTGGAACTTCATCGATGAACTTTTCTGAAATGGTTGTTGATGTGTGACTAATGTGCAACTGATGGTTGCTGATCTAGTTTTTTTTGTAGATTTTATAATTTCAAATCCAATTATATTTTAGATTTCAAGATTTTAGAACTAATTTTTTATTTATTTTATAATTCCAAATCTAACTTTTTTTAGATTTCAAGTTTTCAAATCTAGCTCTTTTTAGATTTCAAGATTTCAAATCTTGCTTTTTTTTAGATTTATTGAAATTGAAATATTGGTATTCAAAAATTGTAGAAGTCTACAAAATGTAAAAATCTACATATTGTCAAAATCTACAAAATGTAGAAATCTACAGTTGGTCAAATTTTTAGAACTCTATCAATAGAATTCATTACATAAGAATACAACAACTTACAAGTCTTATAAGTCTAACCTAGTAGTACTTTTGACAATTGATATGGAACAAATGATATAAGACAATCAAGAAATAACTTCAAAACAACTACAAAACAACTAAGAAACAACTATTATCATTTTACAGTTGCAGTCGTTTCCTAGTCGTTTTTTAGTTGCAAAGCAGTTGTGTTTTGCGACTGCAAATTAACAAGGTGGATTCTACAAAATATAGAGTTCTTGACATTGACAACTGTGATGAATATTGGATGGAAAATAGGTCACATTCATTCTAAATTTGAACTCAAGTATAATTCTCGTAATCCTACAGTTTATTCTACAACTGCTTTGCGACTATCGCAACTAAAACAATACATCATATTTCATTCTACAACTACTTTGCGACTAAAATAATGTGCAGATGATGTAAAACAATGCCGCAAAACAATGAAGTAAGATATGGTACAAATAGAGAAGATTTTAGTTGCAAGATAGTTGTGTAGGACACTAGTTGTGTGAGGTGGTTGCAGCGGACACGTTTTTCTTCTAGTATTAAGAGCCATCATGAAAAATCATGAAGTTATATTGTTGATTATAGTGTTAGACCACTCTAGTCACATTGTTGAAAAATAGACAAAAACCTCTTTTTTGACATTTAAGATGTGCTTCGTACAAATCAACAAACATGATTCATGATCGTTATCCAAACACTACACTACGCTCCCTTACACCATACTATACTAGTACATACATATGTCTATATTACTACCGTACATATCAGTATATACATTACGTACACGTATACGTTTGATGTATTGGTATTATCGTTATATTAGGATGTATATAATATCTATTGTAATGTGAATGCGGTTGTAGAGAGGATTTAGAAACCACAGACAATGCCAAAGTTGCATAGTCTTTGTCCAAAAGACATCCAACAAATCTTTTTATGTCAAACTACATTTGTTAGCTTTGTACAATTATTTGGCAAGAAATGCCAACCTTAATCACTAGTATAGTAGTACGTTCGGGTGTGAATTGGTTGACAAGTATATAGGATACTATAAGACAAAAAATAGAAAATAAATTAAACAACTAATGTAGGATTTATTACATTTGGTTTGTTGCAATTGTGGATGTACACTATGAATGAAATATCATTTATTCATCTAAGATTTTATGCATATACATTCATCCACATGCCTACCATCTTTCAACATTTTTAACATGCCATCCATATGCCATCCATTCAAGAATAGAAATACTTTGCAAAGTATTTCATATTTTTTTTTTAATAGCATTCTTAAATTTTTCTTTAAAATTGATCCAAAATTTTTCAAGGATATATTTGATGATATAGGCCTCTCTTTCTTGATGGATGAAAGAAAAGTTTTGATAAATATATTGACTATCTACAATTTTAAAGCAGATAAGTTGTAGATCACTTAGAATATATAAGAATATTATACATAGGTTGAATGATTATACTATTTGATCTTGCTAAATATAAAATATTGGTCATAAAAAAGACACAAGGTTAAAGGACAAAAGATGTATAGCCATAATCAATTTACATTCTTTCAAATTCTATTTTATAAATTTTTTAAATGAATTTCTAATTTAATTTTTTTTCCAAGTTCTATCTTTCTCTTGCACATGGGTTCAAAATACATTTCTCTTGTATAAGCACTAGCCAAGATCAAAAATTATTTTCTTGAGGTGTATTTGGTTGAACAAAATCCTTTTGATTTTAACAGCATGTAAATTTTGTTTTACTCCCATTTTTATTGCATTTATTCAATAAAACAAAAAAATATATTTTTTTAAGTATCTAACTATAGGATCTTGTACTTTACTTGTCTAAAATCATGTGGTAAAAATTTCATGAAGTTTGATTGTATAGATTAGAAGATATTAGCATTCAAAGTTCAAAAAATAGTTTTTTTTAACATTGTTTTTACAACTTCAGCTGACTTTAACCACCATTTGTGGAAACTTTTTGCACTACACATGTTGAATTTAAATTTTTTATGTTGAAGAATCAATTTGAAAGTCTTTGAAAAAAATTTAAATAAACACATTTGATTTTCATTCTTAAGAAAATTATTAAATAGCAGTAAGTCCAAGATTGAAAAAAAACACAAATTGTCAATAGCTCTAAAATGGAATCAAAATACAATAATCCCAATGGTGAAATTGTTCTAGCAATCAAATTTTACCTTGTCCAACAATTTTTTTTGAAAAATTATAAACTTGCATTCAGAAATGTATCCTATAAGTTATTTTTTCAAGAAGATGCTTAGATTGCCCCCAAAAGAAGATTCTTCATAACTTTCACATCATTAATCCAAATGGAATGAATCAAAGCTTCACAAATAGACAAAAATATGATCTATAAGAAACAATTTTTTTAAATTTTAAATTTAAGTTTTTGTGGATTTATTTTTTTACAAAGTGACATAAAAATTACATTTAAGGTGGCATAACTTTTGCTCCCAAGCACCAATTGAAATAAAAGATATATTTCCACCAAGATAATCATTTTTTCTATCTTATGAAAAAGTTTCAAAAGATTTCATTAAAAATTGAAGTCATAGGAAACTGCCCAAAATCCATTTTGTCCCCCAAGGGGACAATGGTCCTTTAGGAATAAAAATAAAAATATACAATGATCAAAGTGTCTAATTTCTTGAATTTTCCTTCACTTAATCTCATACTTGAGAGAAATATGTTTTGATTTATGGTTGGGAAGATATTGGGGCCGAGCTGGTGAGGTCCAGCTAGAGATTCTCCTACTTATCAATTTAGAAGTGCACCCCTTCCTTGCACTTCCAAATTAATAAGTAGGAGAATCTCTAGCTGGACCTCACCGGCTTGGCCCTAATACCTTCCCAAAAAACTTCACTACCTCTTCTTCTTGCGTATCAATTCCAATCAAGTGGAATACATTGGTTCTCATCATTCACTTTAAATCTAAGATTGAACCTCTAAATACAAAAGGAAGAGGATCTTGTAGCTTTTCAAGCTCTACTTTAATGGCCAAAGAAGTGAAGAACACTAGAAATAATATATTACCATAAATCAAGCATATATTTCCAACAAAAATGTCATGTATAAGAGAAGCTAAAGCTCAACATTCAAAAAATGATGGTTGACCTAATTTTGAACATTCTTAAGAAAAAAGCTACGTTAGATTGCTGACCATTGGGATTGATATTTTCAATCATTTTTTGGAATTATTAGTAATTTTATCAATTTTTGTCTTATCAATATATACTTCAACATCCTAGAATTGAATCATCAAACAAGCAATAAAGGTAAAGAATTTAGCATTGTTTTAGGACAAAGTAATTTGGAATAGTTCTTGGCCTTAAGAAGACAAAGAACTTTAGGAGTCAAAATTAAAAGTCTTACAACAATTTTTAAAATATTCTATCTCTAGCCTTTTACTCTAATAAACCTTTTGGCTTGCTTAATAATGCTATCCTAAAATCTTAGACAATAGTGACAAATTCTAGAGTGGATTTACCCCACCTAAACATCTGTCAGTATTAGGTGATCTTTAAGTTAAAACATTCAAAATCCTCATAATTTTAACATACGGAATTCAAATAATGCATTCTTTGAGTGAGAAGAATCCTCCTTCATTTGTTAACAAAAATAACATACAACAATTGACCCGTCTAGTAATGATCCTAATGAAAAGAAATTCGTTTCACATGTGTCTGCAGAAGACCAAGACGCCGTTGGGCTACGGTCCTCCATTGAGAAACCAAAGGTGGAGGGAGGCCTTCGTACTCCAACACTGCGATCAGGTTCAGGAGCTCAGAGTATAAACGGCAATTTAATAGATCACTTACGCTCCAGGACTAGTTCAAAGTTAAAAACATGCTGCAAGTAGATGTCGAATAAGTTCCAACTCTGGACTCACATTGGGAAACTCAGATTTCGACACATAGACCGCCTCCTTAAACAAAGAACTCGCATTTTGAGTATCTTGAAGAAGGTTCAAAGGACACTTGACACCAACGATACGTGAAAATTCTAGACGAACTGGTTGACAAGAAATTATAACATGCACAAGGTATAACTAAGATGACAATCCCCCTGCCTAAAGTCCTAAACATGCTTGAAAAAAACACCATCAAACAACAACATAGGAAGGTTGTTTCCCATTTCGTTGAAACAATCTCCCAGTATCGTGATTTTAAGAGCTCTTTCATTGATCAGAGGGTTTACTAGGAACATGATTTTTCAGTCTTCATTGAAGATGCACTGTTTCCAAAAAGTGGAAGGGAAGCTATGTTTCCCCATGATTCATGCGTACGTCTTCGCCTCAGTAGAGTGATCAAGTGAATCATAACGAGGATTCTTTCTATAATGAAATCAATAGTTCTGGAAACAATTTATTTACACTAGTACTAGAAATCCAGCTTAGTGCAAACTCTCTATTTTTAGATGCTGTTAGTTCTTATCTCAACAGGCTGTTTCAACAGGGATTTGCACGAGTGGCAGATGGAGAGAAGTAGAAAAGAACGACTTACTGAAGCTGGCGGAAACACTTCCCCAGAGGCCTGCGGTTAACAAGTTCCGGGTCTTGTACCATCCGACAAGAAAGCCTCCACAGAAGGAGTTGCCACATCCCGTCGGATCGACAAGGGCCTTCACTTCCATTCCCTCCAGACTGACCTTTTCCAATCTTGTCATGTGCAGGTCACCCTTCTCTTCCCTCGTGTCAGTGAAGATTGTATGAAATGCCGGAACATCCCAAGTCTCTTTAGTATCCGATCTGACACCCCACAGGACCACCCGCCAATCTCATCAGCTCAATATTTTCAGGATATTGGGGCTAGGCTGGAGCACGTTTCATTTCTCAGGTAACCAAAAGAGACCAATTCAAGTCATCAGATATTAAGAGAAAGAGAGAGGAGAAGGACTAACGCAAATGTAAATTTGTTTCCAAACTAGTAGCACATGCGTGCTCTTACCGGTGCACAATACTGCCCAGATGTCCTCGTCGTAACACAACAATCTGCAAAAGTATTAATTATGGACTGACTCAAAGGTCCTCTTCAATAGGATAACTATGCTCAAGTGTATGCAATCAAGTAATTCAATTGCTGGGAAGTATGGCCGGACTTAAATGGAAGAATTAAACTGCAGAACGGGACTAAACTGGAATATACACTCGCTTCCATGAAACCAGTCCTCAGACATCGTCTACTAAGCTCAATGTCCAACTTAAGCAAATCCATACACATGAGTGAGAGCCAAAGTGGCAGGGATTGCAGAGAAGTGCACCTCAGCACCCAGTTTTGATAGCCGCTCAATCAGCTCCAGAGGTGGCCGGCTCCAACCAGAGAGGCAGCCTCTCTCTCGTTAGGAGAGAAAATGTGACCCACGGAAACCAAGGCCCTGTGGTAATAGCATGTTACTAATGTTTTTCTCCTACTCAACATCTTTTTTCTTTACAGTTGACAGCTCCTGTGCAGAGTCTAGCGATAATTCTAGAGATTGGGGGAAGGGTAAACAGACTCGTGGCAAATCGCTCCAGGAAAGACCAAGGCAAGATTAAGGTAAGCTAACCTAATTTACGAATCAGTGAGTTGTTCTGCAATCAATATCTCTGTAGATGTCTGTAAAGCAATACTATGACAATACAAGGGAGTAACTCCTGACTGAGTGTGCGTGCATAGACACTAGTAGACATCCGCAAGTGAGATTGTTTAGAACAACCTAGCCATGCTAAACCCTATCAATTGCAATTCCATTTAAGACAGTTTGTAACGCATACCCTGTCAACCGTAATGCAGCTAGGTTATCTAGAAAACGTCTAGCCTGGGGTGGGTTTTCTTCTAATGACATAATTTGATACTCTGGCAAATGAGTCCCTTGGAAAAGCACCAGATAGAGGCGACATTTGTCGGGAATCTATATTTCTATTGAAAATAGGCTGATGATGGGTCAAGGATCGCATACTGAAGCTCAGAATGTGGAACCACATTTTCAGCAAGACCGAAGACTTCAACGCTCAGAATTGCTGCACCCGACCGCAAAGTCCGAAGAAAGTCAATAGCAAGCCCACTGGGAGGCACTGCAGCATGATACGTCTTTGCTTTCCTAGATTTCACGACAGACAGAAGAGGAACAAAATATCCAGTTAGGCTCACTAGGAGAAAAAAACAAACCCAAAGGTGATTTAGAAAATCTAGCCATGTAAAACCCTGCCAATTGTCATGCCAGTTCTAACATAAACCCTACCCATTGTAAAGCTACAAAGTTTTGCTAACCAATACCTCCTCATCATGACAGAGTAAAATTCAAAAGAGACGATACTAATTCCAGGAACACAGGGATAAGAAGTCATGGCACCATATTAGATTAGTCAAGATCTACATGTGGACTGCTTTCAGGTGTTAATTTACTGGTAGAGCGGAGGGAGCAGATTCAGCTCAGGCAGCAGCATTTCCCACGGTGAATCATCTCCAGACAGTCTCTGGATCTGCCACATGAAGCAGTAAATACCGTCTCCTTTAAGATAAAAGACCGCTGTTCAAAGAGGCTTTGCCGACAAGTAAAAAGGATTTGCATCAAAACAATTACTGAATTGACCCATAATCTCAATTTGCGTTAAGGTCTTTGCCATGCATTCTATACCTCTGCTTGTATGTGATCGTCCTCCGAAGTCGGAATAGATCCATCCAAAGGTTCACTGCCAAGGTTCATTTGCATTCTGCTAAGCAAATAGAGGAGCGTACATATTACACAAGGAAACTTCCATTGAGAGCAAAGTAACTACACCTAATTGCAACCCTTAGCCCCAAGCAACCTCTGTAGATTCTTGCCTAAAATGTAGACAAACTGAATATGAGAGTCTAGCACCTCAAATGAAGTTGTTAGAGTATTCATCCTCTGTCTAAAACAGACATGCTCTAATGTGTTTATGAGTGCAATCTTGTGGGCAATCTTTTATGTGTACATACCTCATGCAAACAGATCAAGCTTGTTGAGGAAAACAAACAAACAAAAAGTGGGATTAATGAAAGCACCTCAAGTGCCACACTCTCGGAGTCGAGCATGCCCATAGCACAAGGCCGCCGATGTCAATGCCCCCATTTTTTAGCCACGTTTTCCACAAATCTGGGAAGTCTGCACCGACACCACTGGCTAGCCCCACTCTGCACAGAAGAATCACAAATTTCACAAAATCTCCACTTCCAAGACGCTCCAGTATATCTGACAATGTTGAAAAAAGAACTGACCTCTCGCCATTCCGGCACCAAAGAAGAGCTCCAAAAGCAGTTTGAGGTCCTGCAATCAAAATTAATTGATCCATTATACATCTTGCTCGTTGAAATTATAATCCACCAGAGACCACGTCAATCGCTCCCAAACCGATCAACACTTGCACGCACATAAAATTAAGATCCCCCCACAGATCCAACACTGGACAACCCCCCCTGTACTGCCCTTGGAGCCTTGAAGTGGGATTGAACATTTCCCCAACACACAAACACGCAAATTCATTCGAACCACAAATCTCACTCGCAAACACACAGGACCCCACGAGGGGATTCAACACTCCAAAATTAATGGAAAGACTAGAGTTCTGGAGCTCTCTATCCTAGGGGTAGGGGTGGTCACCTCCTCCCCCAAGGCAGGTCCTGGAAGCGCGGCCATCGGGGAAGATAATGTCGTCCATGATAGCGGAGAATGTGACCATCTCCAGGGCAGGGGCGACTGTGGGTGTCGGTGCTGCTGCAGAAACGTCATGGCCATTGATGTGAGCATTCTTCGCCATCGCCATGGCCATCGAGACACAATACGGGATCTGCAAGAGGATACTCAGTCACTCACGCACTCATGCACTGACTTGGCGGAGTTAGCAAGTCCTCCGTCCCTTGAACCCCGAATTGCTAAGCTGGTGATTCCCTGAAGCAGAATTGATTCTACCATCCCATCCCACCCAGTGATCAGAAGTACACAACATTGTGTAATCAGGCGATGATCCTCCCCATGCTGCAACGGTAATATGCTTTGCTAGATACTTAGGAGGGACTCATATCAGTCGATTCTAGCATTGGGGTTGGCTGAGGAGCTACAGTGTATAAGATAATTTTGTTCACTGCAGAGGTCCCTTTGTGAAAGGGACCCTTGCCTCGCTGGTAAAAAATGCCATGTAGCGGAAGAAAGGAAAGTACTAGGAGGACGAGAGGTCGCTGAGATTGCGCAGTAAGCTTAGCGTAGCAGGAAGGAAGTGAACTAGACTTCGTACGAGGAGCGGAGGAGGCAAGGGGATTTTGTCAAGTCAACTGGTGCACGAGGCCTGCCCTGAGTTCACGGGCTGACTAGATCCATTCCTGTACGTGTCCAAAGGGTCGACGGAGCAAGCCGGCGCAGTGATTATTTTTGGTTTTGGGCCAAACGCTTAGATGGCTACTTATTTGAAAATTCCATATTTGATATGTCTCATATTTGTTATGTCTCATATTTGATATGTCGATTCAAATTTTTTTCTTTCCGGTTATTATTTTTCCATTTTTAAAAGACCATGAAAAAAATGTAGGTGACACTTCAACACCCTAATGAGAATAAATCAAAGGATAAAAAATATAAAACTTTGAAACAATAAGCATGACCAACACAATGACTCAAATGTGATTTATATAAATTGTTTGTGCAAAATACAATTCAATTCTTACCCCCTAAAGGACCAAGGCCATTTTCCTATCAAATATCACTCAAAACTGCCATTTCTATTGCAAAATTCTTAAAACTTTATTTTTTTTTGCATATCTAACCATAGGATCTTGCATTAGATAGAAAAATTTGTGGTAGAAGTTTCAAAGACTTCCACATTGTGGATTTTAACCCCTAAAGGACCAAGGTGATTTTCCTATAAAAAAACACTCAAAACTGTCATCTCTATTGCAAAGAGTAAAGAACCATCAAAGTTATTATTTTTTGTATATCCAACCGCAAGATCTTATACTTAACTAGTATATGAATATGTGGAAGAAATTTTAGAAACTTTGACCATGTAGATTGTAAGATATATGCATTTAAAGTGAAGAAAACAAGTTTTTTGGCACCTTGCTTGACTAGATTTTTTGGCTTTGAATCTTTTTAGTTCAAATTTTTTACACTAATGATTTTGATTTTCTACTTATTTATGTTAAGTAGTTGAGTTGAGAATCTAAAAAAAAAATTTAGGAAAAAAAACACTTAATTTTCATTCATTAAAAAATTGTTAAGTAGAGGTGGTTTTAAGATGGAAGAAAAAACAAAATTGTTAATATCTTTTAGATGGAATTGAATCACAA
The DNA here is from genome assembly GCA_963969595.1 of Neckera pumila. Lineage (NCBI taxonomy): Eukaryota > Viridiplantae > Streptophyta > Bryopsida > Hypnales > Neckeraceae > Neckera > Neckera pumila. Next base: position 45,881,142 of record OZ018408.1, on the reverse strand, counting down.
TAATCCCAACAGTGAGATTGTTCTAGCAAGCAAATCTAACCTTGTCTAACAATTTTTTTGAAAAATTCTAAAAACTGCATTCAAAAATGAATCCTACAAGTTATTTTTTCAAGAAGATTCTTACATTGCCCAAAAAACTAAGATTGTCCACAGCTTTTTCATTATTAGTCCAAATTGAATGAAACAAAGCTTCATGTATAGACAAACATATAATCTTTGAGAAAAAGAATTTAAAATAAATTATTTTGACTTTCTGTGATTTTTTTTGTGCTGCCTGCCAAACTCCATTTTTGCTTATTGTGCCATAACTTTTGCTTCCAGGTATCAAATAAAATAAAAATTATATATCCATGAAGCTCTCGTAAAAATACACAACCTCCAAAAATCTCCAAAAATCTGACTTCATATTGAGACCATAGGTACCTGCCTGGATCCATTTTGTCCCTTGAGGAGACAAGCGGTCCTTTAGGGGTTAAGATGTCTACATTTAAAGTGAAGAAAACAAGTTTTTTGGTACCTTCCAAAATTACATTTTTTGACTTTGAATCTTTTTACCTTCAAATTTTTTCACTATGCACAAGATTTCAAGAAACTTTTATGTTGAGGACTTGAGCTGAAAATCTAGGGAAAAAAATTCAAGAAAAAAACGCTTAATTTTCATTTGTTAAACAATTGCTAAATAGAAGTAGATTCAAGATTGAAGAAAAATCAAAATTGTTAATAGCTCTAAGAACAAGTTGAAACACAATAATTCCAACGATAAGATTGTTTAAGCAAGCAATCTTTACCTTATCCACCAATTTTTTTTTTAAATTATAAAAATTGCATTTTAAAATGAGTTCAATAAGTTATTTTCTTAAGAAGATGTTTAGACTGCCAAAAAAACTAAGATTGTCTATGGTTTTCTCATAATTACTCCAAATGGAATGAATAAAAGCTCCAAATTTAGACAAAAGTATGGTCTTTTAGAAAAAAATTCACAAAAAATTATTTTGATTTTTTTAAATTTTTTTTGTGCTGCTCATTAAACTCCACCTTTGCTTACTGTACCATAACTTTTGCTCTCAGGCACCGGTTGAAAAAAGAATTGCATATCTATGAAGCTTTTGCTGAACCTCACAACCTCAAAAAGTTTCAAAGCTGAATAGTTAGCCTTTGAACAACTTAAGAAGATATTCATTACCAAATTTGTGTTTATCCAATTTGATCCTAATAAGGAAATAGTGCTAGAAATAGACTCATCCGGGTACTTTGTTGGCGGCATGCTCTTGCAATGCAACCACACAAGTCTTCTACACCCATGTGCTTACTTCTCAAAGAAAAATAATCCTCATGAGTGTAATTACAAGATACACGACAAGGAGTTGTTAGCGATTATAAGTTGTCTTTAAGAATGGGATGCAGAATTGCGATCAGTGAAGAAGTTTATTGTTGTGACTAATCATAAAAACTTGGAATACTTTACACAACCTCATGTATTGAATGACAGACAGATGCGGTGGTCTTAGATATTAGGTTGTTACAATCTTAAGATTGTATACCTGTCTAGAAAAGACAACAAACAAGCGGATGCATTACCATAACAAGAATAAGATTAATCCAACAGTGAAAATGATCCACGCCTTTACTACCAATACATGCGGCTCTTGAAGCTGAATACGATATCGGACACTGAACCAAATGACGACAATGAGTCTCCAATCATCACTATGGCCATACAAGTAGCCCAACTGGTCGCCGTATCTAGTGGAGATCAAAGGATAGAATAGCAATAGACAATGACTAGGATCGAAGCCAAAACACCATCATTGGCAAAGCTAGGCATGAAATTGAGCGTATGTGGGAGGATGTTGTCTTGCAGGATTATGGATATCAGGAGCTAACAAAACAGCAACCAACGCTTTCTAGTTCACTTGGAAATCAAAACCTCTACCATCGAATGTTTGTTGGATGTTGATGGAGCCTTGCATTACTGAGGCTGCAGATGGGTCCCAAATGCCAAACCTCTACAAATGAAGCTCATATACAAAATCCACACATCATTAGCAATTGACCATTCAGGCCGCCAAGGTACATTTAAGTTATTGATGAAGGATTATTTTGGCCGGGGATGTCACCAGATGTTCGCTGTTATTTGTGCAACTGCAATGCTTGCCAACAGAATAAACCCTGGTGTGATGGGTTACATAGGTTTTTAAAACCATTGCCAATGTCGGAGCGTATATGGAAAGAGTTGTCTATGGATTTTATTGAAGGACTTCCAGAATGCAACGGAAATACAATTTTATTGGTGGTTATCGACCGTTTGAGCAAGGACATTGCATTGATTTCCTTACCAAATATGGATGTTTGCACCGTTGCCTGGGTTTTATCACACATATAGTAGCACACCATTGGATACCTAATGCCATAGTTTCCAACTAGGGTACTCAGTTCCTAAGCGCCATATGGGGACAATTATGTGAAATCTTAAAGATTAACCGGCGGCTATCCACAGTGTTCCACCCTCACACTGATGGATCAACAAAGAGAATGAATAGCATAGTAGAATCCTACTTGCGGCCATACATTGATTGGAGCCAAAAGATTGGGCAACTTTGTGCCTGATGGTACAAATCGTGATACGGAGACAAGATGCAACATCAACAGAAATCAACCCATTTTTTTTACAGCATAGTTACCATGTTGATCCTATTTAGCTTGAAGTTCCCCATAGACCAGACGATCAAGTGAGTAGTCACATTAAAACTGAACGAGCTAAAGCTGAAGCGACAGTGGACAAGCTTTGTAAGGCAGTTGCATTGGCGCAAGCAACCATGGTCGGAGCACAACAAGAGCAAGTGAGGCAAGCTAACCGCCATCAATGAAAAGTTACACATTACCAAATAGGTGATAAGGCTTGGCTTTGGCTAGGTTGGCAGTTTTTAACATGACGCAAAAATAAAAAGCTTGATTAAAAAGCTGTTAAGTATACAGCCACAAAAGATACGTTAATTCGTTTGTTAACAATACGTATTACGTATTACGACATATATACATACGTATATATGTTAACATGTTGTATACATTAACCATATATACGTTAACCGTATATTACGTACTAACATACGTTAATATACGGTATAATATCAATATACTACGTATGTGGTACGTATGGTTATATTGTATACGTATATATTATGTATATATGTATATATTAATATACGTATATTAACCGTAACTGGTTACGTACTTCTATGTTTGTATGGAATATGCGGTGTTCAAGATATTCTTGAGGATTCTAAACTTACGCCGCATGTGTACATGCGTTTGGTTTGATAGTTGTCCAATTTTTTTTCTTAGTACTTTCTCTAATCCTGTAGCTCCTGGATGCACAATGATGAGATGGGTCAGTGGTAGGCGCGATGCTGCCGATGCATATTCAACCTTCCCTATGCAGAAGGAATACCAAGAGAGGATGAGAAGTGTTGATGTTGTAGACCAATGTTGTGTACCCTACAACATCCAAATTATGTCCCACAAATGGTGGCATTGGCTATTGTTCTTCATTTTGGATACTTTGCTCAGAATGCTACGTACTTTATAAAGCGCATTTTCTTGAGCGGCGTGACAAAGGACATCCGAAGCGCCCCATATCTAGAGCTAATTTTCACTACTAAATAGCATCGTGGCTAATTGGCCCAACCTTTGAATTAGGTTGAATAGGGGGGAGTTTCAACTTGTCTAACCATGGCATCTATGAGTGTCGTTCTGCTGGAATGCAAAGGAGGAAGTGCCAGTTATATGGCCACAAGCAAAACCGCTTTTGCCCAGGCTGTGCAAGGCCTTTTTTATGCCAACAACCTTACTATCACCTAGAGCACACGGATGCTAAGTCTGCTACAAAGATATGGTTGTGATGCATCACATTAAATTTCAAGTGTTACTACTGTTTGCAGGAGGGAACCGTCCAGTGAATGAGGAAGTGTGTATTGCATCTTGTGGACACATGGAAGATGTTTTGCAGCCGGTGCACTTGGAGGGGTAATTCAATGAGGAATTAGTGTCCTACTTGGCATGATTGGTGTTGGATTGAGCGCCGCCGGGGTCATGACTTTAGTGATACCCCGAAGATAATAGTAGCTTCCCTATTTGTTTTTTGCTCTACAAGTGTAGAGAGTGCAACAATGACAAGTTTTTGGAGGCATCTGTTGCTCTGTTGTAGCGAGTGGGCATTCTGTGCACATGTTCTTGTAAGAACACTGGTCTATTGTACTTTTAGTCAATCGATACAATGAATTTTTTTTTAAATGCGGGATTTTGGGTCATCTATTGCTCTGCTTGTGAACCGTAACTGCCACAACTGCTTTGGCATTCACTGTAATCGAACCAGGGAACAACCTTCGAGTGGCGCCTTACATCGGGTTTCAGAGTAAGTGCAATGGTGTGCCACATTCGACGTCTTTGAACTGTAGATCGCCTCTATGAAATCACTTGATTTTTTGTGCATGTTAGTACTTGCAAGAGGCTTTGAAAGCCCCGTAGCAATCTCCATATGTATATGTTCACTTTTGTTGTGTTATTTTTTCCTTTGAAGGACTAAAAATTCACCAGGTCAACATGCTTGTTGAAACTCTTTCAAGTACAGCAGGGGTTTCTACATTTTGCACTTCCTTCAATTGGAGTGGAAAGTGTATGTTGTGGCCTCTAATTTCATTGTTCAGCAGCAAAGGTAATTTGCATCCCTGGATGGTACAAATGGCCCCTGAAGTAATTTTGTAGTATTTTGGCTAGTTTTGAGCAATATTGTACCGAGTATAACAGGAAGGAAAAACATCGATTTTACGGTTGGTTTTTTTTGGGATGCACGTCTGTAAAGTACCTCCAAATTCTACAGTTGGATGCATTTGCACATCTTCAATTGTTCAGCAAAAAATTCCTTAGTTGACCAACTCTTACAAGTTTTTAGCCAGCATGGATATCAAATGTCACTTTGGGGTTAAATGAATAAAGTCATAATGTATGTCAATCATAAAACATAATTAGAATCAATCTCTCTTTAGAACAAATTCCAAAAAAGCTCAAAAATGGCCTAGAGCATCTATCTATATCTTAATTGAAGTTGTTTGTTTGTTTTGTTTATCACATTGAAATCTCTTGGACCATAAGTCTGGTTGTGTGCTTGGTACCATTAGAAAGCTCTCAGTGAAGAGGGATGCTCAAGCTTTGTTTTGTGGTGTTTCAATCTATAATGTGAAAATTAAGGAATTTTGAGTTATTTTTGGATCTTAAATCATCTCAAATTATCCAAAATTATGGTTTTCTTGCACCTTGAGTACTACAGTCATGTTTTTGGTACCATTAGAAAGTTCTCAACAAGAAGGAGTGCACGGGTTTTGTTTTATGACATTTGGACCTACAATGTGAAAGTTACGGAATTTTGAGTTATTTTTGGATCCTTAAATATGGATCTTTTGGACCATATGTCCCTCAGTCACATTCTTGATATTGTTGGAAAGCTCTTGGCAAGAAAGGGTGCATGGGCTTTGTTTTGTGGCATTTGGACCAAGACCAATTTTTTTTTAAAATTCAATAGCTTTGTTTGGTGGCGTTTGGCAAGAAAAGGGACTTTGTTTTGAATTTTAAGAAAATTATGAATTAAATTTTTTTTAAATTTTTATTTATTATATTCTAGAAATGGTACAGGGTACACTAGTTTGGAATTAAACTAGAACTGAACTTTTGATTTTTGCTTTTATTTTATTTAACTAGACTTCCACTGCCAACTCATCAAAAAAATCAAAACAATTGAAATAATATTGTTGCAGTGCAGTAGCAGTTACGTTTGTTTGCATTACAAAACCAAGTCTGTTTTAAACCTATGGCAGTATCAATATATTATCCTTTGTTGCAGTGTTGCTAGTAAGCGTGATTGTTTTCAATATAGAAGTTGTATAGAATACATCACTTTATGTAAGCAAAATTGTTGCAATACTAAAATTATAACTAATTGTTTTAGAATTGTTACATTTGTTACTACTTTTTTGGATTCTTTTCACTTTTGAATTGCAATTGAAACAATGTATAGTATTAGTATTGCAACATTGTAACATTTGTAAGCTTTCAATAGTGTTGCAGTCTTGTTGTAATATTATTTATTGTTACACATTGTTATATTATTGTAGAATTGTGTTAGTACACATATTTGATTGCAAGCAGTGCAATTTCATTATTAGTAATTTGGTTTAAATCCAACTAAGGATGTATTATTGTAATTTAAATTTCAAAATGATTATTATACTATAATTTTATTGTTTCAAGACTGAAATTATACTACAATAAATCCATATGTTTAAATAGACTAAATTCACAATTTTTCATATACTCCATGCTTTTTTTGGCACCAATGAGTATTCAATGTTTCATCTCCATAGACTTACTTTAGTTTTGCACTTTGAACTCAAAATCTTTTAATTTAAGGTAGTTGGTAAAGAAATTGATGCTTTTACATGGCTTGTGAAATTGTCAAATTTGACTCTTCCTATCAATGACATTAATCCCTCAAGTTCTTTGACTATATTTTCAATAAAGATGCTCCAAAGGTTCCACTTTTATTACATTCACCAAATTCTAAAAAAAAAAAAAATCATTTTTTTTGCCTATACAACATAAGGTCTTACATTATAGTGGTTTGAAACTATGTAGGCAAAATTTCAAAAAAATACACCATGTGCATTGAAATATATTAGTATTTTAGTTAATAAATACTCAATTTTTAGCTCTTTCCAGATGGTTAGATTTCATCTTACAAACTTTGTACACAAAAATTAGTAGATTTTACAACCGGTTGTTTTCCATAAAATATTGAAGGAATAAATTAGGAATATACACAAAAAAACTCAAAGCAAAACACTTCATATCCATATTTGAAAAAAATAGTAAGTAGAAAGAAATAGAGTATGATTCTAAATAATAGCTTATTCATAATTTCGTTATAGAATTTAAAACTTCCAATCCCAATGGTTGTAATGTTGTAATAAACAATCTACATCCAATGGCTTAATTTTTATTCAAAAGCATTGAAAATTGAGTGAAATAAAGGAATTCTAAGTTCATGTGAGAGTAGAGATAATAAAATTGCCGGCAAATTACAAAGCCTCATGACTTTTGTCTTATCAAATGAAATGATTCAAAGCTTTTCATATACATATTAATCTAAAACAACAATTTTTAGTTTTAGTTTTTTTAAAAAGAGATTTGTTTAGAGCTATTCAAAGTGATCATGTTGAAAAAAATATTATATATGTTGCAATAATTTTTTAAACCATATAACCAAAACTCCAAAAGTTATAAAAAATTTTGGACCTTAAATAAAAACCTTGTCTTTATATTTTGTCAAAGAAAAATAATAAAAAGTCCACTCACAAGTGCCTAACCAAAATTGATACATCAATACAAAAAGGCGGTTTGTCCATCAAGGGTGAATAATATTTTTTTATGTGTTACACAAAAATTATAGAATTTCAATACCTTTATGTAATTCCTAACTGAGGATTTTCACTATGTTTTCCACCCAAATCACTCCAGTGAACATTGCCATTTCTTGTACAAGTATCCAATTTAAAGAAGAAATAAAATATTTCATTGATTTATTATTGCAAAATTTTGAAATTGGTTACATCATTTGAAACTAGTGTACATTTTAGCATTTAAAGAACACATGCAATAGGCAAAAATGTCCACCACTATGCTATATATGAGCTACTAAACTATACTATTTCACCACCATTATAGGTCCACTCTATTGATAGTATGCATACACATTTTGTATAGAAAAAACATGCAAGTATAGTTCTTTTCTATTGTCTATTTTAATATCCAAATGTATCATATTCTCTAAAAGTTTTAGAAATTGGTGGAATAGTACTCAATGACATCATTCCTTAAAATGACAAAATTTCAAAATTTATATTCGTTCACAAAAAAGTGATCTACCTAAAATCTGGCACAATGAGAATAAACTTCATTATCCTATTTATTTCTATGACCTTACATGACCCTTCGAGATTTTCAAACCATTTCAATACAAGACACTTCACTGTACTATTGGATTCTATTTCTTTATACATTTTCAATAAACATAATTCTTTAGTTATATAATTGTCTCCAACTTCTATCACGTTGCACTTGAAAAGAAGGCAAAATTGAGCATAGCATATCCTCTCTATCTCATTTTGTGGAGCAATTGGAGCTATGTGAAGTTTGGAAGGAACTACAAACATTCAACACGTCTGTAATTACTACTTGGACACTAGCGTGGTTTGCTTATGTGGTATGTTTGTAGTGTAGATACATTTTTTTTTGTTTGATTATGACAATGAAGATGTGTATAATTTAGGTACTCACTAATAAGTGATTTTGCAATTGGATTTAGAGATGCAAGGAGATCCAGTCTCAAATACAATGGAAATCACAATAACGAGATTGAAAGATACAAAGAAGACATCATGAAAGAATGTAATTGAATTGCAAGAATTGATTTGGTTTTGAAGGGGGAAGCTGAAGAGGATGGAAACAAGGCTTTTTCGGAGGAGGGGGATGAAGACTTTTGAATTCATTTTGTTACATGTAGAGATTGTATTTTTCAATTGTATTTGAAAATATTTTGGAGAATGTATAAATTTTGCTTCATTATTGTACAAACAAATAACGTTACTAAATACGTATAAATACGATAATCATACGTATGATCATATAGTAACACCTAATACTAACGAACATAATAGCATATATACGTAATAGACATCCCATATGTACATAACGTATTATTATAAGAATGATATACGTAACGTACGGGTATATACCGTATAACATACGTATACATATTATATTATTATAATGTTACCGTATACCATATATATATCCGGTACTATATACCATACGTATATTACCTATGGTAATATACGATATACGTAAATATTTACATACGTGTACATATGATACGTGTATACACATACACGTATACTATATATGTGTACATATTAACATAACGTTAACCGTATACACGTATACATATATATTAACGTTAACGTATATATATACGTGTACGTATGTATATATATATATATATATATATATATATATATATATATATATATATATATATATATATATATATATATATATATATATATATATATATATATATATAACGTATACGTTATATATTATACATATATACGTTATATGTATATATACGGTTATATACGTTATATGTATATATATGGTTATATACGTTATATGTATATATACGGTTATATACATATACATACATATGTTACCGTGTATATCGTTATATACCGTATATACGTATATGTGATATACGTTCCCGTATTGTAACGTATGTATAATATGTACGTATATTTGTGATGTATACGTATGTACGTGTTGTATACGTTTGTATAGTATAATCGTGAAGTACACCTTCATTTCCAATTTTCTATTGAACAAAACAATGAGTTATAAGTATTAATCACTACTATTTAAGAAAAAAATTGAATTTGGAATAAAGTAACAATACCTAAGAGCGACACTTTTTCTAGTTGTACGCACTACTTTAAAGGTGAAATGACCAAAAATATTTGATGAGAATATCAACAAACTCAATTTTTTTGATCCTCTATACAAATCTTCAAAACTTGAAAACAAAAGACAACCTCTATTTATCACTAGGCTCACTTTGAACAAACACCCTTGAAGCATAGAATGTCTAAAATTTCATTGGTTGCTTCAAAAAACTCTTCACCTCTCATTGATTTTTTTCAAAAGTTGTGTTGGATTCGAGTTATGGAAGTGTTTTTTTAAGGCTATTTTTTAGGTGTTAGAAAACAAAATTGTTGCAATTAGGTCTTTCTACCTTACATTGTAATTTAAACAAATTCTTGAAGTTATATTCCATGTTTAATGAATATGGTTGGCATTTCCTATTGATTAAATAAATTAAAGTTGACATTTAGTAATTTGAAATAAACAAAGAAGCAAAATATATACAAAGAATTTGAAAATATCACCAAAACCTTCTTCTAGTATAATAAAAATTTGAAGTAAGATATAGAGGTTTAAAATTATTTATATAAGATTTAGAGTCTATACAATAATCCTAATCATATTTACCTTGCAGTAAGTACACCCCCTTTGGCCATCCAACTCACTAGATTTCAATCCATATTTGAGAATTTGTAGTTGTTGTTGAAACGGTGATTCAAAAAGTGTTTCTCAAAGCAAGAACATTACCCATAAAATGCTTCTCAATTGTTTATTGCTGCACAAGAAGAATAGAAGGAGATTAATTAAGGCGCTATTGACAATTTCATAGATTTGATGCATCTTAAAATTCAAGCTATAATTGCCACTGACAGAGGTCATACAAAGTGGTAGTACAATTTAGGGTTTCTTCCATCTTGTGTATGAATTTCAAGAATTTCTTGTATCATTTGAAATTTTAAAAGGTGCATGATTGAATATTTTGGATTTGGGCTCATTATGCAAAGACTGTATTTAGTAATTTATTTAAAGATAAATTTGAGATTATCTTATTATAAAAAGATTTCATGTGTTTTCATTCTAATTTTTAGTATGCAAATTGAAATGCACAAGTATTAGTACACATGTGATTTTTCTTTAAAAATTGAAAGATCAAACTTCACCTTTATAAAAGACAATGAAAAAACTAATTTTCATAGTTTAAGCATTGTCTTCTTACAATTAGTAGGAACGTACACTTTGTACTCAACAATCTAAAATATACTCAACAATTAAGTAGCCACTACTGCTCCTTGAAAATGCCCATAAAATTTCACTATTCACTATTCCAAAACTACATTTTGAAAAGTGCTTAAAAATTCAAAATTTCCAAAACAATGAGAATGCACCTAACTATACTTAATGTGCAAAGCGGGCTGTTAAAATGTTATTTTTAGCTTTAATCCAACACATTTTGTCTAATAGGAAGATCATTTTGGGACGGAGGTAGTAAAGATTTTAGCTTTGGTTTGTTAAAGAGTATTTTTAAGCTTGTTTTGACCTCTAAGAAAAAGAATTTTAGAGATTAAGATCATCTCATTTTGTGAAAGAAATAGACATCTTATAAAACATCACTTTGAAAATTTTGAATGACGAATTCGTCACCTAAAAGTTAGGGATTGTTTTGAAGAATTTGTATTTGAAGGCTGTGAAAATTAAAATGCATATTTTTCAAAACAAAAAATAGTTTCCTTAACCTTGAAAGGATTAGGATCCTAGAACTATAGTCAAAGCTCAAAATCTTCTACTTTGCATCCTCTATTTTATTGCTCTTAATGAATGAAATTTAATTTAATTTATTTTAGATGTGAAATCACATTTTTAACGTATGTCATGAAATTTTTTAAAAATTTGGTAAGATTTTCATATTGTTATGAATTTTTGAAGAAAAAATGGAGGATATTGGTATCCAATTTAAAATGTGTTTAAAAATTTAGAAATTTAAGGAATAGAAGTATATTATAGAACAAAACATTATATTATAAAGAATTTTTTTGTCAATCTATAATTAGGAATACAATGATCAATTTTCAACTCCAAACCTCAATAAAATGCTCTTTTTTAAAATATTTAAAATATTTAAGTAGAATAGATACTAGACTTTTGAACTTTTGTTATTTTATTTCTATTGAAAAACAAAAATAATTGTTTTGAAAACAAAAACAATTGTTTGGCTTCCTATTAGGTGGCCAAGTTGGATTTCATTTTGATCCATTGTTTGAGCAAAATCTAGTGCAAGTCCCAATCAAGTTGGTGCTATGTATTTTTGTTTTCTTATGCTTGTGTTTGTGAGATCCAAGTTGGAGTCTGTAGCATCTATGTGGTGATGGTGTTCTTGTGTTTTAATTTGAGAATGTATTATGGTGAAGATTTGCTAATGTGAAGTTTATGTTAAGTGTGGTGTGAATTCTTGCAGAGAGAAGTTTTAACCAAATCGGAGTTCATGTGTGTTGTGAAGATGAAGTGTAATCCAATTGGGAACTGTTTTATTTGATCCAGGTAGTGGATGTGGAATCCAAGCTGGTGAAGAATGAGAGATGGAGTCTAAGTTGGAGCTATATGATTCTTGTGATGTATTAGTTCCTAGTCGGAGTAAGTGATAGCAAGGAAATTTAGTAGATAGTAGTTGTGTGAACAATTAGTGTTATCTTTTGTAAATGGTGATTTGATCACCAATTTGGAAATTAATATGAAAGTTATTTTCAACCAAATTGGTGTATTGTTATGAATGTGTATATTGAAAATTGAGTGCAACGTGAAAAGTATATATTATAATTTTGATTCCAGTAGTTCTGTGAAGAAATCAAGTTAGCATGTGATGAAAAAGGGATATTGCGAGCCTAATCAAAAATTTATAGATGTATTTCTGATGTGTTTCTTATCATATGTTCTAAGTTGAAAATAAATTTATATATTTTTATTTGTTAAGTTCAATTTGGTGATGTATAGAAAGTATGTTTCGAATGTCTAAGGGAAGTTGAGATAAGCGCATGGAAAAATCTAAACATGTAGAAGTTAATTTCAAGTTGGTGAAAAAGAAGTGTAAGTTTTGTAAATGTCAAAGTTTCAATAAACCAAATTGTGGAGTTAAGAATGTATGAGCCAAGTTGGTGGAAGAAAGTTCAGTCGCTCTTGTAGTAGCAGATCAAGTTAAACCACAAATTGTGAAGTCCAATTTAGTGTAAAGGCCTAGCCGGGTTGTGGTGACAATTTTTAATTTGGGAAGCAAACAACCAGTTGGAGGACTGAAAGCCAAATTCAAAAGCTTGCAATTTTAGCAGCTAGTTGGAGAAAAGACTTATTTGGAAGAAGGAATAAAGTTGTAAAGACAAAAGAAATACAAATTGAAAATTAATCTTAATCCTTCTGGCCATTAAGAGTGGGGTGATGAAATTGTGGAATTAATATTATCTTGTGAGAAAAATACAATCATAAGAGGTTTTTCAGCCCTGTAGAAGATTGTTTTAAGGCCGTTCCCCAGATTTGATCCCAATGTTGTCAGCTGCTCTGATTTTTCAAATTTCAAATTTCAAAAAAAATAAATTCAGAAGTTCAGAAAACTAAAAATTGATGTAAATTTTTTTTTTCTAAAATGACATGGCAGTCTCTTGACCACATTAGTGCCACGTTCTTGAAGTTCCTTGCACATTCCCTGCATGTTCCTTGCGTGTTCCCTCAGTTTGGAAACCTGCAATCTTCTAAGAGGGCTGAAAAACCTCTTATGTGTTTATGGTTAAGGAATCATATTTATTTTACTTTTGGTTGCAATGTCCGATTATGATTAAATTAAAAACATCTTGTCTAATTAAGCCTCCCTAGGAACAAACATAAACTATTGTTTAATTCTAAATAGGAACTAAGCTAATCTACACCAACCTTTGTAAAATCAAAAGATAGTTTATTTGAATTAAATTTTATTGAATGATGTGGATATAACATCAATACGGCCCTCCAAGTGGATGAAATTCATTCATCTTTGAATATAAAAGAGATTATTTGATCGTACAAAAGATAGTTTTAGTCCTTCATAGGGTTAAAGATATCCATTGAATATATATAATAGAATTGTCTTCCAATTGAAAATGATAGGCAATTGGTTTCTATTCCCACTCAAATATAAGTAAAGTAATCATTCATGCCAAAATTTAATGGAATTTGTAGACTAATCTAAAAAGCTTAGGGGGTCCATTACATGTAATGTAATTTTGAGCCATGCACCATATAGAGAAGGCCAATTTCCTAATGAGGAATTCAAAAAGTGACAAACAAAGCTACAATAGTGATCCTAAGGAAATGCCTTCTAGAATTATACAATTTTTTTTAAAGAATATTCTATTGTGCAAAATATTACCATACCGCATGGCCAAACTAGACAAAGTAAAGTCCACGGATACATCTATAGAGTAATTTGACTTAAGAATAAAAGGAAAAAAAGAAGTTCTCAAGTCTCATTCTAAAAAGAATCAAACTTTGTTAGCTAGGTTGGGGTGGTTTCAAGAGAAACATTTTTTTTTAACTTCAATTCTTTAAGCCCTATTATTGTCTTGCAATTTGTGAAGTCAAAGTTTTTGAAATTTTTCTCATGTTTTCTAAATGTTTGTCTATTATTTTTTATTGTTTGGATTTGAAATTAAAAATTCCCTTGCTACACAAGAAATTATCTAATGTATTGCCAATTCACTTAATGTCCTTGCATTGTAAAGTACTTTAAAGTAATCTAGACTCTATATTTGATTTTGAAAATTTTCATGAGTGAACCTAACATCATGTACTTATAAATTAACAAAACTTGCATTTTGGTGAGGAACAAATATTCTACTCTAAAAGGGCTCAAAATCTATTGATCTTATTTTATAGGAATAAAAAAAAGTTTTTATTTCCATTTCAAATGTTATAATCTATCAATCCACATGATCAAATGGGCTAAATTTTTCTCCACACATTGCCTTACTTGTTTAATAAACTTTTGTAAGTTTGGAATTCAAAAAAGATGTTAGTTTTTTATTTTAGACAATGCACCAAAAATTGGCAGATTTTAGACTTTTTTACTTCCAAAACACTTTTTGGCCTTTACGGATTTAATTATGTTTGTAGATTTTGTCCAAGAGTGAGAGCAAACCAAGTCTATTTGTTTTCTAAAGATTCTTTTGTTATTTAATACACTAAATAGCAAAATTTGCTTGTCCCACACTAATTTTTCAACATTTGATACTATATAAATATTTCCTATTACTATATAAAAATACACTACTTTTGAATTAGGTATTGTTGTAATTGGAATTCATGAACCTCTATATATGCAAATGAAAACATTTGTAGAAGTATTTGTTGATTTTAATAGCTTGTAAAGTGACTTTTTTCTTGGGATGATTGTTTAGCCAACCTAATTTCACTATTTAGTGTAGGTTAGAGTAGGCGCATGTCTCTCCCCTGGTGGAATTGTTTCCAGGTTAAACTGCTTTTCTACATTCTATCGCCATCAAAATAACGTTTATTTTCAATGAGCCTCCCCATGCAAATGAAAATATTTGTAGAAGTACATTTTGAACAAATAATCGAATCAATACGTATCCGTACGTATATAACACGTACAATACGTACATATACATACATAATATGTATAATATACGTGATTCAATAACACACATATTCGTAATATGTATAATAATATACATAATATGTATAATATGTATGTCATATAATTATAATGGTATATTATGTATAATAACGTTATAACGTACCGTTACCAGTATATAATATACGGATATACGTATACGGTAACTATATACATATATATAACGTATATAGTTACGATATATACGTATATATGTATATACGTATATTACGTATACGTTATTATAATGTTATACGTACATACATATATATACGTATATGTATACACCTATACGTATACATAGGTTAAACCGTATATATACGTTATGTGGTACGTATATTATACATATATCTATAACTATATGTATGTTACGTATATTTGTTAACATATATATACATATATTACGGGGTATATGTACCGTAATACGTATAACATATCGTATATACGGGTATACGTACGTTATTTGTATACATAGAATTACGGGATGATACGTTTATTGGATAATATATGTTAAATGATATAGTACGTGTATGTTACTGTTTATGTTTAAAGATATACAAATCATGACCAAGAAATCCACGTCTAAAAAGAATCTTTCAAATGAATAGTTTTGGTCATTGGATGATAGATACGTAGACAATGCTTGATTATGAGTGGAATCCCTTATAATGTGGTTTAAAATCCTAATTATAGGATACAATCTTCTTGGGAAATGAAGAAAACTTTTTTTGGGAGTGGTTTGCGTTTGGAAATCCTTTAAGGCATCCCTAGGTAATTGCAACCCTCATGGTGCTAGGCTTTTGTGATCTTGTGATAAAACTTCAAAGATGTCCTCAAATATCTACAACACAAGATTTTTAGGCTATAATTTGAGCATCTCTAGTAGTGTAGTCATTTAATACCAATGAAGTGATGCTACAAAGAATTTTAGGATTCAAAGGGGAAGAAATTTATGCAATTGCCAATAGGATTTGAGTGAATGAAGTGCCAGCAAGATAGATTCTACCATACAACAGGCTTGGCGGAGTTTACAACAACATCAAACAATTCTTTTTGCTTCATTGCCGCCTTCATACATTGCGTTTTCTTTCCATTATGGCTCACAAGAAATGTACTACGTGATAGAAACTATTGTAGATAAATAAGTGCACAAATTGTTAGCCTTAATAAATGGACAAATTTTGCCAAGTATAGAGATAGGAAAGCCATCTCCGAAAGAATATAGGTGTGTTTAATATAATATTCTTGGACCTCCATTTTTGTTTAGAAAACATACACTTGCCATTCTAACGGTCTTGGAGCTTACTTGGCATACTACTAGAGTTGCTCTTAATATGCAATCAAACAATTGGGTTGATACTAATCACAAAAACAACTGTATGACTAAAGTATCTACGCGTAATTGCACCTATTAGCAAAAAATTCCATCTATAAAATGCCAAAATTTCTATTCATGTATTGTCCAAAAAATGCATGCAAAGAGAATTTGAAATTCATTTTGACTCCCAACAAGATTCAACAATACAAAATTTAGGAAATTTAATGATGAGAACTATGATCTCCATTCATCATAAGGACAAAGTTGGTGTCTATGCTAGGGATTGGAAGGGAGTATATTTAATATTATAGACTTGTACCTAAATCTATCTTGAAGTTATTTTCAATTTAGTAGATAAATACAAACTTATACATTCATTTAGTAGATACATAGCACTCTTGCATTTAGAACTCTTTATTATCAATCAATTTCTAATTGATCAAAGTAGATGAATTATAACTTGGACTTGTGATAATATAATGATAATACAAAAATGTATATTATAAAATAAAAACTTTACAAAATTTGAATTCTAGTAATTCAATATTTTTAAATGATAACATCAAAAATTATTGTTTTAGTTTAATTATATATATAATATATCTTTAATTATAAAAAATTCTAAAATTTTAATTTTAACAGTATTAGTCATGTAAATACTACATGCTATTTTCAGATTTTTATCATTGTTTCAATATTTTATTAGTAATTGCATTATTTTTTAATTAATTAAATATCACCTTTTAAAATCTTTGCATAATTATATATTATGACAATTTTAAATAAGATTTCAATTGAGTACATCCATTAAACCTTCAACATTTCAAATTTTTATTGAACTTTTGTGTATTTTTGCTTGTACCTTTCAAGTTTGAATAACTAAATTACTTATGTCAATTTTCATCAAATTGGTCAAAATGAAAGATCATCATTACAAATTCAAGAATATTTTTGGATGA
Organism: Neckera pumila; assembly: GCA_963969595.1. Lineage (NCBI taxonomy): Eukaryota > Viridiplantae > Streptophyta > Bryopsida > Hypnales > Neckeraceae > Neckera > Neckera pumila. The sequence continues at coordinate 45,863,690 of OZ018408.1, read as the reverse complement.
ATAGAAAGGTATTTAGATAAAACATTATTGTAGAAGACTATATTCATCATCCAAAATATAGATGTTGAAGCACATTGCAATTAATTATCATTTTGTACAATAAAAGAGGATGCAAATTAGCCATTACTAGAAAGTGTGATTATGAAGAGTTCAAAGTGCATTTGCAATTAAAGTTGCATACATGGCAAAACTTATTAAATAAAAAGTGCTATCATTTCTTTGCATACATGTTTGCTATTAACCTCTAAAGGACCATTGTCCCTTCTAGAGATAAATTGGATTTTGGGTAGGCTCCTTTGACCTTAATTTTTAATAAAGCTTTTTGAAACTTTCTCATAAAATAGAAAAAATTATTAAGTTTGTAGAGTTATAATTTTTATTTCAATTGATGCCTAAATTTAGTGAAGTGCACTCATATAGAAGTTATGCTAGTTTAAACATAAATTTCACGTTGCTAGGCAAAAAAACAAATTCAAAAAAACTTAAACAAATAAAATTATCAATTTTTTTTTTGTATGGATCATATTTTTGCATAAAGTAAGGTCTATCTCATTTACAAACTGCCAATTTGAGCCTTTCCAATTTTAATTGCAAAGTGTAGAAAAAAATTGGATTTTTTTGTCATGCATAATTAACATCCAATTCTTATGCAATTCCAAGCCAAACATAATAAATTTTAGTTCCAAGAAAGATTTTTTTTATTTTTGGCAATTTTTTTAAGTCAATCTTTATGGTTTTACATAATATTTTATTGAAACCAATTGGTGATGAATTTTTTAATTTGATTGACTGTCTAAATATGAAGAGAACATCTATATGCACGTCTTTCATATTTAAAGAATCCCATTAAGTAACAAAAATATGAACAAGGAAGAATTAAATGTGAAGTGTCATATGATCAAAATTTGTGAAATAGATATCTTAATATTTTAACAAGATTTTGCTATTGGACCCTCATACTATAACTAATATTGTGCATTTTAGCATGATGTTACAATCACTTTGCCAAAATCTTGTTAAAATATAAGGATATCTATTTCACAATTTTGCATATGATACTTCACATTTAACTTTTCCTTGCTCATATTTTTGTTATTTAACACCTAAAGTCCCAAGGCATTTCCAAAGATTTTCTGCCTTAAAAAACACTAAAAACTGCCATTTCTAATGCATTGATCAAAAATCCATACAAGATCAATTTTTTCAAGACTTAACCGTAGGATCTTGGACTGAACTTATATGAAATGATGTGGTAAAATTTTTGTGCCATTTGACCGTACGGGTTGAAAGATAATTGCATTTAAAGTGACAAGTTTTTTTGGAGGGTGCTTTACCCAAAAATTTTAGATGGCTTTGACCGCCTCTTGTAGTCAATTTTTACATTGTGGACTTCAAATTTAAACTTTTTCCATAATCAATATCATGTTAGGCATGTGTCCACCAATTTTCGAGTCAATCCAAGACATGAAGCACATTCAAAAAAATATTGCCATGCGACTATGTCCCAAGATTTGACAATACATTGTCCAATTTTTGCACATTTTTTTCTACCACATAGCTCAAGAACCAATTAATATGAACAATGGATTGAATTAGGTAATCATAATTAACATTTGGGAACAAAAAAAATTCAAAAACTTGAAAAGCTCTAGTTTTTATGTCAATTAGTGGCTCAATGTGACCTCCAAAAAGTGGGGCAACTCTTGAATCATGGGTTTCTCACTGTTCCCGGGATGTTCCCCTTCATGTTCCCCTACATGTTTTAATTTCACAACCCACCTCCCAAGTTCCCCCGTTCCCCTTGCGCGCTTCCACGTTCCCTGCGTGCTCTTGTGTTCCCTGCGCACTCCCATATTCCCTGCCTTCCTCCTTTTCCTTCCTACTGAGCACAAATCCGTTGCCCCTGCCTTCTATAGCAACCTGATCTGAAACTTCAAAATTTGAAAGTCAATGCTAGAAGGCTTGCCCCTACTGCCCCCATTACAGAAAATCTGGATTCTCCAGAGGGCCATTAGGGTTTTGGTGGATGTGCAATTATAGTGGAAATATATATATATATATATAAAATAAATGATTTTTTTAATCGAAATTTCGACGGGGCACATGGTCTGACTACTCACCTTGGCTGACTGCTCCAACTGCCTAACAACCTTCTGGGCTGATTTTTTTCCCTATTTGCACATTCTCACTCATTCAATTCAGCCCTCTCGAGAGTCCATTTTTTCTCTAATGTTCTTCCCCATTTTCACAAAAAACCCATAACTTTTGAACCAAAGGTTCGATTTATATAAAAATTGCATATGCATGAAGCTTTTGAAAAACTACACGTGTGATAAAAGTTCCAAAAATATGTGAAACAAATTGAGACTAAACAAGCCTACTCAAAATCAATTTTGTCTCCCGTAGGGACAATGGGACTTTAGGGATTAATGGGGTGTTTTTTAATATGAAAGCTCAATGTATGGAAGTTCCCTACATATCTATGCAATCAAATTAAAAAAGTTTGTCACCAATTGTTTTCAATAAAATATCATATAAAAGCATAAAATTTAACTTCAAAAATTTGCCAAAAATAAAAATTTGCTTTTTTGAAATTAAAATTTGGTATACTTAATTTGTATTGCATAAAAAATATATTGAAAATATACTTATAAAAAAATTTGAATGTTGTATATTGGCAATTTGTAAATGAGATAGCCTTCACTGTACATGTAAAACCTTGATTCATTCCATTTGGATTAGTGATATGAAAATTATAAACAATCTTGTTTTGGAAGCAATTTAAGCATCTTTTTGAAAAGATAAGTTATAGGATTCATTTTTGAATGCAATTTTCACAAAGCTTCAAAAAAAATTGTTTGATAAGGTTAATTTGTTTGCTAAAACATCCCTATATTTTTAATTGCAACTTGACTCTATTTTGAACCTTTTTTTGCTTCAAAAGATTAAAAAAAAGAAAATATCATAGAAACTGGTAATTGAATTAATTTCAATTATTATTGGTAGTACAATAATTTGAATAGGATGAGCCCTTATTCTATTTGTATGAGTTTTTAATGAATGTGGAATAATTAATATGAACATTGAATGAAATTTAGATGAAAGGTTGATAGCAATCACAATATTTGAAATCATTAGTATGAAAATAGTGTAGATTACAATATATATTACCAAAAATTTTGTAAACTTCCATATGAGTGAATTTCACAAAATTGCATAAATTCAAAATTAGTGCAAGTTTGTGTTTTTACTTTAAAATATTCTGAACGTTGGTTTATATTGACTTTGTTTAATTTTGATTTAAAAATTGGTGGTATTCTTTTATACAAGTAAAATTATAATCTTCATTACAAAAACAACTATTTATATATGAATGTCCATTAGAGACGTTGCACGAATATTGAAAGCTAAAAAAGATTATGAATATTCAAGAAAAGCACAATCAATAGTCAATAGAAGAGGCAATTGTGTAAAGTCATTTAACTAGAATTTTTATGTTAAAACCAACATATTGATTATCATTGCATTCTTTTCAATAAGTTGAATAGGCTTGATTTATTGATGACCATAGTACGAATTTTAGGTTATGTACTTGAATGAACTTCAAAAGTAAAGCTTGCTCTATTTTTGGACTAAAGAGCTCTACTTCCACTTCAATGGACCTTGATTTCAAAACACACTTAGTATAATCTTTCATCCAAAATTCAAACTGCTATGTGTGACTACAATAAGTGGCAATAATGAGTGCTCATGTTTGCAAAGTATGCACTTGTAATTCCAGAATATGTATACTATATTTTGCAGCTAAGCTATTAGAGTGTGTGGTAGGTGGCTACTTCCGTGAAATGTAAATGCAGTAGTAAGAGCCGCCTCATAATTTTCCCTAGAATTGGTGGAATTTTAAATAAATTTTTTTTTGGTAAAAGGCAAGTTGCGACGATTTTAAAATTGAGGTATACAAGCAAGACTAATTTTTGTCTAGCTTGTTGCCTTTCATTGCTAATTGCTAATAAAATGTGTATAGAAATTGCGACTTGTGGAATAGTTTGAGTGGATTTAAGTATTGTTGTTTCTTGTTAAGACATGCAGATTGCATTGCCGGTGAATATTTAGAAATGAAGCTTGATTCACCCTCAAACACCTTCAATACAGGAAACAACCTTCAATTCATTCATAAGTGAAGATGGTAAGTGAAAATGAATTGCAAAACACACAAATATGAAACACACCCGAATCATCCAATTATCAGTCACACCCACCCTAATCATCACTCATATACTTAGCTCTAAACCACAAAGGGACAAGAAACATGCACATAACACAACACAAATTGAAGATAGAAATCCACATTCACAAACACGAATTGCAAAACACACCCCAATCATCTATAGCTCTTCAATCAACCACAACATTCTAATCACTCACACATTGATCAATCACTCACATGTTGATCAACTCCAAACAAGAAAGGGGACACCAAATCTGCACAGCCAACACATGAATTGAAAACATGAATTGCCAACAAGTGACAGAGATTGAAAACTTTCACTAACAAGGGAATTGAACCTTTTTTGAAGAAATAGCAAGACTGCCCAAAGTGCAGTGTTAGTGGATCTGCATACCACAAAACAAACAAACTCCACGTTAAAAAATCAAGTTAGAATGAACAAGTGATGATGCCTCTTTAGTTTTTGATGCCCCTTGCCATACTCCAAGACTCCAGCTCGTCAAGTAGAGTGAGCAAGTGATGATGCTCCTTTTGTTTCTGATTCCCTTTGCCACACCCCAACACTCCAGCTGGTCAAGTATGCGTTGCCAAACATGTCCATATGCTTTGATGTCAAGAAAAGTAAGAGATTGGAGGCCAAATCCTAGCCTAATCTCATAAAACTAAGGTCTCTAAAAGGTGGAGGATATTCATGAAAGAATTTGAGAATCATACATCTTTGTGCCGTCCCACCTTGACAGCATTCTTCCATGATTCAATAGCCTCCTTATATGGAAAATTTTCAAGGAGTAATATTTTTGGCCAAATATGTGGACCACAAGTGGCAAATGTTTGTCTAGGCAATTTCTCTGGCATAACTTCAGGAATTTGAGCGTAGAAAAACAATGCTCATCTTTCATCAACCCCAATACCAAGTAGCAATCAATTTCTGCAAGTTTAAAGTATTTTAAAATAAATTTCCGCAAGTGCCATGACTACACAAATCAAAAACAATCTAGATCTACATATAACGTACATATACCTAAACCGCCTACATACGGTATATACGTACGTAACCGTAAATATACGATTAACGTATATTAATCCGTACGTTATTATACGTACGGATAACATTATACGTACGGTACCTGTTATAATACATACGTATACGTATGTATTAACGTTACGGGTAAATATATACGATAATAACGATACCAAATAGTACCAAATAGTACGTACCGTTATACGATACATATACGTATGTACATATATGTACGTATACATACGTACATATACCTATACATAGGTACGTATTACGTATACCTATATATATGTACGTATATATCGTATACGTACATACCTATACATATATCGTATATAACGTATGTACATACGTATATCGTATATAACGTATGTACATACGTATACCGTATATAACGTATGTACATACGTATACCGTATATAACGTATGTACATACGTATACCGTATATAACGTATGTACATACGTATACCGTATATAACGTATGTACATACGTATATCGTATATAACGTATGTACATACATATACCGTATATACCGTATGTACATACGTATATAGTATATAACGTATGTACATACGTATACCGTATATAACGTATGTACATACGTATACCGTATATAACGTATGTACATACGTATACCGTATATAACGTATGTACATACGTATATCGTATATAACGTATGTACATACATATACCGTATATACCGTATGTACATACGTATATAGTATATAACGTATGTACATACGTATACCGTATATAACGTATGTACATACGTATACCATATATAACGTATGTACATACGTATATGTATAATATGACTATACATATATGTATAGTATATGTATATGTATAGTATATGTATACGTGTATATACATCCGTACCGTATATACGGGTTAACTATACACATATATGTGTATACGCGACTAATACATATGATTATCGTATATATAGTTATACGTATATATATTACGTATAACTACGTATACGTGTATATGTCATTAACCGTAATAACGTAATTATACGTTAACGTACGTAATATGTATACTTACATATACGTATATATACAGTACATATACCATATACGTTATTATACGATTATTATGGATTATACTGTACATTGGTACGTTATGATAACGTATAATTGGGATTATTTAACGTATGTTGTGTTTTTTGTTTTGAGTGTAAGATTATAATATTTTAGTGTTGAAAAAAGATGATGGAATTTTCTTAGCAACACACTTGGAGTTGAAATTCATTTCTAAACCTACTCATATGAACAAAGTCTAAACTTTAAAGTGCTTCAAAACCAATGTATAAACACATCAATAAAAATAATTATCATTCAAATGACTTTGTGTCTGCAAAATGGCATTGAAATGTCAAAAAATAGCAAAAGAAGTTGCAAAAAACAAATCTAAGGATGAACCTTCTTTTACTAAAATACTTTTCAGCCACTCATAACTTCTTTGATTAATATGAAAATTTAACCATACAAACTAGATTAGTATGTGCAACTTTTTCAACAAATTTTTTTGAAAAAAAATATTGTATGAAAAAGAAACAAACTACTAAAGTTCACTATAATCCAAAAATGTCCAAATTTTGAACTTTGAATTGATCCCAAACGTCTACAACAACTTAGATTGACATGAAAATTTTACCACAATAACTAGACTTTAAGGAAGCATGATCCAACAAATTTTATTGAAAACAAACATTGGATAAAGGAGATATAAATCCTTGAAGTTGTAGTCATCAAATTTCAATTTGGTGAATTTAAATTGCCCCTGTGAACTTCAAATGGCTTCCAACAAATTAGTACATCTTGGATTGATCTTAATACTCTATCACACAAATTAGAACAAATAGTGTGGATTTCTTATTGAGTTTCATTAAATTTGGACATTAGATGCAAAAATTACAACACTTCATCTAGATTGTGTGAAGACACTTTTAGGGAGCCCTTTTTGAACCAGAGCAAATTGATTGAGTAGGGATTCGAAACCAAGGAGGCTTGCACAAAAATGACTTGGACAAGCAAATATTTCAACTTGCCTCCTCAATTCTGGGTATTCCTTAAGGTAATACCAATGTCTAAACAAATGTAGTCATGTAAGCCTCCTCGGTTCCGAGGAGGCTATTGGTGAGTTGAAAAAAATATACAAATGGCCCATGGAAATTGTACTTAGTTTAGGGTTATTTAATGAAAGAAAATCACCATTAATCATTCAGTTGGTGGCAAAATGAGGTGGTCTACGAAGTCTATAAAGACTTCAATGAAGAAAGAAAAATCAGAAAAATGAAATTAGATACAAGGTTTTTAAAAAAATAAATAAATTGGTAACATAAGATATAAACTAACAACATTGAAAGGATTGATGCTTCTATATGAATGATGTCCAAGCATAGAATACTTTCAATAAATTATGCATATAATATTAGATGAAAAAGCAAACTAAATCAAACTGTCAAAATGTAGTATATCAATCTCTAGCTTTGGTCACTATCTGTACTATCCTCCATAGCCTCTACATCTAGATACTGTAGAACATATGGAATATAACTAGCTTCTTTGGAGTTGGATAATGATGTCATCTCAATGTCGATTGCAGCCAATGACTCAGCATAACAAGGCAAAGACCAAGACTTAGAAGGGCTAATTATGTACTTCACCAACCTACACCACAACATGAACAAAATTAGTAAAGATAAAATTTATAGAATTTCAGTGTTAAAATAAAGTTGACAATTATCAAAGTACATAACATGGCATAGTAGTATTAGACTTACAAATCCAAACAATTTTGGGCAACCTTCTTCACTGGGCTGTCAGAATCCGGCTTGCTTGATGATACTTGACGTTTGCGCTTGGTTTGAACTGATTCAGCTCTTGGCACCGCCTCAATGAGAGGAGAAAGACGATGTGTAAATATATCAGGATCGGATTCAAGCGCAATGACATGCCGGCCACTGCTTTGACAAGCATGGATGCTTGCCCCTGTGGCAGAAAACATAATAGATAAGGTAGAAGCAATACATGTAGTTATACATCATACAAAAGCATTGAAGTCACATAATAACAACTATACCTACCATATAAACAAATGTATTGTGAAAAAATGGTTAGTAGTTCTGACCTGTGGAAGCAGTACAATCCAGTACTACATCATTGGGTCTCAAAAAGCTCTCGATTAGAACTTGCAAGAAGAGAGGATCTTTTTCACATGATCCACGCCATGGAAAGCTATCTTTCATAAGTTGATGGGTGGCAGTTGTAAAATTATGCAACAATCCTTCTCCTAAAAGAATTTCTACAACATTTAGATCATCAAAACAAAACATGCAGCCTGATAGTGAAGTCAGATTGCAAACATTGAGTCAACAATTGAACAATTCAACTAACAACAACATCTCTTATCATTACAAAAAGGTTTTCCATCTAGTTTATTAAGTAAATGGTCTACATGGCCACTAGTAAATTAGTTCAGACAATGCATTAGACATAGTCAAATGGTTTTGACATGGCCTACACTTAATCTAATTGAACAAAATTTTGAAAATACATCCATGCAAAAGAGAGGATTTCGTATGTGTCTAAATTCTTACCACATATATCAGTAGCCAATCCACTGAGCTGTTGATTTTTCTCCACGGAGAATTTGGATTGAACTACCGTCTTATTAAACATAACCCAAACGTACATGACAATCCAAAAGCGCTTTGTCTGTACATGCATACAAAGGGTTAAAGACATGAAAATAAAAATCAATAAACATTAAAGACATTTACATTTTTTTTGAATAAATGTTTACCGTGAGGTTGTTGTCTTTGTGGGAGGTCATGGGCAGCTCATTTACACCCCACCAATCGGTATGCATTTTAAAACCATGCAATTGAGCATCCTTATCAACGGCACGTCAAATCTTTGAGTTATCAGGCAAAAAAAGCATCACGGCCCCATCATCTTGTAGGCAACCACTGACAAACTCAAAGATAAACTCTGCAAAGTCATTGTCATGAGTGTTCCAGTACGGAACACTTAGAGGAAGATGAGAAATATTGGGGACAACCAAACCGTCAAGCGTGTCCCCAATAATCAAATCTAAGCATGCCTCACGCTTGAAAACACCACCAAGGCAACGAAGACGTCCTCTACCAGCCTATACAATCCAAATAAAAAGGGTCAAAAATTTGGAAACAAATTAGCATTTGTGGACATGAAGAACACTTGAAATTCCATATTGCAAAGGATTTTTACCTTTTTGACAAAGTCGATAATTTGTAGTTGTTGCTGAGATTGTATTTTGTTTTTCACTTGGTACTCGATTGCTTCTCGGATTGAGTATTGAAGAATAAGTTTGCTTACATTACTAGCAACAGTCTCCAAGCGAAGGGAAGTAGCAGCTTGCCATTGAGAAGGAACAAAAAACTCTGGTGGCACTGTTGAAATGCCAAGAGTATCCTGGGACCCAGGAACAGGAGTAGAAGATGCAGTCCCTTGATGTGTTGAAGAAGACCTAGTGACTTTGTCAATCTTTTTTTTTCTTTGATTCCGCTTCTTCTTCTTCTTCTTCGAGTCAGGAGATGGTTGGGCAACCTCCTCTTCTTCCTCTTCAGATGTCAAATCCTCCACTGCAACTTGTAGAGTTGCAGCTTCTTCTTTTTCGCGTTGCTCTTCTGCTGGGGCGTATGTCTTCTTACATTCAATGTACCAAGGGCAATCAACAAGCACCGATAGACAGAACCCACGAATTTGAGTTGTGGTGAAAAAACATGATGGTAGGTTCTTGTCGGTCCAAGGTCCAAGAAGCTTTGGTATTGCATGCTTCTCAATTCCCCCCTTAGCAACTAGTTCACGGTAGAAGTACCTAAAAGGGAATTTCAAAAGATAGATTAGACAACAGAATATGCACAATAAATGTGGTATTACATAATAATAAATGAATCATTGTACACCACTAGACACTAAATTTTCATGTTCAATGAAACAAAATAGTAAACATATGTATGTAGAACACCGCAAAATTGTCGTTAAATATCTAATAACCATAGAACACATATCTATACACACCGGTACAAGCATATATATGTAAGCCTACGAGTCTTAAATCTAGTTGTAGGTAGATACCTACAACCATTGAAGGTGTTTATAACATACATACCTATAGATATAGGTCCACTATAATTATAAAAAGTGTCTATAATATAAGCACATTTAGCGTAAAAATCTATAATCATAAAATGTGCCTATTATATAGATTCCAAAGTTTATGGGCTCATAGATTATATGCTTACATGCTAGCATTCCTCTATAGATAGAAGCAAACATCAAATTACATGCACCAATATGCATTTGAAGATAAAAAAAATTACATCAAAATATGATGAAGTTACTAAATTCAAAATACAACATAGGGTAATTGCAAGAATGATCTTTTGACCTTGTTGCATTTTGTACAAATGACATATGATTTTTTGAAGAGATACCTTAAGATTAGAAAAATATTTTTTTTTAAATTTAAAAATCAAGTCCCAAATGTATACACCCTTAAAATGAAGATAACCACCAAAGGAAAAGCATAGAATTTTTTTCTAAATAGATACAATAAAGAATTACCAAGTCTCAAAAAAACAGATGCTTTGGTGTTTTAATTATTAAAAATATAAAAGTAGGAATTTTTTTGAAAATAAAGATAAAATTGACCATTTATAATAATTCTATGAAGATGGTCATTCACCAGTAAAATCACCAAAAGAAAATTTTTTATGTTTTAAAAGCAAAAAAAAGCTCAATTTGTGGACTTCCACACCACATACAATGAACTATTTTTAGAAATTATTTTGACAATAATTACAAGTCTACTACAAGACCATCTTTTCTAAAATTCAACTCCAAATTTGTTTTTTTGAGTACTAAATTTTACTAAATATTCCAAATTAGCAAATGTGATATAGAACTAGGGGCTATTGTTGAATAGCAAAACATTTTTGAAAGTTGCCAAAAAAATTAGGCAAGGTATATAATAGCTATACATACTTTATTTATAAATCTTGAGTCATTTGGAGCCAAAGTACAAAAATTATGGCCAAAAGACACATCAATATGCAAGGTGTGATGCAAAATAGGAGAGGTGCTTCTTGCAATCACTATGTATTACTTTTACTACACTATTGACACTTAATTGAAATCACAACCTTCTTCCTCCAAAATATTGAATTTGTCTTCAAAAAATGAATCGACATATGAATCATGATGATTTGTAAGCTTGGTCAAAAGCTTGAAAACTTCAAAATGAGTGCACAAAAAACATTGTTGAATTCACTCATTTTGCTAATAGGTTGAGTTTTTTCATCATCATCCATATCATCAAGGTTAAGATAACTTTGTCTATGACATGCAAAATAAGAAGGAGCACACGCAAAATTATTCTAGTGGTTTACATTTTAGAATTGGAATGTACACCATTAGTATAATTTTATTTGTGATGGATTGGCTCCCATTTTGTCTATCATAGGCAAAGTTACCTTATTACTCAAAAATAAAGTCATCTGGTTTTTGTCAAGCTAAAGGTTATAGATAAGTCTAGCTACAAGATTTCTAACCTTATTTTCTTCTTTGATCATCCAAGCGAGATCTTTTCAATCCATACCACTTGCTTGGATAGATTGTGCAACCAAAATTGCATTATCCACATCTTCCAAGTTACTCCCTGTTGATGCCGCCATTTGGATTGTCTAGTCAATTTCTTGCTTTAGGACTTTTACTTATTGGATCTATATAAATAGAACATGCAAAAGTTATTCCTTGAACAAAGAGCGACTCTTCAATAATATTGATGTTGTATAGAATCCTTCTTTCAAGTGAAAATACAATGGCTTGAGAATATAATGGCCAAAGAACCTGAGAAAATAAGAACTATAAAATTACTTCATCTATATAGATTTTGTTTAAGTTTTGAAATAGCAAAATCTTTTTGAGCATTCTTCTATTGATCATCTCTTTGCCCCTCAATCTTACCAAAAAAATCATCTAGGGCTACATTTAGTATACAAAATTATTCCATCTTATTTTTTTAGTTATTTTTTGCTAATATTCAAAATTATAAGGCACTTTCCATTAATTATATCATTTTCTTGTAGTAAAAAAGATCCTATTTTTTTCATTGTAAAAGACATAATTTTTGCTATGCAACATTAAATGACACCTTATGTTAATTCTCATGCTATTTATCTAATACCTATTAACAATCTCCATCAATGTTTGTCTATTATGATTTAGTAGATGTTTAGACTATCATTTGACCTAACAAAAAATTTCTACAATTGTTGAAAGTTGTCCATCAAATGTTAGAATATGGATTGACTTAACAACAAAGTTTCTATAATTGCTGAAACATTTGTTTTATAGTCATTATTTTTGGTAATGTCAATTTATCATGATTGAGTAGATGTTTAGGATATAGATTGACTTCACAAGCTAGTTCCACAATCTGTGAGGGCTAAAATGAATCTTTCAAAAGCCCTTCCAAACTATAAAGATGAAACTAAAATCTTGGTCTATAAAGCTTACGTATTATATTAAAAAAAAATGATTTTATATGAGTTTCTATAGTATTCAATTTAATATTCTAAATGAAAGCAATTTCCATCAATAAATATAATAACAAACAATTGAATAATGTAATGAAAGACAAGGAGCCTTTTGAATGAGAGGCCAAGAAAATCCCCTATAGTGACTATCTTGAAGGCTCCCAGAGGTTCATTTTAATTCAATTAGTTGTGACATTTGTCCTTCATGTAATATTTTAATTGTTATTTTTGAAAATGTTAACATGTCTTGGTTTAGTCGGTGTTTAGAGAATTGACTAACTTGGCAACAAGGTTTTTACAATTGTTGGGACATTTGTCTATTATTGGTTTTTCTTGACATTTGTCCATCCTATCATAGTTTAATAGGTCTTTAGAGTATTCATTAGCTTGACTACAAAAAATTAGGTTATATAAAAGCAAAGCCAGTTATAAAAAATTAATATGTTGAGCCATTAATATGTTGAGCCATCTAAAAGAATGATTGTGAAAGATACAAATTACGTAACGTATGTAACTGTATACTACCGTATATACATACGTTAGTATATATATTATACGTATATATAATACTAACGTATCATAATAACGTATCATACATATTAATATGTACTATTAACGTATATACGTTATATACGTTAATATATAATAACGTATATATACGTAATATACGTATGATAAACGATATATATGTATGATACGTATATATCATAACGGTACGTATACGTATCACACCTATACGTGTATACATACCCGTAGATAGGTATATATATACCTATACGTAGGTATATATATACGATATATACGTATAGGTATATACGTATAGATATGTATATACCTATACGTAGGTTATGTATACCTATATGTATACTATATGTATACTTATGTACATATAGGTATATATGTATATGTATACGTTATCATACGTATATGTATCGGTACGGTACGTATGGTATATGTATCCCATATACGTTACGGGGTACGTATTACGTATCTATACGTGCCGTTTTACGTTAATATGTAAAATGGAAACAAAAAGAATTAAAATCTAATGAGTTTATGAAACAAACTTCAAAATAGAAATTCAATTCTTGATGTCACACAAACTTTCATTTATAAATTCATTGCACATGGGACGAAATAAACACACTCATAAACTAATAGAAAATGAGTCTTGGGGCAATATGGTAGATAATTGCACTCTATGGTGTACCAATTTCTAGCATGCACCATCATGTACATGAAGTGCTCAATTTGCTTGAGTTTTGTCCTAAGTGACACATCTTTGCACCAAAATTTGTACTAAAAAATCTACACCATTTTGCCACAACTACTTCATGATCTTTATTAAACTTTGGGAGATTTTTTCATTTCATTGTTTGTATAAAATGCATAATTCAAATTAAAAAATATGCATTTCAAAATCTTTAAAATCCAATCTAAGCTGTTGAACATCAAAGCTAAATATAAAAATGTGAAAAAAATCCTAAAATAATATTATCACAAAAAAAACAATCCTTAATGGAAGCGGATGTCTCTATTAAAAAAATCCAATGTTATTCAAGTGTTATCAATGAGATCTCTAAAATTTACTTTGCATCATATTAAAGCACATTTTTAGTACAAATTTTCTCATCTACACTATATAGAGATTTTTTCATTTATTTTTTCAATGTAATTATATACCTGAAATAGGCTTGCTTTGTAGAAGACTTGCTTCTTTAACGCGCATTTAATAAGGAATTTTCAAAGTTTTAAAAGCAATGCATAGAAGTGAATATCATGACAAAACAATTAGTACATTACAGGGTTCAAATACCCTACTTCATATAGGCACTAAAATAGGTGTTTATATGAGCCTTTAGAACTATATTCTTATACTATAGCTTGATGCTCTAATATGTCTTTTCTATTAGTGTTAATTTATGATAACCTCCAAAAGGATCAAATTACTTTTTAATTGAACTTAATCAGGACTTAATTACTACATCCAAATTATAAGCATGTCTTTACTTTTACAAACCCCTACTCTACCTCAATGCTAGATTTGTTAAAAAAGTGATATTTTCTAGCCCTCTAACCATCTTTGATTGCCATCCTACTTAGATTGGCCTAAGCTCTCATAGCATTGTATTCCAAATGGTCAGGGTTTCCTTTTGCATCTTTAAAAAGAAAACCCCTATAGTAAACAAAATTGTCTTCTCGGGGGGGTCACTTAGTGCATTTTACAAACAACGTGCGGCAGAATTTAGAGTAGGTTTCATTCATTCGGGGTAAAATTTATAAAAAAATTACAAATAAGGTAGGAGACATTGAAAGTGACATATCCCTTATAAATAATCTAGGTAGCCTAAAAATATGGACCATTTAGATTTTATTACATGTAATTAGGGGTTGAAGATTTGGATTCTAGGTATTGTCTTTAGTATAGTCTGTATGTACATTTAGTATAGTGTGGGCCATTATTTATAGTTAGGTACAGCTACTTGGACAGTTGGTGCAGTGGATGAAAGTTGGGCCGTTGGTGGAAACTAAGTAGATGAAGTTGCGCTTTCAGTTCACCTAAGCTAGGGTTTGAATTTTGAACTTGTCCGTTGCACAGGAGCTGGCGTTGTTCCTCATGTTGGTCACATTTGCTGCAAGGTGACAGAGATTTGAAGCAAGAATTTGAAGCAAGGTGACAGAGATTGAAGGTGGTAAGATGGTTTAGGATTTAAAGGTGTTGATGTTGAAGAAATCTCCTACTGCAGAGACGAATTCCTATTGGCAAAAGCGGCTTCTATGGAGGACGTTTTGTGTGCAGGTGGACGTGCTTCTGTAGCAAACACTGTCGTTCCACAAGGTCTGGGTGGTGGTGTTCAACAGCCCATAGAGAGACAGTCTGTGCACCAGCGACATCGTAGAGTCCAAGTACGCCGATCCATACTTTGGTGAGATTTGCAGCGTAACCTCGTTTGTTTGTTTTAGCTTGTTTACGGTAGGATTTGATCTCAGACCTCTTTCTGTGGCCTTCATTTAAATGACATTACGGAGTGGCTGTCGTGTACATATCACAGTATTCTTCACATGGTTTTAGGGTTGAATAGTTCTCAATTTCATCAGGATTAGGGTCATTTTTTGGGCGCCATTGTCAAGTAGGGGTTTCGAGATGGGATAACTCTTGTTTCGCTCAAGAATTGGTAGCCTCCAGCAAATCGGTCACAATAAAAAGCAAAGAATTAGAAACCAGCCTTGTCCGGATCGGATTTGACACCCAGATTGAATTCTTGTTTGCATTTTTAGGATTTAGGGCTGATTTTGTTCCTTGTGCAGGCTATAGGCGCAGATTTTGTGTACTTGTTGGACGAGGTGTTGAAATCTTGGCTCACACGGCCGGAACTAAGAAGTATTGGAACTTTGTTTGCAGCAATATTCGTTGCATCGGCCCTTCCTATAGAAGGACTTCAGTTTCATGAGCTGTTGAGAGACGGTTCAGCAAGAGGCAGGCCGGATCCAACTTACAACATTGTCATTGACAAGATTCTGAAGGTGGACTTATTGTTGAGTGGCTGGTTCTTCTCCGTGGTTTAGGGTGAAGAGCACTTTTGTCGAGACGCTGCCGACCTTCTCCGCCGGCAAGAATCTGCATCTCTGGTAAGAGCTTTGAGAGAATTACATGAGCATCGCCACTGCTTTTTGCCAAGCAACTTCTCATTAATTGTTTGTGCATCTCTGCCACTAGTAAAGCCACAAACAAAACAATGTGAAAGTAGACAATGACACCTTCAAATGTAAATTTATTTGAATTCAGAGTTTTCAGTTTTATTAATGAAGGATTATTTACATGTTTTGGGTTGAGGGGGATAGGGTTCAAGTTCTTCAATTCATGGCGACTCAGGTTAAGATATGGACAATGGAGGGTGATTTCGGTATTCCGACATTCTACAGTAAGGTGAAGTTATGTGAAGATGAAACATATGCTTCACTTAGGCTTTGGCTGGAGGAGAAAACAGCACTGGAATGGCCTTTTGAGTTCTGGGACAACGAGGAGCGCTGCAAAATTCTACGGAAAATGGAAGCCTTGAACGATGTGGTGGTTGATATTTTTGTTTTGCCAATGCGGTAAGAGGGTGAAGAAGAAGCTTCAAAACGGCGTCGGCTGGACAATGCTCCGGGTGCTGAGGAGGTGGCCATGACGGTCTCCTCGTGCCGCATACGCCCACAATATGGGGCTATTCCTTGACAATGATTCCGCGCCTCTTCTTATACTGCTTAGGTCTTCCTACACAGTTCATTGATTCATGCAAACTATGAATCCATAGAAGTAATAAACTTACAATGTCTAGTCAGAGAGTTCCTGGACTTGCCAGCTTAAAGTATTCGTACAAACATGAAAACCTCAGCAAAATCGAGCCTTCAGTACCAAAGTCCAGCAAGTAACCATGGGCGACTCTCAACTAAGATATGAACGAAGACAAAACCACAAATGTCATTCGAGACGGTCTGTCATGACACTCCGTCTATATCGCAACTACTGCTGAACAGAGAAAAAAAAAAGCTCCTCTCATCGTGAGTATCTGCAATGACAGACAAAAAAGCGTGCAATCCATGAACTGTCTCTCACTTCCCGGCCCTCTCTCCCGTCCCGCTCCCCTCCTCTTCATTTTACACATGTTGCGATTGCGTAACAATGCAACATCAGGACTTGAGAGACAACGCAAAAGTCAGAGCATTCTCAAGCCTTGGTCCAAATGGAGTTCCTAAGTTATTACAGGGTTTAACCAAGAATGGACCGCACCTAATGAAAACACTAGTCTAACACCACGTGCTATTTGCAAAGGTGATGTAAGAGGAACAGCTTCCGCACCTCTTACCTTAAGTCAAACTTCAAATCTAAACACACCTCTATAAAACTAAAGAAAGTACTTCGAACTGGTGAAATTTGTCCAAGGCTTTTGCTCTTTTAACAGCTTCATTGATAACAAGCGTCACCTTGAAGCCATTGGAAGCGTCACCTTGAAGCATGTTCTTCAGATTCTAGAATCTCTTTAGAATATAAAATTAATACATGTTTTACGTAATGTACATATTTACATCACGACACCGTTCCAAATATCTCACCATGACAAACAAAACAAAACAAACAACCTCATTTAAGATATAGACTAGTATACCTTATGCCATTGCTACAATATGGTAAAAATAATTTTGTAATTTTTTAGTTCATAAATAACTTTGAAATTCAATAACTTTCACACCATAGATCCAAACGCCACAAAATAAAGCCATGTGCCCCTCCTTGCCAAAGAGATTTTTGACGGTATCAAGAACATGAATGAGGGACTCATACTTCAAGAAAACCATAATTTTGGTTAATTTGAGATAATTTAAGACTCAAAATTCCATAACTTTCACACCGTAGGTCTAAATGCCACAAAACAAAGCCTATGCATCCTTCCTCGTTGAGAGCTTTCCAACGGTACCAAGAACACAATTGGAAGGTGCACGGTCCAAAAGATCCATATTTTAAGATATCTTAAAAATAACTCAAAATTCCATAACTTTTACACTGTAGGTCCAAATGCCACAAAACAAAGTTTGTGCACCCCTCCACACCAAGAGCTTTCTAATGGTATCAAGAACAAGACTAGGGGATGCATGGTTTAGGAGATCTCAATGTGACAAACAAACAAACAAAACAAAACAAAAACAAACAAACAATTTCATTTAAGGTATATATAAAATAGACATATTCTAAACATACAGTATAAATTTTATATACCTTAAAAAACATTCTAAGAGTATTTCTAAAATATTCCCTGCACCAAAATTTTGAAGTCTATTTTGGAAGTAATTATCTTTATAAGTAGCCTATGTTTTACATTTTGGAAGTAATTCTCTTTATAAGTAGCCTATGTTTTGTTGCACTGTGTTTATAAGATTTTTGCAATGTATCTTTCCTTAAGATACATATTAAGTTTGAAAATGTATACAACATTAACATCAAAGTTTCTCTTTGGTTTAGGTCATTTACAAATTAACCTTATAATCATTGTAATTTTTGTATTGAATCTAATCAAATAATGTGAATTACATTGTACAATGCTTGAGGTGACTGTCTTACCCTGGCATCTCATGTGCAGTTTATTTTGGCATTATAGTGCTAGATTGCACCCAAAAAAATTTGGCTAAACGATGACAACAAATAGTGAAGTTTTCTACTAGAAAAATTTTAATTAAAAAAAATTATTGGATGAAATCATCAAATTGTGGATGAAAATAGAATCATGTGGTATGTGATAATGTGTGCTATTTTCTATCCAGTATGTGGATGAATGTTGAAATTTGGAGCAACACTATAACATTTTATACCACCGCTTTAGCTCTTCATAAAAAATGAAAAAGAAAACCTTGCTTACGTGTAGTTACTTTAAATCACATAGATAGAAAGAAGGTATTGTATTGAAATACTAAAAATTAAAAGATTAACCCCAATGTTTTTTAATTATATTTTGAGGCATGAAGCCTTTGATTGCCAATTTTAGTATTTTAGATCTAAATTTGGAAATAAATATTTTTCCACATATTCAAAGGTAGAATTTTAAAGTACTATATTTGTCTATGTGGTGCAAATATTTTTGTGTCTTTGATGCATAGATTGAAAGATTATAGTGTTTGAAAATAGGGTTTAGTTCTTTTGGAACCATGCCCTGAGAGGCAAACCAATCACTGATGTTTTTTTCTAAAAAACTTTTGCATTGCACAATTCTGGAAACTTGTGGAATTATATTGGAGGAGTATAGCATAGGTCAATTTTTTGGGGAAGGTTAATATGTTCACAAATTGCCTTTTTATTTTTCAATTTTTAAAAACAAAATTAGAGACTCAAAATCTTAGCAATTCACCATCACAGTGTTGGAGATTCAAAAATATATCCTTCCAAGTACAATTTTTTTTCAAAAAAGTAAAATTTGTATACAATATCATCATTAGAAATTTAATTCCTTTTTTTGCCAAAGAAATCGTGACAATATGTGTTGGAGCAACTTGAGAATGGACAAATGAAGATCCTTGTTGGATGATTGTCCAAAACTTCTATATTGCCAAAAAGGTTGTTTGGTCCTTTAGGGATTAAAATTAAAATTCTAATTCAATTTTCATTCAATATATTCTATAAAATATCATTTAATTTTTATTCAAATTTATAAGTTGATTAAAATTCATATTTATAATTTGAAGTGTAATGAAAAAAATATGATCAGTAAGATTTAGAATCTTTTTGCATATTTTTTATTTATGATTTGATTTTACTAACAAAGCTTTTGAAATATTGTCATTCAACTTTTGAATTTCATTAAAAAACTAAGTTTCAAATCAAAATAGTTCAAAATTTAGAATAATAAATATTTTGAATTACAAAATATTTTAAATTACAAAATATTTTATTCAAAGTTCCTTACTATTTTGATCCAATTTCTTCAATACAAGAAAAAATTGCCTCCCAAATACAGTATTTAAAAATACAAGAGCATAATTAAATAAATACAAATCAAAACATATACACTATACTTTAAGCTCCACCCTTGGAGCATTGGCAAGAGTTTGAAACTACCAACCTCAAAGTTGAAGCTTCAAATCCCGTTGGAGGCGTCGCTACATAGTAGAGTTGCCACCTAGGTGCCCTATTTGGATGGCAATTTTGCCACGTAGTCGGGTTGTCCATGCGGCACTTGCCCATGTGGCATTTTCGCCCCATAGTGCCTTGTTTGCAAAGCAATTGCTTCTTTGCCTACATGGTGTACAGATGTTGATGATATGACAGTGTTTACAATGCTTATGTGGCAATTTTTATTTTATTTTATAAAAAATTTGTTGTCCAAATCAATATAATTGAATAGCAAATTTTGGCTTGATTTTGACTGGGACAACGCATTCAAAATAAGTAAGAAAAACAATAAATCTTAGTTAGATTTTTGTTCTTTTGATTATAGATTTTCTAGTAGTTCTTGTTTCACTATATTGTGCTCATTGTATCATCTGTGCAATTGCTATAGTTTTCTAATTAATAGGGCTCAAAAACACCAAAAAAATTCAAGCATAAGACATTTGATTCTGGTTTGGCATTTGTAGGACACTTTAGTTTGTTATTCTTCACCATACTATGAATTTTTATGAATGTATTATTTATAAGATGGTTGTTAATATGGAATTACGGAAATAACTAATATTGTTCTCACCTTCCCTCCCAGCTAGATCTTGTTGTACAGCTATATCTAATGGTTTAGCAACCTTAGATATTGTAACTTATGTAAGGACTGAGGCTACAAAACTTGTGATGCATTGTCTTGAAACCCTACTAGCCAAAATAATTGCAAATACGTCTTTGCTTTGATCCAAATGCACTGCTCAAAGCCCTCCCTTGGCCTACTGTAGTTTTTGCCTTGTAGACAATTTCTATTGCAAGCTACTTACTATTATTTGGGCAATATAACTTCAGTAGTTGGACACCAATCCAAGAGAAACAAGTTTTTTTGAGTAGGTATTGTTACAACCTTACAATTCCACTAAAAATCAAAAAATATTTTTCAAAATTTTCTTTGTAATGTCCTATCCAAGTTTTGAAAAACTCCAAAAGAACTTAAAAAAATTATAGGGTGAAAAAAGTCGAAGTATGAAGAACAAACAAAGTTGTGCCAAGTTTTTGAAACTAAAGACATAAATCAAACTTGAAATATGAAGAAAAAGATTTTTTTATTTGGTGAAAAAGTGATCTTTTATTTATTTGTTTTACATTGTTTTAATGAATGTGTAATCCCTAAAGGTTGTTTTTTGGCAACATAGCAATTTTGGGCAATTCACTACAAATGAAGATTTTATTTATTTTCATTGAAATTTTCACACAACTTGTATCTAAGGAGTAGCTTTAAGGCCCAACAATTTTCATAATTCTTAACCACATAGTAAAAAAGATATTGTAAGGTATGTAGTTTTGCTTGAACTTTGGGTAGTCCAAGTAGCTAAGAAAAAAACACTTCTTTAAGAAATAAAAATCTGAAATTGGTTTTCTAGATTTATATATACAAAGAAAGCTTTTGAATCATTCCATTTTGATAGGTGAGATAAAAGTTATGAGGAGTTTTAGTTTGCGGGTAGTTATGGAATCTCAAAACCAAAATAAACTTTGAAGCCCTTTATTTTATTCAACTTTTAGTATTTTTGAAAAAATAAATAAAAGCATTGGATGTAGATTATTTATTATAACATTGCAACCGACTAGATTGGAATTTTTCAATCCTATAACTAAATAATTAACAATTTAGTGTTTTAAACCATACTCTATTTTTTTCTACCTATTATTTTTTTCAAGCATGAATATGAAATATTTTTTTCTTGAAATTTTTTGTATGCATTCCTAACTTATTCTTTGAGCATATTATGAAGAGTTGTAAATTGTAGGATCTATATATTTTTGTGTAAAAAGTTTGAAAGATGAAATCTAACCATTTAGAAAGAGCTAAAAAATACAATTTGGTCAATTCAAATGCTAATATCTTTCAATCCACATGATGGATTTTTTTGATATTTTTTCCACATTTTCCCAAAACATTATAGTGTAACATTTATATATGCAAAAAAATATTTTTTTCCTAAGATTTGGTGAATGTAGTAAAAATCACAATTTCGGAGCATTTTTTGTAAAAATATAGTCAAGAATATTTAGGAGTTAAGTTACACTCTATATTATCAGTAGATAAATACATTGATATATCCAATATAATATCCATAAAATACAAAGTCAAAATACAAGGTCTTTTTTCAACTACTAATAACATTTAACATATAATAATTTAATAATACACATCACATTCAATGTTTATTGAGGTGCTTTTATATTTAATTATTTTCATCCATATATAACAACAATGAACATGAAAAAGTGACTTAAATTTTTTTTGTACACAATTAATAAGGTTCTACTTTCTCATTATCCCCACTCTAATAATCCATAGAGTTTGTCCATGAAAAGAGATAACAAAAGATTTGCTACGTGCCTATAGCTCCAAGACCTACATTGAAGAGCTATTTTTAATACTAACATTTTTTAATCATGCAAGCTCTAAGTTTAAAGTTATAATTATTACTTTTGTAGTTTATTTTCAAATTTGCAAGATTAGTTCAAATATATTATTTTAAAATTATGTACATATGGCCACCACAAAAAGCTAGCTATTTTCATATAATTGCAATCTTATAGATACAAGCTTAAAAACAAAGATGTCAAGTAGGATATGGCTTAAATTGTCAAATTCTAACAATTCTATTCTATATGATCAAAGCAATCCATTATTTCTAATTTTTTATTTTATTAAAACTACTTGTGCACCACATTCATACCAAAAAGTAAAAATTTGACATATTGAATATCAATAGTATTGTCATAACATTTAGCACTAGGACTTTAAATGGGTTTTTTTGGGAATTTATTTGATACTAATTTTGAATTTTGTTATACTGAAAAATTGGATTAAAAGTTAGGAAAAAAACAAAAACAAATATAAAAACAAAAAAACTTGATTTTTGTTATAAATTTATTTTAATATAGAAATGATTAGTATAGCTCTACATGGGGGAGGGGGCCTTCTGGTGCCACTATACCATATTGTTTTAGAAACGGAGGGTCTGCATGTGGTCAATTCTTATTACACTTTTATTTAGAAGGTGCATTCTTCTACTTAACATTGATGATAGCTCAACCAAGCACTTCACAACCTTTCTTTGCTTCTCAATTGCTAGCCTAGCATTCTCATTGGCAATGCAACTATTTTCATAATACTGCACTTGTTTCAAAAAGAACTTTAATTGTTCCTCTAATTTAGACCACTTGAGGTTCCTACTTGTTTTGGCCATCTCCTTCATTTGCCTTACTATGACATCAACTCTTGCTCGGGTTGTTTGAGCAATGAAGGTATGTCTAGATAAACTCTTCTTTTTTACCGCTAAGTTGTCAATGTAGCCGCCAACCTTGCATTCAAACGCCTTGCTAGAACCAATGACCATAGGCGTCACCCTAGCTGGAAGTGGAGGTTGTGGTGTTGCAGTGGGTGCAACATTTCAAGTAGATATTGGCATTCCTAATGCCAAGCCACTCCTCTGTCAGCGCTAAACTAATGATGTATAAATGTTGGTCTCATTTGTTCTTTCCATTTCCTCCGCAATGTCTATAAGATCTTATGTTAGAGGATCACTACTGTTCACTTGTTTGTCCTCTATGGTCCGCGGTGCCATCTTCATGAAAAAATAGATTTTGAATATGCATTGGTTCCATACTTAGAACATTGCCAAACCATTCATATATACTATAGAACAACTCTTGAATAAAAGAACATAGTAGCCCTTGGCTTTTTTGTTTAGTTGTTGTTAGATCCAATAGTCTGCTCTATTTTTGCTAGTACAAGCAAAGAAGTCAGCTGTATACTTATATTCAGGTGTAATCTGGGGTGATTATACACTACGGTTGTGTCCCTTGGCAAATGTACAAAAAAAAAATAATGCATTTTGGTACAAAAAGTACACAAATTGGTATAAAATGTATGCATTTTGGTATTAAATGGAACCAAAACATCATTTATACAAAGATGCAATAGTAATCGATCTATATCAAAAGGCCTTTTTATAGATTTTCAAATTCAAAATTCAAAAAATACACTTTTAAGTCAAAATTTTGGGCATCGTATTAAAATTGCACATTTACAATAATATTTTCTTGTAAAATTTCCAAAATCCTAATTAGATACTATAAACATTGTATCTAAACATTTAAATATTGAAATTAGCACCTCAAATAATACAAATCATGAAGTCCTTACTGACGTACTTATTATTAAACGTATGTACACTTAATAAACTCTATGTACATATACAGTATATACATACGTACACATACCCGTATAATATGTATGTATATTCGTGATATATATGTATGTATGTATTATATATATACTAACGTACTAAAATACATACCGTTATACATATACATACACCGTTTATATATACGTATAAACGGTAATACGTTATATATATCCATAACTATTACGTATATATATATAACATACACGTATAATATATACATTCACAACTCGTATATCACATACGTATACGTATATGTATATAGTTATTATATACATAATATATAATATATATACGGTTAACATATATAGGTATACTATATACGTATATATAGTATGTATACATAATACATACCTATACGTATGTATACACGGTTATCGTATAATATATGGTTAACGTATACGTATGTACATATACGTTACTGTATATGTACGTATATATATATACGGTGTATAACGTACATATATAACGATATATGTATACACGTATATATGGTATATATACGTATATGTGTATATATCGTATATGGTATATATACGTATACGTGTATATATTGTATATGGTATATACGATATATACATATACCTATGTGTATATGTTATTATATACGTATACGATAACATATAAGTATTATAACATACACGTACGTTATAATATATATATATATTAGTTACGTACGTATACGTATAATGGATAATACGGTACGTTAATAACGTATACATATATTGTATATAGTATACGGGTTATTATAAGTACATATGTATGAGATACGTATGTACTTATGATATTATATAACGTTTTAATGCGTATGATTACGTTAATGTGTATATACGTACGGTGTTGAATTTGATTATTTGTTCATCATTTTTCTATTTAATTGTAAATTTTTCCTTGAGTTTGACTACTTTTCAAATGGTGGAGTTATTTTTTTCGTTCAATAGGACATGTTTTTATCTTAGTTATCACAAGTCATACTTTTCTAATCTTAGTTACTACAAGGCCTAATTTCCATGAAGTAGGAAAAAATCAAGTTTTAGATTAGTAAAAATTTACTTGGATTTTCACAAATTGCTCATGTGGCAATCAAATGCAAGATGAAGGAGCTTGTTTATAAATTTTATTAGGTACTTAAAACTAATGTTTATTGATTCTATCTATTTGGATAATTTAATTTATTATTTTTAATAAATTTTCGCAAATCTCCAATTTGGATAAAATAGAATTGGCAAAATGTTCCCAAAAAGAACTCCAAAATCTTATGTTTTTACTACTAACATCTAAATTACAACAATATTTGGCAACAAATCTTCCAAAAGATATATGCTTGTTGGAATCCTATCCCATCATTCTCTATAGTACTCAATATATGTTGTATCCGGTAGTAAAAAGTAAGGAAGCTTCTTTTTTCTAATGAATCATTAATAAACGTCCTAGTGAGTAAATGAATCATTAGTGAATGGACAAAAGAATAAATGGCTTATGAGAATTCCTTGACATCTAAAGAAAAAAGTTCAAAACTTGTTCCTTTTAAAGCTACCTATCTAATCGATGGCAATCATAGGTAATTTAAGGAATAACTACGTCATTTTTTCTTCAATAGGGACAAAATTAAAGCCCTAATGATTTGTGGACCTACTACTACAAAAGATTCCATCATTCAAGGGAACAAGTAGGAAAATGACTTCTAATTAGAGGATATGGCATCATTACCTCTTTATTGCACTTTTTTTTACCTCTTTAGGATTCAATGACTTTGCATTCACTAAGTCATTGTCCTATTGTAATGCCTACTATAGACAACAAAGGGCATTTTATACTTACTCACAATTGAGTGAATTAGGATTTAGATCATCTAGTTTTAACAAACCTATACTTGACAAAATGGATTTTAGGCAAATTTTTGTGTGATTAATTTTTGTTAATATTTTTAATTTTTTATAATAAAATAGAAAAATCTATTAGCTTTTTGGGAATATAATTTTTATATCAATTAGTACTTAGGAGCAAAAATTATACTGTAATAAGTGTCTAATTGCATTTGGTGGGCAAAAAAAAATCCCCACAAAAATTTAAAATAAATTTTTTAAAACATGATTTTCATTTGTATTTTTGTCTACACTAGAAAGATTGTATTCATTACATTTGGATTTGTCATGTGAAAGTTATAGAGCACCTTATTTGCCAACAATCAAAGCATTTTTTTAGATTTATTATTCAGCTCAAAAAAAATCCTATACATTGTTGGATTTAGTGTGTTTTAATTCCATTTTAGAACTATTAATGATTTCATTTTCCTTCTATCATATATATCTTCTTCTACATAACAAGTTTATAAAGAATGAAAATCAAGTTATTTTTTCAAATTTTATTTCCTATGTTTTTCATTCAATTTTTATGATTAAATTTTTTTATTCAAAATATATAATACATTATTTTTAAGTTAAAAAGATTCAAAGTCTTATAAACTAGTTTGTTATTGTGCCAAAAAATATGATTTATTTACTTTGAGTGCATTTATCTTACAGTCTATGCACTCAAAATGTCTAAAAAATTTTCCACACCTTTACATAATAGTGTGTTGTAAGATCCTATGGTTAGATATGCAAAAAATTCCATTTCAAAAGTTTTTGCTCTTTGCACTAGAAATGGCAATTTTGAGTGATCTTTGACCCCCAAAAGGCTTAGGAACTTCAATTGTTAATAAGCCCAATAAATTGCATTTAAAAATATAGCCAAGTAGCTATTAAAAAAACATTATATTGCATAGAAAAATTTATTCCATATAGCAAATCAGAATTAAAAATTCTTAGCTTGATTCATGAGTATGTGTAAATGGAAAATTGTAAAAATATGTGTTGGTTAATGGCTTGACTTACATGTGACTCACTTGTGAGTATGTATAAACGTCCTATGAATGCATTGCTAGTCTTGTGGGATTTTTTTGGCTATTATTAGCCAAATTGCTACCAAAAAAAACCTCTAGTGATTGGCTTTTGAACAATTTTAGTATTAAAAGGGCCTTGGAAGCCAAATGGCAAAACATGTCTTGAGATAAAGTGCCAAATGGACTCCATTTGAGGGGTAAGTAATCCTTGGTGTTGCCAGACCCTTTTTCAACTTTGAAGCTGTGGCTTAAGGTGAGATCACCTAACCATGTTTAAACTATAGCCTTCTTTGTCTCAAGATCACCTAAACATATTTAAAGTTTAAACTATAGCCCTCTTTGTCTCAAGATTGCCAAATCGCATACTTCTTTTATGGCCGTGTCGCCCATTTTGATCATGAGTTAAATGCTACATAGCTAGAAATGACACGTCCTTTTGTTGCATTATAGCCAATTTGCATCTTACTTGTATTACCTTATCGCCAAAATTATGTTCATGGTTGAGGACTAATAGCCTAGAGGTTGTGCATAGGCTTTAGTTTTCAATGCCAATTAGTGGGATTTGTACGCGATTCTTGAATGCAACGGAGTGGAATGGAAAGCAAATATTGCAATGAATGGGGGCTTTCAATTTACTCAAAATGGAAAGAGTTTATTAAATTTGATTAACGCATATCACATTCTGTTGACATTATAAAAGTAAGTATGTTTATTACAAGCTCAAGGCTACATATACAGAATATGAAGTGACACTGGAAAGTGAATAGTGACGCTTCTTTGTCTTACACACCTTTTAGCTATTTTGACTAGCTTCTATTATAACTCATTGTTCTAATTGCTTGTAAACTACTTAATTAGAATTTGCTATATTTTAACACTTCCACTCAATTCAATGTAAATAGTTTATTCTATTTCCTCAAGTTTCATTAGCTTCCTTCTTGATATGGGTGTGACAACTCTAGTGCTTGATCTTTGTGGACTTAATGCTTTTGGACTTGAGGCTTCACTTAGCCCCCATTGAAGCCTTCTTTCCTTACATCGAAATCATATATACACCAGACATGTTTGGTTTTGGGAAGTGCCTTTTTTTAAACATCAGTCATCATTAATTTTGTTGGACAGTACTGAATTTTAATTTCAAATTTTTCAATATGCTTTCTAATAAAAATGATGACAAATTTTAGTATGCTTTGTTTTTGCATGATACGTGGGATTTTGCATGATACTTGGGATTAAAGCTCATCTATGTCATCAAAGAAATTTTTTAATCATAAAGCCTGATACGTAATAGTTATGTTATATGGTACCATATGTTAATAGTGTAGTGTTTTGAATTCATGATATGGTATATCATTTTGAAGGACAGTTGAAGGTTTGACTGACAGTAGAATTTTTCTCAGAGGGTTTTTGTTGATTTTATTTCTCTGCCTCAAGCTCTGAAGCTTCAGAATGGCGAGTTGACTCCATACCTGGATGCACAGCTGTTTCTTTCTCAGTTGAGAAGGATGAGCTGCAAAAAACAGTAAAGAAGGACTTTAACAGGAGGAACCTTATTTTTCTTGAAGAATCAGGGAACCAAATATGCCTGTCTTGTTGAAGAATGCAAACTGAAGAATGTGCCTGGAGGAGATTTCTTCAACCTAATCTCAGCAAGATTTTTGCAACTTGATGCTAGGCTCCAATACGTTCCATTGAAATAAGTTAACTGGTGCTGTTGGTCTTTGTTTCCTTTGACTTGGGCTTGTGTTTCTTTAGTTAATAGGTGATTCCCAGTTACTCTTCCAGTCTCCTGTAATTGGGATGCTGAACAAAATTGGGTCCTCGGTAAAGGTTGCTCTTGCAGTTTTTGTGGGGGGCACTTATTGGCCCTCATATGTTATTTAAATGTTGGCAAGAAATTTTGAATTACAGTGTCATCAGAAAATGTTGCTCTGTACACTTGTCGCTTTGAACACTTGTGGACAGTTACTACCACTTTGCCATTGTTCCTACATGTGTAACTACTTGACTAATCATAGAAGAACTACTAATAGACTTTGAATGTGTTGAGGAAAAAGGGATTGAGAGAATTGGTATCAAAGGCTTCCACAACATCTTCTGCGGATAAAGCAAACAACTCTTTGAACATATCCAAAACCTGTGGGATCTGAAAAACTGGATTCTTTGATATACTAAGGGCAACGTTTAAGTAGGTTGTTGAGTGGGCATAGGTCTTGGAAATTGCACTTGAGAGATGTTTAAACTTTTTCATCCTCTCTAGAATTTGAGGAGTGATACGAATAGTCTTGGCAAAGATCACCATCGAATACTGACTTGTAGCCACAAACTTGGCCGCTTCTGCCGAATCCAACCATGCTATCTTGGAGCTATGGTCACCGTCATGCAAGTATCCATGAGTTCGGGCTGCATCGCAAAAAGTAGAGATGCACTTGTCGAAGAAGGCACGGCCACATATGGTGAGGGTTTGTTCCAAAATAGGTTCCCAACGTTTCCAACGTAAATCCATAGCATCCATTCGGTTGTTGAGAGAGGTACAGAGAGCACTGAAATTCACCACTTGCTTTTCAAGAGATTCCACTCTCTGATTAAGCAATGTGATTTGATTACCACCCACTTCCATTTCTACAAACGTAGAAGTTTGGCTGGAAAATTCGGTCTCGTGAGATCCCAACGACCGTATGATTACTGATTCAGTATTCTCTCGCAAAGCCTCTCTCACTTGAAGTCCTGTTGCTTTTTGAATCGTACCTTCCCCTTTGGCAAATCGGCTAATACGATGCTTGGCAGCTGGTGCAGCTTGCCTCTTCAGAGCTGGAGCGTTCTTCAGATCGATTTCTCCATTCACCTTCCGTTTCTGTTGAGCTTGGTTTTCTTTCCCAGACCCTTTCATCCTTTTATAACATGATGAAGACACAAAAAATAAAAGATAAATGTAAAAGAGATAAACTTAGCAAACAAATAAATAATGTAAAAGATAAATAATCAACTGTGAAGCCCTAAACCAAATAATCTTTTAATTTACCCCCACCCCCAAATTCCCTCTTAGTTGCATCAAAAACTATAATTACTTGGTTCAGATCTCACTTGGCCAACAACTGCGCACTGCACCAATCCACCTCGCCAACAACTGCGCACTGCACCAATCTACCTCGCCAACAACTGCGCACTCCACCAATCCAGATCAAAGAGGTCAGGAATTGAAGTTCATACACACCGTATGCTTATAGCATCACACTGCCATCGAATTGCAACAAAATCCAAACTACACACATCAATAACTAGGTCAACTTCCAAAAAAAAGCGACTGACAGGCTTCATCGACTTGATCTGATCCACCACTATCTCGCACTTTCCTTTGCTTAATTAGGTCATCAGTTCAGATTGAACACCGTGATTGTCGGTAGAACAAAAAGTACACCGAAACAAACAAAAACAGAACCACAATGGAATCATCAAGAGTAAATCTGCAAACAATACACAGCACACGCTCTCAAGTTTGAAAACAGACTCAAAAAGAAACGCGCACACAAAGGACATCAGTCTCCACCTGTTGCAGCGGCTCCGTGGGCGCTACCGACAGCGTCGCACCAGTTCACTCACTCCCTACGCGCGGTTGCGATAACTCTGAGCAGCCATATCTCGTGCGTCGTCAGCGTCAGTCGGGACGCCCTCGTGGTTGGGATTATTGGTACGACTCAGTCGAGGGTTTGGAGGCGATGGGCGAGAACGGCTCCACCATCACCTGTCTGCAGCAGTCTCCTCGTCTACTTCTACAACTGCAAAGGCTGTACTACTTACAGTGTAAGAGTCTTTCACTCCCCTTGATCAGGAAGGACAGCTCCTCCTCACCTTGACCTCCGCCTTGCTCCACTTCTCCCGCCCCCTCTGTCGTGAAGGAGATTTCCGCTACGGCAATAAAGAGTTGGTATCTCGACTAAAGAACCAGTTCAAGATTCACAAGAAACAGCGCTCCTGGGTCATAAAGACGAAGGTTCAGCCACGAACTGCGCTTCTGCATCACCAGCCAGCGGAAATGGAGAATCGCTAACGAAACCCTCGTTGCAGATGAAGGCAAGGCACGGAGGGTCAATTACAGACAAACTAGGTCAGACGGTAGACGGGTAACCCTTCCCAACATGCCGGACCTATTACCATGGAATCTACCTTACTATTCACACTCAACTTTTGCGCATCAAATTTACTTAATCTCCAACATCATGTTTTTGGTAGATGGATACACGTATCATTTCCAGTGACAAGTATAGATTTGGAACTTCTTCATTCAAACAACCGTATCATAAGCATCAATGGGCAAAGTCCAAAAGTAGATATACTAAAAGTTGTAGTATGCACCATATGAAGCATATTTATGGAAGTTTGATAAAATAAACTTAGTTGTGATTCAAAAGAAATTTAATATGAAAGTGAGTCATGTCAAAAACTTGATTTTGTGCGCCGTAATTTTGGAATTACTTTATATTTTTGTCCATTTTTTCTCAGAACTTTAAAGATAAGTTTTTGTAATTTGGCATCTTAGTATAGATCACTTAAAATTGTTGTAAGCACAAATAGAGGGAAATTGACATTTAAAATTATTCTAATTTGACAACACATACAAATGATCTTTTGGGTTCAAATATCAAGAGAACCAACATCACGATTCTAAATTATATCGCACAAAATTGTGTTTTAGACATGGCTAACTTTAACCCCTAAAGGACCAAGGTGATTTTCCTACCAAAAACCACTCAAAATTGTCATCTCTATTGCAAGGAGAAAAGAGTTTAAGAAATTGTTTTTTTTTGCATATCCAACCGTAAGATCTTATACTTGACTAGTATATAAATATGTGGAAGAAATTTCAGAAACTTTGACCTTGTAGATTGCAAGATATATGCATTTAAAGTGAAGAAAATAAGTTTTTTTCCACCTTGCTTGACTAGATTTTTTGGCTTTGAATCTTTTTAGTTCAAATCTTTTGCACTACTGATTTCGATTTTCTACTTATTTATATTTAGTAGTTGAGTTGAAAATCTACCAAAAAAATTTAGGAAAAAAAGAACTTAATTTTCACTCATTAAAAAACTATTAAGTAGTAGTGGGTTCAAGATTGAAGAAAAAACTAAATTGTTAATAGCTATTAGATGGAATTGAATCACAATAATCCCAACGGTGAGATTGTTCTAGCAAAAAAATCTAACCCTGTCTAACAAAAAAATCTGAAAAATTCTAAAAATTGCATTCAAAAATGAATTCTACAACTTATTTTTTCAAGAAGATGCTTAGATTGCCCGAAAAACTAAGATTGTCCATAACATTCTCATTATTAGTCCAAATTTAATGAAACAAAGCTTCACATGTAGGCAAAAATATAATCTTTGAGAAAAAAATTTGAAAAAAAATTATTTTGACTTTCTGTGATTTTTTGGAGGCTGCCCGCCAAACTCCATTTTTGCTTATTGTGCCATAACTTTTGCTTCCGGGCATCGATGAAAATAAAAATTACATATCCACGAAGCACACGCAAGGATACACGACCTCCAAAAATCCTGAAAAATCTAACCTCATATTGAGACCGTAGGTACCTGCCCGGACCCATTTTGTCCCCTAAGGGGACAACCTTAATGTACACATATACAATCCGTATATAGATAACGGATACGTAACATAAACGGGATAATATGTTACCGTATTGACGGTAATTATAACGTATTGTAACATACCATCCGTATACGAACCCGTACGTGACCATATATACGTATGTTAACGTATATATACGTTAACATACGTTTATATTAACTATCGTATCGTAACATATATTCTATACGTTATACGTATACACGTATATTAACCCATAGGTAACGTATATGTATATGTATAGTATACATGTATGTGTATATACGTAATATATACACTATATATACATACACGTATATGATATACGTGTATACATACACATATATGATATACCTATATACATATATCATATTGTATATACGTATATACGTTACTAACGTATATACGTATATAGGTATATATACGTATGGTATATATATACGTAACGTATATGGGATACATATATTTGTTATATATACGTATCTGGTTACGGTTATAGTATACGGATACGTATATATGTTATACGTTATTATACCGTACGTGACGATACCCGTATACGGTATATATTATACGGGGAGTTTAATATATATCGTGCATAATGATAACGATGTATATATACGTAGTCGTAACTGTATATTTTGTGTGATATGTAATCGTTAAATATTTTGATATAAAAACGGGTGTAAGGATTAAAAAGTAGATGTTGGATGTGAGTGTTCCCAATTTTTTTTAACCATTGGCAGTCCCATTGGGAGTGGGAGTGGTAAGACTCCCAATGATAAAATAAATTGGAGGGAAAGGGAGAGGGAGTGTTTCCAATTTTTTTTTATCATTGGGAGTTCCATTGGGAGTGGGAGTGGTAAGACTCCTAGTGTTAACAAAAATTGGAGGGAGAAGGAGAGGGAGTGTTCCCAACTTTTTTCTATCATTCATTCATTAATCCGGGAGTGCTGATTCTTTTTTCAAAACGGGAATCGGGAGTGGTGATCACAAAAAATTCTATAATTCATTCATCTAATTCTATGAATATATGAATATATTCCCCCACCATAAAGTTCTTAGCTCCTAATCTTTAGAATAGACAATTGAGTTTAGAGTCTAACCAAACATAAATTTAAATTTTCATTATTAAAAAATAATAAAGTATAAGTGTACAACTATAACAGTAGATACAATATAGAAGGGGAATCTAAAATATGAATATCTTTTATATGAAATAAAAATGTACTAATCCAAATAATGATATTGTTTTGGAAAAAAAAATTTAACCACATGGAACTTCTTCATTTCTTTAATTTTTTTTAAAAAGGGGCTAGAGCAAAAAATATTCATTTTTGCTGAAAGTGCAACAAAACAAGATTGTCCATGACCTTTTCAAGAAAATCCAAATGGAATGAATCAAAGCTTTGCAGAGAGCCAACAAATCAATCTATGAAAGAAAAATATAAAATAATGAATTAGAAATTCTGCAAAAAGTTTCTTGATCCCCCCCCCCCCCCTTCTCTTGAGCTTTTTTGGACATATCTTTGGTTCTTCGGCCCCGATTGAAAAAACAACTAAATTCCCACAAAGCTTATTAAGTTTTCTATCTTCCAAAAAAGTTCTAAAGAATTAGAACAAATATTCAGCCCTTAGTTACTTGCCTAAAAATCTCCTTTAGCCCCTAAAGTGACAATGGATCTTTAGAGGTTCATTGTTTCCGTTTGTTCCTACTTCTTCTAGAAGTAATGTTCAATTTTAGAAAAAAACACAAACTAATAAATTCCCAAGTATTATTTGTAATTTTTAAAGAAAAGAAGTTCCGTAATTCATCATTTTAACAACAATAGATATATCAAACAAATCAACTCATGTACATTCTTTAGTATTGCAATAAATTCTGGGCTCCTGGATGCACAGCTGTTTCTTTCTCAGCTGAGAAGGATGAGCTGCAAAAAACAGTAAAGAAGGACTTTAACAGGAGGAACCTTATTTTTCTTGAAGAATCAGGGAACCAAATATGCCTGTCTTGTTGAAGAATGCAAACTGAAGAATGTGCCTGGAGGAGATTTCTTCAACCTAATCTCAGCAAGATTTTTGCAACTTGATGCTGGGCTCCAATACGTTCCATTGAAATAAGTTAACTGGTGCTGTTGGTCTTTGTTTCCTTTGACTTGGGCTCGTGTTTCTTTAGTTAATAGGTGATTCCCAGTTACTCTTCCAGTCTCCTGTAATTGGGATGCTGAACAAAATTGGGTCCTCGGTAAAGGTTGCTCCTGCAGTTTTTGTGGGGGGCACTTATTGGCCCTCATATGTTATTTGAATGTTGGCAAGAAATTTTGAATTACAGTGTCATCAGAAAATGTTGCTCTGTACACTTGTCGCTTTGAACACTTGTGGACAGTTACTACCACTTTGCCATTGTTCCTACATGTGTAACTACTTGACTAATCATAGAAGAACTACTAATAGACTTTGAATGTGTTGAGGAAAAAGGGATTGAGAGAATTGGTATCAAAGGCTTCCACAACATCTTCTGCGGATAAAGCAAACAACTCTTTGAACATATCCAAAACCTGTGGGATCTGAAAAACTGGATTCTTTGATATACTAAGGGCAACGTTTAAGTAGGTTGTTGAGTGGGCATAGGTCTTGGAAATTGCACTTGAGAGATGTTTAAACTTTTTCATCCTCTCTAGAATTTGAGGAGTGATACGAATAGTCTTGGCAAAGATCACCATCGAATACTGACTTGTAGCCACAAACTTGGCCGCTTCTGCCGAATCCAACCATGCTATCTTGGAGCTATGGTCACCGTCATGCAAGTATCCATGAGTTCGGGCTGCATCGCAAAAAGTAGAGATGCACTTGTCGAAGAAGGCACGGCCACATATGGTGAGGGTTTGTTCCAAAATAGGTTCCCAACGTTTCCAACGTAAATCCATAGCATCCATTCGGTTGTTGAGAGAGGTACAGAGAGCACTGAAATTCACCACTTGCTTTTCAAGAGATTCCACTCTCTGATTAAGCAATGTGATTTGATTACCACCCACTTCCATTTCTACAAACGTAGAAGTTTGGCTGGAAAATTCGGTCTCGTGAGATCCCAACGACCGTATGATTACTGATTCAGTATTCTCTCGCAAAGCCTCTCTCACTTGAAGTCCTGTTGCTTTTTGAATCGTACCTTCCCCTTTGGCAAATCGGCTAATACGATGCTTGGCAGCTGGTGCAGCTTGCCTCTTCAGAGCTGGAGCGTTCTTCAGATCGATTTCTCCATTCACCTTCCGTTTCTGTTGAGCTTGGTTTTCTTTCCCAGACCCTTTCATCCTTTTATAACATGATGAAGACACAAAAAATAAAAGATAAATGTAAAAGAGATAAACTTAGCAAACAAATAAACGATGTAAAAGATAAATAATCAACTGTGAAGCCCTAAACCAAATAATCTTTTAATTTACCCCCACCCCCAAATTCCCTCTTAGTTGCATCAACAAACTATAATTACTTGGTTCAGATCTCACTTGGCCAACAACTGCGCACTGCACCAATCCACCTCGCCAACAACTGCGCATTGCACCAATCTACCTCGCCAACAACTGCGCACTCCACCAATCCAGATCAAAGAGGTCAGGAATTGATGTTCATACACACCGTATGCTTATAGCATCACACTGCCATCGAATTGCAACAAAATCCAAACTACACACATCAATAACTAGGTCAAATTGCTACTCATTCCCAACCTCCACCACATTAAACCGTCTCCGTCACACGAATGCACAAATACGCTGTCCCAATTACTGGAGGTTTATGGTTAACTGATACAGCGCACCATCATTTAGCGATTGCAGTTCTTTTTCTGATAGCTGGTCATACCAATATGACGTTCCATTTGAGTGCCAAATATTGCAGATGGTTCTATTTGAGCAATCCTAATAGACCGAGAGATTTGAACCTTGTTTGGTTGGTTAATCCGCTCAGTCCATCGATGGTCGGGTTTTCACGCTCTATCGATTGTCAAAATTTAACAGGAAAAAAAGCCATGCTTTAGCGCCTAGTTTAACAGCTCCCACCTTGTAAGGCTAAATACTCCTGGGTGACCGATAGCGAAGCCGCGTGGAGGTAGAAGGCCCACGTGAAAACTTCGCAATTTGCACCTACGAAGCACCTGATTAGTTGGTATACAACAAATTAACAGACTAAATCGCAAAAACTAACATGCAGCTGATCCAACTGTCTCTCACGTCCACCGGAGTCACCGAACTCTGAAATTGATAATGCAGCATCAGTTGCGTCCCATCGCAACGTCGATGCTTCCCTAAACCCTAAAAGCCTCTCCAGACAAAAAAATCGCGAAACAATAGGAGCAGCAACTAAGAACATAATTAGGCGAATTTCCCGTCGCATCACAGCAACATGGAGACTTGAGCAAGCCGGCAAGCAGAGACACCTGAGATCCAAAATCCCACTACGCAACAGAAATGAGTAGTGACTCACCGCACCGCAACAAAAGTCGAAATCCGCGCCGCAACAGCAGTGACTCACCGCGCCGCAACTTCCACCAAATCCTTGTTGTTTAGGGTTCGGAAAAAATATCAAGATCTGACAAGTCAAGATTTGAGAGTTAACCCCTAAATGCCAAAGGCCTTTTTTGAGATTCTTGAAATTTGCTCTATTTTGAACAAAATTTAGCATTTTGAGTAAGTTTTATCAATTTTTTTTGAATTGTAACCATACAAATTCAAACTAGAGGTTACATAGGAAAAGAAAACACAATAATATGGTATCACTGATCTTAATTTTTGACTTGTTTTTTTGAAAGTTTTTTCAAAGATAGAAATATACATTTGCTTTATGGAGATATAACTTTTATTTTAGTTGGTGCCAAGGAGAAACAATTATGCCATCTTGAGCTCAAAAGGAGGGCTACACCAAAAAAAACACAAAAACTCAAAATAAGTTTTTAAGATTATGGTTCTCTTAGAAAATACTTTTGCCTATAAATGAAACTTTGATTCATACCTATTTTCAAATGTTAATGACTTGCTTACAAATTGGATATTCTTTTGAAGTAGCTATTTCTAATTTGTAAGATTGTATTAATGCTTGCAGACATTGAAGTTTGGAATCATCGTCTTGGTGAAGGATATTACCAAGAAAAAAAAAGCACAGTTTGAATACAAGCGGTCGGAGGCAATGGTAAAGGCAAGAGTGGACCTTTGGAAAGATGACATGTACATGAATTGGACCAGCGAAGATACCCAATTGATGAATGAGGCAACATCCAAGCCTTGGCGGGGAGCTCGTGAAAAGGACACTAGGTTCTTGCAATTCTTCATAGAAGGGACTACTGAAGAAGGAGATTTGGTTTTGGATTGCACAGCATCTACAGGTAAATTCTGAAGTAAATGATTGTACATTGAATTTATAATTCATTTTATGAAATCTTGAACTAATGAATTGCATATTGTTTATCACAAGGGCGTCTATTACAGCATGTCGCGGCACTGGACGCCACATTGTGGCTTTGGAGGCAGATAAAGACATTTTTGACGCGGTCCTTCAACCCATGAAGAAGATGATTCCGGCTATACTGGCAGCTGAAGTTACACATGCATCACCGCCAGTTGAATCTTCACAAGATCCGGATGCTGTGACTGTGGTGCCTCGAAAGTTTGTTTGGAAGAATAGACCTCGTAAGTAAGTTTCAACATTTTAAAATTGTTGTACTACAACCTAATACTGATATTGTATGAATCTAACATTATTTCATTTGTATTTTCAGATGTGAAGAAGTGATGCACGCACATGCATCGACAAAGAGACAAAGTCTTCTTTTGAGTCCTGAGAAGTCTTTTGATCTTCCTGTGTATGCCGAGCAGATGGCATCGACATATGTAGAGTTTGGTTATTCTAAACCTAAACCCCGTAAACATACATATGCTTTAAATGTTTTAGAATTTCTAGATAGGTCAGCGTCTGAGGGTGAAGAGACTTCTGAGTCATCTACGACACATGATTCTACAACCAAGTCCACTGCGACTTAGATTCATGAGATTGACATATCTCCTGAATCAAACTATTATGTATTGACTTTCACTATTATTGGATTTGTGTGTTTTATGGCTACATTTTGGGTGTCATTTCTTCCTCTATATATTTTTGAATTGTTGTAAAGAAACAAAAAATTTAAATAGTGCTTTATAATTGCATTATTGTTCATTGTAATAATTTTTTTGTTTTGACCCTAAATCCTTAACAAAAAACTTGTTCATAGAGTTTCTTGTTTTCATTGTATCATTTCTTTCCCTAAATTTCAAAAAATCTTTAAGTATGTAGAAACGTGTTTAAACTATTGAGCAAATGAATTTAATGATTTTCAACTTTACTTTTTATATCCTCCACAAATGTACAAGTAGAAAATTCTAAAACCTACATCTAAAATTTTGAAGTAGTTTTGATTTCCTTTTTTTTGTTAAATCTCAAGACCTCAAAATCCTTCAAAGTTGCAAATGCCTTATTTTTGGTTTATTTTAGTTTTGTTTTCTTATTTCTAGAAAATCCTATATGCTCTCAAAGGTATTTTTTTCAACAAATACTTGGACATAAAATTTTGATCATGTTAATTTAATTGTTACAGTTCAGGTTCTTATAAAATGTTTGTAAGTGACTAAAATTTTGTGAAAATAAATCCTAAGTCCTAAAACTTAAATTTACCTACATCCACGGTCATAGGTCCATCATTTTTTTTTTCAAAAAAAATTACCCGCTCACAGGCTCACGTGCTCACAAGCTCACGCTTACAGGCTCACACGCTAGCAACCCTACGTCTTAAGGCAGTAATTTCTGTAAACTAACAATTGGGATTTCTACTATTTTTTTGATATAATGGAGAAACTAAAATTTATCTTTGGAAATTGACTTAAGATTCTCATTGAGATTCTTTCAAGCCAACTTATCTAGACTTAATCACATGCAAGATAGGTTTAGGCTATTTTGGGCCATATCACTCAAATTTCCTAATTCCTAGTTTCCTACTAATTTTCAATTTTTAGCCTATTTATAGGTAGACTTTTGGATGATTTTAGGTAAAATACTCTAATTTGGACCAAATACTATATTGCCATGTCACCTATATATTTTGGATTTACACTCTTTTTAGAGTTTTTTGTACATAAATGCTAAGTTAAATTAAAAAAGTGAAAAAAAAAGACTCTCAGTCTAATGTAACAAATTGAAAGCTCACAATTATGTGCTTTTAAGAATATATATAAGAAATATATGTGATTTTATCATAAATATAAGATTAGATGAAAAATATTATTAAGTTTAATTAAAAAAACAATTACAAATAAAAGAAAAAAATTGACATGCAATACTATATTATTTAGATTCCAATATATGGAATTTTGAATTGCAATCACCCATAAATTTTGAGTTTTTTTTAAAAGTTTGAGATGAAGTAGAAAATAGACATTTTTACCTTTGTTTTGTTAATTTATATAAAAACCAAAAATGAATACTTTGAAAGTTACAACAAAGTTTGAGCAAGGCACTTCCCATAATATGGGATTGTTATGGATTATTGTGAACCACCATAATGACTCACCTTTTAGATTATAGAAAATAGAAACATTATGTTTGAATTTGCACATCCATAAGTGTTAGGACAAACCATTTGGACTCATAGAAAAAATAAATTATTCCAACATATGTTGATTTGTTTGCTCGAAGGGCAGCACGAGCACCCTATTTTACTATGGCTGAAATTTCTCTGTTTTGCCCTAGCAATGACGGGTCGAGGTTAGGGCAGTGTTTCTGGATCACTGTAGAATGGGTTCCCTTTTTGCTTCTACTGCCATCCACAAATTTATCCTCATTTATGAAGAAGGCTGATTTGTTAGGGTTCAAAGCCAGAGGGCTGTGAAGTATGTTCCAACAACCTAATGGCATACTATTAGTAACAGTAAACTGCCCAAAAGAATCCAAAGAACTCCTGAAAAATGTGGCAAATTTATATAGTTCATTTTTATTGTTTGGATTCATTTGTCATGAATGTGAGTCTGGTGCTTCAATTTTATTGTTCATGAATGTAGATCTTCTAATTTGAAATCATGAAAAGTTTAGCCTCCATTTCCTGTTTCGAAAGTGATAGAATTCAAAGCAACACCTCTAAATGCACCAATTGCAACACAACTTTTACAACCCAAATTTCCACATGACTTAGATGTCAAGTGCTACAAGTCATTTCTATACCAAAACATGGATTTGCACTCATTCCTAAAAATTTCTTCAACACATTTTTTGTGACAATGCTAGATGAATATACAAAGTTTTAGATACTTTCAGTGTCTAATATTTTGATTATTAAAGAATTTGTGATTATGAAAAGTTGTAGAAACAGGAGAGAAAAGCTGGAAAAAACAATCTTCTAGAAGATGGTCAATAATCTATTCAAATGTTTACACTAAGTGACGTTGCAACATGGACTTGGGGGCTCTAATTCAACAAACCTTATTAGGCATCTTGGGAAGGACACTTGCAAATAAGGTGGGTATTCCCTAAACCACCACTTTTTGCTACTATGCCTAGTTACTATTATTAGACTAGTCAAATTTTTACACTTTCTTATTAGGCAAGTAAAAGGTGGTTTTAATGCACCAAAGAAAGTAACATTTGGATTATGTATGCAAAAGTTATGAAGGAACAAAAATTGGTTCTAAAACAAATTCTTCTACATAGGTACATAATTGATTTTGGGGATGTACTCAGAATGAACATGGCAATTTAGGACTAGTGGTGCATTTGGAGGTGCCCTACCTTAGGTTAAAATTTCCTTCCATGTTAACATTTAAAATTAATTCAATCTAGAGAGAGCTCCCAACTGCTACAAGATCAAAGAAACATTAAACCTAAAAGGACATTGTGGATACTAAGTGCAAGATGGATGACTGGAGACCCTTTTGTGTAAGACCAAAATGTAGATGTTCATTTTTGAAATTTGGTGTGGAAAGGGCAGGTCTTGTACAATAATTTGACCTCCAATGAATACTCTTGGTTTTTGTAAGCAAATGAGATATCTACACCTAAAATTGCACGCTTGCTAAAATCGCACAGTGGATATTCTTGCCTAAAATGTACTCCCACTATTCATGAAATTCTATGATTGGTTTTAGGTACACCTATTTTAGGCACTTTAGAAATTTGTAGTTTATTCATACAATGTCCAAAAAATTTATCCTAAGAGAATCTAGAATCCTCTTTTGATTGTTAACTTGACTTCACAAAAAAATTCAATATAATAATGGGAACCATGTTGAACTGGTTATTTGTGCCATTTTAGGTGTAGTTA
Organism: Neckera pumila; assembly: GCA_963969595.1. Taxonomy (NCBI): domain Eukaryota; kingdom Viridiplantae; phylum Streptophyta; class Bryopsida; order Hypnales; family Neckeraceae; genus Neckera; species Neckera pumila. The sequence continues at coordinate 45,821,134 of OZ018408.1, read as the reverse complement.
CCTTAAATGAAATCCGGGGTTAAAATTTGATGACATTTCCTCAGCAAGTGTGAGCTTTGAGGAGCATCTGGTTTTGATGAATGCTTGCCTTTGGGAGTGCTTCTAAGTCAGATTCTACCCGTGTTGTGAAGGTGGAACCTAAGAGCATTGTGCAATTATTTCTAAAATTTTATTGCCAAAAGGGGAGAAGGCTTTTATGAATGAATGAAAGGAAGGTTGAGTACGTCAATTGGCACTGCATAATCCCTCAAGTCCCAAGGCCTTTTTTCTATCAAAAACCACTCAAAACTGCTATTTCTAGTGTAAGGTGCAAAACTTTCAAAACTTTCATTTTTTTTGCATATCTAACTATAGGATCTTGTACTAGATTAGTATAAAAATGTGTAGAACAAATTTCAAAAACTTTGACCACATAATTTACAAGGTATATGTGTCTAAAGTGAAGAAAAAAAGTTTTTTTGCACATTCCTTGACTAGATTTTTTGGCTTTGAATCTTCTTAACTTAAATTATTTACACTATCAAGTTTGAAGTTAAAATTTTTTATGTTGAAGATTTGAGTTGAAAGTTGAGGGAATTTTTTTTGAATCCCTCCCTTGGGTGATTGCAAGAAACACTTGTCCTTTTTGGATGTCCCCTTGACCTCCAACAGGTGGTTTTTTGCTCATAACTTTTGCATCCTTGGTCCGTTTGGCTTGAAATTTGGAATGAAGGTACAAACAAAAGTTTCAAACTTTGAGTGATTTTTTCAAATTTTTTCAACTTAGTTTATTATTTTTAACCTGCCCCCAATTGGGTGTCTACCTTAGCCATTTTGGAGGTTTATAGTCCTATTTTTGACCCAAAAATGCGAATTTGAAGTCACAAATTGGACATGTTGGAGGTCTACTAGCATTACAAAGACTTATGCTGAGATTTTATGAAAATAGCAACATGTCAGTTGCACACATGGGGTCAAAGTGAACCTCCTTTGTGCAAAGGCTACGAAGAGGGAGAATTTTTCCTACATGAGTTTTTTGGTGCAATGTGAACACAAACTTCTTTAGCAAAATTGTTTTCTTTTAAATAATTTTTTGAATTTTTTTTGAATTATTAAAAATGAAAAAATCCACAGACCCCTTTTCTATTATTTTCTACTCTCAGTGGCCCTTGTAGTACTTTGTAGCAGTCAAGATCAACAAACAAGAAGACTCAAACATATAACTAGATACGCATATATCTAGTACTGTATATTAACCGTCTATACATACGTATATACGACATTATATATAGACAACATATACGTAATAAACACGGATAATACATTCACGATACCCGTAATAACGTAATTATACGTTATGTATTATACGTTACGTATAATGATACGTATATATAATATATGGTACGTACCCGTATATTATAACGATATGTATACATATACGTATACGTATATGTACGTATATACGTATACCTATATATATACGATATATATAGGTACATATGTATATACGTATACATATTAACATACCGTATAGCATACATAACATATATATCGTATCATATATTTACATATATACGTATATGTATATGTAAATACGTAACATATATATACGTATATATATGGTTATACGTATATATAACGGTAATACGTTACGGATATGTTATACGTACGGTTATGTATACGTTATTGATACGTATACATAACGTACATATATTATGTTTATTTGTGTTTCGGGTTTGAAATGGTACGTTGGTGTATCATTGTTATGTGTGATTTATACGATGAATTATATCGTTAATGATAAGGTATTTATAATAGTTTCTATTGCAGATCTTCGTATGTCCCTTTTTAGGGGTATTTTTATTTTTATTTTTAGAAAGCCTTTTGAGGGGATAGTTTGAAACCCACTAAAAAAGAAAAATATACACATGAACAAAGCACAAGGAACCACAAGCTAAAGATGCAGCAGAAAATGCTGTGTAGTGTAACAGTCTAATAGACTACTAATGCAATGCCAAGGTTCAAGAAATAAAACTCAATCAATCAAGCAAGTCAAAGTAACTAATTGATTAGCTATTTTTAATTCCGATTTTATGACTTCAGAGTGCAGTACCTTCGTCTGTAGAAGGTTGCCAAAATTTTATCCTTGAAAACTAATCATGCACTTCTGCATTTGAACTGAAACTGTGTAAATTGCACTTCGGTAGAATACCCACCCAGCACCTGTAGGTTTTTTCTGGAAGAGAAACTCCACCTAGCTCTTCTCTTTGTTTTGGCAAACCCTTGGTAGTTGAGTTTCTTCCTTCCAAAGAATATTAACAATTATCAAGCCAACACAAGCACTCTGGTAGGCCCACCTCCAAATCCTTGCTGGCCTTGCTTAGAGTGTCACACTGACCATTTTGATACTTTGGTCAGCTACAACAATTAACTACAGGAACAAAGAAACACATCCAAGAGCTGATGCTCAAATACCTAAGTTAAAGCTCAATGAAACATCATGTCAATATATACTACATACGATCATCTACTTCGGAAGTTGCTTGAAGAATGGATATCCACTTGATTTTATTAGCTCTATCCAATGGAACAAAATGACAAGAAATTCTGAAAGCCGCTAGCTAACAAACTATTTGCGATGGGAAAAAAACGAAGTCCCCTTCTTTCCACACCGAAGGTACACAGTATGTCCTTGAATGAATATAACAGGCGACCTCCCTAAGTGCTGGCTCTGCCTCATCTACCTAAGCAAATATGAAAACGAACCAGTGTATTTGAAATTCCTCCCTCTGAAATATAGGTAACAAAAGTGGGAGCTATGTTGAGTACTTGACAAGCAATGTTGCATCAATTGTTCAAGTGAGGTACAAATCAATGACTAAGCACAGTGGTGTCCTTACAGTCCCAGCTTCTCGTTTTGGAGAACGGCCGGACTTTCTAAAAATACGTTCTATCCAGGTTGTAGTAACATGAAATATCATGACAATTATAAGAACAATGCCGGCGGTTGATCACTGTAATCTACACAACCCTCTTTCAGGGCTCGACAAATTTTAAAAAAAACACAAATTCCCTACCACTACCGTCCCCATTTCACTCGACAACGAAAAAGTGCCAATCGCTACAGTAAATTGAATGACTCTACACAACCCCCCTGAATCAAAGAAAACCCCATCCCAGAGCTATATCCATGTGTGACCGCAGATCCAAGTATACCGTACCTTCACAGGGAAACCTTGAAAAATCCACAGCCCCTTTCCGGAATTCACAATCCAGACGAATTCCTCTCCCCCTATGCTCGGTTGCGAATACCTCTGGATCCATTGCCACACCTCAAACGCTATACAACCCTCAATGTGGATTTCAACAAGTCTTGAACATGTTGTCTTATTCCCATCGAGACCTAAACTAAGGAATTCCTCCGAGAAGTACAAAATCGCGTTTCACAGGTTACTCCGGTTGATGGTGAAAAAATCAAGGTGGTGTCGGGCAGACACATTTGCGATGAAGTCCAGGGTAGGTTGTAGGCAACCCATGGGGTATGGGTAAGCAGAAACGGCTTTTAGAGTTGCGGGACCAGGTTAGGCCCCCATCCGCCGCCCCTATATGCCAGACACCACTTTTGAAAGGCCTTACACATACCACCTGGGTTCGCTATCTGAAGTTCGTTGGTCCTCGACTTCAATGCAATAGGCATACACCGAACTTTCGGTTGTTCCTCCGGTTGGAACTATTATAGACAGAGTTGAATATTGTGATCATCTCCGTATCACCCACCTGAACCTTGTTCAACATACTCATTCCACCACCCAGCTCCTTATGAAGAACAAACATCATGAATGTACGGTATCAAGATTGAATCTAAGAGCCATGTGATGGATATCGGCTTGTCAATCCATTCTATTTGGTGCTGGTTAGGTCGGAATCCAGAGGAATGTCCAGAAATTTGTAGTTCAACACTTATTGGTTGGAAGCCTCACGATCTAAGCCTTCACCACCTTGGTAAGAGGAATCATGCTCAGGCTTTTGTTGTTGCTGTTGTTGTTGTTCATGCTTCTGCGCGGACTGTTGAAGGAAGTCCGATTGGTCTGTGGTTCCACTTTCTTGGCGCAAGATTGGAGCCTGAATCGGAGAACAATGTCGCTTAATGCTTGTTTGGACTTCTGCAGAGTCCTCCTGTTGACAATGCCACGCATGGTGAGCTTGCTCTGGTGAGTCCTGAAGTTCTGCATGAGCAAGGCTCAGAGATGTGTCATTCGCGTCAATCGCTCCTTTTGCTTGATCAGAGCATCCTTGCGGGTAGTCCTGGTGTCTCGCAGTTTCGCGTTTCCGTTTTTCCAAAACCATAGGGCTTGACCGACTTGAGTTAGAATCCAATGCGGAGGCAACACTCTCAGAGTCTCAGTCTCAGTGCTCGATCTTGCTTTGGGATCCTCTCTTTCCATCATCGAAATCGCTGTGCTTTTGAGTGGCGAGGAGCCCTCATGACCACTGGAGCTACTAGTACTAGCATGTAAGCTGGTCCGTATTGGAGCCCGTCCATGCTCAGTTGCCAGGTGTTCTTCCTGCTGCTTGTGTTGCAAGGATTTGAAAGCACTCAGCTGTTGGCCCTGATTCCTAAGTCGAAAGGAAAAAAATTCTCCTGGGGGATGGCTGACAGAGATGCTGACCGCGGAAGGCTGCCACCATTATGTACTGACGACAGATTTCCCGGTGAGGACGCATACATGTCATCTAATAATCTTGAGGGTAATGCACGAGTAGCAAAGTTAGGGATTGACTGCAAATGGGGCATTTGAGAAGCAAAAGGAGCAGCTCATTCCAAGTCAACCCCAAACAGCCTTGTTCCTCTGCTAGTACTGGGAGCTTCTTCGCTTTGTGATGATGTGCTGCTACTGGAGGCAACAAGAGACCGTTCATGAATGAGGCCTCCATCTGTGTCTCTTGATTGCCGCAGTGCCCTATGTTCAATACCCGCAATGAAATTTTCTGTAGATGCGTAACATTTCAATGGCGAAGAGTGTAGGCCAAGGTTGAGACTGGCGGCGACCATGCTTGCTGTCACCGAATTTGGAATACTTTCCGAATTAGCAGATCCCAAAGACGCTGACTGCATCATATGACTGTAGATGTTGCCATATAGCAACGTCTTCTCCATGCTTGGCTAGATGTTTGAGGAAATCCATGGAACTTGGGGAGCAGGAAAATTGAATGGCTGCCACATCGAAGTGCTGAAGGGGCCGCCTGAGCCCTTCGATGGTGCGAAGGAGTTGTTGCACTGTCCTGTCCATGCACTTCGAAACGTGGGTCTATCAGACGTGGAAGTCCCTCCTGGAATCATCTGTTTTCGACGGAAGTCAATGTAAAGTTCTTGGCTTGATCCTCGCTCAAATGACACTATATCACCAGCATCGAGCTTTTTCTCCTTGACAAATCTGCTCCAGCCCTTGGTGAGCACGTAACTTTGGCTACTATTCCAATATGAGTAACGGAATCGCCAATGTTTTCCCGAGACATCCTCAAATGAGAGAGTTTGTCCTGGTGAATTTGCGGACAGATCAAGAGGAAAGCAACGCTCGGCATGCTGTTTTGGAATGACAAGCCTGTTCAGCTTACCAACGTCACTAGGAGTGACTGCCTTGTCAAATAAATGTTCTCGTGTCGGTGCGCTGTCCTTTGGCACATTTCGGCCACTCGGTAGGTTTGGAGGTAGGCACATTGAAGTATCAACAGGGGATGCGGTCGCCCGTAGGCCAAAAGATCCGACTGAAAGTCCAGTGGCTGGCGTAGATGATCTGCAAATGTCAAGAGCTCGACGTCACGCACTGACTGCGCTCGCAGCTGCATCCATATTGAATACCTTCTTACATTGATCAAGCTCTTCGTCATACGTGTGGCGCCTCAGCATCTCCACAATCTGCTCTTTGCTGAAATTTCGCAGGAACTCGGATTCATAGTCATTGTCCTGGACCGGACGGAAATTTGTCATTGCATCACGCCCTCGAAACTTAATGCCAGCCCTATCATACGCCCGTGCAGCTTCTTCTTCCGTGTTGAAGGTTCCCAACCAGATACGTTGATGTTTCTCGTATATCTGTGCCCCCCATCGTCCATTTGATTGAGGTACAACCCCTTGGAATTGGGAAGATGGCAACTTGCTATTGTTCTGCTCTCGGCCACGATCGTCACCGTAATCCGAGTCGCCAGAAACTGAGAAGCTGGGGCCGCTATGTGTTCGTTCTATGCTACCCCTTTGTCCTGGAACCTCCCAAGCACCTAAACCTGAATAGGCACTCGGACCACTGTTTGTTCGTTCTAACCCACCTCTTTGTCCAACATCCCATAGGGCCGATGGCCAGTGCTTCAAATCTGCTCCTCGTTGATACTCTGCCTCCAATCTGGACCCTGTTCCATGCATCGGCCAAGGCTGAGCTCAGTTCAAGATCGAAGTCGACTAATCAAAGAGATCATTGAGCTCTAGATCTGGTCAAGGTCGACTCAGATCTCGAGCAAATCTGAGCCCTCTTTCAATTTGCATAAAATCTAGCAAAGTACCGCATACTTAATCGTTCCAATGATCCAATGTTCCCTCAAACACATGGTTCCTTTCCCACTTCCAAACGTGCCATTTTCATTTGTTATGGGGCCCTTCTCCCAGATGTTTACAAGTCCCATTGGTGCAAATACCAAGGAAAAGAGGCCCAAGAGGTCCCGTGCCAACATCCATGGAAATACAAGATTTTCTCACTGCAAAACTTAAGGAAAGTAGTCTCTGACGAATAGTTAAAGATGGCCGTCTTACCTAAAAGATGCAGCGGTTGACTTCCCTCTCTGAAACTGCTTGTGTTTGAGGGAGGATAAGCTCGGTGCTCGTCAACAGAAACCCTAAAATAGTTCTCGTTTCCTGCGACAGTCCCCGATGAGTGAGGCATTGAGGAGTCGTGAACCTTAGAACTACCATGCAAGTGCCTCCTGTCGTGATCATGGTAGCGAAACAAACTACCGGCTGCATGAATGGGAAACTTGGTGGCAGCTGCTGTTTCTGCGATACCCAGCATAGCTATTTTCTCCTCCACAGAGTAAAACTCTGGGATTGGGGAGACTGGATTGGGTCTTCTAATTACTGAAACGGGGGGGCAAGTTTCTGCTTCTTCCGGCCCTCCACTCGGACTTCCTACAATCTTAGAGCTGGAGACATCGCTATCTGACGAGGTAGCTGCCGATTCGAAGCTGTTTAATCGTAAAGTGACGTTCGGCCCATGACAAGGCTCGCTGGACAAGCGAGACACGGGTTTGGACCACATGCCGACCACCTTCTCATCCTGCGGTCAGAAGAAAATGAAATCGACGAACGTCACATCCTGTTTAGTATTCAAGAAAACCTCTAAACGATACAAGAGAACATACGTTTGAACACATATACGATATATACGTATATAAAACATAAGTATAATCATATTATATATAATAAGAACATATCAAATACGTCATAACGTACATATATACGTATTATCCGTAACGTATACGTATATTATACATACGTACCATAATGTGTGTTACCCAACGTATACGTATATATATGTATATACGTATACCATATATCTATGATGTATACATATACGTATATATATGTTAACATATATGTATACGTAAATTATACATATATACGTATACGTTAACTCCGGGAAGGTCGGCACGCTGGGTGGGCTTTTCTCCTGTACCATTTCCGGACGCACCAAGTTTCCAATGACCTGTGATGGTGTTCGGTGGTTCAACCTAAGGCTCTTAACACTCTAACTAACAGGCGTACTGACAGACGCTATTACTTTTGCCTTTTTCATATTACCTGACGGCATTGACCGGCATGTGCCTGCAAACGAAGACAAAATATTGTCTACAGCGTCGTGCAGTTGATTACTGATGTCTGCCATTGGATTCCTTCCCGCCATTGAAGACGCTGCTGTAGTTGGCGTCGGCGTTAGTATGTCGAAATCTAGAGGGTCCTGCCATTCAAAATTAAAATTATCTCACAAAAACAATTACGATAGCGAAACATCCGTAGTGACCCAAAGCCCGTGCATGACTTACATGGATTTCAATAAACTATTTATTCATACTCCAGTAATGAAAAAACAAAATTTTTACCGAATCGTCTGACTGATCCACCGGTGAACCGGTTGCTTCAACTTCGGCTGCATCATCCACTTTCATTGAAACATCAACTTCGGACTTCTGCTTCTTCTTCTGTTACATCAAAGAACGTGGTAAAAAAAACTAGTGCTACAAAGTCCGTGGAAGTCCTGAACACTACAAACCAAATAGCAAAGTCATGACCCGGCTTCATAACGGAACTTCCTGGTTTCTTGCAAAAAGAGACAATGTACATGCTCCTACCGAAGTTAAGAACGTAATGTACTGAGATATGCCGTGGATTGCCTTTGGAAACTGCAGGATACACGTTATTCGGTGAAAAAAGTACCTGCTTTGTTTTCTCCGCAAACCCGTTTCGGCTGTTCTATTGACATTCTTTGGTCCCTTCCGGTGACTTCCAGTACTCTACCAATTGCAACCATGCTGCTTGTTTACAACCGTCTGGCTTTTTGTTTCCCCCATTTTCAATATAAAATTGCCGATACCGTACTCTACATCTTTTGAAATAACTCTTCAAGAAAATTTTGACCATTCCAGCAGGCAAAGGTTTACGCAAGACAAATTGCCTCTTCACTTCCTCCATTATTTCGTTCATTGTCTCTTTTTCATTGACGTTTATATATGCGTCTGGGACAACGGCGTGGGCGTCCAATTTCAGCGCATTCAGAAATTGAGACCTATAACGAATAATGTTCCCACTCTCATCTTGAATTACGGTCACCTGCGGTACCCTTCCCTCCGAAATGGCTCTTTTCACTGCCTTCAAATACGACTTCTTGTCCTCTCTTACAGATTTCCTCTGAATGAAAGAGTCAGGAGTAATTGACTTACTTGGATTCTGAACGCCTCTACTGAGATTAGACAGTGATGTCAAATGCTTATTTCGTCGTAGGTCCTCAGAAACTGCAGCACTCTTATTGAAGGGTACGCTGCCGCTCCAAAGTGGTCCTTCTTCAGTTTCTATAGATTTTGGAGGTGTTGACTGCCGCCTTTGTGACAGCTCTTCAGCGGACATGATTGGCGATTTCATTGGCAGGTTACCACCATCCGATGGTTCAGCAATCCAGACCGGCGTCTGAACTGCTGTATTTTGGTCGCGTTCCTCAAAACTACTGTGCCTAGAGGTTTCACCAATCCATTGTCCTCCCCTGCCCGCAGGTGGTATCACTGACACAATTTCTGGATCCAAATTCCACGCACGCCAGCCATTCCTACCGGTCTTTGATTAGGATTCATCACAGCTGGATTCATAGTCCGCGTTTTCAACCTAATGCTAGACTTTGAATGGAAAAATGGTAACGTATAATTATGGTAGTTCCTATGGTTATGGGTTGTTAACCTTCAAATACGCACTTCTTCTCTCCTCCTCATTTTTGGTACTGGTCTTAGGTTTGTCTACATCATTCTCTGTGAATTAATAGGCATGATTCTTGTGCATTTGTTAAACCATGTTTTTCATATAATCTAATGAGTCCATGAATGTATTTTAGGATGGGTGAACGGGTAGACACTAAGTTTGTATGCATTAATGACGAGACTTCCATTTAGATTGCCTTGATTGACGTTGAAGAACAACACCAAATTTGTGACTTCCGAGTTTGCACTTTTGAATCTATTATAGCATTTTGAGAGTTTTTATTTACTTAAATAAACTTACATTGATTGCATTAGAAAAAATCTGAGGCCTCTGTTGCCCATAGGGCCATTTGACTTTCAACTAAAAAATGCAATTATTTTTTATTTTTTTTATTTATAAAAAAAATAAAAAAAATCACTAATTTTGACAAAGCACCCTGAGGAATTACATGGTACTCCTTTTATTTTGTTTTTAAAATTTTTAATTTTTTTGTAACTTTTTGTTGTATTTGCATTGTTGCAAAAAGTCCAATGGTCCAATATAAGCCCTAGATTTTCTCTGATGGATGAGTGACCTTTTCTAAAGAAAAAATAAAAACAGAAGTAGAAGACAATGTAGTCTATATTATGGTTGTAAATGCCTACCATGAAAGAGGCCTCAACAGACCTCTTTTTCTATTGAACATAACATTTCTAAAATTAATTCTATCTTTGTTTTATCTAGTTTTCCTAAATTGCAGTACTAAAGATTGATTAAGAGCAATGTACTTCATTATAAGATTGACCTCTCTACCTTAATTTTTCACATTAGATTAACAAATCATTGTCTTCATTTTATTGTAAAAAAATCCTTAACCTTAAATGGTGCACATTGTGGAATATTAAATCAATTGATATACAATTGAAAAATATTGATTTTTTAGTTTTATCTTCATTAATTTTACTTGATTGCAATTGCTATATTAAATGGTTTCTAAAACAATCTAAATTTTTTTATTTGGAACATTTATTGTTGGACATGCTACTTATAACTTACCTATGGTATTACATTAATTTAAGAATAGCAAAATGACTTGAGTGGAGGAAGTTGTGAATTTAAGGGCAGTACAAACAAGGGCAAAGCTCAATTTAACCCCTAAAGGACCAAACACCGTTTTTTGGCAATATAGCAATTTTGGGCAGCTCACTACAAATGGAATTTTTATTTTTTTTCTTTGAAATTTTCACACAAGATGTGTCCAAGGAGTAGCTTTAAGGTCCAACAATTTTCATTACATTTGACAACAAGGTAAAAAAGTTATTGCATGATATGTAGTTTTGTTTGATCTTTGGGCAGCTTGGGTAGCAAAAAAACTTCTTTAAGAATCACTTTTAAAAAAAATAAAAATTTGAAATTGGTTCTTTAGATTTATATATACACGGGAAGCTTTGAATCATTCCATTTCAATAGTTGAAATAAAAGTTATGAAGAGTTTTAGTTTGGGGGTAGTTTGCAAGTAGAATGAAATATCTACTCTATGATGAACTTTAAAGTCCTATATTTAATTCAGTTTTCAGTATTTTTGGAAAAAAATAAAAACTTTGGATGTAGATTGTTTATTACAACATAATGACCGTTGGAATAGACAATTTTCAATTCCATAAATAAATTGTTAATAATTTAGTGTTTTGAGGAATTTTCTACTTCTTTCTACTTACTATTATTTTCCTATATGTTGTACATTTCCAAATGGTCTGAAATTTTTCAAGCATGTGATCAACTTGCCTTGAAAGACAAATCCAAAGAGTTACCACCATTTTGGACATTTTTTCATACAAATATGACCTTGTGAAGTGCAGCTGCCCGGTTTTTCGCAGGGCCAAAAAAAGGACTGTTTTCAATTCAAATGTTAAATAACTTGCAATCTACACGGTGGATTGTTCTGAATTTTTTTCCACATCTTCTCAAACAAATTTACTACAAGATCCTACGGTTAAATATGTCCAAAAATGCTTTTTTTGTAAAATTTGGTTCTTGTAATAGAAACGGCAGTTTTGGAGCGTTTTTGGTGAAAACATAGTTGAAAACCTTTAGTAAATAAAGACAAAATCCAAATCATTAATGTTAAAAATTTGAACTAAAAAGATTCAAAGCAAAAAAATATAGTTAAACAAGGTGCCAAAAAACTTATTTTCTTCACTCTAAATGCATATATCTTATAATCTACATAGTCAAATTTTTTGAAATTTCTTTCACGTATTCATATACTAGTTAAGGTAAAGATCTTATAGTTGGATATGCAAAAAAAAAAAAGTTTTCATGGTTCTTTACTCTTTGCAATAACGATGACATTTTTTAGTGTTTTTTGATAGGAATATCACCTTGGTCCTCTAGGGGTTAATACAATTGGTCCTTCCATTGGATCTGAAATAAAAACTAAAGAAACATTTAATTGTTTCACATTGCAGTGCATTGAAATTAGGATTTAAAGTGTAGGATTTAGGGTTTAGGGTTTAGGAAATACTATTTAGGGAAGAAAATTAAAGCGTGAAAAAAGAAAATCAATCACACTTACACATAAATTCTACATAAATTCTACATTAGATGCTTCTTAAAGGAAGCATCCAATGTAAAAACGAATCAAGATTTATTGCAAACTGTAGAATCCCACGATCGGTCTTGTTCTCTGGTCAACCCAGGCGGTCGGCCCAGTCGGCCGTCCGAGCCGGTCGGCGTATGCGGTCGTCTGAGGCGGTCGGCCCATGCGGTCGGCCCTGGCAGGCGTCTGAAGCGATCGGCGTATCCTAAAACTACCGTCTCAGGTTTGGATGGCTTCTTCAGTTGGGTTTTTCGGTTCAGGCGGTCGGTCACATTGGAGCGGTCGCCGGGGTCGGTCGGCGTGCGGTCGGCAGCAGTTCGGATTGGACTACGGTCGCGGCGACCGCCGCCAAGGCGGGCGGCGTCGGTCCGGGGCAGGTTCGCAAGCTTCAGGGCCGGTCCGGCGGCGGACGCCGCTTAGGTCTGGGCCGGTCGTCTATAAGAGCGGACGGCCTCCTTGGACCTCCTCACTTCAACTCCCCTTTGGCGCCAAGTTGGCTGATCTCTGTTGCTTTATGCACCAGTTGCTCCTACATGGTGGAGAGATGAAGTCATTGAGCTTTTGATACGGGAACTTTCAACGACGCTAGCGTGCGAGCTTGGAGCCGTGAGCCTGTGAGCGTGGAGCGTGGAGCCTGTGAGCCTGGAGCTTGAAGTCAAAAAAAATTCAAATTTTTGCTCCAAAAAATTTTTTTTGCTAATAATATTGAAAAAATTGAATTTTTTTACAATTTATGGGTGAATTGGGATCTATAACCGTGTATCCTATGACCGTGGATTAGTAAATAGGATATAGGTTGTCCAAAAAAATATAGAGAAAGAAATGAGGAATCAAGTTGAAACTGAGAGTCATTTATCATTGAATCTATGCTTAAGGAATTAGATTCTGAATAGATTCAAAAGCAAATGAAGAAAGCCCAGATACCAATTGAGACAAAGTCTATACATATCTATATTATTATTCTGTACGTGCTTTGTTTGTAAATGCTTTATTTCATATTTTTAACAAAATGGCAGAGAACCCTTGGGGAATATAATTCTCCACATGATGACGGAGAAAGGCTATTCCCCCAAAGGGCCCACTGCCATATACGATCATTGAACATGACACCTCTTATAGTGGCACGTTCCAGAATGCCAATCATTATGGGACATATAAATAGGAACCTTGGAACATTGCTCTTCTCACTCTTCTGTATTTTCAGCACTTATCAGCACTTGCTAATACTCTACACTGACGTTGTAGCATTGTTGCATGCAACAAATTGCATACCAATTGCAGTTTGCAACATGAGATGCTATAAAATGACTAAGTTGAAATGAGCATATATCTACAATGCAAATGGGAGGTCCGTTATTACAATACATTTCATTCATTGCACCATTGACAATTTAATGTGATTGAAGCTTTCCATTTGGCTTTCTAGTTATAATATGGTAAAAGGTACATAATTCAAATCAATTTGTTGTCATCATACAAACACAGCCATATGTTTTCCAATTTTGCAAAGATTATGAAGGTGAGATGATGATTTTAAATTATAGTGGTAGGCCTGTCACTTGCATCTTCAAATATCTTACTGCATAATGACATACTTGTTCATAGCAAACTATGAAGTGCATTAGGTGGGTTCAGGACAATGTATTGGCCAATTTTAATCATTTGATTACCTTAAATAAAAAAAAATAATTGATCAAAAAAGATGGCTTGAATTTGAAAAGAATCAGAAGAAAAGGTGAGATAAGGGAGGACTATAATAAAAAAAAAGAGTGCAAAAAAATGGAGAGTATTCCAAAAAAAAGTGACACATTGAATACTAGAGTGGAAATGGATATGGAAATTAAACCCTAAAAAGTTTGCATCAAATCAGTTTAATTGTAATATATAAAAAAGAGTGCATTACAATTGAAGTACACTGGAAATTGTGACCATGTCTATTCTGGAAGTGTGATCATTCTAGCTCGAACTAACAGTACTTTCAACTCATTGAAGCTATAACTCGATGCATGAATGAATTTGTCTTCGTTGACATCCATCTTGCAGAAATACCTGTACAAATAGTACAAGTGTTTGCAATTCACGTATTGCTGACGACCTCCGAAGTAACCATAGTTACAAGTTCATCCAAAAGTCAATATTTATTTGAAATAAGCAATAGGAGCATTTCTTCATTGGTTGGGACCCCTGCGTAAGTGATGCAGATACTCAGTCAATTGATGATTTATAAAGCAATTTATGATTCAGTTATGACTATCTCCTGACAATCTTCTGAAAAGAGGCAGGCACTCTTGTCTTACACCCCTAATGAAAAATCAATAGCTATGTTATGAAATTAGAAAAAAAGTTATACCACCCTTTGCTACTGGGAGATGTGAATTAAGAACACTTGTCGTTGAAGCCATTGGTCACTTGGGCCAATCGATCTCATTGCCTTCAATTCCTTTGACCTCCAATGCAAATGCATTGAATGCGAGGTATTGTATGACTAAGCTTTGTAAGATAGATATCTCTATACTAGGTTTTGACAAAGTAACTGTACCATCATGCTCAAAACTATAAAATTAGTCATAGTGTAAGTATCATATAGCAACATCAAATTATAATCAAATTCTTTATTACACAAGAGTCTTGGAATGGCACAACAAGCCATCTAAATAACGTGGTGGTTGGATACTGAACAGTATACCTTTGACACTTAATTGTCAAAACTTATCAAGTTTTCAACCCTTAGTACCTAATACATGATCACAAACTTTAATTCCATTTGAAAATGAAATGTAAAGTGTGAAGTTCACTTGTGACCAAGAATTGTATACAAATTTTATATCTAATGAGATTATAATTAAGATTTATACTACTCCCAAAATGCATGATTGTCTAAATGTGCTCGCCTTGCAAGCGTACAATGTTGTGATAAAGAAATTAATAGACAATATAAAAGAAACTATTGGCACTGCAAATGTATGTTGCTACTAACAATGTATTCAAAAGATGCAAACAACTCTGCCTAAGACCATTAAAACACAAAATTCGCAATTTTTGCACTTGACCAAGTGCATTGTTCATACAACAAAATAAGTTGCATTTTCTTCATTTTGAAAATGTGGTATACCATTTGTAGAAGAATTTGTAGATTTCTTTCCTTACAAATTGTGCTCTGCAAGCCTTCTATTCTACCACATATGGTACACTAATATGCATAATGTGTATAAAAATGCACTTTAAATAAATACATATTTGTAATTTTAAAAAGCAAAATTCATCAAATGTTTAATTTTAAAATAAAACACAAATGTTATTTTGTTCTTTGCTTTTAATTAACTTATTCCAATACTTTAGATAATATTATCAATCACCAATTTCTTTAGTCTGAAAATAATACAACATCTATTTATTATCAATCAATAATAAAAGTAGAACACAGAAGTTCTAAATCATGTCATACAACATCATGATTTATAACTACTAAACTACAAAGCACACCACACTGACACTATGGGCATGATCCTCATGGGTTTCTCAACATCCAAACAAATAGGTGGAATCGGTGCCATCATCAAATTCCTCTGCAATTTATATTTTGCCATCTTCCCTGCTTCTACTGCATGGCTGCATGCAGTTGAACCATGCATATCTACAGAAGGAGTACATTAAAGGCAAACGCATGTACCTCGCAGAGACATTCCAGGGGAGGCGTACGTTCCTCAAGGCGCCACCGCTCCCAAGCAAATTCCAAAATAATAAATACACTATGGGTACACTATTTCCTTGATTGATAAACGAGCGAGGTCTCCCCATAAGCCTGCTGAAGAAATATAAGGCATGCAGGAGCAGTTCGATCTTCGCCATTGTGGGTTGTTTTGAACAAGATTAGAAGCTTTGGGTGGCAGCATCGGATTATGAGCTAGACACACCGTGTTCCAATTGATATCGTAGTCAGTTGATATCTTTGAATCAGATCGATTGCCGAGTACACGATGTCGGAACCGACTCACGGTAAAGATGATCGGCCTTCCGGAGGAAATGTGTTGATGTTCTGAGTTGCCCTACAGAGTACACGATGTCGGAACCGACTCACGGTGAAGACGATTGGCCGTCCGGAGGACGTTGTGTTAACGTTCTGAGTCGCCCTGCAGTGTACACGATGTCGGAACCGACTCACGGTGATGATGATCGGCCTTTCGGAGGACGTTGTGTTGACCTCACCCTGCAATGAAGATGCAAGGTGAGGTTGGGGATGGACACCACCTTAATTTTATTACTTCTTTGTAAACTAATACGGAGTATATATGTTCTTACTAGTCAAGAATCCTTACTTGGACCTCTTGTTTCAGTTTTGCTTTAGACTGTCGTTGCCAAATTACTGCTCTGCTTTAGTTGTGCTCTTTCTGGTTGCATTCGGTCACCTAGTTAGAATAACGTACATTTTGAATTCAAAGCATCAGAGATGTGATGTTCAAGTGCGCGGAGCTCTTGAATTGAAGCTAGCTAGGTTTGTTAGCGATCTTGAAAAGATTTCGTCATTTAGTGAGGGTGACGATCGCTGGTCTCAGCTCTTTTGATCACTATTCACTGAACAGTCAATTAATTGTTTGCTTGACAGAAGACGACCGGTATAGATTGGCCGGAGGTTGTGTTATACGTATTTGGAAGTCATCACTACTGAGGCAGGGTGAGTGCCTTCGCTTTTTTTCTAAATGTAGCCGAGGGATATTACTTTTGTTTATGAAGTTAACGTCTTAATCACTGCATGTCAATGTTGAGCGCCGAGAAGCTGCAAATGTCGTCTTGTGTCCTGAAACTTGGTTTACTTTGACGGAAGACACTCTTTCCTCTCTTCTTCTAGCTAGATATTGTAGTTAGCTTTCATAAAATCCACAATCAGTTGACGGATATGCAATGGCCAAGAAAACACACATTAAACCATTACAAGTTAGATCATTGGAATTGCCGTATATCAACTTGAATTGAAAGATTATACTGATCTTGATTTGAGAGTGCTGCCACTGTCAGTCGTGGCACGTCATTACTGACAATGCCTACAATTGTCACTAAATGTTTCATCATCGACAAGAGTAATCAAATATCGATTTTTTTGACAGTCATTGACAGTCAGTTTGCAGGTGATTCGAGATATGGCATGTCAGGAGTTTAACCCAAACAGGATCAAAGGTTTTCTTGGACCAAATGATACAGGAGCAAATCAAGGAGTGCTGCCACGGTACGCAAGGCGCGACTTCTCGAGATCAAATTCTTTTAAGATCTTGCATCCGGCCATAGGGAAATTGAGAAAGCAATCTATTGATATGCGCCCGTCTGTAGGCCGCTTCAAGATGGGACGTGGGGAATGAATATCTTCGATACTGGAGGTGCGAGGAAATTCGGAAAGGTGATGGAAGGTCTTTCTTCAGGCAACAATAGTTACAATACTGCATGCAAGGGTCATTTTCAACAGAAAAAAACTAAGTACACACTAGTTAAATATCATGTAGATATAGCTTAATAGTTTAAGCTTTATTCCCACCTATACATTTTCAATATAGTGACTTTCCAATAAGTTACAATGTGGTGTGTTAGCATATTATGAAAGTATTATTTACTACTGTAGATTGAAGTGTAAATGATTGTCCCCAGCTTGGACTGCAATGACTTCTTTTATCATTTGATGTAATTTAAAAACTTCTAAAGTCTATGTTCAAGCTATGTTCAGGTAGAAAGGCTAATTTCATGCAATATCAACACAACTTGTCACTGCCAAGAATCAAATCTACAACCAGGTGACTGCAAGAAAGACTGAAAGATTAGTACTAAAACATTGTCACAAAAGGTGTACCAAAGTTTCCTTTTGCAATAATTTTTATTGGAGATTCTTCTTATGAGTTTAAACATACCTCATATTTTTTAGAAACATTCAAAAATCATTCTATATTTTAAAAATCATTTAAACTCATGTGTCACGTTTTGAGTTTTAGGGGTTTTTACTACGTACATAGGAATCTCCAAATTTAATGATTTGGAGATGAAATTCTATGGTCTACTCCCATAGTAGGGAGTCATGTTTCTAACAAGGGGCATTAAAAAATACTTTATTTTATATCTTCTATGTCCATGCAAAGAGGGCTTCTTTGCGCATGCAAATTTGAACATTGAAGATGGTCTCAAGATAACTTTTTTGATGAAATCTCTTTGATTCAAAATATGAAGTTAAGGACTTAACGGATATAACCGTATAATCAAAAATCAATTTATAACATTTCAAAATTAAAAAACTTGAAATTCTCTTAAATGACTTTCTAATGTGATTTTCCAAAGATTCATTGTACTTGACGCTTATCATTGAGAGGTCTTAATACTGGAACTTCAAGATTTGTAGTGTACTCTTTGATCAAAATCTTGAAAAGAAAAAATATAAAATGTTTTTTTCACTAGATGGGATTGTTGATGCTCAAAATGGACTTGAAAGAGTCATCACATAGAAGAAATAATAAAAATACTAAAGAATTTAGGGTTTGAGAAAATAGGATTTAAGAATCGTGGCGTTGTGGGGAACGTTCATATGAAGTTCAATCCTTTGCATGGCGAGGTGAAATTTTGTCGAGCTCGTGTTTTCTCGGAGAATCTGCGTGTGACTTTGGGAAAGTGGGGGAATGTGCCTGTGGCAATAGCGAGTGACTGTCTTCAGTTGTACGCAGTGGAGTCCGTTGTATAGGTTTCTATCTTCCTCGCATTTGGATTTCACGGGCCTTAATCGCCGTAACAATTGAGGGCAAGAAGAGCCTCTTGAATCTGAGAAATGATCCAGACACGAAGTGCTTAACCGCACATTTAGGACTTCGGATTCCGAGACTGGGATCAATTCGAGGTGATGGCAGCCACTGGCGAAGAGAGACCTCTCTGCTTTCTAGCACAAGGTGAAACTGCGAAGTAAGTACTCAGGGTGCAAGAGGAGAGCATCTTTTCGCTAGAGTTTCAGCAGCACTGTTCATTACATATGGCATACCGATATTCTGTGTACTGTGAGAGTGTTGGGCACTCTTCCAATTCTGTACTGCAGCTTGACATAGGGCTTCCTGCGCAGCAATGGTCAGCGATCATTTGGCTTTGGCTTGCGAGCCCTCCTTTGTGTCAAACAGAGACACACAGGAGGTCATCTCTAGCTCACGACGGTGGGCAAACAATTTCCTTGACACAACTACGATGACTTCCAACACACATTTCATGGACTACGGGTAGTGAGTATTCTGTTCACCACTGAACACATTGAAGGATAACAATTCTATTCCCACTACTAACTATTCTGTACTGGCCATATCCTGCGGCATAGAACTAGTCCCCCATCTTGACACGCACTGTTAATTCCTGAAAGAAGGCATGAGCTGGGTGTGACATCACAATTGCAAATGTAACTTACAATGCAGTACGCATGGACTGGGAATACCTTTGCAGGCGCTAAACTTGTGTTAGAAAATGCCAAAAGGGTTTATTGTAGATATAATTATCATAACAAGCAGACAATTAAGATAATTAGTGCTACCAGTTTCAAACTGGCTTGCCAATATAGTACTTTCACTGCACATCCAATGCGCGCAGTGTGCACTCATCTACAGCCAGTATCATGAAATCTATAACTATCCAGCTCCTGATGCTGCGCCACTTCTTAAGATTATGGCCTTCTTTCCGAGCTCTGAGAACCGCTAATTAACTTATATGCAGTTCACCGTGATCGTCTTCCCCAGGACTTTGTATTTGCAGCGCTCAGTAGGGGAACGTGTAACCTGCAAGAAGAAGAAACAGGACTGCCTTGTCAGTTCCGAATCTGGAAAACTCAGACTACTGTACACTCAGCATGTGAGCTTTTGAATTGTGCACGGGATCAACATTCAATATTTTATAATGCACGTAGAGACAAGTGTCTTATCACAGAGGTGAAACGGCTGAACATATAAGGAGACATTCATAACATTCTTGAAGGAGCTGCTAATTCCAGAAACAGTCGGATTTCCAATAATTTTGTTCTGTTTAGATCTCTGGAATTCTCTCCCATTTTGAGTTCATGATTCATGAATGAATGTGTTGGCATGTGCAGTCAACATCAACTATATACATTGCAACTACAGTATAACCGGTGGGTGATCAACATCGCTCTAGCATGCTATGTTAAGCGATGAGGATACAATACTAGCTAGGTAATCAGAGAAGCATCATACGTTCAGGTTTCGTGCACTTACGTCCACATTTGAAGCCACGCAGGTCTGTGCGACCGCACTTCTTTGGCAGCTGCAAGCCATTCTTCACCATCTGGGCAGGGAACGAGGACGACTTCAGCTGGGTGCACATGCAGTTCTTGTCAACGCTCTTCACCACATTGCAGCACTGCTTGCTGGGCGCAGGAGGGCGAGCCCCCTGAATGGCCCTCACACATGGATACAGTGCGTTCACGCTGCACGTCCCAGCAGCGTTGGATTCTGCCACCATGGCCATCACCACCAGCACGCAAATGCCCACCAGAGCTGCGAAAGCAACACCCTTGGATCCTGCCATTGCTGTTGGGTCGGATAGTGTTGTACCACTGCTGAACTAAAGAACACTGAAGGAGACGATACTGATGGAACTTGAAGCCGAAAATGCAGACGCTCTGAAAGTAAGGATGTCTTGGGATAGATTACACAGCAGTCTTATATAGTGTGTGCCTAACAGTGACGATTATGTTAACTTTCGCAGGTCGTTGATTTTGATTTACTCTTCACCAACTCTGGCTAGATCGGTGCCAACTAATTAATCCTGATGCATTAATAAGGCCAGTGTTTTTGTAGAGCTACTGGAAGACGGAGTTGGTGGATCTAGTGTCAACGGGGCAAGTGTGGTAAATGATTTCCATGGTTGACTTCCTCAAGGATATGAGTTCTCGGAAAGCTTCAATGTTGGCAAACCTAATTTATTTCAAATTCAGCTGCAGCAGCACTAGAGTAGACTGTAAGTTGTTATAAAACAGGTGTGCAACGGAGGTATCCAGGTAGGGAGTTTTTCTTCAATTGAACACTGACAAAGACTTCTGCCAGGTAGCGATTTAGACTACAGTGATGAAGTTACATGTATCCACTGCATGCGCATGTATGTACAGTAGATTATGGTTGGAAAATCATACTTGCATCCTTTTAAATATACTTTGACATTCATCCAGATGTGTCAATGAACCCTACTTTGATAAGAAACTGATATGATTTCAATAATTTCATTTTAACTCAGTGACGTCGCTGCCAACATTAAGTATCCAATGGATGACACGGAATCCTTCTTTATATGTAAGAAGTGTAAATGTTCGTCCTTGGAATTGTGTGTGAAAAGGGGAGGTCTTACACAACAGTATGACCTCCAATGAGTGCTCAGATTTCCTGAAGCAAATGATTCACACAGTACACAAAAGGATGATATTTATGGTGACTAGCCTAGTGTTCGAGGGACCATGGTTAACCAATAGCTAGTGAAACACGAAAAGCATAAAAGAAATTACTTTTTAAGTAAGGTAGCTCTTATATATGCAAATTTCCTGAGGGTAGGCTTGCACCCTTTGATGTTAGTTTGTACATTTTACTTTATTTTTTTCGCGTTGTACGTAGTTTCGTCCATTTTGTTTCACAAAACCGGGCAAAAATCCCTACAAAACGAACATAAAATATCCTGAAGATAGCTTCTGTTAACATACAAAGCCTCCTCCCGACCTTACCCGTACCCCCCAGTCATCCACGCCGCCTTTCAATTCTTTAGTAGCAAAACCATTTTGTCCCTGACAAAATCATGTTGCAGGAGAAACCGTGATGGGAAAAGCCGGCCGCTTGTACACAGTGCTGCATGCTACACTACAACTTACACATGGCCAATTCGAGTCATCACAACTCATACGTTAAACATAACATATGTATATACACGTATATACGTATATACTATAACCGTACGATACGGTTAACACGTATATACGTATATATACGATATATACGTATACATTATGGACCCGTATTAAGTACATATATATCGTATATATTAAAGATAACCGTATTTACGATATAACGTTTTAATAGTTTCATATCTATGTATCATTAACCGTACGTTTGTATTTATCATATGAGTTACTAATATCGTGGTGATTTGAGTTGTCTATGGAATTGTCAGTAGTTCATTTGTAGCATAGTATTATGCAATTGCTACAAGTGAAATGATTTTAAAAACCATGTGGAATGATAAATTAGTTTGCATTTATTCTATTCAAGGATGTTTATTAGCTTTTATTTCCCCCCTTATAGTATATAAATGCAATAAACTTGCAACTTTGGAGTAGTAAACAATAATCTTCAATGAAAACTTGAGAGGTAATACAACATTTGGCTTTATTTTTTAATTTTTCTATTCTTATTTTGCAGTGCCAAATTAGTTGCGGTACTGCAATGGCATAATCCATTTTGGGTTCATTAATAGAAAAAATTAAAAACTTGAAATGACTTTGAACCCGCGGATGCATATTTACGTTTGACAAAAGCTGAACAATAGTCCTAAAAGCCCTTGTGGTAAGACAACCACCTTATTTCCTTCCCTAAAAGTAGTATTTTCTATTATTTTTATTTTTTGCTTTTTATTTATTTTTAGATTTTTGTCTTATTATAAACTTTGAAAGATTTTTTCAATGACAGTGGAATTTAGAACCACATACAAATAAAAAATCACTAAGCCACATATGAACATGAACTCACTAAGCTATGTCTAAATTAAAAAAATGTTTTTTTTTAATCTTTTTTCATTTATTTCCATTTTCATTTTGGGAAGAACTTGTGTGTATTTTATAGTTATGGTCTTCTTACAAATGGTCCCTCCATTAGGTTGGAATATATTTGCGAGAGGTCTATGAGACAATGTTATGATTACTTGGTCTATAAGACAATGTTATGAACATATCTAGCAAGGACCCTAATTATGCTAGTAGGTGTTGTTGTTGTACTGAGCTAAGAATTAGTGATAAGAATTAGTGTGCAATAGTTGTAGTAGATAATAGATAATGTCCACCTTTCTTTTTGGATATTTAAAAATAAATAAATAATACTACATTATAATAGAATTGTATAATTGTATAGGTATTAGAACAGTAGTAGGTAAACTAAATGCTCTAATTTACAATAACAAATCTAAATTAGAAGAACAAAAAAAATCTAACCTATGGTCATAGGGATAACAGTCTTTGTTCACAAAATTTACTTGAAACAATAAATTTTCAATTTTTTTAAGATCTTTTTTAGAAAAAATAATTTTTAGAGAAAAATACAAAATGAAACTTAAATTTTGGACTCTAGGCTCACAAACTTCACGCGTGCTGCTTTAGACTTGCATACTAGCATCATTATAGCTTCTATCATAAACTACAATCACATTTTTCATACAATCACATTCTCTATACAATCACATTCTAAATGAACATGACGCATTGGAATCATGCATAAATATGGTTTAGCAGGTAAATAAGAAACTCCATCCAATTAAAAATGAGTATGTATGATTTTTGAAATGCACAAGAAACAATCATATTGGAAAAATAAACTGCAAGAAATAATGTGACTTTTCTCAATGAAATTTATCAATCACCAACACAGAATGTATCACAATGGCACTCTATAAATGTACATTTTCACATGCTTATAGGACTTATATTCCTTACAAAAATGTGAAGACGTTGCCTCTCTGGTGTTGCAAGTAGCTTCCAAGAACTTCATTCCAACTTGGTGCCTACATATACAATCAAAGAGGTTAATTTCCAATGAATGGACAATGTAGTTCAATCTTCAAAGATTGAAGACAACACATTATATGTAGCATAAGTTTAAGATAAGAAAAAGCCATAACCATTATACTTCTAGAAATTGCATTTAAACAAGAAGAAAGAATAATAGTGGTTATAAAGAGAATAAAAAACAAAAGGAGGCAAGTGCTAAGAGTGCCAAGAGGTAATAACAAGCAAGAGGTAAGATGCAACAAAAAGCAACAAAAAGCAAGAATGAAGATGCAACAAGAAGATCAAGTTAAGATGCAAAAAATTGCAACAAATAACAAGAAGCAATAAAAAACATGAGTTCAAATGCAACAACAAGAAACTAGAAGCAAAAAATAAAGAAGAAACAAAAAACATGAAACAAGAGGTAACAAGAAGAAATTAAAAGCAAAGAGTAAGAACTAAAAGGCAAGAAGAGGCAAGAGCTAATAAGCAACAAGATGCAAGAGTTTAGAAGCAAAAAAAAATATTAAGAAAAAAAAAGAACTAAGAGGCAACAAGAAATAAAACCTAGGAAACAACAAGAAATAAAACCTAGGAGGCAACAAAGAAACAAAAACTAAGACGCAACAAGAAATAAAGAAGAAGAAGAAAATATAGCCAAATGTCAACTAGGGTTTCAAAACCCTAAATTAGTGGTGGCTAGGGTTTCAAAACCCTAAATCAATGGCAGCTAGAATTTAAAACCCTAGTTATATGACTTGCCCTAGTCATGCACACTCATATGACTTGTCCTATTTATGCACATGACTAGCTCGAGTCAAAATTTGTTATAAAAACTATTCAAAGTTGTCAATAATGACAAATTCTATTAAAAATATCATTAATTTCAATAGAAAAGTTTCCATATCATCTAATTTCAAATTCAAAAAGGAATCAAAAGCAATAGTTACAATCATATTTTTGTACTTAATTAAATGATGAAACTATAGGTTGTATAATACTCAAACATAACACTAGTGTAATTGCAAGAAATACTTGTCCTATTTTTTGTCTCCTTGCCCTCGAACGAGTGTTTTTTTGCTCATAGCTTTTGCATCGTTTATTTGTTGTGTGACATTTGGAATAAAGGTACTTGCAATAATCCTTGAGACATTAAGTATTTTTTTCAAATTTTTTCAGATTTTTTTACTATTTTAAACTTGCCCCCGATTGGATGTCTACCTTAGCCATTTTAGGGGATTTTAGTCCAATTTGTGACCCAAAAATGCAAATTTGAAGCCACAAATTGGATACATTGGAGGTCTACTAGCATTACAAGGATTGACAATGAGTTTTTATGAAAATAGCAACATGGTGGCTGCGCACATGGGGTCAAAGTGACCTTCCTTTGTGCAAAGGCTACCAAGAGGGGAAAATGATTCTACAAGAATTCTTTGGTGCAATGTGAACACAATCTTCTCTAGCAAAATGGCTTTTTTATAGTACTCTGTAGGAGTCTATAGTACTACATGGTATTGAATCAACGGTGTAGATCTTCAAACATCCTCAGTCAATGGTTTAGATTTGTTGGGACATTGCTCACATATAGTATTGGTCGTATTGCATAGTCTTGCTAGTCTTGTGGCTAGAAACTGCGTTTTTGACGAAAAACCTGAAGTGTTTTTTGCAACTACCTACTATGACATTTATGATTAATGAAGCATTTTTATTTTGACAAAATCTGAAATAATTTTAGCTAGACATTCAATAATGGTCCAAAAAAAAGGAATACTTCCATCAAAGTTGGCTTTTATTATTTCATTTAGCTCCATAAGTCTTTATTAATTTTTCTTTTCAAAATTGGATTCTAAATATCATCTATCCTCCTTTCTAATTTCAGTTGGATGAATTTTGATATTTTTTATTCCAAACTAAAGCTCTTGATTATCCAATTTCATCATATTCCATCTTCCTTAATTTTACCTATTTTTTAAATTGTGATATGTTATTAGAATCCTCTAGAATTTAATTAAGTAATCTTGAATTCAAAGTTGGAATTCTTGGAAGTGTAACTTAAACTTCTAATTTCAAACAAAACTATGGTTTCTAGAAGAAGAGAAATAACAAAGTGCCAAATTTAAGGACATACTTCAAAAATCATTTCCACCACATTTCCATTTTCAAACATGCATATTGTAATTGTATCACAAGGCCTGCATTGATTAATTTTTGTTGCATTTTTGTGTCTTTGTATATACAATTTAAAAGAACAACTTTTACAACAAGGTGTATAAATTCTATTTATGATCTTATTCTTTTTTTTCAACCTATTTCTTTCTATTACATGTATTATGTGTAACGAGGATGAAAGTGGTCTACAATGAAATTGGTTTTGATGTACTACTTTAGTTTCCTTTTTTCTACTAGAAACATACTTAGTGGTCTATTTCGTATTAGAATGTACATAGAGCATTAAAAAATCCAAAACACCATAACACAAACACTGCCCCACGTTATAACCAAACGTTAACGTATGTATATAACGTGTATAATGTGCGATTAGTAAGACGGTGTTCAACACGTGTGATACGTTTTTGTATTCTTCCCACTTTAATACTAATAGATTGTAGAAAAACATGTATATAGGAAAAACATAGGGATTATGTTTTTCTTACAATTAGTGTGGTTTGTGAGTAAACAAATAGCATTAATATTTTGCACACTATATAAGGTAGTCCTTAGAATGCATAGATCTTTTTCAGTCAACACTATAACATTTGATGAAATGGAAAAGTGAAAAAGCCACACGAGAAGAATTACATGCCAAAAAAGTTGCATCTATTTAAAAAATTTCATTTGAACTAATTTAACAAATTTTGGACTTCCAGAGTCCATAAATAACATCAAATCTACATTTGAATGATGAAATCATAATGTATATGTAGTCCAAATGTAGCTTTTTGATTTAGAATGGATCAAAATCATTATTTTGGATTAAATAGAATTAGAGAAAATAAAAAATAGATAAGTGTCGGCTATCAACCGATACATTTTCAATTACAAGAATATGTCCATAATTCATGGATAATTCTAGAACTAGTTAAATTGGTCTTAATAATTCATTGGCATAAGAATTGTCAAAGACTCCAAGTACCAATTTTTTTATTGGAGTATAAAATCAACCCATTTGTTGTATAAGTGGTCTCTATATATTCTTGCTTAAAAAGATACACCTTGTAAAAATGAGAGCCTAGAATCCATTTTGGATAACTCATAATCAGTAGGTTGAAAATTCATAATTATTCATACAATATCTTCATCACCTATATTAAAAAAATATGAATTCTTCTTACAGTTGCCAACAACTTTCTACAAAAACTAAGTCAATCAAAAAATGGGAACTACATTTAAATTTGTAGATGGTTAATTTTAAAAAATTAAAATTTAAAAATATACTTAATAAATCAAAATTGCTAGTTCATGACCAATAGTGGGAGTTTTGATCCTTTTGAATTAAAAAATTGCTAATGTGTATACATAAAAGCAATACAAAAAGTATTTTTTACTGGAGTAATGCACTTATTTACATCTATATAAATGGATGAAATGTGGATGAAATGTAAAAGATGTAGATGGAATGTAAATTATTCATCCCAAAGAATGAAAATTCATCCAAGAAGAGCAATAATATTCTTAGAATATGTAGCAAATCAATGATTTCATCCACTAAAAAAGGGAGAATATATTGCCTAATATTCCTAAAAGAATTGAACTGCTTTTGAATAAAATATTGCTTAGACACTATGCATGGTGGATTCAATAAACTAAGAATTGGTCAAATCATGTTTTTCAAAGATCAATGGAGAAGCCTATAAGACATCATTTTTAGTTTGGTTCCTAATATAAAGCAAGAAAATAAAGTGTTTTGCTAGCTTATGTGTTGTTGAATTGAGGTGTATTTTTTATTTTTGACAGTGTTAAGTGTTTCAACATAATAATGTTCAATTGAGCAATGGTAGACAAATTATAATTTTTTTTGGTCAAAGAATAAAAATAATAAAGATTGCACTTGGTAGGAGGCTCAATAACTGCTCATCTAAGGACTGCCTTTTCTATATGTTGCCTTGGATGGGAATTTTCTTAACTCATTTTTCAAACAAAGGAAAATAGATGCAAAATTTAATACAAGTGGTTTCATATTTTCAAAGCATTATTCAGTTTCTTATGAATTTCCAAATAAGTTGTGTTGGAGGCACCTATTTATGAACTTAGATTTTTCATACTTGCATCTTGTATTAAATAAATAATTTTGTACAGTTACAACTCAAGAAAACTAATATAATTGATCAAAATGTAGTTTTTTTGTTCAACTTGGAGCAAATTTCTAGAAGTTGAAAACAGGCCTTGGGCATTTAGGGGTTAAATACACAGTGGCCACTGAGTGTCCTTGAGATAGCTCACTAAACTCGACAAAAGCATGCACATCGTTGTATTCATCAATAATTCATTGTATTTATCATCATCAACGACTATCTTTACTTGTAATTCTCGCATCATTTTGCAAACTTAGATACTGCATCGCAGAAACAACATCTAATAAGTCTCGCTTGCATACCTGGATTGGAGTTCACAAGAAGAAGACTTGATGTTTTGATATGTAGATTTATACAACTATTACATTGAAAACTGCATCAGTCTGTCATAGATTTAAATTAGGGTGATTGCAAGAAATACTTGTCCTTTTTGGGTGTCCCCTTGACCTCCAACAAGTGGTTTTCCGCTCATAACTTTTGCTTCTTTGGTCCATTTGGCTTGAAATTTGGAATGAAGGTTACAAACAAAAGTTTCAGAAGTTGAGTAATTTTTTTAAATTTTAAAAAATTAGTTCACTATTTTTAAACTGCCCCCGATTGAATGTCTACCTTGGCCATTTTGGAGGTTTTTAGTCCTATTTTTGACCCAAAAATGCAAAGTTGAAGCCACAAATTGGACATGTTGAAGGTCTACTAACATTACAAGGACTCACGTTGAATTTTTATGAAAATAGCAACATGTTAGTTGCATACACGGGGTCAAAGAGAACCTCCTTTGCGCAAAGGCTAAGAAAAAAAAAAAAATTCCTACATGAATTTTTGGTGCAATGTGAGTACAATCTTCTTTAGCAAAATTAATTTTTTTAAAATAATTTTATGAATTTTTTTGGAATTACTAAAAATAAAAAAGTCCACAAACCCCATTTTTGCTATTCTTTGCTAGTGGCCCTTATGGTACTTTGTAGCAATCAGGCAGGAAGTACAACAATCCATATGGAATTATTGTAAATTAAGACATGAAAGAGTTCAATTGCTTGTAGTCAAATCCAATTAGCACATTAATTGTTTTCACCAATGAACTTCAAACCGTTATAACTTTCTATTAAAGATTTGAAGTCACAAACAAATTTTTGGAGGTAAAACTTAATTTGATGTTTCACATTTTCTTAGTCAAATTTATTATTAAAAAGATGATTTACAATGTTTAAATGAATTTTGAAGTTCTGTTGTGAACACAATTATTTTATTTTTATTTGAACCCCTGCCTTACTTTAAATATTCCATAACCTTTGAGGATTAATAAAGACCAATGAAATTCACTACAAAAAGGACCTCTCGACATGCAATTCAGAACATATCAATTAATGTAGCCCTTTGTATCACCAAACAAAAATACAATGGTATTTGATGGTGTATATGAAACTTTAATAAAATTTAAGCTATTAAATTTTTGACATTAGGTGATTTTAGTTTCATTGTTTGGCTCCTTTTTTGATATTTAGACGTTTACAACATTAATTTATACTGTTTTCCAACTTCCAAAAATGTCAATTACTGATTTTTTATTTAATTACTGCTGACCTTAATAGCTAGATACAATAGCTCATGTAAAAAAGTCAATTATTTTGTTTGTGTTATAAAAATGGATGAACATATAAATGAATTTACTTGCACGAATTCCAATTATTTGTGTATGAGTAAATTATTTTTTATAAACCACGTGGTACACAAGGTGTTACGTTTTACAAATTTCTTCTTAATAGATGAGAAACAAGAATGAATTGCACCATAGGAACAAACACTCACAAGCTATTGCTCTTATCACAAGTGCTTATTTACATAATGCAATTCACCCTAATTGCTTATCATAAATAATATTCTCAATTTACACAAAATTTGAAATCTATATTTTGTAGAATTAATCATCTATCAAAATAGATTTTCCAAAATTTGTCCTGAAATACTAAATATATAGAATTTTCTATAAAATTGATAATTTGAGAAAAATCATTATAAAATATTGTTTAGAAGAATATTTTGGAATTGATATACAAATAAAAGTTACAGACTTCAATTTTTATATTCTATATGTACAACTGGATTCACTAATGTTATTGTTAATATTTTATAAATTTTGAAAGGAAGATTCATAAATTCCTTTTTAATTCAACTACAAGCAAAATATTATCATTTTTTGAATAAACTTTATTGGATTAGAGATGAAAACTCATGGACAATCTTGTTTTTTGGACAATCTAAGT
Organism: Neckera pumila; assembly: GCA_963969595.1. Classification (NCBI taxonomy): domain Eukaryota; kingdom Viridiplantae; phylum Streptophyta; class Bryopsida; order Hypnales; family Neckeraceae; genus Neckera; species Neckera pumila. Next base: position 45,790,764 of record OZ018408.1, on the reverse strand, counting down.
ATGTTCTTCAAAAAATAACTTATATGATTCATTTTTTAATGCAATTTTTACAATTTTTCAAAAAACATTATTGGACAAGGTTAAGTTTGTTTGCTAGAACAATCTCACCGTTGGGGTTATTGTATTCCAATTCCATATTAGAACTTTTAACAATTTAGTTTTTTTATTCAATCTTGGACCTACTTCTGATTAATAATTTCTTAAAGAACAAAAATTAAGTGCATTTTTTTGGAATCTTTTTTCTATTACTTTCAACTCAATTCTTCAACATAAATTTTTTTAAATTCAAAGTCTTTAGTGTAACAAATGATGGTCAAAGTCATTTGAAATTGCAAGGTAATGTTAAAAAAAAAAAAATCACCTTTAAAATGCTATTATCTTCCAATTTGTACAGTCAAACTTTATGAAATTTTTAGTACATGATCTAAGACAAGTCTATTACAAGATGCGACAGACGATTCAGAATCGTTCCATCTACTTCCAAAAGTGTCGGCTGCCCTCCCACACATTGATCAAATGTACATTCGGGAAGTAAGAAGACGTTGTGATGAAGGACAATTTGGCTTCCTATCGAAACAAAAAGTAGTGAATTAGCTTATATGCAGTGGTTTTAGTGTGTGGTGAGAAGAGATGCCTATAACCGTGCACTAGAAAAGAAGAAGTGGTCCAATACGACTTCCATAATACCAATCCATGGCACTCCCATAGAACATGTACCCCCTGAGCCTATTGAAATGTATCGGCCGGCAACCGACAAAAGACCAGAGTACCTTGCCCACTGAGAACAAAAACAGAGTGTTGAACATGACAGGAAGATCACCACTTTGGTCGAAGACCGCACTAGAGAGACTGAGATGGAAAATCGTCCCCAAAAGAACATGATATAAATTAGAAATGAAAATACAAATGTCCTGACTGCATTCAAAAGCAAAAAAATGTGACATCCAACAATAAGGAATAGAAAAGACATCCAGAAGATTGCTCTACAGACATACGATATTTGTGTTGGCTGTCCGCCGATACATACGGCAAACATCAAAATAAAAGCCCAGACTAAATAGACTCCAGTCATAAAGCTACTCCCCTCCTGACCCACAACAAGAAAACAAGATGTAGACATTCTTTCAACTAACCCAAGAAGACATCATCTTGACGCCAGAACAATGCGTTCCAATAGCAGCCCAGATTGTGGTATCGGCTGGCAGCCGACACCTGTAGAGAACTACTCGACTCCAGAAACGTCGTGACAGTGTGACGATTCCATGAGCGGAGATAGTCCTATTGGCTGGCAGCCGAGAGACCGTAATTCCATTGCGGCGCTTATCATGTCTTCCCTCGTCTACATCTGTGTCTAAAGCTGCACCTGCGGCTTCTAGATTCGCAAGCGCAACAGCCACCGAGGACTCCGGGATGACATGAGAGGTGGGAGGTCCGTTTTTCGCATGCGATGGCATTCTGTGCGAGTACAAGACAATGTTGACATGGACGACCTGTAGAAAAGAGAGTTCCTTGTGCCATCTCCTTGTCCAGCACTCCCTGGCCACAAGCGCCTTCCCTTCCCTTTTCGCCTTCATTGGAGTCCACCACTCTATCAAAAACATTCCATACAATGGTCCCGGAGTCATGTCCACACACTTTAGTACCCGTCCCAACCAAACAGGCAAATAACTGTTTTGACATGGTCAACAAAGAACAAAGTCTCCTAGGAGCACATCCCTGAAGGGATTGAACATCAACCTGGGCCTGTCCTTGGCAGGTCCGCAGTATAGAGTGGGCTCTGGCTCGTCCTCCGGAGTGGTGTCCGGTGGATGATATGCTTCCGCATTGTCGTCCGCAAAAGCGGATCCATGATCTCTTGTCCAGTCCGAGAGCGGCCAAAATCCTTCCCTAAGCAATGTTTGGTTATTTGGCAGCGGCAAATGAATTTCCTTGTAAATATTTTCCCAGTAAGCGACACAACCTGCCATTTCCTGTACGTATCGCTTGTTTCTGGCCATTCCCGCCTTCCAGAATTCAATGTACTTCACAATTCCATTTTTGATGAATGTTTGTTTGTGATTGCATTCACTAGCCCTTGCGACTTCTTTTTCTTCATTTCGCCTTGCTGGATTAATGTCGATGTTCCTCCAAAGTGCCTTGTAGGTCACAAGTTGTGGATCCCCCTACGGTATTTTGGGTCTCCCCGCTTCATCCGCTGTCCATATTTTGACTGGAGGCCCCAGAGGCTACATACCTCCCGTAACATACATGTTACATGTATAAACATAACATTATCATACGTATATTAATGTATGATATATCATACTATATTACGTAACGTATCCATATTAAATACGTATAAACGTATATCCGTACGGATACACGTAGTATATCCGTATGAATACACGTAGTATATCTGTACGTATATAACGTATATTATCGTATATTATACGTATATATGTATACCATATATGTATACATATAACATACGTATACATACCCGTATACGTATGTATTAACTATATATGTACACATATATAGTTAATGACATATATGTTAATATATACGTATATGTATAGGTATATGTATGCGTATACATATACATTAACGTATATACGTTATATATATATGCATATATGCATATATACGTTATATATGTTATATAGTGTATACGTATATAACCGTATAGTATATAGTATACATGTACTATACACGATATGTATATGTTACTATATATAACGTTATGATATGTATGTATACATATCATACGTTATATACCTATAGGTGTATATGTATGTATACATATCATACGTTATATACCTATAGGTGTATACGTATATACGTATACATACGTATACATATATAGTACCGATATACGATATATATAACATATAATGGTACCCGTTACGTATATACGTTACGTAATACCCGTATTGTATGTAATATACGTATATATACGTATACGTATACGTATTAGTACGTTATCGTTAATATACGTGACAACATAAGTTAATCATATCATGTATACGTGTTTTAAACGTATGTGTAATGGTTTTTGTATATCTTTTATTGGTTGCAATTAACCCCTAAATGTTTTCAACTATGTTTTCACCAAAAACGCTCCAAAACTGCCGGTTCTATTACAAGAACCAAATGTTATATAAAAAAGCATTTTTGGACATATCTACCCGTAGAATCTTGTAGTACATTAATTTGAAAAGATGTGGTAAAAATTTCAGAACAATCCACCGTGTAGATTGCAAGTTATTAGCATTTGAATTGAAAACAGTCCATTTTTTGGCCCTGCGAAAAACCGGGCAGCTGCACTTCAGAAGGTCAAATTTGTATGAAAAAATGTCCAAAATGGTGGTAACTCTTTGGATTTGTCTTTCAAGGCAAGTTGACTACATGCTTGAAAAATTTCAGACCATTTGGAATTGTACAACATATAGGAAAATAATAGTAAGTAGAAAGAAGTAGAAAATTACTCAAAACACTAAATTGTTAACAATTTATTTATGGAATTGAAAATTATCAATCCCAACGGTCATAATGTTGTAATAAATAATCTACACCCAATGTTTTTATTTTTTTTCAAAAATACTGAAAACTGAATTAAATATAGGACTTTAAAGTTCATCATAGAGTAGATTTTTCATTCTACTTGCAAACTACCCGCAAACTAAAACTCTTCATAACTTTCATTTCAACTATTGAAATGGAATGATTCAAAGCTTTCCGTGTATAAATAAATCTAAAGAGTCAATTTCAGATTTCAAATTTTAAAAAAAGTGATTTTTAAAGAAGTTTTTTTTGCTGCCTGGGCTGCCCGCCGAGCAAACAAAACTACATTCCATGCAATAACTTTTTAACCATGTAGTCAAATGTTATGAAAATTGTTGGACCTTAAAGCTACTCCTCGGACACATCTTTTGTGAAAATTTCAAAGAAAAAAAATAAAAACTCCATTTGTAGTGAGCTGCCCAAATTCGCTATGTTGCCAAAAAACGCAGTTTGGGCGTTTAGGGGTTAATAGCACTGCTTACTTGTTTTGCACTTGACGGGGCACTTGAGAAGTTACATTGCACCTTCATTATAATAAGAGCCTTTAAATTGCAATATACATCAAAAAATCATTACAAAATCATTACTACTTTCATTATTATTGCAAAAAAGGAGTAGTGTTATGGGATAAAGGGAGTACTTTTCAAAATGCATGTAATGCATTTGACTAGCATTGAAGATTGCCATTGAAGTTAATTGTATTTTTTTAATATTTTAAAAATACTTAATGTTTTTGGTTGATTTATTATATTTGTATAGTCTCTAAATGTAGGAGTTTTTAGACAATGTCATCTACTATAAAATAGTTTTAAAAAAAAACTCCCTATTGATTAATTAATTAATTTTGATTTGTAAGAGTTTTTAAGGTGACAATGAATGTCATTTGAACAATAAGGTAGTGTGTACTAAAATCATTTATATTCCAAAGACCTTTTTGAGTAAAAACTTCTTATTGAAATTTACAAAGTAATAATGCTAAGCATGCTAGAATAGGAATGCTTTTAGAGTAATTAGATTTGGTAAACTTAAGCTTCTATTTGTCTTAAAGAAAAACAAGTTGAATAATTTTTGAGGTATGTAACTACACTTCAACTCCAAAACAAATATTTAGAAGGACATTTGGAAGTATGCTTTATAGTCCCCCCTATTGTAGCTTCAACTTCTTTTAAGGATTTATTATTTGTGAGAAGATTGTCGGATCCTTCTAATAAAAAAATAATGAATGGCCTTTACATAGGTTGTATTAGATTACCAAATCATAAATTGGAATTTAGCTTTCAAATAACAAGCTCAGAATATTTCTAAAATCCTTATAGAAACTACACCGAGCTGCCCCCCTATACGTGGGAATTTTTTCTCCATTAAAATATTTGGATTAAAAAGTTTATATTGCATAAAGTTTTTTAGGCAAGATCCTACAACTTTGGGTAGCATGTGCAAATCTCCTTTTTTTTCTTATGAATTTTTTTAGGAAATTTAGTAGTTAATCCCTAAGCGCCCCAGGGGCGATAATATTGCCTCTCCAACAGTGAAAGATTCTCTCCTTTGACCATTATAATCTTTTCAATGGTACGGTCAAAGGATGTGTACTTTTCCCTTAAGTTTGGGGCACGCCTCACCTACCAATCGGTACAGTCAATTCATATGGATCTCTTTTTAAGTGATCGTTAGATAGGAAAGAATTGAGAAGGGTCTCAATTTTAGCAAACACGGCCTGGGCGCTCGGGGATTAAGTACCTAATATGACACATGATGCAAATATTAAAAAACAAACTAGGTGTATTGATAAAAATTCACTACAAGGGGTGTTTAATTTTGTTGACTTTGTAGTAGTTTGGCACAATTTTGTACAGATGTTTTTTTTGTTTCAAATAGAAGAGAACATCATTATTTTTTTACTGTTTTAAAAGAGTCATATTTTGACAATTTCCCCCTGAATTTGTACCCCATCCTTCATAGGTTAAAATATTTCAACAGTACAAATATTTCAATGGTAGGAAACATGCTCAGATGCTTACACAAACTCTTTTACAAATAGTCACCATGGTGGTCTTGACAATAGTGGCCTAAGGTAGTCTGCTGTAAAACCGCCTTCTTCTTCAAATCAACCCTATAAATTGGCTAGAAATGGATATGAAGAAGTCCTTAAATGGATCTCATTAGTCATTGATTAGTCATTGAGTGAATCAAGGACAAAGGGTTATTTATTGCAAGAGCCAATCAATCTCCTTGGTTTCCCCACATCTCTTTACAACTTTCAAGGGAATAAAATTTTTAAGAGACCTATGGTTGCAAATAGGTGCTTGGGATAGAAATCTTTCAAAAATTTTAACTAATTCCATACAGGTATAAAAAATATGAATCAATTTGGGTTAGATACCAATTCCACCATTCTTTCTATAAAAATTTATTGAAAATTGGTTTAAGGAGTTTAGCTTCCCCGAACTAGGTTATTAGCTCTTAAAGTGTCGCTTTAAGAGCAGACTACATTAAGGTAAACTAGCCTAATACTGCCACCTTCTCAATTCCGCCCTCATCTACTCAGTGGGTACATTTTAGAGGCAAAATGTACAGTACACGTACATGAGGGCGGAATTGAGAAAAGGCGGTAATGGGCTGGTTTACCTTAGTGGGTTTACAGTTGAGTAGTACTTTTAATTTTTTGAGTTCTGAACTTTGTGTTGAGAGTATAAAACGAAACAAAGTTGTAAAACATAAGAACAACAAAAATACACAAAAGAATACCATCCTTCATTGGGATATGAAGTATATACAAGGAGAATAGGAGAGAGACAATGAATAGTTGTCTCCTCCTATTCGTCAAAGAAGATTTCCCCTAATCCTAGTGACAAGTGTCACTCACCATATTGTGGTGAGCGTTCACACTACATTTCTTAATACTCCTCCTCGCTCAACATAATAGTAATAAAATAAAAATTTAATATGATGTATTTGATGAAGTCTATATAATCAGATAAGAGTCGATCACTGTCGCCAAGTCGTGGACTTGGTCGGCTGGTTTCGTACGTCGGTGGTCAACTAATTGGTCCGAGGTTCGATACTCATCAGCCTCGTCAACTGATTCGGGGAACCCGCGGCTTGGCATTGCTAGTGAGGCAGGAATAAGCAGTCGATCTGCTACCCTACCCCTGAGCTGTGATGTGACAAGATGCAGGGCACCCCAAGATGGTTAACAAGCTCCAGCACTGATTCCAAAAAACCGTGGTTCTCACCACGACCCCACCTTTTTCAATATAATATGTTGCCTCATTAAAACCTTATCTGGAAAAACCTTGATTATGATCAAGGAGAAAACCACAGATGAAGGAAAAAGAGTACAGCACCTTTATCAATTCATTCTCATAGCAAAATCCAATGGGAAAAACTATAAAAAGAATATCAAAAGGTTTACATACTTATTGATTATCTTGCTCCAAAATACTAAGTCGCCTCATGCCAATGCCATAAATGAGTCGGCGATGAATAGATAATGGAAGGCCCTTGGTGAAGAGATCAGCAAGATTATCAGTTGATGAAACTTTCTTGACTTCAAGTGCTTTGTTAATAATCAAGTCGTGTGTAAAACTAAAATACTTTGGATCAATATGTTTTGTTCGGTCACCCTTAACAAAACCTACTTGCATTTGTGCAACACAAGCACTGTTGTCTTCATATAAGATAGTTGGAGAATCATCATGTGATAATCTACAGTTTGTTTGAATAAAATTATCAATTGATCGTAGCCAAATGCATTCCCGAGATGCTTCATGCAAAGCAATAATTTCTGCATGATTAGATGATGTTGCAGTAATTGTTTGCTTCACTGATTTTCAAGAAATTGCAGCTCCATGTCGTAAGAAAACATAACCTGTTTGAGATTTGGATGTTGCTGGATCAGACCTATATCCAGCATCAGTATATCCAACCAGTTTTGGATCTGTAGATCGACTGTAATGTAGTCTCAAATCTTCAGTTCCTTTCAAGTAACGAAAAAGATGTTTGATGCCATTCCAATGTCGAAGTGTCGGTTTAGAACTATGTCTTGCAAGGACACTAACTGCAAATGCAATGTCAGGTCTTGTAGACGTAGCCAAATATAAGAGTGCTCCGACCGCTGCGAGATATGGATATTGTTCACTCAATGGTTCCTCCTCCTCCTCGCAAGGGCGATAAGGATCATCATCTTTAGCACTACGACCAACCATAGGTGTAGATAAAGGATAAGCATCAATCATGTTGAATCGTTTGAGAATACGGTTGATATAAGTGGTTTGAGAAAGAAAGATGCTACCATCTTTCATATGTAAAACCTGTAAACGAATGCACAAAGTAGTTTTGCCAAGTAGTTTCATTTCAAACTCACAAATAAGCAATTGAGTAGCTGCAGCACATGCGGATTTGGTGCCCACAAGGTTCAAATCATCAACATAGACGACGATAATAACAAATCCATGTTTGTCTCTTTTTATAAACAGACATGGAAGTAATGCATCATTTATAAAATGATGGTGAAGAAAAAATTGTTGCAGTCGTTGATACCACATACGTCCAGATTGTTTGAGACCGTACAATGCACGTTGTAATTTAACGCCACGATATTTGCCTGAGGTAGATGAATGTGGGCTAGTGGTTTCAAGTTCAGAAGGCACTTTCATATAAATATTAGCATGTAAAGAGCTATATAGATAGGCTGTCACTACATCCATAAGATGCATATCAAGAATAGCATGAACTGCCATTCCAAGAAGATACCGAAATGTAATCGAATCCATAACTGGAGAATATGTGATATCATAATCAATACCAAATTTTTGAATAAAACCTTGAGCAACCAAACGGACTTTGTATCGAATAATGTGTCCTTTGTCATTACGTTTGCGAACAAATACCAGCTTGTATCCAAGAGGGCGAGTAGTGAGGTTGTCTACAATAGGACCAAACACTTGTCTTTTATTTAAAGAAGCGTACTCCTCCTCAATAGCAGCTTTCCACTTTGGCCAATCAGAGCGACGCATTGGTTCGTCAATTGTACGAGGTTCAAGATCATCTTTCTCGGAAGAGAAATTTTGCGCAATCATACAAATGAAGGAGTCATTGATGTCCATATTTGCTCTATTCCATATATCTCATGTACCGCAGTACATCACAGATAATTCTGTATTCAAATTAGGCTGCTCTTGCTCTTGAACAGAAATATTGCCTTGAGATGTTGATGGATAATCGTTTGCTGTAAGCAAGTAAGGGTTAACAACATCCGGAAGAATTTTGCGTTTACGTGGCTGTTTATCCGGTCCACGAGTTCGTTTGCCTGTCAATTGAGGAGTCGTAGTTGTTGTAATATCTGGTACAATGATTCGAGCAGGAAGATTACGAGCTTCATTCAACGGATTTCGAGTAATCCGCGTCGCATCATGAAACCCATCAGGTATTTGATTGGCAATCTTTTGCAAATGCAAAATCTTTGAAACTTCATTTTCAGCTATAGACGTTCTTGGGTCCGGATTTGATGTAAATGTCTGAGGTGCTTGAAAAATGACGCCAGTGGAAGTTCCTTGAGAAGATGCTTCTCCTTTGAAAGATGGAAATATATCTTCTTCAAAACGACAATTAGCAAATTGAGCATGGAGTAATATACCAGTTGATGGAGTAATATAACGAATTATGCTTGGAGAATCAAAACCGACATAAATCCCTTCTTGTCGATGATTGCCAATAGTGTGGTGTTGAGGTTCCGGAACAGGAACCCATACACGATAGCCAAATACGCGTAAATGAGATACGTTGGGAACGCGTCTCGAGAGCAATTCTTGTGAAGAAGCAATCTCCATAGAAGAAGGACAAAGGCGAATTAGGTTTGCAGCATGTAAAACTGCATGTCCCCACATATATGTGGGCAATTTTGCATGTAGAAGCAATGGCCTTGTGATGAGCTGAATCCGTTTAATAAATGACTCCGCTAAGCCATTTTGAGCATGTTCATATGGAACAGAATATGTCAACTCAATTCCCGTGGCAGTGCAATAGTCTTCAAAAGATTTGGACCGAAATTCTTGAGCATTATCCATTCGTAATGTTTTGATTGGATAATCGGGAAAATGAGCTTTAAAACGGATAAGCATAGAAAGTAAATTAGCAAAAGCTAAATTTCGAGAAGATAATAGAGATACATGTGATTGTTTGCCCGATGCATCAACCAAAACCAAAAAATATCGGAATGGTCCAGACATAGGAGATATTGGACCACAAATATCACCTTGAAGTCTAGACAACATTGGTGGCAATTCATGGGGAAGGTTCCATGAAAATGGTCTGGCAATTAATCTGCCTTGTACACATGCATGACAGATTGTCATAGAATTGACATCTGCTGGTTGCAAATTATGACCAACAATGCATGGAAGAATTCTGCGAAATAAAGTAGAGCCTGGATGTCCTAATCTTCCATGCCAAAGAGAAGTTTGATTATCTTTAGAAGATACAGCAAAACTAGAAATAATATGTGGCCGGATTGGAATCCGATACAAGCCATTTGCCGCAGCAAAGGCGGTTTCCACAACTTTATTATTCTGTACAAAATCCAGAGCCTCTCGCCTATCTATAATTCTAGTTGAGAGGTGAAAACCGCTGGTGCGCACATCTCGATAGCTGATCAGGCTTCGAGGCGCAGAGGGGGAATACATGGCACGCGTGTATGTAATGGTGGTGCCCTCAGGCAAAGTCACCTTTGCTGGTCCCTCTTGGAAACGAAACACATTCGATCCAGCCATGGTCATTAAATTTCTCGTTTGCCAATTTGATAAATTATTAGCATCAAAAAATTGCTTATCCCGCAGGATTGAATGAGTAGTTGCAAAGTCAAGGAGCGCATCACAAGACTCACCAGTGGAAGTATCCTCAGCAACATAGGTTTCTCTATCATCATCGCCAAATGGATCCATAGACGCATCCATGGTGTGGGCTTCGCGACCTTGAGCTCGAAGTTTCTTGTTTTCTTGAAACATTTTGACAAAGTAGTCTGATGTTCGGCATGTATTTGCTAAATGTCCTACTCTGCCACATTTGTGACAAGAACGTGTCTCTGATTGACGCTTACCGCGATTATTAGTAGAGGAAGTGGTATTTTTCCTCTGGCCATGTTGATTGTCACGGTTGTAGCCACCGGTTTGTCTATGACGTGGTTTAAAGCGATGTTTTTGTGGTTTAGGTTTCATAGTCGAAACCTTGACAACATGGGACTCTGGAACCGTTGTTCCTAGAGGACGGGCCTCTGCATTTCGCAAGAGGATCTTGTTTTGCTTCTCAGCAAGGAGTAATAGAGACATAAGATCTGAGTGATTCTCAAATTTCATGTTTCTATACTGTTGGGCGAGTATAGCAGAAACGGGCGGAAATGTTGAGAGTGTTTTCTCAATCATTTCAGGTTTGGTTATAGTTTGACCACATAACCGTAGTTGTGACACAATGCGATACAATTCATTGTTAAAAGCAACAAATGTTGGGAAGTCCAACACTCGTAAATGAGTTCAATCATGTAATGCTTTAGGAAGAAAAATAGTTTTCTGGTGATCAAAACGGGATTTGAGCTTTTTCCAAAGCTCATTGGGTTTGTCTATTTCTAAATACTGATGTTGTAGTGAAGAAATAAGGTGGCGGCGAAGTAACAATAAAGTTTTCCAAGAAATAGCAGGAGAAACAGTATCACTTACAGTAGAGTCTCCGTCAAATATAATACAATCTGATAATTGCTCCGCATAAATGTGGGCTTTTGCAGTCTTTGCCCATAAAAGATAGTTACTTCCATCAGCTGCCAACGATGGAAATAGAAGAGGTTGAAGTCGTGGTGCCTCCATAGCGGTAGCAGAGACTGGAACAATAGTAGATGTAGCAACGGAAGAAGTTGAAGTAGTCATGTTGTACAATGAAAATAACTACGAGGAGAAATTAGGGTTTTTTAGGAAAAAATTAGGGTTTTTATAGGAAGATAAAGATAAAGATGAAATTGGAGATAAAGATAAAGATGAAATTGGAGATAAAGATAAAGATAAAATAAAGTAAATAAAAATAAAAATAAAAAATAAAAAATAAAACTTAGTAAATAGTAAATAGTAAAAAATAAATAGTAAATAGTAAATAGTAAAAAGTAAAAAAAGTAAAAAGTAAAAAGTAAAAAGTAAATAGTAAAAAGTAAAAAAGTAAAAAGTAAAAAGTAAAAAGTAAATAGTAAATAATAAATAGTAAGTAAATAAGATAAAGATAAAGATGAAAAATAAAGGTAAAGAAAAATAGAAGGATAAAGATAAAAATAAAGTAAAATAGTTCAATTAAAGAAATAAATGAAGATGACGATAAAAAAAATTTAAATCAAAATCAAAATTAAAATTAAAACTAAAATTGAAAAATAGTTGGGGTTTGAAGAAACCGCAAAGGGAATTGGAGAGGCGAAGCAGTTGCGAAGTGGATATGAAAGGGAAGCTTAAAGAGTATGGAAAAGGAAGGGGCGCAAGCAAGAAGAAGAAGGGAAACAAAAATAAATAAAAATAAAAATAAAAATAAAAAGGGGCCAAGTGGTAGTTGGGAGGAGGGGGTGGGTGAGGCCAGGAAGTAATGAGAGAAGGGAAGAGGTTGGGAGGCGGGAGGGAGGAAGCTGGGAGTCGAAAGGGAGGGAGCAGTCTGGTAATCGGAAGGGGGGGGAGCAGAAGCGGGGGGAGTACAAGCGGGGGGAGCAGAAGCGGGGAGGGGAGCAGAAGCGGGGAGGGGAGCAGAAGCGGGGGGAGTAGAAGCGGAGGGGAGGGTGAGGCGGAGTGTTGGCAGGAGGGGGGCGCGAGGAGCAAGCCAGGGAGGGCAAGCCCAGAGTCCAGAGAGAGCAGCAGAGAGGGGGAAGCCTCTCTTCAAAATGAAATCTAAATTGGAGTCTTGCAAAGATAAGAAACTCGAAAATTGAAGGATATTGAGCGTGCTGATAACGTGTTGAGAGTATAAAACGAAACAAAGTTGTAAAACATAAGAACAACAAAAATACACAAAAGAATACAATCCTTCATTGGGGTATGAAGTATATACAAGGAGAATAGGAGAGAGACAATGAATAGTTGTCTCCTCCTATTCATCAAAGAAGATTTCCCCTAATCCTAGTGACAAGTGTCACTCACCATATTGTGGTGAGCGTTCACACTACATTTCTTAACACTTTGGATGCTTCTTATCTTCCTACTGCTCATCACATTCCCCCTTTCCGAGACCTGACAAACTAAAAGAGCCATTCTGTCGTCCATCCAAACATGGAAACCCGCCTGCCAAACATTGATACTAATTATTTCTTAACTTAGATGATGATGGGCAAATTGATGCTTTCAAAACAACCTGACACAATGCAAATTGTGTGTTTGTTTAAAAAATTAAAAAGAAATTTAAAAAAAAAATAGATTAAAAAAACTGACATATATCTGGCAGTTCCCCAGTTTGCTTCAAGAGGCTCATAACTTAATGTTTTCAGCTGCTCCTCATCTATTGTTTCTTGTCACCATTCACTGTTGGTGTACAACTAAAGGATGCAGCCCTTGGCACCATGGTGATCTTGATCTAAGTGGACAAATTCCTTGTAGGATTCAAGATCTAAATCTACCTGGGCATAGAGATGGTCTAAATCAACACTAAAAAAGCCCCACTCAAAGTTATCATTGGCAAACAAATTACCTAAGAAATTACAGAAATCCACCATCTATAAAGCGTAGTGCTTGTAAGAACATCCTACTAAAATCACGATAGACATAATTATAACGTATAATAACGTACCATATGTCGTATACGTATGTGTAATATAAGTATATACTAATGTTGTACGTGTTTGATATCATGTTGTTTGAATTTACGAAAGTTTTGTTCAGGGCCAAGCAAATTTTTTATTGTATTGTGAGTATAGATGTGGACAGATATTTTTATGTAGATAATGGAACAGACACAATCAAGAAAATCTACAATGGAAGGTGGCTGATTTAAATTGTGCCACAATAAATTAAAATTAAGTGTAAATGTAAGATACTAACCAAAAATTGCAAGAATTGTCACATTACACTAATAGGGAGGTGTACCTTAGTGAATTCAACAACTTGAAAATTAAACAATATGAAGATAGAATCTATAGTCTATTTAACTTCAATCTTTAAACTAATATATGTTACACACTTTTATGTTGAATTGAATGTTCACTTCCTCACAAGATAGTGTTGATGGAAGTTTTAAAATGTTGAATGGTAAACTTGTTATTAAAACAAGGCCTTATTCGTTAAATTGAGACAAAGGCACAACTTTGAGACTTTGAAATATGAAGTGTGAGGCTCGGGTGAATTAATAGTTGTTGAACCCAATGATAAATAGAGCTTGAAGCATCAATACAAGAAACATTCATTCACACAGAGTACTCAAGAGATAGAAAAGTGAGCCCATTTACATTTAATAAGCTTGATGTAGTCCAAAAATCAAATGCAGAAGGCACTTGAAGTCCTAAAATCTATAAAGAATAGAAGAGGCTTACTACACATAATGCACTCTACTTTTCTTTTCTTTTTTCATCCTGTATTTTATTTACCATGCTATTAATAGAATGAGACGTTCAGGAGTCGAGAACTCCAAAAACTTGGTCATCTCGCCTAAGCATTCCTATTGGCTGTACAACTGTGCTTGGCTGCTTCTATTGCTTTCTGTTTCTCATAAGCTCTAAAGATATCTTCACGTCAAGAAGGATACTGTGCACTCTGAGGATACTGTGAGTTTGGCGGACTTCCGAAGTCCATACTTCGAGATCCACTCTCTTTACGCTTCACGCCCTTTTGTGGAACTACGGAGGTGGAAAGGGACTTAGACCCACAAGGAGGTTGTCTTGGCAACAACATATTCACATTGTATGTATACGAACGCCAAGATTCTGATGATGTGGACTCCACAGATCGTCGCCTACCTCGAAGAAACCTTTGAGTATGAAGGCCGTCGACGGAGGGCAACCGTCTCGCTCCGATAGTCGACGAAGGACGCAATTGTGTGTCCGCCACCTGAGAGAATTGAGCTGCATTTCTTGCCTTGAACTGGACACTCATTTTATTATCCCTCGAGTCATTGGTAATTTGGGAGTTGTTGAAAGGAACAAGTCGCAAAACAGGCAATGCTTCAACAGCATCCTCGAGACGAGGATGTCCCGCACCTTCACCAACGAACAGGTTCAATTTTCGGCTTGTCCCTGGCTCTGTTCGCGCAGCTGGTGAGAACGACCCTGCTTGAGTCGAAGATGCCCGCTTCAACGGTGACGAGGAACAGACGGGAGTCCTGGCCAGCCCCCGACTCGGTGGACTGTCCACAACGCCGTCCTCGATGTCCCCCTTGGAATAGTCTATGGCTGCCGAAGCGGCATCGGCGGTGGAGCGCAACATGTAGGGCTTGGATATGGGTGCAGTATCGCAGCTTCCTCCCTCGGAAATGCTGCAAGCCGAGAGTGATTTCTCCGATCCAGAGAGTAAGCTGCACGTCATATTCGGCCTCGGGGGCTTTGAATTGTGATATCCGTCCTATAAATGATGGAGATAAATTTTACAATAGCCCCCAAAAGAACCATGCACAGGAACAACATGCAAAAGAATGGCGGTAAACATTACAGTGGCCCCAGAAGGTCCCATGTACAGAAAAGACAAACTCACACAAGGCAACCGGAGATTCAAAACGCAGCATACCAATTTAAATCTGTGATCTGAAAACTCAAAAATTTATTTACAGAACGAAGAATTATTATAAACTACAAAGAAGTCAATATAATTCAAATAGGGTAGACCATTTGATCTAGGGTCTACGACGGCGTCTCTCTATGACTACATTATCCTACGGAAGATGATAGCGTGCTTCGAAGTCATTAGCGGAAACTCTCATCGCATCGACAATTCTTCTGTACATGTAGTCACCACGTACAAGCGGCTTGTGGCCAATGCGGTTGGCCTCTACATATTGCCGCAAACGCCCAGGTTGGCAGTCCGACATTAGACGCCTGAGCCACGGGAGGAGGTCTCCCATTAGGAAGTTGTCCCTCCGCTTCTCGTGGTTCTAGGTATCTAGTATGAGGGCATTGCCGTTCTCATTACAAATACTCTTCTCCGGGGTGTCGTCTATTAGAAGGGTGTTATCCAGGCCAAAGGACGTGTCCCCACCCGGATTGAGGAATAGCGTCTCGGACAGCACCTTCATGAAGACGACTTTCGCCCCTACTAGGTAGTGCCTTGCCTGACCGACTTGAATCGTTTTGGTTTGATCCTGACAAAGGACATCGAAGGGTGGTCTGCAGCGGCTGAATATGTGTGTGGCTATCGGTTCCGCGTTGGACTTGGCCATAGAGGTCCACACAATAACTTTGTCTGCGAGTTCCGAAACCTCTCTCAGGAATTCGGCGACATTCGGTCGCGCAAACACCGACTTGGGTCCAATGACAGTCGGATTTTTATGGCTGAGAACATTGTCTTCAACCGTGTGGGGTCTGGGTTTATTTTTTTTCTTTGCTGTCTCCCTCGCCTCCACTTGGCAGAGGACTCCATTCAGGTCGAAGACAATGTTCAGCCACTTCCTCCGCGGTGGAGCCAATACAGGCCACACATTCCTGGGCACGACCTCTCTCCCGCCCTCGGACTCTACCTGATGAGATCAAAACAACAATGAATTGGAGTTACCTGATGAAATGCAGAAGTGGGAGAGCCAGAAAGCGGGAAAACGGATTGAATGCCACACATCGTCTGCTGTCTCCCGTTAGGAAGTGCTTTCATTGGCAGTGGACGGTGCACGCTCTTATGTTTTACGAGCTGAGCAAGAAAACATGGACAAAGCACTACAATTAGACAGCGGCCCAATTGATATTGAATCTCATATATTTTATTAACAAATTTTCTTTACAACACATCCGCAAAATTGGGCTATCGCGCACGACGACAGATCTGTACACTGCACACTATGTTACACTATGCTACACGAATCTCCACCGCAGACGGATTCGCCGTCAGCGTCGACGATCAAGGAATGGTGACGCTATCCTGTCAAGCACGCATGAACTGGAATGAGAGACCCACATTACCGGATGACACGTTGGACAACAGAACCTATCACAACTGTACTAATTCTGCACTCAGTGGAAATCATAAGGGTCACAGCAATGTACCTGAGTTGATTCGTCAGGTTTTAGATCAACTCCGGCGGGATCCGCATCGATCGCGGCCACGTCCTCCATCACGACATTGCCGCCGACGTCCTCCGGAGTAATGTCGTAGTCAACGAGCTCCTCTACCACACGGTCAGGCGAATTGAACCCCAGTGTATCCTCCAAGGAAAGATCACACGCGGCCTCGACAGCTTGCCCAACAGCAACCACAGCGTCGGCAGTATCGTCGCCTCGACGATAAACTTCTACTACCTCTGTGGTATCCACAACCATTGGAGGACCTTGTGACTCCAGACTAACGACCTCAAAAGCGGATTGGTCTGGAGATGTAGGAGGCTGGAGGACGACTGCAGGAGTAGAAGACACGACCCCGCCGTGGGGGGTAGGGTCCGAGGCGCCGGTATCGTCGACTCGAGGATGAGGGAGGCCCGCCACGAGATCTTGCACCCCGCCTTGGACAGAGGGTTCCGCTGCGGACGTTGAGGGCGCCTGTGGTGCGACAGCCGGGAGAGGAGGACTTCGCAGTGGCCCAGTTCGAGCTTCCAGCATCCTCTGGAACAACTTCATTTGTTCCTCTAGCTGGGCGATCCGCTTATTTGCGTCCGCCAGGTTCCTGTCCCTCTCCTCCTTCTCCTTTTGCCTTTCTTGTCTCTCCGCCATTTTCTCCTCCTCTATTTTCCAGAAGTCCTTCTCTATCTTTACCTTGGCTGCGGGTGGAGGGTCTTGTTGCTCTGTGGCTTGCGAACTCTCGCCTTGAGGCACCAAGTCTTGTGATCTCGACTCCTGAGGCACCTCGCCCGATGTAGATGCCGTGGCTCCAGAAACGACGTTTGGCACATCGGGATGCCTAGACCTCTCGGCGTCGGAGATGCTATCATCGTTTGATGCGTGTCTCACGTTTGCATCTGAGAGTTTGTCGGTGTCTACGACGTCGACGGAAAGAACTCTCTTCTTCTTTCTCGCCCATTCCGAAAGATGACTGTCGTCTTCGTCCTGATTGGCACTGTTATACGGCCCAACGTCGGGCACACTTTTCCTTGGAGGAGCCTCCTGTTGCTGCTCCTCAAGGACCTTAGCATCAGCGCTGTCATCCTCGCCAGCCAGGCCACCTCCCATTCTTTGGAGAGCTTCTTTTCGCTACTGCTCAAAAAACTCAGTGTCTGACTCCACATCCTCATCAGGATGTGCGGGAGGCTGTTCATTTGAGACAGCAGGAGTCTCCATCTAAGTATGGATCTGGAAAGTGTTCGTCCCATACTCGTCAATGCCTTCCACGCCAAGGTGGAGCTCCGTACGCGCACCAACCGACGGCCGCATCCGCTGAACAAGTTCTGCGGCATTGGCTGGAGACTTGAACGTGGTAAGAGGCGATGGTGGTGGGGCGGGATCAGTTACGGCTGAATCACGACTAGGTGGCGGGATGTAAGTCATTGAATAAGGCAAATTCGAGAACATGAAGTCCCGCTTGTCCAATTTCATTTCCAAGTCTGCAATTTTCGAGTAACCCTTCTCGTCGTCCCTGTCGACAAAGCCATAAAAGTATGCTCCAAACATCTGATTCAGACACAGAGGAAACAAATTCAGTAAGTATGTAGAACGATATGCGCAGAACTGAGTTTGAACAACTACCTTGAAAGCAAAGATCGTTGACTCGACGATAACATAGAGATTACAAAAATTTCTCTCAAGCGCACAATAATTTACAAGTATCCTCAAGTCGACAATACCTTGGCAGCAAGCATGAACTTTGCTCCTGTGTAGAGTCCCAGGACATTGTCTTCGGGAGTTGCAAAGGCCTGGAGAATGTCAAGATAGAACTCCATTCTGAGTTCTGTGGCGTTGATCCTCCACTTCGCCTTCGTGTTCCTGGCCGGATCCCTATAGTATATGTTTGTTGCCTGCGACGCTCGGTATTCTGTTTTCATGCAAGCAAGAACTGTAGCGGCGAACTCGTCTTCTTTCTTAAACAGAAAGAGGAGAGGGACGTCTGGTGCCACCCCACGATTCGTGACGTTGTTTAGCATTTCCGCCTTGCATGGAACGTAAACAGATGTCACAGAATCGTACTCCTTCAACTTCAGAGCGACGAAAGTAGTGGCAGCACTCAAGTCCGCTGTGTTGCTGAGAATGAAGAGCCAAACGTGGGGCTCAATCATCTTTGGCTCCAAGTCCTTCAGAAGGAAATTAAAGAGTAGATCCAGCGCAGTTTGAGTCTCCGTCGGCTTAGGCTTCGGGATCTCTCTGACATCCAGCACGGCGAGTGGGACGTTTTGATTGTGATTGTACTGATAGCGCGTGCTCGAGACGAACGACTTGGCAATAATGTTCACTCCTCAAATCTGCACTTCCCCCTTCCGTTCGAGAAGTCGATACTTCAAAGTCATGAACCTCTGGTACATGTAGAGGACTTCCGAAAATTCCTTGCCGAGTTCTTGTACCCGCTTCGTCCATGCTTCATTTGTGAGACGTTTTCTGAAGTACTCGGGCTTGGGGTGGGATAGAAAGAAATCCCAGCTAGCCAAAGAGAATCAATGACGCGCCTTCCAGGATCTCCAGTTATCGTCGATGACGTTATCCCCCCTGTCTGTGAAGTGCAGGGATGTCTTGATGGTCATCAGATCCTGCATCACGACTTTCTTCCTCTTTCTTCGCTCTGCCCAGTCCTGGTTCGACATGTTATCTACTGCAAGAATTTTAGGCTTCCCCAACGAGACTTTCGGGTATTTGGCTTTGCGATTCGGCGTAAGCCCGAGAAGGTGAAGCGCTTGCATCTTGTAGTCCATGTCCGTGAAGTGCCCCATGTGCCTGAAGAATTCCCTCTTCAGTGGAGCTCTTTTGTAATGTTTTGTGTCTTTGAATGGCATCTGGGACACTGGGTCGATCAGTTCACCCTCGGACTGCTTCGTGAGGAACGACTTCCAGTACTCGAAAATATCATCTGGAAGCGTGATAATTTGTATTTCGTTCTTCAATTCAGCTGTACCCCTAATGGATGCGCCTTCCTTCTCCGGGTTTATATTCTGGTAACGGTCCACGACAGCATCAGCGAAGCTCTGTAACAACAGAAGAGAAAGACATGTTAGAATTGCATTTATATTCTCTCTGAGGCCTCAAGCTTATTGTCAACTCGACGATATTGTCATAAATTGCAACCACTGTGAAACTGCCATAAGATGTAAACTGCGACACTATTGTCGACTCGACTATAGTAAACTGGCTTTACCTTGTACTGAATCGTGTTATACACGGATTTGTTTTTCCGGACCGCTGCTTCCACCTGCTCGTCACATGGGCGTTTGCAGGCGAGCCATATGTTTCGGCAGCTCACTATTTGGTTGCCCCAGGTTGGCTGCGCGGGATCAAGATGGTCTATGGCGTTGTAGTACTGCGAGATCTTCCTCAGCTTATTACCGTCCTCCGTCCACACGATGTATGCATCCCCCCTCTGGAGCTCTACCTTTCTGTTCTCCCCACAGCCACCTTTCTGAAGCTCTTTTGAAGCAGTGATACTGTGCTGACCGTTTATTATCATGAAGCGTCCGCTCTTGATGTCATCCCAAGACTTTGGTTTCGCCTTCAACAACTCATTGTTCAAGTCCACCGGTGTGATGCAGATTTTCTGGCGCTGCTTAATGTCCATTAGTTTTATGAGTATAACCTTGTGCTTCTCCGTTATCTCAGGTTCAATTGCGCGGATAACGAATTGGTCTTTTGCAGGTATGCACTGCTTGATGTCCATGCTTTTCGTTTCTTGCTCGAATAGAAAGCACTGCTTGTAATCCCTCCAGAAGTCTCGCTGCAGGATAGCAAACTTCTGGTATTCTTCAAGTGGTTCTCCTGTAGGGGCTGCCTCAACCTGAGTTAAGGCCGACCCCGAGCTTCCTGCGACTTCGCCGCGAAGACTTTTCTTTCTCTTCCTGCTTGATTCGGCTCCTCCGGAGGTAGTGATGTTTCTTTTCCTCGCTGGCGCCCTTGTCTGCCCTGGTCTTGTACCCTGACTCTGCTCTCCAGTCGCACCTGACGGAGGCTGGTTTGAAGCATCAGATAGCTGCCGCCGTTCTGCTACTACATTACGACCAACTGCAGGGACGGGTTCTATATTTCTTCCTGCATATTTATCCAGGGTCTGGAAGATCAGACTCAGCCGAGTGGCGTTAGCTCGTGCTGTGCTATCCTTCCACGGAACATATCCTAAGTCCTCGAAGTCAGTGTTTAAAGATTCCATATTTGAACCCTCCAGAAATGTCATGAGGTTGTCCAGGTCAAATTTCGCGTGGCTGGAGTTCATGTTTATGATTATAGAGTGTAAATGTTTTCCAGGCACCCCGCTATCATCAACATCGTTCAGAACAATTGCGACGTATGAGTGGTGGTGGTGATCTATAAGCATCACCTTCTCATTGAGGTTCCACTGCAGGTATTTTGTCTGCCCTGTCACTCTGTACCTCAAGTATACGAAGTTCTTCCACCGACTTACTCCGAACGTCCAGGAGGCTATGTGCTCTTTGAATTGCCAAAGAGTTCCATAGCTCTCCGCCATTTCAACGATGAATGGTTCATCGTTGAGCAGGTTTACGAATGGTACGAGGTGTCTTTCGGTCTTGGAGTAGTCGTATGTGTCATCTTTCTCCATTACGCGGGACCTGCACCTGCCAGAAAATAGTGCGTTAGTAATTTATCCTCGACTCGACAATAGTACCCCATTGGTAATGTCTAATGATTTCGGACTACTCACTGTCGTTGGTTCTTTTAGGTACTTGTTCTGCAGTTAGCTTTTCCCCACAACTTTTCTGTCCTCGGTGGTTTTCGGTATTTCACTGGCGTACACCAACATGCTTAGCGTAGGAGATATGCTCAAGTCGAGGATACTGGAGTGATGGTGCTATGTTCCTTGTTTTATACTTTCTTCTTTGATCTATTGGTGTCGTTGTCACGTTTCTAGTTGTCTTGGACGTGGTAGGTTTCTGTTCAGGGTGGTTTTCCTCTTGACTCGTTTTTCCCCTTGTATCGTCGACTCAACAATACATGGGTGGTTTCTTTTTCGAGTCTTTGCTTTTCTTTATTCATACTTTAGTTAGTGGTTTACCAATAAGCGTAGCCTTGACATGGATAGGCTACTACATATTTTCATGACTCTGTTTTAAATTCTGTCTTGAGGTTCTTTGCTTTATCGACTTATTGTCGAGTCGACAATACATGGACTCGTTCTTTATTGTTACTTGGCTGATTGTCTCGAATTCGTGTTTTGGATTACTAGATAGCGGTTGGATAAAGGTTATCCTCGACTCGAGTATAAACGGCTACGGGGTAGCCATGGCAATAGTATATGTAGCATTGAATCACGCATGTTACATATCCTCGGGTCGAGGATAACCATTTGCCATGGCAATTCGATAACCTAGAACATGTGCGCTCCAAACCCTAATCTGTCGACCTAAACCCTAATCCGCCAGAGGGTGCCGAAACAGACATCAACAGTTTCAACAGCGAAGTAGAACAGTAACCCAAAATGAAAATGATGAAAACGGAAATGAAAATGATGAAAATGCAAATGCACATTCTGAAAATGCAAGTGCATGCATATAGTTAAACTTTCCATGAACTCATAAACAAAGAACTTGTTCTGAAATTGCAGTGAAGGATCACAAATGGCAACTGCGGATACCCAAGCACACAGCAAAATTTCAAATACCGCTCTCACAACCTCGTCATTCAGAAAAACGCCAAACACACGGAACATTTATAACAGAAATTTGGTATACATACCTTGCTTCAGACCAGGCGAATTGAACGAGAAGTTGGTGAAACCCGCAGTCAATGAAACACCAATCCCTCGGCTCCTTCGATCCAATTGATCACTCCTATCCAGAGCAGCCGATCCCAAGCTTGGTCAGAGACAACAGAGCTGCACATTGGGATTCAGACCACGTCAGCATCTTCACATAAGAAAAAGGACAAATTACGGTAAATGGAAGCCAAAATCAACAGCGACTCTGGACAAAACATCCACGCTCAAGCCTTTACACACAGGAACTGTTGCCCTCATAGTGCAGCAGAATACCAGAATTCAACGAACCCAACGCTGCTCTAGCACTCTCGAATTCCAAGACCACACATTCAATCGTGAGACAAACTGCGGACTCAATGAGACAAACAACGCACTCAGTGACACAGACAGCGCATTCTGAAGCCACAAAAAAAGCATGTGCTTTAAATTTGTGAATTTCGAAACCCTAAATGGTAACGCATCAATCTTCTAGTCGGCACAACCCCTCCAGAAATGCACTTCAAACAAGAAATGCAATTCAGTTCAAAATACCAAATATCAATGAAACAAAAAGTACAAACAACCGCCGGCAAACAGCTTCAAAGGGTGACGGAATAAGAAACTGGTGCGTACCTTTTGTGAAAGCTTGAGATCTCCTTCGCACGCTCAAACCTCAGCGATTCCTAGTCTCCCGCTCCACAAACCACGTCGCCTTGCGAGGACCACCACACTCGCTGTCCGACCAGCACCTGCGCCGCCAATTCGTGGTTGAGGGTTCGAAAGAAACCAAATTCGGACACGCCTTAAGTAGGAGAGCGACACTACAAACAACGAAGCAGGAAATCGATGCAGACCGCAAAGAAATCGGGAAAGACGACGAAGAAGACGACAGAGGTACCAAACCCTAGCGAGGGGTTCCACATCCCCTTTGCCGTGTCGATACCCGCCCGAGATAAGCCGCCGGTACCCAGATACCCGAGAACCCCACATATACCCAGATACCCGAGAACCCAACATACCCGGGAACCCGATAACCTGCTGATATCCGGCAGGATAAGTTAGACCCCAAAAGTAATACCCCAATTCAACTTCTAAATACTAAGCGCTAAAACCTCAATTTTGGAACCCCTCGTCAAATGTAAACCCTCATTCTTATACCATAAACCCACAACAAAATTTCTCTCTTAGATGACCCATATACGAACCCTCTTTAATGTTTTCAAAAAGAACCCTTCACTAATTTATATCCGTAGACTACACATATGCAATATTATAGATTGCATTTTCTCATTTATACGTATGTGAAACAAGTGCAAATAAGCTTCTTGAAAATAATGTCAGTACCCAAATCGTAATTTTGCTATACTATTTTGTCTGTTGAAAATGCCCAATTTTTTCAAAAAAATTGATTGTTTAATTTGCAAATATCAAATGCATGAACTTCAAATACATGAATGCATTGAATTCATCCACTATTTTATAAAGTTTGTCGCGTTATCCTACTTTCGGGGCTTGTATTTTACTATATTTCAAATCCGTGAGTCATAAAACAAAAAAATGCACGTGCATGTGGGAAAATGACCGTGCAAGTTGCAAATATGAAAACCACTAATCTCAAATGCATGGCCGCATTTAATTCATTCCCCATTTTTTTTAAATTGTCACAAACTCCTACAAGTTTGATCTTGGGGCCTGTATTTTAGTGTACATACCACAAATTAATCCATGAGTCATGAAACAAAAACATGCACGTTCATGTGGGAAAATGACCGTGCAAGTTGCAAATACGAAAAGCATTAAACTCAAATGCATGGCCGCATTTAATTCATTCCCCTTTTTTTTTAATTTGTCACAAATTCCTACGAGTTTGATCTTGGGGCCTGTAAATTAGTGTACCACAAATTAATCCATGAGTCGTGAAACAAAAACATGCACGTTCATGTGGGAAAATGACCGTGCAAGTTGCAAATATGAAAAGCATTAAACTCAAATGCATGTCCGCATTTAATTCATTCCCCTTTCTTTTTTAATTTGTCACAAATTCCTACGAGTTTGATCTTGGGGCCTGTATTTTAGTGTACCACAAATCCATGAGTCATGAAACAAAAACATGCACGTGCATGTGGGAAAATGAGCGTGCAAGTTGCAAATACGAAAAGCATTAAACTAAAAGGCATGGCCGCATTTAATTCATTTCCCTTTTTTTTTTAATTTGTCACAAATTCCTACAAGTTTGATCTTGGGGCCTGTATTTTAGTGTACCACAAATCCATGAGTCATGAAACAAAAACATGCACGTGCATGTGGGAAAATGACCGTGCAAGTTGCAAATATGAAAAGCATTAAACTCAAATGCATGTCCGCATTTAATTCATTCCCCTTTCTTTTTTAATTTGTCACAAATTCCTACGAGTTTGATCTTGGGGCCTGTATTTTAGTGTACCACAAATCCATGAGTCATGAAACAAAAACATGCACGTGCATGTGGGAAAATGAGCGTGCAAGTTGCAAATACGAAAAGCATTAAACTAAAAGGCATGGCCGCATTTAATTCATTTCCCTTTTTTTTTTAATTTGTCACAAATTCCTACGAGTTTGATCTTGGGGCCTGTATTTTAGTGTACCACAAATCCATGAGTCATGAAACAAAAACATGCAGCCACGTGCATGTGGGAAAATGAGCGTGCAAGTTGCAAATATTAAAAGCACTAAACTAAAAGGCAAAATTTCATTGAATGTATCTCACATTTTTTAATATTTCTATGAATTCTTAAAGATTATATAAATAAATTTCCAAATTATTTCTCATGTCCTTTATTAGAAATTCTTTATGGAGGTATACCATAATAAAAGAATTTATAAAACTTTTTCAATGAAAGTTACTCAAATATTTTAAAAAGGAAAGATGGAATATATTTAGCATATTAAATGTACAAGTTCCAAGTATGCTACCTAAGCATGAAATAGCAACTGAATAGTTGAGGTACATTCATATTCTTCCAAACACTTCTGAATGAATTGTAAGGTTCCATACGAATTGGCTAGTAGGTCCCTATTTTAATCATAGGTCTTTTACAAATGGTCCACTCGTACTTATTATTTTTTTCCCTTCATTCTTTCAATGGTTGTACTAGTCACTTTTAAAAATGAATTCCTGTCCATTTTACATCTATTTATAAGGTGAATTTTGAATGTTCACTTTGTTGTACCACCTTCTACTTTAGATTTTTTTCTTTTTCAAATTAATAAGTATTTGCTAATCTTAAATGTATATTACTTTGCAATTAATGGCCCCTAACTAGATACAATCTTCAAAGCAGACCTGTCGTAATTCATTCATGCGTGACAGCTTATATCCATCTCTATTATATGCCGAATGTAGTGAATAATTGTTCAACGGCTGTACATTATATTTCAAACATTCACAATTTTTTATAGTAATTCTCTTTTATTTTTTAAACCTAAATCTTCAATACCTCTATTCAATATAGAAGGGGTGGATAATTATCCTTCAACGAAACAAAGGAAGAACCCTATTTTTTTTATATTCACTAATTAAAGATTATAATATTTGATGAAAATGGTGCTAAAATTGTGGAACAAGTAAGTATGAGTCTTTTAATCTTCTTTGTCATTGTAACTCAAGCTATACTAAATGTAACTTAAGCTTGTTTTCTTTTGAATGTTGTAATTTTTTGGAAAAGTAAAGTTGCATTGAATTTGTCCAAATTTCTATATTCGTTTTATTTTATCACAATAATGAAATCTGGAAATGAAACTAACATATGGATGATGCAGCATCGCCCAAAAAAACTTTTTTTAATTAATTGTGGCAATTTCCAAATCCAAATTTAAAATAAAATATAATTTTTGCCTAGTACGTTCTTTAAAATAGACATGTTTGACCAGCTTAACACATTTTGAAGACTTCGAACTTATGCTACTTACGTGGAATGTTAAATTTTCAAAATTTTACCCTGTTCACAAAAAATTGAATGAGGAATTGGTATTAGTTTGAAATGTGTAATTGTTGTATGACATAGACTTAGAATGCACATGAATTATAGCTATTGATTTAAGGATTTTAGATTTAAGGATTTTAGGTTTTAGGATTTTAGGATTTGAAATGTAAACCTTGAATTCTAAATAGATTAATAAATAGTTATGCATGACATTGATGTTGAAGCTATTATTAATTTATAATCATGTGATACTTGAATTGTCACTCCAACTTCTAATGGCTGCATTCGGAAAAACAAAAACTTCAAACTACCATGAAACCAAAATCCCCAAGCCCTAACCCTAAACCCTAAACCCTAAACCCTAAATCCTAAACCCTAAACCCTAAACCCTAAACCCTAGGCTTGAAAACCATAAAAAAATTAACTAGGGAGCCAAACCTGGGAAACTCCGAAATAAGGATTGAGCAGCCGGATTAAAAGGTAACTGAAATTCTATTCTTGAGGAAGTCAACGGACCTCATTATGTTTTCTTTTTCAAGCAAACAAGTGGCGGGGAGAGAACTTCCTGGTTACTATGCCGAGTAAAAGCAGCACTAAATATGGAGGAATCTATGAAGCCGCGAGGCGAAAGTGCTCTGACAAGGTGCGACCACATTCGCGCCTCAGATTTCAAAATTTATTTTCGCGGCGATTCCTTCCTGCTCTTTCGACCGCCAAAAAATCCTCCGTTGTCGACGACGACCTCACGTCGCAAGTCTGTGCTTGCAGCGGAGACGCAAAAGTCCAGAGCTTCTGTCAATCTTCTCTTCTAAACAATGCTCATGCGGTCCTTCATCTTCTGCACGCAGCACTTTGTTTTTTATTTCACTTACATTTTACGTCCGTGCTGCCGTCGTTCGTGTTACATTACGTGAGGACATTGAGTCATTCTTCACGAGGCTTGCAAGTAAGTTCTGCCGTGCTTCATTGTTTGTGTTGAAGGTTTTCGGTACTTTTATGATACCATTGTTCCTCCTGAGGGAGAACTTCTGCCTCTGTTTTCATGTTGTTTTTATCTATTCATTGAGGTGATGTACAGAAGCTTTTCTAGTCTATGAATTTTAATTTTATTCACTGTACGTTATGATGAACTGTAGCACTTCCTATATTTGCGCCGGGAATGGCGGAATGACATTTTCAATTGTTGAAGTTATTGTTCATGGTCTTATTGTCGGGTCGAGGATGACCTTGCATCGTTGAAGTTTATCATCGAGTCGACGGTACCTCTTTGTAGAAACCGAAGGAGACAACTAACTGTGCATATGAATAAGTGTTAACGATCTGGAAGACAGTATCGTCGAGTCGACGATATCCTGTAGGGAAAGCGGGATGTCTAGTCATGAAGAATAAATGAGTGCTGCTAAAGAATATGATGAAAGAATTGAATTGCGTTACTTAATTTCGTTACTTGAATTTATCCAATTTCGTTACTTGGCATTATTAAGGGTGGCGTTGGGACATTCGTGTGATATGCATGTTGAAGAGTAGTTATTGTCGAGTCGACGATAAGTATTTGACAGTGTAGTATGTGCCTTGTTATGAAGTTCATGAAGTCTTGATATGTTATTGTCGTGTCGGCGATAGTTTTGATTGTTCTGTGGGAAATGGTTTTGTACGGAGTATTTTTGCGAAGCTTCCTCTCACTTAAGTGTATATAGTAACGTTTATCCTCGAGTCGACGATGATTTATACTAATGTGATTCTGTTTTCCAGCAAAAATGGATATTCACGGACCTGACAAGTTTGAGACCCCGGTTCCTAGATTGCCTGCGGGTGTGGCTGTATGTGACGGAATTCCTCGATCCCTGTGGAACACAGCTACCGTCACGCTAACAAACGAAGCGGGAGAAGATGTGGCAAATGCAATTTGTATGAGTGTCGATGCGGACTTGGTCTTAGACATGGATGGACAGCCCCTTGGTGACAAACGGGTTGCCGTTCAGATTGCACAGTCATTGTGCGAGGAGGAAGTCCCACTAGGTTGGATGTGGTCCATGCACGCTTGGCCCATTACGCGAGTGTTTTTGAATGGTGTGAGTCTGTACGATCATGACCAGACAAACATATTCAATATGGCTGTGCTTGCCTTGAGTCGTCGGGTTCGTGCCGGGGTGCGTTCATATGCAAGTTCCCGCATGAGGGTTGAGTCAGACATTCCTCGCAAAAAAGAATCTCTTCTTACTCCGCAAGCGATTGCTGAAGTATTGTCCAAGTCGTGCTGTGAAAGGAATTGCTTGCAACATTTTCCACGCCGTGAAATTCAAGTCATACGTTACGAACTTCATGTGCACAGCGGAGTGTATGATCGCAAGAAGTGTCTTCTTGAAGTACACAATCAGAAGCACAAAGACAATGATGGGAAGTGGTGGGTTACTTTAAAAACCATCGAAGTATGTCTGGAAGCTTGGTGGGTCATTCACGGGATTTCAAAGGCTACCTTTTACAGGTATAGGAAAATGGCCAAACTCGGGAAGCAGCCGGACTCGCATGGGAATGTGGGCTTGAAAAAACCCCGCACGCATACTGTACAAGCTACTGCTACACTTCAAACATTGCTTGCATGTGAAGCCAATCAGATGCCGCATAAGTTGAGGACACTAGAATCCGGGGAGAAAGTGCCTGCAATGGTTTTGCCGTCGCCATTTCGTTGGAGTCATCAATTACCAAAAATCAATGAAGCCAATGTAGCTTTGAATTTGCCGCCAATTTCATCTAGTGGCTTGAGCAACATACGAATTGCTTCATTTCCAGAGTATGCTACAAAAGCTCCAGGGGACTCATTTTCAAGATGTGGTCTTTGCGATAGGTATAGGCAACTGAAGAGCGCTTGCACTCCCCTTTCGACTGCACAAGACAAGTGGGGCAGAGTTTTGAGCACTCATCTTTTAGGTCAAAAAGCCCATAGGGAGCTCTATTATGCAAATAGACATATTTCCGAGAAATATCCTGAGAAGATGCTTACCATTATCCATGATAAAATGGACCACTCTAAGACTGCTTCGCCGCACTTCTCTCATAAGACAAAAGCAACAGATTCATTCATGAAAATGCCCGTTGCTATAACGGGCATGATTGCTCATGGACATGGCGATGTTCGATATGCACACTACGGCCTTGATATTTTTCCGACAGATTCCAATCATACAATTGGATCTATTGCAAGACTGTTGCGAGATCTTGAAGGGCCACCTAAGAATTCATCACGTGAGTTGCCTGCTGTCAACGAAGGCCAATCCACATTGACAAGGGCAGTGTTGGAAGGCTCTGAAATGTGCTTAGATTCCCTCCTTCCTCCTCCACCAGAACCGATCTCCGCTCAACCGCTGCCACCTATATTGACTTTGCAACTCGACAATGCATCAGGGGACAACAAGAATTGATGGGTTTTTGCTTTTTGCTCTCTCCTTGTTTTCAAAGGCATTTTTCGCGAGATATACATAAACTTCCTCATTGTTGGGCACACTCATGAAGACATTGATGCTCTTTTTGGTCGTTGGAGCACTATGTTGAAGGACCATAGCTACCAGACAATTCCAAGGCTCATGAAATCGTTCATGGACTGTGAGACACACCCTGTCATTCCTCACTTCATAGAAGAAGTTCCTGATTTCAAGCAATTTGTGCAAGGATATTTGGGCAGTGGCGGGGATTTTTTGGAAGGTCATTCTAAGTCCCAGCAATTCAAGTTTTATATGGATTCTAGTGGATGGCCGTTGATGGAGTATAAGAATCTTTGCACAGACAAGAATTAGCTGCCAGAGGATGGCAAAGGGATTCGATTGTGGTCTGAGACTGAAGACGACCGCCCCAATGTGCCTAGCGGTAATCCGCGACCTTTGGCTCCAAAACAAATGAAATCCATTGATGAGATCAAAAAAGGTTTGTCTGGTTTCATTGCACTTCGGGGCGATATGGCAAACGATGATCACTCTGGAGAATTCAGGAGGAAAAATGAGTCGATATTGAACTATTGGATAGGAGTTAGAGCCGCTTTGGATGCGCCTCTTGTAACAAGTGCGACATTGAAGGATGGATTCTGGCCAACTTCTGAGATTACTATTGAACCGGAGGACACAATGGATAAAAATGGGGCTCCGAGTGAAGAGTTTGCAAAAGACACACCCTTCGTTGGGCGGAGGAAAGACCGTCCACAACCTTCATTCCGTGTTGATCGTGATGTATTCGTCGGGTATTTTGTTGTGGTGCGTCCCGCTGGTAAAGACCCAAAGCCGTTTTGGCTTGCCAGGGCTCTCACGAATCCAAATCCAGATCCGGGGCATGTTCAATTAATCCGAATCAAATATTGGACGCTTGCTTCAGATTGTCACATCAATTTGGATACGTATGCGGGATGGGACACAAATGTGGGAATCGTATGGCGCGAAGATACGCCATTTCATCCTTGTTGGGCAAAAACGGGGTGTATCATGACTGCTTTCAAGCCACGTGGGAAAAGAGGAGCTGATGGTCAACCTGATGTTACGAAGGTTAAAATTCCAAAGGCGCAAATCAACATCATCAAATTATCGATAGCAGCTCTTCCGCCTGATTCCGATAATGATGCGTCCTCAACAGAAGCGGAAGAATAGTTCCTTATTATATTCATTAACTATTAGTTTTGTGATTCAAGTAGAAATCGCTTTTGCATTTAGATACTTTGAGATGTTTGCAAAATTGGTGTATGTTCATTCGTTTCTATGATTATATAATTGCCTTATAGCAATGTAAATTTCAATTAATAATATACCTTTTTTTCTTATAATTGCACTCCGTATATTGTATTTTCATTTTGTATTCTAAATTTTGTTGGTTGTAATGTATTATATAAGAAAAGATTTGTATTACAAATATGTACATTTTTCATTTACCTCAAGCAAGTCTGAAATTGTAAAAATAACGCACTTTAAAACATCTTGGTATATTATATGTCTATGGCTATGATGAAAAATAACTTCCAAATGCTCATCGCAATTTTCCAATTTTTCTTTTTGTACAAGAAAAATATATAAAATTCTATTTTGGCATTTGGAAGTCTCAATTTATTGAAGAGTCTCAAATGAACAAAAACAAATTCCTTATTCTAAATATAGAATGAATTAAAATGAGACTGCAACTTGTCTCATTTTAACGAATATGGCCTTAAACCCGTTATTTGGTCAATGGCACTTGAATTGAAATGATTATTGTTAGTTTCATGGTATATATCCTATACATTTATGTACTAAAGGAAAGGAAAGATTTGTAATAGAAAGTAGCAGTGGGAAAAAGTTAGATACTTAAATTTTGTACATAAAATAGCCCCAATTTTTAAAAACTACAAGAATGAATTTATGATAAAACATAGGATATTGAAAAATACACCCTCTTAGCTTTTTATGTAAAAATAAGGTATTTTTAAATGCATATATAAGGTAAATAGCCCTACATTAAATATCCTCTTAACTCACGTATCATTAGAAAAAAAAATATCCTATTTGATTTTTTTGAAATGTGCAAATCTAAAAAATTTAAGATTGCAGTCACTTATAGCAAAACTATGTCAGCTTGTGTGCCATGTAAAAATAACAATTAAAAAAAAGTTTTTGTTTTTGTTTTTGTTTTATTTAAAAATATATATATATTAAAAAAAGTGTTTTTTTCTCTCTAATGATTTTTTATTACATTGGAATTGCATTGTGGCAAAAATTCCAATAGCCCTTTGGAGAGTCTATAATTTCTCTAATGATATCTTAGATTACAAAGAGAGATTTCCCTAAGGCATAAGTGAAACAAAAGAAGCTATGTTTGAATTATAAACCTGTTCTTGCATGCTTGAGGTTTGCTCAAAGGTATGTGAATTGAACTGTTGAAGATTGAAAATAAGTAATTTGCACCAATAAGACAAAGATGAATAAGTCTAACTTGGATTGAAGATGGAAAACATGTTAAAATACAATACAATGTCCATCAAATTGTTAATTTAATGATGGATCAATGATGATTTAGGGATGTGTAACAACTTTTGGATTGAGGGCATGGTGCAAAAATTGAAGGTAAATGGATAGGCATCTTTACAAATTTATTTTAAAAGATTTTTTGTGGTCTAATACATAGAATTGTAGTTTGGATCTAAATAAATTGGTCTTTTAATAGGATAATCATTTCAAGCATTCAAGCAAATGTGTGCAAAAATAGTTGGCAGCACAATCATTTTAGATCCTTCGATGGCTTATACAATCTCTACAATTGAATCCTTTTGAATATTTGTAGGCAATTCTCAAACAATGCTTTAACAAATTTTCAACACTTCCAAAAGGAATTCAAGGAAATTGTATATTTTGTGTATTCTACTTTTAGTGAAGAAGATTGCATAGCACTTTATAAGAGTATGCTATGAAAAATTGTTGTTGTATTGAAGAACAAGGATTATTGGATTAATTATTGAAGATTTTGCAGTGAACTTCACTACTAGAAAATGATGTCCAAATCAACAAAAAAACACCAAATTTTTGTTGATTTGGATATATGCCACATTTAACTACTTCTGGACTTTTGAAAGTCCAAAATTCAT
The DNA here is from genome assembly GCA_963969595.1 of Neckera pumila. NCBI lineage: Eukaryota > Viridiplantae > Streptophyta > Bryopsida > Hypnales > Neckeraceae > Neckera > Neckera pumila. The sequence goes on along the minus strand of OZ018408.1, from coordinate 45,757,723 downwards.
AATAGTCATTGAGAGATGCATCAAGGAATCTATCCAAAACATTGAAAAATCTAAATTTTTATTGGGAGATTAATTCAAAATACTAAAAGATCTATACCAGCATTGGAAGATCTCTTGATTTATACAAACATCCAAAGATCTTCCAATGTTTTGAATTCAGTGAGTAGTCCAAAATTCATTGAATAGTCCAAAAATAATTAAATGTGGTATATATTGTATTGACCATTTTTACAATTGTTAGTTGATTCAATACAAGTTAACAAAATGGTCACCAACTTTTTGTTGATTTGAATAGTACAATGTCCAAGTCTACAAAAAAATCAGCACTTTTTTGTTCATTTTGACTTAAAGTAGTTTGAAATGAATTTTCAACATTTGGACAATGTTAAAATGACCATGGTTGAAACTCTATATACACTTGAATTTTTTTACAAAACTTAATCATTCACAATTTGGTGTTCTTTGAAATCAGCAAACTTCAGATGCTGTTTTAGCATAGTAGGATAATTTTTTACAAAAATCTTTGAACCATAAAAAATTATTAAATCAAGATACCTTTAATTTCCCAAAATTTATTTGCAATTTAGACTCTCTAGTCAAAAGTTATGGACAAAATTCATAGAGGGTTTGGAATGAACATTTTTTTGGTCATTTTTAAACATGATATCTAAATTTTGTCCATAACTTTTGATAAGAGACTTGAAATTGCAAATGAATTTTTGTAAATTAAATTTAGCTTAATTTTCTGTATTAAATTAGTTCAAAGTGTTTTAAATAATGTTATTCTACTATGCCAAAAAGGCCTCTAAAAGTATGCTGATTTTTACAAACATCAAATTCAATTTAAAGAACACCAAATTTGTGAAATGATTAAGTTTAAAAAAAATTAATTCAGTTGTACATAGAATATCAACCATGGTCATTCAAACATTATTCAAATGCTGAAAAGTTATTTCAAACTTTTTTTAAGTCAAAATGAACAAAAGTTTATTATTTTTCATTTGGTTTGTAAACTCAACAAACTTCAAAGTCCATTTAAGCAAAGTAGAAAAATTGTTTTCAAAACAGTTTGAGCAAATGAAAATTGGAAACTAAAGCTAGCTTTTATTTCCAAAATTTGTTTGCAATTTAGATCCTTCAATCAAAAGTTGTAGACAAAGTTCAAAGAGGGGTTTGAATTGATATTTTTTTGGACATTTTTAAATGTCCCCTCTTAATTTTGTTCATAACTTTTTATTGGGGGGTCCAAACTGTAAGCAAATTTTTAAAGGTGAAATTTAAATTAATTTTTCAACTTTTGTTAGTTCCAACTTTTCTAAAAAAATTATTTTACTATGCAAAAATGTCCTCCAAAGTTTGTTGTGATTACAAAAGGGAAATTAAAAGTATATAAATGAAAAGAAGATTATGAATATAGACATATGAGTTCAAGAGTGTCTAAATGACCAAAATTCTTGCACCTTGAGGGGTGTTGCCATGTATGTGATAGCCTATGTAGTGGTGCCACCTAGGCAGTCTTCCCACATGGCATTGCCACCTAGTTGGATTTCCATGAGGCAATTTAATTTTTTTGATGACTTGGCAAAGTGGCAATTGTTGGCTTTTAATTGGCCCTGTTTATTTATTTATTTTTGAATTTAATTTTTTTCACTTAATCAAATCAACAATCAAATTGACCATTATTTGTTCTATACTGTTTAAGTCAACAAGTCCAAATTCACAAATGAATGACGCATCAAATCAAGACTTTTTTGTAAATTTTTTGTTGATTTGGTCAATGTTTTTTTAGTAGTGAGCTTGAACAAAATTGTATATTTGTACATAGTTTTTCATTTGGCTTTGCAGCTTAGTTTCTTATTATTAATGTAATGTATTATACAATTTTGCATTCAATTAGACAAATTTTTGTAGTAACACATTCAATTTCCATATTTCAAAAAGAGCCTATAAATTATTGATGGTTTTATATTGAAGATGAGTCTATGCAAAGTATACTCAATATTATTTATCAATGTAACTCACTTCCCTTAAAGGTTTAATATTGACCACAATATGGTGTTTTTTTGAGTATTTGACATAGGAAGTATCTAAGTTGAAGTATACACTAGTGACAAAAGTTTGTATTTTTGTTGAGATAGATCTAATTAATGGCGACAAATAAACTCAACCGTTAACAAAGAACCATACAGTACTAATCGTATATATACAGTACGTTTGATATCTTACGTAACTATAGCATATACGTAAGATATACCGTACTTATACATATTTGTATATGTTAATATATACGGGATACATAATACATATATACGTTAATAACGTATACACATAGAATACGTATACTAACGTTACGTATATATATGTAATAACGGATATACGTATATACGGTAATATACGTTATGTATATCGGTACGTATATTACCGTATAATATACTGTACGTTAATATATGGTTAACGTATACATATATATACGTTATGGGTATGTATACATGTTACGTATATGTTTCTAAATTAGCGTATATGTGTTTATTATTAAACGTTATTTGTGTTGGGGTAATGTTTTGGGAATAGAAGAAACATGAGGAGGTTGAGAAGAAGACATAGATGAATGTTTTGGTGCTCTGAAACATGCAATTTCAATGTATGTGGCGACAAGAGTATGTTGTCAAATTCAAGCATGGTCGTTACATTTGTAAGCACTTACTTGATTAAGAGGCGGAGAAGAAGAGCTTGCGTCCCGTGAATCAGGTTTCTGTTGAAGCTTGTTTACATTTTGATGCGCCTTTCTCTGCAGTCGTTACCTTGGCAATTATAGACATCATTACTGGTAGTTGATGTGGCTCGGTCGGTCAGTCCTTGAGTATGCATTGGAGATTGGGCAAAAACCTAATTTAATTCGATTTAGTGTAGTTCTCCGGAAGGGGTGATACGCCTCCATGCTCTTTGGATCCAACGAAACATTAGCAAAAGTAACTGCTGGTGTGGGAGTGTGATTAGGTTATTGATAAGCTCGTCTCACCTGAATGTCTAAATAATGTTGTTTCTGTGTTGTTTGAAACTGTTTTTGCTCGGTCTGAAGGTTTTAGAGAGAAATTTGTAGTGAGTTTTTTTATTTTTGTTGAAAGCTCCTAAATCTTGTTGAGTATTGGTTATAGCGCTAAGTCGGTCGAAGTGACGAGAGTGCGTGAAAGTTGTTGGTGAGAACTGGCCTTGTGTGCGGATATTGGGGTTTGAGTGGGGTTGTGAAGGTGGTGCTTGTAATGGCAGCAGCTGTATGGGACTTGCAGAGATGTTTTTTGTGTAGTAGTTATAGTTCGTTAGCGTCGATGCCAGGGTGCTGCAAATTTGAGCTCTCTGGAGGGCTTTCCCTATTTGTGGATTGCCGAATCTTACTCGGAGGGAGCGTCGTGGTGGGAAGCACTTCAGTACTCGGGCAGCGACGAGGTTTGTATTCCCTTCAGTAATCACATATGTGTAGGAGTTAGGGTATAGGGTTTACCTTAAAACATAAATCAAATTGGATAAAACAGAAAATTTCCTCAATTGCTAGAAAATCACAAGGCTCAAATTTCTCTTAGGGGTTAATATCGGACTTCAAACTTCAGCATGAGGCGTTGTTTTTGGACATCGCCCTTAAGCTTTCATTTGGTTGTTATTCATGTGATTTCTTAGGCGTATGCAACTGAGGGGAATCCGAAATGGTAGGCTCTAGCTTTTCGAGGCCGTTGGCCAGAGCTAGACTGCGTAAGATCCGCAAGGCATTTCGGCCCCATCACACAGCCATTAGGTGCGGTTTGATTACCTCGCATATACCATCCCGGTTTGAATATTCTGGTGGAAGAGTCGCTTATTGTACTTATGAATTCTTTGTTATGCTCTGTAATGCCTTGGAAATTGAGCTACGCAGGGGCTCTTTGGTATTGTCGTTGCCATGGTCACTTTCTTGCCGACCATGTGTGCGTATTCGTCGAGAATTTGGCACATCGGCGGTACAAACAACCTCGTTGAGCGGAAGAAGGCGGGGTATTGAGGTTGGTGAAATTAAGGACACACAGAGGGCAAATGCTGTCCTTAATAGATTGAGTAAGACAGGACAACTGAGAGAAGCAATGCAGGTACTTGATTGTGTGGAGAATCCTCACATTCAGGTTCATCGGCAGACCTATTCCGCGCTCTTGCAGGTGAGAGGAATTCTTTTATCTTATTTTGAGATTTAGATCATCTTGTCTCTTGGAGTGACTGATATATAACTGGTTTTGATCTCTCCTACAGGAGCAAGAAACCCGACTTCAGTTTTTTGGTTATTTTTTGTAGGGTTTATGGAAACTTTTATTTCTCGATTTAAATTTTTAGATCATCGCATGCAATGTTCATCAGTGGTTCTAATGATACAAAATTTGGCCCCGTTTAAATAATTAGAAACGAATCTGTCAAATTAAGACCGTGAATCGTTTGTGGGAGTTGCCTTCCATTTGGATGTGACTGGGTAGCTATTTTGGCGTGCAGGTGTGTACGAAATTGAAAAATTTGGGAGATGGCGTGCGGATTCACAAGCACATAAAAAACTCAAGCGTCGAGCCTGACATATTCATGTGGAACTCATTGATTAACATGTACGCGAAATGCGGAAAAATGGGCTCTGTGCAGCAAGTATATGACGAAATGCTAAACAAGGACGTGTATTCATGGAATCTACTGTTGGATAGATACGTCTGTCACACTCAATTTGAAGAGGCGTTCAAGTTGTATGAACGGATGGTGCAGAGTACCACAAAACCTGACAAACACACGTTTGTAAGCATGCTCAACGCCTGTGCAGACAGAGAGTCGTTAGAGAGGGGCAGAGAATTATGCGCCCATACATCGAAAGCTGGATGGGACACTGACCTTTACGTTGGCACTGCATTGATAAACATGCATGTAAAATGCGGGAGCATAGAGGATGCTATTAAAGTGTTTGAAAATCTGCCAAGACGAGATTTGATCACCTGGACTTCTATGATATCTGGATTGGCTCAGCATCGTAGGTTCGATCAAGCTTGTAAAGTGTTCCAACTCATGGAAGAAGAAGGTGTGCAACCGGACAAGGTGGCTTTTGTGAGCCTTCTAAGGGCTTGCAGTAGCCCTGAAGCTTTGGATCAAGGGAAGACCATCCATGCTCGGATGAACGAAGTCGGATTGGACGCAGATCTTTACGTAGGTACTGCGTTGCTGAGTATGTATGCCAAGTGTGGGAGTATGGGGGATGCGCTTCAAATCTTTGATAAGATGAAAGAGCGGAATGTTGTGTCATGGACGGCTATGGTTGCAGGGTTCGCTCAGCATGGGCTCATGGAGGAAGCTTTCAGTTTTTTTTACAAGATGATTGAATCAAGGGTGGAGCCTAATAGGGTGACTTTCATGAGTATTCTTAGTGCTTGTGCTACACTAGAAAGAGGTCAGCAGATTCACAACTAACGAAACATTTATGCCAATACGTATAACGTATACTGATATTACTATAACGTAATTAACGTTATACAATACGTATATTAAACAATATGTATACTGTATATATACCATATATACACGGTACTTATACATATGTATATACGTATATACGTATATATATATATATATAACATATAATACGTATCTGTAACGTTATAATAACGTATGACTAAATATACGTATATACGATATGTATATGTTACTATATATACATATCGTAACGGTGATACCTATACGTACGTGGTTAATGTATGATATATATCTATGGTAATATACGTAATATACGTATATAACTATAACGGGGACGTGGTTAACGTATGATATATATCTATGGTAATACACATAATATATGTATATAATTATAACGGGTACGTAACGTATAATGTATATATATACGTAACGTATATATCCGTAACGTTATGGGTAACGGATAGTATACGTATCTGTAATAACGTATCATAACGTAAATATAGTATATGTGGTATACTATATTTTGTAAGTATGATGAATGTGTTTTTGAACTAGTTTTATTCAATTACACGTTTTATGACCTTTAGGATAGATCACTTTGAAAATTCATGACAAATTCAAAGTTTGTCAAAAATATAATTGCAATTAATATTGTATTCTCACATTGCTATTGTTTGAAATAAATATTTTTCTTTCATCATATCAAAATTACAACTATATTAGGATGGATCATGTTAATAATACTAATAGGCCTTATATTGATATAATTCTTTTGAACGCTTCTAGCTGTGTTGCCTTATCACAAGAGATGAGTTGAGCCATGTGAAAAAAATTAACATGGCATTAAAAAAGTGCAACAAATGATAACCGATTTCGTCATATGGATGAGACGTGACGGATGATAAGGATGGAAACATTCATCCTTCCCTTCCGCCAGTTTTCCCCAACTTGAGCCGGGAGAGTACGGTGAACTGGGTTGAGTGGGGAGAAGATTGCATTTTAGGGTTTGAGCAGAGTTTTGAGCTTCCGCTGTTTGATTGTATGTTAGGGTTTGAAAATTTTCTGGTTGCAGGAAAGCGTTTCTATGCCGCTCAACTCCCTTGAGAAGTTCATTGTGCAGTTTGAGAGGGGAGAGGGGCCGTTGGTGTTTTGTGATTACCGGTATTGCTGTCTTTTGCTGTTTCCGGGGGTGAAAGTTTTTAGAGCAAGATGCAGATCTTTGTGAAGACTTTGACGGGGAAGACGATCACCTTGGAAGTCGAAAGCTCCGACACGATTGACAATGTCAAGGCGAAGATCCAAGACAAGGAAGGGATTCCGCCTGACTAGCAGGTGTGATCTTCACTGGGAAGCAGTTGGAGGACGGACGCAATCTCGCGGATTATAATATCCAGAAGGAGAGCACGCTTCATTTGGTTCTGCGTTTGAGGGGAGGTATGCAGATCTTCGTGAAGACGTTGACGGGGAAGACGATCACCTTGGAGGTGGAAAGCTCGGATACCATCGATAACGTCAAGACGAAGATTCAGGATAAGGAGGGGATTCCACCCGACCAGCAGCGTGTTATTTTTGCAGGGAAGCAGTGGCAGGATGGCCGAACCCTAGCAGACTATAACATTCAGAAGGAGAGCACGCTTCATTTGGTGCTGCGTTTGAGGGGAGGTATGCAGATTTTTGTTAAGACCTTGACTGGCAAGACTATCACGCTTGAAGTTGAGAGCTCGGATACGATTGACAACGTTAAGACGAAGATCCAAGACAAGGAGGGAATTCCGTCTGACCAGCAGCGTCTTATTTTCGCTGGCAAGCAGTTGGAGGATGGTCGCACGCTGGCGGATTACAATATCCAGAAGGAAAGCACTTTGCATTTGGTGCTTAGGTTGAGGGGTGGTATGCAGGTTTTCGATGGGGGTCATGGTCCTGAGGATGCTTCTTTTCTCAGAGTATCATCGGGAAGTGATAGCGAGAATACGTATTTTGATTTCTCCACCAGAGAAGAGCTTTTGTGTGGTTACGAGATTCCAGGCGATTCTGTCCATCGCTTCACGACTCTCAAGGATTTTCATAAGAAGTGCATGGAGGGCTATGACCGAAAGAGTGTCATGACACGGTATCTCGCATTCGACCACGTTGACCAAAAAACTATTCTATCAATTGACCGGCTTCGTGAAAAATCGGTGGATTTAACGAAGATGCGGCTTCTGTATGATGCAGATTTGCAGCTCTGCATCATCAAAGTGATGCCTGGTGTGTTTCATGAGAGTTTGGGATCCTTGCTCACCCAAACTTTTTACTCTAAGATTATAGCTGCTGGAGTTGATTTGTTTTCCATTATGGGGTGCGGAGCAGCAAGATGTGGGGACGCCGCGAGGAGACAGAAAGAGCCTGATTTGTCTTTTCGCCCTCGAAGTCGGGATACATGTTCTGATTGGCCAAGTCTGGTGATTGAGGTGGGAGTGTCCGAGACACTTGTACAACTGCACACTGATGCTGCTTTTTGGTTGACTAAAAGTGGTGGTGCAACTCGCATTGTTCTTATTTTCAAAGTTGACTTGGCATCCGAGGAAATCAAGATTGAGCAGTGGGAAATTGTTCCAAGGATTCAACCAACCCACGCTTCTTCACCTCCTTACAATCCAATGATTGTGCATAGTTTGATTTTGCAGAGGGATGTTCCATATGTAGGTGCTTCTCTTAATCTACCTTTTAAGAAGGTTTATGATGTTTTGCCTCCAGGGGTGGGGCTAAACGACAACATACAGTTTACTGCGCAGGATCTCACCACCTTCTCTAGCCGATATTGGGATCCGTTGCGGTGAAGAGTGTAGGTTGATTTACTTGTTTTTTCTCTCGGTATGTATTGGAATGACAGTTTGAGGATGCTCGTCTTTCATCTTTGCGTTTTGGAAGCTCCTTTATGAACATTCTTAACCGTGTATGAAAAGGTTAATCATTATGTATTTCTTAGGCTGCTTGATTCTGTTTATTCGAATACCAAGCTTGTGGTCCTAAGTACCTCTGTTGATTAGGCACACGCCATGCATGTTTCTTTTCAGATATTAATTTATTAATTTCTTGTTATACATTAGCGTTAATCCTAAAGAGGGAGGAAACCGGTTTGCAGTTGCAGGCTAATTTTTGAAATGCGGTCCCTATAATAAAAGGACCTCTTGGTCTTGAGTGCTCTAAACTCAAGATTCTCATTGGGAGTTACAATAAGATAGGATGCTCTAACAGCGACCATTTAAGGGTTGGTCCGCCTTTTTCATAGGTTTGCATGGATAGAAACATTTGCACTCGTTTTTCATAGAAAGGAAAATGGATGAAGAACGCAATATAAGTGGTTTCATATTTTTTGAAGCATTTTTTATTTAGTTATGAATTTCCTAAGATTTCTGTTGTAGGTACCTATTTGCGACCCTAGGTCTCCCAAAATGCATCCACTTACAACTTCTAAAGTGAAGTCAAGGCCAATGATTGGCTCTTGCAATAAAGAATACTTTTTGGGAGGTTCAATCAATGATGAAAATGGTACATTTAAAGACCAACTCATATCTGTTCAGGGTCATTTTGTAGGATTGATTTGAAGAAGCCGGTGGCTTTTAGAGCATCCTACCACACCGTTTCTCACATGCTACATGTTTCGTTGTTGGAAGCAAAACTAGAGATGAGGAACTCTATTTGGGATCAAAAAGGATCCTGAGATCTTTGTTTTTGTGCTATTCTAAGGGAGAGAAATACACTTTACAATTAATTCTCACTACAAGAAAATGAATATTTTATGATTGCAAAATATGACTGCATTGAGTCATAAAATCAAAAAATATGACTCCGCCAAAAATCATTGTAGATGACTTGTTCTATAATTGCGCCCAGTCATTATCAAGGAGTCATATTTTGCGCAAATTATATTTTGCAGTCATATGGGTTGGGGATATATTTAGCCATATTTAGATGTATTTTGCCAACGTGGCGTATATGTTGACTATCCTTGAAGGCTTGACTTTCTCATGATCTATCCGGGCAAATAAAAAAATCCTATGTGAAATATGACTCTATTGAGTCATATTTTTAGATGACATGAAATATGACTGCAAGGAGTCATATTGTGGCTCACGTGGCATATGATTATGGTGAGTCATATTTTTGCTGGTACGGAATGTGACTCTCGTGAGTCATATTTTGGCTGACATGGCATATGATTGTAGTGAGTCATATTTTTGCTAATGTGGAATATGACTCTCATAAGTCATATTTTGTTGTTGTTTTGAAATATAATTCTTGTGACTCATATTTTTTGTTGATTTGAAATATGATTCTTATAAGTCATATTTTTGGCTAATGTAGTCATTTACATGGAATGATATTAGTAATATTATTATTGAATGTAGTCATATTTCAAAAAGGATAGAATTACTTTTGTTATGACTGTGAGTATTATGTGACCATAGATAGCCAGTCATATTTTAGGCAAGATTTTTTGTGAAATATGACTCACAAGTAAGCAATATATTCCAAATAAGTGATTCAAATTTTTTAGATTTGTATAAGTGATTTGTAATTGGATAATTGAAGTTTATAATAATTTTTATCATAAATTACAATCACATTTACCATACAATCACATTTACCAGACAATCATATTTTCTATACAATCACATTCTAAATGAATATGACTCATTGCAATCATGCATGAATATATTTAGCAGCTAAATAAGAAATTCCATCCAATTAAAAATGAATACATATAAATTTTGAGATGCACAAGAAATAGTCATATTAGAGAAATAAATTGCAAAAAATAATGTGACTGTTCTCAATGACATTTATTAATCACTAACACAAACATATCACAATGACACTCTATAAAAGTATATTTCCACACGCTATAGGACTTATATTTCTTACAAAAATGTGAAGATGTTGCCTCCCTGGTGTTGTAAGTAGCCTTCAATAACTTCATTCCAGCTTAGTGCCTACATGTACAATTAAAGAGGTTAATTTTCACTGAATGAATAATATAGTTCAACCTTCAAAGATTTAAGACAACACAAAATATGTAGCACAAGTTTAAAATAAAAAAAGAATAACAAGTTTAAGATAACCACTATATTTTTAGAAATTGTATATAAACAAGAAGAAAGAATAACAATGGTTATAGAGAGAATAAAAACATAAGGCGGCAAGTACTAAGATGTAATAACAAGCAAAAAGTAAGATGCAACAAAATGCAAGAATGAAGATGCAACAAGAAGATTAAGTTAAGATGCAAGAAATTGCAACAAATAACAAGAAGCAACAAGAAACTAGAAGAAAAAAATAAAGAAGAAACAAAAAACAAAAAACAAAAAATAAGAAACAAGAGGTAACCAACAAAAACTAAAAACAAAGAGTAAGAACAAAAAGGCAAGAAGAGGCAAGAGCTGTTTTGAGCTTATTTGAGCATAACTTTTGTTCCCGGGCACCAATTGAAAAAAAATTTATATTCCCATGAAGCTTATCAGTTCTTCTATCTTCAAAAAAAGTTTCAAAAAATCAGGTCAAAAATTCAGCCCGTAGGTACCTGCCCAAAATCCCAAATGTCCGCCGAACGGACAATGGTCCTTTAGGAAAAATTTAAAAATTCTTTAGAACCGTAGGTTCAAAACAAACACAAAGTTTGTAGGTTTTTCTTGCAAAGGAAATTTGAATTTAGGGCGTAAAAGTGTGGCAAAGGTACATTGTCAAATGTCCATATAGTTTTTGAAAAAGAATACGTTTTACTTTACTTTGCATGCTTTAATCACATCTACATGTTTATGTATTTTCCTTAGAATTGAAAAAAAGATTGTTTTATTTTCAAGAACAAAAAACAATCATTTTTTTATAATTTAATGCTTTTTTTCACTTTCCTATTTGAACAATTATACTACATTTAATATTCCTTTTTAAAGGCCTACACATTTGCCATATTTTTCATAAGTATGCCACATTGGTAATATACTTTATTTTGTTTTAAAAAATGTTTTTATAAAAAAAACCATTTATACAAAAAAAAAGTACAAAAATAAAACAAGTTTGTTTTGATCAGCTATATCTTTTTATATCTTATCTAGTGATATTTTTATTTGGTGGAAGATGCATGTCTTTTGGAGAAAAATGTTTTCATTAAATTTTCTTAATGATTCATACTAAGCTCTTTTACCTCACTATTAGATATAAAATGAAGTTGGGAATTTAATCTTATATTCATGTATATACAATGGAAAATATTGAAGGCAAAGTTCCTCCAAAAATTAAGGAAAAAAATATGTTTTAAAAGATCTTCTTATTTAACACCTATAGTTCAAAGGTGTTTCAAGGCATAAAATTACTTCATCAAACTTGTATCCAACATAAGTTTAAAATATTCATTTATATGTTTTTTAACAAATCCAACAATAGGATATTTCTTTGCTCTATTACATTCTACAAATACTAAATAAATATATGTTACAAATAAAACAGAAAAGTCACAAATTTTCTCTAATAATTGATTACTTTTAAGCACCAATTGTTTTTTCATTACTAACTGTTTACATACTTCAAATTCAAGTTCACCAATGTGAATTGCAAACTCAATTTAGAACAATATTCATGAAATACATTTTACATTATTACAATAATATTGCCTACATAAAGACTTCAAAATGATCGTATGCTATTAATAATTACAATATTTTGAATTCTAGTATTGAAGTACAACAACAAGACAACAACAAGAATACAATTGTTATACAAGGTCTTGGATGGCATAGAGAAAAGATATTTCCACTTATAGAATTTTCAAATATTAAGTTCCTTACATTTTTAGATTTTATAAATATCTCCTTAACCCTAAAGGTTTTCAACTATGTTTTCACCAAAACTGCTCCAAAACTGCCGTTTCTATTACAAGAACTAAATTTCACAAAAAAAGCATTTTTGTACATATTTAACCGTAGGATCTTGTAGTAAATTGGTTTGAATAGATGTGGTAAAAATTTCAGAGCAATCCACCGTGTAGATTGCAAGATATTAACATTTGAATTGAAAACAGTCCCTTTTTTGGCCCTGCGAAAAACCGGGCAGCTGCACTTCACATGGTCATATTCATATGAAAAAATGTCCAAAATGGTGGTAACTCTTTGGATTTGTCTTTCAAGGCAAGTTGATCACATACTTAAAAAATTTCAGACCATTTGGAATTGTACAACATATAGGAAAATGATAGTAAGTAGAAAGAAGTAGAAAATTACTCAAAACACTAAATTCTTAACAATTTATTTATGGAATTGAAAATTGTCAATCCCAACGGTCATAATGTTGTAATAAACAATCTACACCCAGAGTTTTTTTTTTCTTCCAAAAATACTGAAAATTGAATTAAATATAGGACTTTAAAGTTCATCATAGAATAGATTTTTCATTCTACTTGCAAACTACACCTAAACTAAAACTCTTCATAACTTTTATTTCAACTATTGAAATGGAATGGTTCAAAGCTTCCCGCGCATAAATAAATCTAAAGAACCAATTTCAAATTTTTATTTTTTAAAAAAGTGATTTTTAAAGAAGTTTTTTTTGCTGCCCGGGCTGCCCAAAGATCAAACAAAACTACATATCATGCAATAACTTTTTAACCTTGTTGTCAAATGTTATGAAAACTATTGGACCTTAAAGCTACTCCTTGGACACATCTTCTGTGAAAATTTCAAAGAAAAAAAATAAAAACTCCATTTGTAGTGAGCTGTCCAAAATCGCTATAATGCCGAAAAATGGTGTTTGGTCCTTTAGGGGTTAAGATCATGCATTCAAGTTTTGAACAATAGATGAATGCAAACATGTCTAAAACCTACAAAATCTAAATATCATATTTTATAAATTTAAGAAAAAACATCATTAGAATATTCTTAAAAGTAAGTTTCAGTTTATAATATGTCTTTACAATTTTGGATATGTGGACAATATGTAGACTACAATCCTTAAATGATATCTCTTGGCCTATTAGGCAACCTAAAGAAAAACAAAAAAAATTTGAAGAGGGATGTAGGCATTAGAGAAAATTTGAACTCTCACAAAGGCCATTTGACCTTGGCTAACCATGCAAATATGACAAAAATGAAAAAAGAAATATATTAGAAAAAATAAATTAAATACCATATACCACATGATTGCATGGTTGTCATATCGTATAGAATCTTACTACTCACGGACAAATTGGACAAATCAGGATTGACTGGCTGCAAACTTTAAGGGCCAATAACTTTTGTAAAAATTATCCAAATCGGGCATATGAGATGTTTTTTGGCATCTACAGAAATTAATGATTGCTTGAAGTATTACATCTAATGCAATTTTTAGTTTTTTAGTTTTTTTAAAAATTTAAATTTAAAAAAAAAAAATTTGTCTTTTGTATTTGCACAACTAGCCAAAGAGTCAAATAGACTTCGAGAGAGTCCAAGCTTTTTCTTATTTAATTGCAAGATTTGTGCGGTAACAACAAATAGAATTAAAAAATGAACAGTGCTCTAACTTTGCAACCTAATACAATGCTAGGCAAATCTTATCCACTATAAAAACAGGTTCAATAGGTTAAAATCTTTCTTCTAACAAATTCTAAAGATGCTTTTTGTCAAGTTCACTTGAAAATAAGTCCAAGGGGCTTGGCCTATCAATTAAAGATGAAAGATTTAAAGAAATCAAAAGATCTTAGGCCAAGATGAAAAATAAAAAAAAGCTTAAATATCTTTATGGAACTCTCATACAACATGATCCAAATTATGTAATCTTGTAAAAGAGCCAAAAAAATTGCTTATAACTGGTCTAACAATTCTTATTCATATTAAAGTAAATAGATGATTTTCATCTAGGTTTTTTTGTGTAAAACTGTCTCAATGGTATATATATTAGCTTAACCCCTAAAGGACCAAGGTGATTTTCTTATCAAAAAACACTCAAAACTGTCATCTCTATTGCAAAGAGTAAAGAACCATCAAAATTATTATTTTTTGCATATCCAACCGCAAGATCTTATACTTAACTAGTATATGAACATGTGGAAGAAATTTTAGAAACTTTGACCATGTAGATTGTAAGATATATGCAATTAAAGTGAAGAAAACAAGTTTTTTGGCACCTTGCTTGACTAGATTTTTTGGCTTTGAATCCTTTTAGTTCAAATTTTTTACACTAATGATTTTGATTTTCTACTTATTTATGTTAAGTAGTTGAGTTGAGAATCTACAAAAAAAAATTAGGAAGAAAAACACTTAATTTTCACTCATTAAAATATTGTTAAGTAGAGGTGGTTTTAAGATGGAAGAAAAAACAAAATTGTTAATATCTTTTAGATGGAATTGAATCACAATAATCCCAATGATGAGATTGTTCTAGCAAGCAAATATAACCTTGTCTAACAATTTTTTTGAAAAATTCTAAAAATTGCATTCAAAAATGAATCCTACAAGTTATTTTTTCAAGAAGATGCTTAGATTGCCCGAAAAACTAAGATTGTTTATAACTTTCTCATTATTAGTCCAAATTGAATGAAACAAAGCTTCACATGTAGACAAAAATATAATCTTTGAGAAAAAAATTTAAAAAAAAAATTATTTTGACTTTTTGTGATTTTTTTTGTGCTGCTCGCCAAACTCCATTTTTGCTTATTGTGCCATAACTTTTGCTTCCGGGCATCGATTAAAATAAAAATTACATATCCACGAAGCACTCGCAAGGATACACAACCTCCAAAAATCCCGAAAAATCTAACCTCATATTGAGACCGTAGGTACCTGCCCGGACCCATTTTGTCCCCCGAGGGGACAACCTTAATGTACACATATACAATCCGTATATAGATAACGGATACGTAACATAAACGGGATAATACGTTACCGTATTGACGATAATTATAACGTATTGTAACATACCATCCGTATACGAACCCGTACGTGACCGTATATATGTACGTTAACGTATATATACGTTAACATACGTATATATTAACTACCATATCGTAACATATATTCTTTACGTTATACGTATACACGTATATTAACCCATAGGTAACGTATATATATATGTATAGTATACGTATATGTGTATATACGTAATATATACACTATATATACATATGGTATATATACGTAACGTATATGGGATACGTATATTCGTTATATATACGTATCTGGTTACGGTTATAGTATACGGATACGTATATATGTTATACGTTATTATATTGTACGTGACGATACCCGTATACGGTATATATTATACGGGGAGTTTAATATATATCGTGCATAATGATAACGATGTATATATACGTAGTCGTAACTATATATTTTGTGTGATATGTAATCGTTAAATATTTTGATATAAAAACAGGTGTAAGGATTAAAAAGTAGATGTTGGATGTGAGTGTTCCCAATTTTTTTTAACCATTGGCAGTCCCATTGGGAGTGGGAGTGGTAAGACTCCCAATGATAAAATAAATTGGAGGGAAAGGGAGAGGGAGTGTTTCCAATTTTTTTTTATCATTGGGAGTTCCATTGGGAGTGGGAGTGGTAAGACTCCCAGTGTTAACAAAAATTGGAGGGAGAAGGAGAGGGAGTGTTCCCAACTTTTTTCTATCATTCATTCATTAATCCGGGAGTGCTGATTCTTTTTTCAAAACGGGAATCGGGAGTGGTGATCACAAAAAATTCTATAATTCATTCATCTAATTCTATGAATATATGAATATATTCCCCCACCATAAAGTTCTTAGCTCCTAATCTTTAGAATAGACAATTGAGTTTAGAGTCTAACCAAACATAAATTTAAATTTTCATTATTAAAAAAATAATAAAGTATAAGTGTACAACTATAACAGTAGATACAATATAGAAGGGGAATCTAAAATATGAATATCTTTTATATGAAATAAAAATGTACTAATCCAAATAATGATATTGTTTTGGAAAAAAAAATTTAACCACATGGAACTTCTTCATTTCTTTAATTTTTTTTAAAAAGGGGCTAGAGCAAAAAATATTCATTTTTGCTGAAAGTGCAACAAAACAAGATTGTCCATGACCTTTTCAAGAAAATCCAAATGGAATGAATCAAAGCTTTGCAGAGAGCCAACAAATCAATCTATGAAAGAAAAATATAAAATAATGAATTAGAAATTCTGCAAAAAGTTTCTTGATCCCCCCCCCCCCCCTTCTCTTGAGCTTTTTTGGACATATCTTTGGTTCTTCGGCCCCGATTGAAAAAACAACTAAATTCCCACAAAGCTTATTAAGTTTTCTATCTTCCAAAAAAGTTCTAAAGAATTAGAACAAATATTCAGCCCTTAGTTACTTGCCTAAAAATCTCCTTTAGCCCCTAAAGTGACAATGGATCTTTAGAGGTTCATTGTTTCCGTTTGTTCCTACTTCTTCTAGAAGTAATGTTCAATTTTAGAAAAAAACACAAACTAATAAATTCCCAAGTATTATATGTAATTTTTAAAGAAAAGAAGTTCCGTAATTCATCATTTTAACAACAATAGATATATCAAACAAATCAACTCATGTACATTCTTTAGTATTGCAATAAACTCATATGCTAATAATGCCTTTTTTCATTTTAATTAAATTTAAAGAGCAAATTAATCAAAAATAGAGGAAGTTGAATTTTTATTATGTAATTTCGTTTTGATTACATGGTTCTGCTTTTATCTACATTAAATCCTTGATTTATTCTATTTCAACTAATAATGAAAAAGAGATGGATAATTTTGTTCTTCTGGCTATCTAAGCATCTTATTCAAAATACAATTCAAAGAATTCATTTCAAAACGCATTTTTTCCAATTCTTCTAAAAAATCAATAGGATTAAGTTCGTTTGCAAGAACAATCTCACCCTTTGGAGTTTTTATTCCATCTTATATTTTTGGAAAATGTAACGAACAAAGGCAAAGACCTCATTTCATGCAATTTGTCCCCTCCTCTCCCCCTTCCTATGGAAAATAATAGAATTGCCGCATTTAGCGATTCTACATTAAGGTGTTGGATGCATAAAGTTTGAATTGAATTGGAACTTTTTTGGAACTTTAATCAACTCTCAATGTCAAAATGTTCAAATATGCAGATGACTGGCCTTCACCTTGGGTTCCAATTTAATGTGAATTGAATTCAAAATTAAATTGATCTTTGCCAAATTCATCCACAAACCTTATCAAAAAAATGAACTCGTAACTTGAATTAAAAAATGGAACTCATAACTTGAAATAAAAAAAATAACCTGAGGCTTCTATTTCCACCAAATTTCTAATTTTCTCTTGGACATGAATGTCAAGAAGTAGAACTTGTAACTTGGAATAAAAAGAAAAGGAATCCCTTGAAACTATAATCCCCCCTCCCCCCCCAAAAAAAATTCTTGGATATGAATTCAAGAAAATAGAACTTGTACCTTGAAATTAAAAAAAAGAAAAAATTACAACTACAAATCTCCACAAAATTCCCGCTTGGACATGAATTCGAATAAACCAAAATTATACAAACAAAGCCGTTACAAAAAATAACCATTTGGTCTAGTGGAGGAAAAATTTGAACATCAAAGATCTACATGGCCCAAGTTTTCATCATTCAATATGTCTTGAGGAATGATTTTCCCAAGGTTTTTTATTCCAATTTGTGGAGTTTGGACTAGTTCCCAAGTGTTTGAGGGAGTAAAGAGTGAGAAGTTCCGCCACAAGAGGAGGCACATGATGTTGGAGGAAGTCTCTTGCAAATCCTGGATGAGTCGGCTCTCAATCTTTCTGAGTATCTGGAGGGAACTTTCTGTCGTGCCCCTAAAGCAAGAAGCGTTTCGGTCTGTTTTTTCTGATTCTTGGCTCACTCCGACTTGTTTTGCTTCAGCTTATTCCATACTCTTTCATTGAGAAGGAGGCTAGTCATGTGGAAGGTTTTAGTCCCGAGCTTGCATTAGTCACAATTGGCGGAGGCAAAGAGCTTGAAGAGAGATTAGTTGTTCGCCCAACAAGTGAAACAATTGTGAACCATATGTTTGCTCAGTGGATCCAAAGCTATCGAGATCTTCCTCTTTTGATCAATCAATGGGCCAATGTGCACAGGTAAGCGTTTCCTGTCTGGCTTCCACTGTTGCTGTCAGTATAATTTTGCCTTTTGACTGGGCTGTTCCTTTGTCCCTCTTCATTAATCTCTTTATATGAAAACTTGGACCTGAAATTAGGGATAGAACGCAGAGGCTTTTCTGCTGTTCATGTGAATATCCTTGTGAGACGATGTTAGCAAATGTGTGCAGATGGGAAATGAGAACCCGACCATTTGTACAAACACTAGAGTTTCTTTGGCAAGAAGGGCATACAGCCCATATCTCCGCGGAAGAGGCAGAGGAGGAGGCACTATGAATGATTGAGGTCTATCGGGAATTTGCATACACACAAGCTGCCATTCCAGTTGTTGTTGGTCGTAAATCCCGAGCCGAAACATTTGCTGGTGCTGCCATCACGTACACAATCGAGGCCATGATGGGCGATCGTAAGGCTTTACAAGCAGGGACTAGCCATAACCTAGGTCAAAACTTTGCCAAGGCATTTAGTACTCAGTACACAGATGAAAACAATGACCTTCAGTACATGTGGCAAACCTCCTGGGGTATGAGCACTCGGATGGTAGGAGGCATCATAATGACTCATGGTGACGACACGGGGCTTCTCTTTCCGCCAAGAGTGGCTCCTATCCAAGTGGTGGTGGTCCCAATCTGGAAGAAGGAAGAACAGAAGGCAGACGTGATGGCAGCAGCTTAGAAAACAGAACGCATACTTAAGGCTGCTGGTGTCCGCGTAAAGCTGGATGCTGCGGAGCAAAAAACTCCTGGATGGAAGTACAACTTCTGGGAAATGAAAGGCGTGCCGATTCGGATCGAGATAGGTCCTCGGGATGTGGCAGAGAGTGTAGTGGTGGTTGCAAGGAGGGATGTGCCCGGGAAAGATGGGAAGCAGTTTGGAGTTTCGATGGACGAAGGCTCTTTGGTGGAGTTCATTCAGAAGAGACTAGAAGAAGTCCAAGAAAGTTTGTTGGCAAGGGCGACTGCGTTTCGGGACAGCAACATTGTGGATGTTGGCTCCTATGAAGAATTGAAAGCAGCTGTCCAAGAGGGGAAGTGGGCGAGAGGGCCCTGGGCAGCGAGTGATGAAGACGAAGCTCGGGTCAAGGAGGAAACCGGAGCTACCATCAGATGCTTCCCCTTCGAGCAACCGCAGCATAACAGCATCTGTTTTTACTCAGGAAATCCGGCTTCTGAGGTTGCCATTTGTTGCCAAGTCTTATTAGTACTTTGAAGATAATTCTGTATTCTTTTTGTGGTCAGTACGGCAGTTTGCTTGTAGTTTTTAAGCAGGAAATTGGAAAGACAAAGGTCAAAACGAAGGATTTTCTTTGCTGATTGCAAGGTATTCAAACCTGAGAAGACGTCTTGTAACCAAGATGTGAGCCCCATTTGGCCATATAACTAATTGGAAATATTTTCTTTTGTTTTTCACAAATGATTTCACACGTCTCCTATTTGTGAATTGATTTCTGGATTTTTCTATGAAGATTTATCATGACGATATATTTCTGAAGAAAAATTGAGGAAAATTCACATCGTGAACAAAATAGAGATATTCTAAAAGTCATGGAATGCAACAAGGCATTTCATTTGTCCATGGTTCCCTAGATTGCATTGGAGTTTTATTCAATTTCTTTTTTGGAATGGCAACAAGGCATGACTGCATGCAATTTAATTACATTGAGTTGTCTTCTTCCAAAATTGAGGTTTTAGTTCCAATTCTTGTACAAAGGGACTCAAAAGTTTTTTTGAGCCACTTTGAATGCAAATTTGTTTTAGATTTGTTCTTTATGGCTTGAAGAATGTAGACTTGAAGGTTTTCAAGCAAGATAAATTTTGATTTGAAAAGATTGTGATTATAAAATCTTCATTTTTGTTTTTTTGTTTTTTTCTATCCCCTAAAACACTAGAAGAAAACAAAGAGTTCTGCAATTACAAATAGCAGCTTTTTTTTTTGAGTTGTGTGACTACTTTGCGACTGGTGATAATCTGGAGGGCTTTAGTTGTACTGGACAAGTCGCAAGGAAAATTAGAGTCGCAAAAACTTGAAAATCCAGCAGCCTACGTGGAACTTCATCGATGAACTTTTCTGAAATGGTTGTTGATGTGTGACTAATGTGCAACTGATGGTTGCTGATCTAGTTTTTTTTGTAGATTTTATAATTTCAAATCCAATTATATTTTAGATTTCAAGATTTTAGAACTAATTTTTTATTTATTTTATAATTCCAAATCTAACTTTTTTTAGATTTCAAGTTTTCAAATCTAGCTCTTTTTAGATTTCAAGATTTCAAATCTTGCTTTTTTTTAGATTTATTGAAATTGAAATATTGGTATTCAAAAATTGTAGAAGTCTACAAAATGTAAAAATCTACATATTGTCAAAATCTACAAAATGTAGAAATCTACAGTTGGTCAAATTTTTAGAACTCTATCAATAGAATTCATTACATAAGAATACAACAACTTACAAGTCTTATAAGTCTAACCTAGTAGTACTTTTGACAATTGATATGGAACAAATGATATAAGACAATCAAGAAATAACTTCAAAACAACTACAAAACAACTAAGAAACAACTATTATCATTTTACAGTTGCAGTCGTTTCCTAGTCGTTTTTTAGTTGCAAAGCAGTTGTGTTTTGCGACTGCAAATTAACAAGGTGGATTCTACAAAATATAGAGTTCTTGACATTGACAACTGTGATGAATATTGGATGGAAAATAGGTCACATTCATTCTAAATTTGAACTCAAGTATAATTCTCGTAATCCTACAGTTTATTCTACAACTGCTTTGCGACTATCGCAACTAAAACAATACATCATATTTCATTCTACAACTACTTTGCGACTAAAATAATGTGCAGATGATGTAAAACAATGCCGCAAAACAATGAAGTAAGATATGGTACAAATAGAGAAGATTTTAGTTGCAAGATAGTTGTGTAGGACACTAGTTGTGTGAGGTGGTTGCAGCGGACACGTTTTTCTTCTAGTATTAAGAGCCATCATGAAAAATCATGAAGTTATATTGTTGATTATAGTGTTAGACCACTCTAGTCACATTGTTGAAAAATAGACAAAAACCTCTTTTTTGACATTTAAGATGTGCTTCGTACAAATCAACAAACATGATTCATGATCGTTATCCAAACACTACACTACGCTCCCTTACACCATACTATACTAGTACATACATATGTCTATATTACTACCGTACATATCAGTATATACATTACGTACACGTATACGTTTGATGTATTGGTATTATCGTTATATTAGGATGTATATAATATCTATTGTAATGTGAATGCGGTTGTAGAGAGGATTTAGAAACCACAGACAATGCCAAAGTTGCATAGTCTTTGTCCAAAAGACATCCAACAAATCTTTTTATGTCAAACTACATTTGTTAGCTTTGTACAATTATTTGGCAAGAAATGCCAACCTTAATCACTAGTATAGTAGTACGTTCGGGTGTGAATTGGTTGACAAGTATATAGGATACTATAAGACAAAAAATAGAAAATAAATTAAACAACTAATGTAGGATTTATTACATTTGGTTTGTTGCAATTGTGGATGTACACTATGAATGAAATATCATTTATTCATCTAAGATTTTATGCATATACATTCATCCACATGCCTACCATCTTTCAACATTTTTAACATGCCATCCATATGCCATCCATTCAAGAATAGAAATACTTTGCAAAGTATTTCATATTTTTTTTTTAATAGCATTCTTAAATTTTTCTTTAAAATTGATCCAAAATTTTTCAAGGATATATTTGATGATATAGGCCTCTCTTTCTTGATGGATGAAAGAAAAGTTTTGATAAATATATTGACTATCTACAATTTTAAAGCAGATAAGTTGTAGATCACTTAGAATATATAAGAATATTATACATAGGTTGAATGATTATACTATTTGATCTTGCTAAATATAAAATATTGGTCATAAAAAAGACACAAGGTTAAAGGACAAAAGATGTATAGCCATAATCAATTTACATTCTTTCAAATTCTATTTTATAAATTTTTTAAATGAATTTCTAATTTAATTTTTTTTCCAAGTTCTATCTTTCTCTTGCACATGGGTTCAAAATACATTTCTCTTGTATAAGCACTAGCCAAGATCAAAAATTATTTTCTTGAGGTGTATTTGGTTGAACAAAATCCTTTTGATTTTAACAGCATGTAAATTTTGTTTTACTCCCATTTTTATTGCATTTATTCAATAAAACAAAAAAATATATTTTTTTAAGTATCTAACTATAGGATCTTGTACTTTACTTGTCTAAAATCATGTGGTAAAAATTTCATGAAGTTTGATTGTATAGATTAGAAGATATTAGCATTCAAAGTTCAAAAAATAGTTTTTTTTAACATTGTTTTTACAACTTCAGCTGACTTTAACCACCATTTGTGGAAACTTTTTGCACTACACATGTTGAATTTAAATTTTTTATGTTGAAGAATCAATTTGAAAGTCTTTGAAAAAAATTTAAATAAACACATTTGATTTTCATTCTTAAGAAAATTATTAAATAGCAGTAAGTCCAAGATTGAAAAAAAACACAAATTGTCAATAGCTCTAAAATGGAATCAAAATACAATAATCCCAATGGTGAAATTGTTCTAGCAATCAAATTTTACCTTGTCCAACAATTTTTTTTGAAAAATTATAAACTTGCATTCAGAAATGTATCCTATAAGTTATTTTTTCAAGAAGATGCTTAGATTGCCCCCAAAAGAAGATTCTTCATAACTTTCACATCATTAATCCAAATGGAATGAATCAAAGCTTCACAAATAGACAAAAATATGATCTATAAGAAACAATTTTTTTAAATTTTAAATTTAAGTTTTTGTGGATTTATTTTTTTACAAAGTGACATAAAAATTACATTTAAGGTGGCATAACTTTTGCTCCCAAGCACCAATTGAAATAAAAGATATATTTCCACCAAGATAATCATTTTTTCTATCTTATGAAAAAGTTTCAAAAGATTTCATTAAAAATTGAAGTCATAGGAAACTGCCCAAAATCCATTTTGTCCCCCAAGGGGACAATGGTCCTTTAGGAATAAAAATAAAAATATACAATGATCAAAGTGTCTAATTTCTTGAATTTTCCTTCACTTAATCTCATACTTGAGAGAAATATGTTTTGATTTATGGTTGGGAAGATATTGGGGCCGAGCTGGTGAGGTCCAGCTAGAGATTCTCCTACTTATCAATTTAGAAGTGCACCCCTTCCTTGCACTTCCAAATTAATAAGTAGGAGAATCTCTAGCTGGACCTCACCGGCTTGGCCCTAATACCTTCCCAAAAAACTTCACTACCTCTTCTTCTTGCGTATCAATTCCAATCAAGTGGAATACATTGGTTCTCATCATTCACTTTAAATCTAAGATTGAACCTCTAAATACAAAAGGAAGAGGATCTTGTAGCTTTTCAAGCTCTACTTTAATGGCCAAAGAAGTGAAGAACACTAGAAATAATATATTACCATAAATCAAGCATATATTTCCAACAAAAATGTCATGTATAAGAGAAGCTAAAGCTCAACATTCAAAAAATGATGGTTGACCTAATTTTGAACATTCTTAAGAAAAAAGCTACGTTAGATTGCTGACCATTGGGATTGATATTTTCAATCATTTTTTGGAATTATTAGTAATTTTATCAATTTTTGTCTTATCAATATATACTTCAACATCCTAGAATTGAATCATCAAACAAGCAATAAAGGTAAAGAATTTAGCATTGTTTTAGGACAAAGTAATTTGGAATAGTTCTTGGCCTTAAGAAGACAAAGAACTTTAGGAGTCAAAATTAAAAGTCTTACAACAATTTTTAAAATATTCTATCTCTAGCCTTTTACTCTAATAAACCTTTTGGCTTGCTTAATAATGCTATCCTAAAATCTTAGACAATAGTGACAAATTCTAGAGTGGATTTACCCCACCTAAACATCTGTCAGTATTAGGTGATCTTTAAGTTAAAACATTCAAAATCCTCATAATTTTAACATACGGAATTCAAATAATGCATTCTTTGAGTGAGAAGAATCCTCCTTCATTTGTTAACAAAAATAACATACAACAATTGACCCGTCTAGTAATGATCCTAATGAAAAGAAATTCGTTTCACATGTGTCTGCAGAAGACCAAGACGCCGTTGGGCTACGGTCCTCCATTGAGAAACCAAAGGTGGAGGGAGGCCTTCGTACTCCAACACTGCGATCAGGTTCAGGAGCTCAGAGTATAAACGGCAATTTAATAGATCACTTACGCTCCAGGACTAGTTCAAAGTTAAAAACATGCTGCAAGTAGATGTCGAATAAGTTCCAACTCTGGACTCACATTGGGAAACTCAGATTTCGACACATAGACCGCCTCCTTAAACAAAGAACTCGCATTTTGAGTATCTTGAAGAAGGTTCAAAGGACACTTGACACCAACGATACGTGAAAATTCTAGACGAACTGGTTGACAAGAAATTATAACATGCACAAGGTATAACTAAGATGACAATCCCCCTGCCTAAAGTCCTAAACATGCTTGAAAAAAACACCATCAAACAACAACATAGGAAGGTTGTTTCCCATTTCGTTGAAACAATCTCCCAGTATCGTGATTTTAAGAGCTCTTTCATTGATCAGAGGGTTTACTAGGAACATGATTTTTCAGTCTTCATTGAAGATGCACTGTTTCCAAAAAGTGGAAGGGAAGCTATGTTTCCCCATGATTCATGCGTACGTCTTCGCCTCAGTAGAGTGATCAAGTGAATCATAACGAGGATTCTTTCTATAATGAAATCAATAGTTCTGGAAACAATTTATTTACACTAGTACTAGAAATCCAGCTTAGTGCAAACTCTCTATTTTTAGATGCTGTTAGTTCTTATCTCAACAGGCTGTTTCAACAGGGATTTGCACGAGTGGCAGATGGAGAGAAGTAGAAAAGAACGACTTACTGAAGCTGGCGGAAACACTTCCCCAGAGGCCTGCGGTTAACAAGTTCCGGGTCTTGTACCATCCGACAAGAAAGCCTCCACAGAAGGAGTTGCCACATCCCGTCGGATCGACAAGGGCCTTCACTTCCATTCCCTCCAGACTGACCTTTTCCAATCTTGTCATGTGCAGGTCACCCTTCTCTTCCCTCGTGTCAGTGAAGATTGTATGAAATGCCGGAACATCCCAAGTCTCTTTAGTATCCGATCTGACACCCCACAGGACCACCCGCCAATCTCATCAGCTCAATATTTTCAGGATATTGGGGCTAGGCTGGAGCACGTTTCATTTCTCAGGTAACCAAAAGAGACCAATTCAAGTCATCAGATATTAAGAGAAAGAGAGAGGAGAAGGACTAACGCAAATGTAAATTTGTTTCCAAACTAGTAGCACATGCGTGCTCTTACCGGTGCACAATACTGCCCAGATGTCCTCGTCGTAACACAACAATCTGCAAAAGTATTAATTATGGACTGACTCAAAGGTCCTCTTCAATAGGATAACTATGCTCAAGTGTATGCAATCAAGTAATTCAATTGCTGGGAAGTATGGCCGGACTTAAATGGAAGAATTAAACTGCAGAACGGGACTAAACTGGAATATACACTCGCTTCCATGAAACCAGTCCTCAGACATCGTCTACTAAGCTCAATGTCCAACTTAAGCAAATCCATACACATGAGTGAGAGCCAAAGTGGCAGGGATTGCAGAGAAGTGCACCTCAGCACCCAGTTTTGATAGCCGCTCAATCAGCTCCAGAGGTGGCCGGCTCCAACCAGAGAGGCAGCCTCTCTCTCGTTAGGAGAGAAAATGTGACCCACGGAAACCAAGGCCCTGTGGTAATAGCATGTTACTAATGTTTTTCTCCTACTCAACATCTTTTTTCTTTACAGTTGACAGCTCCTGTGCAGAGTCTAGCGATAATTCTAGAGATTGGGGGAAGGGTAAACAGACTCGTGGCAAATCGCTCCAGGAAAGACCAAGGCAAGATTAAGGTAAGCTAACCTAATTTACGAATCAGTGAGTTGTTCTGCAATCAATATCTCTGTAGATGTCTGTAAAGCAATACTATGACAATACAAGGGAGTAACTCCTGACTGAGTGTGCGTGCATAGACACTAGTAGACATCCGCAAGTGAGATTGTTTAGAACAACCTAGCCATGCTAAACCCTATCAATTGCAATTCCATTTAAGACAGTTTGTAACGCATACCCTGTCAACCGTAATGCAGCTAGGTTATCTAGAAAACGTCTAGCCTGGGGTGGGTTTTCTTCTAATGACATAATTTGATACTCTGGCAAATGAGTCCCTTGGAAAAGCACCAGATAGAGGCGACATTTGTCGGGAATCTATATTTCTATTGAAAATAGGCTGATGATGGGTCAAGGATCGCATACTGAAGCTCAGAATGTGGAACCACATTTTCAGCAAGACCGAAGACTTCAACGCTCAGAATTGCTGCACCCGACCGCAAAGTCCGAAGAAAGTCAATAGCAAGCCCACTGGGAGGCACTGCAGCATGATACGTCTTTGCTTTCCTAGATTTCACGACAGACAGAAGAGGAACAAAATATCCAGTTAGGCTCACTAGGAGAAAAAAACAAACCCAAAGGTGATTTAGAAAATCTAGCCATGTAAAACCCTGCCAATTGTCATGCCAGTTCTAACATAAACCCTACCCATTGTAAAGCTACAAAGTTTTGCTAACCAATACCTCCTCATCATGACAGAGTAAAATTCAAAAGAGACGATACTAATTCCAGGAACACAGGGATAAGAAGTCATGGCACCATATTAGATTAGTCAAGATCTACATGTGGACTGCTTTCAGGTGTTAATTTACTGGTAGAGCGGAGGGAGCAGATTCAGCTCAGGCAGCAGCATTTCCCACGGTGAATCATCTCCAGACAGTCTCTGGATCTGCCACATGAAGCAGTAAATACCGTCTCCTTTAAGATAAAAGACCGCTGTTCAAAGAGGCTTTGCCGACAAGTAAAAAGGATTTGCATCAAAACAATTACTGAATTGACCCATAATCTCAATTTGCGTTAAGGTCTTTGCCATGCATTCTATACCTCTGCTTGTATGTGATCGTCCTCCGAAGTCGGAATAGATCCATCCAAAGGTTCACTGCCAAGGTTCATTTGCATTCTGCTAAGCAAATAGAGGAGCGTACATATTACACAAGGAAACTTCCATTGAGAGCAAAGTAACTACACCTAATTGCAACCCTTAGCCCCAAGCAACCTCTGTAGATTCTTGCCTAAAATGTAGACAAACTGAATATGAGAGTCTAGCACCTCAAATGAAGTTGTTAGAGTATTCATCCTCTGTCTAAAACAGACATGCTCTAATGTGTTTATGAGTGCAATCTTGTGGGCAATCTTTTATGTGTACATACCTCATGCAAACAGATCAAGCTTGTTGAGGAAAACAAACAAACAAAAAGTGGGATTAATGAAAGCACCTCAAGTGCCACACTCTCGGAGTCGAGCATGCCCATAGCACAAGGCCGCCGATGTCAATGCCCCCATTTTTTAGCCACGTTTTCCACAAATCTGGGAAGTCTGCACCGACACCACTGGCTAGCCCCACTCTGCACAGAAGAATCACAAATTTCACAAAATCTCCACTTCCAAGACGCTCCAGTATATCTGACAATGTTGAAAAAAGAACTGACCTCTCGCCATTCCGGCACCAAAGAAGAGCTCCAAAAGCAGTTTGAGGTCCTGCAATCAAAATTAATTGATCCATTATACATCTTGCTCGTTGAAATTATAATCCACCAGAGACCACGTCAATCGCTCCCAAACCGATCAACACTTGCACGCACATAAAATTAAGATCCCCCCACAGATCCAACACTGGACAACCCCCCCTGTACTGCCCTTGGAGCCTTGAAGTGGGATTGAACATTTCCCCAACACACAAACACGCAAATTCATTCGAACCACAAATCTCACTCGCAAACACACAGGACCCCACGAGGGGATTCAACACTCCAAAATTAATGGAAAGACTAGAGTTCTGGAGCTCTCTATCCTAGGGGTAGGGGTGGTCACCTCCTCCCCCAAGGCAGGTCCTGGAAGCGCGGCCATCGGGGAAGATAATGTCGTCCATGATAGCGGAGAATGTGACCATCTCCAGGGCAGGGGCGACTGTGGGTGTCGGTGCTGCTGCAGAAACGTCATGGCCATTGATGTGAGCATTCTTCGCCATCGCCATGGCCATCGAGACACAATACGGGATCTGCAAGAGGATACTCAGTCACTCACGCACTCATGCACTGACTTGGCGGAGTTAGCAAGTCCTCCGTCCCTTGAACCCCGAATTGCTAAGCTGGTGATTCCCTGAAGCAGAATTGATTCTACCATCCCATCCCACCCAGTGATCAGAAGTACACAACATTGTGTAATCAGGCGATGATCCTCCCCATGCTGCAACGGTAATATGCTTTGCTAGATACTTAGGAGGGACTCATATCAGTCGATTCTAGCATTGGGGTTGGCTGAGGAGCTACAGTGTATAAGATAATTTTGTTCACTGCAGAGGTCCCTTTGTGAAAGGGACCCTTGCCTCGCTGGTAAAAAATGCCATGTAGCGGAAGAAAGGAAAGTACTAGGAGGACGAGAGGTCGCTGAGATTGCGCAGTAAGCTTAGCGTAGCAGGAAGGAAGTGAACTAGACTTCGTACGAGGAGCGGAGGAGGCAAGGGGATTTTGTCAAGTCAACTGGTGCACGAGGCCTGCCCTGAGTTCACGGGCTGACTAGATCCATTCCTGTACGTGTCCAAAGGGTCGACGGAGCAAGCCGGCGCAGTGATTATTTTTGGTTTTGGGCCAAACGCTTAGATGGCTACTTATTTGAAAATTCCATATTTGATATGTCTCATATTTGTTATGTCTCATATTTGATATGTCGATTCAAATTTTTTTCTTTCCGGTTATTATTTTTCCATTTTTAAAAGACCATGAAAAAAATGTAGGTGACACTTCAACACCCTAATGAGAATAAATCAAAGGATAAAAAATATAAAACTTTGAAACAATAAGCATGACCAACACAATGACTCAAATGTGATTTATATAAATTGTTTGTGCAAAATACAATTCAATTCTTACCCCCTAAAGGACCAAGGCCATTTTCCTATCAAATATCACTCAAAACTGCCATTTCTATTGCAAAATTCTTAAAACTTTATTTTTTTTTGCATATCTAACCATAGGATCTTGCATTAGATAGAAAAATTTGTGGTAGAAGTTTCAAAGACTTCCACATTGTGGATTTTAACCCCTAAAGGACCAAGGTGATTTTCCTATAAAAAAACACTCAAAACTGTCATCTCTATTGCAAAGAGTAAAGAACCATCAAAGTTATTATTTTTTGTATATCCAACCGCAAGATCTTATACTTAACTAGTATATGAATATGTGGAAGAAATTTTAGAAACTTTGACCATGTAGATTGTAAGATATATGCATTTAAAGTGAAGAAAACAAGTTTTTTGGCACCTTGCTTGACTAGATTTTTTGGCTTTGAATCTTTTTAGTTCAAATTTTTTACACTAATGATTTTGATTTTCTACTTATTTATGTTAAGTAGTTGAGTTGAGAATCTAAAAAAAAAATTTAGGAAAAAAAACACTTAATTTTCATTCATTAAAAAATTGTTAAGTAGAGGTGGTTTTAAGATGGAAGAAAAAACAAAATTGTTAATATCTTTTAGATGGAATTGAATCACAATAATCCCAACAGTGAGATTGTTCTAGCAAGCAAATCTAACCTTGTCTAACAATTTTTTTGAAAAATTCTAAAAACTGCATTCAAAAATGAATCCTACAAGTTATTTTTTCAAGAAGATTCTTACATTGCCCAAAAAACTAAGATTGTCCACAGCTTTTTCATTATTAGTCCAAATTGAATGAAACAAAGCTTCATGTATAGACAAACATATAATCTTTGAGAAAAAGAATTTAAAATAAATTATTTTGACTTTCTGTGATTTTTTTTGTGCTGCCTGCCAAACTCCATTTTTGCTTATTGTGCCATAACTTTTGCTTCCAGGTATCAAATAAAATAAAAATTATATATCCATGAAGCTCTCGTAAAAATACACAACCTCCAAAAATCTCCAAAAATCTGACTTCATATTGAGACCATAGGTACCTGCCTGGATCCATTTTGTCCCTTGAGGAGACAAGCGGTCCTTTAGGGGTTAAGATGTCTACATTTAAAGTGAAGAAAACAAGTTTTTTGGTACCTTCCAAAATTACATTTTTTGACTTTGAATCTTTTTACCTTCAAATTTTTTCACTATGCACAAGATTTCAAGAAACTTTTATGTTGAGGACTTGAGCTGAAAATCTAGGGAAAAAAATTCAAGAAAAAAACGCTTAATTTTCATTTGTTAAACAATTGCTAAATAGAAGTAGATTCAAGATTGAAGAAAAATCAAAATTGTTAATAGCTCTAAGAACAAGTTGAAACACAATAATTCCAACGATAAGATTGTTTAAGCAAGCAATCTTTACCTTATCCACCAATTTTTTTTTTAAATTATAAAAATTGCATTTTAAAATGAGTTCAATAAGTTATTTTCTTAAGAAGATGTTTAGACTGCCAAAAAAACTAAGATTGTCTATGGTTTTCTCATAATTACTCCAAATGGAATGAATAAAAGCTCCAAATTTAGACAAAAGTATGGTCTTTTAGAAAAAAATTCACAAAAAATTATTTTGATTTTTTTAAATTTTTTTTGTGCTGCTCATTAAACTCCACCTTTGCTTACTGTACCATAACTTTTGCTCTCAGGCACCGGTTGAAAAAAGAATTGCATATCTATGAAGCTTTTGCTGAACCTCACAACCTCAAAAAGTTTCAAAGCTGAATAGTTAGCCTTTGAACAACTTAAGAAGATATTCATTACCAAATTTGTGTTTATCCAATTTGATCCTAATAAGGAAATAGTGCTAGAAATAGACTCATCCGGGTACTTTGTTGGCGGCATGCTCTTGCAATGCAACCACACAAGTCTTCTACACCCATGTGCTTACTTCTCAAAGAAAAATAATCCTCATGAGTGTAATTACAAGATACACGACAAGGAGTTGTTAGCGATTATAAGTTGTCTTTAAGAATGGGATGCAGAATTGCGATCAGTGAAGAAGTTTATTGTTGTGACTAATCATAAAAACTTGGAATACTTTACACAACCTCATGTATTGAATGACAGACAGATGCGGTGGTCTTAGATATTAGGTTGTTACAATCTTAAGATTGTATACCTGTCTAGAAAAGACAACAAACAAGCGGATGCATTACCATAACAAGAATAAGATTAATCCAACAGTGAAAATGATCCACGCCTTTACTACCAATACATGCGGCTCTTGAAGCTGAATACGATATCGGACACTGAACCAAATGACGACAATGAGTCTCCAATCATCACTATGGCCATACAAGTAGCCCAACTGGTCGCCGTATCTAGTGGAGATCAAAGGATAGAATAGCAATAGACAATGACTAGGATCGAAGCCAAAACACCATCATTGGCAAAGCTAGGCATGAAATTGAGCGTATGTGGGAGGATGTTGTCTTGCAGGATTATGGATATCAGGAGCTAACAAAACAGCAACCAACGCTTTCTAGTTCACTTGGAAATCAAAACCTCTACCATCGAATGTTTGTTGGATGTTGATGGAGCCTTGCATTACTGAGGCTGCAGATGGGTCCCAAATGCCAAACCTCTACAAATGAAGCTCATATACAAAATCCACACATCATTAGCAATTGACCATTCAGGCCGCCAAGGTACATTTAAGTTATTGATGAAGGATTATTTTGGCCGGGGATGTCACCAGATGTTCGCTGTTATTTGTGCAACTGCAATGCTTGCCAACAGAATAAACCCTGGTGTGATGGGTTACATAGGTTTTTAAAACCATTGCCAATGTCGGAGCGTATATGGAAAGAGTTGTCTATGGATTTTATTGAAGGACTTCCAGAATGCAACGGAAATACAATTTTATTGGTGGTTATCGACCGTTTGAGCAAGGACATTGCATTGATTTCCTTACCAAATATGGATGTTTGCACCGTTGCCTGGGTTTTATCACACATATAGTAGCACACCATTGGATACCTAATGCCATAGTTTCCAACTAGGGTACTCAGTTCCTAAGCGCCATATGGGGACAATTATGTGAAATCTTAAAGATTAACCGGCGGCTATCCACAGTGTTCCACCCTCACACTGATGGATCAACAAAGAGAATGAATAGCATAGTAGAATCCTACTTGCGGCCATACATTGATTGGAGCCAAAAGATTGGGCAACTTTGTGCCTGATGGTACAAATCGTGATACGGAGACAAGATGCAACATCAACAGAAATCAACCCATTTTTTTTACAGCATAGTTACCATGTTGATCCTATTTAGCTTGAAGTTCCCCATAGACCAGACGATCAAGTGAGTAGTCACATTAAAACTGAACGAGCTAAAGCTGAAGCGACAGTGGACAAGCTTTGTAAGGCAGTTGCATTGGCGCAAGCAACCATGGTCGGAGCACAACAAGAGCAAGTGAGGCAAGCTAACCGCCATCAATGAAAAGTTACACATTACCAAATAGGTGATAAGGCTTGGCTTTGGCTAGGTTGGCAGTTTTTAACATGACGCAAAAATAAAAAGCTTGATTAAAAAGCTGTTAAGTATACAGCCACAAAAGATACGTTAATTCGTTTGTTAACAATACGTATTACGTATTACGACATATATACATACGTATATATGTTAACATGTTGTATACATTAACCATATATACGTTAACCGTATATTACGTACTAACATACGTTAATATACGGTATAATATCAATATACTACGTATGTGGTACGTATGGTTATATTGTATACGTATATATTATGTATATATGTATATATTAATATACGTATATTAACCGTAACTGGTTACGTACTTCTATGTTTGTATGGAATATGCGGTGTTCAAGATATTCTTGAGGATTCTAAACTTACGCCGCATGTGTACATGCGTTTGGTTTGATAGTTGTCCAATTTTTTTTCTTAGTACTTTCTCTAATCCTGTAGCTCCTGGATGCACAATGATGAGATGGGTCAGTGGTAGGCGCGATGCTGCCGATGCATATTCAACCTTCCCTATGCAGAAGGAATACCAAGAGAGGATGAGAAGTGTTGATGTTGTAGACCAATGTTGTGTACCCTACAACATCCAAATTATGTCCCACAAATGGTGGCATTGGCTATTGTTCTTCATTTTGGATACTTTGCTCAGAATGCTACGTACTTTATAAAGCGCATTTTCTTGAGCGGCGTGACAAAGGACATCCGAAGCGCCCCATATCTAGAGCTAATTTTCACTACTAAATAGCATCGTGGCTAATTGGCCCAACCTTTGAATTAGGTTGAATAGGGGGGAGTTTCAACTTGTCTAACCATGGCATCTATGAGTGTCGTTCTGCTGGAATGCAAAGGAGGAAGTGCCAGTTATATGGCCACAAGCAAAACCGCTTTTGCCCAGGCTGTGCAAGGCCTTTTTTATGCCAACAACCTTACTATCACCTAGAGCACACGGATGCTAAGTCTGCTACAAAGATATGGTTGTGATGCATCACATTAAATTTCAAGTGTTACTACTGTTTGCAGGAGGGAACCGTCCAGTGAATGAGGAAGTGTGTATTGCATCTTGTGGACACATGGAAGATGTTTTGCAGCCGGTGCACTTGGAGGGGTAATTCAATGAGGAATTAGTGTCCTACTTGGCATGATTGGTGTTGGATTGAGCGCCGCCGGGGTCATGACTTTAGTGATACCCCGAAGATAATAGTAGCTTCCCTATTTGTTTTTTGCTCTACAAGTGTAGAGAGTGCAACAATGACAAGTTTTTGGAGGCATCTGTTGCTCTGTTGTAGCGAGTGGGCATTCTGTGCACATGTTCTTGTAAGAACACTGGTCTATTGTACTTTTAGTCAATCGATACAATGAATTTTTTTTTAAATGCGGGATTTTGGGTCATCTATTGCTCTGCTTGTGAACCGTAACTGCCACAACTGCTTTGGCATTCACTGTAATCGAACCAGGGAACAACCTTCGAGTGGCGCCTTACATCGGGTTTCAGAGTAAGTGCAATGGTGTGCCACATTCGACGTCTTTGAACTGTAGATCGCCTCTATGAAATCACTTGATTTTTTGTGCATGTTAGTACTTGCAAGAGGCTTTGAAAGCCCCGTAGCAATCTCCATATGTATATGTTCACTTTTGTTGTGTTATTTTTTCCTTTGAAGGACTAAAAATTCACCAGGTCAACATGCTTGTTGAAACTCTTTCAAGTACAGCAGGGGTTTCTACATTTTGCACTTCCTTCAATTGGAGTGGAAAGTGTATGTTGTGGCCTCTAATTTCATTGTTCAGCAGCAAAGGTAATTTGCATCCCTGGATGGTACAAATGGCCCCTGAAGTAATTTTGTAGTATTTTGGCTAGTTTTGAGCAATATTGTACCGAGTATAACAGGAAGGAAAAACATCGATTTTACGGTTGGTTTTTTTTGGGATGCACGTCTGTAAAGTACCTCCAAATTCTACAGTTGGATGCATTTGCACATCTTCAATTGTTCAGCAAAAAATTCCTTAGTTGACCAACTCTTACAAGTTTTTAGCCAGCATGGATATCAAATGTCACTTTGGGGTTAAATGAATAAAGTCATAATGTATGTCAATCATAAAACATAATTAGAATCAATCTCTCTTTAGAACAAATTCCAAAAAAGCTCAAAAATGGCCTAGAGCATCTATCTATATCTTAATTGAAGTTGTTTGTTTGTTTTGTTTATCACATTGAAATCTCTTGGACCATAAGTCTGGTTGTGTGCTTGGTACCATTAGAAAGCTCTCAGTGAAGAGGGATGCTCAAGCTTTGTTTTGTGGTGTTTCAATCTATAATGTGAAAATTAAGGAATTTTGAGTTATTTTTGGATCTTAAATCATCTCAAATTATCCAAAATTATGGTTTTCTTGCACCTTGAGTACTACAGTCATGTTTTTGGTACCATTAGAAAGTTCTCAACAAGAAGGAGTGCACGGGTTTTGTTTTATGACATTTGGACCTACAATGTGAAAGTTACGGAATTTTGAGTTATTTTTGGATCCTTAAATATGGATCTTTTGGACCATATGTCCCTCAGTCACATTCTTGATATTGTTGGAAAGCTCTTGGCAAGAAAGGGTGCATGGGCTTTGTTTTGTGGCATTTGGACCAAGACCAATTTTTTTTTAAAATTCAATAGCTTTGTTTGGTGGCGTTTGGCAAGAAAAGGGACTTTGTTTTGAATTTTAAGAAAATTATGAATTAAATTTTTTTTAAATTTTTATTTATTATATTCTAGAAATGGTACAGGGTACACTAGTTTGGAATTAAACTAGAACTGAACTTTTGATTTTTGCTTTTATTTTATTTAACTAGACTTCCACTGCCAACTCATCAAAAAAATCAAAACAATTGAAATAATATTGTTGCAGTGCAGTAGCAGTTACGTTTGTTTGCATTACAAAACCAAGTCTGTTTTAAACCTATGGCAGTATCAATATATTATCCTTTGTTGCAGTGTTGCTAGTAAGCGTGATTGTTTTCAATATAGAAGTTGTA
The DNA here is from genome assembly GCA_963969595.1 of Neckera pumila. Taxonomy (NCBI): domain Eukaryota; kingdom Viridiplantae; phylum Streptophyta; class Bryopsida; order Hypnales; family Neckeraceae; genus Neckera; species Neckera pumila. The sequence goes on along the minus strand of OZ018408.1, from coordinate 45,721,459 downwards.
TAGAATACATCACTTTATGTAAGCAAAATTGTTGCAATACTAAAATTATAACTAATTGTTTTAGAATTGTTACATTTGTTACTACTTTTTTGGATTCTTTTCACTTTTGAATTGCAATTGAAACAATGTATAGTATTAGTATTGCAACATTGTAACATTTGTAAGCTTTCAATAGTGTTGCAGTCTTGTTGTAATATTATTTATTGTTACACATTGTTATATTATTGTAGAATTGTGTTAGTACACATATTTGATTGCAAGCAGTGCAATTTCATTATTAGTAATTTGGTTTAAATCCAACTAAGGATGTATTATTGTAATTTAAATTTCAAAATGATTATTATACTATAATTTTATTGTTTCAAGACTGAAATTATACTACAATAAATCCATATGTTTAAATAGACTAAATTCACAATTTTTCATATACTCCATGCTTTTTTTGGCACCAATGAGTATTCAATGTTTCATCTCCATAGACTTACTTTAGTTTTGCACTTTGAACTCAAAATCTTTTAATTTAAGGTAGTTGGTAAAGAAATTGATGCTTTTACATGGCTTGTGAAATTGTCAAATTTGACTCTTCCTATCAATGACATTAATCCCTCAAGTTCTTTGACTATATTTTCAATAAAGATGCTCCAAAGGTTCCACTTTTATTACATTCACCAAATTCTAAAAAAAAAAAAAATCATTTTTTTTGCCTATACAACATAAGGTCTTACATTATAGTGGTTTGAAACTATGTAGGCAAAATTTCAAAAAAATACACCATGTGCATTGAAATATATTAGTATTTTAGTTAATAAATACTCAATTTTTAGCTCTTTCCAGATGGTTAGATTTCATCTTACAAACTTTGTACACAAAAATTAGTAGATTTTACAACCGGTTGTTTTCCATAAAATATTGAAGGAATAAATTAGGAATATACACAAAAAAACTCAAAGCAAAACACTTCATATCCATATTTGAAAAAAATAGTAAGTAGAAAGAAATAGAGTATGATTCTAAATAATAGCTTATTCATAATTTCGTTATAGAATTTAAAACTTCCAATCCCAATGGTTGTAATGTTGTAATAAACAATCTACATCCAATGGCTTAATTTTTATTCAAAAGCATTGAAAATTGAGTGAAATAAAGGAATTCTAAGTTCATGTGAGAGTAGAGATAATAAAATTGCCGGCAAATTACAAAGCCTCATGACTTTTGTCTTATCAAATGAAATGATTCAAAGCTTTTCATATACATATTAATCTAAAACAACAATTTTTAGTTTTAGTTTTTTTAAAAAGAGATTTGTTTAGAGCTATTCAAAGTGATCATGTTGAAAAAAATATTATATATGTTGCAATAATTTTTTAAACCATATAACCAAAACTCCAAAAGTTATAAAAAATTTTGGACCTTAAATAAAAACCTTGTCTTTATATTTTGTCAAAGAAAAATAATAAAAAGTCCACTCACAAGTGCCTAACCAAAATTGATACATCAATACAAAAAGGCGGTTTGTCCATCAAGGGTGAATAATATTTTTTTATGTGTTACACAAAAATTATAGAATTTCAATACCTTTATGTAATTCCTAACTGAGGATTTTCACTATGTTTTCCACCCAAATCACTCCAGTGAACATTGCCATTTCTTGTACAAGTATCCAATTTAAAGAAGAAATAAAATATTTCATTGATTTATTATTGCAAAATTTTGAAATTGGTTACATCATTTGAAACTAGTGTACATTTTAGCATTTAAAGAACACATGCAATAGGCAAAAATGTCCACCACTATGCTATATATGAGCTACTAAACTATACTATTTCACCACCATTATAGGTCCACTCTATTGATAGTATGCATACACATTTTGTATAGAAAAAACATGCAAGTATAGTTCTTTTCTATTGTCTATTTTAATATCCAAATGTATCATATTCTCTAAAAGTTTTAGAAATTGGTGGAATAGTACTCAATGACATCATTCCTTAAAATGACAAAATTTCAAAATTTATATTCGTTCACAAAAAAGTGATCTACCTAAAATCTGGCACAATGAGAATAAACTTCATTATCCTATTTATTTCTATGACCTTACATGACCCTTCGAGATTTTCAAACCATTTCAATACAAGACACTTCACTGTACTATTGGATTCTATTTCTTTATACATTTTCAATAAACATAATTCTTTAGTTATATAATTGTCTCCAACTTCTATCACGTTGCACTTGAAAAGAAGGCAAAATTGAGCATAGCATATCCTCTCTATCTCATTTTGTGGAGCAATTGGAGCTATGTGAAGTTTGGAAGGAACTACAAACATTCAACACGTCTGTAATTACTACTTGGACACTAGCGTGGTTTGCTTATGTGGTATGTTTGTAGTGTAGATACATTTTTTTTTGTTTGATTATGACAATGAAGATGTGTATAATTTAGGTACTCACTAATAAGTGATTTTGCAATTGGATTTAGAGATGCAAGGAGATCCAGTCTCAAATACAATGGAAATCACAATAACGAGATTGAAAGATACAAAGAAGACATCATGAAAGAATGTAATTGAATTGCAAGAATTGATTTGGTTTTGAAGGGGGAAGCTGAAGAGGATGGAAACAAGGCTTTTTCGGAGGAGGGGGATGAAGACTTTTGAATTCATTTTGTTACATGTAGAGATTGTATTTTTCAATTGTATTTGAAAATATTTTGGAGAATGTATAAATTTTGCTTCATTATTGTACAAACAAATAACGTTACTAAATACGTATAAATACGATAATCATACGTATGATCATATAGTAACACCTAATACTAACGAACATAATAGCATATATACGTAATAGACATCCCATATGTACATAACGTATTATTATAAGAATGATATACGTAACGTACGGGTATATACCGTATAACATACGTATACATATTATATTATTATAATGTTACCGTATACCATATATATATCCGGTACTATATACCATACGTATATTACCTATGGTAATATACGATATACGTAAATATTTACATACGTGTACATATGATACGTGTATACACATACACGTATACTATATATGTGTACATATTAACATAACGTTAACCGTATACACGTATACATATATATTAACGTTAACGTATATATATACGTGTACGTATGTATATATATATATATATATATATATATATATATATATAACGTATACGTTATATATTATACATATATACGTTATATGTATATATACGGTTATATACGTTATATGTATATATATGGTTATATACGTTATATGTATATATACGGTTATATACATATACATACATATGTTACCGTGTATATCGTTATATACCGTATATACGTATATGTGATATACGTTCCCGTATTGTAACGTATGTATAATATGTACGTATATTTGTGATGTATACGTATGTACGTGTTGTATACGTTTGTATAGTATAATCGTGAAGTACACCTTCATTTCCAATTTTCTATTGAACAAAACAATGAGTTATAAGTATTAATCACTACTATTTAAGAAAAAAATTGAATTTGGAATAAAGTAACAATACCTAAGAGCGACACTTTTTCTAGTTGTACGCACTACTTTAAAGGTGAAATGACCAAAAATATTTGATGAGAATATCAACAAACTCAATTTTTTTGATCCTCTATACAAATCTTCAAAACTTGAAAACAAAAGACAACCTCTATTTATCACTAGGCTCACTTTGAACAAACACCCTTGAAGCATAGAATGTCTAAAATTTCATTGGTTGCTTCAAAAAACTCTTCACCTCTCATTGATTTTTTTCAAAAGTTGTGTTGGATTCGAGTTATGGAAGTGTTTTTTTAAGGCTATTTTTTAGGTGTTAGAAAACAAAATTGTTGCAATTAGGTCTTTCTACCTTACATTGTAATTTAAACAAATTCTTGAAGTTATATTCCATGTTTAATGAATATGGTTGGCATTTCCTATTGATTAAATAAATTAAAGTTGACATTTAGTAATTTGAAATAAACAAAGAAGCAAAATATATACAAAGAATTTGAAAATATCACCAAAACCTTCTTCTAGTATAATAAAAATTTGAAGTAAGATATAGAGGTTTAAAATTATTTATATAAGATTTAGAGTCTATACAATAATCCTAATCATATTTACCTTGCAGTAAGTACACCCCCTTTGGCCATCCAACTCACTAGATTTCAATCCATATTTGAGAATTTGTAGTTGTTGTTGAAACGGTGATTCAAAAAGTGTTTCTCAAAGCAAGAACATTACCCATAAAATGCTTCTCAATTGTTTATTGCTGCACAAGAAGAATAGAAGGAGATTAATTAAGGCGCTATTGACAATTTCATAGATTTGATGCATCTTAAAATTCAAGCTATAATTGCCACTGACAGAGGTCATACAAAGTGGTAGTACAATTTAGGGTTTCTTCCATCTTGTGTATGAATTTCAAGAATTTCTTGTATCATTTGAAATTTTAAAAGGTGCATGATTGAATATTTTGGATTTGGGCTCATTATGCAAAGACTGTATTTAGTAATTTATTTAAAGATAAATTTGAGATTATCTTATTATAAAAAGATTTCATGTGTTTTCATTCTAATTTTTAGTATGCAAATTGAAATGCACAAGTATTAGTACACATGTGATTTTTCTTTAAAAATTGAAAGATCAAACTTCACCTTTATAAAAGACAATGAAAAAACTAATTTTCATAGTTTAAGCATTGTCTTCTTACAATTAGTAGGAACGTACACTTTGTACTCAACAATCTAAAATATACTCAACAATTAAGTAGCCACTACTGCTCCTTGAAAATGCCCATAAAATTTCACTATTCACTATTCCAAAACTACATTTTGAAAAGTGCTTAAAAATTCAAAATTTCCAAAACAATGAGAATGCACCTAACTATACTTAATGTGCAAAGCGGGCTGTTAAAATGTTATTTTTAGCTTTAATCCAACACATTTTGTCTAATAGGAAGATCATTTTGGGACGGAGGTAGTAAAGATTTTAGCTTTGGTTTGTTAAAGAGTATTTTTAAGCTTGTTTTGACCTCTAAGAAAAAGAATTTTAGAGATTAAGATCATCTCATTTTGTGAAAGAAATAGACATCTTATAAAACATCACTTTGAAAATTTTGAATGACGAATTCGTCACCTAAAAGTTAGGGATTGTTTTGAAGAATTTGTATTTGAAGGCTGTGAAAATTAAAATGCATATTTTTCAAAACAAAAAATAGTTTCCTTAACCTTGAAAGGATTAGGATCCTAGAACTATAGTCAAAGCTCAAAATCTTCTACTTTGCATCCTCTATTTTATTGCTCTTAATGAATGAAATTTAATTTAATTTATTTTAGATGTGAAATCACATTTTTAACGTATGTCATGAAATTTTTTAAAAATTTGGTAAGATTTTCATATTGTTATGAATTTTTGAAGAAAAAATGGAGGATATTGGTATCCAATTTAAAATGTGTTTAAAAATTTAGAAATTTAAGGAATAGAAGTATATTATAGAACAAAACATTATATTATAAAGAATTTTTTTGTCAATCTATAATTAGGAATACAATGATCAATTTTCAACTCCAAACCTCAATAAAATGCTCTTTTTTAAAATATTTAAAATATTTAAGTAGAATAGATACTAGACTTTTGAACTTTTGTTATTTTATTTCTATTGAAAAACAAAAATAATTGTTTTGAAAACAAAAACAATTGTTTGGCTTCCTATTAGGTGGCCAAGTTGGATTTCATTTTGATCCATTGTTTGAGCAAAATCTAGTGCAAGTCCCAATCAAGTTGGTGCTATGTATTTTTGTTTTCTTATGCTTGTGTTTGTGAGATCCAAGTTGGAGTCTGTAGCATCTATGTGGTGATGGTGTTCTTGTGTTTTAATTTGAGAATGTATTATGGTGAAGATTTGCTAATGTGAAGTTTATGTTAAGTGTGGTGTGAATTCTTGCAGAGAGAAGTTTTAACCAAATCGGAGTTCATGTGTGTTGTGAAGATGAAGTGTAATCCAATTGGGAACTGTTTTATTTGATCCAGGTAGTGGATGTGGAATCCAAGCTGGTGAAGAATGAGAGATGGAGTCTAAGTTGGAGCTATATGATTCTTGTGATGTATTAGTTCCTAGTCGGAGTAAGTGATAGCAAGGAAATTTAGTAGATAGTAGTTGTGTGAACAATTAGTGTTATCTTTTGTAAATGGTGATTTGATCACCAATTTGGAAATTAATATGAAAGTTATTTTCAACCAAATTGGTGTATTGTTATGAATGTGTATATTGAAAATTGAGTGCAACGTGAAAAGTATATATTATAATTTTGATTCCAGTAGTTCTGTGAAGAAATCAAGTTAGCATGTGATGAAAAAGGGATATTGCGAGCCTAATCAAAAATTTATAGATGTATTTCTGATGTGTTTCTTATCATATGTTCTAAGTTGAAAATAAATTTATATATTTTTATTTGTTAAGTTCAATTTGGTGATGTATAGAAAGTATGTTTCGAATGTCTAAGGGAAGTTGAGATAAGCGCATGGAAAAATCTAAACATGTAGAAGTTAATTTCAAGTTGGTGAAAAAGAAGTGTAAGTTTTGTAAATGTCAAAGTTTCAATAAACCAAATTGTGGAGTTAAGAATGTATGAGCCAAGTTGGTGGAAGAAAGTTCAGTCGCTCTTGTAGTAGCAGATCAAGTTAAACCACAAATTGTGAAGTCCAATTTAGTGTAAAGGCCTAGCCGGGTTGTGGTGACAATTTTTAATTTGGGAAGCAAACAACCAGTTGGAGGACTGAAAGCCAAATTCAAAAGCTTGCAATTTTAGCAGCTAGTTGGAGAAAAGACTTATTTGGAAGAAGGAATAAAGTTGTAAAGACAAAAGAAATACAAATTGAAAATTAATCTTAATCCTTCTGGCCATTAAGAGTGGGGTGATGAAATTGTGGAATTAATATTATCTTGTGAGAAAAATACAATCATAAGAGGTTTTTCAGCCCTGTAGAAGATTGTTTTAAGGCCGTTCCCCAGATTTGATCCCAATGTTGTCAGCTGCTCTGATTTTTCAAATTTCAAATTTCAAAAAAAATAAATTCAGAAGTTCAGAAAACTAAAAATTGATGTAAATTTTTTTTTTCTAAAATGACATGGCAGTCTCTTGACCACATTAGTGCCACGTTCTTGAAGTTCCTTGCACATTCCCTGCATGTTCCTTGCGTGTTCCCTCAGTTTGGAAACCTGCAATCTTCTAAGAGGGCTGAAAAACCTCTTATGTGTTTATGGTTAAGGAATCATATTTATTTTACTTTTGGTTGCAATGTCCGATTATGATTAAATTAAAAACATCTTGTCTAATTAAGCCTCCCTAGGAACAAACATAAACTATTGTTTAATTCTAAATAGGAACTAAGCTAATCTACACCAACCTTTGTAAAATCAAAAGATAGTTTATTTGAATTAAATTTTATTGAATGATGTGGATATAACATCAATACGGCCCTCCAAGTGGATGAAATTCATTCATCTTTGAATATAAAAGAGATTATTTGATCGTACAAAAGATAGTTTTAGTCCTTCATAGGGTTAAAGATATCCATTGAATATATATAATAGAATTGTCTTCCAATTGAAAATGATAGGCAATTGGTTTCTATTCCCACTCAAATATAAGTAAAGTAATCATTCATGCCAAAATTTAATGGAATTTGTAGACTAATCTAAAAAGCTTAGGGGGTCCATTACATGTAATGTAATTTTGAGCCATGCACCATATAGAGAAGGCCAATTTCCTAATGAGGAATTCAAAAAGTGACAAACAAAGCTACAATAGTGATCCTAAGGAAATGCCTTCTAGAATTATACAATTTTTTTTAAAGAATATTCTATTGTGCAAAATATTACCATACCGCATGGCCAAACTAGACAAAGTAAAGTCCACGGATACATCTATAGAGTAATTTGACTTAAGAATAAAAGGAAAAAAAGAAGTTCTCAAGTCTCATTCTAAAAAGAATCAAACTTTGTTAGCTAGGTTGGGGTGGTTTCAAGAGAAACATTTTTTTTTAACTTCAATTCTTTAAGCCCTATTATTGTCTTGCAATTTGTGAAGTCAAAGTTTTTGAAATTTTTCTCATGTTTTCTAAATGTTTGTCTATTATTTTTTATTGTTTGGATTTGAAATTAAAAATTCCCTTGCTACACAAGAAATTATCTAATGTATTGCCAATTCACTTAATGTCCTTGCATTGTAAAGTACTTTAAAGTAATCTAGACTCTATATTTGATTTTGAAAATTTTCATGAGTGAACCTAACATCATGTACTTATAAATTAACAAAACTTGCATTTTGGTGAGGAACAAATATTCTACTCTAAAAGGGCTCAAAATCTATTGATCTTATTTTATAGGAATAAAAAAAAGTTTTTATTTCCATTTCAAATGTTATAATCTATCAATCCACATGATCAAATGGGCTAAATTTTTCTCCACACATTGCCTTACTTGTTTAATAAACTTTTGTAAGTTTGGAATTCAAAAAAGATGTTAGTTTTTTATTTTAGACAATGCACCAAAAATTGGCAGATTTTAGACTTTTTTACTTCCAAAACACTTTTTGGCCTTTACGGATTTAATTATGTTTGTAGATTTTGTCCAAGAGTGAGAGCAAACCAAGTCTATTTGTTTTCTAAAGATTCTTTTGTTATTTAATACACTAAATAGCAAAATTTGCTTGTCCCACACTAATTTTTCAACATTTGATACTATATAAATATTTCCTATTACTATATAAAAATACACTACTTTTGAATTAGGTATTGTTGTAATTGGAATTCATGAACCTCTATATATGCAAATGAAAACATTTGTAGAAGTATTTGTTGATTTTAATAGCTTGTAAAGTGACTTTTTTCTTGGGATGATTGTTTAGCCAACCTAATTTCACTATTTAGTGTAGGTTAGAGTAGGCGCATGTCTCTCCCCTGGTGGAATTGTTTCCAGGTTAAACTGCTTTTCTACATTCTATCGCCATCAAAATAACGTTTATTTTCAATGAGCCTCCCCATGCAAATGAAAATATTTGTAGAAGTACATTTTGAACAAATAATCGAATCAATACGTATCCGTACGTATATAACACGTACAATACGTACATATACATACATAATATGTATAATATACGTGATTCAATAACACACATATTCGTAATATGTATAATAATATACATAATATGTATAATATGTATGTCATATAATTATAACGGTATATTATGTATAATAACGTTATAACGTACCGTTACCAGTATATAATATACGGATATACGTATACGGTAACTATATACATATATATAACGTATATAGTTACGATATATATGTATATATGTATATACGTATATTACGTATACGTTATTATAATGTTATACGTACATACATATATATACGTATATGTATACACCTATACGTATACATAGGTTAAACCGTATATATACGTTATGTGGTACGTATATTATACATATATCTATAACTATATGTATGTTACGTATATTTGTTAACATATATATACATATATTACGGGGTATATGTACCGTAATACGTATAACATATCGTATATACGGGTATACGTACGTTATTTGTATACATAGAATTACGGGATGATACGTTTATTGGATAATATATGTTAAATGATATAGTACGTGTATGTTACTGTTTATGTTTAAAGATATACAAATCATGACCAAGAAATCCACGTCTAAAAAGAATCTTTCAAATGAATAGTTTTGGTCATTGGATGATAGATACGTAGACAATGCTTGATTATGAGTGGAATCCCTTATAATGTGGTTTAAAATCCTAATTATAGGATACAATCTTCTTGGGAAATGAAGAAAACTTTTTTTGGGAGTGGTTTGCGTTTGGAAATCCTTTAAGGCATCCCTAGGTAATTGCAACCCTCATGGTGCTAGGCTTTTGTGATCTTGTGATAAAACTTCAAAGATGTCCTCAAATATCTACAACACAAGATTTTTAGGCTATAATTTGAGCATCTCTAGTAGTGTAGTCATTTAATACCAATGAAGTGATGCTACAAAGAATTTTAGGATTCAAAGGGGAAGAAATTTATGCAATTGCCAATAGGATTTGAGTGAATGAAGTGCCAGCAAGATAGATTCTACCATACAACAGGCTTGGCGGAGTTTACAACAACATCAAACAATTCTTTTTGCTTCATTGCCGCCTTCATACATTGCGTTTTCTTTCCATTATGGCTCACAAGAAATGTACTACGTGATAGAAACTATTGTAGATAAATAAGTGCACAAATTGTTAGCCTTAATAAATGGACAAATTTTGCCAAGTATAGAGATAGGAAAGCCATCTCCGAAAGAATATAGGTGTGTTTAATATAATATTCTTGGACCTCCATTTTTGTTTAGAAAACATACACTTGCCATTCTAACGGTCTTGGAGCTTACTTGGCATACTACTAGAGTTGCTCTTAATATGCAATCAAACAATTGGGTTGATACTAATCACAAAAACAACTGTATGACTAAAGTATCTACGCGTAATTGCACCTATTAGCAAAAAATTCCATCTATAAAATGCCAAAATTTCTATTCATGTATTGTCCAAAAAATGCATGCAAAGAGAATTTGAAATTCATTTTGACTCCCAACAAGATTCAACAATACAAAATTTAGGAAATTTAATGATGAGAACTATGATCTCCATTCATCATAAGGACAAAGTTGGTGTCTATGCTAGGGATTGGAAGGGAGTATATTTAATATTATAGACTTGTACCTAAATCTATCTTGAAGTTATTTTCAATTTAGTAGATAAATACAAACTTATACATTCATTTAGTAGATACATAGCACTCTTGCATTTAGAACTCTTTATTATCAATCAATTTCTAATTGATCAAAGTAGATGAATTATAACTTGGACTTGTGATAATATAATGATAATACAAAAATGTATATTATAAAATAAAAACTTTACAAAATTTGAATTCTAGTAATTCAATATTTTTAAATGATAACATCAAAAATTATTGTTTTAGTTTAATTATATATATAATATATCTTTAATTATAAAAAATTCTAAAATTTTAAATTTAACAGTATTAGTCATGTAAATACTACATGCTATTTTCAGATTTTTATCATTGTTTCAATATTTTATTAGTAATTGCATTATTTTTTAATTAATTAAATATCACCTTTTAAAATCTTTGCATAATTATATATTATGACAATTTTAAATAAGATTTCAATTGAGTACATCCATTAAACCTTCAACATTTCAAATTTTTATTGAACTTTTGTGTATTTTTGCTTGTACCTTTCAAGTTTGAATAACTAAATTACTTATGTCAATTTTCATCAAATTGGTCAAAATGAAAGATCATCATTACAAATTCAAGAATATTTTTGGATGAATAGAAAGGTATTTAGATAAAACATTATTGTAGAAGACTATATTCATCATCCAAAATATAGATGTTGAAGCACATTGCAATTAATTATCATTTTGTACAATAAAAGAGGATGCAAATTAGCCATTACTAGAAAGTGTGATTATGAAGAGTTCAAAGTGCATTTGCAATTAAAGTTGCATACATGGCAAAACTTATTAAATAAAAAGTGCTATCATTTCTTTGCATACATGTTTGCTATTAACCTCTAAAGGACCATTGTCCCTTCTAGAGATAAATTGGATTTTGGGTAGGCTCCTTTGACCTTAATTTTTAATAAAGCTTTTTGAAACTTTCTCATAAAATAGAAAAAATTATTAAGTTTGTAGAGTTATAATTTTTATTTCAATTGATGCCTAAATTTAGTGAAGTGCACTCATATAGAAGTTATGCTAGTTTAAACATAAATTTCACGTTGCTAGGCAAAAAAACAAATTCAAAAAAACTTAAACAAATAAAATTATCAATTTTTTTTTTGTATGGATCATATTTTTGCATAAAGTAAGGTCTATCTCATTTACAAACTGCCAATTTGAGCCTTTCCAATTTTAATTGCAAAGTGTAGAAAAAAATTGGATTTTTTTGTCATGCATAATTAACATCCAATTCTTATGCAATTCCAAGCCAAACATAATAAATTTTAGTTCCAAGAAAGATTTTTTTTATTTTTGGCAATTTTTTTAAGTCAATCTTTATGGTTTTACATAATATTTTATTGAAACCAATTGGTGATGAATTTTTTAATTTGATTGACTGTCTAAATATGAAGAGAACATCTATATGCACGTCTTTCATATTTAAAGAATCCCATTAAGTAACAAAAATATGAACAAGGAAGAATTAAATGTGAAGTGTCATATGATCAAAATTTGTGAAATAGATATCTTAATATTTTAACAAGATTTTGCTATTGGACCCTCATACTATAACTAATATTGTGCATTTTAGCATGATGTTACAATCACTTTGCCAAAATCTTGTTAAAATATAAGGATATCTATTTCACAATTTTGCATATGATACTTCACATTTAACTTTTCCTTGCTCATATTTTTGTTATTTAACACCTAAAGTCCCAAGGCATTTCCAAAGATTTTCTGCCTTAAAAAACACTAAAAACTGCCATTTCTAATGCATTGATCAAAAATCCATACAAGATCAATTTTTTCAAGACTTAACCGTAGGATCTTGGACTGAACTTATATGAAATGATGTGGTAAAATTTTTGTGCCATTTGACCGTACGGGTTGAAAGATAATTGCATTTAAAGTGACAAGTTTTTTTGGAGGGTGCTTTACCCAAAAATTTTAGATGGCTTTGACCGCCTCTTGTAGTCAATTTTTACATTGTGGACTTCAAATTTAAACTTTTTCCATAATCAATATCATGTTAGGCATGTGTCCACCAATTTTCGAGTCAATCCAAGACATGAAGCACATTCAAAAAAATATTGCCATGCGACTATGTCCCAAGATTTGACAATACATTGTCCAATTTTTGCACATTTTTTTCTACCACATAGCTCAAGAACCAATTAATATGAACAATGGATTGAATTAGGTAATCATAATTAACATTTGGGAACAAAAAAAATTCAAAAACTTGAAAAGCTCTAGTTTTTATGTCAATTAGTGGCTCAATGTGACCTCCAAAAAGTGGGGCAACTCTTGAATCATGGGTTTCTCACTGTTCCCGGGATGTTCCCCTTCATGTTCCCCTACATGTTTTAATTTCACAACCCACCTCCCAAGTTCCCCCGTTCCCCTTGCGCGCTTCCACGTTCCCTGCGTGCTCTTGTGTTCCCTGCGCACTCCCATATTCCCTGCCTTCCTCCTTTTCCTTCCTACTGAGCACAAATCCGTTGCCCCTGCCTTCTATAGCAACCTGATCTGAAACTTCAAAATTTGAAAGTCAATGCTAGAAGGCTTGCCCCTACTGCCCCCATTACAGAAAATCTGGATTCTCCAGAGGGCCATTAGGGTTTTGGTGGATGTGCAATTATAGTGGAAATATATATATATATATATAAAATAAATGATTTTTTTAATCGAAATTTCGACGGGGCACATGGTCTGACTACTCACCTTGGCTGACTGCTCCAACTGCCTAACAACCTTCTGGGCTGATTTTTTTCCCTATTTGCACATTCTCACTCATTCAATTCAGCCCTCTCGAGAGTCCATTTTTTCTCTAATGTTCTTCCCCATTTTCACAAAAAACCCATAACTTTTGAACCAAAGGTTCGATTTATATAAAAATTGCATATGCATGAAGCTTTTGAAAAACTACACGTGTGATAAAAGTTCCAAAAATATGTGAAACAAATTGAGACTAAACAAGCCTACTCAAAATCAATTTTGTCTCCCGTAGGGACAATGGGACTTTAGGGATTAATGGGGTGTTTTTTAATATGAAAGCTCAATGTATGGAAGTTCCCTACATATCTATGCAATCAAATTAAAAAAGTTTGTCACCAATTGTTTTCAATAAAATATCATATAAAAGCATAAAATTTAACTTCAAAAATTTGCCAAAAATAAAAATTTGCTTTTTTGAAATTAAAATTTGGTATACTTAATTTGTATTGCATAAAAAATATATTGAAAATATACTTATAAAAAAATTTGAATGTTGTATATTGGCAATTTGTAAATGAGATAGCCTTCACTGTACATGTAAAACCTTGATTCATTCCATTTGGATTAGTGATATGAAAATTATAAACAATCTTGTTTTGGAAGCAATTTAAGCATCTTTTTGAAAAGATAAGTTATAGGATTCATTTTTGAATGCAATTTTCACAAAGCTTCAAAAAAAATTGTTTGATAAGGTTAATTTGTTTGCTAAAACATCCCTATATTTTTAATTGCAACTTGACTCTATTTTGAACCTTTTTTTGCTTCAAAAGATTAAAAAAAAGAAAATATCATAGAAACTGGTAATTGAATTAATTTCAATTATTATTGGTAGTACAATAATTTGAATAGGATGAGCCCTTATTCTATTTGTATGAGTTTTTAATGAATGTGGAATAATTAATATGAACATTGAATGAAATTTAGATGAAAGGTTGATAGCAATCACAATATTTGAAATCATTAGTATGAAAATAGTGTAGATTACAATATATATTACCAAAAATTTTGTAAACTTCCATATGAGTGAATTTCACAAAATTGCATAAATTCAAAATTAGTGCAAGTTTGTGTTTTTACTTTAAAATATTCTGAACGTTGGTTTATATTGACTTTGTTTAATTTTGATTTAAAAATTGGTGGTATTCTTTTATACAAGTAAAATTATAATCTTCATTACAAAAACAACTATTTATATATGAATGTCCATTAGAGACGTTGCACGAATATTGAAAGCTAAAAAAGATTATGAATATTCAAGAAAAGCACAATCAATAGTCAATAGAAGAGGCAATTGTGTAAAGTCATTTAACTAGAATTTTTATGTTAAAACCAACATATTGATTATCATTGCATTCTTTTCAATAAGTTGAATAGGCTTGATTTATTGATGACCATAGTACGAATTTTAGGTTATGTACTTGAATGAACTTCAAAAGTAAAGCTTGCTCTATTTTTGGACTAAAGAGCTCTACTTCCACTTCAATGGACCTTGATTTCAAAACACACTTAGTATAATCTTTCATCCAAAATTCAAACTGCTATGTGTGACTACAATAAGTGGCAATAATGAGTGCTCATGTTTGCAAAGTATGCACTTGTAATTCCAGAATATGTATACTATATTTTGCAGCTAAGCTATTAGAGTGTGTGGTAGGTGGCTACTTCCGTGAAATGTAAATGCAGTAGTAAGAGCCGCCTCATAATTTTCCCTAGAATTGGTGGAATTTTAAATAAATTTTTTTTTGGTAAAAGGCAAGTTGCGACGATTTTAAAATTGAGGTATACAAGCAAGACTAATTTTTGTCTAGCTTGTTGCCTTTCATTGCTAATTGCTAATAAAATGTGTATAGAAATTGCGACTTGTGGAATAGTTTGAGTGGATTTAAGTATTGTTGTTTCTTGTTAAGACATGCAGATTGCATTGCCGGTGAATATTTAGAAATGAAGCTTGATTCACCCTCAAACACCTTCAATACAGGAAACAACCTTCAATTCATTCATAAGTGAAGATGGTAAGTGAAAATGAATTGCAAAACACACAAATATGAAACACACCCGAATCATCCAATTATCAGTCACACCCACCCTAATCATCACTCATATACTTAGCTCTAAACCACAAAGGGACAAGAAACATGCACATAACACAACACAAATTGAAGATAGAAATCCACATTCACAAACACGAATTGCAAAACACACCCCAATCATCTATAGCTCTTCAATCAACCACAACATTCTAATCACTCACACATTGATCAATCACTCACATGTTGATCAACTCCAAACAAGAAAGGGGACACCAAATCTGCACAGCCAACACATGAATTGAAAACATGAATTGCCAACAAGTGACAGAGATTGAAAACTTTCACTAACAAGGGAATCGAACCTTTTTTGAAGAAATAGCAAGACTGCCCAAAGTGCAGTGTTAGTGGATCTGCATACCACAAAACAAACAAACTCCACGTTAAAAAATCAAGTTAGAATGAACAAGTGATGATGCCTCTTTAGTTTTTGATGCCCCTTGCCATACTCCAAGACTCCAGCTCGTCAAGTAGAGTGAGCAAGTGATGATGCTCCTTTTGTTTCTGATTCCCTTTGCCACACCCCAACACTCCAGCTGGTCAAGTATGCGTTGCCAAACATGTCCATATGCTTTGATGTCAAGAAAAGTAAGAGATTGGAGGCCAAATCCTAGCCTAATCTCATAAAACTAAGGTCTCTAAAAGGTGGAGGATATTCATGAAAGAATTTGAGAATCATACATCTTTGTGCCGTCCCACCTTGACAGCATTCTTCCATGATTCAATAGCCTCCTTATATGGAAAATTTTCAAGGAGTAATATTTTTGGCCAAATATGTGGACCACAAGTGGCAAATGTTTGTCTAGGCAATTTCTCTAGCATAACTTCAGGAATTTGAGCGTAGAAAAACAATGCTCATCTTTCATCAACCCCAATACCAAGTAGCAATCAATTTCTGCAAGTTTAAAGTATTTTAAAATAAATTTCCGCAAGTGCCATGACTACACAAATCAAAAACAATCTAGATCTACATATAACGTACATATACCTAAACCGCCTACATACGGTATATACGTACGTAACCGTAAATATACGATTAACGTATATTAATCCGTACGTTATTATACGTACGGATAACATTATACGTACGGTACCTGTTATAATACATACGTATACGTATGTATTAACGTTACGGGTAAATATATACGATAATAACGATACCAAATAGTACCAAATAGTACGTACCGTTATACGATACATATACGTATGTACATATATGTACGTATACATACGTACATATACCTATACATAGGTACGTATTACGTATACCTATATATATGTACGTATATATCGTATACGTACATACCTATACATATATCGTATATAACGTATGTACATACGTATATCGTATATAACGTATGTACATACGTATACCGTATATAACGTATGTACATACGTATACCGTATATAACGTATGTACATACGTATACCGTATATAACGTATGTACATACGTATACCGTATATAACGTATGTACATACGTATATCGTATATAACGTATGTACATACATATACCGTATATACCGTATGTACATACGTATATAGTATATAACGTATGTACATACGTATACCGTATATAACGTATGTACATACGTATACCATATATAACGTATGTACATACGTATATGTATAATATGACTATACATATATGTATAGTATATGTATATGTATAGTATATGTATACGTGTATATACATCCGTACCGTATATACGGGTTAACTATACACATATATGTGTATACGCGACTAATACATATGATTATCGTATATATAGTTATACGTATATATATTACGTATAACTACGTATACGTGTATATGTCATTAACCGTAATAACGTAATTATACGTTAACGTACGTAATATGTATACTTACATATACGTATATATACAGTACATATACCATATACGTTATTATACGATTATTATGGATTATACTGTACATTGGTACGTTATGATAACGTATAATTGGGATTATTTAACGTATGTTGTGTTTTTTGTTTTGAGTGTAAGATTATAATATTTTAGTGTTGAAAAAAGATGATGGAATTTTCTTAGCAACACACTTGGAGTTGAAATTCATTTCTAAACCTACTCATATGAACAAAGTCTAAACTTTAAAGTGCTTCAAAACCAATGTATAAACACATCAATAAAAATAATTATCATTCAAATGACTTTGTGTCTGCAAAATGGCATTGAAATGTCAAAAAATAGCAAAAGAAGTTGCAAAAAACAAATCTAAGGATGAACCTTCTTTTACTAAAATACTTTTCAGCCACTCATAACTTCTTTGATTAATATGAAAATTTAACCATACAAACTAGATTAGTATGTGCAACTTTTTCAACAAATTTTTTTGAAAAAAAATATTGTATGAAAAAGAAACAAACTACTAAAGTTCACTATAATCCAAAAATGTCCAAATTTTGAACTTTGAATTGATCCCAAACGTCTACAACAACTTAGATTGACATGAAAATTTTACCACAATAACTAGACTTTAAGGAAGCATGATCCAACAAATTTTATTGAAAACAAACATTGGATAAAGGAGATATAAATCCTTGAAGTTGTAGTCATCAAATTTCAATTTGGTGAATTTAAATTGCCCCTGTGAACTTCAAATGGCTTCCAACAAATTAGTACATCTTGGATTGATCTTAATACTCTATCACACAAATTAGAACAAATAGTGTGGATTTCTTATTGAGTTTCATTAAATTTGGACATTAGATGCAAAAATTACAACACTTCATCTAGATTGTGTGAAGACACTTTTAGGGAGCCCTTTTTGAACCAGAGCAAATTGATTGAGTAGGGATTCGAAACCAAGGAGGCTTGCACAAAAATGACTTGGACAAGCAAATATTTCAACTTGCCTCCTCAATTCTGGGTATTCCTTAAGGTAATACCAATGTCTAAACAAATGTAGTCATGTAAGCCTCCTCGGTTCCGAGGAGGCTATTGGTGAGTTGAAAAAAATATACAAATGGCCCATGGAAATTGTACTTAGTTTAGGGTTATTTAATGAAAGAAAATCACCATTAATCATTCAGTTGGTGGCAAAATGAGGTGGTCTACGAAGTCTATAAAGACTTCAATGAAGAAAGAAAAATCAGAAAAATGAAATTAGATACAAGGTTTTTAAAAAAATAAATAAATTGGTAACATAAGATATAAACTAACAACATTGAAAGGATTGATGCTTCTATATGAATGATGTCCAAGCATAGAATACTTTCAATAAATTATGCATATAATATTAGATGAAAAAGCAAACTAAATCAAACTGTCAAAATGTAGTATATCAATCTCTAGCTTTGGTCACTATCTGTACTATCCTCCATAGCCTCTACATCTAGATACTGTAGAACATATGGAATATAACTAGCTTCTTTGGAGTTGGATAATGATGTCATCTCAATGTCGATTGCAGCCAATGACTCAGCATAACAAGGCAAAGACCAAGACTTAGAAGGGCTAATTATGTACTTCACCAACCTACACCACAACATGAACAAAATTAGTAAAGATAAAATTTATAGAATTTCAGTGTTAAAATAAAGTTGACAATTATCAAAGTACATAACATGGCATAGTAGTATTAGACTTACAAATCCAAACAATTTTGGGCAACCTTCTTCACTGGGCTGTCAGAATCCGGCTTGCTTGATGATACTTGACGTTTGCGCTTGGTTTGAACTGATTCAGCTCTTGGCACCGCCTCAATGAGAGGAGAAAGACGATGTGTAAATATATCAGGATCGGATTCAAGCGCAATGACATGCCGGCCACTGCTTTGACAAGCATGGATGCTTGCCCCTGTGGCAGAAAACATAATAGATAAGGTAGAAGCAATACATGTAGTTATACATCATACAAAAGCATTGAAGTCACATAATAACAACTATACCTACCATATAAACAAATGTATTGTGAAAAAATGGTTAGTAGTTCTGACCTGTGGAAGCAGTACAATCCAGTACTACATCATTGGGTCTCAAAAAGCTCTCGATTAGAACTTGCAAGAAGAGAGGATCTTTTTCACATGATCCACGCCATGGAAAGCTATCTTTCATAAGTTGATGGGTGGCAGTTGTAAAATTATGCAACAATCCTTCTCCTAAAAGAATTTCTACAACATTTAGATCATCAAAACAAAACATGCAGCCTGATAGTGAAGTCAGATTGCAAACATTGAGTCAACAATTGAACAATTCAACTAACAACAACATCTCTTATCATTACAAAAAGGTTTTCCATCTAGTTTATTAAGTAAATGGTCTACATGGCCACTAGTAAATTAGTTCAGACAATGCATTAGACATAGTCAAATGGTTTTGACATGGCCTACACTTAATCTAATTGAACAAAATTTTGAAAATACATCCATGCAAAAGAGAGGATTTCGTATGTGTCTAAATTCTTACCACATATATCAGTAGCCAATCCACTGAGCTGTTGATTTTTCTCCACGGAGAATTTGGATTGAACTACCGTCTTATTAAACATAACCCAAACGTACATGACAATCCAAAAGCGCTTTGTCTGTACATGCATACAAAGGGTTAAAGACATGAAAATAAAAATCAATAAACATTAAAGACATTTACATTTTTTTTGAATAAATGTTTACCGTGAGGTTGTTGTCTTTGTGGGAGGTCATGGGCAGCTCATTTACACCCCACCAATCGGTATGCATTTTAAAACCATGCAATTGAGCATCCTTATCAACGGCACGTCAAATCTTTGAGTTATCAGGCAAAAAAAGCATCACGGCCCCATCATCTTGTAGGCAACCACTGACAAACTCAAAGATAAACTCTGCAAAGTCATTGTCATGAGTGTTCCAGTACGGAACACTTAGAGGAAGATGAGAAATATTGGGGACAACCAAACCGTCAAGCGTGTCCCCAATAATCAAATCTAAGCATGCCTCACGCTTGAAAACACCACCAAGGCAACGAAGACGTCCTCTACCAGCCTATACAATCCAAATAAAAAGGGTCAAAAATTTGGAAACAAATTAGCATTTGTGGACATGAAGAACACTTGAAATTCCATATTGCAAAGGATTTTTACCTTTTTGACAAAGTCGATAATTTGTAGTTGTTGCTGAGATTGTATTTTGTTTTTCACTTGGTACTCGATTGCTTCTCGGATTGAGTATTGAAGAATAAGTTTGCTTACATTACTAGCAACAGTCTCCAAGCGAAGGGAAGTAGCAGCTTGCCATTGAGAAGGAACAAAAAACTCTGGTGGCACTGTTGAAATGCCAAGAGTATCCTGGGACCCAGGAACAGGAGTAGAAGATGCAGTCCCTTGATGTGTTGAAGAAGACCTAGTGACTTTGTCAATCTTTTTTTTTCTTTGATTCCGCTTCTTCTTCTTCTTCTTCGAGTCAGGAGATGGTTGGGCAACCTCCTCTTCTTCCTCTTCAGATGTCAAATCCTCCACTGCAACTTGTAGAGTTGCAGCTTCTTCTTTTTCGCGTTGCTCTTCTGCTGGGGCGTATGTCTTCTTACATTCAATGTACCAAGGGCAATCAACAAGCACCGATAGACAGAACCCACGAATTTGAGTTGTGGTGAAAAAACATGATGGTAGGTTCTTGTCGGTCCAAGGTCCAAGAAGCTTTGGTATTGCATGCTTCTCAATTCCCCCCTTAGCAACTAGTTCACGGTAGAAGTACCTAAAAGGGAATTTCAAAAGATAGATTAGACAACAGAATATGCACAATAAATGTGGTATTACATAATAATAAATGAATCATTGTACACCACTAGACACTAAATTTTCATGTTCAATGAAACAAAATAGTAAACATATGTATGTAGAACACCGCAAAATTGTCGTTAAATATCTAATAACCATAGAACACATATCTATACACACCGGTACAAGCATATATATGTAAGCCTACGAGTCTTAAATCTAGTTGTAGGTAGATACCTACAACCATTGAAGGTGTTTATAACATACATACCTATAGATATAGGTCCACTATAATTATAAAAAGTGTCTATAATATAAGCACATTTAGCGTAAAAATCTATAATCATAAAATGTGCCTATTATATAGATTCCAAAGTTTATGGGCTCATAGATTATATGCTTACATGCTAGCATTCCTCTATAGATAGAAGCAAACATCAAATTACATGCACCAATATGCATTTGAAGATAAAAAAAATTACATCAAAATATGATGAAGTTACTAAATTCAAAATACAACATAGGGTAATTGCAAGAATGATCTTTTGACCTTGTTGCATTTTGTACAAATGACATATGATTTTTTGAAGAGATACCTTAAGATTAGAAAAATATTTTTTTTTAAATTTAAAAATCAAGTCCCAAATGTATACACCCTTAAAATGAAGATAACCACCAAAGGAAAAGCATAGAATTTTTTTCTAAATAGATACAATAAAGAATTACCAAGTCTCAAAAAAACAGATGCTTTGGTGTTTTAATTATTAAAAATATAAAAGTAGGAATTTTTTTGAAAATAAAGATAAAATTGACCATTTATAATAATTCTATAAAGATGGTCATTCACCAGTAAAATCACCAAAAGAAAATTTTTTATGTTTTAAAAGCAAAAAAAAGCTCAATTTGTGGACTTCCACACCACATACAATGAACTATTTTTAGAAATTATTTTGACAATAATTACAAGTCTACTACAAGACCATCTTTTCTAAAATTCAACTCCAAATTTGTTTTTTTGAGTACTAAATTTTACTAAATATTCCAAATTAGCAAATGTGATATAGAACTAGGGGCTATTGTTGAATAGCAAAACATTTTTGAAAGTTGCCAAAAAAATTAGGCAAGGTATATAATAGCTATACATACTTTATTTATAAATCTTGAGTCATTTGGAGCCAAAGTACAAAAATTATGGCCAAAAGACACATCAATATGCAAGGTGTGATGCAAAATAGGAGAGGTGCTTCTTGCAATCACTATGTATTACTTTTACTACACTATTGACACTTAATTGAAATCACAACCTTCTTCCTCCAAAATATTGAATTTGTCTTCAAAAAATGAATCGACATATGAATCATGATGATTTGTAAGCTTGGTCAAAAGCTTGAAAACTTCAAAATGAGTGCACAAAAAACATTGTTGAATTCACTCATTTTGCTAATAGGTTGAGTTTTTTCATCATCATCCATATCATCAAGGTTAAGATAACTTTGTCTATGACATGCAAAATAAGAAGGAGCACACGCAAAATTATTCTAGTGGTTTACATTTTAGAATTGGAATGTACACCATTAGTATAATTTTATTTGTGATGGATTGGCTCCCATTTTGTCTATCATAGGCAAAGTTACCTTATTACTCAAAAATAAAGTCATCTGGTTTTTGTCAAGCTAAAGGTTATAGATAAGTCTAGCTACAAGATTTCTAACCTTATTTTCTTCTTTGATCATCCAAGCGAGATCTTTTCAATCCATACCACTTGCTTGGATAGATTGTGCAACCAAAATTGCATTATCCACATCTTCCAAGTTACTCCCTGTTGATGCCGCCATTTGGATTGTCTAGTCAATTTCTTGCTTTAGGACTTTTACTTATTGGATCTATATAAATAGAACATGCAAAAGTTATTCCTTGAACAAAGAGCGACTCTTCAATAATATTGATGTTGTATAGAATCCTTCTTTCAAGTGAAAATACAATGGCTTGAGAATATAATGGCCAAAGAACCTGAGAAAATAAGAACTATAAAATTACTTCATCTATATAGATTTTGTTTAAGTTTTGAAATAGCAAAATCTTTTTGAGCATTCTTCTATTGATCATCTCTTTGCCCCTCAATCTTACCAAAAAAATCATCTAGGGCTACATTTAGTATACAAAATTATTCCATCTTATTTTTTTAGTTATTTTTTGCTAATATTCAAAATTATAAGGCACTTTCCATTAATTATATCATTTTCTTGTAGTAAAAAAGATCCTATTTTTTTCATTGTAAAAGACATAATTTTTGCTATGCAACATTAAATGACACCTTATGTTAATTCTCATGCTATTTATCTAATACCTATTAACAATCTCCATCAATGTTTGTCTATTATGATTTAGTAGATGTTTAGACTATCATTTGACCTAACAAAAAATTTCTACAATTGTTGAAAGTTGTCCATCAAATGTTAGAATATGGATTGACTTAACAACAAAGTTTCTATAATTGCTGAAACATTTGTTTTATAGTCATTATTTTTGGTAATGTCAATTTATCATGATTGAGTAGATGTTTAGGATATAGATTGACTTCACAAGCTAGTTCCACAATCTGTGAGGGCTAAAATGAATCTTTCAAAAGCCCTTCCAAACTATAAAGATGAAACTAAAATCTTGGTCTATAAAGCTTACGTATTATATTAAAAAAAAATGATTTTATATGAGTTTCTATAGTATTCAATTTAATATTCTAAATGAAAGCAATTTCCATCAATAAATATAATAACAAACAATTGAATAATGTAATGAAAGACAAGGAGCCTTTTGAATGAGAGGCCAAGAAAATCCCCTATAGTGACTATCTTGAAGGCTCCCAGAGGTTCATTTTAATTCAATTAGTTGTGACATTTGTCCTTCATGTAATATTTTAATTGTTATTTTTGAAAATGTTAACATGTCTTGGTTTAGTCGGTGTTTAGAGAATTGACTAACTTGGCAACAAGGTTTTTACAATTGTTGGGACATTTGTCTATTATTGGTTTTTCTTGACATTTGTCCATCCTATCATAGTTTAATAGGTCTTTAGAGTATTCATTAGCTTGACTACAAAAAATTAGGTTATATAAAAGCAAAGCCAGTTATAAAAAATTAATATGTTGAGCCATTAATATGTTGAGCCATCTAAAAGAATGATTGTGAAAGATACAAATTACGTAACGTATGTAACTGTATACTACCGTATATACATACGTTAGTATATATATTATACGTATATATAATACTAACGTATCATAATAACGTATCATACATATTAATATGTACTATTAACGTATATACGTTATATACGTTAATATATAATAACGTATATATACGTAATATACGTATGATAAACGATATATATGTATGATACGTATATATCATAACGGTACGTATACGTATCACACCTATACGTGTATACATACCCGTAGATAGGTATATATATACCTATACGTAGGTATATATATACGATATATACGTATAGGTATATACGTATAGATATGTATATACCTATACGTAGGTTATGTATACCTATATGTATACTATATGTATACTTATGTACATATAGGTATATATGTATATGTATACGTTATCATACGTATATGTATCGGTACGGTACGTATGGTATATGTATCCCATATACGTTACGGGGTACGTATTACGTATCTATACGTGCCGTTTTACGTTAATATGTAAAATGGAAACAAAAAGAATTAAAATCTAATGAGTTTATGAAACAAACTTCAAAATAGAAATTCAATTCTTGATGTCACACAAACTTTCATTTATAAATTCATTGCACATGGGACGAAATAAACACACTCATAAACTAATAGAAAATGAGTCTTGGGGCAATATGGTAGATAATTGCACTCTATGGTGTACCAATTTCTAGCATGCACCATCATGTACATGAAGTGCTCAATTTGCTTGAGTTTTGTCCTAAGTGACACATCTTTGCACCAAAATTTGTACTAAAAAATCTACACCATTTTGCCACAACTACTTCATGATCTTTATTAAACTTTGGGAGATTTTTTCATTTCATTGTTTGTATAAAATGCATAATTCAAATTAAAAAATATGCATTTCAAAATCTTTAAAATCCAATCTAAGCTGTTGAACATCAAAGCTAAATATAAAAATGTGAAAAAAATCCTAAAATAATATTATCACAAAAAAAACAATCCTTAATGGAAGCGGATGTCTCTATTAAAAAAATCCAATGTTATTCAAGTGTTATCAATGAGATCTCTAAAATTTACTTTGCATCATATTAAAGCACATTTTTAGTACAAATTTTCTCATCTACACTATATAGAGATTTTTTCATTTATTTTTTCAATGTAATTATATACCTGAAATAGGCTTGCTTTGTAGAAGACTTGCTTCTTTAACACGCATTTAATAAGGAATTTTCAAAGTTTTAAAAGCAATGCATAGAAGTGAATATCATGACAAAACAATTAGTACATTACAGGGTTCAAATACCCTACTTCATATAGGCACTAAAATAGGTGTTTATATGAGCCTTTAGAACTATATTCTTATACTATAGCTTGATGCTCTAATATGTCTTTTCTATTAGTGTTAATTTATGATAACCTCCAAAAGGATCAAATTACTTTTTAATTGAACTTAATCAGGACTTAATTACTACATCCAAATTATAAGCATGTCTTTACTTTTACAAACCCCTACTCTACCTCAATGCTAGATTTGTTAAAAAAGTGATATTTTCTAGCCCTCTAACCATCTTTGATTGCCATCCTACTTAGATTGGCCTAAGCTCTCATAGCATTGTATTCCAAATGGTCAGGGTTTCCTTTTGCATCTTTAAAAAGAAAACCCCTATAGTAAACAAAATTGTCTTCTCGGGGGGGTCACTTAGTGCATTTTACAAACAACGTGCGGCAGAATTTAGAGTAGGTTTCATTCATTCGGGGTAAAATTTATAAAAAAATTACAAATAAGGTAGGAGACATTGAAAGTGACATATCCCTTATAAATAATCTAGGTAGCCTAAAAATATGGACCATTTAGATTTTATTACATGTAATTAGGGGTTGAAGATTTGGATTCTAGGTATTGTCTTTAGTATAGTCTGTATGTACATTTAGTATAGTGTGGGCCATTATTTATAGTTAGGTACAGCTACTTGGACAGTTGGTGCAGTGGATGAAAGTTGGGCCGTTGGTGGAAACTAAGTAGATGAAGTTGCGCTTTCAGTTCACCTAAGCTAGGGTTTGAATTTTGAACTTGTCCGTTGCACAGGAGCTGGCGTTGTTCCTCATGTTGGTCACATTTGCTGCAAGGTGACAGAGATTTGAAGCAAGAATTTGAAGCAAGGTGACAGAGATTGAAGGTGGTAAGATGGTTTAGGATTTAAAGGTGTTGATGTTGAAGAAATCTCCTACTGCAGAGACGAATTCCTATTGGCAAAAGCGGCTTCTATGGAGGACGTTTTGTGTGCAGGTGGACGTGCTTCTGTAGCAAACACTGTCGTTCCACAAGGTCTGGGTGGTGGTGTTCAACAGCCCATAGAGAGACAGTCTGTGCGCCAGCGACATCGTAGAGTCCAAGTACGCCGATCCATACTTTGGTGAGATTTGCAGCGTAACCTCGTTTGTTTGTTTTAGCTTGTTTACGGTAGGATTTGATCTCAGACCTCTTTCTGTGGCCTTCATTTAAATGACATTACGGAGTGGCTGTCGTGTACATATCACAGTATTCTTCACATGGTTTTAGGGTTGAATAGTTCTCAATTTCATCAGGATTAGGGTCATTTTTTGGGCGCCATTGTCAAGTAGGGGTTTCGAGATGGGATAACTCTTGTTTCGCTCAAGAATTGGTAGCCTCCAGCAAATCGGTCACAATAAAAAGCAAAGAATTAGAAACCAGCCTTGTCCGGATCGGATTTGACACCCAGATTGAATTCTTGTTTGCATTTTTAGGATTTAGGGCTGATTTTGTTCCTTGTGCAGGCTATAGGCGCAGATTTTGTGTACTTGTTGGACGAGGTGTTGAAATCTTGGCTCACACGGCCGGAACTAAGAAGTATTGGAACTTTGTTTGCAGCAATATTCGTTGCATCGGCCCTTCCTATAGAAGGACTTCAGTTTCATGAGCTGTTGAGAGACGGTTCAGCAAGAGGCAGGCCGGATCCAACTTACAACATTGTCATTGACAAGATTCTGAAGGTGGACTTATTGTTGAGTGGCTGGTTCTTCTCCGTGGTTTAGGGTGAAGAGCACTTTTGTCGAGACGCTGCCGACCTTCTCCGCCGGCAAGAATCTGCATCTCTGGTAAGAGCTTTGAGAGAATTACATGAGCATCGCCACTGCTTTTTGCCAAGCAACTTCTCATTAATTGTTTGTGCATCTCTGCCACTAGTAAAGCCACAAACAAAACAATGTGAAAGTAGACAATGACACCTTCAAATGTAAATTTATTTGAATTCAGAGTTTTCAGTTTTATTAATGAAGGATTATTTACATGTTTTGGGTTGAGGGGGATAGGGTTCAAGTTCTTCAATTCATGGCGACTCAGGTTAAGATATGGACAATGGAGGGTGATTTCGGTATTCCGACATTCTACAGTAAGGTGAAGTTATGTGAAGATGAAACATATGCTTCACTTAGGCTTTGGCTGGAGGAGAAAACAGCACTGGAATGGCCTTTTGAGTTCTGGGACAACGAGGAGCGCTGCAAAATTCTACGGAAAATGGAAGCCTTGAACGATGTGGTGGTTGATATTTTTGTTTTGCCAATGCGGTAAGAGGGTGAAGAAGAAGCTTCAAAACGGCGTCGGCTGGACAATGCTCCGGGTGCTGAGGAGGTGGCCATGACGGTCTCCTCGTGCCGCATACGCCCACAATATGGGGCTATTCCTTGACAATGATTCCGCGCCTCTTCTTATACTGCTTAGGTCTTCCTGCACAGTTCATTGATTCATGCAAACTATGAATCCATAGAAGTAATAAACTTACAATGTCTAGTCAGAGAGTTCCTGGACTTGCCAGCTTAAAGTATTCGTACAAACATGAAAACCTCAGCAAAATCGAGCCTTCAGTACCAAAGTCCAGCAAGTAACCATGGGCGACTCTCAACTAAGATATGAACGAAGACAAAACCACAAATGTCATTCGAGACGGTCTGTCATGACACTCCGTCTATATCGCAACTACTGCTGAACAGAGAAAAAAAAAAGCTCCTCTCATCGTGAGTATCTGCAATGACAGACAAAAAAGCGTGCAATCCATGAACTGTCTCTCACTTCCCGGCCCTCTCTCCCGTCCCGCTCCCCTCCTCTTCATTTTACACATGTTGCGATTGCGTAACAATGCAACATCAGGACTTGAGAGACAACGCAAAAGTCAGAGCATTCTCAAGCCTTGGTCCAAATGGAGTTCCTAAGTTATTACAGGGTTTAACCAAGAATGGACCGCACCTAATGAAAACACTAGTCTAACACCACGTGCTATTTGCAAAGGTGATGTAAGAGGAACAGCTTCCGCACCTCTTACCTTAAGTCAAACTTCAAATCTAAACACACCTCTATAAAACTAAAGAAAGTACTTCGAACTGGTGAAATTTGTCCAAGGCTTTTGCTCTTTTAACAGCTTCATTGATAACAAGCGTCACCTTGAAGCCATTGGAAGCGTCACCTTGAAGCATGTTCTTCAGATTCTAGAATCTCTTTAGAATATAAAATTAATACATGTTTTACGTAATGTACATATTTACATCACGACACCGTTCCAAATATCTCACCATGACAAACAAAACAAAACAAACAACCTCATTTAAGATATAGACTAGTATACCTTATGCCATTGCTACAATATGGTAAAAATAATTTTGTAATTTTTTAGTTCATAAATAACTTTGAAATTCAATAACTTTCACACCATAGATCCAAACGCCACAAAATAAAGCCATGTGCCCCTCCTTGCCAAAGAGATTTTTGACGGTATCAAGAACATGAATGAGGGACTCATACTTCAAGAAAACCATAATTTTGGTTAATTTGAGATAATTTAAGACTCAAAATTCCATAACTTTCACACCGTAGGTCTAAATGCCACAAAACAAAGCCTATGCATCCTTCCTCGTTGAGAGCTTTCCAACGGTACCAAGAACACAATTGGAAGGTGCACGGTCCAAAAGATCCATATTTTAAGATATCTTAAAAATAACTCAAAATTCCATAACTTTTACACTGTAGGTCCAAATGCCACAAAACAAAGTTTGTGCACCCCTCCACACCAAGAGCTTTCTAATGGTATCAAGAACAAGACTAGGGGATGCATGGTTTAGGAGATCTCAATGTGACAAACAAACAAACAAAACAAAACAAAAACAAACAAACAATTTCATTTAAGGTATATATAAAATAGACATATTCTAAACATACAGTATAAATTTTATATACCTTAAAAAACATTCTAAGAGTATTTCTAAAATATTCCCTGCACCAAAATTTTGAAGTCTATTTTGGAAGTAATTATCTTTATAAGTAGCCTATGTTTTACATTTTGGAAGTAATTCTCTTTATAAGTAGCCTATGTTTTGTTGCACTGTGTTTATAAGATTTTTGCAATGTATCTTTCCTTAAGATACATATTAAGTTTGAAAATGTATACAACATTAACATCAAAGTTTCTCTTTGGTTTAGGTCATTTACAAATTAACCTTATAATCATTGTAATTTTTGTATTGAATCTAATCAAATAATGTGAATTACATTGTACAATGCTTGAGGTGACTGTCTTACCCTGGCATCTCATGTGCAGTTTATTTTGGCATTATAGTGCTAGATTGCACCCAAAAAAATTTGGCTAAACGATGACAACAAATAGTGAAGTTTTCTACTAGAAAAATTTTAATTAAAAAAAATTATTGGATGAAATCATCAAATTGTGGATGAAAATAGAATCATGTGGTATGTGATAATGTGTGCTATTTTCTATCCAGTATGTGGATGAATGTTGAAATTTGGAGCAACACTATAACATTTTATACCACCGCTTTAGCTCTTCATAAAAAATGAAAAAGAAAACCTTGCTTACGTGTAGTTACTTTAAATCACATAGATAGAAAGAAGGTATTGTATTGAAATACTAAAAATTAAAAGATTAACCCCAATGTTTTTTAATTATATTTTGAGGCATGAAGCCTTTGATTGCCAATTTTAGTATTTTAGATCTAAATTTGGAAATAAATATTTTTCCACATATTCAAAGGTAGAATTTTAAAGTACTATATTTGTCTATGTGGTGCAAATATTTTTGTGTCTTTGATGCATAGATTGAAAGATTATAGTGTTTGAAAATAGGGTTTAGTTCTTTTGGAACCATGCCCTGAGAGGCAAACCAATCACTGATGTTTTTTTCTAAAAAACTTTTGCATTGCACAATTCTGGAAACTTGTGGAATTATATTGGAGGAGTATAGCATAGGTCAATTTTTTGGGGAAGGTTAATATGTTCACAAATTGCCTTTTTATTTTTCAATTTTTAAAAACAAAATTAGAGACTCAAAATCTTAGCAATTCACCATCACAGTGTTGGAGATTCAAAAATATATCCTTCCAAGTACAATTTTTTTTCAAAAAAGTAAAATTTGTATACAATATCATCATTAGAAATTTAATTCCTTTTTTTGCCAAAGAAATCGTGACAATATGTGTTGGAGCAACTTGAGAATGGACAAATGAAGATCCTTGTTGGATGATTGTCCAAAACTTCTATATTGCCAAAAAGGTTGTTTGGTCCTTTAGGGATTAAAATTAAAATTCTAATTCAATTTTCATTCAATATATTCTATAAAATATCATTTAATTTTTATTCAAATTTATAAGTTGATTAAAATTCATATTTATAATTTGAAGTGTAATGAAAAAAATATGATCAGTAAGATTTAGAATCTTTTTGCATATTTTTTATTTATGATTTGATTTTACTAACAAAGCTTTTGAAATATTGTCATTCAACTTTTGAATTTCATTAAAAAACTAAGTTTCAAATCAAAATAGTTCAAAATTTAGAATAATAAATATTTTGAATTACAAAATATTTTAAATTACAAAATATTTTATTCAAAGTTCCTTACTATTTTGATCCAATTTCTTCAATACAAGAAAAAATTGCCTCCCAAATACAGTATTTAAAAATACAAGAGCATAATTAAATAAATACAAATCAAAACATATACACTATACTTTAAGCTCCACCCTTGGAGCATTGGCAAGAGTTTGAAACTACCAACCTCAAAGTTGAAGCTTCAAATCCCGTTGGAGGCGTCGCTACATAGTAGAGTTGCCACCTAGGTGCCCTATTTGGATGGCAATTTTGCCACGTAGTCGGGTTGTCCATGCGGCACTTGCCCATGTGGCATTTTCGCCCCATAGTGCCTTGTTTGCAAAGCAATTGCTTCTTTGCCTACATGGTGTACAGATGTTGATGATATGACAGTGTTTACAATGCTTATGTGGCAATTTTTATTTTATTTTATAAAAAATTTGTTGTCCAAATCAATATAATTGAATAGCAAATTTTGGCTTGATTTTGACTGGGACAACGCATTCAAAATAAGTAAGAAAAACAATAAATCTTAGTTAGATTTTTGTTCTTTTGATTATAGATTTTCTAGTAGTTCTTGTTTCACTATATTGTGCTCATTGTATCATCTGTGCAATTGCTATAGTTTTCTAATTAATAGGGCTCAAAAACACCAAAAAAATTCAAGCATAAGACATTTGATTCTGGTTTGGCATTTGTAGGACACTTTAGTTTGTTATTCTTCACCATACTATGAATTTTTATGAATGTATTATTTATAAGATGGTTGTTAATATGGAATTACAGAAATAACTAATATTGTTCTCACCTTCCCTCCCAGCTAGATCTTGTTGTACAGCTATATCTAATGGTTTAGCAACCTTAGATATTGTAACTTATGTAAGGACTGAGGCTACAAAACTTGTGATGCATTGTCTTGAAACCCTACTAGCCAAAATAATTGCAAATACGTCTTTGCTTTGATCCAAATGCACTGCTCAAAGCCCTCCCTTGGCCTACTGTAGTTTTTGCCTTGTAGACAATTTCTATTGCAAGCTACTTACTATTATTTGGGCAATATAACTTCAGTAGTTGGACACCAATCCAAGAGAAACAAGTTTTTTTGAGTAGGTATTGTTACAACCTTACAATTCCACTAAAAATCAAAAAATATTTTTCAAAATTTTCTTTGTAATGTCCTATCCAAGTTTTGAAAAACTCCAAAAGAACTTAAAAAAATTATAGGGTGAAAAAAGTCGAAGTATGAAGAACAAACAAAGTTGTGCCAAGTTTTTGAAACTAAAGACATAAATCAAACTTGAAATATGAAGAAAAAGATTTTTTTATTTGGTGAAAAAGTGATCTTTTATTTATTTGTTTTACATTGTTTTAATGAATGTGTAATCCCTAAAGGTTGTTTTTTGGCAACATAGCAATTTTGGGCAATTCACTACAAATGAAGATTTTATTTATTTTCATTGAAATTTTCACACAACTTGTATCTAAGGAGTAGCTTTAAGGCCCAACAATTTTCATAATTCTTAACCACATAGTAAAAAAGATATTGTAAGGTATGTAGTTTTGCTTGAACTTTGGGTAGTCCAAGTAGCTAAGAAAAAAACACTTCTTTAAGAAATAAAAATCTGAAATTGGTTTTCTAGATTTATATATACAAAGAAAGCTTTTGAATCATTCCATTTTGATAGGTGAGATAAAAGTTATGAGGAGTTTTAGTTTGCGGGTAGTTATGGAATCTCAAAACCAAAATAAACTTTGAAGCCCTTTATTTTATTCAACTTTTAGTATTTTTGAAAAAATAAATAAAAGCATTGGATGTAGATTATTTATTATAACATTGCAACCGACTAGATTGGAATTTTTCAATCCTATAACTAAATAATTAACAATTTAGTGTTTTAAACCATACTCTATTTTTTTCTACCTATTATTTTTTTCAAGCATGAATATGAAATATTTTTTTCTTGAAATTTTTTGTATGCATTCCTAACTTATTCTTTGAGCATATTATGAAGAGTTGTAAATTGTAGGATCTATATATTTTTGTGTAAAAAGTTTGAAAGATGAAATCTAACCATTTAGAAAGAGCTAAAAAATACAATTTGGTCAATTCAAATGCTAATATCTTTCAATCCACATGATGGATTTTTTTGATATTTTTTCCACATTTTCCCAAAACATTATAGTGTAACATTTATATATGCAAAAAAATATTTTTTTCCTAAGATTTGGTGAATGTAGTAAAAATCACAATTTCGGAGCATTTTTTGTAAAAATATAGTCAAGAATATTTAGGAGTTAAGTTACACTCTATATTATCAGTAGATAAATACATTGATATATCCAATATAATATCCATAAAATACAAAGTCAAAATACAAGGTCTTTTTTCAACTACTAATAACATTTAACATATAATAATTTAATAATACACATCACATTCAATGTTTATTGAGGTGCTTTTATATTTAATTATTTTCATCCATATATAACAACAATGAACATGAAAAAGTGACTTAAATTT
Source organism: Neckera pumila (assembly GCA_963969595.1). Taxonomy (NCBI): domain Eukaryota; kingdom Viridiplantae; phylum Streptophyta; class Bryopsida; order Hypnales; family Neckeraceae; genus Neckera; species Neckera pumila. The sequence goes on along the minus strand of OZ018408.1, from coordinate 45,687,404 downwards.
TTTTTGTACACAATTAATAAGGTTCTACTTTCTCATTATCCCCACTCTAATAATCCATAGAGTTTGTCCATGAAAAGAGATAACAAAAGATTTGCTACGTGCCTATAGCTCCAAGACCTACATTGAAGAGCTATTTTTAATACTAACATTTTTTAATCATGCAAGCTCTAAGTTTAAAGTTATAATTATTACTTTTGTAGTTTATTTTCAAATTTGCAAGATTAGTTCAAATATATTATTTTAAAATTATGTACATATGGCCACCACAAAAAGCTAGCTATTTTCATATAATTGCAATCTTATAGATACAAGCTTAAAAACAAAGATGTCAAGTAGGATATGGCTTAAATTGTCAAATTCTAACAATTCTATTCTATATGATCAAAGCAATCCATTATTTCTAATTTTTTATTTTATTAAAACTACTTGTGCACCACATTCATACCAAAAAGTAAAAATTTGACATATTGAATATCAATAGTATTGTCATAACATTTAGCACTAGGACTTTAAATGGGTTTTTTTGGGAATTTATTTGATACTAATTTTGAATTTTGTTATACTGAAAAATTGGATTAAAAGTTAGGAAAAAAACAAAAACAAATATAAAAACAAAAAAACTTGATTTTTGTTATAAATTTATTTTAATATAGAAATGATTAGTATAGCTCTACATGGGGGAGGGGGCCTTCTGGTGCCACTATACCATATTGTTTTAGAAACGGAGGGTCTGCATGTGGTCAATTCTTATTACACTTTTATTTAGAAGGTGCATTCTTCTACTTAACATTGATGATAGCTCAACCAAGCACTTCACAACCTTTCTTTGCTTCTCAATTGCTAGCCTAGCATTCTCATTGGCAATGCAACTATTTTCATAATACTGCACTTGTTTCAAAAAGAACTTTAATTGTTCCTCTAATTTAGACCACTTGAGGTTCCTACTTGTTTTGGCCATCTCCTTCATTTGCCTTACTATGACATCAACTCTTGCTCGGGTTGTTTGAGCAATGAAGGTATGTCTAGATAAACTCTTCTTTTTTACCGCTAAGTTGTCAATGTAGCCGCCAACCTTGCATTCAAACGCCTTGCTAGAACCAATGACCATAGGCGTCACCCTAGCTGGAAGTGGAGGTTGTGGTGTTGCAGTGGGTGCAACATTTCAAGTAGATATTGGCATTCCTAATGCCAAGCCACTCCTCTGTCAGCGCTAAACTAATGATGTATAAATGTTGGTCTCATTTGTTCTTTCCATTTCCTCCGCAATGTCTATAAGATCTTATGTTAGAGGATCACTACTGTTCACTTGTTTGTCCTCTATGGTCCGCGGTGCCATCTTCATGAAAAAATAGATTTTGAATATGCATTGGTTCCATACTTAGAACATTGCCAAACCATTCATATATACTATAGAACAACTCTTGAATAAAAGAACATAGTAGCCCTTGGCTTTTTTGTTTAGTTGTTGTTAGATCCAATAGTCTGCTCTATTTTTGCTAGTACAAGCAAAGAAGTCAGCTGTATACTTATATTCAGGTGTAATCTGGGGTGATTATACACTACGGTTGTGTCCCTTGGCAAATGTACAAAAAAAAAATAATGCATTTTGGTACAAAAAGTACACAAATTGGTATAAAATGTATGCATTTTGGTATTAAATGGAACCAAAACATCATTTATACAAAGATGCAATAGTAATCGATCTATATCAAAAGGCCTTTTTATAGATTTTCAAATTCAAAATTCAAAAAATACACTTTTAAGTCAAAATTTTGGGCATCGTATTAAAATTGCACATTTACAATAATATTTTCTTGTAAAATTTCCAAAATCCTAATTAGATACTATAAACATTGTATCTAAACATTTAAATATTGAAATTAGCACCTCAAATAATACAAATCATGAAGTCCTTACTGACGTACTTATTATTAAACGTATGTACACTTAATAAACTCTATGTACATATACAGTATATACATACGTACACATACCCGTATAATATGTATGTATATTCGTGATATATATGTATGTATGTATTATATATATACTAACGTACTAAAATACATACCGTTATACGTATACATACACCGTTTATATATACGTATAAACGGTAATACGTTATATATATCCATAACTATTACGTATATATATATAACATACACGTATAATATATACATTCACAACTCGTATATCACATACGTATACGTATATGTATATAGTTATTATATACATAATATATAATATATATACGGTTAACATATATAGGTATACTATATACGTATATATAGTATGTATACATAATACATACCTATACGTATGTATACACGGTTATCGTATAATATATGGTTAACGTATACGTATGTACATATACGTTACTGTATATGTACGTATATATATATACGGTGTATAACGTACATATATAACGATATATGTATACACGTATATATGGTATATATACGTATATGTGTATATATCGTATATGGTATATATACGTATACGTGTATATATTGTATATGGTATATACGATATATACATATACCTATGTGTATATGTTATTATATACGTATACGATAACATATAAGTATTATAACATACACGTACGTTATAATATATATATATATTAGTTACGTACGTATACGTATAATGGATAATACGGTACGTTAATAACGTATACATATATTGTATATAGTATACGGGTTATTATAAGTACATATGTATGAGATACGTATGTACTTATGATATTATATAACGTTTTAATGCGTATGATTACGTTAATGTGTATATACGTACGGTGTTGAATTTGATTATTTGTTCATCATTTTTCTATTTAATTGTAAATTTTTCCTTGAGTTTGACTACTTTTCAAATGGTGGAGTTATTTTTTTCGTTCAATAGGACATGTTTTTATCTTAGTTATCACAAGTCATACTTTTCTAATCTTAGTTACTACAAGGCCTAATTTCCATGAAGTAGGAAAAAATCAAGTTTTAGATTAGTAAAAATTTACTTGGATTTTCACAAATTGCTCATGTGGCAATCAAATGCAAGATGAAGGAGCTTGTTTATAAATTTTATTAGGTACTTAAAACTAATGTTTATTGATTCTATCTATTTGGATAATTTAATTTATTATTTTTAATAAATTTTCGCAAATCTCCAATTTGGATAAAATAGAATTGGCAAAATGTTCCCAAAAAGAACTCCAAAATCTTATGTTTTTACTACTAACATCTAAATTACAACAATATTTGGCAACAAATCTTCCAAAAGATATATGCTTGTTGGAATCCTATCCCATCATTCTCTATAGTACTCAATATATGTTGTATCCGGTAGTAAAAAGTAAGGAAGCTTCTTTTTTCTAATGAATCATTAATAAACGTCCTAGTGAGTAAATGAATCATTAGTGAATGGACAAAAGAATAAATGGCTTATGAGAATTCCTTGACATCTAAAGAAAAAAGTTCAAAACTTGTTCCTTTTAAAGCTACCTATCTAATCGATGGCAATCATAGGTAATTTAAGGAATAACTACGTCATTTTTTCTTCAATAGGGACAAAATTAAAGCCCTAATGATTTGTGGACCTACTACTACAAAAGATTCCATCATTCAAGGGAACAAGTAGGAAAATGACTTCTAATTAGAGGATATGGCATCATTACCTCTTTATTGCACTTTTTTTTACCTCTTTAGGATTCAATGACTTTGCATTCACTAAGTCATTGTCCTATTGTAATGCCTACTATAGACAACAAAGGGCATTTTATACTTACTCACAATTGAGTGAATTAGGATTTAGATCATCTAGTTTTAACAAACCTATACTTGACAAAATGGATTTTAGGCAAATTTTTGTGTGATTAATTTTTGTTAATATTTTTAATTTTTTATAATAAAATAGAAAAATCTATTAGCTTTTTGGGAATATAATTTTTATATCAATTAGTACTTAGGAGCAAAAATTATACTGTAATAAGTGTCTAATTGCATTTGGTGGGCAAAAAAAAATCCCCACAAAAATTTAAAATAAATTTTTTAAAACATGATTTTCATTTGTATTTTTGTCTACACTAGAAAGATTGTATTCATTACATTTGGATTTGTCATGTGAAAGTTATAGAGCACCTTATTTGCCAACAATCAAAGCATTTTTTTAGATTTATTATTCAGCTCAAAAAAAATCCTATACATTGTTGGATTTAGTGTGTTTTAATTCCATTTTAGAACTATTAATGATTTCATTTTCCTTCTATCATATATATCTTCTTCTACATAACAAGTTTATAAAGAATGAAAATCAAGTTATTTTTTCAAATTTTATTTCCTATGTTTTTCATTCAATTTTTATGATTAAATTTTTTTATTCAAAATATATAATACATTATTTTTAAGTTAAAAAGATTCAAAGTCTTATAAACTAGTTTGTTATTGTGCCAAAAAATATGATTTATTTACTTTGAGTGCATTTATCTTACAGTCTATGCACTCAAAATGTCTAAAAAATTTTCCACACCTTTACATAATAGTGTGTTGTAAGATCCTATGGTTAGATATGCAAAAAATTCCATTTCAAAAGTTTTTGCTCTTTGCACTAGAAATGGCAATTTTGAGTGATCTTTGACCCCCAAAAGGCTTAGGAACTTCAATTGTTAATAAGCCCAATAAATTGCATTTAAAAATATAGCCAAGTAGCTATTAAAAAAACATTATATTGCATAGAAAAATTTATTCCATATAGCAAATCAGAATTAAAAATTCTTAGCTTGATTCATGAGTATGTGTAAATGGAAAATTGTAAAAATATGTGTTGGTTAATGGCTTGACTTACATGTGACTCACTTGTGAGTATGTATAAACGTCCTATGAATGCATTGCTAGTCTTGTGGGATTTTTTTGGCTATTATTAGCCAAATTGCTACCAAAAAAAACCTCTAGTGATTGGCTTTTGAACAATTTTAGTATTAAAAGGGCCTTGGAAGCCAAATGGCAAAACATGTCTTGAGATAAAGTGCCAAATGGACTCCATTTGAGGGGTAAGTAATCCTTGGTGTTGCCAGACCCTTTTTCAACTTTGAAGCTGTGGCTTAAGGTGAGATCACCTAACCATGTTTAAACTATAGCCTTCTTTGTCTCAAGATCACCTAAACATATTTAAAGTTTAAACTATAGCCCTCTTTGTCTCAAGATTGCCAAATCGCATACTTCTTTTATGGCCGTGTCGCCCATTTTGATCATGAGTTAAATGCTACATAGCTAGAAATGACACGTCCTTTTGTTGCATTATAGCCAATTTGCATCTTACTTGTATTACCTTATCGCCAAAATTATGTTCATGGTTGAGGACTAATAGCCTAGAGGTTGTGCATAGGCTTTAGTTTTCAATGCCAATTAGTGGGATTTGTACGCGATTCTTGAATGCAACGGAGTGGAATGGAAAGCAAATATTGCAATGAATGGGGGCTTTCAATTTACTCAAAATGGAAAGAGTTTATTAAATTTGATTAACGCATATCACATTCTGTTGACATTATAAAAGTAAGTATGTTTATTACAAGCTCAAGGCTACATATACAGAATATGAAGTGACACTGGAAAGTGAATAGTGACGCTTCTTTGTCTTACACACCTTTTAGCTATTTTGACTAGCTTCTATTATAACTCATTGTTCTAATTGCTTGTAAACTACTTAATTAGAATTTGCTATATTTTAACACTTCCACTCAATTCAATGTAAATAGTTTATTCTATTTCCTCAAGTTTCATTAGCTTCCTTCTTGATATGGGTGTGACAACTCTAGTGCTTGATCTTTGTGGACTTAATGCTTTTGGACTTGAGGCTTCACTTAGCCCCCATTGAAGCCTTCTTTCCTTACATCGAAATCATATATACACCAGACATGTTTGGTTTTGGGAAGTGCCTTTTTTTAAACATCAGTCATCATTAATTTTGTTGGACAGTACTGAATTTTAATTTCAAATTTTTCAATATGCTTTCTAATAAAAATGATGACAAATTTTAGTATGCTTTGTTTTTGCATGATACGTGGGATTTTGCATGATACTTGGGATTAAAGCTCATCTATGTCATCAAAGAAATTTTTTAATCATAAAGCCTGATACGTAATAGTTATGTTATATGGTACCATATGTTAATAGTGTAGTGTTTTGAATTCATGATATGGTATATCATTTTGAAGGACAGTTGAAGGTTTGACTGACAGTAGAATTTTTCTCAGAGGGTTTTTGTTGATTTTATTTCTCTGCCTCAAGCTCTGAAGCTTCAGAATGGCGAGTTGACTCCATACCTGGATGCACAGCTGTTTCTTTCTCAGTTGAGAAGGATGAGCTGCAAAAAACAGTAAAGAAGGACTTTAACAGGAGGAACCTTATTTTTCTTGAAGAATCAGGGAACCAAATATGCCTGTCTTGTTGAAGAATGCAAACTGAAGAATGTGCCTGGAGGAGATTTCTTCAACCTAATCTCAGCAAGATTTTTGCAACTTGATGCTAGGCTCCAATACGTTCCATTGAAATAAGTTAACTGGTGCTGTTGGTCTTTGTTTCCTTTGACTTGGGCTTGTGTTTCTTTAGTTAATAGGTGATTCCCAGTTACTCTTCCAGTCTCCTGTAATTGGGATGCTGAACAAAATTGGGTCCTCGGTAAAGGTTGCTCTTGCAGTTTTTGTGGGGGGCACTTATTGGCCCTCATATGTTATTTAAATGTTGGCAAGAAATTTTGAATTACAGTGTCATCAGAAAATGTTGCTCTGTACACTTGTCGCTTTGAACACTTGTGGACAGTTACTACCACTTTGCCATTGTTCCTACATGTGTAACTACTTGACTAATCATAGAAGAACTACTAATAGACTTTGAATGTGTTGAGGAAAAAGGGATTGAGAGAATTGGTATCAAAGGCTTCCACAACATCTTCTGCGGATAAAGCAAACAACTCTTTGAACATATCCAAAACCTGTGGGATCTGAAAAACTGGATTCTTTGATATACTAAGGGCAACGTTTAAGTAGGTTGTTGAGTGGGCATAGGTCTTGGAAATTGCACTTGAGAGATGTTTAAACTTTTTCATCCTCTCTAGAATTTGAGGAGTGATACGAATAGTCTTGGCAAAGATCACCATCGAATACTGACTTGTAGCCACAAACTTGGCCGCTTCTGCCGAATCCAACCATGCTATCTTGGAGCTATGGTCACCGTCATGCAAGTATCCATGAGTTCGGGCTGCATCGCAAAAAGTAGAGATGCACTTGTCGAAGAAGGCACGGCCACATATGGTGAGGGTTTGTTCCAAAATAGGTTCCCAACGTTTCCAACGTAAATCCATAGCATCCATTCGGTTGTTGAGAGAGGTACAGAGAGCACTGAAATTCACCACTTGCTTTTCAAGAGATTCCACTCTCTGATTAAGCAATGTGATTTGATTACCACCCACTTCCATTTCTACAAACGTAGAAGTTTGGCTGGAAAATTCGGTCTCGTGAGATCCCAACGACCGTATGATTACTGATTCAGTATTCTCTCGCAAAGCCTCTCTCACTTGAAGTCCTGTTGCTTTTTGAATCGTACCTTCCCCTTTGGCAAATCGGCTAATACGATGCTTGGCAGCTGGTGCAGCTTGCCTCTTCAGAGCTGGAGCGTTCTTCAGATCGATTTCTCCATTCACCTTCCGTTTCTGTTGAGCTTGGTTTTCTTTCCCAGACCCTTTCATCCTTTTATAACATGATGAAGACACAAAAAATAAAAGATAAATGTAAAAGAGATAAACTTAGCAAACAAATAAATAATGTAAAAGATAAATAATCAACTGTGAAGCCCTAAACCAAATAATCTTTTAATTTACCCCCACCCCCAAATTCCCTCTTAGTTGCATCAAAAACTATAATTACTTGGTTCAGATCTCACTTGGCCAACAACTGCGCACTGCACCAATCCACCTCGCCAACAACTGCGCACTGCACCAATCTACCTCGCCAACAACTGCGCACTCCACCAATCCAGATCAAAGAGGTCAGGAATTGAAGTTCATACACACCGTATGCTTATAGCATCACACTGCCATCGAATTGCAACAAAATCCAAACTACACACATCAATAACTAGGTCAACTTCCAAAAAAAAGCGACTGACAGGCTTCATCGACTTGATCTGATCCACCACTATCTCGCACTTTCCTTTGCTTAATTAGGTCATCAGTTCAGATTGAACACCGTGATTGTCGGTAGAACAAAAAGTACACCGAAACAAACAAAAACAGAACCACAATGGAATCATCAAGAGTAAATCTGCAAACAATACACAGCACACGCTCTCAAGTTTGAAAACAGACTCAAAAAGAAACGCGCACACAAAGGACATCAGTCTCCACCTGTTGCAGCGGCTCCGTGGGCGCTACCGACAGCGTCGCACCAGTTCACTCACTCCCTACGCGCGGTTGCGATAACTCTGAGCAGCCATATCTCGTGCGTCGTCAGCGTCAGTCGGGACGCCCTCGTGGTTGGGATTATTGGTACGACTCAGTCGAGGGTTTGGAGGCGATGGGCGAGAACGGCTCCACCATCACCTGTCTGCAGCAGTCTCCTCGTCTACTTCTACAACTGCAAAGGCTGTACTACTTACAGTGTAAGAGTCTTTCACTCCCCTTGATCAGGAAGGACAGCTCCTCCTCACCTTGACCTCCGCCTTGCTCCACTTCTCCCGCCCCCTCTGTCGTGAAGGAGATTTCCGCTACGGCAATAAAGAGTTGGTATCTCGACTAAAGAACCAGTTCAAGATTCACAAGAAACAGCGCTCCTGGGTCATAAAGACGAAGGTTCAGCCACGAACTGCGCTTCTGCATCACCAGCCAGCGGAAATGGAGAATCGCTAACGAAACCCTCGTTGCAGATGAAGGCAAGGCACGGAGGGTCAATTACAGACAAACTAGGTCAGACGGTAGACGGGTAACCCTTCCCAACATGCCGGACCTATTACCATGGAATCTACCTTACTATTCACACTCAACTTTTGCGCATCAAATTTACTTAATCTCCAACATCATGTTTTTGGTAGATGGATACACGTATCATTTCCAGTGACAAGTATAGATTTGGAACTTCTTCATTCAAACAACCGTATCATAAGCATCAATGGGCAAAGTCCAAAAGTAGATATACTAAAAGTTGTAGTATGCACCATATGAAGCATATTTATGGAAGTTTGATAAAATAAACTTAGTTGTGATTCAAAAGAAATTTAATATGAAAGTGAGTCATGTCAAAAACTTGATTTTGTGCGCCGTAATTTTGGAATTACTTTATATTTTTGTCCATTTTTTCTCAGAACTTTAAAGATAAGTTTTTGTAATTTGGCATCTTAGTATAGATCACTTAAAATTGTTGTAAGCACAAATAGAGGGAAATTGACATTTAAAATTATTCTAATTTGACAACACATACAAATGATCTTTTGGGTTCAAATATCAAGAGAACCAACATCACGATTCTAAATTATATCGCACAAAATTGTGTTTTAGACATGGCTAACTTTAACCCCTAAAGGACCAAGGTGATTTTCCTACCAAAAACCACTCAAAATTGTCATCTCTATTGCAAGGAGAAAAGAGTTTAAGAAATTGTTTTTTTTTGCATATCCAACCGTAAGATCTTATACTTGACTAGTATATAAATATGTGGAAGAAATTTCAGAAACTTTGACCTCGTAGATTGCAAGATATATGCATTTAAAGTGAAGAAAATAAGTTTTTTTCCACCTTGCTTGACTAGATTTTTTGGCTTTGAATCTTTTTAGTTCAAATCTTTTGCACTACTGATTTCGATTTTCTACTTATTTATATTTAGTAGTTGAGTTGAAAATCTACCAAAAAAATTTAGGAAAGAAAGAACTTAATTTTCACTCATTAAAAAACTATTAAGTAGTAGTGGGTTCAAGATTGAAGAAAAAACTAAATTGTTAATAGCTATTAGATGGAATTGAATCACAATAATCCCAACGGTGAGATTGTTCTAGCAAAAAAATCTAACCCTGTCTAACAAAAAAATCTGAAAAATTCTAAAAATTGCATTCAAAAATGAATTCTACAACTTATTTTTTCAAGAAGATGCTTAGATTGCCCGAAAAACTAAGATTGTCCACAACATTCTCATTATTAGTCCAAATTGAATGAAACAAAGCTTCACATGTAGGCAAAAATATAATCTTTGAGAAAAAAATTTGAAAAAAAATTATTTTGACTTTCTGTGATTTTTTGGAGGCTGCCCGCAAAATTCCAATTTTACTTATGGTGCCATAACTTTTGCTCATGGGCATCAATTAAAATAAAAATTATATATTCGCAAAGATCTCGCAAAAATACACAACCTCTAAAAATCCCAAAAAATTAAAAAAAAATTGAGATCGTAGGAACTTGCCCGGACCCAAATTGTCCCCCAAGGGGACAACCGGTCCTTTAGGGGTTAAAATTAATATTCTTTTAAATCACAACTAATTTTTTTTGTCAAACTTCCATAGTATTGTGTTATGTATTGCATGCTGCAACTTTTATACATCTACTCTTGGACTTTGCCCACTGATGCTTCTAGAATGTTTGTTTGAATGAAGAAATACAAAATAAATACTCAATTTTGTTTGTCACTGTACAAATCCTAATTTTTTATAAATTTTAGTGTAGGCTTGAATTGTCTATAATTTTTGAAGAGATTCTAAAGGAAATGCATTTTAATTAAAAAATTTGATTAAAATTTTGATTTTTCTCACATATGTAGATTTTATAATAAAGAACATCATCCATGCCACTAAAAATAATAAATATTACTACTCCATGGTAATAGGTATTGAACTTCTAATCACATTAAATCATTCAATTTAAAGGACTTATTGGAAATTCAAAAAGGACAAAAAAGTAGCTATATTTTGTTAATTGGAGTCAAATGCAAAAAAGATTATTCTACTAGCCTAACTTTAGTATTGACAAAGAAATGAAAAAAAATTCAAAATTTTATAGAGACCTATGTTTCCAACATCCTTGACATCAAAGGTTCTACATAAAATCAAAAAATAACCAAAATGACTTGAAATGAATTTAAAATCATACTAAGAGCACCCGAAAACTTGGCAATAAAAATCTAAATGATAAACATCCACATCGAATTTGGGTAAGTTGTCTTTGTCATTTGAGTGTCATTTTGTAGCATCCATGGTGTTCTAGTATTTAACAACTTTCCCTTGCCTAAAGGACAATCCTAAGACCCTGAACCCTCAAATTTTTCTTATTTAAAATCCTCTTATGTTTTTCATATCTCAACCCTTCAAAATTAAGGACATGGGATATGCAATATGCATCCATATCCATATCCACAATACATCTGTATCTATATCCCTATCCACATCCACCATATCATTCTATAAATCTAATGAGGATCCAAATAATTTATTTTCTTTGAAGACTTATTCTAAAGGGGTGTCTAGTGAATAGTTAAACTTGGAAAAAGCACACCTAATTTGGTACTCCCTCTGTCCCAAAATGATCTTTTTGTTGACCTTAATTTCTTGTCCCAAAATGATTTTCCTATGTGACGTGGAAGAAGAGCCCGCCAAATGAATTTGCTAAATGAATTCCCCTCTAATAGATGGACACTTTCTGTCACTGCACGCATGATGACAAAGGATAGCTGGACTAGAAAATCAGTTGTTCTGTAATAATTTAATCAACATTATGCATGTAGAAGCTCCACGGCAGATTCAATTGGTTCAAACTGGGAGATGGTGGAGTTTGAAGTTAGTTAAAAAAATTTAGAGTACCCACGTGGTGGTTTCTTTTGCTGATATGCCGGGTTTACTAGCTGTTGTCTCCTCAATTGGATTAGATTTCTACATTGCACAACTGTAGTTGATGCGATAGTTGATTTGATAGGTGACTTCTCACTGAGGTATCGCGGGAAAGTAGAGAGACACCGCAAGAAAAGAGAAGAATAACACGGGAATTCAAGAAATGACTGGCCAGTGGTGTTCCTTGGAAATGGCTATAAAATCTCACTTTTTTATGCTCTCTAATTATGTTTTGAAAACTAATTCAAAGCTGAAATTTTTAGGAGGATAGGAGATTATTGATCTCTACTTATAGCTCAAAACAACAGGAAGATCATTTTGGGACGTAGGGAGTACAAGTCTTGTTCAATGAAAATGCAATCCTAAATTCTACAAAATTCTAAGGAGTATATTATTGTGTTGTAGACTGTGAAAATGAAAGCAACACTTGAAGACACTGAATTCATGGAAAGCATGTACCAATATACACTTGGGACATACACACTTGTGACACTTTAAAAAACATGGAATGATGAAATGAAGCCCCATTACCACACGGAGGTGCATCCTTTTTGGAACTCTGAAATTTACAGCTCACTAGAAGCATGGAACATTTTCATGTTTCAACTGGTAACAGATTGTTACATCGTATCCACCTAACAGCACACTCGAAATTGGCACAGCAATCACATTATCACTTTTAGGTTCTACTACTATACAAGTTGAAGAACCGGTTGCTCTCCCACATCTGAATAAGAGCAGCTCCAATAAGTAACCAACTTATCATAACCAGTTTGTAAGAAGGGATCCAATCTAGTGTTTTTATTCAAAACACAATACTTGTAAAAGAATTACAAGTAGCTTCCTTAACGACTTAGTGAATCACCTCCAGGGAATAAAACAGCACTGCTTCTGGTCGAGCTGCAAAACTAAATTGCATCGTTGTGAAGAAACGCCAGCTTCCAGCTCCGTCTCTGCTTCTCAAATGCTGGTGGAAACATCCAACGGCACACTTCGAATGTTCTGGCATCTAGTACATCATCTAATACTTAAACAAATGCGTGTCAAGCTCTACTCTTGCGAAAGCCATCACTGATCCGACCTGTTTCTGAACCTGTGAACAATCTCTGCGCAAATCAGTGCAGGGATCATGAACTGAGACTATCCACGAAAAGTTCAAAACTCAAGCCTCAGAGCGCTAGAATAGTGGCATCATCAAGTGCAGAAAGACGTAAAACAAGGAATAATATAGATGTTCGTTTCAAGACGAGCGCCCGGAAGGTCAAATACTTGCATGAACGCATGTAGGTGTGCACAACATACCTCGATCCAACCCTGAATCGACTGATGAAGCAATAGCAATGCCACTGTCATGGATGCTGCAGTGAGCGCAGGTGGCGTCGTGCTACGACTGGACAGCAATCATGTTCTCTCGCTTTTCAGATCGATGACTCACATTCACATGAAGTCGACCTGCCTCAAGCCGAATTGCAGAGTTTGGGCGGCCATTACGTCTTTCAGACCGAATGTTTTTCACTTGAGGAGGCTCAGATTCACCTGCTTGTTGGGGCCTGTCGTGCGCAACAGCTTGCTGAGCCCCTGGAGTATGCAACTTACAGACAGAATCGGTCCTTGAATAGTAGCAACTCGGCTTGTTGGGAATGCTGCCGTCTTCCGAGGCCCCGGAGTGCGTGCTATCAACTTCGCCCTGGTCTCTTGCAGGCAGTTTTCCAGAGCCTGCAATGGTACCAGTGCATGATCGGGATGGAACTAATTGGCTTATCGGTGGGAAAAACATTCGGGGTGTGAGCACATGGTCAGAGATAAGCACACACGAGAGCATGCAAACAGTACTGACCAATTTACAAGCAGCTGCTTTGAATGTACTTCATCGCTTTCAATACCTGAATTAGTGGTGCTGCTGGTTTTCAAACAGTCGGCTTCTCCATTTCGAGTCATGTTGTGAAGGCCCCCATGACTCCTGGTCCCAGACGCTGTTGGCCTCGGCCGGGATGAGATGTAGATCCGAGACCTCCTTTTCGGTGAAAAGGTGGCTCGGGTGTTGCTACCTCTGGTGAACTGGTTCCCAGGGGACTGGCTGCAGCTGTCTTCAGGTTCAGGTTCGAGGTTTTGTGTGCTAGAAAGGGAGTTGTTGTTGATAGACTGTTGATGCCTGTTGCTTGAGTTGGAGGCGGTTAGCATGCGGAACACTTTGACAAGCTCGGCTCCCAGAGCACCGCACTTACTCTCAGCTAGGGCGGCTCCCTCTACCGCGGCTTGCATACCCAGTGCCACACGATCTACCTTGCTATCCAGGAGACTGCAGACAACCAGTTCAGCCAAGCTAATCAATGGATCAGATTGTTGTCAAAGATGAACACTTTTCAACGATAACACCAACAGAACCCCCATAATCTATAGTAACGAATCGTTCTCCCTATAGTCTGAAAAATCCGCCATGACAGGGTCACCACGAAATACCCGTCTCCGGGATTCCATCTTCGGGAAATATGATTAAAGACAAAAGCCTTATTGATCCCTTAATTGTATGGTCTTACTTCGTGTCGTGGTCCAATTCCAAACAGAGGTTTTTATTTGACAAAGTCTCGATATTTCTGAGAGGCAAAGGGAGGAAGGTCGCTAGGTTTAGTATAGCTTGTTATCCCGAAGGTATTCTAAGAAATCTAGCCATGAAAAGCTCTTCCAATTTTAACACCATTTAGAAAGACGTTAAATCTGGAAATTGCAATATAGGTAGATTGTGTAAGATACCTCCGGGGATGGGTTTAATGCAAGTGAATGAAACGGATGGAAATGTTGATTGACAGGTGGAAAAGAACCCACCGTAGATTGGTGAACGTGGCTGATGCTACATGCTCAAAGCGTCTCTCCAGTCCAAGCAAGCGTGAATCATTGGCCGACTCCTGGTCTCCAACCAAAGCACCCGTGTGCTCCGTCATGTACTCCATTTTCCTGTATCAACTGCCGCTTCGTGAGAACATCCACTTGAAGACTCTCGACATGATCTTCTCTCGAACGGTATGCGTTCACGGTGCTGGCGATCCAAAGTCATAGAAAGTTTCAAGTGAAAAATTGAAAATAATAAAGCTTTGAAAGAGATAATGGAATATGTGGCAAAACATACCTATCCAGTGCCTCCACGCTTTGGCTGAGCGACCCCTTTCCTTGCTTCCGGGAATCGGCACTGTCTGTGTACCCCACCTTCAAAGACAATCCAGGAAATGGTTGCCCAGATCCACAAGCTACGGTACGTTCAAGCTGTGCCACACGGCTTGCAACCTCTCCAACCGCCTGCACAATGCACGCCATTGCACTGGGATATTAAACTTGACCTCATCCCTAGTACAACCAGCAATTCATCTCTTCGAATACACTTGATAGATCTCCAATTAGCAAGCTACTTCAATATGACTTGGCTAATATTGTCCATGCCACTGACCAGTGAATGGAAAGGACGTTAACTACTGTCGTTTCAATCTCCCAGTTCGAACGATTGCATAAGTATAGTCGTACACTCAGTGATATAAAATTTGATGTCAAAGAGAGTTTGGTTCTTGTACCCAAAGTGATCTCTTCAGTGATCTCTATGGAGTGAAAATACACTCACACATATTGGTTAAATGCTCCCAAACAGTACTATCCTCAACCTTAACTATTTTCTTCTCAGAGAGTTAACTTTATGCATTGGGTTTTTATAACTTACCTGGCAGTGGACGCGGTCACTGCTCTCAACACGCTCATGAAGGTCTCGGAGCTCTTGGCCAATGTCCTCCATAGCGGCACTGGACGAGACAAGCTCCTTCAAGCCTTCCACTTTGGTCTCGGCAATACGAGAGATGCGCTGGACAAGTCCCTCATCACAGCTGAAGCCTTCCACCTTCTCCTCCACACGCTTCACTTTGCAGGAGAGGTCGTTGACAACGCAGGCAGCTGCTTCGTAGCGTGGAAGCCAACTGCTGACAGTTTGGGCAAGCTTGTTCGTAGTGGAGCTCACTTCTTCCACAGTGTGCACCAGGTCCATTTGGGCTCCTTCACACTTCTTCAACCTTTTCCTCACTTCGGTATAATCCCCACACACGTCCAGCACTCTCTTCTCCACAACTCGTACAACCTGCAACCGCGCAAACTTACTTTCAATGAAATGCCGTTCTTACCATTCCATACTCCGCAGTGAATCGGAGTTATCAAATAACTAATGTCTCCGTTGTTTGTCGGGGAACTCAAGTCGTCTCTCCATGAAGAAGTGGTCACCTTATTGATTTGGCTTATCTCGCCATTCCAGTGTTGCTCCTTCCGTTCATTGTCTTGTTGTGTAAGGCTTAAGCCCCTTTTCTTGTCCTCGGTAAAGTACTCTTGGAGCTCCTTTACCATTGCAGCGAGGCCGCTGATGGACTCCTCTGTCTGCAGCAATTTGAACATAAGTTTGTTTAAATGTCAAAGCACATACCGTGAAAACTGAACTGCAGAACGTAACCAACCAAATAACATCAGGTTGCTAACTGGCATTAGTTTCTAAGTTCCTGCACTGCCCACGTTGTGTCGGTTAGCAAATTGGTGCCAACTCTTGCTAACTAACTCGCAAAGAAATTCCATTCATTTTTGCCAATTACCTATTTTCGGGCAAAGAATCCAATTGTGCCAATACCAAGGGTTTGAAGTACCAGATCTGCCCGCAACAACCAAGTAGCAGCAATCAGCTACAAGACCGAAAGTCTCAATCCCATTGACTGCCTTGCAATTGCAACCACAATACGTTTGTGAACTCTGAACTAGCTAATGGACTAGGTAGCTAGTTGGTGCTACTTTGGGCCTAAGGGAGGTCCCTACGCAATGCAATTGCAAGGAAAATAAAACCAGCACGAAAATGATATATCCTCAATGCTGAAGTGAATCTTTAGTGAATGAAGGATGCAGGCAGAATCTGTTGGGAAGTCCACGATTGTGATGCTGAAGAGCTATATCGATACACACCGAGGAACATACCAAATAACACCGAGATCATAGACCTGTTCTTTCGACAGATTGGCTGCAACTCAAATGAAATGTTGAGGAACTTAATACCAACTGGGCCGTGGACAAACAACAAACCTTCAAAATGTAGTTCTTCAGATCAGGCTGGTCTGCAAAGCGCATGGACGCCATCTGGAGGTTTGAATGGGCTCGATCAAATGGTGGAGTGTGTTGCCACAATTGCTTTTGCATTTTGTCTGCCTCCTCCTTGGCCTGGGAAATTTCGGTGTTCATGGCTCGTTTCCAGCCATCGATGGCAAGCTCCAGCTCTTCACTGAAACAATCCTTTGCATTGTAACTGAGCTTGAAGGCCAGTTCTCGCTCACGCTCCAGAGCTGCTCTCTCATTTTCAATATTTTCCTACAGAATAACATTCGGAACATCACAGAATGTAAGATCAATCGAAGCCCATGCAATACACGACTACGCTATATCTCTGAAGTAGAGGCTACTACTGATAAACCTACTGAACTTATATCTACCCCCCAGGCGGACGGGACGGCCTATTCATCTACCTTTATACTTAGTTCAAGCATAGCTAGCAAAGCCAAAAATTGTTGCATTTTTCAGTTTCACCCTCACTTTCATCTTTTACACCAACATTTCTAATACATCTTGTGAAACTCCAGTTCATCATTAGATAAAGATTTGAGTTTGTAGAGTTGCAATTCATTTCTTACGCTATTAAATACTTTATTGAATTATCAGACACTCATTTCCAGGAGATACAATAGGAAATGCAAAACCAAATTGGGAATAAACTGATTTTCATCTCCCACCCTGCATATCTCTTTCTGTGCACTTCCAAAACTTGAGAATTTGAATTTGCAAGAGTGCGAATTAGTCTAGTGAGGTTGTGCGCACTCCATTGAATGATCAATTACACTCATTCATAAGAGGCTAAAGTGGGGGTGGGACTTTGCAATTCATTCTTCTATATAAAAGATTTGTTGTACCTGTAGTTGCAGACTCAAATGGTGGACCTTGGCCATCTCCGAGTCGTATCTACAAAGTATCTTAGACAAGACCTCTCTTGCCTTCACCGCAGAGGAAGTTGCCTCTGAAGCAGCTTGCGAGGATGCATCACGCTCTTTCTGAATTATCATCAAGGCGGTTGACAATCTGGAGCTTTCTCTTTCCAACAAGTCCTGCAATTCCTTATGCTTTTGTCGTGCTTCTTGAACAGTCACAAAAGTGGTTTCTTTTTCTCTCTGTAATTCCTGGCTCATCTTCCGAGCCTCGTACATTGCCGTGGCCACATTGTCCTTTTCAGCGATCAAATTTTCCTGTACTCATAATCAATTTACAACTCAAATTGCAGTCTTTGACTCTGATGCAATCTTCAATGAAAAATCTCTGAAACCTGGCCTCAAACTTTATCAAAATTTCAAGCTCACCTGGAATTGTTTGGTTCTGAGATATGTGTTTTCCATCTCGTTGTTGATATTTGTGGTCACGTCCAGTAACAAATTAGTAGCTTTAGTTGCAGACATGGAGGCATCAGCAGCAGCAGCAGCGGCCACATCTCTCTGAAGCTCGGCTGTTGAAGTAATCTGTATCAAATCCTCAGCTCCTTCCTGCTCAAATGGAAGCCGAAATGTTACAAATCATTACCCACATTCATTCCTCAGTAACAATTCTAAGCATCCACACGTTCAAAATCTTAACAAACTAAAAAGTCAAGATCATGAAAATCGATTAGATGTCTGGGCAAAGAATGTCTGTGTATCTCCAGGTCTTGAACAACACATGAATCTCTGCCCATGTATTACTAGGAACAATATCTTGAGGAAACACGACCCACTCGAATTTTCCTATGTTCAACTCGCGAAATGCTGCGAGGTTTGTAGAAGTAGTTAGTTAAAATGGAAAATATTTCAGGCACTGTTCCTGCACCCATCTGGAACCTCAGATCTATACTGGTCCTGGTTTTCTAGAGCTCTGTGCAATTGAAAGACACAATTTTGGTGCTCTAGAACAAGCCAATTTAACTAAAATGAACATTCAAGAAAGTACCTGTGTTCGACCAATCTCGGCTTTCAAGTGGTTGAGGTCTTCCTTCAGAGATTCAGTAATAAGAAAAACTCCCTCGTGGGTACCCTGCAACCACTTCTGAACGTCCAGTTTGAGAACGTTTAGTATTTCGCCTTTGTTGCTAGCGAGCAAGTCCTTCACATCGCGTAGGACTCTCTCACTCTCCCGCTCAAGCGTCTGCTGTACGAGGCCGCGCTCGATCTCTACCATCTCCGCAATCTCGACTCGGAAGTGGTCCAGCTCATCCAGAAGCATCTGTCATTTTCCATCCCAAAACGGAAAGACATACTCAGCTGCAGTCCCGGATGGCCAACATGACCTCCTTAAGTTGCTCCATGAGTGCAACCACCTTACTGTCCATCTAACAGCACATTGAAAAAAACAGGATATAATTTGGATCCTATCAGTATGGTTGAGAATAGTGTGCAACAGCATTGCACTTCTGCTTGCTCACAATTGTCAATCCAGGAAATACTGACAGGCAGATATTGGAGTGACTGATGTCAGGGGCTTCCTTCTCTATTACTCTTGATTTAAGAAAATGTGTGTCAAAAAAAGGGACAGGGCTAAAAGATCTTGAATATCTTGATTCTCACTTGAATTAGAAGATGGGCCAAAAATGTTAGGATCTGCTTTTAGACATGTCATGAAGAATAAAAAGAATAAATTAGACCCTAGGACCAGCGTGAGTAAAGATTCCGTTGAGAATGGTTTTACGTCACCTGGACCTCAGTGGCGAGTGTTACCCTAAAGGCATTCGTCTAGTCACCGTAAGTGCAACCAGCCCATCAAGTGCTGCCATTTTGGAACGTACTGAGCAAGGAATTGAAAAGGGACTAATGTGGAGTAAGAATCTTAAGGCTCTTCTGGAAAGCGTTAGCATAGAGATGAATTTTTTGACTGACCTGTTTGGATGCGAAGTTGGACTTTTCCGGTTGCTGAGTTCTGAATTCATTCCATTGGTTTTCAAACTCCTGGATTCGATCTCGGCAGTTGTATTTCACATTAAAGACGTCACCTCTGACTTCCTCCAAGCCACCCAAGTAGCGTTGAGACAAAGTCTCCACTCTCTCCATGATCATTTTACGCTCCCGAGCACCTTCCATTTGCAACGTTGCAATCTGTCGCTGCAAATCTTGTGTCTCCTCTTGAAACTTTAGAAATCCTGTTCCTATGTTCTCTAATTCTGCCTGCAAATTACTCACAACAGAATCAGCAATAAATTTCACCTGCAGATTACAAAACTACGTTCCATTACAAACTTCCAAAACATTTTATTTTACCGCGCTGACAGCCAAGGAAATCTCAAAAAAAACGAACTCTACGTCACAAGTATTGATTTCAAATTTGGTTTGGACTAGATTAACCAATACTACTTCTTTAGCTTTCATTCCATTCGGCTCTCAAAAATAGATAGTTGAATCAGGAACGACGCATAAATTACTAAACTGACTAGCAGATCAGTTGCAGCTATAATCTGTCCAGTTGACACTACATGGAGTGAAATCACCTTAATGAGCTTCTCCATCTTCTTTAGGCTCTGGATCTCCAGTCTCGTGTCGGTTCCCTCTCCCCTCAGCTTATCCACTGCCAGTCTCAAGTCCTCTCTCTCCACTCGGAAGTTCTCAGTTTCCAACCTTCCCTGCACCATTGTAACAACAGGCTCCACTCTATTTTTCAACTAGATAACAAGGAACGTCAGAAGCAAACCGTTACATTGAACGATACTGAAACTATACATCTCCTTAGCCTCTCCTCTTGGTAGTCATCAGCTTTGTACCCATCGTTTCAGCTTTTCAAGTGTCGAGGGACATTTTCTAGCAAGTATTGCACGACTGTAGTTCTCTTTCCTCGGGTGCCTATTCTAATGGCGTTACCACACTACAGCAAAAGCATGAAGCGCCAGTTCCAGTAGGTCCAGTTCACATGGCATTAATAACAAAAAATGCCCTTCTTTTTCCCCATTTCATGGACTTCAAGCAATTGTGCCCAGAAAAAGAACACTTGTTTCTTCGTTGCCATGTCATCTACCATGGCCAAACCAAAAAATGGGCTGCTCAATCTTTCTCGTCGACCCTCTAGTGTGATAGCACTTGCTCTATTAATAGACTAAAAGACATGTTTCCACTTCATTACTTTTTCGCTGATTTTCGTGTTCATCATAATGGAAAAGGCAACACGAAATGACAAGATGAGGGGATGGCTCACCTGAACGCCCTCATTCTTGAGAGATTGTAATTGCTTGCGAAGGTACCCATTCTCGGACTTCAACATCTCATGCTCTCGATTGGCATGCTCTTGCGCTTTTTGAGCCATAGATGTAAGGTGCTCAACATGGCCTTGCATCTCCTGCCTATTCTTCACAAGAGCATCCACTTCAGCCCACAAACGATGTATCTCGTCCTTCATGTCTACAGAGCTTCTGGTTTCTTTTTGTGCCTTAAGTTGCTTCTCTATTCTCTCCTTCACCATCACATCTACCTGAGTTGTAGAAGCCGATGCCCATCGTCACCATACCAAAATGGAATACATACTTTTTATTCGGCACTTTCACATGCGTTCTGCCTTCAGGCAATACATAACATATCTGGAAATAATATGCAACACAAGTAATCAAGAAACTACACTCTTCATTCTATTTGTGTTGCAACCACAGCAAGTTAGTTTTTCACTGAGGATGTGCCTTTTTCACCTAAAGACACCGCTGTTGATATTCATACTGTTGTGCTTCCAAAAACTTTAGCACTAAAACAACATCTCCAGAAGAGAATATAACTATAACCTGAAGTAACTTGCGGAAGGCTGCAACACTAAATAGAATGAAGAGCGCATTGATGGAAAATATTCAAAAGTTGAATACCTCATCTCTTTCTTGGCGCCGGATTCGTTCCATCTCCGCCATGAGGTCGCCCAGTTTCACCTTCATTTCGTTCCGAAGGCTGTGCCTGGCCGCTATGATCTCATCATCCGCTTCCTCCTTCAGACTCTCAAGTTCCTTCTCTAATCCCTCCACACGGCCCCGCCACCCCTGGCCGTCCACCTCCAACCGTATTTTCATGCCCTTCACCGACCCCTTCAACTCGCCCACAACGCGCTGTATGCTGTTCAGCTTATCGTCCTTCGCTTCCGATGATGTATCATTCTGCAAACAAAATAAAAGAAAGACCAGTTGCTTACTCATCACTAGAGACTGCTAAAAACTATCTGGATACTAAACCGCTAGAGACCTAATCCCCACTCCTCTTCTTACCCAAGTTACTAACAGCAACTCATCTATTCATACACTTGGTTGGCTCTCATTTAGCAAGCTGGGTGTAAGCATGGCTCAGCTATGGCCACTGATCAGGTTGAATGAAAATCAGGGGTTGTCACAATCTCTTCAGTAGTGGTCCACATCGTCCCACTTGCATAAGAAATTCATACATAATGATGAGAATTTGATCTCAAGGGAGTTTGACTTTTGTAGTGCCTAAAGGATCTCTCCACAGCTATATACTGATACTGAATTGGACAAGATCCTTAAATACTATCCTATGCAATACAACATGATTGGTAGCGCACCTCAGTGTCATTCTGGAAATGAGGATACACGAGCTGGTCATTTAAAGGGGTGACCATAGAAGAGTGTCGTTCCTCGTGGTGCTCGGAATTCGAGTTGAACATGGCAAGGGAGCTGCTCTCTTGCTGCAAAGGCCGCAATCGTGAGACCCCCGGATGAGCAAGCGATGTGTACAGCACCGAGTGTGTAGAAGCTCCAAACCGGGGCGATGGCCGTGCAAGCCCACCATGAGGGCTATTTGAGGAGTTAGTGGACGCAGGCAAAAAGATGGCTGATGCAGCTGAGCCTCCTGACAGCGTCGTAGGAAGCAGACTACTCAAACCATGACCCAGCTCATTGGAGCTTGGCAATGCTCCTGTCTCCTCATACTTCTCGTGATGGTCATCATTTCCGGCAGTCTTGTTGACAGGCGCAAGCATCTCCAGATTGGCAGACCCAAGCTGCGAGTCTGGTGAAAATTTCTTCAGCTTCTGGATGTAGTGGGAGAGGGGGAGCGAGGTCATGGAGGAGCCAGAGGAAGAGCCACTTGCAGTGTCGCGGCTTGCACTTGGGGTCTTATGAGACGAATTTGTAGCGCCACCAGGCTTCATGTTCTCTTCCGGCTCGGTCTGATCCGAAGTCTCATGCCAGAGCCAAACAGGAAAGTGAGACAGTGTAGAGGTAAAAAGTATGTTGGGAGGACAAGAGACCGAACACAAGGTCACATACGTTGATTGCCTAAACATAACCTCTCCACCAGTATGTAAACGCCAGTACATTTAAAGGGGTGACCATAGAAGAGTGTCAGTTTGGAGTGAACTACCAGTTTGGTTGAAAAATCGAACAAAAGAAGTCTTGTTTTTAACAGGGCCTCACCTGTTGGACGCCAGTTGGGTTGAGTGTGGACAGGTCTTCAGAAGGAGGGTGTCCTCCCCTGAGCCTGTTCATTCGGGGTGACTTTGTGATGTTGGTACCCACCGTAGAAGCTCGGTGTTTCGAACCACCAGCAGAAGCCAAGTCCATCTCGTCCACGAGTCTGCTGTGCAACATGCCTTCCACTTCGGCTTCTCGGTTAAGTGACTCATGAGCCTTCTCAAGCAGAATGCGCATGTCACGACGGAAGTGCTCGCACTCCTCCTTCATTCCTCGTTGAAGCCTCGACGCCAGGATTGCAGGTTTTTCATGCTTGGACTCAGCACTGACCTCTACCTCATCCACATTCACACCTCCTTGAGATTTGCGCTCCACAAGCACACCTTGCATTCTCCTCGGCGCAGATGCTGGTCGACTGTCCATCCTGAACAGCGAATTTATTAAATTTGCTCGTGACTTTATCAATCATTTTTTTCACATAAATGATCATCAAAAGCATTAGGAAAGGGGGTGGACAACTGTCTACTCCTCTTCGGTTATAGGCCACATTTGGAAGCAAAATAAATGTTATATACAGGTTAATTTATGTGGAATGGGATGATAAGGTAATAGAAAAGTAGACAAGGCTTCGTGCACTTCGAACGGATTCCTACACACCTGACGTTGTTGTGTCTACGCTCGCCATGAATCCTATCCAATTTTCTCACAAAGTCTCCCTTCCACTCCCGCAAGCCGCTTCCACGCCGTTGCTGCTGGTTTTCATGCGGTTTAGACTTCCTCCTATGATGTTTCAGTGTTGAATCAGCACTGCTTTCATCACCATAGCCAGTTCGAAAACCTCGAGAGGTACCCTCACTTGTTTCGTTCCAGCTTCGTTCCTCCTCGTCCTGGTTGCCACCTACAGTTGTGCCCGCATTGTTGCTGCTATCCAAAGATCTATCCCGATCCTCTCGGTCAAAACCAGACCCTCGCGCCTTTGGCAAAGGTGATCGACTTGCAACTGATTGAGCTAGTGGTGGCTTTGGATGTCTGCTTCTAGGCCTTCCCTGTGTTTTGGATGATTGAGGACGAATGGTAAAATGTGGTTGCAAGTGAGAAACCGAGGTTTCGAGTTCCCTGATCCGTTTGGCAGCCTCGGGGAGATAGGCATGGAGCTCTAGAACCTGCTTGTCCTCTTGCCGGTTACGGAAATTTGGATGCGAAGGAATGGTTTCGGAGACCAATGTGGTGAAGGTCTTGAGGTGCTGGAGCTCCTCCGCCCCGAAGCCTGACTTCTGTGACTCAGTGGCTTTGGCCAAACAGAGCTGCGCATTGCGGCAGTAAAATGTCAAAGGTAGAATTGCTCCATCCATGCTTCATCAGTGCTGGTAGATCCAAAAGCCGGAGTTTCAGAATCCCAGGATCTCCCGTGCAGATCATGAATTCTGCGTTCAACAAGCGTTGCATTAAATACTTGATAAAGGTCACCAACGCAGTGACATCTAAATTATCCCCTTGTAGAAATTGAAGACAGTAACTACAGACTAGAGAATTAGGGTTGATTTACAACTTTTGCCGAATTGTCCTGCACGAATTATCCTAAAGAGAGAGTGTTGGAATGTGCTCTTGCCATATTAGGTTGAATAAAATGAAAGCAACACTGAAGAGTGTTTGCGGCACTGAGAAATCACAAGCTGAAGTTCGCCAGCTTCTGCCTATTTAGCCGACTCGCACTGATTCGAAAACCTAAACACGAATTGTAGACATACTCCCAACAAACGGCATGCCCAGTAATCCGGCCCTTTTGCTGGGATAAGAACACTGGCGCTCTTGCTGGTGGGACTTTCTCACACTTGCTCATCACTCGATCCAACAAGATTGTTAATATACGTGGGGTATGTTGACCCAATCCAATACCTGCTTCTAAAACTCGCTCCAAAGTTTACCCCACAGCGACAACAGATAGCTCAACTCAGAACCACTAAATCGGGCACAACCACCTAGGCCAAGCTGGGTGCACGCCCATCCACGACCAGCAGACATCATCTTGTCGACCGTCATACAAAATGACACCGCCAGATCAATACCTGCAACCAATCAGCCCTGTAAGCAATTGAAGTATTTGCACACCCACATTGAAATGACATTCATTCACGCACAGAATTCAACTACCTGCTGCTATTCGTATTAGTCTCTTGGAGGGATTCGGATACGAGGAAGCAGCGGGCGTTGGTCCAAAAATTTGGTTCAGAAATTTGGTGCACCGATTAACGAGGATGGCATTCGAGCCAGCGAGGGAAGGCGCATGATACAGAGGGCCCTGTGTTTCGATGCAGAGACAACAGCCTGCTGCCTAACCGTTTAGTTGCCATCTGGCACAAGTCGTTAGTTAGCCACAAGAACTAAGTCTGCTGACATGGTGGCGTATATCACCAGCCAAATCGGCACTACCAAAAAAAAAGAGGGTTATAAGGTATAAGACGCACCTACTTCATGAAGGATGTTCAGTTCGCCCCACCCCACCCGCACCCCCACCCCCGAACATCCATAAACAGCTTCCAGTACATCATTCAAGAACTTGATTCTCCAATCCTGCAGTCACGGGGCTGGTCAAGTCACATCAACAGGCTTTAGTTCTTGTGGAGTTCACAACGCAGTAGAGCTCGGAGAGGGGTGCTTGTAGGAAGGGGGGCCGTTGTTGCGCAGGACACCACCCTTTGAAATGTACCCTAATGGTAAATTGTCTCCATAGCATACACTACCTGCGAACTCACTACCGGTACTGGGCAGCAAGCCACCAGAAAAAATGCCCTGCATGTGCGAGTAACATTTTCATTTCCAGTCCTTTCAGCATTAGAGCACGCAGCTGTCACCCTCACTTAAACATGCTCATCAAAAGTTTAAATGGAATATGAACAAACTTGTAAACATGATGTGAAATGAGGTATGACAAAATTACAGTACGGAAATTAAAGTCAATTGACGCGATGATTGGACTCATTTCAAAGTAAAGCCGATTTAAACTCATGGGAACCGATGCATGATCAATAACCCCCGCGTCTAACAAAACGATACCTGTACCGACAAGTAAGCACTGGAACGGATTCAAGCATATTGAAGCAAAGTGTAGAGTCCCGAAACGTTAGGTGAGAAAAATCCCCAATTTGGAGTACTCAAAGAAATGACATGTGTAAAAACTTGAGATATCTGCAAACAGTGGAGCACACTCGCACTTTCACAGTAAGCATCCAAGCTTTGAAACCAAGGCCGATCCAATGCATATTCTCAACAGCAAGAGCAGGCTTCACCTACACAGCCTGCTCAAATAGACGCATTCCAGAGACTCAGCCTGACGAAGGTTTACATCTCCACTGAGTGTAAAATCATGGTCACATCTCTATCAATAGGACATGGAATGAATATACCATTACAAAGAAGATATCATACCGTACATTGTTGAATCCTTGAATCCTAGAATTATGTTTTTAACATTAGTTAATGAAATCAGAGTTTATCTTCCAAAGTGAACATTCTATACATAGAATGGGAATTTAAAGTAAATGCATCAAAACTTGACGGAAATTTCATCACAGTACTTGCACTTCGAATACACCGACAACAATACACACACCGGTAGTCCATTACCTCCACATGAAAATATACAAACAATTTAGAAACACACATTCTTGCAAACAGCCAGTACAGGCACCGAATCCCACCCTGGATTATCAGTAAAAAACAGAATGGACTCCATGAAAATGTTGAGCTCAACTACCGAAGCGCAAGCAAGAATGCATGAGCACACAGCAGACAAAACTCGATGATCTTGTCATCTTCCGACACAAATCTCTCATAGACTCGAACAAGTCGTAAAGATCTGCTTTTAATGATGACCTCTCAGTGCGAACTTCTAAAAGCCCACAAGCTCTAACGCGTGATCAAAACGAGACCAAAAAACTGCTGCAACAACCACGCAACTCAATGCCTCAAAACTATGCCCCATCAACACCCTAAAATGGCATACACAAAAAATAAAATAACATAAAACAAAATCAAAAGCTCCATAAGACTCAACGCCAAGGAGACCATCACAAAACATATCAAGAGATAACGCAGACACATGCACAGGGTCATTGCTTGCCATCAAACTGAGTGAACTCAATACTTTAATCACATCATCTGCACATTACATACTCACTACGCAAACACTGCCTCGACTAGCACCTGCACTCGAACGTATTCCAACCCTCAAAACCGACTTCCACAACCCCGTACCAAAATCTAAGCCTCAGCCTTCTGGTACACGTACGTGAGACCGCACTTCCCGCAGTAGTGCCGATCGAAGTGGTTCGCCATGAAAGTTCCTGCCCCACAGTCAGGGTTCGGGCACTCCTTCCGCAGACGCTGCACCTTTCCGGAGTCGTCCACCTTGTAAAACTGCAGCACCGCTAGCTTCACTTTCTTCTTCTTGTGTTTCAGCTTCTTCGGCTTCGTGTACGTTTTTTTCTTCCTCTTCTTCGCTCCACCGCGCAGCCGGAGCACCAGGTGCAGGGTGGACTCCTTCTGGATATTGTAGTCGGCCAGCGTCCGTCCATCCTCGAGCTGCTTGCCGGCAAAAATCAATCGCTGCTGGTCTGGGGGAATCCCTTCCTTGTCCTGAATCTTGGTCTTCACATTGTCGATAGTATCAGAAGACTCCACCTCGAGGGTGATAGTCTTGCCCGTCACTACACGCACACGTTCCCATCAACCTCGACTCAAACCCCACTTCATGTGTAAAACATGCAAATGACCACGAGACAGTCCAATTTTTTTCTATTGCAACAAATAAAGAATGTAATTGCGACGAAAAGAAGTGGTCAAGAGTAGAAACTCACGGGTCTTCACGAATATCTGCATGGCTGGAAGCCTGCACGCCCCTCCTCCTGTGGGCTCAGCAGCTGGAGTCGATGCGTCGTCGCCGAAGCGGAGGAGACAAGAAGAGCTTCTTTAGGGTTAGTCCGCTTCTTATACCTCCTGCTTCTAGGGTTTCATCCAATTTCTTTTTCTGCCTGCTCCGCGATTAAAACGACGGAGGATCGGTTTATCGTTCGTTGTCGAGAAGCTTCCGTCTCTATTCCGTCGTTAGCAGAAGTATTATAAAAGACCTACCAGTAGCCAATATAAAAGTAAAAATAAAAATAATTTTTTAATTTAGTTCATAATAAAAACTTCAAAATTCAATAACTTTTCCACCGTAGGTCCCAACGCCACAAAACAAAGCTTGTGCACCTCTCTTCATAGAGAGCTTTCAAATGGTAAGGTAACTACACTTGAAATGGATCACTCCTCAAAAATTGACGCCTATTTTGAAGGAAAAATGAATAGGGAAGATACCACATTGCAAGGACAAGCATTAAGTGGAGTTAACCATATGCAGCTCTATTTATAATATTGTGGAGGTGGCAACCTTATAAGTGGTCGCTTTTGGGTATACTTTTTGTTGTTTGAACTTCTTCTTTGGGACATGTTTTGATACTAATCAATGCTAGTTCTTCATATGCATCAAATGGATTTTGGCATCCAACACCTTGCATCTTTGAAAATTTGTAACTAATTTAGAATGCATCCAAAAATTATGGAATCATTTGCATTTTGATTTATAGTCCTTCATCAATGTGCAAAAATTGTTGTTCACTTTCTAGAGCGTATCCGTTATGCCAAAGAATTAATTTGTGCGATTTTAGGTGTACTCACCTTACCAAGAAAATGACCAAGGGACGCATAGTCCACATGATCTCACTATAACAAACAATCAAACAAAATAAAACAAACAGCCTATAATTTCATGTATTGATTACAAATACAAAAGGCAATGAGACTTAATTTTGACTCAATTAGGATTTTTACCTATGAAATGCAATAAACAAATTTTAAAATGGAGGACTTTCTCTCCAAATAATAGGGAGTATATAAACAAACAAATATAAATAAGAGTTTCTACTTGACCTTCCCTATTGACCACACAGCCCCAATACATAATTCTTGTTTTATAGATAGGTTCATTGGCATTAAAATAGCTTAACCCCTAAAGGACCGGTTGTCCCTTCGGGGGACAATTTGGGTCCGGGCAGGTTCCTACGATCTCAATTTTTAGTAATATTTTTGGGGATTTTTTGAGGTTGTGTACTTTTGTGAGATCTTTGCAAATATATAATTTTTATTTTAATTGATGCCCGGGAGCAAAAGTTATGGCACAATAAGTAAAATTGGAATTTTGCGGGCAGCACAAAAAATCACAAAAGGTCAAAATAATTTTTTTTCAAATTTTTCCCTCTAAGAGTATATTTTTGTCTACATGTAAAGCTTTGTTTCATTCAATTTGGACTAATAATGAGAAAGTTATAGACAATCTTAGTTTTTTGGGCAATCTAAGCATCTTCTTGAAAAAATAAGTTGTAGAAATCATTTTTGAATGCAATTTTGAGAATTTTGAGAATTTTTTTGTTAGACAAGGTTAGATTTTCTTGCTAGAACAATGTCACCGTTGGAATTATTGTGATTCAATTCCATCTAAAAGCTATTAACAATTTAGTTTTTTCTTCAATCTTGTATCCACTTCTACTTAACAATTTTTTTTTGAGTGAAAATTAAGTGCTTTTTTTCCTAAATTTTTTTGGTAGATTCTCAACTCAACTACTTAACATAAATAAGTAGAAAACCAAAATCAATAGTGCAAAAAATTTGAACTAAAAAGAGTCAAAGCCAAGAAATCTAGTCAAGCAAGGTGGAAAAAAACTTGTTTTCTTCACTTTAAATGCATATATCTTGCAATCTACGTGGTCAAAGTTTCTGAAATTTCTTCCACATATTCATATACTAGTCAAGTATAAGATCTTATGGTTGGATAAGCAAAAAAAAACAATTTTTTTAATTCTTTTCTCTTTGCAATAGAAATGACAATTTTGAATGGTTTTTGGTAGGAAAATCACCCCGGTCCTTTAGGGGTTAAAGGATTCCTTTTTCTACAGTTTTTATAAAGTTAAAAGGATCAAAAAATTAGGTGAAGACCAAATAAAATAAGATAAGATGAAGAAAATATCAGACTATATATTTAGTTTGAGAATTCATATTAAATATGAAGAATAAAAACACCAATGCGTACTTTTAAAATATCCATATAAAAAATTATGTCAAATCCATACTTTGAATGAGGCTATTTGTTTTGTTTTGTTTAATTTGTTTATTTGTTTGCTATAATGAAATCTTTGGAACTGTGCATCTCCTAGTAGTAGTTTTGGTATTATCAAAAAGCTCTTTGCGACAAAGGGTACATAGATTTTGTTTCGTGGCATTTTGATTATTGGCAGTAAATATTTTGAATTTTGAATTTTTTATGAATTACGTAGTAAAAAATTAGAAGATAACTTTTAATTATGTTTATTCTGCTCTATTAGATGACACCTAGAGGTCTAAAGGGCCGTAAATTCCCTCAAGTTCCTAGACTGTGATAACTCTGCCATAGCAGCAATTTGACGTGGTAGAGCAACTACTACGTCAAATAGTAATATCTTTTTAATTTTTAAATATTTTTTAAATATTTTTTGATTCTTTATTATTATTTATTATTATTATTTATTATTTAAATATTTTGACTGCGGCACCGTTCATTACAACAAGGGGAATAGAACTAAAACGTGCGGCTTTTAGCCCCCTAAAAAACATTTAATGTTGTGGCAATGGCACAACATCACAAAGTTTAAAACTTGCGGTTTGTCAATAGTTATCATGTGATTATTGTTGTTTCATAGATTCGCACATTAGTATACAATTTATTGCATCATTGCAATGCATTACTTTACAATTTTTTGAATTGTAACTGAATCGATTGGATTAAAACTGATGTATTATAAATGATTATAATCATGGCCATATAATACATTAGTTGCATAATTAGGCCATGCAAGGGTAAAATAGAAGTTCAAAATAAGGATTTAATTGGCCCATTAGAAGAGATTTGAGGGCATTGGAGGGTTGTATCAAGCCTGTTCCCCAATCTGGCCAAATCTAAAAACAGCCGGTACGGGTTGTCAAAATTTAAAAAAAAAAAAAAAAAAATCTCTCCTAAATATCATTTCAAGCAAAAAAATTATTTTTATTTGATTTTTTTTCGAAAATGACGTGGCCCTCTCACAACCACATCAACCCAGCAGCTTTCTTGCATTCCACAGCATGGGAACGCTGCAAGAACGCAGGATAACTCGCGGGCTCTTCGAGGCCTCAAATCTCTTCTAATGAATGCCTTTGAGCCAAATTTTTAAAGGAAACTCAAGAAAGTCCCTCTACTTTGCATCAAATTTGAAACTATACAATTGAGTTTGATGAAAATCTTAAAATGTTGTAATTTGGGTACAAACCAAAGAGTGCCGCTTTTGTTATTATCCAAAGTTTTAAACTTCTCTATAGAAAATAGTTGGAAAATGAAGTAACAAACAAAGTTTATTTATAAATGTATTAAACTTGCTTTTATGGCATCACGGAGGTATTAATTGAAGGTATGTAAATTATTAAACAATTGATGAAGTATTGCTTTTAAATCCCTTCTAAAATTGGGATGTTCATAGGGATGTTTCTTGGTTAATTGATATAGAATTTATCAAAATTTCTTTTTAGTACACAACATCACCAATGGTGTTGGATGGCCATACCGGGGGCCATACTATTGGTAAAGGCCATTTATAGGAGGCAATTCTCAATTATTCCTAGTTAAATGAATCAATTTTATTATTCTTCTAATAGTTGTTTCATATTTTATGACAAAAACAACTTTGGAGATCCTAGTCAAGTCAAATTTTTCTAAGTCTATAAAACTTCAATTCACTAGACATTAGTAATGCTTGTCAACAAGGTACGTAGGAGGCTCTAAAATTGTGTAAAATGGATATGAGGTGGTTCTAAAATTGACCTCTATAGTCACTGAATGAATCAAGGAAAAAAACATTTTTAATTACAAGAGTCAATCATTCTCTTTGCTTTCCCCATTTGTCTTTAGAATTGCAAGTGAATGGTTTATGGAGGACCTCCGACCCAACTCAATTGAAAATTCATAAATAATTCAATAATGCTTCCAAAAATACAAAACCACTTGTCATCTATTTTTCTTTATCTAAAAAATGAGCTAAAAATATTCTCATCCAAGGAAATACATGAAAAAGGTGGGCCAACCCTTAGATGAGCGGTTTCAAAGCCTTTTACCTTACTGCATTGAAATCCAATTATACAAAAACCTTAACCCTTTGGAAGGGGGCCCGGCATAACCAATGTAGTCAGCAAGACTATTGCTTTGATTATTGAACCAATAGGTACATTCTTTGCTTCAACAATGAACAATGATACTAACATACCATTACATAATGATGCATATTTACAATATATCCAATGTAATTTAAACTGAGGTTTTATTTTGGCAGATTATAACCTCAGAATAGTATTGGAGCCCCATTCAACCGTTATCATATCATCTAGCTCTATCCCACAGGGACAAAAACAACCAAAGACTTTCAATTTTGTGAAAGTCCACTTTCTATACAGAACCTTGTTCAAACTGCAAGAATATGGAGCACCACATTCCTTGACAGAGCCTCCATGTCCTCCAGTCGAAGGAACTTTGGGGTTCACGAACCGAAGAGCAAGATGAGAGACAAGATGGAAACCAAAGCCTCTATCCAATGCAGATTTCTCTGCGGCTTGCAAGCACTGTTGCCAAGCTGTGAGGCTACATCCATTGACGCTATAATCACAGTTTCAACCTCAGCTGCCGAGCAGTTGGAGCCCGCAAATTGAGGCGAATTGGCATCCCTGAATTGCTCAATGCAATCCTTCAATGCATCGTTGCAGGTTCGGTTCACATAGTTTTCTACGCCAACAGCCCAAGTTCATTACAATAGACAAAGTCACCGTAATCAATAACATTCTTAAAGTTAAAAGAATGAGTATTGTAATACAGAAAAGCAGATGTGGAAAATCAAGTCGTCTAGCAAGGAAGGAGATGCTCTTTAATCGTGTCAATGAAAGTAGGGGTATTGGCCGTGTTTCAATCTAAAAATTGTCCATAAAATTAATGACCTTGATTGATTTGCAGATCCAAGCAAGATTGTTTGTGGTTTATGGTTTACCCTTTTTATGAACAGAATTGAAAAGCCTTAGAAGCTGAACAGATTGAACTCCATTCACCTCCCTCTTGGTTTGAGCAAAGTGTCACTTGCAGATCCAAGCATTCAGCATTGTTTGTGGTTTACGGTTTACCGTTTTTATGAACAGAATTGAAAAGCCCTAGAAGCTAAACAGAACTCCATTCACTTCCCTCTTGGTTTGAGCAAAGTGTCACTCACCGAGGTTTGAGCCTATGCAGTTGTCATGCGTGAGACAGCATCTGTCCATCCCATCACAAGGTGCCTGGCCATCGCAACCTGAGTACCCTAAACCGCAATATTTCCCATATTTCAAGGTGAATGGATCTGCACAGATTATAAACAGTCAAATTTTGTAAGGATTCAAGCAACCCACTCCAGAGCAAATTACACTTGAATGGTACTCAAATACCAAAAGTGATTGCAGAAGTCGGTGGCTTCAATTGCGTTAAGTTACTCTCACTGGTGGAAATGCATGAAAGCCAAAGCAAGAGGAGGAGGTCAAGGTTGTGATCAAAATCAGAAGGTAAGAAACGAACAAGGGGTCAGACTGAATATTTCAGTTACCTTTACAGTTCTTAGACTCGCATGTACTGCTGCAGTCCTGCAAAACCACCACAAAAAATACTCTGAGACTCTTAACGACAATACTCACAAAGAGTCAGGTTGGTAGCGAACTGGCACTGCATCCATACATTACTTATGATAGCTCCCACTCTAATTCTACCTGCGTCGAGTGCTGAATAGCCATCCACCAAGTAGTCTGTAGTTCAGAACATACAAACTCAAACAACATAATTATCTAGAATAAGATCCAGGTATATAAGTCATCGCACTCGATCATCGCAATACCTAACTACGGATTCATGGGTGGATTTCAAAACTTACTGAGGAAAATTCGAAAATCACAAATGAATCAAAGTAAACTAAAATTTATGAAACCCCCACCTCATCAAACAACGAAATTTTAAAATTTGAAGTTTGAAAACTTCCCGACTGTTACTCTAATGCACGCAAACTTCCGACTACAAGTTTTCTATGCTCGTTTTGCTCACAATATTTTTCATAATACTTATATATATATTGTGAGCAAAATGGATGGAACTTTTTGAATAAGTATTTAGTTTATGAAATTTAGTCCATGAGCTGCGATATTCCGAACCTCCCAATAAACACGCCAGGGCAAGTCAGAGGCAAGGCCACCCCGGGAAAGCTGGAAATCGAACATTCAACAACATGAAAAGAAACGTTTCTCATTGCAAAATACCAAATTCTTCTTAACTTTCAATCATCCAAAGTTCCAACTCTAGCAAACCCCTCCCATTCAAGCAGAACAAGTCACTCTGAAGAAGTCAAGTTGAAATGATTGAAAAGTTCAACAATCGATCCAGTTCCTCAAAAACTTCAATATCAAAAGCTCACTCTGAAACTAAGACTCAGGGATCCCTCAAAGACATTAATTAATTACTTGGAAGAATCCAGCTCAAGTACCGTAAGTGTGGTATTGATAATGAGGGAGGCAGCAGGAGTTCCAAATCCCAAGAAGACCAGTGACACCACCACCACCGCCGCAAGAGCCTTGTTTTCCATTTGCACTAGACCTGCAAAGCTCGATGGAACAGCAAAATTGATAGTGATTGAATGCTTCAAATGCAAGGTTAGCCCTCTCAATTCCAAGCTTTGATTGCCAAGCTCCGAAATCAATGATCTCATGAATTGGCTACACTGACTGAAGCTGGTGATACACTACCGTAATTGATTGGTAGCCATCAGAATTGTTGAAGAAGGTGGATGCCAGCAGTGCTAAATTCATGCAACTTATGCACGGAAGTGAATAGTGCCATGTCAGCTCGCCACCTGTCGGATTGAAGGCAGTGGCATGTAATTTCCTAAAGGCCGATGAGGTGGAGCATGGAGACACGTGGAGGGGATGCAAGAGAAGCTTCTTTCATAATCTTTCCGTTTACTAGAAATGTTCTGTAAATTATTTGATTTTTGTGACACACAAACTTAATTTCAGTGCAAATTGAAAACTGATGAGAAGCTACAATTTGCTAATTTCATGAATGCAGAATGAGGTAACATAAAACACAAGTTTGTGCTGGAGGGATCACTCAAAGACTCTGGTCAAATTGCAACCCATATTGTTATCATATTTCTTGAAAGGTCACTGTAGAAACTCCTGTATAATAATTTCACTGGAAATAATACCTAAAAATAATCACTAAAACTTCCGTACGTCGGTGATTCTGAAACTTGAAACCACCGCGCTCCTTCTCTGACTACTCCTAAAAACTCGAAACAAGCCATGTAAATAAATAAAAAACTAGTAGGCTTCTCAGAAACTGCAAATCTTTGATCAGTAAAACATTCTATAAACTAAGGAGCTGCAAACACCTTAGGCAAATGTACTGGCACAGCTGATCTGAGTTCAAAAATGCCAGCAGTAATACTTAGCCAACTTTTGTTGCAGGCAAGTGAAGTTACTGCCAACCACAAAGGGATGTGAAAAGGCCGTGAAAAGGAACTGCTCTAGAATGTTGCTGAGTTCAACATACTCTTATGTCCTGAGTATAAGAATTTCTAAATGGTATTGTACAAGGAAGCACACCCCGTGTCATTCCAAAGTTGGTGCATGAGGCTGCTCCGTGAAAGTTTTGCACTGGTAGTGTTTGATATCCTCGTTTCGCAGACTACGTACTCCTCTCCTATAATGTTTTCGCTCCAAGCATGACACAGGTCAAATCTGGTCTCATGTACACGCCGAGTTTCAACCTATACAAGCAATCGATATAAAAACTGGAAGCTTTGGGGATAAATCTGAATCACCGTCAACCTTCAGCTTGCGCCCAAAACAAATGTAGCAGGATAATTCTTGGCAATAACTCGAGTAGGATCTCTTGCAACCGTTGATGAACTCCCTTGAAGCAACGATTACTCCTGGCCTTGCGGTTCTGAGTATGTATCACAGTAGAGTTCGTTAAATTTTGGAAGGAAAAAACAAAGTAAGAGACACTACACTGATATATCCTATGAGTGAGGGCGCAAAATTAGTGTCTAGACAGTAATAGTCCAGCCTGACTAAGTTAAATATATTATAAATAGTGTGACTTTGGAAAGTTGGTGTCACACACTAATAGAATAAATCAAAGTGGGTAGTTTGAGGGAAAAAGACTCGGCATATGCTCATACATTGTTGATGAAACTGTCACAATGATACTGTCAAACCATGCATTCTGCCCTGGCTTGGTTCTTACGAGAACGTTTGGCCCTAGACCAAAGAGCGGTACACGAGAAAACTAAATGCTTTCACCGACAAGCATTAGATTTTTGATAAACCTATTTTCAATACATTGAGAATTCATAGTTTATTCATACCCTGTCCAAAAAATGTAAGCTAAGAGAATCTGGAAAACCATTTGACTCTCGATAAGACCAAACAAAAGCTTAGACAGCTTGATAATAGGAACCGTTCTCAAATCCTTATTCAAAAGATTTTAGGTGTAGTCAACTTAGCAATAGGTTTCATCAATAGGAGCACAACTGTGTCAAAAATAAATATTCAGAACCCCGAAGTTTGTACAATTGAGGTACCTTTTCCCTGTGAAGTCTTCAAATTGGTCCCTTCTCAGCTAGTGGTTCTGAAAATCTCTTGGTCCTCATGATCCTCATCAAGGCCATTAGTAACTGTTTGTGAATTGACAGATGCATCATCGTCAGCAGCCCACCACGAGCACGGATACCGATGTCGCAGAAAATGCTGCAGGACGTCAGACCCGGCAACATCGTCCCAAATACTCTCAACGGGGATATCCCAAAAGCCCACACTATCCGCATGCACAGAGAAGTCCAAAAAATGGATGATCTCCTTCCCTTTACGCTTGTCATGACACATCAAGGCCAGGCACTCTCGTGCGGCTTTTGACACTTCTTTACTTCCTTCCACATCAAGAGCTGTATCAGCCAGTTTCTGCAAAACTGCATTCGAGGTAATTTTCACGGTTGAGGGACTGAGTTTCAAGAACCTCCTCAAAAGCATGAGACTGCACAACCTGGGGTCGGTGCCAGCGAATCCAGACGCCTCTTTGGGGACGTCCAAGTAGAGAAAGGAGATCAGCGAGTGCAGCAAATCCTCAGAAGTCATGCAGTCGATGATGTCTTTGTGATTAGCAATCGAGTGAGTCAATATAAGGGCTGGTTGCGCAAGCATACGCGCTGCAGGGCCAACTGAGGATAAGAGACCGTTCACAGCCATGAAGATGTCGATGTAGGATTTCCCGGATAATAAATAAGGTCGCCCTTTGAAAAGCAGCAGTAAAGCGAGCAGCACCCTCCGGAGAGAATCAGGATCTTCTGCAAATAAGTCCAACACAATGGCCTTCTTCACTTCACGAAGAAAACGCTGTTCGAGGATGGTGCCGAAAAAATATTCCGGAATTCTTAAAAACTGATCCAAAAAGAATCCCCCCAAATACATTTCAGGCACGTAGGATGACTCTTGCGAGTTTCTGTAGAGTGGCTTGCTGTCGTCATTTGAGACAGTGGCATATATCCAACGAGTGAAAACTGGTTGATCAAGCTCCAGAGCCCAGAAGCCAAGCCCTGGAACTACCTGACCCTTCACAGAAGTTTGCAATTGAATCGCTTCCGTTGTGAGTGTTTGAGAGACACGAAGCCGTGTTTCATCGTCCCATACTAACCTTGGATTGTACACCGTCTCCTTGTACAGATTGCAAGCTCGTGCTGGGTTATGCGCCAGGGTGGACAGAAGCTCCAGCGGCATAAGAAACATCAAAGTTTGGAATATCAGCGGCTTCTCCCCTTCGTTGCCCGGCTCCAGAAGCATCATGAGGTCATCCACATCAGTGGTCATCACCCTGAGTTTCTTTGACTCACTAAATGGATCCTTCGGCTCAGCTGATTCTCCAAGGAAGCTCAGGCGTTGGCTGACCCCACAAGAACACAAAAGCAGTTGTCCAAGTATGCACGCTGCCATTAGTCTCTGACGTGTGGTTATGTTCTCAGTCTCCACGATCCCTGTTCGTAAGTTCGGTAAATCAACGTCACAAAAGATGCCAAGCAATGGGAAGAAGATCCCAGTAGTAGCGAAATAGTTCGTCCCCTCGACAGTAGCTGGCATGTTCTCACTCAAAAAGAGCAGCATGTCAAGAGTGGTATGCAAAATTGCTCTCGATTCTTCGCCCTTGTCTTCCGTGAGAGACTCCCAGAGACGGATCCCTGCTAACCCGAGTAAATTCGACTGGAGAATGGCGTTGAGATTGGTCTGGTTGTGAGCGAACTCCTTGAAAATGAACATGAGCTCCGCCCATACTATGGGCGCGCAATCTTCCGTCAACGCCGTTTGCAGAAACGTCTGCAAGTTGAAGCATTGCATGAGATCGTTCCTGCCATGCGACGCTGCAAATTTCATGCACTCCCTGCATGCTACCAACACTGTGGCGTACTTTTCAAGCTCAGCTGAATGACCTCCCTGCTCTTGCATTCCTTCCGAGAAGATCACATGCTTGTCTTCATAGTCCTCCATTTGGTTCCCAACGCTCACCACTTTTCGTTCCTTGTCAAGATGCTCCATCATTAGATCCAGAAACGAGGAGTTGTCTGGAAGGTCAGCTCCCTCCCAGTGCCCAAACGCCAGGTGCTTCACAAAAACACCCCCAATTACAAACTCCTTTTGTAGACAGGCATACTCGAACGTTCGCAACCAGTTCGCTTCGTCACCATTCGTTACTTCTTCATCGTTCCGTTTTGCAATCTGCTCCTGAGCTCGCCTACGAAGCTCAGCTCGCACATCAGCTGTCCACACAGTAGTCGGGTTCTGAATATCCGACCCTGCCATGTTGATGAACCGACCGAGATCCTCGTCGTTTCTCAAGCATAATAGAAGAGGTCTTGGGATAAGCCTGGAGAGTGAGCTAATCTGGGACCTCTCCGCACGTACAAAAGAGCCAAGCACATCTGCAGCAGAAATTGGCAATGTAGAGATTGCTGATTCGGACTTCGGATCGACAAATGGGACGATCAGGAGAAGCAGAGGAAGATGGAAGTTCTCGTCAACAATGCGCTCACTGTAATCAGAGTCGCCTGCAAAGAACTTGAGAGCATTCAAGGCATGATAAGAAACGGGGCTAAGACCGCGTGGTGGTGTGGCAGTGCTGTCACTGACAGCAGAGCTGAGGGCCCACTGCATGCCTTTCTGCCACCGCAGATCCTCCCATAGATGCTTTCTGCCGTTCCCGTGCGAGGACATGACCTCCAACAAAGACGCAGAGCCTGCCAGCGCTAAGTCGAGACTGGTGGTGGTGGTGCTCCACCGAGTGCCGAGTGAGAGGATTTCCAATGCGAAGTTGAGTGATTCCTGAGGCAAGTCACCATCATTTATCTTCACAGCTACCACCCTGCGGAGCACTTTGACTGTGTGTTGCAGGATCTCGATGCAGACTTGATCGGAACTCTCGTTCTCGGAAAGGCACGTCTGTAATGCTGGCGACGCCAATGTTATGAGTAGGATCTCGGCATCTCTCGGTAGTATGAGCGGAAAGCGGTCGACGAGGTATGCCTGCACATATGAAACAAACGCTTTCAGACTCTCAATCATCCTGAATTTAGTCCAGAGGCATGCAGCACCAGAGAAACTCACAAACCAGGTGACGAATTCATGCCCTTGAAAACTAGATACGTAGCGCTCTTCACCAAAAGTTCCATCACCAGTACAAAAGACAGAGTCAAGGGGTTAGGTCAAACCACAGCTTTGAGGAGGAGCTGGATTCGCTTGATTTCTTTGCACCACACTAAATCCCAAGCTTTCGCTAACTTCCGAAGATCCTACATCACAAAAAGAACTGCCATAAGGCCAACTGAAGAAGAGAACTTTCTCTCGTAACTCAGAAACACGCACGAAATAAAGAAAGGTCCTTTTCACATCCGACAACAACATAAAGACTAATGATCAATGTCATTTTACAGAATGTCCAAGACTTTGCACGCAAGCTCTGTTCCTGAGGGACAATGCACTAATACAAGAACTAAGTCCCCAGTCCCTTGAGTAGACCATTCGATAGTTGAAGAATAAAAGAAGATATTCAGTATGATAAGTAAGAGAAATAGAACCCTGCATGATTACAAGGAGAACTCGTGACTTGTGAAGATACTCTTTATTATATTGTCTAAAATTCCTGAAACTACCTAATGTTACCGAACCCAGACATAAGAAAGCAGGCAGTTAAGATACCTCAACTTCAAAGGCTCAACTTACCAGCATGAGACTGTTCAAGAATCCGTCAGGGTCTTCGATAGGGTAGCCGTGATACCGCTCTTCATCAAGAAGATTCTGCAGATAGAAAGGAGCGGAGAATACCGTATCTGCAAAAATTCAAAAGAAAGAAAGAGAGT
Source organism: Neckera pumila (assembly GCA_963969595.1). Lineage (NCBI taxonomy): Eukaryota > Viridiplantae > Streptophyta > Bryopsida > Hypnales > Neckeraceae > Neckera > Neckera pumila. Next base: position 45,646,545 of record OZ018408.1, on the reverse strand, counting down.
AAGTGGTAAACTCGTATTGTGAGAAAGTATCCGTTGTGGGAGATTCAGTTTCCATGGTACAATTCAAACATCAGTTCTGAGCAAGTCAGGATCAATTATCGACCTTAAACATGAACTCAACTTAAAGAGGGGGGTTTCAGTACAATTAGACTATTTCCGAAATTTTTAGACATCATAACGAAAATTTTCTCCATGACTCAAGGGCTTCCTACAATCACCGTGATCCAACAAAGGCCTCCTCTGGACGTGCTGGTCGCAAGTGAACTGACCAACAACGTATGTACTTAGAACTTGAGAAAGAAAGAAAAAATACAACTCCATATTAACAATGGCAACCATTCATTGAAATGTACATGCATTTTATGGCAAATCCGGATTTACCAGCCAACTCAGGATAGTATATAGGAGCTCGAGGAGTGTGCGAATAAAGGGCCTTGGCATTGCTGGCACGAGCCCTCACATATACCTCCAGCTCAGAAGTGAGATGATCCAGCAAACGCTTCCGCATGTCCATGTTCCAGATAATATCAGGTGCATCTTCTTCAGTATCCAGTACTGTTGCAAAGACTTTGTATGAATCCATATCCTGCACCCAACATGAGAGAACCTTGAGTATTTCTACTAAATCAAGAGCGCTGAATTTTTAACCATCACAACTAGGATCACTTCCTATCAGGAGATGTCTGGATTCTCGTTAGGGTAACTTGAACTAATGGTGCAATTGAACAAATGGAAAGTACTGTACTAACCTCGGACATAAGTCTCAAAATAAGTCCATCCGGTAAGTACAGCCGAAGTGCACTACCGTTACAAGGTGACAGGTCTATTTCAGTGCTTGTCAGCATCGTCCCTTGATCCTGTCACCAGAGTGTATCCAGAAAAGTGAAGTTAAAGAAACGTTACTAAGACGCCTTCATCTCAAGAATACACATCAGCACTCGCAGGTAAATATGTAGTCACCCGACTGTTCATATCACTCATACTTAACAACGAATAAGTAAATCTAGATGCAGATGAATGCGAACTCACGGCCGGAAACGCTAAGGGACTATGGCATTAATTACGTGAAACTAATGGGTGCTTGAGAAATATTTCAGAAAGATGTTGATTGATTGAAAATGAAGAACTGAAAAATATCACAAATAGCACGAGGTTTAGTAAGAAGAGTACAAACTGGAATGGCCGCTGAATACCTGCTCTAAATGGCACTGCAACAAGAATTTGCAGATCAAGTCTTTCTCCGCATCAACGATATCCCCAGCAAGGAATTTCCACAGAAGGATCTCAAACGCACCCAGTGAGTACAGCTTCGCCGAGGCACTTCTGTTTTCTTTAGCAATAGTCGAAATAATCTCTAGAACCCTGACCAAGAAGTTTGGTCAGTATAACATATAGACGATGGAAGTCTATACGAGCACAGACACCTGAGATACCTAGGAAGCTCAAATCGTATAATTTTACAAATGATGGTGAAACACTATGTGAGAATAAGACATCAGTACCTAAAAACAACAGCCCTACAGTGCTGCAAATAGTATAAAAGACTTTCATGAAATATCAACACAAAATCAAAAAATCAGAGGCGATCTCTACATACCTGCCGAATTCAGGCGACTTCAGCCGCAGTAGAACTTGCACCAGTTGGCATAGAGTCTCCTTTTTAGACAAGCTCAACACTGCAGCCGATGGTGGATAATACTGTTTATTGCTAACAATATCACCAGAGAGTCTGTCACCAAATTGCCTCCAGTTAGCTCATGCACTTCTGCTCTAAACCATGTCGAATGCAGGAGATCAGAAATCCAAAACCAACACTAAACCAAGCCAGCATTTACCCTTTGATGGAGAAGTGCTACTTCAAATTGCATTCGTCAAAAGCAACAAGCTTGAGATAAAATAAAATCCTATACCACAATTGGTAAAAGAATTGTGGTTCTGGTCGCTCCTTCTAACTCCTTTAGTTCATTAGAGTTAATCGTAAAGTGAACCCCAATTTGTAGAAGGGGTGTCAGAGGAAGGTTTAACTAAGAAACACAGCATCAAACTCCGTCAGACCAAGTTTGGGTGATTCAAGGAATTTTGTCCTGTGTTTTTCTCAAACTCTGGCTCCTGGTCCCTCATAGCACACACTTTACGACTATCTCTATTGTCAACTATACACTAGCCCAAGTAACAGAAAAGAGCATGACGAGGTGGCACTTATATGGCTAAAATTATTTGAGAAAACAAGGTTTCAAGCCAGCTCTTTCGAGCGGATTGACACAGATTACCTAAGATGCGTCACAGATGTCAGAAATACAATGGATTATCTTAAGTTTCTTATCTTGCACCTAATTGCACATGACATTGCTTCAAATTTTTAGATCGTAATCTCAAGCTTGTTGCTTCAACCCGTGCAATCTAAAGTAAATTGGCCCTAAATCTAAAATTCAAATTGTCAAGGTAAATCTAACCCTCCTAAGCATCTATCCCAACTTGTGACTCATAAAAAACCCCAAAGTGATAATTGGAAGTAAGAAAGAATGAAACAGTACCTCAAAATAGTTTCTATTTTGTCCAAGACTAAGCCCAGCTGAATTTTAGGAGGGACTTTCCTGTCCTGCCATCTGATGCCATCTTTGGCATCCAAGCTGCCATCTTTCGTAGATTTCCCGGAAATGCCTCGAGCCATGACGGACGGAACCCTCACCATCCTGGCACTTCCGTCTGAGCCCACGTAGTTGAGGATTTCATATTGACCCAGCGCTAATGCACCCTTGCTTGTCCAGCCATCGCTTTCAAATTCCGTCTTATTCTGACAACTCTGCACAACCAAACCAGAAACGTTAGAATTCTTTCTGCCAAATAGGAAATACATATACAAGAAAGTACGGCGTATTCTTTAAGGTTTCAGTAACTTTTAGACAACATCAAAAGATAATCTTTCCATGATTCATGCAGAGTTCTCCCTGTAATCACAATGATCACTTGACAAAAGATACATGTGGGAGTTTTCTTCTGGTCAAAGTGATTGAACAAATGCCTCCCATGAATCATAGGGAAAGCTTCGATGTAGAATTTGTGACCGTATGGAGACCTCTCCACGAATCGTCGGGAAGATTCTCTTTATGAAATTGTCAAATTCCTGAAATAGCCTAATTCTTCTAAAATCTAGTTACGCACAAAAAATGACACTAGATTTTGGGACTGATCGATTTTAGACTTGCCACGCACCCACTCTTTCACATTGACAGAGATGACTTGCACAAAGGAGTCACCTTCTCAGCGGATAACACCATTAAGGATGCCAGCACAGCAGCTCCACCAGCATGGACAAAACGTACTACGTTCTCTCGACTGCCCCTTTCCAATGTGGCCAGCAGGAAAATGATGAGCTTGAATACAAAAACCTCATGCTCACTGTCAATCACTTCCCGCAGCATCCCCACCACTGTCTGAGTCACATTCAAACAACAACACACCATCATTAGTACCTGGAGGATAGGTTTCAAGTAGAAATACGGGACAAGGTTCTGTTGTGGTCATGCTTCTATTTTGGCCATCTACTGTAGGGCCCCATTCTGGCATGCACTTGGAGTAAAATTGTCACCCTTGAATATATATATATGAGATTATAGGCTGAAATGAGGATTGAATGTGGCTTAAATGAAAGTTTCAAATAGCCGGTAATGAAGGACTTAGAGGTCCCAATATGATCTCCTAACTCTTGAGTAGGGCCATAGTAGGACTTTCGCAAAGAAAATCTAGTCACAACAGTGTCTCGACATTATGCTGGTTTTGAGTAGACATTGGGGCCACAATAGAAAAGTGAGATGACCATTACGCATGCACTATTCGTCGGTCAGTTTTGAGGGTGGTCTAGTGGCACGTATACTTACGGGGAAGCACATTTCAAAAATTCATATTCTGTTGCAAAAACATGGTTCCACTTCCATTCCTTCTCGTTTTCATTGGTATTGTTAGAAAAATGATTCATAACATTACCTCGATGACATTCAATGCATCCATGCAGCATATAACATCATCTGTATGACGTTCGTAGATCCAGGTCAACACATGCACGGCGAGGCGTAGATCGATTTCTGGAAGATTATTGCTGCCGAAGAATGGCGTGAAGCCCAGAAGCATCGCTTGGTACACTGACTGAAATAAAGACGTCGGATCTCCAAGCTATTTCACAAACCATGCATCATATGATGTTAGCTTACTAGCCAAAAAGAGTTTTGACTGCATCTAAACACTAAAGAATACGGAGTACCATTAATTTTTTGGAATATTCTCTCCATTAGGAACTAAATATAAATAACAATAAATATTTGTACTGCAGCTAATAACAACTTCACAACCTTCGAGACTTTCAGATCAGGGTGTCCCAAATTCTTTCACGGAGTGCCTTATAGCAAAAATAACGGCCTAATGCTTCAAGTAGCTTAATGATTAAGCTGTGCTTTCTGGACATGTTTAGAACAACTCGTTGCGATTATGATTACCGGTATGAAACTCGGTTCTTCAAGCACATTTTAAAGACCCACATCAGATTCATAAACGTTAAGTTAATAAGGCAAAAGGTGTGAACTAAATGTTAGTGTGATACTTGTGTCAGCGGCGTATATAACTTGACATTGACATTGGCAAGTAAAGTTAATATTAAGGTTATAGTTAGTATGAAGTCAAAATTGACTTAACAGTAAATGTAGCATTATCTTAATATTGACCCGATTAATATCTGTTCAATTGACATTAACTTAATATTCATAAGTTTGCTAATCTAATGGAGAGGTCCTTGAAATGGACACTTACCTTCCAGAAAGAGCTGTAAGGACTATACGTCGGGGGCTGATGGTCAACAAGAAGCTCAAGATGAACGCCTCTAAGAACTGACCCTGCAAGTCATGAAAACCCGTTTCTATATGTCAATAAGACGATCCAGATTCTGATCCCAAGGCTCGGTACAAGAGTAGTGACTACCCGTGATTGAATTGTGGGCCATGCAGCAACAAGCAAGGAAAGGAATACATTTGCTGTGTCTTGAAAAGTAGCAACATTCAGGATGGAAGATCAAGTTGAAGGTTGAACGTTGGAGATTGTAACATGCACGCGTGAGATGGCGAAACTGACCTCCTCCTTCGCTGGCAGTGGAATATACAAGCTGAACATCTGCGGCGTTGTACCATATATCATCGCTTGTTTCTATGGCTGCATAATAATCCTCCATTTCATCCCGAAGAAACTGCGCTCAATACACAGTCAAGTCAAACCGAAGATAAAGATTGATTTCCACCCTAAACCCTTTAATCAGAGAGGGCGATATTGTTCTGCATAACAAAAGATACATGTTGCAGAGTTTGGTCGCACTCATAAAGCTTAACATCTCACGAGAGGCTCTGTTCCTGTAGCACGGGCTCGCTTTCTGAGTGAGGTCCTACTTAAACTTTCTCACATTCAGTGTAAATGAAGCTGTCAATGCATTAACTTCCTCCCCGTCGGTCCAGAGTCAAGGAATGCGTCGTATCCAGTTAACGAGCATATAACTCTACCAGGGTTACCATCCTAACCCTACCTAGTGACCATTGACTTTCATAACACCTCTGACAACAAGATAGATCTTACATTACTTTTGCAAGTACAATTATACTCAACCTAACACACACACACACACGGCCAGAAAGATCCACATGCAGATCATGGATGTAATGAAGTGACTATACCTTTCGAAGCTCCGAACGCTTGATGTCATTCCATATAAGAAGTGGAGTCTCCACGTTTCCACTGTGGAGCAAATCTATGGTACCCTTCCATGCAGAAAAGTCGTCTATGAGCTCCTTCTACACGTCGAGACCCAAAGTCAGCAAAGTTCAAGCCACACTGACGCTTCATACGGTGAAAAAAGTGAAAAAAATGGTGTGGTGAGAACACAATACAGCTCACCTTGTCATCCATCTCAGTCAATTTATTGGCGTACAAGTTCATCACACCCTACACGAAAAAATCCAGACGACAATTAGCAACTTGATACAAGAGCGTTACCACAGCGGAGGCAAGTAAAACCCACTGGTGGATATAACAAGTTACCAGGAAATCAACAGGCAAAATGGATTTGCTTAGAGGAACTATAGGTGATTGGGTACCTAAAAAGTTGTGGCATTACCTTAGGTAACACAGACGTAAGCAGCTTCCTTGTTTCATGGTTTCCCTTCATCAAGAAAAAGATCTGGCTAGAGCTCAACAACCGGAGATGTGGCTTCTTCGAGAATATTGCTGTACTCACGTGCAAAAGGAGGACACATCGACCAAGGCAAACATTCTGCATTCAAGCGAGATAGTCAGTAGGTATCATAGATCTCAACCGCCAAGGCCCAAATTGCATCTCCTGTTCTTTTAGCAGCTTTCATTAGGTCATATGAGACATTCTTTTGACCAAGTTTTGTTTCATTTTGCCCACTCATGAAATGTTTTTGACTGATTATGGTGATCTACAATGTGGACCGATCCTTCAGACCGATTCTAGCATACAAAAATTCTCACATACTGGAGTTGAGGAAGCGAAATTCGGTAAAGGACAAGAGTACGTACTTGAAGATGTTTGACTACCACTGGCGACGACATTGTGAGAAGTGCTTGAAGAAGAATTGACAGTCTGATCCAGTGAAACACGGAACAGTCAAAGAAGGTCAAAGAAGGTCAAAGATCACCTTAATGATAAAAAAAAAGCTGTAAGAGTAAATGAAACCTGACGACGCAATATGCTTGGAACAACAAGAAGGAATAAATGAAGTGACCTACCTGGTGTAAATGACGTCACTGGTTAACCTGAAAAATGTACATAGGAGGTCTGCAGTTGCCATTATAGACGACTCATAGGCCTGAATATGCATAAGACAAGCATCAGGTCTGACAGATAATGCAACAGTAACATGATAATTTGAGCTAATTGTGTCGTCTCCAAATTTGAGTATGAAGGGATCGTCATAACGCCTAACTAAATTCTATACTGAACGAGGAATCGCACGGATGAAAAAGCTTCCAAGCGCATTGCACATCATACAGTTTTCCGTAGAATCTAATTCTTTGAATTCCCTACCTGATGTGATACGACACATTGTCGACATTGCACAAGACTGATCATACTAAGATAGGCAGATCTGATATCCCCTACACTACTTCGAGCACTTACTGTGGGCTACACTGGAATTTAGACCATGTTTCATGTATTCAAAAAAATCTTTACTTGAAACAAAAAGAATTTAATGTATCAAGGACTAAATCATACATGACTTTATACTAACCCATTTTGTTTCAACAAGTTAGAGAAAAGATACTTTAAGTTCAAACTTGCAGCTGAAAATACATTTCAGAATGACTTTGACCCACGGAAATTGCACACAAAAGTGTAGTAGAACCCCCTTAGAGGTATTCTAATAAATCTAGCCACGTGTAACACCATTTTCTCCAGGTACATTGTGAAACCATTCAAGATAGTTTTCAACATGAACATCGTCAATTTTAACGCAGCTAAGGTTTCTAGAATACCACTCGGGGGGGGGGAGGTATTAGATAATATTGCAGGCAAAAATATGTGTAAAGAAAAAGAGGCAGGGATGTACTCTCAGCCACAGACGAGCCGATTCTATATCTGCCGGTGAGGAGCTCAGTGCAAACGTTAAGACGTCCAAGATCCCTATCACCTATACAAGACACCGTTAGAGGTGCAAGCGAAATATCATAGTAAAAGCGCTTGGTCCATCATCATGCTCCACATAAAGAGAATTTCTCACAGGCACTTAGAAAAACAACCACGACATACTTGTGGAGTGCGTCACATTGTTCTCCCAAACTCAGCATGAAAAGTCAGGTTTTTTAACCCCTAAGTGCCCAAATGACCAAAAGTAGACGCTTACATCTCTATGAGAGTTGAGGAGACTTCAAGAAAAAAAACAAATTGAAGAAGCAATCATGTCCTACACATTTGAACAATAGAAATTCATTTTGAAAGTTACAAGGATCATTTAATAGCGTGACTTTCTATATTTGGATTTAGGCACTTAAGGTTCATCTTGAATTACAATTAGTATTAAAGAAAAGAGGCGAACCTGAAGTGAATTATTCTTGACAAGCGCATGCGCCTGGAGCTGTGTTACCAACTGCAATAAATTATCTGCATTCAGCACCACCGACCTGTTGCCAAATTCTTGCTGCAAGCAATCAGATAAAAGCATGAGGCATTGTGACTAAAATAACAGCAAGGTAATCATATGTTAAGAAACTAGGAAAGTTTTCACTTTTGAGCCACAATTCACGCAAGTGAGAAACTGTGAGCTCTCTAGGACATGACTTCATACTGTGAGCTCTCTAGGACTTTACCTTCGATGCGATACCAGCATCAGTTGATCCAGGTTGAGCAGCAAGTTTGATAGATGAACGAATGACAAGTGTTGCAAGATACTCGAGGATTCGATTTTTGGAATGAAGGCACTGCAATCGAAAGTATTAAGAAAAATTTTCAGTCTTGTAATCAAGCCTACAGATGTTGTGAGGGGCCAGATAAGGTAAGTATACCCAAATTTGTCCCCCGCCCAATTGCATACCCCCTCTCTACACTTGTCCAAGATTTCTGGGATGAAGTGTTACGTTTGTGTAGATAGGGGGCACAATTTGGTACGGGACACTGTCGGGACTACGGACCTTAGCAGCATGATTTGAAGGCGTTGCACCAACTAAAATTAATAGGAGTGAAACACAGTTATTCCGAGGTCAACAGTTCCAATATGGCAATAGAAGATTATCCACCACAAAATGAGATAGAAATCTCCAAAACAAGTTGCCCGCATCATAAATTCCTTCAACAAGTCTTTTGGTGGTGTATTTCGTACATTATGCAAGCGAAGCAGACATGCCATTCATTGTGGTGAAAATAGCCAGATTGTATATGATCAGAGAATGTGATACCTGGAAAAAGATTGAGGAAATTTCCGGGAAGCTTCGGATGGCATCAAAGCAATGTTTAGATGCCAGAAGCCTCACGAGGACAATGCAACATGTTGCAGCTCGGGCAGTATCCGGTTTCGACTTCCCTGGTTTAAAAAAATGACAGCATATATCTTGTCAGAGTCCCATGCGAACATATATGCTCCTTCAAAATTGAACTTCAGCAATTTAAATTCTTTCACTAAGAAATGTCATGTATTTGAAACCGATGAGCCAAATTAAAACCGAGGAATAAGCATGATAATCAATCTGAAAAGCAATAAACTGTTCCAACACCATAGAACTTGTAGATGCACAGTTATTTCGTCAGCAAAAACGCAAGACACTTGGGTATGTTGGAAGCATCAAAGGTACATCACGCAAACCAGCTACTCCACAATTGAAAAAGAAGGGAATATTTTTCCTTACCGATGGCTTCCTTCAATGTGTCAGCAACAGCTTGGAGAATTTTTGTGTCAGTACATTGTGACTCCCCTATCTACATGACCAGGCATATGGGTTACGACAAATAAGTAGAGATTTGGATAACACTCTTTTACACATGGTATTCACAAAATGTTCATGGACACTATATGCTCTTCAATATCAGCATACACTGCAAATTAAAAATGATAAGCTTTCTTATCCTTAAAACAGTATAGCAGCAAAACTGTGAACCTTCACTGGTCACAAGACACCCAATTTCCTCCAAAGATTGAGTTCCAAAAGTCGTACCAAAATATTCGCAGCGTACTCCTTCAAAGGCATGTGTAAGGCCAAAGCGTCCCGAGTAGAATTGTAAGCTGAGATAAAGCGATTCAAAAAGAATGTCTCGCACTCAACCTGAAACAGAACGAAAACTTTAGCAGTGTTACACAAACATGAAAATACTTTTCATTGCACATGACTCTACCCATGAATATGAACAGAATTTTTTTAGTATTACAGAAATTTAAAAATTGAACAAATAAAGCCCCTGTATGACCTACTCGAAACTCCTCAAAAGACATGAGGTCCTTTAGGGTTAAAAGTACTATCATTAACTTCGGTAGAGACCTGATAAACAGCATTTTGTTGCTCCGGTAGCGTGCAAGAACGAAATGGTTCCAAGCGGATGCTGAACGTAGAGCCCAATTCCATGCCCATAACATCAGCCACGCTGGCTAGAAAGTCGTCCCGGTCTTTCAGCAAGAAGTGGCAATCTTTCCACGATGTGAACTCCAGAACAACCTCATTCTCATTTGTTTCACAAGCTATAACACCAAGTAAATCCTCTAGGCTGCATACACCACATGTCAAGGATTAGCCAGAAAGCAATAGACAAGGACTCAACTGCCTTCCAAGTCAAAGAACGCCAATCACAGCTACATTAGATCATGAACTCTAAGGATGAGCACGCACGGTAGAGAAAAGTTAGAAGAAATTCAACAAAGTGGAAGTATGTCATTCATCTATCAGAGCAAGTGGCTACCAAACTATAGAAACAAGAAGATAGATTGAGTCCCTTTTGTCATTAGGGCATAGACATCCTAATCGGCACAAGAAAGAATGTATGACAAGTGTTCTTTCAAGAAATGCTGCTAGAAAATTCATCAAAATGAAACTCTTATTTATTATTCATGCCATGCGAACTGGGACCAGTGAAAGTGGTGCTCCCTGTCTCCCCTGACATGTAGTGATGCCCAAGAAACACAGTAGAATAAACGAAATGCAACAGGCATGCCTCATATTCAGAAACGCTTGCAAAAATTCATATGTACTTAAAACTAGAAAATGCCAGGCAGGGTCAGGTAAAGGAGGATAAGAGAGAGACCTGTGAACGTTGATAATGTCATTTTCAGAACTTTCAATAAGGAGATGCTTAGTAATACTCAAGGTTCGCTTTATCTCCTGATTGAGCGATCTACATGGCTTCACAGCCTGAAACTCATAAAGCACTGGATATTCTCGCTGCATTCACAAAAGCAACAGTAAGAGAAAACTAAAATTAATTAAAATTAAAAAATTGAAGGATCCTACATATGAGAACGCTTTTGAGCACCAGTGACTATGAGAAGAGCTAGTGACAGCTGAGTGACTTTAAACAAACCCCGTTTTTCTCGACAACTAATATTTAACAAGGAACGTTCAGTTCTCATGCATGTTCAGTTAACATCTAAAACTCAAGAAAATGCGGCATGAATTTCATGGCAATGCCTACTCAGACGCTGAACTCGAATATTCAAAGGTTCATAGAAACCGGAATCCAATGCCAAACATGATCCTATTCCTAAAAAACAGTAGCGATAAATCTTACAACTTTTTTGTAGCGTTGGGTGTAATAGGCGGTCATAACAGCTGTTTCTATTCTCTCAATTTCAATATCCCACTTCAAATGAGTCTGCATTCAAAAGCTCCAAAAACTCAGGCTAAATTTCAAACCAAATGTACAACTCGGCACATGCCCCCAATGATTGTCCCAGCAAAAAACGATATTTTCTCTGAAAGAAACCAAGGAAACCAGCCATGGCCAGCTTCTAGGTACAGAATTGCATACCTTCATATTACTCTTAATGGCAGACAGGAAACCTGCCGAATCTCTGACTAATAGCCGAATAGTTCGGGATTTAAGGGAGACGAGTACAATCTCCTCGTCATCACTGAGATGTTCAACCTTCACTATGTCTTGGAAATTTACCTTCTTCGACGCTGTAATCTGCAACACCAATTCCTATCTCAATAAATAAAAAATACCACAAGGTTTTCAAAATGTGGAGAACCAGAACAAGAACACATCACCCGTTGTCATAAGTGATACAGATGATGCCAAATTGATCAACACATTCAAAAAAGTAATCACACAATCGCTAGTGGTGAAAGATTCAAGAACCGTCCTTGAATAACATAGAGAATCATTCTAATTTGCACAGTCAATGCAAATTGGGTGAACATGCACTGCAATTGAGAGATTCCAACAACCAGCAACACCATTTACCCTATTTTATGTTTCAATCTAGATCAAGTTCCTTTAAGCAACAGCTATTTTATTAAGAACAAGCTAAGTTTGTACTATCCCATAAACATGATTAGTACTGGCGTTAGTCAACAGATAAAATACGTTTCCAGTAGCAAGCTACAGCCTAAGAAACTGGTTTTAGGTTTAGAAAATTAGTAAAAAGGGTGCACCAATATAGAAAAGTATAGACTCATTGGATGGCAAATCCAAAAAAAAATAGGTTTTTAATCACCTTCGAATCGGTTCGATGACCTGACTTGATCATTTTCACAATTGAGGCACTTCGCACACGAAGAATGGTGTCCATCAGCTCCTCCTTCTGGTTACTGTCTTTCATTGCCGCAAAGTCGGTCCCTAGCACAGCATGGACACAAAATCAGCTTCAATGCAACCATAGAGGTCAACTAAATTGCTAGTTAGAAGGCAAGAGGTCATCTATTATATTACATGCAGCTTGTGTCACGTTCTTCTCCGCACAATTTTCATTCCTGACTTTGTTCTTGCTAAACCCTAATGACGTCCAACAATCTTCTCTATGAACCTTGCAACCTTGCAGCTTAATGAAACCTTTTTGGTGTAGTTGCAATGCAACAGGATCCGTTCTAGTTGAACTAAATGCAACTTTGTTCTTGCTAAACCCTAATGACATCCAAACATCCTCTCCATGAAACCTTGCAACCTTGTGCACAGCTTAATGAACCCTTTCTGGTGTTGTTGCAAACTCACCAGTCTCCGTTCTAGTTGAAACTGACTGTAAATTTGTTATTGCAAAACCCTAATGACATCCAAACGTATTCTCTAGGAAACTTTGCAACCTTGTACACAGCTTACTGAACTCTATTTGGTGTTAGTGCAACGCAACAGGCTCGTTTCTAGTTAAAAATGAATGCAAATACCAGATGCACATACCAATGCCATTCATGTCATCCAAGCGGTTCAAGAGCGCAGTAAGCAACGAAGTTCGAGCCTCGCAGCACAATCGAACGTTCTCCACTCCAAACCCTGTTTTGGTGGTGTCCATGACCTCGATCCGCACCTCCGTGGGATCTTCCTCCACTGCCAAGGCTTTCGTAATGTGCTCAAACTTGTACTCCGTGGGAGTTGCATTGGGCGTTCCCAGAGGCAAAATGGAGATGGCGTGGTCCAGAATTCGGAAGATGCGCAGGCCTCCCCGCGGACCCCGCGCCACAGCGGGGGGCCGTACTAGAAACACCTGGTAATCCATCGCCTAGAAGATTCTGTAGGGTGCAACCTCGCTCTAGGGTTTCACTTGCAACGCTCGTTTTCTTCCCCTGCCGATTTTCCTTCTTCTCCAATTTGACAAACATTGAGAATCTTCACTAGGGCTTAAGAAAACGAGCTAAGTCCACGGCTTGAGATCCCCTCTCCGACATGAACGCTCTGATCCTACAAACAAAACAGACAGAGAGCAAACAATCTCAGCCAACAGATCCTCCTCAAAACCTCGACTCTAAAACTTCCATTTCAAAGACCATCACCCATGCCAGCTAAATTGTGAAGGAGATCTAACAGGTACCGAAAGGCGGAGTTACTCCTCAAATCAACACTTGAATCCCACTCTTGCCTAATAAATTACCTCCCCCCCCCCCCCCCCGATAAGCTCCACAGTAGTAAATCCCCGCCTGGATCTCTTCCACAACCTCGGCGATGGCCACAAAAAGCACAAGCGGGGTCCAGAAACACACGGTGGAAGTAGAAGCTCAGAGAACCACCAGACGATTATCAATGTTCACCAACTAGAGATCCACCACCCTCACCAACTGAAATTGAAATCTCAATTCGGCAGCACCTGTGAGTCCTCTTCTACTTCAATCGACACCACACGCAACCAGAAAAATAAGCACTATATAAAATCTCGAGAAAGGCCACGTCCTAGTCCCGATGAGCCCCGCCACTCGGTCAAGTCACGAACAAATCGAACTACCAAGTCTCAAAGCAAACAGAAGAGACCCAGCTCGCTTGTGACGATTCTGGTTACTTGCTTCGTGATGGCGGACCCCGGGAGTTGAAAAAAAATACACGAGTCATACAGTAAGTTGGGCGGCGCTGCAATGGACAGAGGCACCAACAAGTGAGGAGCTCTTACCGCATTCGCAAGAGGCTGCGGCCACAGCTGGGCTGGGCTTCGCTTGCCTTGGATTCACAGGATTTCAGTGTGAGGTTTCGTGGGTTTGGGAATGTGGGATCTGCTGTAAATTACTTGGGTTCTGTATGGTTTTGTTCAGGGAGCTCGGGGAGTGCCAACATTTCGGGATCTTCGGGAAAATTTTCGTTTGGCGGATGGAATTCGCCGCTAAAAGCGTCGCCAGTGGGGGCAGACGAGCGGAGCGACACTGCGGCACACGGGCGGCCCCGCTTTGACCTCGGGACAGATGGACGGATAGATGGATGAATATATTTCTCATCCGACACGGCTTTTTACGTTTACTTTTACTTTTTACTCTTACTTTTACTTTTGGATTAAGAGCATCAGGGGCCCGGGCAACCAGAAAAAAATTTGTGATTTTGGAGGTAGAGCGACTTGCCCGTGGAATGTATGGAAGGGAAAAAATGGATAAAAATATCTACATGTGTATGATCATCCATAGAAATTATCTGCTATAGGTAGCTTCCATTCAAACTACAGTAGTGTGCCCCGTGCCGTTGCCACAATCACAAATAAAAGTCAAAGTAAATTTTTGTTTTTTTATTCATAAAAAAAAAATTATACTTGAAAACTTTGAAATTCAATAACTTTTACATCGTAGGTCCAGATGCCATGAAACAAGGCCTGTGCACCCTTCCTCATTGAGAGCTTTCCGACGGTACTAGAAACGCTACCAAGGGACACACAGTCCAAGAGATCTCAACGTAACAAACAAACTAACAAAACAAATTAACAAAACAAACAATCCAACTTAAGGTAAGCCAAAATCACATAAGATTTCTCGCAAAAATTTGCCAAAATAAATTGGGTTGGATTCAAGTATAAAGAAAAAGCTCCATTGTACAAAAATTGGTCATTGCAAGAAGAGAGTCCAAAACTTATTGCTTAGCAAAACTTTGAAGAAAGGCTTGTGAAAAGCAGGAGGTCACTTTGTGATTTTTGGGAAAGAAATTTCAATAGTAGACTTGAACTTTCTAATTCTTTTTAGTTTGACAACAAGACAAAAGTTTCTTTTGAAAATGTAGTTTCTCCACAAGTTTCTCTCTACTCATATAGAAGTGAAAGTATCATGGAACTTGGCAAAGGCAAATCCAACTTTGGAAAAACAAAAAATCTAATTGCAATTTCCATGCAACATAGAAGTTTGTTCAAAGACCATTCCAATGATTTTTAGATGAAAAGTGAGATTAACGTATGGTCTCAAGGCAAAACATTTTCTTTAATATAGAAAAAAGCATTATTTGCCGGTGCTTTGCAATTCTACTATTCATCTTCATAATAATATTATTGATATCATAATGATGTGGTTTTTTTTGCTTTTGCACATTGGAAGAATTGCAATGGTAAGGAGTTGAAATAGCACATTGTATGGGTTGTTTACATAAGTGATTCTCTCTCCAAGGTTTAAAAATGGTGTTTGCCAAGATAGACTTTTGATGGTGACATTAATCAAAGGTCAACATATTGGAGATTGTAATTTGTAACTTAGCTTAATCCTTTGACTTCTTAGTATTGTGTGGCCTAGATTGAAACAAAAATTAGACTTTCAAAGTACTAAAATGTCAATTGGGGCATGCTTTAATATTATAAAATTGCAAAATCGGACTTGGCATCAATTACAGAAATAGGGGCATTGAAAGTATATTAATTTAGGTTCTTCTAGACAAAAAATATGATTTGATGTACAACTTCTACTACGTCTTCAAAGATTGTATTTAGATATTTGGTCACATGCAGGAAAATTACACTGTTTTTATCTACCAAGTTTTACTAAGATGTATTTAGACCCTTAAAATAGTTACTTTAATCATTACAAACAATTTCAGGCCTCAACAAGGCCGCTAAGCTTTGCCCCCCCCCCCCCCCCCCCCCCCCCCGTGGTGCAATTATAGAAAAAAAAAATTGAAACTTAAAAATTTGAAATGTGATGTGGTTGCGTTTTGACCACATCAGCGTGTCAGTGCTACATCAGTGCCACATAAGATTGAAATTTTTTTTAATAATTTTTTTTCTTTTGTAATTGCACCCTGCAGGTGCCAAAAATCAAGCACTCGCAATCTTGTTGAGGCCTGAAATTTTTTGTAATATTATTCTTCATTCCTTATGGACTGGCCCTAGCTAAAAGGTTAAAATGGCAACTTCTTTCTCCTCTTCAATCCTTATGCTCCCTATTTTCCTTGAGGAGTTAAAATGACTACCTCCTTTTGTTCTTCATCCCTTCTATTTCCTATATTCTTCATGTTTTTCAAATTCTTCCAACCAATCTCAAGTCCCCAATAATAAAATTTAAAAACTTCTTATAATCCATACCTTTTGAACTAAGACACAAATCTTGTACCATCAGAAGAGTGTTTCTAAAGACTTTCATTAGAAGGGATTTGGAGGTCTTGGAAGGTTGCGAATTTCCCTGCATTCCTAGATTGCGGGAACGCATCTACAGCAGTTGGCTGACGTGGCACAAGAACTGCCATGTCATTTTTGAAAAAAAAATGCTTAAAATGATATTTGAAAATAAATAAATAAATATTTATATTTATATTTATATTTATGTATATATATATATATATATATATATATATATATATATATATATATATATATATATATATATATATATATATATATATTTATATATATATTTATAAATTTTGACAACCTCGTACTTCTATTCACTACATCAGGCTAGATTGGGGAACAGACCTGAAATGGCCCTCCAAGACCCCCAAATCCCCTCTAATGCCAACTACATATTAACCCCTAAAATTCTTTGATTATGTTTTCACCAAAAACACTCCAGAACTTCCATCATAAGAGGAATTTGAATTCTTCTAAAAGATTGTTTTAGGGTTGTTCTCCTTATTGGAAACCAACACCCTACTGTCAAAATAAAAGAATAATAAAAGAATGATAAAAATTAAAAAATTAAAAAACTAAAAAAAGAATTAAAAAAATTATCGTTTAATAATATTTGACATGGCAATTTCTTGGCTATGTCAAATTGGATTTCCCTTAGAGTTCCCAAAGTTCCCATAGTTTGGGAACTCACGGTCTTCTAGAGGCCTCAAAAATCTTCTAATGTTCTGGTACAAATATCAAATTTTAGAAAAAAAAAACATTTTCAAAATGCAAAAACGCAAGATTTTTGGATGCATGCAACCATAGGATCTTATAGTGCACTAGTTTGAGAAAATGTGAAAAAAATTTCAAAAACTTCCACCATGTGGATTGCAAGATATTAGCGTTTGAATTGACAAAAATCTTTTTTTGGGCCCTACAAAAAATAAGGCAGCTGCACTTCACAAAGTCACATTTGTAAAGAAAAGCCTTGTCCATAAGTTGTGTGAAAAATTAAAAGTAAAAAAACAAAAATTCCATTTGTAGTGAGCTACTCAAAATTGCTATGTTGCCAAAAAAAAAGCAGTTCAATCCTTTAGGGGTTAAATGCTTGATTTCATGAAGAAATGTTCTAATCATTTCATTTTAGAATTTAAATCAATGTTTCTTTTGCTAATGGATGCTGGATGTTGCAATGTTTTGACCAACTTAGGAACCACGCACAACTGAACTTCATGAAATCTAGGTCCCCTTAAAGGCCTCAAATGCGTTCTACTAGTTTTGGACCAAGATCCAGTTTCATTATAAAAAAAAGGCAAAAAATTTAAATAGTGTATGGCCGATCAATACTTTCGAAATAATTTACAAAAGTGCAAAACAAGTCAAGAAATTCAGTCCTAATGTTTAACCCCTAAATGCCCAAGACACCAAAATCTGGTGTTTGCAAAACTTTGAAGTTAAATAAAACCTAACCAAGTTGCTATTTTTAGTAGTTTATATTTTCAGAAAGTTTTTCTTGAAGTCTAATTTTAGCCCGAAAAATCCGAGCTTGAAAATAAATGATAATGATTTTTCTATTCAAGTTTTTGTACAAGGGTACCCATTGCAATCTTGACTTCTAGTAGTGTTGAGAGCTCTTGAAAATGAGCCTCAAATACACTAGATCTTGGAGAAAAAATCACATTCAAAACTCATTTAAAAAAATTGTAGAGTAGATTTTAATAAGCCATAAATTGATCAGGGTTATACAAATTAGGTCCTTTAAACTCATATTTTTTTGGTCACCAACTTTTTAGATTTGATTTGTGTAAAGAAGATTGAAAGATTTTTGAAATTTTAGCACCCTCATGGTCAAACATTATAATCTTTCACTCCATAAGTGATATTGTTGTGTATTCTTTTCCTATAAAATCTCTAACATATCTAGTTTGAATTTGTACGGTTACAATTCAAAAAAATTGACACAACTTATCAAAATGTTGGCATTTTGTTCAATTTAGAGCAAATTCTAGGAAACCCAAAATAGGCCTCGGGCATTTAGGGGTTAAAAAATTTTATCTACAATATCCAGAAAATTAAGGGTTAATTTTTTCTAATTCCTAAAGGGAGTTGCATGCATTTGCCTTTCTAGCTTGTAAAGTTTTCAGGCCATTTTTTCATCAAAAGACACTCAAAATTGTTGTTTTCTATTGCAAAGAGCAAAAGACTCTAAAAATTTGTTTTTCTGTGCATATCAAATCATGCGAACTTGCACTAAACTTGTATAAGAATGTGTAGAAGAAAATTCAGAAGCTTTGGCTCTATATATTTCAATATATTTGCATTTAAAGTGAAGAAAATAATTTTTTGGCACCTTGTAGGATTAGAATATAAAACTTGAATCTGCTTAACTTTTAAGTTTGCACTCTAAAATTGGAGGTAAAAAAATTTTATTGTAGAGAAATGAATTGAGGATCTAGAACTTTTATTTTTATTTTTAAAGACTTGATTTTCATACTTTAAAAGAAAAGTTATGTAGAACTTGGTATTAGATAGAAGAATAAACTATATCATTTATAGCTTTAAGATGGAATTGAAATACACTAATTCCAATGGTGAGATTGTTCGCAAATTGTACCTTGTAAAAAAAAATTTTAATTGTAAAAATTGAATGCAAAAATGAATCTTATGAGATATTTTTTGAAAAAGATGCTCTAATTGTCCATAAATGAAGAAGATCTATAACTTCCACTTCACTAGTACAAAGCATTCTATGTAGACATAATACAGTCTATAAAAGAAAAGATTAAGAGTTTTATATCAATTTTTTGTGTTATTTTCTCCTACCCAAAGAAACTACTTTTAGGGCTTAGGATGGCATAACTCTTGCTCTTGGACACCAATTGAAATGAAAATTATATTCTTGAAAAGCTAATGTGTTTTTCTATCTTCATAAAAATTCAAAAAATTGTGTTAAGAATTGAGATTATAAAAGCTTGCTCAAAATCTCAAGTATTAGGACTACAAGCAGGAATTTTAGAACTTTGGAGTTGGTATAGGCTTTGTATTTTAGGATACAAAGATGTATTTTAAAGTGTGTAACAAGTCTAATTGACTTGATTTTTTTGGTGAACATATAAAAGTATCATTAGAAGTGTTGTATAAATTTGTAAGTTTTTGGACATTGCTATGTAATTTTCAAAAAATATTGCATTCACAAAGAGATGAAAATGATGCAATTTCACATGTATTGTCATATAATCAAGGTGTAAATTGTGGAAGGAAGTTCATACCACTTTCTACTTTTAAATGCCATATATAGACATGTCACTTGCAAGGATGGTCACGCTTTTGCATTAATAAACATAGAGTAAAAATATAAATATATTGTGTGTATGATTATATATACAAATATGATTGAAAGGATTTGAAATCAGTACTATACTTTAGGTTCATACAAAGAAGAATGATATTAACATGAGCATACAACCATGTATTGATCATATACGGGATTAGTGACCTTGTGGCACTTAGAGGTGACCTTTATTCTTCAACTGTAGGATCTATTTCTTTTTACTTGTACGTCATTTCTTGGAGAATGACATTTATTCAATATAGGACATGTGACAATGAGTGGATTTAGGAATGGAAGAGGTTAGCAAGTAACAAAATGTACAATTTGGTACAATAATCTTACAAATTGCTTATTTGAGCCATCCATAAAATTTTGTACAATGTGGATTATTATTAATATATTTTGGTAAGCATGATTATCATAGCATTCTTATGCAATTCCAAACAGGCATACCAAAATTCAACTTCAAAAAATCCAAACTCCATTTCATGTGAATGTAATTCTTAAAATTACATTGTAGAAATATGTAGGAAACACCCTGATATGCACATCTTTCCATCAGCAAGCATTTCCAAAAAATCTCAAAATTCCTTCTGTAGAGATTTCAATGTTGGGGTGACAACGCCCAAATTTTGTAAAATAGATATTGCTCTATTATAATTAGATTTTCTACTTGCCCCTTACATGGTAACTAATTTTGTACATTTAAGCATGATGGTACAATGACTTGCAAAACTCTAGTTAGCGAATATAGAAATATTTATTTTACAAAGTTTGGTCATACGACACCTCACATTGAACTCTTCATAGAACAATTTTATTGTTATTTAAAGGGGCGTAATATCAAAGACATATATATGAATGTCTCTACATATCTATGCAATCAAATTAAAAGAATTAAACACCAATTACTTTCAATAAATTATTATATAAAACCATAAAAATTGACTTAAATTCACCAAAAATGAACTTTTGCTTTTTTGAAATTGAAATTGATATACTTGATTGGGATTGCACAAGAACTCAAGTATTAATTATGCAAGATGAAAAATTCCAATTCTTTTCTATACTATGCAAAAATCTTGAAATGGCAAGAATAGTCGATTTTTAAGATTGTTATATCCAACTATACAATGATATAAACTATACCAATCATCCTTTGAAAGTTCTAGTATAACCTTGACCTATGATTGCAATCATGTCTAGGTTTTGAAAGTACCTCTACCTAATCTCACATGCTTCATTAAATTATACTATATTTGATCCACAATACAAAAATAGTCTCCTAAAATGAGCTATAGAGTACATCTCATACCCCCATTTTTATTTTCCAAAAATTAGACAATTTGCATCGGATTATGGCACAACTATTCTAAGATCATGCAGATATCAAATACAATTGTTCCTCTTGTCAAGTATGGATTTCTGAGGATTCCGTTGGTTCTCCATTCCTTTTAGGGGTTAAGGTTTATATCCAAGAAGATAACATCACGATCTTAAGGTAAGATTCAACATAGAGAACACCGGATTCAGTAAGAAACAACAGAGAAGGTACTGACAAACGTATAAACATTTGAATACGGCATAAATCATCAGCACAATTCCTAGCCCAAATTTTCTTCCAAATGAACGGCAGAGAACAAATAATTCTCACTGCAGGATGCCATTCAAAAGATCATAAGAATTCCCGATCTATCACGGTCTTCATTATAGTGTAATATTCTAGTATGGAAAAAACTCCCCAACCAAAGCACCGGTTCCCAAGTCTACATATGCATCTCACAGATGTTTCAGAAAAACTGTCGCAGAAAATGCCGAATTTTGTACACTCATAAGTTGTGTTTTTACCCGTCAATTGGGAACCATTTGGATGACCTGCACGCCATTGTAAACAATTTCAAAATGCATGTAAACCACAGACGATAGCCAATACTTCTGCTTGTGAACAAAAATTCTGTTTCGTTGAAAAGGGAACTTATCTACACATCACAATTTTAAGGAAGAGCAGGCATGGCCCTCTACTCAATATTACAAATGAGGGGCGAAGAGACAGAAGAGTTACGAGAATTGAATTGTACGCCAGTACAACCAACGCGGATTCAACAGAGAAAGTTTGCAGAGGCCGTGATAGATTACCGGTAGCAAGGCATTCTATGTTTCAATGTGTTATGATAAAAGTGGCGTAGGACCGTAAGACAACTTTGGGAGTTTCTCCACCCTGCACAAAAATATTCAATGAGTTCCAATGAGTTCCAACTACTTCTGCTGGATAACCAAATAAGGATTTCAAAATTTCAAATTAGCTAGTAATGGAATTGAAATATGATTGAGTGGAAAACATACTTCTGACGGATTTTAAAAAGCCCAGTTCCTATAGGCATTGGTATTCCCATGATGATACATTCACTGACACCTTCAATCTTGTCAACACGTCCATGGATAGCAGCATCAAACAAGTGGTCGGTCGTCTTCTCAAATGACGCCAACATGAGTACACTGTCTTTCATCTTTGCAATTCCGAACCTTGTGATTCCAAGAACCTCACCCTGTACCCAAAACACACGAAAGAGGGGTTTTAGGCAAACAAGATAACACTAGAAACTTCTCACGTATCCATTTCAGGTCTTTCAATACGCGTCACGAAAAATGAAAATAGAACGTTTACAAGAAACAGCATACAGAACAAGGCATCATGCACGATATGCACTCAACGTGCCATCGACTTCTCCCAACTAAGTTTTGACTATAAACACATTTCAGATATTTACAATGACTTAAAATAGGAGGGTTGCAATCTTGCATTAAATCAAACAACCGCTGCAAGAGCAAGTTTTGTTTTTTCAAGTCTTCAGCAAGCCCCAATGTTTAAGATTTCGGAATCAAAGGTGATTGAATAGATAAAAGGTTCACGGTTAAACAACGGCAAAGAGATAGCAGAGAAAGAAAGGAGACCTTGTAAGTCATGACATCTGCGAGTAACATCATATGTCGTGCATCGATGGTCATTCCGTGGCCGCCCATAGTGTACTGAATCTCGTCAATGATACATTGCCTCGCTGCCTCGATTCCCAAAGCCTGTTCCGCTTCAATGACATGGTTGCTGGTTGTGTGCCTCCCATCAACTCCGGATATGCCCATCACAGCCTTCAGATTAGTCCTGGAACCAATAAACTTCATTTACTAAGTAAATTTATTCTCGTACTCACGTAGAAATATAGAAAAATGTCACGAAACGCTGAAAGTTCTTTTGAAACTTAAAAGCTTCTATGCGTGAGGCATTCAAGGATACGCATCCTCTTACCCCTCCACAAGAAGATTATATTTTCCTTTCACTTGATTAATAACAGCCCGTTCAACAGTTGGTATACCCTGTGGACAAACCACCCTGTTAGCTACCAGAATATTACAACGACAGTGGCAACTCAGTCATGATACCTCGATTATCAATACAAATCCATATGCCTAAACTGGGAGGACATCATGATTTGAAGAGAAGGAAAAGATAAAAGAGACAAACATTCATACCTTGACAATGACTTTTGGGAGCGAGTTGCAAAGCGAATGAAGATAGAAGTACAGCTTCCCCTTTTCCTGATCTGGCGGTATGACAATAAGCTTATCACGGTCCACAATCCGGATATTCTGTATCTCCAACCAAAGATACTGAGTTAATATCGTCCCCATAAGAAAGTACAAGTTGAGTACATTGCAGGACAATACAAAAGTAATTCTGTCAACAAAATCATCAAACAAAATATCCCATTAATTAGAAGCCCCACAAATCGTCTGGATACAACATGACATTGGAATATAAGCATCATGCTGTGCTTCAAGCAAAAGTACAGAAGGCGCAGGACTAACCACATGCTTGAGCTTGATTTTAGGAGTTCGAACAATGGCCTGAGCAACAGTGTCAGAGTTGATGTCCAGTTGAAGTGCATCAATCCTTTTCATATCCAACTTCACCGAGATAATTGCTGCACCGGCTCTTAGCACTGTCTTTACGCTCTTCGCTACCTGCAAGTTGAACTCATTGTTCAGAAAACTCTCAAGGAAGGTCAACTCCAAGCTCTCTAGTAGTGGAACTGAAGTGAACTGCGAAATCACCAATTCCACATTCTCTCCAAGATAACCTTGTCTTCTCACCTAGTAGAAAGAGAACGGTACTCGACTTGCAACAGAGCACATCTTTAACTAAACAGTAACTCATTTCAATTCAAAACTGATCTGCAAAATACTCTGAAATACAAATTCGAAAATAGTGTCGTTGGCAATTCACAGATGCATTTTAAACTTAATTAAAAAGGATGTGAAATCAGACCTCTCCAAGAGAAGTTTTTTCAATGCGGCCCTTGACAATACGTGCAGCTTTCACATCATCCTCACATACAAGTTTTGCAGTAATAATAGGGGTGCTGATGTTCTTGGACGCATTAATAATCTCCTTGATTCGTGGAACACCAAGGGTAATGTCTAAGAGAAAAGTTAAGGAGCCGTATTCACCAGTGTACACAATCAAAATTGCAACCCAAACACCAGGATTTTCCATTCAAACAAAGAACATGAAGCATCAAATTTGAAATACACTGAAACACAACTTCAAGTGTTGCCAATGGATACTCATAGTGGAGACCCCTGCAAATCAGAAGCCAGAAGCCAGAAAAAGAAAACGTCAGAAGATAGTTTTGATTGGACGCAGGACTTCCAACAGAATAGACACACGTCGAGACACACTGATCAAGCAATAGATTCAAAATGCGACGACGAAGAGCAAAAGCAATTCATTGAAGTTATGCAATACTCGCATGAAGCAGAAATTCTTGCTTACACCATCATTTGAACAACTAAACAGAATACTTCAAAAGTACGAAATTTAATGACTTCCCTTCTGACAATACACAGAATCCACTTTAAAAACTAAGTATTAACAGCATTATATCAGGTCTGATGCGCTGTACCAGCAAAATGAAAAGTTTTTAAGGTCATCTGTGTGCCAGGTTCCCCAATACTCTGCGCTCCAACCGCTCCTACAGCTGCACCAGGCTCTACACGCTTCATATGATACCTATTTATGCAGGTTTCCAGAAACACCTGCGACCAAAGCAATCAGTTATCGTGGTCTGTACATAAGAATCTAATGAATCATTTCACACGATTACACATAAAAGAAACTTGAGGCGAATCTCTGACCTCTAGCTGCCGTGAGGAAAGACCAGAAATGTAAGCAGCCGTCTTTTCAAGTACTGCTTGATCCAGATCTCCATAACCATCAAGAGGTAACCCCAACTTGGTGCGTGTTGAAATTATGAACTGGATACACTTCTCCATAAACGTCTTCAAAGAGTCCCTGAAAGCACCAGCACTTTCAGACACCATATCTGGCTTGGACAATCTCTCATCGACGAACTTTTCAATTTCCGTAGGAGGGAGGCTGGGTTGACCCAACGAAGGGCATGTTGCCTGAATCAAAGCACAACAACAAAAAACATAAGTAGCGCCTACAAGAGAGGTTAGTAACTCAGTAAGGACCTGCTGTCCGATTGATCATGCGAAATACGCACAAGAGAATAAACTCTCAAAGGAAAACTACCGTATATGAAGTTGGGCATCAGCAAGCATTGGACCGATTTAATATCAGAAGTAACTGAGAACACGATAATAACTGTACACAAAAAGTGAATTGAATAAAGGAACCCGTCAGTCTTAAATTTCACGCAAATCTGGTATACTTGAAGTAAAAACGAGTAATTTCACCACTTCAACTTGCAGTGTAAAATATTCATGTAATAGGCTGTTTCCATCCCATACCTTGGTTTTCATGAGAATCCGGTCAAGATTGAAAGGAGCTCCATCTTTACCCTCCATATTCACGGGATCCATACCATCATCTCCATATAAAAGTTGTACTATTCCTCCACTAGAATTTCGTACAGTCCCGTCATATTGAGCAGATAGATCCTCCAAAGCTTTCATCAAACGCCGAGACATATATCCAGTTTCAGCAGTTTTCACCTGGTCGAATAAATTTGTACAGGGTGCTAAGTACCAGGAGTCAAACGTCAATAAACTAGAAGTGACTATCATCCAAAAGGATTTTCAAATTCATGGTACCCAACATCAAGGGAACCAAGGGAGAGGTACATACTGCAGTATCCACAAGCCCTTCCCTGCCAGCCATGGTGTGGAAAAAGAATTCTGTAGCAGACAGACCACTGTAAAAGGAGTTCGCCACAAACCCCTTCCCCTGCACACGTATGTTACCATCTCAATATCTCACCTTTTAACACATGAAACAACCTCTACGAATGAGTATAAACGAATGAGCATAAACAAAACGAGAAGTAGGGGATTAAGTCGTAAAGCCTCCCACAATAACCACTCTCACCTGAGGTGTTCGATCATGTCTCGGAAAATGAGGTAGAGTCCGATCAATAAACCCATTGGGAGCACGCTTGCCTCCGACATCTTGCTGACCGACACAAGCAACCATCTGACTAATATTGATGAAGGAACCCTTGGACCCACATTCAGACATGATAAGGGCGCTGTTGCGCCAATGCAACTCATCTTTGCACACCTGCCGTGAATTACACCGTAGTCTCCTTAAAAATCAAAAACGGCAGAAGGGAAAAAAAAGAAGATAGAAATAGGTCACAGAAAAGGAAAGGATAGAAACTGGAGAATGTGAGAAGAAGCCTTACATTCGCGGCAGCCTCCCGAATTTTGTTGAGCTCCCCAGTGACGGAAGACTCAAGGGTCTGGGCAGCGTTACAACCAGGTTGAAGTTCCAATTTCCCTTTTTTATATGCCTGAATGTGCTGATCACAGGCAGTATATCCTTTCGTAATCTTCTTCTCTTTTTCTCGATTCAAACGATCACTTGGTGCCACGTCATCGATTCCAATTGAAAACCCATGATTTCCGATCCATCTTGCACTGCATTTATGGATCGTTCCAACTGTCAGGAGCTACGAATTTCGTATACAATACATATTTTCATTTGGAATTGAGTAGATATGTGGTACAGCTTGAAAGAATATACGGGGTAATGCTGCTTCGATAAACGACGCACTCTAATTAACAGCTGAAAGTAAGCATTCAATGACTAAATGGTGCATGACAGTAAAGCTCACCTCAGTTTTGCAAGTCTATTCATGCAGACTGCAGCTGCGTTGCTACCATAGTCTCTAAGAAGGACAGTAAACAGGCCATCCTTATTTCCATTTCCTGCAAAAAGAGAAAGATGCTCGGCATTTTTACTAATCACGCTCCAGGTAAACTGGGTAAAGACTTCAATCACAAGCAAGAAAACAATAAGAAGAGAGGCGAAGACTAAGAAGACTGCACCTGTCAACTTGGTTCTGATTATGCAGAGAATGCCTATCGATTCAACTATCAAAAGGGTGTGATTACTTTAACAATAAGGAAGGCAAGTATATCAGAATACTGAACTGCAAATAAACCAATTGCGCAACCTGAAGAGAAACCAAGAACTACACTAGAGAACATTAAAATATAGGTTGGGCAAACCTAGTGTAGCCTTGCCAAGTTGCCCACATATAAGTTCACTATTCCGAAAATATACATAACCATCCGTAGGGCACATGGACCCAATATTTGCATTTTTATTGTAATTCTTCTCGTAGACGACCAAGTTAACAAAAACCCTTGTCTTAGCATTTGGTCGCACAAGCACGCTGAAAAGCTGCTTTCCTGTCCATAGCTCCATGGGCTGCACATGAAAGCAAGTCAATACAATACTCTCTAGATGAGCCAAATCACTTGGTCCTATCAGGATGCATAAAGTTCATTTATTTGGCTCTATTTTATAAACTCAACGACATGTTTCCAGGTCGGTATGCAAAACAACGTGTTTTCATATTGCAGTTCAAAATAAATACATCAGAACTCAAGAACAGTGTAAAATGCACCTTTATAATACAAGGCGTTGGAAGATCAATAGTCTCTGCAGCATCCCCCATGTAAACGCATGCCTGTGTAAACGCAGCCCGATCATAGAACGTGTCCTTTCTTGTGAATAGATAAGAAGATGTCAAGAAGTCCTGTGTTGAAGCGACTAGTATCTCCCCATTCTTTGGAGTACACAAATTACTGGCCACCTGGAGCGATCAAAGAGGCTTTCTTAGCATGCAAGATTTGAGACTCATTGGAAAGAGAGAAATGTTGACACTCTTGACAAAAGACCAAAAAGTTTTAAACAAGAGGGAATGACAGAAAGAGAAATTACCCCCATAAGCATGAGTGCTTCAGTTCGAGCTTCCTCTGTTTGAGGAACATGCAAGTTCATTTCATCACCATCAAAGTCAGCATTATATGGATTGCAAACAGACTCATTAAATCGTAGTGTCCGCCATGGCATTACCCTCGCCTGCAAACAAGCCAGTTTCGACAATAAGCACAAGGCTGGAAGGATAAAATCCTCAAATGCATTTTCCAATCTCTCTGACAAGATGATCACAAAGAAGGTCAAACTCAAAGGGGATAAAAATCTTACCCTGTGCGACATGATAGACATCCTATGCAGACTAGGCTGCCGGTTAAACAGTACAATATCACCATCTTCTAAATGTCGTTCAACAATATCACCATACTTGAGCTCTGCTGCATATCGTCTTCGATCACCGAATTTCAAGAATCTGACATGGTAAATACAAAGAGCATCAGATCATGCATACAATATGCGCTTGCTTATTGCAATGAATCCTGTATTAAAACTAGTAGACAAAATAGCATGAGCTGTTTTATTAGATGCTCATTCAATGACTAAAATTGTGTGCCAATGGCTTGGATGTGCCCTCACGTAAGTAAAATAAAATAAAATAAAAATTGATCATTGATCCCAGTTCACTTGTTCAGAAATAAGTCGCACAAATCCAAGAAGAGTTGTAATATGAATATTATCTTTGTTGGCCATTTCACACAATAACATCAAGAAACGGCCAGAAGTATTCTAGTATATGTTGGAATCTCTAATCCTTCAATTGTCTTTCCCAGTGTACCAAAATCAATAGTGTTAGGAAGTTCATCGCTATTTATGGTAACGGAGTGAGATGAGTATTCAAAGAAAATGTCTGGAAAAACTTACAATTTGTTACCATCGGGGTATATAATGAAGTTGGCGCCTGGGTGTTTCGTCATACCGTTAATAACACGTCCTCGTAACTTTTCGATGTTGTAACGGGAGACCTTCTCAGGGTAAGTTAAAACTTGAGCCATTAGCAATGGAACGGCTACCTGTTGAACCACATACACGACAAAACCTAGTCATTTCATAACAGAAATTCGACTTTCAAGTGCAAAGCCACATACAATTTGTTAGCAATGAGAACTTTAAACCAGCAATATAAGGGCAGCTAACCTCTGTGATTTTCAAGTTCGGATCTGGTGAGATGACAGTTCGACCAGTGAAGTCCACTCTTTTCCCAGAAAGATTTCCACGAAACCGACCCTGCTTTCCCTTCAGACGCTGTACAAAACCGCGAGGCTGCTTGCCGGAAGTGGGCTGTTCAGATCGGGGTACTGGTGTTTCACTATTGATTAGTTGTGACACCTGTGACTGAAGGAGTTCCCAAGTTTCCTGCATAGCATAACAGTCACCCAAATAAAGTAACGAGCGTAATTGATATATCTAGATAGCTTCTCTGCCGTTACAATTTGCTCTTCAGCCAGTCCCTGCTTCCACCTCACATAAAATAAGGACGAGGGAGGGCATAACATCAACAAAACTGCATCAAGTACTGATATTTTGTCCTTTTAAAACGACATTCAATCCCAGCTAACCACAAGCAAAAATCAAATTTTAGATGCAAACACAGCAAAGTACTTCAAGTTCGAACATCACGATGTACAAATTTCAAACAACATACCATAGTTTTTTCAGCTGCCAACCCTTGCTCCACGCAGGTACGAAGAGAATTGTTGCAGTTCAGAATTCCTAAAAGTCTTACTGTAATGTCATCCTCATTGCTGGTTTCAAGAAGTCCAACAAAGAAGAATTAAATCTCCTTGCTCATTACTCACAACGGGTAGCGGTAAGAGCAAAAGACATGCTGAGCATTCTCTAGTCCCAAGGAACTTTTCATTACAACTTCGTCATTAACATGAAAACTAAGAGACCAGCTAACGAACTACAAATGCTCAGAAACCATCACAAGACTAGCATTTACAACTCATAGGAACTGGTGAACTGCATAAGATTGAATTCTACTCAAACTCTAGAAACGAACACTATTCTAGAAACCCACCTTCCAGCTGCGGATTCCATTTCCACTGAAGGTCGGATGGCCACTGGGGGCACAATCAAGTGCGTAACAATCAACTTTTCAGGCCTCTCTGCTAAATCTAGTAGCTCGCAATCCTGCACAGATCAAGGAGGCAGATAAACTTGTTGCAATGCATGTAAATTTCTCCTCTACAAATATATATGGAATCTCAAATTATAGGCAATGGAACAGCTACTTCTTACCAAAAAGTGAGCACGGTAAGCAGAAGATACCTGTTCCACCATAGCTTCAAAAAGCTGAAGCACTCGGATAGGATCAAGGTTGTCATAAACGCGATTAACACAATTCTTCAAATCAGGCCTGCATTTCATCGCATCCTCTAACGATGCTATCATCTCGTCCTTAAGATCCAGAGCCTTGGAATACTTGTCATGGATGAGTTTCACAGGGGGCTGTGCCATTTTCTTCACCGTCCCTAGAGAAAAGACCACCGAATAATACCCATCAACTACTATTACTCCATAGTCTACCCCGCCGCTTGGAACTCTACCAGTGTCATGCATCCAAACACGTTGAGGCTAATGAACTACCAGCTCCATTGATCAGAATGAAGTCCAGGATGACAGTAGCAAGGGCTCCTACCATTATAATCTCCACAACGAGTACAAACGTGCACACGTTTACACCTATCCATAACCTTTTTTAGAACTGCTCGTCTCTGCAGCACCTCAATTCTGGGATTTCGCATCTTGCGAAGAATCACTTTGCACTCCTCCTCTGGCATTAAAATTCGGGAGCACGACTGCACTCGTTCCAATCTCCAAGTGAATGAGAATCAATAATAGTACAGTACTATAAGAGGAGGATGCATGAGTGATAACCATACTCACCAAATGACGTTCTATACATGGTCACAGGCGGACCAAAAATCCCGATCTAGATAAACGGAGTACAACCACAGAAGGACGCTGTTGCAGCTCAGATCAAAGAAACAAGAAGAAATGCTTGAAAATACCTTGCAGATGCACTGTAAAATCTGTACAATATTTTTGAGATACCCAATGTGAAAGACTGGCATCTCAAGCTTTGTGTGTCCGAAATGCCCCGGACAATCTGCCAACTTTCCAAAACAAGTAGCACATTCCCCTTTCTTGTTCGTTGTTCCCTATTCCAGAAAATCCAACATTGTAAGTTCCATGGTGGTACTCGCAACCGCTACTGCCTAGAAGATGTGTGGAAAAATTTATTAATTACACCAAGTAAGAAAATAGGAACAACACTTGACACGTCCAAAATACAGCTAAACCCTAAACCCTAAACTGCCAGGTGTTACTGCTAAGAGTCTCTTAATTTCCTCATCAAAACTGGCTAGTCACCAGGCAAAAAATAACTGAAACAAGTGAACAGTTCAAAAAAAAACACGTCTGAACCAGATCCCGAGAAGATAGATATAATAATAATGAGGTCATTGTAATAGTCTGTACTGACATGCCACATTCACTTACGAGGCTCTGATTATGTTTCTCATTATATGACTAGAGCGAAGCGAAAATGTGAACAAGAGGCTTACCAGCCGCGTATCTACAACCGAATATGGAGCTGGCATCCTCTCAGGCGTGTAAAGCAGTGACTCATATACATGCAACTCCGAAGCCTTGACGATGTCTTGTTTTGACATTGTCCCGAAACTAATGCTTTCGCTGCAACCACAGAACAACAACGTTAGGCCATATTTGAGTCTCTCCAATAATCCATCTCATAAGTTGGTCTCAAAAGAAGCATATATTCTGCGAGAAGGGAGGGTGAAAATACTCACATCTTACGAGGTCCAATATCCTCAAAGAAGGGCCGCTTGGAAAAATTGATGGAGGCATGAGCTTGTGGAATCGGCGCTCCGCCAATTCCAGCGGTACCGCCAATCCCGGCAGCACCTCCTCCGCCTCCCCCGCGCCCCATCACTAGAACTTCTATCTACCAAAAAGTTCCGACTCACCAATCCTCCCTGCCAGTTTCTAAGCCCATCAGAACATGATAATCACAAGATAGCACATAGAACGCCTTTCGGTGCTATTGAAGAAATGAAGCTTGATGAGAGCACTGCTAACCTAACCGCAGAGAGATGAAGATAAGCTTTCAATTTAAGGTAGAACCTTAAACCCTAAACCCTCATAATATTTTTTAACTTGTCTGTGCAGAGCACAGAATTCTCCCATACAAAAACAAGACAATAGTTCGAAATTGTGTTACTACCTGAAGGTTGCAACCTGGAGTAGCGATGGCGTTTGCAAGTGCCACGCTAATATAAACATAACGTATCCTATCCTACAAGTAACATTTTTCAGATCCCACCGTTTGACTGAGGTTACGGGCGAAAAATTAGATCAGCACATTAGTAACAGAAAGAGAATCATAGCGCTCTGTACTTTCCACTACTCCAAAACAATTGTACAGATTTTTAAAACGGGAATCATAGGGAATCTAATGTTGATACTACACTACCCGTTAATTGGACAACTTTCGAAGAAATCTTCAACTTCCATTGCTTACTTCTGAAGGCTACTGACAATTTTGACGGTTTGGGTTCTCTTGGAAAGTGTGCAACAGTTGTAATTACTATGTGCTTCCATTTCAGGGCTAAACCTGTATGCTGAATTTCGGATGGTGTCTCTTCTAAGTATAATTACGTTCGACAAGGTTTCCGCTAGCCAGCAAAAGACACTGGAACTCTAGAACGAGCATACCAAATGAAAGCAGTGAATTCACTAGATTCCTCACGGCCTCGATAGACAACCCTATATAGATAGTAATTCACCAATTGCTTGTTGATCCTGAAACCACTCAAGAAAAAAATGCGACCGTACCACACTCAAGACGACGGAAAAACGTCAATCTAGAAATCGTGAACTTCAATGACCTAATTCTCAACCAATGCAGACACTACGCAATACAGACTGAACTGAAATCCACAGAATTCCGCTACTTGAATTGTGCTATCACGGAGCTTTGATCGAAGAAGATTTTGAGGTTTCGGTGAATAGAGTCACTTGGGAAATCAACACAATATACGTTCCTAAAAGCACTACAATCGCTGAGCATCTGAACCTCAAAAACTACAATGCAATGCCACAAATTACTCTGAAGCGAACAGCAGCATCACACGAACCCCTTCATCCCCGGCGGTCAATTACCGTACCCACAAAAGTAGGATTTAAGAACTCTTTCGATTATTAAAATCAAAAGAAACTGCTGAGCAAGAAGAGAGAGAGAGATCATGGATTCCATGAGATCAAAGAATTCACATTGTGCACCTGCTAATGTCCTCCAGCGTTACGAAATTAGAGTTCCAGAAAATTTGAAGCTCCAAATCGCTCAATAACCTCCACATGCCCACCATGATCTGCACACATGATGATTGAAGCGGTATTTGCACACCGAAGCGATCGGGGAGGAGTGCTGTCTCGGGAATTCCTAAAAACCCTAATTTTGGGCAACATGGAATCTTCCTGGCAATCAAACTACTGTAAAATGGGGGTGAAAACTACTGGACTGGACTGGACTGGACTGGAAGGTCCCCCAAGACTCCCCCCCAAGACTCCCTCCCCAGCAATTATCCCAGAATTAGTGTATGGAACTTAGTGCAATATGACACCTTCAAGACAAACATACATCAACCTTGGCTATCTTGAGAGTGAGTAACATAAAAAAGGAAAGGAATAGATAGGATTTTGCAAGTTGTGAAGGATTTCGGGGAGTACTACAACACAAAATTGACTAAATAGATGCTAATTTCGGTGCGGAGGAAGCTGCAAATTGGCTATCAAATTCTATTGTTTGATGCACTTTTGGCTAAAATGTTTTCATTAACCCTTAAATGCCCGAGGCACCAAATTGTGGTGTCAACAAAACTTTGAAGTTAAATAAAAACCCAACCAAGTTGCTATTTTCAATAATTTATATTTTTGAAAATTTCTTTTCTGAAGTTTAGTTTTAGCGTTAAAAGTCCAAGTTTGAAAATGATTGATTATGATTTTTCTATTCAAGATTTTGTGCAAGGGTACCCATTGCAATCTTGACTTTCCATAATGTTGAGGGCTCTTGAAAATGAGCCTCAAATACTCTAGATCTTATAGGAAAAATCACATTAGAAATTCATTTAAAGAAGTAGAGTAGATTTTGTAGAGTAGATTTTGAGAAGCCATAAATTGATTAGGGTTATGCAAGTTAGGTCCTTTAACTTCATATTTTTTTGTTGACCAACTTTTTAGATTTGGCATGTAAAAAAGAGCATTGAAAGACTTCAAGTCACTTTCACAATTTTAACACCCTCATGTTCAAACATTATAATCTTCAATTCATAAGTAATATTGTTGTGTTTTCTTTTCCTATATGACCTCTAATATGTCTAGTTTGAATTTGTATGGTTACAAATTATAAAAAATCAATACAACTTATCAAAATGTTGGCTTTTTGTTCAATATAGAGCAAATTCTAAGAAGTTAAAAAAAGGCCTTGGGTATTTAGGGATTAAAGGCCCTTTTTTACAATGTACTAGTAGCACAAGGATTTTTGGGGTGGAAACTCAACTAATTTTAGCCAATTTTGGAATCACTGCTCTCCAGGATTTTCTTCTAAGATTCCCTCCTAATGGTGCTACCTCCAACAAATGTTGTTGGACTATATATCTTATTATACATTAGAGGAGATCCGAGCTTCTAAGAGAATGCGAGTTCCCGGACTGTGGAAACTCTGCAGAAATGCTGAGACGTTGCCAAATGGTCAAGCTGACGTGGCCAAGTGACTGCCATGTCAGATTTTCTTAACTTTTTTTTCTGAAAAAAAAAATTTAATTTAGTGATCTTTTAACATTTTCATTTTTTTTTTTTCATTTTTTTTTTGACAATAGTACGCTATTTTTAGCATCAAGAATAGCCCTGAAACGGTCTTTTAGAGGCTCAGATCTCTCCTAATGAATCCTAAAACATTACTTAATGGCCTACTGGGCAGTTTACGCGGGAATCAAAAATCTCTTTGAAGTGGGGTGTGGGTCTTGGTTCTTGTCTAAGGTTTTAATAGTTATCATATATAAAATTGATCAATGAACGTTGCTCTAACTTTGCAACTTGAAAGCAGAACTTTATTCATTATTGAAGTAGATCCTATGAGTTGAAACATTCTAAGATAATCCCCAAGTTGTTTTATATCAAAGAATGTGTTTGAAATTAAAAGTCCAAGGGGCTTGGCTTATCATTTAAGGATCAAGACTAGTACACACAAAACTGTAATGTATTTGAAAGTGTCACTTCAATAGATAGGCAGCAAACTCTTATAAATCTTAAATATTATCTATTGTTGAAGAAACAATTTTAGAACATCTCTCCAAAAACTTTGAATGATCCTTCTTAATTTTTGCATGCATTATCCAAATGTCATATCCTTTACCGTGTTGGAATTTCCTTTTAATTGTGAACAAGAAATAATCAAAATTTGACCAATCTAATAATAGAATAACTATGCTCAGTTTAAATAGTGGCACTTTTGGATGTTCCTATCTTAGCATCATTTTCACGTATCAAAATGAAATATGCAAATTAATTAATTTCTAAGTGCTTTAAAATTTCTCATCAATTTTGGATGGAAATTACTTATATTCCATATCATACATTTGCATTAGGGGAAAATTGAACCCCATGAGGGCCACTTTGTAATGCAAAAATTTGGGTGGAAAAGAGCCTTTTCAACTCACTAGCTGGGCCCCAATTTGCATAATGGATTTAAATATTCATCATGATTATCCAATCCATCTCCATGATCTCATTTCCGTAATCCAATCCATCTCTAGGATTGTATCTCCATGATTGCATCTCTATAATCCATATCATCTCTACAATTTTTTGGCTTAGTTATGGAAGATGGCCTGCACACGCCTTCTACAAATCTCCACATGCCAAATGGCCACTATTGACTTTTGGTGGTCCTACATGATCGTTGTAATGAGGATGAAGGCAACCTCATATTAACTTCAATTAGTATTAAAATAAGTAATAAAACTCTAAAGCCCCTATATGGATTCAAATCTCCCCGGATGGTGTTTTATTAGGAGGCAACCCATTTCTAATCACCCCCCCCTCTTTTGGCTATGTAGCTATTCTCTTTTCCATGAATTTCAATGAAGGAGGAGATTAATTATGCCGTAGTCCCAAGGCAATTGTGCACATAATGATTGGCTACAAGTCTTTTGATATTGCAACCAGCCCTTGGTGGATTTTGTTTTGAGCCCATGGTCGGAAATAGCAAGCCCTATATCACTAGTATGGGAAGAATAGAATCTTCCGCTAAAAAATTCATAGTAATTTTGTTTTGAATAAAAAAAATCTGGAAAATTATGAAACCCTTTGAAACTCTATTCTTGCACATTGAAAAATTTTCCATTGAAAAAACCTGCCCTACAAGTACGTGTAACTACTTGAATGATTAGAAATAGACTGCCTCTTTTGGTGATTTTAACCCCTCAGTATTTGACCTAAAATAGTAAGCTTACATTTGAATTTTTTTAAAATATGATTGAAACTCCACTAGCATTTCCATTTTTAATTGGTTCATATAGGTCATTCTTTTGGCTTCTTTCTATTGATATATTATACAGAGTATGATTTTCTTTAAAATTCTCTCAATTACAAAAAATTTCAACCCTCCAAAGGACTCCTCTAGAGTGACAAACCAAGCTATTTCAAAGCTTGGTTTGTCACTCTAGAAAAGTGCCATAGTGAGTAGTCAACTAAGCTGACTGCTCAACAAAACAATCAAATTTTGCTATTTTTTATTGTATTTTTATTTTTATTTTTTTATTTTTTGTTTAAGATTTAAAAAAATTAAACTCTTAAAACACGATTCTTGCGCCACTACCATTGCAATTTCATCTAGAGGGGATAGGGAGAAAAAGATTTTTTCAGCCTCCAAAAAACAAATTTTAGGATACTCCGGAGGATTGTGGAGCAACCCTTCGAAGGCCTGAAATTTGCTCTAATGGTATATTAATTGGATGAAGTGCAATTGTAACACCATTTATAATCTACTTAATGGATGGTTGAGTGCTAAGAGGTTAAGTCATTTCTAATGATTATCATCTATTGCTTAACAAAAAAGAATGATCTAAGTTTTGCCAACTATTGTAAAACTCTCTAATTGCACTCTCTATATTAAAATCGCTTTTTAACATTAACAAAATCTTGATAAAGTAAATATTTTGTTCCAAAAATCCATTGTGTTTGCATTGTAAAATTCTCTAATAGTAAAAGAGTTAGTTTTGAATTGGATATGTTTATTTCCTAGGTTGGTCGGAAAGAACAAAGAATGTTTACTAGACACATTAATGTAATATAGAGGTATCATTGTAGATGTCTCTTGATTGAAGAGCACAAAGGTTTCCAAATGAGGGCATACAAGGACAATTGGATCTCCTTAGGAATCACAATTGGCGGCAATCATATGTAGCTCCTCCCCTCCCCCTCCCCCCCCTTTCAATCTTTTAGAACAAAACAATTCAATTGATAATCTAAAAACAATAAAAATCCAAACTCCATTCAAGAATGTCCACTCATGATTACTCATGATTACTTTTTCCATTGTTACCCTTTGTAGCTTCTTGAAGTAGATTGTATGAGGAAGGAGGGAAAGGAAGGAATGGGGAGTTAAGGTTTTCATGAGGGATAAAATATAAATAAAATCCTTGTGTAGTTGCCCTCCAATGGTTTGTCCTTCCGCATACATATAGCAGCTCTAAAGAAAAAGAATTTTCACACATTTCACATTTCAACCACAACTGTGTATACGGTGCACCACTTGCTTAAGTATAAAAATGCCAAATTGCATGTTGACAAGCAAATGACAAGGAATTGTTCCGAGATAACACTTGATGACACCAAAGGACTAGAAATTTTATTAAGAATAAACACTTGACATGTATAGTATTCTACCAAGAAGAATTCTATATCCCTTTTCTACTTATTTCCATTGTATAGTGGCGGCCTACCACAAAGATATGTGATTTCTCCTTCAGCTTTGAATAGAAATATTTCTTTATTGAAATTAGGTTTTTGCAAACAAATTGTACCATCACGCTCTCAACTACCAAGGTAGTTATAGTTAGAAGATAAAAATGCAAAAAACTTAATTACAATAAAGAATTATTTATTTTTAAACTAAGGGCAAAATTTTGCCAAAATGGAAATCTTTTTAGAGGGAATTGTGAATTTTTTTTGGAGATGCTTGTTGAAGAAAAGATGTGTGTATGGAGGTTTCCTGCATATCTTTGCAATTGAATTAAAAAAATTCATCACCAATGTTCTTCAATGAATTTTCGTGTAAAACCATAAAAATTAATTTAAAATTCACCAAAAATGGAGTTTTACTTTTTCAAAACTAAAATTTGGTATGGTTGATTGAGATTGCATAAGATATCAAAGTTAATTATGCAAAACAACAAATGTCAATTTTATTTTACATTATACAAAGAAAATTGATTTTCCAAACTGCCATGACTTATCTTTTTGGTAGGCCACTGTATAGTATTTGCAAAAAGAGGGGGAAAGGAATCTTTTGGGTAGGCCACTGCACAACCTACATTTCTTTCAAGTAGTGATATTAGAATCACATACCTCACTTTTCCAGCTGCAATTGGAGACTCACACATGGAAATGAAAAAGATTTATACGTGGCTTTTCATGAATGAAAAGAAATTTTGGTGGCTTACATTGGTTGCCAAGGATATCAAATAAATTTTTAGAGATTTTCTTGTGAAATAGGAGTGGGGACTTGAAAAATAGTACTTTCAGTCACCCATATGGAGAATCAACAAAATACATTGAACCATGTGGAAAAACAACATTATAAATAACCCTCTCCCTTTAGTTCCACTCTATATTGCCAAGACAGTCTTCACCAGTGTTTTTTTTTCCAACGATTTGGTGCAAAATTGCACCAAACTTTATGGCTTGGCACCACGCCTATAGAAAAATATGGTACTAAAAAGATGGAAAATCATCAGAATACTTCAAATAAAAAAAAATCTTAGATGAAATTGCTAGATTGTAGATGAAAACTAAATTTTGGATATGTGATTTGTTTTAATATGATATTTTCTATTCAATATGTGGATGAATGTTGAAATTTGGAGAACCACTATAACATTCAATATTGCCACTTTGGCACTTCATTAAAAATGAAAAAAAAACCCTTGGTCTTCACTACTTCCTCGTTCAAGACCGGCTTCCTTCCTCGTTCAAGACTGTCTTCCTTCCTTCTTTCCTTGTTCAAGACCATCTTCATTCCCTCCTCGTTCAAGACTGTCTTCCTTCCTTCTTTCCTTGTTCAAGACCATCTTCATTCCCTCCTCGTTCAAGACTGTCTTCCTTCCTTCTTTCCTTGTTCAAGACCAGCTTCATTCCCTCCTCGTTCAAGACTGTCTTCCTTCCTTCTTTCCTTGTTCAAGACCAGCTTCATTCCCTCCTCGTTCAAGACTGTCTTCCTTCCTTCTTTCCTTGTTCAAGACCAGCTTCATTCCCTCCTCGTTCAAGACCGTCTTGATCCCTTCCTTCGTCGTCCAAGGAAGCCACTGCTCTCCAGGAAGATTTTGTAGGTCGCTGGGCTCGCTTTAATCCCCACGGAACAGCGCCGTCGCACCACACAGGTAGCTCAGAACCTCGCAATCTGACAACAATTTCGAACTCATTTCCTGACCCGCATTTCGTGACGATTTTGGTGAGGTCTGGAGCTAGAAGTCTTGAGATGTTTGGAGAATTTGATGTGTGAAGATGCTCTCTCGCGATTTCTCTTGCTTCTCAAATTTACAGTACAGTGCTGCAGGTTGCATCACTTACATTGCCCTTGGGCCGTGTTCCCTGTAACATTGCCAACGTGAGGTTTAATTGAGGTTTTGGCCCCTCTTGGTGTTCAGACATTGGAGGAGTGGCGATGGCGCTCGCGAGGGGACATGCGGGGCTGGTGGTCTCGGGGCAGTCGCGACTGCAGGACGCTCTGACGTCGCAACTCGTCGCGCGCACCACGTCGTGCGCTCCGTCGCCAATCCATGTTCTTTCGGAATTTCGTGTCAAGGGCTCGCGAAGGTCAATACGGTCGAAGCAGCGACTGGCGATGGTGTCGCGAGTTTCTGTTGCTGCTTCTGCTGCTGCTGCTGCCGCCTCAGTTACAATGGCTCAGAGCAAGACCCGAGTTGCCGACACTCTTACTGCCCTGAAGCAACAAGGGAAGGTACATTTTCACAAAATTTGGGGCTTAAACCCTAAACCCTAATGTTGTCCATGGCATGGAACGTTAAATGATTTAGTGCAATTCAACAGCACTGTAGCGACGATGTAAAGCTTGTGGTCATAGACATGAAAGGAATTGGAATGTGCGCTTTGCAGAAATAGTGCGAGGTTAAAGTGCTGTTCAGGTGAAAGCACTGTCTGAGTCTGCACAGCTGGTACATTCTAGAGGATGGAGGAACCTGGTACCTCATTATCCCATTATCTCAACGATGCAGTCGAGAACAGACACTCTTCACAATGTGATGGTTGAGTGCTGCGCTGAGTTATACATTTGCACGCTGAAATCCGAATCCTTGACTTAACCCTTAAACCTAATGTTGTCCGTGGCAAGCAAAGAAGCGGAACATTGTATGACAGGATACGATTTCACAGCACCGCAGTAACAATCCAACTAATATTATTTCCTTTAGTATTGAAACAATTCAACTAAGCTTATGATCACAGTATTGAAACGAATAGTAAAGTTCACCTGAAGGATAGTGTGAGGGTAGAGTGCTTCTCAGGTCTCAGCACCCCCTGAAATATGCATCTCCGACACATTCTAGGAAATTAAGGTATCTGGTAACCTCAATATTGCGTTATCTCAACGATACACTCTACAATATACACTCGTCTCAATGCGAGGTTAGAGTGCTGCTCTGGTGGCAGTGTGTGTTCTGTGGAGAGAATGTATCAGAGACATACATTTCTAGGGTTGCTGCCACATGAGCAAGCATGCAGCCTAAAATTCTGCTGCTTTGAGTTTTTATTTTTGAAAGGAGAATTCTATCCTTTTTGAAGAGTGCTTGATGATTTGGCGATTTTTGTTTGTCAGGCGGCACTCATCCTATACATTACTGCTGGAGATCCCGATTTGAATACATCCGCAGAGGCAATGCGAATGCTGGATGCATCGGGATGTGACATCATAGAGCTCGGAGTTCCCTACTCTGATCCTCTTGCTGATGGTCCTGTCATTCAGGCATGTTCATCATTCACACGAGCTTAATGTTGTCAGTGTTATCACTCACAGCGTTTATCGTGGTTACATCACGTAGATTAGGTTACGTGATGACAATTGTCATTGGCTTTCGTGGAGGATATTCGTGTGAAAACCAGGATGTTGCAGTATCTCTAGATTTACCCCATTGGAATCGTCTGTTGATTTCGAAGTTTGCAATTACGTGGAGGTGAACTTAGACATTGCATCTTTTTCGACATAGCGGCTGACTAGAATTGGTGGGTGCTTCTTACAGGCTGCTGCAACCAGGTCACTTTCGAAAGGAACTACCCTTGAGAAAGTTCTGGCGATGTTGAAGGAGGTAAACTTTTCGACTCACACTTCAAAAAGTGAATCATTTCGGTATGCTTGTGTAGGCTCGTGCATAGCTTTGCCGGAATAGCTATTATTGCGATTGTATTATGGCACTTTTTCTTGTATTTTTGAGGTAATGCAATATTGAAGCCATCTTGTTCTCCAGGTTAGCCCAAGCTTGTCGGCACCAGTTGTGCTTTTCACTTATTACAATCCTATTTTAAAGCGAGGATTGGATCCATTCGTGAAGGCTGCCAAAGAAGCCGGAGCCTCTGGTAGCACTTTCTTCACTGATCCTTTGCATTCATATTTCGATCAGCACGGCAGTTGCGATCCTTTGCAGGAAATGAAAATGTGAAATAAAACAAAAATTGTGCGGTGCTCTCACCTTATTTAAGTATTCCATTTGAGGGCAGTTTTTACTATCTTACTACAATCAATTCAGGTGGTTCTAGGACATGGGGTTGGTTGAACTTTGAATTTCCAGCACCTTATACCAGGGCAATCACTGCCTATCTGTATTCAGAGAGGGTTTGTCAGTTCAAAGGTCTGATGAATGTATTTACTCAATGATCATTTTGCAATGTGTGTAGGCCTGGTAGTGCCAGATGTCCCACTTGAAGAGACACGTAAACTCCGGGACAGCGCTTCTGCACAAGGCCTTGAATTGGTGTGTACAATATTCCTTCATGGGGAGCAGAAGCCTACCAGCTTACGAATATGAGTTTGGTTCTAGTTCTGTATGACTCTTGTTATGTATGTGACACTTACCAGCATTTGGGTTTTGATGCCGTAGCATAAAGAACCGGTAACAAGTACAATTCGTTTTGCTGAGAATAAACGTAAATTTTTTTTTTCAAGAT
The DNA here is from genome assembly GCA_963969595.1 of Neckera pumila. Lineage (NCBI taxonomy): Eukaryota > Viridiplantae > Streptophyta > Bryopsida > Hypnales > Neckeraceae > Neckera > Neckera pumila. The sequence continues at coordinate 45,604,025 of OZ018408.1, read as the reverse complement.
CTTGTTATCTACTCCTACAACTCCCAAATCCCGGATGGAGACAATCGCCGAGGCATCCCGAGGCTTTGTATACTTGGTGAGTGTTCTATTTAATCCTTAAAGTATGGAAAGTCCTCCTTGTTTAGTGCGGTATTGATAAACACTAATAAGCTGCGGGGAACAATTTTTTTTACCTTCCGCTTGTCCCGAACCTATTAGCTCTCTATTACCATTTCTATCTACATGGTTCATTTCTGTAGGTAATATGTATCATCTGTGAGAAAGCACTTGTCCGATAATTCTAATGAATGAATCTTGGATGCTTATTTGCAGGTAAGTCTAGAGGGAGTCACTGGGGCACGTGTTTCAGTGGAAGGTCGCGTGGAGAGTCTTTTGAAGGAACTGAAGGAGGTGACCTTCCATCTCCTTTTCAGATGTTTTTGGATATTCGTTCGTGGACTACCGTGTGTGAGCATTAGGGTCGTACAACATTTGCTCCTTATAATATACCTGATCTTCATGGTGAGTATGCTGTAGAATTCTTTCTGCGGCAAGTTTTGCTGTTCTTGGTACCATCGGATGATGAGTTTTGAATTTTAACTGCTCGGCAGGTGACTGACAAACCAATAGCCGTTGGTTTTGGAATTTCACGTCCGGAACATGCTGCCCAGGTATTGACTATTTTCCAATTCCCATGTCGCATTAGAGATGCGGGAAGGTGTTCACTGCTTGCTCAAGTACAGTACTTTACGCTGTTCATTGTTGTGGAATTTTTTTTGATTGGAATCTTTACTGTCCCTTTTTAACAGTGGAGGCATTGTCCATCTTTGAACTCCAGTTTAATGTGCATAATACATGTTTTCTTTCCGGCGAAGCTTACGGTGGGTAACAGGTGGTGAAGTGGGGAGCCGATGGTGTGATAGTAGGCAGTGCTGTGGTTAAGATTTTAGGAGAGGCTGCGAGTCCCGAGGAGGGTCTCGCTTCACTGAAGAAATTCACTGAGGATTTAAAAAACTCTATTTCTTGAGGTAATCCTGCCACCTGAAAGCGGTCTTTATATTTAACTTGTACTGGAATGATTCTGTGGCTAGTTTGTACAAAATTGCAATTAGAGGTTTTTTCTCTTGTAGACAAATAGTAATCACAAATGTTCAAATAATACATAATTTTTGGAGAAAATTGTAATTTCTGTGATTTTTCAAAGTCAAGACCTTAACTTAAAGTGTATTTTTTGAGCATCTTAGAATCGTAATCAGGAATCGTAATCAGGAAGACTCAAATCATTCATTAAAGGCTCTGTTACTTTACAAGCATGTTGCTTCATGTGTGAATTTCAAGACTTTCCAAAGTGACAGGCTAACCCCTAGTGATTTATTAATACTGTTTTGGTCTTTTGTTGTTTTGGGGAGGTCCTAGTAGCTTGATATTTTCCATTATTTTTTTATGATTCAGCATAACTTCTATAGGACATGATCTATTTAGGAAGCTTTGTTTCATGGGATTTCAGTAAATACTGCAAAAGTTATGAAGGTTTGTAAGTTTTTTTATGGTTTCTAAGCAATTAAAAATAAATTCTTAATTTATTTTTTCTAAATCTCTTGCATAGAATAGCTCTATAGATATAGGTCCAGCTTTTATTCATTCCATAATCATTAATAAGGTTGAAGATATTACGGATTTTGTTTTGTGGGTAATGAGGAGAAAAAATATCATTTAGTGTCCACTTTTACCTCAATTTTCACAATTTTCAAAAGACAATAGGTTCACAGGGTTTATATGTCTAAAACATTCCCAATGTTGGAACATGTTGTTTCAAAACTTCAAAACTTTTGAGAGTATAGACTTCAAAATGGTTGCCTTGAAAATCAAGATCACCAAAATGTTGGGACCTTGAGCATCCAAAATATATGTTAAAACCACCCCAACTATATCTATAGCTTACTTCCTTGAATTTGTATACCTCCAAATTACAACTTGAAAGCAATTCCCTTGAAGCACCTCCTTAAAGAGTGGTTTTAATCTAAATTGTCAATCTCGTCTCATTTATGAACTGTTTAAGTATGGTTTTAATCTAAATTGTTCATCTCATCTCATTTATGAAGTGTTTAAGTATCATTAGTCAAACCTATTATCATTCATTGAGATTTGTGAAACTGTCTTAATTGTCTTTTTTTTGCACTCTACTCACCTAATCTTGTGGCATTTTATTCCTTTGATGGTATTGGATTTGAATGAAAGTGAAACTGGGGGTGCTTTCATAGGTGGAAATATTGCTTCCGGTTGTGCAGGAGTATATGTCTCCAGAAACGATTTATTTTCTGGACTGCACACCTTGAGGCTCCTTCTTGTTCCTGCCAACATAAAGAGAAGCAGGATCCATGCACGCTGCTGGTGGCTAAGTTACACTAATCGTGTACTCATTCTACCAAAGTCGTTTAATAGTACTGATGGTGTTGTCTGTTGAGGGCTTTTGTTCCTCGCAACAACGTCTGGTTTCTGGTCAGTTTCAGTGACATGATCACATCATGAAAGGAGTAGCGGGGAAATCTACAATGTGGTTTTACATTGGCACCTGAAAAGTTTGGGTTCTATGGACTTGTTTCTCCCAGTTCCATCACTGCTACTTTGTTTTGGAACATTGCTTGCACATTTATTCATAAAATAAATTATAAAAAATAAAGAAGCAGCAGGATGCTTGCATACAGTAATCAAATTTCTTTACAACTAGTTTCGGTCCAACATCCTTTGTCAATCACCCCATTTGGGTAGAGATCTCTTTGTGTTGTGCTGCTCAGTAGGGTACGGTACAAGTGAAAATGGCATCTTTGCATTCCCAAGGAAACAAATTTCATTGTTGCCAACTTTGACACCCTCTTGAGGGTTCAAAAATTGTTTTTTTATCATGAAATTTTTGGCACAAAATCATCTCTATGTTAATAGCATGTGTGCCAAATTTAAGATTCACTTGAAAAAAATATTCAAAATCTACCAACATGTGTTGCTGTAAAAATGATTTTTCATTGTTGCCAACTTTGAAACTATTCCAAGGGTTGAAAAAAAAATTTACCATGAAGCTTTTGGTATGAAATCATGTCTATATTCTTAACATGCATGCCAAATTTCAAGGTCAAAAGGTTCACACAAAAAAAGATATTGTAATTCTACCAACATGTACAGTTGTAAGAATGATTTTTTCGGCCCTTGGGATAGTGTTGTTTTATGGGTAAAGTTTCATGTGTATGTAAAAAATCATTCTCACAACTACACATATTAATAGAAATACAATATCTTTTTTTGTGTGAATCTTTTGTCCTTAAAGTTTGGCACATATGATACCAACATAGAGATGATCTTATGCCAAAAATCTCATGATAAAAAAACAACTTTTCAGCCCTCAGGAAGGTGTAATGTGGCAACCATGAAACTCATTTCTTTAGGAATGCAAAAATGTCATTTCTCACTTGAGAAATATTTTAGAGTAGCGAGGTTGGGATTACAACGATGGAATTAGGGGTGACTCTAAACTAATCACAGGACCAATAAAGTAGGCATCTTCAAATGCGCCACTGACCTTAATCCATAAAGGACCAAACACCATTTTTTGGCAATATAGCGATTTGGGGCAACTCACTACAAATGGAATTTTTCTTTTTCCTTCTCAAAATTTTTCACACAAAATGTATCCAAGGAGTAGCTTTAAGGTCCAACAATTTTCATAACTTTTGACAACATGGTTAAGAAGGTGTTGCATGATAAGTAATTTTCATTGATCTCTAGGCAGCCTAGGCAACTCAAAAAACTTCTTTTAAGAAATGCTTTTTTTTTAAATAAATATTTGAAATTCATTCTATAGATTTATATATACGTAGGAAGCTTTGAATCATTCCATTTTGATTAATGAAATGAAAGTTATGAGGAATTTTAGTTTGCAAGCAGGTATGGAGTCTTGGAAAACCATAACTTCCTGCAAATTAAAACTAACCATGTAGTCAAAAGTTATAAATGGTCGGTTTAAGAGCAGACTACCTTACAAGGAGGCATCCCAAAGCGGATTTAATAAGGAGTTTGTCAAGAATGTTGTACTGACTGGCATATCAGCCTGCCAATGGAGATGTGGTAATATAGGATACTTGACATATGCATCTGAGATTTCTTTCTGCAAACATTTGGGAAGTGCATTCCATCATAGTTAGAGGCACCTATTCTAGGGAACTAAACATTTTTTTAGTGTTAGAAATTGAAAATCATGAATTTAAAAAAAAATAGATAGACATGTAATTGCTATGAATTTTCAAGTGGAACTCCCAAGGTCATTGAAACCATCACATAGCTTGGTTACAACACTGAAATTTAAAAATGAGCAATCAATCAATCGCATTTAAATATAGGAATGGTTTTGGAGACACTTTCAATAAAAGTCTACTTGTCAAGAATGGGTACACAAACAATCTGGGATGTTTATACCTTAGATGAATTGTTTTGGAGATACTTTCAATAGAAGTCTACTTGTCAAGAATGGGTACACAAACAATCTGAGATGTTTACACCTTAGATGAATTGTTTCTAAGATTCTTAGGAAAGATGTAAGAGTAGTTTGTTTCTACTAGTGATTAAAAATTCATCAAACACGTTCTCCAGTTTATAGAAGTAGACTTTTGTAGATTTTGAAATTTTAGACTCGGTTGAAAAGAGATTAGGAAAGTCGGGCAATCGGCAATGCATGGTTGATTGGGTACATGTCAGTTCAATAATATAGACTCCAAGTTTAATGACTTTTAAAGTTACCTTTGATTCATTACTGAATAATGTTATAATATAGAAGTCTATGCTTAACCCCTAAAAGGCCATTGTCCCTTCAAGGGACAAATGGGATTTTGGGTAGGTACCTACGAGTTGAATTTTTGCCGTGATTTTTTGAAACTTTTTTTGAAGATAGAAAAATTGCTAAGCTTTGTGAAAATATAATTTTTTTTCAATCGGTGCTCGGGAAAAAAATTTATGCCCAAATAAGCTCAAATAAGCTCAAAATAGGGGACAAGGGGCTGCAAAAAAAATTTGCAAATTTTTTTTTATTTTTTATTTTTTTTCTTATAGATTATATTTTTGTCCAATCTGGAAAGTTTTGGTTCATTTCATTTGGATTTTTTATGAGAAAACTATGGACAATCTTATTTTGGAGGCACTTAGAGCATCTTCCTGAAAAATATAACTTGTAGGATTCATTTATGAATGCAATTTTTACAATTTTTCAAAAAAAAGTTCTATAAGGTTAAGTTTTTTTTGCTAGAACAATCTCACCATTGGGATTAGTGCTTTTCAATTCCATATAAAAGATATTAATATTTTAGATTTTCCTTCTATCTTGTACCTACATCTATTTAATAATTTTTTTAATAATAAAAACTAAGCTTTTTTGGATTTTATTTTTCTCCTAGATTCTCAACTCAATTTTCTACTATGAAGATTTAAAGTTCAAAACTCTGTAGTGCAAAATATTTTAGTTAAAAGTGTTCAGTCATAAAATCTAGTCCCACAATGTGTTGAAAAACTTTTTTTCACTTTAAACGCTAATATCTTGCAATCTATGCTGTCAAAAATTTTGAACTTTTTCCAATACACTTTCATATTAATTAGGTGTAAGATCCTACAATTGAATATGCAAAAATAATATTTTTCAATTTTTTATACTCTTTGCTATAAAAATGACAGTTTTGGGTGCTTTTTGGCAGAAAAAAGGCCTTGGGCCTTTAGGGGTTTAATCCTGAAGGATATTGAGGTCAAAAAGTGACAGAGGAATGACTTTCAAGAACACTTTAGAAATGAAGACTGCTCCAAAAATTAGATCCTTTTTAGCAAAGTACCTTAATGATAGGACTTGTCTTTTCAAGGTTAATCTGTTTGCATAAAAAAGAGGTTGAATTTGAATTTTTGTCTTGAGTTTTAAAAACTAGCAATGAGTTTCTTGAACATCAATTATGTTAATATTTATAATCTCAAATAGTTTTATAGTTTCTAGTTGGAAAATGATGCAAAAGACTAACTAGAATTTTGTTACCAATGTCAAATAGTGCATTTTGTCTTGCCAATCATCAAAGTCAAATTTGTCTTTAAATTTTTAACAAATCATCTCTAAAACTTGCATTGCACTAGCATGATTGTTCTATTGCAATTGACAATGTACAAATGGCAAATTAGTTTAAATACAAGCCATAATTATTGCTCTTTTTACATTTCAACTTCAATTTTCAGTGATTTTTTAATTTTTTCCATTATAGTTACTTATGATTGTGTAGTCTTTATTTATGGCTTTATAGTTCAACAATTACTATTTTCTACAATGAAGCTAAAGATTTGAGTGACCTATTACTTTGACAATCCTTTGTATTTTATTTTGATATTTAATTTAACCTTTAGTGACTTTATATTAACTAATTGAAAATTTAACATTTGAAAATTGATTGATCAAATTTACTACTTTAGAGCTTACAAAAAGCCAAAGTAGATAGATTTGGGATTGAATAAGATAGTCAATGAAGCAATTTTGTCTATTTCAATCTAATATCTTGAAACTTTATAAATTATATTACAACTATTATCTCAATTTTTTCTACGAATTTATATAATTATTAGAAATGATAAATAAGACACTTTTGAGTTTTTATTTAGCACGCATGTTGTAAACCATAAAAGCCTAATAGATGTAGCTAACTCAAGTATTTCAAATTGCTTATTAATTTAGATAATAGGCCAGTCCTCCCTTTACCTGTGGGATGTTGATGACCAAAGTCAAAAACAAAATTGCGCTACTTGAGGTATTGAAAAGGTGTCCTTATTTAGAACAAACATTTTTTTTCCAAACCAAAAATTTTGAATAAAATTAGAAAAAATATCATATCATAATATTTGCAAATGAGGATAAAAGTGAATGCAATTAGTTTGAGATTTTCAAAATTTATATGAATATACTACAAATTTCCATAAATTGAGGTCATAGGAACTCTTGTTATTGACACTCGACTACCTTTAATCAAACATCCTTGAAATACAATGTTTCAATTCCCATTAGTTACTTCAAATAATTCTTCAATTCCATTGGTTCTTTTTAAAACTAGTATTAAATTTGAGCATACTCACTGTCCATTGGTAGCTACAAAGATAGGTGATTTTAGTCGGTGGCAAACGGTTGGTATTGCAAAATATTGAAGATACCTTATGTATTTAATCCCTTCTTTTTACAACGGTTGGAATTAAACCTCTCTTGAGGAAGAAGGCAACCCAATGCAATTAAATGACATGCAATCATCCCTTTGCAATTCCCCAAAAGATACAAGTTGAACAAAATTTTAAACACAATCTAAGATAAGGGACTAAAGAAAGGGTGAGTTTTATGACTTTTGAAATATTTCTAATGTCGTTTGCTAATAGTCAACAATGGACTCCAATTAGTCGCATGTTACAAATACATAATAATTTGAAGATTTCGTATCATTCAACTCACTAGAATTAGTATAAACTTCTAATAAAAATGCATTGCTATACAAACAAGAATATATAAAGAAAGAAGAACTCCAAGAATTATTTTGGTGGTCAAAGTATATTAAGGTTATGTTCATTAACCACTCAAGTAACAAGTAGGCACAATGTGTCTTCTTTAAATTTTCAATGGCAAATTCTTGGTAGAGTGAAACAAATTTCTTTTTATAAACCAAAATCTTGTAGAATATCAAATTGACATACTTTTTGCATTTTTTTGTTTTCAAAATTTCAATGTGAGAATTATTTAAAATGTTCTTTAGAAAATGTAGTCTTGTAGGAGAAAGTAGCAAATATGATTCTTTTACTTTGAGAAGAATAGTGGGGATAGAAACAAAGTTTCTTAAACATTTATGGTCTATGATTTGCAGTTGTTGATCTTTAATAAACTAGCTCTAGAGAAAAAAAATTTGTGTTTTTTGTAATTTAAAAAATACAAGGTTCAATCTAGTGTGATTAAGAACAAAAAATAATGAGAATGATTCCAAATTTTTGGAAGATGTTCAAAATAATATTTTAATAATATAAGTTATTAAATATCACAAATTGAGGCTTATATATATAAATTTTTGAAATTTTTTAGTATCCAATTTGGTTAGTTTTGCCTTTATAGTCCTTCTATTTGAAAATGTGTGCAAAATTAGAAGAGTTTTTTGTATCCCATTTTTCAAAATTAAAAATTATAGAATTTGCCTTAGAGTAGAAAATATTTTTTTTGAGGGGGGACAAAAAAACATCATTCATCTTCTAATAATTTTTTTCCCTCTAAAACTGCATTTTTTGCCTTTAAAGTTGATCATTCAAAATTGTTTTAATCTAAAAATCTATTAGTATATGTTTTCCGCAATTAAATCCATGTATACCAGACAAAGTTTTCTTTATTTTTGTACGGTTTAAATTATAAAGTTCAAATACAATTATGTACACAAAACTATCAAAGTGGGACAATTCATTGAAAATCTCCATGTCAAAAAATTATTGGGACCTCAGAGGTTAAAGGTCTCCAAATGATTCCTAGAAATCAAAACAAGTTATTTACCATACAAATTTGGAATTTGTGTTTGGGATATTTTTTGAATTTTACAAGCTATTCTCCTTTAATTTCCATATTAAATTGTTTATTCACATATATTATATCCAATCTACATTGAATAGGGGTATTAAGGGGACCAAATAATTAAAAGGACCATTCTTTAGAAACTGTACATATTTGAGACAAGATGTACAGCTCAAGGTAGATATTTATATAGTGTGGAATGTCGATTAATTAGGATGGGTCCTTTTAATACCTCTATTCAGTGTAGTTATTTTCTTTGTTTTTTTACTTTATTTAGAACTTTTGTAGATTTTTCCACTACTTTTTTTGCCAATATTTCAAATTGCAACCAAATTTTCTTCCCAATTCTACCGAATAACTTTGAACTAGCTTTAATTTTTTCCAAAACACTGTTGGGAGCATGAAAATTCCAGACTCTAGAAGCAAAATGAAGCCATAGGAAGGCTGTTTCAACGCTATTTCCTATGATGGAAACGCTGCATAGCTTGTTTGAATATTTCAAAAAATTTAAATTTCAAAAAATTAAATTTCAAAAAATATGAAAATATGAAAATATGAATTAATAATACTATCTGACGTGGCATTTTTTCCACCACATTGTTAGTCTGCGTGTGCTAATGATTTTTCAGTTGAACAGAGCTCCCGAGGTTGGGAATTTTGAGATAACTGACGGCCCTCTAGAAGCCCCATTTCTCTTCTTATGTACTAAGTTCATAATGGATCTAGAAAGTTTAATTAACCCCTAAAGGATTTTGACTATATTTTCACCAATTATGCTCCAAAGCTGCCATTACTAAATACAAGTATCAAGTTTTTAAAAAGTAACATTTTTGGACACATGTAATTAGAGGATCTTGTATTGCGCTAGTTTGAAAAAATTTGGAAAAAATTTCTGAATTTTCCACCGTGTAGATTGCAAGATATTACTCTCTAAAGGTTTTTGACTATATTTTCATCAAAAATGCTCCAAAATTGCAATTTCTAATACAAGTACTAGATTTTAGAAAAAAAATAAATTTAAACACATGTAATTATAGGATCTTGTAGTACACTAATTCAAGATGTTGTAGAAAAAATTTCAAAGATTTCCACTTTGTGGATTGCAAGATAATAGCGTTTGAATTGACAAAAATCCTTTTTTTGTCCTTGCAAAAATCTGGGCAGCTACACTTCATAAGGTCACATTTGTATGAAAAAATGTCCAAAATGGTGGTTACTCTTTGGATACATTCTTCAAGGCAAATTGACTACATGCATGAAAAATTCCATTTCATTTGGAATTGTAAGACAAATAGGAAAGAAATAGTAAGTAGAAAGAACTTGCTAATGATTCAAAATACTAAATCGTTAACCATTTATTTAAGGAATTGAAAAATGCCAATCCCAATGGTTGTAATGTTGTAATAAACAATATACACCTAATGGCTTTATTTTTTTTTAAATATTGAAAATTGAGTTAAATAAAGGACTTCAAAGTTTATTTTAGAGTAGAGATTTCATAACTACCCATAAACTATCCATAAACTACCCTAAACCTATGAATCCTCATAATTTTGACTCATTAATTGACATGGAATGATTCAAAGCATTCCGCGTATATATGAATCTAAAGAATCAATTTCAAATTTTTATTTTTTTTAAAAGTGATTTTCAAAAAGTTTTTTGGGCTACCCAGGATGCTTGCCAAAGGTTGAAAATCACATATTATGCAATAACTTTTAAACCATATAATCAAAAGCTATGAAAATTGTTGAACCTTAAAGCTACTCTTTGGGAAAATGTTATATTGAATTTTTTTTAAATAAAAATAAAAACTCCATTTGTAGTAAGCTGCCCAAAATCGCTATGTTGCCAAAAAAATGGAGTTTGGTCCTTTAGGGGTTAATGTTTGAATTGAAAAAGATCCTTTTTTTGGCCTTGCAAAAAACTAGGCAGCTACACTTCACAAGGTCAAATTTTTGTGAAAATATGTCCAAAATGATGGTTACTCTTTGAATTCATTCTTCAAGGCAAGTTGGCTACATGCTTGAAAAATTTCAGATCATTTCGAATTGTACAACATATAGGAAAAAAATAGTAAAAGACAGAAGTAGAGAATGATTCAAATCACTAAATTGTTAAAAATTTCATTATGGAATTGAAAAATTTCAATCCCAATGTTTGTAATATTGTAATAAACAATTTACACCTAAATTTTTTATTTTTTCAAAAATATTGCAAATTGAGTTAAATAAAGGACTTCAAAGTTCATTTTAGAGTAGAAAATCTATAACCACCCGCAAACTAAAACTCCTCATAATTTTCATCTCATTAATCAAAATGGAATGATTCAAAGCTTTCCATGTTTATATAAATTTAGAAACCAATTTCAAATTTTTATTTTAAAAAAGTGTTTTTTAAAGAACTTTTTGAACGCCCGCCGAGCATTGAAAATCACATATCATACAATCATATTTTAACCATGTAATCAAAAGTTATAAAAATTGTTGGGCCCTAAAGCTACTCCTTGTACAAATGCTGTGCGAAAATTTCAAAGAAAAAAATAAAAACTTTGCTTGTAGTGAGCGACCCCAAAAACGCTATCAATTCTCAAAAAAACATGTTTAGTGCTTTAGAGGTTAAGGCCTTGCATTTAATAAAAGCTACATTTATTATGAATATCACTAAATTTGAAAATACATTGTTGCTTCAAAAATGAAAATGAAATGTTATAGCATGCTACAATTTACTACAATATATTAAATGTAGTATATATGCCTATTCCTTTTCTTTTGACACAATATTACACTCATTGTTAGTCCTATCCACAACAAAATTGTGTTATTGTACAATTTTGAATTTACAAAGATAGTGATACAATTGTAGCATATAAATTGATTTTTTTGGTACTTTTTATCCATCATTTGGTTTGGGTGGACACTGAAAGCAATTATCAAAAAATCCAAAAGTGTGAACTTGTTGCACTACAGTCTTTATGACCCCCCATTTCCCAAAGCCGACTCCGACGACGAGCGTAAAAAGGATAATAGCAACATTCACAAGCATAATAAGTGACCATGTAGGTAGGAACCATGGCGAGCTCTGCACGTAGAACACGAACAATTTGTTTCTAAATTTTTGAACAAGTGAACATAATAAATGTAAACTTAGTCCTATCTCGACATCAATACAAGGTGTGTGAAAAGAATGATATCAAGTAGCGGGAGCATGAAAATACTATTCACACCGTGTAACATATGAATATTGAATATGAATTGAAAATAAAATAAATTGAACCACTTTCATACTAATATATTGGACCTCACTAATTGTAAAATTGATCAATAAGATGACCAAACAAAATGTAAATTATAAAATATATACATAAATTTTTGCATCTACTGTTTGTAATGATTTTGAATTTTTGTGATTGTTGCACAAGATAAAATTATAAACTCAATCAAGCAAATTCTACCATTTTGAGCTATCAAGGGCAACATTTCATGCCGAATGTTAATTTAAAGTTGGAAAATCAAATCTGGTGTAGATGCTAAAAATAATGAAATTTCTTGAAAATTTGTATCTTTTCATACTAAGAAATAATGAATTTATTTTTAAATTAAATTCTAATAAATTACTTTTCAAACTATTTTTTGCCATCCCTGATTTGCCGTGTACGGTATTTGACTTAACCCATAACTTTAATTGTACCCTAAAAGAAAGTATTTTATTAGGGGAGCATAAGCTTATTTTGCAAGTAGACTTTGTTCGGTAGATGTAAAGGAATGCAATTGGAGGTATGAGATTCACGACTATTGCCACTCCTAATGATCCCAAAATCAAATTAATTGGTCCAGAAAAGGGCACGGCCAATGCAATAAACCACAAGATTGCTACCGCCGGAATGCGAACCAAGACTCAAAGAAAGAACCTCCGTATGTGCACTCCAACCGCCTTCTCACATAGAAGGAATATCAGGTGCATAAATATTACAAGACTCATGCCCTACATATATTCACAAAACAAGGTCAATACCAAAACAAAAATGATATTTCCAATAAAAAAAACTTGATGGTAATTGATAAATTTTGGTAGTATCATTCCTTTATAAAGTAGTGACATCCAAAAGCACTATGTGAGTGAAGGTGGCACTTAATTAGATATTCACTTTGTTTAAACCTAGTATATCAATATGAAGAAACGAATATCAATATATGAACATATATTTGAAGAAACGATTTTAGAACATTGGTAGCAAAAACAATATGACCTTTCATAACCTTTGCATTAGTTTAATCCAAAATGATGAGTTTTTTAGTGCATGAAAATCCCATATCATTTGCCAACCCAAATATATATCATGTTTCAACAATTGAATAATAAAAAGAGGTGATATTAGGTATATGGAATTGGCTTACTTGGTGCACGACTAAGGATGCAATTGCCAAAGTTTGCCACCTACTTTTTGGAAGAACCACAAAGGCATTGAAATTTGTCAACAACATATCAGACTAGCTGACTAATAAACAGAAATTGACGCTGGGAGGGTCACAAAAAGTGTATACACTAAAATTCCAACACAAACATATTTGTATGCCGTTGGCCGCTTCATTTTCTCCAAACTCTCTCTATCATCAACCAACCTATTCCACATTAAAATCTTGGATACCAATATTTCCAATGGGTCTAAGTGAGCAGCTAATTTGGAATAGAAATTAATCTAATTAAGTTGGTATTGTGTACACATAGAAATTTACGGGAAGGTATGTATAGTATACATTATACATCCAAATTACAACACCTACATTTGAACCAATAAGCGTTACTTTTTTTCAAATATACCTTTTGTTTCAAAATAAATCTATGGTTTCTAGCAAGAAATTGTGGGAGTACCATGGATTAAATTTGAGACACAAAGGGAATGTTGATTACACAAGATGTACACAATCAAAGCAAAAATGTCTATGAAAACCTATTGTTAGTCTTTCAATATCTTCCTTGGAGCAAAATTTCCAAACCTAACCAAGGATTGAGGTGTAGAAATGGATCAACGGTGAAAACATATTGCATTGCCAGAAGGCAAGAAAAGGTTTGTGCAAATTCATATTTTTGACAAGGTTCAATTATTATTTAGGGTGAAAATTTTGAGGATTTAAGGCATGTTATTAAAACAATTGATTGGTAGTGTTTTAATTGCCATAAAACAAAATATGCAAAAGGGACTTCGCGTGAATATCAAAACAAGTTGAGATTCTAGTTTTGTGCACCTTGACAACAATACTACCATATTTACTAGTCAAAATTTAGTGTAGAAGAGAGAACCTTACCAGAGTAGCAAAAGAAACAGTTATAAATACAAGAGAGATGGCATTTCCTACCAAATAATTAATCAAAGTTGACAAATTAATGCAATTTGGCACATGGGCTTAACCCCTATAAGCCCAAAGAGTTTGGACAAAGCACAAATGTGTTGTAAAATACAAGTTCTACAATCTTTTTTGAAGTTTGCACCAAAGATGATATATAAATCATAAAAAGTAGAAAGTATCTATATGGTCAAAATTATAAATTTATTTTTAGGTTCTCTTCAATGAATTTTGAAGATATAACTTTAAAAACTCACCAAAAAATACAATTTCTATCTTTGGCATTTGAATTTTTTTTTATTGGTCCAAATTGTGGTTTCTATTGATTTGTGAAAAAATGCATAAGATCTAGTAATGAAAACACTAGCACTTTCTCCAAATAATAAATTTTTCAACACTTGGCAAATCATTCTAAACACTTTTTGCTAGTTCTCTTATAAATTTTGTTTGACCATAGCGATTTGAGTTTTGAATATAAATATAGAAAGGCAACCCACTTTTTCAAAAAAAAATTAAAAAAAATTGATAAAAAAATTTCTGCCCCAAAATTCTGCCCAAAGTTGAGCAACAACCTAAGAATGGTCCTCTCAGCACTTAAGGGTTAAAAAATAAATAAAGCTTCACTATTTTTCAATACAATTAAAAAAAAAATTATATCCCCAGAATTTAAGAATCTTTTTTTAGAATTAAAAAAAAAAAAAAACTGACTACCAGGTAAAGTATATCATAGCCTTTGAACATTCCATTTTTCTTTGGACAAGTTGCTTACATGGTAATTGCATGCCCTCCAAACAAGCTGAGAATATTAGCAATTCCTGTGAAGAATTCAGCCTTGTCATTCGCTCCAGAGTATTTGACCCCAGGTCTCTGCATCAATGTTTGGGGAGAACCGCAAGACTGGTTAGTTCCTTGTTAGCCGGTGGAATTTGAAAACAAAAATGTTATCATTTGAAAATATTGGAGAAAAAATTGTGAAAAAATCTATAAATTTTTTATATAGAGTTCAAAAAAATAGAGAAAAAAACGGATTTGGTACTTGAAAATCTGGTTCAATATGGGAATTAAAGGAGAATAGCTGGTAAAACTCAAAAAATATCCTAAATGTTGTTCTACATCATCAGCAAATTGCAGAACAAATGAAGTCCACGACATCAATTAGTACTTGAGAAACCATGATATTGCCAAGTCTGGTTCTCAAGGCAAATGTGTCATATCCTAATTGGCTAGTCAAAAAAAAATTTGTAATTCATACCCCTTTTATTCCTTCAAATTAAAACCTTCAGAGCATCTCAACAACATGGATTACACTCATTCTTAATTAACTCCTAAACCCTACGACAATGAACAAAGCGCTTTGAACATATGGATGTTAAATCTAAAGAACTTCTCATTCAGCCAAAGTCTGTAATGTTTAAATCTTCAAAAAGCAATCTTTCTAATTGACCAATTTGATGGAATTGAGGGAGTCCTATATTTGTACAAAAACATAAGCAAAAAAGGGTATAAAATCAGAAAAGGATTTGGTAATTCAACGATTATAAGAACCAAGGGAGAGTCTAGATTTCCCAAATCATGAAGATGTATTATAAAATGCAACTTAGAATAATAATTTAATGGTGACTTTCAAACAATAGTTATATGGGCAATTTCATTAAAATGGCGAGGATTCTTTAAAATGGCATGAAAATAGTTCATATGGCCCTTCTAAGTCTATTACAGTCCTAGATGGTTCAGAACGCTTGTTTTGAAATCTATATCTATCCTAAATGGTGAAAATGGCACACCGTTAAAGTGGCACTTGGAATACCGCCATTTTAATGAAATTACCTATTTAAATATTATGATTTATAGATCATATTCATACAAATAAATCAACTAGTACACATACCAATCATTTTCTCAAACAAATGAAAGCCAAAAAATTGTAAACTCCTTCTAAATTTGATTGTAGATTGAATATTTTTGATATTCATAAGAACTTCTTTTCTTTAAGTTCAAAGTGTTAAGTTTTAATCATAGTGATTTTTAAAGATTTTTATTTTACTTTCTTATTAACATTACATGGCCTTCAATTTCTTTCCAACATTTGAAGCCATTTAATTATTGTTTTTATTCCAACCTGTCCATAAAATAGCGCAGCAACCAGTAGGTAGATGGATGCCAGTACGGTCGTTACAACACTAATGATGGCTCCCATGCGGAAGTGACCAAAATCGGGAACCAAGACGGTCAGAAACGCCACCCCTCCAACAACATATTGCCATTGCCGCTTGTCAAGGCTGGAGTTGGCATAATAGAGGTCAGTGCAGTAGTTGAAAGCAAAAGCATTCAGAAGCTGAAGAAGAAGACCTTTGGTCATATGACCAATATGAACAAAGTCTGTTGGGGATAGTTCTACTATCTAGGCCATGAAGGCTTAGGTAGAGAGTGCTATCCTTGATGACTCCTTTTGGAGGTAGACTCTCTGACAAAAGCATTCATGAATAAAACAAAAATAACATTGCTGCGACGAATTCCAAATCAATCTTTGAATGAATTCATTGGAACATTTGTCATGGTAGAAATTTGTTTGTCCTTTTTAGCAGTACGTGACAATGTTTGAGTTATCATACAAGTTATCAAATTTTACATATAATAAAGAACAAGTTTTAATTATTGGTATAATTTTGGAATTGTTGTGGTGGTTAGCAACTTCACGATCACTATGTGCCCAAAAGATGCAAACATCTGTTGGACATTAATTATCTACTATCTATTATCTACATTTGACAAAACAAGAAACAATCACAGTGGAGAGAAATTAAAAGAGCTTAAGGTAACAGGCTCTGAAATCGCACAGGCTTTAAAACCACCCACATCTTCAAATGTACATTGTGTATACATGTTGCGTTTTCATAGCCTTCAGCAATGCACAAACAATATACATTTTACAAGATGGGCAATTTTAAAGCTCTATGCCATTTCAACTTCAAAATTTTATAACTAATTCCACAAAGCTCCCCAAAATATAAAACAACTTGGGTTAGATGTCAATTCCATTTGTCTTTCAAGGAAAATTTACTGGAAATTTCTTCAAGAAGCTTTGCCTCCCCAAAATTCAGTTTTAGCTCTTAGGTCACGGGCGATTTCTGGACCTGTTACCTTGATTTTTCTCACCTGGCAGTACCAACAAGTTCAACGATGATACCCATACAAAAAGTCACAATAAATGTGAAATAGGTGAAAATTCCACCAAATCGGCCAGTTAGACCCCAAATGACTTGATAGTATTGCACATTCACATCATCCACGTACAAAATATTCTCGAGAATATTACAAACAAAAGCATTGCACCTCGGAGATGACTTCAGTCGAAATCTAAATATTAATAGTACAGCTCATTCCAAACATCTAAATGCATTTGAATTATAAGGAATTTCGTGTAGGTCCACTTATTTTTAACCCCTAAAGGTTTTTGACTATGTTTTCACCAGAAAAGCTCCAAAACTGTCATTTCTAATACTAGTGCCAAATTTTAGAAAAAAAAACATTTTTGGACACGTATGACCGTAGGGTCTTGTAGTAAACTTGTTTAAGAAGATGTGGAAAAAATTTCAGAATTTTCCATCATGTGGATTGCAAGATAATAGCAGTTGAATTGACAAAAATCCTTTTTTTGTCCCTGCAAAAAAACGGGCAGCTGCACTTCACAAGGTCACATTTGTATGAAAAAATGTTCAAAATGGTTGTTACTCTTTGGATTCATTTTCCTAGACAAGTTGGATACATGCTTGAAAAAATTCAAATCATTTAGAATTGTCCAACATATAGGAAAAAAATAGTAAGTAGGAAGAGGTATAGAATGATTTAAAGCACTAAATTGTTAAGCATTTATTTATGGAATTGAGAAATGCCAATCCCAACGGTTGTAATGTTCTAATAAACAATCTACACACAATGTTTTTATTTTTTTTCAAAAATATAGAAAATTGAGTGAAATAAAGGACTTCAAAGTTTATTTTAGAGTTGAGATTCCATAACTACCGTCAAACTAAGAATCCTCATAACTTTTGACTCATAGATTCAAATGGAATGATTCAAAGCTTCCCGCGTACATATAAATCTAAAGAACCAATTTCAAATTTTTATTTATTAAAAAAGTGATTTTTAAAGAAGTTTTTTTTGCTACCCGGGCTGCCCACCGAGCAATGAAAATGACATATCATGCAATAACTTTTTAATCATGTAGTCAAAAGTTATGAAAATTTTTGGGCCTTAAAGCTACTCCTTGGGAAAATGTTGTGTGTAAATTTGAAAGAAAAAAAATAAAAACTCTGCTCGTAGTGAGCTGTCCAAAAAAGCTATGTTCTCAAAAAAGCATGTTCAGGGCTTTAGGGGTTAAAATTACCAAATTTTTAAATGGATCTTGGTGGAAGTCAAAAGAGTATTCTAGATCATTTTTTATATACATTTTTGGACACTGTAAGAAGAAAGCATGAATTTCAAACTAATGAAAATAGGGATACCCAAAATTTTGCTGTTAGTATTAATGTACCTGGAGAATGTAATTCTTGGCCGGACTTTGCCTTGCACTTCCAGTCGAGATTTGTACTCCAAATAGAGCCATACCAGAAGATAGATAATCCAGGCTCCCAAGAGTCCGTACAAGAAGGAAGCCAGAATACCCCACGCATGTCCCACTTGTGAAAACGAGTAGGGCATGGTGAGAAGCGAAGAACCAATCTGAAATTATCCAATTTGGCATCGTCGAGCAAACATCGACCACAAATTGTTGTCAGCCATTGATGGCAGTAGTTCCAAATATTGCATGCTAAACTTGATTTGAATTGGAATCCTCCTATAGTTGCCAATAAGATTTACTAAGAAAAAATTATGTGTAAGAACAAGCGTTCTAGTCATTCACCTGCATGCAGACCGCTTGAAGATCTTTGCAAATCACACAAGCGAGACTACAAAATTGTACCTACTGATCAAACTTGGGCCTTCAGTCACAAACTTGGGCCTCCGGCCAGTCACTTGAGATTAGTCTCTTCTTGGAATGGGTTGATAAGGAGTCGTTGACACTCAACTAATGATCGAGATATTAGCAGACTTGAAAGTGTTTCCGAAATTTGCTCCAACAAGCGCACTTGTCATTGACTTGCATATCTCGGAGCTTTGCAAGTGATACTTGTAAGCGATCGACTAGAATTGCGACGACTACAGCCTACAGACTCAGGTGGATCTCTTCTTGGATCGAATGGATTGATCAGGAGGCACATAAGCTAGCGAGACTACATAGTTGAGGGCTCCAACAGACCAAAACCTCAGATTTCTCTCTTCCTTGTTTGGATTGATCAGGAGGCTTTTCCACTTCCTAGTGAGATTTAAGCAAAAAAGAAAGAGAAATGGTAATGCTTCCTAAACTTTGCTCCAACAAGCGTAGCACAAGGGGAGTTTGAAGTGTTTACCGTCACCGACGGTAATGAAACAGAACAGATGGATTACTACTTGGGAGGTGGTAAGGGTTCAATTGTGAACTCCGTTTCATTTCCTGCCTGATGGTACACTCAGTTGCACAAATCTCTTGCACTCGTTACTACTCCCTTGTGTTGTCACTCTAGTGGCTTGCAACTCAGTCTTAGAGATCATTGTAAAGCACGCATGACACAGAAAGTGAGTGGAAAATGTTTCCAAATACGTACCTGCCCAGCAGCAGCAACAAGCCACGCATCCCACACTGTATTGCTCGTCCCGAACCCCCACCTTCACACGCCACTCTTGAACACGCCGTTCCCTACTGTGTGGTCGCCTCCATTTGCAACTGCACCATTGGAATTCACTCCCCAGGTGCACCCACAGCAGCAGCAGCCTAGCTCTGTAGTAGTAGCGGTCACACCCGAGTCTCCCATTGTCCTCGTCGAGCGAGCTCCACCTAAACCCCAAATTCATCACACACAGGAGTAAAACTTAAGATCGAGCTTTACCTAGTAAACTTTAAATTCATCAATCACACACAAGAGCAAAACTTAAGATCTCGAGAATTCTTCCATGTATATAAACAACCTTCTTGCTCTGAAACTAGAATCGAAGTCAACCCGGCCCTATCCAATATTTGAAAGTTTTTGAAAGCTGTACCCTGGCTTCCTTGTAGAGAAAACTGCAGCTCGATCACAACAATCCTAGCTGTAAGCTTAGTCCCGTACTGATGCGTTCACTCTTTCTTGTACGGAGCAATTATATACTTTCGACTACTGTAGCTTTTGGGGAGCACTCAAATGTATGTTTCTTTTTTGTTGCAAAAGTGGCTTTACATGTGGCTCTAACTGAATGGCCTGCGCATGGAGCTTGTGGGAAAATGTTTTCACGCGCGCAGTGGACGAAGCATATTTTATTTTGCAGTAGAAAGGTTGTTTGGTGTCTGCTTTGTGTTGGTGGTCTGTCGTCTGAGGTCTCCCTGGCCCCCGCCCTGGCCCTTGAATGGGCGATATGGCTTGGGCTTATTTCAAGGTGGGCTCGCTTGCAATGCATGGTGGTCACTAAAATGAGAGTAGTGTTTATAAGATAAACAAGAATGGGGCACTTGTCTTCTCCTTGAGGTCGGCTTGGATCTGCTTTTTTTGAGGTGGGCAAAAAAGCAAAAGTTATGGCCAAAAACAAAACAGCTAAAGACGTGTGAGAGAAAATAGTACAGGTGTTTCTTTACAAATTATAAATAATTTTTATTTTTATTTTTCTCTGAAACTTTATATTTTTGTTTACATGTGAAGCTTTGATTCATTTTATTTGGACTAATAATGAGCAAGTTATGGACAATCTTGTTCTTTGGGCAATCTAAGCATCTTTTTGAAAAAATAACTTGTAGGATTCATTTCTGAATACAGTTTTTACAAATTTTTGACAACTTTTTTTTTGAGAATGTTATGTTTGCTTGCTAAAACAATCTCACCAATGGGATTATTGTATTTCAATCCCATCTAAGATCTATTAACAATTTAGTTTTTTTTTCAATCTTGGACTTATTTCTACTTAACAATTTTTTAAAGAATGAAAATCAAGTGTGTGTTTTTTGAATTTTTTTTTGTAGACTTTCAACTTACATCTTCAACATAAAAAAAAATTTAATTCAAAGTCTGTAGTACAAAAAAATTTCACAAATGGCGGTCAAATTCATCTGAAATTGCAGGTCAGCATTCAAAAAAACTTTCTTTTTCAACTTTGAATGCTAATATCTTCCAATCTATACGATCAAACTTCATGAGATTTTTACGACATGATCTTTGACAAGTGAAGTATAAGATCCTATGATTAGATTCTAAAAAAATGTTTTTTTTTTTTTCTGTGTTCTTGGGTGAATGCAACCCAAATGGCAGTTTTGAGTGGTTTTTGACAGAAAAAAATGGCCTTCGGACTTTAGAGGTTAAATGCACTACTATGAGAGCTAGCCTTGGAGGTCATACATATACATGGCCGCAATGTCTTGCATAGTAATTCCGCCATGGAGACTCAATACTGTAAATCGTGTCATTGTCAAGCATTTTTGTAATAATTCCAAAATGCCTAAATGAGTTTGTATAAGAAATCCCTCACAATGTGCTTCTTGTGACTCCTATAGGTTCAAAGCTAAATCATGTAAGCTATTCAAACATTATTTAATAATAGTGGCAGAAATTGTCAAAAATAATTGCTTACACATTTGTAGGATATTAAATAAATTATATGGTAAAATCCAAGGAAGAGAGCAATATACACCACTAAAAAGAAGAAGCCATCATAAATTTGTCTGTTAAACATGGACTAACTAATCTATTAAAGTTGCACCCTACTCTTCAATGACATCACCATGCATTTGCAATGCAAAAATCTTAAATTTTTTTATTATAATTTATTTATGGACAACACATTGTTTTGCCAAATCTGCATCTATTAACAACATGGCACATAGAAACATCCTAAAGAATAGAACTATTTTATGCCAAAGTACCTAGTAAGGTGCAGTGACTAATCAGTCATTTCGTAGTGGCCCTGCAATGAAACCCAGGTTGTTCAAAACATCTTTTTCCACCACGTCTTTTGTAGTGGCGTTTTTCTTTTTCCTTTTCTTTTTCCATCAACAAGCCAAAACTTCTAGAAGTTGTCTACCAGTTACACTTTAGTCATTTTTTAGTTGTGCTGCAGTGAAGGCAAGTTGCAATAGAATGCTATGAATGGAATGTAGTGGATGAAACTCGCCCCTCATTCATTCTTCATCTTGCAATCACAAACATGACTCTGCCTTCACTCGGATGTTGTAGAGTTAGCAGAGCTGGTGCAATTAGAGAGCCCTAGTCGCTTTGAAGTCACATTTTCCATGAAGTCATTCTTTGCAGATACATATTTGCCCATTTTCTTGTAGGGGATCTAGTAAAGAGAAAACTAACACTTGCTTTGAAGAGAAAATTTTTCAATACTAGGCAAATTCTAAACACTCTGTGCTATTTCTCTTATAATTTTTGTTCAATTGTAGCGATTTGGGTTTTGAATATAAATATAAAAGACAAGACAATCTTTCAAAAAAATTGAAAAAATATTGAAAAAAGTATTATTCCGCCCCAAAATTCTGCTTGAAGTGGAGCAACAATTTTAAAATGGTTGTTTGAGCACTTAGATGCCATATTTAACTACTTTTGGACTTTAGGAGTAATTTTAGACTATGTCCTAGGATACTACATTGGGAGAGCTCCCGTTGTATTGGTTTTGAAGACCCTAAACCCTGTGAAAGTGGGAAGATTAGAATGAAGTAGACCATGTTCATACCCAAGAAGAGGACAAAGAAACATAATAACTAAGATATTTCACCCATAGTACATTAATTCTACCTAACAGTAGAGAAGATTCATCGAGAAAGTTGCCGCTGTAGTGCATATCCCAGACTTTGGGATCTAAAGTGTTGCAAGAAAACAATGAAAACAAATATCATTCAACTTAGATTATTACAAAGACTAGTAAGCAAGCACTGTCTAACCCATTAGTATCTCCCTGCAGAATAAGGATCCGGAATTCTCCTGGTGTAATTCCCGCATTCAAACTTACGATACAAGAGGACTGTTGGCACGGTGGAATAGAACTTGAAAGTAAAGAAAAGGTGAAGAAGGGTCACCACATTTTATTAACACCGATAAAGGTCACAATCAAGAAGTTGCCCACGAAAAGATAGAAAGGCAATCCCTATAATATCTAAACTACTGAACTTGACTAATGCGTCACAGAATACCCAACTATAAGTAGCTCCTTCCGTACATACCATGGATCTTCTAATTTCAGGAGATCAATATCATCCCTCACGTCTACAGAAGGACCTATCAAATGAGAACGTGGCCATTCAAGAGGATCTATCTGAAGTACTGCAATAGTTTGATCCAAAAAAATGTTGCGCAGTCTAGGGCTACCTAAGATCCGGTTTAGTAATGCCCCACGGGGTGGATAAAGATTATTCTTGTTAGGAATGTTCGAACCGGCAAAAAAATGAAAACCTCTCCAAGTCTTTCGCGGGAGAAGACGCCGCATAAGCACCTCCAAAGTAGACAAATGCATGGAGGAATACAACCCACAGTGAGCCCGTTCAAGCAACTGACTAAGGAAGTCATGGAAACCAGAGGGAACGTCGATTACTTCCGGAAGATCCAGAACACCACCCTCCATGCATAAATCACCTGTAAGAACAACGACAGCCGCCTTCTGCACAATATGAATATAGCAAGGAAGTTAACTCGTCAGACAGAGGAGGACAAAATTTGTAAAGAACGGAAAATTTCCCGATGTTATTCCAAAGGGCACTCACTGTATTGAGAACCTTCAAAGAACGGGAGGTATCTCGATGAATTTAGAATGGACAGTCACTTCACTGAGAGCCAGTAAACAATGAGAGGTATCCCTATGATTTATTACGGACAATCACTACACTGAGCAAAAGTAAACAAGTAATGATCTCCCGTTGAATTAAGAATGGGTAGCCACTTCACTGAGAACCGCTAAACAACAAAAGATCTCCCGGTAAGCTTAAAAGAGACACTCACATTACGCAGATCTTGTAAATGGTAGATCTCAAGAGGTTCAAAGGGACAGAGAACTTGACGGAGAACCCCTGCCCAACGGGAGATCTCCCAATATAGTAGAATTACACTCTTACATTACTGTATACAAACTGGATATCGATGACATGGAAGTGTGCCTACGAATTTGTAATGCGGTCATTTGAGATAGACGGAACTCAGCAAGCATGAGATGCAATAATTATCTTGCATCTGAACTACGAGCTACAAGTACAATCATGGTCGCGAGTCCTTGCCAAGGAATACTGGGACAGCTAAGAAATAACGGAGAAGCTCAGAATTTATGCATGATTGTGACCAATAATTGAAAAGCAAGTACGGTATCACAGCTCACATAGAATTCATGATGGGTGTACACAAAGAACCATGAAGTTACAACTCGAGTGTGCATATGCAATGAATTGTCAAGAAGTATCACTTCAATCATGATCCATGTTTGCTAATGTATAGACTATTTGACATGTACAAATTCAGAGAAATGTCTGATCAAGAATTTACAGCAACATCTACAATTAAAATTACAATTTGTAATCAAACGATTATGAAATATCATTCCAAGAAATTGTCGTCTCCAGCAACGGGAAATATCACGATGAAGCCCCATGCCAACACGAATCAACGACGCTGAATTCCATTAATGATTCCCCAGCCCAATGTGGATTCTGGATCCACTTCATTCTGCCCGCCTGGAAGGGGATTCGCCTTCACATACACCGGCACCGCCTCATTCGAAAGAAGGAGGCCATCAAGCCACGGCATCAACTGCATGCACAGGTAGTTGTTGAGCAGCTCACCGCGAAAGGACTAAGGAAAAACAACATTACAATGATTGTTCAAGATGCTCTTTTTTGGACTGTCGTTAATGAGAAGAATGTTGTCCAATCCGGACAAACTAGCCATGTTCGCAAATATTGTCAATTCTTTCAAGAAGATCGGCTTATTGGGTGCAGATGGGGCCCTGTACGTGGACTTCGTGCATGCCCCTTGACACAGACAAATGACATCTCGACGACCAAAGGAACAATCTGCGAGGACAATGTCCAACAAATTGTCCATGTTCTTTGGAGTAACACTACTCCAGAATGCAACATCCGCTCTAGAACGCAGCCAATTAAGAAACGTGGTGACACCCGGGCGACGTTCAACATGGGGTTTATTACGCTTGTATGACCTGTGAAGAAGCACTCCATTCAAGTCAAGGACCACAGAATACTTTCGCCGAGCTACCTTTTCCAATGTGCTTGGTTGCTTCGTTGAAGGTCCACCACAATCTACAGACAAGAACGGAAAAGCCCAGTTAGAGACAAGTCCATGAAAAAGCAAAAGGAACTTCAATGAAACCCTTAGAAATACGGAAGGTGTCACATGAAGTACCTTTCACAACGCCTTTTTCCGTCCTCGGACGTTGTGCTTCCCCGACTTTCGCACTCCTTCGAACCCATTGTCTTTCGGCCCTTTCCTCTGTTTCCACCGATCCACCGTCAGAGGCTATCTGAAAAATGTCGCGATAAATAAATGAGTGCGCCTCCCAGACGGCCGGTAACTTGGACCGGCTGTTATTCGCCAAATGGCGCGTTTGTTTAGCATGAAAAACTGGCAAATTCAAAAGATCCTTAATCCTACTCTTCAAGGAAACCATGTCAGCATGCGTAAGTCCTGGGTGTGGTACAGCAATCATTGGATTCACCTTCAGTTGAGTCGCATCCGGACTCATTTGCGTGAGGTCCGCCATTGTATCCGCCATTTCCGCGAATGGTGGAACAAAAGGTGTTTCAGGCAACGGGATATCTCCCGTTGCATCAGACCTGGGCTCCTTCCCCTTCGAAAGCCGAGGTCCAGGAAAAGAAGCATGATCACCCGGGATTGGGAGATCCCCCGCTGCACCAACGCACTCCTCCGGCCTCGAAGGTACATCATGTGAAGACTCCGCTGTGGGGGGCACTATGTCAGCGATTGTGTCCTTCGCAGATCCAACTCTTCCCTGTACTGCAACGGTAAGAAGAATGGACGCAGCGTTTGTCGCTTCAAGAGTCCGCGTCGAAGCAACCTTTGCTCTAGACGGTGTAGGGGAGGAGACGCTGGGGCCTTGATTCCCTGCAGGCTGCTGAGGGGCATGCGGCCGACAAACCGAAGGATCATCAAGAGGGAGGCTGATATCTAGTCTCATCTTCGTCCTCAACTCATTGCGCCGACTTGACTCAACCTCAACGACTCCTGAGCTTGAGGCCATCGTCCGCCCTACCTTGCCTATCTTGTCCGCTGGACGTGGCTTCCGTCTCCTTGCAGTCTTATCCTGCGATTAGAATACGTAGGATTTCCTCAGCAGATGATTATGCGCAATGCAGAACAGGTAGCGGGAAATATCCCGATGATAAAGTACAATGACTGACCTTTCTGCCTGGACTAGTTTCTTTGTCATTCTCCACGTCCTCCTCGGCGTGAGGGATACTTGCGGTGATCAGAGGAGTAGGAGTTTGAATTTCCTCATTGACATCGTCACTCTCTGTGCGGGAGGTACTATCTTCCTTGTTCGAAGCGTTGTCCTGACGTCCAGTCTCCGTTTCCTTGGTCAGGTGGTCTGGAGAATCGTCCTACACTCCCTGATGAGAGGAATCCCCCTCCCCTGCGGTGGCGAGACTTCGTCTCCCTGTTCACTTTGTGAAGACCGGCGGTGATCTGAAGGAACGATGTGAGCATCCTCGCCAAGTCCTCCAGCCTCTCCCCCTCCCTCTTCGCCCTCTCCTCTCCCCTCCTCTTCTTCTTCGTCGCCCTGTCGTCCCTCCTCCTCTTCCTCGTCGTCGTCTCCACCACCCTCTTCTCCCCCACCCTCCTCTTTTTCTGAGTCCTCATCCTCCTGACGAAGGAATTGAGCAGTATGCAACTCCTCCCAAATCTGCCGGGCAACCAAAATTGCCTTGGACTCTTCTTTGGAGTCATAAACAACTTCGATAACCTTATTCGAGGAGACCTGACAGCATTGTAGAAGCAAATGTCAATGCACTGGAAATTGATTGAGTTACAAAAAATAATGGGAATGAAAATGAAATAGGGCTTACCAGTGCAACAGAAGTAATTTCGGGACCGCCGTTAACGTTAACAATGACCATGTTGTCGAATACGCGGCTCAGGTTCCAGTTCTCCAGGAATTTAGCACAAGCACCGCGGCTGGTCATTTCGAAGAGAAACCAGAAATACATGTGGGTCCTCGCTTCACCTCGCCATTTCTTTATGGAATCTTTTGCCAAAATCTTGCTGATGTCCCAGCATTTCTCGTCCATGACCTTCCACAGATAGTCCTTTCCAAAGTCCTCGGCAACATATTCCTGGATGTCCTCTGTAAGGGCATTCATGAAGATGTTCCACATCTTCTTCACCGCCTCTGGACAGTTGCTTGGATCGTGTGTCTTGTTCAGGGCCTTCGTACGACCCTCTAGCCACTCCTTGCCCAGCTCCGTTGCCAAGCTCTTATCCGTCCACCACTCGACTTGCTCCCGGGTAATCTTCTTCGTAGCCACAAAGTCTTTCCATTCTTCTGCTGGGTAGGGAGAGTACTCTAGCTTCTTGCTCGGAAGCGGGAACTGCCTGTAGTGGCACATGAGCTCGTTCTTCATGGCCCTCACCTTCTTCTCCCGACCTGCTGCCACCCCCACTGGAGTGAGCGACGTTCCGTCAATTTCGAGGTTGATAGCCGTTTTCTTCATGCACACCACTCCCTGCTCCACCTGGTTAGCCAAGTAGTTCAAGTCCTCATCTCGCAATCCCCACAAAGGTTTGAAGTCGGTGTCTACCAGCGGCTTACGGACACCCTTTGATTTTGGTCCGGTCCCGTCAGGAAGCTTTCTGGCCAGAAAGTCCTTGTCAATTTGAATCCAGCGGTTGAAGTCTTCATCCTTCTCCATGAAGAGTAGCGGGATTTTCAAATCCGGGTTGTCTGCATTCTTGAACCCAGTGAAGATTGAGGACATCACATTATAGAATCCCTGCACATGAATGCCGACAATGCGAGTTATATTGGGGATTATTGAAGAATCATAAGTTAATGAAAGTGTTCGACATCGGGATAAATCCCATTGCTGGATTGATTCGGGGCTATGCTGTGAAGAACGGGATAATTCTCGCTGAATGCCAGCGAGAGATCAGTGCATTTTCATAGCATCTGGATCTCTCCCTCCCAGTAGGAATATTACTCTGATCCTGTCGACAACGGGATATGTCCCGCTGTGGACAGTCATCGGGATATCTCCCGCTGATTTCCAGGAAGGAAGAAAACGATGTACGACCATAACTCGGGCGTAGGCTCAGTACAACTTACAAGGTACGCTGGTGAGTGCGCTCGTCCTCCATATGACGGGTGCGGGGACTCCATATCTTTCCACTTCACACGAGCGTGAGCAAGCTGCTGTGCAAATCTCTGCTCCTTCTACTCACCGGCGAGGTTCTGGTTGAGAGCTCTCGAAAGGTGAACGATATCATTCTTCTTTGTTTGATGCGGCGCCCATATGGGAAGGATGTTGAACGTGGAAGCGTCGGCCTTATCCGCCTCATTGATATGTTTCTTGTCGATCAACTCCTTGTGTGCTTCAACAGTGTGCTGACCACCAATAATGTAGTAGTGGGATTTGGTGGTGAGACTCTCCTTCCTCGGACACGTGTCCCAGAACTCTACTACATTATTCGGCCCGTATGGTCCTTTCTTCAACGGCAAGACGGTTATGTACCGGTTCTCCGAGTGGAAGTCATTGTCCACAAGAACCTTATTCTTTATGCCTTTGAGCCGATCCTGGTCAATAGCTCTGTATACGAGATCCCCGGCTTTTGCCTTGTGGAGGAACTTGTAGTGCACCCCCAGGAGTTCCCCCTTCGCATTGGCTAGTGGCTTCTTCTCCCATCTGTACATTGGCTTAAAAACCTGGTTGTACAACTTGTTGATCTCCTTTATTTCTCCAGGCTCGAGCTTGCTGACCTCTGCCTCTGTCATTTTCACTGCCTGCGTAATAGTCAGTGGGGTGGCCTTTTTTTTCTTCTTATCCCTGCCCTTCTCCTCTGCTTCCTCCACAATTTCATCTCCTGGCCCACCCGCTATGGCTTTCCTCTTCCTCTGCTTCTTTGGGGTAGAAGGCGTTGATGCAGTAGCAACGACTGGTACTATATCCGTATTGGACTCACCACGGCTGTCGTCTATAACGACCCATTCGTTGGACATCTCCGTTGGTGTCCAGGAATGAGATCCGTCTGGCTTGTCTAGAAATCCCTTTTTTGTCATAGACTCGCACATCTGGAGATCCATGGTGGCATAGTCAAGGATGAGGCCGTACGTTCGTGCTTCCTGTTTCTTGGGAACCATCTCTCGGACAATGACGAGGACAGTAGAGTTATCTAGCCCTTGAAGCTCCACGACGTCTAAGCCTGTTGTGGCGTGAGCCTTGCCTTCGAACGATAGCCTGGGGCATATGATTGCAACAGCCCTAGCCTGGTCCATCCACTGAAGGCCCCACGCTGTAACTTTCCGGTTGCATCAAAATACGACTCCTGAATTGCTGTCGCTGATGTACTCGAACGTGTGCACCACTGAGTCGATAAACTTGTACAGCCTGATGGGTGACAAGTCTGCAGGCAGGTCGATCGATGTATTTTCTCTGCGCAATGCCATGTACAATGGTCAGAAGTCCACCTCATATCCCATCCTCTGTGTTTTCATCGGGATTATTCCCGCAAAACCTCAATGCCGTCTGCCTCTACATCGCTTCTTAATTGAGGCAGTCTACCATATTCAGCGGGAGTTCTCTCGATGAGTATGTCCAGTAGGTGCCGGCATAAGCAACATCGTTCATATTATAATCGTTTCTCCTCTGCTATTGCACAGATCATTACTTATTCTTCAAATCAATGGGAGATCTCCCGTTGGATTCGTCTCTTGCCGGACCATCCTCCGTCCCCAGTGCATACGACTCCTATCGATATTATTCATGCAATCCTTCCCGAGTTCTCTTACCAGTCATGTTCAAACAAGAGCATTTTGAGAAATCCCGCTGATCTTCTCTCCACCTTATTCTTGTTATGCCCTGTCGGACATCGGGATATATCCCGATGCCAATTTCATGTGCTGTCTACGGTTTGCACGAGGAAGCGCTTTCATCTTATGAACGCGGTGTGAACATTTCGGTCGAATCTCTATTATTTTTTCCAATTTCATCGAGAGATATCCCGCTGTTTCTTTCTCCGTTTATTCATTTTCTGTTAAACTAAAACCGCTTTGTTTCGTTCCCGGCTGCTTTATTGTACTATGTGTATTGCGGAACTATCGGCCAATCTCCCGATAGTCATATCATTAAGCACTAATTCAGTTGTACTCCAGGTTTTTATCGGGATTAATCATGATGAAATTAGGACTCACGGTTTGCACCTACAAGGGTCTCCGGTGTTCCCACCGAAGGCGTTGTCCGGTCTTGCGCGGCTATAGGGCATTTTGAAATTCATTAGTGCAAACTGGACTACAATGCTTAACATACTGACTTCCTTTCTAATACAAACAACCACAAGAACCCAAAACTTCAGGGGACTGAAATCTTACGGGTCATTCCAGAATGCTGGTGTGACTTCGACTGCCGATGATGTAGCCATGATGGTGTGCTTGTGCTGTATACACCGACGATACGGTGCTACTCGTCGACCTCCCGCCTCTGTAATTCCTGCGCACTTCAAATGGCTTTCTTTACACACGTCCAACCCAAAAGACAAGCAATAGACACCCTTACAGAACCCAGTGACCGGGCACACCACAAGCACCGATCCCAAAACTGGCTAAATTTTGCTTCTTCTGTACTAGACGCCCTCACAGAACCCAGTGACCGGGCACACCACAAGCACCGATCCCAAAACTGACTAAATTTTGCTTTTTCTGTACTAGACGCCTTCACAGAACCCAGTGACCGGGCACACCACAACCACCGATCCCAAAACTGGCTAAATTTTGCTTCTTTTCTACTATATTTTTTTGGCCGTCACTGCAAATTCAGAAAACAACTTCCAGCTCATCGCATAGTCCACAGAAACTGATAGAAATTCCACCCAAACCCCAAAAAAAAGACCACAACCCACGGCGCAAACTCAATCGCGGGAGGTTGACCGTCTTCTGTCTACACTGTCGGAATCTACTCTCACGCTACTCTCACACTCACGCTCCTCTCGAGAAACAACTGAACCAGCAAACTTTCGGGTTTTCTGGTCACGGTTCATTCAATCATACGGATCGAACTTCGAAACTTCACAAGAGAGAAAAATGCAGATCAGGAGATGGAAACCCTACCGTGTCAAAGCAGCGTGGACCTCTGCCGTATCGCGGTGCCTCCCTCCCACCGAACCAGACCGCCGCAACTCCGACGCCTCCCTCAAAGCCACGGAAACTCGCAAAAATGACCAACTCCACGCCGGGCCGCTCGTTACAACGCGAGAAGACGACGAGGCGCTTCGTCTAGGAAGACGATTTTGAAAGTCAGAGCCTGGAGTGCGGAGGAGGACGCTGAGAGAAATGGGGTGAACAAGCGGTTGGAGTGCGGAGGAGGACGCTGAGAGCAACGGGATGAACAAGCGCCTCAGCGGGAGAGGCCCGTAGCCAGGTGGGGAAATTGGCAATCATGGCGCGCCGCCCGCTGAGATTAACGACCTGACAGGCAAGGGAGGAATTGACCCGAAGAAAACTAAGGGGTCATGATGGGGTCATCATGAATTGGATCCCCACTTCCTATGCAAGGAGTGGGGATCCAATTGAAATTAATGCGAGGGGGGGAAGTTACCCTCAAATAAGTTAGGGGGGCGATTCATCTATTTTCCACACCCCTTAACCCCTAAATGCCCCAGGCACCCAATGTGGATGTCCAAAATTTTAAAGAGTTGAATTAAAAATCTAGCAACCCCGCTGCTCTAACTTATTACTTTGTATTTATGGGATACTCATTTTGGAAGTCTACTTTCAGCATCAACAAACGCTAGGTACAAGAAGCATATTTTTAATAATCTGACTTCACATTTTCTGCAAGGGTGAACATTGCAAATAATGACTGAAAATTAAGTGTTTTTCACTTCAATTTTTTTCCCAATTAGTTAAAGACACATTCAAAGGTAAAAAATTTAATCATTACAAGTGAGTTGCAAAAGAACTTGAATTATTCTGCACATTTAATGAAAAATAAGATCTTGCAATGTATGGGGTCAAGTTTCTAAGAATTCATTGATACATTCTTATAGTTACAAGTCTAATATGAAATCCTATGGTTAGATTGCCCATGAAATAATTTTTTAAGTTTTACTTTCTTTGCTATAGACATGGCAGGTTTACTAGAATGGTTTTGACAGAAACCGCACTTGGTCTTCTGGAGGGTTTAGGTGAAGAAAATAAGTTTTATATTCAACTTCAATGACTCACTATTGTTCTTCACTTTAAATATTCTTAACTTCAATTTCTTGCACTTCAACAGACTTCTGCATTGACAACTTTTCATACGCTTCGGAATTGAGTTCTGAATGTGGAACCAAAAAATAATGTACTAGGGAAAAATCACATCGTTCGTTTCCATCTTCCAAGAAAGGATTTATTAAAGGTATGTCTAAGATTCAGCAAATTAAAAATTTTAAATTCTCTTTAAATGACTTTCTTATATGGCCCGCGCGAACTGCATTTTGGCTTATTGTGCCATACCTTTTTTACAACTTATCCAAATATTAGTTTAGGATTAAATTTATAGCACATTTGGCAAAGTTGAAAAAAAAGAGGGTATAGAGGGATTAAATAATCATTCATTTAGTAATTCCATCATTCCCTTAAAAATTCCATATTCAATTTTCATTTCCTCAATTATCAAGGATTATTTTGGTTTAGGGTTTCAATTGGTTCAAAATATGGGACACCAGTAAACTAAAATATTGTCAAAATGACTTCAGTAATTTGAAAGTAAAATACATTATTACGGGACAAGTGGTAGACTCACTGGCCATTGGGAAGCAAATTAGATTCATTTAGGACCTTCAATTTTTCCCCCATTATTGACGCAAGGCACCTTCAATTCTATAAACTTAGCTACGAAGGCATAACTATACATTCAATGGACTTTGTTCTACTTTGTAGTATAGGGTGCACAGACTTCACCATAACTCTTTTTCTTTGGGATCGTAAATCAATTCAGAAGAACTTTATTTGTGTACTCGATTCTTTTGCATCATAGGCTATGAGCCTCCATGACATAGTATATTGTAATAGAGCATCATATGCTATGATATGGGCCTCCAGTATCGATACACTAATATTTTCATAGGGCATCATATGCCATGATATGGGCATGTAAGAATGACATAATCATATTAGGTATGAAATTTTATGATTGTATTTTGAAATGGAAAATTGAAGATGTACAACATTCATTGGCTACTCTTGGCTATTAGTTCTTGATGTGAATTGAATGTACATCATATAATTATTTAAATGTAGGCCCAAAATGATGGAGATGGTCCTATTAACTTGAATTCATCATTGCTAAATACATTACTGAATTTCATGAACATGAGGGTTCCCGAATAATTATATACAATGGAGTAAAATCTAATTATATTTAATCTAGCTACATATGAAGCATAATGTTCACATTTAAATAAAATCATTTAATCAATGTGAATGTCCTTGATTATATATGAGGGATATTCAATAAATATGAGAAAATTAATTTCACTTTTGAAAAGGTAGTACCAATGAATCCAATTAGGGATTGCACTCCTTCCAAAACAGATTGGAGAAGTACAATCCAATAATTTACTACATAAAAAAAAGTTACGTAGGAGATTCAAAGACTTCTAAAAATTAAGTACTACAATAAATCATAGAAGTGCTAACATTATTTAATAATAGCCCTCCTCAATGTATACAACAACAAAATGATCTCAAATTTAACAGAATCCTTACTTTGATCATTAAGGAGGTAGAAGAATGATTGAAATGCATCCTTGAACATTGGAAAACTATAACATGTTTTTTGAAGTTCATAAATGAAAGAAAGAAAATACTTAATAAAGAAAATATGTGCAGTCACAATCACAAAACCTGAAATAAATATCTTGGAAAGAAACGTGGCTCCCTAAACCCTTAAGTTTCGACTAAAAGCTGTTTTTGATACATTAAACCAAACAGAAGACTCAAGTATGTGTATAGTAGTTGCAGAAATGCTCAGTAACCTCAATCTTCAATTCCTGGAACCAGATTTTGGAAACCCTAAACCACCGAAACCCTAAACCCTAAACCCTAACCCTAAACCGTAAACCGTAAATCCTAAACCTGATCCCTTACCCTAAACCCTAAACCCTAAGCACTGAGTGTAAACCCTTTCTTTGGTTTGGGTACTTAACAAAAATTTGGAGACAATTTCCTTAACCCCTAGTAAGCGTTCAAGTGACCATTTTATGGTCGCAAGCCAACTGTAGCCCAAATTTTTGGGCGATTTTTTTTTTCTCAAGTTCTTTTTATTTTTTTCTTCAAAAGATTGGGTTGTTTAGCAATATTCATATTCAAAATTCAGATCGATACGGTCAAACAAAAATTAAAAGGGAAATAGCAAAAAATGTCTAAATTTATCTAGTGTTCAAAAATGTATTATATGGGGAAAGTATTGGTGTTCTCATTAGTAGATCTCATGCATTTTTTCACAAGTCAATAGAAACCACAATTTGACCAATTAAAAAAAAAAATCAAATGCTAAAAAAAAAATTGTATTTTTGATGAATTTTTGAAGTTATATCTTCAAAATTCAGTTTAGATAAATCTAAAAATAATTTCTATAAATTTGACCGTACGGATGCTTTCTACTTTTTGTGCTCTACATTATCTTCTTTAATGCAAACTTCAAAAAAGTTTTAGAAATTTTATTTTATAACACATTTGCATTTTGTCCAAACCCCTTGGGCTTTTAGGGGTTAATAAAACTTTAAAACTTATGAAGATTGAAGGAAAAGAATAATAAAATGGAATAATTATATGCCCGTCATTTCTCTATAAACAAATATAAATATTTGTCTTTATAGATATTGAAAAAGATAAATTCTAATACTATGGTTTTAGATACCGTAAAATGTATGGACAAAGAAAAGATTAATTTTTCAACTTCCTTTTATTTTTTGTCCCACCCACCCACCCACCCACTAAGCCTATGCTAACTATGGTAGAATATATATATATATATATTTGTCTTCATAGGTATTATAAAAGATAAATTCTAATACTATGGTTTTAGGTATTGTAAAATGTATGAACAAACTAAGAAAACATGTTGAACTTCATTATATTTCATGAACCACCCACCCACCCACTAAGCCGATACTAAGTATGTTAGAAGGGGATATTGAAGATTTTAGTTTAATAGAAATTACACCAAGCCATGTAGCAACCAAAAATTAGTAAAGTTCACATTATTAAGTGAAACAAACCCACTGACTCTAAACTGGAGTACGTTTACAGTTGTTCCGAATATGTTAGAAAACCTGAATCTTGAACTCAATGAACCTGAATGTAGAAACCCGAACTTGAAACTGGAAGTCTTGAAACCCTAAACCCTAACCCTAAACCCTAAACCCTAAACCCTGAAACCCTAGCATTGTATGCGGGCAAGGCACATGGCATGGAATAATTAAGTGTATGGTAACTCTATGTTGTCTTATGAATGTCTACGAAGACTGGTGGATGTGCTTTGTGAAGTCATTAATCTATTTGTTTAGTATAATTGAACAGGTTGAGTAAGCTAGTCTGCTCTTGTAGCGACCACGTAAGAGTTTTTTGAGTATAATGATGTCGAGGAAGGGTAATTCCTTGAAACAGTTTTCAGTTAATTTTTTTACTTTCCAAATCGGATTGCCATGACTGTAAGCCGAGTTTGTTAATATGTCTTTGACCTTGGTGGAATTCGTTACGAATATTTGAAGTTGAAATGCATTGAATAGTGAATCCAACGACCTCCACAAATGTAAAGGACACATGTATTGCCGGAATGAAAATGTCAGGGTGCGGCATCTTCAAAGTTAGAAAGGCAGTCGGCTTATTGAAGACAGCACTAGAAAGATCACTGCAGCGTGCCAGCCTGAGGATTATTTCCTTTGCATGAAAAATCCCATTGAACTGTATCAAATGAATGGAAAAAAAGGGAGTAGTCCGCATGCAATTACGGACGCAAGAATGCCAGTCAGAGTGGTAAATGTTGAGACTGTCTGGTTCCCGAGAAATGCCAAGCTTGGAGCTTCAACAGGTCTTTGACAGCCGCAGTGAATGCTGCAGGGTTCTGGAATCCCGATTCAATTCGAATTAAAATGCTGCACGTATCCCCTCAAAAATCTCCCAGGACCCAAATTACGTGCACATTAATTCAGGTGCGAGTGTGCGACAGTTCTGCATTGAAGGAATCGAGACGAACGACAACGCAGTCAACATTCCGCAAGCATGACCGCATCTTAAGATTCTACCTGGACACATTAGTGCACGGCTTTGAAGAGTGCACGTGTTAATGAACATGCAGGTGGATCCTATCCAAGTGAAAGCACGAAAGAGGACGTCCGACAATATCCTGAATCCCCAACCGAGTTTCCTTCTTTTTCCCAGGCGCACGTGAACGAGCAGTGGCGGTCGAAGAGTCTGGTCACCTATCCTTCGTTAATTGGCAGCGCTCATGGATTGTATGGAGCTTGCGGATCTGTCGTAGTCTTGCATTTCCTCTCTAGGTATGAATTTCTCAAATCTTATTACCCGCGATTCCGACTTTCACGAGCAGTTCAATGTTTTCAGGGCAATATAGAAGTTGTGAAGGAATAGTGATCGGGCAAGTGATACCAACAGTGAGGAATGGCCGGAAGGTTACGTTCTACAGTGATTTAACTGTCTATACATCAGGTCCTTTGAGTTTGGTACTTAAGCATTACATGCGTATCACATGAGTGCTAACTGTTGAAAGAGGAAAAGTGCCAGCAATGCCGAAGTAGTGTAGAATGTGCGCAGAATCGTTTGCTGGGCACAGCGCCGCTTACAGCACTGTGCATACCGCTAGCAATGGCAGTTTATAATGTCGTTTTCTTTAGTAAAGGACGGTCCTGGTCATTCCGTCAATGGCAAAAGCAACGAAGTCGTAAGCCAGAATAGTGTAGTCGTCTGCCTCTTACACCGTATACGACCGTAGACTACGACTACGGACTATAATACGTAGTGAATGGTGTATACCGGAGCCGCGCAGCCACGACAATTGATAATGTCCTGTCTGTCGTTCTTGACATCGAGATATATCCCGCTGTCAAGAACTTACTGATATAAGGCATCTGTTGATTTCAGCGGGAGATATCCCATTGATTCCAGCAGGATTTATCCTGTTCCTCCCAGCGGGAGTTATCCCGTTGTTCCCAGAGGGAGGTATCCCATTGTCCTCAGCGGGAGATATCCCGCTGTTTCTATGAAAACATCTTAGTTGGTGAACAGTGGATACTGTACATGGTAATATGTACCGTTGCATCGAACCGATCAATAAGATTGTTTCGTGATGTGACCTTCCAATGTCGTCGATCGTTGGGTTCTCAAGTTCCATAGTTCGAAAGACAATATTCCATTTGTATTCTAATTCATTCTTTTTTTCGTAACGTCGTAGTGCAACTGCACTCCACCTCGGCCGAAGGCGCAAACTTCACATATAATTAGGTCAAAGGATAAATCAACGTATCTCCTTTCCCTATCGAAGTCCAGTCATAATTACAATGTGGACTGATATTCTGAAATCTCCGTCTCCAGATTCACTCTTCGTTACGTTTCTGCAACTATAAGGTTCCTGGATTCAGTGCGTCAGAGACAATGGATTCGTACTCTGATTCATTTCATAATGCCATCACTCCATATGTTGGCGAATCAGCCGGGGACGCTGGTTCTCAAGAATCTAGTG
Source organism: Neckera pumila (assembly GCA_963969595.1). Classification (NCBI taxonomy): domain Eukaryota; kingdom Viridiplantae; phylum Streptophyta; class Bryopsida; order Hypnales; family Neckeraceae; genus Neckera; species Neckera pumila. Next base: position 45,566,098 of record OZ018408.1, on the reverse strand, counting down.
CAAGGACTGCTCCGCTAAGCGATGGTGACGTAGTGAGGCTTTCCCTACTGGATTTTGGAGAAGTTGGAGTGGCTTCGATTGTGGAGGCCCGTCCTCACGGAGAGTGGCTGGGTGTGCCGATCCCGGTCGAGCCGTGGGTATTCGTTCTCGTAAGGCCTTCATTAGTCGTCCCAGAAGCTCAACATATCAAGATCTCTCCCTCCTAGAGAGGTCTGAGTACGCTGGGGGAAGTTCAAAACAGAACCATGTTGTGGAGGGCAGCCGACGTGGTGAAGGTCATTGCTGATCCGCATGTGGATGCAAGCCCATTCATTCCTCAGGAAGATTGGATCGGCCTAGAGGTGCATGAACTAGATTCCTTTGGTGTTCTTCAATCTTCCGGTCGAATTACTTGCTGGAGGGCGGATGATTATTTCTAGAGTTCTACCCTTGGTGAAGGCTACGTCAGTGTGATAGTCCTTGACGTTTTCGGGGGTAACCCAGACACGATTATGACCCATGCTCGGTGGCCCCTTTCCAATTGCTGGTTCCCTAGTGGTCGGTGCTTGAAGGATATAGTCGACCACTTCTTCACCTTCCCTGATGTACCAGATCCGCTAGCCTATTTGGGTGGAAGACAGAAGGCACCATATCGTTTCATAGTTCGTCAACCCTCCCTCAGTGAAAAGGAGACACAATACACGCGGAAGACGACGGACTTCGAAATTCAGAAGATAAGCTCGCAGAACTGCTGCGATAGTCATTGTTGCCAACTTTATCCGCGTGAGAAATCGTTGAAGGTGAGGCAGAGATACTTCTCGAAACCATTTGAAGAGCGTCGAGAGTATGGATTTGCAGTTGGTGGGCAATTGCATACTATGGAGTGGACACGGAAGCGATAGTACATTACGTTGGAAGAAGTGGAAATCTGTACCACAGCATGGTACATTATTCACGGAATACCGAAGTCGACCTATCACAATTACATTGACAAGTACAAGGAAGGCATTCTTTCATCTGCGCACGGGAACAAAGGGGTTAAGCGGCCTCGACTCCGAACGGTGCAAGTCACTGGTACAATGAAAGCGATCATCGACAACACTGCTGACCAGATGCCGCACCAAATGCGGTGCATTGGAAATGGGAGAGTAGACACGCTAAAGTTCCTACCTGCTAAAAACAACTGGAAGCGCGTTCATGCGAATGCCAATGAGGTAGTTCCATGAACTGTCCTTCTGCTCTTTTGGATTATTGTTGGATTTGTTGGACTCCTACATCAACGGGATATATCCCGTTGAACTTCTGTATAGGGCCTTCACTAAGTGTTTTCCCTCTGCTGGACATCTCCAGGACACAGTACTCCATGGGTACTTCATTTGGATGGTTCTCTCATTTGAATACATCTTCATACGTTTCGCTGTAGGGCTTGAATGCACTCATCTACTCAGCGGGAGATATCCCGTTGTTGATCCCTGTAATCGATTGTCCTCATTTCTGCTGTTCTCTTTGCTCCTTTTTGTTTATCAGTTCTCATCATGTTACTACCTTTGCGGCTTGTGCTTCTGTTTTTCGGTAATCGCAGTTGAATGTGGAGTATGGCCTTCCTCCTGTGAGCCAAGCAACGGTTAGTAGAGTAAAGAAAGAGCACTTCAACAACGTCTCGATTAAGCCTGTTGGTAGCTCTTTTGCGAAGTGTACGAAATGCGACGAACTGCAGCAGTTCATTCTGAAATCACCAAACGGGAGTTCGGACTTCGTGGAATTTATGAAGCAACGAACTGAACACCTTAATCATCAAGCATCCTGCCGTCGTCTGTATGCTTCGTGGCGTGAGGAATCAAGGAAGAACCCTCAAGAGATACTGTGCGTTATTCATGACAAGATGGACACAAGGAAGACGGCTCTTCCAAGAATGCGGGTGACGACGAAGGCTACACAAGGTTTGGGTCAGCTTTCCATGAGTATAACTGGAATGGTGGTCCATGGTCATGCCGATGGTGCGTATGCGCATTATACACTAGCCTGCTGGCCGAGGGACTCAAACTTTACCATTTCATCGCTGGCTAGACTGTTCAGGCAACTTGAAGGTCTACCAATTCGGGAGACGGGCGACCTCTTTCCCTATCCGCCTGCAAATGCAATGTCCGACGCGCTACTCAAAGGGAAATCTCGGTGTATGGACGCCTTGAAATTGATTCCACAAGAAGGTCGGCGTGGATCTAGTCCCCTTCCTAGCAAGCTCTATCTTTAGCTTGACAACTCCGCCAAGGATAACAAGAACCAGTACCTCATGGCGTTCTTGTCTTTGCTTACTGCGCGAGGAGTCTTCAAGGAAATTCAGGTCGATTTCCTTTTAGTCGGACATATTCACGAAGATACTGATGTGTATTTTAGCCACCTCTAGAAGGCTTTAAAGAGCAAGAATACATTTGTTGTCGCGGACCTCATGAAGTCGTTCATGGAGTCCCAGGAATTGTCATTCATGCCCAAATTCATCCAGGAGGTGGCGAATTTCAAGTCCTTCGTCAAGGGATACCTGTGCAGTGGCACGGCTAAACTAATTGGTTTGGAGGAGATGCACCTTTTTTCGGTTCTACGTGGATAGTGATGGAATCCCCGTCATGAAGTACAAAAAGTCTGCAGTAGATTCATAGTGGCTACCATCAGATACACCTTCTCGATGCCTGTGGAAGAAAGACCGCATGGGTCATGCGACACTCCCTCGAGGTTGCCCTAAGCCTGTTCCTTTCAAGCCTATGTGGGGTAGTGAAGTTGCGGAAGCCACGAGAAATCAAGAGAAGGCATTGGAGGCAGCAAGGAAAGAGACCTTAAGCAAGGGTTTGATTCTGTTAGGAATCGAGAAGTACATTGAGTACTGGCGAAACGGAATGTCCAAATGCGAGGGGTTTGCGGCCGCCTTTGCGCCGTACGTCGATTACTGGAAACGTGTGTTGCGGGAGCTCAAGGAGTCCCTTCCCGACTGCCCTTCAGAATTGGTGGAAGGCTTTTAGCCAAAGTACAATTGGAGGTTGCAGGAATCCGCTGGCCAGCGGACGACCATCAACCCTGTCGACATGGTTCCAGAAGAAGAGGAATTTGAACCTTATTGCGGACCCGCAAATGAGGCGCCAAGGGAAAGCTTTAATCCTTGGGTTGATATTCGACCGGGTTCATGGGTTCTGTTTAGACCTGAGGACTCCTCAGTATGTGCTGTCTGGCAAGGAAGAGCACTATCAGATGTCTGCAGAGAGGAAGGACATGAGAATAATGGGAAGTTCATGCTCCAGTATTGGTGATCAGATAATTCTGAAAGTAACTTGGAATTGATGTACCAGAATTGTTGGTACGGGAAATGGGTTGTAGAGAACAGGCCTCCCACTTGGATGGACGCATCTTATACATTGTACGCCAATTGGTCCAAGAAAGTGAACCCAAAATCACGTACTATTCCTAAGAAAAGCAGAGAGGCTGCCCAGGCGAATTTGAATAGGGCAAATGAGGTGGACCCCTGATCAACTAACGTCTCGTGGTCCATCACGACTACCGGGAGATTTCCCGATGCTTTCCTTTGTTCACTGTGACCATGGCAGGGCTATCGGGATATTTCCCGATGATTTATTTTGTTCGGCTTCATAATGGCACAGTTCCTTTCTTTGGTAAATGATCCTCTATGTCTTTTACGGAAGTTACTAGTACTGGCAGTGGAAGCTGTTGTGACTAGGATGAGTTTATTTTATTCAAGAATATCAGAATGTGCGGTTCTTGTTACAATTACTCGAGGGCACCCTCCAAATCCAATGTCGTAGTCGTAGCAAAATAATGTCCACGCTCTTTTCTTTAATTTGCTATTCTTTCTTTTCTTGTACTTATTCTCCTGTGGAATTACTACAATGTTGCAAGACTTTTTTTTCATTGCCACTTACTGTTGTCAATATTCATCTTCACTTGCCACCTTTAGAACCTGCATTCAAACATGGAGCATCATTCAAAGTTTATATTGTCCGTGATATACAAGTTTGAGTGCAATTGACCTCTCGGGGGTTTCACAGCACACTTAGGTGCTTGAACTTCAAGGTATCTGGATATCTCCCGAAGTTATTCCTACCATTATGCATCACAGGCTATATATTGATCCGTATTTACATTTTATGTATATCCTGAGATGCATGTTCATGGGCTCTCATTGACCTCTTGGGGTATGTGAACACCCTCAACAAAATGAACTTCAATGTATCTGGATATCTCCCGATGTTTTGACAAACACCACGCAGCCATTCGAAGGCTATGTACTTCACATTTGCAGTTCATGTATATCCTGAGATCCATATTGCTGTGCGTCAATGGACCACCCAGGAGCCTTCCAACGCCTTCACCAAAATAAACATAATTGTGTACAGAAATCTCCCGGTGTATTCCCTAACACCATGTATCGAGAGATTTTAAATTCTGGACTTTGAATAGTCCAAAAGTAGTTAAATATGGCATTTAGGGGTTAAAAGTATAAAGATTCATTGTTTTCCAATACAATTTTAAAAAATAAATTATATCCAAAATTGGGGCATCTATTTTTAGATTTAAAAAAACAAAAAACCTGACTATTAGGTACGGTATATCATTATAGCCTCTGAACATTCCATTTTTTTGGCAAGTTAGAGTTGATTACATGGTAATTCCATATAATGTCCGGGAAGAACCGGCGGCTGATACAAAGTTAGCCAGTTGAAATGGTCAAAAAAACGGTTGAGCTTTGATAGGTCGTGTATTGGGATAAAGAGGCCGGGTATTGCATAAGGGGGTTAGTGGGACCAGCTGAGGACAGGGCCAGCTGGCCATAAGGGAGTATTTAACAAGGGCAGCAAAGGATCTTTTTGAAGAAGGTGAAAATTCTGAACCCTAAACTTTGATTTCTGCAACCTTTTCAATGACCATATTGAACTCCATATTGCATGGGTTGGGAGGATTCTTGGCTTTCAGTTGCTGAAAGGCTATACTAGGTTCAATTCCTGCCAAGAATGTAATGTCTTTTTTAGATTGTAAACTGGCAATTTTTTGACATTAGAGGATTTTCACTTTTCAAATTTTCACTTGGAAGGAAATAGGCCGATTACAAACTGATATGGGGGGCAAAAAACCGGAAAATTTCAGAATTAAAAGGATGAAACCGGTGCCTTCTAAAAAAAACCGGACCATTATTGTAGAAGGAGGGTATCTACTGGTAGAGCTCCAAAATCTTCCCAAACGCTGATTCCATGCCCTCCAAGCATACTGAGAATATTAGCAATCCCTGTGAAGAATTTGACCTTGTCCCGCACTCCAGAGTGCTTCACCCCAGGTCTCTGCATCAATGTTCAGAACAAATCGCAAGTTAGTTCCTTGTTAGTTGGTGGAATTTGAAAAAAATAAAATTGCAATTTGGAAATACTAGGGAAAAAATTGTGAAAAAATCTATAAAATTTCTGTTTAGAGTTCCAAAGAATAGAGAATAAACATGGATTTGGTACTTGAAAACTTCATTCAATATGGGAATTATAGGAAAATAGCTGGTAAAACTCAAAAAATATCCTAAATGTTGCTCCACATCATCAACAAATTGCAAAACAGATGAAACTCACAACATCAATTACGTGAAAAAACATGATATTGCCAAGTCTAGTTCTCAAGGCAAATGTGTCATTGCCTAATTGGCTAGTCACAAGAAATTTGTAATGAATACCCCTTCTATTCATTCAATTAAAACCTTCAAATCATCTCAAAAGTATGGCTAACACACATTCTTAATTAACTCCTAAGTGCTATGACAATGAACAAAGCGCTCTAAACATGGGGATGTTTATTCCAAAGAGCTTCTCGTTCATCCACAATTATGTTTAAATCTTCATAAAGCAATCTTTCTTACTAACAAATTTGATGGAATGGAGGAAGTCCTATATTTGTATAAAAACATAAGCCAAAATGGTATAAAATTAAAAAAGGACTCGGTAATTCAAGGATTACTAGAACCAAGGGATAGTCCAGATTTCCCAAATTATGAAGATGCAACTTAGAAGAATAATTTAATGGTGGCTTTCAAACCATAGTTTTCAAATATGATCTATAGATCATATTTGTATAGATAGATCAAGTAGTACACAAACCAATTGTTTTCAAAATGAACTGATCAAAGCTTAAAAATTGAATATTCCTTCTAAATTTGATTGTTTACTAGAAGAGATTTGAGGCCTCCAAGAGCCCGCGAGTTATTTTGCGTTTCCAGATCGCGGGAACGCAAGAAAGCTGCTAGTTGATGTGGTCGAGACAATGCCACGTCACTTCTTTTTTTTTAAATAAAAAATAAATTAAAATTTTTTTTTGCCTGAAATGATATTTGGGAAAGAAAAAAAAAATTGACAACCCGTACCGGCTATTCACAGATCTGGCCAAATTGGGAAACAAGCTTGAAACGGCCCTCCAATGCCCTCAAATCTCATCTAATGTGATTGAATATTTTTGATGTTCACAAGAACTTCTTTCTTTTAAGTTCAAAGTGTTAAGTTCAAAGTGTTAAGTTCTAATCATAGTGATTTTTGAAGATTTTTATTTTATTTTTTTATTAATATTACATGACCCTCATTTTCTTTCCAACATTTGAAGCCATTTAATTATTGTTTTTCTTCTAACCTGTCCATAAGATAGCGCAACAACCAGTAGATAGATGGATGCCAATGTGGTGGTTGTGACACCAATGATGGCTCCCATGCGGAAGTGACCAAAATCGAGAACCAAGACAACTAGAAACGCTACCCCTCCAACAACGTATTGCCACTGCCGCTTATCAAGGCTGGAATTGGCATAATAGAGGTTCCTACAACAATTGAAAGCAAAAGCATTTAGAAGAAGAAGAACTTTGGTCATATGACCAATGTGACTAAAGAGTTTGTTGGGGATAGTTCTACTATCTAGGCCAAGAAGGCTTAGGTAGCAAGTGCTATCTTTGATGCCTCTTTTTGGAGATAGACTCTACGACAAAAGCATTCATAAATAAGCAAAAAGAACATTGCTGCAATGGATTCCAAATCAATCTCTAAATGAATTCATTGGAGCATTTGTCTTGGTGAAAATTTGTTTGTCCTTTTTAGCAATTTGTGATAATGTGAGTTATACAAGTTATCAAATTTTGAGTATGATAAAGAACAAGTTTTAATTATTGGTACTACCTCTATCCCACTAAAAAGCTCCTTATTTTATCTCATGTTTTCTTATACTAATTTCATTGACCATGTTGTAAAATGTATAAATCCAAAATGGTCTAAATTTTATATCACCACAATCCATGAAGAATATTGCATCTTTTAGATGCAGCCAAAATAAAAATTGGACCCAAGTAAGCTTCCAATATGTATACTCAAAACTAGTAAAAAAAACATGAGGCAAAATCAAGAGCTTTTTAGTGGGACAGAGGGAGTATGATTTTAGAACTGTTGTGATGGTTAGCAATATTACAATCACAACGGAGAGGAATTATAAGGGCTTAAGGTAGGATGCTCTAAAAGCGACCATTTAGGGGCTGGTCCATCTTTTTTTAGGTTTCGATGAACATATATATCTTTAGATCATTTTTTTAGAGAAAGAAAAATGGATGCAAAACAAGATCCAAGTAGTTTCATATTTTTTAAAGTCCTTTTGACTTACTTATGAATTTTGAAAGATTTATTGTAGGCACCTATTTATGACCCTAGGTCTTCCCAAATCCATCCACTCGCAATTTGTAAAAGGATTTGACAAAATCAAGGACAATGAATGGCTCTTGCAATAAATAATACTTTTCTCTAGATTCTCTCAATGGCTAAAATGGTCCAAATGACAAAGGCCTCCCCTCTATCTATATTCATAAGGTCGTGGCTTTGTAGCTAGTTGTTTTGGTTCTTTTGTGTTTTCTTTTGTTCAGCCTTTTGGCTTGGCTATCTTGTAATGTGTTCTGTTTTGCAATGGATTCTCATTTGTTTTCAAATAAAATAAAATAAAATGGTCCATTTAAAGACTAGCCCATGTCCATTTTAACCCCTAAACCACCAAAGTCTCCTCGGGGAACACTTAGGATTTTGGGCAGGCTCATGCAACTTGAAATTTTGACGTGATTTTTTGAAACTTTTTTCTGAAGAAAGAAAATCATATTAGCTTTCTAAAAAAATATAATCTTTTTCTCAAACGATGCCCGGGAGCAAAAGTTATGCCACCCGAAGTCCAAAAGGCAGTTTGCCAGGCAAAAAAAAAAAACTTTTAAAAAATTGAAATATTTATTTTTTCAACTTTTTTCCTTCAAAGTTCATTTTTTTATCTACATTTGAATTTTTGATTCTTTCTATTTGGACTCAAAATGAGAAAGTTATGGACAATCTTGTTTTTTGGGCAATCTAAGCATCTACACAAAAAAAAGATTATAGAATTCATTTGTGAATGCAATTTTCAATTTTTTTCAATTTTCTTTTTTCAAAAAGGTTAAGTTTTTTTGCAAGAACAATCCCACCTTTAGGATTATGGTGTTTTAATTCCACCTAAGAGCTATTAACAATTTAATTTTTCATTCAATCTTGGACCTACTTCTACTTAACAATTTTTTTATATGTGAAAATCAAGTTTTGACATTCTAGAATTTTTTCCCCAACTCTCAACTCAAATTTGCAATACAAAGAATTTTAAGTTTCTGGTGTGTAGTGCAAAAAAAATCCACAAATGGCCATCAAAGTCATCTGAAATTGCAAGCCACAGTTTAAAAAAAACTTCTCTTTCCAACTTCAAATGCTAATATCTTCCAATCCGTATGGTCAAACTTCATGAAATTTTTACCACATGATCTAAGACAAGTGAACTTCAAGATCCTATGATTAGATTCCAAAAAAAGAAAGTTTTTTTTGGTTTAGGATGTGATTGCAACAGAAATGGCAGTTTTCAGTGGTATTGGAGCCAGAAATTGCCTTGGTATCTTAGAGATTAAACCTAAATATAGAATTGATTTGAAGAGGCCGCTCGCTTTTAGAGAGGGGTTACATGATTTTTCTCACCTAGGAATTGAGAGAAGTTGAACAACGTTAGCCATACGTAAACCACTCTTGGTTCCCATCCCGTTTAATCGGTGGGAAGTTTTTGTGCCGTAATCTCCAATTACTCAGACAAAACTGCGTAATTGGGGATTATGGATTTTTCATCCAGCTCATCGTTTCATCCAATTTTATCTCCTCTTTCAATTGTGATTTATGTCGGGCAATATCCTTATCGTCAGGCATTACGCCAAATAATCGGCCCTTGTCGTCGGGCTCCGCCCTCCTCGTTGGCCGATTATTTGGCACAATGCCCTTCTCTGCGGGCATTGCCTTATACAAAGTGTCGCAATATGAGAGAAATAGGTGATGCATCCACCAAATTGTCCAGTTAGACCCCAATGACTTGATAGTACTGCACATTCACATCATCCACGTACAGTACATTACAAGCATTGCACCTCTTGATATACAGCTGATTCCAAACATCTAAATGCATTCAAATTATAAAGAGTTGAGAATAATTCCACTTATTTTTGGATGGATCTTGCTAGAAGTCAAAAGAGTATTCTAGATCATTTTTTATATACATTTTTGGACACTGTAAGAAGAAACATGAATTTTCAAACTAATGAAAATAATTAGGTGTAAGGTTGAAACCTCCAAAACCGTCAATGTAAGCAATTCAGCATAGTTGGAGTCACCTTTTCCTAAAAATAATGTTTTTTTAGTATTAGCAAGTGAAAATTATGAATATTCAAAAAAAAAGTTAGATTTTTTGGTTGAAGTATGTAATTTCTATTGCTTTTCAAAGTGGCAGCTCCTTATACCACTGAAACTGTCACATAGGTGGATCCAAAACTGAAATTTGCAAAAATCTGTAGTCAACAAATGACAGTTAGGTATGTGTCCTCCAAATGCGTCGGCGAATTAAAAATAAGCATTTCAAGGACACGTTAATAGGAAGTCTAGGGATAGATTTAGTGACAGTCTAGAGTACAGAATGGGAATAGATGTGCTAATGGGTGTTTCTACCTTACCCAAAAGAGACTCTAGGCTCTCATAAACAAGGGCAATACACTTTAGGCTGCAAGAAAATTATTGAGGCCGGTTTTAGAAAGGAGTCTAAAGTAGGTGCAGTGACTTTAATATTTTTTCCTAATAGTATCTTTTTGACACACAGAAGTTCAAATATATAGAAACTGCATCTTAAGCTAAAGTTTAAGGCTTTTGAACACATAGATGGTGAACTGGTTAGATGAAATCAAGGGATCCTCAAATCTACCAAAATTTCTTTAAAAGTACATACATGTACAATGTTGTATCCATATTAATGTACCTGGAGAATGTATTTTTTCTGCCGGACTTTGCCTTGCACTTCTAGTCGAGATTTATACTCCAAATAGAGCCATACCAGAAGGTAGACATTCCAGGCTCCCAAGAGTCCGTACAAGAAGGAAGCCGGAATACCCCACGCAAGTCCCACTTGTGAAAACAAGGAGGGCATGGAAAGGAGCAACAAACCAATCTGAAATCCAATTTGGCAACATTGAGCAAACATCAACCATAAATTGATGTCAGCCATTGATGGCAGTAGTTCCAAATATTGCATGCTAAACTTGAGTTGAATTGGAATCCTTCTTTATTGTCAGTCAGATTTATTTAAAAGAAGTTATATATAATAATTGCAACTAACTAATATTTTGTTAAAATGGCAGTATTCTATGTGCACTTGACACTTTTATGTTTAGATTGTGCAGTGTGAAATCTATACATGTCCTAGAAATGAATGGGAAAATGGCATACAGAATACCACCATTTTAACTATACCTAGTTGTAGTTGGTGACGATTATGGGTGCAAATACCTTAATGGGGTTGTGGTAATACAGTTTTGTCCCTCTAAAAGGTTAAGGTATTCCCTCATAGCTAGTGTGAACGCACTCTCAATGAGTGAACGAATCAGGTTGACTTACATATCTTCGAGAACTAAAAGCAATACTAACTATCAAATTGTGCTGCAACCTTCAACAAATTTGCAGGTTTATTCAAAGAATGAGTATATCATGTTGCTTTTGGAAAGAAACAAGCTCAGTCTTGAAAATGAAGTACATTACCCAAAAGGATGAATTGATTTTTAAATGGCATAAATAGATGTTTTAACCCTGTTCAAAATATGAGACCTATCACCAAGATACTGTGGAAATTGATTCAGTTTTTGGATCACTAAGTGCATTCTTCGTTTCTACAACAGTTTTGCAAGTCATCCAACAGCCACTTTTTGACCTCACCATCCTTCCTGAAGTAGTGTTGGACTTGCTATTGTCATAAAACCAACCCGAAAACCAATCCAACATCCTAGTTGGACTGCAAAAAATCTTAGCACAAAAGTGAGACTACAAATTTGGGCCTCCAGTCTAAAACCTCATATTAATCTATTCTTCGAATTGATTATTAGGAGGAGGTTGTCTTGCAATTCTGCAAGTGTGTGTATTGTGCAAGTGCATCTAGGTGTACAGTACAAGGGTTGTGATTGCTCCTGAAGGGGATTGATTTTCAAGCCCAACTCAACCCCAAATGGTGGCACCTTCTGAAATGTGCACCGGCAACTGCATCCCCTACCAAGAGTGGTTTACACTCACTTACAGTAGCTAGTGAAGTTTAAACAGACAGGAATGCTTCTTATTTCTTACTACAACAAGCGTTCTAGTCATTCACTTGCATACCGCTTGGAGATCTTTGCAAGTACGTCAAACAAGCGAGACTACAAAATTGTACCTACAGCTAGCCGACAACCTCAGATTTATCTCTTCCTGGAATTGATTGAATTGATCAGGAGATACACTACACTAAATAGTGAAATTAGGTTGCCTTGTCAATTAGGTTGCCTTACCTGAGATAAATTGTCTCATGGATCAATGCTTGTTCCACATGGAGGCGCATGCCACTCTCTGAACCAAGCCTTGAATTGGTGCACAAATCTATATCCTACACATGGCTTTGAATTGAATGCATCACTGTATAAAAAAGCAGTGAATATTTCTATAGTGTGGACTGTCGAGAAATTAGTGTGGGGCAACTTAATTTCACTATTTAGTGTAGTGAGACTACAAACTTGGGACTCCAGTCACTTGAGATTCATCTCTTCTTCGAATGGGTTTAGGGTTTGTTGACACTCAACTAATGATCGAGATATTAGCAGACTTGAAAGTGTTTCCTAAATTTGCTCCAACAAGCGTACTTGTCATTGACGTACTTGCATACCTCGGAGCTTTGCAAATCACACAAGAGATCGACTAGAAATGCGATGACAGCCTACAACCTCAGGTGGGCCTCTTCTTGGAATGGATTTGATCAGGAGGCACACAAGCGAGACTACGTAGTTGAGCCAGCAGCGAGATGTATCTTTTGTTTGGATTGATCAGGAGGCTTTTCCACTTCCCTAGTGAGATTTAAGCAGAAAAAAAGAAACGAAAATGATTCCTAAACTTTGCTCCAGCAAGCGTAGCACGAGGGGAGTTTTAAGTGTTTACCGTCACGGTACTGAAACAATCAGAGATTACCTCTTAGGAGGTGGTAATGGTTCCTGCATGGTACGCGGTATACTCTTAAAACTCCCTTGAATGTGTTGTCCGTGACTTGCAACTCTCAGAGATCATTGTAAAGCACGCATGACACAGAAAGTGAGTGGAAAATGCTTCCAAATACGTACCTGCCCAGCAGCAGCAGCAAGCCACGCATCCCACACTGTATTGCTCGTCCCAAACCCCCACCACCACACGCTACTCTTGAGCACGCCGTTCCCCACTGTGTGCCGTCTCCATTTGCAACTGCACCATTGGAATTCACTCCTCCAGGTGCACCCACAGCAGCAGCAGCCTCTGCGGTCACACCCGAATCTCCCATTGTCCCCGTCGATCGAGCTCCACCTAGTAAACCCCAAATTCATCAATCAGACACGAGCAAAACTTAAGATCTCGAGAATCCTTCCATATACAACAACCTTCTTGTTCTGAATCTAGAATCGACGTCTACCCGGCCCTATCCAATACTTGAAAGTTTTTGAAAGCTGTACCCTGGCTTCCTTGTGTAGAGAAAACTGCAGCTCGATCACAACAATCCTAGCTGTAAGCTTAGTCCTGTACTGATGCGCTCACTCTTTCTTGTAACTAACTATACACTCCAGAGCTAGCCTGCTAGCTATTTCAGTGCATAACAGTGTGCTTGGATATGGTCAGAATTTATGCATCCAAGTGCGTACCAATGTTTACTTTGGTGTGCACGCAGACTCTGGGCACCCAGTTCGCAATGCAAGTTAAGGTAAGCTTGAACTTAGTCCTAGCTAGATTGATGTGTGGTGAGATCATGAGAGTGGAAGTGGTCGTGTGACTGAATCTTTGACTGAATTCGACTACTCTACACAAAGTAGTGAAATCAGGTTGCCTTGTCAATTAGATTGCCTATTAGATTGCCTTACCTGAAATAAATTACCTCATGGATCGATGCTTGTTCCACATGGAGGTGATTGCTAGCTACTCTATGAAGTAAGACTTGAACTGGTGCACAAATCTATCGCACACACATGGCTTTGAATTGAATGCATCATTGTATAGTGTGGACTGTCAAGAAATTAGTATGGGACAACCCAATTGCACTATTTTGTGTAGCTTTTGGGGAGCACTCAGTGTATGTTTCTTTTTGTTGCAGAGTGGCTTTTACATGTGGCATCTAACTGAATGACATCCGCTTGGAAATTGTGGGAAAATGTTTTGTTTTTTGTTTTTTGAAATACATGAACCAAGTCCATTGCAAAAGGTACAACAAAATGTGGGAAAATGTTTTCAGGTGCGCATGCAGTGGATGAAGCATTTATTTTTCAAGTAGAAAGGGTACTGTTGTTAGGTGACTGTCTGCTTTGTGTTGGTGATCTGTTATCCAAGGTCTCCCTGGCCCTTGAATGAGCGGTATGGCTTGGGCTTAATTGGTTGTTATCTTTCTTTGCAAGGATTATCTCTTCATTTGGGTGCGTACACACAAAAAGGGAGTTTAGAATGACGAGGTGGAAATCATCATCATCATAATGCAATGCAATGGCCCAAAAACCATTGTGAATGAAGAGTTTGGGTAGCGGTAGATCATTTAGTCATGAGTAGCAAGGGGTGTCCTTTTGCACATGTCTCTTTTTAAGGAGGCCAAGCCAAGGTGTTTCTAAGAAACAATTGTACTACTTTCTATCACACGTCTCTAGCTGTTTTGTTTTTTGGCCATAACTTTTGCTTTCTTGCCCACCTCAAAAAGGGCATGTCCCAGTTGACTTCAAGGAGAAGACAAGTGCTCCATTTTTTTTTCTTACAAACACTTCTCTCATTTTAGTGGCCACCATGCATTGTAAATGAGCCCACCATGAATTGAAAAATGCTCGAAATATTGTGAATTTTACATGAGCATTTTCAACTCTCTTGACTTTTTCTCAGCACAAAAAGGTCATCATTTCAAAATACTCTTACTAAAATATGCTCCATCAAAGTGCATTGCCTTGTTTTTGTATTGATCCAAATATTAGTAATTTCAAACTTAGATATATACTAAACTGTACGGTCGAATAGTCTAGATCTTTTTGAGGTGCTCACTCTCAATGTAAACTTTAAGATCCTATGGTTACATTCTATTTGTTTTCAAGAAAAAATAATCAAACAAATTGCTCAAATTTTTGGTAATTTTGGCCCATTAGGGGTTAATTTGAAGATCTAATACCATTCAATACACTAGAATTAGCATAAATTTCTAAAAATAATGCGTTGCAATATGAGCAAGAACATATGGGTCATTGCAAGAAAGACTGGTCTTATTTATAAGTCACAATGAAAGTGATTGTCATACTATCCTCTATAATTTTTGAAGCACAAATCTCATGAATTTGAAAATTTTATTAGAGATGTCTAACTTGATGGTAATTAGGTCCCTTATTTTTGGAAATTAGAAAAAAATAATTTAATATTTAAAAATAATTTTTTTTACTTGTCACACTATGAATTTGGAGGGGTGGGGGGTCTACATGAGGAGTCCTCAAATTTAATGATTTGGAGTTGAAATTTTCATTGTCTATTTGCATAGTAGGAAAGCATATTTCTACCAAATAGAATTTAAAATATGTTATTTTGTACCCTCTATATGAATGCAAACAGCACTCCCATTGCGCACAATTTTGAACATTGAAGATGGTTCTAAGATCATTCTTTTAAAGAACTCTCATCAATATCAACTCTTTCCAAATAAAAGATGAAACTATAATGAAAATATCTATTTTCATGAAATTTTGCACATTCTTAGTTCTCCTACTTAGAAAATTTTCTATGCTTTTCCTTCATAAGGTACTCGCTTCTTAAAAGTGTACATACATTAAACATATCTTTTTCATATTTTTTTAAAATTGTCTTTCTGATTATAAAATACTTCCAAAAGAAAAAATGAATACTATGCAAAAGGCTAAAAATATTGCACAATCTTTCTTGCAATGATCCATATCAAGAGAAAGGAACTCCAAGAATTATTTTAGTAGCTGATGTGAATTAAAAATATATTCATCTAAGTCCCACAATTGACTCCAAGGAATCAAGACAAGTTAGGCTTACCATGCAAACTAGAGATCATTAATGTTTAGGATATATTTTGAATTTTATTAGCTATTCTCTTTTAATTTTTACTTTGAGCTATTTTTTCAAGTATCTAGTCTAGTTATCTTTTTCTATTTTTCTATTCCAAATAGATTTTTTTATAGATTTTTTCCCAATTCCATCAAATAACTTTGGAATTAGTCTCTGATTTTTCCAAACATTATTGGGCATATAAAAACATTATAGAATAAGTTCAGAATGAATTTGCTAGAAAGTTTTACCAACTCTAAAGAGGCCTTGCATTGACAAAAGCTACATTGACTATAAATATCACTAAATTTGAAAACAAATTTTTACTTGAAAAGTGGAAATGAAAGTGTTATAATATGCTACAATTGACTAAAATATATTGAATCTAGTTTGTATGCCTATTCCTATGTCCTTTTGACACTATATTATACTCACCATTAACTCTATCTTAAACTTAATATCTACAATAAATTATACATTTTCATTTCTAATTAATTTCCAATCACAACATAGCTTGATTTTTTGTTGGACTTTCTATTCATCATGATTTCGGTTTAGGTGGACACTGAAAGCAACTATCAAAAAATCCAAAAGTGTGAACTTGCCGCACTACATTACTCATGGCCCCCCATGTCCCAAAGCCGACTCCAATGACAAGCGTAAAAAGGACAATAATAGCATTCAAAAGCAACATTAGCGACCATGTGGGTAGGAACCACGGTGGCTGAATGGGTGAGCTCTGCACATGGAAAAAACACAAGCAATTTGTTTCTAAGTTTTTGAACAAGACTGGACATGGTTAACCCCTAATGGACCATTGTCCATTCGGGGGACAAATGGGATTTCGGGTAGGTACCTATGGGCAAATTTTTTGTCTTGATTTTTTGAATTTTTTTGAAGATAGAAAAACTAATAAGCTTTGTGGGAATATAATTTTTTTTTCAACTGGTGCTTGGGAACAAAAGTTATGTCCAAATAAGCTCAAAATAGGGGAGAGTGGGTAGCAAAAAAGTTTTGCAAAAAATTTAATTTTAAATTTATTTATTTATTTTTTCCTTATAGATTATATTTTTGCCTATTTGGAAAGCTTTGATTCATTTCATTTGTATTTTTGTATGAGAAAGTTATGGACAATCTTGTTTTGGGGGCAATTAGAGCATTTTCTTGGACTATCAAGCGCAACATTTAATGCCAAAAGTTTATTTTAAGTTGGGAAATCAAGTTTGATAGATGCTAAAAACATTCCTTCAATATTTGTCTTTTCTCCATATAGACTGAAGTCTGAGATGAAGTTGTCAAACAAAAATTCTAACATCTATTTTAGAAGTGTTTTTTGTCGCCTCTGATTTCTCATGTATTGTATAGTATTTGACTCTTCCATAATTTTAATTATGCCTTAGAACAAAGTATAGTGTTATCAAGTTTGGTGTGCTTGTGGGGTTAGTTGCTAAAAATGATTTACATTTGATTTTAATCCTATCCAGGGTCTTTTTTTCACTGTAGAAAATGTGATGGTAGTGCAAACAGGAGAGTTTGGTATTAAAAAAACACAAATTAAAGCAACAATAGAGAGTATAAGCTTAATACCTTACAAGCAGACTTCGTCCGATAGGTGTAAAGGAAGGCAACTGGAGGTATGAGATACATGCCTATTGCTACCCCCAATGACCCCAAAATTGAATTGATTGGTCCAAAAAAGGGCACGGCCAATGCAAAAAACCACAAGATTGCCACCACTGGAATGCGAACCAAGACTCGGAGAAAGAACCTCCGTGTGTGCACCCCCACCGCCTTCTCACATACAAGGAATATCGGGTGTGTAAAGATAACAAATCCCATACCCTATATATGTTCACAAAACAAGGTCAATACAAATTAAAAGTGATACTCCTAAGCTAAAAAATAGATGGTGATGAAGTTGGTACTACCCTACATAAAGGTTAGATTCAACAAAAATTAAGTCATTTTTGTAAGAAAAAATGTCAAGTGTCATCTTGTGAATAGTGTGAGGTGATGTGGACTCTGAAAATTTGATGTGAAAATTCAATTTAGGCACCTGAGTGCCAAATCAGACCTTCACATTTGGTAGTATGGTATCATTCTTGTATAAAGTTAGAGCACTCAAAAGCAACATGTACATAAATATGGCACTTACTCAAATGTTTACTATATGTAAATCTTTTAAACCGGCAATATGTACCTACACTTGAAGAAATGATTTTAGAACATTTGGTACCAAAAAAATATGAACCTTTCATAACTTTGCATATGTTCAATCCAAAATGATGAGTTTTTTGGTACATAGAAATCCCCTATCATTTGCCAACCCAAATATATAAAATGTTTTACCAATCTAATAAAAAAAATTGTTCACAAAAGAAAAAGAGGTATTTGGAATTGACTTACTTGGTGCACGACCAAGGATGCAATTGCCAAAGTTTGCCATGTACTTCTTGGTAGAACTGAGAAGGCATTGGAATGCGTCAATAGCATATCACCAGCTGACCAATACACGGAAATTGACGCCGGAAGGGTCACAAGAAGCGCGTATGCTAAGACTGCAACGCAAACATACTTGTATGCCGATGGCCGCTTCATTTTCTCCAAAATCTCTCTATGATCAACCAAACATACAGTGCATGAAATCTTGGACACCAATATTCTTAATGGGTCTTTAAAGTGAACAACTATTTTGGTATAGAAATTACTTTGGATAGTATTGTGCACAAGCACTAATTGGTAGGAAGGTATGTACATCCAAATTGCAACACCTACATTTGGACCAACAAACATGTCACTATTTTTAAGATATTCCATCTGTTTCAAAATAAATATGTAGTTTCTTGTAGGAAATTGTGTGAATACCACAGATTTAATTTGAGACATAGGGAATATTGATTAGACAAGACATACACAATCTAAGCAAGAAAGTTTATAAGAGCATATTCTTGGTTTTAATTACACTTGGAGCAAAAATTTTGAACCTAGTAGGATTGTGGTGTAAAAATGGACCACCGGTGAAAAAATATTGCGTTGCCACAAGTGAAGAGTTTGTTCTGGCAAATTAATATTTTTGATAAGGTTCAATTGTTTTCTAGGGTGATATTTTTGAGGATTATTTTTAAGGCATGTTATTTGAACAATTGCTTGGTAGTTTTCTAATTACCATAAACAAAATATGCAAAATGCACTTTGATTAAAAATGAAGATGAGTGGAGAAAACTTTGGTTTTGTGCACCTTCACAACAACTAAACAACACTAGTGGAGGCAACCCATTTCCAATCACTTAAGGAACTATGCAAACCTACCGGGCGAAGTTCTTCAGTGGGAAAATTTCTAGGATGCAAAAATAGAGTTTGGAAGGTTTCCATAATTTTTCAGATTTTTATTTCTCAAAACGTATGTACTATGAATTTTTTGGTTGAAGATTTTGTTTAGTCCATTCTGGTCATAGAGACTTTCCTATTTCCAACCTAGGGTTGGTTGCAATATTGAGAGTCTTGGAGGCAATCCTAATGTGCCACAACTGCCTCAGGAACCATGCCATAATTAATCCCTGCTCATCTCCTCCTTCATGGAAAGAGAACAACATACATGACTACAATGGGGCGTCGATCAGGAATGGGTTGCCTCCCCTACCATATTTAGTGGCTAAGGCCAGCATTCCCTACCAAATAGTTAACTAAAGTTGAAAAATTAATGCAATTTGACTACTAGGTACAATATATCATTGCCTTTGACCATTCCATTTTTTTTGACAAGCGAGAGTTGCTTACATGGTAATTCCATGGCCTCCAAATGTGCTGAGAATATTAGCAACCCCTGTGAAGAATTCGACCTTGTCATTCATTCCAGAGTGCTTGACCCCAGGTCTCTGCATCAATATTTGGGGAGAACCACAGGTTAGTTCCTTGTTAGCCGGTGGAATTTGAAAAAAAAATGTTTGCAATTTGGAATTTTTAGAGAAAAAATTGTGAAAAAATCTATAGAATTTCTATTTAGAGTTCAAAAGAATAGAGAAAAAAGCGGATTGGTACTTGAAAACCTGGTTCAATATGGAATGAAAGGAAAATAGCTAGTAAAACTCAAAAAATATCTTGAATGTTGCTTTGCATCGTCAACAAATTGCAGAACAAATGAAATAATTCACAACATCAATTATGTGAGAAACCATGATATTGTCACAACTAGTTATCAAGGCAAAAGTGTCATTGCCTAATTGGCTAGTCACAAGAAGTTTGTAATAAATACCCTTTCTATTCATTCTAAACCTTTTTTTTTGGAACAAATGAAGAGAACCCACTAACATTCTACACCTTTTGACTATGGATTTCACATTCTTAGTTATTTTCTAAGCACTACAAAGTCCATGATTGACAATGAACAAAGCACTTTGAACGGGACAATGCTTAATCCAAAGAACTTCTCATTCACCCAAAGTCAATAATATTTAAACCTTCAAAAGGCAATATGACTTTCTTAATGACAAATTTGATGAAATTGAGGAAGTCCTATATTTGTACAAAAATATAAGCAAAAATGTGTGTAAAATCAAAAAAAGGATTTGAGAATTAGAGGATTAACATTAGATGGTCGTCATTTTTCCAACATTTGAAGCCATTTTATTATTGTTTTTATTCAAACCTGTCCATAAGATAGCGCAGCAATGAGCAAGTAGATGGATGTTAATGTGGTGGTTGCAACACCAATGAAGGCTCCCGAGCGGAAGTGACCAAAATCGGGAACCAAGACGGCCAGAAATGCCACCCCTCCAACAACATACTGCCATTGCCGCTTGTCGAGGCTGGAATTGGCATAATAAAGGTTACTGCAACAAGCAATTTGAAGCATTCATAAATAAGGCAACTACACCTAAAATTGTACAAATAAGCAATTCAGCATGGCAGGTTCACATTATTATATTAAAAAACTTTTTGTGGAGTCTTGTTGGTAGTTAAAAGAAGATTCTAGACTCTTTTAAAATGTATTTTTTGGACACAATATGAATAAACTACAATTTTTCAAAATATTGAAAATAAGAATTAAGATAGTCAACTGAAGACTTTCATGAATAGGAGAAGTACATTTTAGACAAGATTCTAGAATGTGCGTTTTTAGAAAGCGATTGAAATTAGGTGTAGTGACCTTAAAGGTAACATTCCAAATCAATCTCAAAATGAAATCATTTGAGCATTTGTCATGGTGAGAGTTTGTTTGTCTTTCTTAGCAGCAACAATGTGTTTATACTTATCGAATTCTAAAGTATGATAAAATTACAAGTTCAATTATTCGGTATGATTTGAAACTATTATGTGGTGCTTAAATAGCAACTTCATTATCGCAAAGGAGAGAAATTGAAAGGGTACTTGCCATTTTCTCACCTGGCACTTGCAATAAGTTGACTAACAGCAATATGGTTAAAAAGTTATTGCATGATATGTAATTTTCAACATTTAGCGAGCAACTTGGGCAATCCAAAAAACTTCTTTAAAAATCAATTTTGAAATTGGTTCATTAGATTTATATATAAGTGGGAAAGTTTGATTCATTCCATTTCAATTGATGAATCAAAAGTTATGAGGATTCTTAGTTTAGGGTAGTTTATGGGTAGTTATGAAATATCTACTCTAACATAAACTTTGAAGTCCTTTATTTCACTCAATTTTCAATATTCTTTGAAAAAAATTAAGCCATTAGGTGTATATTGTTTATTACAACATTTCAACCATTAGAATTGGTATTTTTCAATTCAGTAAATAAATGATTAACAATTTAGTATTTGAATCATTCTCTACTTCTTTCTCTTTACAATTTTTTTCCTATATATTTCACAATTCCAAATGATCTGAAATTTTTCAAGTATATAGTCAACTTGACTTGAAGAATGAATCCAAAGAGTAACCACCATTTTGGACATTTTTTCATACAAATGTGACCTTATGAAGTGCAGCTGCCTAGATTTTTGCAGGGACAAAAAATGAATTTTTGTCAATTCAAACGCTATTATCTTGCAATCCACAAGATGGAAACTTCTGGAATTTTTTCCACAACATCTTGAACTAGTGTACAACAACACCCTATGTTGAATGTGTCCAAAAATGTTTTTTTCTAAAGTTTGGTACTTGTATTAGAAATGGAAGTTTTGGAGCATTTTTGGTGAAAACATAGTCAAAAACCTTTAGGGGTTAAAGATAACATTCCAAATCAATCTTGAAATGAATTCATTTGAGCATTTGTCATGGTGAGAATTTGTTTGTCCTTCTTAGCAGCAACAATGTGTTTATGCTTATCGAATCCTAAAGTATGCTAAAAGAACAAGTTCAATTATTGTATGATTTTGAAACTATTGTGGGGCTTAAATAGCAACTTCATTTTTGCAAAGGAGAGAAATTGAAAGGGTAGGCTTGATTTTCTCACCTGGCACTTGCAATGAGTTGAATGACGGCAACCATGCAAAGTGTCAAAGTGTTAAAGAAAAAGGTGAAACCTCCACCAAATCGGCCAGTGAGCCCTCCAATGACTTGATAGTACTGCACATTCACATCCTCATACATTACAAAAGTACTGCCTACCTCGAAGATACATCACACTCATCAAGATTAAGTAGGTCAAAACCTAAATATTGATAGTACTTAGTCATTCTAAACATCTCAATGCATTTGAATAACAAATTCAGCAATGCTCCTATTTTTGAAACTGCCCAATTTTTTTCAGTGGATCTTGTTGGAAGTAAAAAGAGTATTCTAGATTCTTTTTGATATATACATTTTTGGGCACTGTATGAATAAACTATATGAATTCTCAATCTAATGAAAAATAGGTGTATCAAAACAGACCCTAGACTCTCATGAACAAGGGCGACACACTTTAGGCAAGAAAATTGTTGAGGCTGGTTTGAAACGTTTTTCCTACAAACAACTTGTTGACACACAGAAGTTCAAATATTTGGGGACTGCAGCTTGAGCTACAGTTTTTGACTTCCGTTTACAAATAGATGGTGAGCTCGATGAAACCAAGGGATCCCGCTCAAATCTGCAAAGTTTTCTTTCAAAGTACCATCAGTATGGAAACGTTGAATGTGGACAGGGTTGCCATATAGTTATTACCTGGAGAATGTATTTCTTTGGACGGACTTTGCCTTGCAGGTTGAGTCGAGATTTGAACTCCAAATAGAGCCATACCAGAAGGTAGACAGTCCAGGCTCCCAGGAGTCCGTACAGGAAGCAAGCCGAAATACCCCACGCAAGTCCCATTTGGGAAAGCGTGTAGGGCATGGTGATGAGCACAAAACCAATCTGAAATTCAATTTGGCAGCGTCAAGCAAACATTGGCCTTAAATTGATGTCAGTGGCTGTGACTACCGGTAGTGAGAGGGAATAATTGAGATTGGAAGGAAACTGTAGAAGATATGTACACCCACAATCAACGCTGTCTGAAATGCAACACTTACAGTTGGACTTAAAATTCATCATTTTTTCCTAGATATTGATTATATCAAGACGTAAACAATCAAAAGATGAGAGTCTTTGAGAGTCTATTGTTGGATTTGGGTACACTTGGAGATAGTACTTCAGTTGCCAATAAGATCTAATAAAATGTTTTATGATTAATAGTAGCAACCATGCTTAGTTGGAATTGGTGACAATTATAAGCGCAAGTACCTTAGTGGGGTTAATATGTTAAGACAGTGTTATCCCTTCAAAAGGTTAAGATATTCCCTCTTAGCTGGTGTGAACACACTCTCAATGAGTGAATGAATCAGGTTGATTTTGGAAAGAAGCGTGACTCACTTCTAAATGAATGTGCTTCAGCAAGCATAGTCAATGACTCACATCTTGGAGAACTAAAAGCAATACTAACTACCAAATTGTGCTACAACCTCCAATAAATTTGCAGATTTATTCAAAGAATGAGTGAATCACGTTGCTTTTGGAAAGAAACTGACAAGCTCCTGAAAATAAACTACATCACCCAAAAGGATGAATTGATAGTTTCAATGGCATAAATAGTGTCATTACCTTGAAAGTACAAGACCTGTCACAAAGACACTTTGTGAAAAAGGATTCGATTTCTGGACCACTAGGTGCATTCTTCATTCAGTCCACAAATATTTTTTGAAAGTCATCTATAGGACACTTTGTGTCCTCAGCATCCTTCCAGGAGTAATGTTGGGCTTACAATTGTCACAAAACCAATCCAACGTCCTAGCTGGACTGAAAAAAATGTGGCACACAAGTGAGACTACAAATTTGGACATCCACTCTAAAACCTGAGCACATTAATCTACTCTTAGAATTTGCAATTTGGACATCCACTCTAAAACCTGAGCACATTAAACCTTAGGAGGAGGTCCTCTGCAGGTCTATAATTGTGCAAGTGCACCTAGGTGTGCAGAAGTGTGATTGGTCCGGCTTTTCAAGCCCTACTCAATCCCGCAAATAGGAGCACCTTCTGAAGTGTGCACCGCCGACCAAGAGTGGTTTACACTCACTTAGCTAGTAAGATTTAACTAAACAGACAGGAATGCTTCTTATTTTCTTACTACAACAAGCGTTCTAGTCATTCACCTGCAGGCATACCGCTTGAAGATCTTTGCAAGTCAGACAAGCGAGACTACAAAATTGTACCTACAGCTAGCCTACATCCTCAGATTTATCTCTTCCTGGAATGGAATGAAT
This sequence comes from Neckera pumila, assembly GCA_963969595.1. Classification (NCBI taxonomy): domain Eukaryota; kingdom Viridiplantae; phylum Streptophyta; class Bryopsida; order Hypnales; family Neckeraceae; genus Neckera; species Neckera pumila. The sequence goes on along the minus strand of OZ018408.1, from coordinate 45,541,784 downwards.
TGATCAGGAGGTACACAAGTGAGACTACAATCTTGGGCCTCCAGTCACTTGAGATTAGTCTCTTCTTGGAATGGATTGATAACGAGTCGTTGACACTCAACTAATGATATGGGCAATTTCATTAAAACGGCGGTATTCCAAGTGCCACATTGGCGGTGTGCCATTTCCCCATCTAGGATAGGACAGGTATAGATTTCAGAGAGCAGTTGTTCTGAACCATCTAGGATGGGTATGGGTATAGATTTAGAACGGTCATTCTGAACTGTTTTCACGCCATTTTAAAAAATACTGCCATTTTAATGAAATCGCCCATTGATCGAGATATTAGCAGACATGAATTTTCTTCCTAAATATTCTCTAACAAGCGTGCTTGTCACTGACTTGCATACCTCGGAGAACTTTGCTCCATACAAGCGATCGACTAGAATTGCGACTACAGCCTACAACCTCGGGTGGATCTCTCCTTGGAAGGATTGATCAGGAGGCACACATTCAAGCGAGACTGAATAGTTGAGCCAACAGCCCAATACCTCAGATTTATCCCTTCTTGCTTGGATTGATCAGGAGGCTTTTCCACTTCCCTAGTGAGATTTAAGCAAAAAAAAAAGGAAATGAAAATGCTTCCTGAACTTTGAAGTGTTTACCGTCACTGATGGTACTGAAACAGAACAGAGATTACTACTTAGGAGGTGGTAATGGTTCAGTTGTGAACTCCGTTTCATTTCCTGCCTGCTGGTACACTCTTACTACTCCCTTGTGTTGGTTGTCATTCTAGTGACTTGCAACTCAGTCTTAGAGTTCATTGTAAAGCATGCACGACACAGAAATTGAGTAAAAAATGCTTCATGATCAAAATACCTGCCCAGCAGCAGCAACAAGCCACGCATCCCACACTGTATCGCTCGTCCCAAACCCCGACCACCACACTTTACTCTTGAGCACGCCGTTCCCCACTGCTTGGCCGTCTCCATTTGCAACTGCACCATTGGATTTCACTCCTCCAGGTGCACCCACAGCAGCAGCCTCTGTAGTAGTAGTGGACACACTCGAGTCTCCCATTGTCCCCATCGATCGATCTAGCTCCACCTAAACCCTAAATTCGTCGATCACACACAACTGAAGAGCGAAACTTAAGAATCAATCCTTCGGCATCTGTATATAACAACCTTCTTGTTCTGAAACTACAGTAGAATCGAACTAGTCCACCCTGACCAACACGTGATTTTCAAGGTTACTGTACTTATCCGCAGTTTCTTGCAGCTAGCTAGCCTGCTATGGCATGACAAACTTGCTTGAATAGGCCGGGTCAGAATTTGTGCATCGAAGTGCTCACCAATGTTTACTTTGTGGCCAGTGCCGCCCAGGCTCCGGCCAGTTCCCAATGCAAGTTAACTCCGTATTAAGTTTTAAAGCTTGAACTAATCTAACTTACTGTAGCTAACTTAGTAGGGTGATGGCGTGATGAGATAACGAGAGTCCAAGCGGTAGACTGTGTGACTATCGCCGACGGGGTGGTGTCTGAACTTGACTAATTTTGGGGGTGGCAGTCAATGTCTGTTTCTTTTTTTTTTTATTGCAAAAGATGCCTGAAGATTGGGCACTAATGGCCTCCGCATGGAAATGGAGGGGAAATGTCTTGAACGCGCACTGAAGTACGGAAGCATATTCTGTTTTGCAATAAGTTAGAACTGACATGACTGTTTGGTGCAAGCTCCGAACTCCTGAGTGTCTGATTTGTGTTGGTGGTCCAAGTCTCCGCCTTGGGTAAAGCAAAACACTCAGTCCTGGCGTGGGCTTGGTTGTAAGTTAATGTACCGTATTTCTTTGCAATGAATGTTCTCATCGTTTGCATCCAAACGAACAAAGTCAACAAACAAAAAAATTCATGGGAAAAGAAACTTCACAGTAACGAGGTGGATGTTATTGGTATTAGTATTATAATGCAACTAACTCAAAGACCATGGTTAACCCTGTAAGGACGGGCTGGTCTCCTCGGAAATCATCATTTTTGATACATTGTATATGACCTACTTTGACCCCTAAAGGACCAACATGCGTTTTTTGTCCATATAGAATTTTTGGGCAGGTACATGTGACTGGAGATATCCATATTTGAGGCTGAAACTTAAAAAGAAGGTGGGGACAAGGAATGTCTTTATGTGTACCAAGTTTCATGACATTTCAAAATACGAGTCAAAAGTTGTGACCTAAGATGTTACTTTTTTTCATAACTGGGCAGTTTGGGCAGATCAGAAAAAATCATTTTTTCCGGAGTTCTTTTTAAAAGTTGGTTCTCTACATTTATATATATTTAAAAAGCTTCGAGTCATTCCATTTCAATCAATGAATCAAAAGTTATGAGGTTTTTTGGTTTGCGGGCAGTTATGGATTGTCTACTCTAAAAAAAACTTTAAAGTTGTTTATTTAACTCAATTTTTAATATTTTTGGAAGAAAAAAAAAATCCTAGGATGTAGATTGATTATTATAACATTACAACTATTGGGATTGGCCATTAGGAAAAATTTCAGCCCTCCAGAAAGCCACTAAAGAACTGATTTACGGGACCTCTTTGGTGCAATTCCATAATGAATAAAAAAATATTAAAAAAACAAAAAAATATTTAAAAAATATAAATCTGATGTGGCACTACTAGTGCCACATCAACATCCAATTTTTAAATATTAAAAAATAATTTTTTCCCATAATTGCACCAGGCGGTGCCAAACTCGCGGCCTTTTGGAAGGCTGAAATTTTTCCTAATGATTTTTAAATTCCATAATTAAATTTTTAACAATTTAGTATTTTGAATCATTTTCTACTTCTTTCTACTTACTAATTTTATCCTTTATGTTGTACAATTTCAAATGATGTGAAATTTTTCAAACATATAGACCACTTGTTTAGAAAACTGAATGCAAAGAAGCACCACCTTTATCAGCATTTCTTCATTGAAAAGTGAGCTTGCAAAGTGCAGCTCCCACTTTTTTGCAGGATTGAAAAAATGGTTTTCAAGACTTTGAATGCTTATATCTTATGATCCACACGGTGGATTTTTCTGAAATTTTCACCACATGTTTTCAAAATATCATACTACAAGATCCTACAGTTGCATGTGTCAAAAATTGTTTTTTTCCAAAAACTTGGTAGTTGTATTAGAAATGGCAGTTTTGGAGCGTTTTTGGTGATTACATAGTCATGAAATTTTAGGGGTTAAAAAATCAAAGCACTCATTTGAGGACAAACTACTATGCAAGGCCTCTTCTTTTTGCATGAAATTCCAAGGATGAACAATCGCACTTCTGTCCTAAATGCAAAGATTCTTTGTCATTCATTGGACACTTATTGTCCATGGCAGCATTACAAGGTTAACCTTCTATTGTTGCCGCGGACGCTAAGGGCAAGCTTACATATATCGGTGGGTGGGTGCGGTCAACAATAACAAAATATAGAAAGCAATTTTATGTTCCTCAATAAATGGACATGAGGTGGTTCTAAAAGTGAACACTATAGTCATTGAATAAATCAAGGAAAAAAGCATCATTATTGCAAAAGCCAATCATTCTCTTTGCTTTTGCCATCTTTCTTTAGAATTGCAAGTGAATGGTTCATGGAAGACCTAGGGTCATAAATAGGGACCTAGCTACAATACATCTCATTTGAAAATTTATAACTAATTCAAAAATGCTTCAAAAAATATGAAACAACTTGTGTTAGATTCTTCATCTATTTCTCTTTCCTTGAAAAATGAGCTAAAAATATTCATGTGCAAGGAACCACATGAAAAAGGCAGGGCAACCCTTAAAGGATCAATTTCTGAGCCTCTTATCTTACAACGACAACCACACCACAAACAAAAGATTTTACAATTCCAGCAACTCCAATTAGCCCCTAAGAGCCCAAGGCCTTTTCTACCTCAAAAAACATCCAAAACTGCCATTTCTAGAGCATTCATCAAAAAAATTTGAAAAATTAATTTTTGGGGAATGTAACCGTAGGATCTTGTAGTTAAGTTGTGTGAGAATATGTGGTAAAAATTTTGTGAGGTTTGACAGTACAAATTGCAAGATATTTGCATTCAAAGTCATTTTTTTTTTTTTTCCACTGTGTCCAAAAATTTCAGATGCCTTTGACCGCCATTTGCTGAATTTTTTTCCACTACAGACCTCCAATTTAAAAAAAATTCTTACAAAGAAACATGTTAGGCATGTGCATGCCAATTTTCAAGGCAATCCAAGACAATCCCAATATTCGAAAAATTTAAAATTTGCCACTATGTCTCAAGAAATGACAATACACCAGGCCATTTTCAAATAATTTTTCCCATCACACATTTTTTGATCTAGAAAATCTGGATGGTGGATTGAAAGATGCACTTGTACTTCAAAAGTAAGAAAAAAAAAATTGGAAAAATGTCAAAATCTCTAACATCTACAAGCTCATAAAGCCTAATTGACCTCCCAATAGGCACAACAATAGCCTCTCTTGCCACCTCTCCTCTCTTGCCACCTCTGCTGCCCCTTGGGAGTCAAAGGGAGGGGCAGCAGATTCCCGAACTAAAAATTTTCTTCAAATGCTCATAACTTTTAGAGTATAAGTCGAATTTTGGTGAAATTTATAGGCATGCGAAGCTAATGTGATTTCCTATCTACCAAAAAAGTTTCAAAAAACCGTATGAAAATTTGAGGTCACATGAGCTTGCCCGAAGTACCAAGTCCCCCATAGGGACACTTGGGCTTTTAGGGGTTAGGCACACAACACATCAATTACAATTAACTCACAATACATATATATATATATATATATATATATATATATATATATATATATATATATATATATACAAAATATACACATCCAACTTAGGCAACTTATCTCCGATTATACATTAGAGAAAATATCCAGCCTTTGGAGAGCTGCTCCATAGTCCTTGAAAGGATCCTGAAATAGTATTTTTCAGGGCTGAAAATTTATTTTTTGCCCTATTTCTATGTAGCATTTTTTGCTGTGACAGTGGCGCAGGAATCCAAATTTGCAAGTAAAAACTTAATTTTCAATTATTTTTATTTTTTATTTTTTTAATCTTAAAAAGTATTTAAAAAAATATTTTAAAAAAACAAAAAAAATCTGCGAAATTTAGCTGCTCACCAAGGGCACTTTCCAAGTTGACATACCATGCTATTTCATTCATGGCCTGTCAACTTGGAACGGCCCTCCCATAGGCTGAAATTTTTGCTAATGATTAACCCCTAAAGGCTCAAGATCTTTTTTTTGCCAAAAAACAACCAAAACTACCATTTTTTTAGCAAAGAGTGAAAAAAATTAAAATGTTTTTTGTCTTACACATCTAATCGTAGGATCTTGCACCTAACTAGTATAAAAATGTGTAGAAAAAATTTCAAAATTTTTGACCGCACAGATTGCAAGATATCTACATTTAAAGTGAAAAAAACAAAATTTTCAACACATTATGGAACTGGATTTTTTGACTTTGAACATTTTTAACTTAAAATTTTTACACTATAGAGTTTTGAGATTTAAATGTTTATAGTGGAGAATTGAGCTGACAATCTACCCCAAAAAAAAAATTCAAGAAAACTTAAGTTTCATTATTGAAAAAATTGTTAAGTAGAAGTAGGTACGAGATAGAAGGAAAATCTAAAATTTTCATATATTTTAGATGGAATTAAAATGCACTAACCCCAATGGTCAGATTGTTCTAGCAAGTAAAATTAACCATGCAAAAAAGAAAATTTGAAAAATTTGAAAAATTGCATTTAGAAATGAATCCTACAAGTTATTTTTTTTAAAAAGATGCTCTAACTATCCAAAAAACAAGAATGTCCATAACTTTCTCATAACAAATCCAAATGAAATGAATCAAAGCTTTTTGGATAGACAAAAAAATAATCTATGTGAAAAAAATACTTTAAAAAAAAAAAAGAAAAAAGATGCAAATTTTTTTTACTGCTACCATCCCCTGTATTGAGCTTATTTGGTCATAACTTTTGTTCCCAGGCACCAACTGTGAAAAAATTATATTCCCATGAAGCTAATCAGTTTTTCTACCTACCAAAACAATTTCAAAAAATCAAGAGAAACTTTCAGCCCGTAGGTTCCTGCCCAAAAGCGCATTTGTCCTCCAAAGGGACAACAGGCTTTTAGTGGTTAACACAAAAAAATTACAGAAAAGCAGCCTATCAGTCTGAGGTTGGACTCACATTTGCTTTTCTGGCAGTGGGTGACAACTATGAACAACAAAAAAGAGCTAAATACCCATTTGGGACACCGATTCCATCCCAATCGGCAGAAGAGCTTGACATTTCTTAACATCCCAATCACAGTCATACAACCAACTAGTAATTTGCACAGCTTCCAAAGCTAAAATCCAACTAGACGGCTCATATCTCCAAATTAGCCTTCAAATTCACATTTTCAAAGCTAAAATCTGAATTTTAACATTCTAAAATTGCCAACAAGACCTTCAAGAAAATTCACTCTAAAATTCACACAATCTATACATGCCAAATTTTAAAAGTACATGAAAAATTTAGCAATAGATGTCAAATTTGCTCTAATTGCCTAAATTTGGGGGTGATATAATTTTTGATGTAGGCATCCAATGGGAAATTTTTTAGATCCCACAAAGGGGGTGAATGTCTTCATTTTGTGTAATATTCTTAGAAACACCCATTTATTTTCTACTTCATCACCTACTCAAACTCCAATTGTTCTTTGAATGAACAATTGACTTATTTTGCTTGAAAAGGAGCAAAGATTTTAATAATGATAAATGTATGTAAACAAGAAATCTATTTCAAACTTATAGGGATTAATTAATCCCAAAGTACAAGTTCTAGTTAGATTGTTTAAATTTGTCCATTTAGATCCTATAGCAATTTGGATGAGAATGGGAATATAGACAAAATCTTTAATGCAGTGGCACCTTAAACACAACTATTTTTTGTCTCTTCACCAATCAAATCTGTATGTAAACTGCCAAATCTTCTATTCAAAATTTAAGTAGATTATTTAAGTGGCTACTGATAGGTGCCTCTATTCATACATCATTCTCTATTGCTTCAAGGTTCTATATGTGTTGTTGTCTATTGAGTCTATGTTCTATTGTATGAACATATAGCCTATAACTTGAAAAAATTTATAACACATTCTCTGAGTAGCAAAAAATACAGATTCTACTTACAACATCTTTTATTACTTGGTTCATTAGAACTTAACCTTGGAAGGACAAAAGCTATCACCAAAGTAGTCATCCAAAAAAGATCCGATTTTGTCTATATTGAATTTTTTGGACCAATAGATGCATTCTTCATTCCTATAGTAACTATGGAAGTCATCCATCATCCACTTTTGACCTTGACGTCCTTACTAGTTTAATCCTCAAAGGACATAGCCTATGACCATACTCTCAGGCCTCAAAGTTCTTTACACTTTATGCTCTATTTTTTCACAATAACAATAAGTCAATAAAAGGTTTCATTTTTATTTTTCAAAGATAAAATCACATGTTTTCTATAAGTCATGAATACTCCATTTTTCAGTGAAGATTTAAAAAACTCTATATTCTTGCTCCAAAAACGAAGACAATTTCCTATGATGATCTAATTCAGTGCATAACAAAAAGAAAGAGCACTTGGATAATATCTTCAAGGAGGTCTTCATCACTTATTCCATGATGCCCTGCGACATAGATTGCTTGCTAGTGTAAGTAAGTACTTGGAGTGTGCTGCTTTTGGACACATGATTTTGTTGTAATGGGCTTATATACCAAAATTTATTGCAGTCCATTACCCATAACATTTGGCATATCTTTTATCTTTTGAATCCCAGAACAAGTGTCCTGTTTTGAGATGTCAAGTCCAAGCGAATCCACCTAGAGCATCCTCAGTCCAAACTTAGTCCGAACAGTATATTGGTCCACACAATATATTTTTAACTTTTGAATGGTATACAATTTACAATCACTCCAAAAGCAAGGTGAAAGTCACAAACCATACTGTGTCTTAGCAAAACACAGTTACCAAAACCTTTGTTGATTTTATTCTATAGCAATTGAATTCTTTTTAAGCTCAAGATATAAGTTCGTCTTTGGGTCAGCACAATCCCAACGATCATTACCAAAATGGAATTGCTTACAAAACGTAGGGATGGACATACCCCTTGAGTCTTTTAATTTTTGAAGATAAGGTTGTAAAATGGTGGTCAAATATGCTGGTGATTCATCACTATTTTCAATCGTCATCCGAAATTTTTCAGGATGGATGACATTGAATGGATCATTCAATAGGTTCTTTATGGGGCTGTTATCAATTAGAAGCGTGTTCAAACACGATGCCCCGCTTCCTAACTTCTCCTCTTTGAAAATTCTATCCAAGGTTTTGAAAAGAATGCCCTTTTTTGGAATGCTAGAATCTTTATAATTTGACACGTCACAATCCTCCCTACTAAATAGCTTACAGTTGCTTAGCATTGGAAGGTCACATTCCTTCTCCATAGCATCTATAATCCTTACCGCATCTTCCCGCAATGAACAAGTCCAGAATGCCACTTCAAAATTATTGAAACAAAACATGAGGAATTCTCTAAGTTTTGGCCGCATGCAGTATGGGTTCTTCATCTCAGTACAAACACTTTCCTTGACGTGTTTCAATAAGGTTCCATTCAAATCAAAGACAAGGAAGTATTTGTCTACAATATCTTTGTTTGTTTGTTTTTGAACCTCTAAGTTCGCCATTGGTTCTTTCAATTGTCGAAGAAAAATGTGCATATTCACTTGGTTGCCTACTTGTGTACTTTTATGGTCACACGTTAAACTTGCAAATTGCTCATTGAGACTTTGGATAGGTGCAAGAATTGCAAAGGTTTGGTCCATTGTTGTGTTTGGATATGGTACTTCAATGTAAGAATTTGGTGCAATTATTTCCATCATGCTTAATCCTACATCGATCAGTACATAAATCACTTAATTCTAGAATTTGCTCTATCAATCTAAGCTCGATTAATGTATAAAAGTAATGAAATATTCAATAGCGAGAGAAGACATGCTCCTTTTCGCCTTGAAGTTCTTATATATACATATCAGGCCTGGTTGTCTTTTACTTTTCCATTAATGTAAAAGTACATTAACTTTTGCTTTGTTTTAGAAACCTCTCGAGTAGGCACCTACAATATTCCAATTGTTCTGTTGTCACTGTTTTCATTTTCCAATTAGTTCTTCGCATGGATCTGAGTAATGACAGATAGACCCGTCGTCATATGCAGACGACTGTCAAAAATATTCAGAAGTGAAAATCCAGCCTTGGAATAATCCCAGAATGCTTGTAGAAACAAGATGCTGCAACAACAACGCTTCAGCAAAACATTAGCAATTGGACAGAAGCACTCAAAAGCGGGACAACAGTTTCAAATCATGGGAACATGAAGAAAAAACCCCAAAGGTGACGAGGGATCAGAGGAGGGTTTGAGGGAAAACACTAATCACAGTTTTTCACAATCTTTGGTGCTGAGCATACATTTCTGTGTTGAAAAAGAGTGTACGCAAGTGTCAGAAACACTCAACTTAGGCAGACATATCACCATGGTCATTGAACCCAGTACACAGTCTCGTGGAAGAAAGAAAGCTCCCGTTAGCTTTCAAACAAGATGATAAAAAAGAAATGCCTCTTAAAATTTTGAGCTCAATAAAGAATCTTGAGCTTCATAGTACACTCAGACCATTTTAAGATGACCTCTAATATGGCATTCTGAAATCTCCAGTCCACACTATCATCGACTGTAACACAGTAGTCATATATTCAAACTATGTTATAGTTATGTTATTTTTTTTGAGACCCAATCGGTAATATCATGCGGCCATGTTAGAAAAGTCAAAGTATCGGTAACAAAGCATGTTTTTGCAGACACTTTCTTGGGTTCTAAGAGATCTCTAACCAGTTGATTGTTCACTATCCGTTCCACATACCCATATAAGCCTACACATGGTTTCCTCCTTGAAGCATGGGTGTTCCAACTGCCTCGAATGCTATGATCGCCCAAGGGTGAATCCATAGTAAAAGCTCCCAAACCTCTTCTTAACCATATCACTGGTTGGTTCGTTCATTTCATCCAGCAGCATCAACTTCCACTCAAATACTACAAATCTCTACAAATGTACACACTGTGCACCAAGGCCTCCTCATTCCCTTCGTCAAATGCAAAGACTGTCCCTTGGAAGATCTTCCTCCACCAAGACCTCATCTTCCAGTTCTGAATTCTCAGAACTCTCCCATTGCAATTATACCTCCAGTCTCTAAAATATTGTGAATCTATCAAAGAGAAATGTATGCCAGCCTCAAGGTCCCACTTGAAAGTCCACAGGACAGTGAGAGCGACACAGATATTACATACCTCCGTTTACAAACTGTACTGGCCCTTCTTCAGCAGTCAATGTACCCTCCAAATGCGTAGGTGCCATAGGTAAACCAACCAATGAGAAGGAATGCGAATCCAGCCCAGAAATGGATGAAAGCCCAGCCTGCCATGTGGAATCCAAAGCACATGACCGCGACGAAAGGCACATAGGCCCGGAGGAATCCAGTGTAGTCCACGAATTTACCCTTCACCAGGGCAAGTAGGAGCACGTCCATGAGGTTCCAGTTTGTGTATCCTCCATAAGCCATCCGGTTCAAGCAGTTTGCAACGAAGGAGTGACAGTTGCAGCTGAAAAAATTGTATAGCTTTCTCCCAAACACTTGCGCAGATCTAGAAACAGCATCGTCCCAAGAGTAGGCCATCCCTGCCACGGCATGCTTGTCGCCAATGTTGCATGTATGGCCGTGCTTTGAGTCGGGGAAACAGCACTGAACCAAATAAAATAAAAACTTAGAAGCTGGTACACCAGGACCTCTTTAATATCACCAACTCTAATACCACATAATCTGTTCTGTAACCAAAGTCTAGAAAATAGATATAAACAGTCCAAAACTCACCTCTTTACTCCCACTAACACAATTCTGTCAAAAGAAATTGCATTCAAATATGATAATGACGAGTTTGACATGTGTAAAAATGATTCTAAACCAACTCCCTAACTCTCACAACCCCGAACAATTCTTTCACGCCACTTAAACATGTAACACTATCTTTTCACAATATCGTAGAATCCAATGTAATCGCATGCATTTTGAGCATCCAGGATATGACATTAACTCCCAAGAGCCGAGATGGCTCCTTCCATGACTACAAAAGTTGAAATAAATCATTTTAAGGCAAGTAACAAGATATGTCGATAGAAAGAAGAAATCATGTACTACATTTCTTAACGCTAGAGAGGAGTTTCGACAATTAGTCCAACTATTAGCTTCCAAAGTGAACTTTCTATTTTTGTGTGGGTACTTGGGCAGTAAAAAGGTCTAGGTTTAAATTAGGCCCGGGAATTCAAAAAAGACACGAAAGATTGACAACATATGTTTGAGCTCAATACCTCTTCTTCTCTAAGACTCACGTATTTTGCTGTCGACCCAAATGCAAGATTGTCGATGTTGATAACCCCAGCAAAGTCAAGAATTACACCATCCTGTCGGCAGATTCCCACATGACCCACAAAGGGTACAAGCCAAGCAATGATTGGAAGTGGCACCCACACCAGACAATACGGGAACTTGCCATTCTCTACATCCACGGGTCGAGCTGGAGCAGCAACCCTTCTCACTACCTGTAAAGGTTGTTTTGGTCAGTTAAATGTGCCCCAAAGCAATTCTGATAGAAAGAGAACCAAATTTATCGAATCTAAGGAAGAGAATACTATTTGCATCACTTAAGCATGCTCGACCGATATGTCGGAGTGTGCTTTCATAGAGAGACCAGTACAGAGCGCACTGGAGGTGATCACGATGGGTACAAGAGTCACACTTTCTTGAGATCAATTTTTTTTTACTACGTATGAATTTTCTTATGCGATAATTCAGAGTGCGAGGATGTAGGCCACTATTGAAGGGACGGAAGACAACCCCATTCAAAGATCAGTGACTACAGACATTTACCCAAGTCATGCGTACACCACTTGCTAATTGCGTCAGAGTAAGAATAAAGTTGCTGTTGGTAACAAGGGTCAGCATAGGAGACTAGATCAGGTTCCTAACAAGTTTGCCCCATTTGGAAAAAGAAGAAAAATTCAAATGTTCCTTGAATTCTCTTACCGGTTTTGGCTGAGCATGTCGCCTTCTCAGTTCGTCCTTGGGGACAGGCTTCAGGTTTTGGTAATACTCTTCAATTTCTCCGTCTAGGCTATCTTCCTCGGCCAGATTAATTACTGCAGAGAAATGTATCGCATACATGAGGAAGATCATTAAGCGCATACAGCGGCACACAAAAAGCGTGCAGCCAGCATTGAAGTGCATCAACAGGAACATTGAAGTGCATCGTATAATTCAAAAGATAGCACTAAGCACTGACTTGCAAAGCATGATACTGGCAACAGATAAAAAAACATTAAATCAGAAATGAAGTCCAATATCGTCATGACGTACAGTACAATCTTGTAACTTTCATGTATTTTATAAAACAGCAACATTCCGAGTAGCAAGACTTACAGTGCCTTCCCCTTGGGCGATACGGTGAATTCATGGCTTTAGATTTCCTGGATGATTTGACCTTCACACCCGCAAAATCTAACGCGGCAACTGAAGACATGACTGCCTCTTGAAAAATGACTTGCAGCTAGGCTTTTTGTTGCTGAAACTGCGAGCTGCAGACAGAAACCCAATTCGACAAGGTCAATTTCAGACATTTCCAAATAGGGGGATATAAAGTAGAGAGCCCATTAGCATGGATTTTGGTTTTCCCTAGCTTGAAATGACCATGCATAAATGCCATCCAAACAAGACACAGATTTAAGTACTATCACAAGAAAGATGTTTTCAAGAGAAAGATTGTAGATGCAGCACTCATGACTCAAGAGTAGTATAGGCTCATGATGGGAACCTTACAAATTCAAGCTTCAACAATTCATAACTTACATAACATCCAAATAATACATATTCAGAGTGTTTGAATCTCTAAAAAAATCCGGGGACAAAATCCAGACAAACTGAAAATTAATATACTAATTTAAATTTTTAACTTTTTTTTAAACTTGAATTAGAAAACCGTTCAGAAATCATTCGTACATCAGGCCAATGTATTCATCATTGTCGCCACAAATACCTTGTCAACTACTCTAGCGGATGCCACAACAGTGCATGGATCATAATCATCCAAGTCCTTGGATACCGGCCAGATGTCAGTGAGCTCATGCACTGCAGACCCATACATACATACCCATACAATTGGGTAACCGCCTTATACTTTCAGGCTATAAGCACTAGATTCAAACTGCTATCAACCTCACTCACAAAGCGACACGAAATAGAACTTAATTTCAACACAACAATGGACCAATCCACCCAATCTCCCAACCTTCAAAACTCCAATACTTCTGCAGAACTAGAATCAATATTCACCGTCTCCAAGGCACAGATAAGGTAGCCATGTTCTTTAGAAGTGTACAGTGCCTTCTAGAAAGTAAGGTAACCGCTACAAAGTTTTTGCACAAACAGGAAACTGCTAAACCCATTAGTTTATGAAGTTTTTGCACAAACAGGAAACTGCTAAACCCATTAGTTTACTGAATATAGCTCATAATTATTTAGCAGGCGAGTCATCGTTACATTCCTCAAAATATCAGCTTCCCAAATCCAAAAACAAACTTCCTCAGATCTTTTTGTTAATTTGAGCTAGGAGGTAGAATGTGAAAAAATCACCATGCGATACAGTCACAGGGGTTACCTTACTTCCTAGAGGACACTGTACATACTTGATGCTAACCCCAGTGAGCGACCATCGTAACAGAGAGGAAGAAAACAACACTCCATATCCTCAGACTCCATATGACCCACCAGTCAACATCCCCTAAGAATATACAACCACTTCTCGAAAGCTATTTCAACACTCTAAACGACGACCCAACTCCAAATCAAAAAGAAAGGCGAGCCTAAACCGATATTGAACCACAAAGAATACAGTGAAGCCAATGAACTCTTACTTGCTCCACCACCGCCGAAGAAGCAACAGCAACCAAACCCCCCTCCCCTCCCCTCCCCTCCCCTCCCCTCCCCGCACCTCAGAGCTCGCAATCAAGCTCAAAACAAGCGCGTTCAAAGCACGAACTCAAGAACGCCGAAGAATGCCGAAGAATGCCGAAGAATGCCGAAGGCGCTTACTAGGAATCTGTCCACTTGCGCTTCACAGAAACCAACGTTCGGCGACAACTTGCATCCAAATTTTCCGGCGGTGGTGAAGGGCGGACAGCGGAGACAGATCATCAGTGGAGTGTTGTTCATGTACAGTTACATTCTTCGACCGCCATTCTGCTGCGGCCACGAAGGGGAACGACCGAATGAATAAGGACACGTAGGGATGAATTAGAGCGTTATGGATGAATTATGGGTTAGGGTAGATGGATGAGGTGACGTATTCGTTCACTACCGGGACGTAAGTTACCATTATTAATTAGTTAGTTGGGGTGGGCCTTGACCAAATTCTTAGCATCTTGTGGAGCCTGTCCGAGTGCTTTGCATCTTGGTTCCGTCGAAAAGGGGCAGTTGGAAGCTTCTTTAATTGCACTGCCTGTTGCCTGTTGGAGGAAGCCAGGTTATGCATGCCGTAAATACATGTACTCCGAGGTGCGCTCACAACTTGACACGTGGTAGTACGTTGGACATTTTTCTTTTACAAAAAGGGGTAATTATGCATGGAAGTTGGACACGCTACGCGGGATTGATGATTGCAAAGGAGCATATTTTGAAGGACCTTGAGCACTTATATTTAAAAGTTTGTAAGTGTTGGATCCTTTAAAGGCAAAAGTGCGGAAATCCTATAATTATGACAGAAAGGTTTTTATAATATGGATATCTATGATATAAGTATAGTCTTCTAGGCTCATGTGTTTATGATCCCAAGTTCATATAGTATAGCAATTCTTATAGTATCACCATCAAGGGCTTTTTTTGGCATTACAATGTTAAAATGCACAAGGAAAAAAATAATTTGACTAGAAAATGGCAACAAATCATGAAGTTTTTCCCCAGAAAACTTCAAACTAAAAAAAAATCTTAGATGAAATCGCCAAATTGTGGATGAAAATAGATTTATGGATAAGTGATATGCCCGTGTGCAACTGTGATATTTTCTATCTAATATGTAGATGAATGTTGAAATTTGGAGCACCACTATAATATATTTTGTATTACTACTTCAGCACTTCATAAAAATTGAAAAAAAATAAAAATAAAAATAAAAATGACCATTGAGTATTGAATTCAAGTAATTTCTCTTCTTTTACCAAATATGTTTATGTCTTGAAAAGAAAATGAAGGATTTGGAAGGATGGATTTAATCCCTGCAAGACTATAATGTTGGAATGGTTTCTAATAAGTTCTTGTGACATAAATGTTGCCAGGGATTTTTTTAAGGTGCAAGAATGTACTAATTTTTAGGGATATCATTTTTATCTTGTTTGGTTTTGGGGAGCAAAATTTATATTACTCAAATAAAACAATGAACTTTAGGGGGAAGGAAGGGCTTTAAAATTTAAGAATTTGTTTATAGTTGAATATGTTTATGTCAATATGGAAAGCTTTTATTCATTCCATTTGAATTAAGGATCATAAGATATATAAGGAATCTTGTTTTAAGAATAATGACAGGATCTTCTTGAAATGAAAAGTTATAGATGATTCATTTTTGAACTTAATGTTTACAATTTTTCTAAACAAAAAGGTCTATAAGGTTTAGATTGCTTGCTAGGACACTCTTTATTCATTCCATCTTAGAGTTAATACTCAAAATTTAATTTTTTTAAATCGTGTATTTACTTCTACTTAACACTTTCTAAATAATGAAAATAGAAATTTAATATTGTTTTTAGATTTCTAATTCAATTTAACACTATAAAGATTTAAATCTCAAAACTTTATAATTCAAATATTTTAAGTTATAAAGATTCAAAGCCTATATAACTAAAATAGCAAGGTGCCTCTAAAAAATCATTTTCACTTTGAATACTAATAACGTCCCTTAGTTTAAGAATTCCAATTATATTCTACACATTCTCATACAAGTCTAATGCAAGATTTCACAGTTAAATACAACTTTTTCCATCTTAACTCTTTGTAATAGAAATGGTAGTTTTGGAGTTGTTTGGGGTAAAACATAGCAATAGAACTTTAGGATTTATGAATACATAAAATGTATGCAACTACTAGGATGTGAATGTTGCACTTGATGTGAAAGTACAAAAAATCAATCAATACAAAAAACAAGTCTAAATGCACAACCCTTTCCAAATGGCACACCACTTATCCACGGGAATTTTAGCATGTGAGCATAGAGTCTATGAGCCCATGAGCCCATGAGCCCATGAGCCCATGAGCCCATGAGCCTAGGAGTCTATATTATAGACACCTTCTATAGTCATAAGTGTCTATATTACAGGTACATATATTACAAACACCTTTAAATGGTTATAGGTACATATGTACATTACATTTAGGTTTTACCCCTAAATGCCCAAAGCACCAAATTTTGGTGTCAACAATACTTTGAGGTTAAATAAATCCTAATCAAATTGCTATTTTAGTAGTTTATATTTTTGAATTTTTTTTGAAAACTAGTTTTAGCATCAAAAATCCAATTTTGAAATGATTGATTTATGATTTTTCTATTCAAGATTTTGTGCGAGGGTGTCCATTGCAATCTTGACTTTCCGTAGTGTTGAGGACTCTTGGAAATGAGCCTCAAATACACTAAATCTTGAAGAAAATATCACATTAGAAATTCATTTAAAAACATTGTAGAGTAGATTTTGAGAAGCCATAAATTGATTGGGGTTGTAAATGTTAGGCTCTTTACCTCATAATTTTTTGGTGACTAACTTTTTAGATTTGACTATGAAAAGAAGATTAAAAGACTTCAAATCACTTTTGCAATTTTAACACCCTCATAATCAAACATTATAATCTTTCAATCCATAAGTGATATTGATGTGTTTTCTTTTAACATGTGGTCTCTAATATGTCTAGTTTGAATTTGTATGTTCACAATTCAAAAAAAATGATACAATTTATCAAAATGTTGGTTTTTGTTCAATTTAGAGCAAATTCCAAGAAGCTCAAAAAATTCCTTGGGCATTTAGGAATTAAGGCTCGTATGCTCAAGTTGTGTGCTCATGCACTAGTATCGTTGCTTATCCACCACACTTTTTTCAACTATATGGACTTTATTGAAATTAGACATTTTATTTGTAAAATATGATATTTTGTCATTCCTTTGGTTTGTAACAAAAATAAAATTGAAATCTAAAGTTTATAAAAAAAACTATTATTTTTGGTATAGCTTGAGGTCACCTTTGTAACATTTAGTAGTATTAGTTGACATTGCCCTTGGTTCTACATTGGAGAATGTAGAATATTTCATACCCAATGGTACTTCATCAATAGTTACTAAACAAATGGAAGATGTAGAAGAAAGGAAGTGGGCATGAAGACTGTTGGATGTAGAATATTCCACATCCTCTATTGTGGAACCAAGGCAATGGCAACTATTCATCTTTTATTAATTAACTATTTGGCAATTATGAAATAGTCTTAGTTAACTTGTGGCAACAATTCAAATAATCTTAGAAGTTGAACAATTTTTTCATTGCATAGGAAAGTGATAGTCATGGCTTTCAATGAACTCATACTTTTTTTATAGTACTTCTATTTAGTTTGTTGTAAAGTTAGAGGAATGAATTTTGATTCCATATTACTTAGTGGACATGTCATGGGATCAAGGGTGTACATGTATCTTTTCCAACATTTTGACGGGTGTTTTTTTTAAATTTTCCTTTGATTTGGGTAAGTCACTTATTAATTTCAAAACCATTCCACTTCAAAAAAAATTAATTATTTTTTGCCAAAGGTGACTTCACACTATGGGATAGGTCAAATTTCTATGGAAGTGAGCACATTGAAAACTTCAAGGAATGTGACATCTCAATCACTGGCATCCAAAATTCAAGGAAAGTGGCAAATATTTGTTCTAGTGTGCTAATACTTCTTCCTTTCAAGATTTTTCATATGTGCAAAATTGCAGATGCACCCAACCTCCATTATCATCATAACATTCATTAGCCTTCAGAGAGGCTGCCTTTTCCTCTACGGAATCCTCATCCACAGAAATCATCTTCTCAGCATTAATGTAAGCTTCGGTACTGGGATAGTATCAATAAATTATGGTATTTTCCATTTTCTTTTGTGAATTTTAGAATCAAACATACAAATCAACAAATATTTGTAGCGAAAGATGGTTTGCCAAAAACACTAAGAATCCAAAGTAATACGCTACAGCAATCTTATCATTTGCCATCACTAACTCATTTTGGATTTTCTAGTGAGAATACAATTCTTTATATACACATGGAGTGGTAGGAGGTAGAACAACCCAGGTGGGATAAATAAATTAGAATATGCAGTTTCTCAAGCACTCCTAGTTAAGTCAAAAGTAGAAATTGTGTTTAAAGTGGGACTTCATACCTCTTTTAGGCATAATAGAATAATTCTTATAAAAAAACTTTGAACTAAAAAAAGTTGGTAAATGAAAATAAGTTTCATTTCCAAAAATCCATTTGTATTTTGAATCTCTAATCAAAAGTTATGGACAAATTTGAGAGAGGGTTTGAAATAGACATTTTCTTTAACATTTTTCCAACCCCTCTCTCAAATTTGTCCATATCTTTTTATTGGAGATTCAAAATACAAATGCATTTTTGGAAATGAAACTTATTTTCATTTACCAACATTTTTTAGTTCAAAGT
Organism: Neckera pumila; assembly: GCA_963969595.1. NCBI lineage: Eukaryota > Viridiplantae > Streptophyta > Bryopsida > Hypnales > Neckeraceae > Neckera > Neckera pumila. Next base: position 45,522,894 of record OZ018408.1, on the reverse strand, counting down.
TTTTTTATAAGAATTATTCTACTATGCCTAAGTGAGGTCTAAAATTCCACTTTTAACAAAATTCTTTGTTTTTGACTAAACTATGAGTGCTTCACAAACTACAAATTCTAATTTGTTTATCCCACATGGGTTGTTCTACCTCCTACCACTCCATGTGTATATATATAGCTTTCTTTTCCATTGAAAACTCAAAATATTATTGGTTTGCATTCATACAAAACTAATAACAATTTGAATTTTTAAAACACCCAATGTATAAGTGTCGAACGTCAGCTATTGCGTTTTTGGTTTTGTTTTAATTTTTAATGTATGTTGTACAACTGCGACCAACTAACTTACTCTGACAAAATTGACACGTGTAAATTAGCTAATGATGTTATGGTATATACCACACCATTTCGTTCGGGGGAAGGCAGCCCTCCACTTTGTTACTGAATGTTATGATACGTGAAGGTCTGATTCGGCATAAATTAAATCATTTTTGTTATTAAAATAAGTCCTATATGTCATCTTGTGAATGTTGTAAGGTGACGTGCACCCCTGATAATGTGATGTGGAAATTCAATCTTAGCACTAGAGTGCTGAATCAATCCTTCACGTAAGGTAACTGCAACAAAACAAGTAACTATTTATTAATCTGACATTTAATGGTCTGGTTGATTGATTGGTATGTATGTGTGTGTGTATGTGTGTGTGTATGTATGTATGTATGTGTGTACATATATGTGTGTGTGCACACACATACATACAGATATATATATTATTTTATTTTATTTTCATATTCATATTCAGACAAATGAAACGGAGTTTCTTTGCCAAAGAAATAAGATGACTACAACTAAAATTGCACAGATAAGCTATGTGGCATGACCAATATGCTCTAGAAAATGAAAAACAATTTTTTATATAGGTGAAGGACTGTGAATCAAAATGCAAGTGGTTCCATAATTGTTTGGATATAATTTTATCCCTAAAGCACCAACTTGCAATTTTTGGCTACATGATAATTTTGGCCAAGTATATGTGATAGGAGATTTCCATATTTTGGGTCCAAATTTTAAAAGAAGGAGGAGAGGAGGAATATCTTTCATATGCACTAAAGTTCATGAATTTTGGAAATATGATTCAAAAGTAATTGCATGATATGTAGTTTGTTTCTCAACTCAAGTAGCCCGGGCAGATTAGAGAAAATAATTTTTTCCAAAAACAAAAATTTGAAATTGTTTTTTAGAGTTATGTATATGGGGAAAGCTTTGAATGAATCCATTTTAATTAATGAGCTAAAAGTTATGAGGATTTTTTGTTTGCGGTCAGTTATGAATTCTCTACTCTAAATTGAACTTTGAAGTCCTTTATCTTACTCAATTTTCAATATGTTTTGAAAAAAAATAAAATCATAGGATGTAGATTGTTTATTACAACATTACAACCATTAGGATTGCCATTTTTCAGTTTTATAACTAAATTGTGAACTATTTCGTAATTTGAATCATTCTCTACCACTATCTACTTACTATTGTTTTCTTATATGTTGTACAATTTTAAAAGGTGTGAACATTTTCAAGCATATGGCCAACTTGTCTAGAAAAAATAATCCAAAGAAGCACCACCATTTTGGACATTTTTTCATAGAAAAATGAGCTTGTGAAGTGTAGCTACTTTGTTTTTTGCAAGGCCAACAAAATGATTTCAGAGAATTTGAATGCTTATATTTTGCAATCCACGCTGTGGAAATTTCTGAAATTTTTACCACATATTCTCAAGTCAACATACTACAAGATCCTACGGTTACATGTGTCAAAAAATTGGTACTTATACTAATAATGGCAATTTTTGAGCATTTTTTTGGTGAAAATATACTTGGTCATGGAACAATAGGGATTAAATTAGTTACAAATTTTCAAAGATGCAAGGTGTAAGGTGCTAAAAGTGTCATGTAGGTCATGCCAAAATCCAATTGATGCACATGGAGAAATGACACTAGTAGTACCCTACCATGCCATAGACAAGAAGCTAAATCAACACAAAATAAACCCAAAATGGAAGGACAACTATCTATTTTCTTTGTGTAAATTTCTTTGTGAAATTTGAGCAAGGACAGTTGTGTAAATTTTATGTGAATTTGAACAAGTAATCTTGACAATGAGAAGAAATTTCCACATCCCTTGCATAAATTTACTTGACAATGAGGAAAAAATTGGAGAAATTGGAGAAATTGGAGAAATCTTCGTGTAATTTCTTCCCTGTTTAGCAATCCCTGCTTAGCAATCCTTGTTTTTTTATAATCTATGCCAAGGGGTGTCACGTGAATGCACTGCAGCACTTACAAAAAAAGGGGAGATGGAACGGGACCCCCCTCGCGACTTCACACTCGGAAAGTTTTTTTCCGTTCCTGGTTAAGTTACTGCGGTGGAGATGCTCTTACACTTGTCCTTGTAATGTGCACTATTTTAGATATCCTCTAAAATAAGGGTCCATTTTGAGGAGTATAAGGTCGGACCACCCATTTCCAACCAGGGACCAATTCCCAACCGGTAGTGCCCCTATTTCCAATCAAGGCTTGTAATGTGTTTTTTACTCTTTGTTAAGTTTGGAACTAGTAAGATTATGACACATGTCCTAAAGTATGCAAAAAATAACAAGAAAGTAGATAGTAGGAAGCTAGTTCTTGAGTGATTGGAATTGGAAGACTCTAGTGATTGGGAATTGGTTCGGAACACTTTTTGGCTCCCAAAATTCACAGAAATTTCAGTTTTGTACGAAAAATTCTGAAAATTTTGCAATCTTAGTATTTTCTATCTTCCTACATGGGAAAAATCTCCATCGCATTTAACTGCTCGTCATCTGCGCCACAGGAGCTTAAGTGATTAGGTATAGGTGGTCCGACCTTAGTTACCTATACAAGTGGCGAGACGACAGGGAACAAGACATAGTCTGGCTGATATCCGTCACATGCCGACCTTCTTACCTCACAGAGGAAAACAAAGTCAATTCACAAGCCCTTGACTGCAACTGTGCCGGAGTAAAAAAATACCATGAGTGGAAATTATGGATTCCTTCCTGGAAAAAAACGGCAAATCCCCAAGAAGATTTCGATACCTCAATTTACTATAAATTTAATATTTTTAATTATTTATGGATTTTAGGAATGTGGAATAGTAATACTTGTTCCATTTTATTTTCCTCTATTCATAGAAAGAGATTAACAAGCATTGGTGCACCAACCGACTGACCGTCATGGACGGTGCAGAATCATTGGAAAGTTTTTAAAAAGTCAGTTTGGAAAGTAAACTTGTGGCTGACGGTCTTGTACTTTGCCCTCCGCAACGAAACTCCGTTTCATTTGTTTAAAATTTTAAAAAATAAAATAAAATTTGGAAAATTCAAAAGTTTGGGAACCTAATTGAAAATATCTACGGTAGGGGCTCTAAAATTGCACATGCATGAAGGATCGTCGTTGTAAATGGTTGTGAAATGGATATGAGGTGGTTCTAAAATTGACCTCTATAATCATTGAATGAATCAAGGAAAAAAGCATTATTTGCAAGTGCCAATTATTCTCTTCGCTTTTCCCATCTTTCTTTAGAATTACAAGTGAACGATTTATAGAAAACCTAGGGTCATAAATAGACACTTACAACACAATTCACTTGAAAATTTGTAACTAATTCATTAATGCTTCAAAAAATATGAAACCTCTTATGTTAGATTCCTCATATATTTCTCTATGTCTGTAAAAGCAATTAAAAATATTTCCATCCAAATAAAGACATAAAAAAGGCAAACCAACCCTTGGATAAGTGGTTTCTAAGCCTCCTATTTAAATTAGATATGTGTTGGAACCATTGGTGGCTAGTGGGGGTCAATCATTTAACCCCTAAATTACCAAGGCCATTTTTTTGCCATACTATTCTCAAAATTGCCATTTCTATAGCAAAGAATTAAAAAAATTGAAATTGTTTTTTTTTCACATCTAGCTGTAGAATCTTATACTTAACTAGTATGACAATGTGTGGAAAAAATTTCAGAATTTTGGACCGCACAGATTGCAAGATATCTGCGTTTAAAGTGAAAAAAACAAATAATTTCAGCACATTGTGGGACCAAATTTTTTACTTTGAACATTTTTAACTTAAAATTTTTGCACTACAAAGTTTTGAGCTTTAAATCTTTGTAGGGGAGAATTGAGTAGAGAGTCTAGTAAAAAGAAAATAAAAAAAACTTAATTTTCATCATCAAAAAGTTGTTAAGTAGAAGTAGGTACGAGATAGGAGGAAAATCTAAAATATTAATATCTTTATATGGATTTGAAATGCACTAATCCCAGTGCCGAGAGTGTTGTAGCGTGCAAGACATTTTCTTTTCAAAAAAATTGGATTCATAAATGAATCCTATAAGTTATTTTTTCAAGAAGATGCTCTAAGTGCCCGAAAAATAAGATTTTCAATAATTTTCTCATAACAAGTCCAAATGGAATGAATAAAAGCTTTCTAGATAGACAAAAATACAAGCTATGAAGAAAAAAATTCAATTTAAAAAAAAAATAAAATTTGTTGCCCCCTCTCCTTTGTTTTAAGCTTATTTGGACATAACTTTTGTTCTCGGGCACCAATTGAAAAATAATTATATTTCCACGAAGCTTATCAATTTTTCTATCTTCAAAATAAGTTTCTAAAAATTAGGACAAAAAAATTCAGCCTGGAGGTACTTGCCCAAAATCCCAAATGTCCGTTAAACGGACCATGGTCCTTTAGGGATTAAATTCTAGAATGTACTTCTTCTACACAAAATAGTGAAATTAGGTTGCCCCACACTGATTTCTTGACAATCCACATTATAGACATATTGACAGCTTTTGTATATTGATGCATTTTGTTCAAAGCCATGTGTATGGCATAGATTTGTGCACCAATTCAAGGTTTGGTTCAGAGAGTAGCATGCACCTCCATGTGGAATAAGCATTGATCCACGAGGTAATTTATCTCAGGTAAGGCAACCTAATTGACAAGGCAACCTGATTTCACTATTTTGTATATTTATAAGGTAATTTGCTCTTAAAGCCCAAGGAGATCATTCCTTGTAATTTAAGGTATACTCCTAAGTTAAGAGGATTTTTGATATGGGCTGTATAGCTTCATTATTGTATTTAAGATGATCCTATTTTTACATAAAAGGCTATAAGGGACATGTTTCTAATAGCTTATGATTTTTTATCATTTCTTTCATGCAATTTTTATAGCTGGGCTATCTTACATATAAATCTTATAAGTCCAATTTTTTTGTACTTATATACAATATTCACCAAAAAAACCAATATCTTACATTTATATTTAATATTTTTGACATATGCGGTACTAATACAATAGTACAATTTCACTGGATAACAAATAGAAATGTGCAATTCAACTTTAGTTTTGGGTATTTCTAAATTCTATGCCATGTATTCTAAACAACCTAGTATAGAGAGGAAGAAGCAACATCATAGAAATTTCAAATAGTCATGACATTTAAACTATGAAAAGTACCAACACTAGCAATACAACATGAACAACATGAAAGATTGGCATTCTAAAAACTCTATAGATTCACATGAGAACATGACCTTTACTATAGCAAAAAGATCATATATTAAATTTGTACATATGCATTTGCAATGGTTTAGAATTTAGGATCAAAAAATAAAAGAGTATTTATAAAACACTACCATAAAGAAGATAGTACTAAACATTTATAAGTATATATACATGCAGTTTAGGCACATCTAGAATTTATTGCGTTAAAGCATGAAGAAGATGGAACAAAAAATAACATCAATGCAGTGAAGAGGTCACCCAATGACAATTGGATGCATGCAAAGTGAGGTCTTTATTACAGTCAATCTCCAGGCAACTGCTGCAAATCAACAGTTAGATCAAACATGACAACTCCAAATCAAACAATTCCTTGAATGGCATCCTGCAACAGTATTTTGTAAACATAGGCTCCTCTTCCAACTGTGACTACGATAGAGGAACTTTACCAGAAATGAGTGTTGCCTAAAGTCCTCGGGAAAAATCTATCGACCGATGCTAAAACAATTTGTCTCCCAAAGCGTAAGCCGCATTGCTACGTGTGTACAAAGTCTGCATATCCACAAAGTCACGCCACACCTTCTATGTTGCTCGTGAAGCTCTAATGTTGACCCGTGCAGTAGTATTCTTATATGCCTAAACTTTTGGCGCACTTATGGAGGGATCATTAGAGGAAATTTTAGGCCTCCGAAGGCCGGCTGCTCCACGGCCTTCCGAGGTATCTTGAAATTTTATTTTTTTGCTAAAAAACTCGTTTTTCCCCTATTTCCGCCTTGCTGAAACTGCAGCAGCAATGGCACAGGAACCAAAAATTCCGAACCAAAAATTATTAATTTTTTTTTTAAATCTTAAAAAAACTATTTAGAAAAAATAAAAATAAATAAAATCGCGAAAGCTGACTGGTGCGGGGAGCAGACAGCTTGGTGTGACAGACCAAGCTTTTAATAGCTTGGTTTGTCACATTCTAGCAGCCCTCTAGAGGGTTCAGTTTTCCTCTAATGTGGTCTGGATAAGCTGGAATAGTTTGACAATAATGACAAATTTCTAAAATAAATCCCTAAACTTATTGGCTTGCATATATTTTATCATTAACACAAATTCGTTTGTTCACATCTAGTCACTGTAATATAAAAAATTTAAAAGGCCCCTATTTGTCAAGGCTAACTTATTAATAAAAATTCTTACTATATAGTATTTTTGCATAGCCCAATTTATATATAATAGAGTATGTAGCATTTTATGGGCCTTATAGTAGCCCTATATATTATATAAAATTTGCCCCATTTGAATTAAACGGATCCTATCTTTTAATTCATGTAGTTTTCTAAAAATTGACAGTGATCTCTATAGGTCTTAAAGTGACCATTAAGATTGCCTTACTCATCATTGACAATAATAGATATTTCAAGCAATATGTTACTCAATTCTAGATAGGGATAGCATTAGAACACAATCAGTTTTAGAGCAGGCTACCTTATTGATTTATTAAGACCTTCTCCTTAGAAATGGACTCTGTTCCAGTATTGCCTGGACTTTAGTTTCTTCCTTAACTCTAAAGTAATTATATATGAATTTGCACAAATAAGCAATTCTACAAGGTTTCCTTGATTAGATTAAAAAAATTCTTGTGGAGTCCAATTGGTAATAGAAAGGGCATTATAGATTTTCTTAGAATGTACTTTTTGGATATTGTGTGAATAAACTATAAATCTTTAAAATACTAAGAAGAAAATTTATAGTAACCGACCGTATACTCTCATAAATAGTGGAAGTACATTTTAGGCAAGATCTAAAATGGTCGATTTTAGAAAGTGATTGGAATTAGGTGTAGTCATATTAAACGTCCAAGGCCTTTTTTGAGCTTCTTATTTGCTTTGAACTGAACAAAAAGTCAATATTCTAATTATTTTTTATTATTTTTTGAAATTATAACCGTATAAATTCAAACTAGACATGTCAGAATTGCAAGAAAAAGAAGTACAAAAATATCACCTATAGATGGAAAGATTAGAATGTTTGATCATGACAGTGTTGAAATTTTAAGAGAGTTCTGAAATCTTTCAATCCTCTTTTCATATGGAAAATCGAAAAAATTGGTTACCAAAAATATATATGGTTAATGTGCATAACATTCATAAGCCCAATTAAGTTATGGCTTCTCAAAATCTACTCTATGGATTTTTTTAATGAATTTCTAATGTGATTTTTCTCCGAGATCTACTATATTTGAGACATTGTATTTCCAAAAGCCTTCAATATTAGAAAATCAAAATTTGCAATGGCCCCCCCTGCACAAATCTTGAATAGAAAAGCATAATCATATCATTTTGAAAATTGTATTCTTGATAATAAAATTAGAGTTCAAAAAAATATTTAAAAAAATTATGATTATTAAAAATAATAATTTGAAAATCTTAGTTTTTTAATTTCAAAATTTTGTTGACACCAAAATTTGGTGCCTCAAGCATGTAGGAATTTACCTTAAAGTACATTGTAAATTTGATATGTATTAAATTCTAGAATCTTTAGTTGTTGATGTTAGTATTTGAATTTTGGAAATCTTGAAAGAAATCCATACTACTTGTTCTACTTTCTTTGTCCAAGCATTGAGAATTTAGATTCTACTATATTTGTCAAGACTATTAAATTGAATGCCAACAATTTATCAAAGTTACAATATTTGTAAGAAAATAAAACTAGTGTAGGTTGAAATATTATAGTGTTGGACCAACTTCCTCATGAATAAAATTTTATAGTGAAACTAATTTTCTAGATGACTCTAATTTCCTTCCTTCTTTAATAGGGCAAATCAATGTTGCTTATATTAGATATATTCTTTGTCATTTATTCCAAGGATAATTGCTAATCCTCATATACATTTGGATTATTTGAATATAAAGAAAAGTCTTTCACTTTATTTTCAAGAACTTTAAAGTCTTAATATATAAATCATAGACCAATAATTTCCAGTTATAAGTCATTGAATTTTGACTTGGAATTATGATTTTAATACATGTGATATATTCATGGATGTTTAAATGCCATCAACTAAATGTTGAAGCATTTTAACCCCTAGAGTCTCATTGTCCTATCGGAGGACAAAACGGATTTTGGGCAAGCGCCTACGGTCTCAATATTCATCATGATTTTTCGAAACCTTTTGTGAAGACAAAAAAATCACATTGGCTTTTTGGGAATGTGATTTTTATATCAATTGGTATTTGGGAACAAAAATTATGGCACCAAAAGCCTTTTCTTAGGGTGCGGCGGGCAAACTCCCACACACTCAATTTCTTTTGTTTTTAAATTCTAAGAATTTATTTCTCATTGATTGTAATTTTATATACATTAGAAGCTTTGGTTCATTCCATTTGGATTTGCAATATAGGAAATTGGACTTTGCGGAGGGCCGTTCAACTTTCGACAGATTTGCAATTACATGAGAAAAAAATTAAAAAAAAATTAAACTTAAAATTTAAAACTAAAAAAAAAATTAAACTTAAAAAAATATATATATATTTAAAAAAAAAAAAATCACATAATTTAGTTATTTTTTTTCAGTTTCTTTTTCAATTGGAAGTCTAATGGGGCATACTCGTTGATTGCTCACCTTACAGATTCTTGATTGCTTTTTGGGCAAATTTCTTCTCTTAATGCACATTGTCATAATTGTTGGAGGCCTTCTTGTGGGCTAAAATTTTCTCTGATGTTATGTAGAAGTTGTAGGCAATCAAAGCATCTCCTTGAAAAAAGAACTTGTAGGATTCATCTCTGAATTCAATTTTCATAATTTAAGAAAAGTAATAATTTCACAAGATCAAAATCTTTTGCTAAAACAATCTCACCATTGAGATTAGTGTATTCCAGTTCCATCTTAGATCTATTAACGATTTATATTTTCCTCCAATCTTGAATCTACGTCTATTTAATAAATTTTTAAAGAGTGAAAATTAAGTGTATGTTTTTTTGAATTTTTTTCCTAGATTCTTGACTCAGTTTTTCTACATAAAAAATTTGAAATTCAAAATCAATAGTGCAAAATTTTTAATGAATTTTTAATGAATTCAATTTTCATAATTTAAAAAAAATAATAATTTTACAAGATCAAAATCTTTTGCTAGAACAATCTCACCATTGAGATTAATGTTTTCCAATTCCATCTTAGATCTATTAACGATTTAGATTTTCCTCCAATCTTGAATCTACTTCTATTTATTAAATTTTTAAAGAGTGAAAATTAAGTGTATGTTTTTTTGAGTTTTTTTCCTAGATTCTTGACTCAGTTCTTCTACATAAAAAATTTGAAATTCAAAATCAGTAGTGCAAAATTTTTAAGTTAAGAGGATTCAAACTTCAAAGCCAAAAACGGAATCAAATAAGGTGCAAAAGTAATTTATTTTCTTCACTTTAAATATTAATATCTTGCAATCTGTGTGGTCCAAGTTTTTGAAATTTCTTCCACACATCTATATACTAGTCTAGTGTAAGTTCCTATAGTTAGATATACAAAAAAATCAAATTATAAATTGTTTGCACTTTGCAATAGAAATGGTAATTTTGAGTGTTTTTTGATGGAAATAAGGCCTTGATTAGGGGTTAAATTTAAAAAATTGGGCAAGGTGCATTATATTGCATCACATATCTTATTCTATTAGTAGAATTGCAAAATTACTGTCTTTTGAAGAATTATCTCACTACCACAAATTTCATGTTTGGAAAATTAGTGCAAATGAATGTAACAATATTATTAATTTATAATAGTGACTTTAGTATATTAGTGTTACATGTACATTTAATATAAAACTAGTGTGACCCTGAGCCGTTGGCCCAATTTTCATCTACTCCCGGTTCTACTCCTGATTCTACTTCCGATTCTACTCCCAGTTCTACTCCCGGTTCCACTCCTAGTACCAAGAATGCCACCAAAATCAAAGTAAAAGTAATTTTCTAATTTTTTAATCAATAAATACTTTGAAATTCAGTAACTTTTGCACCACCGCTCCAAATGCCACGAAACCAAGCCGGTGCACCCCTCCTCGGCGAGAGCTTTCCGATGGTACCAAGCACGTGGCCGGGGGACGCACGGTTAGGAAGTTGTCCACGCTACAAACAAAACAAAACAAAACAAAACAAAACAAAACAAACAAACAGCCTCATTTAAGGTATTGATTTGCTGAAAAATCTGTAACTATGTGATTGTAAGAAAAGTGACATGAAAACCAACAATTTCCAAATGAATGTGAAATGAAATTGAAATTGAGCTCAAGTAAATTTAATTGTTATAAATAACACTTGTTGTTTATATCACATTTATCTATTTTTTTATTTTTTCATTTTTGAGGTGGATAATGAGGGATGAAGGAAATGTCTTCATTGGCTTGTACATATATTCTAGAATGTGGAATACAAACAAAACTAATCAATCAATTATTTTCTTCAAATAAATTATTTTTCTAATTTTAATTGATACTTAATAATGATATCATGTATGGACTAAAGTGCCTTTTATTTTCCATAGCATGTTAGAAAAACAAAAATAATTTTGATAATCACTTAAAAATGGCACACAAGTCCTTATACAAAAAGTGGAGAACCATCCCTATATTATACAATGATTAGATTGCTTTAACAAAAAGTTTCACATTCATTTAATAAAATAATGAAGAAATGTGGAATATTTTTAGTCCTTAAACAAGTTCCAAACACAATCAAAGATGGCTAAGATTGAAGTTTTCATTCATCATGAAATGGCATGAAATTGCATAGAGTTTCAAATTTTAATTTAATTGTTGAAGGATATTTTTTTTTGTGAGCCATATGTCAAATGCTATTTGGCTACAGATTTTTGGAAATGCCCATGATCCATGTTTATAGACTATTGTTGTGTATTTGTGGGTACACATGCCTTCAAGATTCATAAGAATTACGAACTTTATAATGAATGTGCTCTACTTGTTAATATATTCCATTTGCATTTTCTATTTTAAAAATTAAAAAATGTTTGACCCGTAATAAATTTTCCTTCAAGATTTTATCATTAAGAAAGTAGGATTAGTATAGCCATACCAAAATTTTAATAAACATAAAAAAGTGGGTTGGTGACATCAAATTTTAAATTAATAAAAAATAGATCTATTTTAAAACAAAAACTCTATTAAATTTGATAAAAAAATTTAGATTATTAGTTAAGAATGCAACTTCACAAGCCACTAAATGTTTTGTAATGTAAGAAGGAAAAACATATATTTATATACATAGAAAGGTAGTAGGTACAAAAAACCGTGTGGAATGCATGAGTTAGAATTTATATTGAGCTCAATTCCCAAACAATGTTAAATGCAATAGTTGTGATGTTTGAACAACTTTTGAATTCATTTGTCTCCTAAGGGAAAAAGAATTTTAGGCTTGAAAAGAACCAAATGAATTGATCATATTATAAAACATAATTTATTAGATGATGTCGGATTTTATATTATTAGAATCACTAAAGAGCATCACATGTGTTGGTCAAAAAGTAAACCTTATATTGAACCTTATATATTACACTAATAAAGTTCAAAAATGACCTACTCAAACTAGCTCAAAAAACTGACATGAAAACAGAATTCATTTGGTCATCTTAGTCATTTAGGAACTAAACATAGTCAAAGTACTTTGTTCCAAATAAACTATCGAGAGACATGTTAACCCCTGAAGAACCATTTGTCTCCTCAGGGGACAATTTGGGTCCAAGCAGGTTCCTACTATCTCAATTTTTAGTGATATTTTTACTGATTTTTTGAGGTTGTGTATTTTTGCGAGAGCTTTGTGAATATATAATTTTTATTTTAATTGATTCCCGAGAGCAAAAATTATGACACAATAAGCAAAAATGGAATTTGGAGATAAGCACAAAAAAAATCATAAAAAGTCAAAATAATTTATCCTCAAAAAATATCCTCAAAGATTATACTTTTGTCTATGTGAAGCTTTATTTCGTTTAATTTGGACTCATAAGGAGAAAGTTATGGACAATCTTAGTTTTCTGGGCAATCTAAGCATCTTTGTGAAAAAATAAGTTGTACAATTCATTTTGAATGCAATTTTTAGAATTTTTCAAAAAAATTGTTAGGCAGGGTTAGATTTCCTTGCTAGAAAAATCTCACCGTTGGAGTTATTGTGATTCAATTCCATCTAAAAGCTATTAAGAATTTTGTTTTTTCTTCAATCTTAAATCCACCTCTACTTAACAAATTTTTAATGAGTGAAAATTAAGTGCTTTTTTTCCTAATTTTTTTGTAGATTCTCAACACAATTACTTAATATAATAAGTAGAAAATCAAAATCAGTAGTTGTAATGTAGATTTTATTTACTCAACAAAAACCCAAGACAACAAATATAGGGGGGTAATTCCTCTAGGAAAGGTCAATAAGTCTAATGTTTTGTGACTAAAGTCACTTGTTTTGTATTATGGATACTCATTTACTTGTATTCTAAGTTTATTTGAGGTAATAATTAAATAAACCACACTCAATTTCAATTGGTCTCACTCCAATTTCAATGTTTATGTATAATAGATTCCAATGTATGCAATCCCAATCCTATATAGTATGGTTGGTTCGTGTCAAATATTCTTGTCAATTCCTCAGGTTTTGTCAATTTGTCATAGACAATGCATGCACTATTAACTTAATCAAATGGCCAATTTATATATTTGAATTACAAATAAACTTTTAGGTACAAATTCCTTTATTATCTTTCCTCTTTTTGTTCCCTCGTATCTAGGCAATATTATATTTACTAGCCTAATTCCAATTTAACATGCTCAAATCAAATCGGTATTTCTATCCAATTTCACTGTATGCAAAGTATAAAGAGTTGGAATTTGTTTCTAGTTCATTTGATTCACATTCTTGGAGTCAGCCACTTAGCTATAGCTTTATCAGATCAATTTGTCAGTGGCTTGGGTTGGAACTTGGTTCAAATCAATTAGACCAAGAAATCCACAGGGACATAAGAGGTCGATGGACTCATCCTATGACCGTGCATTGACTAATGGTTTAGACCAATTGTTCTACTAGCGCAGAGACTGCTGCGGTGGTAAGATCAAGAGTCTAGTTATGGTTTCTTACACAGATAATTAGACTTAATCTCAAACAGCTTATATAACTGTAACTCAATCTATTTGATAAATTTAATCCTTGCGTTCAACTGGACTGGTACTATTACTTGTACTAGGACTAATTTGTGATGATATTAAGCACAATAAGGCTCATTAGATTTGCACAATTAATCAACTAAGAATTACTATCAATCTTAGTTCATCAGTTGATAATCTATTTGATCATATGATGACTTCACAGGTTTGAACATCCAGTTGACATTGTATACCAAGTTCCTGGCAATTTGATCACAAATTATACAATAATCCAGAATAAAATATTTCACATATTAATAATTTACGTACAACAATCAATATTTGATTGTTAACACAAACTTGTCAATTAGATTTCAAAGACGATCAGAACAATTAGACTCATAATTTGCTATCCAGTCTTAAACAACTCCATATTTCACAATTCATTTGCAAGTCATACATATGAGACTTCACACAATTTAACTTAGACTCAACCTGTCGTCAATTTGATCACCAACGGATTTGTTCCGGTTCTCCAATTGTGCAACTCCAGTCGATTAAACACACAATTTCATAGACACTCTAATTGATTGTTCCCACTCAAATTGATCCAAACTCAAATTCATACAAGAATTCTTGTAGCCTGTGAGTTTCACATTATGCAACAAGAATTCTGATGAACACATACTAAAGCATACGCGTTATAATTAACAAATTCTATCTCTCAACAATTGAATCTGAAAATCAGCTTTACAAATAACATATAGTATTAATATTACTTTGACATATTGTACAGCTTGAGAGTTTGAAAACTAGACACTAGCTTTTCTTCACAAGAGAGAGAGAGAAAACTAGACATTTGGACTTATAGTCCCAAAAAGACAACTTGAAGGGTGGCATCTGTTCAAATTGAAATACATGCTTGCCTACTAGACCACGTTCATATCCTAGACCATTAGCCCATTCATATCCATCTTCATGTCTTTTAGACTTCTATCCAAGATTTTTAGCTATTTGACATGCTACAATGGGATATGGTCTAATTGTTTGCTCTACTCACATTCGCAAAGCCAAATAGATAAGTTTGAAAACTATAAAACTACAATAGTGCAAAAAATTTGAACTAGAAAGATTCAAAGCCAAAAAAATCTGGTCAAGCAAGGTGCAAATTTTTTTTTTCTTCACTTTAAATGCATATATCTTGTAATCTACATGGTCAAAGTTTCTGAAATTTCTTCTACGTATTTGTATACTAGTCAAATATAATATCTCACGGTTGGATATGCAAAAAAAATAAAATTATTAAAGCTCATTTGTCTTTGCAATAGAAATGACAGTTTTGAGTGTTTTTTGATAAGAAAATCACCTTGGTCCTTTAGGAATTAAATATCATCTCCAAATTTTAGTTTATGATTTGAAGAATCCAACCAAAGTTATACATAAGGTTAGGAGTTATGAAACTGTGTCTCCTTATCCTTCACTAAACTTTTTCTAATCTATTAGTATAAAAAATTTATATTTGCTTTTGTAATAAATCAACAAATATAATCAATAAATCAATAAATAAAAATAAATTGATAATATAATTCAAAAGTCCAATGATTTAGAATTTTTGTGAAAAATAAAAGCAATTATAAAGAATTACAATGAAATAGAAATGCAAATAATTTTTTTCTTTTTTATATTCAAAACACGTTTAGTGATGACCTTCATAAGTCAAATATTATCATTGAGATAAATTTCGTCTGTATATAATAAAATGAAAAAATCAAATTATTGTGATTTTCAAATGTATAATTTATACATAAAATTATATTGATTTGAATATATAATAGGATAAACTAGGATTTTGACCCATAATAGGTTAAAATGGAAAACAAAAATTTGTAATTGAAAATTAAAAATCTTCTTTTGATAATAAAATATGTATGAAATAAATCTAGTATTTTCTTATTGAGATTCTGACTCCATCACGCTTCAAATTGCAATAACTCATTGAATCTTTCAAAATTTTCAAAGTTTGTTTTGACTTTTGAGATGGATAGATAATTACTTCCTTTGTCCCAAAATGATCTTCATGTTGGACTAAATGAAAAGAACATTATTTCAACCCATTTTGAGGTATAAATAAAGTTTGATGCATTGCTATCATTTTGAAACTTTGAGTTTTGGAGCTCTTTTCAAAATGTAATTTGGAAATATTGAAAAGTGGGATTGGGAGGTCTTTTTAATGGCCACTCATTTGCTCAATGTGAGATCTTTATTTTTTACTTGTTTTAAAAAAAATCCAATGTACATATCATTTTCAGGTAGGTCTAATGTGTTATTTATAGATTATTGCAATATGTATTGCGTACATACAAGTGGCCATTGCTTTTGATACTAGCACTAATCCAAAAGTGGTTTAATACATCATTGGTTTAAACAAGTAGTTAATATTGGTGCTTCTCTAATTTGTCAATAGTACATAGTTCTTATTGTTCTTGACATTTTAAGAATGTGCTAAGACTCATTTTGTGGGACCTTCTTTCCACATCACAATATTCAATCGGAAGATCTTACTAAGACAAAAAATTAAGGGAATTCCAAAGATCATTTAGGATGATTGGAGTAACTCATTAGTCTTCATTTTCTGGGTTTAAAAATCAATTTTAAAAATGGAGTCTTTGAGAATTGCAATCAAAATTGACAAAAACACATCCCATTTTGGGATGTTGGGATCTTTAGTGATTAAAGATGATGAATTCACTAGAATATTGAGCTTTCTATCTAAACTTATTACATACTATCAATTAAGTAACTCTTGCATTTCACCTTGATAGATATTTGATTTGAAAACATCTAATTTTTTTAAATATTGAACTTTCAATCCATAAAGGATTCATTGGTAGTTCAAAATTTCAAAATTTTGAAGATGGATTAGAATGAAACGAGCTCAAAGTTTCATAGTTCCTTATTATAAATTTTAAGTTTGTTAAGCTTTTCAAATAATGGCCCTACAATTGGAGCTTGTCAAATATTTCCATTCCTCATTTTCCAATTCATATACATTTTGAGATACTTAATCAAGAATTCTAAATAATAAAATATTATTTAGAATAATAAAAGTATTAGTGATAGCATTGTGAATGTAACCGGATTACCGGACGGATGGAAAAACTCAAAATCTATAACTTTTATTTTTACATCAGCTCCAAAATATTCTTCCAAATAGTACTTTAAGATGATTTTTCTTGAAGAATTCAATTTCGGAGAACACTTTGTATGTTTGAGGGTTAACCCCTAAAGGACTGAAGGAGTGTCTAGATTTCCAAAATTGTGAAGATCTATTATAAAATGCAACTTTGAAGAATGTTTAATGATGATTCTCTAACTATAGTTGTAAAATGCTATTTATAGATCACATCCATAAGGTTAGATCAACAAAAATACATACCAATATTTTTCAATAAAATTTGAAGCTAGAAATTGGAAATTCTTTCTAAAATCAATTGTAGATTGAATATTTATAATTTTTAAAACATTTTTTTCTATAAGTTCAAAACATTGAATTCTAATTATAAGTTTTTTTGATGATTTTTATTTGATTTTTTGATTCAAGTCGTTTTTGAAGGGTCATTTTTTGAATTGAAAAAGTTACTTTTTGAGGCTAGACTTCCTGATACCTTTTGAATTATAGAATATTTGTAAAGCAAAATCTTCATAATTTGAACCATACTAATGCTAAAGAATTAATATAAGAATCTTAAAAAAAAATTGGTTGATGAAAAATGCATTTTGATGGGACGTGTTTCCGTTCATTTATTGTTCAAAATCTGCACTCATGGTCCTTTAGGGGTTAAGTTTCGTTAGAGTTGATTTTGAATTCTCTGGTCACTAATTTCCAAAGACACTCAATTTTAATTTGAGAGTATTTACTTCGAGTGTTGCACTTTGGATATGGTAAGTTATTCAAGCACAAGGCAGTGATGAATGTTTTGAAAAATACACTTCATCCAATTATTATTCATTCAGGAAACTTTCCATCTATTAGGGTTAGGGTTAGTTAGATGGACAGCCATCTATTAGGTTTAGCGGAAACCCTAAAACCCCCAAACTAATAAAACGCAAGCTATTCCACCGTCTTCGACAAGTCAGGCGACGGGGCCGGGGTGTTGCCACTCTCAGCGCGCTTGCGCTTGGGGCCGGAGCCTCTCGTCAGCAATCATGTAGTCCTTTCGGAATCTGCGTCTTATTGCTTTCATTTCGGGTCACTCCGTTGGAAAAATGATCCAGAGTTGCGGATTGTATACTTGGTCGTTTCTGGATGCTTTTGAATGTTGAAGGAGTGAAGGAGACGTGCTATTTCTCTCGTTGTTTGTCTCCCTCGGTCCAGGATCGGGTTCTTTTTAAACATAGGATGAGAATATGAAGATGAGGATTAGAAAACATTTTCTTGGTGGGCCCTTTTTAGGGTTTGTATTGCGATGGTTCGAAAAGCTTTGCCTTCTTACTGCATGCAAGCCACGAGTCAGCGGTCGAACAGTTTCTTACAAGTGGTTGCGGTTTGTGGTTTAGTAATTATCTTTGTTAGTCGGTTGTGTAGCTGGAAGAGTTGGTGGTTGTATTGGAGTTACTGCTGCAGAGGAGTGATCGCATTGTTAAGTGTGGTGGAGGAAGCAATTCTTTGTCGTGTGACTATGTCCCTTATGATTGGTTCCTTATCGAGACGAAACATGTAGTTATAACAGTTTGCCTTTATGACGTCGATGTTCATTTTGTCAAGGTTTGGCTTGCAGGTGGTTTCGTGGTTCAGTTCATTGTTCTCTGATGCGCAGGTTAGTTGAAATATCCTTCGTTGCAATGCTTAATAAGTTCCATTTGATGGGCTTGACTGTGTTGGCAGGATACCGCCCCAAGGTCCGTCTTGTTCTCTCTCTGGAGCTTTGACTTCCATGAGGATGTGGAATTTCAGCTTCGTTGAGATTGTGGATGGTCTGTGAAGCCATGGTATTGGAGTAGTATGTGCTTGGATAGAATCAAATGTGGGCCATTGTTAGCACAGCCAAGTGATGTGACCCATGAGGTCGACCATGATGCGGACAGATTGGCTTTGCCATATCTGATAAACTGGTTTCTGATGGCAGACCGAGATTTGTAGAGTCAATTATGAGTGTCGCGTGAGTGACTTGCTCTTGTGTTGCATTGCATTCGTTTGGATAATCGTTGTTTCCGAATGCGTAGTCACCTTGTATTGTTTCCGACTGCGATGTTATGGAGAGTACGTAGCCTCCATGACAGCCGATCGCTGTTGTTGGTGCACTTAACAAACTGATTACAGGCTGGACATCACTGCCAGTTTAGTATGAGATGGTGCTACAGGGACTTATCCTCCATTGGTACAAATTGCACGTCATGGTCGTGCCTTTTTCAAATTGGAGGGTACACTGCAATGTCTTCGACGATATGAGCTGAGGGTTTGTTGTCTTCGGGTGGATTGGGTTTGTTTGTTGTGAACTGAAAAAAGCGGATTACAGGCTTGACCTGAGCACAACTTGAGGATGAGGTGGTGCTCCGTTGTGGCTGATTACAAAGTGGCGTGCTAATGAGTTTTCTTGCATCTAGAATTTGGTCCCATTGTGCAGTTGATGTGGCCACGTTGCTCGGGGAGTTGGGGTGGTTTCGATTGCGGTGAGCATCAAGTGATGGGACCTTCGAGGTCGACCATGATGCGGACAGATTGGCGTGAGCTTTGTCTGATATTCGGTGACTGGTGGCTGTAGTTTTGCCGTTGTGTGACTGATGGCCGTTGTATTTCGGTAGTATCTAGAAGGTTTTGGTTTTTGAATTTGCGCATTGGAGCATATTGGGTCGGTCATGTGGTTGGAGTGGGTGTTTCGTTGCCAAGTGATTAGACCCTTGAGGTCGACCATGATGCGGACAGAATTGGCGAAAGCTATATCTGATAACCTGGTAACTGATGGCAACGAGTCCGAGAATATATTACTTCGTAGTGATTTCGAATCGTGCATGGATCAAACTGAGCAGCTTCAGTTGGATCTCTTTTAGCATGTTGAGCTTTAGCATATTGAGCATCCTAGATCAAACCATCCCCAAATCAAATCATCCCTACATCCAAATTGACATTCCCATTCAAACCATCCCCAGATTAAAGCATTCCAAATCAAAACACCTCCACATCCAAATAGACATTTCCATTCAAACCATTTCCAACCCAAATGAAACCATCTTTACATCCAAATTGACATTTCCATTCAAACCATTCCCAAATCAAACCATCTCTACATCCGTACCTTAAGACAAGTTGTTTGTTTTGTTTTGTTTGTTTGTTATGTCGAAATCTCTTAGATGGTGTGTTGCTGAAGCGTGTGCTTTGTACCGTCAGAAAGCACTCGGCAAGGAGGGGTGCATGGTCCTTGTTTTGTTGCGTTGGACCTTCCGTGTAGAAGTTATTGAGTTTTGAAATATTTATGGATTAAAAAATTTGATTTTGGTTGGATTCTTGGTATAGTTGGAAAACTCTTGACAAGGAGGGATGGATGGGCTTTGTTTTGTGGCATTTGGAGTGAGAGTGTAAAAAATATTCAGTTTCAAATTTTTTACTATTAATGAAAAAATTAGAAAATTGTTTGTATAATCTGTTAAAATCTGTTAAAATTGAAGAGCCCGTATCACAACGGAAAGTCAAAATTTTCGAATCAAATTTGGGGGCACACTAGTCCAAATTGACATTTCCATTCAAACAATTTCCAGATCAAACCATTCTAAATCAAACTATCTCCACATCCAAATTGACATTTAATCCCTAAATGCTTGAGGCACCAAAATTTGGCATCGACAATACTTTTAAATTAAATAAAACCTGACAAAATTGTTAATTTTAGTAGTTCATATTTAAGTAAAACTCTTTGAAGTCTAGTTTCAGCATCAAAAAATCCGATTTTGAAAAGGATTTACAATATTTCTATTCAAGATTTTGTGTCCATTGCAATCTTGGAATGACTCTCCACTGAAGCCCATTGCAATCTTGACTTTCCGTAGTGATACGGGCTCTTCAAAATGAGCCTCAATTAAACTAGATTTTGGAGGAAAAATCACATTAGAAATCAATTTAAAAAAATGTAGAGTAGATTTTGAAATCCATATTTTGATTGGGGTTATGCATGTTAGGTCCCTTAACCTCATTTTTTTTTAGTGATCAATATTTTAGATGTGATATGCATAAAGAGAATTGAAAGATTTTCATAGTTTTAAACCCTCATGGTCAAACATTCATAAATAATATTGTTGTGTTTTCTTTTCCTATGTAAAGTTACAATTAAAAAGAAATTGGCACAACTTATCAAAATGTAGGGTTTTTTTCAAATTAGAGCAAATTCCTAGAGGCTCAAAACAGGCCTTGGGCATTTAGGGATTAATTTCAAAATTTCAATAGTTTAAAGTCTATTGGTGCTTCAACAATTTTTTAAAGAACTCTTGAACAATTATAAGTGGATGCACTACACTACCAAACTTGTCATAGATTAATAAAATTTTAATGAAGTTGGAGTTCTTCGGAGGCCAAGTTTCTTGTCCAAGGAATTGAGGTCGACCAAAAAACTTGACTTTTGGAGAACTCCTCATACAAAAAGTGCTGTCATATAGGTGGAAATGTCATTTTTCATTGTACTTGAAGTTCTTCAATGGAGAATCATTGCAAGAAAAACCGTGCAGATTTTATAGTGTTTTGTATAGTACTCATTTTTTTGCGGGAGTATTTTATAATTTGATTTTTTTTTAATAAAATGTGAAAAAAATGTTTAATATATACACCTTTAAGAAGAAGGTACCCTAGGAATGAAGAACATAGAAAAATTCTCTAAATAGAAGAACTAGAAAAGTGCAAAATCTTATGAAAACAATTACTCTCACTGTAGCTTCACTTTTAATTGGTAAAAAATAAAAAAAGCAATTAAAAAGAAAACGAAAAAAAATTGGCCATTTTAGAAGAATTGATGATGATGAGATTTCACCAAATAAATGATTATAGAACCATCTTGAATGTCTAAAAATTGTGCGTAATAGAAGTGTTGATTGCACTTATAATATATTTTTAGATTTCCTTTGTTAGATATTTGTTTTTGTACTATGCAAATAGATTAATGAAAATTTTAGCTCTAGATCATTAAATTTGGAGACTACTAATGTAGTAAAAAGCGCTAAGCCTAATTTTGTGACAAATTAATAAAAACGATTTTAAAATATAAATTATTATTTTTTTAATTTCTAAAAAATAAGGGATCTGATTATCATTAAGTTTGACATGTTCAATCGAACTTTTATGTTCATTACACTTGTGTTTCAAAAGTTATTGCGGATGACAAGAGGATCACTCTCACTGTGATGGGAAATAGAACCAATCTTTCTTGCAATGACCACTAACAAGTTTTGGCCATAGTCTAAACCCAATCTGGTAAAGAATGAAATTTGCTCCAATTATATTGCTCTATTTTCCTACAATTCTTGACTAGTGCACTTCTCCACAATAGTGTAAAGCAGCCCTAAAAATCTAATGTTATGTCCAGGGGTACCTTATGTCCTGAACTTTTAATTTGGAAAATACTACTTCAGCAATGAAAAATTACTAAACTATACGGGTTGCATTTTCTTGCATTTTCTAACAGTCTCATCAAAATTTTTTGGTCATTTGATTAGTGACATAGTGGAATCCAAAAAAGTTTTGAAATTAGGTGTTTCTACCTTGGTAACAACTATATGGTAGAATCATACCTTCTTGAGTCATGAGAAAGAAAGTTTAGAGAATCTCATTAAATTTGAAATAGAGTATAATATGCCACATACTTTGTTTCAAAAATATGTTATACAAATTATATGTTATACAAGTTAATTTATAAGAACAAAGGTTTTAAGAGTGCAAGTCCCCTTACACTAATTTGGATAATTTTGGATGAATGTAGTCTAATTATTGAAAAAATTTGGATGAAATTTGGATGAAATTATATTGAAGTGAATGAAAATTTTAGACAAATCACAATACTTGAAAAAGTATGAAAATAAAGTTAAGCATACTATTGAATCTAATTTAGGATACTATGAATTATGCTACTGGTGAGTCTAACAAATTTGCTTAATTTTGAAATTAGTGCAAATTTCCATTATTAATATATGGAGTGGTTCTTGAATTAACTTGTGTAGTAATGGTCATTGTGAAGGATATGCTCATATATATATATTTAACAACTCTCCCTAGATCCAACAAAAGTCTTTATAATAGAGGTGATTTAGATGTAGCCAAGGATGTAAACAAAGGGTGATGAGACTACCATGTCTTATTCTTATTAGTAATGAAAATCGTCTTGAAAAATGTAGGTAGTTTATTGTACATGCAAAGTGATGTATCATATTCTAGTGAATACATTTTGAATGTAAAAGGGCATAGAAACAATAATCATTTAGGTAGGAAGCCCATTGTCATTTGTTTGGTTACTTTGCAGAGATATAATAACCAAATTTACAATTTCTTTTGCAGTAAAATAAAAAATCAAGGTTTATGTCACATATATTTTAGTCAACTCCTTATTGAAAAAAATGATATGTTTATAAGCAGTCAAAGCAAAAACATATAGCCTTCCATTATAGTCCATAGGGAAGATTTTTCTTGCCCTTTTGGATTCTAATGTGGCTCTCATACTTCCCTACATGGTTCCAATGTAAGTCCAAAAGTACACCTTTGTTGAGTAAAACAATGAATGATCCTTTCACCATACATAGAAGCTACATGGGTAAGATCATTGAATTCATTAAAGTAGAACAATCCTCCACCATTGAATTTGAGAGTTGGATACATTGCTTGGTGTGGTTTGAAGTTAGGATGTAGCCAAATCATAGAAAAATATAGCTGAATTGATGTCCAAGTGAATCATAATTTTAGAATGCCTAATGTAATTTTTAAAATTTTGCAAAGGTAGTTTGGAAGAAATAGGAAATTGTGAATAGGTGGGGCCAACACTACTTTCAAGAAATCCATTCCCATGTCAACATATGCCCAAAAGCGTAATTGACTAACCAACATTCTGCAGTGACCTAGAAGTACTCCAATAATTGCTACAAGTCTATCAAAGGGACTACACTTAAAGCACGCTTGTCAAAATGCACAAATGCCTCTTCATAAGTTGATTACAAAATTTTCCACATTTGCCCAATGTATCACCTCTAACACAAATTGCTACCTAACATGAACCCAACATTGCATTTATTGCATTGTATTATGTTTATATTCCATTGTTGCAATGAAAGCTATAAATTCGATGATGAATGACAAAATTGGATAAATGATGGACTTGAAGTATTCTACAATAAATGGTGACTTTCCAACCAATTCCAACCCTTTCATCTCCGATTCAATGGAATAGAAACTACATTAAAAAATAGAGCTCCAAATTATATGTACATTAGAGCAACCCCACAACAACTCGCCCAAGGCACTCAATATGGGCAATGAGCAAGCCGTGGCTTGGAAATTTTCCCACAGCACGCACGCCAAGTGAAAAAACATGCCCGGCCATGGCCAAAAATAAAGAAGGCACAAGCAAATGGAGATTCTTGAATGCGGCTCGCCAAGCTATTAAATAATGTTTTGAGTCTCACCTTTTGGAAGGTTCTCTTCAAAAGTTGAAGAGATTCTTTCTAAAATAATAAAATAGGAAGTTTGGAGCACCTTTTGACTACTTGGCGAGTCTTCCCGTGGGGCCACGACTCTTCATTTAATATGGACGTGTGCCAAACAATGATTTTTTGCCATTTGGCACCCCTTTACCGCGAGCCAGGCGTGGGGTTGCCCTTATGTATCTAAAGCAAAATTTCAACATTCACTACTAAAAGTGTATTAAGAAATGAAAATGGAAAATTTAAGTGAGAAAATAGAAATGTCATAGATGACGATGACTACATGTATGTCATGACTTATTAATGTATTTGATAACTAAAGAATTCGGCATAAGATATGAAACTCTTTGTATAGAAACAATAAAAAGTATTACCAAACATAAAGAACATCTTGTGTGCTTAGCGGCATAACTTTTGCTCACGAGAAACAATTTGAAAATTCGGGGTCTGTGCAATCGCCAAGTTATGCATTTCATCTCATCAGATATGCTAATTTTGGAATGAAATTTTCATTTTCTGAGCATATTTACTCAATCATGTCATGGGACAGCATGAACATAACACCACCACCTACAAAGAGAAGTGCATGAACATTGTATCCTTGGTCTCAGATGGGCGAACCAAGTATTTTCAGCCTCAGCTCTTCTAATCCAGTTCCCACAGAATTGGTCTATGACATGGGCCGACATCTAAGTAAAACAAAATACTGTCAACCAAGATCTACAGTGGAACGAAAGAGGAAGTAAAATACACCCCAACCTCAACTTTTTTTTATAAACATCTCTCTAAAATCTGTGTTTGATTTGGGAATTTCATCTCCATTGGGGCTTGCAGAAGTGGCCGCTTGCGGATTGCCCCAACCTAAAGGCCGAGCCACATTCCGTGGCATTGCAAATGTGTTGGAACCTGAGAGTTTCAGGTGACCACCACGGCGGTGTCCGACCGTTGGAGGTCCAGCAAGACCCCGACCACCTGGTTCCAACCAAAGACAACAATTGTCAGCCCGAGGCACCCACGCTACCAAGAGTAGAATTCTAAAACTTTTCAGGTGTTGCTTTCAGGTGCCCAAAAGGCCAAATGAGGCCGCCTCCATATCGAGAGGAGTTGAATCAGTCATTTAGGAAGCCCCATAATCATAATATACGAAGCCGTCATATCCTACATTCTCTAAAAATAAAAATAATTATGTTTTGAAAGCTCTAATAATCGACTATTACCTTTTCAAAGTGAAATCTCTATTTTTATCTAGAGCACTTGGGGGTTAAGGTACTATGCAATGAGAATCCTTTGAATAGCGACAATAGAAAGAGGCAACTGTACCTCCAAGGGTATTGGTGGAATCACCTCTTCCACTGCCTCCACGACCCTCGCCTGAAATCCCAACATGAAAGATAGACTCATAAGTTAGTCTTCAAAAGCACACGCTGATAGCAGAGCGTGAAGGATTTCAATTCATCATGTTTTCCAAGTAGTAGTTAGAAAAACTCTGACCACGGCCTGTTCTTCCACCACGGTTTGCTCCAGGGCCTCGACCTCCACCACGTCCTCCTTTGGGATCTGAACGTGCAATGCTCAGTTGCCGCCCATTCAGCTCTTCTTTGTTTTTGTCTATAGCTGCCGTTAGAGACTCCTCATCTTCGAAATCAACATATGCCAATCCCTGTTCGGAAACACAAATATTTAGACAGGTGAATTGAGGAAGAGAATCTCTCAGTTCTAAGTTTTCACGTAACCTGGCATTCGTATCACACATCCAGCGACTAGAGCCTGATCATCCAAGATTTCAAAATTTCAAATAGAGAAAACGTACTCGCGGTCTTGCGGTGCCACGTTCCCGCAGTATGCGAACTTCCTTGACGCGAGAAGAGGGAGAAAAAAACACCTTCAGGTCTTCCTCCGTCACCTACATCATCTCATTCAAATTCAGAATCCAACTTGAAAATATGATTGTTTACACTTCACCACGCAGAGTGATTCACAGCTGAGTCACATTCAAAACATCTTCCATGGGCACCGATACTGATCTTCACAAACGCCATAACTAGATATATTGTTGTCCCATTCCTAGAAACTATGGAGATTGATTGAGAAAGGATAATGCTGGAAACTATTTACCTCAAATGCTACATTTGATAAAAATGCAGTGCACTCGTCCTTAAAAACAACTGGTTTGCTGGGCTCTTTTGATTGCTTAAAATTTTCTTCTCTTGATATCTGTTTTGAAGTTTGCTCCACTGGCTCTGTGAAGAGTGAATTGTCATCCAGTAGTATGCATGCAACTTCAAAAGAATCGAGCAATAACACAACACAAAGGTAGAAACCACCACGCATTTAGTATAAGGAACTAAGATGAGAAACACAAGTCCTATTCATAACCAAATGAGGTTCAGTCAGATTTGCATCCCAAGTCAACCTAGGAACAATGACACCAAGGCTGAACACGTACCTGGTTCCTCCATGCTCGCGTCCCCGGCTGCTGGTGTATCTGAAGCTCTTGCTTGATCTCCGTCTTTAACAGTATCGCTAAGGAATTTCTGACGTTTCACAGGATTCTCGGACTCTGTATATCCCAGGCCTCTCTTTCTGCCGCTTGTTTTGAGCGCATTGTCAGTTATCTTGGATGATCTGCTGTTTGGATCCTTTTTGGGCTTTCCCTTATCTGTTGGTCGAGAGCTGGATTCCATCTTCATTTTTTCTACAGCAACCTTGTGCTCTTGTTGACTCTGCAAATTCTGCACCTCCGCAACTCTCGGCCCAACCTGACATTACCAAATTTTAAAATATCTAATTTAGAGTATCCTTCAGCAATAAGGGATGGTCCGCTAAATAAGCATTTTCAAATATCCAGTAAATGAGACATTGAAAAGACGTCATTGATTGTAGCAATCTTGACTAGAAATCCCACCTTCAACACTGCACGGTCAAAGTCTTCCAGAGTACCATAATCTTCTTCAAAACGTAACCACGCAGCACACATTACCTGAAAAGAGCATAGAAAGTAAAATCAGTGCCAAGACTCTATTGATCTTGATGAATATAACAAACCCAGTAGGTTTCTAATATAGACACGCTGCAACAATGTAGGGACCAAATACATAATTCAGATACAATGAGAGGCTTTAAATGCCAACATATATTATACAGCAATCATTCGCATGCAACCCTTGTCGTTGAGGATTGCCAGCTCCTACGTACCTCTGTTCCCATCCCCTCAAGTCTACGACTGTAGCAGCGCTTGTATAATGTTCTTGCCTCCTTCACATTACCAAGGAGCAGCTCCATCGATATATAGTTTTGCCACACCTCCAACATCCAACCACTGCCCATAACAGCAACTTTATTTGATAAAAAGACGATGCTCATTTAACATGTAAGTAGTAGAGTGAAAAGGTGCAAAAATGAAGAGCGTCAGAAAACAAATAGCGGAAACTGCATCCATAACTTACTGAGTCTTAATCAGATTCTCCCAAACTCCACGGGCTGCTGTAATATCCATCAATAACTTAGCTTCCAAATGAGCCCAATAAGTCCACGGTCTGATGTTGTGGTTCACATAATCCGGGAAATAAGTGGACATGAACAACGTTCCTCGCTGCAAAGACAGACAACGGATGATAAATATTGATCCCCGAAAAGAACTAAACCAAAACGTACCGCCCGGAGTTACGCGCCATCTGAACTCAAAGAGGACTACCAATCCAAGGAACCCAAAAAACATTCAGAAACAAGCTGATACAGTGCAATAGATAGAAGTGTTTCCGCAGATCTATGGTGGCTAATCAATAACACAAAATGGATAATGATCGGAGTATCAATAATATAAGAACCAAAAATACAGGAATTTAACGTTGAAATCCACGAAGCGAGTTACTCACCTCAAATGTATCATGCAAAAGCAGAGAGTTTGACGTCTGATCGGAACTTGTATCTGCCGCCGTGATCCGTCGCCTTAGGCAGTGGGCCCTTGAAAGATAGACATCCTCATACTGTAGTCAATACAAACCAACATATTGTACCCCAAGGTCAGTTTCAACACTAGCATATCGAATGGTTTGATTTTGGAATTCAGACTGTACGAAATGTCATTTTTAAAATTTCTAATTATTGGGAAAATTTCTAACTCTGGCGTTCCAAATTTCAAGAAGAACTAAAAACCTTCAAATAAAATTCTCTTTGTTTTTCGGATATGGTTTACAAATTTAACAAACTTTGGACATGCTTCGAATTTTGCTTAATCATTTACGAAGCTGACCCGTACATAGGGTAACACGCCACATCATATGGAATCAATCAGGTCCACAGGCACGGATCGTAGATATCCAATCAAGAAAGGTCATCACCTCAGAACTGCCCCAAAACACAAGTCATGGATTGGAAGAAGAACTAGCACGTGCCATCCTTATGAGATTTCCTCTTTAATTATCATCAAAAGTTGAAGACTGACCTCATTTGGCGTCTGAAATCCACATCCTAGTGCTCTTTCGAATACCTGCAGCAAAGGCCCCCGTAACTGAGCCCCTCGTAATCTAAAACTCCCAACTGGCAAGATGGTGGGGCATGCCAAAATCATGGATATTTCCAACATCACAATAATCAAGATCCCTAAAACTTCCATTCCTAGTAAAAGTACCAACTTCAACACCCCAAATTCTTGGGATTATTGGATGTCAATAAGAGAACTTGCAGTATGAACCAGTCTCTTAACCCCTTACGGACCAGCAGTGCAAATAATTGATGATGGAGGAAATCAAACATATCCCATGCGTACTCGGACTTGATTTTTTCACCCATTCAAATTTGAAAGAATGTTGTGCTAGATTTAAAACTTTTTAGAGTTTAGATTTTGAAAAATTCTCCTACAAATATTCTGAAGTTCAAAGAGTAAAAGTATGTTTCACCTCAAAAACTAGTTATTCCCGTTCCCCCCAAAAGCCCTTAGAAATGCCTTCAATGAATAAGCCAGATAATATTCTTCAAATATGATCATAATTGGAACTTTCGATTTCAAGCTTACAACAAAAAATTCTAGTCAAAAACAATAATGTTCAATCAGTAATCAATTTCTGGCAGGAAAGTTCAATCAACTATTTCAAAATCTATTGACAAAACATAAGTTAGTGCAATGAGAGATCTGACCATACGGTATTGATATGATGAATGGGTCATAGTTTACAACTTTTGCTGTAACACCACTACTAAATTATTATTCTAAGTTGCCCTTTATAACACATATTCACATTCTTGGAAATTCGGGCTAACAATGATCCGTAAGGGGTTAAAAGAATCAATAAGATTAACAAACAAAAGCAGGCTAATTTGCAAAAGAGCAAAACGAGAGGAAGAAAAGTGATGCTCAATATGATGCACAGAAGTCTATTACCATCAACCTAACGAAAAAATATAGCACCAAACAATCACAATATTTGATTAGCTTAAAGCACTTCTAATAAAGA
This sequence comes from Neckera pumila, assembly GCA_963969595.1. Classification (NCBI taxonomy): domain Eukaryota; kingdom Viridiplantae; phylum Streptophyta; class Bryopsida; order Hypnales; family Neckeraceae; genus Neckera; species Neckera pumila. Next base: position 45,493,089 of record OZ018408.1, on the reverse strand, counting down.
ACACAACTCATTTTCGTAGTTACCTCCGCAAGTTCCGTTTCGTGAGCTGCTGCACGTTCAAGGGCCAGGATATATTTGGTCCATAGAGCACCAACCCAAGGACAATTCCGCACAGCTCGAGCATACACTTTCCTTATTACGGTAGCTACCTGTAATTAACAGACCAGTTAAAGAATATAGAATATCAAACATCATGATCAAAGGTAAACAGTACAGCAAAGAAACCAGCAGGTTTCGAACGTGCGTGAGGATTGAACTTTCGGTACAATCAAGTCTTAAAGGATTGAAACCTTCAATAGAAGTTAATTCACTCCGTGAAAAGAAGAAGACCCTACATTAAACATATCCATAACCATGTCGTAATTCCCCTCGACAGAGTACACACAGGAAAATCAACTGCATAACGTAATTGCTGCTCTATGAATCCAAGGGAGATTAGAAAGCTACCTTGAGGTTGACGTCTAAATAGTGAGTGTACTTCAGCCAAACCTCATGAGTAACAGGGAAAACAGAAATAGCACGCTCATATAGAATCTGAGCGCGAGCTGGGTCACCTGTTGCCTCCTCGACGCTAATGTAGGCCTGTACGTCTCAGAAACAGATAACGTTGGTGTCCAAATCAAAACATGTGTTGATCACATTCGCGTCCAGTGGCAAGATTGCACAAGTAAGCATTGAACGAGAACCAGAATACTTGAATGCAATATCAGAAGCAAGAAACTGACCCATGCTGTCACAGGAACTACTCGTACAATATGTATCTACGCTTTCTCCTCAATAAAAGATACTAAATCTAAAGACAATTCAGAAAAACAATGGTAAACGCAGAAATGGGTTGGTCTCTCTATTATCATGCGAGACCTCACCAAACAAGACTAACATTTTGAACGCTGAGATGAAATAGGAATAAGCAATTGGAATTTGTGAATTCGCTGAGAAAGGATATCTAATCACGGCGCAGATATTTCAGAAACGGTACGCCGAGCTGATAAGAGAATTTGAAAGCAATGAGTGTAAGAAATGGGTGCTAGTAACTGTCTAAGAAGAAAGGGAACAGAAGAATAAAAATAAAACATTACACAGCTTACCAAATAGTGCTGAAGCAAATCGCCATCCACAGGCTTCCCAGCCACAATGTTACTCTCATATGTGACTCGTGCCTTGCTCATTTGATCCGCTGTCTTGTATGCAGATGACACACCTCCGGGGAGACCAGCAAGGTCATCATTCTCAGTCCCGATGTGAACACCTTGTTCAAGCTCCCAATCCTTGTAATGCTCTAGAGTCTGAGTATGGTCTGCAAGAGGGATTCGCAACTGACGATGGAACAAGTTCCTTAAAGCCTCCACCTGCTGGGCCTTTGCCTGTAAGAAGCTTTAATTTAGAACGAGGAATAAATATCAGAAAAGAGCGAACGCAGGAATCATCGAAGCACGAAGTAAACTATAATCATGAGCAAGTTGCAAAGCACAATTTGCAGACCGAGTCGCTATAGCATCTTCTGCATAAATCAAGATCTGTGACTGTAAAACTGAGATCAGAAACCCAGTTACCAGTTTAAATACCAAACCCATGATAGTACACGGCATAAATGGATTACGCAGTACCTCAGGACTTGCTTCTGCCATACTAAGTAGCAGAGCTGCTTCATAATCACGAAAGGCTTCCCAAACCTTCCCCCCTTCAGTAAAATGCAGCCCAGTCGATGTCAATGCCCGCTCGAAGAGTGCCCTCATTTTGGCAATTCCTGCCTGGGTGCAATCAGCAACATCGGAATCGCGTTCTTCCACAAATTCAAGATAATGCAGCCACAGAGGTACGGACTGCAACACAGGAACAAGAATAAATAAAAATTTCGTTTACAGACGAAAACAAACATATGACGATTTCTGCGTAGCAATAACCAACTACCATATGAAATACCATATTCCTGCACAGGAGAAAACAAGCCTCCAATCTGCTAACCACTGGTGAACACTTTCAATAGGCTGAGAATGTGTAGTTAACACCCAACCAAAGCCATTATGCATGAGTTTCCAGAAACGGAAGAACACATATATTCCAGTACAGATTCACATAAACCAAGCAAAACCAAGCATTCCTCCCACGCCCAGATTGAAGTCCAAACTCTCCAATAAATGAAAGCAGGTTGGATGAACTTACTAAATATTCTTTAACACCACGCTCATACAAAGCCTCCACTGCCGGCACTCCTGCATGGCTGGAATTACACAAAGGCAACAAAACGGGAAGGTAAGAGGGGACCGTGAGACATATTCCCCAACAATAACCCCCCCAACACCCCCCAACAATAAACTAACACCCCCCAACAATTGATGGAGATATTGATTCGATAAATCAGCCATTGATACACACAAGTAACCCTAGCACAAAAAATTGTCGTACCAACAGATCTTACTTTACAATTACGATACCACACTCTATGATCTCTTGATAGAAAATGCATGAACTTGAGAGTAGGATAAATATTCGTTAGCAGTTCGCGCTAGAGTTTTGAGGTACCTGGTTGCTAATCGCGACTCATCTTCACACCACTCCAGCCACATGCTAGGAGTCAAAGGAAAGACGGCATTCATTGCTTCCCGGGCTACACGAAGCTTCTCCAACTCTGCAGCCTGTCGAAGTGCTTCTATATACTGCACCCAAGAAGACGTCGGCCCGGTCTCAATTGTGAATAATGAAGGATTTGTACGATAGAACGCAACGAATCCCATAGACTTGAATCTCATCAATTGATGGAACAGAGTTAACGACTTATTGGTGCAAAACCTCACGAAACGCAGGGACGAGACACAGAGAGGAGAAAAGCAGAGAGAAAGGGAAGGAATGGTACATTGACGTGATCCTCGTAGGAACTCGAAGCACTGACGCGGGCGTGAAGCTCTTGCAGGCGAAGGGCCACGGCATGATCGTCCTCGTCCTCTTCATCGGAATCAGAGGCCGAGAGAGAGCCCGGGGAACGGTCGGAGTCGACCAGAAGGTCATCGTCGGAGATCGCCATAGCTAACAATGCAGCTACAATGGCAACAAACAGAGTAAAGCAGGCCTGGAGGATAAATTGTCACTGATCCCGTAAAATTGAAGGCAGGGAGACTTCGATGCAATCAGCGCTCAAACACTTCCCACACAGTAATTACCCATCCTACTCAAACCCTAATTAGGTCACCACACTAGCATCACTCGTCACTTCCGTTGCTCATCACTCGTCACAAAACAGCAGTCATGAGATTGATTCTCAAAAAGAACAGCCACTGCAATGCCACCTTCCTCGAGCTACATCTACAATGCAAGCTTGATGATTCGGTCGAGTTACTGAAATAGTGTAACCGAGAGCTTGCTCGTGTTGATGCAGCGGAAATTCGACTACTATCATTGAGACCGCGGTCTCAATTTTCCTGGACAAATATCGGAAGGTCGAGTGCTTCCCTCTTACAGACTAAGATTTAGGATTCAGGCAGCGTCTCCCAGGCACCCGAAGACTTGCATTGTAATAAGCGTGCTGCAATGGCAATTGCGAATTCGAAAGTTGCGAAACAAGAGCAGAGAGCTTCGGAGATTGCGAGCTTCCTAAACCCTACAGCACTAGGAAGTGGCCATCAAGCCTTGAGTTAACAACAATTTTGTTTATTATAACCGTGGCTTTGGTTGCCATTAAGGTGGGCACCAGGGTTGTTTTTTTCATTTTTTGAGAAGTGCCATAGTGGCGATATAAAATTTTGCAGTGGTGCTTCAAATTTCAACATTCATCCATATCAGATAGAAAATATACATATCACATGTCTATAATTTGGTTTTCATTCACAATTTGGCAATTTCATCCAATTTTTTTTTTTAATTATTTAAAAAAAAAAATTTCATCCAAGTTTTTTGTCATTTTTTGTACCATTTTTTAGCTAGATTATTATTTCTGGTGCAATCTGGCTAAAAAAAGCCTTGGTAGGCACCCCCCAAAATTCCACTTTTTGTTACTGTGCCTAAGGTGGAAGCACCCAAAATCGTCAAAATAAGGAATTCAGCATACTTGGAGGCACCATTTCAAAAAAATTAATATCTTTGTGTGAAGGCGAGAGAAAATCATGAATGTTCAAAAAAAAAAAAGATTTTTCAAGCTTGGCATATATTTTCTATGAATTTTCAAAGTTGCAGTCCCCTAGACCACTACAACCATCCTGTAGGTGGACCTAAATCTGAATTCTAACAAATTCAACACTTATCCAATCATAGTGAAGAGAGGAGAAAACTTATGACACATGTCAAAGACCATTCAATAAAAGTTTAAGGATGATTTAATGTCCATCTAGGAACAAAGATTAGGTCCAAGGACGCTATTAGGTGTTTCTACTTTACACAAAATAGTGAAATTAGCCGGTTGCCCCACACTAATTTCTCGACAATCAACACTATATAAATATCTACAGTCACTGCAAAAGAATGTAGTGATGAAGGAGCTATGTATGTTGTATGGGTTGGTGCACTGTTCTTGGCTCGGGTTTAGAGAAATGCATGCACCTCCATGTGGACAAGTAATGGCTCATAAGCTAACTTCTGTCAGTGAAGGCAACCTAATTGTTGAGGCAACCCAATTTCACTATTTTGTGTAGTTATTATTATTGTATTAGAATGGTTAAATTTTCATATTTTCAACACACTAAAGTATGCAACATTTGGATGCCATCTGCAAAGTTATAAGGGGTCAAAGTTTTTATTGTAATTGAATATGATAAAGTTTATATTTTATATGACATCCAATTGAAAAACGTTGATTGTTGAATTGTCTATTCAATCGTGTATGTCTCTTCTGAGTGTATAGTGAAGAGAGTGTCTTGTGAGCTCTCCTCACTATGCCTATGCACTCAAAAAACAATTTAAATATTTGGGCCAAACTGGATTACATTTGGCTTAAATCCCTGGTCCTAACTAGAAAGAATGGTACTTGCATTAGTTGGAACAAGAGGGGTCTTCCCTTTTGCCTTTTCTCTTAGCTTCCTTCTCTTTTTCTTTTTCTTTTCCATTTTATTCTTATATCTTCATTGACTAGCCTTTGTGGCTTGGCTGTTTGTATTTCGTTTTTTTTTAATGCAATGGTTTGTTCCATTTGTTCAAAAAATAAAATAATAAAGAAACAAAGAAATAATTTGATTTAGATTTAAAAAATTATTTCCCCCGTGGTTAATGTGAAAAACAAATTAAATTAAATTAAAAAATTTATTACACCCTTGGTGAACTCAAAAAATAATTTAAATTAAATTAATTCTTATTTAAACCACACTCCCTATCCCACCCCTTTGTAATTTTTAGGTGGGGGTGCTGGTGACATTTGATATGGGATATATCCCGTATATTTGTATCCCATATCCATACCATATCTATATTATATTACACCATATCTGTTCCATATCTGTATCCAAAGTTGTTTTTCAAGAATGGCACTAGGAGGGAGGAGAATTAAAAAAAAATAATAATCAACAACTCTTACTTTTTAGGCAGGTAGTTGCATCTTCCTAGGAGATAGTCTCACCATACTTTTGCACACAATTCATACATAATATTGTTAACATTCACTAGAGGGCCCTTTTGCTTTCCCCAAAATCAAGACCCCATCCAACGACAAATACCTCTACCAGCCAATGGAGGACCCAACATTGTGTTGCCTCAGTGATACAATACTTATGTGCATCTAATAACATCAAGGTATTAAATTTGAATTTTTCCCCTAGATATTTTGGGGGGGAATTATACCTCCACCTGGAGGATGCATCTCAGTTGGCTAACAATGTTATGTAGTCTAGGAAACAAATATGACATCGTATATACTATATAGGGATTGCTTCAAATCTATAAAGGTTAAATTAATAAACAAAATCTACATCAAAAAAAGAGATTAGAACATTTAATTTGCAAAAACAATTGTACAATTTTGAAGATTACATTATATTTGTCTTATCTTCAAGTTTTATTCATTGAGCATAAACTTGCTACTAAATCACTATAGTAAAATTTTCGAATTTTCGAATTTAATATTACTTTCTGGTCTTTCTAACTATGTTTATTGGGATCTTTTCTTAAATAGTGTCAATATCTTTTATCTGTTTAGAAAAGATAAAAGAGGATTCCAGTAACCATAGTTAGTAGAAACATCATGAAGAGTAAAAACTTTATAATGTACTTACCATTTAAAAAATCAATAAGTGAAGATTATAACACTAAACATCATAATCAATTTAGTGAGGATCATTAAAAGGTCATTCATCCCCCTCGCACCCCCGAGAGGAGAAACGTTCATCCATCTCGACTCCCTCCTGAGGAATGACCTGATTTTACCATCTCCATTGCACTGAAGGCCAAGTGCCATCCGCCATAGCCACTGGTGGTCTCCTTTCTCCTTCACAATTGACGGATCCATTGGCTTCTCAATTTGATGCTTTGCGTCTGCGAAGAAGAATCGTCCTGCAATTTTTATTTTTCATTTTCACGTCGAGTGGAGTAAAAAGTTCGGAGGCTATGGCTGCTCGAGCATTGTACACCGTAGGGTTTTGGATTCGGGAGACGGGGCAGGCGCTGGATCGCGCCGGATGCAGGTTGCAAGGACGTTACTACTTCCGGGAGGAATGTGAGTGCTTGTTCTTAACTCGATTCGTTTCAATGCGAGTGCGCAAGATGAGACAGAACAGCAATGGTGTTAGGTTTATGGTGACTCTGTCTGTGCGATGCTTTCTAGATCGAGGTTGAGTCGAGATCGGGATCAGATTTGATAGACGTGATTTTTGTGGTTGCATTCTTGTGATTTTCTCGAAATTGGATTGACTCGAGCATCGGACGGATTGACAGTATTTGGCTACTGGTATTGAAGAGTTTCGAAGAATTCGTCAATTACTACTCCTTAATTGGTATGAGCAAGCACATGTAATGCGGGGAGTAAGGTGAATTGACCTAAAAGCTACTGTCATGCTGAACATAGATACCATTATTACAATGCTCATATCTTTTAAATCAATTCTTGTTAGCAAATCAAATAGGAGTCCACCGCCCCAGAGAGTGTATAAATTGGATACCGTATGCAAAGCTTCGAGTGTTCGAAGTTTTATCCGTAGTTGACCTAAAACTGACATGAGTGTGATGCTGAAGTGGTGTACATTCTCAAGTGAATATTTACTCACGGTACAGAATTTGAGTGTCACTCTTAGGTAGGAGTTGCAGTAAGGTGTCTCTTCCTTGGTCATGATTTGGAGTTTGTTGTGCAAAGTTTAAAGCTCAATAGTGGATTTGAACACCATTTTTAGCGCTCTCAAGGACGCAAGGACATGTGATTATTTTAGGACTACAATTCTCACTCTTCCATTCCTTTTTCCCTAATATTCTCCAGCCGAGTGGTGTCACTTTTACAGAGTTACAGAATGGGACTGCTGCCCTCTGGAACTGCCAATATTGACGTTCATAGATTCCTTGATGGAAACCTTAGTTTTTTCGTTGTATGTCAGGTTCGGGATGAGAGGTCTAGCTTGATAATTTCATGATGGAGCTGTAGTTATATGATTGAGGGACGTGGCTCCTCCTCTAGTGGGAATTTCGCCAGCTTATATTCATGTATTGTTTGTTGTTTGTGTACAGTCTCGAGACATCGGCCGTTGATGAACCTTTTTGATAAAAAGCCCAATGCTGCTGGAGACGCGTTCGTTGCCCCGTGTGCATCGCTTGTAGGTGATGTCCAAGTTGGATCTAAGTCATCCATTTGGTATGGCTGTGTACTCAGGGGTAAGTGACGTTGGTTCTATATGGAAGTTGGAATTGTCGGAAGTCGGTTTTGGAAATGTGGAAGGAAGATTGAAATGAGAAGTCAATTTATCTAATTTTTGCACTTGATGGCTATCTAGATGAATGTTTTTGGTTATTTGCTGTGCTATTCTGGATTTACTACTCCAGAGGGCTTGACGCTTGCATCAACAGACCAAAAGACCGAATCTATAAGTGAAATTTGATTTGTGATTGAGCGGTGTTTGGGTTTTGTGAAATTTGTGGCAGGGGATACAAATAGCATAAGAATCGGCTCCGAGTCAAACATTCAAGATCACTCTCTCGTGACTGTTGGTGGTTCTCGCTTTAGTGGTGGCCATTCCCCTGCTGTAATTGGCAACAGGGTGACTATAGGTGAGTGGGCGCGTCATTGATGGAGAATGTGGGAACATGGTGTTTTCAATGGTGAATCATGCAAGGATACTCTTAAGAAGATTGTGTTCGGGAGACGTCCTCGTCCTCTTGCTGGTGGTATGCCGGAGATTTGCAAATTTTGCTTAAATAGTGTTTAGAGATAGAGAGTGGGCGAGGGAATTCATGATTCTTATAGTGTTCAGTCGGGGAGGGGTGCAGGGCATGGCGCAGTCATTCATTCTTGCACTGTGGAGGATGAGGCATTTGTGGGTATGGGTGCCACTCTTCTAGATGGCGTGGTCGTAGAGCAAGGTGCATTTGTCGCTGCAGGAGCCATGGTCATTGAAAATACCCGCATTCCTACTGGCCAGGTCTGACTCTCTCTTTTTATGATATTTTTTCAAGTTGTTGCTATTTAAGTAGAGGATAATACTCGTGTCATGTTAATATGTGGATGTGTACTTTTTTGGGGACATCAGAATAGAGTTGAGGGAAAATGACTCTGGGTACAAGAAGAGCCTAACTCTCTTGAGATCAATTTTTTTTTTTATCAGAGTATGAATTTCTTATCAAAGTGGGAGGTTGTAGACCTCTATAAGTGACGGTAGACAACCTCATTCCATTCAAAGATCATAGGCACTTAGCGAAGTCATGGTCACACCACTTACTAGTATAGCCAACCAAATTTATAAATAGATGATTTGGTGTTGGTAACAAGGGTCAGTAAAGGAGACGGGATCAGGTCCTAACGGTTTTAGTATCCTCTTCCTTACCCGAACTTGTGCCGGTGCATGTTCGGTCCCTGAGTTCACACTATTCAATGGCTTTTTCACATTGTTGAATCGAAGAGGTCAATGTATTCTATGTGCAATCATCACTCAGGGCTATTCATTCAACTTATTGCCAGCATTCAATCTCTAGAAGTCTCAGTTGCAGATGAAGATGATCTTCGTTTATTCTCTTAAATTTTCAGTGTGTTACTGGCAGATCTGGGCTGGAAATCCAGCGAAGTTCTTGCGAATGCTGAAGGGCGATGAAGGTGCGTTCATCTCCAGGTCTGCCGACAATTACTCAGAACTGGGAGCAGCCCATGACGAGGAAAATACTAAGAGCTTCCACGATTTGACTACCGTCCCTGTGAAAAGCGAAGAACCGTGTCCAGAGTTGACTGCGGAGACTGCTCCGGCTGCCTAGTCAGCTTATTCATTAGCATGGTGTTGTCAGTGATTACTCAAACCATGGGAAAGCGCCAGGATAGAAGAAATTGATTAGTGTCTTTTCAGGCATTTATCATTGATGTTGCTATATGGGGTATTACCCTTCACAGATTGGTCAGGCCAAGAGACATGGTCACCGAGGTTCTGAATGAAAGCATGAAGTTCTTGCATGTTCTTTCACCTCTTCGACTGAATTGCTGAGGGCTTCACTGTTTATTGCCAAGGACCAAAAGGGGTGGTGGAATCGACAAAAGTGACATGCAGTGAATGTGAGGAAACTTTCGGTTGGAACTAAGCAAGTCAGTGTCACAGGGACTAAGCTCTTGAAGCTCTTTGTTTCAAAATAAGTATGGACTCAAAACACAAGCTTTTCTTGTAGACGGGGTTGTCTACTCTGACTTGTAGTGGCTCCCACTTTGACAAGAAATCACACAGCGATAAAAAAACAAAACAGGTTCGTCTCTTGCACCCAAGATCTTTCCACAGCTCTAGAAATCTCCCAAAAATCAAGTCCTACCTATGTTATAATGCCCTTTACCTTAAAACTGTTACAGCATCCAGCAGATACAAACTTCTAAGAAAAAGAACAAACTCAAAAACTGATCATAAATGCAGAATATGGAGACACTGATCATATTCACCCAGAAGTTTCCAAGCCCATCCAACTAAAGCCTCTCAAGCACCCGCCCTGTCCAGAAAAAGTGAAACTTTGGGCTCGTGATGTTGAACAAGTGCTCAATTAGAAAAAAACTGAATTCATTCCTGGTGTCCAAGTTTAATCTAACATGGCATTATACCAAAATGCTTGAGCCTGCAGGGTATTAGAGTCCCTATACTTCCGGCCACTGCCAACCATGACCATGCCATCCAACCAATCTTCGTACTGCACCCAAGAGTCACGTCCGAAGTCCAAAACAGCAAGAACCTAAACAGACCATGAGCATTGCGAATGCATCAATAAACAGCTGCAAATCATTTGATCATAGTGATCATAGAAAACCGACATACAGGAAGAAATACACATTACAAAAAGGACTACTGCTCTGGTCAAAATTAGTGTACGCCTGACTGAAATCACAGAGGTGACGCCATCAAATTAAGACGAGACGGCTTGAAATACTCACCGCTCCACCTTTCCACGTTATATTCATTGGATCCATTCGATTAGGAAGGACCTGCCAAATAATGAGACGTTGAGAAAATCCACAAAATAAGTAAATATATCCAGAAGATCGTTCAGAAGGTACGTAATGAATTTAGGAGCCCTGTGAACAGATAACCATCCAATGTCATGGAATCCGCAAAAGATTGCATACCTCCACAGTGTCCACAGCTTCATCCACAGGTATGGCATGCAGAACCCTGAAAAATTTGCCAGGACCTTAAGGGATTAGTCAGTAGATCAACTTGACTTGATGTTAATGTCCATCATACAAAGTAAAAAAATGCAATACCCATAAACGCAAGGCAAAGTTGCATAAAATCCGGTCTTCCTGGGTGAATGTACCTTTCCTCAACAGCATCCACCAGCCCTTTAGTTAACCCAAGGCCACCGACCTAACAAAGGCGAATATAGAAGAGATTTCAGATTTTCAGTAAAGCTACACTGAACTCGGGACATTCGGAATGATTTAAAAAGCTTCTGCAAATAAAAGAATATGATCCAATGTACGAGCTTTTACACAGTCCAAGTGATTGGAAACTACAGCACAGATTTAGTGCTGTAATAAATATGAACTGAGATGAAATGATAACTCAAGGGAACCAACCAGCTGGATACTTGCAAACAGCTTCTTCTGAAGATCCACGCGTCCTGTAATTTCAGAAGGAGCAAGTGTTACTGACGAAAGTACACAAACGGGCAACTAAATTACAGGAGAAAGCAAGTTATTTTTTGCTTCACGAACATACGGAACATACGGCTGGATATAGGCAGCGAACACGAATTCAAACTAAAAATTGCACGCGCAAGCCTCACCTAACGACAGTATACTTTTGACAATAGCTTGCGCAAGACCACTTGAAATTTCCTCCACCTCTTTCTTCTCTTTGTCTTCAAAGTCGTACGGATCAGAATCGTTATTGATAGAATTTCCATTAAGACTTCCATTGGTTAGACCTGTTTCATTGGTCTCCAGGCGTCGACCAGCTTCAGCAAAATTATCGTCTGTATTGTCTTCGTGGTCAATGTGAAACCTACAATAGGAGCACCATCATCTAGAGCATGAGCACTCTCAGGTTTCGACTGAAAAGAGGTTACTGCATTTAACCAACAGAAATTGAGAATAAATAGTAAAGAACAAGAATCAGTGCAGACAGCTGACAAAAATAAAATAAAGTCAGCTATGCAGATGTAAGAAACCAGAAAGACAGACCAGGGTCGCGGAAGGGGCGAAAAATCCTCCAATGAAAGAAGGGACGGGTAAAACAGCCCCATGGGTGGAACCTGCAATATGGAAACAACTGGGTCACTCACTTGCAGAAGATGACAGCATGGCAAATTGCTACCCTAGTGGAACAGAACCAAAACTTGGCAAATCAGAGTAGTAGCACACAAAGGTAACAAAGAGCAAGGGGAAGTGATTTAGTACGCACGTTCAAAGACGACAATAAAATCGTGTACACTCGAGTTGGCTCGCCTGCCATGCGGCACCGGACATCAACTGTAGTGTGCTGCTCACCGTCCTGAAAACATTAGAGTCAAATAAGGTGAGCTCAGACACGGCCACAATATTTCATCTTTCATGGACAATATTCTGACAAGGGAGGCATAAAACGTCCTACTTGGCGTTGGAGGCCACTGTAAAAAGAGCATAAAAGGAAGGCAAGTGTTTACAAAAAGCACGCAGTGAGTCTCCTTCAGCTTCTCGAGAGTTTGAAAGTCCAATGGATCACGAAGCAGATCAGTGTCAGCAATAGGCCATGTCTTCTTTCGTCGTTGGATCCACAATAAACATCTCGTGATGTCCTGCATCAAAATAATGAGCACAAAAACAATCCTCAAATACAAAAAATTGCACCCATACCTCCACATATTTCAAACGGAATGGAGAAGAATACCATGAAGAAACAAGCATAGTTACTACAGATGCTAAAGATGCGCAAACAAGAATCAATAATAGAAATATATAAAGGAGTAACACAATCCAAATGAAAGGCACGTACATCTCCACCATAAGGTAGCAAAAAACGTGTTGATGGAATAGCAACCCCTTCCTGTGCAACCAAATGGAATCTTAACTTAAATTTCAGTTCCTTAAAAACCAAGGTCAAAGAGTCAATCTCACAAATATCCTGTTCTTGAAAAATCATTCGATCAATATAATCCACAAGGTTCATAGACTCTACATGTTCACCCAAACTCAGGATTTCCAATGTATATTAAGCAATTTAAGCAATATTTTTCAATGTGTAATATGCAAATTATCCCGAAAATCTGGACACTGTATAATGCCACACATGAGATTCCGCAAAGGAGGTCTCCAGACCATTCGCTGGTCGTGATGAAATACTCTAAACTTAGAAATGTTACTTTAATTATCACAACCAGTTGGTAAGGTAAATTGTCAGATATTTGAGATTTAAAGGTCAGCATACCTCAACACACATGCCTGAAATAACTTGTGAACCCATATTTACGATGCAACCTGATGAGAATCCATTCCCGAAAGTAGCCGACACACATTCCTGAAATTCAATACAAATAATCAGGTATATGTCCATCATCACCGTGGACATAACGTTTAAGCAAGAGCAATGAAACAATAAAAAGAAATGACAAAATCCCTTCTCATAACCTGGAGAACTCAGAACTATGATAGCTCAGAAATTCTTGAACAGAAGTATACCTGAATTACAACAGCAGAGTGGAACTGAAGATCTCGCAAAACCACGGACAGCAACTCTTTTACCTCTGCATTTCAAAATTATACAGCAAGAAACTGTAAGTAAATCGGAGCTTATCCCTCACTACGATAGTAATTCAAATACGAAATAAAAAATGCGCGTTTTTTGAGTTCACTCGTATACTGCAACGGAACCAAAGTCCGATTTTCACACAAATAGTATTTCCAGAAAACAACTCACAACTGAGTGGGAAGGAATTTCTTAAACCTCGTGTCAAAAGTTCGAAGAGAAGGTTGTTGATAAAATCTTCCATGCTACTCTAATTCTTAAAACTAAAACTTCACCAAATATTCCAAATCACAAGAATCTCACCTCGATTATCAAGAGTATCGGGGACAACCAAAACTGCTGAAAATCTTGGTCGCAATTTGGAGCCAATTTGACACTTCTCTGTTAAAATGTAATCCCATATTCTGTAGATATCATCACAAACCTGGCCATGCACATTTTTAAAAATCGTTACAGTAGAATTGGAAGATATTAATGCTCAACTTTTCATTCATTTCCACCAAATAGAAGGGAATCGAGGTAGTCAGGGCGAATATTGTAGAAAACCATATTGATTGCTCTTAACAGAGCACAGGCTAAAAATTAACTACTACCATACCTGCTGCATAGAATATTTACTAGATATATTGAGACGACCACGACACATAGGCCGATATAGAGTGTACGGCAGGCTTGCAGGAATCTTTAACGCTTCCTCCCCACAGATGTATTTGCGATACAATTTAAACCTATCAAGCTTCTGTTTATGCATTTCCATATCCTTAGCGTCGTCTGCATCTATCGAGACCTTGCCGCTGTTTTTCTCACGATTCTTGTAAAAATCTGCAGTTGCTAACAACAACTAACATATTGAGCATAATTGAAGAGAACTATCCTCAGTCATAATGAACAAGCTAACAAGATGCTGGATTAAGCTAATTACTCAGGCACTAATATATCTAGTATGTTGTACAATTCAAATGTGAACACCGCTTTTAAAATTGACTTCCACAATGACTGGTACAATACATCCACAAGCTGTGAGATTTTTTTACTATACCGTCCGTTCTGTCATTGGCGATTGAAGATTTCTGAATTCTTGGTACTGAACGCCCAGCAGAATTCTCCTCTACATTAGTCCATTCAAACCCTGTATCTCGCTCCTTTGAAAGCAATTCGCAACTGTTCGAATCCCCCGCACCTGCCTGGCCCTTCTATCTGTGAGTTACTGCCCGAAATTCAAGTGCAACCTTAGGGTTGTGTTGACAGATTTCAAGTGAATACCTCAATTTATCTCTGCAGATATTTGTGAACCAAACCCAAAATTGGAACATTCGATAGGAACTCAAATTATTTGTGTGTTTCGGACTCATTTGCCTACCCTTGACATTTTGGCGGTATCTTCCTCATATACACTATCACAGAATTTCAGGAATCCATGAATTGTAATGAACGAAAAAATAGTGGGGTGAGCTGAGAAGAACAGCATTGCGCTTAAGCATGTAGAATATCAAGCGGAGAATAATTCATCTTACCTTAGCATCAGAGAAGAATGACCTGACCTTAAGCTGCGAAACCACCTGACAAACAGACCCAACAAAGTAAATATTGAGGAAAGAACCTTTCATACAACAAAAGCCCAAGGTCAACCAAGGTAGGGCAGAGGCTTTCCCTAGAACACTTCAAATAGTGTAAAAAATTAGAGCTAAGAATACATAAATATTTCAACTGGATATTGGAACCCGTCAAATGCGACAGCTACCACAACCCACAGGAGACAGCAGCTGATCACTATACCAGCTCAAGAGCATCTTGTCGTTCATCCACCCTTGCTGCTGATAATGATGACGTTCCAAACTGCCATAATCAGGATAAACTTGCAATTAAAACACTGCACATGTGCTAATATGTGACTCCCAGCTGTCACGTAAACCAGCAAGACCCAAACCCTTATCACGAAAAGGTAAACATTAGGGATCGCACTGTATAAGTAGGCCATTAGCAAATTGAATCATATAACCAAGATTATAGACTAACCAAGATTATTGCTGTAGACAAAATTGAACCAATAGATACTTTAAGTTTCGATTAGGCAGCTAATAAGCCACACACTCCCGTTGCTTCATTCCTGCTCGTACAACTATAATCGCCGAGAGGGCTCACCATCTTTCGTCATCTATGTATCCGAACGAAACATCCGGAAGATTTCACCCTCGAAATGTCATTCCTTTTAATCAAGAACTCCTAGCTTGTTCTAGCACCTCAAGCATCTCAACAAATTCCCTCCCCTCCCAGAAATGCTATTAATGATAATTAGTTGAGTCGTGTTGCATTCAATACCCGACTCTCGCCGATTGCTCCTTTCTTCGGTAATTCGGCGGAATCTTGCTCATTACCACTCATGCGCAACTGGTGAGCAATGCAGTGCGGCACAGTCACCGGAGCCTTTGCAGATGCAAGACCAATTCGAACATTTGCAGAGCCTGCTCAATCAAGCTCAACATTAGAGCGATTCCGACGAGACAAACTCTCAACCTGAAAAGTACGAGGACCGCAATCAAAAATCTTAATGCAAAACGTCCTCATACAGTTCTCACCACAATTCCCAATAACAGCAGGTTCATGAGAAACAAAGAGCAATGTACCAGGGTTTATGACAACAATTTCTTCGCCACGCTCCGCAACGAGCTGAGATGGCACCAACGACTTGTAATAATCCTGCTCGCACACATGATTCCCATAATAAACCTTAAAACTTTAATCGACTCCCACAATCCAAAGAATCCACGCGCAAATTCAACAAAATTTCCACCAGCAATCTACAACCACAGCCACACGCCAAAAGAAATCGATAGCTCCACCACACTCAACAATGTGATCGCCCCTTTGCACCAACAAGAATTCCAAAAAAACCCACCGACTCTTTCCATTCATTGCACACTGATTAGCTGCAGCAAAATCTCCGCAAGACTCAAGCAATTGGAAAACAAAAAACGGACCTGCTGGCTCGTCGGCTGAACCGGCGCCCCGCGAGGCACGCCTCCGCTGCTCGCGTTGGCCATCGCTCAGTCCTCCCCTTAAACCCTACAACTACAAAACAAAGCACTGGAGACCATATTCCACGGAATTGGCCTTAAAAAAGAACTGCGCAACGTTTTATGCTCAGATCGTAATCCTTAATTGCTGCTGCGATGGGTTGATGTTATGGAATCGGAGTTGCAAAAGCACCAGCGGTGAAGACAAGGCAAAACGATGAAGCAAGAAGACTGCTTCCACTGACTACTACCGCAACTCCAAACCCTAGAAAAACCCCGCCTCTGTGGTCCGGATTCCGGAAGTCTTACTCAAGTCTCACTCAAGTCTCACTGAATTCTTTACCCCTGCCACCGTCAGCCCAAAAAATTTAAGAAATTCCAAAATGGATTGCCAAAAATTTTGGGAATTTTTTTAACAAAGAAACCAAATCATTCTTTCGTTTTAAATCACATCTTTCAAATCACATTTTCCAACTTTACCGTAGGTGTAGGGCAGCTTCGCCTAAAAATAATTCCAAAAAATTATGGCGAAATATTTTGGAAATTATGCTGAGCAATTGGCGAAATATAATAAAATGAAATGAAAAAGATGGCGAAATATTTAGAAATTACACGAGCAAAAAAATAAAAAAATTTAGACTTCAAAGTGAACACAAAGTCCATGTGCCATTTACCATCAAGAATTTTTTTGATGGCTACATGAAGGAATTACCTTAATGATATTCTATGAGAATGAAGAGTGGAGAAGTTATTGTTATAATGAAATCCATTGTCCATTATGAATCCTCAAAGGATATGGGACAAACTAAAACTGAGAGTGTTGACTACTCATTGTCAAAATGCAGGAATTGTGTTCAATATAGAACATCAGTCTTCCTTTAGGCATAGTAGAATATTTGTTTTCAAAAATCTTCGAACTAAGAAAAGCTTCTAAATCAAGTTAACTTTGATCCCCAAAAATCCGTTTGTAATTTTGAGCCTCCAGTCAAAAGTTATTGGCAAAATTTAGAGAGGGTATTTGAAAATGTCAAAGAAAATGTCCTTTTCAAACCCTCCATGAATTTTGTCCATAACTTTTGATTGGAGGTTAGAAATCTCAAACGGATTTTTGGAAATGAAACTAGGATTTACTTTTCACATTAAACTAGTTCAAAAAAATTTGAAAAAAATTAATCTACTATGCCTAAATGAAGTCTGAAATTTCACTTTGAACACAATTCCTACTTTTCACTTGACTATGAGTGGTTGAGCTCTTACTAATCCTAATTTACATATCCCACATGGTTTGTTTTACCTCCTACCATCCTACTTGTATAAAGAGCTTATGTTCTCACTTCATAACACACTTTAAGTGGCTTTAGAAGTTGTGCAAGACACTCATGCATGAGGGCAAAAGTTCTGTTAGGGTAGAAAAACCTAGGTTAAAGGTTGGATGAAAGGCAAAATTACAATTATTCAATTGTCCACAAAGTTGAATTTCTGAAAATTTCTTTTTGAGATGGCAAACATTAATTTTCAAATTAATTAATTATTCGCCTTGACAATGGGCGAAGCTGCCCTACACCTACGGTAGCTTGCAAAGATTGGACATATGTAGGAAAGCTCCCACTAAGGTAAAAGCGAGCGGGCTCTAAAATGGACCACCTCCTTAAATGTACACTATTTGTACATGTTGCTTTTCATACCCTTCAGCAATGTACAAGCAATGGACATTTTAGGGGTGGTCCATTTTAGAGCCCTATGCCATTTCAACTTCAAAATATTATAACTAAATCCACAAAGCTCCAAAGTATATGAAACAACTTGGGTTAGATGGCAATTCCACTTGTCTTTCAAGGAAAATTTACTGAAAATTATTTCAAGATGCTTCACCTCCCCAAAAATTCAGTTCCAGCTCTTAGATGGTCCATTTATGGACCTCCTACCTTACTTTAAGCAGTGGGCAGCCGGGTAGACATCGTGCCATTTTGTGGAAGAGATATCTTACAGTGCCAAGCAGCATAATGCGGACCATTCTACCGTATAATTGGGGATATTTCTATAGGAGACCGGCAGCTCAGTGCTTAACCTTCATGCAATACCTCAGATAGGGTAGACTCCAGTCTCCACAAATGACATAATCTTACAATTTTCAAATTAGGAATACATCCCTCGTGAGCCTTTGTCCAAACACGAAGTGCCAGGCCACTGCTACCAGTATCACCACCACCACAAATTCTCTCCACACAAGGACATTGCTATGCAGAGGGTATAAAATAGGGCTGTGGTTGCTAAACAGCTATTTAATCTGGTTGCTCAATCACGCGGATTTCAAGTTCAATGAGAAGAGGCGGTCCAAGTTCCGAGTTCATCCTCCTTTCCAACTTCCATACTGTCCTCCAAATTTTATTCTAACTGAACGGGCGTCTGTAATGCTGAGCCTGATTATTGGCAAAACAATGCATAACAGACACCTGTTCGAATGACTCTCTATCACATGTCTTGGCATTGTGTGATAGAATTCAAGATATTCCATGTCTCCTCCCTCCATTCCTACCAGATTGCTACCAGATCAGAAGCAACCAAACGAAAGATCATTCAAGTAAGCAAAACTGGAGAAACAAATGGGCTGCTTTTACTGCAGAGAAGACACGAATCTCAGTCATCTCACGGAAGTCAAGGGAACAATAATCCCACCTCACATCATCGAAATTCCCTATCCTATTGATCCAGCCTTCCTGCAATACCGAAATTTCTGTATCCTGGAATGTATCCACCTCATGAGGAGAATGTCGCCTCGCGTTTAATTTATAGCCAGAATGTCCAGCAGGTAAGGACGCGTATTTCGCCACCTCACACACTATGCTACCTAAGAGCAAGTGCCTTAACTAAGACCTGCTCTACTGTTGATTACAATTCAATGTCAATAAATATGTCGATAGTTCAATACACATGAGCTGGCAGGGGTAGATGCCCAGAAATGCTATACATGAATGGGAGAGCTGAGCATGGTACCGAGACGACTGATGTATCCCCAACTGGCGAGTCAAAAAAGCTCAACACTGTTGCATCGAGTGCTTAGAGATTTTTCGTCTAGAATGTGCGGCATGTCTGCGGCTCTCCGGTTTTGTCATCCGCCATCACCACCTGCGTCTCAGTGCAATTCAGCACGTCTTGTCCGAGCTTGGCCCCTGCAGCTTTGAGTCCCCGCAGCGAAGCAGCTTGGTTGAACAGGTTGATCACGGGCAGCTTGGAAGCCGGCGGCAGCTTGGAGTTGGGCAATAGGGGAAAGAAATCCTCCTGTAAAACGACATCCATCCCAAAGTCAGTGCTCTCCCCAACCCCTGGACATCAGAAAGACGGCAAGCACAACCGGACCCATTCCATCTGACTGCCTAAGGTCCCCAATAATAGCCATGACATACTATGAATGGGTGCCAAGTTTACTACAGGCGATGGCAATCTGGCAAGTGTCAGAATGTCATTGTCGAGAATATCGTAGTAAAGAAGACTATGAGCGCAATTTGGGTGATGGAGGAGCTTGCAGGAGCTCCGAGAGCCAAACCTGCAAGAGAGGGACTACGAAATCAATCCTGTTGTGAGCGAGTTTGTTGGCAGCAGCACCGATGTGTGCACCCGGCTCCATATGATTCGTGCTGAAACTTGTTTGGTTGGGGAAGTTGGGGTACAGTGTCACATAACCCCGCAAATACATCATGTCGATCAGAAACTTCTTCCACGACGCCTGTCAGCAAACGTGCCGGCAACAATCAACAACAACTTCAAGCATAGAAATTCGGTTTATCTCAAGGAAATACAAAATCATAACACAGGATATCACCCACATAATTGTCACAATAAACGAAGTTTTCTGCCATTTGAAAACGTTTCAAAGCAGCCGATTTTATGCTATGGAAGAAAACGTGGTATTTCATCTACTGCAAAATGGTCTAAGATTCAGTTTTGTTCCGTCTTTGGTATTCTATATCACTGACCGCAATGTGAACCAAGAAAAGGCGAGATGACTGACCTGCCATCCGTTGGTTCGCGACTTGGGAATTTGGACGGGGTTGGACTTGGCGTCCTCGGTGTGGCGCATGCCCATGTATTTGTAAAACTCTCGCCACTTCTTCGGCATGAACAAGGCGCCCCAACTGCATGGCAATTGATGCAAATAGGGCGTGTTGGGATGCACTGCGCTGAAGAAGTCCGTGGCATTCCAATGAGGTCTCTCTTTCACAACCTCCACCACACGCGGGGTGTACAGAGCGATGGAGTTGAGCTCCGGCAGGTGCACGTTGGGGTTGTAGTAGTACTGCAGCACCGCGTACTTCAGCCACATGTAATAGAATGGCGACACTTCAATGTCATCCTCCAGTAGAAGACCGAAATCGTCATCCGAAGCAGGGTACCTGCAAACACATGAATCTTAGCCCCTAAATGCTCAACCATCCACCAGATGATGAATGTATTTGAAAAGACCAATTCTTCCACTTTATTCATTGAGTAGACTTCAAGGAAGATTGTGGAATAGATTCATGAAAAGACCAAGAACTATCTACAAGAATCAGCGGCATAGATATTTCGGAAGAGGAACTCGTATGTACTATTCTTATTAGATCTAATTGTTCTCAGTTCGAGCACGTAGGGTAAGTCAACATCACAGTGAATAAAGACGTTACTCATCGAAGTAGAAAAAATATGTACATATACCAATAGAACAGACAGGAACAAGCTTCCGAAATTACCAGCTCTCGCTCACGGCTCTGATGAGACCTCCTTGAATGATGCGTCGGCGCACAATTTTCTGCCCATAGGGCCACTGAAAGGAATCAATCATATTCAAGGTCGGGCTATCCACAGCGCTGTCCACGTTGAACGAGATGTCGATGGTGTCACCGAGGTAATGAGAATTGGAAAGAGATTGCAGCAAGCGCATCAGGGACGTGGCTCTGTTCTGGGTAATGATGTTGATTTGAATCTTCATTTTGCTCCAAACTGGTCCAAGATGAAGGTGCATTCAACGACCCCGGTCAGATTTCAAGAAGCAGTTTAGCCGTCCACAATAACGTCAGTAAGAGAGGGGAAAATCAACATCCAGCTGATTTCGTCGTATTAACGTAAGGAACCGATTTGTGTGAGGTGCTTTTCGTTTCAACACGAATGCCAGGCACTCGTTTCCAAAGCAAGTCATCCAAACACGCGACCTGAAAGGAGTACTGAAATACCGATGCATTCTAACACAATCAACGAGGTACATTGTGGGTGCAATACTCATGGTTCAAGGGGACTCTAGGCAGGTGACTCTAGTACCTTACTACTTCAACCTTCAGCGATTCATCACTTATTCATACGAAATTCAAATAATACAAGCTTGGGAGCATTGGAATCCTCAAAACATAGCCTAGGGAGAATTCGTACATGTAAGTGATGCAGGAGGAACAGTGGCCATCCAGAGAGCATGAGGGAACGACGAGTGCGGAATCTGCACGAGGGAGGTGTTGGTAGCAGCTTGCGCGGTGGCCAATTTCAAAGCATCCACGACGGCAGACGGCAAATCGTTCACGGTGATCAGCAGACTGGGCGAGTGCATTCGGATCAAACCCCGCATGGAGGCCGAAACTTCTTGAATGAATGGCGTCTCCGAGAACCCTCTGTGAATTGAGCCCACCTGCACACAGCCACATGTTCAGCCTCTTCCGAAACGTATGCCGGGCAGGGAACCCAGATGCCTTTAATGTGGGTTGAAAAAACACCCTTTCACAATGCAACTATCATCCAAACACAAGACTTGTACGCAATGAGTTCAACATCTATCTCACAGAGAAGATGCTTCCATGAGAAATATGGTAGGCGCAAGCAACTCACTGATCAAGGGGGTAGCCTAGGCTCGTAATTAAGACCTTCCCTTCAGCATTTCACATCTTACTCATTTTACATCCAAAGAAGACATACTCTAAGGCTCTTGGATGCTTCTGAAACGTGGGACAAGACCAAGCAATACATAAAATACATGGTAGAGAGCCTCTTGCATCCCTATACCATGGGCCTTCCGGTGCTTACCTCGAGATCAAAGACCTTGAAGCGGCGATCATTGCACGAAGCAGGAGCCCAGCCTAGAACTTGAGCAGCCTCCTCACACGAGCAGAAATCGCCTCCACTGATGACCAAGTACACTTTCCTCCCAAGCGTGCCGCGAAACTTCTGCAACAAGGGCGCCATAGCCTGGACGTCGCTGACTCGGTGCGCATAGAAGAACGCGTCGCTGCGTTGCGGGTTCATCTCCGCCCACTGGGTTATGTATCCCCTGGAGAATGCCCGCCACCATTGATTGTCCCGCACCTGCAAATTCACCAACATCGAGATCAGAAACCACGAAAGTCTGCCACAGAAACGAACTGTTTTCAACGGTCCAGACAGAAACTGCAGAATGTTACAATCAAACCTCTCAACGATGACATTTTTCGTAAATGACCTTCACTAGAATATTCCGCAGACGTACCATTCACTACAGCACTATTGTATCAACAACTAGATGACAAACCGTGCCACAGAAAACAAACCGTTTGAAAGTCCTATTCTGCGACTAAAGAAAGCTACATGCATTCAAACCACTATATTATGACCTTCTCTAAAATGAACTGCACAGTTGCCACAATAGCAGTGACTTATATCAATGTCGTAGAGACCAAAATGGGACCCCAGATGGTAAGAGTTGATCGCACCTCCACTACTTGTTTATGAATGACAGTCGTCTCCGACACTTGGGCAAGACGATGCTCTTTGTCTCCCCAGGTTTCCTTGTCGTTCGGATCGACCGGAACTACGAAGGAGCCGTGGCCATGATACTTCTGAAGCTGGTAACTGCAAACAAACCACAACCCAAAGAGCAATCAAAGGCTGCTTACTATCCAAAAGTAAGCTTTCGACACCAGATTTGACCTAATTGCAGCTCTAATCACCATAGTTACTAAACGCAAGCGTCCGAGAACGTCTTGCTTTCGAACTCAGCTCCAATTTCAACGTTTCTCAATTACATCGGAATGGTTACGACTCAAAAACACAGGATGTTGAAAAAGAACGAAGAAATTGCAGAACTAGATAGCCAATTTCCAATCAGGAAAATGCTACCAAGCGTTCCTCGTGACAATGCTGATCATCCCGCAGCTCTAACCTGAGATGCAGATCCTCGCCGGTGGAGAAGGTCGGCGGCGTCTCGATGAAAATGGTCTTCACCAACTCCGCGGAGAGGAACCAGCCACTCGACAAGAAGTCCACCTTCACAATCCTCTCAATGACAATGTCGTAAGCTGGATCCGGCAAGTACAAGCCCGCCTCTCGGACGCCCGTCTTCCGGTAGCTCGGGAAACTGAAGTCCTTCTGTCGGAACGGCAGAATGCGACCAATGCTGCCCAAAACAGAGTTTCGATACTTCTCAGTTCCGGCCGTGTGAGCCAAGATTTCAAGCACCCTCTTGCCGGGAATCATGTCATCGTCCACCAGGTACACAAAATCCGCGCCTACAGCCTGCACAAGGAACAAAATCAGACCTAAACCCTAAAAACGCAAACAAGAAGCGAGTCAGAGCTTCAAATCGGAGCCGGACAGGGCTTGTTCCCCATTCTTTGCTTTTCGCTGCAAAGAAATTGCTGGAGTCTACCAATTCTTGCGTAATGATTTTCTTCCTTCGGTAGCTGACATACAGTTTTTGTCGATAAGCAAACCATTTTCAACAAATCTAGGTCTATGATGGCATTTTCTTTCAATAAATCTCTTGTAGCATTTTAGCTAGAGCCACAAATTTGTCGAAATCTGGGGATGATAAAGCCAAAAAAGAAGCATTGGATCCGAAATTGCACCTGCAGCGCGAGCTGGAAGCGTCCGTAGTATCGGTAATCGTACTTGGACTCCACGATGTTGATGCGCGTGTCGTTATACGCTTCCACGATGGCGCGCAGACTGTCTCTCTCCGGGCTGCCGAACGCCACCACCCACACCTCGTGGAACGGCAGCGTCTGCTCCAGGAGCGCGTCCAGCTGCGCGCACAGCGTCTTCCGCTGGAAATGGTTCAGGATCACCGTCACCTTGGCCACGGCGCCTGTCGATGGCAGCTCCAGGAGCTCCTCCAGGGTCTCGCAGCCTCGCTTCTGCCCCTGAAACTCCATAACCTCCCTGAAAGTTCACCATCGTTCCAGCAAGCGGTTTCGTGAATCACTAGCGACAGTCAATCTTCGTGACATGGAGTTTTCCAGAACGTAATGGGACACACATGAGCTTCTCAAAACCTACTCTCCAAGGAAAAAAGAAAAATCGTTCCACTGAAAGCTATCGTGCATTCTTCAGCTGGCTAGTCTCAGGCGGCTCTTGCATTGCAGTGCAACTTGCACAAGTATCCGTACTACGGTAAGCAATGAAATGGTTTCATTTCTCTCAAAAACATTCAAATTTTCAGAAAAGAATCCGAACAAGAGAAGGACAAGAAGAGAGCTGACATGCACTGTATATGTACATTACGCCTGTGGCAACCAGATCTCCTTAGCACCACTTTCTCTTATATCACACCCTCTGTTCTCCGTTCTACATATACGTTTCCAATTCAGACTCACATCATTGTCTCATTACCAAATTGTGACGTGACAAAAAATTATGTACAAATGTACATCGATACTAGATCGACACGCTGTTGCAAAACTCCGTCGCTAATCGCTGCACTTTGGACTTGATATTAAAGAGGGCAGGGTGTACATAAGTGTCCCTGCTGCACCAAATTCAAACTGCTGACGATTTATTTTAAGTGAAAATATTGACTAAGAAAATCAGACAGACTATAAATTTCCGACACTAACAGTAATTCCCCAATGCATCTATTACTAGAAAATCGGTATGAGTGAGTTTCCATCCCCGCTGCTCCGGTGGATCTAGAACCCAGACATATGGCTTCGGACAGCACGACCTAGAATAGTTGCATGCATCGGCATATGACCAGTCCCATAAACGACTAAACAAATAGCCAAATTCCCGACCATTTCCTCAAGAGCCGAAAGCGAAGCTAATTTCTCGAGAATCAGAGTATTATCGGACAACCTCTTGAAGCCATCGACATGTGAACAGTACCATCAACTAATACAGCCGCTTTCCAAGCAACTTCCACGTTCCTCAAACGCCAAAATAGAAGCTAATTTCCTCAAGTTTCGCGAGCCGAAAACTTTACTAATTTCCTCACATTTCAAGGTCGCCAGTCCAGCCTTTGTTTGAAGGCTTGGCTGTTGATCTGTGTTTTGTTTAGCCGTGGAATTTCTGATGTTTTGAAATGTTTTTCTCTTAAATCCAGCTCCATGTGAACAGTGTCATCAACTGCTGCAGTCACCACGCAGCAGCTGCCAAGGTTTTCAAATGCCAGAATATGAGCTAATTCCCTCATGTCTCACGAGCCAAAAATGAAGCTAATTTCCTCACATTTCAAGAGCCAAGAAAGAACCAAGTCGTTTGTCCAGATCCTGATTGGAAGCTTAGTTTCTTGATCTGTGTTTAGCTTTGCCATGGAATTTCATTTGTTCAGCCTCACTTAAGATTTTTATGAAATGAAGAAAAAAGAAAGAGGAGTCAGGTGACATTGTGGATGCCTGGAATTCAGTCACGCACCTGAACAGGCCGGTCTTGATTTCAATCATCTTCGTGTTGTTGGACTTCTTCTGCTCAAACGAAAGTTCTTCCTTCTGGCAAACCGCCAGCTTCTGCGCCTCGGCGGACATTACCATCGCCGCTGCGGTCGTGGATCCCGACTCCAGAACCATCCGCTGATTGGGACCTCCACCTGCTTGTCCCGATTTTGGGAAAAGCTTCCCAATCTTGGGCAACCAGAAGTCACCCTCAGGCTTCACCACGAGATCCGGCACAGCAGGGCGCGATCTGTAGAGCAGGAACGTCGCGTAAATTGCGAAACTGACCTGCAAGCACGTGAGCAGAAGAGCCATGCGAATGGTGCCGTTGGTTTTCCATGAAGATCTCGTGGTGTTGCTGCTCAAGCTGGGGCGCCCCGTGGTGGGGATCATGTCCACGCCATCGGTGGAGAGCCGCCCTGCCATGAGATCTGTGTAAGGCGACGACGCCTTCATGGCGTCGAAGTCGACGCTATGGCTCTGCCGCATGAGCTTCGTTTTCGTCATGGGGGGTCTAGAAACGGGAAGCATATGTCCGCGACGGGGGACAACCAACGATCGAACGCACTAGCTCTTCAACGTTACAATTAGACAATGTTACCAAATGCAAAGAGCTTCTTCATTACTGCAGAAAATGGGGCAACGTTGCGAAAGACTTAACCCACGAAATGCGGAATCTCGATCTTCCGAACAACAGTTAGCAATGAGAATTGCTGTCTCTCTACTGAAAATGTCGTGAAATTTGGGATGCCAGTTCCGAAATCCCAAACAGTCAGACGGAAATGAAAAGCCTAACCTAACGAACTTAAATTGAAGTCCACCGAGCAGTGATTGAGAAAAGAATACCAGTATGTGGAACCTACAAAACCGGAATACATGTGAAGATCCGACAAATGTATAGCAACAGTCACTGGAACCCCATTAATTTGCACTCTCACCGACTCAGCAAACAGACTAGTAGTAACCCATAGCCAACGAACACTAAGCGGTCGCAGATTCGATCGCATACCGCTTGTAACACCGATTCTAAAACAGAGGCAACGAGGAGAGTAAGCACGAACCAAACTAACTACAGTTGAAGTTCCCCCCGCACTGCTAGCGATCGAAACGAATTACCAAGAGAAACCATGAGGGAAGGTTCCCCCAAAACATGTGGAAGCGACTCACTGCAGCCACAGCCGGGGCTAAAGCATTTCCACGCACTTTGCAAACCCAAACCCACGAGTAGCTAGTAACTAATGTCTACTAACCACAAACTAACCAAACCGGCACAGATTCGTCACCAGCACCACCAAATCAACCCACGCACACCATCACTACGAAAATTAAGCGAGTTCGCAGCGCACGTCCGCACTAGCTACTCCTCAAGTCCGCGCACACATCGCGTGCACAAATGCCAGAGTCCCAATGCAAAGCTCCTGGCGATCTTCCACCAAAACATCGAGGCCAATCGAACTAGCTGAAAACCTTCCCTTTCGGGACGCGCGTCCTGAGCGTCCTGAGGTGCGCGCGGCGCGGCCCGGCCGGTAGTCCCTGTGATGGAGCGCTCGAGTCGGCCAGGCGATCGGGTCAAGCACTAACTCTGTCACTAGTTGCAGATTTAGGGGACTTGTGCACCAATTATGTTTCGGATGGAAGCTGGCGACAAGGGGTTTAAATGGGCGGGATGGGGAATGGGAGATGGACTTCATGTCGGTGGAATATATGCACATACGTACGTATGGTAGTTTGGGGGCAAAAATCATAAATTTTTCAAACTTTTGGAAGCTGCTAGTGCGTACATGTAGGCCACCGTAGCAATGGTGCCAGTTGCGAGGAGCTAGCCTGGTGATTAGGGAGCTAGCGTGGATTAATAAGTTAGGGAGCTCACTAACTTCGGCGTTGGTTGCGAGTCGTGCGTGAAGTGTCACCGCCTTGTGCAGAAACAGCGTCGCTCCGGCCGCTTTGGGCGCCGTCGCGTTCGGTTGGCGAGGGGGAACAGCAGGCTCACGGGGTCAGCTTAATTGGGTCGGTCGTCGCCAGCCCTTGCAGTCGCAGTCGGTCGTACTGCTTTTGGTGGGATGTGATTGAGGTATCTGCACCTAAAACAGACAGTTTTCTTTCCAACCAGCAACCCTGAACACAATTTGGAAAAAATATCATATCACAATGTTAGCAAGTGAACAAGTGAAAGAGAAAGGAAATGTAATTGGTTTGGGAATTTTTAGAATATTTATGAACATATTATGAATTTTTAAAGTTGAGGTCATAGGAACACTTAATATGGACATTAGCTACAGTTAATCAAACCCTCTTGATGTACAAAATGCTTCAACTCTTGTTAGCTATTTCAAATAACTCTTCAACTTTCCAATGGTTCCTCTTGAAAACTAGTGTTGACTTTGAGCAAATGTGTTGTCATATTTGGGTCAATGAGCAACTATGGAAAAACTTTATTCTAGTTGGTGGCAAATGGTTGGTGTTGCAAAAGGATGAGGATACCTTAACTTAGAGCATCACCACCCGGCCCAGCAACCATGTCAATGTTGGCTTGCAAATGGGGGTGGCCATCCACTTTTCAGGCTACAGAAAGCAAATAGCCCACCCATCATGGCCTCTTAAGAGGCCAAAGAGCTTGAAGTGCATATAAGCCAAAATCTTGGAGTACAGAAGCTCAAACCACTAGCCACCACATCACATGCAAAGATATGGAGATTTTATCCTACCTGGTTTGCAAGCCAGAGCAGGTTTTGGGGTCGGCCTCTCCAAAAGGTCATCCATTTTGGGGGTCGGGTGGGGCTATTTTTTCAAAGTAGGCCAACAAGCTCAT
This sequence comes from Neckera pumila, assembly GCA_963969595.1. NCBI lineage: Eukaryota > Viridiplantae > Streptophyta > Bryopsida > Hypnales > Neckeraceae > Neckera > Neckera pumila. Next base: position 45,464,330 of record OZ018408.1, on the reverse strand, counting down.
CTGTTTGGGGGGTGGGGGGTGATGCTCTTAGGAGATTTAAGGAGTTTAAGAGAAAAAGAATATATATATTTTTATTTTTATTTTGCTTTTGTGACATCTAAGCTCCAAGTTGGAATTGGCTCTTTACTTTCACCTCCAATTTCACCCTATGTAGATGGGATCCAAATTCAGGTGTGGCAATTTCATTAAATTGGCAATATTTTTTTTAAATGGCATGAAAATAGTTCAAAACAGCCGTTCTAAATCTATACATGTCCTCCTAGATGGTGAAAATGGCACACCGTCAAAGTGGCACTTGGAAAATTGTCATTTTAATGAAATTGCCCACAGGTAGGAAGTCCATTGTGGACCATTGAGTGAATGTGCATAATTACATTTAATATTGAGTTCATAGAAAAAAGAGCTAAAAAATGAAAAATTATAGAATCTTCTACAAGTATTTTGGTTGCTTCATTTTCAAAAACAAATGCCCATTATAGGCAATCAAAGCAAAATCATATAGCTTACCATTGTCAACCCTAAGGGAGAACTAGACTTGCCTTGTTGGATGCTATTGTGGCTCTCATAATTTTCCTACACAATCTATTGATAAATCAAAGCAATCCTTTATATTGTGGAATAATGTAGGGACTTCTTGCCATAGGTCAAAGCTGCATGGTGGTGTTTACTGAATTCATGAAATTGTAACTTTTCAATCCAATTCTAACCTTTTAGACCCTAATTGCACATTGTGTATAATATTTAGCTACTACATTAGGATGCTAGAAAGCAAAACTGGATTCAAAAGTAGGGATATGAATTGGATGCTAGTCCATAATGATTGCCTTTGGCTTATATCTTGCTCTCACTTATTTGCACTTTCATAAAAGTCAATGTTCTTTTCCCAAGATTGAGAAAAACATAGAGAGAGGGAAAAATAACTTTGATGCTACTTGGAGACCGTTGGGCCAATGGAGACATATTTAGTGTCAATGAAAAGCCCTTCGGAAAGGGGAGGTGTATAAAGTAAGTTTTGTCACGTTTTGATCAATAGTGGGAGAAATATGAATTTTATAGTTTTTCATCAGACTAAAAATTAAAAAATTTAGACAATCAGGCCGACAAGGTTAGTGCGCTTGGTGTTGTTGGAAAGCCCTTGACACGGGTATATTTGCAAAGCAAAGTTCATAGCATTTCAACCGACAAGACAAGAAATATTGAAATAATTGTATAGAGTAGCTTCACTCATGAGTCTACAAATGGCAAATAATGAAAATATATAGTGAGTTTGTTAGTTAAGTAACTTGACCAATTGAGGGCTTGTTTAATTAAACGCTTGTGATACTATGAAAGTAAGGACATTGAACCTGTCTCATTAAGTAGGATAAAGAGGGAGAATTTTGTATTTTGAGGGATAATGTAGAAAAGCCCCCTATTTTGTGCTCTGTTAATCCTATGTTCTCTACCCCTAGCTAATTGCAAATTTGAATTCAAATTTTGCAAATTTTTTTATGTGTGAAAAATAAAAAATTGGAAGTGTAGATTCACCCTGTTGGTTTAGCATCCTGCCTATGACATGCTTTTCAGAGTTGATACAAGTCAAACTGGCGGGAGGGAGTGATTTGAACAATCTCTATAGGAACTAAGGTAGAAGCACCAGTAGTCAATCATTTATGCAATTTTGGAGCAAATTGTGTACAGTACAAGGTGGTGGAAATTTTACCATGTAAGAAGATAGGAAATATGGGGCCATTGCAAAATTTTCAAATTGTGAATTTTGGAAGCCAAAAAATGCTCTTCACCAATAGCCAATGTCTAGAGTCTTCCATTTTCAATCATTCAAGAATGCTCACTACTTTGGGACATGTGTCATAACCTTATTAGTCCCAAACTTCAAAAGGACAAAAAGAAATTCCAAACTTGATTTCCAACCTAAGGTTGGAAATAGTGCACCCTAGAGGTTGGGTACTACTAGGCATGGTTGACAACTGGTGCTTCTACCTTTGTTGGAAGTTTCTAGCCACCTCCAATTAGGCGTTGACCATGTCTAACCAATTGTAGCCTTGCAGCTAGTATGAGATATGGTAATTTACAGAGGACGTTAAACCCGTCCCACAAAGTGGGACTAGCAAGGTGGATTTTACTTTGGGGAAAAATGCAGGAATTTTTATTTGTCACAAAAAAAGAATTTGCAAATTTGAGTTCATATTTGCAATCAAAGACTCCAATTTAGAAAGATATGCTAGAAGAGGTCTATAGCATATCCTACACGTTGCCTACAAGATCTTTGACTTCATAGATTGCAAGACAATAAGACTTGAAGTTAAAAGGACTTGAATGTTTTTTTCTCAAAGCTACATCAATATAGCTAACAAAGTTTGATTCCTCTGAGAATGTGATTTGAGAACTAAAGTTTGTTTTTTAGAGATAGTCAGTCGTATGCCGGCCATATTCTATTAATTACATAATTGCCAAATTTCAAAAGCCAGCGAGGATTTTAGTAAAAGATGTCCCAAAGATGCCCAAATTGCTCAAATTGCCCAAATTTTTTTAGGTTGCATAACTTTTGATCCATGCAACTAATTGGAAAAAAAATTATATCCTTACTAAGGAGAGACATGTGTACACCTTTTGTCAGAATTTCATGAACATCCGAACAAAATTGAGTTCATAGAAATCTATCTAAGTTTTCAAGTATCAATTGAACGAACACTTGGTCCTTTACAAATTGAACTTCACTAGAATAGCAAAGCTTTCTATAGTATGATCCATAGACATAGATAAAGCACATTTCAAATATGTCTGAAAGCTCATGAAAACTCATAGCAATTTTCACTTGACTACAAGTAAGAAAGTATATTTTTTCTTCATTTTGGAACTTACTCCTAAAAGGAAGTCTAGTCACAATGAAGGAAATCATCCTTTTGGTACCGTATGAATCATTTGCTTAAAAGAATCCAAAAGTACTCATTATACGTCAAACTATTGCACAAGACCTTAAACAATAAAAATTCAAGATTGAAGTTCTGCAGTCAGTGTAGGACTCTTTGTCATCAATCGGACACTTAGTATTCACAACGTTTTTCCAGGGTTAACCCCTAAATGCTTAACCCCTAAACGACCAAACATTGTTTTTTGGCAACATAGCACTTTAGGGTAGATCACTACGAACGGATTTTTTTTTTTTCCTTTAAAAATTTCACACAACATGTGCCCAAGGAGTAGCTTTAAGATCCAACAACTTTCATAACTTTTGACTACATGAATAAAAAGTTATTGCATGATATGTAGTTTTTGTTATTTGGCGGGCAGTCCGAGCAGCTCAAAAAACTTCTTTAAAAATCACCTTTTTGAAAAATGAAAAATCGAAAGTGGTTGTAAAGATTTATTTAGACAAGGAAAAGTTTGGATCACTCCATTTTGTTTAATGAGGTGAGAGATATGAAGGATTCCAGTTTGCGAGTAGGTATGGAGTTTCAAGCTTGGACTGTCAATCTCGAAATGGCCCCACTCGCCAAAACAGTTAGCTTCCGTACTTTTTTTTTTTTCCTTTTTTTTAAAAACTTTTTTTTTTAAATTATTACTCGCAAATTTGGGTTCCTGCGCCACTGTCATAGCAGAAACTGCTACACGGATTTGCCAAGTTGTAAACACATGTTAAAGTTTATTAAGAAACCCATTTTATCAAACTTGTGGTTGTGAATATTTGAATAGATTGTGCTTGGGTGTTGTGGAAGAAGTCATACCTTAAGTAGGGCAAAGAACAATTTTTCAGCCTCGAAAAACACTATTTCAGGGTCCTTCGGAAGGCTGCGGAGCAGCTCTCCAAAGTCCTGAAATTTTTTCTAATGTTTTGACTTTTCTCAAAAACAATTATTTATGAAACTGACCTACACGTACGGTACTTTAGACTCGACCATGCTCTCATGGCATACTGTGTCCCCAAATTGTCCAGTCCAGTCCAGTCCAGTCCATTCTTGGCAAGAATCTGCCAGGGCCAGTTCTAAAAAACAACACAACTACGTGCACCTTCTGACCGCTGAATAAATTCATGCACAGTTCTACAATTCTACACCACGGAGGTCAGTGAGTTGCTGTAGCAGAAAAACGTCGCTGAACTTTCTCCTCTTTTGCCACATCCAGTAACTTACATGATCCCTGCCCCACAAATACCTTATTACCGTCATGATCAGATGAGCAAATGAGCTGGTACAGTAGTGGAGAGCCGTGTCCTGAGCAAAAAAATATGAATTCTTCACTACGATTTCTAATTTGAAAAAATTTAGAAATCGTTTGGGCGGTTGAGAATTCAGGGAGGGAGGCCAAATTGCTGTTCTCGGCAGTTGTGGCTTTCTGGGCAATGGGAGCTTTAGCACAGTTCTGGAATGTCTGGACTGATGGAATGAAAGCGGAGCTCTGTGCACTTGGCAATTGCTGCATGCACTTTACTTTCCAATGGACAACAGCTCCGACGGAGCTTCACGGAGACGGAGCTGTCGTTTTAAATTAGCCCCACCGTCCGGTCGTCGTTTAGTTCGGAGTGCAAGCCGCCTCTTTTGCTTCTTTTTGGTGAGCTTTTGCCATTCAGTTGCTCCGAGGTTTGGCTATGGTGTCGAATGTGAGTGTCGCCGCACGAACTCTCCATCCATCCCTGCATTTTTTGCTGTCGATCAGTAACTTCCCGAAATGACCCATACGGGTGTAATCTTGGGAAGCTAGCTACACAAAATAGTGAAATTGGATTGCCTTAAAATTAGGTTGCCTTCCCTAGCTCATGACTCATGGCTTGTCCAGATGAAGGCCACACAAGCCATTTTCTAATCCTGAGCCATAAATCAGTATACCAACCCATGCAACACACATGTTTTTCACATCATTGCATCCTTCTACAGTAACTATAATATTGATACAGTGTAGAATGTCGAGATATTAGTATGGGGCAACCTAATTTTCCTATTCAGTGTAGATGAAACTCACGGCAAATGCTCATGTTCTTACAAAGTAAAGGAAGGTTGACAATGATCATTATAAGTTGATGAGGTAGACAAGCCTATTACCACCTTGATTATTAGCAATCTAGATATCTTGTGGCCAACTCCAAGAAGGGCTCAAAGTTTTTTCAGAGGTGTGTGCTTGTTTCACAAATCAAACCCAAGTGGAATTGTAATTTTCCAACTAGAATTGTAATTTTTGTGAATTTATGAAGTGCCTACCTTGAACTTACAAAATCGCTCATAGAGTGACTGAGTGAGGGCATGGATATGCTATAAATATCCCATAACCACTCTCCCGTGCATTCAATGGTACTTAAATATTCACCATTAAAGAATTGACACGTTACCCCTTGTTGACATTAATGCAATGATTTTGTTAGAAAATAAATGGATATGGATGAGTTTTTGGACGGAATTGGGGCCAAAAGCAAGATGACAATATTAGGTAGCAAATGGGAAATAATGGGCTAGCTTATCTCAATACCTTTGTCTACAATGGCAATTTGTTGCTTACTTCTATATGCATAGGGGGAGCGAGTGAAGGATTAGGATTGCATTGTTGTCGATGAAAGAGTCTTAAGTTTATTCATTAATTTTCACAAAGTAATGCTGTCAATTCTTTATTGGAGTCTCATGAATAGAGTTTAAGCCAAAAAAGTAGATATCAGAAAGCTCTTGGCATTTTTTCAAATGCTATATTTAGCTATTATAATAATAATTATTATTTTTATATTAATGAAGTTAATTAGCATTTGAATTGACAAAAATCCTTTTTTTGGCCTTGTGAAAAGCTAGGCAGCTGCACTTCACAAGGTCACATTTATATGAAAATTTAACCAAAATGGTGGTTACTCCTTGGATTCATTCTTTAAATCAGGTTGGCTACATGCTTGAAAAATTTCAAATCATTTGGAATTGTACAACATATAGGGAAAAAATAGTTTGTAGAAAGAAATATAGAATGATTCAAAACACTAAACTGTCAAGAATTTAATTATGGAATTGAAAAATGTCAATTCCAACGGTTGTAATGTTGCAATAAACAATATACATCCTATGCTCTTTTTTTTTTCAAAAAATATTAAAAATCGAATTAAATAAAGGACTTCAAAGTTTATTTCAGAGTAGGGAATCCATAACTGCCGCAAACTAGAACACCTCATAATTTTCATGTCATAAATCAAAGCGGAATAATTCAAAGCTTTACATGTATATATAAATCTAAAGAACCAATTTCAAATTTTTATTTTCTTAAGAGTGATTTTTCAAAAAAATTTGGAGCTGCCCGCCGATTGTTGAAAAATGACGTATCATCCAATAACTTTTTAGCTATGTAGTCAAAAGTTTTGAAAATTGTTGGGCCTTGAAGATACTCCTCGGGCACATGTTGTGTGAAATTTTCAAAGAAAGAAAATAAAATTTCCATTCATAGTGAGCTACCCAAAATCGCTATGTTGCCAAAAAAACACTGTTTGGTCCTTTAGGGGTTAATCTTTTGAGCTATTTGGCAACACAATTCAGAAATTCATAACGAATTCATATTTTGTTGGAAAGACTCTTTGACAAAAAATATAGTGAGCCCCACTGCCATCAAGAACTTCAAGGTCTGCAAATTTAGTGCCATGATGGTGCATTGAAATGCTATTAAGATAATTTGGTGCCAACCTCTGTACTAACTTTGATAGGATAAAATGACACCATAATCTCTTCTTTACTATCACATACACCATCATAGCACCATATCTGCCAGGACCAATTTTTCTGATGTGGCATTGCCTTCAGTCACTTCTGCCTATATTTGGGAAAAAGATTAAACATTTTTCAACCATGTCATGGGAGCACAGACAACCATTCTACTTGAGACAGGCTCATAAGGTTTGTTTGCTGCTGCTGCAGATTCAGTGAATAGAGCAGTAGTTCCTCGATTTGTGAGAACGTATCGGTTGATAAATCTGTGACATTTTGGCAAGTGGAAGAAAGGACTTTGTCCCCAAGACCCTCGGAATGTGTAGACGATTCTGTATCTATTATGTGATGATACGAAGATGTAAATTGAGTTTAAATCCTCAACCGGGCCAGAAAGAGAGGGAAAAATTTCCCTTCCATTTGATTTCCAACGAAAATGATTGAAAACAAAAGAAAAAGGTGGAGTGATCATGAACACCTCTGCTTTTTAGTCACACGTGAGCGTAAGTAATGCTCGCAACAGTCTACAAGGGAAAATGATACAATTGGACACGAGGGTCATCGACTCTCTCAGGTATGAAAACCTATGTAACTTGCACGGAGGAAATCACAACCATAATAATCCTCCAAGCTGTGTGGACAGTCACCAACTTACTCAGCCTCGAGTTCACGCCCGAACTGTTCCAACCTCGCTTCTTCCTCTGCAACATCTCGGACCATTGCATAATTTACTGTTCCCGGGTCTTCAAAAGCCTCGATTTGCTTCCCACCAAACCTTCATTCAAATAATGAAATTCTCAATAAAAGAACAAACAACACGCACTGCAAGGAAGACTTCTCTGCCAACACTAAAAAAAATGCAAGAGTTTTTATGCACCAATTAAGTAGCACCAATTAACTAACTGGAATGACTAAATGCCCGCACTGCCCAAGTTGTGTAATTAGTACAATTATTGCTAACTCCTGCCTAACATTCATTTCTACTAGCTAACTTAAGTCCCGGATTATGGACAAGTAAACTAATTGTGCCAAAATTATACAAATGGTTTGAAATGCAATCCGCAGCACCAACATAACAGCAGCAGTTAGATAATTTGGAAGCCTTACTACGCAATAGTTACCTTGCAAGTGCAACTAGCTAATGGACCTTAACACCCTAGTGAGGCTAACTGGCGCTATTAGGTAGGTGCCGTGATTACAGGATGATAGCGACAGAACTTACCAACGGCCATTCATAATTTGAATGCACTTCAAGCCAGCTGCTTTGTCCTTAAACTTCACCATCACAACTCCGTCTGGATGATTCTCATAAACCTGATCCGACAAGAAATAAAACACATTACGACTAAGTATGTCATGTCAATCTAAACCATGCTAAAGCAGACACAAAGTGACCTCCATCTTCACATTCTGAAAACACCCAAAAACTTGCGCTACTGCTAATGCAAGACACAAAAACCAAAGCTAACCAAGTCCTAGCCCAACAAAATCACATGCAAGTGCATACCTTTATAAATACAAACTAAGACTAAATTGATTAGATCAACGGACCAAAAAGAGCTTCAAGAGATCCTGAGCTTACTCGGAGTCTCTCAATCGGTCCAATTTTGGTGCATTCAGTCATCACATCCTCCTCCACCTCAGGCAACAAACTTGGATCAACCTGTCCAAGAATCAAGAGCCCGAGAGTCACCTGTTACAGTCTGCTTGAATACTGACATAAGTCGTGAATTTAACCAATAATAAAGCAGCAATAGTACCAATAGTACCAATAAGTAGAGGCTTATGAACCATGTGTGAGAGACCTATGCTTTTCATTTGATGATAACCCGGCAAGCACCCGGCCCAAAATATTAAGAGCACTTTTAGAAAACCATGCCACACACCATCAATAATAAGAAGCATTCTTTTCTCTTTCCATTGGCAAAACATATTTTCATTTCAAACTTATGACCTTCCTAAACCATTCAATTTAACTCCAACAGTTATAGCTGTAGACACTTTCTGGAAGAATGGGCGCTAGTATTCATTCCCAGTTGAAGTATGTGTAGTAGTAGAAGAGCATGGTAGCAATAACGCAAGATGAATGTTAGCCAGTTTACCAGCAGCTCTGAGCGTGTGAACATATGCTTCAGAATCACTGTCATAGGTTCTTCCTTCTTCTTGTCATCAAATCCTCCTGAAGTTCAATAGAAGTAACAAGAAAACGAAACTCATTAGAATATGGAGGATCATATAAAACAGAAGAATTTCATGGGTTCAGAAGACATACTCCAGTTAAGCTCGAGCCTTCGGAAACGAAGCATGCAGAATTGACATTGATCAGTTGCTTTAATGTGAAAGCTCTAATTGCAAGGAATCAGCGAGTGGCAAGTGAAACTAGAAAGAATTTAATATCGAGGAGAACGTCATAATAGTTGTGATCGATCAACAAATTCATGCAGACAACAGTACAGTAGCCATTGCTGTATGGGCTAAAGCATAAGGAGAGAGCATGGAGATAGTCAATAGTCAATACCCCAGCCAAGTGCTTTCTGTTCCTGTTGTTTCAGTTTCTTCTTCTTTTGCTTATTTTGCTGCTTCTTCATGAACACATCCCCTACAAAAATCAACCAGCATAATGATATCTCATCTCCACAATGACACTGGGATGAATGTGAAATATCGATAAACTCCAACACTTATTTCAATTATTGCGAAACACAGTAATTTTTTTAAACCACTTTTTCTACGAGAATATACTAAATGACTATTGGGAGAACAAGGGAGTGTCTCTTCTCCCATAAGCCATCAGAATCTCTCAATAATATTATGTACTCTCGTTAAGAAAGCAATATGAAAAAACTAGTGCATCTTACAGTAATTGAAATAGAAAGTGCACTTACAAAGCAGGGCCAAACCAACCATGTACAAGCAAATTTAGGATGTGGAAATACTAATTCAAGTACCTTTCTGCTCAAATTTTGCACGCGTCACAGCCATGACTGGGCCAACTCCAGGTCTCAAAGAAGTCCCGTCCAAAATACTCAATGCTAAGTCCACTGATGGTTCCTGCTTGCATCAAACCACCTAACAGATGAGTACCCATATATTAGACAAAGCAGAGAGAATCTTTAGATTTCCTCATTCGCTCAGATATCGAGCAAGTCGTTCACATCATTCCACTCCTCAAGTGACCATCCATGCCTTATAAAGATAAGAATTCTCACCTTCAGATATGTAACTAACCCGTCACCTTTCTGTTTCCCTGTTGCTTTGTCTACATAGAGTTTTATTCGTGGTTTCTGAGTCTCTGGATCCTGTCAAAAATAAACAGAGCTTTTCAATCTCATCACAAAGTGTCAAGTATAGCCATATCACCAAGCCTAACCAAGAAGACATCAACACAAACTGCATCCGAGAGTATAGGGACAGGGACTAACCTCCTTGATGACACCACATTTTGAGAAAACTTCTATAACCTGCACACATACCCGAAAAAAACCCAAAGAGTACCCTAAATGGCAAACCCCAACACAGCACAAAAAAATTTACTTACTGAAACAAATCTAGCAAACATAGTTCTATTAGAACAAACCTTGATGATCCTGCAGAATGAATAATAAGAACAGACCTCCTATGTGTGATTGCAAGAGGATATTTACCTCATCCATAGTCGCGTCTTCAGGGAGACCCTCAATGTACACGTGCGTGTTAACCTTCAAATCAAACCAGGCTTCCGGCTCCTTTTGTGCCTCCTGTGCACCACAACCAATGGGAGAATCTTGTTAGCAGCCGCTACGCACTAATTTGCACATTCCTGTACCTTGCCTAAAATTTAAAACAACATGCAATTTACGGGTAAGTAATCAACCTTGTCCTATGACACAACACTGAAACACATTAGAAAAACGAAGCAGGAGTCATTTCGACAACCGACCAGAGTGCCGCAACAAAGTGCTTAGCCTGTTCTCTATAAGATATCGGAATACACGACTGTCCTGTCAAAAAGAATCGCTTGTAGAGTGAAAAGATTTGCGTTTCAATGGAGGTGCTAGATAAGACCACTAATAAGTGCTATGAGGGATCACGATCGGGCCAGAGTCATCACAGAATGGGATCAACAGCAATGGCCTCCCACAAGGCTTCACACAACAGCACGGCTTGATGATTCGATTAATTCCATAAGAATCAAACCACAACTTCCCCACAAGAACTATGCGCAGCAACTACTAATGCCTCTTCTAGTTTCAATTTAAAAGACCTTCCTGCATTTTCATTCAGCAATAAGAGAGAAGTACCTTTTTAGGTGCCTCTTCTGCATCGGGAACTTTCCGCTTACCGCCTGGTTTGGAATCCACGTTCTTGCCTAGAACATCAACAACTTCATCTTCGATGTTATTGTCATCATGTACTGGTAGTAAAGTAGGTATGACAGCAGGAAGCACTGGAAACACCTCATCCTCTTGTACAAATGTCATGTCATCCGCTGCATAGGTAGGTAGCCCGGAAATAGCCTCCTGCATAACTCAAAATGTTATTTTAATAATAATGGTCATATCAGGTTCATTCTTGAACGAGAGCATCTCATAAATACTCAAAGTTTGCCGAAGGATGCTCCAATAGGACAGATAGGTATGAGTCACCCTAAGGAGAGATTCATACAAGACATTTCTGTAAGCACATGGCATTTAAAAAGGGGACTGAGGACTTGCCTGTGGGATCCAGGCATTACGATGGGGGTCCCATTTGTACACAGTCCCATCATCGTCAGTGAACTCTGTCTCGACTTCTGGAGCGCTTGCTTCCACAACAGCCTCCTCTTCAACAGCAGCCATAACAGGCTCCGCTGCAAACTCAACTTGCTTGCGAAAATCCTTGTGATACCTGTGCGACTTGCCAGCTTTCATGGCTTCTGCCTCTTCCTCGGCAAGACGTATCTCCTCTTGCCATCGTAGGTAGTCATCGTCCACATCTGCTGTAGCTGCTGTTGCTGCCTGGCCATTTGTACCCAGGTCTTCAGTGGTTTGCTCCATTACTGGTATCTGTACTACGCCAGGTCCAGAGATTGTGTGACCGCCTACTGATTACTTAAGATTCGTGGATTGGATTCAGCTTCGTCCTCACGACTTCATGACAAGCAGAAAAGGAGTGACAAAAACTGCATTTCAATCCGGAACAACACGGGGAATGGATTAGGGTTTCTCCCTTCGCACAAGGTCGACAATTACTTCAAATTCGCAACTGACACCAGAGTTCTCGAGGACCCAAACCATACAGTAAAACGAATGACAACCTACTCTAAGCCCTAAATAATCCTACTCTGAGCCCTAAATAATCACCATCACAAACCTTAACCTCAATCAACTCCCACAATCCAAACAATCCACACAAAAATTCAGCAGAAAATTCATCAGCAATCTACAACCACAGCCACACGCCAAAGAAATCGCTTCCTCCACCACACTCAACAACGCGATTGCCTCTTTGAACCAATACTAGTCGCCCCGAAAAACCCGACTCGCTCCGATCACCGCACACTGACTAGCTGCAGCGAAATCTCCTCAAGCCTTAAGCAACTGGAGAAAAAAACCGAACCTGCTGGCTCGTATGCTGAACCGGCCCTCCGCGAGGTATGCCCCTCCGCTGCTAGCGTTGGTCAACACTCAGTCCTCCCCTTAAACCCTACAACTGCAAAACAAGGCACTGGTGATCATATTCCACGGAAATTGGCCATCAAAGTATGGCGCGCCGTGTTGCGGTCACATCGTAATCCTCAGTTGTCGCTGCCATGGAGTTGAATGCTATGGAATTGGAGTTGCAAAAGCTCCAGCGGAGAAGAAAAAAACGCAATTGAGCAAGAAGACTGCACTTCAGGGACTATCGCAAATTCAAACCCTAGAAAAAACCCGCCTTCGAAGAGTTCACTAACCCGGCTAAGTGTCGCTCAAGTCTAGGACGCCGAGGACGCTTGAAGAATGGATGATTTTCATCCGACTTTTTGGGTACAACTTCTTTGATGCTGTATCCACATGATTGACTTAAGTTCACAACATTTTAGTTGTTTTTTTATTTTATATGGGATATTTTATCAAAAAAATGGTACATTTTCTAAACAAAATAGTGAAATCAAGTATTCTCACATTAATTTTTTGACAATCCACACTATAAACATATCCACTGCTACTATACAATGATGCATTTAATTCAGAGCTATGTGTATGGTATAGATTTGCGTACCAATTCAAGGCTTGATGTAGAGAGTTGCATACGCCTCCATGTGGACAAGCATTGATCCATGAGGTAATTTATTTGAGGTAAGGCAACCCAATTAATAAGGCAACCTAATTTCACTATTTGTATAGTCAATGTATTTCAATATTTTTAGCATTTTCCCTTTAAGACTTGATTTGAACATTCAAAATGATTTCTTTTGCTTTTGAGCAAAACTATGAAAATGAAACTTCTAAAGTATAGTTTCTATGCCATTAAGGAATTTTTTTTAAATCCTAAAAATAAACATTTCATTGAAGGTAGAAGTTGAAGATCTATAACTATAAATATGGAGTGATACGGGAATTTTTTATACAATTATGTTCTCTACTGAAATGTATATCTATTCTAAAATTTCAGATTTTTTTAGTATCTTTTGTAATTGATATGAAACTTTTTCAATTTTGCTTAAAAAATTTGTGGTAATTTGAAACAAAAAAATCTAAAAATCTTCAAACATATATTAGACATCTGATTTCATTTCTTAAATAAAAAAGCAAAAAATTCACTTACAAAGAACCAAAAAACGGAAGATAGAGAGTAGTAGACTTCCAAGTTTAATTACACAACAAGTTTTTTTTTGGATTGGAAGGGAGGTGGGGAAGTACTAAAGTGACAATATATAAGAAAATGATATAGGCAAATATTTTAACCTTCATCTATATTTTAGATAGAACTATCTTTTCATTTGTATATTTGGATGAATTTCATTTACAATTAGCAATTTCAAATGAATTATTTAAAAAAATTAGAATAACTTGGTATCATCATTGAATTTTTCTTCAATTTTTCTCTTAAAGGCTTGGTGCTCTCCAATTATTTTTAGAACTTTTAGACGTTTAAATGTCTAAAAAGCATTGCTATACAGTCATAGGCTCCATCCTTTGGGGGCTAGAGATCTTAGATTCTTTATACCTACTACCGTAGTAAAATTTAGCAAAAAATATTTTTTTAAATCGATATATAAATTTTTAGATAATTATTTTAGAAAATTATAGGAAAAAAATGAATTCTGCTATTTGTAAGCATTGTAATAGATTATATTTTCCAATTTCATTTAATTTTTTGGATGAAAATGTCAATCTTAACCACCAAATATAATACTTTTTGAGGGTACATTTAGACCATAGGTAAAGAAAAGACAAGTTAACAAGAATTTAAAATATAATATATGTGACAATAAATAACCCTTGAAATTGAGAGTTAATTCACAAAAAAATATATATATATATATAATCTTTACATGGTGAACAAGGAACAAAAAAGACTCTAGCTTCTTCTAGGCTTTAAATACCTTCAACATTCTTTTTTAATTTCTAATTATTTTCAAGATTATAGTCTTTAAGAGTTAAAGTTATTATTCCCTTGCCATCTTATGCACCACATTGAATTACAGTGAAGGTTTGTCCCTTTGATGCAAATACTTTAAAGTCTTTACTTTATGCATTTTACATTTCTATAAAAGCCCTAGGAATAATGGCAAATTTTCAAATGTCTCATAAATTGATATATTACATGATTTTTCTTGAAGCTTCATCAATGAATAATATTGTATGTGGATAGTGGCTTCTAGTCGGAATTTTTTTTAAATTGATGCCAAAATTATAATGGAATCATTCTTTAATAAAATTTCTAAAAGGAAGAAAAGAACCGTGTAGAATGTTTTTAATTCTTAGCATTTGTTAAGTCTAAGTTTTTCGGCTGGAGGAGATATGAATTTGGCGGGAGTTTTTCTAGGGTTTGGATTTGGAATAGGCCTGTGAAAATCTTCTGCATTGCATTCCGTTTGTCGCCGCTGCTGGAGCTTTTACGAACTCCAATTCCATTCGCAGCGGCAACCGAGGAGCACGATCTGATTGCAACACAACGCATAGTTCTTATTTTGCCAATTTCCTTCGAGAGGATTCGAAAATGTCCACCAGTGCTTTGTGTTGGTAGGGTTTTCAGGAAGGATTGGAGTGAGCCATGGCCAATGCAAGCCATGGTCATCCTACGAGCGAGCAGTTCTGGTAGTTTCTGCCCCATTGGTTGCTGAGTGGAGATTTTTCTGCTGCGAGTCAGTGTAGTGATTCGGTGGTTACATTGAATTTTTTCTTGCTGCAGAGGAGCGATCGGATTGTTGAGTGGTGGAGGAATCGACTTCTTTGGCGTTTGACTTTGATTGCAAATTGCTGGTCGAGTTTTGATAAACAGAGTTCAGATCATTTGTAGGGCTGAGATTTAGGTCTTGAGAAGGAAAGCATCAATCTGAGGAATTGAGTTGGGAAGAGTAGAAATGGCTGGGATGAAAGAGCTCAATGATGTGTCTTCAGCAATCCTGGACATGGACACACTTGCTGTGGACTCCATGGACATGCGCCTGGAAGCGTTACCCAATGTAGAACCTGTTGCATTACTATCTGGTGCGCAGTCAATAGGAGCAATGAGTACAGGTACGTGAGACCTTGCGGAGTTCTGAGCTCGATTTTTGTTCCGGCCCTGTGGCGATGGCTGTTGCTAAATGTACTGGAGTTGCTTGTGGAGAGAACACCTGGAGGTTTAGTAGATGATTTCTTATTCAAGAGATATCTGGTTTAGCAGAATCGACCAATTTGTCGCTGGCAGGGATGTTTGCCTTCATTTGGGGCTAATGCGACAATGTGGTCTGAAGAAAAGCCTTGTTTGTTTGTTTTCCAGATCCTCGTGCTGGTGAACGAGCATCGCAAGACAGAGATGATATACATGAAATTGAGGATCGGTTCGGTTCTGAAGACCAAGGAATGGAATTCAGTGGCGCAAAAGAGCCGAACCATGACGACGACGAGGGTCTGATGAAGGACCCTGGTGCTCTTGATACGCACGGCATTCCTGGTACCTTGCAAGAGGTGCTTGCAGAAGACGCTCATGAACTTAATAAAACCAAAGAAATGGCTGAAATTGATCTCGAGTTGGAACCGGGCTATGACGATGAGGTCCTTACGACTGATCCCAGTACTCCTGACACTCCTGACACGCCACAAGAAGAGTTCCTCCAAGATGCTCAGGAACTGGATGAGATCAAAGCCTTGAATGTGGACGAGGACGAGAATACCTTAGAAGAAGAAAGGGGCTCTGAGGAGGATTTGAAGGCTGGCTCACCTCAAGTTGAATCTCCGGAAGATTTCAATCCACCGGATGAGATGAAAGACATGAATGTGGACGGGCCTGAAAATGACCTAGAAGTGCTGGGTGATGGAGAGGGAGGAGAGAAATCTCTTGGTAGTGAGAAGTTTGTGGCGCCTTTTCCAATTTCCCGAGTGAAGAGGATCATTAAGCTCGACAAGGATGTAAGATTAGTGACGAGTGATGCAATTGCTCTCGTAGCCCAAGCAACAGCTCTGTTTGTGCAGACTTTGAGTTCAGCTTCATTTATGGTTATGCTGCGAACTAAACGGAAAACCATTCGAGGCCCTGACGTTGTTCTTGCTGCTAAATCAACCAGGTAAATCTAAGTCTTCTAGAGAACTTCTGCTTATGTGTTTGTGTGTGTTTGGTCTTACACTAGATACAGATAAAAAGTAGGCAACCTTCTTTGGAATGCAAACGGGGAGTCGGGAAATAACTGAACCAGAGTGCTCAGATTTTGCTCCGCATTTTCCTTCTTTTGTTCTGAATTGGTCACTTCGCGATTGTGATGTTCAGAACTCTTGCTCTTGGTTAGGGTTCTCAAATCGTGTAACCAAATTGTCTCGTAATGCTGGAACACTCTGATGTTCCCAAACAATCGGGCTTATGTAGAATCGTTTTCTGATTTGGAGTGCACCGTGAACAGGCAGTTTCGTGAATGCCTAGGTAATGATCTAGCAACGCTGTTGGAGGAATCCAATGAAGACATCGCACATGGTGAGGATGGGCCTGGTGAGAAAGATCACGAAATTAGTGACGAGTCTTGGAGGACGAGGCCTCAACACCAAAAGTCTGCGAAAAAACATCAGCTTGCTGCTCCTCCAGGCAGTAGGCCCATCACAAACTTTTTCAAGGCCTGAATGATGCGGTTCTTTATATTTGTTACATTTATGGTCTCCGTTTCACCAAAGAAACTGTGCCCAGACTGAGCCGGGTCTTCTGTTGGCAGTTCCATCTTCTCCGCGCTAGCATTCATGTGTTCACTTTTCTCTGATTTTGTGCTTCTGTTCCAAAGTTCGATTAACTTACTGGTAGCTCTGGGTCCGGCTTGCAACATGACCGGGTTTAAGTGTATGTGAGCATTTTGGGGAACGTTCTACTGTATATTAGACCCTGGGTGTCAGGTTTCATCCAGCGGTCGTGGGAGCTGACACTAGCGACAGAGGAGTGCAAGAGTTCACTCACATATTTTTCTCTATGAGGCAGGATGTTGTCTTGAGCGTTTCTCAATCC
Organism: Neckera pumila; assembly: GCA_963969595.1. Taxonomy (NCBI): domain Eukaryota; kingdom Viridiplantae; phylum Streptophyta; class Bryopsida; order Hypnales; family Neckeraceae; genus Neckera; species Neckera pumila. The sequence continues at coordinate 45,447,042 of OZ018408.1, read as the reverse complement.
ATTTCAAAGTGTAATGGGGAATGATGGCAGGACCATGTGGCTGTAGAGAATCTCAATGCCAAATCAGCCGAGGCAAGGAGATGTTCTTCACGTAAGGAAGATGAGACGAGAAAGAACTTGCCTTCCCGTTCCCTATGATGGGAACAGACATGAGAACACGATGGGAACAACGTGAGAACATACTGGGGCTCTTTATTTGAGTTTGCCCAATGTGTTCAGTCTATTCATTATATACATTACACAAAATAGTGAAATTAGGTTGCCCCACACTAATTTCTTGACAGTTCACACTACAGAAATATTCACTGCTTTTGTACAATGATGCATTCAATCCAGAGCCATGTATATGACATAGATTTGTGCATTAGTTCAAGGCTTGGTTTAGATAGTGGTATGCGCCTCCATGTGGAACAAGCATTGATTTATGAGATAATTTATCTCAAGTAAGGCAACCTAATTGACAAGGCAACTTAATTTCACTATTTTGTGTAGGCTTCTATTCTAATTATTGTAAAAATTATGAGAAATAATTTTTTTTATGAATTTTTTGTTGGTAACTATGAATAAAGACAAAATCTTTGAATTGACTATTGGGATTTTTTCCTTTAAAAACATGCCTTGGGTAATGTGCTTGGAAAAACAAACAATGTATTCAAAACATGCATTGGGTGATGTGCTTGGAAAAACAAATAGTGTATTGTGTACTTGTAGCACATGCTTCATTGTTGTTGTTTATACTACACCCAGTCAAAACTTTTTAAGACATTATTTTATTGCCTTTCCATCTTCTCCAACATCCAGTTGTTGCTTCAAATAACTATGTACTGGCCAAAACCTCTTGATTGACCAGTGCACTTCTCTGTCGTAGTCTGAACAGCCCTTAATCGACATCTCTTCCAGCGCTTCCATGTAGGATGGCCGGTGTTGTCTCCCTTCCCAGCCAGTCCCACCTTCGATATTTTCACCTTGCGCTTACTGGAGCTAGCTATTCGAATGAGACATCTTCCGCTTTCATAGTGTTTGGCACACGATTTCCGCTCTTCTTCCTTCGCCGAGAGCTTCTCCATCCTCTGCTGGCCCGGCGTCATCAAGCTAAGTTCCCAGCTTGGTCTACTTCATGCAAAAAAGAATAGCTCCAAGCGATAAAATAAACTATACACTTGTTGCTTAGAACACCAACGACGTCGAGCTGAAATTTAACCTGAGCACCAGCTCTCAGTTGATTTAGAGTTTCTTTGTTAGATTTGCGTCGATTTGAGCTCTGACGAAGAAACTTCAAATCAACTTAGAGGCTGGTGCCCGCATCGATTTGAGCTCCACTAGCTCTAAGTTGATTTGGAATTTCTTCGTTAGATTTGCGTCGCTTCGAGCACTAACTAAGAAACTTCAAATCAGCTTAGAGGCTGGTGCCCGCGTCGATTCGAGCTCCTCTTTCGTCGCCTGCACCCCAAATGTTTTACAGAACTTCAATCCAGTCCATTGAGGAATCGATCGACCTACTGGTTGTGCGAACCCGACTGGATTGACACACACAGAAACACAACATGCACATTCCGAACCCACGGTTGAACCTTGTGCACCTCCAGCTCAGACCTCAGACCGTAGAGTTTGTTCCTCAGATCGCAGAGAGTGTAGAGAAGTAAAAGACGGACGGGTTTGTACGTGCCTCCATAAAGAAATGTTGCAACTGCTGATCCAGTTTTGCTCACGGATACTCACCCCTCCGTGTTTGACTTCTCTTCACTCTCTAAAACGATCTACACAAAGCGCCTCCATGTGTTAGCACCAGGGCTTTTTTCCCCACTGTAGAAGCTGTGCTCTGGCAGCACCGGATAGCATTAAATTTGGAGGGACGAGAATGCATTTGTTGCTTTCTGTCAGAACTGGCGAAATTTCGCAAAAAAAAAAGCCCTGGTTAGCACCCGTCTGCCACTCCCAACTGACAGTTACCTGTTGTACAATCTAAAATCGACTATAGCAAGTGTACCTGTTCCAATTGGAATTTCAAGAGCTCCATCGTCAATAATTAATTATAAGCCGCTCACTGTGATTCCAATTCTCCAACTCAAGGGCTTCCATGCTGTCTCCCTTCGCAGCCAGTACGTTGAGGAGTTGTGAGAGGGACAAGGCCTTGAACCTGGAGAAAACCACGCGTACGACGAGCACAAAATGACGATTGTAGAAACGAAGTGCTATGACAAACAACAGGTGGTTGATAAGATAAAAGACTGAACTGATCACTGATCACAGGAAGAACGGGGAGGTGTTACCCTCCCAGGTAATCATTCCTAGGGTGTTTTTTCACACACACCTGACTTTCTTAAACCCTAGTCTTAGGGTAATCTTTCACCCTAGGAAAGATTACCAAGGAGGGTAACGCCTCCCGTTCTTCCTGTGGATTAGCCAGAGCTTCAGTCTAGATTATATACAAAAGGTTCTAGCCCTAATCTAATCCTATGGATGAAAGTTATCTAGTGCCAATGAAACCCTAATTTACTCGGTTGTGTTCAACAACAATAATGGCTGGGGTTGTGTCTAAACTAAGGTATGTGCACCTAAAAGAGACACTTTCCTAATTCTAACTCCTATCTACATCTGTCCGAGAGTCCAAGCTTGAAATCTTGGACAATTGTAGATAGGTGTTGCAATTAGGAAAGTGTCTCTTTTAGGTGCACATACCTTATCGGTAGTTCAAGGAGCCTCTCTCACGAAGCCCTCCCACCTAAATCTAATTTTCTCGGTCGTTGGTACCTGTGGGGTTGAACAGTAGCCCCCTCACTCGGTTTCTCCAATGGCTCCAACACTAGAAGGAAATGAGGGTTTTTGCAACTACACTATGCAACTAGTTTTCAATCGCATAGGACACTTGTGTCTACTTTGCGACTGGTGATAATGTGGAGACTTCTCGATAGACTTGTAGTTGCTGTAGACACCATCTCATATGCGACTTGTTTGTTTTAGAATATTATTTTCATTGATTTTCATTGATTTGTAGATTTCAAAATTTCAAAATTATCTTTCTTCTAGATTTTTCAGATCTACCATTCTTCTAGATTTTTCAAAATTACCATTTTGCTAGATTTTTCAGATCTACCTTTCTTCTAGATTTTTCAGAATTACCTTTTTTCTAGATTTTTCAGATCTACCTTTCTTCTAGATTTTTCAGAATTACCTTTTCTCTAGATTTTCCAGATCTACCTTTCTTCTAGATTTTAGAATTTCAAATCTATCTTTTTTTAGATTTCAAAATTCCGAATCTATATTATTCCTAAATTTCAAAAATTTAAATATTGATATTTAATAGATTTCATCGGTTAGGAAACCTTGTAATTTTATAGATTTTAAAATTTCTTGGATTTTAAATATTTTGGATTTCTATAGATTGTAGAAATCTATAAATTATAGAAACTGATACTCTGTAGATATCTACAAATCATAGAAATCTTAGAATTAAATCAAAAAATTAATTGTATAAGACTAAAACAACTTATAAGTCTTATATGTCCAATCTAATGGTAGTCTTTACAATTGATATGGGACAAATGATATAAGTCAAATGGTAATGAACTCTAGAAGCAACTATGAAACAACTAGAAAATGACTAGAAAACAACTAAGAAACAACTAGTATACAACTTAAAAGCAACTAAGAAACGACTAGTTTTTCACTTAGAAAATTCAATTTTTTGGTTGATTTGGTGGCATTCATTTGGTTCACTTTTCTATTGATTTCTTCTAAAATCAACAAATCACTCTCCAAATCAATAGAAAAGTGAATCAAATCTACACAATCAAATCAACAGAAAAGCTAAATTGCTAGTAGTGTAGAAAATGACTAGAAAACAACTAGTGTACGACTAGAAAGCGACTAGAAAGCAACTACTAAAGAACTTTGGTTAGTTTACAGTTGCAATCTTTTTCTAGTTGTTTTCTAGTCGTTTTGGGCAACTATAGATTGACTTTTTTGCAACTAAAACAATGTATCAATGCTGTAAAACAACAAAATAAGACAATGAAGTTAGATTTGGTGCCAATAGAGAGGATTATAGTCGCAAGATAGTTGTATAGGACACTAGTTGCATAGTAGCTGGTTGTGCCGGACACATTTTTCTTCTAGTGCAAGTCATTCCAAAGGTACAAGTTAAAAAAAAAACGTATTTTGTGCTTGATTAATTTACCTTGTACACTTCTTCCAGATTGTTTGGGGCCTTTGATTGCAAATATGAATTCAAAATTTGCAAATTTTATCATGCGCGAAAAATTAAAAAATTCAGCATTTTTCCAAGGGGCCAAGCAAGTGGGTCAATTCCATTAGAGGAAATTTCAGGCCTTTGGAGGGCTGCTCCACAGCCCTCCGAAGTACCATGAAATTTGCTTTTATTTTGCTCAAAAAATCGTTTTCCCCCTATTTCCGCCTTGCTGAAACTGCAGCAGCAGTGGCGCACGAACCCAAAATTCCAAATATAAAAAAAAAAAATCAATTTAAAAAAAATAAAAAAAATAAAAAAAATAAAAAAATTCTGCGGGACTTGACTACTCCAGCAACTCGGCAAGTAGTCAGAGACTTTGATTGCTCACCAAGAGCAATTTCAAAGTTGACAGGCCATGCAAACAATAGCATGGCATGTCAACTTCGGACGGCCCTCTTTAGAGCTGAAAATTTCTCTAATGACCCCCCACTACAAGAAAACAGTGTCCGAATTGACATGTCCTAATTGACTAAAATGTCCGAACTGATAGAATCATGTCAAAAAAATGTCCAAATTGACAAAAAATTGACAAAATAATGTCCAAATTGACAAAAAAATGTCCCAATTGACACTGCTCCCTTGTAGTGCCCGCATGCTTAGACTCCTATCCTTCAATGTTGTGTGTGCTATTGATTTTTTTAATCTCGTGAATGAGTGTTTTCTATCCTTCCTCAAGTTTTAGTTTCAATTCAATAGATTGTTTGCGTGTTTTCAAAATTTTTTTTTGGGGGGGGGGTCCCCATTTGAAACACATGGACAGATTCCATTGATAAATAAAAAGTACATAGGACCAAAGGACTACGTCCTTAGTGGAGATTTTTATAACTTTTAAGACATTTTCAAAGCATTTAAATAAAAAAAAATAACCAGGGCAAGAGACTACAAGTCTGAAGTCAAACCACAATATCAAGTGAAGCATTAGAGAAAAAATTAGCCCTTTGGAGGGCCGTCCAAAGTTGACATGCCATGCTATTACTTGCATGGCCTGTCAACTTCGAAAATGCTCTTGGTGAGTAGTCAGAGTCTCTGACTGCTCGCCAGAGCAGTCAAATTCTACAGATTTTTTTTTTGAATATTCATTTAAGATTAAAGGTTGTTTTTTTGTTTTTTTATTTTGAATAATTTTTTATTTGGAATTTGGGGTTCCTGCGCCACTGCTGTTGCAGTTTTAGCAGGGCGGAAATAGGGGAAAACAAATTTTTGAGCAAAAAAAAAGTAAATTTCAGGGTACCTTGGAGGGCTATGGAGCAGCCCTCCAAAGGCCTGAAATTTTCTCTAGTGCCTGCTATTAGGTACCTCGTGATCTAGTGGGACCTTTTGCCGCATTAGTTGAAAGTACCAATCTTGGGGTGAGCCAACTTCCAATTCATTGAAAAGAGGGTTGCCAAAGACGCTTGCCACTAGAGCCAAATGTTGTCAAATTGTTGAAGAAAGGTACCTTTCTTGCCACATAGCTTCATTGTTTTAATCCAAGCCAAGTAGTTCCTCCTCCATCCATACAATCATTAATAAAAAGACAACTAAAATGACTAAAGGTGTCACTCAATATTGTTCATTCTCATTTTTTGCATCTCTTTGAATATTGTCTAATTAAAGGAGATTAAGCTTTGGGAAGCAAAACAAAGGGCCACACATGGTCTTGGACATATACTAAATGCCTGCTCAATGCCAAATTCAAATTCAACTAATTGACTAGTGGTCCCCCTTGCAAATGTCCAAAAAGTTCTGCTTTTCAATATTCCAAAACTAGACTTTGAAAAAGGCTTTGAAACTCAAAAATTTCAAGAATACTAAAAGTGTATCAAATTCTATTTATAGCACAAAATTGATTTTTAAAATGTTATTTTTAGCCTTAGTCTAAAACATTTTGTCCAATATGAAGATTATTTTGGGATGGAGGTAGAAATTTATCTTCACTATTGAGGTGCTGCTGTAGCAGAAAATTTCTACACTTTATTCACCTTTTTGCCACATCCAAAAAAGAAATTGCCCCACAAATACGCTAATGAAGACATCCATTGGAGGGAATTTCAAGCCTCCGGAGGGCTGCTCCACAGCCCTCCAAGGTACCCTGAAATTTGCTTTTATTTTGCTCAAAAAAACATTTTCTCTCTATTTCTACCTTGCTGAAACTGCAGCAGCAGAGGCGCAGGAACCCAAAATTCCAAATTAAAAAAAAAATCTTAAGAAAAATCTTTAAAAATTTTAAAAATTATTTTTTTATTTTTTTGCGGGACTTCACTACTCCGGCGAGCATTCAGAGACTTTGGCTGCTGACCAAGAGCAATTTTGAAGTTGACATGCTATGCAAAGAATAATATGGCATGTCAACTTTGGACAGCCCTGTAAAGGGCTGAATTTTTCTCAAATGAGCTGGCTGGTGGTGAGATCGCCAACATTGGAAGGAAGTATGAATTTTTTCTGAGAGTTGTGCGCTCAAAATACATGTTCCTCACAAGCTCTCTTTGTGAGCTTGCGTTGTTGACAAGTATTGCAAGCTCTCATTATCAAGGTAAGAATTTAACTCCTAAAAAGACCAAGTTTTTTTTTTCAGGGAGACATTGTCAAAAATTCAAAAATGAAAATTGAATTTTTTTTTAAACTTCAACTGTAAAAAATTGAAATAGAGTATTTTACTAGAGAGTAGAAAAAATTTCAACCCACTTGACCACGTAGATTGAAAGATTATAATGTTTGAAGTGAAAAAAAAAACTTTTTTTCATTCTTGCAAAACAAGGTTAGCGGACTTTTGGGGCCTTCTTAGAGTAAATTTTTTGGTTTACACAAAAATGAAGATTTTGACCACTCATAAATATATGATGTTAGGTTCACTAACAAAAAATTCTAGAAGTAACTTGATGTCTACTATAAACTAAATGTCCGAAATCCATCTGTTCAAATCTAAGGGACATTGGTGTTTTAGAAGTTAAGCAACTTAATTGTAGTGACTATTTTAATATGCTTTTCATCCACTTCACCAAGTGTCTTACAATTAGATAAAAACATCCCTACATTTTCTTTTTGCTTGAGATCTCTACTTGCCATAGTCTCATCTAACAAAAAAAATGTGGTACAAAGTGTAGGTGATTATTTTTTGTCCATTTTATTAATCCTACAAGAGTCTGAAAGCCCTTTGCTTCTATACAATATATTATGAATTTGGTGGTATTTGATCAAAAAAACAATGACCAAATACTTTTTAGTACAAAATAAAATAATGATGACGATAGTGCGTACATAACAATGTAAAATAATTCATACATTAAAACCACAATTGAAGAATCATCACGCTAAATAAGGTTGTATTTAGAGACTCCAAGGGCTTCTCAAGGAATAAATGTTATATGATTTGTTATCAACATCCTTAAGGTAGGCAATGCGTAAAGTGACCAATAAATTTTAATTCAATATATGAAAGTGTGATCTTTGGAAACATTTATTAGTAGAATATATAGAATCATCAACTTTGATTTTTAAAGAATTAGTTATAGATTTTGAAGTTGGAATCACATAAGCCTCTAAAAGTATCTTCACCTTGCTATGTTTACCTTAGATACATTAAAGAATGCAATATGCACCTTTATACTAGCAATTGCTTTTAGAGCATGAGCCCACCTACCACCTCCTACTTTACATTTTCTATAATTGTGGCTCCCCACTTCTCATGGTTACATCTAACAAAAAAAGGTACGACCAAATGCACATAGATCTCGGTGATTGTTTTTCATCTATAATTTTATGTAGTATCACATGGTTTCTAAGAACACCTTCAGATTTTTATTTCCTTTGAATTTCCTAATATCCATGTTACGTCCAACAAAAAAGATGGAATAGACTGCAAGTGGAGGCAATTGTTTTTTTATTCTTTTTATTTAAGTGTCATATGATTATTTTGCTAAGAACTCCCTTATATTTTCTTCTCTCATGGGTGCCTTCTAACTCACCATCATCACCTCCAATAAAAAAAAGTACGACCAAATACAATTGATAGAGGCAATTATTTTCTTCTCTCATATACTAGTAGAAAACTAGGCCCAATCTGTTGTTTTGGTCACGTTGATGATCAACGCGACCAAAACAACAGATCAGGCCCGGTTTTCTACTAGTGATAGGTCCCTTCTAACTCAGCATCATCATCTCCAACAAAAAAAAGTATGACCAAATACAATTGATAGATGCAATCATTTTTCATCTACTTTACTTAATGTTAATATACAATACAATGTTGAAAACACATTTATATATTCTTTTGGGAAATCCAATTTTAAGGTGAAATCAATCCGTTCCATTCTCTTTATCTTAAGGCCACAGTAGTCCCCAGAGAAGATGATATTGAAGCACTTATTTCCATCATTGTATTCTAAACCCATTTTCAAATTATATAAATATAGAAAATCCAAAATATACAGCTTGCATATATGAATGTAAAAAACAGATTCGAGTCATCATGTGTTTGAACGATTGCAAATTTATAGCACATTCATACATATTCAAAAAATTATCATTTGATTTTGGAAAATTCATGATTTTCAATTGCAAAGGTGTTAAAAATAATTTCATTTGTTGATTTTACTTCAAATAATCATGCAGAATTGCTTCAAGTAACGGAAATAGATGCTCTTGCCTTATCCAATAATACAAACATATATATCTTGCATCCCAGATTTGGTTATCATAATTGACATTTTATACCAAATAATTTCAATTTCAAATTGTTTTTCAAGAATTTGATGCCTTATTTATAAGAACATTAACCACTAAAGGACCAAGGCTTTTTTTTTTTGCTAAAAAGTACTCAAAATTGAAAATTACTTTATTTGCACATCTAACCATGGGATCTTACTAACTAGTATGACTGTATGAGAATGTGTGGAAACAACTTTAGAATTTTTAATCACACAAATTGCAAGATATTGCGTTTAAAGTGAAAAAAATAAGATTTTCAACACATTGTAGGGACTAGATTATTTGACTTTGAACCTTCTTAACTTTAATTTTTTGCACTACAGAGTTTTGAGCTTTAAATCTTTAAGGTGGAGAAGTGAATTGAGAATCTAGAGAAAAAAAATCAAAAAAATTTAATTTTTAATCTTTAAAAAATTATTCAATAGAAGTAGGTATGAGATAGAAGGAAAATCTAATTTATTAATATCTCTAAAATGGAATTCAAATGCAATAATCCCAATGGTGAGATTGTTCTCGCAAAAAAACTAAACCATGTGAATTTTTCCTTTTGAAAAATTGTAATAATTGCATTCAAAAATAAATCCTACAAGTTATTTTTTCAAAAAGATGCTCTAATTGCTCCAATAAGAAGATTGTCTATAACTTTCTCATAACAAATCTAAATGGAATGAATCAAAGCTTTTCATGCAGACAAAAATGTAATCTATGAGAAAAAAAAAATTCTTTTAAGATTTCAAATTTTCAAATTTTTTTTGCTGACCCCTCTCCCCTATTTTCTCCTATTTTGAGCTTATTTGAGCATAATTTTTGTTCTCGGGCACCGACTATAAAAAATTATATCCCATACAACTAATCAATTTTTCTTCAAAATAAGTTTTAAAAAATCAAGACAAAAATTGAGACTAAACGTATCTGCCCAAAATTCCATTTGTCTCCCAAACAGACAAATGGTCCTTTAGGGATTAATCCTTTAGCGTTGAGCATGCCAATTTTGGTCTTTTTAAACTGAATTTTGAGGACTGGAATACTATCCTAGCCTTAGTTGCCTGTGAGTTGTGAACGAGATGTGAGGGCACGGGAATTCTGCTTCCAATGAGCTATGGGCCATCAAATTTGGAGCAAATTCACTTGTTTATGGCAATTTGAAGTTGGAATTTCTAAAGTTTGAAAATGCACTATGGAACATGTTTCTCTATTGAATTTATTTGTGTATAACTAAAAAAAGCATGCAAACTTCACCATAATGTTCATTATAATTTCCTCTATTTGCTATAAAAATTTCATGGTAAAGTGAGCTTTTTTGTAATTATTATATTAAGATTTTTTTTAACCATTAAAGGGCCTTAGGGCCCCTCTATACGTGACTTGTATTTAGCCTTATAACTCTTTAATTGTGGTTTAATATATGAATTTTGATACATTGTTATTTATAAACTATCACATATAATTATTATTGTGTCCTTGTGCATTGCCACAATCAAAATAAAAGCAAAAGAAATTTTTCATTTAATTCAAAAATAATTTTTTTATACATGAAGCAATGCAAGGGCTTTGTTGCAGTGGGAAAAGTTGCATTCTTGATGCAAATAAAAAGTTCTATGTACAAAGGAGTGCAAGCGCCTTGCAATTTTGTGGCGTTTGGACATGCGATGCAAAATTTACGTTTTTTCAAAAATAAAAGGTAGTTTAATTCCATTTTTTGATCCATATAAAAGTTTGAAATTTAATAACTTTTACACCAAAGGTCAAACGCTACAAAACAAAGTCAGTGCATCCCTCTCACCAAGAGCTTTTGAGCGGTACCAAAAGCACCTCTGAACGGCCCACAATTTTTTAAATCTCAACATATCAAATTGAATAAAACAAACAAACAAAATATGATACCTAAGTATAATAAAAAAATTCAAGCTAATTAGATTTAAAAATTCTAGCTATATATTTTTTAGATTTATATTGAAAAGTATTTGGTCAATGTTTTTTCTCATCCAATACCACCAAATTCATATACTATATGATCACAAAGGGCTTTCATGTCCTTCAAAGGTTAAACTTTTGTAAACATTATAGTTAGAGCATCTCCATTCTTGCTCCAAAAAATTAGCACAAAAAAGTAACTATGGCGGGTTCCCAATATAAAAAATGTGGCCTTTGCTAAGTCTCATGCTAAGTACTTCCCGTCCATACCCACGCTTAAACCCTAAACCCCCACAAAAATTGTGAATTTTTATATTTGTTCTTGGTTTCCAAATTTTCAAATACTTTTTTGTTACGGTTCACTGTGTGGCATTGTGCGAGTAAGGTAGTTCTTGCCTCTTTTGAGCCTATTGTGAGAGAGTGCCAATTTTAGAGTGAAATACAAATCATTTTCAAAAGGGATGTACGTGTCATACTGTCATTACTACATTTGTTGTAAAGTTTTTACAAAAAATTTGGAACAAGTACACAAATAATTTATCTATTGAATGTAAAATTCTTGAAAGTATACAAGTGTAGTCTTTTTTAAACAAAACTTCAAAATTTTCATTCACAAGTGTTTCACTAATCCCCGTAGTTATAAATTCAGCTTGTAATTTTGTTCAAAACTTCATATTTGGAGGGTAGTGCAATTGAATTCTTGAACAATCCTAAAATCTTCAGAGCTTCCCTAATTGAATATGCAAGAACTCTAAAAACTAATCTCTTCAATAACCTCATGTTCAGTCTCATTGTATCCTTCTCCTTCTTTGTCCCATTCTAATTCTTGAAATTATACGTAGATGAAAAAAAAGCATTCAAAAGTACACATATAGAATTAGAAAGCATTAACAACAATAATAATGAAGACCATCAAAAATTCAAACCCAAGTTTCAAACACACTCTAATACTATTCCCTACTCAAAATTCACGATTATGGCAATCAAATTTGCAGATTTGCATTCATGCCAGATTCATACCCATTGCACTGCAATCCAAACCATCAATATCCTCACAAACTGAGATACATATTTTTGAACCCTAATTCTTTCAATTCACCTGCAAACACTACACACAATGCTGCAAATTGATTCAATGTTGCATGAACAAGAAGCTAAAAAAAACTTTGAAATACTGCATCCAATTAAAAAACAATTCCAAATAAGTCTAAAGCCGCTCTTTTGTGACACAAGCAACAAAAAAATCACGAGCACCATGACAGTAACTCATCAAGAGAAAACAACATATTTAATACAAATAAAAACAAAATCCCTCACTTCTCCGCACATGCCACTATTAAACTATAAAACCCTATCATTTCCACAAACTGCAGTATTGTAGAACTAAAAGAGCCCTCAAACAATATAAAAGCAAAGTAAGAAATTCCAAAAACAAGTAAGTGAAACAAATCTTTGACTCTTACTGTTTAGTTGCACCTCCAAGGTCCTCCACTTAGATCTCTTTTGTGTAGAACCCGAGGCACGGATCTCTGAATGCCAGACAGCCAAATTCTCCAAGAGGCTTAAACTTCCCAATTGCTTGCCAAGATCATTGAAACCGTACATTCCCCGAGATCACCAAAACTCCTTGGAGCTGCACCCGAGAACATCAATACCCTATTGCCAATCCTATTTGTTCATGCAATATTGAAAGTGAGACATGTTTCAAGCAATGCAGTGTTTATGCCTACCGTGCCAAAGCTCCATTGCCACGCCAAAGGAACATTAATTGCCATTGAAGGAGGAAGATTGCAGATGACGAGCGCCAAACCCTAACCAACCTCCGTCAATTGGACGGGTGTGAGATCAAAACCTCCGCTAATCGAACGGTTGACAATTTAATTCGCCCACCCCTAGATCCATGGCGCTGGAGAGGGGTTTTAATTTTTTTCTTATCAAGATCGACGACTCTTGTTTTTTCCAGCAAAGGGGGGGGGGGGGGGGGGTAGATAATTGGAAGAATAGGAACTAAATGCCTCTTTTTGGTACATTGTGTGGCATTGTTTATTGCTTGGCACCAACCCAAATCCAACGTGCAAAGATGTCAAACAAGGATTCTCACTTGATGAAAAAGTGGGTTGTGGGAGAAGTGAGCGAACTCCGGACTATTGAAATCAAGCAACTTGTTTTCCCGTAGCCGGACTATTGCGGCCAAATTGGGTGGTTGTAGTGGAGGACAAAAACAAGCCTGGGCTCAGTGTACGCCGGTCCAGGACCCTCTGCAATGCAAGAGTGGAGATGCTCTAAGGTACAAAACCCTATGGATTTAGGCAAGGGCCTTTGATCAACCAAAGCATAATTTTCTGAACTTAATAAGGTAGGTGGCTAAAAAAGAGACCTTCTTTTTCAAACAATCTTGTAGGGAGCTGTTAAATGGACACTAAGTGGTTCTAAAATGGAATGCCAATAATGTGAGAGCATAATTGAGACTTGTCATATATTGCTTCATACTTCGCCAATGGATGGAATAAGAGCCAGGGAGGGTCCACTTCAAAGCCAGGGTGTGTCCACTTAATTTTTATGAATGAGAATTGATTTTCCAATTGCCCTCTTACAAATATTAAAAGAATATAGGGGCTATTTAAGTTTAGTAAAGGTCGCATTTAGGAACCTTGTGTATTACTTTTTGAATGCGGCAGTGCTTGTTTTTGGTTAAGCCATATCTTTTTTCAGACTGCACGTGAGTGGGTTTTGCAAGGCCTATAGATCATGAATAGGTGCCTACCGCATAATTCTTTGGAAATTCATAAATAGTTCATAAATGCTCCGATTCATATTTTGCATTTTGGTTTTATATTCTGCATATGAAACCACTTGTGTTCGATTTTGCATCAATTTTTCTTCAAGTTGAAAATAAGGGAAAATATTTTTGGCATCTAAAACCCATCAAAAAGGTCCAGCAGCCCTTAAAAGATTTCTTTCTAAGCCACTCACCTTAACCCCTAAAGGACCAAACACCATTTTTTGGCAACATAGCAATTTTGGACAGCTCACTACGAATGGAAATTTTATTTTTTTTCTTTGAAATTTTCACAAAAGATGTGCCTAAGGAGGAGCTTCAAGGCCCAACAATTTTCATAACTTTTGATTTTATGGACCGTAAAAAGTTATTGCATAATATGTAATTTTCCGCATTCGGCAAGCAACTCGGACAGCTCAAATTTTTTTTTAGAAAACACTTTTTTATTAACGGGTCAAAAGTTATGAGGAGTTTTAGTTTGAGGGTAGTTATGGAATCTCTACTCTAAAATAAACTTTGAAGTCCTTTATCTAACTGAATTTTCAATGTTTTTGAAAAAACAAACAAACATTGGGTGTAGATTGTTTATTACAACATTACAACCGTTGGAATTGGCATTTTTTAATTCCATAATTAAATTCTTGACAATTTAGTATTTTGAGTCATTCTCTACCTCTTCCTACTTACTATTTATTTTATATATGTTGTACAATTCCAAATGATCTGAAAATTTTCAAGCATGTAGACAACTTGCCTTGAAGAACAAATCCAATGAGTAACCACCATTTTGGACATTTTTTCATACAAATGTGACCTTGTGAAGGGCAGCTGCCCAGATTTTTGCAGTGACAAAAAAAGGATTTTTGTCAATTCAAACACTATTATCTTGCAATCTACACGGTGAAAAATTCTGAAATTTTTTCCACATCTTCTTGAACCAGTGTACTACATGATCCTACGGTTATATGTGTTCAAAAATGTTTATTTTCTAAAATTGGTACTTGTATTAGAAATGGCAGTTTTGGAGCGGTTTTGGTGAAAACATAGTCTCTGACCTTTAGAGGTTAAGTTTGCTTAGACGTCTATTCCAAGTAAACTTAGAATGGAAATTCTTTCTATCCCTCTCTCTCCTCGTCACATCCACCAAGAAAGGCGAGTACGACTAGACGCGACCGACCCCAAGCCCACCCCAAGCCCACCCCAAGCTGACCCTGTGCGCCTGTCAGTCCGGATGCGACGGCGCCCAGCGCGGTCGAGGCAAGCAACGCTGTCCTGCACCCTCGCAATCGGTCTTCTGCACCGCGAGTCACGCAAGATGATCAAGACACGATGCAATGCATCTCCAATCCAGGCTCATAGCATCTGGCACCTTAGCTTCACTTCCCCTGCTACTTACAACCCGTTTTGCTCGCTCCACATGTACAGCATGCCAGCCATGATTCCACCGACACCTATTCAAGTCCAACTATTGCACCCCCCGGTTTTATATAAACCCAGTCGAAAGCTTCCATCCCGAACTGCACAACTCCTCTTGGGAGTTACGTGAAACAGCATTAGTGCTCGCCCACACCTCGATCAGTTCGGAAGGTTCTCAGATCGTGAAATTCACGTACTTGCCCGGCCCCTTCTAGTGGATCGGAAGATCGCCAGCTTTAGACTCGATCGATCTTTTGCAGTTGCAGGGCTGAAGTCGACGTCGGCGTGGATCGACTAGGAGGGTAGAGCGTTGATAATGAATCAACTCGCTTTTTGTAGTATAGTGGTGATGGGTTGTGTGAATTTGGCGGTGCTGGTCACGAAACGGTGTTGGTTTTGATAGTTTGTGGTTAGGAGACATTAGTTACTAGCTAGTCGTGAGTTTGCAAAGTGCGTGGAAATGCTGTAGCCATGGCTGTAGCTGCAGTGAGTGGTTTCCGTATGTTTTTGGAAACCTTCCCTCATGGTTTCTTTTGGTAATCCGTTTCGATCGTAGGCAGTGCTGGGGCGACTTCAATTGTAGTTTGTTTGGTTCGTACTCTCTTCGTTGAGACTGTTTTAGAATCGGTGTTACTAGCGGTATGCGGATCTGCGGCGGTTTTGTGTTCGTTGATCATGGGTTACTACTAGTGTGTTTGCTGAGTCGGTGAGAGTGAAAATTAACGGGGTTCCAGTGACTGTTGCGATACAATTTTCGACCAGGTATACACATGTTTTGGTTCTTGTGGATTCCATATTTTTGTTATTCTTGTCTCACTCCGTGCTCAGTTAAAAGTAGTTAGCTTAGTCTTTTCCCCAGACTGCTTGGAATTTTGGTCTTAGGCCGGATCCCGGTTACTCTTCATTTTTAGTAGAGAGACAGCAATTCTCATTGCTATCGATGTTCCGACCGGCGAGCTTCTGCATTGATAGGTTAATTCTGTCGCCCCCCAAACGCCATTTTCTGCAGTAATGAAGAAGCTCTTTGCATTTGGTAACACTGTCACATTGTCACGTTGAAGACCGCGCTCGTTCTTTTGGTCGACCCCTCGCGGACATATGCTTCCCATTTCCAGACCCCCGATGACGAAAACGAAGATCATGCGGCAGAGCCTTAGCGTCGACTTCGACGCCATGAAGGCGTCGTCACCCTACACAGATCTCACGGCAGGGCGGCTCTCCACCGATGGCGTGGACATGATCCCCACCACGGGGCGCCCCAGCTTGAGCAGCAGCAGCAGCATCCGCTACTCATGGAAATCCAACGGCAGCATTCGCATGGCTTTTCTGCTCACGTGCTTGCAGTTCAGCTTCGCCATGTACGGCACGCTCCTGCTCTACTGGTCGAGTCCTGCTGTGCCGGATCTCGTGATGAAGCCTGACGGTGACTTCTGGTTGCCCAAGATTGGGAAGATTTTCCCAAAATCGGAACAAGTAGGCGGAGGTCCCAATCAGCGGATGGTGCTGGAATCGGGATCCACGACCGCAGCGGCGATGTCTGTGTCCGCCGAGGCGCAGAAGCTGGTTGTTTGCCAGAAGGAAGAACTTTTGTTCGAGCAGAAGAAGTCCAACAACACGAAGATGATCGAAATCAAGACCGACCTGTTCAGGTACGTGACTGAATTCCAGGCATCCACAATGTCACTTGACACCTCTTTCTTTTCTTCATTTCATAAAAATCTTAATTGAGTCTGAACAAATGAAATTCCATGGCAAAGCTATACACAGATCAAGAAACTAAGCTTCCAATCAGGATCTGGACCAACGACTTCAAGGTTCTTTCTTGGCTCTTGAAATGTGAAGAAATTAGCTTCATTTTTGGCTCGTGAAACATTATGGAATTAGCTCATATTCTGGCAACTGAAAACCTTGGCAGCTGCTGGGTAATGACTGTAGTAGTTGATGACACTGTTCACATGGTGATGGATTTAAGAGAACTGACATTTCAAAACATTCGAAATTCTGTTGCTAAACAAAACACAGATCAACAGCCAAGCCTCCAAACAAAGGCTGGACCAACGACATTGAAATGTGAGGAAATTATTAGTATAGTTTGCCGCTCGTGAAACTTGAGGAAATTAGCTTCTATTTTGGCGTTTGAGGAACGTGGAAGCTGCTTGGAAAGCGACTGTATCAGTTTATGGCACTGTTCACATGTCGATGGCTTCATTGCTTCAAGAGGTTGCGCTATTCGAAGCCATATAATACTCCGATTCTCGAGAAATTAGCTTCTCTTTTGGCTCTTGAGGAAATGGTAGGGAATTTGGCTATTTGTTTATTCGTTTATGGGACTGGTCATAGGCCGATGCATGCAACTATTCTAGAGGTCGAGCTTCTCGAAATTACATGATAGTTTGGTTCTAGATTCACCGGAGCAGCGGGGATGGAAACTCACTCATACCAATTTTCTAATAATAGATACATTGGGGAATTACTGTACATACCGGAAATTTATATTCTGTCTGATTTTCTTAGTTAAGATTTTCATTGAAAATAAATCATTCGCAGTTTGACTTTGGTGCAGCTGGGACACTGTTCCTGTAGAATGTACACCCTGACCTCTTTAATACCTCGTCCAAAGTGCAGTGATTAACGACGGAGTTTTGCAACAGCGTGTCGATCTAGTATCGCATGTACATTTGTACATAATTTTTTGTCACGTCACAATTTGGTAATGAGACAATGATGTGAGGCTGAATTGGGAACGTATAAGTAGAACGGAGAACAGAGGGTGTGATATTAGAGAAAGTGGTGCTCAGGAGATCTAGTTGCCAAAGGCGTAATATACATATACAGTGCATGTCAGCTCTCTTCTTGTCCTTCTCTTGTTCGGATTCTTTTCTGAAAATTTGAATGTTTTTGCGAGAAATGAAACCATTTCATTGCTTACCGTAGTACGGATACCTGTGCAAGTTGCACTGCAATGCAAGAGCCGCCTGAGACTAGCCAGCTGAAGAATGCACGATAGCTTTCAGCGGAACGAAATTTTTTTTTTTCTTCGAGAGTAGGTTTGGAGAAGCTCATGTGTGTCCCATTACTTTCTGGACAACTCCGTGTCACGAAGATCGACTGTCGCTAGTGATTCACGAAACCACTTGCTGGAACGATGGTGAACTTTCAGGGAGGTTATGGAGTTTCAGGGGCAGAAGCGAGGCTGCGAGACCCTGGAGGAGCTCCTGGAGCTGCCATCGACGGGCGCCAAGGCCAAGGTGACGGTGATCCTGAACCATTTCCAGCGGAAGACGCTGTGCGCGCAGCTGGACGCGCTCCTGGAGCAGACGCTGCCGTTCCACGAGGTGTGGGTGGTGGCGTTCGGCAGCCCGGAGACAGACAGTCTGCGCGCCATCGTGGAAGCGTACAACGACACGCGCATCAACATCGTGGAGTCCAAGTACGATTACCGATATTACGGACGCTTCCAGCTCGCGCTGCAGGTGCAATTTCGGATCCAATGCTTCTTTTTTGGCTTTATCATCCCCAGATTTCGACAAATTTATGGGTCTAGCAAAAATGCTACAAGAGATTTATTGAAAGAATATGCCATCATAGACCTAGATTTGTTGAAAATGGTTTGCTTATCGAAAAAAAGTGTATGTCAGCTACCGAAGGAAGAAAATCATTACGCAAGAATTGGTAAACTCAAGCAATTTTTTGCAGCAAAAAGCAAAGAATGGGGAACAAGCCCTGTCCGGCTCCGATTTGAAGCTCTGACTCGCTTCTTGTTTGCGTTTTTAGGGTTTAGGTCTGATTTTGTTCCTTGTGCAGGCTGTAGGCGCGGATTTTGTGTACCTGGTGGACGATGACATGATTCCCGGCAAGAGGGTGCTTGAAATCTTGGCTCACACGGCCGGAACTGAGAAGTACCGAAACTCTGTTTTGGGCAGCATTGGTCGCATCCTGCCGTTCCGACAGAAGGACTTCAGTTTCCCGAGCTACCGGAAGACGGGCGTCCGAGAGGCGGGCTTGTACTTGCCGGATCCAGCTTACGACATTGTCATTGAGAGGATTGTGAAGGTGGACTTCTTGTCGAGTGGCTGGTTCCTCTCCGCGGAGTTGGTGAAGACCATTTTCATCGAGACGCCGCCGACCTTCTCCACCGGCGAGGATCTGCATCTCAGGTTAGAGCTGCGGGATGATCAGCATTGTCACGAGGAACGCTTGGTAGCATTTTCCTGATTGGAAATTGGCTATCTAGTTCTGCAATTTCTTCGTTCTTTTTCAACATCCTGTGTTTTTGAGTCGTAACCATTCCGATGTAATTGAGAAACGTTGAAATTGGAGCTGAGTTCGAAAGCAAGACGTTCTCGGACGCTTGCGTTTAGTAACTATGGTGATTAGAGCTGCAATTAGGTCAAATCTGGTGTCGAAAGCTTACTTTTGGATAGTAAGCAGCCTTTGATTGCTCTTTGGGTTGTGGTTTGTTTGCAGTTACCAGCTTCAGAAGTATCATGGCCACGGCTCCTTCGTAGTTCCGGTCGATCCGAACGACAAGGAAACCTGGGGAGACAAAGAGCATCGTCTTGCCCAAGTGTCGGAGACGACTGTCATTCATAAACAAGTAGTGGAGGTGCGATCAACTCTTACCATCTGGGGTCCCATTTTGGTCTCTACGACATTGATATAAGTCACTGCTATTGTGGCAACTGTGCAGTTCATTTTAGAGAAGGTCATAATATAGTGGTTTGAATGCATGTAGCTTTCTTTAGTCGCAGAATAGGACTTTCAAACGGTTTGTTTTCTGTGGCACGGTTTGTCATCTAGTTGTTGATACAATAGTGCTGTAGTGAATGGTACGTCTGCGGAATATTCTAGTGAAGGTCATTTACGAAAAATGTCATCGTTGAGAGGTTTGATTGTAACATTCTGCAGTTTCTGTCTGGACCGTTGAAAACAGTTCGTTTCTGTGGCAGACTTTCGTGGTTTCTGATCTCGATGTTGGTGAATTTGCAGGTGCGGGACAATCAATGGTGGCGGGCATTCTCCAGGGGATACATAACCCAGTGGGCGGAGATGAACCCGCAACGCAGCGACGCGTTCTTCTATGTGCACCGAGTCAGCGACGTCCAGGCTATGGCGCCCTTGTTGCAGAAGTTTCGCGGCACGCTTGGGAGGAAAGTGTACTTGGTCATCAGTGGAGGCGATTTCTGCTCGTGTGAGGAGGCTGCTCAAGTTCTAGGCTGGGCTCCTGCTTCGTGCAATGATCGCCGCTTCAAGGTCTTTGATCTCGAGGTAAGCACCGGAAGGCCCATGGTATAGGGATGCAAGAGGCTCTCTACCATGTATTTTATGTATTGCTTGGTCTTGTCCCACGTTTCAGAAGCATCCAAGAGCCTTAGAGTATGTCTTCTTTGGATGTAAAATGAGTAAGATGTGAAATGCTGAAGGGAAGGTCTTAATTACGAGCCTAGGCTACCCCCTTGATCAGTGAGTTGCTTGCGCCTACCATATTTCTCATGGAAGCATCTTCTCTGTGAGATAGATGTTGAACTCATTGCGTACAAGTCTTGTGTTTGGATGATAGTTGCATTGTGAAAGGGTGTTTTTTCAACCCACATTAAAGGCATCTGGGTTCCCTGCCCGGCATACGTTTCGGAAGAGGCTGAACATGTGGCTGTGTGCAGGTGGGCTCAATTCACAGAGGGTTCTCGGAGACGCCATTCATTCAAGAAGTTTCGGCCTCCATGCGGGGTTTGATCCGAATGCACTCGCCCAGTCTGCTGATCACCGTGAACGATTTGCCGTCTGCCGTCGTGGATGCTTTGAAATTGGCCACCGCGCAAGCTGCTACCAACACCTCCCTCGTGCAGATTCCGCACTCGTCGTTCCCTCATGCTCTCTGGATGGCCACTGTTCCTCCTGCATCACTTACATGTACGAATTCTCCCTAGGCTATGTTTTGAGGATTCCAATGCTCCCAAGCTTGTATTATTTGAATTTCGTATGAATAAGTGATGAATCGCTGAAGGTTGAAGTAGTAAGGTACTAGAGTCACCTGCCTAGAGTCCCCTTGAACCATGAGTATTGCACCCACAATGTACCTCGTTGATTGTGTTAGAATGCATCGGTATTTCAGTACTCCTTTCAGGTCGCGTGTTTGGATGACTTGCTTTGGAAACGAGTGCCTGGCATTCGTGTTGAAACGAAAAGCACCTCACACAAATCGGTTCCTTACGTTAATACGACGAAATCAGCTGGATGTTGATTTTCCCCTCTCTTACTGACGTTATTGTGGACGGCTAAACTGCTTCTTGAAATCTGACCGGGGTCGTTGAATGCACCTTCATCTTGGACCAGTTTGGAGCAAAATGAAGATTCAAATCAACATCATTACCCAGAACAGAGCCACGTCCCTGATGCGCTTGCTGCAATCTCTTTCCAATTCTCATTACCTCGGTGACACCATCGACATCTCGTTCAACGTGGACAGCGCTGTGGATAGCCCGACCTTGAATATGATTGATTCCTTCCAGTGGCCCTATGGGCAGAAAATTGTGCGCCGACGCATCATTCAAGGAGGTCTCATCAGAGCCGTGAGCGAGAGCTGGTAATTTCGGAAGCTTGTTCCTGTCTGTTCTATTGGTATATGTACATATTTTTTCTACTTCGATGAGTAACGTCTTTATTCACTGTGATGTTGACTTACCCTACGTGCTCGAACTGAGAACAATTAGATCTAATAAGAATAGTACATACGAGTTCCTCTTCCGAAATATCTATGCCGCTGATTCTTGTAGATAGTTCTTGGTCTTTTCATGAATCTATTCCACAATCTTCCTTGAAGTCTACTCAATGAATAAAGTGGAAGAATTGGTCTTTTCAAATACATTCATCATCTGGTGGATGGTTGAGCATTTAGGGGCTAAGATTCATGTGTTTGCAGGTACCCTGCTTCGGATGACGATTTCGGTCTTCTACTGGAGGATGACATTGAAGTGTCGCCATTCTATTACATGTGGCTGAAGTACGCGGTGCTGCAGTACTACTACAACCCCAACGTGCACCTGCCGGAGCTCAACTCCATCGCTCTGTACACCCCGCGTGTGGTGGAGGTTGTGAAAGAGAGACCTCATTGGAATGCCACGGACTTCTTCAGCGCAGTGCATCCCAACACGCCCTATTTGCATCAATTGCCATGCAGTTGGGGCGCCTTGTTCATGCCGAAGAAGTGGCGAGAGTTTTACAAATACATGGGCATGCGCCACACCGAGGACGCCAAGTCCAACCCCGTCCAAATTCCCAAGTCGCGAACCAACGGATGGCAGGTCAGTCATCTCGCCTTTTCTTGGTTCACATTGCGGTCAGTGATATAGAATACCAAAGACGGAACAAAACTGAATCTTAGACCATTTTGCAGTAGATGAAATACCACGTTTTCTTCCATAGCATAAAATCGGCTGCTTTGAAACGTTTTCAAATGGCAGAAAACTTCGTTTATTGTGACAATTATGTGGGTGATATCCTGTGTTATGATTTTGTATTTCCTTGAGATAAACCGAATTTCTATGCTTGAAGTTGTTGTTGATTGTTGCCGGCACGTTTGCTGACAGGCGTCGTGGAAGAAGTTTCTGATCGACATGATGTATTTGCGGGGTTATGTGACACTGTACCCCAACTTCCCCAACCAAACAAGTTTCAGCACGAATCATATGGAGCCGGGTGCACACATCGGTGCTGCTGCCAACAAACTCGCTCACAACAGGATTGATTTCGTAGTCCCTCTCTTGCAGGTTTGGCTCTCGGAGCTCCTGCAAGCTCCTCCATCACCCAAATTGCGCTCATAGTCTTCTTTACTACGATATTCTCGACAATGACATTCTGACACTTGCCAGATTGCCATCGCCTGTAGTAAACTTGGCACCCATTCATAGTATGTCATGGCTATTATTGGGGACCTTAGGCAGTCAGATGGAATGGGTCCGGTTGTGCTTGCCGTCTTTCTGATGTCCAGGGGTTGGGGAGAGCACTGACTTTGGGATGGATGTCGTTTTACAGGAGGATTTCTTTCCCCTATTGCCCAACTCCAAGCTGCCGCCGGCTTCCAAGCTGCCCGTGATCAACCTGTTCAACCAAGCTGCTTCGCTGCGGGGACTCAAAGCTGCAGGGGCCAAGCTCGGACAAGACGTGCTGAATTGCACTGAGACGCAGGTGGTGATGGCGGATGACAAAACCGGAGAGCCGCAGACATGCCGCACATTCTAGACGAAAAATCTCTAAGCACTCGATGCAACAGCGTTGAGCTTTTTTGACTCGCCAGTTGGGGATACATCAGTCGTCTCGGTACCATGCTCAGCTCTCCCATTCATGTATAGCTTTTCTTGGCATCCGCCCCTGCCAGCTCATGTGTATTGAACTATGGACATGTTTATTGACATTGAATTGTAATGAACAGTAGAGCAGGTCTTAGTTAAGGCACTTGCTCTTAGGTAGCATAATATCTGAGGTGGCGAAATGCGCGTCCTTACCTGCTGGACATTCTGGCTATAAATTAAACGCGAGGCGACATTCTCCTCATGAGGTGGATGCATTCCAGGATACAGAAAATTCGGTGTTGCAGGAAGGCTGGCTCAATAGGATAGGAAATTCGAGGATGTGAGGTGGGATTATTGTTCCCTTGACTTCCGTGAGATGACTGAGATTCGTGTCTTCTCTGCAGTAAAAGCAGCCCATTTGTTTCTCCAGTTTACTGTTGCTTACTTGAATGATCTTTCGTTTGCTTGCTTCTGATCTCTTGAATCTGGTAGGAATGGAGGGAAAAGACATGGAATGTCTTGAACTCAATCACACAATGCCAAGACCTGTGATAGAGAGTCATTCGAACAGATGTCTGTTAGGCATTGTTTTTCCAATTATTAGGCTCAGCATTAGAGACACCTGTTAAATAAGAAGAAAATTGCAAGAGGACAGTATGGAAGCTGGAAAGGAGGACGAACTCGGAACTTGGATCTCAGCTTGTGAATGAACTTGAAATCCGCGTGATTGAGCAACCAGATTAAATAGCTGATGATTGCAATCACAGCCCAATTTTATACCCTCTACTGAGCAATGTCCTTGTGTGGAGAAAATTCTTTGTGGTGGTGGTGATAGTGGTAACAGTGGATACATACTGACCTCCTGAAAATCGCACTCCTACATAATGGTAAATATGCTGAAAGTGACGCGACGCAAATAGTATCCTCTACCTTAGTTTATGTAGGGGAGGGAACCTATTCCCGATCGACAACCCATTTCTGATCACTTTAGGAATTACAAGCATGTAAGTGGACAATTTCTTTGGTAGAAAATTTTTTCATGTGTAGCAATAGTGTTTGGATCCTTCTTAGAGTTTTCAGATATTTTGGTATCAAAATGAAGTTGCTATGAATTAATGAGTTTCAGATTCTATAATTTCTTAAGTGATCGAGAATGGGTTGCCTCCCCTAATCAACATCATCCACATATCATGCATAAGAGCAAAGATTTAGATGAAGACCTCCAATTGACAGATGCTTGTTTGGATTATTGTCCTTTGTCCATCGTTTGCAATAAAAACAACATTTACCAAAGAATTTTTTGGTAGTAATGCATCTTTTGGTGGACGGTGTTCGTCCGTGAGTTTAGGGCTCCAACTGTGGGTCATTGTTGTAATCCTGATTGGACGATTGGGGTGGATTGATACATCCGCTCAGTCAGACAACTAAGGTAGACGGTGGCTGATCGCTTTAGATCCCACCAAACAATGCGACTGGATTGGAGGCACAAGCAAAGCAAACAACCATTTAACCAAGAATAAAATGACAAATGACAAAATCCTAGAGTAATATATTCTCTAAGGGATATTGACTTCTTCAATCTTTCTATCCGGACATCTATATTGTCCTCATGATAATTTTTTGTGTACCCAAGTTACATATCTTAAACAGTAGCTTCAAATTCAACGGGACTCACTTCAAAATAACTTTAAACTAAAGGAACTAAGTTTTTTCCATGAATACATTAGAACCTACATACATAGACATTGACAATGCCAGCTATTACAAATGAACAACAAAGAAATAAAAAACAGCCTAGCCAATATGAATAAATAAATTGTCAATGTCAAAAATTAGATAATTCAAACTAAACTCTAATATGTTATCTACAAATTCAACTAGAAATCTTACTTTTAATACCAAGGGCATCATTTCTTAAGAAGCTTAAGAACGTTATTTGTTTTTACCAAGTCTCCATGCAAACAAAATGATTGAGACAAATCCTACTAAATAAGAGCTATTGAGAGCTAATACAAAATCTAACACAAGAATACTTTACTTTACTCCCAAACCTAACCATAATATTAGACCAAACTTAAGAAATTTGCAAACCTTCAACCCTATAAGCCATTTTCATTGGGCAATTTAATGAAGGAATCTTAGGCCTACACCGCGGCTTACACAAATGAAGATGATGCATTGCATAATTATTAAGCTGTGATATTTATGTACTAACCGAAGACTGAAGGGACACATACCATAAAGTTTATCGATGATGGATTAAACACTTGCAAATGGTTTTTATATTTGCAAATTAAAAGGCAAGATTTCAATTCACTATGAATAGCTAGTCTAAAAATGCAAAAATTCTAGATCAACAAAGAAATTGACCTACAAGTTTGTTGATAGTAAGGTCTTGCAACTTGATTTGGAAAGAAACATAATATTTACACTCAAGTTTCCTTGCTTACTTTTGCATAATTGAGTTTCTCTTTGAGAGACAACTTGATTGTGTGCCAAAAGAATTGTGTGGGCAATTTGAATATTAATTTTGTTTAGAAATTTGGAATAGATATGAATAGTGGAGCAATACATTCTCAGTCTAAATAATATTTTACTTACTATATCCCATGATCAAGGTTGGCAAAAAATATTTCTAACTTATTTTTCCAAACAAACTAGATGGTATGGAAAAAATCAAGTCTTTCCATTTTAGATATCTATCACATCTATCACATCTAGTGAGTAAAAGAGAAAATAACTCAAATATCCCCTTGAAAAAATGTGTATTTTTTTTTAGTAAATTTTTACTCAAAATAAAGTATTCAAAAACTCTCTTCTTTTTTTATAAAAAGACTTAGTTGACTTTTATAACTCCAAATAAATTGAATTTGCATTCAAAATGTTGCACAAGTGGTTCAAATAATTTCTTGTTGATTTTTTTGCCTTTATAATCCCTAAAGATTTGAATGTTGATTGCAAGTGTAGTTCCTTACCAAATCACTTGCATGGTATATTGTTGGAAAATTCCTTTCTAAATGCTTTATTTTACTATTTATCGCATCGTTATGATGTTTTATTTTTAGTTGCTTTATTAGTTGCTTTAGAGCAGCCCTCCGGAGGGCTGAGAATTTTTCTAATGCCAATTCACTTTAGGATTCTTATATTCACTTTAGAATTATCTTGATTTTATACAGTTTCAAAATCAAGATAATGAATCCCTCCGGATTCAATTCCATTGTCATTAATTGGTCAATCTCCATTCTGTATTAAATATAGCATTTAAAATTATAATTGAATTTCAAATTTTATTTCTTTTGATTAAAAAATACTATGTCTTGCCTTTCAATTTGGAAAATCTCTATTACTTTTATGAAGAAATATTATTGTTTTACAAATTTAATGAGAATTAATGGTTAAATTTAATAAACACAATTTAATAAATTTGAAATTATGTTTCAATGTACAAATAGCATTCAATATAAATATAAAAAACCTTTAAGAAATTATTTTATTTTTTTATACCCAATAAATTGTTAGTTGTGACCCTCATGTCAATTATTATTTTCAATCTAAATTTCGCCAGTACATTCAATGTATACCAAGGGCTGGTTACCGATGGATATCCACCCAGATACCACGAGCAGCTAGATATGGGTAGTGTTCTTCCCGGTTATCTTGGATCCGGGTATAAGGATTTAGGGCTACACAAACCCCTTGTCTGGGACGGAAGAACCTCTTTCCCAGCGCTGCTGTCGGTTCTTCGCTGCTCGAGATTTCCATCGCCGTCGCTCGCCATGGTACGCCACTGCTGCTCTCTTTCCGTGGCATCGATTTTCTTGTTGGACAACGCTTTCTCTTTCTTTTGATACCGCTCTCGAAGCTTTTGGCTCCGGATTGCGACCACCTCGCTAAACCCTAATTCTCGAACCTGCTCTTCTGTCCTTGCGGATTTGACTGCGAAAGAGCAAGCCGATGCCTCTTTCTTCTAATCTCTGTTGTTAGGGTTTGATATTTTAGAAAGCGTCGGAGTTTTGGCGCAAATGAGCATTGGGTCTTTATGGTGTAGTGTGTGACTTGTGGCTACTAGCTGGTCTCTGAAAACAAAGAAATCTTCTATGTGTGCTTATTGGAGCCCTTTTCGGGGATTTGCAGACTAAAGGAACGGGGAGTTTCGGCAAGCGCCGAAACAAATCGCACACGCTGTGCAGGCGTTGCGGACGCAGAAGTTTTCACATTCAGAAGAGCCGTTGCTCGGCATGTGCTTACCCTGCCGCACGAGTCCGCAGCTGTAAGTGCCATGTTCCCGATTGCTTGATATACCACTTGAAAATATTTTACTTTCTACTGTATTTGCTTCCAATTCAGTCGCCACCTTGTCTTTCGAATCCTGGATTGCCTGTTCATCTGTACAGCCCTAGTGAACCTGTTTCACTCGATTAAAGTTCAACATTTTACAGAACTAGTATCAGTAGGTTCGTCAACTCCTCACCCCTAAACTTACGGTTGCCATGCTTTAGACAACTGGAGCGTGAAGGCTATCAGGCGTAAGACAACCGGAACTGGACGTATGCGTCATCTGCGTCATCTTCCCCGCAGGTTCTCCAACAACTTCAGAGAAGGTACGTTAACGTGAACCCAATAGTACATCTGCTTTTTGATGGAGCTACCAATATTTTCTCTAGGAGGGCACATATTTGTAACTCTAGATCATATGTAGCAAAAGCATTTATGTTTGTAGTGCTTCTTGAACTGCGCTTGTCTTCCCAGTGTTCTTGTCTGCTTAGAGTAACCAGAGGACAAAACTATCCTGAATGTGCCTTTTTATGATTTACTCACTGCAATATGTTGTGGCCATCTCGAAGAAAAAATTGTCTTCAATGTTCTCTTAAAGATTCACTCGTTGCAGTCAACTGAGAAACTTCATTTACATCTTGCAGGAACCCAAGCAGCTCCCAGGAAGACGGTTGCTGCAGCTTAGAATGGAAGCAATCTTAGCGAAATGATGAAGTCACTAGACTGACTATTTTTATTTCACATGTGGAGAGGCTTCCTTGTGGCCCAACGATGAAAGGAATGAATGCTGATCATTCTTGAACTTTGTCTTGTTGAATCTCAATTTCCCTTGTGTCATTTATGTGAATTTCTTTCTTTTTTGACGTAAAAGGTCCGTTACAAACTCCTTGTAGTGCATGAAAGACCTATTAGTCCCTTTCTATGCGTCAACCTCACTCAGGAATATAGTGTTCAAGTAGAGTTTGGTTTGTGCTGAATTAACTCCCATCACTGCAGCTCTGATTCCGTTGCACAGTTAGGTAGAGCACTGTAAAACTGTACTCATTTTCAACTCGTCCGTCAATCATGGATAAGCTTGTCGTAATGGACTCTGGGAGATCGTCCTTTCATCCTGACGTGACCCATTCAGACACAATCATGGTACGAATATGGATTCGTAGTGTTGAAAGTAAAAAGGTGTTGATTATATGGTTTTACTCATTTAATAATGGTTGATTACCGTACCAGAGTCTTGTGAAGTTGTGATTCGCCCCCTCATAGATCTGGTTTGCCTCGTCTAGTGAGCAGGGATAGGAAACTATTTGCTCCTCACTTTGCTTCACATTTCCAAAAATCTTCCCTATTTCTACAACAATTCAAAAACTCTGCAACAGAAGTGCATTCTTTGTCACTTCTCTGTAGCTTTCCAAGAAATTGCACTTTTATGAAAAAAAGAATGAGCGAAAAATGATGCTCTCAGCACTCACTACGTAATGAGGCATTTCAGCAGACTCGAGACTTCTTTTTTGGATTCAACAGTTTCAACAGTCTCTGATTCAGAGACATCGAAATCTGACCAACTCCTCTTTGAAAGCATCGAAATTAAAGAACTCGAGCCAATGTAGTCATCAAAGTTGTCCTTTCGCAAATTGATAAACTCCGTCTGCTGCTTCAAGGGCAAAGTCGAAAACAAGTTTCTTGTTGCCTCTTCGTAGCTCTCTTTCTTCAGTTTGGACTTCATCACCGAATGCCAATTTGTCAGCAACGCAATTCGTTCAGGCAATCTTAACAGCAAGCTTCCAACCGCCACCTCCTGGTACATCCGGAGAACAATCGCTGCGAATTTGTGCTTTGCTGGCATATACCAATCCGTGTCCACATTACTGATGCATTTCGGAATCACATCCAAATGCACAACGCCTTGTACCAACTCATCAGCCACTTTTGCCATCAGCAAAGTATCCAAAATCCAACACATGGCTTCCAGGTGATGGCTCCAAGTACTATTAGCAAACTGATGGCTCAAAATATTAACATCCCAGTCTTTTCCAATTCTGATAAACATGTCCTTCGCTTCTCTGCTTACGATCGCAACAACCACCCTAGCAAAATCAGCACGTCCAATGCCCTGTAAAAATTCAGTGAAGAAAGCTCGAGGACGGTGATCTGTGCCATTGAGGGCAATGCGAATGCACTGCCGAATCAAGTTGCACAATTGCTGTTGACAACCTTCTTCACTCTCATCCAACCCCAACCGTTCAACCAAATCCTTAAGATGGGAACGGGGAAAATCTGGAGACGATGAGTACTCTCGAACCCTAATTTCATCTTCATCAGACCAAAATATGCTTGATAAGTAGAGGGAGATCCGCTCCATGAGCTCCTGAAAATCAATCTGTGAGGCGACTTTCAGGAGTTCCACACTTTGTTTGACGCCTTGAAAACTCTTGATGCACGGCCAGTACATGTTGGTAAAACAGTCGAAATAGTACTGAACATCTGTTTGGACCTCCAGAACAAACTCGATTGAACTAGCCGGCAAGGTGGACTTTCTCCATCTGTCGCTCAGGCATGTGTTGAAGTACTTGCAATGAGAGCTCAAAACATGGGAATGCAGATGGATGAGTGCTAACTTTTGATCTTTGTACCAAGATAATGGTATCCCGTTGGGTACCAAGATAATGGTCACATCTTGGCCTTCCCCACCAAGCGTCCACTCCTCCGGCAACTGGCCGGGCAGCTTCTGTTCCATCTGCTGATCAAATTCCCTGATTCATAACCTTTCAGAACATAGAAATCCTTCATAATTTTTCAACTTATTTTTCTGGAGCACCCATTTTACTGTTCGTATGGAAACACTCATATTAAATATAAGAACTGAAGATATAATTTGGATTCAATCAGTATGGCTGAGAATGGCGTGCAACAGCGTGCCACTTCTGATTGACCATAAGTTTCAATCCAGAATCTACTGTTAGGGTGCTATGGAAGTGATCGGTATCATTGTCTTCCTCCTCCAAAATCCTTGACACTCAAAGTTATACAAGAACGTGTGTCAAAGAGTGCACTTGATCTCAAAGAATCAGGGCATCTTGGATACCCGGATTCTTCATCAATTGGGCTCAAGACGCGAGGCTCCTTTTCAAATACATTATGCAATTGAAACCCTCTAATTTAAAAATTTATTCACAACCACGTGAACCAACCCTGAAACCTTGCAAACATATGATGGGATAAAGGTCATGTAGAGTTCCAATTTTCATTTTCAATACACTTACATCATACGAATGAAATGAACAAAATGTATGAAACGAACGTTCAACACAATCTGAACTTGAAATATGTGCGATCAAGATTTGTGTTAACTAAAGTTACCGGCACGCAAGGCCATATCAAATTAAAACGATCAAATGAGGATGCAGAAAAGAACTTACATTCGCTCTGCTTCAACTCCACAAGGCAGAAGACGAAGAGCTGCTTCGACCACCCTTGGGGAAACAACCCTAATTCACCCTGATCATCATGACCGGATGCGATCGTCCCAGTGGTGCTAGGCACTGTATAGTAGTCCGTCTTGTTGCCGATTCAACTTCGATCAATGTTGAGAACGGAAAGTCTCTTTCAATTTCGGCAACATGGCGATGGGTGATCGGCTGAAACTCGTCACACATCGCCACGCTCTGGAATTGACAGAGTGAGGAGGCGCACGTGATCGAGGCAACCATGCCAGACGGATATATGTACTGCAACTCGGCAAGGAACTTCACGCATTCTACGATAGCACCATGCTGCAAAGTCCGCAAAAAGGAGAAGAAGAAGAGCACTGGTCTTAACCCTTGACGGAAGGACATTGCAAGCCCCACGGGCATTTGAAAGTCAAACTTGCATTCTTCAAAAAGTTCTTCATTTTAAATGCTTTCAAGCTTTAACTAAGAAAATGTAGCTCTAATTTACTTTTTACTCCATTTGAATTTTTTTCAAAATTGTTAAAATTGTAATCTTTGTGACACTTTGAAGATAGCATCTTGAAAGCTCAAAAATACACCACTTGGATTATTACTATCAAATTTCTCTTGGTATGAGCTTAAAAAGTATATCAATTACACCATATTATTTGTCACTATAATCTCCATTTTCTTTAAAAATTTCATACAATTTTAAGCATTTTTGTAATTACTATGATTTTTATAAACAACTTTCTTTAAAAAATCATATATACTTTAATTTCATGTTTTTAATTATTAAAAAATGAGATTAAATTTTGGACATATATTACTAAATGTGGAAAATATGAAATTTTTGAAATATGTATTTTAATGTAGAAATTCAATGAAGTTTGACCAAGCTCAAATATGAAATGTCCTTTAACCCCTACAGGACTGAGGGGTGTTTAGATTTCCAAATTTGTGAAGATCTATTATAAAATACAACTTAGAAGAATATATTAGTGATGACTTTCAAACAATAACTGTAAAATGTTGTTTATAGACCACATCTATATGGTTAGATTAACAAAAATACATACCAATATTTTTCAATAAATTTTGAGCCAAAAAATTGGAAATTCTTTCTAAAATCAATTGTAGATTGAATATTTACGATTTTTAAATAGATTTTTTTTCCTATAAATTCAAAATTTTGAATTCTTATTATAGTGATTCCTGAAGATTTTTATTTGATTTTTTTATTCAAGTCATTTTTTGAATTGAAAATGTTACTTTTTGAGGCTAGACCTCCCAATACCTTTTGAATTATAGAATATTTGCAAAGCAAAATCTTCATGATTAGAACTGTACAAATGTTAAAGAACTAGTATAAAAATCTTCAAACAAAACTGATGGATGAAAAAATCCACTTTGGTGAGTTTGGGATGTGTTTTTACTCATTATTGTTTAAATTCTACACTTATGGTCCTTTAGGATTATAGGTTAATCCTAGAAGGAATGTAAGGAACAATATCGTATTTGACTTCTTACAAATTATGCAACTTTAATATAATATGGCAATATTGGACTAGATAATTGCAAAGTAAGCCAAATTTAGCAAAAATAATCGTTGGTTAGGACCTACCGAGCTGCACGTAGCAAGGTTGGTATTGACCTGTGATTATTTTTGATGAAGTGGTCTACTTTGCAATTATTGAGTATAATCTGAATGCAGTAGAGATAGATCGAGTTGAGCCATTTCACTTCTTCAATTATGTATAGAGCAATGCCTGATGAAGAGGGAATTGCAGGAAAAAATATGCTAATTATGAGGGCGAAGACCAACAAAGAGGCCTACTTTTTCCTACAATTCCTTACGAAGAGCGCAAACTACTTGGCAAAAAGTAGATGATAAAGAGTGTACAAAGGATAATTTGGATGAAGAATCTGTAATCCACGATTTGGCGTGGAAACCCACATAAGTGCACTTGAAACCCTAATTACGCCAATTGCAAATAACTCGCCCACAAAATGAACATGAAATTTGTTGGCGGTGGTTTATGTAGCTTGTTAGTATATATCTTAGGTAAGATTAAATTTATAAATAGATGCATAGTTTGGTGGAAAATTAGGTGAACTCAACAATCTCATGAATTTGCTACATGAAGTTAAGTGGATCTACACTCACTAAGTCAATACTTATTGATAGTAGTAGAGATTTCTCTTAGATTTTTCTCATTAGCAGACCACTCAACTTCTATCCAATACTACCTTATTGAAAATTTGCACAAGCAAGCATTAAGCATTAAGCATTATAGATTGATAATTCAACAACTAGCATCTTTCATTTGGATGAAATTTTAACATTGTAAAATCATCATGCTCAAATATAGCAAAGTACAGATAGAATATATAATTAATTTGTAGCTTCTCAAATATGTAGGAGATGCAACACTGATGATCCTAATTGGAAGCATTAGATGTTATTTGGAGGTAGTAAAGGGCTGTTTCAGGCCCGTTCTCCAATATGTTCCCGATGTAGGGAAGTAACGTTGGACTGCTATCAAAACCCTAATTACCAAAAAAAAAATTTGCTTCTGAAATAAAATAAAAAAGTCTTAAAAAAAAACTCCAAAAAAAAGTGCACATTGCTCACACGGATCACATTGCTGCAGCAACACAGTGCGTTCCTTGCAGTCGGGAACTTGCAGCCATTATGGAGGGCCAAATCCCCTCTAATGTACCATTTATTATTAATTCCAATCAACATGAAGGCAGATTTTTTTACCCCTCTACTTTAATTCGTCAATTTATGCACCTTCTATGTCAAATACCTTTACCCTAAAAACACCATGTTACAATTGCAACAGACCCTCTAGACATTTAAAGGCTAAATGACCAATGTAAATGAGAATCTATTGACAATAGTTCTACTAGCTATGAAGGTAGAGATTCTATGTGAAGGTAGAAATATAAAGGCCTATCATCTAAAATTGAATGAATTTGTTTAACAGTAATGATTGATAGTCTATAAAGTTTGGTTTTATGATTAATTATGGACTAATTGCAGCTAAGGGGTGGTTTCACCTAGCCCAAAATATAGAACCGTTCAAATTCAATAGTACTCCATTTTGTTAAATGTGATCATAGAAACTAAAGGCCTAAAATAGAAATATAATGGTAATGGATTTAGAATAAACCTAAAAAAATCCATGATAGATTTGACAATGTGGATCTCAAACACAATTAAATAGGCAAAATCTATGTATGTGTGATTTACGGTGTCACAGTCCTTAAAATTTCATTGAACCTATATCAAAGAAATAATGAAGAAAAATGTTTTCAAAGAAGATGAAGAATCAACACCATGCAATTAGGGCAAAATTTGTTTGATACAAATAACATTGGTCATATTCACCTTTTTTTTCCATATTTATAATTTTTTTTATTTTTCTATAAATTCCCAATATAATGAGTTATCATTGTTGCATAATTTTGTGAATTTCCAACTTTTGATGAATCAAAATTGTTAAGAAAATTGTATAGAAGTTCAAATACAAATCAAAACATATGAGACCATTTATACCAAGTTGTATTACTGAGAGTGGATCTATAAAGATATAATAGGGTAGAGCATTGTCTACTTTTATGTGACTCATATGTGAAGGTTCCTACTTTACATACTGCCCTACAAATTCAAATATCCTTAAATCTTTATAAATCAACATCTACAAACTAATCAATCAAAAACCTATATTTTGGCCTTGTTCCATTCACATAGAACTTGATTGGTGAGATTGAGGTGATATTTGTTTGTTATAGCTAGCCTGACAAGTGTCCCTTTCAAATCACGTCCCAGTCCTTGGCACTTAAAGCATCTCTATTGATGCTCCAATTTTTTTTGGAATGCGTGCTGTGGCATGTGCTAGTTGTCAAATAGGCCCCGCTTCATTTCCAGACCTCCACCGGAAGTAGATGTGCATACACCACAACCCATTTTCTAAGGCACTTCATTAATGTGTTTGGAATTTGGAGCTCCCCCATTTGTGTCGAGATTTGTGTAAGGCCACTAAATTAAAAAAATATTGATTTCTTGAGAGCTTTGTTTGTTGTAGCATGCTAGAAGTCAAAGGTGAGAGACACAAAAAGATGGAATGTTTGGATGAAAATTTCAAGTGGCCGGAGTTGACAAATGCTACTAGTGGGGCACTAAAAATCTTCCAGGAACGCCATATGTCAGACAAGGGCACTGTAGCATGCCGATGGAAATGCTCTTACCATCAATTGGCCACCATGCCCAAGAACGTCGGTTCAAATATTGACTAACGAACGTACATCCGTCCAACCTGCACAGGCAACATTAACCCCTAAATGCCCAAGGACTTTTTTGAGCTTTTAGAAATTTCTCTAAATTGAACAAAGAGCCAACATTTTGATAAGTTGCATCAATTTTTTTTGAATTGTAACCGTATAAATTTAAACTAGACATGTTAGAGGTCACAAAGGAAAAGAAAACACAACAATATCACTTATGGATTGAAAGATCATATTGTTTGATCATGAGGGTGTTAAAACTAAAAAATGTTTTTAATTGTTTTTCACACTTCAAATCTAAAAATTTGGCCACCAAAAGAATATGAGGTTAAAGGGCCTAGCATACATAACCTCAATCAATTTATGGCTTTTCAAAATCTACTCTACATATTTTTTAAATGAATTTCTAATGTGATATTTTTTCCAAGGTACAGTGTATTTGAGGCTCATTTCCAAGAGTCCTCAACACTATGGAAAGTCAAGATTGTAATGGATACCCTTGCACAAAATCTTGAACAGAAAAATCATAAGCAGTCATTTTCGAAAATCGGATTTTGATGCTAAAACTAGACTTCTGAAGAAATCTTCTAAAAATATAAACTACTAAAAATAGTAAAATGGTGAGTTTTATTTAACTTCAAAGTTTTGTCGACACCAGATTTGGGTGAATCGGGCATTTAGGGTTAAACCCATGAACACACCAGCGACACCAGCGACCGCTAGACGGCAACCTCCAGTCATCACCTTAAGTTAAAGCCTCTCTGAAGATTTATTTCCACAGACCTTCTTCGTCACATCTATCCCCTATATAGATTCAGATACAGATGCTAAGTTTAGGGTTAGGGTTTCTGGACCCTTCGCCTTGCATTGGGCCCTCGCTGTATAAAACACCTCGCGTGCCCTCACTACGGTTATCTTCCGCGCAATACGATCTATCGGGGGTACAAGTTTGCATTTCGTGCAGGGTTTTGATAGTTTCTCGTATTTCGTTGCCTCATCAATGCTGTCTTTCGTTAGGGTTTTGATCATTTCGGACGTGAACTCGTGATTAGTTTCAGGGTTTGGTGCTTCAAAACCCTGCATCTAATGTGAACTTGGAACCCCGATACTTGTAATTTCTAATCCTTAGGCTTGTTTCTCAAGCGTTCGCAGTGGCCGCCTAAAGCTTTCCAGTTGATGCAGCTTCTAAACCTTCCTTGGATATCTGAGACTTTGGGCTAATTTGTATTTCTGGTAGCTGGTATTTTGTGAATATTTTGCCCAGACTGTGGGCGCTGGATCCAACTGTGCTGATAGCTCGGAATTGCAAGCCAGGAAAACTGATCCCTTATGTCACGAGAGTTCTCGAGTTTCTGCAGTTTTGTGTTTACAATGCACTTTCCGCAGGGCTTGAATGAGGTTTAGGCGATTGGACTGTTGGGGAGATGTTTCGTATCTTTTATTAACAGTCGTTTGTCTAATATTTGAAAGTTGTGGAGCAATGACGAATCCAAATACCAGTATAAAGCCAGTTCTGCTTCTGTGATTGATAAACTGGTCAACGACTGAGAACAAGGTGATGATAATTCCTTGGGCTTGTTTCTCAAACATTCGCAGTGGCCGCCTAAAGCTTTCGACCAGCCGGGCTTGAGAGCTAATGCAGCTACCAAACCTTCCTTGGATATCTGAGACTTTCTGCCGAGTAGATTGTATCGATGATAGTTGGTGGTTTCGACTTGTTAAAACATGGTTGAATTATTTTTTCTCAACTCTGATAGTCTTTATGTTTTATTATTGTCAAGGATTTTGTCTAGCTTCCAAATGATGGATTGCAATTCTAATCGTTTGACTGATGCTAATGCAAGTGACGCTAACCTGCCCTACTGATGGGTCTTTGGTAAGTGCCTCGAGGATTTACAAAATCATGTGTTTCTGAATTTCTTTTGGACTTTTTGTCAATTAAAGTTCGTGCCAGGGTCGGTGATGATAAATTTCTAGGCTTGTTTCTCAAACATTCGCAGTGGCCGCCTAAAGCTTTCGCCCTGCCGGGCTTGAGAGCTGATGCAGCTTCCAAACCTTCCTTGGATATCTGAGACTCTGGCACTTGTAAAGTTTTGGGTTTGAGTCTGTTAATTCTTGGTGTATTAGTCTGTAACTTTCT
This sequence comes from Neckera pumila, assembly GCA_963969595.1. NCBI lineage: Eukaryota > Viridiplantae > Streptophyta > Bryopsida > Hypnales > Neckeraceae > Neckera > Neckera pumila. The sequence continues at coordinate 45,409,577 of OZ018408.1, read as the reverse complement.
TGGTCTTTTTGTTCACAGCCATGATTAGAAAATACCAGCGCTTCTGAGGGGTAACCCACTTGAAATTGCTTTCACAGACTGCTATGAGGATTCACAGCTCCCTCTACTGAACAACAGTGAGGACACTGCTTGGCATGAATCGAACCTAATACCATAGCCGACTCTGAGCAGTCTTTATCTTTTGTGGGGACACCGCTTGGCATGAATCGAACCATACTACCATGGCCGACTCTGAGCATTCTCCGTGACATACGTTTCAGTGAAGTGTTATTTAGGGTTAGTCGCCGGGACATGAGGATACTTTCCCCGAATGATCGACTCTGATTCTATCTATGCGTTTTTGCTCGAAAGAGCCAAGCCAGAAATCTAATCCCTAAATTAAGTTAACAGTCTTCAACTGATAATGCCAGAGTCGGTGATGATAAATTTCTAGGCTTGTTTCTCAAACATTCGCAGTGGCCGCCTAAAGCTTTCGCCCTGCCGGGCTTGAGAGCTGATGCAGCTTCCAAACCTTCCTTGGATATCTGAGACTCTGGCACTTGTAAAGTTTCTGGTGTATTGGTCTGTCCAAAGCGATGATTAGAAAAACCCGCGCTTCTGAGGGGCAACCCACTGAAGTCAAAGGGATATTATGGTTGAATTTCTTCAGATGAGCTGTGACTGTTGATAGATAGATAGATAGATATATTCATTTTGTTTCATGCGTCGATGATGACAAAATCGGAGTTAATCTTTTCAAGCTAAGCTTGTGATGATTCCATTGTTACTCACCCTGGCGTTTCACGTGCAGCAGTTCAATTTGCTTTGGGCCCTGGTACTGAAAATACGAAGAAACAGAGCAGACCTGGAAACGTGTGAGCTTCCCTGACTCTATCTAACAGCTGATTTGGATCAATCAGCAATCTTGTTTAGCATAGCAATTGCATGACGGTATGTCGATCATTTCCACAGAAGTGAACTAGCGTGTTACAAATCAAAGAGGGGAATGTGAAGACAGGGAGCGAGCTTTAAACGAGTTTGCTGATAACAAGTATACTGAACTGCACATTGGAGTTTGCTGGAGCGACGCCCAGGAAAGGATGAGAGACTGCAAAGCACTGTATTTGATAGCTCGTGGTACCAAGAAAAGTTTGGGTGGCCAGTAACAAACAATAGCGGAAGAGGTTTGAAGTTACGAAGTTTGTGTGGAAATCATATCCTTGCAGCTTCTGTTTAATGGAGTTTCTGTTTGCTCTCTAATAGCTGCAGTCTTCAAATCTGTGATTTCGTGCGTAATGGTTTTAGCATGTATTTTGCTTGTTTCGCTAGATTGGTTGGTTCCCTTTTGGATAGATTGGCTAATTTGTGTTTGGAGATGGAACTGCCAGTCTGAAGGATCAAAAGAAATTGAAAGTTCAATTTGTTTCATGTACAGGCTCATGCTATCAATTACACATGGTTAAGAAACCATAACAAGTACAATTGGCATAAAAACAATGCAAACTCATATGAGACTTGATTTATTCCTATGGTACAAAATTTTCTTGGTAGCTCTATTAGCGTACCCAATTGAGAAGCCCATAGGATTTTGCATTTATCAGGCAGGCCATTGCAAAGTCAATAACAATATTTTCTTAATCCCGAAATGCCCACGGCCGCTTTTGAGCTTCTTGGAATTTGCTCTAAATTGAACAAAAAGCTAACATTTTGATAAGTTTTATCAAATTTGACTTGTAACTGTACAAATTCAAACAAGACATAATAGAGGTCATATGGGAAAAGAAAACACAACTATGTCATGTATGGATTGAAAGATTATAATGTTTGATTATGAAGGTGTTATAAATCAAAGTGATTTGAAGTCCTCCAATATTTTTTTCACATGTCACAATTAACCCCTAAAGGACCAAACACCATTTTTTGGCAACATAGCAATTTTGGACAGCTCACTATGAATGGAAATTTTAATTTTTTTCTTTGAAATTCTCACACAAAATGTGCCCAAGGAGTAGCTTCAAGGCCCAACAATTTTTATATCTTTTGACTTTATGGGTAAGAAGTTATTGCATGATATATAATTTTCTACATTCGGTGGGCAGCTTGGGCAGCTCAAAAAAATTCTTTAAAAAACACCTTTTTGAAAAATTAAAACTTGAAATTGGTTTTATAGATTTATATATACTTGGAAAGATTTGAATCATTCCATTTGGATTAACGAGTCAAAAGTTATGAGGATTCTTAGTTGGAGGGTAGTTATGGAATCTCTACTCTAAAATAAACTTGGAAGTCCTTTCTCTAATTCCATTTTCAATATTTTTGAATAAAACAAAAAATATTGGTTGTATTTTGTTTATTACAACCGTTGGGATTGGCATTTTTCAATTCCATAATTAAATTCTTGACAATTTAGTATTTTGAATCATTATCTACTTCTTTCCACTTACTATTTTTTTCCTATATGTTGTACAATTCCAATCGATCTAAAATTTTTCAAACATGTACCCAACTTGCCTTGAAGAATGAATCCAAAGAATAACCACCATTTGGGACCATTTTTCATACAAATGTGACCTTTTGAAGGGCAGCTGCCCGGATTGTTGCAGTGATTAAAAAAGGCTTTTTGTCAATTCAAACTCTATTATCTTGCAATCTACATGGTGGAAAACTCTGAAATTTTTCCCACATTTTAAACCAATGTGCTACAAGATCCAACGGTTACATGTGTTCAAAAATGTTTTTTTTCTAGAATTTGGTACTTGTATTAGAAATGGCAGTTTTGGAGCGGTTTTGGTGAAAATATAGTCAAAAACCTTTAGGGGTTAAAGAATTGGCCACCAAAAAATATGAAGTTAAAGGATTAACATTTCTTATAATCCCAATTCATTTATAGCTTCTCAAAATCACTTTTGTAATTTTTTCAAACGAATTTCTAATGTGATTTGTTTTCCAAGATCTGGTGTATTTGAGGTTCATTTCTAAGAACATTCAACACTAGAAAATCAAGATTTGCAATGGAGACCTTTGTACAAAATCTTGAATAGCAAAAGCCTAATCATTTATTTTCAAAATTGGATTGTTGATGCTAAATTTATATTTTAAAAAGAATTTGTCTTAAGAACATCCTACTAGAAATGGTAACTTGGTAACGTGTTATTTAACCTTAGAGTTTTGTCAACACCAAAATTTGAGACCATGGGCATTCAGGGGTTAATTTGCTTTCTAAGGGAATATGTGTCATGTGTCATGAGCTTTTTAGAATACTAAACTACTTATTTGTACCCAACAGCATAAGCCGTAGAATTATGAGTGTTTATAATCCTAATTAGAGCAACAAAAGAAATGTTTCATTTTGATTAATTTCATTTAACCAACCATAACATCACATACTATGTCATTGAAGTATATTGTGATAGAATTTCAAATTGATAAACCTTCAATGATTGGGAGACCTTTAGAAGGAAGTGTAATTTATATTTGATGTGTAGTGACTCTCATAAATATTCTTCCACTTCAAAAATTGTTATAACTAATTGAGATACTAAATTTTGGACATGCTGAAGCACAAGTATGACACTTATATAAAATGATATTTCAAAAAATTTAAATTTTTTTTAATTTTTATAATTTAATCAAATTTATTAGTAACAAGAAACTTTCAGAAAGATAAAAAAAAATTCAGATTTTTTAATAACTAGAATAGGAGTTGTTTTGGATTTCTCTAGTGAGATTTTTATAGATTTTAAAATTTTATTAAGTAAAATATTATTGACTAAAGTATGACTCCATGTATTTATGATTCCTAGAACTACTCAAAAAATCTCAAAAAAATGTAAAAAAACAAACATATAAATATATTATACACTTTTCAAATTTTAGTCTCTAACATTTCACTTAGAAAAATCTCAAAACTTATAAAGTTTTCATTAAAAATCCAAAAACAACTTTTTTTCCACTTACTAAAGAAGCTTGAAAAAAAACTACTTCTATTGAAAGTTTCTTATCACTAATAAACTTGATTAAATTTTTTTTAAATTCTAAATTTTATTTTATATTTTTTCAAAATTTTCAAATTTATTTTATAGATTTGTATTAATTGTACCACAATATTTTCAAATTTTTAAATTAAATGTCTAATTCCTCAATTAGCTATATATGGCAATTTTTGTATACATATAAAACATTTTGAACCACAATACAATGTATCTATGTGACCATACATAAGAAATATAGAATAAAGCCAATAGGACAGTATGTAAAATATAAATGAGGTCTAATATCACAATGATTTCATTTCAAACAAAAGAATCAAACTTCAATTAAAAAATCTTATAATATTGTGTCCATCGTGCTTAGTCATCATCCTTCTCATTTTTTACATTTCAATTGAAGTTTGTAATTTTTTTTTTAAATATGACAATATTTGACATTTAAAAATCTATATTTTGTTTAATAATTCTATTCAAATATGCAAAATTAGATTGTTTAGTTTTGTGTTGTTTGTTTAATTTGATTCAAACTATATATTTTTTGCATGTATAAATTTGATATAGGAATTTTCAGTATTACCAAAGAACTTACAAAAGTATTTGCATTCCAAAATTTTAAACAATTTTGTCTAGTAGAGAGAATTTTAATAACATTTACAATTAATTAAAGATACAACTAATATACAAATAAAATAACATTTACAATAAATATTCTTTTATTGTCATTTTGATTTAAAATAATAAAAAATAAAAAAATAAAAGATCCAAAATGAAATGTGATTATTGAAGTTGTTGTTATAGTAATCATCATTGCAAATGCCACATGAATTTCTATGTAAAGTGTCATTTCTTGAATATTACAAATTTATATTATATTTTTAATTACATATTATATATTTTTAATATAAATTAAATGTAAATTAATATAGTTTACTTTAATCCACAATGATTGTTTATTTTTATCTTAATGCATTTTGATAGTCACAATTAACATATGTAATTATATAGGATACTTTTGCACTTTGTTGATAGATTTTTTATGTTTACCCTAACTAGAACATTGATATTAGTGTTAAACAACCTTCAATGATATATCTACCTTTTCAATTTGGGCAATTTGTTAAACTTTTTTGAATTCAAAATCAAAAGTTTGGAGTTTCATTTTTTAGAAAAAATATTTTTTTATTAGACTAATGTTTTTAATTTTTTATGAAAAATTTCTAAAATTCATTGATTACTTATAATTTGATCAACTAAATCAAAAGTTAGAGCTTCAAAACCAATAACAATAGTAAGTTACCTGTATAAACAACTCTTTTGTGGAGATTAGTTTTCTATATCATAATCTATAAATTTCACTCAAACTAAAATTAGTTAAATTTTTTTAACTAATAATAGTAGTTTACACAAGTTTGCAAGTTTTTTGTATTATGAAAATTCAAATTCATAGAAAAGTAAACCTTAATAATATTAAAAATAATGACAGAATTATTTATTTCAAAGAAATGAAATGAAATGAAAAGATTGAAAATTTGATGACAAATCAAATTCTTTTAGAAAATTAGAATATTAATCAATTTACGATATGATAAATTAAAAAAAAAATTGTCTATTGTGGCTAATGATTGATCCAAATATTCAACAATTCAATAATCATAATGTGAAATATCTTCTAATTGCCAACAAATTTGCACTATTAGCAAATTACAAAGCATACGTCATATGAATTTTTACTAGTGTCAGAACATTGCTTCTATTGTGGATAATTTTATATATTTTAATAAAGCAATTTCAAAAAGCACTATAATATTTATTACTTTATAAAAAATATATAAATTTTTAATATTCATGATATCATTTATAACTTGTACCACTAAAAAAGTGTTCTTTAATCATTATTTGATTCTTGTTTGCTTTGAAATATGACACAAAACATTATAAGCAACATAAAAAATGTTCTACTAAGTATAAATCTTTCTTCGACTTGTGACAAGTCTTGTTTTTTTCTTTCCATGATCACCACAATGTATATTAGATCTGATTTGATCATGAACTTTGATTGAGAATTTCTTTATTATGTATCTCTTTTAATTTGAACCACAACTTTCTTTTTTATTTTATTTTTTCTTTTCTTGGTCATTTATGAATAGAAATGTTATTAGTAATAATAAAAGAACAAGAGATGGATTAAACTCTCCATCTGTTTCTATAGGTTTAGGAGATTTATGTTTTAATTTTTGTTTTCCCATTTATATTAAATCATAAAAAATCTAAACCTAATTTTGATCTACTCTATAAATTCAATGTGAATTCAAAAGCATTTAGAAAACATCTCTTGAATGTGCATTGTTTCACATAAATATTCATCTTTATGCTCCTTAAGGAATCAAAGTCTACTAGTCAAATAATATAAATGCATTGGCAATATGATTCACATAAAACCAAAAATGATCTTTCAAACAAGATAAATGGATTGTATTCATATTTTTGTAGCTTAAGATTGGAATCCATTTTAAGTTGATTTGATTATATATATAATATCTCATTTAAAATTAATAGAAAGTATTAAAGTGACAATAGTTTTAGTAAATTAGTCTCATCATATTATTGTATACAATCTTCAAAGATTTTTTTAAGAGATTGATGTACATCACAATGATTTTAAGAGATTGATGTACATCACAATGATATATTAGTATATCAATTTGAAAACATGAATGGTACTAAATAACCAAACTTTTATTTTTTGAATAATGTAAAATATTTGACATTAATTTCAACATATCTCATATTGTATATTTCACATACTAGTTTCTATCAATACAATAATGTAATATATTCATATAGAATATCATAATTTTTTTTAGCTTGTTCAATCTTCATGTGACTCTTACATAGGAAAATTATACATTTGTAAGTAATGACAATCACAATATTTAATATTCCTTTTGGTTATATTATCAATACACATGTGTTTCTATACATAGAAGTCCTTCCATGTTTTTTGCACCTCCTCAAGGCATTTAAACTGACCTTCTGTTTCTCTCTTTTCCAATCTAACCTTTAGTTCTTAAATTAACATTTGTTAAGGGCAATATAAACAACATTGAGTCAATTCAAGGTTATTTAATATTTCCAAAATTTGTTCTCAGTGAGTATAACTGTTCATTTAAATTCAATTAATATTAAAGTTTTATGTAATTTCAACTAGTTTTTTTCTGTAAATAAAGTATGTACAAACATACTTTTATATTTCTTAGGGATGGAAATGACCTCCTTTTTTACTAGTACAATGGATGGAATATTTTTTTAAATGCGTGGGATAAAATAGAATATTTTATTTGGTGCAAAAAGAAACAATAAGTCCGGAAATTTTGACTTGTATTTTTGCTAAAAAAACTCCTCTACAACAAGTAAATTATGTATTGTTGGTTTAATTTCCTTTATATGAAAGTCTATTTCCCTCTTATAAATGGATCATAATTTAGATTGTTTGATGAAATTAGCTTCATTTGTATAAAAAATGATTAGGTTGAAAATTTATAATATTTTCTCTAAAATTCAAAAACAAGGTACAATAGACAATAGGAGGTGAAAACTTAAGAAGGCTTAGGAAAAAATCATTGAAATTATTCATAAACAAAGAATAGGCAACATAGCTTTCACCTATATACTTGACATACAACAAATGACCAATAGAACTTATAATTCATAAGTCTACTTCGCTAATGAAGCAAAATGACGATGTGTACTCCTTTTCATTTGATCCTCTATTTTCAAGTTTAGGATGAAGCAAAAATAACGTTAATAATTAAAGTTTGGATTCAAACTTGAATGAATACATTTGCAAATAGTCCAGAAGATTATACATCATTGATAATTATTTCCTCTACAATTTCATAGCAAACTTCAAAATAGATGAGCTCAATATCAATGTCCAACCTTCATAATTTTTATTTTGAACTTCCAGTGTTTGAATTAATTTATAAAAAGAATTCAATTACCACCAATTTAGAGTAATGGAATGAATCTCATCAAATAAATACATTGTTTTCTTGGAGGTCAAAGGAAAAATACAATTTGAAAATTAATAATGGACTTAAAATATATCTACAATGTTACTTAGATTTTTTCTTCAATTGTTAATGTTGCATTTATTTTGCCTAGAATTTCCAAAATGTTTCATTTCTTGCCAAATATTTGTTAATTTTGCTTTTATTTAGTCTAGATTTTTTATAATAAGTTTCAATTTTTACCAAAAAGTGTAGCAAAATATAAGGCATCTTCATTACATTATATTCAACAATAATAGGAAAGCATTGTAGATTTACAAAAACATCAACTTATTTTAGAACATGGACAACATATTGAAGAAGATTCTCTATACTAGTATCAATATCCCTTTATTGTAGATATTTGTTTTACATCATGATGCCGGTTTCTCTCTTCCATCTCATATTAGCATATTTTTTGAAGGTTCAACTTCTTTGACACTTGCAAACCAGTTTCTCTCTTCCATCTCATATTCGCATATTTTTTGAAGATTCGACTTCTTTGACACTTGCAAAACATAAACATTTTGCCTCGTGCTTCTAGTTTAGAAGTGGGGGTCTCTTGGTGATTGATATTTGATAATCTTCTTTCAAAGTTGCAAACAAACCTTCATAATCTACTACTCTATCTAACAAAGCATTCAATGGCAAAAACCAATGTTTTAACTCTTAAATGCCGGGTTGGTGACTGTGGAATTTATCCATTTTGCTACAATGTGACATCATCTACTTTAAAAAAACAAATGTATTTCTTAGAGATCAAACTATTGTGCAAGATCTCCCTTTTTGCACAAAATTTCAAGGATAAACGATTGCACTTATGTCTTACATAGAAAGATTCTTTGTCATTCATCGGCCAAAAAACGTCTACGGCGTAGTTTAAGGGTTTAACCCTTAAACGACAAGGAAGCCATTTTGTAGCCGATGGATGATAGAGAATCAAACTGTATAGGACAGAAATGCAATCATTCATCCTCGGAACTTGTTGTGGAAAGGGGAGATCTTCTATAGTACCTTGACTTCCAATAGATACTTTTGGATTTTTTAATGTAGATGATGTCACATGGTAATGAAAAAAGATGATTTCCAGGATCACCCCTTCGTCCTTCAAGGGTTAAGGATGGAAAGTTGTTGTTTCTTAAAATTTCAAAACCAAACGAAACCGATTCGCAAAAGATGGAATAGAAAAAACATTCTCACACACATGCCACGATTCCAGCGAGAACTAATCAAGTATCAGGAATTGGGAGGAACAGAAAAGAGAGCTACAAGTGTGGAACATTCTCCACTTTCAGGAGCTACTAGATAGACTGTTGAACTTCGAAATTGGATTCTCTCCCCCCCCCAGCAGATCGATGAGCACCTTGCCAATTGCATTGGACAATTTCTTCACGCATCGAATCCTTCAAGCTGAGTGCACTTTTGTTTTGTTTGCTGCCGGTATTGATCGATATCCCTGTCGCAAAGCTCAAGATATTCTGCGCTATGGATGGATTTTGCCGAAACTTCGGGGACTTGAGAGCACCTTCTCCAATGTGCGAAGCCTCTCTGCATCCAAAAGTTGTCCTCTGAGTGGACCCATCTGAATGGTAACTAACAAAATTTTAAAAAATCACAACAAAACATGATTTGAACTCAACCGATGTTGAAAATGGTATCTGCTATTAGTCACAAGTATGAATCCGGGAGCTATCGTCACGACCCTATTGAAGTGACGGATGCAAGAGACTGTCTTCTTCAAAAAAATTGAAACTCTAGATGCAAGAAAGATGTAAATCAATGATCTGAAAGAAGAATACCAGAAAATTGAAGCAGGTTGAATACCCTGATTCTTCCTTCCAATCAAGGTTTTAGGAGTTTTAGGTTTCAAGAGTTTTATGTCTTACAATCCTCTCTAGTGAGTATGTTGTGGCATGAATTGGTTCCACATTGTAGGACCCTGCATATTCTTCAAGGACAAGGTCTACCTTCTTCGTGTTTTGTGATGCTTATTCGGTAGTCAACAACATGACCGTCGTTTCGAGAACTCACGCTACCTTGGCCGTGAAACCCTAGCTAAAGAATTGTGACACCAATTGTGATAATTGCCAGTCAAGTCCGCCACAAAGCTCGAGACGAGTACACCACCACCGAAAGCGATAGCGAAGATCGACAATCGAACCAAGAGGTTCGATCTTGCCGCAGATTGCGCTCAGTAGACGCCAGCAGAGTGCGGACTTCAGGACTTGTGAACGAGCAGGGGCGGTGTCGGAAAATCTGCTGCCGGAGAGTCATTTTCTCCCAGCCAATTCGGATATACCCTCGACAACACAATCCCACAATCACAACCACTGCTCATCACTCCAGCCGATTGAGTAAGTTACTATTAGCTTAAGCTTATTCCCCTTCACCCCCGGCATCCATGGAGTCGGCACACGACGCAACCACTCCCCAAACCAATAAAACATACGGAGTACTCACATTAGCATAAAATTACTCCACAAATTTACATAAAACAAGGTACAGAATACAGACAGACAGATGCCAGGCGTAAAGGGGAAAAATTAGAATATGCCGATGCCCTGGCATCTTGGAGGAATTCAACTCGGGGATGTTCCCATACCCACCGGGTCCGCAACGACTGTAATGAATCCATTTGCTTCAAGTTGTTATTATCCAGACCGACCAGTGGTGGTTGAAAATTCTCGTGGAGTCGTGGATTCATTCATTCATTCATTCCATGTGACTGGCAGGTGCGAAGGAATCCGTGTCGCCGTGGCTACAGCCAGCGTAATCGACAAGGTTGTGCCCCGAGATCCGTGAACGATGCCTTCTCCCCCAACTTTGGGCGGTAAGCGGTCCTAGATTTGATTCTCTCGTGACGGAAGCGGTGAAGCCAAGCAAGGCTGGCATAGATTTCAGGGCAGCGTGTCGGGTACATCACCACATTCCTGCATCTAGGCCACCATACCAAACCCAAACTCCTCAAAAATCCCCCAATTTGCCCCAAACCTACCCAATTTTACTCCAAATTTGCCCAAATTGGACCGGATTGAACCGAAACTTCGAAGAGGGCTCAGAATTTAGGAGTTCGCTGGGTCCCAGATTTGGGGAGGCCACGATGCAGGTGGCGGCCCGGGATTCTTGAGAAGCTGGCTGGCTGGATCCGTGGATCATGGTGGGAAGAGACTGACGGAGCGGCGTCAGCTCAACTTCCGCCCGGGCCGGCGTACACGGCCTGACTGGTGATTCCGTTCTGACTGGTGCGTCCTTTCCGTCCGGCGACGGACGGGATCCTCGGGTTGGGTGCGAATCATGGCGCAAGCATCGCGGGGAGGATCCCACCATATCTCCGTCTTCCGCGGGGAGAAAAAAATCAAAGCGCCCGCTTTCCAGCACAGCGAGGAAGACGAAGAAGAAGCAGAAGCAGCACTGCCTGTGCAGCAGAATTAGAGAACACGAATGATACACGATTACTGGCCTACTGGGAACCACTGCAGCACAGCTGGCTGGCCGGGCGGACTTGGGACCTCCGCCCAGCGTTCCGGAAGTTTTTTGAGTTTACCAGCTATTTTTCTTCAATTTCCAAATTAAACGGTTTTTTCAAGTAGAGAGTTTGTTTATTTTCTCTATTTTTTTATTCAAAATATAAATTTTATGAATTTTTTCACTATCTTTTTGCCAATGTTTCAAAATTACAATCGGGTTTTTTTCCCAATTCCACCAGCTAAATTTTGAACTAGCCGTTGGTTCTTCCCAAACATAGCCTCCACCTAGGGGAGCACCTCTTTTTCTTTGTTGGCGTGTGTGTATGTAGAATTGTCCTATTTTTCAAATGCAAATGCAAATGCAATTTTTGAAAAGCTTGTCAATTTTCTTTAATTTCAACTAGAAGAAGAAAGAAAAGAACTTTGCAATTTTCAAATGCTTTGGAAGTAGAGTCTTGTTATGAGAAATAGCATCCCTTGCAACTCTTGTTGCTTCGCACATTCTTTCTCATAACAAGACTCTATTTTCATATTACCTAGTCCTTTATGTTTAGGTCACCCTTAGTATTTGGGTAATTTGGATCATTATGGACACTAATGGGAGCAAGTCTATTGTGGGCAAAATTGAAATGGTGTTGCTATCCACGATGGACTTAGTTACCTTAACCCCTGAAGGCCCACACAATCATTCTAGGGTCTTCCTGGATCTTCTAAAAATACTTTTTTGAAATTTTATATTTTTTCCACATAGTTCTTCAAGTTATCTTTCCATAGCTAGAGTAAAAAAAATTGATTTGGACAAAAGCTCTGCCTTGGGGTGATTTTTTAACTTCACACTCTTGAAAAATGTTTAGTACAACTTATCTTGGAAGAGAGATCTACCCAATGAGAGTTCATTCCAAGAATATATATTCAATGGGTAGGGCTAGTCGGCCAGGGGTCTTTGGTTGGAATATATAGTTGATGGTCGTGGTCACGTAAAATTTTTGCTTTTCTATAGTACCCTGATTGGTTACAACGCTTTGAAAGTAATCATATATTGCTCCAATTCTTGTGAAAATTGACATGTCTTCAACTAATCATATTTGCATTTGGTCAAAAATGAAAAACTTTTCTTTTGAAAAGTTTTTGAGATATGGCACCTAGAAGCCATTTTGCCTAAGAAAAAAATTGTTTTTTGTTCTAAAATTGAACATTAACTATAAAAATCACAAAATTTGTATAGTCAATTTTTTTGAAAATTGAAGAGTTCACTAAATAAATCTGATAATAGTCACCAAGATCCTATGGTTAGATTTCAAGAAAATGGTTTTAAAATAATTATAAACTATTTTGAAAAACAATAGTTTAGAGGTGGTTTTATAGGTAGGGCCTCCTTAGGCTTGAAGGAATTAAGCCCTCCTCAGAGTTGAAGAAGTATTTGCTTCTTCCACCCGCTCGAGGAAAAATGTAAAAACTTCTTAATATTGAATTTTAGTGATTGATATTTTTTAAACCTCTTTGTTATTTCAAAGTCTCTAGTTTTAAATTTGATGGTCACTACATTAGAAGAAGCTTGGATCATGCAAACTACAAAAATGAGATTTGGAAGAACGGAAACTACAAATTTGAATAGTGGTGGGTCTTCTTGTAGTCATTTCTCTAATTTATGTATACCTTGATTCTACAAGTGATCACCACTTTTTTACTTTTGATAAAGTGCCAAGATGGTTTTCACTAATATTTTGGTGAAGCATTGTCTTTCTACATTCATCCATCTTTGGGGCCCAAAAACACATTTCAATTATATTAACATTTTACATATTGAGAAGACAATACATTGTTGGCAATGTCAGAGGGTAAGTTTTGTTCAATTCTCAAGTTCAATCACCAAGGTCTAATTAGAGTGTTTGTAAGAATGAAGAAACTACTCTTGTTCAAGAGATTAACTCTAATTTTGTAGAAGATCAAATATTTTAAAAAAGTCAATTATTTTTTTGTTTGATCTTATTTAATCAAAAGAGGACTTAAAAATTCTTATAGAATGCATTTTTGGGACTCAATATAAATAATCTTTGAATTTCAAAAGGACAAAAATAAGAATATTGAAAATTGATTTGAGATTGTTGTGACCAGACGATGTACATTTTAAGAATTTTTGATGGAGTCTGTTTTAAAATAGCCATGAAAATAGCCTATTATTAGGTGTAAAAAGATTCTACCACTCATACAAATCATACCACTGCTAGGAATAGATCATATTGCCTTTTGGACTTGGAATGCATAACTCCAAACATTTCATCTTAGGGAAAAACACAAGAACATTTTAAAGAAAATGTGGCCTTAAGAAGATTGCAAAACTAAACTAGTAGTAATGTCACCTACCGAATTTTTTTTTAATTTAGAAACAATATCTTTTTTTCAAATCAAAAATCAAAAATCAATAATTTAATAGTTGCAATCCCTATTGGCCAAAATTTGACTAGCTAGGATTGCAATTTTTTTTTCATAAATTATAGAATCATTTTTGGTCCAAATTTAGAGCCCTCTTCAGACTTCATTCTTCTTGTAAATTATAATGTTAAAATTTACTACTATGTGATCAATTTTGAAAAAAAATTATTCACTTTAGAAATTGTCAAAGACTGTACTACCTAAATTAGTTGGGCCTAAATGGTCACAAAGCATAAAACTAACTAAAATATATAGAATAGTGAAACTAGGTTGCTTTAACCTCAAAAGTCCTAAAGCCATTTTTTTGTCAAGATAAACTCAAAACTGCCAATTCTGCTAAGTTCATCTAAGAAAAGAGAAAAAAAATTATTTTTAGAATCTAACCGTAGGATTATGTACTTAACTTTTCTTAAATCATGTGATAGAATTTTTATAAAGTTTGACCATACATATTAGAAGATATTAGCATTCAAATTTGGATAAAATTATTTTCTTGAACACTAACTTGCAATTTCAGATGACTTTGACCGCCATTTGTAAAACAAATTGCACTACAAACTTTGAGTTAATTTTTCTTAGGTTGAAGAATTAAGTTGAGAATCTAGGATTAAAAAATTCAAAAAAAATACACTTGATTTTCATTCTTTAAAAAACTGTTAAGTAGAAGTAGGTCCAAGATTGAAAGAAAAACTAAATTGTCAATAGCTCTAAGATGGGATTAAACCACTATAATTCCAATGGTGAGATTGTTTTAGCAAGCAAACTTAACCTTGTCAAACATTTTATTTTGAAAAATTGTGAAAATTGCATTCAGAAATGAATCCTACAAGTTATTTTTTCAAGAAGATACTCTAATTGCCCAAAAAGTTATGATTGTCCATAACTTTCGCATAACAAATCCAAATGGAATAAATCAAAGCTTCCCATATAGATAAAATTACAATCTATGAGAATAAAAAAATTAAAGTTTTTTTCAAAGTTTTTTTTGTGAAAAAATCTTTGCCCGTCGCACTGAAAAAAGGACCTTTTGTGCCACGACTAATGTTCCCGGGCACCAATTGAAATAAAAATTATATTCTCATAAAGCTAATGTATTTTTCTATATTCACAAAAAGTTTAAGAAAAATGATGAATATTGAAGCTGTAGTGGCCTGCCTGAAATCCATTTTGTTCCCCAAGGGGACAATGGGAGTTTAGGGGTTAAGATTGAGGTTGCCTTATCTAAAAAAATTACCTTGTAACTCACCACTTGTCCACATAGAAGCACAAGCGACTGTGTGAACTAGGTTCCAAACCGGTGCACCAACCTATGCCACACGCATCGTTTTGGATTGATGAAAATTACTGCATCTTTGTACAATACAATAACAATAAACATTTATCACCCTACCTTAAATTAGGCTATTTGTTTTGTTTTGTTTTGTTTGTTATGTTGAGATCTTCTAAACTGTGCGTCCCTCAGTTGCATTCTTAGTACCGTTGGAAAGCCCTCGGCATGAAGGGGTGCATGGGCTTTGTTTTTTGACGTTTGGACCTACAATGTGAAAGTTATTGAATTTCGAAGTTTTTACAAATCAAAATATTAGAAACTTACTTGTAGTTTTTATTTTGACTATGACAACTGCATAGGACACACTAGTATAGTGTAAAACGTCAAGAAATCAGTAAGGGTTGCAACCTAATTTCACTATTTAGTGTAGGTACAAAGTACAATACATGAAAAATGTTTTTTCATTTTATCCACAAATTCAATTGGGAAATTTGAAGGTTGTGCCATCCTAGGAGGGTCCACAAGACCAGATGTGATCTAGCCCTGACCAACCATGGATGTATTTTTTGTTTTTGTTTTTTGTTTTTGACTCAAATAAAGGCAACCATGGATGTTTGAAGATCATGGTTGGAATTATGCCATTTGTGGGAGGGTCCATCAGTATGAGATGTGCACAAAAGTGAACCCCTGTTCACAAGGAATCAGGGCTAGGAACTCAAGGAGGTGCTGGGCCTCGGAATCCCCCCGTACCATCATGGTCCGGGTGGTCATATCCATGCCATGCAGACTTACCAAGTATATTCCAGGGATCATTTCATTCATGTATGTAATTCTGGTGTTGTCTTGGGGGTTCAGTTCAGTTTGTGGGTCGGAAGACTTTTGCCATCCCCATCAGTTGGAGCCCTTCTTGGAGCCCTTTTCAACACAGGTCACTTCACATTTTCATTGCGACACTGGAACTTCCCGTGCCTCACAAGGTTGACTTACAGCACGGTATTGACAAGTTTCAGCATCCAAGGGGGAAAAAACTTACAGTTTTCTCAAACACGACCTGCTTGAATTGGTGGGTCTTCAATGTTTAGCACTCATCTCCCACCCTGCGCCTCTAAACAGCCTGAGGACTGAGGAGGGTGCTCTTGGGGTGCAGGAGCTCCCTGGCCCCTTCCACACCACTAAGGTAGACCAGCCTAATTTTGTCTCCAACCCATTTCCGCCACCCTATTTTTGGCCCCATTTCCACCCATTCCACCATTCAAATCTGTCCAGAATTGAGCCAATTCTATCTGAGAATCTGACAAAATCAGTGCATTTATGTCATTTAGGGTAATGTGGCAATAGCTAATTGGTAAATACCTAGATGCTTATAAGGACACAAGAAGGTGGTTATGGGTTGTTATTAGGGCGTTTATGACCCTAGTCATGGGCGCTTTAGTAATTTAGGGTTGAACACTTCAAAAATTCACAAAAATTACAATTTTGATCAAAAAATTATAATTGCACTTGGATTTGATTCATGAAACATGCGCACACCTCTAAAAAATATATATCTCTCATGGAATTGGCCCAGAGATAGTCAAATTGCAAATCGGGGTGGTAATAGGTTGATCTACCTTAGTACTCGCCACCCATCGTCTGGCGCATCAAAAGGGGCACGAACGGGTGGAGATGCTCTCAACAATCCATAGTTATGTCCTGGGCTTCTACTGTTTGTTCTTCGGTTGATTTTTGGAATAAACTTTGAATTTTACATAAATAGATAAATAAATAAGCCCTCCACAGTTGTTTATTTATTTATTTATTTATTTTAAAACTCTTTTCTTCTCTAGAGTGACATTTTGTACATTCTCAATTGACACACTTAAGGTAGAAACACCTAATAGCGTCCCTGTACCTAATCTTTGTTCCTAGATGGATCATCCTTAAACTTCCATTGAATGTGTCATAAAGTTTTCTCCACTCTTCACTATAATTGGATAAGTGCTGAATTTGTCATAATTCAGATTTAGGTCCACCTACAAGATGGTTCCAGTGGTCTAGGGGACTACAACTTTGAAAAATACATGCCAAGTCCGAAAAATCTTCTTTTTTTTTTGGAAAATTCATGATTTTCTCTCATGATTCATGATTTTACCACATAAATTTTAATTTTTGAAATGGTGCCTCCAAGTATACGGAATTCCTTATTTTGATGTTTTTGGGTGTTTCCACTGGACCTGAAAAAAACATTCTCTGAAATGTTTTTTTCACTTTTTTGTGACCCACATAATCACTTTTTTTGGAAAAGAAATTGAAAACCAATGCACTGGAAATTTGCAAGTAGCATGGAGATGGGGATAGATTCATGCATTTTAAGGGAAATTTAGTATGTCCCACACTAATTAATAGCCAAACCGAGGGCTAAAGATCCCCTTCAGTCACATGTCTGACATACATGAGATCATGGTGATCAGACATGGGCGGGGAGGAGAATCACTGAAATGCCCAGAACCATTGGGAGCTTTTCATGCTAAAATCACATGGAAAATGAGCACCAACTGCAGTGCAGCCCAGTGATCCAATAATCCAAGTATTTTTTTTTTTTTTTGTGACTAATGTAGCCAAACTCATTTCCAACCATTTAATCCCTTAAGGACCATGAGTGCA
The DNA here is from genome assembly GCA_963969595.1 of Neckera pumila. Taxonomy (NCBI): domain Eukaryota; kingdom Viridiplantae; phylum Streptophyta; class Bryopsida; order Hypnales; family Neckeraceae; genus Neckera; species Neckera pumila. The sequence continues at coordinate 45,391,747 of OZ018408.1, read as the reverse complement.
GATTTTGAACAATGAATGAATGGAAACACGTCCCAAACTCATCAAAATGTGTTTTTTCATTCATCATTTCTTTTTTATGATTCCTACATTAGTTCTTTAATATTTGTGCGGTTCAGATTATGAAGATTTTGCTTTGCAGATATTCTATAATTCAAAAGGTATTGGGAGGTCTAGCCTCAAAAAGTAATTTCTTCAGTTCAAAAAATGGCCCTTCAAATAGGACTCGAATAAAAAAATCAAATAAAAACTTCAAAAATTACTATAATTAGAACTCAATATTTTGAACTTATAGGAAAAAAAATCTTTTAAAAATCATAAATGTTCAATCTACAATTGATTTTAGAAAGAATTTCCAACTTCTAGCTTCAAATTTTATTGAAAACTATTGGTATGTATATAATATGGATGTGATCTATAAATAGCATTATACAACTATTGTTTGAGAGTCATCATTAAAATATTCTTCTAAATTGCAATTTATAATATATCTTCACAGCTTTGGAATTTAGACACCCTTTTGGTCCTGTAGGGGTTAAGCAACTACTCATATTTGGAGCGTAGGTTTATTGAGTGCGGAAGATTTTTCATGTATGAAAATTGAGTTCAGAAAGATTGTTTATTTTTTTAGAATTTTATTATACAAAATGTAATTACTACAAATTTTTTAATAGGAGATTTTCTTTGACCTATAATGGTGATATAGACCTTTCTATTTCTAACCATAAGTTGATTGCAAAATTGACCAACGGCTAGTTGCAATATTTACTGCCTTGCAACCAATCATAATGCGCCGCAACTGCTCTGGGAACTAAGCCACAAATTCAAGGAAAGACAACAGTCTATAGATTGGAAATCAATGAGGCGATCAAAAATGGATTAGCTACCTTACCTTAGGTGAAAGTATGATTTGGGACTCAAGTGCCAAAATTAAATTTCTTGGTTAGATTCTCATTGGTCCGCTTCACTGTTCACCATTCACAAGATGACTTGTAGCACTTTTTTACAAGAATGACTTAATTTATGCTTAATCTGACCTACTCGTAGGGTATTTTGGTCACGGAGGACCGTAGTGTCCTTCTAACGTAGGAGGCTCAGAAATGGAACACTGAAGGGCTAGTCCGCCTTTTTCATGTATTTCCTTGGACGGGAATATTTTAGCTCATTTTTAAGACAAAGAGAAATTGATGAGGAATCTAACCCAAGTGGTTTCATATTTTTCCGAGCATTTTTGAGCTACATATGAATTTTCAATGAGTTGGGTCGTAGGTCCCTATTTGTGAGCCTATGTCTTTCATCAACGGTTCACTTAGAATCCATACCTTAAATTTGTTTTTTGTTTGTTTTGTTTGTGACCTTGAGATCTCTTGGACCATGCGTCTCCCACCCGTGTGCTTGGTACCGTTGGAAAGCCCTTAGCGAGGAGGGGTGCACGGGCTTGGTTTTGTGGCGTTTCGATGTATGGTGTGAAAGTTATTGAATTTTGAAGTTTTAATGAATCAAAAAATTAGAAAATTACTTTTACTTTTATTTTGACAGTGGCAACCACACAGGGCACACTAGTTCTAAATAAGAAATGGGAAAGCAAAGAGAATGATTGACTCTTGCAATTAATAACGGGTTTTTTTCTTGATTCATTCAATGACAATATTGGTCAATTTCAGAACCAATTCATGTCCATTTCACAACCATTTATAGGGTCCATTCTTAATGCCTGCTCTGTTTTACAGCCTCCTACCATACCTTATATAAAAAAATTCTAAGTTTTTTAAGAAAAATTCTTTTGACCAGAACACCAGCCCCATTCAAATCCAGCGGATTCTCCTGTCTGGGCACAGCCAGGACAGATTGCAGGGACAGAAGTATTCCATCAGCACAAGGGAATGACATCAAAAGACACACCCACACTCTCCGTCTGAGTGTGCCCAAGTTCTGTTATTTAAGTTATGCCCAACAAGTCGGTCTTGCTTGGTGCACGGCGGCCTTTTTGCAGGGCGGCGTCACCGTCCAAATCCTGTTTTTTTGAATTTCTAGAAAGTAAGTGCTTTTCCTTGAAATAATCATGTGACTCTGTGATGCCCATCTCAAGTCTGACTCTGGCTTGAAGGACAGAATTGACATTTGATTGCATGTTGTACCTCAATGCAACACTAATAATGATATGTACTGTAAACCACAGTAATTGATTTATAAATCGTGCTATAAGTTTTTAGTCTCCATTCGGTGAATGTTTTTACCAACTAAGGTAAAAGACCCCATTGCGGTCAGAATTAGGAGTGTGCATACATGCCATTGCTGAAATTTTTCAAATTTTTTCCCACACAAAGATAAGTGTGAGAGACAGTGAGGGCATTTGAAATTATATTTTTTGGACCAAGTATGAATTAATTCTGAATTTTTGAAGTGATCAACCCATAGGAGTTTGTAGGCTACTTCATGATCAATAAAATCTGAATCCAATATGGTCATCTTCCTACCCAATGTAGTCACAACACTTTCAAACATGGGAGATCTAAAAAATCAATTTTTACAAAGAATTTTACACTGAAAAGTTGGAAGTACCTATTGAGGTCACTAATTACTCCATAACTACCATGTAAAGCATTGATTGTGGTCTAAAAATCCACAATGGGGTCATTAGGTGTCCATCATGAGTCATTTGACCGCAATGGGATCATTTACCTTAACTTATGTTTACAGAGATCCTATCTTCTTTCTTTTCTTTTTTTCTTTTCTTTTCTTTTGAAACAAATGAAAAAACAGGTTTCATTGCAAAAGGAGTAAAGTATTTCTTTTCTTTTTTGAAACAAATGAAGCTAGATCCTATCTTTGAATATTATAGATATTGTGCTCTTAGTAAAAAAATTCATCAAATGTAAAATGTTTGTTGCATTCATTGGATTCACAGTTTGAAGTGCTTGCAATTTTTCCTCAATGTCATCTTTCCCATTAAGGTAAAACAACTCATTGTGGTCAGAATTAGGAGTTTGACCTCATGCAATTGTTGAAATTCTTCAAGTTTTTTCTTACATAAAGATAAGTGTGAGAAACAATGAGAGCAATTGAAATTATAATTTTTTTTGACAAAGTATGAATTTGCTATGAATTTTTGAAGTGCTCAATGCATGATGCTCCACAAGAGTCTGTAGACTACTCCAAAACCAACAAAATCTGAATCCATAATACTCATCTTATTCACCCAAAGCAATTATAATGCTTTCTAATATGGAAGGCTTAAAAGTCAATGGCTTACAATGAATTTACACTAGAAAGTTGGAAGTTCCTAATGAGGCCACTAATCACTCATGACTGTCATCAAAGGCATATATTGTGGCCCAAATTTCACATAAGGTGGGAGCACCCATAACTGTTCGTTTAAGCTATGTGGAACAGAGCATGAAGCTGGTGTAGAAAACAAATAGGCATAAAGGAAGGCAAATGGGAGAGTGTAAGATAAAAAAAAAACTCTTGAATTCTAAAATATGTCTTTAGAATTCTTGTTCAGAGTGCAAAAAGGAAAAGCACCCTAAATCTATGTTCAGTGGCCCCATTTCCAAACACAAATCATAGAGAATCCAAAGGCTGCAAAACCACCTGGCGGTTGGAGTTTAGACATTTAATGGGCAGATTAGGCTAGGGGGAAGACAAAGGAAATAGGTTTTGGGACGTAGAGGGAATGGGTGTTCCTACTTTATTGAAAAAAATCATTATGGGGCCATTCCCTAGGTGTTGACTATGGGTCATCTGACCACAATGAGCTATTTTATCTTATATCCAATTAATCAAAATTGATTTGCAAAACTCCAACTCATTCCACCTACAGATTTTTCGCATTAGACCATATGCAACCAACACGATGTAGTAGGATATAAACCCTAGAAGACCTTTAGGAATTAGTGTTACTTCAAAAGGCCGGGGTGAACTGACCCTTCACTTGGCCATCTAGGAAAAAACTGAAATTTTTTATTTGCCACACATGATAAATTGCAAATTTTGAATTCATATTTGCAACCAAAGGTCCCAAATTTAGCTAGTAGAAGTAAAGAACATAGATTCAACACGGCACAAAATAGGGGGCTTTTGTTTACATGCACCTCTGGAATGGCTTAGGTAGCACCCGTTGTTAACCCCTAAGTGCCTAAGCCTTTCCAAGTGTATTTTTCCTTTGAAAAAAGAGCACGAGCTTATAGTTATCTCCAATGAAGCAAATTGTTTGTTTTTCAAAATCTAACCATGTAAATGTTTAGAGAGCTTGCTTATTAGTGTGCTAACCAATTTTGAGTGTAAAATTGCATAGGAGTTGTGAGATTATAACAAGAGAAATGTAAGTATCCTATTTTTAATATGCTGCCCCTTCCCACAATGTTTGAGAAATTTGCATATAAGAGTTTTTTGGCGTTGGATGTGACATGAACAATTTGAAATTGCATTAGCACACTAAACTGAACTTCTAAAAAACTTAAGTTCAAATGAAGAGCTATCAAACTCATTACACAATCTACCTTGTAGTTGTTGAAATGCAATTTTATTTTATAAGTAGAAATTGTAGATAACTCCAAATCAATACTTGCATGTTTAAATTTTCAACAATGAAAATCATGAAAACACTTTACTCTTTCCATTGGGACCATTCTCAAAGCAAATGGATAAATACAACTTTTTAGATCTCAAATCAAATGAAACTGGCAAGCTTTTTTCAAAGCCGGGGAATCAAGTAAAATTTGCAAGCTTTACTCTTCCACTAATGATACATATATGCCTTTGAGGACCTCTCAAAAATAAAAAATTTACCTTTTTTAGTGAAAAATAAAAATTTCCAATAGTTAACCTTCAATACTGCCCGTAAAAAAAATTTAACAGGTCAAAGGAATTTAACTGCCCATGCCCAAACGAGCCTGAAATTTTGGAGCGACCATATTTGGTCCCTCAGGTAGTTAGGGGTTAAGACAACAACAATGAATTAATAAAATGATGGTCAAAACAATTATACATTGTTTTGCATTTTTTCCAATTGATTTTAAGTGACATTAATTTTATGAATTTCAATATGGGGAGTGAACACTTGAAAAGAAAGCATTTCACTCATAAATACACAGTATCCAAAGTTATTTTTATGAGTAAATTTTTATATTGATTACTAAGTAAGCAACTGGAATAGTAACTTATTTTACACTTTGCTCCTACTTTTTTTTCTCTTTAAAATATGATCTTTTGGTTGTTTGGAGGTAATGTTTGGTTCTTTTTAAAGATGGCACACATACCTTAGTTACATTTTAATTTATTTTTTTAGTAGTTTCTCATGTGGAAAATGTGTAAGCTTTCTTTTTATATAACATTTATCTTTTTAAATTCCAAACATAAGTGTGTTGACTGCAATTCTACAAAGCATTGGTTTGGGCACAATTTTTTCAACTTTTTGTTAATACATATGTATCCCAAGAATTTTAATTAATTTTTCTTTATATATTTAATTATCTTGAGAAAATATATTATATATTCTATTTCTTGTTGAATTTTTAGAACTCACTATAAATGTTTCAAGTCAACCTTATAGAGTTTGAAATTGAAAATTTAATGAAAAACATGAGTTTCTATATGTCGGTCCTGAAACCTTTTAACTTGTAAATTTAGTAAAAGTTTGAATTCCTAACATACATGTCATTCAACAATTTGGCACAAGCCAATAGAAAACTCAAGTAAAAACAAGAACTCCTTTGTTTAATCATTACAATCTCCTAAATTGCTTTTATCTACAAATTAATATATTTTGAGGGTTTTGTTCATTAAGGAAACCTCAAAAGCCTTCAAGTCCTACAATTTGGATTTAACACTTGAAAATTGAATATAATTTGATAATTACAAGCTATTTTTATGACAAAAACAAACAAATAATTTAAGGGTTTAAAGTTAAAGTTTTCCTTTTTTCTTCTCTTAGGAAATTTCTATTGATGTTGTTGCTTTTGGAAACATTTTTATTTGTCAATTTATTTGGTTAACCATATAAGTTTATTATTATTATTTTAGTTCTCTACTTTTTTATAAAAAATAAAATAAAAAGTGATGCATTTAGGCTTCAATTCTATATTTTACTACTAAATGTTCAACCATCTAATCAATGAATGATGGATATTTTCAACAGAAAACTACACTCAATTATTATTTATTGGAAACATTTAAGGATATACATGAATATAATTATTTATGAAAACAGGAAAGAATGATACACAAGAATTAGTGATGTTCATGTGTTGAAGGAATTAGAACATTCTCTATACAAAATGCCAAATCTTGTATGAAAGGTCCATTTATAAGTTGTTAGGCCTCATAGTCTACAAGTCCCCACCGTGGTCCTATTGTGGTTGTTTGTCTCATCACTTGATGCCATTGGTCAAAGTGATGAAGATAGGTTGATACAGAATCAATTCTAATCACATATGAATCCATATTGCAAATATTAGGCAAGAATCTATAGAGCTTAGTTTTAGAAACACGTCAAAATAAGGTGTAGTTATCTTAACCTCTAAATAATTAATTTCTAAAGGACAAGGGGTGTTTCTTAAGAGAAATTCTCATAATTGCGATATTTTAGTGCATTGCCCAAAATTGAAAATAAAAACTTTTTTGTGAACTTTAACCATACAAAAGTGTAGCAGACTAAGGAATTGAAAATGTATTGGAAACATTTATTAATAAGTTCATTTGTCCTTATGGATTGAAAAATTATAGCATTTGAATGAAAAAAAAACTTCTTTCATTCCTGTGAAATAGGGTCAACAAACTTGAGGCCTCTTGGAGTAAAATTTTTGCTCTTGATGAATTTGTGTCTCTCAACTATAGAGTTCTAAATCTTATTAGGTACACTCATGCACAATTTCATATGCAAGTATAGAGTCTAGCTTACCTCAAATCACCTTGCAATGTGTGGAAATTAAGTGAACTAGTCATTTTTGCCATGATTTCTTGTGCAATGAAGAAATGTTTAATTTGAAATCCAAAAAATGAGAGGTTAAAGACAAACATTTGGAATGTGTGTGAAAAATTTCAAAAATTTTGATTTCAAATTTTGCAAGATAATAGGACTTGAAGTTAGAAAAAAGTGTTTGTTTTCAGAATTGCCCTAATATAGCTAACAAAGTTTGACTCCTCTTAGAATGTGATTTGTGAACTAAAATATGTTTTTTGTGCAAAAATTTATGCCATATTTTATTAGTTATATACATGCCAAATTTCAAAAGTCAATGAGCAAGATAGCAAAAGATGCCCGAAAGATGCTCAAATTGCACGTATTGCCCAAATTTTTGAGAAGAGCATAACTTTTAATCTGGTCATCCAATCCATTTAAAAAAAATTCTCATAAAGTGGGTGAATGTTCCCATATTGTACAAAGAAGTTTGAAAACATCCATTAAAAAATTGACTTCAGATGATCCTACCCAAGTTTTCAAATGTCCGTTGACTAGACACTTGGTCCTTAAGTATCTAGTGTCTTATAATAGAATTTCATAGGATTATACACATGTCCCTATGAATTCAAAAAAATGAAATATTTTGAAATATTTCTCGAACACAAGGAAAGATATTAGTTTTTAGGAGTACAATTTTTATTTCAATCGATTTTCACAACATAAATTCTTTTAGCCTAGGCAACAAAAAGAAACAAAAATATTCATACTGTTTTTTTAAATATTTTTTCTTCCTTTTAGAGTTTAATCATGTCTATATGAAACTCTTAAATTTATTCTATTTGGATTGGTCGTATGAAAGTAATGAAGATTCTAGGCATTTATAACTTTTTCTTCAAAAGTAATGTATAGGATTTGTTTTTGAATTAAAATTTTCATAGTTTCTCAAAACAAAATGGTTTACATAGTGTAAATTACTTGCTACAACAATCTCACCATCATGATTGACAAGTTTCTATTCCATTTTAGAACTATTGAAATTTTAGTTCCCTTCCATCTTGTGTCTATTTCTACTTAATGATTTTTTAAGATTTTTTTTTTTTAATCTATTAATCTTTATTTCATCACAAAGTTTAGACCCTACAGTTTGTCAATAGTTATGATGTGGTTATTGTGTTTCATGGGTTTGCACATTAATTACAATTTATTGCATCATTACAATGCATTATTTCGCATCGTTATTACATTGTTACAATGCATTACTTGCTACTACATTATAATGATGCGAAGTAATGCATCGTAATGATGCGATAAATTGTAATTAATGTGCAAATCCATGATACAACAACAATCACATTATAATTGATGACAAACCGTAGGGTCTAAACTTTGTAATGTTGTAGATTGTCAGCTCAATTCTCTACAACAAAGATTTAAACCTTAAAACTATATAGTCCAAAATTTAAAGTCTAAAAATTTAGTAATGTAAGGATAAAAAAAAACAAGTTCCAAAATTGGACAAAAACTGGTAGGAGCGGCAACCAACTAGTATGCAAAAATAAAAAGTAGATTTCTAGCTGCCGTTTTATGAAATTGTTAGATTTCACTGACAGCTTGCCATTTTGAATCAAAGGCTAATGTCCAAGTTGCTGAAGGCATGTATCTTCTTGGATAAGGTGGGTATCACTTTAGGGTTGATCGTTGAGGAGCTTGAAGGGCTTGGATAGGACGGGGGTAGGTATTGCTTTGGTATTGATAGTGGCAAATGACCCTTGCTCCGTCATCCGTGTCTACCGGATGCAATGAAATTTCAAGTTTAGTTTGAAATCTGGCATGTCGTTAAAAGAGGAAGATTGTAGCCTTTGCAAATTTGAAATTGAATGAAAGTGGCCAGTGAGAATTGGATACTAGTAGAAATGAGCCGAGAAGTTTTGATAAGGAGAGGATGCAATGGCCAAGGTGAATCAACTCTCTCAATGCCCCATGGTTTATGACAATGAAAAACATTGGTTTTTATCTGCAACATATGATAAAATCTGAAAAACTTTGAATTCATATTTGCAATTAGAGACCCCAAATCAGTCTAGAGAAGCAAAGAAATACAAAAAAACACGACACAAAATAAGGTGCAATTTTTTACATTTATCCTTGGCTGAGGCAATGAAGGGTCCATCTTCTTTAGCTAGAATGCAATAGGTGCCCCTGGAAAAAAAAACCTAGCTCCTACAAAGAGGAGACAAATTATCTTGGTAGCTCTGTAAACTTGGCCGGGGTGAATTGACCCCCTTGCTTGCCCATTCGGGAAAATATTTGAAATTTTTTATTTTCCACCCATGATAAAATTTGAATTCATATTTGCAATTAGAGGCCCCAAATTAGCGAGGAGAGGTGTACAAAGTAAAATAATTGGGCACAAAATAGGAGACTTTTTTCATACTTGCACCCCTGGAATGACTTGGGGCAGCCGAGCGAGGGGGCCAGTTCATCCCAACTGTAAACTTCCCCAACCTCCTGCCAGGCCACTTGTGGCTGGTAGGCTTGTACCCTTTCTTTTATTGGCAATGAAATTCCGTTTCATTTGTTTAAAAAAAAAAAAAAAAACTTCCCCGACCCTACTAACTTACAAATGACAGCTTTGGAATGATTTTTGGTGAAGCATGATATCCTGAACCTTTATGGGATCCCTATCTGCTTTTCCCTTTTTTCTTTTTTTCTGGGGAATGCAGCAACCACTTGTCCTGAAATGGCACGAGCCAAGGGACAGACAGCAAAGAAACATTCTTGCAGACCATATTGACAATTATTAGACGAGAGGGGGAACGTGGCAGACTGCTTGCTTGCTCGCTTGCTCGAAAGGGGAGTCAGTCTCCAGTTGACAAAGCTTGTCCAAGGCACCAAATGAATGCAGATTCCGTTTCTGGAAGGACTACGGAATGGGGATGACCAAGAATCATCATGTGCATGGTGGCTTTGACGGCAAGCAAACGCAAGGACAGTGATCGGACGTTAGTAAGAAGAAAGAAACTTACTAACGTCTGATCACTGTCATCCATCCTGCATCCCATCTGTCATCCCACAGTCCTGCATCCATCTGTCATCCCACAGTCCTGCATCCATCTGTCATCCCACAGTCCTGCATCCATCTGTCATCCCACAGTCAGCCCAAGGGTGAATGTAAAAATTACATGTAAGGTAACTACACCTTAAATATTGTATGTGAAGGTCTGATTCAGTAGTGAAGTGTTGAATTAAGGTAGGATGCTCTAAAAGCGACCACTTAAGCGCTGGTCCACCTTTTTCGTAGGTTTGCATGAATAGAAATATTTTTCACTCATTTTTCAGAGAAAGAAAAATGGATGAAAAACGTAACACAAGTGGTTTCATATTTTTCAAAGCATTTTTGAATTAGTTATGAATTTCCTAAGATATTTGTTGTAGGTACCTATTTGTGACCCTAGGTCTCCCAAAATGCGTCCACTTACAACTTCTAAAGTGATTTGAGGAAATCAAGGCCAATGACTGGCTCTTGCAATAAAGAATACTTTTTTTTTTTTTTTGTGGGGGTGGGTGGGGTGGGGGTGGGTAATCATTTAATGACTAAAGTGGTCCATTTAAAGACCAACTCATATATGTTCAATATCATTTTGTAGGGTTGATTCGAAGAAGCTGGTCGCTTTTAGAGCATCCTACCTTAGTTTTTTTTTAGGTGCAAAGGGATTCGGCAAGTGGTACATTCTAGGATATTCCAAAGATTCACTTGTAACCTTTCCAAAATTTCACTTCTAATATTTTCAAAAATTTAGACATCCCTAAAAATACTTAATTTATGTCTGAATCTGACCTTCACGTAGGATAGACTGCTCTCTAAAATCGCACGGTCTAGATTCTTGCCTAAAATGTATTTCCCCTATTCATGAAAGTCTGTGGTCAATTTTAGGTGTATCAATTTTTTGTACTTTGACAATTTGTAGTTTATTCACACGGTGTCCAAAAAATGCATTCTAAGAGAATCTAGAATCTCCATGTGACTACAAACAAGACCCAACAAAAAAAAATTCATTGTAATAATGGGAACCATGCTGAAAATGTGTGATTTGCTTAACTATGCAATTTTAGGTGTATTTACCTTATTTTGTGGTTGCTTAGTGTCTTGTGTTCTTCACCTCTTCTACAATAACTCATTCAAGGACTCTGAATCCAAAATTTCCTCTATTTAGTGTCTTGGGTTTTTCACCCGTCCTAGCTAATTTGCTCGCTAATTTGGAGCCTTCCAATGTAAATTCAAAGTTTCTGAATTTCATCATGGGTGGCAAATAAAAAATTTGAGTGTTTTTCCTAGAAATAGAATTGCATATATTGAATGACTACTTTAACGTCATACCAAGTAAATGATGTTTTTTTGGCAACATATTGCAGCAATTTTGGATAGCTTACTAAGAATGGAAACATTCATTATATTTTTTCAGATTTTTTTTGGAAGTGGGGATGAGGAGTACTTTGCTACTCCACCAAAAAATTTATGATTGGAATCACCTACAAGGAATTAAGGGGGAAAATGTCATTTTTGATTGATTGGAGGCAGGATGAGTAAGATTATTTCATAGGAGCAAAATTTTCATCACAATGCCCAGAGGAGTTGGAAGCAACTTTTAGGCCCAAGTTGTAAATGGGTTGCTTCTAACATGTTTGGAGCTCCATAAATTGAGGATAGAGTACAAAGAGAGGGGGGTAGGGAGACAATTGCTCTATAAAATACAATTTTAGAAAATTTGGAATTCAATTTGAGAATATCAAAATATGTGGTAGCTATCTTACATATTTAACTGGAAGCCACTTAAGTTGTATTCTTAGAGATGAGAAGACAAGATCTTTGTACAAGAGGGATGGTAGGAGGTAAAACAACCCATGTGGGATATGTAAATTAGATTAGTAGAAACTCAACCATTCATAGTTAAGTCAAAAGCAGGAACTGTGTTCAAAGTAGAATTTCAGACCTCATTTAGGCATAGTAGAATTATTTTTTTTAAAAGCACTTTGAACTAAGTTAATGTAGAAAATCAATCTAACTTTCATCTCCAAAAATCCGTTTGAGATTATGAGACTCCAATAAAAGGTTATGGACAAATTTCAAAGAAGACTAGTGTAGCCCTGTGCCGTTGGTCCAATTTTCATCTACTCCTGGTTCCACTCCTGGTTCTACTTCCAATTCTACTCCCAGTTCTACTCCCGGTTCCACTCCTAGTACCAAGAACGCCACCAAAATCAAAATAAAAGTAATTTTCTAATTTTTTAATCAATAAATACTTTGAAATTCAATAACTTTTGCACCACCGCTCCAAACGCCACGAAACCAAGCCGGTGCACCCCTCCTTGGCGAGAGCTTTCCAACAGTACCAAGCACGCGGCCGGGGGACGCACGGTCAGGAAGTTGTCCACGCTACAAACAAACAAACAAACAAACAAACAAACAAACAAACAAACAAACAAACAAACAAACAAACAAACAAACAAACAAACAAACAAACAGCTTGATTTAAGGTATTGATGTTTGAAAATGCCAATAAAAAACTCTCTTCTAATCCCTCTTTGAAATTTGTCTATAACTTTTGATTGGAAGCTTGAAATCTCAATCGGATTTTTGGAGATAAAAATTAACTTGCTTTTCCAGTTTTTGATAGTTCAAAATTTTTTGAAAAAAAATATTCTACTATGCCTAAATGAGGTCCGAATTTCTACTTCAAACACAATTCTTACTTTAACTTGACTTAACTATGAGTGGTTGAGCTCCTACTAATCCTAATTATACATATCCCACATGGGTTGTTCTACCTCTTACCACCCCTCTTGTATAAAGATCTTGTCTTCTCAAGGTTATACATGGGGTATGTGGCTCTTGAAGCTATTTGAGATTATCATCAAATAGCTTGGTATTTTTAAATTGAATGCCAAGTTTTCTATAATTAAATTTCATGGAGTAGGGGAACATCTTTATGCACAAGAGGAATGTGGGTGTTCAGAGGACATGACATGTGGCAAACTTTCCATTGTAAGTGGTCCATAATGAGTCATGCATGCCATACCTTGACCTGGCTCCTTCCCGCTCAATATGCCCAACCTCTGAGTTTAGCTTGGGTGTTTCAAGCTATAGATTGATCAAAGGCACAAATTTTGGGTGATCCCCCCCCCCCCCCCTCTTCAAGGTCTAGTTGAAACCTAGAAATCTACTATTAATATTTTGAAGAGATTATTGTATGACTGTGTAAGCCAAAAATTATTGAAAAAATAGGCTATGTATGAGAGTTTTTCTTAAGCTAATTTTCTATTGAAATTTTTTGGTGCATGTTCTCCAATTTGAAATGTTATGAATTTTTTTAAACATGTGGCTAACTTTGTCACAAAAAGGAAGAAAGAAAAAATTCAACCAAAAAATAGAAATTAACTTATGCAAAAGCCTCCTCCTATCAAAGGTGTCCGAAATTAGGATTCCTCTCCGAAACATATTTTCAACTTCAAACACTACAATCTTGCAATTTGTGATGTCAGAACCTCCCATTTTTTTACTACTACTTAATGAAGTAGTCTACCACCAAATCTTATAGTAAGATGCACCAATATTTCATTCATCTTTTTTAGGCAATCCTTGCCATCAAAATGGCCCATTTTGAGTATTTTTGTGGTGAAACATAGTCAAAGAACTTTAGAGGTTAACGTGGGTACACCCAAACTTACACCCCGCCCAAAAACCGCCATCATCACTTTGTGTACATCTCCAAAATCAATATGTACAAATGTTGAAAAAATAGTTTCAAAAAAAATTCAACCCTTCTCAACTTTTGCATATGATGTTCAAATGTCGTGTTCTTTAGTGCAATGGAACCTCCTTTCTCTTGCCAACAAAAACATACAAAAATATGACCAGTCTAATACCAAAATAGTGCAGTTTTGGTTGTAACTTACCCACCTTAATTTGGTCCAGAGTTCAGAGCTTTGGAGCTGGGTCAGACAGGCATCATCATGGAGTCAAATGTTGCAGATATTTGCTTGGTACATGAATGACCATAACATCTCCAGCTCCCTTGGAGCAAGCAAGAATCTCAATTCTTCTTCTTTAACTACAGCGTACGGCGGAGAGTTATCCTCAAAGTTTTGGATGCGACACTATTTTGGGTCCTTTGCTTATAGATTTCAATTTTTTATTCAACTTGTTTTTATTTTGGAATGATAACAAAGCAAAATTGCATGCAATCTAATCACATCGGGTTGTCTTCTTCCTAAATTGAGGTTTAGGTCCCACCATTGCAAAAGGGGGACATTAAAGAAGGAACAAGAAATATTGTAAGAATCAAGTCTTTGGAAGGAAATCTAAGTAGAATCATATCCTTTATAGTTAAAGAATTGACCTACAAGGAAACTCAAATGACAAACTAGAATATTGACAAGAGTATTTTCTTGTAGCCATTTTTTGATCTAGGCAACCTTTGTTTCTACCAGCGGAAGCCAGAAGTAAGTGAGATTTCTTGTGTGGATCTCTTGAGCAAAAAGATGGTATAGTTCTTATATGGTGCAATGCCCTATAGCTCATAATTGAATGGTTGTATTCACTTTGGAGGTAAAATGTTTTTGTAGAGCAGTATAAAATTGGCACTTTCATCTGAAATTGCCAAACAATAAAATAATTTAAAAATGAATAGATATAGCGCTAAGGTGATTGAGACTTCTTAGAAATTGCTAACTTCAAAAGTAGTGTAATCTAACTTGCCCTTGACAATGATTGGCAAGTTTTTGAAATTCAACAATTTGAAATGGACAATCAAATGGTCAATATTACCTAGAGAAGGTAAAACCTCTTTAGTGCTTTGTTAAGATACTTCAAGTGTCATTTGACTAATGAATATAAAGTCACCTTGGCATAAGCAGTGCCATGATAGAAGACCCATATAGTTTAGGATTTGCTAGTCTAAAGGGTCATATTCCGTTTTAAAGTTAACTAGTGAATCAAGATATTGTACACACAATGCGAATTAGAATTTCAAGTTCTAAATAGAACTATTGTAACTATTTAAACACTTTGGGAAATGTAACATCAAATTTTGCATTTGATAAGAAATCTAAAACTAAAAGTTTGCAAATAAAAAGCAATTAAATATGAATCTAATCATTCATTAAAAAGTTCTTGCATTCCTTATCCAATGGTTGTTTATGTGCTATTGTAGGTGAAGAAGAATCTATCCTTGAGTGATTTTATATGATAAATGAAATGAAAGTTACGAGGAGTTTTAGTTTGCAAACAATTATAGAATCTCTACTTTAAAATAAACTTTCAAGTCCTTTATCAAACTCAATTATCAATATTTTGGGAAAAAAAATAAAATCATAGGATGTAAATTTTTTAATACTCCATACAACATTACAACCATTGGGATTGGCATTTTTCAATTTCATAACTAATTTCTCAACAATTTAGTATTTGAAATCAATTTTTACTTCTTTCTACACACTATTTTTTTCAAGCATGAATATGAAATTTTTTGTTGAAATTTTTTATATGTATTTCCAACTTATTTCTTCAACGTATTATAGAAAGTTGCAAGTTGTAGGATCTACATATTTTTAAGTAAAAGTTTGAAAGATGAAATTCAACTATGTGGAAAAAGCTGAAAATAATTCTTTTTGAAATCCAAGCATTATGATCTTGCAATTGGAATGGCTTTTTAATCTCAAATTCTAGGAAGGTGTACTCTAAAAAATCAACTACAGATCTTGCAGTTGGATCTGTTAAAAAATAAATAAAGATGAAGATTTTAGTCTTGCTTTGAAGACTAATATTGGAAGTAGATTTGGGCCTCTAAACATAAAATAATTTTGGGGGTTAATAGACATTTTTATTGTATTAGACATTTACATTAAATATTCTAATTAGCTTTAATACAAAGTTTTCATTTTAAATTCATCTGACAAAAAATTACAATAAAATATATTGAATACTCACAATCAATATATACGAATTATGAATATCATATTTTCATATGACAAAAGTTGTACTTTTTATAAAATGCTACAGGCAATATTGAATCATTATATTTTTATACTATTAGTTTTTTAATCAAGTTTTAATGAATTAATGGAAGCTATATAGTCCTTGAGGATCAAATTTAGTAGGGAGGTGTTGAAATGGAATTTCCACATCAGATTTTGAAAGGTCTATATCATCTTGCACCACTAACAAGATGACATGTAGCACTTTTACAAGATGACTTTATTTATGTTGAATCTGACCTTTATGTAAGGTATATCTTAAAATTTTTAGAGCCACTTCACATTATAGACTAGGAAGAAGTTGGAAAGGCAATTAGTCTTTGGACCTTTCAGAATTCAAAAAGTAGTCCATGTATACATTTAGATGTGGAACTCACATGGTACAATTGGATGTTTTTATGTTCCAATTGTTCAAATACAAGTGTTAGGAATGTCTTCCAAATGACCAACATAAAAATCCAAAATCCTTTGAGAAAGTGCCATGCTGCAAGCACCTTCCAACCAAAAGCCTCTGGAAGAATTTTGTTGCCAGTGGCACTACCGGACACATCATCTACTTTATCATTGGTGTGCTTCCTTCCTACCTCTCTAGTATAAAATCCCACTTACATATACAACCAATCACAATAAAGAAATGCACTTGCTGCCCATTTTCTTACCTCTCTAGTGTAAAATCCCATTTGTGTATACAACCAATCATGATACAAAAATGTATTTGCCACCCATCTTCCTACCTCTCATGCAAAGTGACTCTTCTTAAAGCGGATCCTACTAAATCTATTAATAAAAATCCAACTAATATGATACCTTTCTAGTTATGTTTTATTATTTCATTGGCTCTGTCCAAAGGACAAACACTATGGCATCGACTCTAGTTTCTAAATCTGGGTTTCAAAATCCTATCTAAACTCACGTTCACATTGTACAATGCGGTTAGAGTTTGGTTGGAGTGGAGATGTGGGTTTTGAATGGTCAGTAAATTAACCTACAACAGAACCTCATTTATAACCTATGATAGAACCTCCTCTAGTTAATTACACAATTCTTTTTTTTTTTAGCATTCAATATTGTTCAGATTTTCAATGGAAAAGTAACCCCTCCAATCATGAGTCATTTGGAAAAGCAAAAGCAAGTTCCCTAATGTAAGGTAGATCAGTCCATCACTGTCTACTTCCTAATTTTGTGGCCTATTGTTTGGCCCCAATTGTATTCACTGCCCCATCCAAATTTGTCCAGAAAGTATCCTAAACCATTTAAGATTTTGACAAAATCTGAAAAGATTGCAGCTTTAATGTCAACATAGAATAACGTGTCAGCTCTTGATTGGTGGATTCTTAAGTGCTAATAGATACATAGAAGGGCAGTTATGGATTGTTGATAGGGTGTTTATGTCTCCACTCTATGCATAGTTTTGTAATTTCAGACTGATTACTTCAAAAACTCACAGAAATTACAGTTTTGATCAAAAATTATAACTCCACTTAGATTTGATTTGTGAAACAAGCACAAACCTTTGAAGAATATATGCCCCTCTTGGAGTTGGCCCCAACATATTCCAATTGCAAATCAGGGTGGTAATAGCTTCCCATGGACTCTATACAATAGGGTCTCATTCATATCCAAATTGCCTTTTTGGGCCACTTGAAAATTTGGCATAATATTGAATAAAGTCAACATTTTCTCTCTTGCATAGTTAATGCTCAATTCTTATGCATTTCCAATGAAGCTCACCAACTTTCTGTTTCAAAATAGCAAAATTCTATTTTTGATGAATTTTTAAAGTCAATCTTCATGGCCTTATATAATATTTTATTGAAAAAATTGGTGATGAATTTTTTCAATCTAATTGTATAGATATGTAAGAAACATCCATATGCACATCCTTTATATTAACCCCTAAAGGACCAAGCTGCGTTTTTTAGCAACATAGCAATTTTGGGTAGCTTACTACGGATGGAGTTTTTATTTTTTCTCTTTGAAAATTTTACACAGCATGTATCCAAGGAGTAGCTTGAAGGCCCAAAAATTTTCGTAGCTATTGACTACATAGTTAAAAAGTTATTGCATGATATGTGATTGCCTTTGAACTTTGGGCAGCTTGGACAGCTCAAAAAACTTCTTTAAAAATGACTTTTTAGAAAACAAAAATTTCAAATTCGTTCTTTAGATTTATATATACATGATATACTTTGAATCATTCAATTTCAATCTATGAGTCAAAAGTTATGAGGAGTTTAAGTTTGAGGGTAGGTATAGAGTCTTTGAAAACCATAACTACCCGCAACCTTAAAATCCTCATAACTTTTGACTCCTAGATTGAAATTGAATGATTCAAAGTATATCATGTATATATAAATCTAAAGAACCAAGTTCAAATTTTTTTCTTTTCTTAAAATGTCATTTTTAATGAAATTTTTGAGCTGCCCAAGCTGCCCAAAGTTCAAAGAAAACCACATATCATGCAATAACTTTTTAACTATGTAGTCAAATGTTACGAAAATTGTTGGGCCTTAAAGCTACTCCTTGGGCACATGTTGTGTAAAATTTTCAAAGAAAAAAAATAAAAACTCCATCCGTAGTAGGCTGCCCAAAATCGCTGTACTGCCAAAAAACATAGCTTGGTCCTTTAGGGGTAAAAAAACACCCAAAAATATAGTCTAGGAAGAAATCGATGTGAAGCATCATGTATCCAAACTTTATAAAATAGATATTTCTACATCAAAATTAGATTTTGCTATTTGACTATCATATTATGCCTCATTTTGTACATTTGAGCATGATGGTACAATTTGTTTGCAAAAATCAAATTTCATTAAAGAGAAATCTATTTTCAAAAATTAGGGCATTGTCAAGCCTCCACTGAAATCTCTATAGAAGAAATTGTAAAAAAAATTGAAAATGCTTGTTGAAGGAGTATGTGCATATGGATATTTCCTACATATATTTGCATTTAAATTTAAAAAGATCATCACCAATGTTTTTCAATGAATTCTCATGTAAAACCATGAAAATTAAAGAAAAATTTCATCAAAAATAGAAATTTGTTTTTTTAAAATTGAAATTTAGTATGCTTGATTGGGATTGCGTAAAATATCTATGATAATTGTGCAAAACCAAAAACGTTAACTCTGTTTCACATTGACCAAAGGAAAATGAATGGTCACAAAGGCAACTCATAAATGAATGAGACCCTAGTGTACTATGGAGCAGGGTTGGAGCTAATCATATCAGATTTCAAAGGTGAAACCATCTGCAATGCAACAACGGCAAAAAAGCCCTACAACAATACATCGCGGGCCATTCCACAAGGCCTCTAAAGTACTAATTCTTTCTTTGGAAAATTTGATCCAATGCAAAGCCGAAATCCAAACATCAAATGGACTTTACGGTATTATAAAAAGAAAGGACAAAAAGAATTTACATTAAAAAAGGACTTTTCATGGAAACAAGGAAGGTTGAATTGATTAGCGCACATACCAATAAACTTTTCTTGGCATCCATTGGCTACTACCGCTTTTTGTCATGATGACTTCCATCAATCAACTTGCCGAGAGTTTTGTTGGGGTGGCAAAATGACAAAATAAACCGATCCCGGGGGGGTTCATATCGAGACTGTGAAAGTAGAGGTCTCCATACCGGTTGCATTGGAGCATAATTTTAAATAAAAATTCTTGTCCATGCTACACAATGCCGATACTGTGCAAGGTGCCGGTTGCATTGCAGATGGTTTGACAAGAGCAAAACCGGGGAAAAACGTACATTTCCTTCAAATTTGGCAAAACTAATACGATTAAGGCATGACAATTCTGTAGCTCTATCCTTCAAGTGCATCATAAATTATATTAGTCCCTACAGTTTTCAACCTCTAGATGCCTTGCAAAGCAGATGGATAAATAAAAAATTGAACGTTAGATAAGGTGAGGGTATTCATAAGAGCATCTCCACCGATTCACGTTAATATACACGTCCCAAATAGAGAATGCCGTGTGTCAGTCCTTGAGAAGGCCCCGTCTAGTTACTGGTCCCCCACCGGGAGACTCCACAAATTGCAGATTTCAATGCAAAATTCCCAATTCCAACATTGGCCCTTACACACTGCAGGTGAAAACACCCAAGACTTGTCCATAACATTGATGTGTATGGTGGGGATAGTCATTAGAAAAGAATTGAACTCAAAAAGAGGCCGCTTTGTAATGCAAACATTTGGGTGGGAAGAGCCTTCACAACTTACTAATTAGGCCAAGAATTCTATGATGAATTCAAAAATTTGTCATCATTATTCAATCCATCTCCATAGTCTCTTGAATTAGTGGGTGGAGAGAGCCTTCTTAATTCACTAATTGGCCAAGAATTGCATTATGAACTCAAAAATTTGTCATCATTATCCAATCTAACTACAAGATATCATAAATCTCATAATGGTTTCCTTATGAAGGATGGAACACATGCCAAGTGGTGGTTGTAATGAAAATATGATTGCTCTCATACTCATGCAATTACATGCAATTAGTACTAAAATTGGTAAAAACACTCGAGGCCTCTTTTTGAGTTCAATTCTTTTCTAATGAGTGAATTTGATTAGTTGAAGTTGAGTTTGCTATTAAATCAAGGCTTCACTTGACACTACTTCTGCCAACTGCAATCAACGCCAAATGTGAGAGGGGACTATAATTTCTAGTGCGGCAAGCCAATTTTAAAGAGGCTGCGGCAGGTTTTCTTGAAGTTTGCAACTGGTGGGACTCATTTTGAAGCCCGGGCACACCACATGTCAGATAGGGGCACTGTGGCGTGCCCCGGTGGAGATGTTCTAACATCAAGAGATTAGAGCATGGCCATCCTTACTCGCCGAACTTGGCATGCTCAAATTTTCCATCTAATTTGAAGGGCCCTCAATTTCCTTGTCCGTTACTCTTGTTTACAAAATGTAACCTATGAATAGTCAAGTGACCATTCATTAAGTAGAAGAAAGATTAACTCTGAAGCGCTCCGACGTCCATATTTTGGACAATGAACAAAGGGCTTCAAAGCACTGCTTCGTCAACTGACTTCTCATTCATCCAATGTAATACTTGGATCTAGAAAAGACAACCTTCCTTAATGACTAAATTCATGAAATTTCAGTAAATGATGATCCTGAATAAAGATATAAACAAAAATATGCAAAAGTTCAAAAAAGGATTGAGACGTTTAGAGGTTAAAGAAACTATATTTAGGATAAACAATGATTTTAAGGACCATTCCTTGATACACTAGGATCGAGTTTAAAAGAATATTGTGTAGAATCCATAGCACTTTT
Organism: Neckera pumila; assembly: GCA_963969595.1. Classification (NCBI taxonomy): domain Eukaryota; kingdom Viridiplantae; phylum Streptophyta; class Bryopsida; order Hypnales; family Neckeraceae; genus Neckera; species Neckera pumila. The sequence continues at coordinate 45,370,517 of OZ018408.1, read as the reverse complement.
CATTGACATTTGAAGAGTGTCAGACCCCAAGCACGTAAGTGTGGCCACGCATTTACTTCATTAGAACATATCCACTGGTCCGTGCAAAATGGGACTTGCTTGACTATTTTTGGACCATATCAGGTGTGAGACAAGGGCTGCGAGGTTATCGTTCCTCCACCATTCACACAATAGAAACTTGAATTCACTATAAGAAACACGCGTTTTAGGTAAGGAGCCTCAATTTTTTTAGGTGATGTCAATGTTAACAATCCAATGTTTTTATGTCAACAAGAATGTCCAATGTAACAACAATGTTGGCATAAAAACATTGGGTTGTCAACATTGACACACCTAAAATCCGGGATTTTTACAGTGATTCCAAGTTTTGGATTTTTTTTTTTTGAAACAAATGAAACGGAATTTCATTGCATAAAAAATAGAATACAACACCATCAGCCATAGGGCCTGGAGGGACAGACTCAACGACAGATAGACAGACACCAACAGACCGGACAAGCGAGCGGGGAGCAGAAGCTGAGGCGCAGCGCAGGGTGCAGCCGAAGGCCGCACGCGGCTAGCACGAGGCATGAGCAACGACGTCGCACCGACGGGGAGGCTCATGGAGGTTGAAACATGAAGCCAGCTTGGGGTCCAGATGGCGCCCACTGACGTTGTTCAACTTCCATCACGGCAAAGAAATCGAACTTGCACCTGTGGCGCTTGAACGCCGCAAGGAGCTTGCGTTGAGTTATTGGTGATCTTCTCTTTGTGCTGCTCACTTGGTCCCATTCCATTTGCCCATAGTCAATGATCCCGTTCCAAATGTGCTGCAAAAGCCGTTCCATTGGCCACGGCTGGTTATTGAAAACCATGTCATTTCTCTAGAGCCAAAGGGACCATAAGACCGTGGTGCGGAGCTCAGTCCAAATCCGTTTCACTGGGTTGAATCTATGAGGGAGGCTGATGGAGAATATGCCTTGCCTCCAGGTGAAGGGCCTCCAGGGCCCCCGAACATCTCTTCCTGCAATTAAAGCATTCATAATGTGAAATGCCCATTGCCAGGCATGTTGGGCTGCAAGACACTTCCAGAATCGATGGAGGACCATTTCTTCAGAGTAACTGTAACATATTGGGCATCGGGTGTCAATGGAAGCATTGATTTGTCCCCTCCAATGGTTAACCGCAACTCCCTTGTGCCAAATTAACCACAAAAGTCCTGCCTCCTTCTTGCTCTCTCTTTCTGCCAAACTGATTTTTAGTTCAGGACAAAGTCATCGGGAAGAGCTCTTGCCCATTTACAAGTGACGGGGTTGGGAATCTCGTCTCTCCGCATGAGAAGCTTCCTCCCAATCTTGGCCGTAAACTCCGTGAATGGGGTGCCCTGGCCATCCATGTTCCATGCAAACTTTTTGGGATCCCAATCGATCTGGTCAACACGACCGTAGTAAAACAATAGCTTTGTACGCTTCGGTCTACGGAAAGTTGGGAGAACCCTCACTCTCTGGAAGATGCCATGCGTTGTATCTGCGTTGTTGGGGTCCAGCCCCACCTCATTGGCTTGCAAGACGCGGAATAGAGGTAGAACACAGCGTGCCTACTGGAAAGGGCCAATTGGTGACGGGCTGCCCGATGATTTGTGTGCAATCCTGCGGGATCGACGTGACTTTTAGTGGGAGCTGATCTTGTTGGTTCAGGAACCACCCCACCCATTCACCTGCGGTAGCTCTTGGAAAAGGATTTTGGAAAAGTCTCCCCCAATGGTTCTCCAGCGCTTCAACTGCTAATTGTCAGGCGCGCGCTTCCTCCTGTCTCAATCCAAATTTTGTGCCTGCCTCTTCGGAGGTTGAAAAGGAACCGTTCATCAGTGCATCTCTTATATGTTGCAGCCCTTGCTTGTGAAGTTGTAAGGCACGGGCTTTTGTAAATCCGAGCCGAATGGTACGCAAGTAGGGTGACCACCAAAATGACTCAGCTCCAACTTCTTCTACGGTCTCGGGCGACACATGAATTATATCCATTTGCAGCTTTCTCCATGCAGTCCCTTCTTGGTTCCAGACCGTGGAGCCCTTGTGGGCTTGGAAACGAGTTACTGTGAAGTAGTCCATACTTAGGGACCATTGCCCTCCGGAGTAGGGTTGGAAGTAGTTGAGCCTGTGACGGAGGAAGTGATGGAGATTGGGGCTACTTGGTTCACAAGCTTTGACTATCCATTTACACATGAGGAAACAACAGCTTCTTGTGGATTAATCATATTGATGCCTCCTTTCTCGATTGGCTGGCAACAATGGAGCCAATCTACATTTGTCTGAGCCTTGTGAAGCGATCCGGACCACATGAAGCTCATGGCTGCAGAGATGACTTTCTTCATACCTGCAATCGTTCCTCCGCATATTGAGGCAAAGAACAAAGTGGATGAAAGGAGGGCGCTGTTCACAATTACTGTTCTCCTTGTTGAGTTAACACTTGCAGAGCAACAATGTTGCAATTTGCGTTGCGTTCTCTCCTTGAGGAATTTGTCCACCGATCCTGATGTGATGCCCATTCCGAAGGAGGTTTCTAGCAATTTCGAAACTTCCTCTTGTTCTACCCACTCAATTGGGAGGATCTGCATCCACTCTGGTCTTGCAAAAATGGTGCTGAAGCTCCAGTAGCCTCTCGACTTGTCCCAATTGAGAACCAATCCTGATGCCTTACAAAACTTTTTGAGAATTGCAATCATGAAACGGATGGAGGCTTCCTCTTCTAGTAACGTGAAGGAAGTATCGTCCGCAAACTGTGCAAGAATTTGCTACTTGGTTCTTCCTGGGAGGTTGATTCCCTTCACATCACCTGTCATCATCTCCTTTTCATAGATGCATTTAACACCTCTGCTACTATTAAGAAGAGGTATGGGGAAAGTTTTGGAGTTGTGACCAACTTACAAGCTTATTAAATTCGGCCAAGATCTGAGCAGAAGTAGATTGAAGATCTATTGTACACTCCAATTGGCTTGCCATGAGTTCCAGCAGCAAATTGAGAGTTATTTGCTCTTGTTGGATTATTTTTGTGGGTGGGTGGGGCTTATTTTTAGGGTTGGTCACTCCTCAATGTCCACTCCTCTATTGAATACAGGTTCCAATGCTTCCCTTTCTATCATACCATAGTGCAAGTCAAATGCTGCACACGCTACAGCTTGAAGTGTAGAGATTGATTTTGTTGAGGCTTGCATTGATAAATTCACAAATCTCCAACTACTGAGACACAAAAAGAAGTCTAGATATGCCAAACCGTTTGATGAGGCAATATGATGTGCCCCAGTGGAAATGCTCTTACCAACAACTCTTAGCATGCGTGAGTTCGGATTGCCTTGGACCTTTTGTTTTATTGCGTAGAAGCAAGCCAAGTAGCCGAGAGGAGAGGTTATTGCATGCCTCTCATGCTAGCAAATGAGGCGGGCTTTGAACCCTGGTCCATCAGATTAGGTCAAAACTTACTCAATTGGCATCCAAGTCTAAACTGCTGTCAGTGGATGCTACTCATATTCAATCCTTTTCTTTGAAGGATTGCTAATTCCTCCATTTGCAATGGGTCTTGCGTGCTAAATTTATCCTAGAAAATCCAAGAATTTTTTTATTTGCCACAAATTTTTTTTTTTCAAATTTTGAATTCATATTTGTAATCAAACACCCCAAAGTAGCTAGGAGAGGTCTACAACATACCTTAGACATGGCACAAAATAGAGGCTTTTTTTTTTTACTTTTACCCATATAAATACAAACTTTATCTCGGTGGTCCCACTTCAAATTGAGGATTTAGTGTCCTGCCTTTTTTCAACCATTAGACATTGCCATCCCCATCCACCATGACTGGGTCAGTAGGGCCCTACAAAAGTGTACAATATACAAGAGAAAATATATGTAATTTCTTCACAGTTACTAAGGACTCTCAACAATACACCCATATACCAAAAAGACTTCTAGTCTAAGTTCTAGGTTAGAACATACCTATGGCAGCTCAACAAGTGGCTCAAAACTCAAGGAATGGCTGGGCATGGCCAAATTTGATGAACACATGGCCAAATGAAGAGCCTTGATGGCAACTCAGTATAGCCTATTTTATCTTTGTTCCCAAGTTTCAAGATGTCTCTTGTTTAATGAATGTCTTTACCGTGTCAACATTCATGAGGTGGCACTTTTGGGGGCCTTGTAGACCCGGTTTTTTGTGTTCCTAGCCTGTGTTGCTGTGGGGCACATGGAGGACACACGGGCCAGCGCATCTCATAGGCACGCCAAGTAGCCACTGGCTGGGCCTCTTGGCGAGCAAATTGTAGGGATGCTCTTAGCTCCCAATCGTAGTCAACATCCCATCAAAAACTATTAAGAAGTGTGACTTGGCCATTGATGGGTTTTTTTTGTGGTGGCTACATTGGGGAAAAAAAAAATTACGTACATTTTTTTTCACATCGTATACAATATCAACAAACAATGACAATTTATTTACTTTTAAAAGAAATGAAAGGGAAGAAAAAATGGGAAGGGAGCAGGCATCCAATTGTCTATTCTTGTCACAAAATCTGGACTCCAGGGGTGGACCAACAGGCCATCTCTATTTTGCACTAGCTTGTCTCTGGAGCTCCGTGATTTAACTTTTATTGAAAGTTTACCGACTGTGCACAAGGATTTGATTCATCAAGCAAATGTCATAATCCAGTTTCCATGTTGAATTTTGAAAGGCGTACATCATTTTAATCCCTAATGACCCAATGGGGGGTACTTTCAAAATAGGCCAAAATTGCTAAAAATTTGAGCAGTTTTTCTTGAGATCGGATAGAATGTAACCGTAGGATCTAGAATATCATTTTTGAAAGTGAGAATCTCTAAAAAGTGCAAATTATTTGACGCCACAATTTAGTAGATATTTAGGTTTGAAATTTTATTTGGGTCAATGGAAAAACAATGCAACACGCTTTGAAGGAACATATCTTAAAGTGAATAGATTGAAATGATGCCTTTTTGTGCTCAATGAAAGATAAGGGAGTTGAGAATGTACAGTAAAATTTTACAAGATTTCAAGCATTTTTCAGTTCATAGGAGCTTGCAATGCATAGTAGTCACTGAAATGAGAGTAGTGTTTGTAAGAAAAACAAGAATAGGATATTTGTCTTCTCTTTGAACTCCCTGGATTTGCCCGTTTTTGAGGTGGGTAAGAATCACATTGGTTGGCTGACTTTTTAGTCCATACCCAAACCAAATGCCAAAAAATGAGATGTGAACTACACCACGCTTAACTTTGAAAATTTCCAAAAAGCGGAGTTTAACTAGGAATTTTATGAAACTACTGCCATTAGATTCATAAAGCAATATATTTTTTATACAAACATTATATAAAAAACAAAAAATAAAAAAACTGGGAACAAGCAGATCAAATAAGAGGGGCAATGACTAAAAAATGGTTGTTTAGGTCATTAGAAGTTAAACCAATTAAAAGATAACACATGACACTTTTGGACAAAAATGACTTGATTTATGTCAAATTTGATCCTCACATAAGGTATTCACATTGAAATAGTTAAGGTACAATGATATATTCTATTATGCTATTATATACCATGAGACATTAAATACATCTTTTAGTGTGGTACAGGTGACACTATTTAAACTAGTGCAAGCTGAAGTATTATCATGTTGTAATAATTTTTACATTTCTTTTTTCCAATTGTACTAATTTTTCTAGTGATACTAATTTGTGCCCTCACTTGTAGCTTACATTAATGCAGACTTTGTTTAAGGTAGAAGGTCCATAAAGCGCCCACTTAAGAATTGAAACTGAATTTTCAGGGAAGTGAAACTCCTTGAATTATTTTTTAGTAGATTTTCCTTCAAAGACAAATGAAATTCGCATCCAACCCAAGTCATTTCATATTTTTGGGGGCTTTGTGGAATTAGTTATGAATTTTTGAAGAGTAAATTTTTGACGCTTTAGAGGGCTCTAAAATCGTGCACCTCCTCAAATGTTCACTACTTGTACATTGCAAAAAGCAACATGTACAAGTTGTGAACATTGAGGAGGTGGGCGATTTTAGAGCCCTCGTGGCTTAAGAACCTCGTACCTTTAATAGCAAGCATATCCATCAATACCAAATAACTTCATCAACGCCAAAAAAGTGCTTTGCATATTTAAGCGGCAAGTCACTTCTTCATCCCATCCGTGCAATTCACCGTACAACTCAAGTTAATCCTATTTTCATATAATATGTACACAAATGTTCACACTGATTAAAACAACATTCATTTAAAACTCACTCAATTGTTTGAGGGATCTTGTACAATGCAAAGTCTTCTACATATTAAATAAATTTGAGAAGTAAGGATCATTTTACACTTCAAACCAAGCCAATAAAATAAAAATTCTAAACTCTCAATCTTTTTTGGTTCAACTTGACAGTGTCTAAGCTCTTGGCCAACAAGAGTGCTCAACTTTTAAGATTTTCTTTGCTGCCTATTAAGTGAATTTCACTTTCAAACAATCATAAGTCTTCTACTATACAAAAGCAAAACAAACCTTCATCATTTATTATGGCAATGTACTCATTGTAAATTAAGAATAAATAAGACAACCTAGTCTAAAGGACTTGTTGACAATTCAAGATGCTTACTTGGAGGAGCAAAAAGATTTTAATCTCTTAAGGACTAAACGTCCAAATTTTGAACAAGAGATGAAAGCAAACTTATCCCAAGCACACTAAATCTTATTTTTCCACCCATCCAAACGTTGGTGGAATCTTGTTTTAGTTGATTGACATTTGTATGATAAAGTTTTTTGTTAAATATTTCTATAGTATTCTATAGTTTTAAAGGTACAAGTATGTTTGACCTCAAAAGTCAAATTTTCATTTTAAAAATAATTTTTTAAAACAACTTGAAAAAAATAAATAATTTTCTAAAAAATCCTATAATTAAAACTTAAAATTTTGAAGTTTAAAAAATAATTCTTGTGAACATTACAAATATTTGATCTACAATCAATTTTAAGAGAAAGAATTAATCTTTATTTCAAATTTTATTGAAAAATACTCCGTGTTGGTTTAATATAGCATTTGATTCAATAATATAAATATGGTCTTTTGATCACATTTTATAATTCTTCTATAACAATCATCATTAAATTATTATTATAAATTATATATTTTACATCTTCACAATTTTATAAATTTAGACTATTCCTTGAACCTCAAGGGTCTCAGGTGTTAAAATTGGATATTAGCATTAAGCAAGACTTTTCATTTAAAATTTGACAATTATTTGCATTTTTGTGCATTGTTGTGGATACAGTAGTGCAAACATGACTAGATACTAGATGAAAGTTAGCCATTGACTCCAAAATTAATTTTGCATTTTGTGGTCTTATAGAGTCTCTAAATGACCAAATAGGTTATCCAGAGGTACCATGCAACCATTGACTACAAACACTTCTGTAGTAGAAACATGGTCTATGTAGTGTTCCCTAGTCTTGATAAATCATGTTTCCACTTGGAGGGGTGCTATTATGTGAGCATAGGAATGTGAGACTATGAGCCTAAAATACCACACACTTATATTATAGGTGTATATATTATAGATACAGTCTATGATTGTAGGCAATATATGTTACAAATACCCATAGTATAGGTGTTTATGATCATACACCGTCTATAGTGTGTAGTATCAATATTATAGGGACCTATATTGTAGGCTGAATAATCACAAGCTCGCATTCTTGAGCTCACATAATAGCACCATTAATTCCACTTGTGAAATTTGAATTCATAATTTGAAATACAACCATTAGATGTTTATTTAGTTTTATAGAATATCTATTTTTCTAAAATTAGAAAAAATCACAAAGATCTCAAATCTCATCCAATGTCTAACAAGAGGGCTCTACATTTAATAAATTTAAATTAGTAATTAAATAAATAATCTCTAGTGGACAAAGATACATTTAGGGTAGAAATTATCAAAACTACTACTGAACATAAATGGGAAAATAACAACTAGAATTTAATGCACAGAATTGTACTATGGAAACATGTCAAGGAAAACTTTGAAATTTTTGGAGTTAGAAGAATTGCTTCATTTCGGCCATGCTTAGCCTCTAAAGACCCTGGGCCTTTTTTCTGCTCAAAAGCACCCAATACTACCATTATTATAGCAATGAGTAAAAAAAATTTTTAAAAAAAATTCTTGCACATCTAACCGTAGGATCTCACACCTAAATAGTATGAGAATGTATGGAAATTTTTTTAGAATTTTTGATTGCAAAGATTGCAAGATAACTGCGTTTAAAGTGAAAAAAACAAGTTTTTCAGCACATTGCGGGACTAGATTTTATGACTTTGAGCATTTTTAACTTAAATATTTAGCACTACAAAGTTTTGAGCTTTAAATCTTTATAGTGGAGAATTGAGTTGAGAGTCTAGGGAAAAAAAAATTCAAAAAAACTTAATTTTCATTCTTAAAAAAATTGTTAAGTAGAAGTAGGTATAAGATAGAAGGAAAATCTAAAATATTAATATCATTTAGATGGAATTCAAATGAACTAATTCCAATGGCGAGATTGTTCTAGCAAGCTAACTAAACCATCTAAAACTCTTTTTTTTGAAAAAATGCAAAAAATGCATTCCAAAATGAATCCTACAAGTAATTTTTTAAAAAAGATGCTCTAATTACCCAAAAAACAAGATTGTCCATAATTTTCTCTTAAAAATTCTAAATAAAATAAATCAAAACTTTTCAAATAGATAAAAATATAATCTATGAGAAAAAAAAAATTAAAAAAAAAAAAATTTGGTGCCCCTTCTCCCCTATTTTGAGCTTATTTGGGCATAATTTTTGTTCCTGGGCACCGATTGAAAAAAATTATATTCCCAAAAAGCTTAGCAATTTTTCTATCTTCAAAAAAGTTCAAAAAATCAGGCCAAAATTCAGCCCGTAAGTACCTGCCCAAAATTCCATTTGTCCCCCAAAGGGACAATGGACTTTTAGGAGTTAATACGGTCAATGGACTTCAACTCCTCTTAAATCCTTAAAGATTTAAGGGTTGTTCAACTTTCCAAAATTCTAAAAATAATTCTAAAATAAAATTCAAAATAATAATTTAATAATGACTATTAAATAAAGATTATGCATATGATTCATAGATTATAACCATACTATTAGATCAATTGTTGCTCATTATAAAAATGTTATTTTTTTTATTATCAAGAATGCTTATTTTAAACTTCAAATATCATTGAAAAAAATTAATGTTTATAAGGACATTGTAAACCTAAAAGGTCCAAAGAATTACTTCATGATTAATTGTAGAACAAAAAATGAACCTATTGGTTTAGTAATTGCAATATTTGAAAAGTGATTTTTCTAGTAATATGACAAATCTGTATACCTTGATGTCTTTGGACAAATGAAAATCACAATTTCATCTGTTATTTGCTTAGATATTGTCAACATTGACACAATGTAGGTTCAAAGTTTACCTCATGCAGCACCTCATAAAGGAGTCAAATACTTTTTGGAAGAACCTAAATGGTGGAGTTTATTGAATCCATAGATCATTGAGTAGTGTATTTTGGCAATTTGTACTCCATATTTTGAATATCAATTTTAAATTACAAACTAATTTGTTCTTTTTGGAAATTGGGTCTAACAAGTGAAATGATGCTTATGAAGTCTAATTTCTAGTCTAATTCAAAAACTTGAAAAATCCCTAAACTTTAATATTTTATTGCAATTTTAACTTTGGATTTATTACCATAAAGTGTTGATTTCAAATTTTAAAATGATACGGTAAAACAATTTGCACCACTGTATTCTACACTATTATATACATCTATAGAATAAATTTTGTTTTTTAAAGCATGTTTGGTATTTGATATGAATTTTTTTCACTTTTTACTCAAAAATTCACATTAATTTTAAATTTTTACAACTTGTAGAAGTCCTAGAATTAAATCTTTGGAAGATTATCAATTTTTTAATTCATATATAGTTGTAGAGTGAGAAAAACTTCAAGGTTTGAAAAAGTGGTCATAGACTTGTCTTTCTAGGATTAACATCAACTTTGGTAGAAAAATAAAATTCTGGTTCAAGCTATTGTTGTCCAGAGCAACCTTGGTTATTGAATAAAGCAACTACATCTAAAATTAATCCTTTTTTAAATTTTTTTTGTGGAAACCAAATTCTACAAATTCTTGCCTAAAAGGTACTCCTACTGTTCTTGAAAATCTCGGATTGGTTTTAGAAACACCTATTTTCAGCAGTTTGATAATTCATAGTTTATTCATAGGGTGTCTAATAGGGCCGTCATAAGTCCACCACAAAGGGGTGCACAAGGATAGGCTTCTAGTGAACATTTACAAAACTGCACCAATTGAACTACTACCTTCTTTAGCATCTTTCTGGGTTCCACTAAGGTAGGAGCAACATTTAGGGAATTTTTTGAGTTTTACCAACTAACTTCTATCAATTCCTATATTAAATAGGTTTTTGAAGTACTGAATCTGTTTGTTTTTTTCTATTTTTTACTCTAAATATAAATTTACAAATTTTTAGCCAATGTTTTTAATTGAAACTGATTTTAATCTCAATTCTACCGGCTAACAATGAATTAACCGGCGTTTTTGACCAAATATTGGAAAGGAGGTCCATAAAGCATCCATTTAACAGCTAAAAATGAATTTAGGAAGTTCAAACTTCTTGAAATATTTTTCAATAAAATTTCTTTGAAAGGCAATGGAATAAGCATCCATCTAAGTTGTTTCATATTTTTTGGAGATTTGTGGAATTAGTTGTGAATTTTTTGAAGATTCTATTACTAGAAGTGGTCACTAAAAGCATCCACCTCTTGAAATGTGCAATAATACATTGTTGGTGCAATGATGAAGTAAAATATAACTTTGCTTTAGAAGACTTTTGTAGAGCCCGTGCACTTTTTGGACCTTCTACTTTACATGCATTGCAATTCCATCATTTTATTATATGAGGGTGTCTTTAATAGGCTGATATTATTGCTCCACCAAATATAATTCTAACTTTTCATTGCTTTATAATTAGAACTTGAAATTTCTATCATTGGAAACGCATTTAGAAGTACTTTGAATAGGTACAAGAAAACTCAAATTTAGATAGTGGAGAATGAAAAAAGAGAAAACTATAGATGTTTTTGAAATTACCAAAGCATATTGACTACTATAATTTGGATTTTTTTCACTATCCAATGTCTAAATTTGAGTTTTCTTGTACCTATTCAAAATACTTCTAAATGCGCTTCCAATAAAAGAAATTTCAAGTTCTAATTACAAAGTAGTGAAAAATTAGGGTTATATTTGGCAAAATGGTTATACTAGATTGTTGAGGACACCTTTAGATTAGTGCTACCTTCACTTAATTGTTTGCAAGTTCAGTATGCTCCAAAGTCCCAAACAATGTTCTTTCTATGATTATTACAAATTTTTCTCAAGTAGCAACAATAATATTCATTGTACATACTAATTTTATTTTGTTAGTTTATTAAAGGTCTAAAAAGTCGAATTTTGGCAATAACATAATATCTTTTGTGAGGGTGGTATAGAGGGCACATGAATTGAGATATATATTGTAGTAACAAAAGTTTGTCCTCATGTTGAGCTAAATCTAGTGACAAATGAAACTCTCAATTTGGTTTACTAGATGTTAAACTGAAATCTAAGTGAAAGATGCTAATCATTGAATTATCAATTTAGTGATGTATGTCTTGTCATATTTTAGTACATAGTTCATATTCTATGAATTATATATAATATTGTATATATGGTTGCCCATATGCCTTTCAGGGCTAAAGTTTCATTAGTTCAATTTAGTGCAGATCAAGGAATGTCCACATTTATATTGATTTCCACAAGGTTGAAATACCTCCATAGGCATTTGGTAAAAAAAAGAAACCTTTTATTCTTTGATCAAGAAAATCTTGCAAATGGTAAAGAATTTCAAGTTGAAACTTTTTAGTATTATTCTACAATATATAAAGGTGAAATTAAGATCCTATGGTTACAATTAGCATCGTTTAGGAAGCTTTCCTTCCAATAACTTTGATCTAAAAGTAGCAATTTTTTTGGATTCAAAATGCAATGGATTTTTAGATTTTAATATTTCAAACCATGTTTAGATGCTTATTTGGATGATTTGAACTGTAACGATAGTTACAGTATATCCATCAATATAACATTATTAACCAGCATTGGAGGACCTTTTGTGGGAGCCTGGAAAGTAAAATAAGTCTTGTTAGAGAGGAATTTAGAGGAAGGAGTTAGTATGGGTACAATTTTTCATTTTATCCAAGAGTAAACTAAAAGTCTTACCACAATTAACGTTCCTTGCTAGGGGAGTAATGGTAGATAAATAATTAGGCTAAGAACAATAGTTAATGTTTTTTGTTCTTACTGGAAACCAGAACTGGATTGAGATCTGGGTTGCTCCAAATATCGGGGCAAGGTACCACAATATACCAGAGGATATTGGAACACCTACCAGGAGCTAGTCAGGCGAATGAAGGATCCAACGGCCACACTGGAGATTAAGAATGATCGTTCAATAGGCAAAAATTTTTGCATGCCAGAGGGTAACGACTACCCTAATCTGGTGGACTCAGCATTTGAGGGAAGTTCCAGAGGTTGGAACTCCCATCTTCATTCTCACCTTTGAGTTGGAATTGTCTTTGGAGCGCAATAGTAAAGCTTGTAGCACGCAAGGGTGTCTAGATAGAAGAGAGAGGTTTTTGTTCCCGGAGTCGACAAAGTGGAAGAAGATTGCTACCAGGCAGGAAGCTGTTCTTAGTTCTCTTTCTTAGACATTGAGCAAGGTATTGGTTGAGAGGAGCATTAGCGCCTTGGAGAGCAATGGCGAAGGCTGAAGGCAGTAGAGTGGTGCAATTCAAGTTCAAAACCATCTACCCAGCTATTCCGAAGGATGAAAAAGAGCGGAAGCAATGGGAGGAAGATTTGGGCCAGATTGGGTCGCCTTGTTTTTGCGTTGACCCTGGAGTTTGAGGGACGATGACATGATTTGCAAGCTCTTGAAAGGCCAATCAAACGAGTGGGTCAAGACCGCTCGGGCTCTTCCCGGCAAGTGGACAATTGAGATGTGGAAGAAGGTGTATGACTTTCCGCGCGCTGGAGAAAGATTGGCCTTTTTTATGGACAAATGAACGGAGGGTGAGTTTCTAAACCCTCTTCATTCAAAGGACGGCTACGCAATAGCAGACTACAAGTCAGAGAGAGAGAAGAGAGTTTTAGAGTTTCTAGTTTTTATTATGTACTCGAAGAGACCAACCCGGATAACAGTAACGTGGGCTATGATATTCGGAGCATTGAGTGGCGAGAGGAAGGTGTTTTGGACAAGCATTGTGAGGGATTTAGTTCAGAAGATGGTCACTTTCTTAAGAAGTACAAAGGCAACTTCTATTGGACCTTTCCTCTTCCACCTGTACAAGTATTTAGACACGATGAGGAATCATGAGAAGGTAGTTTTGAAAGCGGCCTCCACCATTTTGAACTGAATATTACTCCCCCTCGAGAGAAAGAGAGTGAAGATTTGTAGAAGGGACCGGATGAGGAATCCGGGAGAGACTTGTTTGCTAAAAAACAAGAGTCTTCAAGGAGGATCTCATCTTCTAAAAAGAAGAAACGGTCCCAGAGTGAGCGGAAGGATTCTTCGGAACCAGAAGTCCAGAGAGAGGTCTTCTAGGGAGGATTATAGAGGACCTGGAGAAGACAAAGGAGGACTTGGATACTGAAAGAGGTGCAGTCAGAAAAGTCTGTAGGCTGCTTGGTAGGATCAAAGTGTCCGTACTTGTAGAGTCGGTTGAGGATCTGATCCGGCAGAAGGATATCCAAAAGTGGAAAATCCAGTTCAAAGAACTGGCCAATGAGAATCAGTCTTTCCATTAGAAGTTAGAAAGAGTGAGGAGGGAAGCAAAGAAGTGCGGAAACTTTTCTCTGAGTCAGAAGAGACCTTTAGAAGGGTCATGAAGTTTATAGGGTATTCTGGGGACATACTGAACAAAGCCAAGTATTTCGATGAGGAAATTCACAAGGCTGGAGCGGAAGCCACAGTCAAAGCTATTTTGGTTTGTGCGGAGTATTCTAATACCAGTGAGAAGATTATGTATGAGATTCGGCAAGCTTTCCAGCAAGCAAGTCAGTTTCCAAGTTCGGGAACACCGCCCATACCTATGAAATCGAAGGACAGAGAGGAAGAGAAGACGCCCGCAAAATACCCTTCCAAGCAGAAGTCAGAAGGAGGAGAGGGATTGATACACGGATCTGGATCCAAAGGCAAGAGCCAGAAGAAGAAGGATGAATTTCAGACACCACAGGGCAAAGGCTCTAAACCCTCCCCGCAGAAGACAAGCGTAACAAAGGCAAAGGTCACAACCAAACGGGCTCGGGAAGCATCCTTGGGAAGTTACCATTTGGAAGAGGACAAGTCGCCTAGTCAGTTAGCAAAGGAATCTAACCTGGCCACCATTTCTCCCTCGAGCTTCAAGGAAAAGACTTCAGCCAAGGAGAAGAAGACAGCTAAACCTTCTGCCAGTAGGAAACAACCGCCTAGAAAGGGAGGCTTCAAGTATGAGGAACCTTCTCCCAAGCGGACTAGAAAATAGTTTGAAAGTTCCTTAGGATAGGCCTAGATTAGTAGGTGAAAATCCAAGTTTTTTTAGTGTTAGAAAGCTATTTGACAGCTGCATAGACTTGAACTGTACCTTTCCGGGTTTTTAGAATCTGAGATCCACATTTTGAGAATTGGCTAGTAGGATAAGAAGATATCTGGGAAGGACAAGGAATGACAGCTGTCATTCCCTTGTTCTATGATTTTGTTCCCTGGGGCCTTTTAGGGTTCCTTGGGGTTAGTATTTAGGAGGCTAACTTTGGTTTGAAGCCTCGGGTGTTCTTACTTTTGTTTTGACTTATTTTGCAAATTGATTTCGAGATTTCCACTTCACGAGAGCCGGTCTGAAAAGTCCTGGTTCTATGTTGGTATGCCATTAGTGTTTTAATCATTGTTAATGCGAGTAGCTGGGTTTGCAGGTGTTGAGCATAATAGGTAGCCCCTAGATTCTGCCTGGATCCGAGTCCGGGAGTATTAGGGATTGGTTGAAGAAACTTTGTTTACTAAAAGGGAGTCCCAGCTGTTGATGTTTCTTGAGTATCTTCTGAGTGAGATAGCCATTCTTAGGTTAGGTGAGTTCTTCAGATTGGAGGGCGAATGCTAGCCGACGTTTGATGAGGTCCTGCTGTATCCGGAAGAGAGAAACGGGAAGGGAGAAGGGAGCTCTTAGTTATCAGGGTACCAGATCCAACTCTTGGAATTCTGTCCGGATAGGTCTGTCGTTGTAGTATTGAGAGGATTGTAAAGGTTTTTTGAGTGACCTGCTAGTGCGGATTAGTTGTGAGGAAAAACTTACACCCTATCTCTTTTGTCTTTTGTTAATTTCTCTTAAGTGAAGTCTTTAGACACTATAATCAGTTGAAGGGTAGGATTTATGCATCCTTCCTTAAGCCAAGAGCAGATCCCTTTGAATGAGAGGTTAATCTTCCATTTTCAGTTACTTGCGTTACAAGGTAAGGATCCGGATTTAGAAGAGGTATAGAGTAACAACACTCTTTCCAGTTCCGCATCCACTCAGACGGATACTAAGTTACTAGTCTAGACATGGAGAGGTACAGGATAATGACACTCCTCCATGTTTGGAGAAACTGTGAAGAATCGTATGAATTGAGATAGATAAGATTTTAGGAATTCTGGTGAGGAAAGGCAGTTTCCGGATTTATATATCCCGTTTCAGTTGTCTTGGGTTGGTTTTCCATATCCTATTCCAATCATGTTGAGGAAACTACGAGTGAAATCCTATAGGAACGATACACAAGTCATTTTAGGTGTTTTACCATTTTAAACACCTAAAGGTAGGATTTATGCTTCCTTGTGCTACGACACCTTTTGCTCTCCAACATGAGAACATGAGCTCCCAACATTGCAACTTTCCAATCAACCAACAACTCTTTACAATGTCCTAGTCAGCCAATGATTCTAGCATTGCAACTTCCTAGCTAGTCAATGTTTCTTTGCATATTGAACATTAGATGACATTTCGGGGCACTGGGAGACCGTAAGTTCCTAGATAGTTCCTTGCGTTTCTAGACTAAGGGAACGCATCGGGCTGATGTGGGCGAGATTGTGCCACATTATTATTATTATTATTATTATTATTATTATTATTATTTATTATTATTATTATTATTATTTATTATTATTATTATTATTATTATTATTATTATTTATTTTTTGTTGCTAAAATGACATTTGAAAAAAAATTAAAAATTAAAATTTGACAACCCGTACCTTTGTTCATAGAATTGGGCCAGATTGGGGAACGGGCTTGAAATGGCCCTCTAGTGCCTCAAAATGTCATCTAATGAAAATTTAGTTTGAAAGATCCAAGGAGGGATTATAATTCATTTTTCCTAAAGTAAATGGTTTACAGGTCAACTCGAGGTATTAGGAGCCAACTTGGACCGTAACCACTGCTTTGATTTTATCATTGTTGATTGTATAGCTCAAATTTTTTAGATTTCTCTAAAATAAATATGCTTCAAGTTTTATAAATGTTATAATGTCATGTTTTACTATTATGTAGTTTATGATGTCATCATTTCATCTTAATTAAGCACAAAAAAACTCATGTAACCAGTGCTTTTTACTCCTTTGATGAATTTTTAATTAGATGATTCACAAACTTTTTCATTGAAAGTGATGATCTTTTGAGTAGAAGTGGTTATGATTGACAACTTTGAATAATTCTTACAACTAATTTTGATGAAATTGATATAGTTTTTGAGTAGAACATTTCAAAAGGAACTCCAAAAGGACCCTCTTCTATGTCGTGAGTGGCTCCTAGTACCTCATTTTGACCCTTACACTAGTTAACAATGTTATGAACCTTCTTAATTCTCACTTGACATCCAATAAATCTGCATCCAGCGGACTTCTAATGAGCTAAGGTTTGAACAACCTATTATAACCCATTGCAAAAGACCCATTCCAAACACCTAGGAAATTACCTCTTTACAGGTTTTTTCCAATAAATGCGATTTGGGCCACAATCAATGTCTTTTGTGATGGTAATGGAGTGATTAGTGACTACAATAGGAACTTCTACTTTTTGAGTGTAAATTCATTGCATAAAGTGGTTTTCTTAGTCTTTCATGTTGTGACCATATTAGAAACTATCATGAGTGCTTTAGGTGAGTAAAGATGACCATTATGGATACACTTTTGTTGGTTTTAGGGTAGTCTAGAGACTCTTTTGGGCCATGAAGGGCAACACACTTCAAAAAAATTCATTACAATTCATACCTTGTCAAAAAAACATAACTTCAATTCCTATCACTATTTCTCGCACTTGCCTTTATGCGGGAAAAAATTAAAAATTTCAACAATAGTATGAGAGCAAACTCCTCGTTTTGCCCATGATAGGATGTTATAACTAAAGGGAAACATGCCTATTACCAAGTAGATTTGCTATCTAGTTACCGTGGAAAAGTTGTTTGTCAACTCATGTATTTTTCAGAGATTGTGAAGTTTGAGAGAAGCCGTTTGCAAGTAGAATTAACCCCTAAAGCCCCAAGGCCTTTTTTTGTAAAAAACACCCAAATTTGCCATTTTTATAGCAAAGAGTAAAAAAAACTGAAAAATGCTTTTTTTGCACATCTAATCGTAGGATCTTACACCTAACTAGTATGAGAATGTGTGGAAAAAATTAAAAAATTCTTTTTTGACCCCATAGATTGCAAAATATCTGCATTTAAAGTGTAAAAACAAGTTTTTCAGTACCGATTGTGGAACTAGATTTTATGACTTTGAACATTTCTAACTTAAAATTTTTGCACTACAAAGTTTTGAGCTTTAAATCTTTATAATAGAAAATTGAATTGAGAATCTAAGGGGAAAAACATTCCAAAAAACCTTAATTTTCATTACTAAAAAAATTGTTAAGTAGAAATAGGTACATGATAGAAGAAAAATCTACAATATTAATATCTTTTATATGGAATTAAAAAGCACTAATCCCAATGGTGAGATTGTTCTAGCACAAAAATTAAACCTTGCAAAACTTCTTTTTTGAAAAATTGTAAAAATTGCATGCAGAAATGAATCTTACAAGTTATTTTTTTCAAGAAGATGCTCTAAATGCCCAAAAAACAAGATTGTCCATAATTTTCTCATAAAAAATCCAAATGAAATGAATCAAAGCTTTCCGGATAGACAAAAATAGAATCTTTAAGAAAAAACATTGAAAAATAGATAAAAATAAAAAGTTTTTTGGCTGCCCCCCGTCCCCTATTTGAGCTTATTTGGGCATAACTTTTGTTCGCGGGCACCGATTGAAAAAAAATCATATTTCCATGAAGCTTAGCAATTTTCTATCTTCTTCAAAAAATCACAAGAAAAATTCAGCCCGTGAGTACATGTCCAAAATTCCATTTGTCTCCCAAAGGGACAATTATGGACTTTTAGGAGTTAAGACGTTTCAACAAAAATGATTTTTTTGTGATTTTTCAAAGTTTGTTTGGATTAAATTTTCATAAAGTTTCGGTAGCCTTGTACTAATCCACATGCTAAATGACATGTCTCCTCCTCAAGGGCATTAGCATGATGTTAAAGGGTTGCTAAAGGTCGCTTTACACCTAGAGGTTGAACCAATTTATTGTGTAAGGGGCCCAAAATCCTCACTTGTGATTGGATAAAAGGTTGAAACTAGTTTGAACTCCATTACACTTAGAGGTTGGACCAATTTGGTGAAATGAACTTTTGATTAAAAAAACATGATCAAACATGACCCAAGCTCGATGAATTGGATACATCAAGAGTAAAAGGCCAATTCTTGGCCTTGGGACCAATGTCAAATTTCAATTCAATTTATTTTTTTATAAAATTTATATAATTTTCATCAAATCAGATTAGTTGGTATTTGTACAATTGGCCTCAAGGGGAATTGGCCCAGCCTGTAGGTGTAAAGCAGCCCTAAGATTGTGGTAATGGGCGAGTGATTGTTGCAAACAGGGGAGTCCAGTAACTTAGATGTTGGAATTGGGTAACTGACGACAATTGGGTTGTTCTACTAGTCAATGAAATGGAAGAAGATTCTCTAGAAATTGAACCAGCCAATGAATTTCAAATGTGGCTATGTTTAGCCAATTGAAGTTGTTCCCCCAAAATAGTTGCAACAAATAGATGTTTGAACAAATCTATAAACCCATCATAACAATCAGTAGCATGCATTGTCACTGCCTTGACTGTACAATAGATGCTGTGAAATGTTCCACACGCAACAATGCTTCATTGGTAGCTAAGCTAAGTAGACAGATGGAGGCTCAATATGATGAACCAGGTGCATAAAGAAAAGGTAGTGGGCATGCTGGCTCTTGGGTGTGGAATATTTCACACCATGCAACATACTGTAAGCTTAGAGCCAAGGCAGCGACAGTGCATGCTAAGTTACTGAATGTTCCTATAGTGTTAAATTTGAATTTTTATCACATTTGGCAGTGTTATGACAAGTTGAACTATTTATGAAAATCCCATTTGGGAGTTGCCCTGGGGCCACTGGCTGCTGTTGCCTGGCAGAGAGTACCGTAATTAGTGTGGACAACTTTGGTGAAGTTTAACTTACCGAAAGAGAAAAAAAATAAAACTTATTGATGCAAGTTAGAGAATCATTACTGTGTACTTAACTTAAGAGTGAAGTCTTAATTACGGTCCCTGTTAGTTAGTTGCCATCCAGTCTTCTTCAGTTAGTCCTTAGACGGCGTTTCTTAATTGGACGTTCGTTGTGGAGTTCAGTGGTTTGCAGAATTTTTTTGCTTGCTTCTTTCTTTTTCTTTTTGACACAAATGAAATGGAATTTCATGCAGGACCCATCTCACCAAGTGGAACCAGCAGGGTGAATTTACACTTGGGAAAATGCAGGAATTTTTTATTTTTCACACATGATAAAATTTGCAAATTTGGAATTCATATTTGTAATCAGAGACCCCAAATTAGCTAGGAGGGGTCTACAACATACCTGAAACATAGTATAGAGTACAGTTTTTGTTTTTTTATTTTCACCTTGGAAATACAGCATTCACCCTTCTAGACCCACTTCGTGAGACGGATTTAATGTCTTGCGAATTTTGTTGCAAAGAAAGAATACATAACCCATATTGTTTCCTTTGCAATGCAAATTGTTCATTTATTTTATATATATGTATGTATATGATGTCGTGTAGAAAGATAGAAATAATGGGAATTGCCAATTTTTTCAGTAATTTAATTCTTTGAACTAAAATTACTATGAATTTTGGGAGCCAAAAAGTACTTAGGACCCATAGCCAATGTCTAGACTCCAATTCCGATCATTCAAGAACTACTTTCCTGCTCATTACTTCCTACCTTCGTGCTCACTACTTTGGAACATGTGTTACAACCTTACTAGTTATATCCTTGAAAAGGAGAAAAAACACATTCCAAGCTATGGTTGGAAATAACTACGCCCTATAGGTTGGATATAGGTCCTTGGTTGGAAATAGATGGTCCTATTCTAGCCACACAAGTGGCATATGGTAGTAAAGACCACAGAGAACAACAAGGACAAATTAAGGTAGACACACCCATTCCCGTCCATGTATCCCATTCCATCATCATATACCAAAGGAATATACTCTAGATAGAAAATATGCACCATTGGTATTTGACGTCAAAATGGAGTAAAAGGAAGGAAATAGGTGTGTCTACCTTAAGACTCTACTATGTCATTGGACATCATCTAAAATCCGTTTAAAAAATTTAGGGCTCTTCATCTAAAATATGAGTTTCTTATAGTGTACTAAGTCCAAGTGAGCAATTGCATTTTCATGTGGCCCCAATGGATGGAGAGAGATCGAGTAAGAAATCCACATGTATTGATTCTCCAAAGATTGACTAATCCTGACCAATGGGGAATTTTTGTAAAACATGAAATCTTGCTTTTCCGCTCACCTACTCCGGAAAGACAAATAGTAGAACTCTCTTTGTCTTCACCAATAGAGCAAGGTAGCATGGTATGAAGCCTTTAGAGTTAATCATAAAGTGTACAATAAGCAATGTTCTTTTTTGGTTTTTAGACTAATGGTTATGTGGCCTATTTTTTAAGAAAATTATAAATTTTTTGGCTCCTTCATTTTGGATGCTTGAATTGAAGGAGGCTAATTTTTAGTATGTAATTTTTGTATGCAATTTTTGTATGTGTTGGCTTTGCATGATGGATGAAATGAGATTTTAGAAACATTGTAGCAGCAGAGTGCAAGGCCATGATTACAATTTGGCATTTTTAAGCACATTTATCTTTTTTTTTTCTATAGACTTGGAGTTGCTCATTTTTTTGAGGCAACTGGGCATTAAATTGCATAATAAATCACATTGGCAATGAGGTACCAAGAGCTAGAGTTTGAGAAAGACACAAGACAAAATTCCTTGAAGCACCAAAACTAGGGTCTGATGGAATTTGGCATTGTGTTTCTTTTATACTATTCTTAATTAAGCCTTCTTATGACACCCATGTTTCAAAGTAGGATTTCCTTTACAATTAACTCTATTGTTTTCAAGTTTTCATAGTAATGTATAATAATATGACTACAATGAAGAAGGTGAGTTAAGTACACCTACAGGGATCTGAATAACTCCTATAGATCCAAGGCACATTTTAGGCAAAAGTTGTGAAAAACTGACATTTAGGGCAATGAGAAAAAAATTGAAAAAAAAAGGTTTATTTTCAAACTTCAACCTTATAAAATTATACTAAACTACTATGGGGAATGTTTGGAAAAAAATTCAAAAATTTTGATAGCACGGATTGAATGATTATAACATTTGGAATTAGAAGAATTTTTTCCCAACCTGGTTCAATGTAGGTAGCAGACTATAGTTCATCCTAGAGTGAATTTTTCTATACAATACATGGTTTTTTCTTTGACATTTGCATCTTGTATTACGTAAGTTACATACCTACCAAATTTCAAAAGTAGAAGACAAGTTTTGCACATGCTGTCCAAAACTACCCAATTTGCCTACAAAGTTCAAGATAGAATAACTTTTGATTTAGGCACCTAATTAGAAACAAATTCACTATGGAAAATATTATTACAACTTGTGTCAAAATTTTATGAACATCCAATCAAAATTGGTTTCATGTGTGACTACCCAAGACCTCTTGCATACATTGAATGATCACTTGATCTTTTAGAGAATGAAAAATTCAGCAGGTTTCTATTATTATATTGAAATTTTTGTGATGTCTTGTTGTTGATAGTTTAAAGGAGATTCTAGATTCACTTAAGATGCATTTTTTGGATGCCTTATGAATAAACTATGAATTTTTACATTGCTAGAAACAGGTATTTCTAAAACCCACCCTAAATTCTCGTCAATAGTGAGATTACATTTTAGGCAAGAATTCATATGGGGCGGTTTTAGAAAGGGGTTGGAGTTAGATGTTACTACTTTATTTTCACATTTATAAATTATGAGATTAAACTTCAATTATCCATCCAAATGTTAGTATTTTCATCCAGTTCTTAACATTTTTTCCCCTTACTAGGAGGTCCCTTTGTCTTCCTGAAAATTAGCTGCTTCCTATTATCATTATCATTATCATTATTATTATCATTATCATTATTATTATTATTATTATTATTATTATTATTATTATTATTATTATTATTATTATTATTATTATTATTATTATTATTATTATTATTATTATTATAAACTGGTATTTAATGTATAGAAATTGAGTGTTCAGTGGCTAAACAATTTATCTTGAAGTCTCCAAACAGGAAGTTTTTCCTTCTTGGGATCATGTATGCATGGAGTTGCTCAGGTAACTCATAATGTTATGTGTGGCAATATAAGTCTACTTTGAAATTTGTTTAAAATTTATTTGGTGAATTTTGGCAATTCCACCCAATGAAAAATGATTTACAAAATATTTTGATTTTTAAATTTTTGAAAGCACAATTTAGAGAAAAATAGATAGAAATAAAATGCATTTTTCAAGATTACAACACTCCCTAACTTTTATAATAGTAAGGTACAATAATTGCACCTACTTGTGATTTATTTGCAAAATCATCCCATCTAGATTATTATCCAAAATATAAGTCCTTTAACCTTGTAGCACTCTAAGTCCAAAATCTAAACTATGAACAGAGAAGTTTGAGGGGCTATAATTTTGACCACATAACTTCTCGTACATCCAAACCAATGCTTGTCTTTCAACCAAAATAAATAAATTATCTGATGAATTTGATATAATTGAGATAAATAACATATGTTTTATAAAGATATCAACAAGATTTTGGGTACATCTATTTTTAGCACTTTGAAGATTCATAGTTTGTTCATACGTTTTGTAAAAAATGCATCTAAAGAAATTTGGAATCTCCATTTGACTCCCCATAAGATCCAACAATAATTTCGACAATTTCATCATGAGAACCAAGCTCAAATGCTCATTTGCATGACATTTAGTAGCCTTCATGCCCACTGCCTTTCCTTCATGCACCTTGCTCAATGCTCATCATGTCTCCACTTGTCCACTTTAGCTACTGATGAAGTGCTCTTAGGAGTGGAATATTCTACAGCATTTGTTGTAGAGCAACAGAAGTGACAATGCATGCTATTGAATGCTGAGCAATTGATGAAGTGCTCTTAGGAGTGGAATATTCTACACCATTTGTTGTACAATAGCCTACTCAAAAGATAAGTGATGGCAGTTTGGGAAATCAGTTTTCTTTGCATAATGTAAAACAAAATTGACATTTTTTGTTTTGCATAATTAACTTTGATATCTTATGCAATTCCAGTCAACCATACCAAATTTCAGTTTTGAAAAACTAAAACTCCTTTTTCGGTGAATTTTTAAATTAATTTTCATGGTTTTACAAGAAAATTCATTGAAGAACATTGGTGATGAATTTTTTTAATTCAATTGCGGAGATATATAGGAAACCTCCATGCGCGCATCTTTTCTGCAACAAGCACCTCCAAAAAAAATTCACAATCCCCTCTAAAAAGATTTCCGTTTTGGTGAAATTTTGCCCTTAGTTTGAAAATAAATAACTCTTTATTGTAATTAGATTTTTGCATTTTCCCTTCTTGCTGTAACTACCTTGGTAGCTGAGAGCAAGATGGTACAATTTGTTTGCAAAAACCTACAAAAAATAGTAAAATTAGGTTGCCCCGCACTAATTTCTCGACAGTCCACACTATAGAAATATTCACTCCTTTTGTACAACGATGCATTCAATTCAGAGCCATGTGTATGGCATAGATTTGTGCACTAGTTCAAGACTTGGTTCAAAGACTCGCTTGCGTCTCCATGTAGAACAAGCATCGATCCTTAAGGTAATTTATCTCAGTGAACCCCTAAAGGACCAACATGCGTTTTTTGGCCGTATAGAAATTTTGGACAGGTACGTGTGACTAGAGATATCCATATTTGAGGCTGACATTTTAATAGAAGGTGGGGGCGAGGAATATCTTCATGTGTACCAAGTTTCGTGACATTTTGAAATACAAATCAGAAGTTGTGACCTGATATGTTACTTTTTTTTGTAACCAGGTAGTTTGGGCAGATCAGAAAAAATCATTTTTTCCGGAATTTTTTTTTTGAAATTGGTTCTCTACATTTGTATATACTTAAAAAGCTTTGAGTCACTCCATTTCAATCAATGAGTTAAAAGTTATGAGGGTTTTTGGTTTGCGGGCAATTATGGATTCTCTACTCTAAAAATAACTTTAAAGTCGTTTATTTAACTCAATTTTCAATATTTTTGGAAAAAAGTAAAATCTTAGGATGTAGATTGATTATTACAACATTACAACCGTTGGGATTGGCATTTTTAAATTCCATGATTAAATTTCTAACAATTTAGTATTTTGATTCATTTTCTACTTCTTTCTACTTGCTATTTTTTTCCTATATGTTGTACAATTCCAAATGATGTGAAATTTTTCATGCATATAGACAACTTGTTTAGGAAACTAAATTTAAAGAAGCACCACCTTTATCGGCATTTTTTCATTGAAAAGTGAGCTTGCAAAGTGCAGCTGCCCAATTTTTCGCAGGATTAAAAAAATGGTTTTCAAGACTTTGAATGCTTATATCTTATGATCCACACGGTGGAATTTTCTGAAATTTTTACCACATGTTTTCAAAATATCATACTACAAGATCCTATGGTTACATGTGTCAAAAATTGTTTTTTTCCAAAAATTTGGTAGTTGTATTAGAAATGGCAGTTTTGGAGCGTTTTTGGTGATTACATAGTCATGAAACTTTAGGGGTTAAGGCAACCTAATTGACAAGGCAACCTAATTTCACTATTTTTGTGTAATTTCAATAAAGAAATCTTTCTCTTCAAAGCTGAAGCTGAAATCACGTGTATCTTTGTGGTAGGCCAATGTAGAGCGAAAGGCAGTGACAATGCATGCTACTGAATGCTATGCGATGGATTCGAACAATTTCAGGTACAATCACCTCACCTCAGTGACCTCACAGTCAATCAGGCAGGGAAGTCCGTCAGGAAACTTATATAACTGATCAGTGAAAAAAAAGAAAAAGAAAAATCAATAACAATTTGCAGTCAGTCCGCGTGGTGCACAATCGAGTACGTGGAAGTGCGGGTCCTTCTTCAAAGAAACCACTACAGTGTAACTTAGTTACAAAAATGGATTGAAGTCAGAGACAGTCGGGTTTCAAATCTTTCCTTTTCAAATGCTCTCGAGTCCCAAGCCATAACCACAACAGGCAGTGCTTGTCGATGATAAGTTCAGTTAAAATATCTCCGTCAAGCTTCAAGTTGCTTCCGTCGCACTGGGCCTACTACTACTGACTACTGACAGACCGGCCTTTGCCTTTACCGCGCAGGCAGGCAGGCAGGCAATCAGGCCTCCGTGGAATCAAAGAGGAAACAGAAGAAATGTCGTAAAGGTGATTCGCATCGCATCGCATCGCATCTGTTGTACCGGTATCTGCACCAGCTACCCCGATTTGGAATCATACTACACTTGACTCACACAATCCGCACATGCCGCTTTCCATAGTCTCTCAACGGCGGGTACGGACGGAAGAAGAAGAATAATACTGGGTGCTTGCTTTTCCGAAGAAAAACAAAATATTTACTGTCGACTGTTTGCTGCGGACTGTGACTGCGAGCGGTGGATTGTGGCGTACTGTTCATAACATTATTCAACAGAGCTGGAACTCTGGAAGTCCCTACAACCATACAATACGATACAATCCAAGAGATAGGATACCCAACAAATAGGACACGACGGACTGAAGAGAGAAAACTCCGTAGCAGCAGACAAGGTAACTTGAGGAAACTTTAGGAGAGAGGAAGTGTTGGGGTATGTGAGAGCATGCATAAGGTAGGAGCACCCATAACCATGAATTTAAGCAATTCAGCATAGACGGAGGCAAACTTTTCTAGAAAAAATATATTTTTTCCATATTAGTAATTGAAAATCATGAATTTTCAAAGAAAAAAAATTAGAATTTTTGGATAAGGCATCTAATTTCTATATGAATTTTTAAAGTAGAATTCCCTAGGGCACCCTAAACCACAGTTTACTAAATCTATCTTGATTCTAGTACCCAAATTTTAAAAATTCAGAATCCACCACCCACAATTAAGTATGGAGTCCTATTCAAAGTACTTTTAAGCATGCTTTAAGGGCACACTACATCCCAGGCATGGGGACATCATGTTTATGGGTGCTCCTACCTTAACGTTCAGTTAGAGAGCATGACCACTCTTATTACGCACTCTTGCCCTGGAGAGGGTCTCAAGCCGGTGCACACTGAGCCTGGGGAGTTTTCCATCCCCCATTGCAATACGATCTCAGGCCTTGCCAGCCCGGCTACGGGCAAACAAGCTCCTTGACCACAATAGTCTAGAGCCTACTCATTTCTCCTGCAACCCACTTTGTCGTTAGAGAATACTTGTCGTGACGTATTTGCACGCTTGATTTGGGTTGGTGCCAAGTAGTGAATAGTCATGTACAATGAAACGTGTCAAAAAAATGTCTGAAAATTTGGAAATCTAAAACAAATATAGGCATTTGAGGGCGCTTGAGGGTGGCTATGGCTGGGGACAGGTCCTTCCACGTGCTAATTTTTTGGAGTAAGAGCGGAGATGCTCTCAGGGTCTTCAAATGTAGATGAATAGCACTATTGGCTATACACAATATTCTCTTGAGTGCATGCTCACCCGAGCGAGTCAAAAATGACACACAAGAAGGATTTAAAGGCACTTCGGGGCCCCGATCCATCGTTCAAAGCATATCCCTCACCATCCCGCGTTGCATAGGCCCTTTTTTGACCTTGTGCCACTGTACACCCCCTATCTCCAACCACATGGTAGATGTTAGTGCTTTGATGATGTTCATTGCCATGTTTAAAGCAATTATGACGGAGGAATTCTCTTCAATCCACGGTTCTACGTCAAGGAAGAAGCATCCAATTATTGAGTGGCGGGGCAGTTTTTTGAAAAGAACCAACTCATATTTTACTTGGGAGAGTACCGATAGGGTGTTGTTTTGTGCACGAGTCCTCCAGAAAGCGTGGAGGCTACGCCAAATGCGCTTGGCTGGCCATACATGCTCTGACACTCAGTCCTAACGTGTTAGAAAATGGCCCTTAAAATCACTGTTCATCTTAATTGTAGTGGTCTTATCCCATTAGATGTCATTTGGTGGCAGTAAAGGCTGTTTCACGACCATTCTCCAATCTGGTCCCAATGCAGGGAAGGAACGTCGGGCTACTATCAGAACTCTAATTACTAAAATAAACAAATAAATCAAATTGCTTCTGAAATAAATAAAAAAGTTAAAAAAAGTTAAAAAAAAAAGTTCAGCAGTTGGGAACTCGCAACCCGTTGGGAGGGCCAAATCCCCTCTAATGCTTTATTCTACTTGATGAAATGTCACTCGACCATTTATAGGTTGTATTTGGTTAGTAAGGATAAATGACAAGGAAATTGAGGGTCCTTCAAAATTAGATAGAAAATCTGAGCATGCCAAGTTTGGCGAGTAAGGGCTATACTCTAAACTTATAGCTTGGAGTGCATTTAGGCACCAAGTCGAGACACTACAAACCTTCTTTTTGAGATTGATTGTGAATTTGACCATGCATATTTTATTTTTATATTGAAGCAAAGGCCAAAAAAAATGATCTTTTCTCCTGAAAGGATTCAAATGACACCTTAGTTTCATTGTTGAAGAAAAAAATGTGTCCATGTAAAACCCCAATATTGCCATTTATCACTAAACTTCCTTATTGAAGATTTAAAATGACCTGAACATATTATAGCCTAAGGTCATCGTCGGCAAAAAATAATTAAATTTTTTGAAGCAAATGCTTCTGGAAATTAATAAGCCACTTTGCTGAATGCAAGGAAAATTAAACATAAAGAAAGTCAAAATGTTGGAAAAGATACTTGTACAACTTGATCCCAAAACATGTCCGCTAAGTTACATTGCAGATTTGAGTGGGTTTGACCCCTTTTGTGGTACATTTGAGTATGATTTGACCCTATTGTGAAGATCAAAGTTTCAACTCTATTTTTAGTTTTGAACATTTGAGTTTAAAGTTGGGGAAAAGCATTTTAGATTGTCAAAACATGATTTGCACATATAAAAAAATTGTTAAGTAGAAGTAGGTCCAAAATTGAACAAAACACTAATCGTTAATAGCTCTTAGGTGGAATTTAAAAACCATAATCCCAACAGTGGGATTGTTCTTGAAACAAACTTAACCTTTTCAAAAAAAAAAAAGGAAAAAAATTGAAAATTACATTCAAAAATGAATTCTGTAAGTTATTTTTTTTGAAGATGCTTAGATTGCCCGAAAAACAAAATTGTCCATAACTTTCTCATTCTGAGTCCAAATAGAATGAATCAAAGCCTCAAATGGAGACAAAAACATGATCTTTGAGAAAAAAAAATGAATTTCTTTTAAATTTCTTACAATTTTTTTTTTTGCTTGATGAATTGCTTTTTTGACTTTGGGTGGCATAACTTTTGCTCCTGGGCACCAATTGGAAAAAAATTATATTTTTAGAAAGCTAATGTGATTTCCTATCTTCAAAAAAAGTTTCAAAAAATCAAGTCAAAAATCAAGTTGTACGAGCCTGCCCAAAATCCCAAGTGTCCCCCGAGGGGACTTTGGTACTTTAGGGGTTAGAAACCACTTTGTTGAATGCAAGGAAAATTAAACATAAAAAAGTCAAAATGTTGGAAAAGATACTTGTACAATTTGATTCCAAAACATGTCCACGAAGTAGTGTGGAATCCAAATCCTTTCATTTAACTTTACATAAAGTAAGGACATTGAAAAATAATAAGTTCATTGAAAGCTATGACTATCACTTTTCTAGGAGATGAAAAAATCCATTCAACTTCCAAGATTATTTGAAGGATTATTGAAAGTTATTTAATAATTGCAAGTAATTTATTTTTAAAAAATGAATTGTCAAACCAACCCTTTCAATTTTAAATAATTATTTGGCACAAATGTGTCAAAGGTGACTTCACGCTATGATATTGACTTGTCACAATGTAGTGCTTAGAGCAATTTTAGTGCAAGAGTAAAAACAGAGGGACAGTATCCAAATTTTGAAGTAGAGAGACTAGGAAGACTTTATTCCATTCCGACAACTTTTAAAAAAATTGATCCAATGCAAAGCTGGTAACCCAAACCTAAAGTGGACTTTTCTTTATTATAAAAAGGGGAGAAAAAGATTCTACATTAAAAAAAGACCTTTCATGCAAAAAAAGGAAGTTCCAATTTATTCACACACATAACAAAGCTTGAAAAGGCATGACAATTATGATTTTTTCTATCATGAGCCAACTTGTTGACTCTCTATATTTTGCCAAATTGTCAAGGTGGGAATGGAAAATGGCTGGCCCCATATTAAAAGAGACCAATGCCGATTGCATTGGTTTTTTGTTTTTTTCATTTACCCCGTTATAATTGTGTTGTTGGCATGGATAGTTTTGAGTTGAACTAGGGTTGCTCCTATGTCTAGTAAGAGTTAGGTGAGTATACTTAAATGATATGTTTTTATCTTTCGTTATCATTAGAGGAGATTTGAGGCAGTCGGAGGGCTGTTTTAGGCATGTTTCTGCAATCTGTTCACCTGATCTAAACCAGCAGTAATGCTGTCAGAAAAAATAAAAATAAAAAAATAAAAAATAAAAAATAATAATAATTGAAAATGACGTGGCATGGTGTCGGCCACATCAGCCAGCAGTTATCACGCATTCCCGCAGTCTAGGAACGCATGATAACTTGTAGTCTTTTGGAGACCTCAAATATCATCTAATGAAACAAAAAATAGATAGATTACATTCAAAACTTCTAAGCAATAATGTTGGGAACCTAGTTGGATGGAATCTATGCAACTGGGATAAGTTTATTTTTAGCATAACAACTTTTTTTCACCAAAATTTGATTCTTTTGGTTTGGTGTAACGTCAACAATTGGTTTTTAGGCATATTGAGGGGCACTTCACACTAAGTCCCAAGTCTTGGTTCAAAGTAAAATTTTCCAATTTTCTTGGATTGTAGAAGATGAATAAAAAAATATCAAATGTGGGACTTTAGACTTCATATATTGTGAAGATCAAAGTTTCAACTCTAAGTCTTGCCTCATGTGTAATATTATAAAGAAAAATATTATGTACCTAAAAAATAGTTCAAAATAATTCAAAAAGCATTTTTTGGACAGTGTCAGCATAAAACATTAGAAAGAATTCCAACCCTCGAAGGGGCTGACAGAATTTGACTTAGGCACCCTTGGGGTGCAATTACGGAACACTAAGGGGAAAAAAAAAAAAAAATTTGAAAACAAATAATTAAAAAAATTTCAAGTCTGGTGTGGTGCTGATGTGGCACTGATGTGGCACCCCTCATGCCATGTTGGATTTCACTTTTTGAAAAAATTAATTAATTTTTTTCCCTTATTGCACCGGCTCTCACGGCCACTTTCAGGGCTGAAATTTTTTGTAATGTGTACATTGGTGATATTTGGACTAGATTTTAGCCCATTAGAATGCTTTATACAATGTTTTCTTCCTCATTTTATATTCAAAACAAAAGTTGGATTTTGAGCCTAAGTTCGGTCTTTATTTTTGCCAGAACCAATTTGACTTATGAGTCCCACTTCTTTGGCACCAAAATTCTCAAAAAGTGATGCCATGCAGGCATTTTGGAGTGGTGTAGGACCCGGAGGACGTAGTGTGAAGCCCTAAGTTTTAATTCTTAATTCTCCACTAATCACATTTTGAGAATTAAGTGGAATTCAAGACATAGTGTGAAGTGGCCCTTACGCTTTGTATTAGAAATTATAATAACAAAAGTCTACAAGTGTAAAAACAAGGCCAATAATTTGCCATCCCAAAAGCCCTTTGATAAAGACTTAGTGGGAATGGAAGGTTGAGGCCTTCCAATATCCCTATGGGTATAGGTGGAGAACACTACACATCAACTACTTCAATCTATCATAGATTACCTACATCTTCATACTACTTCCTCCAACCAACTGATCATTTAAAAAAATAGTCAAATTTATGCAAAGAGGATAAAAACAAAATGGTTTAGCAAGCCCAGGATATTGACTATTGATGGTGGGAAAAAGGACTTAGTATTGCAAGGCTACATAAATGGCTTGTGGCATCTAAATTTGTTGGGGCTTTGAATTTCTTCCAATACTTTTAGATGGGCTACTTTGAGCTTTGGCTACATGGAATGCTAATTGTTTCTAAGATCCCTACTAACTCCACTCTTAACACCAAGTGAAATATACATTATCAGTGGAAAGAAGTGTATACTTGTCTTATAACCAACGCCTATGCTATGAGAGACTTTGTCCCTTATAATGTTGAATCACTTTTCGAGTACTAAAAGGGTCCTATTCAAACTTCCTCAAAGTCATATATGTAGCTTTTATCAATAAATTGTGTCTTAAAAGCATGCCCATTAGGCTTTAAAAATAGATGAACTTGTAAAGAGGTCATCCAATTTGTAAGCAATTAGCCAATTAGGCTTGAAAAGCAAATGAATGCATTAAGAGGTCATCCAATTTGCAAGCCGAGGAGTCAACCAAGCCTAAAAACAAGGCTCGTTTTACAAGTCAGTGCATGATCTGAAAACAACCTGATTCGGCTTGTTGGTGGTTGATTATCTGGTTGAACCATCAAAGGGGTGGTTCATTCAATATTTAGGCTGAGCCACCAAGCCTTGTAGGGATGCTTGGATCAAAAGCCAACCGAAAGAAACAAGAACAACATGACCATAAAGCTTTGTCCACTCCATTTAAATCCTAATCGTATTGTATAGTGTAAATGCAGATGAAGATAAGATTTGGAAACTCGAATTCAAAAACCAGAGAGTCTACCTATAGTCTGTGTCCAAAGGACAAAGCCACAATTCTAGTGCAAATAAAAAAATTGTTAAAGTAGGAGGCTCTAAAATTGCACGGGCATTAATAATCACCCTATAAATGGCTGTTAAATAGACATGAGGTGGTTCTAAAAAACACTATTAATTGCAAGAGCCAATCATTCTCTTAGCTTTCTCCATCTTTCTTAAAAATTGCAAGTGAACAGTTTATGGAAGACCTAGGGTCATATATACGCACCTATGAGTTAACTTGTTTGAAAATTCTTACATAATTCAATAATGCTTCAAAAAAATGAGATCGCTTGTATTAGATTCTTCATCTATTTCTCTGCATTTGAAAAATGAGCTAAAAATATTCCCATCCAAATAAAAATATGAAAACGGTGGACCAATCCTTAGATGAGTGGTTTCTGAGCCTCCTACGTTACTTCTTTTTCTTTGTTTTTTTTCAATTTTGTTTTGAAAATACCAAAAAACTGTGGAAGGCGTGTGAGGGTTAAGTCTAAAGTAGTGCAACGAGCCTCTTGCGGAGGTAATGCCCATGGTGAATGTAAAAAAAAGACCCCCTATTTTGTGTTGTCTTTGTTCAATTGTTAACACCTCTCCTTCAAATATGAACTTAAAATTTGCAATTTTTTTGATGCGTTGCAAATAAAATGTTCCTGCGTTTTCCCTAGGCATAAACGGAGTGGGGTGGGGTGGGGGAAACGGCCTCCGCAAGAGGCTCGTTGCACTACTTTAGACTCGACCGGCCTGTGAGTGTGTGGCTACTTTGGCGGTCTCAAAAGCAACTCCTTTTTTTTGACACCATGGGGCCAAATTGCACCATTTCAAAATAAATGTTTATTTTTCGCCAGATAAAAGTAATTTTTTTTTCCACAAATTTACCGTTTCCATTTAAAATGTGGATGAAGTTGCCAAATTCAGATGAAAAACTGGATGAATATGATTGAAAAATGTTTTTTGGTCCAAAAGATGGATGAATGTAGAAATGCTTCACCAAATTTTAAGTGGCACTTTCTGAAAAAGTAAAAAAAAAGGGCTACTCGGAAGAGTAGGTGACAACCAGCCTCAATTGAAGCCCGAAAAGTGAGCAGGGCTGTCAGGAAGGAACGGTATAAGTGAATGGCATCCAGAGGATTCCCAAACGCTTACTTTCGATGAATGCTGCATGTTTCCTGATATTCTCCGCAAGCCAAATCGGGAGGGGAGGCCAACTCCACGACCAGGAAACCAGGGCGCCATTTACGAAAGGTGGAATGTGGTCGTCGGGGGTGCGGAACGAACGGCCACTCCAGTTCCGGCATCACCAACGGAAGTTCACCACTCACACCACTATTCACCATGAAGAGTTTCTTGACCACTGCAGTATTGAGAGCATCCTCAATGCTACCCGTGTGGAAAAACACTAACAGTACATGCAGTATGTATTCCCATCTCCTTTTCTTCACTGTGGCTTTTCCCATTGGAGGCGCCTCAATGCGACGATAACACTTGAAATTGTAAACAGCACAGCGCAGACACAGAAGCAGGGGAAGCGGAAGGTGAAGCGGAAGGTGAAGCAGTTGGTGGAAAAGGTTCAGAGCAGCGACTATGTCGGAATCTACACTTAAGTGTTGCTATTGTTGTGTTGACCAAGGAGTGTAGAGGAGGTTGGAAGGCAAAACAAAGGACAAGTTTTAGCTGTGCCAATGCCAAGAAGTGCCGAGCTCGTAAAGGTAATGTGGAAGGTGCCATCTGCATTGGGGTCAGTTCTTTGGTACTTTTGTGTAACCCGCGTAGAATTTGCCGTTGCAATGCGTCCATAGACATAGCATTGAGAATGTTCCAATTAAGGCATCTCGTATGATCTTTTAAGTTTTAGCCCTCCAAACGCATTAGCGGTTGAGGGATGCATGAGAATCCTTGTTGTGCAACTCAAGGCCATGACATCTCATTCTGTTGTAAGGAAGATGGACAAAGGCAAGAGGACTAAAAGCATCTTTGCTAGTAGACTGCTAAATCGGCCCGGTTTGTAGCACTTGGCATGTCCTTGTGAGCTTAAATGCCCCACCTTCTAACCGGTCTTTTGCTAGCAATTGCAAAAATCACAAGTTCCAAAGTAGTAAGAATTTTGATGCACGCTTATAGAGTGACGAGGGCTTGATAGAAGCTCCCCATAGAGCAAGTCTCCACAAAAAAGGCACTTGTTTTGTTAGGCTTGTGCCGTAGGTCAAATGCATGGCTTGAAAGATGAGAAAGGAAATTCGGAGTGCCAGCGGAAAAAAATTGCAAATTCTCCTTTTAGTGGGAAGGTCAAAGAAAGCCGGCCACAACAAATGGCATCCGCGGGCCAGCATTAAGCAGCCCGATGGAGATGCTCTAACTCTACAACAAAAGGGAGTCAATGTGCAATGATGACAATATTTTGACTTGTTTTTTTGTCAAGGGCTCCCCAAAGATAGTCCAATCATCAAAACTCAATTGGGCCCGTAGAAGTAGCATGTTTAGTAGCAAGGGGACGGGATCTCATTTTTTGCCAAATGTTATTAGAGCTTCAAACTAGCATTCCATACAACAATTTGAAGGACCATGAGCATTTAAGGGGAAGTTCTAAATAGGATTTTTTGCAATCATTAGGAAAAGTTTCAGCCCTCGAAGGGGCCGCGAGTTTTGCACCTCCAAGGTGCAATTAGGGGAAAAAATAGAAATAAAAAATTATTTTGTATTTTTAAAAAGTTAGGTGCTGACATGGCACTACTGGTGCCACGTCAGCTCCATGTCAAATTTTTTATTTTTAAAATATTTTTTTAATATTTTTTTATTTTTCTGTAATTGCACTGCGGGGGTGCTGAAAATCAAAAACTCACAGCCCCTTGCAGGGTTCAGAATTCTTGTAATGCTATTGCCAACCCTTAGGCCTTTATAACAACTACATAGGGAATTTGGGGCATTTTCTTACCACATTTTGCCAAATCCATCCAAGAAGAGCCTAGAAATTGCCAACTCTTTTTAATTATAATAACTACAAAATACAAAAATATAATTTGAAATAAGATGGTGTCTTTATTGTACAACCCATCGCCACATGAAAGACATGGTTGAAGGCTAAAAAATTACACTGATGATAAGTGTATCAACCTAATGATAGTACTTTTGAATTGTATAATAAATAATCAAAATTCTTTTAATGTATCCATACCATTGATTCATGTAGAACAATCAATCATTCCCCTTTATATTGATGTATTACACAATTTCACTTGAAGTTTTCTCAAGGAATAGTCATTAGATGGAGTGCATTTTTTATAACATTTGTCATTCACCAAATAGATGGTTGATGCTTAAGGGTTATTTATTGGATGAAGAGCAAAGGGATTGAGGTTTTGCATTCACAAAAATACATATTAGGAAGTTTGGTTAGGGCCTTATTTGAAAAGCACATTAGTGCAATAGGGACATAATCTCATGTAGTGTAGCTATTTGTTTATTATTTGCCTACTTGCGATTGAGGGAAACAAGCTTTGCATTCTCAAAAAGTCAACTTATATGCATATAAAGAAGTTTGAGTAGGACTTTACTTGATAACCCTAAAGTCTTTCAATGACTAAAATGAATTTTTGCATTTTGGAGCGGGCTTCTACGAATGTAGTTCTTGACGGTATTTTCTACAAACTTTGACTTAAAGTGGGATTTCTTTTAACTTTTCAACAAGCCAATTTGCTAAAGAAACAAGTTGTGGTTAGAGATTTATGTTGTTTTAAAACTTTGTTAAACTTTTTGGGCAACCAATAAAAGTCTTTTACTTATTGAAATTTTAATTTAATTATAGAAAAAACATATCTATAATAAAAATCTTAATAATTCCATTCTAATGAAGAAAAAGCTATGAGGGATTATGTTTTGCGGGCAGTCAGGAAATGTCTCCCTCAAATAACTATAAGTTTTGTTTTCTACTTCAATTTTCACAATTTTTGAAAATTAAAAAGTGCATAGAATTTAGATGATTTTCTACAACATTTTCACTGTTGGGATTGATTTTCTTTAATTTTATGTTATATTTCTTATCAAAATAGTTCCAATTATCTTATATTCCCTTCTTGCAATGATTATTGAAAATATGAAATGAAGTTATCTTTTCTTGAATTTTCTTTTGTAGATTTCCAACTCAATGTTCTAATAGGATATCAATTTTTTCAAATAAATAAAGGCAAGCAGTTTTTCTTTTAAAATTTCAATGTTGAAACTTCACTTTTTGGAGCAATTGGAAAAAGATTGTTTTACTACTTTGAACATTATGATCTTGAAAATGCTAAAGAATTAGGCTTCAAAAATTTGAAAAGTAAACATTCAATTTAGGTACAAGATTTTATAGTTAGAAGTTGTAAAAGATCACAAATTTAACCATTCCATTATTTTTAGCACATGCTGTTTTGTGGCAATTTTGTTAACATTTATTCTACTCAAAAAATTCAGAAATTTAAGACTATTTACAACCTTATCTATGAAACTTGGATTTTTCCTATTCCAGTTTTTTTTTAATTGTTCTTGGGCTAAAGTCATATATTCAAGAAGTATGTCTAAATTACATTTAAGCAAATTGAAACTCAATCTATGAATAGTGATCTAGTTGTATTAAAGATGTTAGAATTTCATTCAAATCTTATCATTTTTCCATTAATTTAGGCAATTGCTATTTCTCAAATATATACTTAGTGCACTTTTATGAGAATTTTGAGAGCAATTATATGAGTCACATGCAAGTTATTTGGAATGGGCATACAATAGTGTCTATGTGGAAATTCTTCTTCTATGCTTTCTCATCGTTTGCCATTCTTTTAATTTATTCATTAAAATAAATTTCAATCTTTCACTAAAGCAAAATGCTTCCAACTTCTAGTTTTGTATAATGCACTATGTTAGCTAAAACTCATCATTTGAGTAAAAATTTATCATAAATTTTTTTAAATGTTTCATTCCAATTTCATTTGACTTGAAAGCACCCTTTTTGGGTCATTTAGGCGCTTTGGGATTATATTAGAGCTACTATAAATATGAAAGTCAAAGGCGATTCAAGGTAAAAATAAGCTAAAATCACTCTTTCAACCTAAGTTGGAGCTACTGGTAAAGCCTTACTAATACAATAAGGTAAGTTTATTCATTTGAAATTTACGTGTTAAAGAGTCGACAGCGTAATTTGATGCATTGCAATCAAAATGACAGCTAGAAGGATATTGAAGCCTCTAATGACAAAATCTCTATTGAGGCCTTGTCATTCTTGACCTTGAAACTATATATTTATTTCAATATGCCTTTGAGTATTGATGACCCCCACACCTAGACTCATACAACTATAACATTCTCTGCCTCATTTAACATTCAATCAATTTCAATCATATTCTCATTCTATTTTATATTGTCTTGTGACAAGTGCACTACAAAATATTTAAATACTAAGTTGTATGCAAGATTGATAATTCATGACACCTACTTGTCCTCATTTTCCTTTCCATTACATCTAGTGTATTTGGCTTGTCATAATTGACTTGCAAGTACTTATACTTGTACTTTACTTATGATGAATAATAATGTGATCAGTAAAACCACAGGCCTCTAATAACTTCTTCATTTGAATAAAGAATCTTTTCATTATATCAGTCAATCTTACTTGTCCATGATTGACCTACAAGTACTTGTACTTCATCCATATGATAGAGTCAATTCTAATCATATTCTCATTTTCTTTGATGTAATTTTTTTGATAAATACATCGCTATCAAAATGTAACTAAATTCCATCTAAAGATCAACAACTTTGGACATTTCATAGGTCTTCCTTTATCTTTCTATTACATCTACCTCATCTTGCACGTTCAAGATTGATGTTTAAGTAATTCTTCATCATACTACTAAAATCATAACTCCCTCTGTAATATCACAAATGCTACCATTAATAATTGGAGCTCATGCTTGCTATGCTACGCATTCATTGTATCACATATTAGTAAAATTTTTGATATATTTGAATAGAATGCATGATAATGATTTCAATAAGTCTTTGAAATAATTAATTTAATATTTTGAAAATATATTTTCAATCATGCATACATAAAAATAATATTTTCATACAGTCTTATATTACAGAAATAGAATAGTAGTTTGCAATCACCTCTGTAATATCACTTTTATGATTTCAAAATTCTATTGCTACTACCAAATGATTTGAGAAATCTATTCAATTGAAGAAATTTTGGATTTCACAACAATTAAGTTGTTCATGAAGTTTTTGAAATTTACAAGTTTTTCTTTTCAATTCACCAAGTTTTTGGGTTGCCATTGTTTGTAACAGTTGAGTCAACTTTTGAATGCATGACAATAAATGTGTATCTTTTACAGTATTCACCATTGCATATATTTCATTCATCATTCAATAAATTTCTATTGTACATTTCAATATATGCTTACTTATAAACAAAATTATACAAAGATTTTAGTAATTTTTATTTGAAGATTTATTGAAATTTTTGTTTTGCATTTTATCTAATACATAAAAATTCTCATAAAATTCTAATGATGAATGCGTAGCATAGCAAGCGCCAACCATTAGTGTATTTAAAAAAAATAAGTAGTACAATTTGTAAATCAACCTCCAACAAATCCTTCTTTTGTATAAAGTGTCTACTTAGGATAAGTTTATATTCCTTTCTTGTAAATTTTTTATTCATGTAGATCCAAAAAATAAATTTCAATGGATGTAAAATCTAACTTTCTCATTTTCTTCTACAATTAATTTGTTTGGTATTTATGTATCTATTGTTTCTTTGACAACTTTAACCAAAGAAATGTTCCACAAATTTAAAAATATCATTTTAAATTATTTTTGTTTTTGAAAAATAGGAAAAGTATGAACCTCATCACACTAATTAAATGAATTTTGAATAAATTTGACCTAATTAGTGTGAATATTTGGATGAATTTTAGAAGCAATTGGGATAGGTGTAGTTGAAAGTGGATGAAATTTGTAAATAAAGAGAATATATAAAAATAATATAGACTTTATTTATCTAAAAATTGTGAACTACTAATCAAGTTAATTCAATTAATGTGATACATACAAATTGTTTATATCACATTCTTCTTCTAGAGCAAATTTATTTCTAAAATTTGAATGATTTTGGGGCAAAGAATCTATTCCTTTCTTATTCCATCATTCACTTAGAAAATAATGATAAAAGATGATTTTAAGCCCAAAATGACAATATAAAATGAGTGTTTACACTAGTTGAATTAACATGAAGACTCTTAATGGACCTTACAAATTTGCATTAGGTACAACATCCCATTGTAGCCATTGGACTATGATGACCACTTCATAGATGTTTTCAATAAATGACATCTATGAAGCATAAATCTCACTTTTTAGAATAAATAAATCTATGAGAATTTTTGGGATGGCTAGGGAGTTTGCGTGTGTCTATAATAAGGTGACCTACTTTAATTCCATAACTAGTGTAAGCTTGTATTCCTACTATGGAATCACCAATGAATGAATGTGAATAGTAAAATAAAATATTACAAAGATCTACATAACACTGAGATGTTCTTTTCCTTTAACACAACCTTGCCTTCCAATTATATTGTTGCATCAAACATCCTTAAATGTAGCTTAGGTTGTTCACTTCAAAGCTTTGTTTCTATTGATCCAAAGGCAGAAGTAGTAATAATAAACCTTCATTCCTTAGACCATAGTTCTTGTTTTTTTAATTAAAATTGTCTTCTCTTCCTCAAGGTGTTGGCGTATTCACACATATGGGCATGCATAATATTGAATTAATTTGAGAAGTTAAAAGAAAGAAGCACCAATTATACTATAAGAGACTCTAACCTTATAGCACAATTTTGCTTCTCAAATAAGGATGTATTCAAACTTCCTCCCATGTGTAGCTTCTATCAATGCAAAGGTAGTTTTTCCCTTTCAATTCAAAACCAAAGTTAGCCCCAACAGACTCTTCATTGATTATGGATTGTAATTTAGATAAGAGTATTAGGATGCATCTAAACTTGATTTTTAAGGGGCATTGAAATTCAAGTTAATGTAACCTCAAAAAGAAGAGAATCAAGCATGTTACCAAATTAGATTTAAAAATTCTACAAGATGGTCAAAATCCAACCTCCCCTCCTCTTTTTGATCTTACATCCAATAAACCTCTCTTCCTCCCCCTCCAAAAGTGGATGCTGTCCAAAGTAATTTATTTTGGTCATTTAGTGACATCTCATGAGGAGATTAGTGCAAGATGAAGACACGTATGTATATTATTTTAAAGTATGTTATTTTAAAGTATATTCATTCATTGAATTACACAATTTACTATATTAACCCCTAAAGGACCATTGTCGGTTCAGCGGACATTTTGGATTTCGGGCAGGTACCTATGGGCTGAAATTTTGTTGTGATTTTTTGAAACTAGCTTGGAAGTTAGAAAAAATGATAAGCTTTGTGGGAATAATTTTTTTTGCACAATCAGTGCTTGGGAAAAAAAGTTAAAACCAAATAAGCTTAAAACATGGGATGGCGGGCAGCCAAAAAAAATTGACAAAAATTTGAATTTTTTTTTTAATATTTTTTTTCTCATAGACTATATTTTTGTCTATTTGGAAAGCTTTGATTCATTTCATTTGGATTTGTTATGAGAAAGTTATGCACATTCTTGTTTTTCGGGTAGTTAGAGCATCTTTTTGAAAAAAATACCTTTTAGGATGCATTTCTGAATGCATTTTTTCAAAATTTTCAGTTTTTTTTTTGCATGGTTTATGTTACTTGCAAGAACCATCTCACCATTGGGATTAGTGCATTTTAATTCCATCTAAAATATATGAATATTTTAGATTTTCCTTCTATCTCGTAACTACTTCTATTTAACAATTTTTTAACCCCTAAAGGATCAACATGTGTTTTTGGGCTATATAGAAATTTTGGGCAAGTACCTCTGACTAGAGATATCCATATTTGAGGCTGAAATTTTAATAGAAGGTGGGGACGAGGAATATCTTCATGTGTACCAAGTTTCATGACACTTTGAAATACGAGTCAAAAGTTGTGACCTAATATGTTACTTTTTTCGTAACTGGGCAATTTGGGCAAATAAAAAAACATCATTTTTTCTGGAAGTTTTTTTTTGAAATTGTTTTTTTACATTTATATATACTTAAAAAGCTTTGAGTCATTGCATTTCAATCAATGATTCAAAAGTTATGAGGGTTTTTGGTTTGCGGGTAGTTATGGATTGTCTACTCTAAAAAAAACTTTAAAGTCGTTTATTTAACTCAATTTTCAATATTTTTGGAAATTTTTTTTCCTAGAATGTAGATTGATTATTACAACATTACAACCATTGGGACTGGTATTTTTAAATTTCATAATTAAATTTTTAACAATTTAGTATTTTGAATCATTTTCTACTTCTTTCTACTTACTATTCTTTTCCTATATGTTGTACAATTCCATATGATGTGAAATTTTTCAAGCATATAGAAAACCTGTTTAGGAAACTGAATTCAAAGAAGCACCACCTTTATCGGCATTTTTCATTGAAAAGTGGGCTTGCAAAGTGCAGCTGCCTGGTTTTTCGCAAGACTGAAAAAATGGTTTTCAAGACTTTGAATGCTTATATCTTATGATCCACACGGTGGAATTTTTTGAAATTCTTACCACATGTTTTCAAAATATCATACTACAAGATCATACGGTTACATGTGTCAAAAATTGTTTTTTCCAAAAATTTGGTAATTGTATTAGAAATGACAATTTTCGAGTGTTTTTGGTGATTACATAGTCATGAAACTTTAGGGGTTAAAGAATGGTAATTAAGTTTTTTTTATTTTTGTTCTTTTTCCTAGACTCTCAACTCAATTCTTCACTACAAAGATTTATAGCTCTAAACTTTTTAGTGCAAAAATTTTAAGTTAAAAATGTTCAAAGTCAAAAAATCTAGTCCCGAATGTACTGAAAAACTTCTTTTTTTCACTTTAAATGCAGAAATCTTGCAATCTGTGCGGTCAAAAATTCTGAAATTTTTTCTACACACTCTCATACTAGTTAGGTGTAAGATCCTATGGTTAGATGTGCAAAAAAAACATTTTTCAAAATTTTTAACTTTTTGCTGTAGAAATGACAGTTTTGAGTGTTTTTTGGCAGAATAAGGGCCTTGGTCTTTTAGGGGTTGAAAAAATGTAGCAAATCTCCAAGCCATTCTTAGATGGATTTGGCAAATGGAAGCTATCATATGTGAATGTACAGCTGTGGCGAGGTGTACTAAGGTGTGTAGGGATTATGATTGACCATAGAATTTCTACAAACCTATACAACCTCCAAAACAAGGACATCTTTTACACTACACGTTCATGGAGTACAAACATATAACTATATCCCCTTACAAAATAAGGGGTTAGAGATGTAGGTGCGCTCTATATAAAGGGATGTAGCTGCATGTGCACATTGCAAATGGTTCCCCTATTTTGGGATGATATAGGCCTTGAAAATTCTATGGCCCATCACAACTCCTACACATATAGGCATACCAATCCCATAATCACTTCGTATCTCTTGCAAATCCTAGTGCACCAACAAAAGACAAGCTCTTCAAAATTGTGTCCCCCCAAACTTCCAAATTCCTATACTCTTGTCGCTGACATTCAATTTTTTGGGCTCTACAAAATCGCCCCCCATTTTTTTTCACCCTACCCCTGACTGCCTGCTGCCTGCCGGGTAGTACAAGCCCTGCAGATCCCTCCCCACCCCACCAGGGCAGTAGTCGTAGACTACGTTAGTAGGTCCTGAAGCGTGACAGAAACGACACGGCGGCCCCAAGGCTCCCCTGCTATTGCTGCTGCTGCTGCCACTGCTGCTTTCGTTGCCCTGGCTGGCATATTCCAGCTCCTCGCCATCCACCGGAGATTCGTCTTGTCGCCAAATCTCGAGCTCCTCCATGCCTCTTAAGCTTTAACTTAAGTTAAGACCCCTCCCCACCCCATCCTCTTCTTCTTCGTCGTCGTCTTCGTCTTTTCACCACTGCCAGCCAATTCGCCTTCATCAATCCCCAACTCGATCTCTCACATGTTTCCTGCGCTTGCTAGCTGCACCTTCCATCTCTCGCAACCAAAGCTTCCAAGCTCCTGCCTCGCACCTTCCACTCGTGCCTTTGCGCTTCTAATCACACCCAATTCGCACGGCAAGCTAGTAAAGGCTTGTTGGGGATTCAACGTTAGCGGCTGCGTGGGGAGGCTCGGGTTTCTGGGCTAAGCGGATTTGGCGGGCTGGGGCGGGGAAAACTCGGCGCTCTTTTATCTCTCGCTCGTCCGTTTTGAAAATTGCAACCAGAGTGTGTGTGTATGTGTGAGTGTGTGTGTGTGTGTGTGAGTGTGTGTGTGTCTGTGAGTAAGTGAGTGAGTAAGTGAGTGGGTGAGTGAGTGGGTAAG
This sequence comes from Neckera pumila, assembly GCA_963969595.1. NCBI lineage: Eukaryota > Viridiplantae > Streptophyta > Bryopsida > Hypnales > Neckeraceae > Neckera > Neckera pumila. Next base: position 45,326,545 of record OZ018408.1, on the reverse strand, counting down.
TGAGTGGGTAAGTGAGTGAGTCGTGAGCTCGGCCTGGTTTAGTGTCGTCATCGAATCGTTGCAGGAAAGTCAAGGCTGAGCTGCAAGGATCGACGCTGGAGCACTGGAAGAGCGCGCTGTAGCTTTTCCCCGTCTGCAAGCGGAGCTTGAAGTTTTGGTTGGAGCGGGAGCGCTTGTTCCGTTTGGCTTTACGTTTTGTCGTAATTCACCGTGGGGTCTGGAGCAGGAATCACAGGTAGCGCACACTATTGCCGACCTGTCATGATTGGGAAGATACAGATAAGCTTCAAGAGTATATTCTGGTGATCTTTCGTGAGATTGTGCATTTTGGCTCACAAGCTGTAAATTTTTGCGTCCGTGCTTCCAAACTCGTATTAAATGTCGGTAAGTAGAGTTTCAGGGATACGTAGTCACTTGGTTTTGTGGAAAGGTTTGGTTTTGTGACAAAACCGATATGTTTGAAATTCGGGGCTCAAGTTTGCGTGCATTGGAAGTTTCGACAGCTCGCAACATGGACAGGCTTTTAGCACAATTTGTGTGGAACTTTTCGTATTAGTTGTCGACACTCCCAAGTAGATCTGCAATGTTGGTGAGCCTGTGTTAGTTTGTAATTCTTTGACCAATTTTGGTAATTGGTTTGAAATCGGTAGGATAGACTAGCGGCAACGCTAGTTTTTCCTCTTTCGGACTTGTAGAAAGGAGCTGGTTTCTAGGGTGTTGAGGAGTTGGCGATGGTGATGATTGGGGGGAGGATTAGTAGTTTTTAATAAGTACAGAAGCGAAAGCACTCTAGGGGAAGTCTTACTATGGATTTAATGTTGAGTGAGCTGATTGTTCGTACCACACCAGTGTGGGGTGCTGTCAATTTGAAACTTTTTGGCTTCCTTCATGCTTCTAATAATTGTACATAGAACTTTGTGAAGTTTTCGTGGGCTTACTTGTGTGAATCTCATCCCTTAGAGTGAACTCGTGTGTCACAGTTGCCCGTTGTTGTAAGCTGTATCGTCAAAAACACACCCTGGTATTGTAACTGTGGGTTATTATGCTTTACGAACTGCACTCCATGCCGGATTTCTTTCTCTCTCTAAATTTCCCTTAAATCAGGGTGAGCAACTAAGGTATAGTGGCTAATGGGAGCAAACAAGCAACCACACCTTTTGGTCGCCACATGCTTACTCCCATGAAGCACCTTGCCCTAGTAACTTACCCTACACATACTGGTACTCATAATGTTGCATATAATGGTACTGTTGTTGGAGAAACCGAAGCAAAGTACTAGTTCAACTACTTAGGAATCCTCCATGGCCTCCAACCGGCAACAATCGGATAAGATGGTTTTGCTATGTCAGGTTGTTTACTTAATCTTGGGCTGATTTTGTGTGTTTCAGAAACGGAGACATTTTCAATTCTTCCCCTCAAGTGTAAATCGAAAGCAATCCATTGCTTGCTTTTCCGCCGAATTCAGATGTGGAAGCGTGGACATCCGACTTCCCAGCCGCTGAGATTTCCATAGCCGTGGGTGTGGCAGTTGTGTCACAGTGTGGAGAGTTTCCAATTCGTCATGGTTTCCTAGCAGGACCGTGTGACAACGAAGCCTCCCTCTCCGTTCAACAATCTGCTATCAAATTCCTATTCCTCGGCTCTTGATTGCTTATTATTAAGTCCTTCTAATTTCTGGTGAACGCAACGCAAGCCTGGTTCCGGTTATTGCAGTGTGGGAACCCTCTTCGTGACGGCATATGGTACATTACAGACGCTGTCATGGTCTTTATATCACTCTGCTCTTTGCGTCCCTATTCCAGAGATTATTTCAGCACGACTTTCGACTGCAATCATGTGCTAAGAGCCCCACCAAGGACATCACAATAGCTCCCAACAGCCAACCTGTGTGCAAGTTCGGCAGAAACTATGTGTTTTTGCACTTCGGGGAGGTGATCTCTTAGACATGTTCGGCGTTCCTTGAGTAGCAGGCTTGGATTCACCCTCCTTGTCCATCTCTCAATTCAGACTACCAATCCAGAGTCCAGTCCAGAGTCCAATTCAGAGCGCAATCCAGATTCCAATTCAGCGTCCAATTCAGAGTCCAATTCAGGGTTCAGTTCAGCGTTCAATTCAGAGTCCGATTCAGAGTATTGAGAGAAACTTTTGGGCCTGTGGACCCATTGGTTTCTGTCTCCCTCCTTCCGTTTTCAAGAAGAACGCCATCAAGCCACATCAAGCGAAGAACATTCAAGTGCAACCGAAATCTTCAGAGATCTCCAGACAGACCCCCCCGTTAACACAGACACCTTTCATTTTACATTGCTTAGTTTACGATGTACCAGATGAAGAAATACTCCAACTTGGAGCTGGTTCCTCACCGGCAGCAGCAGCACCAAATTATGCACGACCCCCGATTGCAGTCTCCTTATGGCTCCTTGGCTGCTGGGGAAGTGAGCCCTGTGGACCCTAAGCCTCGCCTGCGCTGGACTCCGGAGCTTCACGAGCGCTTTGTGGACGCCGTCACGCAGCTCGGTGGCCCTGAGAGTGAGTTTTCCATGCTGCCTCTCAAAAATAAAACGAAAATGAAAATATATGAATGTAGTCGTGCAATCTTTCTTATCACCTTTGTTTGTGTCTAGTTGATTTTGAGATGCATTCTATTATTTACAACACTGTTGAGAACTTTAGGAATCGTTCTTGTCAAGTTTTTGCTCCCAGGGAGCTTTATTGCTTATCTTGAAATTACTGTCAAATTCATCCCTTTATGCTAGCAATGCTAGTAACTAGACGGTGCAGTAAGGTATCTACACTGAAAATCGTTTGAATATGCATTTGAGCATAGTTCCTGTTATTGAGCTGTCTTAGTTTATGTTGGGTTTTGTTGTTAGGGGTCAAAGGGGTTCCAGATTCTCTTAGAATGCATTTTTTGGACGTTGGATGAATAAACTATGAAATTTCAAAGTGTTGAAAATAGGTGTAGCAATTCGACCCTAGGTTAGAACTCAGGAATAGAGGTGAAATATTTAGGTAAGAATCTCTTGGGGTCAGTTTTAGAAGTCAGTCATAATTAAGTGCAGTTTACCTTAACTCCTCTAACCCTAATACTTAGAGATATGCTAATTAGTATGTGCAACTTAATAGCGCTATCATCTCTGAGTGAATTATAACAAACTTCTTTTCGGATTTTCCAAGTTTGCTTCTCACTATTCTATTCAGTGTGCAATATTCTGCTTTTTGTTAGCTTAATTCTAATTTGAACACCATAGATTAGTGTACTGAGCTTTGGATCTCATCCTGGTCCTCTTAACTTAAGTGATGGATCCCAATTCATTCCCAAGATCGACAAATCTAACAAACCGAGCTTCATTTCCTCTTTTGGCACACTGTTTTAGTGTTCCATAAAATCTTGGACGTTGAAGTTTCCTAGAACCTAAGGTGGGTGACCTTACTTGTGGACACGTTTTTTTTTTTTTCTTCTTTTGACACAAATAAAAGGGCTTGTGGACACGTTTTGAATTGTTGGAGCGAGTATATATATTGTTGGAGTGTCTATAGACAACGTGGAGCTTTGATCATAAGAGAACAGGCTTTTAGAGAAACAGTTTTTCTTAGTGGACGGTGAGCGGTGCATGCACTGAATTGGGGGTAAGCAAGCAAGTACTGTCAGAAATATAGCGCACGTATAGCGTAGCAGACGTGGACAACATTTGCAAGGAAGGCGACAAAGCAGAAAAAGTTCAATACTTTTTTTTTTTTTTTGTAGACTTTGGTGGCAGTGACCACATGGCGTGTCATGATGCTTTAGTGAAGGTATAGCATTGTACGTAAAAAGAAAATCCAGAGTTGGGATCTGCTGCTGGGGCTGTTGTACCAGTTTGCATGATAACAAATTACCGCTAAGAGGGGGATTCAGTCTCTGACTTCGCTGACTGCTTCTGATACACCTAGGAATTTATGTCCTGAACTTTTTTTTTTTTTTTTTTTTTCTGACACAAATGAAACGGAATTTCGTTGCAGAGGAAAGGATACAAAGGATACAAAGACACCAGCCACCATGTCCAGAACTTTGAAATAGGATGTCAAACAGTGTGTAAGGGAACTGCAACTAGAATCGCTAAAAGAAGCATTTGAGTATGGTTCCTATTATAAAACTATCTCCGTTTTTGTTGGAAGTCTAAAGAGGATTCGAGATTTTCATTGGAATGCATTTCTTTTTGGACACTTATAAATGGACTGAATTTTCAATAAGGGTATGTTCACACTTGGTGGTAGGGGTGATGTTTCCAATGTGAATCCGGTCCAGAAGTAGGTCTAAGTTCATTCCTAAGACCCTCATTAACAACACTCTTTAACACTAAGTGACAACACACCTTAAGTGTAGCCAAATTCAATTTAGGCGCTTGTGCATAGAATAGAGTAGAGGGTGTAAATTTTTGGGAAGAATCTGTAGTGGTCGTTTGATTTAGGTGCAGTTGCCTACATGAGTGACTGCCCCTAGTTTTTTGCTGGATTTTTTTCTGTTGAAGTTCTTAAGGGTATTCACAATATGGGTGTTTTAGGTGTCTTACTCTGCGTCTGAAATTGATTTACAGAGGCTACACCGAAATCTGTGATGCGGGTTATGGGAGTGAAGGGTCTTACGCTCTACCATTTGAAGAGCCACCTTCAGGTGAGTTTCTCATGTTTTCAAACTTTTGTTTAGGAATTCGTTTCATTTGTTTAAAAAGAAACCTAAACTTTTTTTTATGAGCTTAATATCATAAGCAGCATTGATTGGTTGATTCGTTGATGAGATTAATTAGTTAATTTTTGAGGAGAGTTTGCTGCATGCTTATGATGAGGATCAAGATGTTTTTTGCAATTCATTCAGTGGGGTGTGACGGACAAACATCTTGCTTTGAAGCAAGTCATGTTAGAGTAATCCCTCAGCACACTAATCCTGACATTGGGCTTGCAGAAATACAGGCTTGGAAAACAGCTTCACAGAGACTCCAGTGTTCATGAAGCCAACAAGGACGCCAGTCATGGTATAGAAATGAGGATTTACTTATAAACCTCTTTTATCTTACCAAATATAATCCCAAATTTTTACTCAGGTCGAATTTGTGACAAGTGTGCTCCAGTCACTCATAGTGTGACAAATGTTTAGGATATTTTAGAAGGTCACTTTAAAGAAGGTCATTACAAAGAGGCTAGAGTTTACGCTGTCTTCTACTGATTGGATGAGAATCCATATATTATAAAATCAAGATTTTAATTATCAAAGAATGGTGTTGGTCATTTGCCGATACTGTGCAGGGTCTTCAGACATGCAGGGAACAAGTAATGGCGCATCTGATACTCCCCTTACTCCAACGTCACAGAATCCTCAAGAGTACGTCATCTTTTTTGCCAGTCATAATGGGTACTGTTTATGCGTTAAGTCATCTTTATTAGTTACTTTCTGTTACTTACAAAAAATTCTGAGGAGATAGTTTATAGGTAGATAGGTATACATATATGTCCTCTGTTAGGTCAAGTTTGTCATAGGTATTCCTATTGGTACTGCTGTTAGTGTTAAGCTTGTTGTTAGTGTTGAGATTGTGTGGATAAAAATCAACCTCTCAAATGTAGGGTATAATAGTATGAAACTTACATACAATAGTTAGCAGGTTGAGAGGATTCCTATACAGTCAGATGAGGTCTGTATTTGAATGTCTTTAGAGTTGACGAAGATTAAGCAGTGTCTAATAAAGAGGTTGTGATGTCTGCAGCAACGTGCAGATCACCGAAGCCATTCGTTTGCAAATGGAAGTTCAACGTCGACTCCAGGAGCAACTTGAGGTAAGTTAGCGGCCTTGGAGCACTAAACCTCTCTCACATAATGCTCAAGTCTGGTGTTCAAAAGTACAGCTCTTAAACATTCTTCACTGACTAGAGCAACTTGTCAGTAGGTCCAATAATTCTCTCAATCCTCCCAGCTCTCCCAGCTCTCGAACATAATTTTCACTGCCTTGTCTTCATAGTGCATATTGCATCAATTTTCTAAAGTCACACGATTTGCAGTATACTTAAATTCGTGCAGGCTGTTAGTTATTGAATCATACTAATTTTCATAATGAAAACTAGTGACACTAATCACACACTATTTGCAACTCTATAAATGAATACAGGCTGAACTATCACCACAGTGTTTTGTAGTGGCACTACTAAAACCACGAAAAATTCTTTATCGAACTTGTGGCGATTTCAAGCACTCATCCTGGTGCGATTGATGTGCAGGTGCAACGGAATCTGCAGCTGCGAATTGAGGCGCAAGGGAAATACTTGCAGACAATCTTGGAGAAGGCGAAAGAGACGTTGGCGGTGCACACGGCGACCTCGCCGGATTTGAAAGCTGCGCATGAGGAGCTCACCGAGCTCGCATCCAAGGTGATAAGTGATCCTTCCTCGTTTGCTGCTGCCGCTTCGCACCTACCCCAACGTCTGACTGGGTTGAACCCTCCTGAGCTATTTAACAACCAACACCATGCATCCGACACCAACAATAACAACAACAACAACACCAACAATGATACCAACAATACCAACAGCAATCTGATGCAAGGAATCAACTCTAATCACAGCAACAACAACAACAACCACAACAGTCCGATGCAAGGAATCAACACTAATACCAGCAACAACAACAACAATCAGGTGATGCCGTCCGCGATGCCGCCATCACGCCTCTTATCGGACTCCTCGTCCCAGAAAAGCCACCTCACCAACCTCACGAACATTCAGGAGGACAGCGGGGGCGTCTACGAAGGTGACGACCAACATGCCACTGCGCCAGGTATTGAATTTCATCAATTCTTAATGGCACCGTCAGGAATTTGCTTTAAGCATATGTGAAAATAGGGTTAGGATTTGTTTATACTGCAGAGATCTTGAGCATAAATCCTGAGGATTCTTCCTCCAGGTCCAATCCTTTGAGAATCTTGCATTCACATAGATCACAAAACCTACAGAGCACAACTCGCAAACCTATGGAAGCATTTGCGATAAAGCTGGATCATGTGAGCAGGCTGGCTTGCGTAGGGTCTAATGAAATATTTTCAGAAATGTTTTCCCGGAGAAGCTACCTCATTGACCTTTGGTTTGTATTTAGACTTTTCACACTTTGATTAGAACTTCATCGCGTTCCATACTCTGTAGAGTGTCAGGTTCTTACGTAATCATGATTTCGAACGACGGACAGATTTCTTGCTAACCTGTTACAACGATATTATTAATGGGAGTCATGAACGAGGAAGTTGGTACAGAATTGTAACAAAAATGAGCGAAATTCTTTACAGAAGGTGGCGACAAGAACAACAACATCAACAGCAGCAACGGCGACCACGGCTCCCCTCATGCGAACGGCGTGGCCGACGCGGGCCTCGCAACAGGGGTTGCCCTGGAGCGACCCACTCCTCGTCGTGGCGCCATCCCCTCCATTTTCACCGACAGCAACAACAATCCACACCAGAACCTGAACAACAGCAGCAACAACAACAATCACAGCAACGGCGTCAACAGCAATGGCAACGCCAATGGCAACATTAATCACAACAGCTACCACAATGCAACATTCGCAAACAACAACAATGGTGCCATGGCGGCCCCGCAGCAGCGGGTGAAGCTGGAAGGCGCCCATTTGGACTTAAACCATCGCCAGCAGAGCCTTCACAGCAATGGCAACGGGGTGCCGACACCGCGCGGCGGGGAGCTCGACCTCAACGCCTTCGGCTGGGAACGTTGATCTGTGGACGTTGACCTTTATCTCGGCGTTGACTTTTCAGTCGTTGACTTGTCACGGGTTGGGTTGATTTGTGTGAAGGGAATTGTCTTTTGCGTATTTTTTTTATTTTTGGGGATGGACTTTGTATATATATATATATAGACTAATGGTGAGTGGAGTTTTTGAGGTTGGCTGCTCCATTTTGCACTTGTAGCATTTGATAGGTATTTTTGGTTCATCTTTTCAGATCCAATCACTGCTGAATGTCATGGATTATGTTTTGGTTAAATAAATGTGAAGGTCTTGTTGATGGCCCCTAGCTTGAGCCATCATCTTCATTGTAGTCCTTTTTTGGAGTGATGAGTTGGATTTGTCATGGTTGTTGAATCTTGTTTTGAGATGAAATTTTGTGGCTTTGTGTTTAGAAATGAACATGAAGTTGTGTATTGTGGTTTAGAATGGTTCTACATAACTCCACACTTCCTTCTAAGTAGAATTGGTAAACCGAACAAGAGATCAATTACTCCACCCACAAACAACCTCAAATGTTACATAAAAATGCCAAAAAGGCTTCAATACTTGAACTCACGCACTACTCAAAGAAATTTTTCCCTTGGAACCTCATTCAATATAAAAAACAATATGTGACATTTGCATTTGAAACTGAACAGAAACACGACATGCTATGTAATAGTCTTACTATCTACTATCTAGGTTTGGCAGATGCTTCATAAGAGTTGATAGCTTAATTTTTGGATTAACCTCAATAATTCGCACCATGCCCTTGAGTTATGACTTCTCCTTGACAAATCAAAGTGACAAGCAAAAGCATCTCGGCATTGCCGACAAAGGATAAACATCTGTGTCATAGAGTCTACCTTCAACAGAGGCAACGACGGTAACACTGATTCACTATCTACGCCTATATAACAGTTTAGGGTGAACATCCATGCCATGAAGAAAACGAACCTCACTTGGTGCTGAAGACTGGTTGTTCATGATCGTGGGGTCCGACCTTCAAGGTATTTTCGGAGACTGTGATTCTTGTAGGCCTGCCCTTCTTTGGAATTATCCAACGTGATCCCTGCTCCCCGATCCTCTTTTGAAATTCTGTGAATTCTCAAAGACTTCAGTGCAAGCACAATGGAACATGAGTAACTCCAACCACCATACGACCAAAGATCGAATATTACCTTCAATGAACCTAATCGAGTTACGAAAAAGGAAACAGGACATTGATCTTTTACCTGACAACAGGGTTGCGAGTGAGAGTCCGGACGATCGTAAATCCGACAGCGCTTAGAGCTGTTCCCAAGACAAGAAAGAGTTGATAGACCTGACAATTCATATGAGTTTCTTCATCACCAAGAATTGTTGAAAATCAAGATTTTTAGTTTTCAATGGCAAAGGAGCTACTACTCATTCTGATACAGTAGGCCAAATTCTCATCTGTGCAGTTTCCACATCGTTAAATGTAACGTCAAACAGTTTGATCGAGACAGCAAACTGCAAAAAATCACGGGTCTTCAAGATATTAAAGTACAAGCTACACCACTGCATAGCCTAATACGAAATTTCATAAGCATTTGCTCTTCAAGTCTATTAATTCAGTATTCACAATGTGGCACAACTAAAATTTGGTATGCTGACAGACGCACTATACGACTACGAAAATAGTTTCTTGACACACTCTGAATCTAGATGCGAATATGAATTTTTGACATCTTGTTCTTCAGCAACTTGAATTGCATGGAGATTAAGTGGAACTCACAAACCAAATCTGCAGAGCAAGCTTCTACTGGAACAGAGTTAGTGAGTTACTTCAGAAATGACGGTCGCAGGCTGGATGCAATGTTCAAGACGGAATTAATACCTACTCAAGGAAATAAATTCTACACAAGCTCACCCCCCTAAGCCGAAGTTGTAAGTCATGAACCTTTCAGAAACTGAAAAAATCTATTCTCTCTACTTGAAACAGCTCCAAGCTCGAATCACATGTGCAAGGTTGCTAGAAATGTAGCTCCAATTGATCTTCACCTCTCTCAACAGAAACTTAGCCACCCAAACGGAAGCAGAGTTACAGAATGAGCTCCACCTCTCAAAACCAAGAACCACATTTGAAATTTTGAACGAAACAGGCCCATTCCACCAAATCAAATCTAAAGGGCCGGCTGGAATCAATAACATTCGAATTCGATCAAAGCACAAGCTAGACGACGGAGTCCGGAGCATCAATTCACATGATGAAATTCAAGAAAAGAAATCTTAGAATGAGTGAGCTAGCTAGCGTGAGGTACCTCTGGTTTGATCCAGCGCTGGAAGGGCAGCTTCGCGACTGGCGCCATAGATGGCTTCTTACCGCGAAATTGCAGAGCGACTGCCAAACTGAATTCTACTACCGACAGCAGATGTCTCGATCGACGCAAATGAAATGCACTAAATGAATTGAAAAGCTTCAACTTCCACGTGATGGATCGAGGCGCATTGTTGCAAACAGTGCATGAGATCAATGGATTGGTGGTCGCTTTTAGTGACTACTGCATTTCAAATTACAAATTCATAACAAATTCCACGAAGGTCCAAAAAATATGAAACAACTTGGGTCAGATGCCAATTCCATTTTTCTTCCTATGAAAATTTACTGAAAATTGTTTCAAGGAGCTTAGCTTCTCTGAAAAGGCAATCAAACGAATATTTTGTTAAAATGGCAATATTCTTCTGCCATTTTCCCATCTATTTTCTAGGACTGGTATAGATTTCAGACCATATGGTCTAAAATGTAGGACTGGTTTACAGTTCAGACCATATGGTCTAAACCTACACTGCCAAGTTTGTGGAATATTGCCATTCTAGCAAAATATCGGTTATCAGCTCTTAAATGGTCGCTTTGAGAGCAGACTACCTTACGATCGATATCACACATGCAGGCTTTTGTACTTTAGCGGAGTAAGTAGATCGATAAGTCTAAGTTGACGTCCAAAGGTTTGTAACGAAATGAGCAATGACCCCTTTGCAATGGAATTCTGTTTCATTTGTTTCAAAAAATAAGTAACGTAAAGAGCAATGAATGTTTGAATACGTTGACACCTGGACCACGAGGCTCCAATTCCAAATTCCCAACTTCGTCGCAAAACACAACGTCATTGATATGAAGATAAATGTGCAGGTGCCTTTCGTTCCAACGCTGCCACCTCAAATACAGACACTGTCTGTCACTAATACAGTAGTTAAGCTTATAAAAGAGACTGAATTATCAGGACAACTGAGGGGCAGCATCTTCTTACCCGTGTCAATGTCGACATTAACTTCAGGTGCCCATCGATTTGGTCTCCTTGAACTTACAGGAATTGGACCCTAGTAGCTTCGATCAAAGGAAACAACTGACTGGAAATTTTTACTTGATATAATCCATCGCTGGATCGGACTCCATTGTTTTCAGGGGTGTTCCATTGAAGAGGAGAGCTAGCTAGCTGCTTGCTAGCTTGAGTACTGTGAATGTTTGGTTTTCAGGCCATCTCTTGTGATCTAGGTGAAGATGAAGCTCCAAGGCATATGGTATGGCGCCCTTCTAGCTACGGTACGTGGTGCTTGGAGTCTTGAATATTGGTAAGCTCGATATGGTGTTCTCCCTGATCGATCAACTTAGCCCTGCATACGAAGAAATCGTTCGTCAATCATATGTCCGATCAAGTATTTAATCATTTGATCATCTCTTTCGAATATAATCATTCAATCATTTGTGTGTTGTATTTGCTTTTGAACAGGCGCAGTGGATGGGGCGGTAGGAATATACGTGTTCGGCGATTCCTGCATGGACACTGGGAACACGGACCAGCTGTCGATTTCACCGTATGGAAGCACTTGGCCTGGATATCCCGACAAGCGATGGTCCGATGGCCGCGTCCAAGCTGACTACTTTGGTAAGTCCACTGCATTCATTCATTCATTAAGCTTCTGGTATTCTGTTTCTATATGCTGTGCTGCTTTGGTCTTGAACAAGCAGATTCTTTTTTGGTCAAGCGAGTCCCGAAAACGGACGTGAAAATTTTGCTCTGTTATTGCAATTCCGCTGACGAATTAGAGCAATAACAGAGCAATAACAGAGCCGGAAGGGGTGGAGTGTTTGAAAATTAAAAATTAAAAAAAGAAAGAAAAAAAGAGGGGGTAATCGGGGAGTTAGCTGGTCGGTGGTCGGCGGGGTTTCGGTGGGGGGTGACGTGGCAAGAGGGAAGGACCGGGAGTGGGTTGCAGAGCCGGGGGAAGGGGCCCGTTGCAGGTGGTGCTGGGTCCGGCTGTCGGGGAGAGGGGTTGGGTCGCGTTTTTAATTTATTATTATTTTTCAGTAACTGTTACTGTGGGGCACAGTCCGGGGAGTATTTTAACACAACCGGCTAAAATCCTACATTTTCATGGAGCAATCAGTTGTTTGAAGCATTCTCTCGGCTAGGCCTTTAAAAAATAGAGAACATTCTTTGATTTTTCTCTTAAATGATCGGTTCTTTTCCGAAGATTTTGAAATCAATTCAGCAATTCTTGATTCCAACCGGCTAACTTGTAACTAAATGCCGGTACTCCCTGTACATTGCTGTGGGGAACTGGGGACTGGGGAGAGAGGAGACTGTAAGGGGAGGACCGGGAGTGCGGAAAAGGGCCGGGAGTTGGGGACAGTTGGTTTGGTAGCAAGCGGGGAATAAGGAGTGTGAGCTGTACGGAAGACCAGGCGGGGTCACGGGGAAGCTCGGTCCCCATTTTTGGTGAGGTAGTGTGTGGGGTGGTGGCCATGGCGTCGTCTCTGCCGCTAGCTAGCGCTCGTCGACTTCCTGCTTGCCGAACTTCGCGCGTTTGATCGCTAGCCCTGCTGCAGTCCTGTTTTTGCCGCTTCTATTTTGGTACAGAACCAAGGTTTTTCTGTCCATTTCACGGGGTTTTGGGCGACACAACTGAGGACTCTTTTTATTCAATTTTCGAGTGTTGGAGTCTAGGGTTCCGAAAGAGAGATGTATCAGCACAGCACTGCACTGTCGGTGAATGCAGTCTGAAAATCACGTGGAGGTTGTTTCGGTCTTGAAGCAATGTATTGGAGACAGCAGTAGCGATGTGTTGGGAATCAGGATTTGAGGAGCGAAGATTTTAGGACCAGGTGAAGGAATTTTGGTATTTCTCGAAGTGGCGGGGAAACCAGGGCGGAAAAGAGAGAAGCTTTTTGTCTTTTTTTTTCCTCCCCGTTCTTTTTGCCTTAGAGGTGCAAGCAGGTGTATGGGCCGGAGCGTCTTGCCGGCCTCGGAAAGGACGCCGTGAGATAAGAATAGTGAGATTATTAGTGTAGCAATCATGTCGAAGCTCAAAGCGAAGGAGACGGAGCTGATCGACATTGGCAAGAAGTTGGGGAAGTCGCAGACGAAGGATGCTCTCGTCAGGTGGTGGTACGTTTTTTTCAAAGAATCGAATATTGAATGAGTTTTTATAGATAATGTGTTTTCAGCTCCGCTTTTCGCTTACTTCAGGTTTGGCGCGCATTTCGGTCGTTTTTGCGGTGATAAGAGTTTGCCGGCAGTTTTTAGGATGGGTTCGAGTATTCTCGAAATGGTCCTTCCTTTAACAGTAGAGAAGAGTTTTGAAAAATGGGCACCAGATACATTTTACGGGTCGACAGAAGTTTGGGGAAAAGGAATCAGGTCAGCATTGAGTTATGCATTGGAAAGGTGGTTAAAGTGGCCACGGATGGTTCTCAACTTTTGGCGAAATGGTTCTTCTGTAGAACTGAAAAATGGCGTTTCGAGGATTTGTTTTGTTAATTCAAACTGTGCGTTGAGACTAAGAGGACAACATTTTTATCCCGTTTTGTGGAACCTGTGATGCCGAAGTTGGGACTACTTGGGAGACTCGAAAACGACCGACGTCGGTGTTTACAAACTTCCGTAATTGGGCTTGTCAATAGTACCAATGTGGGATTTTAGATAAATTAAGGACACTGGAGTAATTACACCCCCCTGGACTAGGGCATATATATCAAGACTTGTAACAGGCTCAACGGTAGGCTGCATACCGTATTTGGCGCTGAAATGACCGTGCTAGCAGTGCCGGCCTCTAGGGTATTGTTTTAGCCGTTGCTTGCATTTCATACTTTGTTACTAGAATAGTTTGCTCTTTTGATTCATCATCAGAACCTGGATGTATGCACTTAATCTACTTAATCCTCTTCGAAATAGTGCCAAAAGTTAGTAGTGCCAGGTAGAAGTGCAAGAACTTTATTGGAGAAGGATTATGGGAACGTTTTCCGAGTCCGTTTGAGTGGAAATACTCGTTGTGGGTAGCCTTAATATGTATATGCTATTTGCATGCAGAGACCATTCATCATCCCTTTCTTTTCGTCTTCTTAAATGTATCTTCCAGTCCGACTGTCCCTGTTCTCTGTCTTGTTTTGATGTATAATTTTTTCAGTATTTTTGATTTTTTTGAATAGTGGTTTTCAATTCTATGTCAACTCTCCCTATCCCTATTTCAGCTCACTTAACGAAATATCGTGACAAATTTTTTAGGGTTAGGATTTTGTGGTAGTTATCCTACACCATTTCATGGTATATCATTGAGTTTCCCTCTGAATATTGTTATGCTAATGGATAGATTTCACCTGATTGTCTTGGTTTTTTTCTTCTTCAATTTTCTTGTTCAGTCGTGATTTTTTCTTCAGCGGGAGCTTGTGGTGAGTAGAGAAGACTGGGATCTGGTGCGGCAACGAATTTGCTCACCGACTATGTGGTGTTAAGCTCTAATGGCGGCGTTTCCACGGGACCCCGCCTGAGGCACATTTACGAGCGGATTAGAAGCTGGTGAGATCCGATTAGGTGTATTAGGTTATACAGCAGAGCTTTTGGATCGTATAAGATGCAACTGTCTGATATTGCTGTCCTTTGGAGGCGGATTGAGAATGCGTATTCTTTGGGTTTGCTCCTCTTTGGCTGTCTGCTTGTAGTTTTCCAGCATCTGCTTTTGCAGTGTGGTGGTGGTTGATTTGTAAGGTCGATGCAGTCGGTAATGTGCTCATTGTGAGGGGTGCAAACTCAGGGTTGCGGTAGGATAGATTAGTTGTTGTAAATACGAGCGAGGTCGGTCAGTCTAATTTTCAGCAGATGTTAGCTAATAAGTTCAAGAGTGCTGTCTTTTAAGTCTGCTAATGGTTGTGAATAGTATTATAAGGGTTTATTAATAGGGTGGGATGTTGGAGACACTATGTATGGAGCCAGCTGTATATGAAATTGTGTACTTGGTGGCTTCGGCAAAATCCTGTGACATTTCCTACCGTTGTTACTTTGTGCAGTTAGATAGATTGGAGTTCTTTTTTTGTGGGTGTAGTGTCGACATTGCGTCGCTTTCTGGTCACGGATTTGATGTGTGTGGGTGTGAATCTTTTTGCATTAACCAAGTGCCACCACGCTGAAGTTGTGCTTCAGTGATGAGCCTTGAGGGCATGTTGGGCCTTGTAGACTTGAATGACATTTTGGTCTGGGAAGAAGTTGTAGTGTGATAGCATCTTTGGAGGAAGTAATGGTTTGGTGTATCGGTAAATTGCAAAGTAGGTCTTTGAGGTATATTTGGACCCATGCAGTTTGGCTCTCTCAATGATGTGACGGATTGATAAAATAATAATGATTTTCAGGAGCTTGAATCATGGATCCGATTCCAGCCAGGAGAACTGATAGACGCAACTATGCTACGACATATTCGGAGCGAGGAAAGAAGGTGCGTTAATCGCTATTGCATCATAGCCTGGGCAGGAATTGAGCGCCGCAGTCATCGTTAGATGTGGTTGACCATTGTGTGTGTCGCGCAGTTGTGTGATGCAGTGTATAGTTTCCATGAACCGGATGGGCTAGTTGAGGTGGAAGTTGTTTTTATCCACGGCCTTCAGCTGACAAAAGCTGCAATCAAGAATGCGTATTGGCGTACGTGGATTGTAAGAGATAGAACGAAGGATAACTGTTGGCCTATGACGTGGTTGCCCGAGAAGTTCCCAAACGCACGAGTCTTGTCGGTGTCGTATGATGGCAGTGCATTGAAAACTCCAACAACAGGGAGGATGGATGCGTACTTGCTGGGAGAAAGCTTAGTTCAGCAGATGACCCGAGTAGACGTGGGCATTGGGCAGAAGGGTTGTCCGGTGGTGTTTGTTTGTCACAGTCTTGGAGGCCTGATAGCGAAGGAGATTGTGGTGTCCGGGCATAGATGTTTCGGGAAAGACAAGAGAGTGAGGGATCTGTTGGAGAATGTGAAGGCATTCTTCTTTTATGCAACACCTCACGGGGGATCAAAGATGGCTGACTGGGCTCAGTACGTACCATTTCTTGCAAAGAGCCCTCTAGTGGAGTATTTGCGAGTGTTGGATAAAAATGTGGGGCGGCTGAATTCTGAATTTGATGGGATTCATCAAAACATGGGGAAAAGTGCGTGGAAATTTTACGTGGTGGCGGAGAGCCTTGCTACACAATACGTGAGTTTTGTGCGCATATAAGTCTTGTTACATGCACCTGAGTTGATGAGGTACTTGTTGTGATCGTTTACATGGTTCTAGGCTGCTAATTGCTGCGTGTACTTTGGTAAGAGCTGCACTAATCAGCATTTGTACCACATTGGAGTGCGCTTCTGGCGATGGAATGATTCTCATTCTACAGAATCTGTAGTTTGAAAAAGTCATGTATCGTGGGAGAAACATAAGTAGAAAGATTTCTTACAAAGAATGTGTCTTTTGTTCTAGATTTCAGCTTGTTATCGATGTTCTTACCAACAAGTTGGTTTTTATACTCATATCCATCTATCTTTGAACATGTAGGGGATCATGAGTGCAAAAATCGTTGAAGAAGCATCGGCCAGGCATGTCGGCTGCAGAGTCATGACTGTGGGAGCCAATCATTTCGATGTATGTAAACCTGAGAGGAAGACAGACTCGGGGTTTCAGTATCTGACTACTTGCATCAGAGAAGTGATCGATGAGAGAAGAAACTGGGGCCAACTTTTTGTGTTCGAGCATAAATTGGTTGGGATAGAGGGCAGAGTGCAAGAAGTGCAGAGGAAAATGGCAGATCATTGTGTTGTAGGCTTGGTTGGAATGGGAGGGATAGGAAAAACTACTTTGAGTAAGCGCATATTTGATGAAGTGAAAGGAGGTTTTGAGAGGTGTTGCTTCCTGGAGGATGTGAAGTCACGCGGCGGTGAGGCATGTCGGCGGCAACTGTCGCTTGATTTATGTGGTAAAAAGTGGAATGAGAAAGGTGATGTGTGGAGGCAAATGGAGATTATCAAAGAAAGCATCATTAAGGGGAAGGTATTAGTGGTGGTTGATGATGTAGGCAATGAAGAGAACATGAAAGGGTTGCTAGTGCATGCCTTCAAGGATGGACAGAGAGGGAGCAGAGTGATTGTAACTACTCGAGAGCATGAAACCCTGGATAAATATCGCAAAGGGATTATTGAAGTGGAATTATTGAGCGATGTAGATGCGTTAGAGTTATTTTCAAGTTATGCTTTTGATGGAGTGGATGACACAGAGCGT
Organism: Neckera pumila; assembly: GCA_963969595.1. NCBI lineage: Eukaryota > Viridiplantae > Streptophyta > Bryopsida > Hypnales > Neckeraceae > Neckera > Neckera pumila. Next base: position 45,309,272 of record OZ018408.1, on the reverse strand, counting down.
ATGCAACTGGATTTTCAAGCAAAGGCGATCGTGAAGGCGTGTGGGAATTTGCCTCTGAGCTTGGAGGTGACGGGCCAATATTTTAGGAGACGGAACTTCTTGAAGATGGGAGATCGGGTGAAGATATGGGAAGAGGCATTGACGAGATTGAAGAAAGCAGAGTCTTTGGATGGATCAAACGACGAACGATTGTGGGCAAGGCTAAAGATCAGCTACGATGATTTAGCGGAAGGGGAACGGAGAATGTTCTTGGATTTTGCTTGCATAATCTGCGAAACGTGTTCTCTGAGTGGGGAGGTTGGTGTTCGGAAGGATTGGGTTGCACGAGTGTGGGGTTCGTGGACGGGAGTTTGGAACCTGATAAGTAGGTCTTTGATCAAATGGAAGGGCAAAGAGGAAGTCCTTGTGATGCACGATCAGTTGAGGGATCTTGGTCGATCAATTGTGAGAGAGGAGATGTGTGGGAGTCGGATATGGGAGAGGGAGGGTCTGTCACTGACACTGACGGCTGAGGTGAGTGTTTCTAGCTGAAGTTACATTTTTTTTTCGGTCGTTGTGGATTTTCTTTCATAGGTGTAGCTCTTGGTTGTGAAATGAGACATGTGAGGTGACAGAATGGTGATAGTTATGATGTAGACTTGAGTTAGTTGACGGTGTGGAATGTGAATGATATGCAGAATTGCAATACTTTGGAAGGATTGGTGTGGAGTAGAGAGGAGAAAGGGCATTACGATGGGCTTGAGTGTACGACGAAGCAATGGACAGGGGAGCAGTTGAGGTTGCTTAATTTGAGAGGAAGTAATGTAGGAGTGGTGGAGCACTACATTGGGTTGTGCACGGCGGCACTAAACTGGTTGTGTCTTGATTGGTCATGGATCACATGTAAGAGCATAGAAGATGTGGGGTTATTGACCGGATTACGAGTATTGGAAATGCAGCGTTGCTTCAAGCTTGAGGGACTTCCATCATCTATAAGCAAGTTAAGTGAGTTGAGAGAGCTGAATTTGGCGGATTGTGTGTTATTGAAGACGTTGCCGGATAGCATACATGCGTTGAAGAAACTTGAAGTTCTTGACATCAGCGGTTGCTACAGTCTCTTTGCTCTACCAGCTTGTTTTGGAGGGCTCAAAAGTCTGGAGAAGTTGAGAGTAGGGGGTTGTAAGATCCAAAACTTGCCAGATTCTTTTGAACAGTTGGGAAAGTTGGAATTTTTGGACTTGAGTGGTTGCGGGGACTTGGTTGGCATACCGGACTCACTTGGAGTTTTGCAAAGTATGCAGGAGTTAAGACTTGAGGGTAGTGGGATTCAGTGCTTGCCGAATAGTGTTGGGCAGTTGCTGAGGTTGGAAGTTTTGAACCTGAGTGATTGCGGGGACTTGGTTGGCCTACCGGAGTCAATTGGAGGCTTGCAAAGTATGCAGGAGTTAAGGCTCCAGGGTAGTGGGATTCAGCATTTGCCGAACAGTGTTGGGCAGTTGGCAAAGTTGAAAGTTTTGGACTTGAGTGATTGCGGGGACTTGGTTGACCTACCAGACTCAATTAGAGCTATGCAAAGTATGCGAGACTTAAGGCTTCAGGGTAGTAAGATTCAGAGTTTGCCAAACGGTGTTGGGCAGTTGGTGAAGTTGGAATTTCTGGACTTGAGTAGGTGTAAGCACCTAGTTGGCCTACCAGACTCAGTTAGAGCTCTGCAAAGTATGCGGGAGTTAAGGCTTGTGAGGATTGGGATTAAGGGCTTGCCGAGCGATGTTGGACAGATGTCGAAGTTGGAATTTCTGGACTTGAGTTGGTGTAAGGACCTAGTTGGCCTACCAGAGTCAGTTGAATGCTTACAAAATATGCGGGAGTTAAGGCTTCAAGGTAGTGGGATTCGGAGGTTGCCGAGCAGTGTTGGGCTGTTGGCGAAGTTGGAAGTTCTGGACTTGATTATGTGTGAGGGCCTGGTGGGCCTACCAGAGTCAGTGGGAGGTCTGCAAAGTATGCGGGAGTTGAGGCTTCAGTGTAGTGGGATTCAGAGCTTGCCGGATGGTGTTGGGCAGTTGGCGAAGTTGGAACTTCTGGAGTTGAGGTGGTGTAAGCACCTTGTGGGTCTACCAAACTCAGTTAGCGGTCTGCAAAGTTTGCAGAAGTTAATGCTTTCGAGTACCAAAATTAAGAGGTTGCCAAACGATGTTGGGCAGTTGGTGAATTTAAAAGTTCTGGAACTGGATGATTGCGAGGACTTGGTTGGCCTACCTGACTTAGTTGGAGGTCTGCAGTGTTTAGAAGTTTTGGACTTGAGTGATTGCAAGGGTCTGGTGGGCCTACCAGAGTCAGTTGGAGATCTGCGAAGTATGCGGGAGTTGAGGCTTCAGGGTAGTGGGATTCAGAGCTTGCCGGATAGTATTGGGCAACTGGCGAAGTTGGAAGTGCTGGACTTGAGTCGCTGTGAGTTCCTGGTGGACCTACCAAAGTCAGTTGAAGATCTGCAAAGTATGCCAGAGTTAAGGCTTCGGGGTAGTGGGATTCAGAGCTTGCGGGACAATGTTAGGCAGGTGGCAAAGGTGGACATTTTAGATCCCAGGGGTTGTGTTGGTGTACGACACTCAGTTGAAGTCCCGAAGGTAATGGGACGTAGAGCTCTTCAAAATTTTAGTGTACGTCATAGGCTTGTTATTATGTCCGTGGCTTTGATTACCACTGATCACTTAGCATTTGTCAGCACTCTGTTCTGGTTGGCTATGGCTTCGGCTTGCTTTGGAGCAGATGATGTGGCAAACACAGTTTTGTATTCATTATTCCTTCCTTACTTCTATCTAGTGCTGCTCATCATTAATTGGATGAGAAGAGCTTGAGCACCGCGTTGCAATTGTCTTGCCACCGAAATCAGGAACACAACATTGTCTTCGTTGTAAGTTGGAATCTAAAATCCATGTTCTTGAAATCAGTAGCATGTGTTCCAAATCCTAGTCATACATCCCTTCACTTTTCTCAACTCTGCAACTTGATAAGTATTATAGTAATAAACAAAATGTAGTGTATAGGATAAGTACGTTAAATAATCGATATCTAAGACTTTGTTTCAAAATTGCTATCAGTTGATTGATTCCCAGCTTGTATTTAAGAGAGCCTTGACCTGCTCTGCTTGAGGAGAATCGCAGAATCGGTGTTACCTCCGCTTACAAATCGACATTTCATTTACCGACCTATAACCCCGATGAATGCTTAGCTTCTACCGGGTTTGCACTTGCGCAGAATTGCGACTCTGGGAACAACAAACCTGTGATGGAAATTTCACCTCATATCAAAATGTGCCACAGTGCAGCTCGAGACATACACCAAAGCCGACCTTCTCATGCTAACCTAAAACAGCGGAAGACATGAGATGATGATGTTAATTGCACGTGACACTATCGCACTTGTTCTTGTGCAAGAGTGTCCCAGCTTCTGGATAGAATCGTCCCCTCCTACTACAACGAGCTCCGACATGATTTTGATGATGGTGGCCACCGCGAGTAAAGTTAGAAAACAACAAACAGTCGATCTACTTTCAAACTCGCCAGCCACGATACAAATATATTCACAAAATCCAGGATTCCAGAGGACGGGATACACTTGCAATATCATTACAGTATTATGCAGTTTATTAACAAAAGCGGTCTCGGCTTTTTCAAATTCTTCCACTAAACCTTACGGTCGTGGAAGTAAATCAGAGCTGCCAGCACATTCTATAACCGAAGGCTTCACGAGTATTTCTATGACGCTGCAGAACCGTTTGTTGAGGAAGTCCGTGGAACAGATACCAGCACACCACAACACCACGAAGAAGTAAAACATAAAGGAGGGCTCTTGTACCTGACAAGTTACTGTAGAGCCAGTGCCCTTGGCATTCGACCCGCATATTTTGGTAAAACAAAATTACCTCTAAGAATCTTCGGTAACATCTGGTCTTCATGATATTATCAGATTCAGACATAACGGATATTTTGTTAAAATGGCGGTATTCCATTAAAATGGCGCGGTTTCGATTTGGAGAAGGGAGGAAATCCGTGGCAAGATGGCAATGGGGGTGAGAACGAGTGATGATTGGGCTTGTCAGGGACACAATTGGCCTATGGGACATACCAGTAGCGGTGCCTTATATGACCTTGATATGGCATCCAGCGTCAGTTTGGCTTTTCTAGGATGTAATTGTACAAGCTGAATTCGTGAAGTTTGGCAATCGAGAACTAGGAGTGTTGGTTTCAAGACAATTGCAAAGTTCACTTGCATGTCTGGAGGTTGGGTGACTAAGGTAGAGATTCCTATAACGGATAATATAAGCATTTCAGCCTGTAGGATATAGGGCACTAACATATTCAGTTTCTTTTGTCACTGGACTGTTCCACAATGAAGCCTGTCCTGATAGTCTGTTTTTCAGTGGTGATGGAGTTCTGGCCACCCTGAGTGTGGTACTGGGTGGGAGTTTTCAACATTTCCAAGAGCAGTGTAGGTCGTTTGGATTTGCAGGGGGACTGGTGCTGATGTGCATTGTGCATTTTGTTCAGGGGTTCGTGCGACATTTCGTGTTATGGGCATCTGTTTGGCTTCTACAGAGCAGCATATGGTAGAGCCCTCAGCTAATTCGTCATCGGAATTTTGCTCTGTTATTGCTCTGTTACTGCTCTGTTATTGTTTTAAATCCGCCCTATCTCAATTAGCGAAAATAAATGAACGATGCTTCAACGAAAACTGCACTACATTGTAAAATTTAAACTGAAGAAGATGAATTTGAGAGAGAGATTTATAATCCCTTGGAAACTGGTCTCGAAACAAAGAGGACTATCCATCTCAAACCACTATAGCTCCCCGAAAAGATTGGTTCACCAGGACGTGGGTTGATGTATGGTCAATTTCGTTATATCGGCACAAATCCAGCACCGAAATTGTGACATATATGTCTAGAAATGTACTGTAGTTATGGATTTATCTTTCAAAACGGGCGTTCTGAAAGATTTCACAGAATTGGAATACCACCCATGTGACGAAATTGAAATTAAAATGGGTGTTTGCTGCAGCGGAGCTGTTTAGTTTACCCAGTCCGACGCCGTTCCTGCACCGCCAGAACCTTTCCCAAGCGCTGCAAGGGATCAACTTTGCCGTGGGTGGCGCGGGCGTGACGTATGCCTACGGCATCACACGCTAGGTGAGCAAGTGGGCAACATGGAAGCCCTGGCGGCAAACGGAGTTCTCTAAGCCGCACCTCCAGAACTCGGTGGTGGTCATCAACGTGGGCCTCAACGACAACAACTATCGCAACAAGGGAACACCGTTCGAGGTATGAAAACCAGCTCCAGGACTCGAAACTTTTCTTTTGTGGCGGTTAGACTTTGTGGAATGAATCGCAGTCTAGGGTGAAGGCTTTCAGTGGTAGATGGCTCGCTGGATGTGGACAAGGAAGTTTTTGATAAAGTGGGGAATTTGAAAGTAGGGAACACAAAATTTCATTCAAGTCAATCAAGTGGCAATTTTCCAATTGCTTAATTGAAGTGCACTGTGCAAGTATGGTGGTTCTTCCTCTGAAAACTAGGCAGGTGTAGATTGAAGTGTTGAACAAGTGCACAGTTCTTGACCATCCTAACGGAAACTGCTAATTTAATTTGAAAGATACCCTCGTTGAGCATCGAAATGAGAAATAACATGCTATCATCCAACTGTGTATTAAACGTAATGACATACTATAATCCAGTGGATTATAGTTCATCAGATGCAACTAAGTTAACCGTAACTAATTTTGGATCTAACTCAGTGAACACAAGTAAATGAACTAATTTTCGATGTTGTTATAATTCAACTATATTATACACCAACAAACGTAATGAGAAATGGTATGCAATAGTGTTATCATGCAATAATCCACCTACCTTTGTTGTTGGATGCTTATTATTTTTTTATTAATTGACTTGAGGTGTACATGTGGTTTTGAAGGAATCTGCCTTCACAAAAGAGCTAAATACGTTTGTGGCGTCGGTAGTGGACGGAATTGCGCTCTCCATTGTGCACCTAAACGCAATTGAGATTTGCCACATTGTGGTATCCAACCTGCCTTACCTGGAATGTATTCCCGCTTCCATCCTAGAGCTCGGCTGCAGCACCAACTCCACCTTTGTCAATCAGACTTCACTCCACAGTTCGTTGCTTCAGAAACGGGTGAAGCGCTTGAATCAGCAGCTACCCAGCTTGCACGTCATCATTGCTGACCAGACGAAAGCTTTCAAGGAACTGCTCTTGTACCTAACTACCTATGGTAAGCACTTCAATGCCAAATCTGCAATTAGTAATTAATATCACTAAGTTTTGGACTCGGAAAGTAGACCTTCGCACCTGTTGTAAATTATACAATTTAAGCACTCAATTCAAATCGAAATCAATTCAATTCCTTAGAGGATAGGTAAAAATATGTGAAAGTTTAAAAGTCTTTTTGGAAGGGTCTTCCCACTAAAGATTGTTCATACTTGTTTGACCAATGATCCATCATAGTATCATACTAGCCTCTTGTTTATAGATTGTTCCCCATAGGATCAAGGAACCCAGATAGATATGTCTTTAGGAATTCTAAGTATATCTCAAATTTGGTCAAATGTAACGATTCTTGAGTTTCAACCATGTAGGTCTTGACACTATTGACATTTGGTTTGACGTTGATATTGGTGATCACACTCTGATGGATATATATATTGGTGCATATATTCAAGTTTTGTTGACCCACTGGTACTATACTGTTATGGGAACAATACCAATCTCGTTGTCCCTATGTGAGGCAAGACCAACAGTGAAGGAAGGCCCTGTACACAGAGTGTGAGGATCCCAGCAAAGTGGTGCTGTTTGATGCCATTCATCCTACGGATGCAACCTGGAAAACCGTCGTCAACTTGTATGCGTCTATGCCACGGTTCACCTTAAAAGGTCCCAAGCTTAGTACTTGGATTCGAAAATACAATGTTTGAGCCAACGCTTGTTGGCCTCCAGGGATTCCGTTCTAGATCACTTGCTTGCAGCAGTTGGCTTCAGTTCGTTTTCAGTCATGAATTAGCTTAGCATCACGGTAGCAACCTTTTTCTTAATTTCATTTTTGAATATGTGGAGGAATTGGGATCACCAATATTTTCATTATTTTGGGGCAACCATGTAAAGGTGAATTCACAATAAATTTGGCATTCACCGCCCAATGACGTGCACTGAAATTTGGAATTCAAACTTATTTCATGCATCCAAGGATATCTATTCTTTTAATTTTGGGTTGGTTAGTACGACCTTTTTTCCCGCCTTCAAGATTGTCATGTATGCGTTCAGGTGCGGTAAAACTTTACATTGTTAGTTTGTACCTCTAGTGTCATCTTGCTGATTACAATGGACTGATTTCCGAATAACTGGTTAGTAAGCAGAATTTAAGTATGCCGTCATTCAAATAGTGGCAGAACTTGTTTCAAAAACCTGCGTCACAGGCTACATGACTACATGTACATTTTGTAGCTCAAAATCTAAAAGTAGAGCTCAATGAGCTCTTGGATTCTTATATGCATTATTCGACAGAAAATCTTTGTTGCCAATAGATATATCCAGTTTTTACTTTGAGAATAAAAGGACACTATGCAATGGAAAATGGTAGTGTTGAGAAGGACAGTGGTTACGTTCATTTCCACAATGACACGAAGGCAGGGTACTTGGAATAGATTTGCCAAGTTCATCATTCTTTTCATGCATGCCAACGACTTTGATTGATGAATTCTTTACGTTCAATCAAAAGTTGGAACAACGTCATATGAAGCATAATTATACGAGCTACTTTGTGTATCAAAATTCGAAAACATTCTTTCCAAAATGACTTTGTTACCCTACCTAAATAACCATTTGGTTTGTTGAGCACCATTTATCCTAAATCGTTTTTGCATTAGAAAAAATTTCAAGGTACTCAAAATAATTGAAAGCTATGAAAATTGCCGGTTTGTTATAGGCATTATGGTAACTACACCTCAATTAATCCAATTAGCATTTGAGCATGTTTACTATCTGAGTTCTTGTTGGATCTTGACATCTTGTTGGGAATCAAAATGGATTTGCTTAGCCTACATGTTTTGGACACCTTTTAAATATACTATGAATTTTCAAAGTGCAAAAATTAGGTGCATTCAAAATTGGAACAAGGGACTCATGAATAGAAGCTTAACATTTCAGTCCCTAATTGCTTCCAAGTCCATTATCTAAATGACAAAGAGAATACTTCAAGACAATGTTATATCCAAATAACTTGCGATTCCTCCCCTCAAAGCACTTGGATCTTGAAAAGACAACCTTCTTATTTGACCACTTTGATTATCGACTAGCCAACAATGAAAATAAGAAACGTCTGCCTTCGCCTTATCAGCAGAGAACTGTCCCCGAAGACGCCAACAGCCGTGCAGAGACGCCGAAAGACGCGGCTGCCGCTCCTCATTCTCGTTCAATTGATGACTAGACTATGTCCAGCGACAGCCTCTGCCTCCAATATCACGAAGCTCGCTGCCCCAATCCATTGATCTCATGCACGGATTGCAACAATGCGCCTCGATCCATGACGTGGAAGTTGAAGCTTTTCAATTCATTCAGTGCATTTCATTTGCGTCGATCGAGACATCTGCTGTCGGTAGTAGAATTCAGTTTGGCCGTCACTCGATCTGCAATTACGTAGCAAGCCATCAATGGTGCCGGTCGCGAAGCTTCCCCTTCAGCGCTGGATCAAACCAGCTAGAGGTACCTCACGCTTGCTTAATTCTTAGATTTTTTTTCCTGAATTTCATCTTGTGAATTGATGCTCCGGACTCCGTCGTCTAGCTTAATTGTGCTTTGATCGAATTCGGATGTTATTGATTCCAGCCCTTTAGACTTGATTTGGTGGAATCGGCTATTTCGCTCACATGTGATGCTTGGTTTTCGGAGTGGTGGGGCTCATTCTGCAAGTTCTCTGCTTCCGTTTGGGTGGCTAAGTTTCTGATGCATGCTCTGTTGAGAGAGGTGAAGATCAATTGGAACTACATTTCTAGCAATCTTGCTTGATTCGAGCATCGACCAATTTTGCATAATTCGAGCTTGGAGCTGTTTCAATTTCTGAAAGGTTCATGACTTACACATTCGGCTGAGGGGTGTGAGCTTGTGTAGATTTATTTCCTTGAGAGTAGGTATTTATTCCCTCTTGTTGCATGCTGCGACCGTGTTTTCTGAAGTAACTCTGTTCCAGTAGAAGTTTGCTCTGCAGGTTTGGTCTGTGAATTCCACTCAATTTCCAAGTTGTTGAAGAACAAGGTCTCAAAAATTCGCATTCACATCTATGGGCAATTTCATTAAAATGGCGGTATTCCAAGTGCCACTTTGACGGTGTGCCATTTTCACCATCTAGGATAGGTATAGATTTCAGAGCGACTATTCTAAACCATCTAGGACAGTTATAGGTTTAGAACGGCCGTTCTGAACTGTTTTCACGCCATTTTAAGAAAATATTGCCATTTTAATGAAATTGCCCATAATCTAGATTCAGAGTGTGTCAACAAACGATTTTCGTAGTGGTTTAGTGCTTCTGTCAGCATACCAAAGTTTCGTTGTGGCATATTGTCAATACTGAATTAATAGTCTTGAAGAGCAAATGCTTGTGAAATTTCGTGTTAGGCTATGCAGTGGTGTAGCTTATACTTTAATTTCTTGAAATTCCGTGATTGTTTGCAGTTTGCTGTCTCAAACTGTTTGACTTTACATTTAACGATCTGGAATCTGCACAGATGAGAATTTGGCTATCAGAATGGGCAGTAGCTCCTTTGCCATTGAAAACTAAAAATCGCGACTTCAACAATTCCTGATCATGAAGAGAATCATGTGAATTTTTCAGATCTACCAACTCTTTCTTGCGATGGGAACAGCTCTAAGCGCTTGCGGATTTACGATCGTCCGGAATCTCACTCGCAACCCTGATGTCAGGTAAAATGATCACTGGCCTGTTTCCTTTTTCGTAACTCCTTTAGGCCAATTGAAGGTAATATTCGATCTTTGGTTGTATGGTGGTTGGAATTGTTCATGTTCTATTGTGCTTGCACTGAAGTCTAAAGTTGTGAATTTACAGAATTTCAAAAGAGGACCGGTGAGCAGGGATGTTGGATAATTCCGTCATCAGGGGAAGCCAACAAGAACCAGTCTCCGAAAATACCTTGAAGGCCGGACCCTATGATCATGCGCCCTGTCAACAACCAGTATTCAGCAGCCAAGTGAGGTCCATTTTCTTCATGGTAAGGATGTTCAATGAATAGAAACGACAGTCTTCGGACCGTCATGAACAAAGAGTCTGTTAGGAGCCCGGTTATACTAGTTTAACGAGCTCAACTGTGTTGTGCGGACGTAGATAAGGTCGGTACACTCAAATGTGCCACGGACCTAAAACCGCACCTTAATATACTCTCTGTATATCTCCAAAATCAATTCTGTACCTATGTTGAAGAAACGCTTCAGTTAGAACCAAACTTTGTTCTTAATAACTTTTGCATTAAGTATCCAAATGCTGCGCGTTCTCTTGTGCGTTGGAACTTTGGCACTTTTATAGTTTAGAACGGTCGTTCTAAAATCTATACTTGTCCTAGATGGTCAAAATGGCACGCCATCAAAATGGCACTAGGAATATTGCCATTTTAACAAAATTACTCATCTAGACTTACTAAGAGTCATCATTTGGGCTCAAAACATTACAAAATTATTTTTTATAGCTAAGGAGGTAAAAGTTGCCAAAATATGCATAAAAAGTATTGTTTGTGATCTATTATTAAAGCATCTTCTTTTGTAATAACACCAATAAGTCCTCAATGAGGTAGTCAATTCAGTCACCAATTGCTCCAAATACATTCAAAGAACTCTCAAAAAGAAAGTTGGATGAAAAATCTCATTCCTTCATCTTACACAATCTTGTGCATCTACAATCGGGTGGTTGCAAGAAAGACCAACGGTTTTGTAGCGTTTTCTCCAATACGCATTTTTTAGGGGGAATACTATATATAATTAGAAAAATAATTTTGAAAAAATGTGAAATATATTTAGTGTATAAACCTTTAAAAAGAAGGTACGTTAGGAAGGAAAAGCATAGAAAAATTCTCTAAGTAGGAGAACTAGAAAAGTGCAAAATCTCATGAAAACAGGTACTTTCACATTTCCATTTGTAAAGAATAGGAAAACCATCTTCAATGTTTAGAAATGTGTGTACAAGGGAGCCCTGTTTGCTTGCATGTAGAAGGCATAAAATAAAATATTTTTAAATTTCCTTTGGAAGAAACATGACTTCCTATTATGGGAAGAGACCACAAAAATTTCAGTTCTAGATCATTAATTTTGGTTAATCCCCAGAACTAAAAAATCCTAAACTACAAAGTTTGACAAATTAGGAAAATTGAAAATTAATTATAAAACTTATTTTCTTCATTTTTGAAAAATAATAGGTCTCTTCACTATTAAGGAAGCCTTCTTTGAAAAAAATTCAAGTACATGCACTACAAAAGAATGGGCACTTTTGTGACTGCAAAAAATGACTCCAAAATAGTCATTTTGGACAAAAATGACTCGGAAATGACTTCTGGCCCTGTAGTCACAGTGGACAAGTCATTCTTTTAATGACTATAGGTTTATTATCATCAACGAAAGTGGAATTGGATGAAGAACGGATGGGTCTGTCTACGTAACATTCAAATTTAGGGACAATTTTTGGAAAAGGTCAGGCAGTTGCCCATTTTTTGAAAAATTTGGTCGACCGTTGCTGACGTGGACCTCCGCATGAGTCATTTTGCAGTCATTATGCAGTTGTGAGGGAGTTGTGACAACCAATGCAAGGTTGACACGTGTCCAGTCATTTTTTTGGTTATTGTTGTATTATTATTTTCAATGGACGAGTGATGCTCGGAGACGTGTCCAGTTATTTTGCAGTCATTTGTAGGGTGTACTTTCAAGATTGCCCCAGTCATTTTTGAGTGACACATGAATCGTTCTGAAGTCACATGGATTTCAAGTTTAGGATACTCTCCAAAACAAGAAAAGTCATTTTTTTTGTCATTTTTTATTTGCAGCAATGCATTGTTTATAGAAAGGAATATAATGACAAATAGACAAGGAATAAGTCATACATTCAAAGTTCCACAACAATATACCATATACAATATACCAAATACAATATACAATATGCCATATACATTATACAATACACCACACACAATATACCAAATACAATATGTCATATGTCATACACATTATACAATACACCATACATTGGCCATACATCATATTTGGCTTATGTCTTGCATGGCCTCCAAATCCACTTATTGTATGAGTATAAAGAAAAGAAATGACAAGCCTTTTTTAGAAGTGGGGTAGTAGTAGGCAAGACAAACCATGTGGGATAAGTAAAATGAAAGAGTTGTGTTACTAGTAATATTTCAAACCTCATTGAGGCATAGTAGATTAATTTTTTCAAAAAAATTTGAACTAATAAAAGTTAGGAAATCATTGTCACTTTCATTTACAAAAATCCATTTTACATTTTGGGCCTCAAATCAAAAGTTATAGACAAATTTGCTCAATGGATTGGAAAAGATTGGCACATGAAGAGTAAAGGGTCACCTATTTTACTTCCTCAAAACGAGTACGTATGTGGTTGTTCTAGGTCTACTTACTTCATGCAAAAAAAGTGTGATGATGATTGCATATGATTTCTACAGTCTTCCGCAATTTTAAAATTTGCAGTCTGTGGGGATGCCGAGCTGAGTGTTCAGTTGCTAGTAGTGCAAAAGTCATTTGTTAGTCATTTATGAGTCGTTTTTGAGGTACAGTCTTTTACCACGACTTTTAATTGACTGTGATGAAGTCATATTGAAGTCACAAGAATGCAGGCTACGAAGTAGCGTTCAGAGAGTCCCTTGAGAGTATTGTAATGCCTATGAGCCATGTTCTCTTTGTTCTTGAGGTTGATTACAACTAGTTGTATTGTTGCATCAAAGATTTGAACCATAGAGGAGTGGTGGGCGCCATCAAATTGTCAATGAAGGAGAATCTATTAGCATAGGAACAATACTAGGGCATCATTATAGAAATTGTTTTTGATAGATGCTACTATAGATGCTCGGGGTGCCTCTAATAGGTGCAAGAATATAGCAGTAGTTGCAAATGTGCCCAATTTCTAATACAACATCAATAAGTATTTGCAGAATAGCGTGCAGTCATTCCCTAGTGACATGTAACGTTCCGCAGTTGCAACATTTTGCGCCTCTAAAAATGACTTGCAAATTCTTCAGGAATTGAATGTGACATCTTGTATCACTTGGCTGGAGTCATTTTATAGCATGGAACAACTCCAACTCATTTTGCAATTGCACTACAGTATGGTGAAATTGGTCAGAAAAATTTCGTGGACATCTTAGATGATCTGATTTTTAAACAATCTATAAAATTCAAAGGACTACCTGCCCGTGTCATGACGGGCAGTGGCCTAAATTATATAAATTTGTAAACCGTTGTTTCAGAGTCATGCTAGTCATTTTGTAGTCATTCTTGAGTTGCTCATAAGTGAAGGTTAGTCTAATTTATGACAGGAAAATGACTTCACATACACTTCACAGGCCACATTGGATTTTTGCCTCTTTCATCCAGCAAGCTGACGACGCAGTGAACAAGAACATGGGCCTAGCAATCCTATTTCGTCAATTGTTCATCCTACAGTTGCGGGCCCAACTCCAAAATGATTGGGGACGGGTTTTGGTTTCAATAGTGGTGCAATTAGAGAGCCGCAGTCATTTTCTAGTCACTCCGGACATGCAGTCACGAAAGTGCCCATTTTCTTGTAGTGATGGACTTAAAGCTCCCAAAGTTATGGCCCATGACAACTCTAGCACGATAAATGTGACGCAAAATAGAACCAGTCTTTCTTGCATCCACCCAATCAATCATAAACTACTTTGTAATTTAGAATCTTGAATTTCAAGGCTAAAAGTGATTGAAGGGGCCCATTTGTAGAAAATTGAATATAGATGGAGATGAGTCTATTGAAGATAGATGGCAAAATTGTATTAGTTGTGTACATTTTGGACCTTAAATTGCACAATACTATATAATAGGCCACCATTTATTCATTTATTGAGATCCCATTCACCTTAGTTTTACAAAATATATCAGATTGCAACATGTATGCAAGTCCTTGTAGCCAAATGATATTGGTGGTGTAATTGATTAGTGTTGTCTTAGGTTTTAGAGCTCTAGGTTGTATTGTACATTGGAATGCTTTCATTTAGATCTAGGATGGGCTCCATTCTCTTTAGTCTTTCTTCAACTATGTTATATCATAACATGCATGTATGTTGATCCATAGTAGGAAAGATTATATTAGTAGTGTATATAATTAGTGTAGTCCTAGCTTTTAGAGCTCTTAGCACTTAAGTACACACCACAATTTTGGCTATCTAGACCCCACCACCTTAACAAATATGAGCATGCTTATTGTTTATGCAAAAGAAACTATAAAATTTTAATACTTATGCTACTTTGATAGTAGAACATTAGACTTGATCATAGACTTTAGTGATATAAGAATACAAACCGCATCATACTTACTACTCCCTTTGTTTCAAAATAAGTATGTGTTTTCTTTAAAAATGCTTAATTAATTTCTACTTAGCCTCTTCTATTTGGATGGAAATGAATAGTCTTTGTAGTTTTAACCCCTAAAGGACCATTGTCCCTTCAGGGGACAAATGCATTTTTGGGCAGGTACCTACGGGCTGAAATTTTGTTGTGATTTTTTGAAATTTTTTTTGAAGATAGAAAAACTGATAAGCTTTGTGGGAATATAGTTTTTTTCACAATCGGTGCCTGGGAAAAAAAATTATGACCAAATAAGCTCAAAACAGGGGACAACGGGCAGCAAAAAAAAATGGACAAAAATTAAAAAAAAAAAATTTATATTTTTTTTCTCATAGATTATATTTTTGCCTATTCGGAAAGCTTTAATTCATTTCATTCGGATTTGTTGTGAGAAAGTTATGGACATTCTTGTTTTTTG
Organism: Neckera pumila; assembly: GCA_963969595.1. NCBI lineage: Eukaryota > Viridiplantae > Streptophyta > Bryopsida > Hypnales > Neckeraceae > Neckera > Neckera pumila. The sequence continues at coordinate 45,294,208 of OZ018408.1, read as the reverse complement.
GGCAGTTAGAGCATCTTCTTGAAAAAAATAACTTCTAGGATGCATTTTTGAATGCAATTTTTCAAAAATTTCAGGGTTTTTTTTTTTTTTTTCATGGTTTATACTACTTGCTAGAACAATCTCACCATTGGGATTAGTGTTTTTTTAATTCCATATAAAAGATATTAATATTTTAGATTTTTCTTCTATCTCGTACCTACTTCTACTTAACAATTTTTTAAGGAATGAAAAGTAAGTTTTTTTGGATTTTTTTTTTTTCCCTAAACTCTCAACTCAATTCTACACTATAAAGATTTAAAGCTCAAAACTTTGTAGTGCAAAATTTTTAAGTTAAAAATGTTCAAAGTCAAAAAATCTAGTCCCGCAATGTGCTGAAAACTTTGTTTTTTCCACTTTAAACGCAGATATCTTGCAATCTGTGCGGTCAAAAATTCTGAAATTTTTTCCACACTCTCATACTAGTTAGATATAAGATCCTACGATTAGATGCAAAAAAAAAAACATTTTTCAATTTTTTTTACTTTTTGCTATAGAAATGGCATTTTTGAGTATTTTTGGCAGAAAAAGGGCCGCGATCCTTTAGGGGTTAAATCAACTCCAATAGGCTTAAAAGCTTTGAACCTAGAAATCAAGCAAACAATGTTAAAAAAATGTGGCAAAATTGATAATTTCCTTATTTTTTGCAATTGGCTCCAATGGAATGAATTTCTATCTTCCTACTTCCAACTTCTAAGCATGTAACTTCAATGAGGTCCTTTCCATTCAACTTCAAAGAGTTTAAGACTATGTTTCAACTCTCTTGAAGTTGGTGCTAGTCAACTTTAAGAAACTCCTCTCTATCATTACAACATGAAATTTGAGTGTGATTACCAATTCCATTTTGTACTCATACGGCAACAAAATTACAATGTCATTATAAGCTTGCATGATTTAACTAAGTGTGATTACAACATGAGATCTCAACTTAGATTGATCAGCCCCTACGAATGGTCTTCAATAAGATATCATAAAGAAATTGTGACCAAGTTGAGGGATTCAGTTCAAGAAAAGTTCGGTTTCAAGTTCAACTAGCCTATGGGATTAAGGGTGATCGACTTTTGCGATTCAAGTGCCATAAGTTTGGTGAATGAAGTTTCGTCAATTTGACAATTTCTGTGAACAATTGAAACATTGAATGTAATTTGAGACAAAGAAATTTAGTAGATCAAGGATTTATTTTTACACAAAGGGAGTATTATAATTGCATTTTTTTTTATTGGATAGAAATTGTTTTCTTTTCTTGTTTAGTGTTTACAAGAAGAAAAGGGAGAATGTCTTCTTTGCCTTCAAGCCATTACAATTTTGCAATTAAATTTTGTTCTACTTGAAAAATGTGATAAAAAATGCACTTATGGAATTCACTTACCGCAAATAGTATAGTTTGGGGTGAGGCGGTTTAGCCTCTTTTGAGCTTATTATTATTGTGACAAATTGTCACAAAGAGCTCAAAAATAAATAAATAAATAAATCAAATTTTTTTCATCCCACCCTTTTAATTAAATAAAACGATTTAAATGAAATGAAAAAAAGCTTAATAAAATGAATGTAAATATTTAGTGAATGGCATAGAATGAAAGCTAAAGAATTAAAATTAGAAGTAGGTGAATAATATTTAGTTTTACAAAAAAATCATTTTAGAAGAGGAAGTGGCATTGCAATCATCAATTTTGTTAAGTCACCAAGCTTGGGGCAAAATTTGAAAAACTAATCTACGTAAAGCTTTAAAAATTAGGATGGATTTAGATTTGCATTTGAGTCCATGTGGCTTGAAGGTTTTGAAGTCATTGCATATGGTCAAATTATTGAAATTGATGCTTGCATCAATATAAGCCACATCTACCAATAATAAGTTTTGCTTCTCAGCCTTGTTTTTAGATATTTTTTTCTACAAGATTTCAATTTTCAAACTTGCCTATAAGCATTGGTTCCATTGCATTTATCTGTGTCTAGGCGTTCTACTGGCCTCGTCAAGTGTCTCCTTTCCCACTTTTAAGCATTGTATTGACTTTGGGCATTATTGGATTATTGCCTTTTGGCATTTATTAAAAGTCTACATTGAGTTTGATATTCTACTGTAAATGAGCTTTTTACTAAGGATCATTGCAAAAAACCTACCATTTTTGTCTCAAAACAAACTAATATTTTGAATATTGTGGCTTTTGGAATAATTTTTTTAAATGAAATAAAATATGAATAAAGTATAGAGCATTCAAAATAATTATGTGTATAAAAATTCAGTCCTAAAAAAATTTATTTCTAAAAGTTATGCGTAGAAAAAAAGTGATGGAAAAGGCAAGGAAATAAATATTTGGAAATCTGTCTTTTAGAAAATAGTAAAAATTCCAAAAAGAAAAACTAAAAAATCCAAAAAAGAACTAAGAAAAAGATTTTTCTTAATTTGAAGGCACTTCTTCTCAACCATTTGCATCTTTGAAAAAAAATTGTGTTCTCATTAGAAAAAATTTCAGCCTTCTACAGGGATAAATGGATGCATAAAAATGTGTATATAGGGAAAATGTCAACCCCAAAAGGCTATCAAGCAAACTGTTATCTGTAAGGTGAGCAGCTAGCCAAGGGGCCCCATCAGAATTTTGATAAAAAAATTATTTTTCATTATTTTTCTCTTAAATAGAAATTATTTTTCAAAAAAAAAAAATAATTGCCGAAATCCTAACGGCCCTATAGAGGACCCAGATTTTTGGTAGTGCTACACTTGCACAAATGTAGTGCTCTTTGAGTACATGTGGAATGTGGTCACTTTATTATTTTTAAGAATCTCTTTGTAGGCTTGCATCCCAATTTTGACCTTCATTTTGGATAGGAATTGACATGACTATCCTCTCCTAAAATGGCTAAGGTAGACATCCATTTGGGGGCAATTGCCTTCATTTCAAATTTAATAGAAATGGATATATGATGCAAAAGTTAGTAGCAAGAAACACCGATTAGAGGCCACGGGAACTAAAGAAGGACAAATGTTTTTTGCAATGATCCTTAATCAAAATTCCACCTTACTTTAAAATAAAGCTACTACCAAAATGTGATTGCACTATGGAATACTACAAAATTACAAATAGCTTAAATTCATAGCATAGCTATTTTTACAAATATTTAGAACAATAATAATATTGAGAGTTGGACCATTTTTCTATAATTCTATGTAAATAAAAAGAGATAACTTTCCAAAGTGTGCCAGAACATCAACTATTAAGATTATAGGGCATGTATAAAGCACTTATTTTATCACTAATTTCCATGTGAGAAGATTAGATCCCGTCAAAGTAACTTTCAATAAGCCATTCTTTGAAAAAATTGATATTGAAACAATAGAATTTTGATTCCATTTATATCTTTTGGTCCTCTAGGGAGTTAATTTTGAATTCATTACACTTGATGAATAAGTTCTTCAATACAACCAAAAACTACTCACACAAGTGGCTACATATGCATTGCCATGAGTGGTAAGTCACCACTTGAATACTGGCAAGACGGTCACATCACCTCACTTGAAACTTCCATGATATTCAAGAGTTATGTCACTTCATGACGTATTGACGTAATCACCTTTAATAATACCACACAAATTGTATTGGACTTTTGTGATACTCAATAGTTAAGTCACTTTGTGACGTATTGATGTAGTCACCTTTAATAAGACCACACAAATTGTATTAGACTTTCGTGATACTCAACAAATTATATCATTTCGTAATGTAGTCACCTTTAATAACCCCACACAAATTGTATTAGATTTTTGAGTGGCAAAGTCAATATATTACTTTTTTTTGAACTTCTAGACCAATATTTTTTTGAACAATTTTGAAATTAAGAAAAAGATAACGACAAAAAAATAACAACCCCTTATTAGCCTACAATATTCACTTTGACAAAAAGAATGGATTCTTTAAGGGTAATTGCAAGAAAGGTGTGTCATTTTGTTGTATTTGCTTAGTATTCATGTTCAGTATTTTGAAGTACTTTAAATTACAAAACAAATTTTAAATTTAAAAAAAATATGGCCAAAGTATATAGCTTTAAGGAGGTTGTATTCTAAGAAGATACAGCTTAGAAAAATTTCTTAAGTAGAAAAACTAAAAGAGTGCTAATCTCAAGAAAATAGATACTTTGATGCTTTAATTTGTGAAAAGTAGGAGAACTCACATACTTTGATTAAGCAAACATTTTCTTTATAGATTTTTTCAAACCCATTTTACATACAACATTTTTTTATTTGTTGAACAACCAAATTTTTCATATTCAAAATCCAGTTACAACTTTACAAGCAGTAAACAAACACAATTCAGCCCGCTACTTCCTCCTTTTTTGCTTAGACATCTAAAACTACCTACATGCACTATATATGTATGCCTTAATACCAAATCTAGGGTTGCTTGACTTGTCGGGAATCGAACTCATGGCATGGCAACAATATGAAAAATTGATCACCACACGGCATGATATGAAGAGAGAGATGCAAGCATGCCACGATCTTTCAGCAATCGATAGTTTGAACAAGAGTTCAAAATCAAAGTGCCAATCCAGGAGATGACTCCAAAAGTTGGTACAAATTCTAGAATATTTAATTTCAAAAATTGAGTTGATTTGGAGGTGGGGACATCTTCTAATAACACTGAAAATGCATAGATTTCCCTTTAATAAAATGCACAAACTTCCCTATGAACATGATGAACATGAGTTTTTTACATTTCTATATTTCTTTAGAGGGAATTTTTAGTGCAACACCCGCAAGGAATCATAAAAATGTTCCCTATGCTAGATTTTAGAGCTTTAGGCACTTAGGAACACGTCAAAATTTTGGCTATCTAGACCCCACCACCTTAACAAATATGAGCATGCTTATTGTTTATGCAAAAGAAACTATAAAATTTTAATACTTATGCTACTTTGATAGTAGAACATTAGACTTGATCATAGACTTTAGTGATATAAGAATACAAACCGCATCATATTTACTACTCCCTTTGTTTCAAAATAAGTATGTGTTTTCTTTAAAAATGCTTAATTAATTTCTACTTAGCCGCTTCTATTTGGATGAAAATGAACAATTCTTTTGCTTTTAGTCAATTCCAATAGTCCAATAGGCCTAAAAGCTTCAAACCCAAAAGTTAAGCAAATAATGTTCAAAAATGTGGCAAAATTGACAATTTTGATTTCTTGTTTTTTGCAATTGGCTCTAGTGCAATGAATTTCTATCCTTGTGCTTCCAACTCCAAAGCATTTAACTTCAATGAGGTCCTTTCCATTCAACTTCGATGAGTTCAGGACTATGTTTCAACTCTCTTGAAGTTGGTGCTAGTCAACTTTAAGAAACTCCTCTCTATCATTACAACATGAAATTTGAGTGTGATTACCAATTCCATTTTTGTACTCATATGGCAACAAAATTACAGTATCATTATAAGCTTGCATGATTTAACTAAGTGTGATTACAACATGAGATCTCAACTTAGATTGATCAGCCCCTACAAATGGTGTTCAATAAGATATTATAAAGAAATTGTGACCAAGTTGAGGGATTCAGTTCAAGAAAAGTTCGGTTTCAAGTTCAACTAGCCTATGGGATTAAGGGTGATCGACTCTTGCGATTCAAGTGCCATAAGTTTGGTGAATGAAGTTTCGTCAATTTGACAATTTCTGTGAACAATTGAAACATTGAATGTAATTTGAGACAAAGAAATTTAGTAGATCAGGGATTTATTTTTACACAAAGGGAGTATTATAATTGCATTTTTTTTTTATTGGATAGAAATTGTTTTCTTTTCTTGTTTAGTGTTTACAAGAAGAAAAGGGAGAATGTCTTCTTTGCCTTCAAGCCATTACAATTTTGCAATTAAATTTTGTTCTACTTGAAAAATGTGATATAAACTGCACTTATGAAATTTACTTACTGCAAGTAGCAGAATTACTGATAAAATTTGACATGAATGACATCTGTTCAAGTGAAACAAATCACCAAAACTGTACACAATGTGGTTACAGTAGAACCTCTCTTAGTGCATCCTCTGTTGGTGCATAATATGCACTAAGAGAGATAGTACTTTGAAGCCTTTATTGATGAACAATGATTAGAGGCCTTGTAGTTAGAAGCCATGTTAGGCAGTGAGCAGTACTGCACCTCTCCAAATGTAGAAACCTCTCCTAGTGCGTAATCCCCGCACTATGTATTAAGAGAGGTTCTACTGTATTATCATAAGGAAAGCAATGTAAGCAACTTGACAACAAACAAAGCAGTGTCAAATCTGAAGCATGACTCCATGGAGCAACATAATACAACTCACAAATTATGATTTTCAGTTTACTCTTTGAACGCAGGATAGTAGCTAGCTGATGTGGTTGAAATGGTGCCACGTCATTTTTGGAAATTTTTTTTTTTTTTTTGCCTAAAATGATATATAGGGTAATTTTTTTTTTTCTTTGAAAAAAAAATTTTGACTGCCCATACCGGCTGATTACAAGATCGGGCCAGATTTGGGAACAGGCCTGAAACGGCCCTCCCATGTCCTCAAATTTCATCTAATGATACAAGTTTTTTACCCTAAACTCTTGCCGGCATTGAGAGTAAGGTAGAAACACTTGTTCCCAGCCAAGGATCAATTCTTGACTAAGAGGTGCCCCTATTTGTAATCATGGTTTAGAACATTTTCTTTTTTCTTTTTTAAAGTTGGGACCAATAAGATCATGACACATGTCCTAAAGTATACAAAAAGTACCAAGGAAAAAAGAAGTATGAAGCTAGTTTTTGAATGATCAAAATTGGAAGACTCTAGTGATTGGCTAAGTTGCGTTCATAATACTTTTTCGCTCCTAAAATTCACAGTAACTCCAATTTGGGGAAAAAAATTACAGAAAATTTTCAGTCCTAATATTTCTTATCTTCCTACATAGGGAAAGATTTTCATCACTCATTTTGCTCATCATCTATTCCAATTACATAAAAGACTTCAAAGTTATTTTAGAGTAGAGAATCTAAAACTACCTGCAAACAAAAAATCCTCATAACTTTTGACTAAGTAATCAAAATGGAATGATTCAAAGCTTTTCATGCATATATAACTCTACAAAACCACTTTAGAATTTTTCTTTTTGAAAAAAGTGATTTTCTCTTATCTGCCCAAATTGACCATTTACAAAAAAAATAACATATTAGGCCATAACTTTTGACTCATATTTTCAGATGTCATGAAATTTATTGCATATGAAAGATATTCCTTATCCCTACATTCAATTAAAATTTGGGCCAAAAATATAGAAATCTCTAGTCACACATACTTGCCCAAAATTTCTATATAGCCAAAAAACGCATGTTGATCCTTTAGGGTCTAAGATTGCTAAACATTGTCCCTAGTGCTCATATACAATTGTCTTCAACAAATAATTAATTAAAGTTAGCCAATATGATTTGGTAGATGCCTTCAAATAAAAAGATTTGTTTATATTCTATACTATTTGAAAATAAATAAATAATGTTATTTCAAAAATTTAAGCATTTGTTTTAGAAATCTTTGTCAATCTTGACCCTTGGGCTCAATAATTTTGAGAAGATGCAAATAAAGATTGTAGTTCATAAAGCCAATTTATCTTGTGACCTACAACATAGTAGGTAGAAAGTAATTTACAACCTCATGACACAAAATAATTATAAGGTAATTGTTGAAACTATTTTGGCAAAATTGTATACATTTTTTGACTTGGGCACGTTGAAGATGTTTTGCTATTAGCTAGAATCAATCAAAGGTGGGTCTTGAAGAAGAGCTTAATAAAATGAACATGAGTGTTTAGTGAATCGTAGGGATAATTGCAAGAAAGATTCTACGATTTTTGTAGTGTTTTCTCTAGTATTCATATATTTTTTGGCAATATTATATAATTAGAAAAGAATTTTAATACAATATGAAAAATATGTTTAATGTATACACCTTTAAGAAGAAGGTATGCTAGGAAGGAAAAGCATAGAAAAATTCTCTAAGTAGGAGAACTCAAAAAAGAGCAAAACCTCATGAAAATGGATACTTTCACATTTTAATTTTTAAAAAATAGGAAAAGCAATTTCAAAAACCCTCAAAATTATCAATTTGGAGAAAATTTATAATGAAGAGGTTTCACCAAAAGGATGATCTTAAAACCATCTTCAATGTTCAAAAAGGAGCAATGTTAGCATGCATTTGGAGGATATAAAATAGTACATTTAAAAATTTCCTCTTATAGAAATATGACTTCCTACTACGGAAATAGACCGCAAAAATTTCAGCTCTAGATCATTAATTTTGGGTATTCCCCAACACTAAAACCCCCTAAATTGCAAAGTGTGACAAATTAGCTAAATTTAAAATGCTTTTTTGAAATTTCTAAAAAAAAGGATCTAAATACTATCAAGTTAGCCATTTCTATTAAAAGTTTCAAGTTAAATGGGTTCATGCTTCAAAAGTTATAACACATGGCAACTCCGTGTGCAACTCCGTCACTTCAATCGTGATGCACAATAGTACCAATCTTTCTTGCAATCGCCCATGGCATAGACTCAAAGCTGAAGAATTAAAATTAGAACTAGGTAAATAATATTTAGTTTTACCAAAAATCATTTTAGAAGAGGAAGTGGCTGGCATTGCAATCATCAATTTTGTTAAATCAACAAGATTGGGGCAAAATTTGATAAACAAATCTACGTAAAGCTTTAAAATTAGGATGGATTTAGATTTGCATTTTAGGCCATGTGGCTTCGGAAAGTTTTGAAGTTGTTGTATGCAGGCATATGGTCAAATTATTGAAATTGATGCTTGCATCAATGTAAGCCACATCTACAATTAGTAAATTTTGCTTTTCAACCTTGTTTTTAGATGTTTCTCTATGAGATTTCAATTTCAAACTTGCCTATAAGTATTGGTTTCATTACATATATTTGTATCTGGGCATTCTACCAGCCTCGTCAAGTGTCTCCTTTTCCACTTTTGGACATTGTATTGACTTTAGGCATTGTTGGCTTATTGCCTTGTGGCATTTATTAAAAGTCTACATTGAGTTGGGTATTTCTTCTATAATGAATGAGCTCTTTACTAAGAGTTGCAAGAAACACCTACCATGTTTTTCTCAAAATGGCTTAATATTTTGAATGGTGTGACTTTTGGAATAATTTTTTTAAATGAAATAAAAAATGAATAAATTATAAAGCATTCAAAATAATGTGTGTAAAAATTTAGTCCTAGAATAATTTATCTCTAAAAGTTAAGCACAAAAAAAGAGTGATGGAAAATGCAAGAAAATAAATACTTGGAAATTTGGTTTTTAGAAAATAATAAAATATTCAAAAAAATAAACTAAATAAAAACTAAATTAAAAAAATTTCCTAACTGAAAGATGCTTTTTCTCAATTATTTGCATCTTTGGAAAAAAATTGTGTTCTCTTCACTTGCACAAATGTAGTGCTCTTTGAGTACATGTGGAATGTGGGCACTTTATTATTTTTAAGAATCTCTTTTTAGGCTTGCATTCCAATTTTGACCTTCATTTTTTTTGGATCGAATTGACAAGACTATCCCTCCAACAAAATGACTAAGGTAGACATCTATTTTGGGGCAACTTAAAAATATGAAACTAATTAAAAAAAATGAAAAAAAATTATTCAATTTCTACAACTACCACATGCACCTTCATTTCAAATTTCATACAAAACAAACATGGGTGATTGCAAGAAAGACCAGTCCTATTTCCCATCACATTGAGGGTACCCTTTTTGTCATCTGCTATAACTTTTGAAGCAAAAGTCCAATGAATATAAAATTTTTATAGGAGATGTCAAACTTTATGGTAATTAGTTCCCTTATTTTCTAGAAATTAAAAAAAATCATTTTATATTAAAAATCATTTTGTTAATTTGTCAAACGATGTGGTTTAGGGATTTTACTACATTAGGAGTACCCAAATTTAATGATTTGGAGCTGAAATATTTGTGGTCTATTTGCATAGTAGGAAAGCATATTTCCACCAAATGGAATCTAAAAATATATTAATTTGTGTCCTCCACATGAGTGCAAACAGCACTCCCATTGCGCGCAGTTTCTGAACAATGAAGATGGTTCTAAAATCAATCTTTTGGTGGAATCTCATCACTATGAACTTTTCCCAAATGGAAATTTTTTAGTTTTTTAAAATTTTCTTTTCTTGTTTTTTACAAATTAAAATGTGAAATTACAATGCAAATTTCTAATTTTGGCAAATTGTGCACTTTTCTAGTTCTCCTACTTAGAGAATTTTTCTATACTTTTCCTTCCAAGGATACTTTTTTCTTAAAGGTCTATATACTAAATATACTTTTATTTATTTTTTAAATTGTTTTTCTAATTTTAAAGTATTGCCAAAAAGAAAAAAATGTATTGTGCAAAACACTACGCCTTTTGAATGGTCTTTTTTGCAATGACCCACATACGATGCAAAAAATAGTAGCTTGAAACACCTATTAGAGGCCAAGGGAACTTAAAGAAGGACAAATATTTCTTGCAATGACCCTTAATCAAAATTCCACTTTACTTTAAAATAAAGCTACTACCAAAATGTGGTTGCATTATAGAATACTACAAAATTACAAATAGCTTAAATTCTTAGCATAGCTATTTTTATAAATATTTAGAACAACAACTTTATTGAGAGTTGGACCATTTTTCTATAATTCTATGTAAATAAAAAAAGATAACTTTCCAAAATGTGCCAAAAGATCAACTATTAAGATCATGAAGCATGTATAAAGTACCTCTTTTAGCACTAATTTTCATGTGAGAAGATTAGATTCCGTCAAAGTAGCTTTGAGTAAGCCATTCTCTAAAAAATAGATATTGAAACAATAGAGATTTGATTCATTTTTATATTTTGGTCCTTGAGGGATTTAATTATGAATTCATTACACTTGATGAATAAGTTCCTCAATGCAACCAAAAACTACTCACAAAAATGGCTACATATGCATTATCATGAGTGGTAAGTCACCACTTGAATATTGGCAAGATGGTCACATCACCTCAAAACTCCCGTAGTATTCAAAAGTTATGTCACTTTGTGACGTATTGACGTACTAGTCACCTTTAATAAGACCACATAGATTGTATTAGAAATTCTAAACCAATATTTTTTTGAATAATTGCTCTATGCTCGGGTAGAGAGTTGGCGGCCCTAATGCATGCTGCGGGAAGTAGTGCCCCCAGATTTCCTCTCTCGGTGTCCCGCCTTGCAAAGCTACGATGTTTCGGTTTTACAGTATACTTTGTCCATTAGCTTATAGAAAAAAGGCACGCAGCAAACCGACAAAAAATCTAGGCGCACAAAAATATATAGATTTTTTTCAAATATATTCCAAAATGCAGAAAAGTAAAAAAAATATTTTTTTTAGCTCTTCAAATCCATTTAATTATGTTCTGCTTTGGCGCTTTCCTTCTTTTCCAAAAAATTACCATTTATTATTCAAGAAAAAAGGGATCTTAGTACTTTTTAAAAGGAGGGTTTCCGTATACGGGTGATGTCATGAGGCTTTGAATAAAATAACAACATAAGAAATACAAACCTCTTATTAGCGGCTACAGTATTCACCTTGAGGAAAAGAATTGGATTCCTCAAGGGTATTTGCAAGAACGGTGTGCTCATTTTGTTGTGTTTGCGTAGTATTTATGTTTAGTATTTTGAAGTACTTTAAAATTACACAAAAAATTTTAAATTTAAAAAGAAATATAGCCAATATATATAACTTTAAGGACATTGTACTCTAAGAAGATACAATTTAGAAAGTTTTTGTAAGTAGAAAAACTAAAAAAGTGCTAAATCACAAGAAAATAGATACTTTGATGCTTTAATTTGTAAAAAATAGGAGAACTCACATACTTTGATTAAAGCAAACATTTTCTTTATAGATTTTTTCAAACCCATTTTACATACAACATTTTTTCATTTGTTGTTGAACAAAGAAATTTTTCATAGTCAAAACCCAGTTACAACTTTAGAAGCAACAACTTCAGAACAAACACAATTCAACCTACTTCCTAAGTTTAGACACCTAAAACTACCTATATTCGCTATGTATGTATCAGTCTAAGCAGGTGCCGCCGAAGCTAGCGTTGCTCGACTTGCCGAGAATTGAACTCTCGGCATGGCAGCGACATAATAAATCACTAAACAACATGATATATGAAGAGAGTTGCGAGCACGCCACGATCTTAAGTTTCAGCGATCGATCGGATTAAAAGTCCGGATTCAAAGTGCCGGAGACGCCTCCGAAAGCCGGTACAGATCGGCGTTCAGACGAGGAACGGCGTGCAGGAAGAGCATGTTGGCTCTCGGAGTGGTGATCCCGAACTCCTTCGTCATGTCCAGATTCTTGAAGCTCTGCCCCGCGGGGAGCGACCACGCGAACGCGTGCACCAGGACGGCCGTGGTCCACTGCACCGACACGGTGCCCAGGTTGATGGCGGGGCAAGCTCTCCGCCCGGACCCGAACGGCAGGAGGCCGAAGTCTTGGCCCTTCACGTCCACGTCGGGGTGGCGCATGAACCTCTCCGGGTCGAAGCGCAACGGGTGGTTCCACGCCTTCGGGTTCCGACCGATGGCGTGCGCGTGCACGAGCAAGCGGGTGCCCGCAGGGACCAAGTACCCCGCCAGCTCGCAGTCGCGAGTGGATTCGTGCGGAACCAGCAACGGCGCGGGCGGGTGGAGACGGAAAACCTCCTTGACGACTGCTTGCAGGTACTTGAGGTTCGGAATGTCGGCCTCGCGCACCAGCCGGTCTTTCCCGACGACCTTGTCGAGCTCCGCTGTGAGCTTTCGGAGGACGGTGGGGTTGCGGATGAGCTCCGCCATGCCCCATTCCACCGTCACCGAGGAGGTGTCCACGCCCGCGGCGATCATGCTCTGTTCCACGACCCACCAGCCAGTCCACAGTCAGAGAATATATTGCCTGCAATCGCTATGCAAAATCAGCCATCTGCTTACGGAGAACGTAGGAGCAGAAAAGCTTCAATCTTTGAATGTTCACGTATTCACTTGATGGAGAGCAGAATCATCAGCAAGAAAATCCGAAAGAACAGTTACCAGTTCAAGCCTTTAAGGCAGTGAATACAGAGTGCAAGCATCAATCTCTGTCTGTGAACTTGGAGATTGAGAACACAGTAATTAAAACAACATCAGATAAAACACACTGGAAGGCAACTGCACCAAAGATTGGGAGAACGGGAGTATATTCTGTTTTTCTCCCGTAAGTACTTAAGGTAATTCCAAATTCGGATATCTGCTATTTAAGTTGAGAGATTACCATGACAGTGGCCTTGATGCACTCCACATCCACCTTCAGTGGCGCTCTCGGGTCTTGTGTATGCATGGTACGCAACAGCAAGTCCACCATGTCCTTGTCCGACTCCGCGATCGGCCCCTTCCGCCATTTCGCCTCGTGCTCGGCCACCACTTTGTTCAAGAACGTGTCGAGGCGCCCTTGCACCGCCTTCATCCGCTTCTCGATGCCGCCGATGTCCAAGAAGCGCAACCACGGCACAAAATCGCCGAACATGAACACGCCTTTCAGCTGCTGAAGCTCGTCGATCACATCCTTGAACTCGTGCCCTTCCGCGTCCTCCTCCTCCTGACGAACCGACGCGGAGAATCGGTATCCCAACACCATCCGGAAAATCTCGTTCGTCAATTTGATGCTCAGCCTCAGCTTCACATCCACCAGCTTCTTTCCCTTCGCAATATCTTGCATGATCGACCTGCCGAACAATCCAGGTCAACACGCTAGCGTTACAGAACCGCTAGCTCCTCTTGAAAACATATTGTCAGAATAGCCTCGTCGGTGGACGACTTCCGCTTAGTTCCCTTTCTCACAACTTTCGACTGCGCTTGGGCCGGATTGCCGTTCACTGCGTATCGTTTATTCTCTTAAGTATGAAAGACTCTGTTCTGAAGCGTGTCATTACGCACCTAACGATTGAGAAACGTCATAGAAGTGCTAGCTGTGGACTGAAAGAACATGCATGAATTGTACGTAATGGGTGAGTTGAGGTTCTGTCACAAGGACAGCGCCAAATGTTACCAGAGCATCTGCTGCGCTTCTTCGACGCGCACCGGCTGTGTGGCTTCCAACCTCTTCGTCGTGAGAAGCTCCAGCGTCGCAATTTTCCGAAGCTGGCGCCACATCGGCGTATACTGAGCAAACGTAATGCCTGATCCCACCCACAGATCAGAGACAACGCGATGAGTTCAGGCTTCTAAAGGATTTAAAACTTTCAAATGCTCGCATCAAAGGCGCCCGATGCGCGCACTAACTGACCTCGGTAGTTGTAGGAGAAGTGGAACGCCGAGATCTTCCGTTTCGGGCGGGACGCCCAGGTCTTGTCTTGAGTCAGCAGCACCTCTCTCGCCATTTCCGGTGAGGAGATCACGATCGTGGGAACGGACCCCAAGCGAAGCAGGAAAACGTCGCCAAACTGATTGGCCCAGCTTTCCATGGTGAGGTGTGGCTGCTTCCCCAGCAGAGGCAAGTGGCCGACGATGGGCCAAGCGCCCGGCGGCGATGGCGGCTCGTTGATGCGTTGGTACAATCTCCGAAGCACCAGGGGCAGAAGCAGTATGGAGACCAGCGTCGTCCAAAACGCGAGCGCTTTCTTGTGCTCTTCGTCACGGCCATGTCCCGGTGTGGAGTTGAGGAGAGTCAGAAGGCTTCTCTTGAGGTAGTCCATGGCGCCGAACTCGTTTCGGTGCATCAATATGCTTCGAGTTTCCTTCTCTCTCAGTCTCTCAGTATCTGCATGAAAACAAGCCGCTTAGTCCAGTTCCCGTTCATGCACGCCACGCCAGAGGAAAGCTCTCACACATTCGATCTGCCGTTCAATCGGCGGAAGTTGGAAAGCACAAACGAATGACTTGTAAGTATTCAGAACCACTTTGCATCTGCGAGGAACACACTCAAGAGTAAGCCCACAGCGGCTGATTCGGAAAACAAAAGCAGTCGTTCAGAAGGGCAGGCAACATGTACCCAAGCTCTTCTGAAGAGCCTCTTTAGAGCAGAGGCCGGCCACTGGAAGCCAAGACCGACAGCAAAACCAGACTCACAGAGCTTGCTGGGTCCTCCGCGCGCACTCGCTAAGTGAGAGTGACCAAGGCCGATTGGGGACGGAGAGTAAGTGGTGCCCAACTCCCTACCCTGGCTTGTGCTTGTATACTGACGAATGAGAAAGCCAATCGGTGAAATGGTTTCGCGTGAGGCCCAAAGCAGGAATATCCGCAATTTGTTGCATTGCATACTAGTCGTGACGGACTGAAGATAATCGTCGCATCACTGTCTGTGCAGATCGAAGTAGGGGCCACGCACACGATGGACATACAGCATGATGCAAGTGACGCTGATTCTTCTGCATCGCGTCTTCTGGGACCTTGCAAGCGGCTCAGCCCTCTTTAGTTAGTCCTGAAATCCCTTGTGGATTTTGGCATATTTTGGCTAATAAATCTATTTTTGGACGAATGTGGAATTATTCACTTCCATTTCATCAAATTGGGCGTAAAGGAAGGTCATTTCCCAATTAAAGCTTCAAGAATGGCTTTGAGTGAATGAGAAAGATTGAATAAAGCACTCTAATATTCATCATCCCATAATATGGGGAAGGAGCACTTAGTGATGAAGGCAATTTCAAATCAATTGACAATCTTTTGATTACCAAGTCTAAGATGAACAAATGGGTTTCCCTTTTATTCCTAGGATCAATGTAGATTTTAAGCCAAGTATGCTTCATTGTAGTTGTTTCTTAATTAAGTGACGAGTTGGACTTGTTGCAGTTGTGTTTGGAGATGAAATTTTCATTCATTTGGTTTGTGTTTAAAAATAAATGTGAAGTTGTGTACTCAGGTGGATATACTTGGGATGTGCATTCAAGGATTCTCTTGGATAATTTTTGATAACATTCAACCAATCTTTTAATCTGGATTGTAATTCGTGGCTAAAGTTTTAATATTAGAAGTTTATTTAGGAAGTCACTGGACAAATGAGAGACAATAGATTAGAAATTCCACTTAAAAAGAATTGTAATGAGAATCTTTGATGTTGGATGCTACGGATGATTAGAGACATGCAATGTGTATGGTTTTAAGGAGAATATTCAAACACAAGGGGCTTATATTGAATTCCCTGTGAGTTCCCTGTGGAGAAAAGAGGAAGAAATTCTGGTGTTTACCTTGTTCCAAAAGCACACCGGGAATTTTTCTCACACCAGAAAGCTACACTACTACATCGGGAAATTGAGCAATGCTGAAAGACGTCACATGTAAGTTATACGTAAACTTGCACACTTTTGTGGTGTGTTCTCACTTTTCCTGGTGTCTTCCTCGTAAGAAACCCAATATGAGTATCCTGTGAAATACTTGATTGCTTCTTTCAAATCTCAAGTTGACTTGCCACTAAAATATTTACTGGATTGATAGGATGGCAGATTGAAAACTGGTAGTGGGTCAATTTTAAGATATCCTTTATTCTTCAAACAGAATTGGAATGAAAATCTTAGATGTTGGCTTTTATGTATGTTTGTCAACCATGATTTTGAAGAGCTCCAGTACTGTACTTGGTCGTTTCTTTTAGATCTCAAATTGACTTGCCATTATCTAGAGTACTTACTGGATTGATTGATTAAAAAGACGATTGGTAGAGTGGAAACAGTGGATCAATTTAAGGTGTTATTGTTTTCCTTTTTGCAAAAGAATAAATCACCCCCTAGTTGATCTTTCCTCCTATAATTGCACCCCATGTTGAACTTCAAACTTCTGACCTAAACGCCTAAAGAGCTAGAATTTTGCTTTTGAATAACATTAAAATTTCAATTGAAGCCTTGAAGGATGTAAAACAACAAGCTTTCATCTAATTATTTTTTTAATGTAGTCCACTTACTCTTTCTTGTTGTCATGCACAGTTAAAATATTAAAGTGGATAACTTTATTAGGGGCATTTTATAGATTTTTGTATAAATTTAAACATGTGTGCCACTATAAATCATCACTTTTAGTGATTTTGGCAACTTCTATCTCATCTATCAAAAGCTCAATTTTACTCATTCAAATGTTGTTTTAAGAATTTGACTCTAGCTAATGAAATGAAGTTAATTCCTAACATTTGATCCAAGGGAGGGGATTACTTTCAAAATGGGCCAAAACTGCTAAGAACTTGAGAAATTTGTTTGCTCATTTTTTCTTGAGATTGGATAGAATGTAACCATTAAACCATAATATCTTATAATTCACATTGAAGGTGAGCACCTCAAAAAATTTCACGCCATTTGACTGCACAATTTAGTAGATATTTAAATTGAAGTTTTTTGGGGGTCAATGGAAAAATAGGGTAGCACACTTTGAAGGAGAATATTTTGAAATGATGACCTTTTTGTTCTCAATGAAAGACAAGAGAGTTGACTACGTTCATCTAAACTTCACAACATTGAGGTCGTTTTGTAATTTCTAGTAAAGCTTGCAATGCACAATGGTCACTAAAAGGAGAGTAGTATTTGTAAGAAAAACAAGAATGGGCTCTCTTGTTTTCTCTTTAAGCTCCTTGGATTTGCCCTTTTGAGGTGGGCAACAATTGCATTGGTTGGTTGACTTTTTAGTCCATGCCCAAATTGAACCAAAAAATATGAGCTGTGAATTTTCTATATACACCACTCAACTTTAAAAAATTCCAAAAGGCGGAATTGAACTTGGAATTTGATGAGACTACCTTGCCATTGAATTTATAACGCAGTTTATTGTTTAGAAGTATTTTTTATTTAAAAAACTCAAAATTTGAAAACAAAAGGCTCAAAAGAAAAAAGAGGCACCAACTAGAAAATGGTCACTTGGATCACTAGAGATTACTGAACCCCTAAATGCCGAAGGCCTATTTTGAGTTTCTTGGAATTTGCTCTAATTTGAACAAAATGCCAACATTTTGATAAGTTGTATTAATTTTTTTTGAATTGTAAACATACAAATTCAAACTAGACATGTTAGAGGTCTCATAGGAAAAGAAAACTCAACAATATCACTTATGGAGCAAAAGATTATAATATTTGACCATGAAGGTGTAAAATCTGCAAAAGTGATGCAAAGTCTTTCAATCCTCTTTTCAAAAGTTAAATCTAAAAAGTTGGTGACCAAAAAAATATGAGGTTAAAGAGCCTAACATATATAACCCCAATCAATTTACAACTTCTTAAAATCTACTCTATAATTTTCTTAAATGAATTTTGAATGTGAATTTTCCTCCAAGATCTAGTGTATTTGAGGCTCATTTCCAAGAGCTCTCAACACTACGGGAAGGCAAGATTGCACTGGGTACCCTTGCACAAAATCTTGAATAGAAAAATCACTATCATTTATTTTCAAGATCAAATTAGTGATGCTAAAACTAGACTTCAAGAAGAACTTTTTAAAAATATACACTACTAAAAATAGCAATTTGGTTAGGTTTTATTTAACTTCAAAGTTTTGCAAACACCAGATTTGGGTGCCCCGGGCATTTAGGGGTTAAATAAAGTCAAGTTTCTTACTCCAATCTCAAACCTTCAAAAATTTCTAAAATTTGATATTTTTGTGCAATTTGAACCTTTGGGCCTAATTATGTAGTCTATTAATTTATCATTTACAGAATAATACGGAAATTTTGTTTGCATGATGGTAATTTTTACTATAATAGACACTTATAATGCAATTTTCAGATTTTTTTGTGCTAAGTTTATATTTAATCCCTAAAGGCCCATTGTCCCTTCAAGGGACAAATGGAATTTTAGGCAGGTATGTACAGGCTGATTTTCTTTTTGTAAATTTTTGAATTTTTTTTAGAAGATTTTAAAACTGCTAAGCTTTGTGGGAGTATAATTTTTTTTAATCGGTGCTTAGGAACAAAATTTATGCCCAAATAAGCTCAAAACAGGGGTGGAGGGCTATAAAAATAAATTTGGAAAATTTTTAATTAAATTTTTTTTTTCTTATAGATTATATTTTTGTCTATCTAAAAAGCTTTTATTTATTTCATTTGGTTTTTTTATGAAAAAATTATTGACAGTCTTTTTTTTCGGACAATTAGAGCATCTTCTGAAAAATAATTTGTAGGATATTTCATTTTGGAATGCAATTTTTGCAATTTTAAGAAAAGAAAAGTTCCAAGTGATTTAGTTTGCGTGCTAAATCAATCCCACCATTGGAATTAGTGCATTTTAATTCCATCTAAAAGATATTATTATTTTAGATTTTCCTTCTATCTCATGCCTACTTCTATTTAACAATTTTTCTAAGAATGAAAATTAAGTTTTTTTGAAATTCCTTTTTTCTCTATAGTTCTTACCTCAATTCTCCAATATGAGATTTAAAGCTCAAAACTCTTTAGCGCAAAAAATTTAAGTTAAAATGTTCAAAGAATCAAAGTCATAGAATCTCGTCCCGCAATGTACTTAAAACTTGCTTTTTTCACTTCAAATGCAGATATCTTGCAATCTGTGCAGTCGAAAATTTTGAAATTTTTTCCACATATTTTCATACAAGTTAGGTGTAAGATCTAATGGTTAGACTTGCAAAAAAATATTTTTCAACTTTTTTACTCTTTGCTATAAAAATGACAATATTGGGTGTTTTTTGGTAGAGAAAAGGCCTTGGGCATTTAGGGGTTAACATGAATCATTTTGCAAAATACACAGTCATTTCAAATCTTCACAACATGTCATTTTTGCAAACATACATTGGAACTTGATTTGCTTGCATGTGGTTGAGGGTGCAGATTATGGTATACAAACTTTTTGTCATGATCATGCATCGATATGCATCAAAGTCCAAAACTTTGAAAATTGACCAGATTTTTCTATAGAAATGGAACTGAGAGTGGACTTTATTTTGTTGCACAAGGTATATATACATATATATATATATATATGATAAAAAAAAAGCTAGTATATCATAACATACAAATATCCTTGAGCTTTTCAAATAGGTTTTAGTAGGATGTATGAATTCCCTTCTTTACCACCACAGCAAAACATAATGTTCTAGGGTCACTTAGACCCTAATCATTGTGACATCTCTGGAGAATTAAATCATCTCCATTGAGAATCATGCACATTTTTAAAATTTGACCATTTATCTAGGTTTTTTCATTTGAATTCCTATATACAGAATCATTCATTCACTAAATTGAAATGCGTGTTTTGATCTTAAACCATTACAATTGGAAAAGATGAAAGCTTAGACATTAGAGTGAAAAAATATACATGCTTGGATCTCTAATATCAAAAGGCCCTAATTTGATTGGAGTAGAAGGCTTTATCCAATACCCATTTTATGCTTGTCTTTTGTTTTTTGACTAGATATCTAGTACATATTACTTTTGGTGTACTAGAAATACCCTTGGCAAACCCATTGGTAAACCAAACTGACTTTTGGCGTTTATGAATTAACTTTTGGCAAACACGACAATGATATTTGGCAATGATGACTTTTAACAGATGGATGGATGTTTGGTGGAAGCCAAGGAAATTGGACAAAAAGGCTTAAAGTAGGTCAAATAAGAGGCATGAGCAGGTGGCAAATGGTATATAATTGGAGGCTAGTAGGCGGACGATAGATGGCACTAAATGGTGAACAATATTTTTATTTCCCTTTAAAAACACAAAGTTGTTGCTTGTGATGAGAGGTCCAAGTAATTATGTTTGACACATCTACGTCCAGTTGTCTACATCCAATAGGCCTGTGACATCATGACAACTATGACTCTTCAATTGATATTTATTTATTTAATGACAATAGTGTTGGAGACATGAAGTACACTATTGACAATATTCATGATTCTTTAGTGGGTGGTCAAATATCATTAGTAGTTAAGAGTTAGTATGTAGTTATGCAGCCAAAATGGTCAAGTAATTTCCTTTAACTTGGCCAATTAGCTAACCTGTGGCTGTAGTAGCTTAACCTCTAAAGGACCAACATGTATTTTTTGGCAATATAGAAATTTGGGTAGGTACATGTGACTAAAGATTTGCATATTTTTGGCCTAAAGTTTATTAGAAGTTGTGGATGAGGAATATCTTTCATGTGAACAAAATTTTATGACATTTGGAAATATGAATCAAAAGTTATGGCCAAATATGTTACTTTTTTTCCTAGTAGGGCAATTCGGGCAGATAAGAAAAAATCACTTTTTTTAGAAACAAAAATTGATATTAATTTTCTAGATTTATATATACGTGGAAAGCTTTGAATCATTCCAATTTTATCAGTGAGATGAAAGTTATGAGAAATTTTAATTTGCAGACAGTATGGATTCTCTATCCTAAAATAAACTTTGAAGTCATTTTTTTAATTCAATTTTTAATAATTTTGGAAAAAAATAATTATAGGATATAGTTTTTTTTATTACAACATTGGAATTGGCTTTATTCAATTCCATAACTAAATTCTTAACACTTTTGTATTTTGAATCATTCTCTATTTCTTTCTACTTATTATTTTTTCCTTTATGTTGTACAATTCCAAATGATGTGAAATTTTTCAAGAATGTAGCCAACTTGAAAATTGAATTTATAGAAGCACCATTGTTTTGGATATTTTTTCATAGAAAAGCGAGTTTGTAAAGTGCAACTGCCTGATTTTTTGCATGGCCAAAAAAAGATTTCTATGATTTCAAACACTCATATCTTTCAATCCACATTGTGAAAATGTCTAAAACTTTTTCCACATGTTTTCAAGATAGTGTACTACAAGATCCTATAGTTGCACGTGTCCAAAGAATGGTTTCTTTCAAAATTTGGTACCTCTACTACAAATGGCAGTTTAGTGCGTTTTGGGAGAAAACGTAGTCATAGAGCTTTAGGGGTTAATTAAGTGAGAATGTAGGAGTCATTATAGAAAACAAACATACATGCTTGTTTTTGTGATGCCATAACTTACGCAAACATTTGATTTTGTTTATAATTAGAAGATTTAGTTACCATGATTGAAAGATGCTTTCGGCATTGAGAATGGTCTTGTTTCTTTTGCATAATATTGGCAAAGCTTGTAAATAAATTGGCAATTTTTTTTAATTTACGTATAGATGGATTAAAATTACGCACGAATTGCATATTTCCATGGATTCAAATACTTGAGAGTATTTACAACTTTCACATTTTTTTAGAAAGGCCTTCACAAGAAAACTTCACGACTTTCGATACTGCTGTCCATTATTTAAAGTGCATGCCCAAATTTATTTCCAACTTTATTTTATTTACATCTAGATGGATTAAAATTGGGCAAGAATTGCATATGTTTGTAGATTCAAATATTTGAGAGTATTTTCATCTCTTACATTTTTTTTATATAGGCCCTCACAAGAAAAGTCCATGACTTTTGTTATTGGTGGCCATTATTTAAAGTACAGGGCCTGATTTATTCTAATCTTTTTTTATTCACGTAAAGATGGATTAAAATTGGGCACGAATAGCATATCCTTGTGGATTCTAATACTTGGAAGTATTTACAACTTCCTCATTTTTTAAAGAAGCTTTTACAAAAAAATTCCACGACTTTTGATATTGGCGGCCATTACTTAATACAAACCTAGTTTATTTCCAATTTTTTATTATTCGTGTAAAGATGGATTAAAATTTGGCACAAATTGCATATTCTTGTGGATTCTAATATTTCAAAGTATTTACAACTTCTTCATTTTTTTTAAAGAGGCTTTCACAAGTAAATTTGATAACTTTCAATATTGGTAGCCATTGTTTTTTAAATAGGCCCAATTTTATTTCCAATTTCTTTTCATTCACATCGGAACGGATTAAAATTGGGCACAAATTGCATATCTTTGTGGATTCTAATACTTGAGAGTATTTACAACTTCCTCATATTTTTTAAAGAGGCCCTCACTATTCAAATTTATGATTTTTAATATAGTTGGCCATTAAAGCACAACCACGGTTCATTCTTTAAGTTTTTCATTCACGTGGGGATGGATAAAAATTGTGCACAAATTCAATATTTCAATTGGTGATTCAAAGATCTGAGAGAATTTATAACTACTACATTTTTCTTAACTAGGCTTTCACAAGAAAATTCCATGACTTTTGATATTGGCGGCCATTAAAGTACAAGCCCGGTTTTATTTCCAATTTTTTCTATTCACGTTGGGATAGATTAAAATTGGGCAAAAATTGCATATGCTTGTCAATTCTAATACTTGAAAATATTTACAACTTCACTTTTAAAAAATCAGCTTTCACTATTAAATTTAATGATTTTGATGTAAGTGGCCATTAAAGTACAAGCCATGGTTCATTTCCCATTTTTTTTCATTCACATGGGGATGGATTAAAATTATGCACAATTAAATATTTCCATAGATTCAAATACTTGAGAGTATTGGCAGCTTCTACATTTTTTTTAAAGAAGCTTTCACAATTAAATTCCATGACTTTTGATATTGGCGGCCATTAAAGTACAAGCCTGATTTTATTTCCAAATTTTTTTAACTTACATCAGGATGGATTAAAAGTGGGTAAGAACTGCATATCCTCGTGGATTCTAATACTTGAAAGTATTTACAACTTCCATATTTTTCCTAAAGAGGCTTTTACAAGAAAATTCCATCAATGGCTTTCAATATTGGTGGCCATTATTTAAGATATAGTCCTAGTTTTGTTTCCAGTTTTTTTTAATTCATATAGGAATGGATTGAAATTAAGCACAAATTGCATATCCTTGTGAATTTTAATACTTGAGGGTATTTACAAACTTCCTCATTTTTCTTAAAGAAGCTTTCACTATTAAATTCCATGATTTTCAATGTAGGTGGCTATTAAAATACAGGTCCAAGTTTATTTCCAATTTTTTTTCATTCATCTCGAAATGGATTAAAATTGGGCACAAATTGCATATGCTCTTGGATCCTAATACTTTTGAGTATTTACAACTTCTACATATTTTTAAAGAGGTTTTCACAATTAAATTTTATGGCTTTTGATATTGGCAGCCATTAAAGTACAGCTTGGTTTTATTATCATTTTCTTAATTTACGTTAGGATGGATTAAAATTGGGCAAGAATTGCATGTGCTTGTGGATTTTAATATTTGAGAGTATTTAGAACTTCCACATTTTTCTTAAAAAGGCTTTCACAAGAAAATTCAATGCCGTTTGAAATTGGTGGTTGTTATTTAAAGTACAAGACTACAAGCCTAGTTTATTTCCCAGTTCTTTAATTCACGTAGGGATGGATTAAAATTGGGCACAAATTGCATATCTTTGTAGATTCTAATACTTGAGAGTATTTACAACTTCTGCGTTTTTCTTAAAGAGGCCCTCACTATTAAATTTCATGATTTTTGATGTAGGTGGATATTAAAGTATAGGCCATGGTTTATTTCCCATTTTTTTTCATTTCTGTGGCGATGGATGAAAATTATGTACAAATTCAATATCTCAATGGATTCAAATACTTGAGAGTATATACAGCTTCTATATTTTTTTTAAAAAGGCTTTTACAATTAAATTCCATGACCTTTGATATTGGCAGCCACTAAATTATAGGCTCGGTTTTATTTCCAGTTTTTTTTATTCACATTAGAATGGCTAAAAATTGGGCAAGAATTGCATGTGCTTGTGGATTCTAATACTTGAGAGTGTTTATGTACAACTTTAAGAAAAAAATAGGCTTTCACTATTAAATTCCATGACTTTTGATGTAAGTGGCCATTAAAGTACATGCCATGGTCCATTCTCCATTTTTTTAATTCACGCGGAGATGGATTAAAGTTACGCACAAATTGAATGTTTCCATGGTTTTTAATACTTGAGAGTGCTTACAAATTCTACTTTCTTTTGGGGTGTATGTGTGTGTGTTTACAATTAAATTCAATGACTTTTGATATTGGTGGACATTGAAGTATAGGCCCGGTTTTATTTCCCGTTTTTTATTTATTCACGTAGAGATGGATTGAAATTGGCAAGAATTGCATATACTGGTGGATTCTAATACTTGAGAGTATTTACAACTTCCACATTTTTTTTAAAGAGGCTTTCACAAGAAAACTCCATGACCTTTGATATTGGTGGCCATTATTTAAAGTACAGGCCCAGGGTTTTTTCCAATTTTTTTATTCACATATGGTTGAAGTAAAATTGGGCGCAAATTGCATATTGTTGTGAATTCTAATATTTCAGTGAGAGTACTTACAAAGTAGATAAAAAAAATATTTATATTTTTTTTTGGAAGAGTTTTACATTGGATTCAATGACTTTTGTCATTTGTGGTAATGAATGTATAGGACAAGATTTATTCCCATTCTTTAATTTATTCATGTTTGTTGTAAGTTTGAATGTCCAAATTTCCTATTGTTTTTTGCGTATGATGTTTTGGTTTTGCTGAGTTGTGATGCTTTAGTGTATTTGACTAGTTGTCCAGGTAAGGAAAAGAAACACAAAGGATAGATGCACAAATGGATGGCTCATTTTTGGCAAAAGCTCAAGTCTACAAAGTCCCCGTGATGGCCTCTACGGGAATGAAAATTGAGATGCGGTTGATGGATGTTCAAGCTGCAAACAGGTGGACTATTGCATTCAAAGAAGGGAAAAAAGTTCCTAGTGCCTATCCTCAATTGTAGATCATGTTGTGATGATTTAAAATAACCATGTATTTTACAAGAAGATTCATGTTAAATATAAACTTGGCTCAAAAAAATTTGAAAATTGCATCATAGGTGTCTATTATAGTAAAAAATATCATCGTGCAAACAAAACTTCCATGTTATTCTATAAATGGTAAATTAATAGACTGCAAAATTAGGCCCAAAATTCAAATTGCACTAAAATATCAAATTTTAGGAATTTTTGAAAATTTGAGACTAGAGTAAGAAACTTGACTTCACTAACTAACCTCTAATGATCCAAGTGACCATTTTCTAGTTGGTGCCTCTTTTTTCTTTTGAGCCTTTTGTTTTCAAATTTTGAGTTTTTTAAATAAAAAATACTTCTAAACAATAAACTGCGTTATAAATTCAATGGCAAGGTAGTCTCATCAAATTCCAAGTTCAATTCCGCCTTTTGGAATTTTTTAAAGTTGAGTGGTGTATATAGAAAATTCACAGCTCATATTTTTTGGTTCAATTTGGGCATGGACTAAAAAGTCAACCAACCAATGCAATTGTTGCCCACCTCAAAAGGGCAAATCCAAGGAGCTTAAAGAGAAAACAAGAGAGCCCATTCTTGTTTTTCTTACAAATACTACTCTCCTTTTAGTGACCATTGTGCATTGCAAGCTTTACTAGAAATTACAAAACGACCTCAATGTTGTGAAGTTTAGATGAACGTAGTCAACTCTCTTGTCTTTCATTGAGAACAAAAAGGTCATCATTTCAAAATATTCTCCTTCAAAGTGTGCTACCCTATTTTTCCATTGATCCCCAAAAAAACTTCAATTTAAATATCTACTAAATTGTGCAGTCAAATGGCGTGAAATTTTTTGAGGTGCTCACCTTCAATGTGAATTATAAGATATTATGGTTTAATGGTTACATTCTATCCAATCTCAAGAAAAAATGAGCAAACAAATTTCTCAAGTTCTTAGCAGTTTTGGCCCATTTTGAAAGTAATCCCCTCCCTTGGATCAAATGTTAGGAATTAACTTCATTTCATTAGCTAGAGTCAAATTCTTAAAACAACATTTGAATGAGTAAAATTGAGCTTTTGATAGATGAGATAGAAGTTGCCAAAATCACTAAAAGTGATGATTTATAGTGGCACACATGTTTAAATTTATACAAAAATCTATAAAATGCCCCTAATAAAGTTATCCACTTTAATATTTTAACTGTGCATGACAACAAGAAAGAGTAAGTGGACTACATTAAAAAAATAATTAGATGAAAGCTTGTTGTTTTACATCCTTCAAGGCTTCAATTGAAATTTTAATGTTATTCAAAAGCAAAATTCTAGCTCTTTAGGCGTTTAGGTCAGAAGTTTGAAGTTCAACATGGGGTGCAATTATAGGAGGAAAGATCAACTAGGGGGTGATTTATTCTTTTGCAAAAAGGAAAACAATAACACCTTAAATTGATCCACTGTTTCCACTCTACCAATCGTCTTTTTAATCAATCAATCCAGTAAGTACTCTAGATAATGGCAAGTCAATTTGAGATCTAAAAGAAACGACCAAGTACAGTACTGGAGCTCTTCAAAATCATGGTTGACAAACATACATAAAAGCCAACATCTAAGATTTTCATTCCAATTCTGTTTGAAGAATAAAGGATATCTTAAAATTGACCCACTACCAGTTTTCAATCTGCCATCCTATCAATCCAGTAAATATTTTAGTGGCAAGTCAACTTGAGATTTGAAAGAAGCAATCAAGTATTTCACAGGATACTCATATTGGGTTTCTTACGAGGAAGACACCAGGAAAAGTGAGAACACACCACAAAAGTGTGCAAGTTTACGTATAACTTACATGTGACGTCTTTCAGCATTGCTCAATTTCCCGATGTAGTAGTGTAGCTTTCTGGTGTGAGAAAAATTCCCGGTGTGCTTTTGGAACAAGGTAAACACCAGAATTTCTTCCTCTTTTCTCCACAGGGAACTCACAGGGAATTCAATATAAGCCCCTTGTGTTTGAATATTCTCCTTAAAACCATACACATTGCATGTCTCTAATCATCCGTAGCATCCAACATCAAAGATTCTCATTACAATTCTTTTTAAGTGGAATTTCTAATCTATTGTCTCTCATTTGTCCAGTGACTTCCTAAATAAACTTCTAATATTAAAACTTTAGCCACGAATTACAATCCAGATTAAAAGATTGGTTGAATGTTATCAAAAATTATCCAAGAGAATCCTTGAATGCACATCCCAAGTATATCCACCTGAGTACACAACTTCACATTTATTTTTAAACACAAACCAAATGAATGAAAATTTCATCTCCAAACACAACTGCAACAAGTCCAACTCGTCACTTAATTAAGAAACAACTACAATGAAGCATACTTGGCTTAAAATCTACATTGATCCTAGGAATAAAAGGGAAACCCATTTGTTCATCTTAGACTTGGTAATCAAAAGATTGTCAATTGATTTGAAATTGCCTTCATCACTAAGTGCTCCTTCCCCATATTATGGGATGATGAATATTAGAGTGCTTTATTCAATCTTTCTCATTCACTCAAAGCCATTCTTGAAGCTTTAATTGGGAAATGACCTTCCTTTACGCCCAATTTGATGAAATGGAAGTGAATAATTCCACATTCGTCCAAAAATAGATTTATTAGCCAAAATATGCCA
The DNA here is from genome assembly GCA_963969595.1 of Neckera pumila. Classification (NCBI taxonomy): domain Eukaryota; kingdom Viridiplantae; phylum Streptophyta; class Bryopsida; order Hypnales; family Neckeraceae; genus Neckera; species Neckera pumila. The sequence continues at coordinate 45,265,866 of OZ018408.1, read as the reverse complement.
AAATCCACAAGGGATTTCAGGACTAACTAAAGAGGGCTGAGCCGCTTGCAAGGTCCCAGAAGACGCGATGCAGAAGAATCAGCGTCACTTGCATCATGCTGTATGTCCATCGTGTGCGTGGCCCCTACTTCGATCTGCACAGACAGTGATGCGACGATTATCTTCAGTCCGTCACGACTAGTATGCAATGCAACAAATTGCGGATATTCCTGCTTTGGGCCTCACGCGAAACCATTTCACCGATTGGCTTTCTCATTCGTCAGTATACAAGCACAAGCCAGGGTAGGGAGTTGGGCACCACTTACTCTCCGTCCCCAATCGGCCTTGGTCACTCTCACTTAGCGAGTGCGCGCGGAGGACCCAGCAAGCTCTGTGAGTCTGGTTTTGCTGTCGGTCTTGGCTTCCAGTGGCCGGCCTCTGCTCTAAAGAGGCTCTTCAGAAGAGCTTGGGTACATGTTGCCTGCCCTTCTGAACGACTGCTTTTGTTTTCCGAATCAGCCGCTGTGGGCTTACTCTTGAGTGTGTTCCTCGCAGATGCAAAGTGGTTCTGAATACTTACAAGTCATTCGTTTGTGCTTTCCAACTTCCGCCGATTGAACGGCAGATCGAATGTGTGAGAGCTTTCCTCTGGCGTGGCGTGCATGAACGGGAACTGGACTAAGCGGCTTGTTTTCATGCAGATACTGAGAGACTGAGAGAGAAGGAAACTCGAAGCATATTGATGCACCGAAACGAGTTCGGCGCCATGGACTACCTCAAGAGAAGCCTTCTGACTCTCCTCAACTCCACACCGGGACATGGCCGTGACGAAGAGCACAAGAAAGCGCTCGCGTTTTGGACGACGCTGGTCTCCATACTGCTTCTGCCCCTGGTGCTTCGGAGATTGTACCAACGCATCAACGAGCCGCCATCGCCGCCGGGCGCTTGGCCCATCGTCGGCCACTTGCCTCTGCTGGGGAAGCAGCCACACCTCACCATGGAAAGCTGGGCCAATCAGTTTGGCGACGTTTTCCTGCTTCGCTTGGGGTCCGTTCCCACGATCGTGATCTCCTCACCGGAAATGGCGAGAGAGGTGCTGCTGACTCAAGACAAGACCTGGGCGTCCCGCCCGAAACGGAAGATCTCGGCGTTCCACTTCTCCTACAACTACCGAGGTCAGTTAGTGCGCGCATCGGGCGCCTTTGATGCGAGCATTTGAAAGTTTTAAATCCTTTAGAAGCCTGAACTCATCGCGTTGTCTCTGATCTGTGGGTGGGATCAGGCATTACGTTTGCTCAGTATACGCCGATGTGGCGCCAGCTTCGGAAAATTGCGACGCTGGAGCTTCTCACGACGAAGAGGTTGGAAGCCACACAGCCGGTGCGCGTCGAAGAAGCGCAGCAGATGCTCTGGTAACATTTGGCGCTGTCCTTGTGACAGAACCTCAACTCACCCATTACGTACAATTCATGCATGTTCTTTCAGTCCACAGCTAGCACTTCTATGACGTTTCTCAATCGTTAGGTGCGTAATGACACGCTTCAGAACAGAGTCTTTCATACTTAAGAGAATAAACGATACGCAGTGAACGGCAATCCGGCCCAAGCGCAGTCGAAAGTTGTGAGAAAGGGAACTAAGCGGAAGTCGTCCACCGACGAGGCTATTCTGACAATATGTTTTCAAGAGGAGCTAGCGGTTCTGTAACGCTAGCGTGTTGACCTGGATTGTTCGGCAGGTCGATCATGCAAGATATTGCGAAGGGAAAGAAGCTGGTGGATGTGAAGCTGAGGCTGAGCATCAAATTGACGAACGAGATTTTCCGGATGGTGTTGGGATACCGATTCTCCGCGTCGGTTCGTCAGGAGGAGGAGGACGCGGAAGGGCACGAGTTCAAGGATGTGATCGACGAGCTTCAGCAGCTGAAAGGCGTGTTCATGTTCGGCGATTTTGTGCCGTGGTTGCGCTTCTTGGACATCGGCGGCATCGAGAAGCGGATGAAGGCGGTGCAAGGGCGCCTCGACACGTTCTTGAACAAAGTGGTGGCCGAGCACGAGGCGAAATGGCGGAAGGGGCCGATCGCGGAGTCGGACAAGGACATGGTGGACTTGCTGTTGCGTACCATGCATACACAAGACCCGAGAGCGCCACTGAAGGTGGATGTGGAGTGCATCAAGGCCACTGTCATGGTAATCTCTCAACTTAAATAGCAGATATCCGAATTTGGAATTACCTTAAGTACTTACGGGAGAAAAACAGAATATACTCCCGTTCTCCCAATCTTTGGTGCAGTTGCCTTCCAGTGTGTTTTATCTGATGTTGTTTTAATTACTGTGTTCTCAATCTCCAAGTTCACAGACAGAGATTGATGCTTGCACTCTGTATTCACTGCCTTAAAGGCTTGAACTGGTAACTGTTCTTTCGGATTTTCTTGCTGATGATTCTGCTCTCCATCAAGTGAATACGTGAACATTCAAAGATTGAAGCTTTTCTGCTCCTACGTTCTCCGTAAGCAGATGGCTGATTTTGCATAGCGATTGCAGGCAATATATTCTCTGACTGTGGACTGGCTGGTGGGTCGTGGAACAGAGCATGATCGCCGCGGGCGTGGACACCTCCTCGGTGACGGTGGAATGGGGCATGGCGGAGCTCATCCGCAACCCCACCGTCCTCCGAAAGCTCACAGCGGAGCTCGACAAGGTCGTCGGGAAAGACCGGCTGGTGCGCGAGGCCGACATTCCGAACCTCAAGTACCTGCAAGCAGTCGTCAAGGAGGTTTTCCGTCTCCACCCGCCCGCGCCGTTGCTGGTTCCGCACGAATCCACTCGCGACTGCGAGCTGGCGGGGTACTTGGTCCCTGCGGGCACCCGCTTGCTCGTGCACGCGCACGCCATCGGTCGGAACCCGAAGGCGTGGAACCACCCGTTGCGCTTCGACCCGGAGAGGTTCATGCGCCACCCCGACGTGGACGTGAAGGGCCAAGACTTCGGCCTCCTGCCGTTCGGGTCCGGGCGGAGAGCTTGCCCCGCCATCAACCTGGGCACCGTGTCGGTGCAGTGGACCACGGCCGTCCTGGTGCACGCGTTCGCGTGGTCGCTCCCCGCGGGGCAGAGCTTCAAGAATCTGGACATGACGAAGGAGTTCGGGATCACCACTCCGAGAGCCAACATGCTCTTCCTGCACGCCGTTCCTCGTCTGAACGCCGATCTGTACCGGCTTTCGGAGACTTCTCCCGGACCGGCACTTTGAATTCGAACGTTCGATAGCTGAAACGTAAGATCGTGGCGTGCTCGCATTTCTCTCTTCATGCTGTGTGGTGATCTGTTGTGTCGCTGCCATGCCGAGAGTTCAATTCTCGGCAAGTCGAGCAACGCTAGCTTCGGCGGCGCCTGCTTAGACTGATACGTACATAGCAAATACACCGAATATACTTAGTTTTGAAAATGGAAGATGGAAAATGGAAAATTTGGTTGTTCAACAACAAATGAAAAAATGTTTGTATATAAAATGTGTTTGAAAAGATCTATGAAGAAAGTATTTCCTTAATCAGAGTATGTGGGTTCTTCTGTTTTTTTTACGCATCAAAGTGTCCATTTTCTTGAGATTTAGCACTTTTTTAGTTTTTCTACTGACATAATTTTTCCATGCTTTATCATCCTAGAGTGCAATCTCCTTAAAGTGGAAGGCTTGAGGGGATTGTGCATGGCAGCGCACCCCTAAAGGTTTTTGACTATGTTTTCAACAAAATCGCTCCAAATTGCCATTTCTAATACAAGTACCAATTTTTAGAAAAAAAACGTTTTTGGACCATGTAACCGTAGGATCTTGTAGTACACTGGTTTAAGTAGATTTGGAAAAAATCTCATAATTTTTCATTGTATGGATTGCAAGATAATAGCGTTTGAATTGACAAAAATCCTTTTTTTGTCATTGCAAATATCCGGGCAGCTGTCCTTCACAAGGTCACATTTGTATGAAAAAATGTCTAAAATGTTGGTTACTCTTTGAATTTATTCTTGAAGGCAAGTTGTCTACATGCTTGAAATTTTTAGATCATTTGGAATTGTACAACATATAGAAAAAAATTAGGAAGTAGAAAGAGGTAGATAATGACTCAAAATATTAAATTGTCAAGAATTTAATTATAGAAATGAAAAATGCCAATTTCAATGGTTTTAATGTTATAATAAACAATCTACACCCAATATCTTTTTTTTTTTTCAAAAATATTGAAAATTGAGTTAGACAAAGGACTTCAATGTTTATTTTAGAATATAGATTCCATAACTACCCTCAAACTAAAACTCCTCATAACTTTTGACTCATCAATCCAAAAGTTTCAAGCTCTCCAAGTATATATAAATCTGTAAAACCATTTTCAATTTTTTATTTTTCAAAAAAGTTTCTTTTAAAGAATTTTTTTGAGCTACCCGGGCTGCCCGCCAAACGCAGAAAATTACATATCGTATGATTACTTTTTACCCATTTAGTCAAAAGTTATGAAAATTGTTGGGCCTTGAAGCTACTCCTTGGGCGCATATTGTGTGAAAATTTCAAAGAAACAAAATAAAATGTCCATTTGTAGTGAGTTGCCCAAAATTGCTATATTGGCAAAAAATGGTGTTTGGTCCTTTAGGGCTTAAAAAAAATTAAAAATTATTTTTCTAATTTTAAAGGACTTCAAAATACTAAACAAAAATACTAGAAATACATAACAAAATGAGCATGCATTTCTTGCAATCACCCTTGAAGGATCCATTTATTTTCCACAAGGTGAATTTCGTAGGCTAATAGGAGGGTGTTATTTTTATGTCATTTTTTTTTTAATTTCAAAATTATTCATAAAAACATTGGCTTAGAATTTCAAGAACAAATAATATTATAGACATGCCATTCAAAAATCTAATACTCCCTCCGTCCCAAAATGATCTTCTTGTTAAACAAATTGTTCCAGATTAAGCTTGAAAACTAGAATTTTTAAAATTCGTCTTGACATGTAAGTAGGGTTCAATACTCTCCTCTTGTCCTAAAAATTTCCGTTCCAAATCCATTTTCAAAAATATAGTTTTAGAATACTGAAAAATGAAATTTGGAAGGCCTTGTGAGGAAGCACCGTTGGCCACTCATTTGGCCAGCATGGTATAATTCCCGCGTTGTATCAAGCTACCTTTCTTATTCCCGCACTGGATCATGATTCAAGCACTAGAAGATCAATTCCAGGCAGCCCATGCACTATGGCTAAACTAGGAGGATTATGAGTGTACATGGCATCCTGGCATTCACTATGCTTGAATTAGGTGGAAAAGAATATGTTTTGACATTCAATCTACCTAAATTAGGTAGAAGGGAACAGGGTGTTGGATTCTGATTGGAAGTGGGGTGGGACCAATTTGACGGGGAAATATGGACAGCTTGAACAAGGCATCCATTAAATTAGCAATCTATAGTATAATATTACCTTCTTTCCATGTCACACCAAGAAGATCTTTTTGGGACAACAAATCTATGCCAACCGGAAGATCATTTTGGAACGAAGGGAGTATAATCTGAGTGGGCTTATTAAAGGTGACTACATCACAAAGTGACTTAACTCTTGAATATCATGAATGTCAAAGACAATTTGTGTCATCTTATTAAAGGTGACTATGCCACAAAGTGACATAACTCTTGAATATTACAAAAACTTTGAGGAAATGTGACCATCTAGCAATATTCAAGTAGTGACTTAACACTCATGACAATCGATATTGGTAGCCACTTATATGATTGATTTTTGGTTATATTAAGGAACTCATTCATCAAGTATAATGAATTGATGACTTTAGGAATTCATAATAACTTCCTAAAGGACCAAACTACTAAAGGATATAAATGAATCATTATTCTATTGTTTCAATATCAATTTTTGGGAGAATGGCTTACTCAAAATTATTTTGAAGGGATTGAATCTTCTCACATGGAAACTAGTGCTAAAATAGGTGCTTCATATATGCTCCATGATCTTAACCCCTAAAATACCAAGGCGCTTTCTAGCTCCAAAACCACTGAAAATTGCCATTTCTGTTGCAATCACTCCTTAAACCAAAAAAACTTTTTTTTAAGAATTTAATTGTAGGATCTTGTACTTCACTTGTCTTAGATCATGTGATAAAAATTTCATGAAGTTTGGCCATATGGATTGGAGGATATCAGCATTTAAAGTTGGAAAAAGAAGTTTTTTTGAACTATGGCTTGCAATTTCAAATCATTTTGACGGCCATTTGTGGATTTCTTTTTCACTATACACCAGAAAGTTAAAAAAATTTATGCTGAAAATTTGAATTGAGAGCTGGGGAAAAAAATTTCAGAATGTCAAAACTTGATTTTCACACATAAAAATATTGTTAAGTAGAAGTAAGTCCAAAATTGAACTAAACACTAAATTGTTTATAGCACTTAGGTGGAAGTAAAAACCATAATACCAATGGTGGGATTGTTCTTGCAAATAAAATTAACCTTGTCAAAAGAAAATGAAAAAAATTGAAAATTGCTGTCAAAAAAGAATTCTATAAGTTTTTTTTTTAGAGGATGCTTAGATTGCCCAAAAAATAAGATTGTCAATAATTTTCTCATTTTAAGTCCAAATAGAATGAATCAAAGCTTCAAATATAGACAAAAACATGATGTTTGAGAGGAAAAAAAAAAAAATTAAAATCAATTTTTTAAAGTTTTGTTTTTCTATCATGCAAACTGCTTTTTTGACTTTGGGTGGCATAACTTTTGCTCCCAGGCACCGATTGAAAAAAAATTATATTTCTAGAAAGCTAATGTGATTTCTTATCTTCAAAAAAAGTTTCAAAAAATTTCAGATCACACAAGCCTACCCAAAATCCCAAGTGTCCCCCGAGGGGGCTTTGGTACTTTAGGGGTTAATAGTTAATCTTCTGACACACTTTGGAAAGTTATCTTATTTTAGCTACATAGAAAAGTGATAACTCTCAATATTAGTGATGTTCTAAATATTTATAAAATAGCTATGGCATGAATTTAAGCTATTTGTAATTTTGTAGTACAACCACATTTTGGTAGTAGCTTTATTTTATAGTAGGGTGGAATTTTGATTAGTAGTCATTATGTAATTGCAAAAAACACTTGTCTTTTTTGTTGGCCTCCTCTTGGTCTTAGACTGGTGTTTTTTCTCATGAATTTTGCATCATATGTCTGTCTTCTATTCAATTTGAAATGAAGGTATACAAGGTAGATAGTTGTAGAAATTCAATAATTTTAAAAAAAATTGGAATTTGTTCACTATTTTAAAACTGCCCTCAATTGGATGTTTACCTTAGCCTTTTTAGGGGGAGATAGTCTAGTCAATTTCAATCCAGAAAAGCAAATTTGTCAATTTTAAGGTCAAAATTGGAATGCATGGACTTCTACTGAAGTTACAAAAGCCTACAAAGAGATTCTTAAAAATAATAAAGTGCCTACATTCCACATGTGCTCAAAGTGCACTACATTTGCACAAGTGCAAAGAACACATTTTTTTTCCTTGAACATGCAAATGGTTGAGAAGGAGCATCTTCAAGTTAGGAAAAATAATTTTCTTATTTGTCTGGGTTTTTTTGGAATTTACTTATTACTTTCTAAAAATCAAATTCCAAAGTGTTTACTTTCTTGCATTTTCCATCACTCATTTTTTGTGCATAACTTTTAGAGATAAATTTTCCTAGGCTTGAATTTTAACACACATACTATTTTGAATGCTTTATAATTTAGTCATATTTTATTTCATTTAAAAAAAATTATTCAAAAGTCATAAAATTCAGATTACTAATCTGTTTTGAGACAAACATGGTAGGTGTTTCTTGCAATGACCCTTAGTAAGAAGTTCACTCATTGTAGAAGAAATACCCAACTCAATTCGGACTTTTTATAAATGCCAAAAGTCAATAATACCCAAAGTCAATACAAAGCCCAAAGGTGGGAAAGGAGAAACTTGACAAGGCCAGTAGAATACATAGATACAAATAAATGCAAGGAAGCCCATGCTTATAGGAAAGTTTGAAAATTGAAATCTCATAGAGAAAAACATCTAAAAACAAGGTTAAGAAGCAAAACTCACTAATTGTAAATGTAGCTTAGTTTTAAGCATATTTCAATTTCAATAATTTGACCGTATGCAACAACTTCAAAACTTTCAAGCCACATGGCCTAATATGCGAATCTAAATCCATCCTAATTTTAAAGCTTTACGTAGATTTGTTTCTCAAATTTTGCCCCAATCTTGTTGATTTAACAATATTGATCATTGCAATGCCAACCTCTTCCTCTTCTAAAATGATTTTTGGTAAATCTAAATATTATTTACCTACTTCTAACTTTAATTCTTCAACTTTGAGCCTATGCCATGGGCGATTGCAAAAAAGATTGGTACTACTGTGCACCACAATTGAAGTGACGGAGTTGTCATGTGCTATAAATTTTGAAGCATGAACTCGATTAACTTGAAACTTTTAATAGAGATGGATAACTTGATAGTATTTAGATCCTTTATTTTTTAGAAATTTCAAAAAAGCATTTTATATTTTAATTTTAATTTAGCTAATTTGTCATACTTTTCAATTTAGGAGGGTTTAGTACTGGAGAGTACCCAAAATTAAAGATCTAAAGCTGAAATTTTTGTGGTCTATTTCCATAGTAGGAAGTCATATTTCTACTAAAGGAAGTTTTAAAATGTACTATTTTATATCCTCTACATGCATGCTAACAGTGCTCCTTTGCGTGCTCATTTTTGAACTTTGAAGATGGTTTTAAGATCATTCTTTTGGTGAAATCTCTCGTGAAATCTCTTCATTATAAATTTTCTTCCAAATTGATACTTTTGAGGGGTTTTGAAATTGCTTTTCCTATTTTTTACAAATTAAAATGTGAAAGTATCTATTTTCATGAGAGTTTGCACTTTTTCGATTTCTCCTACTTAGAAAAGTTTTCTATGCTTTTCCTTCCTATGATACCTTCTTCTTAAAGGTGTATACACTAAACATATTTTTCATATTTTATTAAAATTCCTTTCTAATTATACAATATTGACAAAAAAATTTTGAGAAGAAAATTATAATGAAGAGATCTCACCAAATGCAAAATCTCATGAAAATCTCATGAGAAGATGCAAATAAAGATTGTAGTTCATAAAATATTGTGGAAAATGCTACCTAAACCGCAGGGTCTTTCTTGCAATGATCCCCACGATTCACTAAACATTCACATTCATTTTATTAAGCTCTTCCTCAAGACCCATCTTTGATTGATTCTAGCTAATAGCAAAACATCTTCAACGTGCCCAAATCAAAAAATGTATACAATTTTGCCAAAATAGTTTCAACAATTACCTTATAATTGTTTTGTGTCTTGGGGTTGTAAATTACCTTCTACCTACTATGTTGTAGGTCAAAAGATAAATTGGCTTTGTGAACTACAATCTTTATTTGCATCTTCTCAAAATTATTGAGCCCAAGGTCCAAGATTGGCAAAAATTTCTAAAAGAAATGCTTCAATTTTTGAAATAACATTATTTATTTATTTCAAATAGTATAGAATATAAACAAATCTTTTTATTTGAAGGCATCAACCAAATCATATTGGCTAACTTTAATTAACTGTTTATTGAAGACAACTGTATATGAGCACCAGGGACAATATTTAGCGATCTTAGACCCTAAAGGATCAACATGCGTTTTTTGGCTACATAGAAATTTTGGGCAAGTACGTGTGACTAGAGATTTTCATATTTTCGGCCCAAATTTTAATTGAAGGTAGGAACAAGGAATATATTTCATATGCACTAAATTTCATGACATTTGAAAATGTGAGTTAAAAGTTATGGCCTAATATGTTACTTTTTTTGTAAATGGTCAATCCGGGCAGATTAGAGAAAATCACTTTTTTCAAAAACAAAAATTTAAAATTGGTTTTCTAGAGTTATATATGCATGGAAAGCTTTTAATCATTCCATTTTGATCAAAGAGTCAAAAGTTATGAGGATTTTTTGTTTTGGATTCTCTACTCTAAAATAAACTTTGAAGTCTTTTATGTTACTCAGTTTTCAATAGTTCCGACAAAAATAAAATCATAGGATGTAGATTGTTTATTGTAACATTGCAACCATTGGGATTGGCATTTTTCCATTCCATAATTAAATTCTTGACAATTTAATGTTTTCAATCATTCTCTACTTCTTTTTACTTATTATTTTTTCCTATATTTTATACAATTCCAAATGATCTTGAAACTTTTCAAACATGAAGCCAACTTGGTTTAACAAATGAATTCAAAGAACAACCATCATTTTGGACATTTTTTCATAGAAAAGTGAGCTCGTGAAGTGCAACTGCCCTGTTTTTTGCAAAAAAATGATTTTAGTGAATTTGAATGCTTATATCTTGCAATCCACGCAGTGGAAATTTCTGAAATTTTTTCCACGTGTTCTCAAGTAAGCATACTACATGATCCTTTGGTTACATATGTCAAAAAAAGTTTTTTTCCAAAAATGTGGTACTTGTTCTAAAAATGGCAATTTTTGAGCGTTTTTGGTAAAAACATAATCATGGAACTTTAGGGGTTAGTATATTTGTTTTTCTCTTTAATCTGTGGGATTTCAATTCACATGTTACACTATAATAATCTTCTTCTTTGCACTACTTCAATGCATACACAACAATAAGTACACACTATATTAATCTTCCTCTTTGCACTACTTCAATGCATACACAACAATAAGTACACACTATATTAATCTTCCTCTTTGCACTACTTCAATGCATACACAACAATGAGTATAATTAATCACATGGAGGGAGTGTTGTGCCTTCTTTAAATATCTACTATTCTTTCTCACAACATGAAGTTGTACAATAATATTAACCTTATGTAGCACATGAAAATTTAAATGGAAATATTATTTTGGTGAATGACCATCTCTATATAGTTGTTAAAATGGCCAACTCTTTTTAGTTTTAAATTTTTTTCCTATTTTTAACAAATTAAAACATCGAAACATCTACGTTCTTAGATTTAGCACTTTTTTAGTTTTCCTACTTAGAAATTTTGTTATGCTTACCTTTTCAGAGTACAATCTCTTTAAAACCTAAGGTGTATACATTAGCCATACGTTTTTAATTTTTTGTAAAACTATTTTTTTAACTTGAAAGTACTTCAATAAATTAAATATATAAGTGCTATGAAAACACAGTAAAAATCAACACATGTTTTTTGCAATCACCCTTGAATAATCTAATATTTTCAATAAGTTGATTATCATTGGTTGATATGAAATTGTTATTTTTATGTTGTTCTTTTTTTTTGAAATCCAAATTATTCAAGGAATATTGGCCTAGAATTTCAAAAAACATAAATATTACTAAAATGCTATTCAAAAATCTAATAATATCCTTGTGGGCTTGTTAAAGATGGCTACATCAACAAGACACTAAATGACAGAGCCGTTGAGTATAAGGAACTTCAAGGAGATGTGACCATTCTGAGTACTCAAATGCAAAGTCGCGTTATATATAAAATCTACCTTTGTCTTTTCAAACCCTTGGCTAAGGCTAAGGGTGATTGCAAAGGCTAAGGGCGATTGCAAACGACACAACCATTGAGGTTATTTTTAATAAAACATGCCAATAATTTGAAAGTATTCACAAAATCTTGAGAATCCAACAGCCTATTTGGGACTTTGACATGGTTGCTGATGTGGTATTTGTTTGTGTGCGACTTCTTTGCAACTCATTTGTGACTAGTAGAATTTGTAGATTTTGAATTTTAATCTCAATGATTTGCAGATTTTAGAATTTCAAATCTAGTTTTTTCTTAGATTTAAAAAATTCAAATATTAATATTTAGTAGGTTTCATTTACCAGTTTAATAATTTTATAGTTTTTAAATTTCTTGGATTTCAAATATTTTTAAATTTCTACAGATTGTAGAAGTCTTTAAAATGTAGAAATCTATAGATTGTAGAAATCAACCCATTGTAAAAATCTTAGAATTCTATCAATGGAATTCATTACATAAGAGTACAATAAGTCAATAACTTACAAGTTTTATAAATCTAACTCCTATCGGTACTCTTGACAATTGATATGAGACAAATAAATTGGTAAATAACTACAAAACAACTACAAAATGACTAGGATATAAACAACTAAAAACAACTAGGAAACAACTACTGTCATTTTACGATTGCAATTGCTTTCAAGTCGTTTTCTAGTTGTTTTTTACAATTGCAAATTGAGACGATGGATTCCACAAAGTATAGAGTTCTCCACATTGACAATTGTAATGAATATTGGATGGAAAATATCTCACATTCATTTTAAATTTGAACTCAAGTACAACTCTTGTAATCCTACACTTCATTCTACAACTGTTGTGCAACTGTCGCAACTAAAACAATAAATAACGCTTCATTCTATAACTATTTTGCAACTAAAACAATGTGCTGATGATGTAAAACAATAACGCAAAACAATGAAGTAAGATTTGGTGCAAAAAGAGAGGGTTGTAGTTGCAAGATAGTTGTATAGGACACTTAGTTGCAGTTAGTCAATTGTGGCAGACACGTTTTTCTTCTAGTGTTGACATGCTATCACTTTGCAAAAAATTATTGAACTTGTGATTGAGTAGAAAATCAATCTATACTAACGTGTGCCCCACCAACCGAGGCATCATCATTGCCATCGTATTGTGGAACAACCTTAGTGCAAACTATAAGGACCCTTAGTCTGATTGATCCCTCAATACAACACTGACTCAACATGATAATTTAGACTTCATAGAAAATTGACCAATCAAGCGGGCATGCATCCAATTCCCAATCTCTCATCTCAAATTAAAGATTGTTAATTTCCATCAACAATGTGGCTATGTAAGATGTTGCTAAAGAATTTTGTTGTAGCGCTGTACTAGTTGTGATTTGCAAGAAGAAAGACACGAGTAAATAAGATCAATGTGGGAATGGCACTTGAAAAGACGGTGCCAAACGTGGAGTGACATTTGCAGCTTGAAAACACTCCTAGTCAAATTTCTCTTCATACTTCAAGTCCCCACCATCCCCCTCTTCTATAATCATCTTCTAAACATAGTTAGAGCCGTCTATCATAATATGAAAAATAAATACAAGAAATTCTAAAGATACAAGGTAAGCTAGCCCATTAAAAATATCTAGGATTATGATCTATCAAGTCTTGCATTTGTCTATGACAAAAAAATTTCAATGAATGAAATGTGGACTATATGACTACGTGAGGTCAAACTAGTGTCTACAATCAATGTCTAGGATGACAATGATGGAGTAAATAATGATTGCAATAGGAATTCTACCTTTTCAATGTAAATTCTTGACGAGGAATAACTTTTTAGGCCTTTATATTGTGGCCATGATAAGAAATATTATGACAGCTTTAGATGAATAAAATGAACATTGTGGATACACTTTTTGTTGGTTTTGGGATAGTCTAGAGATTCTTTAAGGTCAATTTGGCATTACACTTCAAAAACTCATAACAAATTTATACTATGTTAAAAAAAATGTAATTTCAATTGCTCTCCCATTTCTTCCATTTGTCTTTATGTGAAAAATCTAATTGATTTTAGTTGTTCATGGAATTTAAAATTATGTGGTCTAATTTTTGTTTTTGTTTTTTGGTCTTGACTCTTAAGAGGTAAAGTTCATTTTGAATCTTTGATCCATTTGGGTGGTCAAATTTTTGATGCTTTGATAAGAGAGATTAAGATTGGAGCTACATTTTGGTAGCCCAATCATGCGCAATCCTTGTTTGAGTCTATATGAAGAAGCAAGTATAGAATTTTTCAGCTCTCAACAGGTTCATGACTTGCATTTTAGTGATATGGCAAGAATGTGAGATTGTGTAGAATTTTCTCCTTACTAACTATGTAACTAGGTATTAATCAAAATCCCTTTTATTTGGTTGTTTAAACTTGCGTTTGTCTTTTTTGAAGTAAATTAACGTCAATTTTGTTGAAGTGGTACAGTTTTGAGATAAAAAATTGTGACATATATATACTTAGAGGTCTAATATCTAGAACATATGAAAACATATGCATTTATGTTTCAAAACATGTCTACTGAAAAGTGCCAAAGGATCAATTTGGTATACTGTCAAATTAACAAAATTGAATGTTAAATCTATTCTAGTGGCCAGAAAGCTTTTCCAATTTGTCAGTGAGTTCCATTTAATTTCCATACAATTCAAGTTGTTTAAGAATAACTAATGTATCAAAATTTATAGATGTATGAAGATTCAAAGTGTGTCAACAAAGTTTTTTTTAATCATTTAGTGCATCTGCCATTTGGTAGCATTCCAATCCACATTAAAATTGTATAGTAGTGTAAAATACAAAACTAATAGATTTGTGAGTCTTCTTGTGGGTCATTTTCCTAGTATATGCAGCCCAAGTTTGTATTGGTGAATTTTACTTAGAAAAAAGCATGGAGTTCAGAATATTCATTCAAATGTGTAGATTTAGTGAGAATGTAAAGGATCAAGGCTTTCTTCTTTAGATGGCAACATTTTGAGAGGTAGTTGATTAGTAAGACAAAATTTGGATAATGTGCTATTATTATGACTAAAATGTTGTAAAAGTTGATCTTTGTTAGGAGAAATAATATGGTAGGTTTTGACAATGAGTTGCAAAATCCCTCATTTTCTTCTATTACAATGGAGCATAGCCAGTGCTTTGAACTACGTTGTGGAATCTTTTGTTCATATCAAACGGATGAAGATTGAGAAAAATGCTGCCGCATGAGCGTGGAGCATAAAGGGTAGAACATAAAGCGGGGATTTCAAGTAATTTCTTTTTAATTTTTAGATTTTAGAAAAATCAAGACCTATGACCGTGAGGGTCAAGGACCTAAAACCGTGCAAGAAATAGGTGCATCTAATTTGAGTGGATGTGAAACCAACATATTTCAAGTAATATAATTTGATTATTTCAATCTTCTATATCACATGCATTGTTCATATTGAATTTGTCACACAATAGAAGTATAAAAAATACCTTTGGTTGAATTTGAATCAATGAAATAAAAACAAGCATTGATTGTATGAGTTTTCCTACTAAAACTTAAATAATTAAATTATATACTAGTAATTCAAATTGAACTATTAAATCGAGTAGTACTTTTTTGAAGGTGTCCTAAGTAAGTGGCTCATTAGATTCCTTTCATTGTGATTGCACTCCTTAATAAAAGCTTGTCGAATTCTTAAATTTTTGCATTCTATATGTTTTGATGCAATGCATCCTATGAATCAAGTTTGGAGATGCTTATTGAAAGAAATATGTGAGTATGGATGTTTCCTAAATATCCATGCAATCCAATTTCAAAAAATTAATCACCAATGTGTTTCAATCAAGTATCATATAAAACCATGAATATTAAATCAAACAAATCAAATAATTCAACCAAAATGGAGTTATGATTCTGAAAAAATGAAAACTATTATGTTTGATTGGAATTGTGTAAAAATTGAATGTCGCTTATGCAAAACAAAAAATGGCAATTGTATACAATATTATGCAAAATTCTTTGAATGGCACAACAAACAATTTATAAGATTATAAGACTATAACCACGCTTTTGGCACTAAAGCTCTATCCCAAGTAATAGATCCATTTCTATACCATTCCAAACAACATTTCATTAATTTTAATTACATGGAAACATATACAATTATTTAGCCTTTTAGATGTTGTCATTGGTGCTCACTGCCCTCTAGTTTGCACCAATAGGTATTCTTAACGACCCACTACTAAAATTCAGCTCAAAATAAAATAAAAAAATAATAGTAATTTCAATTTTTCTTTGCATGTTCACTATTCCAACACAATATTAATTACTAGTATCAAATCCTCTAGGAGATTTCAACAACTATTGATTAAATAAAACTAATATTTTTTTATGTATAATAATGCCGCACCAAAATGTACCTTTATATCATTGTAAACCTCCAATATTTTTTTACAATAATAATCTTTTTTTCTAATTCTTATTGCAATCCTTGTAAATAATTTGTCAATAAATAATTCTCCAAATGATGTTTCTATAAAAATTAATATTATTATAATTAATTAAATTTTTGAACACAACCCTAAGGACTCAAAATGCAATTGCAAAATTCAAATTTTTTTAATTTTTTGTATTATAAATATATATATATATATATATATGGACTACAATACAACTTTTTGAAATGAGGATTGTTTTAAGAAAATAATTGGTAAAGTTACAAATTGCACCCAAGATTCTGTGCGAATAGCGTTAGCTTTGACGAGGTCTCCAAAAATCCTTGAATACAAATGCAACCTTAAAAAAAAAATAAAAAAAATTTTGAAAGTTGCATTTGTATCCGAGTCCCTTAGGAATACCGTCGGTGCTAATGATGTCTCAAAAAAAAAATTAAGTTCAAACAAGTCTCTAGGCCCTTCCAAGTATAGCTGCAACTTTGATTTTTTTAATTTTTTTTTGTTGAAAGTTGCAGTTGTACCCAAGCCCATGTAGGAATAGCATTGGCACCAACAATATGCCCAAGGGCCCAGAGGTACAGCTATAGTTTTCCAAAAGTTCTTTTTAAAAGTTAATTTTCAAGATTATTTAGTTGTTTTTCTAAAACCACTAAAACCTTTAGGGCTTTAAAGTGTAATTGCCATTGTTTCTTTCTTTTTTGAAACAAATGGTGAGATTTAAAGAAAAAAAAGAATAGAGCTTAGTTTGAATTTTTAGGAAGGATCATTAGGTTGAAGGTAGGAGGAAACAGTTTCCGCCTAGAGGTGTAAAGCCTGCTAGTGTAGAATGCCTTGTTTAAACATTATATATTGCTAAATTTAGTTTAAATGATAACATGACAGTCATCACCACATCCATCAATGAAGCTAAGAATGTGATTTTTCCTAACTATTCTCACATAAATTATATCATTCCAAGCAAAGAGGCAAATTCTAATGGAGTTGATAGTTTCACCAGTGATGAATAATTTGCATCTAGCGCACCAAATTTGCTATAAGATAATAGCCCTCAAAACATCCCAAGTTGCAATCAAGACGTGAATGCAAGGAGGATACATACCAACATCATCACACTTTCTAGGAAGAATGCCAATGAGAGTTCCCTTACAAAAATATAAATATTGTTTTGAAATAAATAAATAAAACATAAAATAAACTATTGTTTATGAAAGTTGTAGTTGTTCTCAAAGACTCATAAAGATGATGTCTACAATAATCCTATAAGGCCTAAACTACAATTTCAACTTTTAGAAATACGTGTAACTTTTTTAACATTTTTTATTTTTTTCAAAATTGTTGTAGGACTTTGGGTCCTTTAGGAACCCTATTGATATTGATAGGCTCTCCTAAGTCCTAGATTCCTATAACTAGTTTTAAGAAAATTTAAAATTTTGTATATATTTATATATTTTTTTTGGAAAAAATGTTGAAGGATTCCAAGCCCTATAGGGACCTTGTCAATAGCAACAAGTTTTTTGTGAAGCTCATGATCTAACAACAATTTATCTTTTGAATTAAATACATTTTTTTTTTTTTTTAATTCATGAAATTTTTTGTTGGTGTTAAATCTCATAGGGTCATTATTTGGCACTTGCAGCATCTTTTCTTGCAACTTCAGTATGTGAAGGTAAAGTATATTGATTTTTGAAATTTTTGTATTTCAATGCCATGTCTCTTTTGTAAAACCTTTTGAATCAATAGAAGTCCTTATAGATGAGAGCAATATTTTTTCCTTAAATTGTATATATTTATAAATAAATAGATTCAATTTTTTCCTAACTTTGTTGCCTTTCAAAGTAGCTTGTCAATATGGGCACTTTCCCTTCCTTGAAAGGTTTGGGACGAGCAATCTTATTTTAAATTTATTCTCAATTTTGATTGTTTAATACATATTAATGGATTTTTTGGTCTTTAGTTCAAGTTAAAGTAAGACCCTAGAGTGCCAGAACAAGAAAAAAATTCATAAAGAAGATATCAAAAAAGTGATTGTTTTATATTTTTTGAGTTTTTGGGATCTTTTTTAGGATAGCTATGAGTGCCAATGGATACTATTTTAGGGCTCTAGTGATTTATAAGTCCTATTTTATTGACCCAAATTTTTATTTTATGACATTTGGTATCTTTGTGGCTCAAAGAATATATATTGGTGCCAATAAGTATTCATTTAGAGCTCAATAGATGAAACAATTACTTTCTATTACTTCTTTTTTTTATATTACTTTCTATTAGATGAAAGTAATTGTTATTTTGGAAATGATGTTCATGTATTTCCTTATAAGGATGTTGACTACCCCAAAGTCATTTTGGAAAAAGTAAGGATGGTAAAAAGAATTTCATAATGATTTTTAACCTCAACCTTGCTAACAAAGCTAACATTGATTAATTATTTCATGGCCATTGATGCATTTGGATGGATAGATGAGAATGTAAAGAATTTGTTTTAGGAACTTTAAAATGTATTTAAAGGTTGAACAAACTTGGAAGAACTTAGAAAGTGAGCTAAAGTGAATGGAGAATAAAATTGAAGCCAACCTATAAAGAATTTTTGGCCATGATAACCAAATGTAATCCACTTGAAAAATGAAGGCATTGAAGGAAGTAGAAATGATTGAATTTTATACATATTTTATTAAAATATTTAACTTGTTATTGACTAACAAATATTCAACAACTAGCTTGAGTTGGTTTAATATTAATAATTGACTTGTCAATTGCCCTTAAGTAATATCAGAACAAAAAATTCATTGGACAATGTATTTAGATGCTTTATATTTGTAGAATTGGTAAGATTCTTTGAAAGATACTTAAAATGGGATTTTGAAACAAAATATAGTTCCATTTTTTTTATGAGCTCCTTGTCATAATTGTGTCTATTATATAGTATTCCACCATTGTGATGTTAAAAGAGTCTTGTGTGATTTCATATACTGGTTTCATTTACTTGTATAAGCATATTGGAATTAAGCTTTGCTTGAAGCATCTATTAGTTGATATAACAAAATTTGCTATATGACATATTTTCATCATTTTAACCCTTAAAGGATGGATTGGTGATCATGGAGATCATCCCTTTGGATATTGTGGAAATCATTGCCTTAAAAAAATGTTAAAGCATTCATTAGAAGTTAAATTATTGTAAAAGACTTTTCCTTTTTACAAAATGGAATCCTAGGAATCCTAGCCATATTCAAGACTCTTTGAATTTCCACGGACTTAAACTCGTGTGCAGTTCAAATTGAGGTTTTGGAGGTTGATGTATCATTTCTTGCCATTTCATTTCCATGAATTGCTTCCATGTAGAAATCTATTTTAGAAAATATCAACAGAAGACGAATTCCAAACTTCTAGTCCACATTTACAAATCACCTTATTCCACACAGTCTTATGTCTACGGTTATAGGTTCAAGGTGATGGAACTAAAATTATAGGTCTCAAGCCTATAATGTTAGGCTTATGTCCACGGTCTTAGATCCACAGTTATAGGGTCCAAATTATGAAGCCCATTTCTTTGCACCAAAAGAAAAAAAAATCCAAAAATTGTGCTTCCATGCTCAAATTTCCCCGCTCTATGCTCTACGCTCTTGCTTTACGCTCATGTACTAGCTTCGCTTCGATAAATGCATAGCAACCGTGCTTGTTAGTATCATATTGTCATTTGTAATCAAAAAAATTGAACGGACCACAAGAGGGAATGAAAACATTGTATGGATTCCTACATATGTAATAAATCAAATATATACTTTTACTGTACACATTTTGTATAGATGCTTGCAAAAACATTCAACTATGTGAATATATATTTAAAGAATCTACACTCCACAAATTTTTTACCATATTGCATATAAGTAATAGTCATTTAAAAGCGTAAAATCCTAAATTTTTGGATTTCTGGCTAACCAAGCTGCAAACCAAGACTTCATGTTCTCACTTGCAACCTTCCTCTCAACGCTATGGTTATACACCTTTTGATGGTGACAATTCATGATGGCAAAGGGGGCATCTGCTTGCGTGCCGATACCCTCTTTTGATGCAATTTAGAAGTTGTACAATACATATACAATAGGCAATGCAATGGTCACATTGGTACACGTCCTTATACTAGAACTAATGATTTCAAAATCCTCCAACAATCCTTCAAATTTCTAAAAGCATGCTTGATGACCACCTTGCATGAATTTTCAAATGAATCAAATATCTTCTGATTATGCAAATTCCAGTTTATTGGCTTCAAATTCTTCAACAGATCCGGATTATTGGAATAAGTTGTATCTCCTATGAGATAAGGTTGTACATGTATTTAGACCATATACTTGAATAGATGGCTCAGTAAAATCTTGTCTTTGTTTAAAATCTTGGTACTAAATACTAGAAGAACTTACTGCTGTGAACACCCCTAGGCTAACCTATACAAACATTTCAAACAATTTAGTCTATGTTACAGATTATGTAGAAGACAATGCTACAGAACTTTTTCCTACTTAAGAAGTCTGCAACCATCGGTGTAGTATGAAAGCCAAGCCGCCAAGATAAGGGAATGCAAATCCCATCAATAGACCCTCAAATTTTGGCAGCCCTATCACATCTTCAAACTTCTCCATGATTTCTTGCAATTTTTCTCATGTAGGTGCATGCATACAGTATTAAGTGGGGAACAAACCTTTCTTGCATTTGTAGAGAATCTAACTACAATGTCCATGTATTTATGCTTGGTAGACTCATCATTCACCTTCTTACATGAACAACTGGTAGCTAATTGGTACAAGACTAACTTATATATTTTGTATAGGTATCAAGGTTTGTATAATGTTGGGTGTAATCTAGGCCCCCAAAAGAAAAAACTTTGATATTAAACGCTTGAAAGCCATTTTGAATGTCTCCCTATACTTTTCATTTAGCAAGTCCGGAATAATGTGTCACACATTGTCCTCTACAACATCAAATTATATAATCAACATGTTTTGACATCCTTTTTAGTTACTCATGCATTTGTCCCAAATTGCATAGATTGAAGTAGTTGTACATATTCCAACCACAATCTAAACAATCTATACAATACATAGTCTAATGTGAAAAGACTCCTATTAAAAACTAATAATAGAAATGCCCTATTGAAAGCTACAATAATGATTGTTTTCTATAAATGAAATTGTGAAGAGGGTTATCAAAAATCAATTTCTTTTTATCCTACCAAGCTTTAGCAAGGAAAATGAGTATGTATTTGTTACAATATGTTTTTTCCATATTCTAGTCCATACTTGTCATTTTTGTTGTTATATCAATAAAGGCTCTAAGTTTTCCATTGATAAATCTTTTTATAATGAATTGAAAATTTTATAATTTTGAACTTATATAATAATTTTTTATAAATATACAATAACATATTGATCACTTTATAGTTACCTAAACTTAAATGAAAATTATAATTTTGGTGAATCTTCAAAGTTATATGCTTCTAAATTTATTTGACAAATTTTATGAAGATTTTTTAACAATTGACCATATGGATAAGAATTTGCAGATGTATAAGAAAATAGATTAGTTAGCATTGTCAAATTGGATTACTTCAATTCTTAGACCTTAACTCAGGGACTTAACCACAATGCTTGACTCCTAAATTTTCCTGCATCCAAAAATTGGATGCATTAATGCGTCTTGATTAAAATCAATTGAAGATTTCAAAATACCCCATTCTTTTAGATGACTTCAACTAGTAGAAAGGACCATGACAAATTTCGTTTCTATTATGTGCTAAAGATTTGAAAATACTGAATGAATTATAACAATTGCAAGCTCTATATTTTAGTATATAAATCACTTGATATAGAATGATTTTCATTCATATTTTCTATTTTTGGAATAATTTCCAAATTTGATTATATATTGATAGTGTTGAAGGATAATGTAACCTCTTCTATAGAACTTAGTTCTAGTGGGTGTAATGAATTGCAAGCCTTTGAAAGCAAAACAAAACTGTGATTGAGCATGACAAAACGGCAGTAATTAGAGTCAGGATTCTCTTCAAATCACAACATATAGGCAAAATTATTTGATCTTTATAGTATTGTTCAAAGGTACAATTTAGCTTCTTCCATGGAACTTTTGTCAAGTGGCCATTTTCAAGCAGGTACTGTATAGGATTTTCAAGCCTTTGAGAGCAATGATAACAATAATTGGTCTTATACACAATATATAAACTATAAAACAATTGGATTATTGTTGCCACTCAAGAAACAACATATTGTACGCAAAAAGATTTTATCTTTACAACCATATTGCAACATATTGAAGAAAGATTTGAACCTTATAGAAATTGCCATAGAAATTATAAAAATAATAATTTTTTCCAACAGAATAAAGATTTTAGCATATATAGACAAGACATTGACTTATGAAATAAAATTATGGCATTCAAATTTTATTATAATATAAAAAGATAAATTAATGGATAATAGATATAGAATTCAATGACAAAATGCCACAAGAACTAGATTTCTAGAGGTGAGGTCACAATCTAGTATGTGTATCCAATTGACAATATGACCATACCACAAATTTGTATAACCATTAGAGTTAATATAATCCTTCTACTAAACATGAAAAGAAATTTCTATTCACAAGCTTTGTCAATATCGTGCAATAGCAATAAGACCATTCTTAATGCTTAAAGCATCTTTCAATCACAATAACTAAATCTTCAAATTATAAACAAAATCAAATGGTTGCGAAAGTTGTGGCATCACAAAACAAGCAAGCATGTGCATTTTCTATAATGACTTTTACATGTCCACTTAATTAAGCTACTACGGCCATTAATTATCTAGTTGGCCAAGTTACAACCCTACTATGTAGTTATAGAACCAAAATGGTCTTTGGCTCTATAATCACATATTAGAGATGTACTCTTAACTCCTAATGCCAATACTTGACCACCTACTCAGTGAAGCATGAATGTTGTCAAAAGTGTATTTTATGTCTTCAATGCTTCTATCATCCAATAAATATCAAATGAAGTATCGTAGTTGTCATGATATTAGGGGCCTATTGGAAGTGGATGTAGATGTGTCAAACATGATTATTTAGACCTCTCATAAAAAGCAACAACTTTGTGTTTTATGGGTGAATAAAAATATTGTTCACCATCTATCATCTATTGTCCGCCTACCAATCTCTAATTATGTACCATTTGCCACCTCTTCATGCTCTTTTTTGACCTATTTAAAGCCTTTTTTGTCCATTTTTATTGCATTTTTGTCCCTTGGCTTCCACCAAACATCCATCCATTTGTCAAAAGTTGTTGTTGCCAAAAAGCATTTTTATACTTTCCAAAAGTTAATTCAACCCTTTTATCATCCAATAAATATCAATTGAAGAAACATAGTTGTCATGATGTCAGCATTGTCAGGGCTGATTGGACGTGGACGTAGATGTGTCAAATATGATTAATTGGACCTCTCATTACAAGAAACAATTTTGTATCTTCGAGGGGATAAAAATGTTGTTTACCATTTGCCATCTATTGTCCGCCTACTAGCCTCCATATATCATTTGCCATTTGTTTATGCCTCTTTTTGACCTATTTAAAGCCTTTTTGTCCATTTTTCATGCATTTTTGTCTCTTGACTGGTCATCAATTGTCAAAAGTTGTTGTTGCCAAAAGTCATCATGATGTTTGCCAAAAGTTAGTTCAATTTCTCCAAGAGTTCTATTTGGTTTATCCAGTGGAATTGCCAATGGCTATTTCTAGTACACCGAAAGTAATATGAACCAAATATTTAGTCAAGAGCCAGGAGACCTAATATGAGTATTGGACAAAACCTTCTACCCCATTCAAAATTAGGGCCATCAAATGTTAGAAATCTAAGCCTGCACGTTTTGTCACTCTAGACTTTCTTTTTTTCCAATTGTAATGATTTATAATTAGAATTCAGATCTAAATTCATTGAACAAATGGCTTGTAAATAGGACTTCAATTGGCAAAACCTGGGAAAATGGTCAAATTTCAAAAATGTGCATGATTTGGTGTGGAGATGAAATTTATTTCTCCAAAGATATCACATTGGTTAGGGTCTAAGGAACTCTCTTTATGTTTTGTTGTTGTGGTAAAGAAGGAGATTTGGGCATCCTATTGAAATTTATTTGAAGTACTCAAGAGTGTTTGCCTGTTATGGTACACAAAGTTTTTGGTCATGATGCATTGATGTGCATCCAAGTACAAAACCTTCATCATTCACATGGGCATGTAGAAATTAAACTTGGGCTGGTTTTTTGATGAGTTTTTCTACATTAGATATATGCCTTGTGCAAAAATTTATTGTCCATTCTAAGTTCAATTTCCATAGGAGAAGGTGAATTTTCAAAATTTTGGGACTTTGGTGCATATTCACGCATGATCATGACAAAAAGTTGTATACCATAGCATGCAAATACCTTCAATTACATGCAATAAAATTTATATCTAGTGTATGTTTGTGAAAAAAAATGCCTCTTAAATAATCCGCTATGATGTTCAATTAGAAACTTTGGCTTTTGGAGTCGTCTCTCGGACCGGCACTTTGATTTTGAATTGTTGTTCAAACAATCGATTGCTGAAAGATCATGGTGTGCTCGCATCTCTCTTCATATATCATGCCGTGTGGTGATCTATTATGTCATTGCCATGTCAAAAATTCAATTCCTAGCAAGTCAAGCAATGCTAGCTTTGGCAGCGCATGAGGCCTGCTTAGGTTGATTCTAAGGCGTACATATATAGCAAATATAGGTAGTTTTAGGTGTCTGAGCAAAAGCGGAGGAAGTAGGTTAAATTGTGTTTGTTTTGCAAGTTGTTGTTTGTAATGTTGTAATTAAGTTTTGATATGAAAATTTTGGTTGTTCAAGAACAAACTAAAAAATGTTGTATATTGAATGTACTTAAAAAAATCTATAAAGAAAATGCTTCCTCAATCAAAATATATGGGTTCTTCTATTTTTTACAGATGAAAGCATCAAAGTATCTATTTTCTTGAGATTTAGCACTTTTTTAGTTCTTCTACTTAAGAAAATACTCTAAACTTTATTTTCTTAGAGTACAATCTCCTTAAAGCTATATATGTTAGCCATATTTTTTTTGAAATTTAAAAATCGTTTTTGTAATTTTAGAGTACTTCAAAGTACTAAAGATAAATACTACAAAATGAGCACGCATTTCTTGCAATTACCCTTGAAGGATCTAATTCTTTTCCACAAGGTGAATATAGTAGGCTAACAAGAGGTTTTCATTTTTATGTCATTATTTTTTTTTAATTCAAATTTACTCAAAAAATTATTGGTCTAGAATTTAAAAAAATAGTATTATTATTGACATGTCATTCAAAAATCTAATACAATATGTGTGGGCTTACTAAAGGTAACTACATCATGAAGTGGCATTACTCTTGAATATCACGGAAGTTTTGAGGAGATGTGACCATCTTGCTAGTAGTCAAGTGGTGACTTAACACTCATGACAATGCATATGTAGCCACTTGTATAAGTGATTTTTGGTGTATTGTGTATTGTAGAACTTATTCATCAAGTGTATGAATTGGTGACTTTAGGAATTCATAATTAACTCCCTAAAGGATCAAAAGATATAAATTAATGAATCAAAATTCTTTTGTTTCAATATCCGTTTTTAAGAGAATGGCTTGTTCAAAATTATTAGGTATAACATTGTCTTGAAGTATTCTCTTTGTCATTGGGTCATTTCAAGAAACATAATTTGTCCTTTTTGTTGTCCCCGTGGCCTCAAACATATATTTTTTTGCTCATGACTTGTGTCGTGTCATATGTCAATTTCATATGGAATTTGAAATGAAGGTATATGTACTAATTGTGGACATTAGTAATTTTTCTACCTTTTTAAAATTAGTTTAAAATTGTTAAAAATCCCCCAATTGGATATCTACTTTTGCCATTTGGAGGGGTGGTAGTACTATTTTTTGATTTAAGAAATGCAAATAAATATGTCAAAATTGGTGGACAAGGACTTTTACTAAAGTTTCACAAGTTTATGAGAAGATTTAAGACAAAAATAAAGTGTCAACCTTCTATATGTGCTTAAAGTGCACTACCTTTGTGCAAGTGTAGAGAGTACAAACCTTTTACAAAGATACAAATGGTTGAGAAGAAGCACCTTCAAGTTAGGAAAAATGAATTCTCAAATTTGACTTTTTGAATTTTTTACTATTTTCTAAAAATCAAAATGTTCACGTATCCATTTTCAACTAATTGTTGGTCTTTCGGGCTTTGTAGTACTATGTGGTAGTCAATAATATTGCATAGTACAACATTGATTTTTTAATAAATTTTAATGATTTTTCATATTTTTATTGATTTTTAAATTTTATTTCTATAAAATAAATTTTTTTATTTAATTTAAATGTTTTAAATGATTTTTAAATGATTAAATTAAATTCATTTTGAATAACTTTTTAACTCATTTTCATGACTTAAACTACAATGTCTGCTCCTGCACAATAATTGTAGTACTCGCGTTATTGATAGTTTTATATGACAAAAATGCTAAATGTTTCTTACAACAACTCCGTTTATGGTTGAACCACCTATATCCAACCATGGATCAATATCCAATATATAGGATGCAACTATTTCCAACTAAGGCTAGAACAGGTCTTCAACCAAGGTTTGAAATGTGATTTTTTCTCCTTTGCAAAGTTGGAACCCATATCTTGATATAGTGAGCAAGAAAGCAGGAAGTAATGAGTGGGAAAGTAGTTATGGAATGATCGGAGTTGGAAGACTCTATATATTGCTTATAGATTGAGACCATCAGTTGGCTTCTAAAAGTCATAGTAATTTGAATTTAAGAAAAAAATCACAAAAAATTAGCAATGCTTGTCATTTCTATCTTTCTATAGGCCAATAAATTTATATTGCCTTCTACTACTCCAGAATATGCGTGGAACTGCTTAAATAGTCAACTATAGATGGTTCTACTATAGATTGTGAACTTGGGAGCAATGAGGGACTAAAATGTCGAGGTTCAATTCATGAGAGCCTTCTTATAATTTTGGATGCACCTAATTTTAGCACTCTGAAAATTCATAGTATATTGAAATGGTATACAAAACATGTAGGCTAAATGAATTTAGAAATCCATTTTGACTCTCCAAGAGATATCAAGATCCAACAAAAATTGAGATAGTAAATATTAAAAAACGTGCTCAAATGCTAATTGGATTAATTGAGGTGTAGCTTCCATAATGTTTGTAGCAAATCCAATTTTCATAGCTTTCCATTATTTCCGGTAGCTTCCTTTGTTTGGATGCAATTTTTTTTATGCATTAATGATTCAAAGATAAATGGTGCTCAAAAAGTCAAATGGGTATTCAGGTAGGTAGGACTACAAGGTCATTTTGGAGTGAACATTTTGAAATTTTCACATAAGATGTAGCTTGTATTTACTTCATATGAATGCATGTAAAAAAATTCAATTGGGTGCTTCAACCAAAAATTATGCTGCTCAAATAAAATACATGTTGGGCAAGAAGTTACATTCAACATGCTTTCAGTCCCTCTTATACTTCTAAAATCTGGATAATAGAAAACTAATATGATATAACATGCAATGATAAAGGGAATACTATGTATAAGGCAGAAATCTCTTTCCAATTAAAGTAAAAAGTTTCTTGATCATTTTGGATGGAGCCAAAGAATTTTAAGTTTTTTTAAATTCATATTGCTACAACCATCAACATCAAAGTGTTTAAATTACTTCCCACATATTTTCATAGTAACTTTAATCATTTTTGGATTCTAAGCCCAATTTTAAAGGAGGGAGAAAAGAAGGGGTGTAATTTTTTTTCAATATATTAAAATAATTTTTTTTGCTCAAAATATAATTTGGTGATAATGTACTCAACTATGTATTATTTGAATATATTTCAATTTTTTAAAAACTTATGCAAATTTGCAATGTTCAAAGTAGCTCAATCCAAACCACAATCTAAACTATCTAATGCAATAAAACTTCTACAAAAAACTCACTCCAATAGTAGGATTCAAAAATGCCCTATTGAAAGCTACAATAATATACTTCTTAACTCAAATTGTGAAGAGGGTTATGAAAAAAAAAATTGTTTTGGGAACCTAAATTTTCTTCGTATATGACTATATTGTCAAAACTTCGTCACTCAGTGCTTACAAATCAATAAATCAACAAAGACTTTTAGTTTTCCCTTTGATAAAAAAAATCACTACATATAGAAATTTTAGTATTTTAAATACTTTGAATTAAAAAATTTATTGTTATTTAATAGAGTGGTGATTACTTCATAAATTTATCCACAATACTAAAATTTAAATAATATAATTAGAAGTTGATTTTAAAAAGTTAAGTGAATTTAAATTGATTTGACAAAGATCACAAAAGAATTTTTCACTTTGACTACATGGAAATTTTTCACAATGATTGCATTGATAAATTGAAAATGTTATATATTATAGAATATTTACATTTTGGCAACAAACTTGTCACAAATAAAGGAGATTACAAGCAACATTTAACTCTAGAGGTCCTACATCCAAAATTTGAATGAGCTCAAAGACAAAGACTCAAAGTTGATTGAAGCTTTAAAAATATGCACATTTTTGTATGACTTAAATTTAAAAAAAGTTCAAAATTTAAATTTGGTCCTATGTTGTGGATTTGAATCAAACCATACTCAAAGATACTAATATCATTACTTTGCTAGGACAAGATCTAGAGTCTCTTTTTGAACTTAAATTTTTAAATCTCTAAATTACTTTGATGCTGTAATTTTTTTTTTTTTAATTTATGGATGAATAGTATTGCAATGCATCCCTTTAATAAGTTGGAAAAAAAATTTCATAAATAAAATCCTAAGATGGACGTAAATCACCAGCTACAAGGCTAAATTTAGTGTCTATATTATAATATAGTACTTCTAAAGGATATTTTTATCCAAATTTTTTATACCTCTCAAGCCTACAATTATTAGAAGGACTTATAGTGATTAAATTAATAAATTTAAAAAGAAATAGCTAAAAAGGAGTTATATTGCAAATTTTACTAT
Source organism: Neckera pumila (assembly GCA_963969595.1). Lineage (NCBI taxonomy): Eukaryota > Viridiplantae > Streptophyta > Bryopsida > Hypnales > Neckeraceae > Neckera > Neckera pumila. Next base: position 45,236,755 of record OZ018408.1, on the reverse strand, counting down.
GTCTAATCCTTTTTTGGTACGTTTGAGTGTGATTTGAGGAATTTGAAAGTATTCAAATATTCAATGAATTATAAAAATTGAAAGTTCTACATGTCAAAAAAGAAATGGAAAAATACAAAGTGATTTTCAATCACAGTTTCTATTCTGGGAATATTTTCTAAAATTGAATCTAAAATCATTGTTTGTTATTTGGATGCTTTTGATGGAGATGTGATATTTCAAATCCTTTAATGTCAACAAGGATACTATTGAAATATGCAATAATAAATGATTTAGTTAAAGAGCCGTTTGTTTTAAGGTGGATGGGCATCATCCAACACGCCCCCATTTGATGTAGTCAAGAATGGCATGCATGGATGTATATTAATAATGTTATAGTGACAGTGTAGCTTCTTCCTTGAGACTTGTGCCACACAACTTGTTTTAGAAGGTGTAACAAATTAGAAGCCTTTGAAACCAAAGATGAAAAATAATTGAGCTTGAGTGTAATATATATATATATATATATATATATATATATATATATATATATATATATATATATATATATATATATATATATATATATATATAATATAAGTATAAGACAACAATTAGAGTATGGTTTTACTTTAGACCATGACACATAGGCAAAAGATTTGGACCTTGTACCTATTTTGTGACATGTAGGTGAAAAGATTCAAACAATGTAGTATTTTCCACAAGAACTTTTGCCTTGTGACTTAGCTCCAATGGACATAAAGAGTCATAAGCCTTTCAAAGCAAAGATGAACAATGATTGACTTTCCATGGTGATTGGGCTTTACCATAAAATATTAAAGATGTCAAAGTGATAGAAACAAATGACAATGACTTATTACAACAAAAAAATTCACAAATAAATTAATATTTTTCACATTGATAGACAATACAAAGATTAATCTAATTAATAAAATATACTAAGGTATTCTAAAATTCTTAGTTCCTTTGGCAACTGAGGATAAATTTAAAATATGGCTACCTAAGGCTACTTTTGGGAGAGAAGTGACAATGGTACTTATTAGGCCTTGATTACTATGTTTGAATATTCCTCTTTGAATTACCATAATTATCTCTATTTGAGCCTCATTGAAATATAACTAATTGTCTCAAAACTCAATTAGTTTGTGACTTTAATATTTTATGATGTAAAAGTTTGTAATGTTTATTCAATAAATGTCATAATGTATAGCTTGAAGACATGACCTCTACATGGATTAACACAACATTAGAATCCAAGTGTATTGTTGTGAATTAGAATGTCAACAACTCCACTGACAAGATTTGTAACGAAATAGAGTGCTAGGCAAGTTGAGCAATTATTGCCAGCTTGGATTGTTGGATCTATAGTCTTCTACTAGTGAATGTGCAAACATAAAAGCATATCAAGTTAACTAAAAGATAGTTATAGTTAGGCTAAATAGGAGGTTGATTGAGTTTTTTTCCTTTTTCCCTATTTATGGATGTATGATCTTTGATTATTAATACAAGCTGACCTAAGTGGTGGAGACATAAACATATGTCATTGTTTATAAATTACAACAAGGTATCAAAGCCCCAATGAGACAATCTGCAAATGTCATTGTTCATATTTATGTTGAAAAAATATTCTTCATTTTGCGTTGGGTGTTTGAAGAAAGTTTTAAATAGCTCACATTTTTGTTTAGTATTCCTTATTGTGTTCATAAAGAAAAGCAATATGAGACAAACAAAACATAATCAATATAGCTAAAATAGCAAAGCAATTGATGTGTAAGGTTTATATACTATACATGACCTACAGAGCGGTTTTGTATAATTTCCATGTCAAAATCATTTGTCCGAGAACCAAAGCTAAAAATTAATTAGGAGTCCAAAAAATAGAAACATTTGGTCTCTATTCAATTTTCCTATTTCTATAATAGCATTCATGTTCCGTACCCAATTCATCGTTCCTTATTAATTACAACAAGAAATCATGTCCACATCCAAGTTGATATGCACAAGTTCATTGTAGAAAACTATGAGACATAGAAAACTCATTACAGGCTCCTATTGATGAAAGAAAACACTTCAAAGTATGCAGACTTGACAGGAACAAATCGAGTAGTCATCAATGAGCATGAAGAAGCATCTAAGAGAAGAGCCAAAGTCTTCTATTCCACCACAATGTCATGTTGCGAGTCCATCTTTAACAAACTCCCGTCCATCATTAATAACAAATGGTGCATGATTTTTGGCCCCCTTTGAATAATACATTTAGATACAATGAATTTTTGGCTTTGGAAATTCATAATGAAATGTACAAAGGTTCAAAAAAAATGATTACATGAAGCAATATAATATCGATTTAAATATCAACTAGAATATTTACTAAGAATTACTTTAAGGAATCTTGGATTCTTCTTCACAAAGTGACTATTGGCTTACAATAGGCAAAATGTCAAAAAACATTAATATTACTTGACGTGATTCAAAAACCGAATACAATCATTGGAAGCTTGCTAAAGGTGGCTAAGTGACTAATTGACATAACCATTGAGTGTCAAGGGAATTTTGAGGAGAAATGACTATTTTGAGTACTCAAGTGGTGACTCTGATCCCTTGCCACTGACACACATGACAATGTGCATTCTTAGCCACTTGAGTACATCATTTTTGGCCCTATTGAGGAATTTGTTCATTAAATATAATGAACTGATGACTCTAGGAATTTAGAATTAAATTAAAAAAGGTGCAAAAGATATAAATTGATTAAAGTTCTATTGTTTCAATATCAATTTTTTGAAGGAATGTTTACTGAAAATTACTATGAGGGGATCTAATATTCTCACAAAGAAATTAGTACTAAAATAGGCGCTTCATACATGTTCCACATAATAATTGATCTTACAACACACTTTGGAAATTTATCTCTTTTTTATATTAAAAAGTGGTCCAACTCTCAATGTTCTTCTTACTCTACACACTTATTAAAAATTGCTATGCTATGAATTAATTTAAAATATTTATAAATTTGTAGTATTTTATGTTGCAACTGTATTTTGTAATACAATAATGCAAAGTAGCTTTATTTTGTAATACAATTAAATGTTTTTAGAAATCTTTTGAAAATAGATGCAAGTCTATTAGCAAACCATTGATTTCCCTCCAAATTTTAGTTCCAAATTTGTTCTTGGATATGAATTATTAAATAGTACTAAAATCCTACAAATTGGCAAGTGTGACTAAATTGGGAGCTGCTTTTGGATAGTAAAGATTTTTGAAAAATGAAAAAAAAAAATTGGCTGAGGTGTATAATGGTATTGAGTACCTTAACTATGAATATTAAGTCATTTAGAGCTAGAACGCATAATTAAAGTTACGTCCAAAAAACAAATCAATATGCAAGGTGTGACAAAAAAATAGTATAGATGTTTCTTGCAATTATCCTTTGGCAATCTCCATGTACTTGATTTTTTCTTGTGTAGATTTGTAGTTCATATGTCACACAATATTGGTCTTATTCTTTGCTCTGCTTCAATGCATATGCAACAATGAGTTCAATTAATCACATAGAAGGAGCACTGGGTCTTATTTTCAAAGCCTAGTGTTTTTTCTCATAGCATGAAGTTGCATAGCAAGATTGACTTTGCATAGTACAGGAAATTTATAGACATAGAAGAAATTTAGAAAATGTAGGGTTGAATATCAATTAGAAAGTAGAATGGAAAATTTCACCTAAGGATTAAGGACAGAGCCTAATGCCTAATGCTCAAGGATGTAATTTCCCTTTCTAGCGAAAGGGTGACGGCCAACATTGCCTTAAGCATATAGGCTCTTTATAATGTAATTGTGCACAATATAATTACAAATTTTAAAAGTGCTCTGCACAGTTTCGTCAGAAAATATTCTCAAGCAATGCTTTTGTTCTATTGAAACCATTTGCTTAATTTGTCCCCACAATTTATAAAAGAATAAAGAGCTAGTGCTTAATAAATATATGAAATCTTTTGTGATATCAAGGTGACATACATAAATCCCTTGAGTATGTGGTTGTAGAGAAATACATACAAGTTGCTAAGGTCTCACTTCTCCCTAAAGATCAAGTGAAAAATGCTGATTCAATTTTAGCATAAGAAAAAATAAAATAGCCTTTTGGAATTGCTTGTTTGAACTTTTCATTGCTTCAAGCATTCTTTAACTTTAAGCCTCACTAAAGAACCAATCAACGTTTTTGGCAACATAGTAGTTTTAGGCAACTCACTATGAACAAAAAATTCACTATATTTTTTGAAATTTGTTTTGGATGTGGGGAAAAGGAATACCTTACCTCTCCACCAAATTTTTTTACAATTGGATGTGTTTATAGGTGAAAATGTTGTTTTTCATGGATGGGGGCAACACAAGGAAAGTAATTTGTACTAAAGCAAAATTTGCATTGCAATGAGCGGAGGAGCTTAGGCAGGGCCTTGGATAGCCTCTTGCCCTAGATTATTTAGACCAGGGTATTTCTGTGACATTTTTTTGGACTTATAAATTTGTCACAATGTACAAAGAGGTGGTGGTGAAGAGGTAGGTGCTCTATGATTTCTTTTGGCCTAATGGGGCAATCATTCCTAATTGCTATATCTAAAAATCAAAAAAATTCAAATGCCCAAAGAATCCATTGAGCCCATTACCAATTTGTTATTTGATAGACTTCCATCCAAGAAAAATTTGATGGAAAAATGAAGCAATTGCTTCATTGACATTTGTAGAGATGAAGGTGGAAAGGCGTTTTCATAATCAAATCCATTGTCTGTCATGAATCTTTAAAGGGTATGGAATAATTTGAAGATGAGAGCTTGACTACTCATTGTCAAAATGTAGGAATTGTGTTCAAAAAGAATTTCTTACCTCATTTTGGCACAATAGATTAATTTAAAAAAAAAAATTGAACTAAGAGAAGTTGAGAAATCAAACTAAATTTCACCTTTGTAAACCCATTTGTGATTTTGAGCCTCCAATAAATAGTTATGGACAAAATTTAGAGAAAATGTTTGAAAATGTCAAAGAAAATGTTCATTCCAAACCCTCTTGAAATTTGTCTATAATTTTTTGTTAGAGACTTGAAATCTCAAACGGATTTATGAAGATGAAATTTAGCTTAATTTTTAAAGTTTTTTGAAAAAATATATTCTACAAAGCCAAGCTGATGCCAAGATGAGGCTTAAAATTCTAATTTGAATACAGTTCTCACTTTTCACTTAACTATGAGCAATTGAGATTCTAATAATTTTAATTTACATATCCTGTATCCTACCATCACTTGTATAAAGAGCTTCTTTTCTCATCTCAAGATACGTAGATTCAGAAGATATAGGAGATTGTTGCCAAATGTTTGATAACCTTGAAATTTAATGTTGAATATCCTTAAATTATAGTTCATGAGCATGGAATATCTTTGAAATCAAGGAAAACGTGATTTAGTGTCAATGATTCAAGATGAGTCAAGCTTCGCAAACCCTAACCTAACCTCCTCCAATGCCAAGTCTAATATGTCCAATTGCCCTTTACTTCAACTTGAACATAAATTGATCAAGCTTGCCACAATTTGATCTTTTGGAAAAAAATTTCCTTCCTCTAAGTCTAGTTGAAACTTAAAACTCCACCATTCACGTTTTGACAAAAGTACTATATGTGCAAGCTATAAATTGTTGAAAAAAGGCTCGATATGAGATTTTTCTTGAAGCTAGTTCCCTATTGAAATTTTTTGGTACATGTTCCCCAACTTCAAATGCTACGAAATTTTTTGAACATGTTGCCAACTTTGTCACCAAAAAATTGGTAAAAGAAATTTAAGAAAAAAAAGAAATTTAAGAAAAAAAAGAAATTAACTTGTGCAAAAGCCTTCCCGAGAGCTGCCCAAAATTTGGATGCCCCCAAAAACATTCTTTTCAACTTCAAATGCTATAGTTTTGCAATGTGTGTAGTCAAACCTCTCATTTTCTTACAACGTAATAAAGTGGTCTACCACTAGATTTTAGAATAAGATGCAACTAGAATTCATTCATCATGTTTGGGAAGACCTTTGCCATCTGAACTGCCCATCTTGAGTGTTTTGGGGTGAAATATAGTCAAGGAACTTTAGGGATTAATGACTTAGAAAGTTTAGAACAACATGCACACAATTACATAGCATGGTGAATGAATTTCTTAAACCTGCCATTTCAAGTGTGTGTTCCGTTGTATTTGTATTCATCATCGTGCATGATGAGTCACCGACTATTCTAAAAGCCGGCAAGGGTTTAGGGCTTAAAACTTGTGTGTCATCTCATTTGACGCACAAGTAGTACCTCACACCAGCTTGATTTTCTTCTGAATTGAAGATCATAATTCAAGAGTTGCATTTTGTTGCTCCATGAAGTCATGCTTCAAATTTGACACTAACTTAAGTTACTCTGTTAATCGTTAAGTTGCTTATGTTGCTTTCACTATGATATTAGTCAATATCATGTGACATTGTGTACAATCATAGTCACACTTATGGAATGGCAGTTACTGCCACTTTTGAGGTGATTGTGTACAATTTCAGTAATTTGTTTCACTTAAACATCATTCTAATCATTTTATATTAGTAATTATGCTATTTACTTTAAGTGAATTCCATAAGTGCATTTTATACTGCATTTTTCAAATAGAACAAAATTTATTTGCAAAATTTTAATGGCTTCAAGATAAAAGAAGAGATTTTCCCTTTTCTTCCAATAGATAGTAAAAAAAAAAACGGTTTTCATTATAAAAAAAAGGGCCATAATGATAAAATGATGGCGTGTGTATTCAACTATATATTCTTATATAACTAAAATCTTATGATTGAGTCCAATATTCTAGTATCAAACAAACACAAGTATTGAAACTTACTAGTAATTGAGTTTGTTGAATGGTAAGTATTCTCATATTTGTTAAAATGCTATGGTCAAAATTGTAAAATCTCAGTGCCCAAAGCTCTAAAATCTAGGACTACCACTAATTAAACCAACAGTATGATCTTGCATACATTCCCATAAGGTTCAAATCTTGTTATATATAAGTCACTATTTGAATAGAAATTGTATTTTAGTTGCTGACAATTTTATATATTATGGGTAAAATCCCATCACCATAAAAAGTCAATCATTGTCCATCTTTGCTTTCAAAGGCTTGTGACTCTTTATGTCCATCAGAACCAAATTGCAAGGCAAAAGTTATATGGAAGAAGCTACATTGTTTGAATCCTTTCACCTACATGTTGCAAAATAGCTATAAGGTCCAAATTTTTTGCCTATATGTTGAGGTCTAAAGTAAAATTATACTGTAATTGTTGTTGTATTTATATATATTATGGTAATTAGTGGTCATCTTTGCTTTCAAAAGCTTCTAATTCTTGACACCTTCTAAAACAAACTGTATGGCAAAAGTTTGAAGGAAGGGCCTATATATCACTTCAAAATTAGATCCATGCATGCCATTGTAACTACATCAAATGGTGTTTTTGGTAGGATTGGCCCATCTACCCTAAAACAAACAATCTTTCTTGATTAAATCATTTGTTATTGCATATTTCAATAGTATCCTAGTTGACATTAAAAGATTTGTGATGCCATATTTCCATCAAAAATATTCTAATAACAAACAATAATTTTAAATTCAGTTTTAGAAAATATTCCACAAATAGAAAAAATGAATGAAAACCACTCTATAATTTTCCATTTGAATTATGACATATGGAATTTGCAATTGTCATAGTTCATTGAATATTTGATTATTTTTAGATCTATACAATACCAAGAACTAAATTTGTATTTTTTTTAAGTTTTAAGGCATGTAAAAAGATCACAATTATCTAAAATGCTTCAATTGATTTTCAATCTTTGAGTTAAATCCATCCAATTCCTAAACATTTCAAAAATCAACAAAACAGTGACCGGGACGATGCAACCAAATCAATAGAATTCTGTCAAAATTCCTGCATTTTCTACTGGTGATCTCACTGGTGATAAGATGGGATGAAGGACTAGTATTTTTCATCTAAGTTTCTTTTTGAGAGTTCTTTAAATGAATTTGGAGCGGATGGTGATGGAAATTACATCATTGAGTTATTATATATTGACTTTCTTCAAAAGAAGATGTTATTTAAGAAAATCACAAAAGATGTCTTTTTAGTATATTTGGACAACTTGATGCTCCTTGATGCAATTCAAATTTTTTTCCAGAAATGTTATCTTTTTTATTTTGAATTTATTAGATGAATTTTAGCCATAAATATGATTTTTTAAAATTTTGAGTCCATTGAATGACATTTATCAAGTCTAATTTCTATCCAATTTGGAATTTAACCTCTAAAGGACAAAACGACGTTTTTTTTGGCAACATAGCAATTTTGGGCATCTCACTACAGATGGAAATTTTATTTCTTTTCTTTAAAAATTTCATGCAACATGTGCTCAAGGAGTAGGGTTTAGTGACTACATGGTTAAAAAATTATTGCATGACATATCATTTTCAACAGTCAGCAGGCAGCTCAAAAAAATTTTGAAACATCACTTTTAAAATTGGTGTTCTAGATTTATGTACCCATGAAAAGCTTTGAATTATTCCATTTTGATTTATGAGATTAAAATTATGAGGTGTTCTAGTTTGCGGGTAGTTATAGATTCCCTACTCTAAAATAAACTCTGGAATCCTTTATTTAACTCAATTTTCAATACTTTTGAAAAAAAACAAAAAAAAACTGGGTGTAGATTGTTTATTACAACATTACAACTATTGGGATTGGCATTTTTCAATTCCATAATTAAATTCTTGACAATTTTGTATTTTGAGTCATTCTCTACCTCTTCCTACTTACTATTTTTTTCCTATATGTTATACAATTCCAAATGATCTGAAAATTTTCAAGCATGTAGACAACTTGCCTTGAAGAATGACTCCAAAGAGTAACCACCATTTTGGACTTTTTTTTGTACAAATGTGACCTTCTGAAGGGCAGCTGCCCGTTTTTTTGCAAGGACAAAAAAAAGATTTTTGTTAATTCAAACGCTATTATCTTGCAATCCACACGGTAGAAAATTCTGAAATTTTTTCTACATCTTCTCAAACAAGCTTACTGCATCCTACAGTTACATGTGTCCAAAAACATTTTTTTCTAAAATTTGGTACTTGTATTAGAAATGGCAGTTTAAGAGCGTTTTTGGTGAAAACATATTCTTTTAACTTTAGAGGTTAATCCCTAATGGTCGGAGACTATGTTTTCACCAAAAGCACTCCAAAACTGCCATTTCTAGTATAAGTATCAAATTTAAGAAAAAAAACATTTTTGGATACATGTAACCATAGGATCTTGTAAACTTGTTTGAGAATATGTAGAAAAAATTTCAGAATTTTCTACCTTGTAGATTGTAAGATATTAGCATTTGAATTGACAAAAACCCTTTTTTTGGCCCTACGGAAACCTAGGTAGCTGCACTTCACAAGGTCACATTTAAATGAAAAAATGTCCAAAATGGTGGTTACTCCTTGGATTCACTCTTCAAAGCAAGTTAGCTACATGCTTGAAAAAATTCAAATCATTTGGAATTGTACAACATATAGGAAAAAAATAGGTTGTAGAAAGAAGTAGAGAATGATCCAAAACACTAAATTGTTAAGAATTTAATTACGGAATTAAAAAATGTCAATCCCAACGGTTGTAATGTTGCAGTAAACAATATGCATCCTATACTTTTATTTTTTTCATAAAATATAAAAAATTGAATTAAATAAATGACTTCTAAGTTTATTTTGAAGTAGGGAATCCATAACTGCCCGCAAACTAGAACACCTCATAATTTTCATCTCAAAAATCAAAATGGAATAATTCAACGCTTTACGCATATATAAAAATCTAAAGAACCTATTTCAAATTTTTATTTTCTTAAAAAGTGATTTTTTAGAATTTTTTTGAGCTGCCCGCCGACTGTTGAAAATGACATATCATCCAATAACTTTTTAACCATGGAGTCAAAAGTTTTGAAAATTATTGGGCCTTATAGCTACTCCTTGGGCACACATTGTGTGAAATTTTCAAAGAAAAATAAATTAAATTTCCATTTGTAGTGAGTTGCCCAAAATCGTTATATTGCCAAAAAACACCGTTTGGTCCTTTAGGGGTTAAAAGAATGAACATTTTATTGGAATTAAGACTTTGTATCTACGACTGAATCTTGTTGGTTTTCTAATTGTAGAATGAAACTAATTTTTTTTTTACACTTACCATAATATATATTGTACCAATGGTGAAGTATTTATATTGTTTAAGCACAGTCAATTGAATTGATAAAATTATTTTTAACCTTTCTTCTAAAATTTATGATAAATTCAAAATTTCACAAAAAGAATGAAAAAGATGTGATAACATTTCTAAAAGATAAAATAAACACTTTTTACTAATACTTAGTGGCAATCATATTTAGTAAAGCGAGGAAAATTGAGATTGATAACATGATCAACGTGCATCTTGTAGGATTTGAAACAAAGATTAGAAACCTTTGAGCATGAAAGGATAAGACCTATCATCAAAGTACTTTGCCAAAAATGATCCAACTTACAAACAAACAAATAGGTGCATTCTTCGGCACTTTTGCTACACTTTTGGGCCTCAATGGCCTTTTGGGTTATTTTGTATTTACTATTAGATGAGGTAGTGAATAGGATGATAAAGTATTCAGAATGGATGAAAAATGGTCAAATTGGGCAAGGATTTCTGTATTTTGTATTAAAGAAATGTGGCTAATATTGGGAAGTTGAAAAATTTGATAGATGGTAAAAGCCCTTCAGTTTGCAGCCCACCCACTGTTCAAATGAAGCAAAGAATTTAAAGACTCAAAACTTTTGTACAAACATAACTTTTGTAGGTAGAATCCAAAATGAGATATTTCATTTGTGCCGGCTTGAAATGGTCTTGGAAAGGGGGATTTGATCCCCAGATTAAAAACAAATCAGCATGCTTATTCTTTCAAAAATGAAAGTTTTTCCAGTATGCCCCCAAGTTCACAATTACACAACTGAGGCGATCCTTGAAAGCCTCAGTTTCTTTGCAATGGTTTGGCGGTACATTTTAAGGCCTGAAATGTAAACCACCAATACAATTTTTTTCAATTTCAGATGTTAATGTAGCCTAGATTTCCAAAAATCAATATGTGCTCATTGTGCAAAATTTTAGGTATCCCTCAAGATCTTATGAGTTTGAAGAGTGAATTGTGAAACTCAGTTTCAATACTGTACAGTACGCTCAGGTCCAATTCAGATACAAATTGGTTGTTTGAGCCATTCAGAATTTTTTTTATAACGTGCATTTAATTGTATTATTTTGGACAACAGAATTATCATTACATCCTTACACAATTCCAATCCAGTATATCATATTTTGCTTTTAAAAAACCCAAACTCCATTTTTTGTGAATTTTTTTATTTAATTGTCTTGGTGTTTTTAGATAATTCATTGACAAACGTTGGTGATGAATATTCTTAAATTGATTGCATAGATATGTAGGAAATATCCATACGCACATCTCCTCTTCAAACTAGCATCACCAAAAAGTCCCACAATGCCTTCTATAGAGATTTCAATGATGACGTGACAATGCCTAAATTTTGTACAATAGATATTTCTTTATTGTAATTAGATTTTTTTATTTGCCCTTCACATGGTAACTAATTTTGTAACATTTGAGCTTGATGGTACAGTTACTTCGCCAAAATCTAGTTAAAATACAGAGATATTCATTTCTTCAAAGTTTGGTCAAACGACACTTTTCATTGAAACCTTCATTGCTCATATTTTTGTTACTTAAGGGGGTGTTTTTTAATATGAAAGATGTGCAAATGGATGCTCCCTACATATCTATGCAATTGAACTTAAAATAAATTGTCATCAATCGTTTTCAATAAAATCATGAGAATCGACTTTAAAAATTCACCAAAAATATTTTATATAAAATCATGAGAATTGACTTTAAAAATTCACCAAAAAAGCAATTTTGCTTTTTTGAAACTGAAATTTGGTATGCTTGTTTGAGATTGGATGAGAATTGAGTATAAATTATGCAGGACAAAAAATGTCAATTTTATTTATAGATTAATGTACAAATCTTTAAATGGATCAATTAGCCAACTTGTATCTAAATTGGATCTGACTTTACTATATAGTCGGGTACAACAATCTTAATTACAAATTTTTCAAACGAGTTTTCACTACAGGATTCATCAACTTCAAGAAGCTCTAGCATGCTCAAAAATGATCCAATTTTGAAATCGCAAATTGTGTTGAAAGTGAAATAAAGTGAACTTCAACTTCATAACGAGTGAAAAATGAATAATTGAAAATCATACAACAATTTGGATTCGTTTTATACATTATCTATCATTTCATAGAGATTCTTTGGAGTATCTCTAAAATCATTGTGAAGGTTCATTCTTATATGTACCATTGAATACAAATTATAATTTTCACAAATGTTGGCAACACTAGATAGTGCATAGCATATAGAAAACATCAAAAAAATTGTATGATTTTCAATTTCATATATGTATTTGAAAATCATACAATTAAGTTTGATATTTTCTATACACTATCTACCATCTAGTGTTGCCACCATTTGTGAAAATTACAACTAATATTTAATGGTACATATTAGAAATGAGCATTCATAATTGGCTTAGAGATACTTGATCTCATACCACTTGAATTGATTGTATAATTTCTTTCTTCATCTTCACCTAAATGCAAAAAAATTGTGACTATCTTCCAAAGAATCTCTATGAAATGGTAGATAGTGTATAAAAGGAATCCAAATTGTTGTATGGTTTTCAATTATTCTTTTTCACTTGTTATGAAATTGAAGTTCACTTCTTTCACTTCCAACACAATTTGCAGTTTCCAATTTTGAGCATGGTAGAGCTTCTTGAAATTCATGAACTTTCTAGTGAAAACTTGCTTGAAAAAATCGTAAGATTGCTGTATCCAACTATACAGTCAGGTCTAGTTCAGATATGAACTGGCTGTTTGATCCATTTAAAGATTTTTACATAATCTATAAATAAAATTGACATTTTTTGTCCTGCATAATTTATACTCAATTCTTATCTAGTTTCAATCAAGTATTAATCTATAAATAAAATTGACAATTCTTATCCAGTTTCAATCAAGCATCAATCTATAAATAAAATAGACATTTTTTGTTCTGCATAATTTATACTCAATTCTTATCCAATTTGAATCAAGCATACCAAATTTCAATTTCAAAAAAGCAAAATTGCATTTTTGGTAAATCTTTAAAGTCAATTCTCATGATTTTATATAATATAGCGGTTGGCGCTTGCTATGCTATGCATTCATCATTAGAATTTTATTAGAATTTTTATGTATTAGGTAAAATGCAGAATAAAAATTTCAATAAATCTTCAATAAAAGTTACTAAAAACTTTGTATAATTTTGTTTATAAGTAAGCATATATTGAAATGTACAATGAAAATTTATTGAATGATGAATGAAATATATGCAATGGTGAATATTGTAAAAGATACATATTTATTGTAATGCATTCAAAAGTTTACTCAATTGTTACAAACAATGGCAACCCAAAAACTTGGTGAATTGAAAAGAAAAACTTGTAAATTTCAAAAACTTCATGAACAACGTAATTGTTGTGAAATCCAAAATCGCTTCAATTGAATAAATTTCTCAAATCATTTGGTGGTAGCAATAGAATTTTGAAATCATAAAAGCTGTAAAAGTGATATTACAGAGGTTATTGCAAACTACTACTCTATTTCTATAACATAACATTGTGTGCAAATATTATTTTTATGTATGCATGATTGAAAATATTTTTACAAAATATTAAAATTAAATATTTCAAAGACTTATTGAACTATCATGCATTCTATTCAAATATATCAAAATTTTACTAGCAAGCATGAGCCCCTATTATTAATGGTAGCATTTGTGATATTACAGAGAAAGTTATGATTTTAGTAGTATGATTTTATTGAAAACAATTGATGCCAGAGTTTTTTGAGTTCAATTGCATAGGTATATAGGGAACATCCATAGGCACATCTTTCATATTAAAAAACACCCCTTTAAGTAACAAAAATATACACTCATAGTAAAGGCTCAATATAATTAATGTGACCAAACTTTTGTTAAATAGATACATTTATCTTTTAACTACACTAAATAGGGGTATTAAGGGGACCAAAAAATTAAAGGAACTTATCCTCAAATATTGTAGATGTTTGAACATGATGAACAATCCCTACACACTTCAATAACTATCAATGTACAAGAAAAGGTAGATATTTATATAGTGTAAGATGTTGATTAATTAGTATGGGTCCCCTTAATACCCCTATTTAGTGTAGATTTTTTCAAAGTGAATGTACCATCATGCTCAAATGTACAAAACTAGTTACCACATGAGAAGAAAATAAAAAAATCTAATTATAATAAGAGATATCTATTTTTACAACATTTGGGCATTGACACCTCAACATTGAAACCTCTATAGAAGAAATTGTAAGACTTTTTGGGAGATGCTTAGGGAAGGGAAAGATGTGTGTAGAGATGTTCCCTTAACATATATCCACAATTGAACTTAAAAAATCCATCACCAATTGTTTTCAATAAAATATTATGTAAAACCATGAAAATTGACTTCGAAAATTCACCAAACATGCAATTTTACTTTTTTGAAATTGAAATTTGCTATACTGGATTGGGATTGCGTAAGGATGTAATGATAATTCTGTTGTCCAAAATAATACAAGTTAAATTCACGTTGTAGAAAGTTTTCTGAATGGCCTGAATGGCTCAAACAGCCAGTTTGTATCTGAACTGGACCTGACTGGCACGGTCCACGGTATTACAGTCCACGGTAAGCTCACAAGCTGGCACTATAGATCAAGATTGAACTGGGAAATGATAAGACATACAGGAAATGCCAAGAAAGTGTAGATACTTGTAGTACCCGTTTTTCTTGACCCACACACTACGAATTTCTCCTCTCACCTCCGTTTCTCTCGCCTGACTTGTTCATGCCAAGAATTTCATTCTAACCGTGATTTCTTAGAAAGCTATGCCATAACATAACTGGACTGCCTAAATCTTACTCAGTTACGGTTACAAGCAAGTCCACAAACTCAATTTGGATTACCTACATAACATATTGTCAAGTTAGATGTCATCCGAGTTCCTTTATAAAAAAAAGATGCCATGTGTCTCATGGAGTCTGCGAGCTGCGAGTCAAGGAAATGTGGCTCTAATAAAAGTTTCACTGACAACATAGCTTAACTGTACATAGCAGCCTCAACTAAAGCCTTTCAAGTGAGTGCCTACTGAACACTACTCCAACATATGCTTGGAACGAAACGCTTGTTTCTAATGCCCTTCTTATAAACAAAGACCTGCAGAAACCCCAAGGAATTGATTTCAGCCAGAGTCACTCCTGAATCCCTGAGAGTTTGAACAATGATCTGCTTATAGTACCTTGCGTATTATCTGGATTTGAAAAGCTCAAAGCATGGGTTGTCTTACCTCTCAAGGCTCATTAATCTGACTAATTACACCCAGGGTTTCCCCTCCAGTTTCCCTCGACAGAAGGAACTTCCACAAAAGCATTCGAAGGCTCGAATTTGATGGTCCTTGTCGTTGAAATCTAAATTGTAGTCCTGAAAAGACACAAGAATTCGTTAGCAACCTCATTTTCTGTGCTAGACATAACGTTCATGCTCAATAATTGGAAGGAGATGAGTGACGTACCCATGTAAGCTCTTCATTTTCGTTCACATCTTTACTAGTGAAAAAGGCCAGCTGCGAACATAGATAGGAACGTAGTAAAAATAAGGACTGAAATTTTGGCTTCTCGGGTGAATCTGATATTTTTTCTCGAACCACGAAACTGCATAGCCTTATGATTATAATAAAACGATGCAATGCTGGTGTCAAGTCTTTTGCGCAAGGCAAATAAGAATCTACTAGAAGTATGTTTTGCTGACGTTGAGTGCACAAGCACAAAGATCAACCTACTAGAGACGAAAGGCAAGAGAAATTTACGTACATGGTAGTAATGATGGTCTGGGCTCTCAATCTCAACGGGGATTTCGATCAAATTCGTGTCGAAGCATCTGTCCAGCAACAACAACAAGAGGTTTTGATGTCCCAGAGCTGGAATAATCAACTGATGTGGTAAGAAGCTTCATTCCAAAAGTATAATCAAATTACTTACCTGTGATTGATGAAACGAGCGACATTCCCAAAGCAGGTACCATCCAGGCAAAGAGCCTCCTCATCTTTGAGGTATCGTTCAGAGCACCAATCCGCGTCTAGCTGCAAGGAGAAATGATGCTGGGCTTTTCCATGTACGTCGTTGTTGCGATGCCACATTTCGGTATTGGTCAATATTTCACCGACATATTCACACACAAATGTGCCAGCTCGCAGAGGCTCCAGTGTTCGAATGCCCCAGCCTTTACCACCCCCTGTCCAAAACACCTGCCCCAAAAGGATATGATTAAGGGAAAGATACTAAATCCGTGAAGAAACGAAACCCACCTCCTATTGACTGACCCTTGTTACCAACAGCAATTCATCTCTTCTAATCAACCCTTGATTAGCCTTGAACTAGCAAGTTGCCTTGGCCAAATGACTATGATCACTGATAGAAATTAGGAGTCCTCCAACATCCAACTGAGATATATTTGCCATAGAAATCATTGTAAATCGAGCAAGAAATAAATAATATCAAGAGGGATTAGCTCTTGTATCCAAAATGATCTCTCCACAACTCCATTTAGAACCTACTCTTTAAATATGGTTAAAATTCTGAAAAAAGACAGAAAGAGTATAATCTAGCTGAATATCAAAAAGAAGGAAATCATTAATACCAACTGACCATTCTAATAAAGCTAAAATTGAAGAACAATCTCACCTGCAATCTGTGCACAACCCCACGTTGCACAATACGGTTCCCACACAGCTGAGTACACCCACATTTTTCCCAGCACTCTTTTATAAAACGCCGCTGAACGTGACCCTTACAAACCTCGTCGGTGGTTCTCTCCATAGGACAAGCCCCAGGCTGACAATACGAAAGCAGAGCCAAGTCCTGCTTCCTCTCCATCTCTTGCTTCAAAAAGTGGGGATACAAATAGCCTTCCACAGTGTAAGCATACTCCCCATCTGTTAACCGGGTACACTCGCAAGGAACTCGGTTATCCAAGCAGTTCCCCACACAGCCACTGCAGCGATCATCCTCCCCGATCCTGGCCATGGAGATTCCCACATGCGCACTTTGGTACACAACACTGGCGTTGACATAGAAAAAATCCTCAGGCAAGTGCTTGGTACCATCTGGATCCCTGCACAGCGAAATTGGCACTTTCTCCTTCCCTCGGCTGATGTCTAGATGTTCATGGCGTGACGGAACAGGACGATCAAGCTCAGGATTCTCAGGTCCATTGTTTATTCGAGACTCTTCTTCTCCTAAATCCTTGAGCTTGATTAAAGTTCTCTTTCGTTTTTTGCTGGACTCTGTACTCGTTTGTCTCTCAGATGACCGCTTTTGACCCTCATTCGGGGTGGTCATCTCGGTATCTTTGGTATTCCAGGCCACTTCACTTGAAGCTTCCTCATGCTGTGGTTGTGTTATTGCTGGTGAGGCCAGTGCCTGAGTCTGTTTCACTTCCACTAGCACCCAAGAGTCTCTACTCTGCTCTGGGAAACTCTCGACTGATCGACTTTCGACTCTTGGATTCTACAACACGTTGATATACACGGGATTCGTTAAGAAGAGCACAAAGGCAACGTACACTTTACTCTACCTATACAACCTTCAATATTACGTCTCTTGTGCTTCTAACCTGGTAATTAAAGCAAAAGGAGGTGCACAGCTGTCCAACCCCATGTCCAACATATCTGATGGTCACATTTGTTCCAAAACACGCTTGATAAGAAGTTAAACTAAATGCGAACGTTTATTAAATTTATGTACGCCGCTAAACAACAACAATGTTGACACTGCGTACTAATTCTCCACTTAAGTGACCAAATGACTGCTTGATGAGGACACTGGCAATCACCATTAGATTCACAGCCCAAATTTTGACTTTTTGTACAACTGGAAATGATCATACCTCATCTGCAGTTGTAACCAAAATGGTGTTGTTCGACTGTACATTTAGCTCTGCCAGGGAAGATACATTTGCAAGGGGCAGGATTCCTTGAGGGGCTCCATGAGCATCAACTTTCCCTTGGTCTACATCTTCCTTTGGGAAACACGAAGATGTGTTTATCACCTCTACAGTAACCGGTACCAGATCTGGTTCAAGCTTTGGTGGCATATCCGCATCAGAATGTTCCGACTCACTGCTGTAACTTGCAAGAGCCGCTAGAGCGCCTTCTGAATCACAACAACATCGATCAGGTTTCAAATCTGAAAATGTTTTTGTTATACCATTCAGGGCTAAGCGCACATGACAGTGAAAATCAAGATGATATGACTGAAGAGCGTCTTTAGTAAAATAGAAGAGCAAAGAGATTGTGATCATACCAGTGGTCGAATTCTGACATTCAGCTCCACTTGGAAGCTCCTGGTCGTCAACTGTTGTTGAGGAAGTATTCAAAATCTTTTGAACCTCCTTTACTTGGACCTCACTTGACAACCCCAGTGGATCCTCGACCACAGTGACAACCTCCGAAGCTGGCTCCACGGTTGGCACCAAGACCGGTTGGCATGCCATTTCCAAAGATGAGCGACTATCAATGTCCATTGCAGGCCTCTCAGAACATGGCACCACCCCCTGCATCTCCTCATGCCCGAGCCCCACAGGCAAGTGAGCCAAATTTGAACAATAAAGAGGTAAAACTTAATTTTCGCAAACAGAGGTACAAGAAACAGTGTACCAGTTTACGTAGGTTAGCAAATGCCTATTCATGGTGCACAACGAGCTACCAGTTTAGTTGTAAAACTCTTGAATAAAGCAAGTCAAATCTGTCGCTTGTTTTTCACATGGTCTTACCTGTTGGACGCCAGTCGCACTCGGTGTTGCAAAGCCTCCAGTAGCGGCAACTAGTTCATTTTCTGCTGGAATCGAATCCATTGTTAAAGGAAACGTCAGAAGCAAAGGCTCAGGATCCATAACATGAAACTCCTTGTGATCCTCAGGTTCCACATTGACAGCAGGCAAGGTTAAGGGCACCACCACTTGCAGAGGTTCAGGGTTCAAGCAAACCATCGCCGAAGGCTCGTGCTCCTTCCCACTTCCGGAAGCGTGTGCACCTTCAATTTTCACTCTTGACGGATCGAAACGCACCGGGAGGGGCTTATACTTATCACACTTCTTGCAAATCTCTGAAGAAACCTGGAATTGGCTGAGGAGCTGTCTTTTCACTTCTGAATCGGGGAGGAACACAGGCTCCTTCTCTTGCTTCACAATGACGGGTGCCTTCTTCTCGGGAGGCATTATTGTCTCTTTCAAGACAGGCATTGATTCCTTCGAAGTCTCAGCAGGAAACTCTTCGTAGCAGATGAGCGCTGTAGCTGGAATGGGATCCTCGGATTGATGGAAACATGATGCATCGGTTTGCGTCTCCTTGCTCACGGCAATCGTCTTCGTCACAATCTCGTCTCGCACCCATTGCCCTGCTGAGTTTCGTCGAAAGTCTCGTTGCCCACCCACACTCGGAAGCTCCAATTGACACTGCAACCGCATCAGAATTAGACCCCAGTGACGCTTTTTGCAAAGATTTCCACTAGCTCATAGAAGCTCTCAATCTTATATACGCACAGCTCAAACCCTAAAAATAGCCTGATCAAGTCACGTTCTTGAAAGAAGCTCCTACAACCTTGGCCTTATCTCCACCTTCAAGAGCGAATCAGAATTTCCAAGATGCTTCAATCCTCCGGCATGTTCTTTCTATGACACACATCGTCTTGCATCTTGAGATTAAGAGTTTTGACATCAATGGCTTCAATAGCGCCCTGATAAAAGCTTCCAGATTGAAGCTAGCAGAAGTAGAATGCTGTTAAGCACCATTCTCAACAATACAGATTGAATATAAACCATATCCAGTTTTTATATATGTTGGCAGACGAATAGTACGATGGGTGCACTCATACAAAAACTCATTCAAGAATCACATTTTCATTCTTTAACACACATCCTCTTACACCACAAGTTCAAAAATTTGAAGAAGGAATCCCGTGACATCAATCATTTCAATAGCTCCCTGACAAAAGCGTCCAGATTGAGACCAGCCAGCAGAAGTGCCATGCAGTTGCACATCATTCTCAGCCATATTGATGTGCAAATGCATACAAATTTTATCCTGTTTTGTTATAAGTTTTCAGCTGTATAGCAAGATGATGCCCTGACAGGACAACGTAAGAATGTATGGAGATGGGTAAACTCTCTAAGACTATCGAACCTGAGGAGAGGCACTCCGCAATGGCGCAGGAAGAGCAAGCAGAGGCTCCCAAGCTGGCTCGCAATCTTCTTCTTCGTCAGCTATAACAACAAGCGCTTTCCGCTTCGCACCCTCGCTGCTCGCAATAGGCCTGGCGTTGGCGCGAGTAATCGCTCCGCGACCTCGACCTCGACCTCGACGCACAAGCTCGTGAGCTCCTTCGTGCTCGTCGCTGTCATCACTCTCAGCTCGCTTGGAGTTTCGCCTTCCTCTTCTGCTTGAAGACCCTCGCATCGATGGCTTCTTCTCTCTCCTCTTCCTGCCACTCCCACTCGAAGACCCAGGCGCCTTCTGCTCATCCTGTACACCACCAAGCATTAGCCGTTCACACACTAAAGCAGGAAGTAGCAGTCGCAACACATCATCAAATTGTTGTTTGCAGTGGCTTTAATTTTAGCGGTTCCATACTAAGCCTTCAACTCATGGTCTATTGCAATCCATTGCAAAAATGCTGCAAACTTATTGCAAAAAGTCTTGGGCACTGACAGAACCAATGCATATCTATGCCTAAACAAAACCTATTACAATCTCAAATGGTTGCAAGTATATTGCACAATGTTGTACTAAACCATTGCAAAATTTTTACAAAGATTTCTGGCGGTGATTGCAAAACCGTTGCAAAAACTATTGCAATCTCAGTCTTCTGTGTTAGTGCCATCTCACGCATCAAACAAATTGCAGGGAGAAACGGTACTCACGTCGGATTCCTGCATGGAGAAGATGGTGTCCACCAGGACATGGTAGTTGTCCGCTTCAATAAACTCCCAATTCCCGTCATACGCCTGCGAAAACATCCCAAGGAATTGTTAGAAACCAAAAAACTGCAATCGATCGAAGCCAAGATACATAGCAGAGTGACTTGTGTGTGCACCTTCATGAGCTTGAGCAAGGTGGGCATGACGGTGGCGCTCGACAGTTGAAGCTCCCGCTCCATGTGCATGAGCGCCTTGTGAGTTCGAATCTGACGGTCAATGAGCTCTTTCTGCTCCTCCTCGTCATTCTCAAGCTCCTCGTCCGCCATTTTCTTGATGCTCCGTGTCACCTGCACTGGCATTGTTGTAATCCATGTCCACGACATTGAAAGGACATAAAATCCGAGTCTGCTTGCCACTTTGCGAATCAGCAAACTATATTCATAGAGCAACTTACCAGACCTCGTCGAGGAGAAGGATCCAGCGTCTCGGGACAATTGGTTGCCCCTACATTGGAACACATTACGAGTTGAATGGGAATTAGAACAGCTCTCCGATGCGTGATTCAAACCAAACAAAGAACTCATTACTCAGGAAGTGATGCGAACGTGGTTGTGTCAAGAAGCTCCAATGCCAATGACGCCTAAGAAGTTACTGGACTCCTTGTGACCAAACATACACTGTCAAGAATATACTACGTTGCTGAACCGTTTGGACCGAGCAGATTTCGCAAATGAACGCAGAAAGAATAGAACCTCTCTTAATCAAGCAAGCTGCTCATACAAAACAAACCACTTCCAAGATCCATGAGTGGCCATAGCGAAGCAAGAGTTTTCCCATGGGAAAGCAAGCAAGCCTGCAACCTAGAATAAAAAAATTATTCTATACCACCCAAGGACCCATACACCATCACGATCACAATCACTCGAAATTGAAGGTAGCCCACGAAGCAAGTATTCAAATCTCCAAACCCAGTTGCAATTTCTCAGTCGCTCGATCACCACCCACAGAAGCTTTCAGACTTCTAACAGAGTAACAAGCTAAGTAACAACCTAGAATAAAAAAACGATTCTATAACACCCAATGAACCCATACACTATCACGATCACAATCACTCGAAATTGAAGCTAACACACCAAGCGAGTATTCAAATCTCCAAACCCAGTTCCAATTTCTCAGTCGCTCGATCACCACCCACAGAAGCTTTCAGACTTCTAACAAAAGTAACAAGCTAATCCCCCTCCCCCCACTCCACCCCTAGTGCATTTTATCGCTCAAATTCTTCTCACCACATTCCATAGCCCAGCAAACCAGACGAACTTCAATTCAACTCTGTGTTTCCAAATGCAAAAACTCACGTCACTTTCAATTCAAGCGCAAAAGCCTGAGCTCGATCAATCCACCAGCTCTCTCTCTGCACGCGAATTCACCTCCCAAGCTGAAAACATTAGCGACTCATGGCCAAACTTGGTCCAGTAAACGAAACGAAATTCCCCACAAGAGCTGCCTGTTTGACACAATGCAATGCTTCCTGCTCAAATTGCGGGCAATTTGTCTGAGTAGTGAATGCAAGAAATAGCGATGGCCAGCAGTAAGTTAAATTGCAAGTGTTGTGAGGACGATGACGGTGATGAGAGGGGAGAATATGACGGGTCCGTTTTGATATGGCCGCAAGCAATTTGGCGCCGCCGACTGCCATTAAGCCGTGAAGTCAGAGTCCGTCTTGTCAGAACTGAAGGGCTCCGTTCGTTGCACTGATGAGTGTCCTTCGCTGTGCCTTACTCAATTGAATCATAGGCTGTCGTGATCTCTCGTTTCCGAAGAGACCCTTGATGTGGCATGTTGGAATTGGGAATGAAGGTCCTGGTTTGGGAGGGAAAAAAAAAATGAGGGCAAATTTTTGTTTGAGACTTAATTATTAACCCTTTAGAGCCGAGCATGCCCGTTTTGGTTGATTTAATTCAAATTTTGGAAATAGTGAAAAGCCAATGGTCTACCTATAAGCAAGGGTTGAATGAAATGGGAGGGCATGAAAATTGTGCATCTAAAGAGACCAATTACATTGACTTGAGCATGAGTATTGAGCATACACCAAAGGAACATATGCGAGTATTGAGCATATATGGCCATCGTATATTGATGTATTCGTCTTTGAAAAATAGCCATTTGTTTGCAAATTCATGTGACCCCACCTCTTGCCAACTCATCCTACTTGGTTCATGTTCCTTCCTTGCTTGCATTTTGAACATGAAGTCCAATTTATTTGCCAACATATGTTGTATTTTAGATTTCAAGAAGGGCACTTTAGTCCCTAAAGAATTAAATGGATCAATCCATATTTTAAATGGTCATTTTTAGATTTAGGAATGTAAAGAGTCATTTAAACTTGGGCTCATGCTCAAGGGAATCGGATTAGCTATTAACTCCTAAAGGACCAAACGGCGTTTTTTGGCAACATAGCAATTTTGGGCAGCTCACTACAAATGGAAATTTCATTTATTTTTTTGAAAATTTCACACAACGTGTGCCCAAGGAGTAGCTTTAAGGCCCAACAATTTTCAAAAAAATTTGACTACATGGTTAAAAAGTTATTGGATGATATGTCATTTTCAATGGTCGGCAGGCAACTCCAAAAAATTCTGAAAAATCACTTTTTAAAAAAATAAAAATTTGAAATTGGTTCTTTAGATTTATATATACGCGTAAAGCTTTGAATTATTCCATTTTGATTTATGAGATAAAAATTATGAGGGGTTCTAGTTTGCGGGCAATTATGGATTCCCTACTCTAAAATAAACTTACAAGTCCTTCATTTAATTCAACTTTTCATATTTTTTGAAAAAAATAAAGGCATAGGATGTATATTGTTTATTGCAACATCACAACTGTTGGGATTGACATTTTTTTATTCTATAATTAAATTCTTAATAATTTTGTATTTTGAATCTTTCTCTACCTTTTTCTACAACCTATTTTTTTCCTATGTGTTGTACAACTCCAAATGATCTGAATTTTTTCAAGCATGTATTCAACTTGCTTTGAAGAATAAATCCAAGGAGTATCCACCATTTTGGACATTTTTTATTTAAATGTGACCTTGTAAAGTGCAGCTGCCCGAGTTCCGCAGGGCCAAAAAAAGGGGTTTTGTTAATTCAAATGCTAATATCTTGCAATCTACAAGGTGGAAAATTTTGAAAGTTTTTCTACATATTCTCAAACAAGTTTACTACAAGATCCCATGGTTATATGTGTCCAAATTTTTTTTCTTCTGAAATTTGATACTTGTACTAGAAATGGCAGTTTGGGAGTGCTTTTGGTGAAAACATAGTCTCCGACCTTTAGGAATTAAGTGATGTATTCAGATTTAGAAGAAGATTCAATATTGAATTTACAAAAAAAATTCAAAGCATGGGTGGTCTAGGGATGTAGCAAAGAGTCATTGGTTTAGGGAATTCTTGCTAATGAGGTGGAGGCATGTGTTCATGGGCAACAGGTCATAATTGTGCCCCTGTGTTAGCAAAGTTAAGAATCCATTAGAATTCCAAGTGTCATCTTTATCCAACCTCATTGTTCTTCTATTTGAGATGGTTTTCAACGTTTTTCTTCCAAGATGTTTCTTACATAGCTTGCCGTGTTCATGGCCCTTTTTCATTGGATTTGGATTGTTTTTCAAAAACCAAATCCTATTGTGCATCTCGTGTTCTTTCACTCTATGATGTTCAATCTTGAATTTTGGCTCCAAATTTGTGACAAATCTTCCATTTATTTCATAATTCTAAAATTTAACAATAAAGTGTTCACTATTCAAGACCATTTTCTCACTCATTTTTGGTCTTAAAATACAAGACTTGTTTCCATGCATGTGGAACTTGGTTATCTTGAGAATGAATGTAGGGTGCTAACTTATATGCCCAAAATAGCGAGTCAAAGTACAATTTTAGCTATCCCAAAACATTGAATTCCTTGTAGTATCCTTCACTTTTACGTTATAATCTTCCAATCTATGTTTTGGATTGAAACCAACTTTGTAGTAACAATAAAGATTTGGCCTTTTACAAGATCCTATGGTTAATTTTGCCTAAAATGACTCATCTTATTTTGAGCTTCAATCCTTTGCAACGTACAAAATCAAGATCCAAAACACTTTGAAAATGGCCAAAAAATTTAAGAGCTAACTTACCTAATTTCTACAGCAATTAATTTAACCTTTAAATCATATTTTCCTTGTGTGGAAGGCAGTCCAAGGAAAAATCAAAAGTCTCATTAAAGCGGGGCCTAGGTCTTATTGCTTGCTCAAAATTTGTTTGGCCACGATAGGCAAAAGTGAATAGTGAATAGTATTTTGACTTTGCAGCCTAAATGGGGTGCTTAGCAAATCGTATTTACAATGTGATCAAAAGAATGTAGTAACTGCATTAATCCCAAGGAGTTTTGATAAGTAGTGAGTGAAAATTTAAAGAGTGAAATTCATGGAAAATAGTTGGAGTGTTTTACAAGATAGTCCAATTAGTGAGCAAGTAACACATGTACTCCTTATGTTACTTATATTGCTTTTCAAGACAAACAACAGTTTGTCACAACAATGTGACATTTATAGGATTATGAGAGCTGTAACATAGTTCAAATTTAGAATGATTATAAATTGTTTTCCATTCAATATTCATTGCAGTTGTCGATTTGGATAAGTCTACACTCTATGCAATTTATCGTATTGATTTGCGGTCACAAAAAACAATTAGAAAACAATTAGGAAACAATTAGGAAACAATTGCAAGTATAAAATGACAATAGTTGCAAACGAGTCGTTTTGTCAGTGTGATCAAAAGATGCAATAACTTGCATTAATCCCTATAGAAGTAGGTCTAGTTGGTTGGGACATTCCAAAAGAAATAGAATAAACACTATCAACAATTCTCTCAATACTAAGAGACTTAGCCTATTAGTAAGGGTTACCTTTGGAAAAAATAGACAAAAAATTGGATGGAATTGTCAAGTGCATTTGGAAGAAAACATTTGATTTTAACTTTATAAATGAAAGATATTTCTAATAGGTAATTTATGGATGTACAAACTCTTATAGCATTGAGCTTCTATTGCTCTTACTTTCACATTTTTCTCACAATCTCAATTCTAACAACTCTTATTGATGTAGCCTGTTGTAATTGGCAATGAAAGATATAGTCCAACCAAAAAAATTTGATGAACTTTCTGTCAACATCTTATTTCATTTCAACTTTTAGTAATTTAATCAATTAGGTCTCCACAAACTAAAAGTGTGGATGAATGACTTTTATAGAAACTACATAAACAATTAATGCACTTGTTCATCCAAAAATCTAATAGTTTTTGGCTAAGTACATAATTGATAGGTTAGATTTGTTTAGTTAACAAGAAAAAAGTAGATAGAAAATAGATGAAGTTGACAAGTACCTTTCAAAAAAATGACGAATTTGCCAATTTCTAGACAAAACTTATTTATAATGGGTAATTTCATTTCAATGGATAAATAAACATTGGGGAATGATCTTATCTACTATTCCCTTACATGCATTTGTACAAATATTACACAATTTTATTTAGTCCTAATTTCTTAAAAAGAATACTATCTTCTTATGTTTTTATTACAATGACTTTCAAAACACATATTTATATACTCATTGTATATTTGATAGCTATTCTACCAATCAATTATTCAAAAATAAACTCAACTTAGTATAAATTATCTTAAATTAATCCTAAAAGAAGATTTTATAAAAACATTATTTTTCCCAAAATTTGTATCATTGTTGAGACAAAATGTCTCCATCTAATCTATTTATATACCAATCGTAAAATAATGGTGAAACCAATGATTTTGAAATCGGTTGTTTGCATATAATTTATTACCAAATGACCAATAATAACAATTTATAATTGACAAAATACAATCATCTTCATATTGAAGTAGTGTGGTCTTGAAATTTAATAACTGTACTTGAGCTAAGTTTGAAATTTGAATATTGAAAGGCATTTAATTAAAAGAAAATGAAGAATATACTGTAAAGTTAATGCAGCTCTCACTTGAAATCAAATAATGAAATACATCTAAAGATTGTAATTGTTAAATATTGATGGAGTCTTTGATACTTAGTTTTATAACAAGAAATTTTACTAATGAAAGAAAAAGAAAAAAGAAAGAAGAAATTATGAAAAGAGTTTTCAAATGGCAACTACACTTTACCTAACA
Organism: Neckera pumila; assembly: GCA_963969595.1. NCBI lineage: Eukaryota > Viridiplantae > Streptophyta > Bryopsida > Hypnales > Neckeraceae > Neckera > Neckera pumila. The sequence goes on along the minus strand of OZ018408.1, from coordinate 45,209,333 downwards.
AGGTTTTTCAATAATTACAAAACAACTGAGTTGTTTTTAATTTTTTTTTGAATAAAATTATAAAACTAATTCTCATGAAGTATGTAAGTCAAATTCTATTTTCAACAATTGAAGGCACATCACTTTAAAATACACAATATCAAAACTATACTCAAGATGTTGGTGCAATCTATGAAGTATTGGGACTAAAGAATAATACAACATTAATAGAAGTAAAGTCATCATATCGCCAGTTGCCTTTAAAATGGTACGTTTTCTACAAGCCCATACCTAAAGCTTAGACAAGAAAAATAAATTTTCAGTTTTTCAAATAATGATGTCTATTAAATTTAGTACTTGTCAATAAAAATACCTAATGCTTGAAAATAAACTTCATGACATTTATGAACATTAGTATATATGATACTGAAACACTGAGAAGAGTGATTGATCAATGAAGACATGATAGGCAAATATGATGAGATGATGTAAATGGTGATTTGATGTAAAGTAAGAACTAATAAAATTTGTAGTGCTAGAGATCACCTAATTAATAAAATAAAGACAACCATCTAGACTTACATCCCAAGGGTACAACTAAACTCTTTTGCGTCAAGTCTACTTATAAACTTATCATAAATATAGACCCAAGAACATTAATTCAAGGTACGTAGCTTGGCCTATGTAGCTTGGCTGGCATCCAAACTACTAGAAGTTTGAATAATTTTCTATAAAACAACCTCATAGGTGTTGGATTAGTGATTGATGTAGTGTGATTCAATAGCACTTTCAAAAATTCTTGGAAGTTATTTAATAGTTTCAAATGATCATATGATGGCACTCTGTAAAGAAAACTTTAAATTTTGGGTCCATTCCTAATACAAAGAAGAATGAAGGTATCCAAAATTCTTTAAATCCGCTTTCTGGGTTTTTTCTTTGACATTCGTTTCATTACTTCTTGAGTCCAAAAATTTGAACAAACACCCAACAATAACCACTTTGGTAGCTTCTTGACATGGATTCCAAATTGACATTTACAAAAATAAAGTGAAAAGTGTAGAACAATGTTTTCACCTAAGAAGACTTCTATTGATTTTTTGGGAAAACTACGTGAATTAAAAGATAGGGCCTATTTAATTGAAAGGGGGGAAACTTTGTATAAAATGTAGGGCTACTACAAGGTTCATGAAATTCTATGTATTCTAATATATATAAATTAAACTATGTAAAAACATCTTGTTGTAGGAATTTTTAGTAATAAATTAGTTTTGATAAATAGGGGCAGCATGCAAATTTTTTATAGTATGCTCAATATAGATGTGGATAGATAGTTTCATGTGGATTATAATGTTGACATAGTCAAGGATGTCTATGATGAAAAGTTGTTGACCGAAATTACGCCATAGTACTTGTAGTGTAATTTTAAAAAATGAAGCCTAAATGTAAGAGATTCACCACAATTGGTAGAAATTGTTACATGGCACAAATAAAGAGGTTTGCCTTATTGGGTTCAAAAACTAAAAATTTTACAACAAAAGGATAGAGTTTATAGTCCATTTAATCTCTAATAGACTAAGGCCGTTTTTTGCCAAAATACACTCAAATTGTTGATTCTATTGCAAGGAGCAAAAAAATTGAAAATTGTTTTTTTTGCACATCTAACCATAAGATTTTACACCTAACTAGTATGAAAATATGGAGAATAAATTTCAAAATTTTTGACAGCACAGATTGCAAGATATCTACATTTAAAGTGAAGAAAACAAGTTTTTAGGCATAATACTAGATTAGATTATTTGACTTTGAACCTTCTTAATTTAAATTTTTTGCACTATAAAGTTTTGAACTTTAAATCTTTATAGAGGTGAATTGTGTTGAGAATGTAGGAAAAAAATTCAAAAGAAAAAATTTTCATTCATAAAAGAGTTATTAAGTAGAAGTAGGTACAAGATAGAAAGAAAATTTTAATTTTTAATATCTTTAGGATGGAATTAATATGCACAAATCCCAAAAATGAGATTGTTCTAGTAAACAAAATAAATCATGTGGAATGTTTTCTTAAATTGTAAAAATTGCATTCAAAAATCCTACAAGTTGTTTTTTCAAGAAAATTCTTTAATTGCCCAAAAAAAAAGATTTTCCACAACTTTCGCATCACTTATCCAAACAAAATAAATCAAAGCTTTCCATAAAGACCAAAAAAAATCTATGAAAAAAAAAAAATTAAAATTTTTGAAATTTTTGAAATTTTTTTTGCTGCCCGGTCTTCCCTGTTTTGAGCTTATTGGGACAAAATTTTTTTTTTCCAAGCACCAATTGAAAAAAAATTATATTCTTACAAAGCTGATCATCTTTTCTATCTCCAAAAAAAAGTTTCAAAAAATCATGAAAAAAATTGAGCCCGTAGGTACCTGCTCAAAATCTTGAAGGGACATTGGTCTTTTAGGGTTTAACTTCAATCTTTGAAGTTATATGTGTAAAATGCATTCATATTGAATGGGATGTTTACATCAACTTTTCATGGGATAGAATGTAAATAAACAAAGTATGTATAATCTTTAAATGAAAATATTGACATCCTCATACAATATTCTTTGAAAAAATTTATATAGTGCAATATAAAGTAATTAAAGAAAATCTTTATATCATAATTTTTACAAAATAACCTTTGCAAGATGAAAACATTGCAATAAGAATAAATTAATCAAGTGAACAATGTAAGTAGAATCTTCACATTTGAATATGTAGAGCAACGCTAGCGGTTGGTGCTTCCTTATTCTTTAATATCACATTTAAAAAAGACATGGAATTAATCTATAGTTTTGTTGTCTAAAAAGTTTCTTTGAAGTATCCATTTGCTTTTCAAATATTTCACGAAAAAATACATAATGTAGTTGTTGATTTCATGATGTATATATCGTATACATGTATGTAGTAGAGAGAAAGGAAAATTTGTGAAGAAGGACAAGGATGGGGGAAAAATAGGGCATTTAAATTTCATGTGTAGGATAGCCCCACTTTAAAAACCACAAGAATGAATTTATGAAAAATCATAGGGAAGTGGAAATATGCCCTTCAAATAAAAATACAATCATCTTAAATACAATAATTAAGGTAAATAGCTCCACATCATAATACCTTCTTAATTCATGTGTACATTCTAAATTATTAGTGATCTCTTCAATCATTTTCAATCATATAATTAGATCCACATCATAACCTTTTTTATGTTGTTATTAAAATAATAAGGTGTTCTATGTATTCAAAAAATAATTAATCCCCAAATGTCCATGCCCCGACAAAAGTAGACACTTTTGTGTTTATAGGATTTCAAATCATCCATTAAAAAAAATCCAAAGCAAGTAGTAAAATCTATCAATGATTGAAAGTTCTCAATTATAGAAATGAGTTCTCAGTAAGAAGATGACTATCAATCATATACATTTTGGCATTTTGACATATGCCATTTATCCCCTAAAGTTCCTTTACTATGTTTTTACAAAAGTACTTCAAATCTAAAGGATGTCTATTTTAATGAAAAAAAATTAAAACAAATTCTTTTTTTGGTATCCATAGGTAGAATCTAGCTTCAAAAATCCAAAAGTCATTGTATTTATTCTTTAAAGTATCATTAAGTAGGAATAATAAGTAAAATATTTGCAACTGCTTAGTAACAATTGATATGGAATTGAGAAATGCCAATTCTAATGGAAAGGATGTTATTGAAGCAATCTAAACCAACTCTTTTTTCTTCTTTTAAATTGAAAAAATTTTAAATAAAAAATAAATTCCAAACTTATTTTTCTTACAACATGTCATAATTGCCTCTAGAACTACCTACAAAACAAAAGTCTTCAAGTTTTAGTGAAACAAATTATATTCTCACATAGACAAATTTATAGCTCTTCTGTATCCATTTCTTCATCTAGGTCAACTTCAAGTGAAACAAATTATATTCTTACAAAGCTACTTAATTTATATCAATTATTGCACTCCACACTAATTTACACTAATTTCCAAATTATGTGAATTTGCAAGGAGTACTAATGTGGTAGTCAATTGCATTTTGGATTAAATGTAATACAGTGAAGTCCAAACTATTTATGTATTATCTCAAATATTGTGATTTCCATCTATTTTTATCCACTTTCATCTATCTCGTCAACTTTCTTCTAAATTTCATCCTAAAATTTATATATATTAGATCACATTCATCCAAATTATCCTAATTAGTGTGGGTGATTCAATCATTATTTAATCTCTTGTTTTAATTGAATAGTTCAATACAATGGTAGATTTGATTGTATTGATGATATAGTGATAGATTTTATTGAATAGGTCTACCATTTTATCATCAATGTTTACAGAAAATATAAATTACAAAAATTTCAAATTCCAGTTAAATACTAATTGTCAATATTATTGAGTATTAGTAATTTTTACATTAATTCTTTATGTTAGGAGTTTTCAATTTAAAATTTTGTCTATAGAGATTTTTGAAAATTCTGTATAATTTAATTGTTGTAGTCACATTTGAAGAAACTATCTTTAATTGGGGACAAATATAGTTGCAATCTTTGAACTATAGAATATTTGCAAAGAATTTTCTTGAAAATCCATACCACATAAAGGTTACGCAACCAATATAAGTGCTAAAAAAATGAATAGATGAAATTGGACAACCATAAAGCCAAGAAAACAAGTTCCACATATACTTAAAGTAGGAATATTCATTTAAAAGATATATTTTTCCATAAATTTTCCTATATTTCTTCTGTTTTCTTTATAATTGTTTTTGGCCAAGCCTAATAGCCAAGTACGGTATTGGAGTTTACATTTTCATTGGAAATGCAATTATTTTTTATTTGCTGACAAAAATTAAATTCATTTTCTTACAAAGGAATCTACCATCCAAGTAGATTCTTGATCCTACATAAGGTAAACCAAATTATGGTAGGCGCAAGGACCTAGATAATCATACTACCAAAATCACAACAACCTCTATAATATCACAATTCAATTTTGAATAGTATTATAGAAATCAAAAGTCAATTGATTTTGTAATAGCCATAGGATACTTTCTACTATATATTATGTATTCTTTTTGTGAAATATTTGAAAATCAAATGGATACTTCTAAAAAAATTTCAAAGAAACTTTTCAGACAACAAAACTATAGATAAATTCCATATCTTTTTAAAATGTGATATTAAAGAATAAGGAGGCACCAACCGCGTTGCTCTACATATTCAAATGTGAAGATTCTACTTACATTATTCACTTCATTAATTAACTCTTATTGCAATGTTTTCATCTTTGCAAAGGTTATTTTGTAAAAATTATGATGTAAAGATTTTCTTTAATTACTTTATATTGCACTATATAAATTTTTTCAAAGAATATTGTATGAGGATGTCAATATTTTCATTTAAAAATTATACATCCTTAATTTATCTACATTCTATCACATGAAATATTGATGAAAGTAATATATTTAATGCATAGCAAAGCAAGCGCCAATTGCTAGTGATCTATTAAAATCTTGCATCAACCTGTGACAAACTTTTTTCAATAAATGAGAGATTTTTTTTCTTGATACAAATGAAACCAAATTTCATTGTAATAGAAAAAATACAAGAACTTGCCAACTACAAGTGGCTTGGCAAGAAATAAATGAGATTTAGGTTGATTTGGTGGCCACAATCATTATCTTGAACAATGCCATGATAGAATGATTAGTAACTGGAGGAAGAACTTCTACCTTCCATTATAGAAAGTGACTTTTTTAGTTCTTCAGTTGTGGCCATGTTAGGAAATATTGTGACTATAGGTGAGTGAGATGACCATTATGCTCGCCATTATGGATACACTTTTTTGGTTGGTTTAGGGATAGTCTAAAGATTTTTTGGGGCTACTTGGGTAGCACACTTCAAAAATTCATAACAAATTCATAATTTCTCAATAAATAAATAAATTCAATTGTTTTTATCATTTCTCACATTTATTATCTTTAGTGGGGTTTTTTAAGGAAATTTTCAACAATGCCAATAGGACAAACCAATCACTCCCTATCATAGACTAGTGTACCTTACTTTAACCTTATTTTGAAGAAATATATATATGTATATATTGCCAAATCAATTGACTTGGAATCAAGATATATAAAGTAACTTTTGTGAAATGCATCTTAATAAGCAATTGGAGCATTGTTTTTATTACCAAGTTCCTAAATTTTTTGTAAAATATAAAGAGTATTTAAAAAAAAAGAAAATTTATGCTTTTTTTTATCATATAAATGTACTATAAATTTTCAATGATTTGAAAATAAGAATATCCTAAAGTAATCCAAGACTCTCATAATTGATTTTGGCAAGAATCTATAGGGTTGGTTTTAGAAAAGAATTCACAGTTCGATGCAATTACATATTTACAACACCATCATTGGTCTAACCCTTGAGTGTTCAAACTGAAAGATGATCACTTTAAATAAATTGCAATATAAGTAATTGTAACTTTTCCAAATTATCAAAATCATTGAATGATTCATTTTATTTTGCAAATAACACATCAACCTTAATCTAACTTGCATTCTATATTACCGTACTTGGTTGTCAAGGTCAATATTAATTAAATAAATAAAAAATCTGTGGATGAATTTTTTGAGAATTGCTATTGGAGGGTTTGGAAAAAAAAATTAATATTCCAAATGCCTAAAAATTAAAAAAATGGGCCAAATGTTGAAATTCAAGTCATCTTATATTAATTTTTAATAAAATATAACATATACCATCAAATAGCAAGATAGTTTTGTTAGAATTTGTGAAGGGCTAACTTCGTTGACAGTAGTCTGCCCTATGCCATGGCAAGAATAAAAGTAAAAGTAATTTTTTAATTTTTTATTCATAATAATTCAAATTCAATAACTTTTACACCATAGATTCCAACGCCTTGAGGAAAAATCTAATCTTCAAAGGTTATGGGATACTTGAAGTAAAAGAGGAATTTAAAAAAAAAAAAAAAGTTATTATAAGGTTGAGCCACCCATTTGTGACCAGTGACCCATTCCCAACCTATAGGTGGATATATTTTTTACCAAGCTTAGAATTTTTTTTTTTTCCTTTTCAAGGTTGGAACTAATAAATACATGGCACATGTCCCAAGTTGTGAGAAAAAAAGTAGTAAGTAATGACTAGGAAAAAGTTATTGAATGATCGGAATTGGAAGAGTCTAGATGTTGGCCATGGGTTTGGAGCACTTTTTGCCTCCCAAAATTCATAGTAATTTCAATTCAAGCAATAAAATTACCAAATTTTTTGCAATCCTTGTCATTTCTATCGATATACCTCTGAAAATGTTTTGCCTTCAATATTCTAGATCACTACAACTTCAGACCTCATCTAATGCTTAAATGCCGACAAGGACATTTTTTGTCCAATGGATGACAAAGAATCCTTCTAGTAGGACAAAAGTGCAACTCTTCATCCTTGGAATTTTGTTGTAAAAAGGGGAGGTCTTCTACAACAATAGTCTTGACTTTGAATGAGTGTTTTGCAATTTTTTTAAATGCATGATTCACACAGTAACCGAAGGGATTATTTTGCATGGTCACCAATATGTCCTATAAGCATACTCAGTTATGTTCCATGACTATTAGTGAAATGAACTCAATCAGAATATTAAATGAACATTAATTGAATAAAGTGCACTTCTCAAAACATTTATCATCCAACTACTGGCTGGTTTGCGTATGTTTTGAGGCAAATACCTCTTCTAAGTTCTAACATTGCGAGCACAGGGAGGAGGCATATCCACATCTCAAAGTTTGCTTTCTGAGAACTTGGATTAAGTTAGCAACAAGATGCATACTGATAGGCACCATGGTATATTGGGTGTGACATTGGTATTAACAGCCCAGCTTTGGGTTGAAGGCCATCCCGCATGACAGAAATGCAACCGACTGCAGTCACAAAGAAGCAAATTGCTGCTCTTCTTACACAAAACGCGAAGCAAACGAACGATAAGACATGAACTCAGTCACAGCCAAGGGAAAGCGCGGGCAGTGCAGCACCAATCGAGACTACTAGGTCCTTAGCCATATTAAGTTGGCCTGCTGTCGCTGCAAATCCCTCTTTTCACGCAGATTTGCACAATACAAGCTGACAAGGAAGCACCAGGACTTTAGAGAAATATTTACAACTAAGAAGAAAATACAACTAATGAAGGACACCCAGATGGAAAATGACTCATTACTCATTTCTGGACAAGCAGACTCAGTGGTGATGCACCACTAGAGGAATTGAATGGTTTAATTCAATATCAAGTTCCTTTCAAAAAATTTGGATTCAAAACAGTAACGATTGTTCACACTACCTATATCGATCGAACCTACTCCTGGTCTATGTGATCACAAGGAGAAAACTGGTACACAAAAGCTCCAAAAAAAGGATAGAACTCGCTCATAACACGTCCTTGAACACTGCCAAAGAATGAAGTATCTAATTAGACAGACGAAAGACTTTAAAGAACCAAAGACACAAGATAAAGACCAGAGCATGACCACACTCCCAGATAAACGTTAAGTTGTATTGCCCCAGTGACGAGCAATAGACAGCGCAGCAAACTATGTATATAGGCTTCATACATTTAATGACCAGCCCCAGACAACAACAAACATTGTAAATTGAAGCTAATGCTGATAAGAAGAATCTATGAGACTAAGTTAAGTACCTTCTGCCTAGTCCAAGCTGGTATGTAATGTGGCAGAAAGCGTGACTAAAGTACACCAAGAGGACGCCTGCACAAACCCTCCAGCAGTAGTCAACTTCGTTTGTGCAGCGGAGCAAAATTTCTAACCTGCAACATGTAGTCTCAGAACCAAGACTCGGTCAATAAAATGGTCGAAGTAAATTTCTTAGAATGTCAAATCACTCCAAAGCAGGGTCAACAGTTTAGGAGGCTGCCTGCGTTTGACTGTCTCACCGGCCTTCTGTACACAATAGCTGCTTCAAAATGTAGATGTACTGAAATTTCTAGAACAGGGGCAAATTTCTACTAGCACTCTCCATCATCTACGAGTAAGAGCCTTATTCCCTCCTCGTGACATTATCTCATTCAACTCAGCTGCACTCCAATGAATCTGACTGACTACATCCGCTACTCGAGAAAGCTTAGCCAAGGCCCCAGATATAAGGATGGGAAGAAACCGGACAACATTCTGCATCCCTTGCGCAGCTGCTAATCTACAACCCCCTCGCTACCAGGTGCGCAAGAATGCACATGCTGCATGTAAGAACCGAAAGAAAATGCAATTCAAGCGATCAAGCTCTCTTCTCAATTAATCTCAGAGAAAAATGTTAAGACCCAAAGAACACAGCTTAAATGTGGCTGAAACACAACCCATAATCTTGAAGCGGCTTGCATATGCCAGGTTGCAACTGAACATTACGAAGTCTAACTCTCTTTCGGCATGAAAAAGGTACGTAGTTGCCCCACGAGGTGCTCTTTCAAAGCTCTGGGAACCTGAAGTTTGAAAGATTCTTGAACTTCCACAATCAATTGTTTCCTGCTTGGCATAGGATAAAAAGTGACATCAGGGACAGACATCAAAACCCTGGCAACACCCAGAATGCGATAGCAAAATCCTCTCTCATTTCACAGTTTTTGCACATCGGTTCTTGCAACAACGTCAACTTCTAATGAAAATAATCTGTACCCAAGACAACCCAGACCTCGTAACACCCAGAATTAAAAATTTTATGATACTTTGAAGAGGATCAGCATGACCGTCATGATATGTGGTCAAAAAGTACCTTATCATTGCCTTGTCTATCTCTTTAGAACACATCTGTTCACCGATTGCTTTTTGCTTCTTAGCAGCCCGCATTGATTCTTTTAGCTTCTCACACCATCCAGATCGTTGAAGCTGTTCTCGACCTTCCTTGGCAAGCCTATTAACAATACCAAGCTTCATATAGGTAACACAGCCACGTGATGTGACACAAAAATCGAAAAAAAGTACTACCGAAGAAAACCTTTAAATTGAACAAGGAGTGGCTGAAGTAATGCATGAACAGGTTCAACTGTAGCACAAAAACTCCGACTACCAATCACTGGCACTATTAATGCTTCGGCCAAAAAAAGTGTAGAAGTGCAAATAACTTACACCATTTTCAACTTTTCAAGCTCGGACAAATGCTCTGTGTTTGTTGAAGGCGGCTTCTCAATTACGTCTCCTACAGTACCCACACCTTTTACGTCAGTTGCTGCCGACGAAGAGCCACAACCTTCTTCACGCACCCTTTTCTGGCCTGATTTCCTATCCTCCGGAAGAACCTTGTCCTGCTCATCAGACAGGCTCTTCCTGTTTCTAATTCCATGGTTTCCCTGCGCAGAACAGTGAAAAATACAGGTTTTGATGAGAAATTGAAGAATAAACAGCTACATTTGTAACTAAGCTTCAGAAATCCATCCTAATCATACAAAGTGATCCAATCACAGAGTGAGATTTTACCAAAACACAAGAGCTCGTTTCTTCTGAGGAGAGCCCATTCTGCCTCAAGTTGGTCACCGAAGTATCCCCAACAGGATCATGCACTGCCACTTGGGTCTGACCAGAAACAGCTGAGAGACCATTCGTCGATATTGATGACACCGGTAAACTTGATACTGCAGTTCTTACACCTTGTGTGAGACTTGTACCAGGATCCGGTCGAAGTTGGGGTCCATACACAGGCATATCGTTGGCTTCAAACTTTGTTGTTGCTGAGGACACCTGATCACTTCCTGAAACACCGTTGCTTTCGGGAGACTCACTATTATGAAGACGTACTTTGATCTCTGATTTCCCATTGACTGAGTGCTCAGCACCGTTATTAGTAACTAAAGACGTAGAACGCCCATTGAACGCTGCGATGCTCCCAAACTTCATATGGGGCTTGGATACAACTCTATTAAAACTGCCGTTTGTGCCATTGCTGTGCCTAACAGTGGATCCTGAAAGTGTTGTTGAAAGTTGGGTGTCTGAAGACGCAGGTTGTGAGGTGACGGAAGCATCACAAATGTCCTTTGGAATCTTCGGACTCAAGGTACTTCGAACATAAAAGAGCATATAAGCCTTCTCGGCCAGGACTGTCTGCGCATTGACTTGCGAGACACTCGCATCGTCACAGCAATACCATTTCCCGCCAGATTCCTGTCATTACAAGTCTAATCAGCATAGGAAGTGCAGAAATAAGCTGCGCAAGGGAAAGGTGCGCACCGCAAGCAAGCAAAGCGATATCAACTTAGGTACTTCGCTGTTCATGTCAAACGCGCAGTGTCATTCTGTGGCTGCGAAATGTTTTGGTTGCCCGCGTGACTTATAATAACGACATCTTACTCAAGGAAAACAATTATCACGTCCTAATAAACAAAAAAAAAAGGAAGTGGACAAACAAAGTTTGCCAGTCTCTTCACGCAAAAATAAGAAAATACCTTGACATAAGAATAATAATGTCCAGAGTCTTGTGAACCGCCTGCATGGACTACAACACCGTAAAGAGTATACTCGGGACGAGCATCCTGTCAAGCATACGCCTCCATATTAGACTCAGAAAATTAGCGATCAAGACTCCCGCCAACATTTATTCCAGATTTTCCAATCGAATGAGCGTATGAAAATTTGTGCAAGAATGAACACAAAGCCATGAGGCATTTGGCAAATTCAAGCAATAATTCAAATTGACAACAACCACATACAGTAAACAAGAAGCATCATATGAAATAGACATACCTTGCCAGCCCTGCACATGTAGCCGGCAAGACACAACCGCTCTTCAAAATGCACATGGCGGTCTATCTTGCCTCCATAAATGTTTTCGAATCTCTGCAAGCACAAAGATATAAGTGACATAATTTCATGTTGAACGACAAAATTCATGACACATGCGACAAGCGTAGGCAATTTCACCAGACATGTGAATACTGGTGAATATATGAGACATGGACACATAAGTATCGTCTTAACGCGTGAAAAGATTTCATAAAAAATTACTAATAGTTGATTTGAATCGTACCTTCATCTGAATAACAAGTACATTCGGTGCCCGATAAACAGACATCTGCTTACGAGCAGGAGAAAGCTTCTTGCACCTGCAAACGGAAAGAAGCGAAAGAACTGGTTTATATTGATTCTACCATATGCAAATCGTAAGGTCTACCCTTTTGAAGATCATCGCACACCCATGAGCAAAGAAAACACGGGCAAACCAGAAATTTCGGGATTGCGGGTGAAATTTACTAAACATAAAAATAAAAATGAAAACCAACTAACAAGACAAGACAGCAGTGCTGCTGACCAAGGACTTCAGAGAAGAGAGAGAAAAGTGTGAGGGGACAGCCCAAACGTACTGGTCGCAACGGTACTTGTTTTCACCATCCAACACCTCCGGCTGAAAGAAACGACAGAGGGCCTCGTTAAGAGAGCCTAGGCGCACAATATCAAGACTGAGATCCATGATATCGTCAAGCTTGTTCGACTCCGTGCTACATGAGAGACATTTCACTTGACTTTGCAATAGGCCCCCAAAAATTTCCTTAACGACTGTATTCGGCTCTTCCTTGGAAGCACCCTTCGCCACTCCCTGCTTGACAGGAACTTTACTCCCATACACAATTCTGTGTAGCTGAACACAGACATGATTGCAAGCTTCCATTGCATACCGAAGGAGCTCATGCGCGTCCTCCTGCCGACCATTTCGAAAATGTTTGGCAAAATACTGCAACCTATTGTGTATTTTTACCGGGGCATCAATATTACTTTCCACTGTCAAGGACCGTTGAATGCGTTTCTCCAAGAAGCAGAAGGGGCAATTACTGTTATTCTTTCCGTTCAACTGATTACCTGCAAGCACCCCTCACTCATTCAGCCCTCACTTTCACAAAAACAAGGGGGAAAAAAAGGGGAAGAAGGTCCCAACCAAACCCTTAAGAGCTGGATCATTATCAAAGAAAGCCGAACCGTAAGCTCAAGGGGCACTTACAAAGATTCGAGTGGAGGTTGAGGACGCAAAAATTGGCCAGCGGAGGCGTATACGTCAGACATTGCAACACACTATTGAGGTAGCATGTGTTTCCCAGATTCTTCAGACCCAGAGGCGCCCCCTTTCGTCGAAGCACCGGGGTCGCCTGCCAAGTGACATAGAGAGGTGGCAGAAGGGACGAACAAGCCATGTGTGGTGCACCCTGCAGTCTTTCTACTGTCAGGCCCCACACGAGGAGGCGCCACACAGAAGGGGAGCATCGCCCGACCCTGCAACAAGCAAGATAAGCTTCCCCCCTCCCAGACTCGTCTCCGTCACTGCTCTTTCATCCACAGGCTCAACCCGCAGGTGCATATGCATCGCCTCCTGTGGTACCCCTCCCACCTGTTGCTGCTGCAGTCCCAGAGCCCTGGCTCACCTACCCTACCCTACCTCACTCTCTCGCCTCGTCTCCCGCGACAAAACTCTCATTACAACGCCTCCCTCAAAACTCCTCTTCTGCCTTCATACATCATTCTGCTCCATCGCGGTATCCTGCATCGGTCCTCCCAGTTCAAACCCTCAAACGCAACACAAACTCCCGAACTGTACAAAACCTAAACGAAGAACAACACCAACGCCGAACCTAAATACACTCCCAAAACGAAAAAAATAAAAGTAAAAAACACCCAACAACAAGACTCGGAGACGATGGCAGAGACTCGCAAGAAAGAGGCGGGGAACGACAAAAGGACGCTTGCTCATACAACTGAGAAGACAGACATGGTACGGCCACAGCACGTCAATCACTCAACGCCATCCCCGGCCAGGCTTGCTTTCAATCGCGCAAGCCAAGGGCTACATCACGACCCCCGGCCATTCCGTTCCACACTTTCCTGGCTCAGTATGGAAACTCACAAACCTAGAGCAGCAACGATAGGGCACTGACTGGCTTTTGCCTTTTCTTCCTATTGCGGTGACCTCCGAAAGAACAGAAACAAACACAGAAACACCGGGAGTGTACAGTAACTTACCCGATGCGGCGATGGTGCTGTTCATATTGTGATAGTGTCAATGATCTCGCCGGGTGTTGCGTCAATCTCTCTCGAGGTTTTGCAGCACCGCACCAGCACCATTTTGCATCGTCATCGTCTTGTCGTAGCGATGGTGCTGGTGGCGGGGCAGGCTTGACCGCTCGCCGTGGTCGCGGACATACGCTGACGCGCGGCGTGTTCTCCGCTCAAGACTCTTGAATATCCACCATCGCTTTCGCCGCGGTCGCTAACGGGGACGCGCGGTTCGGTTTAGCCCGCCCTACGGTCTTGAATCTCCGCCGTTGCCGCTCGTTAGCCACTGACGGACGCAGACGGCGGTGGTCTGTCTCTTGGATCCCCGCCGTTGACGCACGTGCGTGCAGCGTGGAGGGAGGGGGTTCACATGGTTTCCTGGCGCTGACGCGCGGTAGCGGCAACTAGTTTTTGAAAAGGTGGGCTCCAGAGCGCGGGGTTTTTTCCCCCGATTATGTACGATTTGGTATTAGGTCAGCCTTAGTATAGTACAATTATGGTACTCGTATTATAAAATATACTGTCATGGCGTTAGAGTTTTCGGAACAATCATTGCAGGTACCCAAAAAATTTTGATTGGTAAAATATATTGATTGATTTTCAGGGGTCTGAATTGACAGGGAAGGGAGGGTTCATGTATTGATGAGAAACGAAATTATTGAATGGAACGTGTAGGCTAGAAGGGAGCTCCCCGTCAGCATACATTTTATGACAGGTGCGTACTGTAGTTACATAGACAGCTTGAGAATTCTTTTGGTTGGGAGCTTATCTGGAGGGGACAAGTTTCTAAGCAATGACATTCGGAATGAAAAGATGGGTAAATCAAATGGAGAAAAAAAAATTAAAAAAATTAATTAATAAAGATGTGATGTATAACTTGTTTGAGAATGTAGTAGAATTTTGGGTAGTAAACTCAACTGTAAAGTAACTACACCTAAAATCACACAAATAAGAAATTCAGCTGATGGTTCCTATTATTATATTGAAAAACTTTTTGTGGGTCTTGTTGGTAGTCAAAAGGGGATTCTAGAATTTTCTTAGATGAATTTTTTGGACACTGTGTGAATAAACTATAAATTTTCAAAGTGGAAGGTTTTATAGGAAATAGGGTTTAATGTAACCAACTATAGACTCTAAAGAATTTAGTGGAAGAACATTTTAGGCAAGAATCTAGATTGTGCAGTTTTTAGAAAGGGGTCAAAATCAGGGATGGTTACCTTACAGCCATAGGGACCAATAACATTACAAACCGCCTATTAAACCGTCCATTCAAAGAATTTTACATAATATAGAGTACAATTGACATTTTTTGTCTTGCATAATTAACATTCAATTCTTACACAATCCCAATCAAGCATGCCAAATTTTAGTTTCAAAAAAGAAAATTTTCATTTTTGGTGAATTGGTTCATTTAATATTCATAGTTTTACATGATAATTGATTGAAAAAACATTGGTGATGGGTTTTTTTTATGTGATTGCATAGATATGTAGGAAACATGTATACGCACATCTTCCATATTAAAAACACACACATTAATAATACAATCCATGAAGAATTCAATGTGAGGTATTGTACGACCAAACTTTGTAAAATAGCTATCTTTATTTTTTAACTAGGTTTTGCTATTTGACCGTCACATTGTAACTAATATTGTACAATTGAGCATAATGTTACAGTTGCCTTGCCAAAATCTATCTAATTACAATAAAAAATATCTATTTCCAAAATTAAGGTGTTGTCACCCTAACATTGAAATCTCTATGGAGAGAATTGTGAAACTTTTTTGGAGATGCTTGTTCAAAGAAAGATGTGCGTATAGATGTTTCTTAACAATTTCTGCAATTGAATTAAAAAAAATTCATCACCAATGTTTTTCAATGAATTATCGTTTAAAATCATGAAAACTAAATGAAAAAAAGTCATCCAAAATGTTTTTTTAAAATTGAAATTTGATATACTTGATTGAAATTGCATAAGAATTAAATGTTAATTATGCAAGACAAAAATATATCAATTTTATTCCATATTATGCAAAATTCTTTGAATAGCACAATAAACATTTTGTAAGGTTATTGGACCTAATATGTGAAATGTAGCATGAGAGCAATTATATTAAATTCGTAAAAGATTTTGTTAAACAAACTAGAGATTTGCATTTTATGCAAGTATTCCTTAGATTAATTCAATTAGTGCAAGAGTATGAGCCCCCTCACAAATTTAGATAATTATGGAATTAGTGTCACAAGTTTGCGTTATTAGTAGAGGCACAATGTTTAAATGTCTAGTGATTTTATATTGTTGATTTATTGCTTCAATGTTTTTTGCATTGTTGACTTGCAAGGAGGGTAAATGCACAAAATCCACTTTTGATTTAATTGCATTTGGCCATTTTAGAAGGGAATATTGGGAGTACTATGAGCATTTGAAAAAGAAAAATTCAAAAATAAAGCAAATATGGATAATTCAAAAAATACTACAAATATTTTATTTACAAAATTTTAGGCATAAGGCAAAAAATCCTAAAGTTATACACAAAACAAAACAAGCTCATGAAATTTTTTTTCAAAAAAATATTCGGATGTTTCAATTGTTAGAAAATAGTAAAAACTTTCAAAAAATAAAACATAAAAAACAAAAAACTTTATAGAGATGAGACACAACTAATGAAATTATGGAAAAGTCTTTTTGACTGCTTAAAAATGCACATTTAAAAGAGCCTTTTTGTGCACCTATGTAGAAGACAAAGAATTTATTTTGTTAGAAACCCCTCAAGAGTCACATATATAGTTGTAACCCAAGTCAAGGAATGCTCATTCTAAATTTCCAAATGAGATTAAATTTTGTGGACACTTCATAAGACTAAAAACATCAAAGTAGAAAGTCTCTACAAAAGAAAAAATTTATATAACACAGTGATCCCTAGGCCCCAAAAGAGTTGTGCTTGCATTTGCGTTGAATATGTAACAATGTACACAAAATAAAGCAAGTGTTTCTTGCATGTACTCAACAACAATATTAACATAGTGAATCTTTGCTAAGCCTTGGTCAATTTGCCAAGCCTTGGTCAATTTGCCAAGCTATCACAAACAAATCTAAGGCCCTTATTAGGAGAGATTTGAGGCATTGGAGGGCCGTTTCAGGCCTGTTCCTCAATTTGGCCAGATTTGTGAACAGCCGGTACGGGCTGTCAGAATTTATTTTTTTATTTATTTTTATTTTTAAAAATTCTCTCTCAAATATCATTTCAAGTCAATTTTTTTTTTCCGAAAATGACGTGGCACTGTCTCGATTACATTAGCTAGCAACTTTCTTGCGTTTCCGCATTCTGGGAACGCATGATAACTCGCAGGCTCTTGGAGGCCTCAAATCTCTTCTAATTCCTACTAGGATTCATCTTCTTTTTCCTCCTTCTAACATGCTAAACCACTTCAACATGTGCTTCGCTTGGCCAAACCATCCACTATTTTTCCAAGAAAAGAACAAGAGCATGGAGGGATGAAAAAGAATGAATCTAAAATTAGAGACTCATAAAGGATTGATTAGATCATTGTTATAAAATACTTACACTCTAATAAAGCGAAGCTTCACTTGATGTCCAATCCATTTATAAGACCCTTGCGCAACAATAGTGCATACTTCATTTGAAATAAAGTAAAAATTATTAGGCTAACATAATATATCCATGTAGGCAATGATTGATATCCATTAGAGAAAAATCAGCCTTCCGGAGGGTTGCTCCATGGACCCTTTTAGTACCCTGAAATTTTGTTTATTGGGTCTCAAAAATTATTTTTTCCCTTATTTCTGCACAGCTAAAACTATAGTGACAGTGGCGCAAGAATCCAAATTTACGAATAAAAAATTATTATTATTATTATTATTTAATTTTAAAAATATATATTTAAAAATAAATAAATAAATAAAAAATTTGCAGAATTTGACTGCTTCAACGAGCAGTTATACACTCTGACTACTCATCGGGGGCACTTTTCCATATTAACAGGCCAAGCTTGAAATAGCTTGGCATATCAACTTGGAGCGGCTCTCTAGAGGATTGATTTTGCTATAATGTATAGGCCTCTCTAGAGGAATTGAATAGTATTACAAAACTCCATATAATCACATATATTTTGAGTAGCAAGGCTATGGCATTAATTTCTAAATGCCTACATAGTAAAAAGAAATTGCTTTTATATTTATAAAACTTAAATAAACCACTTGAGAGGTTTCAAAGAAGGCATATAGAATTTATGAATAGAAAAAAGATAATGATCCATAATTTTTTTATTAATAAAATTTAAAGATGTTATAGTTTGTGCCTTCAATTACAAGACTTTATCATTTCCTTTTAAATTTAACCTTATATAAGTAGACAGCTTGATACAGTCTGATTTGAGTGCATAATTAGGAGAGTGTCTTCTGAGCTATGCACTCATTAAACAATTAAAAAAATTAAATTAAAAAAATTCTTCCCCCCCTTGGTGAACTCAAAAAGCAATTTAAATTAAATTAAAAAAAAATTCAGCCTTGGTGAACTCAAAAAATAATTTAAATGAAATTGATCTTTTTTGTAAACCACCCACCCTATTCCATCCCTTTGTAATTTTTAGGTGGGGATATAGGTAACATTTGATATAAAATATATCCCATAGATATGTATCCCGTATTTATACCTTATCCATATCCGTATCTATATCAATATTATATCCGCATTGTAGCTGTACCATATTTGTACCATATCCGTATCCAAAGTTGTTTTTAAAGATCAACAGCATCAGAGGAAGGGAGGATTTAAAGAAAATAATCAATGGCTCTCAATTTTCATGCAGGAGGGGGACAAAAAGGCTGTGACAATCCATTTTCAGTGGATAGTCTCAAGAATCTTGTCCCAAATTCTAAGCACATTGGTTATAGAAACTTCAAACTGAGTTGTCTAAGTAAGCTATAGTGATGATTAACCCAGTAATGCTACCAGAGCCATTTCGTGGCTTTTGGATGAAAATAATGTGGTCTACATAGAGACCGGAAGAATTTTTTTATCCACTTTCTTTTTGTTGACCTTCCCTAGTGGGTTATGAAGAATCTTCAATTGAGTTTGTAGTCTTTTTGATATTTGTCTTCAAGTGAATGAGAAGTTAATAAAAAAACCGGATCACAAAATATGCTATTTAAGTGTATTTTGGGAAGTTGTTGCTTCTTGCTCTAAATCTGAAATTTCTCCACAAAAATGATGTTTTTTGAGCCAAACTAAAAAAATGAAGGTCATCTGCTCTAATTTCTACTCCAACTTGAATTTTGAAAAAATTCCTAGTATTGAATATTTTATTGCAATTTGAACTTTGGATGCATTTTCAATGTCACTTTTTTTCTAATTATAGAATGATACAGAAATTGAATTTACACTATGATGTTTGTCACTGTAATATACACACATGGTGAAATTTTTAGATTTTTTGAAATATTTTTCTATTTGATATAATTTTTCTTCACTTTTACTTCAAAAATTCTCAAAAAAAAACATTTTTTCACAAAAAAATCTAAAAAATTTATGAAGTATAGAAGATATGTAGTTCCATCTTTGAAAAATAAATGCAAAAAATTTCATTCACATCTAGCTGCAAAATGATAGAAAACTGAGTGATAGCCGGTGAAGCTTGAAATCAGTGGTCATGGGTCCGTCCTTTAAGGGTTAATAACTTGAAAGTGCACATGTAGTTAAGACTTGTCAAACAACTTGAGTTCTTAGTGGTGAAATTTCTTCATATTTTAATATAGGATATATAATCTATAATGTCTGTTAGCCCCATCATGTGAGACAGTTGACATTAATTCTCTTGAACTTAAGTCCTTAATATGCATTGTTCCGTTACATTAGCATAACCATGCGATGAAGTGTCTCAATTTTTTACAAGTGTTTGGAAAATCATTAAAAAGACATTAATGATAATGCTCTTTCATCAAAATTAAATTCACGATTGATGCTTATATAGATAAAAAGACTTACAAAGTCAATGTAAAACTTTCATGTTGGACAAAACTTGTTACATGGATGAAAAAGTGGCATACAAAATTGAGGTTTAATCCAAATTTAACCTTTTTAAATATAATATTGCATGCAATGATATTTTTACCACCTAAAAAGTCTATGCGTAGTTTGCTCTAAACTTTTAATTTTTAGTTTGGAAAATAAGGAATGAATATTCTGTTTAGATGAAGGTTAACAAGTTGTGTGGGCCCTTGAGAATCACATACAAAAATAATTTTAAATAACAAGTTTTAGCACGTCTTTGTACACATAATAAACTATTTTTTATTCAGTTAATCAACCCATGCATTGATGGATGATGAGGGCCCATACTTACTACCACATGGCATTGCTCTGCTAGGCGGTAATTCGGCTTTCAAGAAGTTGATTGTGCATCTTGCTGATCTTGTTCAAAGAGTTCAAGCAAGGGTGAGGGCAAGCGGAGTGAAATGGTGAGAGCGCCAGTGGTTACGTTTGTCAGGATTAACCCCTAAATGCCCGAGGTACCCAAATGTGGTGTTTGCAAAATTTTGAAGTTAAATAAAACCTAACCAAGTTGCTATTTTTGGTAGGTTATATTTGTCGAAAGTTCTTCTTGAAGTCTAGTTTTAGCATCAAAAATCGGATCTTGAAAATAAATGATAGTGATTTTCTATTCATGTCTGTGTACAAGGGTATCCAATGCAATCTTGACTTCCCGTAGTGTTGAGAGCTCTTGGAAATGAGCCTCAAATACACTAGATCTTGGAGGAAAATTTGCATTCAAAATTCATTTACAAAAATTATAGGGTAGATTTTAAGAAGCCGTAAATTGATTGGGGTTATACAAGTTAGGCTCTTTAACCTCAATTTTTTTAGTCACCAACTTTTTAGATTTGACTTGTGAAAAGAGGGTTGAAAGACTTTACATCACTTTTGCAATTTTAACACCCTCATGGTCAATCATTATAATCTTTTGCTCCATAAGTAATTCTGTTGTGTTTTCTTTTCCTATGAGATCTCTTACATGTCTAGTTTGAATTTGTACGGTTACAATTCAAAAAAAATCGATATAACTTATCAAAATGTTAGCATTTTGTTCAAGGTAGAGCAAAATCCAAGAAACTCAAAACAAGCCTTGCGCATTTAGGGGTTAGAGTGCCTGTTCTTGGATTGGTTAGAATACGTAATCTGTTAGTGGAAATCAAGGTGATATGCGAAACTTAGTTCCATAATAGCTCACCAAGTAAGCTTAGGTTTTTTAATTCAAACTCTCTGTGATCCATTTCTCAGCACTGTCGTCTTTTCTTTTTTGAAATCTTATTATGCCTATTCTTGAATTCGATCAAATGGGCAATCAATTTGTTAGTTGAAACCAAGGGGGTGCGCAAGACGTAGTTCCCGTCCAGGCCTGAATAGTAACTCACCAAGTAGGGTTTTATCGTCAGAAACTCGGATTCGGATGCATTACCGAAGAGTGCCGTGTTGTTCGAAATCATGTTATGCATGTTCTGAATTGGATAGAATGAACAATCTGTGAAGACAGAGGAATGCGTTTTATCGTATGTAGGAGTGTGATTTTGGAGAGATGTGGAAAGATTACTTTGGGTACTTGAGCTGCGTCTGTTTATATCAAAGTTTTATCATTATGCATGAATTTATCTATGGTACACAATGGGAGGTGTAGACTACTATTGAATCGACAGTGCACAATCCCATTTCCATTCCATGATCAGTGGCCACAGTCATGCTTACACCCATATTTGCTACTCAAAGGCTAACTAAAGTGTTGATTGCAAGAGTTGAGTTGCTGTTGGTAACTGGGGTGGGTCAGTAAGAGTCGGGATCTCTCCCTATCCGTTTTAGCATCCGCTACCTTAATTGAAACCTAGTTAATTCGTCCGTTTGTTGTAGGATGGAGGAGAGGACTGGATTGGTATTTAGGTTTGTAATAGGCCACACAGAGGATGCGCACAAGATGAAGGCTTTGGAGGAGGAGGTTGAGGAGCATAAAGACTTTATGCTCATTGATGTCGACGAGAAGTACAGCAAACTTACACTTAAAACGTAAGTAGTGCTTTTAACCCTAAACCTAAATCCTCTTTGGAGACCTGCTGTTTCTGTTGTTCTTAGGTACTTGCTTGTTGATAGTCAATAAGGTAAGGAACTTGTTCCCGTGGCTTGCAGCTCTTTTGAGTGATTTTCATTCGTAGTATGGATATTTAAAGTTTATTTTTGGGAACGTGGGATTCGGTTCTGAAAGTTTGAAGTGGTAAAGTCCCAACCACGAGTGTAGAATACTGCATATACAGCGTATCTCGCGGAAAAGTCTTTGAGAGTGATAGAATTTAGAAGTATTTCATTTTTAAAAGCACGCATTGGGATGTCACTTGCGGTGTAAATGGGTGTCTTTTCGACTCTCGGGAAAGGGACCCAAATGCAAATGAGTTCCCGACCTTATGTAAATCTATTGTTGTTCTGTTAGTATTTGCTTTGATTTGTGATGTAGCGCATTCTATCAGCCTCGTTGATTGGATTAGACGTGAGGTACAAGCAGCAACAAATTTGAGAACATTGCAATCTTGCAAGGCGTCCTTTGCTGTTGGACGTGAAAATGAGGTCTAGAGTTTTCAAGGTGAAAAGGATATTATGCTTTACCATAGCGTATTATATAACATATGTATGATCTGAATTGCCTCTACTCTAGTTGTGAAGTACATTGTCATTTGATACAGAGGTGAGGTTTCTGATACTGTTTTTTCTCGTGCTATGATGTTGGTTGTACAGGCTTGCTTTTTTCCGCACGGCGTTCTCGCTCTATGATGCTGACTTCTATATGAAGATGGATGATGATATATATTTGCGCCCAGGTTTGCAATATTTGGCATGAATAAATTTCAGCTCTGTCATGGACTTTATTGCTTTTCAGATTTCGTTCGCTTCTTTGAGTGCTCGTCGCTTGCACAAACTATTCTTCCGATTCTGAGTAACGGGACAGTGTCCTCCTTGCTATCGTAGTCTGGAAGTGGCCTCTATACCCGCAGTCTTAGTATCTTTGACCTTCAATAGACAATTCAGCACTGATTGATTGATCCTGCTTCCATTAAATGCCGCTTATTGCTTCTAATTTGTTGATTTATCTTACCTGCAGATCGGTTAGCTGCTCTGCTGTCCAAACCAAGGGAGAGTCCACGAGTTTATCTGGGCTGCATGAAAAAAGGCCCAGTCATTACAGATCCGAAATACAAGTGGTTAGTACCATGCTTTGCTGAGTTCTCATGAATAGACCATTGTCTTATATTGTGCCCACCGCAGACTGAGTCTTAGACAGTCTTAGAACATTCAAGTATGGTCTAAAGATCATAATAACATCAGGTTTCTTGTATTGGTCCACGTTTGGTCTGTGTTTTTGTCAGTTGTCTATAGATCATTTTATAGTTTCATACGCTTGTCTATAATGCAGGTACGAACCCCAGGCGTATATGATCGGGACTGAGTACTTCCTGCACGCTTATGGGCCAATTTAAGCACTATCTAAAGAAGTGGTGGCAAATCTTGATGTGTTTCTACTTCCTAAATAAGACAGAAACAGGAAACAGAAACAGAAACGACGAAAACACCGAGTGTCTAACAAACTCTCAACACTTGCTCACAAATTCTTGAGACCCATACACAGGATGACAAAAAAGAGAAAAGGTACACGGTTCTTCTCTTTCTCGATAAACTGCAAGCAATCCGCAGATTGTCTAAGAGATTTTGCGAATCAACGTCCTGCAACAGAGCGACCAGTCTCTTCAACTTCGCTACGACGGATTCATACATGACGCTCCAACCACAGAGAACTTTTTAGGATTTTGCCCCGCCCATGGCGTTCCCCGTTGGAAACGCCGACGTTCCCAATGTCGGGAGCGTCTGCGTTTCCAACGGGGCCCATAAAAATATAATCTATAATAAACAAATAAAATTTAAAATTATTTCAATATTTTGTCAATCTTTTTTGTCGCTTGTTTTGGCCGTATTACGGCATAACTTTTGCTCCTACGCACCGTTTGAAATAAAAATTATATTCACATAAAGCTAATTAGTTTTCCTGTCTTGCAAAAAAGCGTTTGTGTTTCCAACGGGGCTCATACAAATATTATCTATCAACTCTTTACTAAACAAAACTATTTAGGTTAATTGAAATGGTACAATGTCTTGAAGTTTTTTCTAAGAAAACTAAGAGCTTCTAGGAGACAATAAGAAATCATAGTGGTTATGAAGTGGCTTTGAGAAGCCACATATTTAAATTTAAAAGAGCCACTGAAGATTTCAAATAGCACGGCAATACAAAATGTTATAGGAGTTTTCTAAGATACTACGCAAATATATCTAAGGGAGAAAAATAGTTTGACTTTTCTAAAGTCATGCAAAAGTAGAAAAAATTGTTTAACTTCTAAAGGCCCAAGGCCTTTTTATGCCAACCCCCCCCCCAAATTGCAATTTTTATAGCAAAGAATAAAAACAATTGAAAAATGTTTTTCTTGCACAACTAACCATAGGATCTTACACCCAATGAGTATGACAATGTGTGGAAAATTTTTTAGAATTTTTGATTGCACAAATTGTAAGATATCTGTGTTTAAAGTGAAAAAAATAAGTTTTTCAGCACATTGCAGGACTAGATTTTATGACTTTGAACATTTTTAACTTAAATGTTTTGCAGTATAGAGATTTGAGCTTTAAATCTTTATAGTGGAGAATTGAATTGAGAGTCTTGGAGAAAAAAAAAATCCAAAAAAACTTAATTTTAGTTATTAAGAAAATTGTTTAGTAGAAATAGGTACAAGATAGAAGGAAAATCAAAAAATGTTAATATCTTTTATATAGAATTAAAAATCACTACTTCCGATGGTGAGATTGTTCTAGCAAAAAAACTAAACCTTGTGGAATTTTTTTTCCAGAAAGATGCTCTATGTGCTTGAAAAACAAGATTGCCGATAATTTTTTCATAAAAAATCCAAATGAAAAATCAAAGCTTTATAAATAGACAAAAATATAATCTATAAGAAAAGAAAAATTTAAAATTAAATTAAATATTTTTTGCTGCCCCCTGAAGGATCTTTTGAGCTTATTTAGGCATAACTTTTTTTCGCGGGCACCTATTGGGAAAAAAATTATATTTCCATAAAGCTTAGTAGTTTTTCTATCTACCAAAACAGTTTTGGAAAATCACGACAAAAATTCAACCCGTAGGTACCTGTCCAAAATTCCATTTGTCTTCTAAAGGGACAATGGGCTTTTAGAGGTTAGGATGATGGATGATGTATATATGTGACATCAATTGAGGTATACAATAGTGACAAAAGCTTAACCCTTAACTTACCTTAACTTGTTTATTTGTTTAATTTGTTTATTTGTTACGGTGAGATCTTTCAAACCGTATGTCATCCCATTGTGTTCTTAGTACCATCCCCAAGTACGCAACTCATATACTATATGCAAGGGTCATCGGCATTAAAACGGTTCAGAAGATGACTATTGTAAAAATTATATCAAATTAAAAAGACCGAAAGTTAATTGAAGACCAAGTTAAAAAAATTCAAATATAAAAAATGTTAGGTTTTATATATATTAGAAAAAAACTCACAATATATATGAAGAATTGAAACACCTATGGTGTAGTTTTTAAAATTCCATACAAGAAATTCCCTCCAATCAAAATAATTTTTTTTATGAACAAGCTCTTATAGCTTGTTCCATGATACATGTATTAAAAAAAGTCATATAATTTGATTTTAATGCTATTATTATCCTCTAAAATATTCATTTCATATATATAATTACATTTTTGGTTTCCTTATTAAAATGGCTTTAAGAATTCTCTACATTAAAACAGATTATATCCCTTGAGATTGGACTAAAATGCATTATAAGTAATTATAATCATGGCCATATAATATGGGAGTTCCATACCTACGATACCATTGGAAAGCCCTTTGCAAGAAGGGGTGCACAGGCTTTGTTTTGTGGGATTCCAATGTATAGAAAAAAATATTGAATTTTGAATTTTATATAAATGAAAAATTAGAAAATTACTTCACTTTTATTTTAACTGTAGCAATGGCATAGGGCACATTAGTCCATACTTTAAGTTTGTTTGTTTTGTTTTATTTGTTTGTTTGATACGTTCATAACTCACAAGCCATGAGGCTCCCAATGCCGTTCTAAGTATCGTTGGAAAGCTCTTTGTAAGGAAGGGTGTATGGACTTTGTTTCATGATGTTTGGACCTACGGTGTGAAAGTTATTGAATTTCAAAGTTTTTATATTGTAAATTAGAAAATTGAATTAAAATGATCTTTTATTTAGAATAACCATAACTCTTACATCGCATGTCCAATTGCCATGAAATAAAGCCCTTGCATTCCTTCATGCATAAGGCTTTCTACCCGTATCAAGAATGCAACCTTTCACAAACTCACATTCCGTCATGCAAAGGCTTTGTTGCATAAAAAATATTGAAGTTTAAAGTTTTCAATGAATTAAAAAATTCGAACATTACTTTTAATTTTATTTTGATTGTGGCAATGGCACAAGGTACACTAGTCTATATTTTAAATTGGGTTGTTTACTTTTTTTGTTTGTTATGGTGCGATTTCCTGAATTGTACGTCCTTTGGTTACATTCTTGGTACCATGGGAAAGCCCTCAGTGAGGAGGGGTGCACTTCAAATAAGGAGTAATAAGTTGATTATCCATATTGTTGACAATGCACTTCAAATAAAGAAAAAATTCAGATCATAAGATTGATTGAAGAACATTGTATATATGTTGATTAAAAAGTGCTTTTTAACAAATAAATATCTTGATGAAAACTCTTCAAAATTGCTAAAAAGTAAATATGAGTCCAAAATATGCCTTGCTCGTCAAAAATAGTCCGGGTTGAGAAATAACATGAGTACCGTTCTCCCGCGTTAATAACTGAACCTGTCCCCGCAAACGACGAGAACCAATCACCAACCGTCGAGTAACGTCCGTCCATCCCCCCTTCCGTCCGTTGGTCCCACTCAGGGCAGACAGGGTGGCCATGGCGCTTCCGTCGTCGCCTCCATTCAATTGCGGGGACGCGAAGGCAGAGCGCCCTCAAGCATCTGCTCTTCAACCATCGTCTCTCTCTCCGATCCCTCTTTCTCCTCACTAAATTCCTCAATACCGACCTCACAACGGATCAATCGTCTCCTCCCTTCCGCATCCGCACACATAAACGCCGGGATTTTGCATTCCTTCCTTCCCACGATGTCGGTCCAAGAGTATCTGGAGAAGCACAAACTGTCCAGCCGCATTGAAGACGCCGTCAATGCTGCCGTCCGAGCCAAGAGCCCCGACCCTGTCATCTTCATCGTACGTGATCTCGTGAATTCGATCTTTGGCGAATTTGGCTTTTTTCGCTCTTTGGCGAATTCGCTTGGAGTTTCATTCCGAATAGCGGATCGTAGATGTCGGGGGTCATGTCTGGAGCGGGAGATTGCAGGGAAAGGAATTTCGACGTGTTTTTTGAAATTTTTTTTGACCTAATTGGTTCTGGTATGCGTCGGTATGATGCGTCCTATTTACGACAGAGATTCGCTGGTTTTGATGTTTCGGTGATTGATTTTTTTTTTTAATTGAATAATTGAAACCGCATGAGTTGTGTGCGTGATTAGGCCGATCACCTGAAGAAAGCTGTGCCTGGAGTCGTCACCAAATGCCATGCTCGCCAAATTATTGACAGCCGTGGGAACCCCACGGTGGAGGTGGATGTCTGGACAGGGAAAGGCATGTTTCGTGCTGCCGTTCCTAGCGGGGCTTCAACAGGAATGTGCGTAATACCAATTATCATCTCACTAATTTTTCTTCTCTGACATATTAACTTAGGGTTTATCTATGTGCAAGCACTTAAGGGATGTACGGACAAAGGTGACACTTAAGGGCTGAATATAGTTTCTATCATCAAATTGACCAAAATTTTATGTGTTGTTGTTGACAATTGAGAGATGATTCCAACACACCAAAGAAAGCATTATTTGGATACAGTATGCAAAAGTTATGAGGGTTCAACTAGATCATCTACTACCTACTCTAGTTCTGATGTTTAGGTAGTGGACATTCTCAGAATCATTATTTATTCATGGTGCAAGACTTTAGGGTGTCACATGTAGTAGGTGGTGCAATTAGGTACCTGTACCTTGATGCGTGAGGAGTGGCTTGAACAACCTTGCATGTAAAGGGATCCAGATTCTTTTTGTGCTCAATCTTGAGCTCATGTTATGTTTGCTAAGGTAGATGTGGTTCATAGTAGAATTATTTCCTTCCTTTCATCCAGACCTTGGTCGGCATCATCTGACAGTAATTGCATGCCTGGAAATGGAATAAATTACTTTAAAATGGGCCAGTTCTTCAATATTTGAATTCTGCAAATTCTTTTTGTGCTATATTGGAAATGGTGCAAGCTATATAATGCTCTGGATTGTGGTATGGCTAAGCAGAATATCCGTTTTAACATTATATCAGAGGGAAATGACAATGTGTAGTGTGCACTTCAATCTCATGTTTCAGTTGTGCTCTGTTTGGAAGATTTTGTGGGTCTTTGCCACTCATGTTTCTCTAGCCTTGTGTTTCTGATGTTGGATATCTGTGTGGCAGTCACGAAGCTGTTGAACTTCGAGATGACGATAAGTCCGTATATATGGGGAAAGGAGTGTTGAAAGCCGTTGCAAATGTCAATGGAAAGATTGCGCCGGCTATTATGGGCATGGATCCAACACAACAAGCCAAGATCGATAGGACTATGATGGAAGTGGACAAGACGGAGAATAAGGTAAGCGATATGAGATTTGTTTGTTCTTTTGAACTGCCCTCGGTGTACAGGAGAGTAAGCACTTTCGCAAAACATCTTATGAATGACATTTGCACGTGTTCACATTACTAGCTTGGGGTCATTTGATACACAGGGAAACTTGGGAGCTAATGCTATTCTGGCTGTGTCAATGGCCGTATGCAAAGCTGGAGCTTGTGAGAAAGGGGTAAGCATTTCCATTTCCCTTGTGTGTTTTTCTTTCTTGATATGTAACGACATTGTGTTTTGGATGACGAATTAGGTATTATGTATTTTGGTTCAGGTATCATGGAGGGCTTAATACGTTTTAGCCAGGTAGTGTTGAATCCGATTCTCTTTACACCCTACAACTGAAACTTCATCAGATGTTTTCGATGCAACCTGACATTTTGGTGTATATCTGCCAGATTCCCTTATATCAGCACATTGCTGATCTCGCTGGTAATCCAAAACTGGTACTGCCAGTACCGGCGTTCAATATCATCAACGGCGGGAGTCATGCCGGCAACAAGCTGGCTATGCAGGTACTTCATAGGAGTATAGACTCACATTCTATTCAATCAGGGAAAACACCAGGTATGAAAATATAATTTTTTTCTGATGGTAACGTCTGTTTGCATTGTAGGAATTCATGATTTTACCTGTCGGTGCTCCTACATTCTCAGAAGCTATGCGTTATGGAGCTGAAGTTTATCACCACTTGAAGGTTCGTTTCGAGCATTCGATTGCCCACACTATTTAGTGTTAACACCTGATCCGAACTCTTCTGTTTTTCTTGGTTACCTCGAATCTATGTCTTAAGGGCCACACTACAGGTTTACTTACTGTGTGACTCAGCATTCATTATTATGTCCTTTAACGTGCTGGCATTATCTTTGGGTGCCTAAGTCCGGTCTTTCTTTATTGTGCAGTCTGTGATCAAGGGAAAGTATGGTATCGATGCATGCAATGTCGGCGATGAAGGCGGTTTCGCCCCTAGTATTGCCAGGCAAGACTTAATTTCATTTTAGATTTATTATCCCCCAATATGGATGTATCCCTCTACGTCCTCCTCTTCCCTTGCAGTCGTCGTAGCAGATCTAACGATGAGCTGCTGGATGGCAGTAATAAAGAGGGTCTGGACCTCGTGAAAGAAGCCATTGAGAAAGCTGGGTACACGGGGAAAGTGAAGATTGGTATGGATGTTGCTGCGAGTGAATTTTTCACATGTAAGTAAGCCCTTACCTTTGTTTTGCTATTATTTTAGTCCCTTTTTATTATTATACTTTCTGGTTATTGAAGAACGCGGGTAGGATCCAGCTTTTGACCATGACGGAATCCACCAGCGGTTGATGTATATTAATAGGCAAATATAATTTGACGAGACCATACTTTGGTAACCCTCTGAAGGGACCATCGCAGGCTTTGATGATATACCTGCCTGACTCTTATTGATAAAATAAGGACCTGTTGTGCAGCGGATAAGAGGTATGATCTGGATTTCAAAACGCCCAACAACTCAGGAGCAGAGGTGAAGAGTGGAGATGAAATGATTGAAATGTACAAATCCTTTTGTAAAGGTACACATTCCATAGTTAGTTTTCTAACGGCGCATGTCCTTTCTTGGTTTCATTTTCTCTTTGCAATATAACTACAGATGAAAGCTGTATCGAAAGTCAAATGCCATTTCTCTCACTCTTGCCAACCAAAATGTAGTGTTGTGTTTACTACAATTTCTGCTTACAAGATGGGTTTAAATTGTAGATTACCCTATTATCTCCATTGAGGATCCATTTGAACAAGATGATTGGGAGCACACCAAGAAATTGACAGACTTAAAGATTTGTCAGGTTGGTGATTTTCCTATAATTTGGCACATCTTTTCAAATCGTTGTGGAAAATGATCAATTTTGTCTCATTAATTGTTTATAACTTTGATGGCATTTACTAGTCGCTGTTGCCATGTGCTGGTCTGTCCAAGCATTCAGCTCAGAGAAGGCATTTACAGGAAAATCCTATATGTGATTTGTCTGTATTTAGGTTGTAGGAGATGATATTCTTGTCACCAATCCCAAGCGTGTTGCCAAGGCCATTGACGAGAATACCTGCAATGCACTACTTCTCAAGGTTCGAGATCTTCTACCCCTGCCATGAAGAGCTTTTTAAGATTTTTATTTATTTTAAATTACGTCAAAATTGTTGTGCTCTTTTTCATACGGCTTTATTAGATTTATCCTGTTCAGATGACTCTGGTGAAAATCGTTTATTCCTGTAATGGCCAAAGATGACGCCTGCCATATCTATTGGAGTTCAAAATTAAAATTTTTGGAACCTTCCCTTGAAGGTAGCAATGTTTAAAAAGAAACAAGAAGTCATACCCTACAGCTTTGACCGATAGAAACATGTTTAAAAGTTATCTTAGAAATCGACTATGAGCTTGTAAAGGAGAACGCTGTTTTTAAGCTTGGTCACTTGCGTGTTGAGGAACCAAATTCAGTAGCTCTAATATCACCATCCTGAATTATTGTCATGCTTGCTGACGTTGCTGTTTGTGTCCTGTGCCCTGAATTGCATTATTGTGCAGGTGAATCAGATCGGAACAATTACAGAGTCCATTGAAGCCGTCAACATGTCGAAGAAAGCTGGCTGGGGAGTGATGGCCTCACATCGCAGTGGAGAGACTGAAGATTCATTTATAGCAGATTTGGCTGTTGGGCTTTCCACTGGCCAGATCAAAACAGGAGCTCCTTGCCGAAGCGAGCGCCTCGCTAAATATAACCAGGTATGTCATCAATACTTGACGATTTACGTATTAAGGATGCAGGTTTATTTGTGTTCTATTATTTTAATCATCATATTGGTGGACTTCTGTGGCCAGCTTTGTGGTTTTCTAGACATCGTCCTTCAATAAGATCACTAGTCTGAACCATTTGTTGGGGATTCTATTTTTTTAATTTTCTAAGTAGGTTTTACCGTCCAAGGGATGCTGGTGCTGAGTGTTAGTTAGTTACACCCAAAACCTCCTTAACCCCGAGGTCCGTTGTACCCTCGGGGGACAAAATGAATTTTGAGCAGGTTCCTATGGTCTCAATATTGTCGAGATTTTTTAAAACTTTTTGTGAAGATAAAAAAAAAACATTAGTTTTGTGGGAATATAATTTTTATTTCAATTGATTTCCGTGATCATAAGTTATGGCACAGTAAGTGCAAATTTTAGTTCAGAAGGTAGAGAACCCCCCCAACAAAATCTTAAAATTTAAGATGAATTTTTCTCTCTCTGGGAAGCTGGACAATATTTTTATCTACATGGGAAGCTTTTATTCATTCCATTTGGACAGGTTATGTGAAAGTTATGGACAATCTTGTTTCTTTGGGTAATCAAAGCATCTTCTTGAAAAATAACTTTGATTCATTATGGAAGTCAATTTTTACAATCTAAAAAAAAAGTTTCACAAGGTTAAGATCTCTTGCTAAAACAATTTCACTGTTGATTCGTCTCTTTCAATTTCATCTTAAATCTATTAACGGTGTAGTTTTCTCTTCAACCTTGAACCTACTTCTACTTACTAATTTTTTATAAGTGAAAATCAAGTGTGTTTTAAAAAAAAGTTCTTAGACTTTCAACTCAAGTCTTTAATATAACGAATTAGAAATTCAAAATCAGTAGTGCAAAATTTTAATTTAAGAAGATTCAAAGCCAAAAATCTGGTCGAGCAAGGTGCCAATAAATTTGTCTTTTTTCACTTTAAACGCAAATATCTTGCAATCTATGTGGTTAAATATGCAAAAAGAACTTTTTTTTTAATGTGTTTTGCTCTTTGCAAAAAAAATGGTAGTTTTGAGTGGTTATTGATGAAAAAATGACCTTGGGACTTTTGGGGTTTATACCACCTTCCCTAATTTCCTCTGCTTTGATCTCTCCCCAAACCTCTCCCCAAACCCTTGGGAATAGGCTTAACTAGTTCAAAACTTGCCACTTGGGGTACTTTGGAACCCAAGCTAAAAATAGTTCACTAATAGTTGATTATAGTAACTTTCAATAACGCATTTCTAATATCTGTAGGGCATGATTTCTTCTTTCTATTGGTACATTTTGTTGCCTTCTTCAAGGCTTCCTAATGGTTTAGTTCAACTCTTTTACGTATGGAAGTGACCACTTTTTTTCATTAATTCAGAACCTTTTACCTTATTATTTACTCATGGCCACATGTTTCTCTGACCAGCTTTTGCGAATCGAAGAAGAACTCGGTGACAAAGCCGTATATGCGGGTGAAAATTGGCGACCAAAGCTGTGAGCATTACATTCCAACAGGTAAGAAGCTCCCGGAGTCAATCATTCTCTCGGAAGATTCTAAGCAGTGTAGTCATGAAGGGCTGGTGATATAGGATACTGTCCTCAAAAGCTCCATTACAAGCAGCTGGGGTAGGGCCAACCCCTTCTCTATCTCTACACTTAGATAATCATCAAAATCAAGGCCATTCTCTGAACAAGTGCTATAGAATACAAAGGTCCGAGTGACCGTTGAGTTAAAATTATGGCTTAGAAGAATCGAAGAACGTATGTGTGTTTCATATGGCAGCGCTTGAGTCGAAGTATTGCTATTTTTGAACGAAAAGTTACTCCAGAATTTGGAGGTTTTGTGCATGTTCAACTGTATCATATAATCTTCAAAAAGTGTCAATGTGGTGTCCTTGAATATGCTAATGTAATTATTATTCAATACGTCAGTCACACTCTCTTCAAACTCAGAAGATTTTGATCTTCAGAGCAAGCTTAATCGGAATATGAAAAATCTGAGAAGCATTCACCAGTGAAGAGATATGTAGAGAAACGTGACACTGATACGTAGAAGCAGCAATTACATTGAAGACGTGAAGATCATAGCCTGAAGTATCCTACCATAGTATCAACGCTTAACGTAACAGCATGACCATACCTGTACAATCTTTTCAGCACAGACTCATCAACAAACAAGAGAAGGCGAATCAATACACAACCGGTATTGGGAATTCTCCCCGCCAGGCAATGCGGAGAAGATGGAAGCAATCACTTCATTCGAAAGCAAAAATCCATTTGGGTCAGTAAGCCGCGCATAACCTAACCTAGAATGACCTAAAACCAAACTCTTCATCTCTTCTACATAAACCTTGACAACCTCTATGTCTACACTCTGCCTGTCGGCGTTCAAAAACGCAACATGACCACTAGAAACGAAAGGCAGCAATGCTTCACACACAAGCGCAGTCAAGCCACCCCCATAACTTGCCGCAAACGCTTTCAAATCCAAACCCTGCGCTAATCTCAACGAAAGCATGACAGTATCTAAAGCTCTCTCCTCTTTGCTGTCTTCCGGGCATGAAATCTGACCTTCCGACCTTTCAAAGCTCTCCACAAACTCTCGGTACTGCTTGAACTTCCGAGGTCGAGAAAATCGCTGCCCTCGGATGTAGCTCGTGGATCCCAATCCAAATGCGAAGTAGGGCGAGGACTTCCAGTAAACAAGGTTGTGTCGGCACTGGAACCCTGGTTTCGCGTAGTTGCTGATCTCGTAGTGTGCGAATCCCGCTTCCTGGAGATGTGTTGACGCCGTTCTGTAAAACTCCGCTGCGTTGTCGTCGCTAGGAAGAGGCAACTGGCCGGGTTTGTACCATTTGTTAAACAGCGTCCCTTCCTCGATTTGGAGATCGTACACGGAGACGTGAGCCGGGGAAGCGGCTACAGCTTCACGAATA
This sequence comes from Neckera pumila, assembly GCA_963969595.1. Lineage (NCBI taxonomy): Eukaryota > Viridiplantae > Streptophyta > Bryopsida > Hypnales > Neckeraceae > Neckera > Neckera pumila. The sequence goes on along the minus strand of OZ018408.1, from coordinate 45,174,715 downwards.
GAATGCTCCCAATCTTCTAGGGTTTGGTGCGGTAAGGACGAAATTAGGTCGAGGCTCCAATTGGAAAGACCAGTGGCATGAATGGCATCAATAGCGGAGTAGACGTCAGGAAGGGCGTGAGAGCGGCCACAGGATTGAAGATGCGAAGATTGGAAGGATTGCACGCCCATGGAAACCCGAGTCAAGCCGCCCGAGAGAAGCTCCTGAAGCGAATGGACGTCGAAAGTGCCGGGATCCATTTCCATGGAGACTTCGGCAGTCGTGGCGATGCCGAAATGCGCATTCAAAGTGGACAGGATGCGGAGGAGGAGTGGAGGGGGTAAGAGAGATGGCGTGCCACCACCGAAGAAAACAGTCTGTAAAGGTTTGCTAGGGTTTGTTTTCGCAGCGAGACGAATTTCCCGGCATACGAGGTCGACGTAATCCGTCATGCCGGAGTCCATGTGAGCCGTGTTGCTCGCTGTTCGTTCGCCCACTGCCACGATGGGGAAGTCGCAGTAGAAGCAGCGGCGTTTACAGAAGGGGATGTGGACGTACACTGACGACGGAGCTTCATCACTTTCATCAGGCGACACCGAATTCGACAATTCAGCAACCTGCAAATTCGACAACAACTTCCCGGCAGAGTTTGCGTGCAATGAACGCATGCGAGGAGTAGAATTGTGGCCATGAGTGAAGAGACGACGCAGTGAAGGAAGAGATGGTAAGAGAGAGGCATAGCACTGGGAATGGAGGACGCCAGCAGTCCGGAGGACGACGAGGCGGTTCATAGCTCCACAACACCAATCTCCTTGCGCAATTGCGTGTACTAAACCTTAAACCCTACAACAAACGATACACTTCCTCTAGCCACGAGGAGAAATCCACTACTATGGCCTTCCTTCCGACATTCGCGAAATGGAGAAGGCGCTTCAATATCAGAAGGTTCACTCCTCTTGGCTTTCAAGTCTCCAGAAACTAAATTAGAGCTCTATCGAACGTCTGGGTTTTAGATTCGTTCTACAACGAAGGCTTCCAATGCTGAATGGGATGTCCACATGGCAGTTTCGCTGTGGACGCTCAAGTGTTCACGTTTTTACTCGTTTGCGATTCTCTCCAGTTGCTAAGTTAATGGCATTGCATGGTATTGAATTGATCGTTGCAACTTGAGAAACCATTGACAAGCATTGGTCTTAATATACGGAGTACTAATCACGGGATAATCTCCACAAAGCTTCGCTGTTGGTGGTTGCTGAGATTTCATGAATTATCCTGAACTCTTCAGCATGCGTTTCTGGAGGTCTGAAATCCACTAATTGGCAAAACCTGCATATAAGTGGTCTGCTTGTGTGCCCCGGATAGCCTATTAGTAACCTTGACTTCAGCAACAGAGCACCGCGAATGGCGCAGCTACGCAGCTCCAAAATGCAGACGGATTCACGTTGTCGACATTGACTGAGAATGATAGCAATGCTCTCTCTTGGAGGGAGGACGATGTTCAAATGTCAACCAAAAGTCAGTACTCAAACATCACAGCTGCAACTGGATTGTGAGCGGACTGATGTCGGTGTAATTGCTAGCTGTTGCATCTCGAGGTTCTAGCAACTCTCCAGTGGGTAGCAACGCATTCGACAGGGATTTGTATTCCATCTGTGCTGACCAAAAGTTTCTGAGCATTGAGCACAAGTTTGGTGGACTTCAGAGTTCTACACTGCCGATCCTAGTGCGCTGTATGAGACAACGCATTAATCCGCATCGATCAGTAGAGATGTTTCAAACACAGGATGGGTGATATAGGCTGATCCAGCAGAACGACAGACGTAACTTGTGTACTACAGAAAAGGTCGATTCATGCAAAACGAGGGACTGGAATAAGAAAATAGAATTTCAGAGACACTTCAAGACACTGTTCCCAAAGAATTCCAATACATCTGTACAGCGGTATCAACCGCATGTAGTATACAGCCTACTAAGCACCTGTTCTATTCCTGCTTCTTCACACTGCAAATTTGCAAGTGGCAGCAGAATGTGACCTAATCCTCATACGTTCGGCACTCGTCGGTCTCAGGGTTGTCCGCGCAGTAGGCCTCCAGGGGGTCGCTGGTTGTCTTCTTGCGGTCACGCTGGTGAGAAGCCTCAGCGGTCAGCTCCTCAACCTCGTCCCATGCAACTGCACATGGTGCGGAAGTGGGGTCGTCCTCACAGGTCTTCTGGGCTTCAGCGATGGCATTAGGGATCTGCAAGCATGAAGTTTTACGTAAGATTATCGGGAAACTCTAGCGGTTCTGGACCTCGAGATAAACTACTTCCAACAGAATCTATAATTTCAGCGACAAACATGAATAATATTCGAGTTGAAATCGTAAAGATTTCTGATTCTGGAGGAAAAGGCTGAGAATGTAACAACCTGAAACCTGCACTTGCTATTGAATAGAGTGTTCTGTAAAGTTATATCTAGTAAAAATAAAATCGAGAAACGATATCAATTCGAGGTACGGAAACCAAGTCTTAATTTCGGGCACTGAATCAACATGCTTCCTACAATCTGTAAGGTAGGAGGCTTGAATTCTGGAGGGTCATTTAGAACCACCATATAGACTCACTTGGAATGGACATGAGGTGGTCAAATGGACCTTCTATAGTCATTGAATGGATCAATAATCAAACAACACGCTTCCTACAATCTGTAAGGTAGGAGGCTCAAATTCTGGACAATCTGTAAGGTAGGAGGCTCAATTTCTGGAGGGTCATTTAGAACCGCCATATAAACTCACCAGGAATGGACATGAGGTGATCTTCAAATGGACCTTCTATAATCATTGAATGGATGGACCTTCTATAGTCATTGAATGGATCAATCAAAAACTATTATTTATTGCAAGAGCCAATCGTTGTCTTGCTTTCCACATTTCTCTCTAGAAGTTGCAAGTGAATGGTTTATGGAAGACCTAAGATCATAAATAGGGACCTATGACACATCTTGTTTGAAAATTCATAAGTAACTCAAAAATACTTCAAAAAATTCGAAACAACTTGTGTTACAATCAGAATCTATTTCTCTTTGTCTGGAAAATGAGCCAAAAATAATCCCATCCAAGAAACCACATGAAAAAGGCGGACCAGCCCTTAGATGCTCGCTTTTAGAGCCTCCTACCTTAATCTGCGAATATTGTGTGAATTGTGTTGAAAATGTACTCGAAAATGCACTTCCACTTCAACAGAGAAAACTGCAGACCCGAAAATAAAATAAAAACACGTAGAAACTGACGACGATCTAGGTTCATGAACTACAGAACCTCAATATACTACAAATCTATATTCTTCAAATTTGAAAGAATCTGAAAATAATGAACGCGGACATCGGCGAACCATTTTCCTGCAGTAAAATAACCTGTAGGACAAGGATTATAGTACTGAACTCCAACATACATTTCTTTACTTAAACGAAGAAAATTGAAAAAAAACTACGAATCTGTAATCTGCGGAATTCGGACAACTGGACGCATCTGAAATTTACTAAATGTAGGCATAGCACCAGCATCGTGACAAAGGGAAACGTCCCGCAGCAAAGTCACCTCATAGTCCACGGAAATAGAACTCGATGACAAATTCCGCAATTCGGCAAAGAAAATCGACAGACTTCTACAACTCTATAATTCGCGATGTTCAAAAATTGCCAAAAATAATGAAAACAGCCCTAAAAAACACAAGATCGCCCGGCAATTCCAGAACCTCAACTCACTCATTCCCTTTTCACAAACCCACAAAACCTACAAAACCCAAAACCCACAAACCGAATGCTCCCCTTTCCCATTCAAGCCCGGAAGCCGACTCACCCTGTCCTTGACGTCCTCCTTGTTCTGTGGAATAGCCATGGTGACAACAGAAGACCGCCGGTTCACGGGCGCATTCAACTTGACAGCGGAGGAAGTCGAGAACGACACAGAAGAAGAAGAAGCCGAGCCGGGAGCCGCGAACACAGCTGCTGAAGAAACCACTGCCGACGCCATGCTGAGGGAGGCCATAGCCTATGCGAATCTCCGCTCCACAGACCCCCACAACACAACCAGCGAGAGACTGGTGGCGCAAGAGGAATGCAGGAAAATATCTGCAGCAACCAACGAATCTGGAGCAGGGCTTTTTCTTTTGGCTTTCTGGTGCCAGACAACTTTGAAATTAAAGATGAAATCGCCTAATTGTGGATGAAGACCATACTATACATCCAATAAGTGGATGAATGTTGCAATTTGGAGCACCACTGTAACATTTTATATCACCACTATGGCACTTCTTCAAAAATGAAAAAAAAAGCTCTGATCTGGAGACAAAAGGGAGATGAAGTGCGCGGTGGGTGGTCGGCGATGGAAATGACAAACTAAAGGACTGGGGTACAGGGGTACAGGGGGTCGTGGGGGCAGCTTAGAATGGGCAGAGATGGAATTTGCCTCGGCTGCCCGTGAAACTTGTCCGCAACTTACTTATCCGGGTGCAAGAAGGGGTCTAGACTTCCACCCATGATTTTTTTTCTCAATTTGGAGAAGTAGCCAACTATTTCTTCAATATTCATGTGAGACTTGGGTGATACTTGGTGATATCTATATCAAAACTAGATGATACCTAGTTACAATTGGCTATTGGTTTTAAGAAACAACAATAATCCGGTTAAGGACAGGATATGTCAGAGGGCAGCTTGGAATGGGTAGATATGGAATTTGCCTCGGCTACTCATGAAACTTGTCCGCAATATACTTATCCGAGCGCCAGAAGGCGCGGATTTCAACTTGTAATTTTTTTGTCAGTTTGGAAAAGCAGTCAGCTATTTATTCAATATTCATGTGATATTTGGGTGACACTTGGTGATGTGTACATTAAAACTAGATGATACCTAGGTGCAATTTGGCTATTGGTCTTAAGAAACAATAATAATCCGATTAAAAAAATGACATGTCAGGGGGTAGCTTGGAATAGGCAAAGATGAGATTTGTCTTGGCTGCCTGTGAAATTTATCCATAGCTTACTTATCTAAGCAGGAGAGGGGGTCTGGTGTTGGGTGGACTTCACCCAATGACTTTATTTATTTATTTATTTATTTATTTATTTAATCACTTTTGAGAAGTAGCCAACTATTTCTTCAATATTCTTGTAATATTTAGGTGATAATTGGTAATATCTATATCAAAACTGGATGATACTTCAGTACAATTTGGTTATTGGTCTTAAAAAACAATAATAATTTGGTTATTGACAGGACAAGTCGAGGTGTAGCTTAGAACGGGTATAGGTAGGATTTGTCTTGCCTGCCCATAAAAATTGTCCGCAACTGACTTATGTGGGTGCAAGAAGGGGTTTGGACTTTAAACCATGATTTTTTTCTCAGTTTGGAGAAGTAGCCAACTATTTCTTCAATATTCATGTGATACTTGGGTGATACTTGGGTGATACTTGGTGATATCTATATCACAACTAGATGACACCTAAATATAATTTGTCTATTGGTCCACATGGGGGGGGGGAGATTCTTAAGGAGTTTTGCATATCACATGTGACCAAGGGATATTACTTATGGGGGTATATTGATAGAAAGGACTAATTAACCCCTAAAGGACCAACATGCATTTTTTTGGCTGCATAGAAATTTGAGGCAAGTACGTGCCATTAGAGATTTCTAAATTTTTTGCCCAGATTTTAATAAAAGGTGAGGGCAAGGAATATCTTTTATATGCACCAAACTTCATGACATTTGGAAATATGAGTCAAAAGGTATTGCATGATATATAGTTTGTTTCTCAACTAGCGCAGTCTAGGTAGATCAGAAAAAATCACTTCTTCAATAACAAAAATTTGAAATTGGTTTTCTAGAGTTGTATACATGGAAAGCTTTGAATTATTCCTCTTATCAATGAGTCAAAAGTTATGAGAACTTTTTGTTTGTGGATAGTTATGGATTATCTACTCTAAAATAAACTTTGAAGTCCATTTTTTTATTCAATTTTCAATATTTTTTGAAAATAATAAAATCGTAGGATGTAGATTGTTTGTTACAACATTGCAACCATTGGGATTGGCATTTTTCAATTCCATAATTAAATTCTTAACAATTCAGTGTTTTGAATAATTCTCTACTACTGTCTATTTACTAAATTTTTCCTATATGCTGTAGAAATCCAAATCATGTGCAATTTTTCATGGATGTGGCCAACTTGTCTAAAAAAAAAGAATCCAAAGAAGCACCACCATTTTGGACATTTTTTCATAGAAAAGTGAGCTTCTAAAGTGCAGCTGCCTTAATTTTCACAAGGCCAAAAAAATGATTTCAGTGAATTTGAATGCTTATATCTTGTAATCCACGTGGTGGAAATTCTGATTTTTTTACTACATGTTCTCAAGTCATCATATTGCAAGATCCTATAGTTCCATGTGTCAAGAAAAGTTTTTTTTCAAAAATTTGGTACTTGTTCTAAAAATGGCAGTTTTTGAGTGTTTTCGGTAAAAACATAGTTAAAGAACTTTAGGGGTCAAATAGACCATATCAACACCTAATTTTCTAATTTGTCATAATTTTAGGTACCGTATACTTACTTTGAAATTGAAAGATAGGCCAATTTTTCATACCATTACTTCATTACAATTAAAGGATCTTGAATTAGAAACATCCTATATATAACAAAATTACATCTTATAAGTAACAAAATATCGCAAAATATATGATTTCACTGGTACCATAGAACATTGCTAAACACCTAACAAACTGAATTACAAATGAAGGTTGTGGACACATAGAAGTTATCAATTATAAATGCCATTCTATAGGAATTTTCAAAACATACTTAGTATCTACAATGAATGTGACTCCTACACCCAAACAATACAAAATACCAAGTGATATAATAGCAAAGCAACTGGAATGCAGCATATAACACAACCTTCATTTGCACCACAATCTTTATATGATTTTGATATATAATTGAATCATTCAGACCTAGCAAGAAGACAAACCTTGCTCATAGCCCTAGTCTAGGATATTTTATTTCATGGTATATTAAATCTAAAAAAATCAAATTGATCAGATTATTTGTGTCCATATATTTATTATAATTGTCATTCACCTATTCCTCTATAATATATTTTTCAAATATTTTTCAAAAATGTAAGAGCAATGAGTAAAATGTACTAAATCTTTGGCCACGTGTAATATGCTAAATTTTTCTAAGTTATCCCCCCAAGTATTGGTCTTAAAAACAGCAATAATTTGGCTATTTTGACTGGATAAAATGAAACTTTCCTTCACAAAAAGTAGCCAAGGTCTTTTGGTTGAAGTCAACCGGCAAAAAATCACACATTTAAAAACATTGACTTTGAGTGCCCTTTGCATATAAAGGAACTTAGGAGGCCCAAAAACAATCAGCCAGGCTTTAACCTCTAAAGTTCCTTGACTATGTTTTCACCAAAAATGCTCCAAAACTGCCATTTCTAGTACAAGTAGCAAATTTTTGAAAAATATCACTTTTGGACACATGTAACTTTAGGATCTTGTAGTACTCTAGTTTGAGAAGATGTGGAAAAATTTCAGAAATTTCCGCCATGTAGATTGCAAAATACGAGTGTTTGATGTGGCAAAATCTTTTTTTGGGCCCTGCAAAAAAATGGGCAGCTGCACTTCACAAGGTCAAATCATTATGAAAAAAATTCCAAAAATGATTGTCCTTCTTTGAATTCATTTTGCAGGGCAAGGGCAAGATGGCTACATGCTTGAAAATTTTCAGATCATTTGGAATTGTACAACATATAGGACAAAAATAGTAAGTAGTAAGAAGTAGAGAATGGTTCAATATACTAAATTGTTGAGAACTTCGTTTTGGAATTGAAAAATGCCAATTCCAATGATTTTAATGTTGTCATAAACAATCTATATCCTGTGATTTTATTTTTTTCAAAAAATATTGAAAATTGAGTAAAATAAACAACTTCAAAGTTTATTTTAGAGTAGAGAATCCATAACTGCCCGCAAACTAAAACTCCTCATAACTTTTGACTCATTGATCAAAATGGAATGATTCAAAGCTTTCCTTGTATATATAATCTAATAAACCAATTTCAAATTTTTATTTTTGAAAAAAGTGATTTTTTTTTATCTGCCCTCACTGCCCAAGTCAAAAAACAAACTACATATCATGCAATTACTTTTGACTAATATTTTCAAATGTCATCAAATTTTGTGCATATAAAAGATATTCCTTGTCTCCACCTTCTATTAAAATTTCATCCCAAAATATGCAAATGTCTAGTTACATGTACTTGCCCAAAATTTCTATATTGCCAAAAAAGACATGTTGGTCCTTTAGGGGTTAAAAGTGTCCTTTAATTTTTGAAGGATTTTGATTATGTTTTCACCAAAAATGCTTCAAACTACCATTTCTAATATAAATATCAAATTTTAGAAGGAAAAAAAAAACATTTTTAGACACATTTAACCATAGGATCTTGTAGTACACTGATTAAAAAAGATGTAGAAATAATTTCAAAAATTTCCACGTGTAGATTGCAAGATATTAACATTTGAATTGACAAAAATTCCCTTTCTAGGCCCTACAAAAAAATTGGGCAGCTACACTTCACAATGTCTCATTTGTATGAAAAGAATTCTAAACTAGTGGTGCTTCTTTGGATTTATTCTTCAAGGCAAGTTGGCTATATGCTTGAAAAATTTTAGATCATTTGGAATTATACAATATACAGGAAACAAATAGTAAGCAGAAAGAAGTAGAGAATCAATCAAAATACTAAATTGTTAAGAATTTAATAATGGGTTTAAAAAATGCACTAGGAAAAAAATGAGCCCTCAAAGCATTAGATGAGATTCGGGGTTCTTGGAGGGCTCCGAGTTCCCCTGCTGTCTGATGCATTCCCAGACTGCGGGAACGCAGCAGCAGCAGCTGGCTGACGTGGTTAAGCGACTGCCATGTCATTTTTTGAAAAAAAAAAAAAAAAAATTTGCTTAAAATGATATTTTAGTAATTTTTTTTTTTTAAACTTTCTGACACACCCGTACCGGCGTTCACTGAATCTGGGCAGATCAGGGAACATGCCTGAAACGGCCCTCCAAGACCTCCAAATATCATCTAATAGGACTGCTTTCTTATGAATGTTTCCCTCAATGGAACTCACAACCCCTTTAAAGAATAGTGACTACTATTCATCATCAATACCTTAAATGAGGCTGTTTGTTTGTTTGTTTGTTTGTTTGTTTGTTTGTTTGTTTGTTTGTTTGTTTGTTTGTTTGTTTGTTTGTTTGTTTGTTTGTTTGTTTGTTTGTTTGTTTGTTTGTTTGTTTGTTTGTTTGTTTGTTTGTTTGTTTGTTTGTTTGTTTGTTTGTTTGTTTGTTTTGTTTTGTTTTGTTTTGTTTTGTTTTGTTTTGTTTTGTTTTGTTTTGTTTTGTTTTGTTTTGTTTTGTTTTGTTTTGTTTTGTTTGTAGCGTGGACAACTTCCTGACCATGTGTCCCCCGGCTGCATGCTTGGTACCGTCAGAAAGCTCTCGCTGAGGAGGGGTGCACCGATTGGTTTCGTGGCGTTTGGAGCGGTGGTGCAAAAGTTATTGAATTTCAAAGTATTTATTGATTAAAAAATTAGAAAATTACTTTTACTTTGATTTTGGTGGCGTTCTTGGTATTGGGAGTGGAACTGGGAGTAGAACTGGGAGTGGAACTGGGAGTAGAACTAGGAGTAGAATCAGAAGTAGAACCAGGAGTGGAACCGGGAGTAGGTGAAAATTGGGCCAACGGCACAGGGTCACACTAGTCAATGATGAATAGTGATTAAAAATACTTAAAAAAAATATGAAAATATGAAAAAGCATATAATTGAAATTTTTTTATAAAAATAAAAATAAAAATAAAAATAAAAATAAAAATAAAAATAAAATGTTTAAAAATAGCAATCTGACATGGCATGATATATGCCACATCCAATTTGAAAATTTTGTAATTTTGTAAGTATTTGACATGAATTTATTTTAATATTTTTAAAATATTTTTTTAATTACTTTTATTGCACTGTCCTACACTAACTACACCCTATAGTTCGTTGGCCAGCCAAATATAAAAATAAATTTTTGCAGGGTAGCATTTCCTCCTGTTCCGTGTTGCAGCAGACTCGAGGCCCCTTTCAGGGCTTGTTTTTATCCTAATGCCAATCCCAATGGTTTTAATGTTGTAATAAACAATCTACATCCAGTTTTTTATTCTTTTCAAAATATTGAAAATTGAGTTAAATAAAGGATTTCAAAGTCTATTTTAGAGTAGAGACTACATAACTACCCGCAAACTAAGAATCCTCATAATTTTCATCTCATTAATAAAAATGGAATGATTCAAAGCTTTCCACGTATGTATAGATCTTAAAAACCAATTTCAAATTTTTGTTTCTTACAAAAGTGATTTTTTAAGAATTTTTTTGAACTACCCAAGTTGCCCGCTAAGCAATGAAAATGACATATTATACAATAACTTTTTAAACATGTAGTCAAAAGTTACAAATTTTTTTGGGTCTTAAGCTATTCCTCGGGCACATGTTCTGTGAAAATTTCAAAGAAAAGAAACAATATTTCTATTTGTAGTAAGCTGCCCCAAAATGCTATGTTCTTAAAAAAACATGATTAGGTCTTTAGGAGTTAAGAAACAACAATAATCCAGTTATTGACAGGACAAGTCAAGAGGCAGCTTGGAATGGGCGGGATTTGTCTTAGCTACCTATGAAACTTGTCCGCAATTGACTTGTTCAGGCAATAGAAGAGTTTGGTGTTGGACAAACTTTAACCCATGAATTTTTATTCAATTTGAAGAAGTAGACAACAATTTTTTCAGTATTCATGGAATATATACTTGGGTGATACTTAGAATGGGTGACATCTATCTCAAAACTAGGTGATATCTAGATATAATTTGGCTACTGATCTTAAAAACGACAATAATTTGGCTATTTTTACTAGAAAACGTGAAATTTCCTTCACAAATAACAGCCGCAATATCTTTTGCTTGTAGCCAACTTGCAAAAATCACGCATATAAAAAAACATTGACTTCAACTATCCTTTGTGTATAAGAGAACTTAGGAGGTCCCAAAATAGCCATTTTGGTTCTAAAAGTGTTCTTCAACACAAAAGTATATATATATTGCTTTCTTAATGTTCCAATTGTATTCATCAATGTATCATAGGTGAACATATCAAAGAGGTCAAATGCTTTTAGAGCTCTTTTGTTATTCTTGCTTCAAAGTTTATAATGAGTTCCACAAAGCGGGTTCAAAAATTATGGAACAACTTGGAATAGATGTCAATCCCATTTGTTTTCAAGAAAAAATTACAAAAAATTATTTCAAGAAGTTGAATTCTTCAAGTTTGTAAATGAGTCACTTTTTGGACCTCTTACTTTACAAAAGATGAATTTTAGCCGCAAGAGGTCATTAGAATTATGAATTAAGTAGGGGCTTGTTTTTTATTTATGTAAAGATCATAGGGCTAATTCATTGAGACTTCTGTGGGCAAAAATTGAGCAAACTTTGGAGAACAAACAAAAGATTTTCTGGAGTTCTACATAGATTTTTGTAATGTTTGCAAGAAGAGAATAAAAATTATTGACTAACAAAAATTTACAAAGAAGCTCAGTGTGAAAAGCTGGAGGAACAGCTTTTTGACTTCTAGAAAATTTATATTAATATTAGACTTGAATAAAGAAGGGCTTGTCTTTGACCTCTGTGGAAAGATCATAGGACCAATTTAGTGAGGTAACTAAGAATTTTCTACATATGTGTTCATGGTCAAAATTCCTTTTGCGTCAAAAGTCGATCCCTCAATTTAGTAGAGATTAATTAAATACAAAAGGTTGCTTATTGTTTTGATATAAAGTGTCTGCATTTATTATTAACTCTACTCCAAATGTGCCTTCTACATTTGGACCAACAATGTCATTTTTTCCTACATATTGATATACAAGATACACACAATTAAAACATAAAGTTTTGTAAGAGTCTACTATTGATTTTTGGTACACTCGGAGGCAATGAGTACTTCTAAAACTATAACTTATTCATATGGAGTCCAAATAAGATATACAAAACATTAGATGAAATTTGAGGGCATAGAATGGCCATTTTAGGCCCGTTCCCAAATCTGGCCAAATCTTGTAATCAGCCGGTACAGACTGTAAGAATTTTTTTTTTCAAAAAAAAAAAAAAAAATTTATCCCATATATCATTTTAGGCAATTTTTTTTTTTTTTTGAAAATGACGTGGCACCATTTCAACCACATTAGCCAGCTGCTTTCCTACGTTCTCGCAGTCTGGGAATGCAGGAAAACTTGCGAACTCTTGGAGGCCTCAAATTTATCCTAATGGTGTATTAGAATCTTTTTTCATTTGCTAATAGGATGTAATAAAAATATTTTAGAATTAATAATAATGATAACTAATTTCAATTGTAATTAATGATGAATACAGGTGTATATACCTTGCACCTAATTGTATCCATTAGAGGATTTTTGAGGGCATTTCCTAAATCAACAGTTCTTTGTTAGAATGTTAAATATTCAATTTTTAATTCAATTTTTTTATTAAAACTTTATTAAAAGATTTTTTTTTTAATTTATAAAAAACACTTAAAACTTAATTAAATATAATTATTTTAGGTGGCAGTCTCTTGACTATGTTAAACTACTGATATGATAGAATTCTCACAATTTCCACAATTTGAGAACTTGCGGTCTTCCAAAGGCCTCAATCCTCTAATGCAAATGAGCAATTGAGAATTGTCACAATATTATTAGAACCTCTACAACAATCATAAAGTACAAGGTGACCATGACAGCAATAGTTCCATCTTTGAAGAATAGGCAAAAAATTCTTTTTTCAAGTACTTAAATGTACTTCATATGTTTTTCTTAGCTCCTATAATAAGTTCATAAAATCACCCATTATCCCCTTAGAGGTTAATGGGATTTTCATATAACACAGGCCTAATGGTGTATGTTTAAGATTAGATAGATAACCTTTACTGAGAATAGACCTTTCAAAATAATGTACTTTTATATTAAAATTAAAGTACAAGGCAACTATGCATGGTAGAGAGGACGCATATTGGAAGGACCCAAGGTTAATCTTTAAATGTAAACACTGCGTGTTTTGGCAACATTGTGATTTTGGGCAGCTCACTATGAACGGAGTTTTTTGTTTTTTTCCTTTAAAAGTTTCACACAACACGTGCCCAAGGAGTAGTTTTAAGGTCCAATCATTTTCATAACTTTTGACTACATGGTTAAAAGTTATTGCACAATATGTAATTTTCATAGCTTGATGGGTAGCCTGGGTAATTCAAAAAACTTCTTTATAAACCACTTTTTAAAATTTAAAAAAAAAATTGAAATTGGTTCTCTAGAATTATATGCTTGTGGAAAGATTTTAATCGTTCCATTTTGCTTAATGAAATGAAAGTTATGAGGAATTTTAGTTTGCACCTTTGTAGATAGTTATGGTTTTCAAAGACTCCATACCAATTTGCAAACTAAAATTCCTTGTAACTTTCATCTCATTAACCCCTAAAGTTTCATGACTATGTAATCACCAAAAACGCTCCAAAACTGCCATTTCTAATACAACTACCAACTTTTTGGAGAAAAAATATTTTTGACACATGTAACCGTAGGATCTTGTAGTATGATATTTTGAAAACATGTGGTCAAAATTTCAGAAAATTCCACCTTGTGGATCATAAGATATAAGCATTCAAAGTCTTGAAAACCATTTTTTCAATCCTGCAAAAAAAACGGGCAGCTACACTTTGCAAGCTCACTTTTCAAGGAAAAAATGCCGATAAAGGTGGTGCTTCTTTGAAACCAGTTTCCTAAACAAGTTGTCTATATGCTTGAAAATTTTCACATCATTTGGGATTGTATAACATATAGGAAAAAAATAGTAAGTAGAAAGAAGTAGAAAATGATTCAAAATTCAAAATTGTTAAAAATTTAATCATGGAATTTAAAAATGCCAATCCAACGGTTGTAATGTTGTAATAATCAATCTAAATCCTAGGATTTTATTTTTTTCCAAAAATATTGAAAATTGAGTTAAATAAACGACTTTAAAGTTTTTTTTAGAGTAGAGAATCCATAACTGCCTGCAATTCAAAACCCCTCATAATTTTTGACTCATTGATTGAAATGGAATGACTCAAAGCTTTTTAAGTATATATAAATGTAGAGAACCAATTTCAAAAAAAAAATTCCGGAAAATATGATTTTTTCTGATTTGCCCAAATTGCCCAGTTACAAAAAAAAGTAACACATTAGGTCACAACTTTTGACTCGTATTTTGAAATGTCATGAAACTTAGTACACATGAAGATATTCCTTGCCCCCACCTTCTTTTAAAATTTTAGCCTCAAATATGGATATCTCTAGTCACACGTACCTGCCCAAAATTTCTATACGGCCAAAAATTGCATGTTGGTCCTCTAGGGGTTAATCAAAGTTGAATCATTCAAAGCTTTCCACGCAGAAATAAATCTAGAGAACCAATTTCAAATTTTAAATTTTCTTAAATGTGATTTTTAAAGAAGCTTTTTGATCAACCAGGGCTGCCCGCCGAGCAATGAAAATTACATATCATGCAATAACTTTTTAACCATGTAGTCAAAAGTTATGAAAATTGTTGGACCTTAAAGCTACTCCTTGGACACATGTTGTGTGAAATTTTTAAAGAAAAAACAAACAAACTCCATTTGTAGTGAGCTGCCCAAAATCGTTATGTTGCTAAAAAATCATGTTTGGGCATTTAGAGTTTAGAAAGATATAAGTTCTATTTCTGATTGTTATTCAATATTTCAATTTGTGAATATAGAGAGCTTTGGAATTTTGACCTCGTGGTTGGGCAGTTCGTGCCAAAACAAACTTGATATTTGTTTTCCTTTTGATGTAAAATAGAGGAGGACTTTAAAAGCATTAGAAAAGATTTGAGGGCATTAGAGGGTCGTTTCAGGATGCTGTCCCAATTTTGTGAAAAGCCAGTACAGGCTGTCAAAATTTTTTTTTTCAAAAAAAAAAAAAAAAAAAAATTTTAATTTTTGCCCAAAATATCATTCTAAGCAAATTTTATTTATTTATTTTTCGAAAATGACGTGGCACTATCTCGACCACGTCAGCCAGCAGCTTTCCTATGTTCCCGCAGTCTGGGAACGCAAGATAACTCGCGGGCTCTTGGAGGCCTCAAATCTCTTCTAATGGAATATTAGAATAGAGATTGGCTGAAGAAAAAAAGACCTGAAGCATCTTGAATGTGGTGAGGGACTCACAGGGGAACGAAGCAAGGGAACGGAAGAACACGGCACGGGGAGCGAGGGCTGACGATACGTTGCGTCAGAAACGAGAAACCCTCGAGTCCTCGAAAGGATTGACGCTTCTCTCTGTGACGCTCGGACCCCGTTTTCTTCGATTCCGCTCCCCTTTGCATCCACCATGCCGCCCGATCGCGCTGCATTGCGCCATGCTTAGTCTTTCGCCCTCGCATGCTCTTTCTTTTGATCCCGGAGTGGCCCAAAACGGTGCCCGGGACGCCTCGGCAACGGTGGATTTTAGGGTAGCCAATTTGTTGTGTTGCTTGGGAGATGGTCATGGGGACGATGGAGCGGGACTGCGAAGGGCCTCCTGACCGGGAACTCTACGCGCTGCTGCATTTGTCTCCCGAAGCTTCGGACGATGATGTGAAGCGGGCGTATAGGCAATGGGCGCAGGTTTATCACCCCGACAAGCATCAGACGCTGCAGGTCCGTGGATTGTTCTATTACTGATATCATGATTTGTTTCTTGATTTTGCTGTCGTGGATTTCGCGGTAAAGGCGTCAATTTGCGGAATTAGGTCATCGGGGGTTAGAGTTAATATTCCAGGGTTCTGATGAGATACGCGAAGAATGATTCAGCTAATCTGAAAATCAACATTGTACTGATTATGTGCTGGTTTCATCTGTATTAGTGGTGCTCTTGTCGACGCCTGGTTATAGAGCAAGTCAATTTCAGTGAGGCAGTGTCGCTCTAGTTCCTCCTGGACTTGATTCGCAATTCGGTTTTAGTGAGAATTTGGGATCAGGTTTGGTGGTACCTAGAATCATTCCAATAGGGAGTGCAGAATTTAGCTCTCGCCAGATAATCTTTATGCTGTCTGTTCAATTATCATTGGTTATACATGCGTAATGCGAAAGTAATAACCAATCGATGTTAATGTTTATGGAGTTCCTGTTACTTGTAATGGACTGGAATTTCTCTCTTTCCGACTACCTTGGGTTTGAGTCCGTCTTCTGGAACTCGTCTTCTGGAACTCGACTCGGGAACTCTGCATGCGCAAGTTCCTTGCTCGCCAATTTAAATAGACATTTGTAGCTACCTTTCTGAGAGTGGACAGTTCAGTATCTTGCCGACTTCTATTGATCTTTGGATTGCGTATGCGGCTGCAAAGCTCAGTGCATATTGCTTTACCAGTGTGATTCATCTAGATCTGCCTCTCGTACTGTGGGTATATGGCTAGTGACTGGATCTGTTTTGCTGGTCGTATCCACATTGGAGGAAAATGATACGACTCACAAGTTTGCTCACTGTTTATATTTTGTGGTTATCAACAGATGCAAGATATTGCAACCCAGAATTTCCAGAAGATACGGGAGGCATATGAAATTTTGAGTGATGAACGGAAGCGTCAAATATACGATCTGTATGGAATTGAAGGTTTAACCTCAGGTTTAGAGTTAGGTCCGAAGTTGAAATCAAGGGAGGAGGTTAGGGCTGAGTTTGAGCGCTTACAGCAGCGCCAGGAGGAGAGGAAACTGGCAGCTCATGTGCATCACAGAGGATCTTTGCTTATGAACTTATCCTTAGTCCCATTTCTGGAATCATATGACGCTCCAAGAATGAACGGGTTTGTTTTTTGATCTTTACTTCCATGGAATACTTTTACTGATCTTCTGTATTTCCTTTTTGTGAGCGTCTTGGATTTCTTGGTTGGAGCGTCGTCAGCTGGAAATCCAAATGTCGGGCACCCAATTTCGATTACCTCGTCTCTCCCTCTGTGGCTGTATACCAATGACTTGTGGTGTCGTTATCTGTGCAGCATGGCAATGTCCACTCAAGTGCAAGCACAGGTGTCAAAGAAGGATACCATGGTGTTGGGTGGGAATATGGCTTTGAGGAGAGGTTTAGGCGGAGGCTCTGTAACAATGGTTTTGAGGCGTCAGCTTTCACCAATTTCCACAGTCGAAGTTCTAGCTATGGTTGGGCTCCGCTCGATTTTAAGCCTCCAGACTTCTAGGTAATTCTTTGACGTTAGTGAATTCAAGTCAAAAAATCTTTTAATTGCAGGACTACTGGCCAGGGTGCTGAAAGATTTTCGTTGTTTTCTGTAACTAAGTTCGTTTTGGGTATGGAAGGGACCATTTTATTGAAGACTTGGGTCTTAATGCCGTGGTCGGTGATTGCAGGCAACTTTCTACTCATTCAACAGGGACCTTAGGATTGTCTGTGTCGTTGAGGGATGGTTCTGTTACACTAGCAAATACTTGGTCGCGCCAACTGTCAGAAGATACTACTGGCAATGTACGTGTGCTCTTCTTGTTTTGTGGAGCTCTTAATTCATGAATACTCACGAGTAGAAGTATTCATCTTTTTCAAATCTTATGTTTCGAGGATTAGAGTTCTTCATACTCACGATTACAGTGCTGGTCATTTACAGATACAACTAGTTATTGGGCCAGATACCGGAATTTCAGTTGGTTGGCAAAAGCATGGCAAGAAGAATGCTGGTTCAGCTGATGTGAAGGTGTGAAAATTCTGAGACTTTCTCTAGCCCTCTGTGAGTAGCTTTTTGGGAATCATGCTACTCATCAATAGGATTGCATTTAAACTACTTCACGACATAGGTAACTTTAGATCGTCTTTATTAAATGTAGAAATGGATGACTGGGCGAGAATGTTTAACTACTCCTGGAATGTGAGACAATTGCTGTCCCGACATCACCCTGTAGCTCTGCATAATACCATAACTCGGAACCTGTGGTTAAAATGAGTTTGCTTGTTTGGTGATTCTGAAGGTAGGGCCTGCCACTTTTGGAGTATCAGGTCAATACATTCGTCATTTTTCATCAAAGTCTCAAGGCCGAGTTACCGGTAAAATTGGCAGGTTGGTACACATTCATGGCATCTCTGGCTTGTAATGAGTTCGCTGCTGAGTCTCAGTTATCCAGTATCTACAGAATATCATCATGATGTTTTCCATCTTTTGAATGATGTACTTCTATTTGATAAACATTGTAGGACTGTTCCGATCGTCACCTTTTGTGAGGGATGAATATAGCTGTTTATTTTTATATCAATGCTAGTTACGGTACTTGTACTGTGCGTCAATTTTTGTCATTGGGTGCTGCAGCACCGGAGTAGAGGTTGAGCTAGGTGGGGAGAGAAGGCTTTCAGAGCATAGTTCAGCTGCGATGTTCTGTGTGCTTGGACTTCAGGTTTTGACTCTATTTCTTATTGTGTGTTGTCTTCTTTTGGAATTGTCTGCATCTTTCAAATTGTTCATCTACTTCATTTATTTAAAGACGCGTTTTGATAGCCAAGACAGAAGCTGGAAGCTGTTTGTAACTTCAGTAGTGCTTGTAGTGTTTTTGTGCCTTCTCCGCTATTCGGATTTCACTTCATAATCAAAAGCTTTAATTATTGTTTCTTCTTCATTTCAGGGTATTTCTTGGAAAGTTCGATTCACACGAGGAGGCCAGAAGTTTGTTATTCCTGTGAGTAATTTCTTAGTATTCATGTGTAATCTGGTGCTGGGCTTGGCAAAATCATTTTTTGCAATAGTATCCTGATAATGTCGTGGAATGTGACGTCTTTGAGCAGCATTATCTTGGTAACATCGTGAATGATATTATGCAAAATTCGCCTAAGAAAATTGCGCCTAAGAAAATTATGGTTTGCGCTAGAAACATCCAATTGCAAGCAGAAGAATTGATGTTCAGCTGCCCATGTGTTCAACCAGATTATGCTCTGCACAACATTGAATCCGTTCATTGCTACTGGAGCTTTAATAATTCCATCATCCATCTATGCTCTTCTAAAGGTACCACATCTTTTCATTTCATTAGAAACCAGTCCCTGTAGTTTTATTCCTTGAGTTACTGTCACATTTGTCGTTTCGAGAATGGTGTTGCTACTACTTAAGATTACAGTTTTAGTGTGTGAATGGATGGATAGCATCCTAAATTTTTGAAATATATTCAAACTGATATATGCTGGAACTGTGTCTTCATCTTTCAATGCAGACTTATGTTTTTAAACCTTATAATCTTCGGAGAAATAGACGAAAGAGCCTGGAACTACGGCGAACAACATATACACAGGTAGATTGTATGCTTCCTTTCAAATGTTTGCTGAAGCTCCCTTGTCATGGAAACTTCCTGTCACTTGAATCATCGGCCTCTCAAAGATGATGGTTTATAACTCTCGTATTGATAGTCCTCTTTTCAAGTGCTTATCTCAGATTTAATGTGGAGCATTCTTGAGTTGATGGCGAGTCGGTGCCTGCGGGTACTGCATGTGTCCTTCAATTTTGGCATAAATACAATTCTTGTCTTCTTGCTTCTAGGTTATGGAGGCAAGGGCTTCTTCTGAGAAGTCACAGTTATTGTTAAAGAATGTAGCAGAAAGAAAGAAACAGAAACAAGCACAGCGGCAGGGGTTAGTTATTCTGGCTGCTGTATATGGTGATATTAAGGCTTATGAGCGGGGGACAAATTTTGTGGACAAATCTGCGAGTACTGAAGATGACGATGCAGATTTGCCTCCTCCATATTTAGATGTTGCAATACCTGTTCAATTCTTGGTCGATGACTTTGGGCAGCTCCGGGTATGTGTTTCCTTCCACTTCTTCTGTATTCACCTGTGGTAGATCGATAATGTGAGTGATCTCGTGGGGTAGTTGCTAAGACCAGCTTGATCTTTCAGATCTTTCAGAACTTTCCCTGGCATTTTGAATATTATGTTTGGCATATGTTTGGGCATTGTGGATTTAGATTTTATGGAGAGTTCTCTGCGTATTCGCTTTCGGTACTGACTGCTTATACAATTGTTGTGTTGGTGTCTTAACAGCTGCATGAAGGAGTTAAGAAGGCAGGTCTTATGGGCTTTTGTGATCCATGTCCGGGAGAAGCAAAGCAGTTGAAGGTGGCATATACCTATTTGGGTCACCAATATGAGGTATGCTTTGTTGTTCGCTACTGCAAACTCCAAAACGTGAATATGAGCTTTGGTGAAATATCTCTTTACGGAGGCTCTCTTTGAGTGGTGCGCCTTCCTGCGGTGAAAGAATGAAGCCTTCATTTTTCTTAGGTGTTTTGGAGGCTGTGGGTTGTGCTCGCATCAATATCTATAATGTTTGTCTTGCTTGCTAATGGATATGTTTTGTATAATTGTGCGCAGGTTGTGGTAGGAGACTACGATGAGTTGCGGATACCGCAGGAGGCACATAGGATACAACGTGCTGCTTCGGAGAAGCTTGATCAAGTGGATTAACTATCCTTCTCCTCCCTTCTTGGCATGTTTCTTATGTATTGCTGAGTTGCCTCTCGGAGTGTAATTTTTTTTCTTTTGATTAGACTAGATCATTCATATTCAAGATGATGCTCCATCTTTTCTACGAAGACGAGTATCCTTTTCAAGTTGATGAGCTAATCATGCTCACGTGTAGCTCTGCAATGTATCTTGTCATTCTAAGATTGTTGATCAAGAGCTGTCAGTCGTGATTGTGAGAGAATGAATTCTCTTTAGAGACTAGTTTCATGAGTAGCTATTATGCTATTTCTTTGATATCACACAATTGAAATGAGTTTCGGGGAGACTGTTTCAGCTCGTCTCACCTTAGTTGGAAGAGCGAGTAGGGTGTCGGTTCTATTGCGACGTTCCCACTCATGTGGGATGATTCAAGAGAATTGATCTTTCTGCCATGATTCTTTGGCCATTCAGTGGTTTTCCATGGTGATCGCTCGTCTGTGATTAATTGTAGCTCTTTTAAATCATGGTTTTTTTCCTGAGTGTGCGCGACACCCACTTTGCTGGAACTTCTAGTCACCTTAATTGAACCATTCAGTTGCCATTTATTGTTGAGGTATTCACTCTTATTCAACTCTTTCTAACTCTTTCTGATCGTTCTATTTGTGGTTCGTCTTCGTCTTTGTTATACCTGCGTACTCGTTTTGTCTGCAGTGTTTAGTCCTACATTGTCAGTGACTACGAAACTTGCATGACTGGTTAGCCTGAATGTTGTGGCATGGGGATTTCGGAAATGGCAGAGATCTTCATTTTGGTTGCAATACGGCAGATTGAGACAGCATTTGCAAGCGTGTGATGTATTGCTAGAGCAGATTAATGCATGCGCAGCTCTGCCAGGAAGACCTAAGCTTGAAATTCCAGCCGGGATCAGCAGGGAAGTCCGAATTAAGCATTGTGAAATCCCTTTTTCTGTGACTCCTCAGTCCCCTTTTGATGCTGCTCTGAATCTTAGTTTTGATACCCCTAGAACTGTCTATCCAGATCAAGAGAGTCCTGATGATAGGCTGAAGCTTTTAGATCCTCTAACATGTTCCCCGATTTTACAGGAGTGTTCTTCCTTGGATTCCCAGCCCCAATCTTCAGTAAGTTTACCCAAATCAGAGTCTCAGGTCTTTTCTTTAGTTAGCCAACCTTGTCCTGTTCAAGTTCCTGATATTGGAAAGGACACATGTAGCTCCCCTGAAAATGCCTTCAATGATCGTGAGTTATGCAATAGTGAGACCATTGTTGTTCCATTAGCTTGTATTTCAGGAAGCGAAGATACAGGGAGTAAATGCAGCGTTAGTGCTCCGGAGAGTCCTCCCCAACTTAGACCCATAAATTTCATTTCTGCTGCTTCTTACTATGTTGGGCGACCTTCAAACCTTAAAGCCTTGAGTCCTAGCAATTCAACAAGGCGGACATCATTCTGTAGGATAGAAGCTTTTGTTATACGTAGCAAAGCCGTCAAACCTTTGCCTCTGCAACATCGTATTGGGGTGCCTGAGGTTAAGAAGTGAAGAGTGGGGAGTAATTGGAAGTCTTTGGATAGAATTTTTATCAATGGTTGTTGTATGATCTTATTTCTACTACCTTTGTCGCAAAATAAATCTGTGGTCTCTAGTAGGAAACTAGTTGGAGTATCATGGATTTTTCTTGAGACAGAGGGAGTAAGAGATTAGGGAACTTGATGACTTTCTAGTTCCTACCAATCTACAAAGGAATTTTTTGTTAGGTTCATGTAAACAAGCAATTGAAGATGGTGAGTATTGGAAGAAAAATAAGTTTTTTTTTTTCTTGTGAACAAAAAGAGGGCTAAAAAGTTACAAAATAATTCAGTATGTTTTAGTTGAATGCAATTCTATTTGATTGAAGTGAAACGTTGTCATGGTTCCAAATTTTGTGTACAGATGTAGACTGCTTTTATTGTACTGTGCATGTTTCGAATCTAGTCATTTGTTCTTTGATATGTTAACCAAAAAGGACTTTTTTTTATTTTAAAAATTTATGAATTTTATGAGTGGAATTTTCATGAATAATACATGACTACTTTAATACTCAATTCTTGAAAAACATATGTAGTATTGGATTATTTTGAATATTATGAATTCACTTTAAAAGAATTTATTCATTAAATTCATATTTGTGTCATATAGTTGATTGGTTTCTTTATTTTGTTACTGTTTATGTTTTAATTTTCTTCTAAATAACAGTTTAATTAATTATACTGTCAGTGTCAAATTGATATAGTTATTTAAATTATGGAACTATTTGGAAAATAAATGTAGTGCTTAAAAAAATCAAATGAATGCAGTTGATTTTTTAATTGGTATAATCAATACATATTAGATAAGTGAAACAATGTTCAATACATTCCAAAATAGTAGTTGAATTTCAAATTTCAAATTTATTTCGGAATTATACATAATATTCAATCAATTGTTATTAATGTTGCAAGTTCCATTTAAATTATAATCTTTTAATATCCTAAACTGCATTACTTTAAATTTGTTGTAACATTGAAAATTTTAATTTTACAGGTTTTTGTTAGTAGATCATGTTCAGTAGATTTGAATGAATCCAATTTGGAATATTCTCCTCCAAAACTTAATGGAAAAAAGTTGCCTGAGCAATGTCTAGTTAATCCAATAGAACAGCTCAAAGGAGGACAATTGGAGATAATAGAAGTAGAAATTGAAAGTATGAAAGATGGTGAAATTCATCAATTGAAAGATTTTTATAATCAGTGCGAATCATTAAATTTTGAAGATGTAAAATATGCATCGCAAGTTAGTTTTGATGGTGAATTAGAAAACAATGGGGATATTAGTAAGTTTCCAAAACTTTGTAACATTCTAGGATCTGATTCACCAGTTAATGAAACATCATATCTTCCTGAAGTTCAAAATTTTTCATGTACAAAAGAAAATGTTCAAGATGTATCCCTTGACGAGATGTATGGAATTGTTATTGAACTTGTGGATAGTCTACTAGCAATGCAACTAGATAAAAGTCTTGATACTAAATCTATGGCTAAGCTTATTGTAAACAAACAAGATTTGCCAATTTTAACATATGAAGACCTTATACTAGCTTTTCAAATGGAAAGACTCTCAAGTGAAATAATTCCTCTTGTAGAAGTTGCAGACAAACATGGCGTATTGAAAGGAGTGACTATGAATTCAATACCAAGAAACTTAGAAAGGTGGTCAAATGAGGCCCAACGCTTGGGACTTGGGTGGGTTTTTATTGATGAGAGTGTAATTGGATTTCGAGTAGATTCTGTTCAAGCTTGGCTTGTAGCCTTAATTCTCATTCATGAATCACAAAGTGATGCAAAAATACATAATACAGTTGATTTTAAATTTGCAATTGATGCTCATATTGTTAAAAACCAACAAAGAATAATTTGTGAAGTAATGCTCGAGCTATTGTGCAATCCTAGTCCCTTGTATTGTATAAGTGTGGCCAAATGGGAAGGTAAAGATCAATGTTGGGATGAAATATTCTCGCATATGGCCAAAATAACGGATTCCAAAAACCTTCTTCAACAACTTATAGCAATTTGTGAAGATGGATTAGATATTGAAGACCGCCATTTAAATGTTACATTCATTGAGTGTCATCATATGGCATATTATTGCTCAATTGTTTGTAACGGTAAAATAAATGCTCTTGGTGAACAATTTTGTCCCTGGTGCACAATACCTTGGCAAGCTCGGTGTGTAGTAACTATGAATCACGATGTCTCTAAAAATGATACCATTGCTCTTTTGAGTTCAACTTATCACATGCGGCCTCAATTATTAGTGGTATGTTCATGTATATGAATAAAATATTAAACATCTTTGGGTTCAAATATTTTAAACTAATTTTCTTCAAATTATATACTATACAATGCTATTAGTGATTTCATAGATAAATTAATAGAATATTTTAATAATAAAAAAGTATAAACAAAATTCAGTTAGAAGTATTATTTTATTAAGTCAATACAGATTATTTCTTTGTTATTTTTGACATAATTGAATATTGATATATAGGAGCTAAACAAATCCCTTGAAGATATTCATCCAGAGGATAAAATAAATGAATTTTTGCCAAACTTGAAATCTATAATTGTTTTTCAACATTGGCCTATCAATCGCCATATTAACATGTGTAAGGTATTTGTGATAATTTTTTGAAATTTTTTTATTAGAATAGTATCAAAATATTATACATTTAATTACAAATACTATCAGCATAAAAGAAACCCATATTGGTTCAATTTATTATTTGTAAATGAAAAAGTTTAATTGTTATTTTGTCTAAAGGAAATTTATGTTTTATATAATTTGGAGGTAATAATTTTTTTTTAAACTAATGATTATATTTTAGTTTATATATTTATTACATGTCTGATTGATACTATATGAAAATGATAATATTATTATGTAAAAAAAAATTTTAATACCAATATAAAACTCCAATAACAATACATGAGATCTAGATTTATTTTGAGGCGTCAATAATCATTGGATGTTTCATAATTATAATCAAATGTATAAAATGCACCAGTATAGAGGAACTAAGTTTGATTTACAATTTTGCAAATCATTCATATTACAAGGGTTAGAAGGCTGGTTGACTGATATAAAAATTTCTTTCAAAAAGCATTATAATAATTCCATAAAACTTCTTAGTTATAGACTTTCTAGGTAAGCTTACAACATATTTTTATGTTGTATAAAATCATTTAAGAAAAAATAAGTTAAAAAAATGTATGATTGCATTGTATATGAATAAAATTTTAAATTGAATGATATATTTTATTTTATTTAACTTGTTAGATGTTGAAAAGATATTTTTCAATATCTACCAAAAGAAGATGACTCTATTAGTGATTTATCATCACTTTTCATCACTTTTTGTCAAATGACACAAACTTATGACTCAAAATGAAGATCCGTATTATCTTCTTGGGTGTAGCTTACAGAGGGGCCCACATTGAGTAGTGTATATTGTGCTCGTCATGCACTTACACGCACTATCCTACATATGCTGAGAACACTTGAAATGCAAGCCCAACAATATGACCAAATTTCAAATGAGGTGCAATCTCGGTTTATGTTGCTTCGGCAAGCTATGACCAATCCACCATTACTCATAGAATGTAAAATTACTCCTCTTCAATGTACCAATTACAAAGAGATTAAATATGATGAATTTGATATGGAAGTGGCCAATCACATTTTAGAGAATCATGAAAAAATCTTAGAGGTCAATATCAAAATTATATTTACAACATTATTAAAAATTATCAAAACATTATTAAAAATTCTCACTGTTTACTGTAAATTGCATTTTGAACTTTTAAAATTTTATGTTAATTAAAACACTGCCTTCAAAGCTATGAACACTAATAAATTCCAATTTAATATTTTATTGAAGCTTTATTCTTTAATGAAGCTATTAAATTCTTAAGATAATAGTAAAGCTTTTGGTAGTGTTCATTATTTTCTAATTATATAAATAATAGAAGGCTCCTAAAATTTCAAAAATAATGCACATAAGTACTATTCTAGTTAACAATGGTATTTTGGAAATGACCAAATGTTTCATATTTCAATTAAAGGTAATGGAAAAAATACCAACACTAGAAGTATTTATGTATACAAAACGCATGTGGGCTACTTATCATCGTTTCAACCGGTTGCAACAAATGAGCCATCCACATACTTCAATTTTACATGATGAGAGGTACTAGATCTGTATTAATCATCAACTTCATACATATATCAATAATATCTTTGATACCAGAATTTTGACCAAGTTATTATATTAATTTATTTTTTGAAAATGTAGTATGGCAGTGGTGGCAAAAGAATTTCTTTATTATGCAACTAAAGCACTAGGTGAAGATATAACACCTTACATCCACATTCAAGGGGCTCATGCTCACCAATTCCAATCCATGCTACCGTATCCTATTGGACGCTTAAAAAATTTGGTACAGCTTACAACTTATGTTGTAGAATTCTTTTTCTGAATCTTGATCTTAAACATGATATTTTATTAATTAAATTTGTCTAATTTTTATGATTGAAATTTTTCAAAAGATAATTGATTGATTTTAATTTAAAATTTTTGTATAGGCTATGGAAAGAAAACATAAGGTCTTTAAAAATTCAATGATTGCATTGAGTACAACTGGTGTTGCAACTAATCCATGCACCAAACAAGACAAACTTGGATTCAATACAGAAATGGTTGCTCAATATATTCGTTTAAAAATGGAAGCTATGCCAATACTTAATGTAAACTAAAGTGTTCCTATAATATGCTTTGTATAATAAATACTTAATGTATTTGATTTAGAACTAAACCTTAGATTTTAGATTTTTAAATTATGTTATTTTAATTGAATTTTTTTTATATGAGATTATTATATATTTCAAGATTTTTATTATAGTTTAAAGATTTTAATTTTTGTTTTTTAAATTAATGAAAAATAAAGCATACCAAAAAATTGAAAATTTAGTTTTTTTCATATAGGATTTGAAAAGACAATTTGATTGTTGGATTCCATGGTTGGCAAGATCTTTTCTTCGTTTCCACTTTATACAAATGGGACATATTGCAATATCTTTTGACAAAGCTGAAGAATTAGCTGAGATTTTTCCTATAACAACAACAAATCAAATCTTTTGTTTATTTAATACTTGGTCAAAATATATTAAAAGACAATCTAAATTTAAAGTATGCTTATTGTAACTATAAAGTTTTAAATATTATTTTTGTTATCGAGTCATTAATTTTTTTTAAATTATGACATTATTTTTGTTTTAAAAATCTAATGCTCAAATTACAAAATTTAATGCAAGTGGAAATAAATGAATATTTTTGGTTTAGTGTATTCTATAAATAAATGAATATTATAATTTTGTAATAACATATTGCAGGTTTTATATTTTTCAAAAGGATTATCTGTAATGAAAAAAAGTTATTTAGAAGATGGATTTAATAAAGATCTTTCAACTATGCTTCAAAAAAATGAAGCTCAACAAAATTATTATGCAAATTTGAAATGTGGTAGGAAGAATAATTCTTACATAGATCAACATAACTTTGAATTGGCCGATAACAAGCTCTCATTATTTGATCAAATACTTAACAAAGAAGAACTTCAACAAATATATAATTCTACAATCTTATATAACTTTCACATTATGCAAGATGAACAATGTTTAAGTAATAGAATATATATCGACAATGAAGCTCACAATCAAAATAAAGGAAAATTAGTAGAAAATACTATTAAATGTATACATGGGATGAATGGTGATCTTTTGCATGACAAGTCTATTGGCAATGATAGTCGAAATTTTATTAAAGAAAACATTTTGAATGAAAAAACCCATCATTCACCACAACAATCAATTGCACTTGTAGACTCATTACCAGGGATTGAATCCCCATATGCAAGAGATGGTGAAGAAGATACTCAAAAATACAATTTTGATTCCAATGACACTAATATTGATATGATAAATAATTACAAAAAAATTGCTAATTGTAGAGTTAAATGTGGTGAAGATGATGTTATTAATGATGATAATATAATAACTACTAAGAATATAACAATTCAAACTCTTTTTAATAAACCTTCAGAAGTAGTGACTTCTCATATAGATGCAAGTACTAAAGATAGTAAAGATTCATCACATTCAATTATTGAGTCTTATGGAAATGAATTTAAAAACTCTTCAAAACCATTGGTAGATGCAAAATCTAAAGAAATTAGTATAGAAAAATTGGACACTATTGAACATGACAAGTGTTCAAATTCAATGTCATCACCTACAGTAAAACTTCAAGAAGAAATTATCCCAAATATCCACACTAAAGAATTTAAACATTCTGTTGAAGGAAAATATGAAGAAAAAATTCAATATGATTTTGATATAACATCTAATGGAATTATAGAACAAAATTCTCTTGTTAAAAGAAATGCATTGAAACAAGAAGATTTGTATCAAAATTATCAATTGGAATCTAATATTTTGAACTCAAACTTTAAAAAATTTCAAAAAGCTACTCAAAATGTTCAATCAAATCTAAAACTTTCTAATCATAGCAATTATGAGAACGATGTATCTAATGACAATAAAAACAATGATTATAATGAACAAAAAAATTCACAAAATTGTCTTAATGAATTTTTTATTACAAATATTGATAATGAAAATAATAATAAAAACGAATATGTGGATTCAACACATCTTGAAATAGATCTATGTACATCAAATATAGATGATGCAAAATTAAGTGATAATTTTAACAATTCTATTACAACTAATGCAATGCCAAATATTGTAGATCTTCAAGTTACACCATACAATAATGACAATGCTTTAAGCACATTATCTTTAGATAATCAAAGTGAATCTAAAGACTTTAAAATGGATTCAATACCTCATTCAAATTTTACATCATTTCTAATTTTAGAAGATACAAAAACTCTAAAAGACTTACCTCTTATTAAAGAATCAATAAAAAAAAATGATAAACAAATATTAACTAGTTTAGAGTCTTATTCATTGTTGAATGAAAAAAAAGATTCAAATAAAAAAAAATTGAGTGCAAACTTCACTAATGACAAAGAGACCTTAAATAAAAATACAATAATTGACAATGAAAATGAAAGCTCTCTTTCTTACAGCCATTCAATTACACCAGAAGATGGAGGAATTTTGAAAAATAAAAGGCATAGAATTGATGATGTCTCTCAAAATGAAAAATTATTCAAACTGGAAAGTTTTGAAAAATCATTTAATTCGTTGTCTAAAAAATCACGCACATACAAAAGATTGTATATGAAAAAAACATATGACAATTACAATTCACCAAGAACATCCAACCTTCAAATGACACAAGGGTCAATGTCTACTAAAGATGACAGTAAAGAACATTCTTTAAAAGTCAATACATTGTATTCTTACAATCCACATTCTCCTCCCAAACAAGATTCTAATAAGAAAAAAATTAAAACATTATATCCTTGCAATCCTTACCCTTATCCTCAAAACACTGAAGAATCCAATACAAAAAAATTATATAACAAATCAAATCAAAATGAATTCAAAATTATTGATCATTCTTCTGAACATAATTTTAAAAATCAATATACTTCTCAACCATTATTTGCAATGGAAAATTTGGATATAAACTTATCATCCCCCAAACAAGATTCATATTTAAGTTCAAATCAATCTTATAATGATAAAAGTATTTTTAAAAGTTTTAAGCCAAATTTACCTCAATATTCAAAGAAACATCAATCCACTGAAGATGATAAAATTTTCTTTCATTCTAAGAGAGTACAATTTCAACATAACGAACATAAAGATGCTGAAAACGATATTTTCATGCCATTTTTATTTGATGATGCAAATTTTATTACACCAAGTCAAATTTCAAATGCATCTTGTCAAGAAGAACACAAAACAATCTCATCAAAATTGAAAAAAAAAATAGTCATTACTCCAGATACTTGTATGACTTTTACAAATGGTTTACAATGCCAACAAACACCGGAATGGTTCACAGAAGCTCAAGAGATTGCTACCCCCATTGTTATTCCAACAACACTCAAAAATTATGATTCCAAGTATAATGGTTCAAGAAAACAAAATTCTAATGGAACTGAGATTCCTCATATTGTAGAATCCATTCAAGTAAAAGGAACTGAAAGTCAAATTTTATCATATGGAATTGATTATAAGGATACAAAAGGAAATATAAGCAATGAGAATGAATATAAAAAACTAGTCAAAAGGCTAGAAGAAGAATTTGCAAATATTCGTGATAATAATTCCAAAGAAAAAGACAAATATCAAAGGCCTTGTTGTTGTGATCCGTCTAGAGGTCACACCATAACTTGCTACCAATATATTCAAAATTATGACCCCCCAGAAGTAACTAGGATAATAAATACTAGTCAATTAGATAATTCAAATGCAAGCATGATTTGTAGTCAACAATGCCAACAACAATCTTTTGCATTGCATAGGTCCCATTCTAAGATACCAAATTATCTTGACCAATGTCAATTGCAATCAAAGACACTTCAAAAACCACATAAATATTATTCTAGTCATTTACATTCTTATAGAAATTTAGATGAAGGTAATGTAAGTATAAAATCAGATTTGAGTACAAGAACTAATATAGGGAATAATGTTGAAAAGTATTGTGAATACGATAGAATAGGTAGGTATAGGAGAGTTGAAAATTTAAGGTCAAAATCAAGACAAAAATGGAAAAAAATTTAAAGAAGGTTTGTGAAGTACAATTTGCCTAACTTCATAACTATCTTTTGAGGCCATTTTCAAAGCCAAAGTTTTTTCTTTTCATTGTTTTTGGAAAAAAAAGACTTGTGTCATATGATTTGTGAGCTTTAAATCAAAATATGGAAAATGGGTTGGAAATACATGGATTTTTTCACCAATTTCTTCTTCATATTAAGTTCCAAGAAAAATATTAAAAAAAAGGTGGTATACAATAAAAGAAAACCCGATTTGCTAATAAATTTGACAAGAAATTGAGAATTGTGAATCTCAGTGTTCA
Organism: Neckera pumila; assembly: GCA_963969595.1. NCBI lineage: Eukaryota > Viridiplantae > Streptophyta > Bryopsida > Hypnales > Neckeraceae > Neckera > Neckera pumila. Next base: position 45,143,520 of record OZ018408.1, on the reverse strand, counting down.
GAATGATCTTGTAAGCAAAATATATACTATCTATACATTTGCCTATACATTTGGAGTATAAAATATACATTTATTATTTTATTGTATACAATATATATATTTATTATTTTTTAAAATAAAAAATATGAACTCAATTAATAATATATATTTGTTCTTTTAACCCCTAAAGTTCCATGACTATGTTTTCATCAAAAACACTCAAAAACTGTCATTTTTAGAACAAGTACCAAATTTTGGAAGAAATTTTTTTTTTTGACACACGTAACCGTAGGATCTTGTAATATGCTGACTTGAGAACATATGATAAAAAATTCAGAAATTTACATGGCACAGATTGCAAGATATAAGCATTCAAATTCTTGAAATCATTTTGTTGGCAGTGCAAAAAATAGGGCAGCTGCACTTCACAAGCTCACTTTTCTATGAAAATTGTCCAAAATGGTGGTGCTTCTTTGGATTCTTTTTCCTACACAAGTTGGGCCACATGCTTGAAAATTTTCACATCATTTGGAATTGTACAATATATACTAAAAAAATAGTAAGTAAATAGTAGTAGAGAATGATTCAAAATACTAAATAGTTAAAAATGTAATTATATAATTGAAAAATGCCAATCCTAATGGTAGAAATGTTGTAATAAACAATCTACATCCTATGATTTTATTTTTTTCAAAAAATATTGAAAATTGAGTAAGATAAAGGACTTCAAAGTTTATTTTAGAATAGAGAATCCATAATTGTCCGCAAACAAAAAATCCTCATAAGTTTTGACTCATTGATCAAAATGGAATGATTCAAAGCTTTCTACATATATATATCTCTAAAAAAACAGTTTCAAATTTTTGTTTTTGAAAAAAGTGATTTTTTAAAAAATGCCCAGACTGCCCAGTTACAAAAAAAAACCCCTTATTAGGCCAAAACTCTTTACTCCTATTTCCAAATGTCATGAAATTTGGTGCATATGAAAGATATTCCTCGTCCCCACCTTCTATTAAAATTTGGACTAAAAATACAGAAATCTCTAATCACACGTACCTACCCCACATTTTTATATAGCTTAAAAACACATGTTGGTCCTTTAGGGGTTAACCATTATTGCTTGCAAAATAAAAGTCCTTATAGCTTTCATCTCATTAGTCAACATATAATGATTCAAATATTTTGTATAATTATCATTGTATCCATTCAAATAAAACCAACTAATGTGTTTTGGAGATACACTTTCAATTCTCCAGTTTGACATTGAAATTTTAAAAAGTATATAAGTTTTGCAATATTTATTGGAATTACATGAAACAAAGCTTCTCATGCCTGGAGTAAGATAACTAGGATCCATTCTAAAATATTGTTTATGCCAAAATTTCCAAATATGAAGTCAATAAAGCCTGCCCAAATATTCAAAAATCCAAATTAAGTGGGCTCCTTAATCCATGAACCCCATAAAAATTAGGAAGTAGCCCAAATTTCAAAATTGAAAAGATATATTATATAGTGCAATATAGAAAATAAATTCAATGACAAATTTCAAATCAAAATTTGTAAAATATGGTCCATAGAATATATATCCATATGGATACATCTACTACCACGTTGATCAATAATTTCCAATACAATTTGAAATTGAAAATTGAAAATTGTTTCTGAAATTGATTATAGATTGAATATAAATGATTTTTATTACATTTTATTCTTTTGCACAATTTTTTTTAATTCAAATTGTGGTGATTTTTTACAATTTTTTTTTTACTTATTTATTCAGTTGTTTATGGCGTGTAATTTTTGAATTGGAATAACTATTTTTTTATGTCAAATATATCTATCTTCCTATAATTTTTGAATATTTGTAAACAAAAGTTTTGAAAACCTATACCGTACAAATATGAAAGACCTAACTCTAAAATCCACAAACATTTAAATAGATAGTGTATTTCATTTTTTCCTACTAAAAAATGTAAAAATATCAAATTTTTACAAAAGTATTAGAGGTTTTTCATATAATACATAATACCTAGTCTCATGTAAAACTATACAATCAAATCTCAAGTATAATTGAGAAACGCTAACTTCAGTCCCAAAGCAATGTCCTAGCACATGACAATAGAACTCATTCTTCAAGACAAATTCACACCAAGGGATGTAGAAAGATCTTAAAGTTAAGATTTCAAATTCAACCAACCTCTTGTTTTTGTTTTTCAAAACATGCAAAGAACATGATCACAAATATTTTGATGAAGCAATTTGTTTCTTCAATTTATCCATTCTTTTGACAAAGAATTTTTTTGTTCTATACACTAATTTTTAAAATCAAATTTGTCTATTATAGAAATGAAGAAAATTTGGCAAATCTTGAAACACTATTAGGAAGGAGGTCTTGGAGCACCAAACTATGGTGCAAGAACATGGTTCCGAAGGTCCATAGAGGCACTAGCATAGTGCCTATATAGACTCTTGGGACCATAACTCTCACCTTTTAGTTTGGTTCCCAAAGACCTCCTTTCTACTAATAAAAAACTACATCGTACTACTGGAGCACCAAAAATAAATAATCATATTGAAATTGTACAATTTGACTCTATGAAGCTGAAAGAAAAGGGTTGACTTTTATTGAATTGATTCCACCAAAGGAAATAATTTTGCAATTTTGTCCAATGTAGACCATAACATAGCTAATGAATAGTATCTATAATTCTTGAAGACTTTAATCTGTAGCCATGGAATTATATATTCAAAGTAATTAGTTATTGGAGAAAAATAGAAAAGGCATTTAAAACCCGCAAGGAAGGTAGGATATTTTGTTCTTTGTACACCTATTAAAAAATCATTTTATATAAACTAACTCTCAATGTCAGGATGTTCATTATTCTAGTGTGGATTGTATTTAAACTTTTGTTACCATCCATATACCTATTTATGGCAAGTAGACTTCTGTTGAAATTTTCCTGCAAAGTAAAATTAACTCCTAAAGGACCTAGTGGTTATTGAATGATTAATTCAAAATTTGAATAGAGTCCTACAATGTCAATTTTCAATGAATCTTTTTTAAATTTTGGCACAAGGTGTGGGCATATACCCTACAAGCAAGAAAACAAGGCAATGTATGGGTAAATAATTTTTTTAATTATCAAGTTTCCAAAACAAAAGTTAAAAATTTCGGGTACTTTGACTAGTTAGGAAATCTTTTACTAAATGCTAGATCTACTTCTTAAATTAAGTAAATATGTAATTCATATAACATAGAATGCAATTGTCCTAAAAAATCCATTCTATAATGCAAAAATCTTATTTTAGAAGAAGTTCAATCAAGTTTGTTGACCTTGTCAAGTAGGATAAGAATTTTTTTCTTTGAACTTCAAACACTATACTCTTTCAATCTGACGGTCAAAGTTTCCAAAAAAATTTCTACACATTTTTATGGTAGTCTTGTATAATTACTATAGTTGAAATTCAACTAAAATCTTATATTTTTTAGTTCCTCACATATTTAAATAGTGAGATTTACGGCAAAAATGTATTCCAATCCTTTAGGGTTGCATGTTAACTAATTGTTCTCTAAATTTTGGTTTATAAACAAACTATAGGATGATTTCAGTAGTATAGAAAACTTCTACTTTGAAAAATCATAATTATTACATATAACATGTCTTATCCAAAAGTTTGATTTGTTTTGTAGATTCATATTTTTCAATTGCTAATACAATAAAAAGTTCTATCTTGAAAATGGTGCCTCCAACAAAGGTAAATGAGGCTATGATAGGAAGAGTGACTAGTTTGCCTTATTGGCATTGTTGAAATTTAAAAAAGTTTAGATAAAGACAAGTGTAAGAAATAAGGAGTGAAATTAAAAAGTATATTTTTTTGATGAAGTATGAAATTTGTTCTGAAATTTTGAAGTATATTTTCCAATTGACTCAAAAGGGCCTCTAAATTGACCTAAAACCAATAAGTAGTGTGTTCATAATGGTTATTTACTCACCTAAAGCTGTCACAATATTTCCAACAATGGCCACAATATGAAGTTCTAAGATCACTTCTAACTAATAATGAGTTTACATTCAAAAGTAGAAATTCCTACTGCAGTTATAAATTACTCTATCACCATCATTTCATAGGCAAAAGGTCCATCATAGACACCTAAAGGATAACCCATTAACCCCTAAATGCCCGAGGCACCAAAATCTGGTGTTTGCAAACCTTGGAAGTTAAATAAAACGTAACCAAATTGCTATTTTTAGTAGGTTATATTTTTAGAAAGTTCTTCTTGAAGTCTAGTTTTAGCACCAAAAATCCGATCTTGAAAATAAATGATAGTGATTTTTCTATTCAAGTTTTTGTACAAGGGTACCCAATGCAATCTTGACTTCCCGTAGTGTTGAGAGCTCTAGGAAATGAGCCTCAAATACACTAGATCTTGGAGAAAAAATCACATTCAAAATTCATTTAAAAAAATTGTAGAGTAGATTTTAAGAAGCCATAAATTTATTAGGGTTATACAAGTTAGGCCCTTTAACCTCATATGTTTTTGGTCACCAACTTTTTAGACTTGATTTATGGAAAGAAGACTGAAAGATTTTTGCAGTTTTAGCACCCTCATAGTCAAACATTATAATCTTTCACTCCATAAGTGATATTGTTGTGTTTTCTTTTCCTACGAGATCTCTAACATGTCTAATTTGAATTTGTACAATTACAATTCAAAAAAATTGATACGTAGTACAACTTATCAAAATGTTGGCATTTTGTTCAATTTAGAGCAACAGGCCTTAAGCATTTAGGGGTTAAAGTCTTGCATCAACCAATGACATAAAATTCTTCAATAAATGAAATTTGGACTATATTAGGTTGAATTAGTGGTCACTCATATAAAATTTCATAAACAAAATATAGAATCTAATTCATTCTATATCACCTTGCAATGCAAAGAGATTAAGTGAATTAGCAATACACTCGTCATTTTTTTTTATGATTTTTAGACAATTTTGTACCATATTTTATTTGTTAATTATATGCCAAATTTCAAAAGTTGATGAGGATTTTAGTAATTGATGCTCATTTTGCCTAAAAGTTTCTAAACAGCATAACTTTCAATCCAAGCACCCAATCAAAAAAATTATGTTTTTACTAAGGAAGGACATATTCACACCTTATGTCAAATTTTCATGAACATCCGACCAAACACTTGGTTCAAACACTTGGTTCTTTCAAGGTTAACTCCTAAGTGACCAAAAGTGTCTCCACATAGTTTGAAAGTTCTATTTGAATTGTTGAAACGTTTGCATCTAATAAATCTTCGAAAAATCTACACTTACTTCTAGTTTGTGAGGTAAAACTTTCAAGTCAATCTAAGATGTATTGATTTTTTGGAAGCCATTCAAAGTCCACAAAATTCACTGGGTTAGATTCCCCTTGAAGTCTAGTTATTGTGATAAATTTTTCATATCAATCCAAGTTGTCTTGAATGTTTGGGAGCCATTTGAAGTTCAAAATCCAAACATAATGTTTTTTTGAGAAAGTTACATATGCCACTGGTATGGTTTGTGTGGTTAAAATTCCATATCAATCCAAGAAGTTGAGTGTCTGAGAAGCATTTCAATAGAAGGAGGTTCAACCTTACATATGTTTTTTGCAACTTTATTTTGCTAGTTTTTGAATTTCCAAAGTTATTTTGCAGATACAGTAAATCATCGAAAAGATGTTTGTTTGTTTTTTCTTTTTTTTTGAACAAATGGAAAACCCACTGCATTAAAAGAAACCAAAATACAACAGCTAAGCCAAAATAGCTGGACATAAGAGCCAAACAAGAACGGTCCAAAACGAAAGAAATAAAGATGTTTTTTTTTCACCAATGTGTTTATACACTGGTTTTGAAGCATTTCAATTTAAAGTATATCACGTGAGTAGGTTTAGGAATGAAATTTCCCCTCTTGTGAGTTGTTAAGAACATTTCAGCATCTTTTTTCAACACTAAAACATTAGAATCTTGCCATCTCAACTCCAAATTTCATTCACACTAAAATCTATAACACATCAAATCTATAACACACTAAAATCCAAATTTCAATCTCGTCATCTATAACACATACACTAAAAGATTTTACTGCATAGTTCGATATCTATAGACCTATAACACTTCAAAAGCAATCACGCCTTTTAACCCAAAATTGCAAAGGGACTCTCAGGGGTCAAGAGCACGAAGGGTTAGTGCAGATCAGATTCAAAATTTCAAGAAGTCGGTAGCTAGTTCAGGGGTTATAGACCATCAACATTTTAGATAAAATTCGACAGTCGTGAACCTGGAACCTCAGTGTGTGTAACAACAATGGAATGATCACAAGCTCGAGAGCTTCACTCCGCTTTTGTCATCATCGGCTCAGTAACCTAATTCAACTTAAAATCAACAGGCACAGCTCATCTGAAGAAATTCAACCGTTATATCCCTTTGACTTCAGTGGGTTGCCCCTCAGAAGCGCGGGTATTTTCTAATCATCGCTGTAAACAAAAGGACCCCAGAAAATGATAGACTAACACACCAAAAAACTTGCACACATCCACACCAAATGCTTTACAGACTCGCACCAAAAAAATTTACAAGTGCCAAAGTCTCAGATATCCAAGGAAGGTTTGGAAGCTGCATCAGCTCTCAAGCCCGGCAGGGCGAAAGCTTTAGGCGGCCACTGCGAATGTTTGAGAAACAAGCCTAGAAGTTTATCATCACCGACTTTGGCATTACCAATGAACCTCACTTAAAGAAGACTATTAATTTAGGGATCAGATTTCTGGCTTGGCTCTTTCGAGCAAAAACGCATAGATAGAATCAGAGTCGATCATTCGGGGAAAGTATCCTCATGTCCCGGCAACTAACCCTAAAAACACTTCAATGAAACCTATGTCACGGAGAATGCTCAGAGTCGGCCATGGTATTATGGTTCGATTCATGCCAAGCGGTGTCCTCACTAATATTCAGTAGAGGGAGCTGTGAATCCTCATCGCAAACTCCAGTAACAAACTTCATCAAAAATCGACTCAAAAGATAAAGACTGCTCAGAGTCGGCTATGGTATTAGGTTCGATTCATGCCAAGCAGTGTCCTCACTGTTATTCAGCAGAGGGAGCTGTGAATCCTCATAGCAGTCTGTGTGAACGCAATTTCAATGTACAGTACAGTATCAGCAAGCTCTCGGACAAACACATCAGAAGCGCAGGGTGGCGTCATTTGCTTTCGCATCGGAGGGAATCCGACTAAGAATCTGCAAGTCATCCTTTGCGATAATTTCTCGGATCACTCAACAACACTACATCTGCGGAATGACACTGCGGTACCTCAAAATCAACCAACCAAGATCCTACAACAAACAGAAGGCATAAAAAGATGAGAGAGATAGAGCGACGCCAGTTTACATAGTGATGAGCAGGAGAAAACGGCGCCGAACCCTAACCCTAATTTTTGGAGGCCCAACTGCCACTAAGTAACGGCCCTTTTCAATCATAGGTTTCTCTTTATCCCCGTTTCACCGTATTATCTTTTATTTCGACTTTCATTAGATTTAATTTTATTATATAAAGTAAATTCCTTGCTTCCCAAGTTAATTATAGAAAATCCATGTATGCCATCATTTAGGGTCGTTGAAATATTTCTCTCTCTTTGGCTTCAACCATCATAATGAGATGTCTTCTATTTTATTCGTACACATGGGTATGAAACAATACAGTCTTTAATGAATGGTTTAGGATCTATTGAAGGGGCTTCTAGATTTATTCAAGTCTTGACTTCAAAATTTTAAAAAAATTAAAAATTCTCCAAATGTTTTATTTTTAACAATTTTAATTTTTACAAGTCTACAAGTAAAAAAATTATAATTATAAGCATGTACATTTGTAAAATTAACTATATTTTAGAAAGGTCTATTTTTAGAATTGAATTGATTTGTAGGCATCCGACATTCACAATTTTGAATTGAATGATGAAAGATGACTTGGTTTTAGAATGTGTAATTTGAGTGAAATTATACTAAAAGAATACAATTTTTATTGAGGAAATATTGGTGATATATTCTTTATTTCTCAATGGATAAAATCACTAAATTGCTATTATTTTTAGAATGAATGTACACAATTTGAAGAATATTTGATTTTTTATTCATATTTTCATATTTTATCCATGTCTAGAGGAATGTAAACACTTATTCATAACTTCAAATGAGGATACTTCAAGCCAAATGATAGTCTCTCAATGGATAGTGTAGATAACCTTGGTTCCTATTAGGAAATTTCTACCAAGTATAGTTTAATTTGTTCCAGAAAGGTTAGTCAAATATGATTGATTCCTTTTAATTACCTAATGGGCATTGCAACCTAAGAATTAGGAAAATAGTTCATTAACCACATGCAAATTTGTTATCCTCACAAATAAATCTAATTACTCAATTTGCCACTCCACTCTTAATGGCCACAAAAGTGAAGTGATTATCCAATTTGGATTCTTTTATCTTTAACGCCTTAATTATCTTGAACTTAATATTTCTCCAAATGGTGTTGCCGCAGGTACAACTTGTCAGGCCTCTTAAGCTTCCAAATGGACTTGGTCACTTGTCACTTTTGGTCCTTGTCCTCCACTTTAGAAACCACCAACTTTTTGTCTGCCAATTTCATTTGCTTATTCTTTTTCTCACAAATTAACTTTGTATAACATTCACACATGCAGAATTTGCACTTATCCCTTACCAATTTGGAATCACTCTTTGATTTTTCAATAATATCCATTTATTTCATCAGCATTTTCTAATCTCTCAACCGCAACTCAATAAACTACTTCCCATACTTCAAACTCTCACTCCAATTAGGTAGGTGTCACACTCTCAGTTGCAAACACATCTCAAAGATCAGAGATAAACAACGTTCAGACTTTATCACCTAATTGGATATTTCATCACTTGCAACATACTTCACTCTCTTTAATCAACCAACATTACTCTAACCAGACCAACTTGGAATTTGTATCAAGAACAACATTTCTACAACGACACTGCAAACTTAACTGTGAACAACTTGACGGACATTTCACAAATTAAACACTCAAATCGATATTTCAGATAGGAATCATTCTTTCCAAATTATAACTCATCCTACAGACTCAAACTTAGACTTCCACCATTTCTCACATTTACACAAACTCATTCATTAACTTCAAACTATAGATTAACTATGAATTTTTCACACATCTCAGACCAGCGTATACATACACATCGACACATAAAGACAACACTATAAATCCACAACTCCGAATTGAAAATAAGAAAACTTAAGTATAACTTCACCATCCAAACAGAATCAATTTTATATATATATTCCGATTTTATCACCTGTTACAACTTTCAATGTTTCTTCACTCCAAACTACCTCGTCCATTTGCTTCAACTAACCAGTCTTCCACATGCAACTTCTTGCATTCTCACCATCACCTCATTTCCTTAAAACCAACATCAATTCTAATCGCCAAACTTTGGGGGTTCTAAAATCTGATTGGTGGAAACTGACGGACTCTCAACCGGCGGCCGTAGTGTGAAGTGGCCCTAACTTCACATCCTGAATCACCCTTGTGATATTGCAGGATCAGCACTTACACACAACCAGGGCTTTTTCTTTTGGCTTTCTGGTGCTAGATTGCACCAGAAAAAAATATTTTGGTTTAGAAAAGGCAAAAAAATGTGGAGTTTTTCGCCAGATTACTTTGAATTAAAAAACAATCTTGGATAAAATCACCATATTGTGGATGAAAACAAAATTATAATACATGTGATATGTGCTAATGTGATGTTTTCAATCCAATATGTGGATGAATGTTAAAATTTCGAGCACCACTATAATACTTTATATCACCACTTTGGCACTTCATGAAAAATGAAAAAAAAAAGCCCTGCACACAACCCAAGCACCAATTTGGAAATCAACACACACAAGCACAAACAGACTCTCTCGCCGGACACACTGCAAAAACTCTCAAGACAGTGAATGAAGAAAATGAAAGCCAACCCCTCACCTAATAGGACAGAGAACTGACAGTCACCCAACTGGAAAAGATGACCAATTGCCGACCCAAACTCACTTGGAAAATTACCAACTACCTTTGAATCCAACTCGGCACAATCTCCAGAACAGCTGCCAACTGGACTGACTAAGGTAATTACACCTAAAATCAACCGTGTTCTAATTGCAACCCCTATCTAGGAAGGACTGACATGTTGCTTGAAGTATGTTCTACTGTCAATGATGAGTTAGGTAGGCTTAAATGGTCGCTTTAAGAGCATACTACCTTACTTATCCATCGAATTGGGAACACTCATACCATCCAACTCTTGCTTGGCTTTCTGGTCCCTATCACATCAAAACTGTCATCCAAAACTATACCCCCAATTTAATCTAACCACTACAAAACTACCAAATTGGAACTTAAACTTCAAAATAAGTCTGCAAAATCCAACAAAAGACACACAAGCATACAGTCAAAAATCAAAATGAATGGCCAAATGTTCTATCCACAAATAGAGAAAGACATGCTCTTTTTCAAAATATGGGTTCACTTTTGCAGTATGATACCTTTTCTTTTTAAACCCTTGATTGAGCACAATTGACCAAGATCCAATCATCCCAAGTTGAAGATATATCTAGTAATGTGAAAGTGGAGCCTCATTATGAGAAGTAGCATCCTTTGCCACTCTTGTGGCTAGGCATGTTTACTTAACTGATGAGGCTCTACTTCACATTTCATATTACCTAGTCCATTATTCAAATATGTACACTTCCCTTTGCAATCTCAGTGTCCATTTCAAATGAAGCACTTTCAAACTATTATGAGCCTCAAGGTTTTAGTGTTTCATTGCTACCAAGGAAGCTCTTCCTAGCCGAGGTCAAGATTGTTTCTAAATTAGGATTAGTTTTGGAGAATAATTAAAAATTTATTATAGGACAACCTCATTTAGTCCCTAAAGGACTAAGGAATCCACTTTGGATTTTCTGAAAACTTGAGCAAATTTGATTGACTTCATAATTTTGAATTTTGGCATGAATTTTTTAGGACAAATGCTAAATATCCTAATCTACATGTATAACTTTGTTTCACGTCATTCTGATAAATATTGCAAAAATTAGGGGAACCTTTTTGATTTCAATGCCAAAGCAAGTAGCTAAAAATATATTAAAAAATTATTAATTATATTTATTATATTGCAAAGATTGATACCTACTCAAATACATTTAACAATTCAATTTGAATCATGAGGTGAAAGTTATGAGGAGTTTTATTTTGCGGGCAATGAAGGTAGAAAAAACATATGAAGCCTTTTTTTGAACTCAATTTAAAATTTTTTAAATAAAAACAAAATGAAAGGATATCAGTTGTTTATTAGAATATTTTCAACATTGGAATTAACAATTCTCAATTTCTTGTAAAAATTACCAGTTGTTTGGATTTTTCCTTTATCTAATATCACGGCTTCCACTTTACAATTGTTTTAAAGATGAATATGAAAGTTTCTTGGTTAAGTTCTTTCATATATTTTCAATCCATTTTTCAACATATTGACTAAGTGCAAAAATAATGGGACATACACTATTGTTTTGGAAATGTTTAACCTTTGCAATTCTTTGACTATGTTTCACCAAAAAACACTCAAAATGGATCGTTTTGATGGCTTAGACCTCCCCAAAAAATGGCAAATGAAATCCTACTACATTTTATCAAAAGATCTAGTGGTAGACTACTTCATTATGTTGTAGTAAAAAAATGGGAGGTTTTGACTGCACAGATTGTGAGATTATAGTGTTTGAAGTTGACAAAAATGATTTTTGGTGGCATCCAAATTCCGGGTAGACTTGATTTGGGTAGGCTTTTGCACAAGTTCATTTCACTTTTCTGCTTGAACTTTTTTTGCTTGCTTTTTGTGATTAAGTTGCCCACATAATCAAAAAAGTTTCATAACATATCAAATTGGGAAATATGTTCCAAAAAATTCCTATAGGAAACTAGCTTCAAGAAAAGTCTCATATAAAGCCCTTTTTCCAATGTTGTTTGACATATACATAAAACAATTTCTTTAAAATGTGAATAGTGGAGTTTTAGATTTCAACTAGCTTTAAAAGTGGAAAAAATAAAAATAAAATCGCCCAAAATATCAAACTCTAGCAAGCATGATCAATCTATATCCAAGCTAAAGTGAAGGGCAGTTGTGCTTATTGGGCCTAGCATGGGAGGATGCTGGGTCAGGGTTAGCAAAGCTTGGCTCACCACAAACCATTGTTTTGGATAAAAATCTCCTTGATTTTAAAGATAATTTTCTTTCTGTCAATTCTGAAAATGTTCCTTGCTCCATAAACAATAATTTTAGAAAATTCACCATTAAATTTTCAGTGATTTCATAATATAGTGTGCTAGTCTCCCATAGCTTGTATAGCTATATTCATTGGATGTTCCAATATAAGAAGAGAAGATCTTTATACAAGTGAGGTGGTAGGAAGTAAAACAATCCATGTACGTGGGATATGTAAATTAGAATTGGTAGGAGCTTAATTGCTCATAGTTAAGTGAAAAGTAGAAATTGTGTTCAAATTAAAAATTTAGACTTCATTTTGTCATAGCAAAATAATTTTTTTCAAAAAAATTGAAACACCAAAATTTAAGAAATCAATTTAACTTTCATTTCCAAAAATCCATTTGAGATCTGGAATCTCCAATCAAAAGTTATAGACAAATTTCAAAGAGGGGTTAGAAGGAACATTTTCATTGACATTTTCAAACACCCTCTCTGAACTTTGTCCATAATTTTCTTACTTGGAAGCTCAAAATCACAAATGGATTTTTGGAGATGAAATTTGGCTTAATTTATCAACTTTTTTAAGTCCTAAACTTTTTGAAAAAAGTTATTCTACTATGCCAAAATGAAATATGAAATTATGCTTTGAACATAATTCCTATGTTTTGACAATGAGTCGTCAAACTCTCATCTTCAAATTATCCCATAACCTTTTAGGAATCATAAGGGACAATGGATATGATTATAAAAACAACCTCTCCACCCATCACTTCAACAAGTGTCAAAGAGGCAACTGTATCCATTTACCATCAATGTATTTTTAATGGGACTTTGTCAAATAACAAATTGATAATTGATCCAATGGATTCTTTGGACATTTTTCATTTTTATTTGATGTAGTAGTTAGGAGTAATTGCCCATTTGGCCACAAGAAGCTATAAAGCATTTGCTTCACTGCCACCACCTCCTTTTACATTGTGACAAGTTTATGAGTTCAATAAATTGTTAGAGAAGAACTGGGCTTAAACCTTGACTAAAAGCACTACAAGAAATGGGGGGTATAAATGATTGTCCGAAATGACTTCAAAATGACTCCTAGCAGTTGTTTCAAACAAAAATGATAGCTAAATGACTAGGGGCCTATGCTGTCATTTCGGACAAGTCGTTTATAAATGACTACAATGTTTATTATCACCATCCATTTTTTCCTTGGATGGACGTTGGATGTAAAAGTCTGAGGTGGCAAGTGCTTTCAACTTGCCACGTCAGCAGTTATTTGCAAGTCATTTTAGATCTATTTTTTTCCGAGATGTTTTAGCTTCATATCTACTTTTTTTCAAGATATTTGAATTTCAAATCAACATTTTTTTAAATTTTAGAACTTCAGATCTACTATTCTTTTAGATTTTAGAATTTCAAATCTATTTTTTTTTCTAGATTTCAAAATTCCAGATGTACCTTATTTCTAGATTTCAAAAATTCAAAAATTGGTATTTAATAGATTTTATTGATTTAGGAAACCTTATATTTTTATAGATTTTTAAAACTTCTTGGATTTTAAATATTTTTTAGTTTCTATACAATTAGAAATCTATACGTTGTAGAAATCTATACTCTACAAAAATCTATAAATCTAAATCCTATAGAAATCTATAAATCATAGAAATCTTACAATTAAATCAAGAAAATTCATTGTATAAGACTACAACAACTTACAAGTCTTATATGTCCAACTTCATGGTATTCTTTACAATTGACATGGGACAACTCATCCAAGACAAATGGGAATGAATTTTAGAAGTAACTAGGAAACAACTAGGAAATGACTAAGAAATAACTAGTGTACGACTTAAAAGCGACTAGGACATGACTAGCTTCACAATTAGAAAATTTTGTTTTTGTGTTGATTTAGTCGCATTCATTTGGTTCACTTTTCTATTGATTTCTATCCAAATCAACAAATTACTCTCCAGATAAATAGAAAAGCGAATAAAATCTATGCAACCAAATCAACACAAAAACTGAATTTTCTAATTGTGAAGCTAATCATTTCCTAGTCGCTTTCAAGTCGTACACTAGTTTTTTCTTAGTCGTTTTCTAGTTGTTTCCTAGTTGCTTCAAAAGTTCATTCCCATTTTGTCTTAGATCAATTGTCCCATATCAATTGTAAAAAGTACTATGAAGTTGGACATATAAGACTTGTAAGTTGTTGTAGTCTTATATAATGAATTTTTTTGATTAATTCTAAGATTTCTATGATTTGTAGATTTCTATAGAGTTTAGATTTGTAGATTTTGTAAAGATAGATTTCTACAACTTGTAGATTTCTATATTGTATAGAAATTAAAAACTATTTAATATCCAAGAAGTTTTAAAAATCTTTGAAATTATAAGGTTTCCTAAATCAATAAAATCTATTAAATATTAAATTTTTGAATTTTTGAAATCTAGAAATAAGGTAGATCTGGAATTTTGAAATCTAGAAAAAAAATAGATTTGAAATTCTAAAATCTAAAAGAAATATAGATTTGAAGTTCTAAAATCTAAAAGAAATGTTGATTTGAAATTCAAATATCTTAAAAAAAAGTAGTTCTGAAATTCAAATATCTTGGAATAAGGTAGAACTGAAATTCAAATATCTTGAAAAAAGATAGATATCAAATTCCTTCAAAGGCGCCTTCAATGAAAACAAAGTCATTTGCAAGTCGCAGATCAATAAGGCCAAGTTGCAAAAAATGATTGTGACCTCCACAATAGGAAAACAAATAAACCTTTGACAAAAACATGCACGGGAAGTCTCATTTCATTGCATCTTCATCCCCTAGTCGTGACCTCGACTAGTAAATGACTCGGATGCTGTCAAAGAAGGCCAGAAGGTGCAATTAGAGAGGTGCAGTCGTGTTGTAGTCATTTTGAACGGGTATAAATGACTCCGCAATCATTTATATCCCCAATTTCTCATAGTGAAGCTTGCCCAAAACCCTGTCTAAATTCTATAAGGTATGGTATTGCAATTTTTGTTCCAATGTATAGAAACTTGCCCGTGTTGCCCCTCATCCATTGAAAATAACATCCCCCCCCTATAACATTTCATGGACAATTCAAATGAAAAAAAAATTGGTAGAGTAGCAAGGCACTCTTCATCCCCACATTCCAAAAAAATTCAAAACATCAAATATATTTTTTAATTCATAGTGAGCTGCCCAAAATCACTATGTTGCACATTAGAGGGGATTTGAGGCCATTGGAGGGACGTTTCAAGTCCATTCCCAAATCTGGCCAGATTTTGTGAACAGCCGATACGAGCTATCAGAATTTTTTTTTCAAAAAATAAAAAAAAAAATAAAAATACCCCTCAAATATCATATTAGGAGTGTTTTTTTTTTTTTTTTTTTAAATGACGTGGCACCATTTCGACCACATCAGCCAGCTGCTTCCTTGCATTTCCGCACTCTAGAAACACAAAAGAACTCGCAGTCTTCTAAAGGCCTCAAATCTTTTCTAATGAAAAACACAGCTTGGTCCTTTAGGGGTTAAATACTAAACTTCACCTTTGAGAAGGGCTAGAAAAGTTTACATTTAAAGGCTCAATTTTGTTTTTAAGCACATTGAACTTACATTTAGTGAAGATATTCACTCTCAAAACTTCAGGTGGATTTATTTGAATAAGTTAGCTAAAGAGTCTTGTAGTTGAATCTGTTAAAAAATAAATATGGATGAAGATTTTAACCTTCCTTTAAGGACAAGTATTCTGAAGCAATTTTGGGCCTTTAAACATGCATAAAAGAACCTTAGGGGTAAAATTTCTCTAGTGATTCCATTGTAGAGAGTACACTAGCTCTTTGACATCCGTTTTAATTTTGCTAGTTTGAATGTAGGTAGACTTCTTGCAGCTCCTTGCTACCCTCAAAACTTTCTGCAATCAATCAATTCTAAGTTAGTTTATTCAGCAATATCCTATAGTTGTGAACATATTTTCTTTAATAGCATTTGTGGACTGCACTCCCAAACCAACACTCTTTACTATTGTGCATTGTTGCTATTATAATAGAACTTGTCTTAGTGCATCTTTTCTTATTGCATAATTTTGAAGTATGCAAAAAAAAGTGGGCCTAATTTGAAGCATAGTTTTTTATAAGTATGTAGTTAAAGCCGACATTAGTTAGGTGGACATGATTTCACCTATCTAAATTCATAACCTCTCTACATGCATATAGTCTCGACACCATGCACTAAGATAAATTCTATTGTTTTAGAGTGATCAAAACTCATATTTTTTTTGTTGACAAGTGAAAGGAGGTTGTTGCAACGCACCAAAGACCGCAACATGTGGATAATGTATGCAAAGGTTATAAAGGCTGATCAAAGGGTTTTTTTGGTAGATGTTTGAAAATCATTCAAATTTGCACATAGGTGTATATTGATTTTGGAGACGTACATAGAATGATGATGGCGGTTAAGACAAAGTGCAATTTGGGGGGTGCCCACTTTATCAACAACTTCAAACTTTGCTTCTAAAGTGTACACTTATATTCATTTCTAACTACAATTGAACATAGATCTTATTATTAAATATAAATTATTTTTATTAGGTCTTTTGACAATTATAGATTGTGTGTCATTCAAACTTAGAACAACACTATCATGCTTAGCTGCCATTGCACTTCTTTGTATTATAAATAGCATATAAATATTTGAAGTCCAATGAGGCACAAACTCTTGTATGGATTAAGGAAATACAAATTTCCTATTGGAGGCAATTGTAAGAAACACAAGTACTATTTTCATGTCATGTACCTCTATTTTTAATTTGTTTATTTATTTTTTGGCCATAACTTTTGTGTTTTAGCTCCAAAAGATTCAAGATTTATAAACTAGATATTCATAATTATAATAAAACTTATCTAATTTTTTCTCACTTGAATTTTTATTAGCTTAAAAATGGACCTAATTTTATGTCAAATTTCTATTCCCAAAAAGAAAATTTATTTATTTATTTATTTTTTGAACAAATGGGAGATCCACTGCATTAAAAAGAAACCAAGAAACAATTGCCAAGCCAAAACAGTTGGACAAAGGAATCGAACAAAAACAGCCCAAAGAAAGAACAAAGAGACCGCGCAAATTTAGAATTGAAGTTTGAAGTTGATGGTCTTCTAGTAGACTAGAATAGCCGTATGTACAGGTCAATTTTGAAAATTATTAGGGAAAAATTGGAGCATGTCTAAAATATGAAAGATTAAACAATTATTTTTGAAAATCTAAGAAAATTTCATTGTTGAAAATTTTGAATATTCAAAAATTATTCTTGAGAAAATTTAGAAAGAAAGAACAAATTCACACATTAATAGAAAAAACCAAATCATTTCATCAAAGTGTCAAAAATTAGAAAGAGCAACATGCCAAAAGCCAAAAAAAATAGATGAAGTTGTCAAATTGTTCAAATGCCAAAACTAAATTTTTTCAACAATAAGGTGCCAAATCTAACCTAAATGAATGGTATGTTTAAAGGAATTTTTAAAATAGTTCATTCTTTCAATTGTTGTATGGAAGTCTTTTTGCTTGCATTTCAAAACATGTAAAATACTATTGTAGTGGTTCTTTTGGTGAATGATCATTTCCATAGAGTTGTTACAAAGGGCTAATTTCAAATTTAAAAAAACTAAATCATACTTTTTACAAATTAAATCATCAAAGTACTTATTTTCTAAAGCTTTTGCACTTTTTTAGTTCTCTTACTTAGAGATTTTTAATACTTAATCTTCCTAAGGTACAATCTTCTTCATCCCTAAAGGACAAAGGCCGTTTTTATGCCAAAAAACACTCAAAACTGCCATTTCTATAGCAAAGACTAAGAAAACTTGAATTTATTTTTTTTGCACATCAAACCATAGGATCTTGCACCTAACTAGTATGAGAATGTATGGAAAAAATTTCAGAATTTTTGACCACACAGATTGCAAGATATCTACGTTTAAAGTATAAAAAAAAATAGTTTTTCAGCATATTGCAAGACTAGATTATTTGACTTTGAACCCTTTTAACCTTAAGTATTTGCCCTTCAAAGTTTTGAGCTTTAAATCTTCATGGTGGAGAATTGAGTTGAGAGTCTAGGAAAAAAAATAAAAAAAACTTAATTTTCATATTTCAAAAAATTGTTAAGTTGAAGTAGGTACAAGATAGAAGGAAAATCTAAATTATTAATATCTCTAAAATAGAATTAAAATGCACTAATTCCAATGGTGAGATTGTTCTAGCAAGTAAACTAAACCATGTGAAATTTTTTAATTTGAAAAATTGTAGAAATTGCATTCAAAAATGAATCCTACAAGTTATTTTTTCAAAAAGATGCTCTAATTGCCTAAAAAATAAGACTGTCCATAACTTCTTCATAACAAATCCAAATGATATTAAATTTTAGTTGGTGTTTTTGCAGGGTATCACATGGTTGTTCCTTATCCGCATCTTACATTTCTAGGAGGTAAGCATTGAAGCTTTTTATTAAAGAGTGAATTTATAAATAGCTTTATACAGTTATTAATTTGATATTTTGTAAGACCATTGTCACTGCAAATGTGTAAATCACTCTATCAATTTTTTAATGTGTAGGTGGTTCTAATAGCCTTTGAATGCCCACATTATAATGAGAGGTTTGTTTTTCTTTAGTTATTGCCCTAGCCTAAAAGTAGAAAGTCTAGTTTGGAAGCTAATAGTGGATTGCATTGAAATGTGTTTTCACATTTGGTAAAGAATGTGTTTCTTCTTTCTATGGGTACATTTTGTTCCATTACTTGAAGATTCATTAAATGATTTAGTTAAAGAAGTTATTGCTCACTTTCCTTGTTTGTGATATAAGAACAACGAAGTTCATTTTGCTAGTGAATTGCAGTCTCAGAGGTATGCTTTTAGACTTTAAGTTCCAGCAGAGGCCACAAAGGTTTACTCTTTTGACTCTTTTAAATCATTGAATAACAAGAAATATGAACATGGTTGTATTTCCACTTGATAGGAGATTGAGTTTGCAAATTTCATGCATTCATTGATATCACGCATTCATGAGTGTGCAGATTGTACATCATGCATTTAAAGTTAACAACCAAAATGGACATCCTAATTTGTGACCTAGTTTGCTCTACATGCGCATCTATTGATTTATTTTTGTTTTGTTTTGAAACTAAAATTGAACTTTTTCCTAGTAATTATTGGTCTAGGTCTTGAGCAAGCTAGTTGTGAAGTCCGACTCTGCCACAATAAAGGTACCCTTCTTCCTACCTTGAGAATCAATTGCATTGTTCAGGCCTTTGGTTGTTCTTGGCATGTACATCAATGAATTTTAGAAAAAACGTGCTTTGATATGAAATTGAAGTAGATATTATGCATTTTTGGCTCAATGCTTGACTTGTTCTTTCAACTTTGACTCCTTGTGCACATTATTTTATGATTGAAAGAAGTCCTATTCTGAATGGATAATTTGTTTCTCTTGTCCATAGGTGTCTGAGCTTAAGTTTGAAATTCTCTTGAGTCCCAAGCTGGGATGCTCTCTACGGTTAGCTGCATTGTTTTTGTCAAGTTTTTCTTTTAGGTTTCTTCTCCTTAGATGTTCCATCTTATTGTTGAGAATGAAGTACAAAAAATTGTAGATATCGCCAAAACTAGAGGGATTTCTAAAATATGATACAAGAAAGCCATGGATCTCATTGCTACCTCCTACTAGTGTTTATTGCGACCTTTTATATTCTGCTAAATTTGACTCTAAGTTCTTTGGACATCATATTCCTCTCATATTGTGATCTTCTACTTAATATTTCACGTGCACCAGGTGCTCTCTAGAGCTATTATGGATTGTATCTTTCATTGGACATGGTATTTTGAATATTTTGTAAACTACAATGTTTTATTCTATGAATTGGAGTATAGTAGGTTGAAGCACTAGAAGAAACCCGTGTTTTTTCTAATCTTTGGATTCTATGTACTGATGTCTTCTGTGGTGTCTTGAAATGTCTACGTGGACATCCAAAATTTTGTGTTGCCTAAGACATGCAAAAGACATCAGTTTTGCACGTGAACATCAGCATGCTAGGGATCGGATGTCCGAAAAAGCATGGGTCAAGGGGTCCTCAAAGGTTGCCATGTGGCTGCCACCTAAGCACCACGCGGACACGAGCAACCACATAGAAATTTTTTTCATCTATTTTTGTCTATGATGTGGCATCTTAGGTGGTACGTGACGTGGCAACAGGAAAAGTAATGTGGCATCTTGCAGGGATGATGTGGCATACCACGTCAATATATTTTTTTATTTTCCAAGAATTTTCTTGTTGTCTTTTAAAGATGTTGTTGCATTGCAAATGCGTACATTATGTAAAAATGTTTATTTCTATGCTATTTTGATAGGATTTGGTTGTAGAATTTAGTTTGTTTTTGCTTTGGATTTTAGTATATAAAATTGGAGGGTTTTTCCTGAGTCTCAAGATGAAGAACTGCAATTGAAAGATGGAGCGATATTTTTCTTGGAATTCTATTTTTTACTTCTATTAGACATGTTAGATCCTTATTTTTATACTTGGAGTTAGTTTCTAATTTTATTTTGTGGATGTGAAGTTATAAATTAAAGAAAAAGATAAAGATAGTTTATCTTCTAGTTTAACTTTGAGATGATTTATCTTTAAAAAAAAGATAGGGAGTTAGTTGTGTGGTCAATAATGATGGCCAATGAGTGTTAGAATAGCCATGTGATGAAAGCATGGGTGGTAGTCCACTTTACTTGAGTGGTTGAGGTAAGAGATAAGGTAAGGGACATTGTCATCTTCTTCCTCAGTGTGGTCAGTTTTGGGGTTGTTGTAGTTTTTTTTTGAGAGGAGAAGGTTTTGGAGAGCTATTGTGTGTAGGTTTTGGAGAATTTTGAAATAAAAATTGGAGGAGTTGTGTATCATTACGTTGTATTTTCAAATGGATCTTACTTGCTTGAATTGGAGTTAGCAATAAAAGGTTGTGCTAATTTGAGTAGAGGGAGGTTTGCTGTCTTCTGTGAAGAGGGTCTGAGACTTCAACCGACCATAAAAGACGGACAGCTCTTTTATTTGGAGTAAAACTTGGAAGAAGATTGTGTGGAGATTTGTGTATTGTGTGTTGTGTGTTGTGGCTTGTCTTTAATTGGGAACAATTGTTGTTTCGGGCGGCTTGGGTAAAACCAATGCTTAGCCTCATTTCATGTCGTGGTGACGAAGTGGGGTTCATGGCCCACATGGTCGAGACTTGCTTGTTCTCACAGTGAAAGCTAAAGCCTAGTTAGAGCTGGTCACTGGGAGTTTGAATTTTAGGATCCCATCATTCAGACGGTACCTTGTGTCTGTTGTCCCGTTTTACCTGTCCCGTATCCCATGGTTTCTTATCCCTACCTTGACCCTTGAGCCAACCTAGAGCTATACAAGGTAGGCCAACGGGGAGCAATTCCGCGGTGGTAAAGAAGATTCAACAATCAAGTTTGAAGATTTAACACTACAAGTATTAAGCCAAACCTAGTTAGTAAGATGAATTTGTAGATGACGAGTTCATCTACTTTCATCATCCTTGTTCTTTATAGTGTTTGGTGAATTGGTGGGTGACAAGCTCACTTGCCTTCATCATCTTTAATTGGGTGGATTGGTAGTTCTATGACAATGTAGAAGGTTTCTTTTTTAATAATTACGGCTTCTATTGTTTCCAAGCCATTTCTAGTAGCAACCAGGATCCCTGTGATTTCCCGAGGCAAACCTCTCTCTACTCGACAACGTCAACTTAGACATTTGTACGTATTCTGAGACATCAACTTAGACATCTAGACCTTTTCATAGATGTATTTTGAGACATCACCTTAGACGTCCAGATTTCTTGTGACATCAATGTAAACATCTACTTTTCATCATGAATACTTCTGGCAATGTTTGGTATGATTTAGGAGAACAACATGATGTCACGTTAGACGTTCATGTTATGGAATGCATTATTCGGCATGATGTTAACCCCTAGAAGTCCATTGTCCCTTCGAGGGACAAATGCGTTTTTGGGCAGGTACCTACTGGTTGAAATTTTGTTGTGATTCATTGAAATTTTTTGAGAAGGTGAAGAATTGAGAGAGGTATGTGGTGGAAAAAAATTTGAAATCGAACATTCGAGCGAGAAGTTATGCCATTTCTTGGAATGCGTGGGGAGAGAGGGTAGCAAAAAAAATTTGCAAAATTTTGAATTTTTTTTTAAAATATTTTATTTCTCATAGATTATGTTTTTTTCTTTCTGGAAAGCTTTGATTCATTTCAATTGGATTTGTTATGAGGAAGTTATGGACATTGTTGTTTTTCGAGTAGTTAGAGCATCTTCTTGAAAAAAATTACTTGTAGGATTCATTTCGGAATGCAATTTTTGTAATTTTTCAATTTTTTTTTTTGTAATGGTTTAGTTTGCTTGCTAGAAAAATCTCACCATTGTTATTAGTGCATTTTAATTCCATCAAAAATATATGAATATTTTAGATTTTCCTTCTATCTTGTACCTACTTCAACTTAACAATTTTTTAAAGAATGATAATTAAGTTTTTTTTGAATTTGTTTTTTCCTAGACTCTCAATTCAATTTTCCACTATAAAGATTTAAAGCTCAAAACACTGTAGTGCAAAAATTTTAAGTTAAAAATGTTTAAAGTTAAAAAATCTGGTCCTGCAATGTGTTGAAAATCTTGCTTTTTCCACTTTAAACGCAGATATCTTGCAATCTATGCAATCAAAAATTCTGAAACTTTTTCCACACACTCTCATACTAGTTAAGTGTCAGATCCTACAGTTAGATGTGCAAAAAAAATATTTTAAATTTTTTTTTCACTCTTTGCTAAAAAAATGGCAGTTTTGGGTGTTTTTTGGAAGAAAAAAGGCCTTGGGCCTTCAAGGGTTAATATGGACAGTCTCACATGTCTCATATGACGTCCACATGCATGTCATAATGTCCAATATAACATGTCATACACAATACACTGTACATTATACATCATACATAATATACCATATACAATATGCCCTACAAAATACATCATAATTGACAATTATGTCACATGGCTTCAAAAGCCACTTGATGTGAGTTTATGGAGGGGAGAAGACAGGCTCTTTATATAAGTGGAGTGGTAGGGGGGGAGACAAACTATATAGGATATTGAAAACGTTAGATTTAAATTTTTGTGGAACAACACAGAGACGTCCAGCAAGATGTTTTTGCATGTCTCAAAGGCCGCTCTGATGACGTCTCCATAAACATTATACCAATTGTGACTATGTTTCTTAAAACATCTAAAAGTCTACAAAAATGTCCAAGAAAACATCTCAACGCTTTATAAGATGTCTCTAGTGACATCTCTACATCTACTTAGACATCTCCAATACACGTGTAGAAAATGTAAAGAGATAGCTCTGCTATCACTACAAGAAAACAGTGTCCGAATTGACTCGTCCTAATTGACTAAAATGTCCAAATTGACAGAATTTTGTCAAAAAAATGTCTGAATTGACATTGCTCTCTCGTAGTGTATGCTGACGGGGCATGCCACATCAGCATAATTTTATATCACGTCAACTAATTTACATGTGACATGTCACTTCATATGTCACGACATCTTATTTTTCCCCAAAGCTATCCGATGGCTGCCCGATTATTTTCTTTTTAACTTCAGTCAAATTTTTATTCAAGAAAAAAGTAATTTCCACAGATTTATCCTCTGTGAATTTTTCTCCTTAAGCTAACGTGGCAATCTATGTTTTTGCGGATGGCTCGCCGGACATCAATGAATCCTTAAAAATGTCATCAAAAATCCAGATGTCGATGATGACACCAACTTGTTTTCATTCAAATTTGCTGCAATCATCTGGAATATCCTCGGAAATCTTCTGAAAACGCAATCCTTCTCTTTAACATCTTGATGTCTCCTTGGATATAGTATGTTTGGTCTTGGACATTGCATGTTTTTGCTCCGACATTCAAAAAAACACAGGTTTCTTATAGTAAAAGAGTCATAACAAGGGCAACAAATGAGCTTCAAGCTTTATTACAAGATCGCTGGATACAGTATTACCGCTTTAATGTTTTGATATATGTTACTACTTCTATAGTGGTTCCCCCCACATGCATTTTTATACATTTGTCAGCTTAATGTTTATCTTGTAGTTTCAATTTTTTGCTAATAGCAATGCATTTGACGTAGAAAGCGGACGCTGAAACAGCAAATACAATTGATGCTTTTGTGACAATGCTACAAGCATGCGCAAAAGGAAAGTAAGGCTTCAACTTAATGCTTGGCAATCCTTTAGGCAACAGTTACATTGAGCATTTGTTGCTCAAAGATTAAACAAAATTGATATTGAACAGGAGAGGATTCTTATACGGTCATATCAACTATTTTGGATATTTTTAGCATCCATGGTTGATGATTTTCAATGTCCAAGGCAAAATCAAGTCCAAAATCAGGACGTCCAGACATCAAATGTCCGATGAATGGCGAACAATCAATTGGTAGACAGGCGGTTACAATGGATGGTTTTTTGGTGGTCATCGCTACTGAACTTTATAAAATGAGTTTTAGATTTGTGGAGTTCTGATTTTGGAACCTCTTAAGTTGCAATTGTCATTAAAAAGGGTGGAAACCGCACACACAATCTGAACACTCTCTTCATTTTCAAAATTAACAAAACTCGGACGACTATGAAGCCAAAATTGTTGCATTATACAATTACATTTTAGTATATTGTTCGTCATTCAAAATAAAATGCATACAATCAAATTTTATTGGATTTGTCATTGGTATAAGAAAAGAAGAAATTTTAATGGTATTTTGAACATCAACAAGCAAACTTGTACTATAGTAAAGTGGAGGTAAACAATCAATTGCCACATAGTGCCACCTATGTATCATGAGGACTTAAACACCTAAGTTTACATCTCTTCAATCCCTAAGGCTTGTAATTACTATATCCCTTCACCTCAGCTCTGCTATTCTCACCTCTTCTTTTCCATTTGGCGTCTTCAACGTTGGATGCGTCTTCCATATCGTTTGATGAAGATTGTAGAATTGTCACTCCTTCTCTATGTACTTGCTTAGATGTGTGTGATCTCATTGGTTTGCTCTCCTTCTTCTCCATTTTTTTATGCACAATTTTTTTGCCAATTACACTATAAGAAAATGGCCAAATATATAACTACAAAGAATGACTAAATGGAAAATGTGACTTCAAAACAACTCCGACTCTCTAATTGCACCAATGCAGCTAATTCCAGAGTGTCTAAGTCACCACAGAGTTGCGTCCATGACTACGAGATGAATAGTCAACGAGGACAAGTTTCATCTACCACATTCCGTTGACAGTGTCGTCAACAGTCTGATGTAGCAGGGCGTCATTCCAATGTCGAGGCCCAATTGAAGACAAAGAGGTAGTTGTTATATATTGTAACTTATCTTCACTATAGCAAGATTAAAAAATGACTATAGTGTAACTGGCAAATGACTTCAAGAAGTTTTAGCTTATTAATGGAAAAGAAAAAGAGAGAGGCCACTACAAAAGACATGGTAGAAAAAAATGTTCTAAGTGACCTTGGTTTCACTGTAAAGCCACTACAGAATAATGACTAATCACTGTACTTTACTAGGTACTTTGGTACAAAATAGTTCTATTCTTTAGGAGTTTCCATGTGCCACATTGTTAATAGATGCAACTTCAACAAGATGATGTATTGTCCATAAACAAATTAATAAATATTAGGCAATCAAAGTGCCTTAGCTCCTAATTACTCTAAGTATGCACTCATTGCATTAGTAGAAAAATTTGAGATTTTTGTATTGCAAATGCACAATGATGTCATGGAAGATTAGGGTGAGGCTTTCATCTTGGGTTTTCTTGTATGATTTATTTAATCTCCTACAAATATGGGAGCAATTATTTTTGACAATTTTTGCTATTGTTATTAAACAACTTTTGAATAGCTGATGTGATTCAACTTTGAATCCGTAGAGGTCACAAGAAGCAGATAGTGAGGGATTTCTTATATTATCTCTTTCAAGCATTCTAGAATTACTTTGAAAATGCTTGACAATGATACAATTTACGGTAATGAGTCTCCACAACGGAGCTATTGTACAGGTCATTGCAACCACGTATATGGATGACCTCTAAGATTGGCTCTCATAGTAGTGCATTTAGTACTAGGACTAGAACATAGACAACAACGCATAGAACAAAATCATGCTCTATAATCACGCTTTACTTCACTGTGAATGTAAAAAACACTAGGGGTTCACTCAATTTTGTGTCTTCAACAATCCAATATAGAATTTGACATTGACAAAGCCTTTGGAAGTTGTTTACATGCGCTTCTGCCTTCCATAGACAACTACATCACAACTTTGCTGCCACTATAGAATGACTTCTAGGGATGGAAGATAGTAATGCATAAGTCTTAAACTACCAAACACCTAGTGGCAAAATTCAAAAAGAATGTAAGAAAAGTTCAAAGAAAATATCTTTTTCAATCCACTTTCTCATATTTGTCTATAACTTTTGATTTGAGGCTTGAAATGTGAAACGGATTTTTAGAGATAAAAGAAAGGTTGATTTCCCAACTTTTATTAGTGCAAATTTTAAAAAAAATAGTTAATCTACTATATCTAAATGAGGTCTGAAATATTATTTGTAATACAATTCCTACATTTTACATATCCCACATGGTTTGTCTTACCTTCTACCACCCCACTTGTATAAAAAGCTTGTCATTTCATTTTTTCATACTCACACACTAAGTGGCTTTGAAAGCCATGTGACACATATGCCAACTACAATGTACGGTATATGGAATATGGTGTATTGTACATGATGTATGATGTATTGTATATGGTGTACGACATATTGTATATGGTATACTATTGTGAAATTTTGAATGTATTGATATGCAACTACATAATGACTACTGCCCAAATAATGGGCCCCACATTCTTTTCTGCAAACATCATATTAACTGGAAAATGACTTGAAAATGATTGGAGACGTCAACGACAAGGTCATCTAAACTGTAAATAGGCGTCACTCCTAAACGACTACAAATAGACTTTTCAATGACTCAAAAACAACTTCCTACGTGGCTGTCTATACCAGATTTATCATAGGTCAGTCATAACTTCAGAATGACTAAAGATTAAAGAATGACTAATCACGTGGATGTTCATGTCAGATTCATCATGGGTTAGTCATAACTTCAAAATGACTGGCCATGTGGATGCCTGCGTCAGATGTTTCAAAGGGCCCGCTTTCCACATGGCAGCTCTATAGACATTTCTTTAACCCAACTTTCTTTATCACTTCATCCATTTCTTTTTTTGTCCATTTCTACATCCAAGGTAGAAATGGATGGTGATAATAGAATTGCAGTTGTTGTCCTAAACGACTTGTCCACAACAACTCTAAGGCCCTGAGTCATATTGCAATCATTTGTGTCTACAACGACTGCTTTGCAAACGTTTTTTGCAGTCATTTTTTCCCTCATTTTTTGGTAGTGTTAGTTATAGCTAAAAAGACACTAGCTACATTTTGTAAAAGAAATTTTCATTTTTTTTGGATTCAAAATAGCCAGATTACTAGGGAATACTATATTTCCAAACCAATAGCTAGATTTCATCTATATTTTTAGACCAATAGACCAATTTGATCTCAATATCACCTAATTTTGATATAAATATCCATACCTTAATTATATATCCATACTTTAAGTGAGGTTGTTTGTTTTGTTTTGTTTGTTTATTAGGGTACAATCTCCGGAACTGTGCGTCCCTTGGTGATGTTCTTGGTATTGTTGGAAAGCTTTCTGTGAGGAGGGGTGCACGGCAGGCTTTGCTTTGTGGCGTTTGGACCTAGTGACCTACAGTGTGAAAGTTATGATTTTTTTAAATTATTTTTTAATTAAAAAATTAGAAAATTATTTAAACTTTTATTTTATTACAGCAACGGCACAACGCAAACTATAATAAGGTAGGTACATCCATGCCCGTCCAGAAACTCGTGCTTGTATTATAGAATTTCCTTAAAAGTGTCTCTAAAAGTTCTTTAAAACTGTCACCATGCTTTTTTATTGTAGCAATGGTACAAAGCACATTATAATAAGGTAGGTATATCCATGCCTGTCCAGGTACCCGTGTTTGTATTGTAGAATTTCCTTAAAAGTGTCTCTAAAAGTTCTTCAAAATCGTCACTATACTTATTTGTGGTCAGTGGGTGCAAATCTTTCCAGATTTCCATGTCGAAATCAAGTAGGCTTCATTAGAGTGCGGTTTAGGGTGCCCTAAGGTTGAAAATTTACAGAAAATAGATGCCTTATCCATTTATTTATTTTTATTTTTTCAATTTAGATTTTCAATTGCCAATACTAAAAAAATATTTTTTCTAGCAAAAGGTGCCTCCAACTGTGTTGAATTGCTTAAGTGGACAGAGTTGGGTGCACCTTAGAGAGCATTAGAGAAGTATTTGCGGCTACTAAAGTAAAGCAGCCCTCTGGATACACAACTCATGTATTATATACAAGGATCATTGGCATTAAAATGGCTTAGAGGACGGCTTTTGTAAAAAGTATATCAAATTAAAAAGACCAAAAAGTTAAGTGAAGACCAAATTAAAAGAAAATTAGATATGAAAAATGTTGAATTGCATACATATTAGAACAAAATTCACAATATACATGAAGAATTGAAACACCTATGCATAGTTTTGAAAATTCCACACAAATAGTTTGCTCCAATAAAAATTATATTTTTATTAAAAAGCCCTAAAAGTTGGGTAGCTTGTCCTATGATACATGTATTAAAAAACTCATATAATTAACTTTTTAATGCTATTATTGTCCCATAAGAATATCCATTATATATATATATATATAATTACATTTTTAGATTCCTTGTTCAAAGGCCTACAAGATTTTCTACATTAGCACAAATTATATCCCTTGAGATTGGACTAAAATGCATTATAAGTGATTATAATCAGGGCCATATAATATCAAAGTTGCGTACCCGGGAGCAGCCCATTGTAGTCAGATGACCCATAGTGGACACCTAATGATCCCATGACAATTTTTTTGGCTACAATCAATGTCTAATCTGACACCAATGGAATGATTAGTGACCTCATTAGGAACACCCAACTTTTTCAATGTAAATCATTGTAGAAAGTGACCTTTTTAAGGCCTTCCACATTAGAAATTATTGTAACCACTTTAGGTGATTAAGAAGAGCATATTGGATACAATTCTTGTTGGTTATGGGGTAGTCTACTGACTCTTTTGGACAAATCACTTCAAAAATCCGTAACAAATTCATACTTTGTTTGAAAAACATAATTTCAATTGCTCTCACTATTTCTCACACTTGTCTTCATGTCGGAAATTTTTTGAAAACTTTAAGCAATGGCATGAGGGTAGACTCCAAGTTTTGACCACAATGGGCTGGTTTACCTTACTCTCACTTTGTAGAGAAATCACGTCCGCATAGGAGGCCAAGAGCATCTCCAAATCCAGGGCATAGTTGCAGCAAGAGGCATGAGTCTCCGCAACGTCGGGAATCCGTCTCGTCGCACTCCCTGGCTCATCCAGACGGAACGGACTCCCTCCCCGTCTTCTGATTCTTTCATTCTGATTCCGTCTTTTGGCGCAACTTCAACGAATTCAATTGCAAAAGAAACACACGGACACACATTCATGCGTCACGAATTCAGACCCAGCTCCATTAATCTTCCCAACTCCTCATACTCATCATCCCAATTCCCAAAGCCCGAGACTAATAACTAAGTTACCGCCGTGCACTCCCTCCGGCCCTTCGGCGTCGTCCCCCACCTCACCCCAAAAGCTACTGAAGCCTGGGGACCGACACGCGAGCATCAGAAGAGCATCAAGTCCTGATTCCAGGGACCCAAGCCGTGTGGACCGTACTCTCTGGGCGACTTGTCGTAAAAGATCAACGGGACAAGAGTACAGGACTTTAGATTGTTTCTTGAGAAAGCATTTTGCCAATTCCATTCGAGTGACGGAGGCCCTAGAATTTGCCAAAAAAACTATTGTGACTCAGATAACATAAAAGAAGTGTCTTTATCTGCACTTGACAACCACGGGAGCAAAGTTTTCTTACTTGGACGATATACAGTATGGCTCACTCTTAATGAGACAATTTCGCTCCCTCCGCAATATTCCGCAATATTCCGCAATGCTACGAAGCAACCCAATTTCTTTTCTAGGAATTTTGTGGCAGAATCTTACTTGATTTTGACATTGGCTCCTTTTAACACTATGAAAAATCTATCCATTTTTCCCTTTTCCTTCCTTGCTTACATTCGAGTGTGCAAGTCGCTCCCCCGATTCCTTCTCAAATTGGCTGCAGAGGAGAGGGCACTGAGGGCTCTAAGAGCATCCCCACCAATCTGTTCTCTATCCCTAAACTTGAAGTCTCAAAGCAGTCAACCTTGACTTTATGCAGATGAGACCTCGCGAGTTCTCTAAATGAGCCTCTGGATACAGAATTCGGTGAGAGTTTTACAGAATTCTGTATGACTTACGGATATAGGATTTAGAAAAAGGTTGGTGCGATGAGATTTCTGTATCCCTGTCTGCATCTCAGGTCCTCTTCCCTATACTTTTAGGGAAACGGAACTCCCGGTGGGAATGCTCTAAGTTACAGTTCCAAATTCCATACCCCTGCACCTGTGAGCGATCTGTGCAAATCCAAGGTACCCCAGTCCGGCAGTCCAGGCCAACTGAAGCCCCGGCCACTCAGGGCCCCAAATCAGGGCCCAAACCAGGGCCCGAACCAACCCACCTTCCCTGCACTTCCCAGCACTTCCCGGACTGCTTTTCATGGAACTCGCACGAAGTTAAGCTTCCTTTCCCGTGAATTCCTGACATGTGATAAGCACCTTCATATGTGCTGATTGCAGCTCCGTTCGCAAGGTTGCTCAAACTGCTTTCCAGGTCCTCACTTGCTTTCACAAGGGTCAGGTGGTGCGACGTAGAGACGACGAAAGAGCCCTGTGGCGCGTGCCGCCACGAACAAAGCTCAAGTGCAGGTTGGGGGGAATTCTTTGGCTAGGTGGGTGGGTGCTGCAGAGGTGGTGCCTGGCTGGGGTGCTAGGGTTCTCGAGAGGTAAGTAACTGTGCTGGTTCTTGTCGAGTTTTGGAAGCATGAAGTGTGGTTTGAATCTCGGAAGAGAAGGCATGGAATGACCGCGTTGGGTGTTGTTTGGAGTGACGAGAGTGATGTGGTGAGGGATTATGGGACACAGTCTTTTGTAATATTTAGTCATTCTGGGACCGAAAGCAGCGGTCCTTTGGGTTTTGCATTTGAAGGGGCCACTCGTGGAATGGGTGAAGATGTTTGAATGATTCTCTGGGAGGGTGTGTTTGGTTGGAAGAATGGCTTTTCGCTGGGTTCGGGATTTTGAAAACTTGGGTGTGGATGAGCTAGTGAAGGTATTACTGCGAGTCTGCTAGAATTCGTGCGAATTTGTGCAAAATGGAACAGAGTTGCTTTCTGCGTAATAATGTAGTAACTAACAAGGTGTCCTGGAGAGTCGGATCTTTTGTGTGCATCCAACTGACGTTGCCGTGGTCAAAGGAACGGTATTGTAGTGGTATGGTGGAGGAGCTTCTCCGAGCTCTGAAATCTGCCGGACTAGGTTAACCAGACTTTGGTTCGTTCACACTTTTGATAAACGTATCCAAATGAGAGTGGCACGTTTTAGTGCAACGAGTGAGTATGTTGCTCATGGGGTTGGGTAAGTCTGAATGATTTAGTTGGTCTCATTCGATTGTTGAAAATGATCCTGCAAACCTGGGATCTCACTTGAATTTGTTTTGTCTTGCAGGAGCGGGATTAGAATGGTTCATTTTGTGGACTGCATGATGTCATCGACCAAGTGCGGATGTGCGATGCTTGTGATAGGATGCATCTTTTCTCCAACTGCTCAGAGCTGGCATACTGAACATAGGTCGGACTCGATGGGATGATGTACACATTTATGGAACTTTGGAGAAGCTGCTGTCAAACATCGTGGATCCTATGATGGCGCCCGGTTCATAATACTTATTCTTGGAGGGTTCCGCTAGGGCTGAGCAACTAGGTGAGTTTTTTTTAACCTAAAACGGCATGAGGGGATATGGATGTTTTTAGAATTTCAAATTTGAGACGAACTAGGTAGGGTTCAGCACTATCTTTCATTTCTTATGTTTTCCACAAGTGGCGGTAATGTTGCAGTACCCTAGTTATTGCATCTTCTGAATCTGAATTAAAATCATCACGAACTAAATATATTTGCTTGGTTGATATGTCTGTAATAATGGCCTTCTTTTATGTGTAAGATGGTTAGTGGAAGTTGTCGATCATATTACATTTAATTATGATGTGAAAATGAAGATTTTAGAGCTTGTGCAGTATAGTCTAAATACGCTTTCGTTTGCAGATTAATTTTCCGACCATTAGCGTACACACAATGCCGGGTGGCAACGAGCTGCCTTCTTCAAGTGTATCCAACGATTCTCTGTCAGTTTTAGCTTTTCTCGGTCAACAACTGAGGCAAGTTTCCAACTCCATGGCACCGCAACGTCATCAGAGCCAGCCTTTACAATCTTCTTCTCTTGGTTTCTCCCCGGAAGTCAACGGACAGGTTAGTAGAGCCTCGAAGTTTTCTCGTTCTAAAACCTTGCTATTTCCAGGGACACTAGCCATTTCATGTATGCTCTGGTGGATGTGAACGCGAAAATGGTTTCTTTTGCGTACGTTATTACACATCTGTGCATATTTGGATTGACTTGGCTCCTATGCTTGAGAGTTTGTATCTAATTGTTTTGTTGTGGATGTTTGTTCTGGATGTTTGTATGTTTTAATCCAGAGATATTAGTCCATACCTGTGCATATTCGGCTTGGCTTGGCTCCTATACACTAGAGTTTGTATCTTGTATTTTTGTTCTGGATGTTTGTATGGTTCAAATCCACGGATATTATTCCATACTTGTGAATATTTGACTTGGCTTCCCTCCTATTCACGAGAGTTTCTATCTCATAGTTTTGTTCTGGATGTTTCTATAGGAGCAAGGCCACGGGCATCAAAACCACCAGCACTCACAGTCAATGCTCCTTGGCGGCGGCGGCGGAGGGCAGGGCAATGCAGGGACTAGAACCAGCGGAGGCATGTTTCAGCAACTCGGGACCATGAACTCGAGCCTGGACCAATTTGGTAGCCCAATGATGAACTCCAGTTTCTCCGAGGGCATGCTAACCCAGTCCATGGTGGATCAGAACGTGCACGGCATCATGAAGCATCTTTCCATGCTGCAGGAGCGCATCACCCAACTGCAAGCGCTTGTGCCGCTCATCTCGTTGACTGCGCACTGCCAAACAGACAGCAACGTAGTTGCCCAGCAGCAGGCAGCCAGCGCCGCAGTCGTGAGCATCATCTCTCAGCTGGCCATGACTGCCATGGGCCTTCTCACCCAACAGCCGTTCGGCAACAATAGTAACACCTCCAGCCAAGCGATCCAGTGCACGGAGCATCCACTGAGCCAACTCCTGCAAGCCGCAGCGAGTCCAGCAGGCAGCTTCTTCCAGCAGAGTCCTGTCCTTGGAAACGACCCGTTACGAGCGCCGCAGAGAGGAAACAACAACTTCCTGGGGAACTTGATGGCGAACAACATCTTTGCCACCTCAGGAGCTTCCGTTCCAGGAGGGAATGCAAATGCTGCCTCCAATAATTCAGGGCTCCACTCGTTCCCAAGCGGAGGTGACCATGTTTTCTCTGTATTGAACAATGAAGGAGACCTCTCAGTAGAACAAAACTTGGGGCAACCCCAACACCAACACCAACAAGCTGGTGGTAGCAGTCCCACTGAAGGAGCCATCTCGCTGCACGATCAGATGGCTAACAACAAGGACTTTGGCAATCTTATTAGCAACAAAGGACATAATGGAGCCGCGAATTTGTTGAACACTGCAGGACTTGCAGCAGGCTCAAGTGCAGCCACCTTCATTTCTCACGATTTGGGAGGGATGAGCACTGGTCTTGAGGATCTCGACAACGACTCCCACGTCGGGGACGAAGACAGCGACGGCGAGAATCTGCCTCCAGGTTCCTTTGACCTCGTGGAGCTCGACGCCACTGAAATACTAGCCGAGCACACACACTTCTGTGAGATTTGTGGCAAAGGGTTCAAGCGGGATGCCAACTTGAGAATGCACATGCGTGGACATGGCGACGAGTACAAGACCGCTGCTGCGCTTGCACGGCCTGACAGGGGCATCCCGGAAACCACTGTGACACGCGCACGTCGATTCTCCTGCCCGTATTTGGGTTGCAAGAGGAACAAGAAGCACCGCAAGTTTTTGCCGTTGAAGACCATGTTGTGTGTGAAGAATCACTACCGGCGTAGTCACTGTCCCAAAGTGCTCACTTGCCAGAAGTGCATGACGAAGAAATTCTCGGTGGTGGCGGATTTGAAGACACATGAGAAGCACTGTGGCAGGGATAAGTGGTTGTGCTCTTGTGGCACCACATTC
Source organism: Neckera pumila (assembly GCA_963969595.1). Lineage (NCBI taxonomy): Eukaryota > Viridiplantae > Streptophyta > Bryopsida > Hypnales > Neckeraceae > Neckera > Neckera pumila. The sequence continues at coordinate 45,108,635 of OZ018408.1, read as the reverse complement.
TCAAGGAAGGATAAGCTCTTTGGGCACATTGGTTTGTTTGCTGGGCATACGCCTGTCATGCAGCAGGAGCTTGAGAGTGCTGGTGTGAATTCTACTGGGGAGCAGCAGCAGCACCAGGAGGTATCGCCAACCGAAGGCTCCATTGGCTCGGAAAGCAAATCCATGAGGTTCTGGGACTGAATGGTGCTCTCAATTTGATGTTTCATGTATTGATAGCGACCGAGATTGGGTACCCTGGATGGAATTGCTGCGGATTGTGTGTACTGTACAGAGACGGTGTTGAGCTTTTTCATGGTCTTTTCCACCCCAAGCTTGTGCTTTCATGGAGGAAGACCAGAACTTTCCTATTTGAAGGGCAATGTTTGTAGCAATCTATAGCCCCTCAGTTACTGAGTTGGCACTAATGGTTTGTTTTTGCTACTTCGAAGTGACTGTTTATGAGCCATTATTTGGTGGTAGTAGGGGGAGACGTCAGGATTTCAGCAAGCTCCACTGTGACCAGTAGCAGCTGAAGACCCAGATTGCGGGCTTAGGAAACGAAGGAGAAGCTCCAGGGATGAGGTTCTAGGTTTCGAATTTATTCTAGTGTTCTAGCTTGCATCATTTTGATGTAAGCAATCACCCTAGTATCAATCACTTCGGTCGGAGTCGAGTACCAGATCCAGCTCCATTTTCTCTGCTGTTCTCTTTGTGTGCTGTAGATCTGAGGGACTCCTCAGAACCAAGGATTGAGTTTCTTCTTGATGGAGAAAGGGAAAAGGGAGAGGGTTTATTCACAACATTTTAGTAGACTGTGATATACAGGGTTCACTTGCTGCTGCCATACAATTTGGCTGCAATAATGGGCCTTTGAAGTTGTAGTAGGTAGGAGGCAATCAGTATTGCTGCTTTTCCTTGAACTTGTAGTAGGTAGGAGTCGATTAGGCTTTTGCTGTTTTTCCTTGGAAGTTGTTCTGTATCTATTGTGAAACTTCCGGGTAGTTGGGGAGTTCACTTTCCAATGCATTGGCTTTTTATTTTGGTAATAAATGTAATTCTGTTGGAAGAGAGAGATCTCTTCAATGATACTGGCTTGAATTTTAAGTTCACGTGTTCGTGAGTCGTTGAAGCAGTTTCCTTGTTGAAGCACATTGAGCTTGAGGTTGTTATGAATAGCAAAAGTGGGATGCTTGTTGAAAGTGGTCGCGCTTATAACTTAGTTGTATGACGAGTCTAATGCGGAGGTGCAGCCAAGGGTGAATGTAAAACAAAGACCCCAATTTTTGTGCCCTGTTAAATCTATTTCTCTACACCTCTCCTGGCTAATTTGGGGCCTCTGATTGCAAATATGAACTCAAAATACAACCTTCGCATTAGGCTTGTCATACAGCTATAAGCGCGACCATTGAAAATTGAAGAGCGGGGGGATCAATTAGTTGCTCTGGATCTGTTTCTTCTATTTTTTCTTGTTTTCTTTTTCCTTTTGCTCGTTATCTCTTCACTGTCCAGCCTTTGAGGCTTGGATGATTTGTGCACGGTTCTCTTCTTTTAATGCAATGGTTCTCCATTTGTTAAAAAAAAAAAAAAGTTGAAGAGCGAGGGTAGGCGGCAGGGTTGGGGGGAGAGGCATGGTTGAAATTTACATCGAGACTCGAGTTTCAGGCCTGTTCCCGCAATTTGTTCCCCTATTCTGAACCAACAATAATATTGTCAGATTTTTTTTCCAAAATTAAAAATAAATAAATAAAAATTTCTTCCCCAAATAGCATTTTAAGCAAAAAAAAAAAAAAAAAAAAAAAAATTGAAAATGTCGTGGCATGGTGTCGGCCACATCAGCCAGCAGTTATCTTGCATTTCCACAGTCTGGGACCGCAGGATAACTCACAGTCTCTTAGAAGCCTCAAATAACATCTAATGTGACCCCGGTTTTCAAGCCAACTTCCATTTGCAGGCCAATTTGACAAACAAGTCATCCATTTTGCAAGCCTGGTGGGGCCGTTTTGCAAGCCGACTTGAACAAGTCATCCATTTTACAAGATGGGTGGGGATGCTCTAAATTCAATAAGGTGGAGCCTCCCAAAAGCACCCTTCCATTGTTTGATCCAATGGCAGGTGTTGAACCTAGCACAAACATTTTTGCAGTTTCAGTTTTGTTTTTGGAAAGATAAGTTGAAGGTGCATCAAATGTAAATTGTATTATAGTTGTTGGACATTTGTGAAATCAATTATTAAATTTCCAAAGCTATCAACATATAGGCACTTGGGGTTAACTACTCCAAATGCACCATTGACCCAAAACCGCCATCATCACTCTAGATACATCTTCAAAATCAATATGCACCGGTGTAGAAGAAACGAAATTTGATCCTTTATAACTTTGCGTACAATACCTAAATGTCACATTCTTTAGTATATTGGAACCTCTTTCACTTGCCAACAAGAAAATATGAAAATATGACCAATCTAATAATAGTTATTAGGCACAATAGCAAAATGTGTTGTTTTAAGGAGTGCCCACTTTACCATGAATATTTGGAATCAAGAATTACCTTTGCTAAATACAAGAAGGTAAGAGGTCTAGAAAGTGTGTCTTTAACACCTAAAGGTTGTGTATATTCTCAAGATTTTATAATTTTCAAAGATTCATTATAAAATAGCCTTTAATAGAAAAATTTGATATCCAAATTTGAATAAATTTATCTATTAATCCTTAAATGCCCGAGGCACCAAATTTGGTGTCAAAAATACTTTGAAGTTAAATAAAACCTAACCAAATTATTATTTTTAGTAGTTTATATTTTTGAAAAATTCTTTTTTGAAATCTAGTTTTAGCATCAAAAGTCCAGTTTTAAAAATGAATGATTATGATTTTTCTATTCAAGATTTTTTGCAATCATTTCTATTACAAATCTTGATTTTTAAATGTTGAAGTCGGGCTCTTGGAAATGAGACATATACACTAGACTTTTGAGGGAAAATCTCATTAGAAATTCATTTAAAAAAATTGTAGAGTAGATTTTGAAAAGCCATAAATTGACTAGGGTTCTGCATGTTATGACCTTTAACCTGATATTTTTTTAGTGACCAATTGTTTATATTTGACTTGTGAAAAGAAGATTGAAAGACTTCAAGTCACTTTCATGATTTTAATACCTTCATAATCAAGCATTATAATCTTTCAATCAATGAGTGATATTGTTGTACTTTCTTTTCCCAAATAATCTCTAATATGTCTAGTTTGAATTTATATGGTTACAATTCAAAAAAGAATTGATAAAACTTATTAGTATATTGTCTTTTTGCTCAATTTACAGAAAATCCCAAGAAGCTCAAAAAAGTCCTTGGGCATTTAGGGGTTAATCCTTAAAATTCTTTCATGTTTAAAGACCCAAAAATGCTTTAAAACACTAGTCTCTAAAGCAAGCCTAAAATCTTCATCTATATTTATTTTTTAGCAAATCCAACTGTTTGATCTTTTAATTAACTTATAGAGTACACTCTCCTAAAATTTCAAAATAAAAACCTTACCAATTGCAAGATCATGTAATTGATAAGGTTTTTAAATCATAAAGGGGCAGTAGTTTATATATCACGTGTGACCGTAGGGTATTATGAATGGAGATATTTTGATAGTGGAGGCCACTTAAAAAGACCATAGCATTACCTAATTTTTTAGTTTGGCATATTTTTAAGTACCATACACTTTAAATTACTTTAAATTAGTGTGAGGTGCTAATTTATCATACTATTAATTATTCATAATTAAATTTTTAGAATTACATTTTCAATTTAACATAAGACATACACTCAAAACATAAATCATGACATGCATGGTGAAAATAGCATTAGACATGCAATCCTTGTTTAGCTCCTTCATTGTTCGGATTTACACGAGGATTTACACACTAGAAGAAACTCCTTTGTACTTAATAAAACCAACTTGATGTTTTTTTTGCGTTTTCTGTTTCCAGCACAAAATTTTGTGTTTTCTAGTAAACCTTAAAAATGTGGCAAATTAGAAAAATTTACTTTTAAATATAAAAATGATTTTTTTGTAAACTTCTAAAAAATAGGGTGTATGATTATAATCAAGTTAGCCATCTCCCATAAAACTTTCAAATTCATCGGGTTCTATCTTCAAAGTTATAGCAAAAAACTACGTTGTCACTCTAAATGTGACGCAAAATATTATCAGTCTTTCTTGCAATGACCCTCCTACAATACATGTATTACGAAAATTCAATTTAATTAGTTTTTTAATGTTGTTATTGTCTTCAAAGGATATTCATTTCATATTTGTAATTACATATTTTTGAATTCCTTATTAAAAAGGCTACAAGAGTATTCTACATTAAAATAAATTAAATCCCTTGAAATTGGACTAAAATGCATTATAAGTGATTGTAATCAAGGCTATATGGGAGTTGCGTACCTAGGCATAGGAAATTAGGAATTTACTCATAAACATGCAAATGTCCATTCACTTGAACATTGTGTAACGGTCTCACACACATATTCTACAAAACAATAACTTTAAGCTTATTATACAAAGTCTTCTATACAATTTTAAACAAGGAGATTACTTCAAAGCAAAACAGAGTAACAAAAGATACATAAGAAGAAACAAAAGAGAAGTTAGAAGTCAAATATCACATCTGCTACTACTTCAAGCATAATAGTGAGAGAGATATTCGGGGGTGCACTATGTAGGATGTTCATTGGTAACGTGCATTCAAGCCCCTATTACATGGGGGCATTGTAGGTAAATATTTTGGATTTATACAAGGCTGTCTTTATTAAAATTTCAAAATTTACCTTATTTCATATACCCTATATGTCATTTAGTCTTGGGAAATTATGGATATCCCATGTTCATTATAAGTACAAGAAATTACCAAAATAAATTTGATCATTTTCTGATTCCAAGAGGTTATATTGAATGTGTGTGAGTGGAAAATGATCAAAATTAGGAAGTCATGTTTGACATTAAAAAATAATTTGTTTTATATCCTCTACATCCAAGCAAAGAGGGCTCCCTTGCACGCACAATTTTGAACATTGAAGATGGTTTCAAGATTATTTTTTTGGAGTTAAACCTCTTTACTGTGAAGTCTTCCCAAATGGCATTTTTGAGTTTCTTTGAAAATTATTTTTCCTATTTTTTACAAATTAAAACGTCAAAGTATGTATTTTGTTCAAAATTTCAGCTCATCTTTTTTGTGCATAACTTTTGACCTAGATTTATTTTAGGTCTAAAATTTTGGTGATATGCTATTTTTATTGCTATACTAATTATCTTCATTTTATTTTATTTTTAAAATTTTGTATGCAAAAGCTCATAGTATTGGAAGTACTAGCCGAAATGGAACAAAAATGGAAGGTCATTCTTGCAACGACCCTCAAGCACAAACGAGCCAATGACAGGGTCAAACTAATACAAATGTCAATTGATGTTCTAATGCAATGTGCACAAATGTGAGGTTTGTGTTAACGAACACATCATGTTGCATTGAGGATGCGATAAAAAATGGAAGGCTATAGTGCAGAACTGTTAAAGTATGAGCAGCAAGCAACAAGCGTTGAGCATTGAGCAATGAGTGATGAGCGGTGAACAATGACTATTTTAGAAAATCTTATGAAATATTTTAAACTTTTGACCATACAATGCCTATATCCGTGGTTAGGGTAAATACTTATAGATATAAATGAGTTTTAATAGGATGAATGGAGATGAATGTGGATTAATTGATTTTGATGAATTTTTTATAGTTGACTTTGTTGGATGAAACACATCTGTTGTTCATTGCATTGTATGATGGATGTCTAATTAAAATTGAAAAAAAAAAAAAAAAAAAAATGTTTTTTATTCTTTTTTATCTCCAATTAAATTCAGTAGATGGCTCTTTGAATCTAAGGAGCAACTTCTTGTTGCTAAATTTGAACAACTATTTAAGAGGGGGGGAGAAACATTTTTTTCTTTTCCAATTTAATTAGGGCCCTTCTTTGGTACCAAGAGAAGGCTCCTTGAATCTAAAGAGCCCTTCATTAGTGCCAAGGGAAGGCTCTTTGAATCCAAAGAGCTTTTCTTGGTGCTAAGAAAAGACTCTTCAAATTCAAGGAGTAATTTCTTAGTGCCAAAGAACCCTATATCTAGGCTATATTTGAGAATTATTTAAAGGTTTTAATCTTTTTGAAGAGGTCCTTCAAAGTCAATGAAGGGCTTTTTGGAGCTTAATGAAGGCTCTTCAAATTCTAAGGATCCGTGTGATGAATAATTTTAATTTTTTTAAATAATTTTTTTTGAAAATAAAATTGAAAAAAAGATTTAATTAAAGTGCAGTTCAAATGTTTTTCAAATTGGTAGAGGGAAGGTGCCTCTAGCAACAAGAAATCACTCCTCTAATTTGAAGAGCCATTTGCTCATTAAAAAAATTGAAAAAAAAATTTATCAAAAAAATGACAAAGATTTCTTTTGGAAAAAATTATTTTGAAACTTTTTTCCTTTGAATCACAGTTCAAATAATCCCCCAAATTAATAGAAGGAGGATCCTTTAACAACTAGAAATATCTCCTCGGTTTCGATGATTGAGCAGTCTATTACATTTAAAAATAATTTTTTTCTGTTTATTGATTCACAAAGTGTTTGGAATTATTTTTCAATTATTTCAAAAATGAATGGATGACATGAATGGATCACACATAATCTCTATGGTAGTATCTTTCATGTTGTAGGAGAAGCTAGGCTATCAACTTTGGCCCTACCTACAACATTTGAATGCTAAATAATTTACTTAAATTAAAAAAAATTTAGCAATAAATTGAATTTTTTTAATTTTTAATTTTTGGTAATTTTTATTTTGGTAATTTTGACATTAGTATTTTGGATCTGACATCACTATTTATGATTCTAACATGTCTATTTTTAATAAAAAAAAATCTTAGTGAACATTCAAGTCTAAACGCTCATCGCTCAACGCACATTGCTTGTCGCTCCCCGCTCACACTCTAGCGTTGTTAGACTGTAGTGCCAAGAGTCTAAAGATTACAACAGAAAACGGTAATGCAAACGCAATCACGTATGCCTGCAAGCAGAATTTGGAAAAACTCAAGAACAATTCAAAAACCAGCAACCTACAATGTATACTGCCGGAATGCAAAAATGTGACAGCAAGAACCTACAGTGTGATTTTTTGAAATTTTTGTGTTCTTAAAATGTAAAACCTCATTTTTTACAAATCCAGTTTTGAACTAGAGCACATGCCATGAAACAAACACAATGAAATGAAATTAACAAAAAATGAAGGCAGTGAATAATGAAATTGTACGGTTTAGGGATATCATGGAATTCTCATTATAAGAGATTTGAGACCTTTAAGAGACTGCAAGTTATCTTGCATTCCCGTAGTGTCCCAAATTGTCCTAGATATATATCTATCCCAGATATATATATATATATATATATATATATAATTTTTTTAAAAAAAAAATTCTGGTAGCTCATATTGGTTGTTCGCAGAATTGGGCCAAATTTGTAAACAGGCCTGAAACAGCCCTCCAATGTCCTTAAATCTCCCCTAGTGTACCTCATCGACTTGCTGATGTCACCTAAACATGTAGGACACCAATTGCCCATCTCCCTGTTGCACCTTTACTTCATGATGCCATCCTTAAATAAAAAGTGCTCGTAGTTGATGGAGCTCTACTGCATCCAAATCACCAAGTGTAGTCACCCGTTGCTTCTCCGGGACTTCAAAATCGACTCTCCAGGACTTTGTCAGCGTGCCACATTGAGATCAAATGCCTGCAACAAAAGCTTGGTCTTCTTCTGACTTGAAGAATCTGCTGCTGCTAGTTGATTGCTCCTAGAACCCTAAAACCTAAATTGCTTACAACAATCTAGCACTCAAATACCGCAATCCAAACTTATAGTGGATCACAATCCAAACTCACAATCATACCTCCAAACAATCGCAAGTACCCTGAAGCTAGCATACACATTTTTTTCTTTGGAAAATCAATGGCCAAACCTTCTTCACATTCAAAAAATGTAGCACCAAACATCACAGTGGAACCCTAAGCCCTAATTGTTTGAAAAGCAAGAATCCCCACCCCGAGTGAACGGAACATCATCTAGTACATTAACCCCTAAAGGACCAAGCTACGTGTTTTGGCAACACAACAATTTTGGGTAGCTCACTACAAATGGAGTTTTTATTTTTTTTCATTGAAAATTTTACAAAACATGTGCCCAAACAATTTAGGCCCAACAATTTTTGTTAAGGCCCAACAATTTTTGTAACTATTGACTACATGGTTAAAAAGTTATTGCATGATATATGATCTTCTTTGAACTTTGGGCAGCCCATTAGAGAAAAAATCAGCCCTTCAAAGGACTGCTCCACGGACCCCTTTAGTACCCTAAAATTTCATTTTAAGGGATTGAAAAATTATTTTTTCCCCTATTTTCATGCAACTGAAACTGCTGTGAGAGTGGCGCAAGAACCTAGATTTTCGAATAAAAAAAATAAAAGAATAAAAAAATATGCAAAATCTGATAGCCCTGGCAAGCAATCATACACTTTAACTGCTCACCAAGGGCACTCTTTAAAGTTGACAGGCCATGCTTGAAATAGCATGGCATGGCAATTTGGAACAGCCCTCTCAAAGGCTAATTTTTTCTCTAATGCGGGTAGCTCAAAAAATTTCTTTAAAAATGACTTTTTTTCAAATAAAAATTTGAAATTGGTTCTTTAGATTTATATATACATAGAAAGTTTTGAATCATTCAATTTTGATCAATGAGTCACAAGTTTTGTAGAGTTTTAGTTTGCATGTAGGTATGGTTTTCAAAGACTCTGTACCTACCCTCAAATTTAAATTCTTCTTAACTTTTGATTCATAGATTGAAATAGAATGATTCAAAGTTTTCCATGTATATATAAATCTAAAGAACCAATTTCAAATTTTTATTTGAAAAAAAGTCATTTTTAAAGAAATTTTTTGAACTGCCCAGGCTGCCCAAAGTTAAAAGAAAACCACATATCATGCAACAACTTTTTAACTATGTAGTCAATAGTTACAAAAATTGTTGGTCCTTAAAGCTATTCCTGGGACACATGTTGTCTAAAATTTTCAAAGAAAAAAAATAAAAACTCCATTTGTAGTGAGCTGCCCAAAATTGCTATATTGCCAAAAAATGCAGCTTGGTCCTTTAGGGGTTAATTCATCCATTAGAGAAAAAATCAGCCCTCCAAAGGGTTGCTCTACGGACCCCTTTAGTAACCTGAAATTTTATTTATCAGGTCTAAAAATTTATTTTTCCCCTATTTCTGTACAGCTGAAACTGTAGTGATAGTGGCGCAAGAATCCATATTTACGTGTAAAAAATTAATAAAATTTTAAAAAAAAAATTAATTTTAAAAAAAACACCTTAAAATAATAAATAAAATAAATAATAAAGTAAAAAATAACAAAGTCTAACTACTTTGGCGAGCAGTCATATACTCTGACTACTCACCGGAGGTACTTTTCTAGCTTGACAGGCCAAACTTGAAATAGCTTGGCATGTCAGTCTAGAGAGGCCCTCCGAAGGATTTATTTTTGCTCTAATGGGTGTTTCCATCCCTTCCAACTTGCAGTTTGCTGGTAGGTTGTCATTTTTCCACAATAAATTAAATACAACATTGGATGCTTCATACTACCTTTACAGTAGATCCTAAAAGATCAATTTTTTGGCGGGAATTTTGGCAAGGCTACTTTAAGGAAAATAATAGGTAAATTTTGTATTAGATCCTACCCTAAGTTATTTATAAGTCCCTAACCTCCATTTTGGTGATGCTAGTTTATTTCAAAAAATTGTCTAAATTTAAGACCAAGGTAATTAAACAACCCTTTGTTTGATTGCATGTTAGTTGTACATAAAATGGGAATGCCCCTCCCGAGGAGAGATAAATGAATTCGCTCAATTATACACTTCCACTAGCTTCACCTCTCCAAATTTATACCAATTAATCCATTATATGATCCATTTTAACTTTCAAACTATTATAAGATGTGATTGCACAAAACAATTGTAGTAATATCACACATTGCGTGTTAATTAATTTTTTGGCCATAACTTTTGCATTTTGACTCTAAATGATTCAAAATTCATAGACAAGGTACTTTTGATTGTTATACACCTAGTCTAATTTTTGAAAATTTTGAAATGTTTTATTATTTAATAATAGGATTAATAGCCCCTGATATTATGTCACCGTAGGCAATTTGTTTTTTTGGACAACGTCGTACCCAAAAAAACAAATTTGGAGGTGAAATTAGGAGGGGATTGCCTTGAAATATACTTTTAGCTACTCCTCAAAAGATTTTTGAAATTAGTTAGTTATATGTCGTGTAGAAGTCTACAAAGTAAGCCTCTTTCTACTTGCATTTTAGAACATGTAAAAGATGATTTGGTGGATTTTTTGATGATGACCATCTCCATAGATTTACTACAAATGGACAATTTTTTCTTAAAGTTTTTTCCTTTTTTATTAATTAAAACATCAAAGTATCTATTTTCTTGGGATTTGGTACTTTCTAATGTTCCTATTTGGAGAATTTTTTAATGAACTTCCTTCAACGGTTACCTTCATCTTAATGGTACATACAGTGGCCATATTTTTATTTAGAAAAAAAATGGTTTTCCAAATGCTAAAGTATTACAGAAAAAATCATGAGTAATATCGCAAAACGCAACAAATAGTACAAGGGTGAATGCAAGAAACACTTGTACCATTTTCCGTCACACCCTGCATGCTGATTTGTTTTTTAAGCATAACTTTTGCGTATTGAATCCAAATGACTTAAGATTTATAGAGAAGGTGCTCATGACCACTGTACACCTTGCCTAATTTTTTTTGGCAATTTTCAAAAATATTTTACTATATAAAAACAGCCCCCAATTTTGTGTCACAAATTCCAATTTGGAGGTTTTTAGTACTATTAGTACCCAAAAATCAAATTTGGAGCTAAAATTTGGAGGAAATGGTCTTCTAATAGACTTGTAGCTATAGGGGGAAGTAATTCTAAAAATAGTTAATTTTGTATTGTGTGGAAGTCCACAAACAGAACTTCTTTCTTCTTACATTTTAGAATACACAAAATATTATTTTGGTGGTTTTTTTGGTGAATGACCATCTCCAAAGAGTTGTTACAAATGGCCAATTTTTATTTTATTTATTTTATTTATTTTCTTATTTTTAACTAATTAAAGCATCAAAGTGTCTATTTTCTTGAGATTTGGCACTTTTCTAGTTCTCCCACTTAGAGAATTTTTCTATGCTTTTCCTTCCCTAAGTTTCTTCATCTTAAAGGTATATACATTGGCCATATTTTTTGTTAAATTTAAAAATTATTTTTCTAATTTTAAAGTACTCTAGAAGAAAAAACATGAATAATGTGAAAATGCAACAAATAGTATAGGTGTTTCTTGCATACATCCACAAGTGTTTTGTCACTTTGTGCAATCACCCTAAGTTACTTTTGATATCCTAAAGCTCATACCACCACTTCTAAAGTCAGAGAGCAATTTAAGTCCTGTTTCCACATCAAAACAAAAATTCAGTTCAAAGACAAATTTTTTACACTCACAATCGGCTTTGCCCTGAAATGCATGGTTCGTAGGCTCTGCTCTTCATTGTGTGGTCATAGGTTCTGTCCTTATGACTGCCACCTATTCCCCTAAAATGCCGTGAACATTCCCGAACAGTTCCTTGAGTCTCTTCCCGAACTGACGTTTTGTAAGTTTCCGGCTTGGTCCGTTCCCCGGAGCTAGGGAAGAGCCGAAGACGAGTAAACGACAGACCATGTGGGTTTTGTTTAAAGTACTGTAGTGATGGGAGCCTCTTGCGGAGGTAAAGACCAGGGTGAATGTAAAAAAAGGACCCCCGACTTTGTGCCGTCAGTCTTTGTTCAATTGTTATAACCTTTCCCAGCTAATTTGGGGCCTCTGATTGCAAATAATTGCAAAAAATTTCATGCGTTGCAAATAAAACATTCCTGCGTTTTCCCCTGGAAAAACGGGGGGGGGGGGGGGAAACGGTCTCCGCAGGAGGCTCCCATTAGTACTTTAGACACGACCGACGATGTGACTGTCCAAAATGTAGGAACGCATGCTTCCATTGCGAGGGACTGTGCAAATGTACTACAAGTCTCATTCCCACGTCAAACCTGCCACTTGTAAGCAGCACCTTTCAAGACGCCGTGAAAGCCGCATGCGGAAAAACAGTGAAAGCCTTCACAGCATCCACATCCAACAACGACGGGACCACCACCCGCCAACCAACTGAAGCCGCGTGCAAATCAACGCTGCCACGACACAACCGAATTTTTTTGTAAGCACCTCAAGCACTGACAATTCAGCAGCATTAATTCGAAAGGATCTGCACAAGCCCTGCCTTTTCCAGCTCAATCCATTTCTCACCCCCTTTTCTACTCCCGTCTCAGCCACCTGGCCATCACTGTATTCCGGTCGGGATCCAAATTCAGGAATAATTCCAGCTTTCACGGGTTTCGATCACTTCGATCAGACCTAGATCCAACACAGGCTGGCTCCCGGTGTGAGTCACAGCATATAAGCAGTCTCTAGCTATTTATACAGTGAAGTCGAGACAGGGTTGAACCAGCTAGATCGATCTAGCCATTCATGCATATCTAGATTCATCTTTAGTTTTCGTTCAGGTTTGGATTTGGTAAGATATCGACGATCACGTTGATCGATCACAGCTAGCTAGCTGCAACATTGGCCGGCTCCCAGTGCGAGTCACAGCACTCAAATCAATCGCTTGCTATATATATATTGTGGACTCGATACTGGATTGAACCAGATCGATCTAGCCCTGTTAGCATTTCTAGCTTTGGTGCAGGTTCGAAATTGGTAGGAGATCGACGATCCCGTCTGTCTGATACTTGGCAAAATCCGAAGGTTTGAATTAATGTTTCAATCGGGTCGTGATCGGTAATCGGTAGTTTTGGTTGTGATCGTACGTTACTAGTGTAGGAGTGTGATCGAAGTGGTGAAGGATTTGTGAGAATTTTGGAAGGATGGGGTTGTTTGTGAGGACTGATGGAGGGGATTCGAGTTCATTCCTGGAAGAGAACGGGAATTCTAATAACTCTGGTTCTGGGAAAAATTGGAGTCCGGATTTGAGTGAGAGAAGTGACCGGGGCGATGGGAGTCGACGGAAATTGATGCGTACGACTAGTGAAGCTATGGCGGAGAGCATCTTACGGGATGTGGATCCGTGGACTGCGTGGATGTATAAACCTCATAGCGAGATTGTCACCGTTGCTGGAGTGGGCCTTCTTGTGTATGGATTCCTAACCCCTCTCTTTCATTTCAGTTTCATTGCATATACATTTCCCGTAGCTGTGAAGGCAGTAACTATTAATACCAGACCTATTTTGAGACAGACTATCATAGCAACTATCATGGTTTGGTTTTTTCTGGTAACGACAATTTTGTGAAATTGGCGATATTCCAATCTTTGGCATATAACCGTATGAACCTTACAGATATGTCACACATTTTGGAGCCAAATTCACGTTTTTTGGAAGTTCACAAATTGGTTTTAACCTATCAGGAAATGGCATGTGTTCGACTTTTTAATATTTTGGGTGAATTAAATTACTATGTTGCTATGGCAGTCTGGCTCAAAAGATGTGTTTTCCAATTTGAACAGACTTCTCATACTTATACGCCATGTTGGTTTTATCAAATAAGATTGAACATGTATTTTATTGGCTCATAAGTCAGCTTGAAGCTCCAAAATTTCTCGTTTTGCACAGTCTCTTCCAATCAATAAAGATTGGGTTGTAACTCTTCATGGGAATCATGTGCTGTGTAGGTGGGCGAGCGGTGTATGGCAAACAGAGGAGCATGATCTGGACTCGGTAGCAAATGCAAAACGGTGAGTTTAAAGCACATTCAACTATATATTTGAAGTTGCTTTAGCAGTGCCGTTCAAGTTTTGATCTAATTCTTGTCTGTTTTCACGACGAATTGCAATTAAAAAATCGAAATATATTATTTTATTTCAACTTCATTTACAGTTATTTGAAGACTTTCTTGATTAGGTTCTCACATGCTTCAAATTATTCTCAGGGGTGTGTGGGCAACGATTGCAGTTTTCATTGTATATTGTCTAATACAAGCACCCTCCACGTAAGTGTCAGTACTCGGCTATTGATATGGAACAAAACATGTTGACTCAATTGAATGCTGTGATAGCTTCCATTTTGGAGCTTATTCCTGCTTGTTGAGTAACTCTACCACCATAGCTTTTATTATCTTTGAATGTCATGGGTCTAGTGCATGCAAAATCCTTCTGTGTCTGAGAAGGTGGTAGAATTAAACCCTCCCATACACTATTTCATTTTATGTTAAAAAACAACTAGGGAGCTCATTAATCTGCAGGATTTTAGTGCGACCTCATCCAGTATTTTGGCGCTTTGTTCACGGCATAGCAGTGGTTTATCTCGTCTTCCTCACGTTTCTCTTGTTCCAGGTGCAGTTTTTTCCTTTGAAGCCACTTTTTTCCTTGAATTTGACTCATTTCTTCTAAGAAAATTGCTAGCCTGGTCATTCGGTAATATCGATCTCTCTTCAGCAGTTTTACATCTTTGCTTTCACTTCGAAGAGAAAAATTATCAACTGTTTCAACTCCTTGCGTGTCACAGAGCTGTGATGATGCTCGGCAATTTTTGAAGCATTTGCATCCGGATCTTGGCGTTGGTAATTAATATAAACTCTCCTTTTGTCTCATTAATCAAGCAAAGTCTCAGATTTGCATATAACGATTTAAATCTAGCAGTTCACTATATATCCATGCATTTAATAACAGGAATCATGTTCTGGTCAGGCTGTCATTGCAATGCAACTTGACTGACTAAATCTGAATAGTAGCTACATGAATCACATGCCGTTTGTTTCGTATTCTGCTAGTATTGGCAATCTTTGAAGAATCTCATTGTTGCTGATTTTATTATTACTTTGTAGTAGGCTGTTAGCCAAGGGACTAAAGAAATCAATCATGTATACAATACAATTGCCAATACGCTTTGGGTATTTGTGCAGGGTTGCATGAGAGGTCATACGCAGCTGACTGCAGAGTCTACACTCCAGAAAAGCCCAACAAGTTTTCTAACATCTATGTCGGTATCCAGCTTGTTATTTCGTGCAATTTTACTGTGATCCGTATTCTGAATGAATCTCTGCTTCAAGATTTAGGAAAATGCTTATTCCCTCACATGCTTGATGTTCTAGTTCAACTTATGTTCGATTGAATGGACATGTTCGTTATAATGGCGTTACAACTGCAACCTTTCTAGCATTAAAAATTGGATTGGTGTAGATCTGGGGGTACAGAAACTGCGCCAATTTCACTGAAATCCACCGTTTTAAGAAATTATATATCAATGTGAGGATTTGGATGGCCAGAAAAAGACTGATTTCAAGTTCCTTCTGCTACAGGATACCGTATTTGATGAATACGTAGCGGCTCACACTATTGGATGGTGGGCGAAGGCCATAATGATACGGAATGAGCCGTTGCTGTGGTGCCTCTCCATTGCTTTTGAATTTTGTGAGGTAGGATATCCTTTCTTTGCTCACTTACAAAAATTAAAAGACTTTGGCACAGGGTGTATGAATGTACGATTGAGTTTTAATTATTTTTTTCCCATATTGATGGAATTGGTGATTTTGAAATAGAGCATTGCTATTAGGAATTACATGCTGAGCCACAAATGAGAAGTGTGTTTTGAGGGGCTCATTTGAGTGTGTGTGTGAATTAAAGGCATCCGAAATTTATGTCCCAATGTCACACTTTTGAATATTTGAAAAGATCTTAGCTTATTTTTTATTTTTTACTAACTACTAAAATTTTCAAACGTCAAAGAATTCCTTTGACGCCAACGTTGGAAACTTTTGAGATTATCTGTAAGAAATTCAATCCTTGTGATTACATTTATAAAATCCTGACTTGATTTAATAAATTTGACATGATTTGCCATGGCTGTGTGCAGAGAAGTCTCATTCATATGCTTGCAAACTTCCAGGAGTGTTGGTGGGACAGCTTCGTTCTTGATGTGTTGATTTGCAATTGGTTTGGTAAGTTATCGTCCTGAAGTTGTGATGCACTACCATGCGAATAAACCGAGATCTCTCACCATATCAAATAAAGAGCTAATCTAAGATTCTTTGATTCGGTGGAAGTTTTGTGGGTCTAATAAGGTAAGCCACCCTATTTGTACCATGTAATTATTAGTGCCACTTCGTGTTCTTATGTACCAGCAGTGAACATTTCTAAAATATGAAATACACACATCTAATACATAGTAGCACAAATAAGGTGGGAACTAAATTGTGGGACAAATTATAGGGTATGCTTCCCTAAGTAGAAATCAAGTCATGTTCAAGCTAGGGATTCTAGACACCTTAATTGGAACTTACGGTGACCAATTCCACCTAAGTTTGATGAATTCCTTGACTAGTCCAAGACATGAATTGCACTAATATGAGTTTACATGTCCCTAGTGCCTGACCTTGTCATTTGTTGTTATTCGGATGTAACGCCAATTTGTTGAGTTGGCGGCATTCCACAACTTTGACACATTTCAGGAGCTGCAGCTTGAAATGCAAATCTATAGCACTCCTAGTTTTTAGAGCTTTGTGTAGATGAATGTCATTATTTTTGACAATCTGATAGAGGTAAACCACTGAACGGAAAAGAAAGTGGAAGAAAAGCTTGACTGCAAGAAGGTTTTTAACTGCTCAGGAATCTGGTTTGGGATGAAGACTGTCACATATTTTGACGGAAAGACCTACAATTGGGTTGGGGTCAGTCAACAGAAGTCATTATACGGGAAGGTATGCAGTCTCCTGACCCTGGACTCTTCTTTCCCTACGCCTCCAATTCCATCCCAAATGAGGACTCCAAATTCGATCAGCTGGCCACCTCAAAATGCATCTGAGCATTTGAAATCCAAACTTTCAAATCTGTAGGGACTTGTGGGACACCATGTACTCACTACTGTTGAAGTTCTTCACAAAGAGGACTCAATATGTGGTGGTATTCGTGCATTCGTTTGCTTGCATTTTGATTTGAAGGGATCCAAATTTGGAGCTCAGAAATGTGTTCAACCTTTGTACAAATTTCTCAAAATGAAAGTAAATCAGGACTTTGAATTCATGTGAGTTTGGATGCAGGTCAGGAGGACTCTGGGGCAGTTCACTCCCTCCTACTGGGACAAGGATGAATGGAATGCCTTGCAAGGCCCTTGGCGGTTTCTCCAAGTCCTGGCGATGGTGGTGGTGATTCTGGTGGTGGAGATTATGGGGTTCTTCCTCAAGTTCATTTTGTGGATTCCGCCATTGAACCCGCTGGTTTCGTACCGCCTAGCCATATGGTGGCTGATTGCAAACCCGGCCATTCGAGAGTACAACGTGTTTCTACAAACAAGGTGACCATTCTCTTTCATACATTCCAATTGTTAGCTTGAATATGTAAATGAGTTGAAGGCTTAAGGGCTTGAACCATTTGAATATCTCATCCATCTATGTCTACCAATCCCAACTGTTTACACAAAGTAAATCTATGTCAAAGTCTGCCCTTTTCAAATGACCTGGTGTGAATGTCCTATGAAACTACTCATTCAACTACTCATTCAATTACTTATACATACACTAGCAAGTGCACTGATTGTTTTTTCTATCATAACCTATTAACCCTTAAGGCCGAAGGCCTTTTTGGGTTAAAAAACATCATTGCTTTCGAAGCATTTTCATCCTTAGTTCTTTGCAAATCAATCTATCGGCTGAACATGTCAGTTTTGGTGGTCGACATGCTTTTATTGAGTTAGGAGAGGCAAACAACGACATATTTAGTGAAAAAACTTTGCAAGTTGGTGCTACACTAGAAGTTTTGGATAATTGTGGCCTTGTTTTCAATTACAAGATGTAATGCTACTGTGAAATGTGGATCTGATCCTTGGAAGATTTACTTTCGGGAACTAATTTGCAAAATCTAATCATAGTATCTAAATGGAGTTTATTATGCGTTTGTCATGCCTTTGAGATTTTCAGTCATTTATATTATAATATGTTCCTTGATCATAGCAGTCGAATTTTTGATTTCCAAGTTTAGAATTCAGTGTTTTGGCTTGTAAAGTGAATTTGTACACTTGAATGCGCATATCTTCTAAATCAGATTCTTTAGTATGTTGTAATTACAATACAGACAGGTTTCCGAGCTTCTAAGCTTCAAAAATCTTTGCATTGGTAATATCTGAACTCAATACTTTGTTTTGTTGTAGCGCTCCTGTGAAGAAGCTTGGCGCATTCTGCTGGCTGGCTATTTGCATAGCCACTATGGAGACTCTCGTCTGCGTGAAATTTGGACGAGGTATGATACTTCCAATTGAACTACTTGTTTGGAGTTTCTTAGCATTGTTAGAACTTTCAAAATGATGTATAATTCTTTTTAACAAAGTACCCCTCCAATTGACTAGCGGTATCTTTTTTTTTGTGTGTCATCTGTTCAGGCCTCTTCCCGAATCCTGTGCCAAGACACGTAATCGGGTTCTGGGTTGTAGTCACTGCTGGCCTTGGCTTGTTTCTGGGTGCCTGGACTTACCGAAACTATCGAAACTCAAAACAGGTTAGCCATGAAAAAGTGATGAAGTCGAAAGCAGATAAGAGTTTGTAAATTTCGACTTGATTGATCATGCCAACACACTTGCCAGATATTGAATGGGCTGTAGTGATAACGTACCTTCTTTTACAACGTTACAGGTGCTGTAGAGATTCATACTACTTCAGTGCATACAGTTTCAGTCTATGGTGAATTGCTTCTAAACTATTGAGATTTACATTAACCTTGTAATGTTGTTGTGGACATTAATTGTCTGATGGATGACAAAGAATCTTTCTATGTAAGACAAAAGTGCACATGTTCATCTTGATATTTCTCTAAAAAGGAGAGATCTTGCATAGCAGTTTGTGCTCTTGGATTTTTTTTAAGTAAATGATTCACATGGTACCCAAAAGGATGATTTGCACGGTGACCAGCCTGGCATTCCAAGGTATGTGGGTCAGAGAGATCATATGTTTTTATCACATATATGTAAATTGCACTTAAGAATGGTCCGAGTAAAGTTTGAACCCTTGCAGGACCAGATCCTCAGCAAAATGGTCAAACATGCAAAGGTTTTATGTAGCTTGGTATCTATACCAACAATTTTGAGGGGCTTTTGATAATCATAATAAGTATAATAAAGCATGGTGGGTACTTGTATGCTCAATTACATCTCGATTTTGGACCCCCATGGAAATAGCACTTAACAATTTATTTTTTTCCTTCAATTTTGTACCAACTACTATATCACAATATTTTAAAGTATGAAAATCACATGTGTTTTTTTGGAATTTTTTCCTAGACTTTCAATTCAAACATTCAACATAAAAAATTTTAAAATCAAAATGTTTAGTGCAAAAATTTGAAGTTAAAAGGATTCAATGTCAAATAATCTAGTCAAGGAAATGAAAAAATGTGCTCAAAAATCCGCTTTTTCACTTTAATTCCTAAAGTTCTATGACTATGTTTTCATCGAAAAAGCTCAAAAATTGCCATTTTTAGTACAAGTATCCAATTTTTGGAAAAAGACTTTTTTAACACATATAACCGTAGGATCTTGTAATATGCTGACTTAAAAATATGTGGTGAAAAGATTTTAGAAACTTACACTGCATGGATTGCAAGATATAAGCATTCAAATTCACTAAAACCATTTTTTTGGCCCCACGTAAAACAGGGCAGCAACACTTCACAAGCTCACTTTTTGATGAAAAAATGTCCAAAATGATGGTGCTTCTTGGATTTCTTCTTCCTAGATAAGTTGTCTACATGCCTGAAAATTTTTATATCATTTGAAATTGTACACCATACAGAAAAAAAATCGTAAGTAGATAGTAGTAGAGAATGATTCAAAATACTAAATTGTTAAGAATTTTTATGGAGTTGAAAAATGCTAATCCAAAATGGTTGCAATGTTGTAATAAGGAATCTACATCCTATGATTTTTTTTTTTTTACAAAAAGTATTGAAAATTGAGTAAGATAAAGGATTTCAAAGTTTATTTTAGAGTAGAGAATCCATAACTGCCCGTAAACTTAAAATCTTTATAACTTTTGACTCATTGATCAAAATGGGATGATTCAAAGCTTTTTGTGTATATATAACTCTAGAAAACCAATTTCAAATCTTTGTTTTTGAAAAAAATGACTTTTTTATTTGCCCAGACTGCCCAATTACAAAAAAAAGTAACATATTAGGCCATAATTTTTTCTCACATATCCAAATGTCATGAAATTTAGTGCATATGAAAGATATTCCTTGCACCCACCTTCTATTATAATTTCAGCCTAAAGTATGGAAATCTCTAGTCACACGTACCTGCCCAAAATTTCTATACAGCCAAAAAACGCATGCCGATCCTTTAGGGGTTAAATGCAAATATCTTACAACCTACATGGTGAAAGTTTCTAAAATTTCTTCCCTACATTCTTATATTAGTCTAGTGCAAGATCTTATATTTAAATATGCAAAAGAATTGAAATTGTAAATTTTTTTGCTCTTCACAACATAATAGGCAACTTGAATGTTTTTTTATTGAAGAGGGGCTTCAAGACTTTGAATAATGATATTAATGTTGATAATATGTTTTTGATATCTAAAAGGAGGATTTGAAGATGTTGGTGAAGAAATTGTATGGATGGCATACGAGTTGCACCATATGAACTTGCAGTAATGACCATTAGTGGTTATCTATTCCAGTTTAGGCTTTGATTGTTGGTAATGAATGAATGGTATCTACCATAGAATTTGGGAAAAATAGGTCACTGCAATACTTGAATTTGATGGATAATTCATATTCTATATCTAGAAGCATTTTATTCATGAATGCAACAAATTTTTCATAGAAAAAAATCTAGGGTAAATTGAACAATGTATTATGATTGTACCCTTGTCATTGCCCTAATCCCATAAATTGTACATTCAATGCCTGATTATGTACTACTTTGTTATACTGTTGTACGCAAAAGGCTTTGATGTTTGGATGGATGGAACGTAAAAAAACATATATCTATGTATATTTGTTGTAATTTATTATAAATTGTTGTAAATATGCAAAGTCTGCATAAGAAAGATGAGTATAGTGTTAGTTAGAATAGGCGTTTGCGGACTTAACCTACATATTGTCCATACTAGAATTTGAGAAGATGCATGATTGGACATTTGAAACAAAAAGGTTGGCCCAGAATTTATTAGATAAGGAATTTTTGGTATTTGGATGATTTGTCTATATTTCAATGCTTAGGAATTGTTGTGCTTGTAAACACGTTAGAGTGAATTTTTAGTTTTTGGATGTAGGTAATAACATATCGAGTTCAGCCTTTATACGGTGTCTATTGTTGGAAGGACCAATCATCTTTTTGGAAGAAGTAGGGAGTAGTATGGATACATTTGTAGTCATGTTTTGGGAAACCATGCTCTTTTAAATTACCTAAATTGGTAAGATTATTTGTTTTCCTATTTCTTTGTGTATTAGGGTGGCAAGGACTTTTTGTATTGTGAGAAAGAATGTGCAAGACTCTTGTAGTTGAGTTATGGAGATGAGGATGGTTTTGTTTGGGTGGTTTATTTGAATGGATGGGTGTTTGATGTGTGTTTTGGTGAGGTAAATGGAGTTGAATCTATCTACTAAACTTTGACTTGGTTCATTAGGTTGTTTGTATGTAGATGGAGTGTGTTGATTTCTTTGATTTCCACATGTAAGATGGTTTGTAGCCCTAGGAGCTTGGCTTAGAATTCTATTTTGATAGCACAATTGAAATCGTTGAAGCCTATGATTTTGAAGAGCCATATATAGGAACCTGGATGACCGTATAAGTGAGACAATTATGTACTACGTATATGGTGGTGGATATTAGGCAAAAAACAGTGTTACTGTTTATGGAGAGTGCTAGAGCTTTTAATTGTAATAACTCTTGAATCATAACTTATATGAACTTAAAATTTTTACCACAGATGCTTATTTTGAATGTAATCCTATTTTATAATTTTCAAAAACTTTAAAAATATTCTTTTATTTAAAATCCAATTCTGTTAAATTGTCATGTTTTTAGTTTTAAGGTTTTTTAGTACTACCCGAATTTAATGATCTAAAGCTACAAATATGGTGGTCTATTTTTAGTATATGCAGATATGTTCCTACTAAGGGCCGGGGTGTCTAAAAATATATTATTTTATATCCTCTATATATTTTTGCAAATCCGGCTCCTTTCTGTACACACTTTTGAAGCTTAAAACATTGAAGATGGTTTCAAGATCATTTTTTTGGTAAAATCTCTTCAGCATGAAGTCTGTACAAATGGATAATTTTTCATTTCTTTGTAAAAGATTTTTTCTATTTTTACACATTAAAATGTCATAGTACTTTTTTTTCACAAAAGATTTGTCACACTATTTTGTGAATAAATTTGACCTACATTTTTTTTAGGTTTCAAACTTTGGTGATATATTATTTTTATTGTTGTACTAATTATCTCTATTTTACTTTTAAATATTTTTTCCATAAGGTCATGTATAGTGAGTATCAAGCCAAAGTGGAATAAGATCGACAGATCATTCTTACAATCTCCCTATTTTAGTATAGAGAAGTATTGTATTTGGATAGACCAATACAAGCATTAGAGGGGTTTCGGGGGCCTTGGAAGACTGTTTTCTTGTTCCCCAGTCTACCCAGATTCAGTGAATGACGGTACAATCGTGTTAGATTTTTTTTTTCAAAAATAAAAAATAAAAATAAAAAAATAAAAATTACAAAAATATAATTTTAAGCAAAAAAAAATTTTTTTTTTTCAAGAATGATGTGGCAGTCGCTGTGCCACGTCAGCCAGCTGTTGCAGCTGCGTTCCCATAATATGGGAACGCAGGGAAACTCACATTCTCCCAACATCCTAAAATCTCTTCTAATGCAGCATGCATGCGTAATTTGATATTGTTATTGTTATTGTTATCATGGTTGTCATCGTTGGTGGTGTTTTTGTAAGGATGATTTGGGCGGATGGTTTGGGCAATTGTAGTTTCTAAAACAAATTGTTGAATGTTAGCAAGCTAATAAAGTTTTCTTACCAATAGGTGTTATATGGTGATGTATACAAAGTACTCGTAGTGCATTTGAGGATAATTACATAGTGCAAAACACAAAATTCATCATACACTCATGGTGCGAATAATTGTTTGGTTTGCACTAGCTTTGCATCAAATTGTGATATTTGCCTCCATAAGTGTACTAGTATATCTATCGCATTTTCTTACATATGATTCATAACCTTCAACAAAAAACCCAAAACAAATACACACTCATAATTTGTAATGAATAAACATCAAAAATATAAATATAAGTGTTGCAATTTTTTAACCCATAAAATTTAATCTAAGATTTTTTAACTTCAAAGTTGAATACAAAAAATCAAAGAACTCCTAAAAGAATATAGACTTAAGAAATACAATTCTTTCTATTATATTAATATACTTTATTAATGAATTAAAAATCATTTCAATAGTTCTCAATAAAAATCCTAAATTTAGTGTACCCGCTACGCACTAAATGCACCGTGACAAAGTAGCCTTTTGATATAAATTTTTTAATTTCAAATACTTAAAGATTAAAAAAAAATTAGCATATTCAAATAGCCTAGATTGCCCTTTTTCCTCCAAAAGATTCCTCCAACTCAAGTTTGACGTATATTTTTTGTAGACATTTTTCAAGTTTTATTAATACTTTATTGTGACAAAAAAAACTTAGGTCCTATAGTATAAATCACTCTTGATTCTTTGAAAGGGATTTTATTTTGATGTACTAGTCACATAGGTTCTATTTATGTAATGAAATCAGTGTCAAAATAAGCGATGATGTGTTTGTCAAGAAACTCCATTTCACAAGGAAGGAGGTTACCATTCCAATTTGTATATAGAATTATAATTTTGGTGGATTATTTTTTATTGTCAATCTAGCCCAATGTATATTTTGGTTAATATCTTCTATAGCAAGTAGGTGAATTAGTTCATTTCTTTTCTATTGACATAAGTAAGCTTGCCCAAGGGAACCAAATTTTTTATCCAATTGTGTGAAAAATGAAATAAAGTGGAATTAGATTGGATATGTTAATGGCAATGAGAAGTAGAATGTATGTAGTGGATGATTGTAAGAAAATTATTCTATTTTGCAACATTTGGGGTAGCACTCACAATACTACAAGCTCTTGAAAAAACATTCTAGGGGGATTGCAAGAAACACTTCACATTTTGGCTCAAAACGCAGTTTTTTGCCATAGGATTAGCAATATTATATAGTACTATGCACTACTATGTTTCCGCAGCACCCTTGCAGATCTTGACCGTCGATTAAGGCGTCTGCAAATCTCAACCGTCAATTTAGTACTATATAGTATTATGTAGTACTATAGACTGTTGAGAAGTACTAGAAAAGCCAATGGGAGCAGAAAATAGCAGAAAAGGAGTCTGTGCACCTTTTTATTTTTAATAATTCAAAAAAAACTCAAAAATACAAAAAAAAAATTCATTTTGCTAGAAAAGACTATGCTCACATTGCACCAAAAAATTAGAGTAGGAAAATTTTTCCCTCTTCGTAACCTTTGCACAAAGGAAGGTCACTTTAACCCCATGTGGACAATTGACATGTTTCTATTTTCAGAAAAATTCATCGTCAATCCTTGTAATGTTAGTAGACCTCCAACATGTCCAATTTGTAACTTCAAATTTGCATTTTTGGGTCAAAAATAGGACTAACCACACCCCACACCCCACCCCACCCCCTAAATGGCCAAAGTAGACATCCAATCGGGGGCAATTTAAAAATAGAAAACTAATTTTTTAAAATTTGAAAAAATTAATTGATGTTTGCAACTACCATATGTACATTCCTTCCAAATTTCAAGCCAAATGGACAAACAATGCAAAAGTTATGAGCAAAAAAACACCCGTCCAAGGGCAAGGGGACCAAAAAAAGGACAAGTGTCTCTTGCAATCACCTTCTAAGATAAAAAAATATGGAAAATTAATGTAATACTAAAAATAACATATTATCAAAATCTCATACCTACAAATAGTGTAGATCAAAAGTTATTCGCAAAATAGAGTGACAATAATTTTGAAGAAAATAGGCACATTGGTGTTGAGGTATTTGAAAATAGTAAAAACCTTTCAAAAATTTAAAACAAAAATTGTGAAGACTGAATGGTGATCAATTTTCACAAAAAGAATGAATTTAAAACCATCTTCAATGTAAGTTCAAAAGTGCACGCCTAGGTAATATGGAAGACATAAAATAATCTATTTTAGATGCTTTTAATATAGAACATGCATTTTTATAATTGTGGAAATAAACCACAAACATGTTAGCTCCAAATCATTAATTTTAGGCACTTGAAATTCTCCAAAACCAGTATACCTAAAAGTGTGACTTTTTAGCACTTTAGCAGTGTAGAATTTTAAATATAAAATGATTTTGATAAATTTTTGAAAATTAAAGGATATGATTATAGTGAAAACATCCATTTCCAATTAAAAAAATTCAAGTTCATTGGGTTCATGCTTCAAAAGTTATAGCAGATCACAAGCCCATCATGTTATACGTGTTAGACCTTTTGTGCTTCTTGCAATCATCCCTATAAGGTATACTTCATTGGGTTTATGCTTCAAAAGTTATAGCAGATCACAAGCCCATCATGTTATATGTGTTAAACCTTCTGTGCTTCTTGCAATCACCCCTATAAGGTAAACTAGCCTATGACATGCAATTCATCCATGACAAAAACTTGAGGAATGATTCATTATAATCTTGCATCATTGTACAATAGACTTTTTTTCAATAAATGAGATTTGGGTTACAATGTTAAGTTGAGTTACTAGCTAAAATCAATGTCTTGGATGATGGTGATGGAGTGATTTAATATAAGAAAAAGGATGTTTTAAGTATAATCCTAGTACTATAGTTTTATAAATAATGACCTTTTAATCCCTAAAGTTTCATAACTATGTATTCATCAAAAACGCTCAAAAATTGTCTATTTTAGTATAGGATGAAAGCACACTACGCCCCTCTAAAAAGTACTTTGGAGGGATGTATTTATATAAAAGTATTTTTTTAAAATAAACAAAAACATTGTTTTGGCTTTTTAGTTGATATCAGTTGTAAGTAATCTTGTAGAGAAGGTATTCTACCACATTCTAACCCAATCCATTGTTTTAGCCATCTTCTATAAAGTACTTTATCGACAAAAAAAAGTACATCAGATTTGCAAAAAAAGTATAAAGTACTTTGTATTGACCAAATGAACAATCAAAAAGGCACAATAGTTTGCGCAATGGTAGAGTATTTACTATGGAAGGGATTCTTGGTGATAGTAAGACCTTAATTGCAATATCTACTAGAATTTGGAAGTCAGATGGGTACTATCTTCTGCGGAGGAAAAAGACTAAAAAAACATTATTTTGGTTGATATTTTGATGAATAAAGCACCACATATGCATATTGTAGGATGGCTAGTGTTTAAATCTCCAAAATTCTAAGTATTTTTATGACTTTTTTTGGCCTCTATTTGTGAAAAGTACTTATGGTACATTTTGTTTTAAACTTTCAACATCTCCATTTATTGTTTTCAAATTCCATTAATCCTAGTTTCTAAGTATGTTAATTTGTATAGGTAAGATTCTACAATCATCAACTTAAAGTTTCTTCATGTCATAATGGATTTTCCACTAAAGTACTTCGAGTACTTTGAGTACTTTGAGCAATAAATGTATACTCAAAAGTACTCCTGATTTTTGTCCAAACCGTACCTAGTATAGACAAGATCCGACATCATTTTAATGGACGTCCAATGTAACAAACCCGTATTTTTATGTCAAAAATATGGGTTTGTTGCATTAAATGTCCACTAAAATCCGTTAAAAAAAATCAGGGTTTGTCACCTAAAACATGGATTTCTTATAGTGTTTTCAACTTTCTACTTTGACCAAATTTCTTAGAAGTAGGTTTTAAAACTCAAAATTGTTTTTTTTGCATCTTCCAATCTCTCATTTGCCTTCCATTATGTCCATTCTTTTTCCACACCGGCTTCATGGTCTGCTCTATATGGCTTAAACAAACGGTTATGGGTGCTCCCACCTTAAATATCAAATTTTTGAAAAAAAACAATTTTGACATATGTAACCGTAGGATCTTGTATTATGCTAACTTAAAAACATGTGGTAAAAATTTTAGAACTTTCAACCTTGTGGATTGCAAGATATAAGCATTCAAATTCACTAAAATCATTTTTTTGGCCCTACCCAAAACAGGGCAGCAACACTTCACAAGCTCACTTTTCTATGAAAAAATGTCCAAAATGGTGGTGCTTGTTTGGATTCTTTTTCCTAAACGAGTTGGCCATATGTTTGAAATTTTTTAATTCATTTGGAATTGTACAACAAATAGGAAAAAACTAGTAAATAGACAAAAATAGAAAATGATTCAAAATACTAAATTGTTAAGAATTTAATTATGAAATGAAAAAAAATGTCAATCCCAATGATTCAATATTGCAATAAACAATTTACATCCTATTATTTTATTTTTTTCAAAAAATATTGAATTTAAGCAAAATAAAAGACTTCAAAGTCTATTTTAGAGTAGAAAATCTATAACTGCTTGCAAACAAAAAATCCTCATAACTTTTGACTCATTGATCAAATGGAATGATTCAAAGCTTTTTAAATGTATATAACTCTAGAAAACCAATTTCAAATTTTTATTTTTGAAAAGAGTGATTTTTTCTGATCTGCTTAGACTATCCATTTATAAAAAAAAAAGCAACATACTAGGCCATAATTTTTTACTCACATTTCTAAATGTCATGAAATTTAGTGCATATGAAAGATGTCCCTTGTCCCTACCTTCTATTAAAATTTGGGCCAAATATATAGAAATCTCTAGTCACATGTACTTGTTCAAAATTGCTATATAGGCATGTAGCCAAAAAATGCATGCTGGTCCTTTAAGTGTCAATGAGATTTTTAGTAAATTTTATTGAAAACACATATATTTCTTATAAAATTTTACTAAAAATCTCCTTAAAGGGTCATTCCTCATGCCATTTTTTCAGACCATCTGCTTTAAACATCTAGAACAAGTATAGATTTCAGACATCTTAGACTGCTGTGGATTTTCACACATCCAGAAACTAAATAAAATTCAGACCAACCGTTCTTAAAAATCTAGGACTGGTATAGATTTCAGATATCTAGGACAAGTGTAGATTTCAGAATAGCCATTCTGAACTAAAATACATGCCAAATTGTAACGGACTAACACCCTTTTAATTAAATTGACCATACCTGCTCTTTGAATTTCTCACATATGTCTTTGTATGAATTTTCTTTTTAAATTTCAAGAATGCCATTAAAAAAAACCAATCATTCTGCTTGTCATAGGCTAGTTTACCTTATTTAGAACATGTTTATGTTGGAATCCTAGACCTCCTGCATTGGACCCTCTATTCATTACAAAAAATTACAAGCCTCAAGTGGGCCGCTTCAGAACAGCTGAAAGGACCCCTTAATAACATTTAAATTGGATAAATGATTGTTTTTTCCTCTATAGTCGTTCACCTTGCACCGCGACGTTGGATGTGTCAGTGGTTCAATATCCAAATACAAGGCATTACATAATCAAGGTTTAGGTATTATAATGCACCTTAACCGTGATTAATGCACACCTTGTACTCTAACTAAGTTTTGGAAAAAGAATCAAATGTCGAAATTAGTTCCAATGACATCTACTATCAAGATTTTTTTTAATGGCAATGTGATAGTCATAATTCATTGACAATTGGTGAAAATGAAAAGTGAAGAGGTTGTTTATATAGAAAAATCAATTATTCATGGTGAAATCTCAAAGAGTATGGGATGTTTTGAAGAGAGATCACTCATTGTTCAAATTCAGGAATTGTGTTAAAAAAAGTCAAATTTCAAACCTCATTTAGGCATAGTGAAATACTCCTTTCAAAAATCTTTGAACTACAAATATGTGTAGAATATTTGTAGTTTTCATCTCCAAAAATCCATTTGAGGTTTGGAGCTTCCAACAAAAAGTTATGGACAAAATTCTAAAAGGCATTGGAAGCAAAATTTTCTTTGACATTTAAACATCCTTTTGGAATTTTGTCCATAACTTTTTGTTGGAAGCTCCAAACCTCAAACAAATTTTTGGAGATGAAAACTACATTGATTTTACACATTTTGTAGTTCAAAGATTTTTGAAAAGAATTATTCTTCTATGCCTAAATGAGGTCTGAAATTTGACTTTTAACACAATGTCTGCTTTTTACTTAACTATGAGTGGTTGTGCTCTTATTAGTTCTAATTTACATATTCCACATGGATTGTTGTACCTACTACTATCCCACTTGTATAAATATCTTCCCTTCTCAACTTCAAATTCACTAAACTATTTGGCTTTCAAAGCTAGTTCAAAATCACTAGTGTTTCTAATTTTTTTGACAATGCGCATCAAATCCACTTCATTTTGGTTAATTTGATTGAATTTGATTAATTACCCAGTTAATCAGACCTGTACTAAAGTCACATTAGTGAGTCCTGACATCCTTTCCGAAATTCACACACTTTGACTACTCATTGTGACTGCATGCCTACTTTCAAGTAATAAATTGGTTGGATCACTTTAGAACGGCCCTCTAGAGGCCTGCAATTTTCTCTAATACTCCAACCAACCCCCTCCAGCCTCCAACCCTTGCATTTTGCGACTATAGACCTGAAGGGCCTGAATGTTGGGTTGGAGGGGTTCAATTTTGAGAAAAAGACATGAAATGTTCCTAGAGTTCCATAAAATTTGATTGTTGTCGTGCATTTTCAATGGGAAGGAGTTTATTTTCCTATGTCATGCTACTTTTCAAGTAGCGTGACATGCTACTTTCATGCTGACTTCCAGGGAGCTTGTGATTTGTTGTGGAGCCCAATGGAAACCCTACAGAGGGTCCAACCCACCGAGAGTGTTCCAGTCCCACTCTAGGTCTTGGCCTTCCGGGCGCCCAATGCATGTATGTTGTCTGCAGTGGATGGTATTACTGAACACGACCCCAAGCGACCCTGTTCTCACTAAGGTAGTGTAGATCGACGGCACTAACTTCATTCCAAACACCCCCATGTGCTGCCACCCCGTAATCTAGAGTGACCACTTCGTCAGCCTGAACCACAGGGAGAACGGGGAGGCGTTACCCTCCCCGGTATTTAATTTCACAGTGAAGCTTCACCCCCTTGACTTTCCGTTTAAAGAAAGTCAAGGGGGGGTGAAGCTTCACTGTGGAAATAAACACCGGGGAGGGTAACGCCTCCCCATTCTTCCTGTGAACCACATGCTCCAAAAAGGGAATTCCGCCGTCATCAAAAATTTCGCACGCTAGCCGTGAATGTCTACTTAGCCAGCAGTTTCCCAGAAATTCCGTCCTGTACGTCCTTGGACTGACAGTGGTTTTCCGGCGTCACGAATCGATACCCCCACCACCTGACCACCACCACGCGCCTCTAAAGCCTAAATTTCCCCTAGATGTGCACAGAGTTCGCAAGCACGGACGCACACCGTTCAAGTCCATCGACCGACCAGGCTGTATCGTAAATTCTTCCCAGCCCACGTCCGTGAGATCGATCGAATTAACAAATGTAGTCGCATATATAAATCACGGAATTTCTGCCACTTTATGCCGGACCTAAAGGGGGGGCCTAATGTGCATCTCTGGTTCGGGCTGAGGTTCGGAAGACCGCAGGAACCTGAGTTCCGCGCACTTTTAGCGTCAATTGAGGCCTAATGCGTACAAAAATGGGCTAAAAGGGGGAGCAAAAGTTTCGCACCCCCCACCTCGGATTTGTACAAAAATGGGCCCAAAGGGGGCCTAACTCTTCACGTGTTAGCCCATCATAAAGTCTTCAAAGTTCCCAGTGAATGTGCTCACATTTAAACACTGCATGATTAATTTCCATTGATTTCATGCATGTAAGGGGAGCTTCAATTCCACACTTATTCTGCGAGCTAGCGCATATGTGCATAGATATCAGTAAAGCTAGGATGTGTAATTTTGAGGTCATGGAGAGGAAGGCAGACTGCAGCGTCGTCTTGGACGACATGGTGGAAGTGGACTCTTTGCGAGAGCCTGCGAGTGTGGACCTGGAGACGTGGGATCCAGCAAGTACGAGTTTCGGGACACTCATGCGAAACTGCGGGGAGGAATCACCGCGAACGCGAAGCCAGCAAGTGCTCGAAAGCTTGAACCAATACTTGTTCCAGGATCAGCACGAGTCCCACTTGAAGGAGCCGTTTTCAAGTGACGAATCCGACATTGCGCAATTTGGGTTCAGTTTGGAGGAGTTGAGCGACGCCGTGGCCATGGATGACGTCGACGAGTTCGAAGCTGCCAGCTTCGTGACGGGAAACGTGGAGGTTGAGACGAGTTTTGCAACTGACTGGAGTCACGGGACGCCAGCGAACGCGGAGATTGCGAAGGCGTTCGATGGGAGGACAGCGAACCTGGAAATCGAGAAGGAGTTTGCAATTGAGCTGGAATGCTCGAATACGGGGGACAATCCGGTTTCGTACATGAGCGGTCGTCGTCATTCCCAGTACTCCGATGACGACTTGCCAGGCGTATTCCACGAGGAGAACGTGTTGCAATTGTCTCCCGAGGACAACAGGTTGCTGCAGTACCCGCGAGTACTACCGGGTGACGATCTGGAGGTGGAAGTTCCGACTGCGCAATCCGTGCACTGCTCATATCCCTCCCCGCCGGCGCCTCATTACCGCGGCGTGCGGCAACGTCCCTGGGGCAAATTCGCGGCGGAGATTCGCGACCCGGGGAAGCAAGGCGCGCGCGTGTGGTTGGGGACGTTCGACACCGCCGAGGAGGCCGTCACAGCTTACGACATC
The DNA here is from genome assembly GCA_963969595.1 of Neckera pumila. Lineage (NCBI taxonomy): Eukaryota > Viridiplantae > Streptophyta > Bryopsida > Hypnales > Neckeraceae > Neckera > Neckera pumila. The sequence goes on along the minus strand of OZ018408.1, from coordinate 45,076,556 downwards.
GCGGCACTTCGCCTTCGAGGCTCCCGGGCCCTTCTCAATTTCCCCTTGCGCGCCGCCAAGGCGTTCACGGATCCGCAGTCGCTCCCTCCAGCACCCAAAACCTCCGCCACCAGCCGCGGCTCTTCCAACTTCAAACTCACACCATCAGCGCCACCGCCAACACCCCCTGCCACACCATCTCCTCCGCAACCTCTCACACCACCTGCAGCACCAGGGCCACAGTTTCGCCCTTCGCGGCTGTCAAGGGTGCGTAGCAGGCAGTTCACGTCGAAAGTGGACACGCATAGCTACATTGCCAACCAGATTCTGATGTCAGAGTACAAGAGACCGGAAGAGGATTGGTCCAGGATGCGAGAGTCGGTAGAGTGCAAGATTGGGAGCGACAGATTGCCGCAGTGGAAACAAGCGCGCGTTGTCGGTGAGTTCAACGTGCTGCCGCCGCTGCTCCAAACTTTTAACTCGGGCTAATTGCCCGGCTAATCGATCTCAAGGTTAGCATCAATCCAAGTACACACATACCATACTGAAGCTACGTTTGTTAACTACGATCGCTACCAATAAAGTTGTCAGCTAATGCCACCTTGTACGTTTGCATGATACCACACCAGAGGAATCCGAAGAGTCCATATACAAACATACTTCCATTGTGGAAATTTGGAATCGATCTCACAGTGGCTCTCTGGAATTGGGTCTCTGGACTTCCTAGGATTTGGTTTTCTGGTGCCAATTGATACCTTCATTTCAAGCATTTTTACTGATTTTTACTAATTTCACTTATATAAATTGTAGACTCGCTTAGCTACAGTGAGACGATCTGCAGCATGCAATGGAAGTGACAAGTGCTTGTCGGACTGTCGGCGTGCAGGATGCGCCAAGTTGGTGGCGCCGTAAATTGCATTCTAGCTGTGCAGTAGAGATTTGCAAATTAAACGTATGATTGATCTATTGTTCTGGTTAGAATTAATTTCAGATTAGAGTGGCTGCCCAAATGGAGTCAACGGCTTGATTAGTGATGACAGACTTACTACAGTAATCTAACTAGCTACAGTCAGAATGGAAGAGAACGTCATTTTGTTAAATTGACGGTATTCCATTACTTTGTAATCTTCCAGAACAAAAATACCTGTTCTGAAATATAAATCCGTACAAGTCCTACATGATAGATCTTTACGTCCATGTATGTTACAATAATGGAAATTACGCCACTTTTAACGAAATTGTCGTTAGACGTTGGTGCATCAATTTTGTCAAGACTGGTCAGTAAATTGTGCCAGCAGCTTGCAGACTATTAACTGTTGTTTGTAATTATGAATGCCTGGAATTGAAATCAACTTCTTGCTGCATAGAATCAGATTGAACTATTGAAGGACCTTATTTCTACCATTTTACGGTTTTAGGATTAGTGACGACAACTGTCTTTGAATTGCTAAGCTTACCATGATGGTGCTTGGCAGCCACTGACTAGCATCCTTTGCACAAAAGTCAGTTAATTGAAGATAGTCACGGGCCTTCTTAAATCTTAACCCTTAAAGGACCGGCTGGTGATCATAGAATTCATCCCTTTGGTTATCTTGCGAACCATTGGCTTAAAAAAATGCAAAAGCATTCATTGGAAGTCACACTATTGTAGAAGACCTTATTTTTTCATAACGAAATTCTGACGATGAATTGTTGTACTTCTATCCTACATAGAAAGATTCTCTATCAGCTGTAGGGCAAAAAACAACCATGCCAATGTTTAAGGGTTAAATACTCATTATCATGTTTCAGTAGGAACTACCAGACAAGCTACAAAAGATGGGTCTTACAACATTTATAAAAGATATGAAAGCAAGATCTGGCAATGTTATTATAAGTTGTATAAAATCAGATGTGGTAAGGTAGAGCCACCCATAACCGACCAAATAAGCAACTCCGACATGATTTGGAATAGTGCAGGGTAAACAAATATTTTTAGAGTTGCATTGATAGAAATGACAAGGTTTGCAAATTTTGGATAATTTTATCGCTTGAACTAAAATTATTATGAATTTTGGGAGGCAAAAGTGCGCCGGACGCATGGCTAATGTCTAGACTCTTCTAATTCTAATCAATAAAGAACTTTTTCCTATTCATTGTTTCCTATTTTCTTTTTCACAACTTGGGACATGTGTCATTCGTTAGAGGAAATTTCAGGCCTCCGGAGGGCTGCTCCACGGTCCTCCGAGGTATCTTGAAATTTGTTTTTTTTTGCTGAAAAACTCGTTTTTCCCCTATTTCCACCCTGCTGAAACTGCAGTTGCAGTGGCGCAGGAACCAAAAATTCCGAATAAAAAATTATTAAAAAAAAAAATTTAATCTTAAAAAATTTATTAAAAGAAAAAAAAATTGCGAAAGCTGACTGCTCACCACAGCAGTCAGCTTGGTGTGACAAACCAAGCTTTTAATAGCTTGGTTTGTCACATTCTAGCAGCCCTCTAGAGGATTCAATTTTTCTCTAATGTAACCCCTAAACTACCAAAGTCCCCTCGGGGGACACTTGGGTTTTCGGGCAGGCTCATGTGACCTGAAATTTTGACTTGATTTTTTGAAACTTTTTTGGAAGATAGGAAATCACATTAACTTTCTAAAAATATAATTTCTTTTTCAATTGGTGCCCGGGAGCAAAAGTTATGCCACCCGAAGTCAAAAAAGCATTTTGCTGGGCAGAAAAAAAAAACATTAAGAAAATAATTTTTTTTTTCAATTTTTTTCCCTCAAAGATCATGTTTTTGTCTACATTTGAAGCTTTGATTCATTCTATTTAGACTCAGAATGAGAAAGTTATGGACAATCTTGTTTTTCGAGCAATCTAAGCGTCTATAAAAAAAAAAAACTTATAGAATTCATTTTTAAATGCAATTTTTAGTTTTTTTAAAGTTTTTTTTTTTGACAAGGTAAAGTTTGTTTGCAAGAACAATCACACCATTGGTATTATGGTGTCTTAATTCCACCTAAGAGCTACTAACAATTTAGTGTGTTGTTCAATTTTGGACCTACTTCTACTTAACAATTTTTTTATATGTGAAAATCAAGTATTGACATTCTGAAATTTTTATCCTCAACTCTCAACTCAAATGTGCAACACAAAAAATTTTAATTTTATGGTTTATAGTGCAAGAAAATCCACAAATGGCCGTCAAAGTCATCTGAAATTGCAAGCCGCAATTCAAAAAAACTTCTTTTTCCAACTTCAAATGCTAATATCTTCCAATCCGTACGGTCAAACTTCATGAATTTTTTACCACATGATCTAAGATAAGTAAAGTTCAAGATCTTATGGTTAGATTTTTTTCTTAAGTTTTTTTTGGTTTAGGGAGTAATTGCAGCTAAAATGGCATTGTTCAGTGGTTTTGGACCCAAAAATTGCCTTGGTATCTTAGGGGTTCACTTATTAGTTCCAACCTTGAAAAGGAAAAAACAAAAATTTTAAGATTCAAAAAATTTGATGCAACCTTAGTCAAAAATAATTTCACCTATAGATTGGTATAGGTCATTAGTCAAATATGGGTGGCTCTACCTTAGACTTAATTCATTAGAGAAAATTTCAGCCCCTTGGAGGGCCATTCGAAGTTGACATGCCATGCTATTTCATGCATGGCCTGTCAACTTTGAAAAGTGCTCTTGGTGAGCAGTCAGAGACTATGACTGCTCACCGGAGCAGTTAGATTTTGCATTGTTTTTCTAATTTTTTTATTTTTAATATTTTTTTAAGATTGAAAAAATTAATTAATTAATTACTAATTTTTTATTTGGAATTTTGGGTTCCTGCGCCACTGCCGCTGCAGTTTCAGTTGGGCGGAAATAGGGAAAAAACAAATTTTTAAGCAAAAAAAAAGTAAATTTCAGGGTACCTTGGAGAGCAGTCTTCCAAAGGCCTGAAATTTCCTCTAATGAAAGGAATCATAATAGACAATGTTCAAGTGTTTAGCATTATAAATGTTTCTGCCAATTAGAAAAAGCTCCAACAATGTATACTTAGACACTCTAAGCACATATGAGTGTAGCATTATTGTAGATGACACAATCGCAAAGGGTGACTACAAGTTGGGCAAAGGGCAACTTCGGGTGGGCAAAAGGGCACGAGCAAATAAAGTGGGGTGACCACAAGAACAAGAAAGTCCAATCTCCTTCAAAAAAGCAAAAATTGCAAAAGATAAAACAGGTGCTTATATGAATCTCTACCATTCTTTTTTATCTTAAAATCAAAGTGACAAACATTGCATAATTAGGATGAGTCTTTGCAAATTGCAAATATTAACTCTGAAGGACCAACATGCATTTTTTGGCTACATAGAAATTTTGGGCAGGTATTTGTGACTGGGGATTTTCATTTTTTTTGCCAAATCTTAATAGAAAGTGGGAACAAGGAATAACTTTTATATGCACTAAATTTCATTTGGAAACACAAGTCAAAAGTTATGGCCTAATTAATTAAATTTTTTTTCGTAAATGGGCAGTCTGGGCAGACAAAAGAAAAGCAATTTTTTCAAAAATAAAAAATCGCAATTGATTTTCTAGAGTTATGTAGACCGAGAAAGCTTTGAATCATTCCATTTTAATCAATTAGTCAAAAGTTATGAGGTTTTTTTGTTTGTGGGCAGTTCTGGATTTTCTAATTTAACCCCTAAAGTCCCAAGGCCATTTTTCTGTCAAAAATCACTCAAAACTGCTGCTTTTGTTGCATTCATCTAAAAGATCAGAAAAAATATTTTTTTTTAGAAACTAACCGTAGGATCTTGTACTACACTTTTTATAGATCATGTAGTAAAAATTTAGTGGTGTTTGACCGTACGGATTGAAAAATATCAGCATTCAAAGTGAAAGAAAAAGTTTTTTTCAAGAAGATGCTCTAACTGCCCGAAAAACAAGATTGTCCATAACTTCCTCATAAAAAATCCAAATGAAGTGAATCAAAGCTTCCCAAATAGGCAAAAATATAATCTGTAAGGAAAAAAAATTAAAAAAATTAAATTAAATTTTTTGCAAAATTTTTTTGCTGCCCCCTCTCCCCTGTTTTGAGCTTATTTGGGCATAACTTTTGCTCCCGGGCACCGATTGAAATAAAAATTACATTCCCCAAAAGCTAATAAGTTTTTCTATCTTATGGGAAAGTTTCAGAAAGTTTCATTAAAAACTGAGCTCATAGGAACCTGCCCAAAATCCATTTTGTCCCCCGTAGGGACAATGGGACTTTAGGGGTTAAAATAAACTTTGAAGTCCTTTTATCCTACTCAATTTCCAATACTTTTTTGTAAAAAATAAAATCATAGGATGTAGATTGTTTATCACAACATTGCAACCATGGGGATTGGCATTTTTCAATTCCATAATTAAATTCTTTACAATTTAGTATTTTGAACCATTCTCTACTATTGTCTATTTACTATTTTTTTCCTATATGTTGTACAATTCCAAATGATTTGAAATTTTTCAAGCATGTGGCCAACTTGTCCACAGATATTAATCCAAAGAAGCACCACCATTTTGGACATTATTTCATAGAAAAGCGAGCTTGTGAAGTGTAGTTGGCCTAGTTTTGGCAGGGCCAAAAATATAATTTCAGTGAATTTGAATGCTTATATCTTGCAATCCACGAGGTGGAAAGTTCTGAAATTTTACCACATATTCTCAAGTTAGCATACTACAAGATCTAACGGTTTCATGTGCCAAACAAAGTTTTTTTCAAAAACTTGGTACTTGTTCTAAAGATGGCAATTTTGGAGCAATTTTGGTGAAAATATAGTCATGGAACTTTAGGGGTTATAAAGGAAAGTACTTATTGAAATCTTTGTCCTTCACGTTTTATTTTAAATATCAATATGACAAATAATCCATGATTATAATAAGTCTTTGAGAATTTCAAAAAATAAATTGAGAAGTCCATACTTCCACCCATATTTCAATTTTTAAAATCTCAATGATAAATATTTCATTATTAGGAGGGTGATTGCAAAAAAGACTGATCAATTTTGTAGCGCTTGGGGTATTACTTAGTGTCTCACAATACTATGGTCTTTTGGAAGGAAATATTTAAAATTAAAAAATGGATAATTAATATTATACTAAAAACAATATATCATCAAAATTTGAGACCTATTTAAGATATTTATGAAATGGAGTGACAGTAATTTTGAAGAAAAATAGGCACTTGGATGTTTAAATTCGTATAAAATAGTAAAAACAAAACAAAGATTAAAACAAAAATTGACCATTTGCAAAAATTTGATGATGATCAAATGTCACTAAAAGAATGAGTTCAAAACCATCTTCACTGTCAAAAAGTACACTTACTAAAGAGCCTTACTTGCACAAACGTGGAAGACATTACATAATCTAGATTGGAAGGCATAGTAGAATTTTTTTTCCAAAACACTTGAATTTAGAAAAATTGGTAAATTAAGTTAAATTTCATCTCTAAAAATTCAATTGATATTTAGAGCCTCAAAATCAAAGTTATGGACAAAATTCACAGAAGATGTTTGTAAATGTCAAAGAAATGTCCCTTCCAACCCCTCTCTAAACTTTGTCTATGACTTTTGATTGGATACTTGAAATCTTAAACGGATTTTTGGAGGTGAAACTTAATTTAATTTCACAATTTTTCTTACTTCAAAATTTTCATTAAAAATTTATTCTACATTGTCTAAATGAGGTTTGATATTCTACTTCAAAAATTCATGTTTTGACTTGAGCTCCTATGTACTAATTCTAATTTATATATCCCACATGAAGTGCTTTACCTCCTACCACCCTCTATGTATATAAACAACTTGTTAAATTTTCATCTTCAAACTCAAAATATAAATGCCTTTTGAAGCATTGTGAGATAACTTAGTTGTTGAATTCATTGTTTTGAATGAAGTGATTGATGATTTTTCCAAAGTTTTATTTAGAAGCATTGAAATTTACTTTGGTCTTTAATTACTTAGAGCATTGCCACCCATTCACTGTCAAACTCTCGGCCTGGGGTTTGGGCGGGGCCGGGATAAAAAAATGAGCCACCCATCCACGGAAATGCTCCAAGAAGAGACCGGTCATGGGAAATTTCTCTCTCCAAACGATAGGAGAGCGTCCCTATCACCCGATCCACCATGCATTGACTTTGCAAGATCTTGTCGGACTTCTCAATTTTGGGGCTATTTTTTATACTTTTTTTATAAACCCATATGTTGATTGGTTCTTGACAATGACAAAGCATTAATGTTTGTAATTGATTCCCTTTGGTGTGTCTTCTTTCCCGTGAAAGGGTGGCGGATGGAAGCGGCCCGGCTTCTTTTGTGCCCGGGCTACCCCATTCCCCGAGCCGTTTTGTCCGTGAATAGGTGGCGATGCTCTTATTTGGTACTCTAGTGCTGCAGCTGCAAACCAGGTGTGACACTGACAATTCTCCCACTGAATGCCACTTGTCCTTCTAACTACTAATGGTGAATGTTATGTTGTGCTTCCTTTTATCAATGGAATCCGTCCATGTGTTTAAAATAAATAAGTAAAATAATATGTTGTGCGGCATGGACCTCTATAAAAAAAATTCTTAAATTTTGGAAATGCTGAAGTTACAAGTATTTAAAGTTTCTGGAATTTCAAATCACATGACATTCATATGAAAATTGCAATTTAGTTCAACGACCATGACTTCTACTTCACAAGGTTTCTACAATTTTCCAGATTTTTATTTCTCAAAATGTATTTACTATGAATTTTTTAGTTGAAGATTCTGTTCAACCCATTCTTATCATATAGACTTTCCTATTTCCAACCAAGGGCAGGTCACAAAATCCATCAAGGAGTTGGTTGCAATATTGAGAGTCTTGGAGGCAATGCTAATGTGCCACAACTACCTTGGGAACCATGCCATAATTAATCACCGTTCATCTCCTCCTTCACGGAAAGAGAACAACCTGCATAACCAGAATGGGAGGGTAGTCAAGAATGGGTTGCTTCCTTTAGTTGGCTAGTGGTTGCTTTGTTGTTCTTGAGTTTGGTTCTGTCCAATTGTTGTGTGTCTAGTCTGTCTCCCACCAGGCCACCTATGGTTGGCAGCTTGTACTTTTTCCTTGATAATATTTAATAAATAAATAAATAAAGTTTTTATTTTTTTGGCACAAACGAAACAAAATTTCATTGCAAAGAATAAGATACAAGACCGCCATCCACAGGTAGCTTGGCGGGAGCAAATTGACCCTTAGACTAACCCATCCAACAAGGACCAACTAACAGACAAATATGAGACCTTAACAGGGTGAATTTGCAAGAAACACTTGTACTATTTGTTGCGTTTTCACTTTTTGATGCTTTTTTTTCTGGGGTACTTTAAGCATAGAAAAATGATTTTTAATTTAAAAAAAAATATGGCCAATGTATATACCTTTAAGATGAAGAAACCCTAGGAAGGAAAAGCATAGAAAAATTCTCTAAGTGGGAGAACTAGAAAGTGCCAAATCTCAAGAAAACAGACACTTTGATGCTTTAATTAGTTAAAAATAGTTAAATAAATTAAATAAAAATTGGCCATTTGCAACAGCTCTATGGAGATGGTCATTCACCAAAAAAACCACCAAAATAATGTTTTATGTGTTTCAAAATGCAAGCAGAAAGAAGCTCACTTTGTAGACTTCTACGCTACACAAAATTAACTTTTTTTAATATCCCTCTCTTGGAGAGCTAGAAGTCTACTAGAAGACCATCTCATCCAAATTTCAGCTCCAAATTCAATTTTTTGGGTACTAAATAGTACTCAAAACCTCCAAATTGGAATTTGTGACATAATATCGGGGGCTATTTTTATTTAGTAAAATATTTTTGAAAATTGCCAAAAATTAGGCAAGGTGTATAGTGGTCATGAGCACCTTCCCTATAAATCTTAAGTCATTTGGATTCAATACGCAAAAGTTATGCCTAAAAAATAAATCAGCATGCAAAGTGTGACAAAAAATAGTACAAGTGTTTCTTGCATTCATCCAACAACCCACGAGACCAGAGCTCAGGGAGAGGCCATGTGGAGGTGTGATCCTGCGCCGTCCAATTGACTGAAGAATCATGGAGGCTGGAAAGCAAATCCGGTGTTGGGTCCCTGCAACACCTACCAAGGTTGCCCGCTTCTATTCTTGCGAAGATTTTGAATTTGCATCTGCACTTTTTTTAAGGTGCAAATCATGTTCCGTTAAATCGCAATGGACCGCTGCTTGGAGATGTCCGCCCACTCAATCCTACCATAGTCGATGAGGCCCCTAATGTGGTTCAACAGCTGCTCTTCTGTCCATTCTTGGTTGTTGAAGACCATATCATTCCTCTGCATCCAAAGTGGCCAAAGAATGGACATTTGCACCTCAAGCTAGATCCTTTTGAAGGGGTTGGATTTCCTTGGAATATTGATTGAGAAGCTGCCTTGCCTCTAAGTGAGAGGGTGTCATGGCCCTTTGACCCCTTTTCTGTCACAAGACAATTCATGATGCGCATGGCATTAGGAAAAATTTCAGCCCTCTAGAAGGCCGCTAAGGAATTGATTTATGAGACCCCTTTGGTGCATAAATAAAAAATATATATATATATTTTTAAATATTAAAAAAAATAAAATTTGACAAGGCATTATTAGTGCCACATCAACACCCAATTTTATAAAAATAATTAAATTTTTTTAAAATAATAATAATAATTTCTTATCTTGATTTTTTCCTATAATTGCACTGGGCAAGTGCAGAACTTGCAACCTTCTGGAGGCCTGAAATTTTTCCTAATGCCTAATGCCATGCTTTTGTGTCAAGAAGCACTCCCAGAATCTGTAGAGAACAGTCTCTTCATTCTCCTCTAAGTGTCTAGGATAAATTGGACACTGGGTGTCCACCACTCCATCAATGCAACCACGCCAATGGTTTACCGCGACCGCCTTGTGCCAGACTAGCCACTAAGGTAAACCAACCTATAGTGATCAAACTTTGGAGTCTACCCTCATGCCATTGCTGAAATTTTTCAGATTTTTTCCCACACAAAGATAAGTGTGAGAGACAGTGAGGGCATTTGAAATTATATTTTTTGGACCAAGTATGAATTAGTTTTGAATTTTTGAAGTGATCAGCTGATAAGGGGTTGTAGGCCACCTCATGACCGACAAAATCTGAATCCAATATGGTCATCTTCCTACCTAATGAGGTCACAACATTTTCAAACATGGAAGACCTAAAAAAAATAGTTTTTACAAAGAATTTTACACTGAAAAGTTGGAAGTACCTATTGAGGTCACTAGCTACTCCATAACTACCATATAAGGCATTGATTGTGGTCTAAAAAGCCACAATGGAGTCATTAGGTGTCCATCATGGGTCATTTGACCGCAATGGGGTCTTTTACCTTATAGCAGAGGCCGGCCTCCTTTCTTATGCACTCTTTTGCCCAAACAGTCTTCCATTTCAATTGAAAGTCACCCAGCAGGGCCCCTCCCCACTTCTTTTCAACCTTGTGTTTCCTCCTCAGAAGATGCCGGCCCAAGCTGGCCATGAAGCTCATGAAGGGGACTGCTGTGCCTCCCACATTCCATTCCAATAAATAAAGTTTTAATTCTACGCGAAAGTCTCATCTACTGTGCAGCATGAAAGTCAGATGACAATGATCAAGGGGTGTCCTGAACTCCTGATTGTGGATTTTCTTTGGAGATGCAAGCACGGCTCTGTTATAATACAGTCATTTTGTCAAAGAGCTCGTCAAAGCGATTTTTTTTGCTCATTTGAGCTCGCTTGGTTTGGGACGTGCTCCCTTGGTTCCTTGCATTGTTTCCTCTTTTCACTGGAGATGGTCCTTGTGTTTCAAAAAAAATAAAAATACAGAGCTTGTCAAAGTTCATGTTTTGGGGGTCAATGAGAATTGCCCATGTGTTTCAAAAAAAAATTTGAAAAAAGTAGTTTCGGGTACTGGTATTATTGTGGGCAGAAAGGGGCATCTATTGCCCCAAAACATGAAGAGTGAGGCTCTAGGCCTGGTCTGTTAACTTATTGAAAGTAACGGCCACATGGCTTTGAGAATGGACAGATGTTAGGAAGTCAGACAGGATTCTAACACATAAGACAATGTATGATACCACGGTAGAAACATCCAAAAGCAACTTTTTTGGGTCCAAGTAAGGTAGGATGCTCTAAAAACAACCATTTTAGGGGTGGTCCGCCTTTTTCAAAAATTTGCATGATTAGAAATATTTTTCACTCATTTTTTAGAGGAAGAAAAATGGATGAAGAACGTAATCCAAGCGGTTTCATATTTTTTGAAGAATTTTTGAATTAGTTATGAATTTCCTAAGATTTCTGTTGTAGGTACCTATTTGTGACCCTAGGTCTCCCAAAATGCGTTCACTTACAACTTCTAAAGTGATTTGAGGAAATCAAGTCCAATGACTGGCTCTTACAATAAAGAATACTTTTTTGGAGGGTTAAATCAATGACTAAAGTGGTCCATTTAAAGACCAACTCATATCTATTCAGTACCATTTTGTAGGGTTGATTTGAAGAAGCTGGTCGCTTTTAGAGCATCCTACCTTATCTCAAAGATTGAATGGCCAGCAAAAGTTGATGAGATCTAAAAGAAAAACTCAAGAGAGATGTACCTCAAGCTCTTTTTGAACTTTCCTAACATTCTACTAATATTTTAAGAAATTTAAAGTTAAAAGTATAGGATAGCCTATGTACAAGACTAAACTCACCTTGAATAGACTCTCCCTTGAAGTACAAAATGTCTCAATTTTCACGGGTTGCTTCACAAAACTACTAGCTTCTCTTAAAAAGTTGTAGCCCTTTTGAACCATAGAAGTGTTCTTTCAAGGCCATTTGTTTAGGTGTGGGAGAGCAAAAATGCTGCTTTAATTTAGGTGTTTCTACCTTATTTGGATACCGTACGCAAAAGGTTTGGGATTCCAACTTTTATTGGTAGATCATCTATTGTAAATAGGTTTAGGTGTTGAACATTTTCAAACTCAATGTGTTCACTCTTTGTTCAAGATTTTGGAATGTTGTATTTAAACAAGTGTCAACGTGTTGCAATATAATTAGGTGTAATTATCTTGCTGTAGTTAAGCATATTTCTTAAATTGTTGTGACAAATGTAGTTGCTTTGTGTGTCAATCTAAGCTTAATAGCTAGATTGCTTCCAAAAAAAATCTTTGGCGATTGGCTTTTGAACAATTTTAGTGTTAAAAGGGCCTCGGAAACCAAATGGCAAAACGCATCTTGAGCTAAAGTGCCAAATGGACTCTATATGAAGGGTATGTAACCCTTAGTGTCACTAGACCCTTTTGCAATTTTGACACTGTGACTTAAGGTGAGATCATCTAAATGTGTCTAAACTCTAGCCTTCTTTGTCTCAAGATTGCCAAATTGCATACCTCCTTTATGGCCATGTCGCCCGTTTTGCTTGTGAATTAAATGCTATATAGCCCGATGGACTCTTCTTCTCATTGCATTAAAGTCACTTTGCATCTCTTTTGTATTACCTTATCGCCAAAATTATTTTCATGGTTGAGGGCTAGTAGCCTAGAGGTTGTGAACAGACGTTAGTTTTCAATGCCAATAAGTGGGATTTGTAAGTGATCTTGAGTGCAATGAAGTGGAGTAGAAAGCAAGTGGAGTAGAAAGCAAGTGCAAGGTGCAAGGATTGCAATGAGTTGGAGCATCCAATTTACTCAAAATGGGAAGAGTTATGATTTTGCATCCCATTGCCCACATTTTCTCTTATCGGGCACTATTCTATGTCATTGTTGCCTCACACCATCGCCTTCACTCTCTCTCACAATTAGGTTTGTCCCTTGCTTGTGCTCTTAGTCTACCTGCTTAGATTACCTCTTCATCTAATTTGCTTCGAATGATGTCTTGGTTGTTCCTTGCTTACTCTTGGTCTATTTGATCAAATGACCTCTTCACCTAATTGCTTTGAGTGATTCCTTGTTTATCCCTTGCTTGCTCTTGGTCTACCTACTTAAATTGCCTCTTCACCAAATTTGCTTTGAGTGATTCCTTTTTTCCATTTGCACAATATGCTTCAATAGTTTTCACTTGTTTGCTTTTGTATATACCTTGCATGGGTGGTTGAGTTTGCATGCCATAGCTTACAATTTAGGGTTTGTGTAGATTTAACAAATTTGGGTATGAAAGCCCAAGAATATATACGTTAGAGAATTTCCTTTATGACGCATGTTTCAAACAATGGGTCCATTTAGCTGAGAGATACTGCTATGGCACAAAAGCCTAGTTCAATAGAGTGCTTCCACATCTCAACCTTTCATTGCATCAGTGCCCAGGAAAAAAAGTTATGCCCAAATAAGCTCAAAACAAGGGACGGGGGGCAACAAAAATTTAATTTAATTTTTTCTTTTAATATTTTTTTTTCTTATAGAATATATTTTTGTCCATCTAGAAACCTTTGATTCATTTCATTTGGATTTTTATGAGAAAGTTATGGACAATCTTGTTTTGGGGCACTTAGAGCATCTTCCTAAAAAAAATAACTTGTAAATTTCATTTCTGAATGCAATTTTAACAATTTTTCAAAAAAAAAGTTCCACAAGGTTTAGTTTTTTTGATAGAACAATCTCACTATTGGTATTAGTGCTTTTTAATTCCATATAAAAAAGATATTAATATTTTAGATTTGCTTCTCTCTTGTATCTACTTCTACTTAACAATTTTTTTAGTAATGAAAATAAATGTTTTTTTGGATTTTTTTGCCCCCTAGATTCTCAACTCAATTTTCTACTATGAAGTTTTAATGCTCAAAACTCTATAGTGCAAACAATTTAAGTTAAAAATGTTCAAAGTCATATAATTTAATCCCACAATGTGTTGAAAAACATATTTTTTTCACTTTAAATGCAGATATCTTGCAATCTATGCGGTCAAAAGTTCTGAAATTTCTTCCACATATTCTCATACTAGTTAGGTATAAGATCCTACGGTTAGATGTGCAAAAAAAATAGTTTTCAAATTTTTTTACTCTTTGCTATAAAAATGGCAATTTTGAGTGTTTTTTGGCAGAAAAAATGGCCTTGGGCCTTTAGGGGGTATCTTTTGATCCTTTGATTTCATTAGAAAAAAAAATCAGCCCTCTAGAGGGCTACTCCATAGCCCTCCGAAGGACCCTAAAATTTGATTTAACGGGGCTGAAAATTGCTTTTTTTCCCTATTTCCGCGTAGCAAATTCTACAGTGATAGTGGCGCAGGAAGTCAATTTTGTGAATAAAAAATTAATTAATTAATTTTTAAATCTTAAAAAAATAAAAAAGTTGATTGTTTCGGCGAGTAGTTAGCCAAGCTGATTACTCAACTGGGGCCATTTCGAGATTGACAGGCCAAGCTCAAAATAGCATTAGATGACATTTGAGGGCATTGGAGGGCCGTTTCAGGCCCGTTCTTAATGCTGGCCTGACTTTGCAAACGGCCGATACGGGCTGTTAGAATTTTTTTTTCAATTTTTTTTTTTTTTTTCGAAAATGATGTGGCACGGTGTTGACTATATCAGCTGGCTACTTCTCATGCGTTTCTGCAGTCGGAGAACGCAAATAAACTTGTAGTCTCTTAGAGGCCTTAAATGTCATCTAATGCTTGGTCTGTCAAGCTGGGGCAGCCCTCCGGAGGGTTGCTTTTTTCTTTAATGTATTATCATTAGGGCGTTGAAGAGTCACTTGTTGTTTTGTAGGTCCATTGCTCATGTTCAAGCTTTTTTGTTATGTTCCTTATGTGTGTGAATATAGTGCCATATTAGATACATTGTTTGAAATGGTGTAGCCAATATAATGCCAAATTTGTAGAAATTTAGTTAACAATATGCCAGATTAGTTTTTGTGTTTCAACGTTTGTAGACAGCTACGTGTACATATTTGTTTGCTAGTTGCCAAATCTTGAATGGTAGGATAAATATGTATCACCAGCTATTCCCATTATGACTTGATTTTTTTGTTTAAAGGCCATGAAAAAAAATAAAAATAAATAAATAACAAAAAAAAACGAATTTAAATTGCCATATTAAACATGGAATTTTCAAATAAGTAGCCACCTGAGCATTTGGCCCAAATCCAAAAAAAAAATTACTATTCTATAGGGTGACCTATTGCGGAGAATAGTTGGATGCATTGTTCACAAAAAAAGATCTTTGTTTGTACCTTCTTGTCTACTCATTTTTCTTTCCTCCTTGCTTGGGGAGAAGTGCCAAAGCTAATTGTAATAGGTGAGTCTACGAGACTGCAATGGGTTTCAATGAAACATCCACATTTATATTGAATAAAATATTAATTCTTGAGGAAAAATTATTTTTTTTGGCATTCTTCGTCATCTTTATTTTTGCACACATTGAGCTCATTTCTCAACAGTTTGTCCATATCCTACAGGCTGAAATGCTTAAGTTATCCGTTATAGGTACCTCTACTTTAATACATGCTATAGAATGATATGGTTGTAGAGCAGGGTTAGCACATTGATGCCAAATAATTAATTAAAGTTCAAGAACACATATTCATCACTTTAAAATTTAAATAAAAAAATTTCTACACTAAATTCAATATAAAATCAAAATATTTGGCAACAATGTCACATAGTTTTAGAAACCACTTAATTCATGTATATGGAGGTGAAAAGACGAGATCTTTATCCAAGTAGGATGGTAGGAGGTAAAACAATCCATATGCAATATGTAAATTAGAACAAGTAGGAACTTAACCACTCATAGTTGACCCCTAAAGAATTATGAGGATACCACATGGCCTCTGCAACTACCTCACTAATAATCCTTGAACAATAAAGAGACTTTAGAAGTTTTTTCTGCTAAATCGATTGATGCAATCCGATCAAGAAATGATTGAGTGAGCACTTTTTGGTGAATTTTTTGAAAATAGAAAAGACAATATGAGTTGTCACTTTACATCTTCATATCTTTTTTCCACACTTTGAATTGATTTGAAAAAGCTACACATCTTTCTTATGATGATATGAACCGGTGGAAAAAAATCAAAATTTTTGGATCACTTTTGAGCATTTTGATTTCAACTATGTACAGCATTCCGCCTAATTAAACATCTTTCATCAATCTTGTCAATGTCCAATATTTTTTGAAAAAAAATAAATCATAAGCTGTAGGTTGTTTTACACAACATTGCTATCATTGGTATTGGCATTTTTCAGTTTTATAAATAAAATCTTAACTATTTGGTATTTTGAATCATTCTCTGCTACTATCTACTTACTATTTTTTTTCTTATATGTTGTACAATTCCAAATGATTTGAAATTTTTCAAGCATTTAGCCAATTTGTCTAGGAAAAAGAATCCAAAGTAGGAGAGGGGTGCTACTATGTGAGCATAGGAGTGTGAGCCCATGAGCCTAGAATACTGTACACCTATGTTATAGGTGTATATACCATAGAAACTGTCTATGATTAGAAGGTATATATGTTACAAATACCCCATATTATAGGTGTTTATGATACATACACCTTCTATAGTGTGTAGTATCTATATTATAGGTACCTATTTTGTAGCTCAATGTTAACAAGCTTGCATTTTTGGGCTCTCATACTAGCACTGTTGGGCCCAAAAATGATTTCAGTGAATTTGAATGCTTATATCTTTCAATCCACATGATGGAAATGTTTTAAATTTTATACCACATGTTTTCAAGTCAGCATACTATAAGATCCTATGGTTACATTTGTCAAAAAAAAATTTTGTTTCAAAAATTTGGTACTTGTACTATAGAATGGCAATTTTTGAGCGTTTTGGTGAAAACATAGTCATGGAACTTTAGGGGTTAAGTTGAAAACATGGAATGTGTTCAAAAGCAAAATTTCAGACCTTATTTAGGCAATGTAGAATAACTATTTTCAAAACATTGTGAACTATATTAATTTTGAAATTTAAGCTAACTTTCATCTTCAAAAAGTTGTTTGAGATTTTGAGCCTCCAATCAAAGGTTATGGATAAAGTTCAAAGAAGGTTTGCAAGGGACATTTTCAAGCACCATCATTAAATTTTGTCCATTACTTTTTGGGGGAGATTCAAAATTACAAACAGATTTTTATTCCACTTGAAAACTTTGAAAAAATCCATAAATAAACATTTTAATTTATTTTTATAGTTGAGAATCTATAACTACATTTCTAGATGTGGAGTGACACAGAAATTTTCTTTGTACAACAATGTTCTTCACTATAATGTACTTTTATTATGAAAATCTTTCATTTTCTGAATATGATTTGTATTTGATATAAAGTTTCTTCATTTTTTCTTCAAATATTCATAGTAATTTGAAATTTTCACAAAAACAAATTGAAAACTTTATAATAGATATTAGACATGTGATTTCATCTCTAGAAAAAAAAAATTCACTAATAAACAGGGAAGAAATGGAGGATACAATGTGAGGAACTTTCAAATTTGACTATACAATAATACACTCCATCATTTTATGGCTTAACCTATAATATTTACTCTGTAAGATGGACTCATCACTGTGGAATTCATCCCATTTGGTACAATGTGAATCTTCTATTTAAAAAAAATCCACAAGCACTCATTGTAGGTCAAACTACTATGCAAGACCTTCCCTTTCCGCACAAACTTCCAAAGATGATTATATGCATTTATGTCTTCCGTAAAAGAATTCTTTGTCATCCATTGGAACATTTTGGTTTGCATCATCCTTACAAGATTAATACGTAGTGTCACACCTTGTCATGAGTGTTCTTACAAAATCCGTCACATTTTTGTCCTGGAGAAATATCATCCAATTATTTCATCCAATGGAATTACATTAACATGATTGATGGAATTGTCGTTGGATTGAGGGCGACAAATCAATTGCAAAGATTGTGTGGTTAAAAAGTTGCTATTATTGTGGTGGTTATTATCTACTAAGGGAGACGCACTCATTCCCGTCCCTTTAAGAATTCCTCACCTCATGTATAAGTGGTGCACTTTTTTTTCTAGAATGCACTCCATTGGTAAATGAGGATGGAATTAAGTGCAAGGGTGGGAACGGGTGCATCTATCTTACTCCGTATAATATTAAACATGAAGCATCTTCCCAAAAAAAATAACTTGTAGGATTCATTTATGAACGCAATTTCTACAATTTTTCAAAAAAAGAAGTTCTATGTGGTTTAGTTTTTTTGCTACAACAATCTCACCATTGGCATTAGTGCTTTTTAATTCCATATAAAAGATATCAATATTTCTAATTTTCCTTCTATCTCGTACCTACTTCTATTTAACAATTTTTTTAATAATGAAAATTGAATTTTTTTGAATTTTTTTTTTGCTAGATTCTCAATCAATTCTCCACTATAAACATTTAAAGCTCAAAACTCTATAGCGCAAAAATTTAAAGTTAAAAATGTTCAGAGTCAAAAAGTCTAGTCTCACAATGTGATGAAAAACTTGTTTTTCCCACTTTAAACGCAGATATCTTGCAATCTGTGCAGTCAAAAATTCTGAAATTTTTTCCACACATTCTCATACTAATTAGGTGTAAGATCTCACAGTTAGGTGTGCAAAACAAGCAGCTTTCAAATTTTGTACTCTTTGCTTTAGAAATGGCAATTTTGAGTGTATTTTTTTGCAGAAAAAAGGCCTTGGTCCTTTAGGGGTTAAATGGATCTTGTATAGTCATTGAATGGATCAATTTAAAAAATAATTATTTATTGCAAGAGCCAATCGTTGTCTTGCTTTCTCCACTTCTCTCTAGAAGATGCAAGTGAACAGTTTATGGAATACCTAGGGTCATAAATAGGGACATATGACACATCTTGTGAAAAATTCATAAGTAATTCAAATGCTTCAAAACATACAAAACAACTCGTGTTACAATCAAAACCTATTTCTCTTTGTCTAAAAAATGAGCAAAAAAAATCCCATCCAAGAAACCACATGAAAAAGGTGGACCAGCCCTTAGATGCTCGCTTTTAGAACCTCCTACCTTATGTTCACTTGGTCAGCTCAAGCTGTAAAGATCCATGTGTCCAAACCTGTAAAAATTCATGGGTCAAGAATTGGGAAATACGGATGGAATTGTAAAAAAACAGCACTCTCTGAAAAAAGGTCTATTATATAGTGATCAAATTTCATTCATTTACTAAGAATTTGTAACCGTAGGATCTTTTTTTGACAAGTAACAGAGTCACATATACAAAATTTGGGGTGTGAAGACACTGTATTAGTGTAAGAACAAAGCTTTTAAAGGAAAGTAAAAAGCTTCCAACTTTGCAAGATTGTTCAAAATTTTGACAATGTAGACTTTGTTTGGCTTGTAAGACCTATAACTCAAACTTCCTTTTCAAAGAAGATTTCAGGACTTTGAATTTTGAGTAGGGCCTCAAGTCAGGAAGAAATATGTAAATTTTCAAAGCATTATGTTGCCCTCCTTGTGCCCAAGTTGGAACCCAAAACAAAAAAACATAACTTCTTTTTCAATCATTGAATCTTCATAAAAATTAAACTCCCCAAAAGTTTGTTTGTTTCCCTAATTTCCCCAAAAAAATAAAGAAGAAAAAAAAAATTTTGATACTTCATTTTAGATGCCCAAAATTATAAGAAACCTTTTTTGGCTTGCAAGGAGCCTTAGGGGTTAAGAATCTATTTGTTTGAGGTTCCACATCAAAATTCATTAGACAAAGAAAGAGGGAGTCAAATTAGGTACTCTAATTAGAAGGAAGAACATTTGTTTCATTTTATTGGCAATATTGCAATACCTTGGCACAATTCAAGACATGTGACCTATTATAGTTTACGACGTGAAATTAGACCTTTGTGAAGATGTATGTCACAATTTTTGGTTGTGCAAATGTTGCCAATTTAATGCAATTGATGTTGAAGACTCATACTACCGACATTCATATGGATACCACTTAGATTGACACACAAAGCAACAACACTTGTCACAAAAATAACTTAAGAAATACACTTAACTATAATAAGATAATTACACCTAAGTATATTACAACTTATTGACATTTGTCTAAATACAACACTCCCAAATCTTAAGCAACGAGTGTACATACATTGAGTTTGGAAATGTTCAACATCTAAATTTGTTTACAATTGCCATGATCTACTAATAAAAATTTAAATCCAATCTCTTTTGTATATGGTATCCAAATCAGGTAGAAACACCTAAAAGCAATATTTTCTACTCTTTAGTACCTACACAAAAAGATTTAAAGTATTAGTAGAGTGTTGAGAAAGAACAAAAGTACTTTGGGTGCATCTCTTTTAAGTTTGATTTTAGGTATTTGAAAATTGAGATAGTGGGACCCTCCAAAATTGCTTTTTTGATGATTCTACCTTGAAATGGTAAGGCAATGACACCTAAAATGAACCATTCTTGAAAAGCGACCCCTATTTTTGAAGGAAATATGAACATAGAGGATACCCATAATAGTGCACATTACAAGGACAATTGTAAGGTGAAGTTAAGGCCCATTTTGAGTAGTGTGCAAGTCTTTTAATAGCATTGTAGAGGTGGCAACCTCAAGCAAGTGGTCCATTTTGGGTTTACTTTCTATTGATTTAACCCCTAAAGGACCAAGCTGCATTTTTGGGCAATATAGCAATTTTGGGCAGCCCACTACAGATGGAGTTTTTATTTTTTTTCTTTGAAATTTTTACACAACATGTGCCCAAGGAATAGCTTTAAGGCCCAACAATTTTTGTAAATATTGACTACACAATTAAAAAGTTATTGCATGATATATGATTTTCTTTGAACTTTGGGCAGCCCGAGCAACTCAAAAAAATTCTTTAACAATTGATTTTTAAAGAAAATAAAAATTTGAATTTGGTTTTCTAGATTTATATGTACATGGGAAACTTTGAATCATTCAATTTCAATCTATGAATCAAAAGTTATGAGGATTTTCAGTTCGAGGGTTGGTATGGGGTCTTAAAAAACCATAACTTCCCACAAATTAACCCCTAAAGGACCAACATGCATTTTTTGGCCGTATAGAATTTTTGGATAGGTACATACAACTAGAGATTTCCATGTTTTTGGCTGAAATTTCAATAGAAGGTGGGGGCGAGGAATGTCTTTCATATGCACCAAATTTCATAACATTTGGAAATATGAGTCAAAAGTTATGGCCTAAATATGTTACCTTTTTTCGTAAGTGGGCACTCCGGGCAGATAAAAGACTCACATTTTTCAAAAACAAAAACTTGAAATAATTTTTCTAGAGTTATATATAGGTAAACAAATTTGAATCATTCCATTTTGATCAATTAGTCAAAAGTTAAGAAGATTTTTAGTTTGTAGGTAGTTATGGATTCTCTAGTCTAAAATAAAATTTAAAGTCCTTTACCTTAATGAATTTCAATGTTTTTTGAAAAAAACAAAAAATCCTAGGATGTAGATTGTTAATTACAACATTGGAACCATTGGGATTGGCATTTTCAATTTTATAAGGGTGATTGCCTCGGTGATTGCACAAAAGACCTGTACTATTTGTTGCATTTTGCAATAGTACTCATGATTTCTTTTGGAGTACTTTAAAATTAGAAAAATAATTTTTAAATTTTTTTAAAAATATAGCTAATGTATATACCTTTAAGATGAAGGTAACCACCGAAGGAAAAGTCTAGGAAAGTTCTCTAAGTAGGAGAACTAGAAAAATGCCAAAACTCGTGAAAATAGATACTTTGATGTTTAAATTAGTTAAAAATAGGAAAAAAAATTTAATAAGTAAAATAAAAATTGGCCATTTCTACGAACTCTATGTAGATGGTCATTTACCAAAGAAACCACCAAAAATATGTTTTATATGTTTCAAAATGCAAGCTAAATGAAGCTCACTTTGTGGACTTCTACACCACATAAATTTAAGTATTTTTAGAATTGCTTTGGACATTAGCTACAAGTCTACTAGAAGACCATCTCCACCAAATTTCAGCTCCAAATTCAATTTTTTTGGGTACTAAATAGTACTAAAACCCCCAAAATTGCTAAGTGTGACATAATATTGGGGGCTATTATTAAATAGTAAAACATTTTTTAAAATTTTCCAAAAATTAAACAAAGTATATAATAGCCATAAGTACCTTGCCTATGAATCTTGAGTCATTTGAAGTCAAAACACAAAAGTTATAGCCAAAAAAATAATCAGTATACAATATGTGACGGAAAATAGTACAGGTCTTTCATGCAATCATCCATAATTAAGTTCTTAACAATTTAGTATTTTGAATCATTCTCTACTACTATATGCTTACTATTTTTTTCTTGTATGTTGTACAGTTCCAAATGAAGTGAAAATTCTTAAGCATATAGCCAACTTGTCTAGGAAAATGAATCCAAAGAAGCACCATCATTTTAGACATTTTTTCTTCAAAAAGGGAGCTTGTGAAGTGTTGCTGCGCTGTTTTTTGAAGGGCCAAAAAAAATGGTTTGAGTGAATTTGCATGCTTATATCTTGCAATCCACGAGGTGGAAATTCTTGAAATTTTTATAATATGTTTTCAAGTCACCATACTACAAGATCCTACAATTACATGTGTCAAAAAAAGTTATTTTTTCAGAAATTGGATACTTGTATTAAAAATGGGAGTTTTTGAACGTTTTTGGTGAAAACATAGTCATGGAACTTTAGGGGTTAAAACTCCTCATAAGTTTTTACTCATAGATTGAAATTGAATGATTCAAAGTTTCCTATGTACATATAAATCTGAAGAACCAATTTCAAATTTTTATTCTTTTAAAAAGTCATTTTTAAAGAAATTTTTTGAGCTGCCCGGGCTGCCCAAAGTTCAAAGATAATCACATATCATTCAATAACTTCTTAACCAAATAGTCAATAGTTACAAAAATTGTTAAGCCTTAAAGCTACCCCTTGAGCTCATGTTGTGTAAAATTTTCAAAGAAAGAAAATAAACACTCCATTTATAATGAGCTACCCAAAATCATTATGTTGCTAAAAAATGTAGCTTGGTCCTTTAGGAGTTAACTTCTTATCCATGACATGTCATGATACTACTAGTCTCATTTCTCCTTGTGCATCAAATGGATTTTGGCATCACCTATATGACACTTTTACTATCCTATACCTTGCATCGTTGAAAATTTGTAACTAAGAGCATCGCCACCGCAGGGTGCCAAGAGAGGCTGACACATTGAATTGGCACGTTAGGCCAAGTATTTTCCCCCACCACATGCACATGGACTTGCCAGAAATGCCTAGCTACTTCAAGTTTTGAAGAGCACATAGGCAAATGGGGAGTCCCTGGCATGCCTCACTATAGGATTTGATTTCACCTTTTATCCAGCTTTGAGGTACTGACACCCCCAGTTGGCACTCAATTGTAATTAAAAGAGTTTAATTGCCATGAAATTCCCTTCATTTAGTGAAAAACAAAGGAAAAAAATACTTTTGACTACAAGAAAGATCCTTTATTTGTGTCTATCAAAATTGGAATGTGAATATTTTCAACTTTTGTTGAGTTCCTAGTGAGAAGAGTAGCTCTCTATATACACATGGAGTGGTAGGAGGTAGAACAATCAATGTGGGATAAGTAAATTAGATGTAGTAGGAGCTCCACCACTCACAGTTTATTCGAAAGTAAGAATTGTGTTAAAAATAGAATTTTAGACCTCATTTAGTCATAGTAGAATAATTTTTTCCATAAAACTTTGAGCTAAGAAAAGTTGAAGAATCAAGTTAAATTTCATCTTTAAAAATCCGTTTGAGATTTCAAGTCTCCAATCAAATGGACAAATTTAACTTGTGGGATTGGAAAGGACTTTTTTTGACATTTTCAAACATTCTCTCCGAAATTTGTCCATGACTTTTGATTGGAGACTTGAAATCTTAAATAAATTTTTACTATGCCTAAATGAGGTCTCAAATTCTATTTTTAACACAATTCCTACTTTTGAATAAACTATGAGTGTGGAGCTCCTACTACATCTAATTTACTTATTCCACATTTATTGTTATACCTCCTACCATCTTATGTGTATATATTGAGCTTCTCTATTAGTTCAAAAATGCAAACTAAGTTGGAAATGCGTTTGAAACAATGTGATCTAGTTCTCAATGAGCTAAGTAAAAGTTTTTTGAATTTAATTTTAAAAACATCAAAATCTTTTGCATTACATATCCAGCACCCATTACATATTTTGTGCCCCTATTTGGCACATTAGTTGTGGGACAGAGGAGGAGTCCTGAAACCCCCCCCCTCCTTGACAAGTTTGTGGTGACAATGCCCTAGTTCAGAATGTGTCCAAAAATTATGGAAAATCTTGCATTTTGATTCACAGTCCTTCTCCTATATATATAGTTGTTCATTTTCTACAGTATAATGGTCATGGCACAGAGCTTATGTGTGCGATTTTAGGTGTAAGTTAGTTACCTTACATTGTCTTATGTGTTAGAATCCTCTCTGACTTCCTAACAAGAATAAATAGTCATCTGTCCATTCTAAAGTGCCGTACCTTCAATACCATTCTAAAGTGTACCTTCCGTACCAGAAGCCTCTTTCACTCTTCATGCATCTCCATTCTCCAGTCCAGACCACGAGCCTGACTCTTCATGCGTTTTTGCAACTGATGACTTTCTGCCAACAATGATACCAATACCCCCCAAAACACGGTTTCTTTTTTCCTTTCTTTTTTCAAAACACATGGGCAATTCTTATTGACCCCCAAAACACCGTTTCTTTTTTCCTTTCTTTTTTCAAAATGCATGGGCAATTCTCATTGACCCCAAAAACACGAACTTTGACCCTTCAAGGACCAAACAATTTTTTTTGGCAACATAGAAATTTTGTGTAGCTCACTGAAAAGGGAATTTTTTATTTTCTTCTACCAAATTTTTTCACACAACATGTGATCATGGAGTAGCTTTAAGGTGCAACAATTTTCATATATTTTTAAAAATTTCATTGCTCCACAAGCAACTCAAATTATCATTTTTAAAAAAATACAAATTTGAAATTGGTTTCCTAGATTTTTATATGTGGAAAGATTTAAATCATTCCATTTTGATAATTAATAAGATGAAAGTCAAGAGGAGTATTAGTTTGCGGGTCAGAACGTTTAGTAGCCTATTGAGAACATTGTCTGTTACGCTTCCTTTGATCAAGTCTAAGGTAACTGCACCTTAAATTGCACAGTTAAGCAATTTGGCTTGATTAAACATGGTTTTTATTATTATATTGAATTTTTTTTGTGGGGTCCCATTGGTAGTCAAAAGGGGATTCTAGATTCTCTTAGAATGCATTTTTTGGACACCGTGTGAATAAACTACAAATTTCCAAAGTGTTGAGAATAGGTGTACCCAAAAGCGATCATAGAGTCATATGAACAATGGGAGTACATTTTAAACAAGAATATCCACTGTGCGCTTTTAGGTGTAGTTACCTTACCACCTCTGATATCACACAACTTAACAATGCCAGCATTCGCTTTCATATCTTTTATAATTGTTATAAGATCCATCTCTTATGGTTAGTCTGCACAGTGGACTGAAACATGATAATGGAAATAAGAAGGCCCATGACCAGCGGGTTTTTTTGGGCGGAATTTCGCACTTGTCAGATTGTTTCAGCCTGTCGGACGCCCTCCCTCCAGATTTGCTCCAGTGGTTTGGAGGCTTCTGGCGACACTTGTCCAAAAAAAACACTGCCCATGACTAACTTATCTTCAGTTTCCAGTTATCTGATTATTTGTGCAATGGATGGTAAGCTTAGTCAGCATCTACCAAGCACCACCACAGACAGTCGTAGCCAATAATCCTAAAATAAATGGTTGGAATAAGGTCCTTCAATCTGATTCTATGCAGCAAGAAGTTGATGTCAATTCCAGGCATTGATAATTACAAACAGTAATTAATCCACTGCAAGCTGCTAGCACAATTTACTGACTGCTTGACAAAATTGATGCACCAACCTCAAACGTCAATTTCGTTGAAGTGGTGCGATTCCCAAATTGTGACATCTATGTGGACGTAAACATCAAACACATCGGACTTGTATGGATTTATTTTTTAGGACAAGTTTTTTGACAAAGTAATGGAATACCGCCAATTTAACGAAATTGAAATTTTTCTTCCATTATGAGTGTAGATACACTACATTAAATAGTGAAATTGGGTTTCCCCCCACTCATTTCTTGATATTTGACACTATATAAATATTCACTGTTCCTGCACAAGAATGCACTACTTTTGAATTAGGCTTTTGGGGTTACTTGATTGAGCCTCACTACTTGTTGTGATTGGGACTTTTTTTAGTTTTTGGAAGGAAAGGTGTCCATTAAAAAAAAAAAAAAGGAAGGAAAAAAGAACATTAGTCTAGCTTGTTGTAATTGGGACTTATGAACTTCCATGTGTACAAATGGAAATATATTGTCTTTGATGGCCTGTAAAGTAACTTTTGGGGGGAATTAGGTAAGCAAATTGTTAACCCCTAAAATTCCATGACTATGTTTTCACCAAAAACACTCAAAAATTGCCATTTTTAGTACAAGCATCCAATTTTTGGAAAAAAACATTTTTTGACACATGTAACCATAGGGTCTTGTAGTATGCTGACTTGAGAACATACGGTAAAAATTTCAAAAATTTCCACCACGTGGATTGTATGATATAAGCATTCAGATTTACTGAAATCATTTTTTGGCCCTGCAAAAAATAGGGCAGCAACACTTCACAAGCTCACTTTTTGATGAAAAAATGTCCAAAATGATGGTGCTTCTTTGGAGTCTTTTTCCTAGATAAGTTGGCTACATGCCTAAAAAATTGCACTTCATTTGGAATTGTACAACATATAGGAAAAGAATTGTAAGTAGATAGTAATAAAGAATGATTCAAAATACAAAATTGTCAAGAATTTAATTATGGAATTGAAAAATGCTAATCCCAATGGTTGCAATGTTGTAATAAAGAATGTAAATCCTAGGATTTTATTGTTTTCAAAAATATTGAAAATTGAGTAATATAAAGGACTTCAAAGTTTATTTTAGTATAGAAAATCCATAACTGCTTGAAAACTAAAAATCTTCATAACTTTTGACTCATTGATCAAAAT
Source organism: Neckera pumila (assembly GCA_963969595.1). NCBI lineage: Eukaryota > Viridiplantae > Streptophyta > Bryopsida > Hypnales > Neckeraceae > Neckera > Neckera pumila. The sequence goes on along the minus strand of OZ018408.1, from coordinate 45,049,501 downwards.
GGGATGATTCAAAGCTTTTTACGTGTATATAACTCTAGAAAACTGATTTCAAATTTTTGTTTTTGAAAAATGCGACTTTTTTTGATTTGCATAGACTGCCCAGTTACAAAAAAAGTAGCATATTAGGCTCTAACTTTTGACTCACATTTCCAAATGTCACGAAAATTAGTGCATATGAAAGATACTCCTCACACCCACCTTCTATTAAAGTTTCAGCCTGAAATACAGAAATCTCTAGTCACACATACCTGCCCAAAATTTCTATACAGCCAAAAAACGCATGTTGGTCCTTTAGGGGTTAAAGCAACCTACAATACAATGGCCTACCACAAAGATATGTGATTTCACCTTCAGCTTTGAAGAGAAATATCTCTTTATTGAAATTAGATTTTTGCAAACAAATTGTACCATCATGCTCTCAGCTACCAAGGTAGTTTTAGCAAGAAGGAAAAATGCAAAAATCTAATTAGAGTAAAGAGTTATTTATTTTCAAACTAAGGGCAAAATTCACCAAAACGGAAATCTTTTTAGAGGGAATTGTGAATTTTTTCTGTAGATGCTTGTTGAAGAAAAGATGTGCGTATGGAGGTTTCCTACATATCTTTCCAATTGAATTATAAGAATTCATCAACAATGTTCTTCAATGAATTTTCATGTAAAATCATGAAAATTAATTTAAAAATTCACCACAAATGGAATTTTAGTTTTTTTGAAACTGAAATTTGGTATAGTTGATTGGGATTGCATAAGATATCAAAGTTAATTATGCAAAACAAAAAATGTCAATTTTGTTTTACATTATGCAAAGAAAACTGATTTTCCAAACTGCCATCACTTATCTTTTTGGTAGGCAACTGTTCAGCACTGTAGTTTCACTATTCAGTGAAGGAAATCTGTCGTCACTAATCAAGCCGCCCACTCCACTTTGGCAGACACTCTAATCTGAGAATCTTGCTAGCCAGAACTATAAACCAATCATCCGTTCAATACTTCAGTCTGCAAACTCTAGTGCACAGCTAGAATGCAATTCACGGCGCCACCAACTTGACGCATCGGCTGCACCCCTACGCGCAACTACTGTAGTCAATTCCATTGTATGCTGCAGGTCATCTTAATTTCCCCAATCTGGCAATTGGGCAACTCGATCCTCTACCTGGACAAGTGGACATCAGAATCAGAACCTGAATCTGCTTCGCACTGTAGCTAAGCCCGTCTACTAATTATACAAGTGAAATCAGGTAAAATCCGTAGAAATGCTTGAAATGATTCAGGTATCAATTGGCACCAGAAAACCAAATCCAAGAAGTCCAGAGACCCAATTCCAGAGAGCCACTGTGAGATCGATTCCATAATTCCACAATGGAAGTGGTTTGCATATGGACTCTTTGGATTCCTCTGGTGTGGTATCATGCAAACGTACAAGGTGGCATTAGCTGCCGCCCAAGACAACTTTATTGGTAGCGATCGTAGTTAACAAACGTAGCTTCAGTATGTAATGTCTGTACTTGGATTGATGCTAACCTTGAGATCGATTAGCCGGGCAATTAGCCCGAGTAATAGGTTTGGAGCAGTGGCGGCAGCACGTAGAACTCACCGACAAAGCGCGCTTGTTTCCACTGCGGCAGTCTGTCGCTCCCAATCTTGCACGCTACCGACTCTCGAGTCCTGGACCAATCCTCTTCCGGTCTCTTGTACTCTGACATCAGAATCTGCTTCGCAATGTAGCTATGCGTGTCCACTTTCGACGTGAACTGCCTGCTACGCACCTTTGACAACAGCCGCGAAGAACGAGACTGTGGCGCTGGTGCTGCAGGTACCGGTGGTTTGAGAGGTTGCGGTGGAGATGGTGTGGCAGGGGGTGTTGGCGGTGGCGCTGGTGGTGAGAGTTTATAGTTGGAAGAGCCGCGGCTGGTGGCGGAGGTTTTGGGTGCTGGAGGGAGCGACTGCGGATCAGTGAACGCCTTGGCGGCGCGCAAGGGGAAATTGAGAAGGGCCCGGGAGCCTCGGAGGCGAAGTGCCGCGATGTCGTAAGCCGTGGCGGCCTCCTCGGCGGTGTCGAACGTCCCCAACCACACGCGCGCGCCTTGCTTCCCCGGGTCGCGAATCTCCGCCGCGAATTTGCCCCAGGGACGTTGCCGCACGCCGCGGTAATGAGGCGACGGCGGGTAAGGATATGAGCAGTGCACGGATTGCGCAGTCGAAACTTCCACCTCCAGATCCTCACCCGGGAGTACTCGCGGGTACTGCAGCAACCCGTCGTCCTCGGGAGAGAACACGTTCTCCTCTTGGAATACGCCTGGCAAGTCGTCGTCGAAGTACTGGGAGTGACCGCTCATGTACGAAAGCGAATTGTCCTCCGTAATCGAGCATTCCAGCTCAATTGCAAACTCGTTCTCGATTTTCAGGTTGGCTATCCTCCCATCGAACGCCTTCGCAATCTCCGCGTTCGCTGGCGTCCCGTGACTCCAGTCAGTTGCAAAACTCGTCTCAACCTTCACGTTTCCCGTCACGAAGCTGGCAGCTTCGAACTCATCGACGTCATTCATGGTCACGGCGTCGCTGAGCTGCTCCAAACTGAACCCGAATTGCGCAATGTCGGATTCGTCTTCGTGAATATTACTTGACAACGGCTCCTTCACATGAGACTCGTGCTGATCCTGGAACAAGTACTGGTTCAAGCTTTCGAGCGCTTGCTGTCTTCGAGTTCGCGGTGAGTCCTCCCCGCAGTCTGCCATGAGTGCCGCGAACCTCGTACTTGCTGGATCCCACGTCTCCAGGTCCACACATGCAGGCTCTGGCATAGAGTACCCTTCCACGATGACGTCCAACACTGGGAACTTTGAAGACTTTATGCTGGGCTAACTCGTGAAGAGTTAGGCCCCCCTTTTGGCCCATTTTTTACAAATCCGAGGTGGGGGGTGCGAAACTTTTGCTCCCCCTTTTGGCCCATTTTTTTACGCATTAGGCCTCAATTGACGCTAAAAGTGCGCGGAACTCAGGTTCCTGCGGTCTTCCAAACCTCAGCCCGAACCAGAGATGCACATTAGGCCCCCCTTTAGGTCCGGCATAAAGTGGCAGAAGTTCCCAGTGCAAGTCTGCCTTCCTCTCCATGACCTCAAAATTACACATAAAAGCTTTAATTTACTGATCAATATCATGCACATATGCGCTAGCTCCCAGAATGTAAGTGTGGAATTGAAGCTTTCCTTACAGGCACGAAATTAATGAAAAATAATTATGCAGTGTGTCTGTAAGCACATAAATATATGCGACTACGTTTGTTAATTCCATCGATATCATGTATATGGGCTGGGAAGAGTTTATGATACATTGCTTCCATATATGGTCAATCGATTGACTTGAACGGTGTGCGTATGTGCTTGCGAACTCTGTGCACATCTAGGGGAAAATTAGGGGAATTTACGCATTAGAGGGTGGGTTGTCGATTCCTGACGCCGGAAGACCACTTGTCAGTCCAAGAACAGGACGGAATGTCCGGGAAACTGCTGGCTATGTGGACATTCACGGCCAGCGAAACTTGTGCATGACGAAATGGTCTGTCTGGATTGCGAGGTACCTGGGAACTTTGAAGACTTTATGCTTGGCTAACTCGTGAAGAGATAGGCCCCCCTTTTGGCCCATTTTTGTACAAATCTGAGGTGGGGGTGCGAAACTTTTGCTCCCCCTTTTGGCCCATTTTTGTACGCATTAGGCCTCAATTGACGCTAAAAGTGCGTCAACTCAGGTTCCTGCGGTCTTCCGAACCTCAGCCCGAACCAGAGATGCACATTAGGCCCCCCTTTAGGTCCGGCATAAAGTGGCAGAAGTTCCCAGTGGGTGGCAGTACGTGGCGGTGTTTGGAACCGGAAATTAGTGTCGTCGTTCTACAATAAGATTGTGAGACCTGGGGTGCTTTAATTTGTATACCATCCAATGCAGACGACATAAATGTAAGGACTGCTATACAAGGTATTTTAGGTGTGCACTCCACGTGTCTGGTATTGAAGGTACACACTTTGAGAATGGACAGATTTTTTTATTTATACTGGCTAGGAAGTCAAAGAGGATTCCAACATATAAGACAACTAATGTAAGTTACCATATATAGGTAGAAACATCTCAAAGCAACAAGTTTGGGGAGTCCAAATGATGAATCTACAGTAGAAGCAAACTAAAGCGAAATGCATTCCAAGTGGTGTCCTACTTTTCGGACACTCTACTAATTTTTACAAACTTCTAAAGCTGAAAATATAGGGTAGCTTATACACAAGACTAGACTTGCCTTGAATGGACTCACCCTTGACATACAAAATGTCTCAACTTTTGAAAATTTGTGGCACTTATGAGTCATAGAAGTGTTCTTACAAGGCCATTTTTTTAGGTGTTGGAGAGCGGGAAATGTCACTTTTAGGTGTTTCTACCTTATTTGATACCATACACAAAAGGTTTTGGATTCCAACTTTTAATGGTAGATCACCTATTGTAAACAAATTTAGGTATTGAACATTTCCAAACTCAATATACTCATTGTTTAAGATTTTAGAGTGTTGTACTTAGACAAAAATTAGTGTGTCTTATTATAATTAGTTGTAAATTATCTTATTGTGATTAAGCATATTTCTTAAATTGTTGTTGCTTTGTGTGTCAATCTAAGTGGTATCTATATGATTTTTGGTACTTGGTAGCCTATAAAGTCTTAAAAAAAAATCCTAAATTTTTTGTATCTACTTTTAGAACCCTTATACGTCCACTGTGTCCCCCAAGTCTACAACTTCAATATATGACATTAGAGAAAATCTGAGGCCAAATGTAAATTAGGCTGCTTAGGAGTTCAATTTCTTATAATAAAGTTAAAATAAGAATTGTGCTCAAAGTCAAATTTCAAATCTCATTTAGGCATAGTAGAATAATTTTTTTCAAAAACTTTGAACTAAAGGAAGTTGCAAAAATTCTATTTCCAAAAATTGGTATTAGGTTTAGAGCCTCCAACAAAAAGTTATGGACAAAATTTAGAGAGGGTGTTTGAAAATGTCCCAAAAAATGTCCCTTCCAACCTCTCTCTAAAATTTGGCCATAACTTTTAATTAGGGTCTCCAAATCTCAAATGGTTTTTTGTAGAAGAAATTTTACTTGATTTTCCACATTATATTAGTTCAATTTTTTTTGAAAAATATTACTCTATTATGCTTAAATGAGGTCTAAAGTTCAATTTTAAACACAATTTCTACACTTGACTTAACATTAGATGATATTTGGGGGTCTTGGAGGGCCGTTTTAGGCTTGTTCCCTAATCTGCCCAGATTCGATGAACGCCGGTACGGTTGTCAGAAATTTAAAAATAAAAACAAAAATAAAAATTACCAAAATATCATTTTAAGCAAAAAAAAAAATTTATTTTTAAAAAGGACGTGGCAATTGCTTGACCACGTCAGCCAACTGTTGTTGCTGCGTTCCCGCAGTCTGGAAACGCAGCAAACAGCATGGGAACTCGGAGCCCTCCAAGACCCCTGAATCTCATCTAATGCTATGAGCGGTTGAGCTCCTATGAATCCTAACTTACAAATCCCACATTAGTTGTTTGACCTACCACTAACCCATTTGCATAAAGAGCTTCTCTTCTCCTCTTCTAACTCACAAAATTAGCTAAGTGGCTATTTAAGCCAAAGCAAGTGGCTAAGTGCTAAATTGGACATAATTGCAATAAATAAGTTTGAACTGCCAATTAAACACCTTGTTGCCTTGCTATGTATTGTGATTATTATAGCAATAACTTTTGCAAAGTCAGGCATTTTTTATGAAAGTCAGCTTGTATGACAATACATTTCCAACACTTTAGATAGGCTTCCTAGTGGACTTTAAATAGCTTGGCTGCACTTTGCAACGGCCCTCTAGAGGCCACATAATTTCTCTAATGGGATTGTTGAACAAAAGGCTGTTCCAACTGATGGGAGCTGCAGGTTTAGATGGGGCTTTTGGTTTTATTCTTTTGCGATGGAAAATCTTGTTTGCCATCACATCTCCTAATTTAGACTTGTCAGCATCCTCGAGATGGATGAAAAACTGGATCCAGCATAGAACCTAATATTTTAGGGTTGTCTAAACTATGAGGTATGCTCAAAAGGTTGAGGGTTGGGGCTAAATTTGTGATTCCACATTTGGAGATCTTAAATTTTTTCGGGAAAGACAATTTGTTATAGTTAAATAGGCAGATATGATTGTCTCTACCATTCAAATTTTGGATAATAGAACATTTGAATTTGAAACTCAATTATGGAAAATGTGGTAGTGTAAACTACTTTTGCCAACCTATATTTACAATCATGCCATTTTAGATATGTTATGAAAATGTAATGCTTTCAAAGAAAATTCCACATCTTTCTAACTTGTATGAGAACCCAAATTCAAAGAATAATAGTCAAAATGGAATAGTAGACATACAGAATTCAGCAGTCAAAGTGCAATTGCCTGTATTTTTTGGAGTTCAAAAATACCTAAATTCCAATTTTAAATCCCTAGATCTCACTTACTTCAAAGAATCTACTTTTGAAAATTAGTAGGTAGGTAAATAGTGAAGACAAATTCAAGATCTTATAAATGAAAGTTCAAAAAAAGTTGTCAACTAATGTCCACTCTTTACATTCAATGAATGTCCCTATTTTGATCACTTTCTTCCAAAGCACTTCCAATACATTTAGGGGTTATTAAATCTTTAGTTAACTTATTAGAGTACACCCTCCTAACATTTCAATGTAAGAAAACTTACCAATTGCAAGATCATGATGCTTGGATTTCAAAAAGAAATATTTTCAACTCTTCCCAATTAGTTGGATTCTTCTTTCAAATTTTTTTAACAAAAATGTGGAGATCCTAGAATTTGCAACTTTCTATAATATGTTGAAGAAATAAATTGGAAATACATATAAAACATTTCAATAAAAAAATTTCATGTTTGTGCTTGACAAAAAATAGTAAATAGAGTCAGATTTAAAATACAAAATTGTTTAGAATTTAGTTATGGAATTAAGAAAATTCTATTCCAAAGATCATAATGTTGTAATTAATGAACAATCCACATACTATAATATTTTTTTTCAAAAATTTGGAAAATTGAGTTAAACAAAGGACTTCAAAATTTATTTTAGAGTAGAAATTCTATAATTGCCCACAAAATGAAACTCCTCATAACTTTCATCTCACTAATAAAAATGGAATGATTCAAAGCTTTTTGTAGTATATATAAATCTAGGATACCAAGTTCAAATTTTTATTACTTTTAAAAGTGATCTTTTCTTTGCTATCCAGGCTGCTTGTCAAGCAATAGAAAATACATATTATACAATAATTTTTAATCATGTAGTCAAAAGTTATGAAAATTGTTGCACCTTAACCCCTCAAAGCTCAAGGCCTTTTATAAGTTCAAAAACATCATTGCTTTTGAAGTGTTTTGGATCAAAATGTCGCTAAGTTATAGAGATCTCAACCATACAAGCTTGTAGTGTATGTGTTGTAGAGGACATGATCAATTTGGAGTCATTTGGCCATATAGATTGCAAGATTATAATGTTTTAGTGTTGAAAATGGATACTAAAATTTTCCTAACAACGCATTTGGAAGTAAAATTCAATTTCTAAACCTACTCAAATGAAAAAATTTTAAACAATAAAGTGATTCAAAACTAGCATACAAATACATTGGAGAAAGAAAATATCATTGACTCATTGTGTTTGCAAAATGGCTTTGAAATGTCAAAAAATACCAAGAAACCTTGCAAATATCACATTTAAAGTTGAACTTCTTTCTACTAAAATGCTTCTTAATCACTAATCACTTCTTGGATTGATATGAAATTTTAACCACACAAACTCGACTAGTATGCACAACCTTTTTAGAAAAATTTACTTGAAACAAACAGTGTATGAAGAAGAAACAAGCCACCAAAGTTCATCAAAATCCAAAATGTTGGGGTTCGAGAACTTCAAATTGCTTCCAAACATTCAAGACAAATTAGATTGACATAAAATTTTTACCACAATAATGAAACTTCAAGGAAAATATAACACAACAAATTTGATTGAAAATGAACATTGGATGAAGGAGATACAAGCCTCCAAAGTTCTAGTCATCAAATGCAATTTGGTAAACTCAAATTGAACCTGTGAACTTTTTCTGGCTTCCAATAAATCAGTACATCTTATATTGATCAAATTTTTTATTACACAAACTAGAAGAGAGAGCTCATTTTTTCTAATAAGTTTGATTGAATTTGGACATTGGATGCAAAAGTTAGAGCACTTTGAATTGGACTTAAAACTATATGAAGACACTTTTGGTCCCCTTTGGCGGTGAGGGGTTAAAGTTGAAAACACATGATAACCTATACACAAGATCTCTCATTGCTTGCTTTTGAAAAGTTGTGGCACTTTTGAGCCATGGAAGTGTTCCTGCACGGCCATTTTTTTAAGTGGTAGAGAGCAGAAAATGTTGCTTTTAGGTGTTTCTATCTTATTTGGATACCATACAAAATAGGTTTTGGATTCAAACTTCTATTGGTAGATCATCTATTGTAAACACATTTAAGTGTTGAATATTTTCAAACTCAATGTGTGTACTTATTATTCAAGATTTTGGAGTGCTGTAATTAGATAAGTGTCAATATATTGCAGTGTAATTAGGTGTAATTATCTTTTTGTGATTAAAAATATTCTTGAATTGTTGTCGTAACAAGTATACTTAAATTATTGATGTGACAAGTGTTGTTGCTTTGTATGTCAATCTAAATGGTATTTGTATGAATGTTGATAGTATAGAGTCTTTAACATCAATTTTGTTAAATTGGTGATATTCACAAATCTAAAATTTGTGACATTTATCTTCACAAAGGTCTAATTTCCCAAGTCACAAACAAGGATAGGTACAAATTTGGGCTGAGGCCGCCTGTCTTGAATTGTACCAAAGTATTGTCCAAATATTGTCAATTTAATGAAATTCATTAGAGGGGATTTGGGGGTGTTGAGAGACTGCGAGTTCCCTTACATTCCCAGATTGCGTGAAAGCAATTGACATGGTACAGCAATTGCCACGTCAGTTTTTTTGTTTTTTTTGCTTATACTACAAGAGAATGGGGTGTATTAAGTGAGTTTTTAAGTATAGTCCTAGACATAAGGTTTTAAGTAATGACCTTTAAGGCAATTTTCAACAAAATTTGACTAAAAACACATATATTTCTAGTCAAATTTTGCTGAAAATTGCCTTAAAGGTCATTATTTAAAACCTTATGTCTAGGACTATACTTAAAAACTCATTTAAAACACCCCATTCTCTTGTAATGTTAAAATGATATTTTGGTAAAATGTTTTGTTTTTTTTCTGAAAAGAAAATTTTTTGACACGACCGTACCGTCGTTCACTAAATTTGGGCAAATTTGGGCAAATTTGGGAACGGGCCTGAAACGGTCTTCCAAGGCCTCCAAATCCCCTCTAATATATATTCTTCTTTCCAATTGGAATATCTATTCTACCTTTCCCTTTCTTTGTCTTGTAAATTTTGATATAGGACCTCAAACACACATATACTTAACCCCTAAAGCTCTAGACCTTGTAAGCCAAAACAGATTTTGAGAATTTTTGGGTATTTAAAATGAGGTATCATATTTTGTTTTTTCTTCTTTCTTTTTTTGGTAAAATTAGAGAAACAAACAAACTTTTGGGAGTCTAATTTTATGAAGATCCAAGGATTGAAAAAAAAAGAATATATTTTAGTCTTGTTTTGGGTTCCAACTTAGGCACAAGGAGGGCAACATCATTTGCTTAAAAAATTTGCATACCTCTTCCAAACTTTGGAGGCCCTAATTAAATTAAATTTGAAGTTATGAAATCTTCCTTACTACAAGAGAATGGGGTGTATTAAGTGAGTTTTTAAGTATAGTCCTAGACATAAGGTTTTAAGTAATGACCTTTAAGGCAATTTTTAGCAAAATTTGACTAAAAATATATGTATTTATAGTCAAATTTTGCTGAAAATTGCCTTAAAGGTCATTGCTTACAACCTTATGTCTAGGACTATACTTAAGAAATCATTTAAAACACCCCATTCTCTTGTTATCTTATAGTGCCTTGAAAAGGAAATTTGAGTTGTAGGCCTTGCAAGCCAAAGAAAGTCACATTGTCAAAATTTTGAACAATCTTGCTTTCGAAGAAACTTTTGGCTTCCCTTTGTAAGCTTTGTTCTTACATTGGTACATTGTTCTCACATCCCAAATTTTGTATATGTGACCCTGATACTCATCAAAAGTAAAATCCTACATTTCCAAATTCTTAGTTAATGAATGAAATTTGATCACTATCTAAAGTTGGACCACCCATTTCCAACCAGGGACCAATTCCCAACCGGTAGTGCCTCTATTTCCAATCAAGGCTTGTAATGTATTTTTTACTCTTTTTTAAGTTTGGAACTAGTAAGATTATGACACATGTCCTAAAGTATGCAAAAAATAACAAGAAAGTAGATAGTAGGAAGCTAGTTCTTGAGTGATCGGAATTGGACGACTCTAGTGATTGGGAATTGGTTCGGAACACTTTTTGGCTCCCAAAATTCACAAAAATTTCAATTTTGCACAAAAAATTCTGAAAATTTTGCAATCTTAGTATTTTCTATCTTCCTACACAGGAAAAATCTCCATCGCATTCAACTGCTTGCCATCTGCGCCATAGGAGCTTAAGTGATTAGGTAAGGTAGAATGTTCTAAAAGCAACCGTTTTTTTCAAATCAACCCTACAAAATGGTATTGAACAGATATGAGTTGATCTTTAAATGGACCACTTTAGTCATTGATTGACCCCCCCCAAAAGTATTCTTTCTTGCAAGAGCCAGTCATTGGCCTTGATTTCCGTAAATCACTTTAGAAGTTGTAAGTGGACGCATTTTGGGAGACGTAGGGTTACAAATAGGTACCTACAACAGAAATCTTAGGAAATTCATAACTAATTCAAAAATGCTTCAAAAAATATGAAACCACTTGGATTACGTTCTTCATCCATTTTTCTTTCTCCGCAAAATGAGTGAAAAATATTTCTATTCATGCAAACCTACGAAAAAGGCGGACCAGCCTTTAAGTGGTCGCTTTTAGAGCATCCTACCTTAGACCTTATTGCAGAGAGTGTTAATTTTTTGACAATTTCATCTATACTGCCCAATTCTTGACACATGGATCTTTACAAGTATGGACACATGGATCTTTATAGGTCTAGACACATGGTTCTTTACAGCTTGAGCTGACCAACATACTCTGGGGGAGTCTTGAGAACCAGGGGTAAGGTAGTATGCTCTTAAAGCGACCAATTAAGCCTACCTAACTCATCATTGCCAGTAGAACATACTTCAAGCAACATGTCACTCCTTCCTAGATAGGGGTCGCAATTAGAACACAGTTGATTTTAGGTGTAGTTACCTTAGTCCTTATTTTTTTCTCTGCTGGTTTGGAGTGTTGACATTCAGTGCCTCCTTGCTCTTAACTGATCGAAGCTACTGCAGCTGACTTCGACCCAAGCCTCTGGAGGCGCGTGGCTCTCATGGTCGTCGGGGATTTGGTTGAGGGTGGGTATGAAGGAATTGATTGTTCCGATTGTCAGTCGGTCTGATGAGTGCCACGGCAGTTCTTCGAAGAAGAGCACCAGATTTTGCAATGTGGGTGTCAATTCCGCTGTGATTGTGTGGTCCATTGGAAGACCCGGGAAACTCACAGCCCTGCCTGCAGAGAAGAAATTATGTGTAGGCCAAACATGTCGGCATAAGGTAGTGATTGAAGATCGGTATATAGGGTGAATTCGGGAAATGAATCGTTTTGGGGGACTTTTGTCTTGGTTAAACTTGATTTACACTTCAATCTGGTTAGAAATCGCAAGGAATGGCTTGTGTCAATAGGACTGCAGCCAGGAAATATGTCTCTCTTGGACTTATGCTTCTGATATGTACTGTACTGTACTGTACAGCAGAGGAAGTCTTTTCAAATCTTGAACAGTCAGTCTGCAGCATGTGTCAAGAAGATGATCTAGTTTGCATCTAGATCACTCGCTGGGCTTGGTCCTCCAGCTCCTATATGAGAGTACTTAACCACTACTAGTGTGACCCTGTGCTGTTGGACCAATTTTCATCTACTCCCGGTTCCACTCCTGGTTCCACTCCTAGTACCAAGAACGCCACCAAAATCAAAGTAAAAGTAATTTTCTAAATTTTTAATCAATAAATACTTTGAAATTCAATAACTTTTGCACCACCGCTCCAAATGCCACGAAACCAAGCCGGTGCACCCCTCCTCGGCGAGAGCTTTCCGACGGTACCAAGCACGCGGCTGGGGGACACACGGTCAGGAAGTTGTCTACGCTACAAACAAAACAAAAACAAAACAAACAAACAAACAAACAAACAAACAAACAAACAAACAAACAAACAAACAAACAAAACCAACCAACCAACCAACCAACCAACCAAACCAACCAAACCAACCAAACCAACCAAACCAACCAAACCAACCCAAACCAACCCAACCCAAATCAACCCAAACCAACCCAAACCAACCCAAACCAACCCAAACCAACCAAACCAAACCAAAACCAAACCAACCCAACCCAAACCAAACCCAAACCAAACCAAACCAACCCAAACCAACCCAACCCAATCCAACCCAAACCAAACCAACCCAACCCAAACCAACCCAACCCAACCCAAACCCAACCCAACCCAAACCCAAACCAAACCCAAACCAAACCCCAAACCAAACCCAAACCAAACCCAAACCCAAACCAAACCCAAACCAAACCAAACTCAAACCAAACCAAACCCAAACCCAAACCCAAACCAAACCAAACCCGAAACCAAACCCAAACCCAACCCAACCCAAACCCAAACCAAACCCAATCCAAACCCAAACCCAAACCAAACCAAACCCAAACCCAAACCAAACCAAACCCAAACCCAAACCAAACCAAACCAAGCCCAAACCAAACCCAAACCAAACCCAAACCAAACCCAAACCAAACCAAACCCAAACCAAACCCAAACCAAATCCAAACCCAAACCAAACCCAATCCGAAACCAAACCCAAACCAAACCAAACCCAAACCCAAACCCAAACCAAACCAAACCCAAACCCAAACCAAACCCAAACCAAACCCAAAACCAAACCCAAACCCAAACCCAAACCAAACCCAAACCAAACCCAAACCCAAACCAAACCCAAACCAAACCAAACCCAAACCAAACCCAAACCAAACCCAAACAAAACCCAAACAAAACCCAAACAAAACAAAACAAAACAAACAGCCTCATTTAAGGTATTGGTTATGGTAGAACCACCCATTATTGATCAGGCAAAGCCATACCCAACATGTAGGTTGCAGTTATTTTAAACCATGGCTGGAATAGTTATCCAACCAAAGCTTGGAATGTTTTTTTTTCTTTCTCAAAGTTGGGACGAATAAGGTCATGACACATGTCCTAAAGTAGTGAGCGGGAAAGTAGTTCTTGAATGATTGGAATTAAAAGACTTTATACGTTGGATATGGGTTCATGCCAACTTTTGGCTTCCAAAACTCATAGAAATTTCAATTCAAGACATAAAACTACCAAAAAATTGACAATAACATTGACTTCTATCTTTCTAGGTGGCAGAAAAATTTTACATTGCCTTATACTGCTCCAGAACATGCACGAAATCGCTTAAGTGGTTGACTAAAGGTGGTTTAATTATAATCATATATACATTCTTGGAGCTGTTTTTGGTTGAGAGAAACATAAACATTGCTAAACACTTGAACATTGTTTGTTACGCTTCCTTTGATTAGGTCTACCACCTCTGATATCACACAGCTTAACCCCTAAAGGTTCTTGACTATGGTTTCACCAAAACCGCTCCAAAACTGCCATTTCTAATACAAGTATCAAATTTCAGAAAAAAAAATATTTTTGGACACATGTAACCATTAGATCTTGTAGTAAACTTTTTTGAGAAGATGTGGAAAAAATTTCAGAATTTTCCACCGTGTGGATTGCAAGATAATAGCAGTTGAATTGACAAAAATCCTTTTTTTGTCCCTGCGAAAATCCGGGCAGCTGCCCTTCACAAGGTCACATTTGTATGAAAAAATGTCCAAAATGGTGGTTACTCTTTGGATTCATTTTCCTAGACAAGTTGGATACATGCTTGAAAAAAATTCAGATCATTTAGAATTGTACAACATATAGGAAAAAAATAGTAAGTAGGAAGAGGTAGAGAATGATTCAAAACACTAAATTGTTAAGAATTTGTTTATGGAATTGAAAAATGCCAATCCCAACGGTTGTAATGTTGTAATAAACAATCTACACCCAAGGTTTTTATTTTTTTTCAACAAAAAATTGAAAATTGAGTGAAATAAAGGACTTCAAAGTTTATTTTAGAGTTGAGATTCCATAACTACCCTCAAACTAAGAATCCTCATAACTTTTGACTCATAGATCCAAATGGAATGATTCAAAGCTTCTCGCGTACATATAAATCTAAAGAACCAATTTCAAATTTTTATTTTTAAAAAAAGTGATTTTTAATGAATTTTCTTTTGCTGCCCGAGCTGCCCACCGAGCAATGAAAACGGCATATCATGCAATAACTTTTTAATCTTGTAATCAAAAGTTATGAAAATTATTGGGCCTTAAAGCTACTCCTCAGGAAAATGTTGTGTGAAAATTTCAAAGAAAAAAAAATAAAATCTCCGCTTGTAGTGAGCTGCCCAAAAAAGCTATGTTCTCAAAAAAGCATGTTCAGTCCTTTAGGGGTTAACAATGCCAGCATTTGCTTTCATATCTTTTAAAATTGTTATAAGATCCATCTCTTATGGTTAGTCTGCACAGTGGACTGAAACATGATAATGGACATAAGAAGGCCCATGACTATCTTCAGTTTCAGTTATCTGATTATTTGTGCAATGGATGCTTTGGTAGAACCACCCATACACTACAACAGAAAGCAGTGACTGCAACACACTAGCAACGCATTTGCAATGGTTTTGCAATGAAAAAATGTATAACAGAATTTAGTTTGGAACTCAAAAAAAAAATAATGCATTGCAAAAACGTTGCAGAATTGTGATTATTTAAATACAAAAGTGTTGGGCATTGAATCCATGCTATTTCATTTCTAAATTGTTGCAAATCCCTAAAACTTAAAATGCAAAATCATGAAAAATGTAATTGTTGTGTGTAGAAGTCATTGCAAAATCATTGAAATGTCATTGAAAAACCATTGCAAGACCATTGCAAAATTACTGCAAAATCATTAAAATTAAAAAATTAAAAATTAAAATTTTTTGCCCAGGCAATCCAACCACCCACGGGGCAACCAACTAACCTCTCTCCGGGCAGCCCAACCACCACTACCCCCTCGGCAGCTCAAACAACCCCAACCCGGGTACTTGAACAACCTCAACCACCACTACCTTCCCAGACAGCCCAAACACCACTTAGCCCAAACAACCCCCCGCCCCCTGCCCCAAGGAATCAAACCTTGCACCTCATGCGTGAGGTGCAAGGTCTGACCAATACACCATCCAAAATTGCATGTGACCTTTATGGGACACAATTTTGATTTATTTCATTTATGTTTTCCATTAGCTGTAAACTAGCAGACTTTGGAGGTCATTTTGGGGTAGTAGGAAATTTCTTTTGTAAAACTTTAAACTTAGTAAAGTTGGAAAGTAAAGTAATCTTTCATCTCCAAAAAACCATTTCAGATTTCAAGTCTCCAATCAAAAGTTATGGACAAAATTTAAAAAGGTGTTTAAAAATGTCAAAGAGAATGTTCATTCCAACCCCTCTCTGAAATTTGTTCATAACTTTTGATTGGAGACTTGAAATATCAAACAGTTTTTTAGTGGTGAAATTTCACTTCATTTCCCAACTTTTACTAGTTCAAAGATTTTTGAAATTTTTTTTTCTACTATGCCAAAATGGCCACCAAAGTCTACTGAGACTAAAATCACCGAATTATGAGTCCATTGCAAAACCATTGCAAACATAGTGCAATACTATAATTTAAAGCATTGCAAAATCGATGAAACAAACTTGCATGTAAAGCAAAACCATAGTAAACACAATGCAATACTTCATACAAAACCATTGCAAAGTCATTGAAACAAAATTCGTGGGCATTGCAAAACCATTGCAAAAAGTATTGCAAACGCTGCATTCTCTTGTAGTACATAGTTGACTACTTTAGTGATACCGTGCATGTTCTAGAGCAGTATAAGGCAATCTGAATATTTTGCCACGTAAAAAGATAGAAATCACAAGGATTGCCAATTTTTTGGTAATTTTATGTCTTGAATTGAAATTTCTATGAGTTTTGGAAGCCCAAAGTTGGCATGAACCCATATCCAACGTATAGAGTCTTCTAATTCCGATCATTCAAGAATTACTTTTGTGCTCACTACTTTAGGACATATATCATGACCTTATTCATCCCAACATTGAAAAAGAAGAAGAAAAACATAGGTTGGAAATCTATTCCAGCGGCTTGATTGGAAATAATTGCAGCCTACATATTGTGTATGGTTCCTTGATCAGGAATGGGAAGTTCTTCTATAGTCAGCGTCTGCCAAGCACCACCATGGCTAGCCAGTCAAAGGCAGTTGTATTCAATAATCCTAAAATGGTTGGAATAAGATCCTTTTATTTGATTCTATGCAGCAAAAAGTTGATTTCAATTCCAAGCTTTGATAATTACAAACAAGAATTAATCCTCTGCAAGCTGCTAGCACAATTTATTGACATCTTGGCAAAATTGACGCACCAACCTCTAACGTCAATTTTGCTAATGTGGTGCAATTCCCAAAATTGTGAAGTATATGTGCATAAAGATCTAACATGTAGGACTTGTATGGATTTATATTTTATAATAGGTTCTTGTTATGAAAGATGACAAAATAATGGAATACCACCAATTTAACAAATTGATATATTCTTCTATTTTGAGTGTAGACATACTACACCAAATATTGAAATTAGATTGCCCTATACTTGACATTTGATGTTATTTAATGTTATTGTACAAGAGTGCACTACTCTTGAATCAACTATTGTTGTAATTGGGATTTATAAACCATGTGTACAAATGGAAATATCTGTAGAAGTACAATAGGACCTCCCTAACATGTTCTTCTAAAAGCTGATGTTCAACCTTTGTAAGCTAATGTTGTCAGACCGGTCTTGAATTTAACACCAAGACAAAGGTTATGACTAAAAATGACCCTCCATAAACAAATAAACCTCTCTAAGTTGATCTTGTCAAAAATGTCGCTTTAGAGAGGTTCTACTGTATTTGTTAAATTTGATGGCATGTAAAGTAACTTTCTTAGGTCCAAATAAGGCAACCTAATTGTTAGGCAACCTACACTAAATAGTGAAATTAAATTGCCAAAAAAATTAGGCTGCCTTCCTCCAAGAAAGTTACTTACAAGTTATCAAAGTCAACAGATATTTCTAAAGATACTTCCATTTGTACACATGGAGGTTCATGAGTCTCAATTACAACAATACCTAATTCAAAAGTAGTGCATATTGTACGATAACAATGAATACTTATATAGTGTCAAATGTTGAAGATTTTTATAGGACAACCTAATTCACTATTTAGTGTAGTAAATCTGTTGTCACTTATCAAGCGGCTGACTCCATTTTGGCAGACACTCCGATCTGAGAATCATAACATTCATTAGACTTCAGGGACGTTGCCTTTCCATCCCTGAGGCCACATCCTTGAAAATTCATCAATGCGGGCATGTGGTGTCCATATTAGCTTACAGGTGTTCATTAGCTAAATATGGTGTAGAATATTCCACACCATATCAACCGACAGATGAAATGATGTGGAATATTCCACACCATTTTGTCAGGGAGAAGGCAGTCTTGCAATCTGCTCTTGAATGTATGATGTTGCTAGCCAGAACAATAAATCAATCATACGTTTAATTTCCAAATCTCTAGTGCACAGCTAGAATGCAATTCACGGCTTGGCGCATCCTGCATGCCGACGCGCACTTGCCAATTCCATTGCATGCTGCAGTTGTCTTTATTCCCCACCAGTGATCTCAGAACGGGTTTAGAGTTTTTAGCCAAATGTTCATTTTTGAAAGATTTTCTTTCAATTTACACTGAGGTCAGAAAAAATTAAGTAGAAACGGAGCGAAATTTAGCCAGTTATGAGATCACTGTTCCCCACTCTTGCAGTTTTGGCAACTCGATTCCTCCTCCTGGACAAGTGGATATCAGAATCTGAATCCGAACCAGAATCTGCTTCGTACTGTAGCTAAGCGAGTCTACTAATTAAATAAGTGAAATCAGTAAAAATCAATTGAAATGCTTGAAAATGAAGGTATCAACTGGCACCAGAAAACCAAATCCTCCGGAGACCCCATTCCAGAGAGCCACTGTGAGATCGATTTCATAATTCCACAGTGGAAGCGGGTTTGTATATGGACTCTTTGCATTCCTCTGGTGTGGTATCATGCAAACGTTTAATTTCCAAATCTCTAGTGCATACCTCTGGTGTGGTATCGATCATGCAACCGTAAAAGATGGCATTAGCTGCCGCCCAGGACAACTTTATTAGTAGCGTTCGTAATTAACAAGTGTAGCTTCAGTAATGTGTGTACACGAATTGATGCTAACCTTGACATCGATTAGCCGGGCGACTAGCTTGCAGCAGCAGAGGCAGCACGTTGAACGCACCGACAACACGTGCTTGTTTCCACTGCGGCAGTTTGTCGCTCCTAATCTTGCACGCTACCGACTCTCGAGTCCTGGACCAATCCTCTTTCGGTCTCTTGTACTCTGACATCAGAATCTGCTTCGCAATGTAGCTATGCGTGTCCACTTTCGACGTGAACTGCCTGCTACGCACCTTTGACAACAGCCGCGAAGAACGAGACTGTGGCGCTGGTGCTGCAGGTGCCGGTGGTGTGAGAGGTTGCGGTGGAGATGGTGTGGCAGGGGATGTTGGCGGTGGCGCTGGTGGTGAGAGTTTGGTGTTGGAAGAGCCGCGGCTGGTGGCGGAGGTTTTGGGTGCTGGAGGGAGCGACTGCGGATCCGTGAACGCCTTGGCGGCGAGCAAGGGGAAATTGAGAAGGGCCCGGGAGCCTCGGAGGCGAAGTGCCGCGATGTCGTAAGCCGTGGCGGCCTCCTCGGCGGTGTCGAACGTCCCCAACCACACGCGCGCGCCTTGCTTCCCCGGGTCGCGAATCTCCGCCGCGAATTTGCCCCAGGGACGTTGCCGCACGCCGCGGTAATGAGGCGACGGCGGGTAAGGATGTGAGCAGTGCACGGATTGCGCAGTCGAAACTTCCACCTCCAGATCGTCACCTGGGAGTGTTCGCGGGTGCTGCAGCAACCCGTCGTCCTCGGGAGACAACACTTTCTCCTCTTGGAATACGCCTGGCAAGTCGTCATCGAAGTACTCAGAGTGACCGCTCATGTACGAAAGCGAATTGTCCTCCGTAATCGAGCATTCCAGCTCAGTTGCAAACTCGTTCTCGATTTCCAGGTTGGCTATCCTCCCATCGAACGCCTTCGCAATCTCCGCGTTCGCTGGCGTCCCGTGACTCCAGTCAGCTGCAAAACTCGTCGACTCAACCTCCGTGTGTCCCGTCACGAAGCTGGCAGCTTCGAACTCATCGACGTCATTCATGGTCACGGCGTCGCTGAGCTGCTCCAAACTGAACCCGAATTGCGCAATGTCGGATTCGTCTTCGTGAATATCACTTGACAACGGCTCCTTCACATGAGACTCGTGCTGATCCTGGAACAAGTACTGGTTCAAGCTTTCGAGCGCTTGCTGTCTTCGAGTTCGCGGTGAGTCCTCCCCGCAGTCTGCCATGAGTGCCGCGAACCTCGTACTTGCTGGATCCCACGTCTCCAGGTCCACACATGCAGGCTCTGGCATAGAGTACCCTTCCACGATGACGTCCAAGACGACGCTGCAGTCTGCCTTCCTCTCCATGACCTCAGAATTACACTTCCTACCTTTACTGATCATATCATGCATGTCTGCGCTCTCTCTCTCTATATATATGCGACTACATGTGTTTGATTGATCTCACGTACGTAAATGAGAGTTTATGATACTTTTATGGTCAATCGATTGACATGAACGGTGTGCGTACGTGCTGGCAAACTCTGTGCACATCTTGGGGAAATTTAGAGGCGCGCGGGTTATCTACCCCTGACGCCAGAAGCTCACAGTCAAGCCAAGGACAGGCCGGATAGAATGTCCGGGAAACTGCTGGCTAGTGGACCAGCGTGCGAAAACCTTTGAAATTCCCCTCTTTGGAGCAAGCTGACGACATGGTCTGTCTGGATTGCGAGATGGCGGTGTTTGGAATCGGTAGTTAGTGTCGTCGATCTACAGAACCTTCATTAGAACAGGGTGGCTTTGGGTCGTGTTCAGTCTTACCATATAGTACAGACGACATACATGTACGGACTGGTACAGACTGGAACTAAGGTATTAGGGCCAACTTACATGTGAACCCAGTGGTTCAACTACAAGTCAAGAATAAGAACAGTTCCACCGATGATCGGTAAGCGTGGAGGTATTTTACCAATATCAGTATGAAATACACATTAGAAGGAACGTAAAAGTGCTTTCTATATTTTCGTACTGTTGACTACATCCACCTACCGATACATGTAAGTTGGCCCTTAAAGATATCCACTCCAGGTGTTTGATATTGAAAGTATCTACCTTTTTAGAATGGACAAGTTATTCTTTATACTTGTCAAAGAGGATTCCAACGCATAAGATAATGTACCATATTAAGGTAAAAACATCTAAAAACAACATTGGGGGTCCAACTATCTCAATGATTGAATGTCTAATACAATTGATGAGATCTAGATGCAAACTCAAGACAGATGCACTTTAAGTGGTTTTATACTTTCCAGACAATCTACTAACATTTTACAAAAGTTGAAAATATAGGGTAGCCTATATACAAGACTACGTAGACTAGACTCTTCTTCAATGGACTCTCCTTTAAAGCACAAAATGTCTCAACTTTCATTGGTTGCTTCACAAAACTATTTACCTTTCATTGCTTGCTTTAATTTGAAAAGTTGTGGCACTTTTGGACCATGGAAGTGTTCTTAAAAGGTCATTTTTTGAGGTATTGAAGAGCAAAATGTTTCTTTTAGTTGTTTCTATCTTATTTAGATACCATACACAATAGGTCATTAGAGAAAATTTCAGCCCATGGGAGGGCGTTCCAAGTTGACATGCCATGTTATTTAATGCATGGCTTGTCAACCTGAAAAAGTACCCATGGTGAGCAATTACAGTGTGTATAACTGCTCGCTAGAGCAGTCAGATTTCGTAGATTTTTTTTTTTTTTAAGATTAAAATATATATATATATAAATTTTTTATTTGCAAATTTCGGTTCTTGCGCCACTGTCACAGCAGAAACTGTTGTACGGAAATAGGGGAAAAATAATTTTTTTCAGCCCCTTAAAAATAAATTTCAGGGTACTAAAGGACTCTGTGGAGCAATCCATTGAAGGTCTAGAGGTTTGAATATTTCTCTAATGTTTTGGATTCCAATTTTTATTGGTAGATCTTCTATTGTAAACATATTTAGGTGTTGAATATTTTCAAACTCAATGTATATAATCATTGTTCAAGGTTCTAAAGTGTTGTATTTATACAAGTGTCAACGTGTCACAATATAATTAGGTGTAACTATCTTACTAAAATTATGCATATTTTATAAATTATTGTTGTTGTGACAAATGTGGTTTCTTTGTACAAATGATATCTGTACAAATGTCAGTAATATAAAGTTTTAAAAGAAATCTTTGAATTTTTGGTATCTATTTTGTAGAATTTTTCTCCACCAATCATATCCTACAATTTTAGTATACTAATAGTTTTGCTGAATTGATCAACACCCTTGAGTCTAACCAAAGAAATTGATCTCTAAGACATGTGATTTCTTTCATAAATATTCTAAAATTTCAGTATCCAATTCCATTCTCTTCCAAATTCATGAGACCTTATTCACTGTTTTTCAATACTTTAGTCAATGGCGTCTTCTCAAAAATCAGAAATCAACCACCTCTACATTAGAAAAATTCTCAACCCTCCAGAGGGCTGCTTCACAGTGACCAAACCAGTCTATTAACTGCATGAGATTTAGTAGGGGCATATAGTCGCAGTGCATTGTCAGAGTGTGTGAATTTCGCAAAAGACATCATGACTTCAGTACTAAGGGTGTAGTAGAAGTCAGTTTAATATTCAGCCGCATGAATATATATGGTAATTAATTGGAAATCTAATCAAATTCAATGAAATTAAGCAAAATAAAGTGGATTTTCAAGCTAGTTGCTAAAAAATTAGAGAACTCTTACATTTCCAACTAGCTTCTAAAGCCACTTATTTTAAGGTGTTTGAAGATGAGAAGAGAAGCTCCTTATGTACACATGGGGTGGTAGGACGTAGAACAATCCATGTGAGATATGTAATTTATATGATTTAGAGGTTCTGTAATAACCTCTTCACCTTTCCTTCTCACCAATTGTCAATGAATTAAATCTATCATGATGGCAATAAAAAAAAACCTTGATTGTAGATGTCCTTGGGACTATTTTCAGCATTTGCTTTATTTTTTATAACTTGGTTAGAAAACAAGATATGCAATAATTAGGGTTAAGGTGCATTAGAGTACCTGAACCCTGATTATTGAACTACTTGTACTTGGGATTTGAACCATTGATAGTCATCGGACATTGCGACTTCAGGTGATTGACTATAGGAGAAAAGCAAATCATTAAGCAAAGTTAAATGTAATCTTGAGGTCCTTTCAGCTGCTCTGGAGCAGCCCTCCGGAAGGCTGGGAATATCTCTAATGGTTGAGAAGTCAAGTAAGTCAGTGACATTGCTGCTTATGTTCAGGAGCTTTGCAACCATGTGGGCAATATCCCACCAGTTGAATTCACATTAGGGATTTTTTTTTAAATTAATTTTTAAGTTTTTTTTAGTTTTTTTTAATTTCTTTTGGACAGCACAGAAAGTGATCTTCATTAGAGTGATGTAGTTGTTTCAATCTATGTAAATGGATGAAACATGATAAATACGGATGAAATCAAATTATTCATTCAAGAGAGTATACATTCATTCAAAAAAGAGCAATATTGTCCTTTGAATATGTAGTAATTCAGCAATTTCATCCACTAAAAATAAAAGAATATATTATTTAATATTCCCCCAAATTTTCTTGGTATCAAAATCTTGCTCAAAAAGCATACCTTGTTTTATACTTGTCCCTTTGAATTGATTTCATGATCTAAGAAACTGGAGGCTCTAATCATACTGTGGGATTCTGTAATCTCTAAATGTCCTTAGAATCTCCCCAAGTTGTATATTTACGTACAACCTTAACATGAGAATTTTTGCGTGTCAAGGTTGTGAATTTACAAGTACAAAAATAAGGTAAGTATGTGTAGGTGTGCAATCTAAATAAACACTTTCTTCATTGCAACACCTATCTACACTTATCCAAGAATTCAAGCTTGAAATCTTAGAGCATCATCAATCTCACATTGTAAAAGGGCAGCACAAAATTAATGAGAAATGCATATTTGGTACATCTCTTTTGCATGTACAGTTTGATGGATTGATGATTATCCATTAGAAGAAATTTGGACCCTGCTGAGGGCTGCTGCAACTACAGTGAAATCACTGAAATGTGCATTTACAGAAAAAAAATTTAAAAAAAATTTTAAGAATTTTTTTTTTAAACTCAAAAACATTGTCAGGGTGTATGCCACATAGGACTGGGACTAAAAAAGAAAAAAAAGAAAAAGAAAAAAAACTCTCTGGATTTGCACATTTGGCAGCTTGCTCCATAGGGCCCAAACTTTCTATAATGTTATTTCCTTGCAATGTCACTAAATTGAGGGTTGATCGTTACATTCAATAAAATTACACAATTTCAAGAAATTAGCGCTATTCTAGTCACCGATTGTAACCACAAATCTACATGAGTCCTAGTTTTTAGACCACAGATCCTTAATTTTATCAAATCCATAACGATTGGCACTTTCAAGGCCGCCTAGCTTGGAATTTAATTTTATATAGATCATGGAATCAACATAAGAACATTATGTAGATTTCAAATAATGAAAATTGTTGTGCCTTTAACCCCTGAAGGCCCAAGGCAGTTTCTGGTTCCGAAACCACTAAAACTGCCATTTCTGCTGCAATCACTCAAGAAACCAAAATAACTTTTTTTTTAGAATCTAACCATAGGATTGTGAACTTCACTTGTCTTAGATTATGTGGTAAAAATTTCATGAACTTTGACTGTACAGATTGGAAGATATTAGCATTTGAAGTTGGAATAAAAAGTTTTTTGAATTGTAGCCTTCAATTTCAGATGACTTTGACGGCCATTTGTAGATTTTTTTGCACTACACACCATTGGGTTATTTTTTTTTATATTGAACATTTGAGTTGAGATTCGAGGAAAAAAATTACAGGATGTCAAAACTTGAATTTCACATATAAAAGAATTGTTAAGTAGAAGTAGGTCCAAAATTGAATGAAGCATTAAATTGTTAATAGCTCTTAGGTGGAATTAAAACACCATAATCCCAACAGTGGGATTGTTTTTACATTTGAAGAAGATGCTAGATTGCCCCAAAAACAAGACTGTCTATAACTTCCTCGTTTTGAATCCAAATAGAATGAATCAAAGCTTCAAATATAGACAAAAACATGATCTTTGAGAAAAAAAATTAAATTTTAAATACAATTCTTTACAAGGGTTTCTTTTGCCCGGCAAGTTGCTTTTTTGACTTTGGTGGCATAACTTTTACTCCCGGGCACCAATTTTGAAAAAAAATTATACTTTTAGAAAGCTAATGTGATTCCCTATCTTAAAAAAAGGTCTAAAAAAATCAAGCCAAAATTTTATGTCACACAAGCCTGCCCAAAATCCCAAGTGTCCCCCAAGGGGACTTTGGGCCTTTAGAGGTTAAGCTACTCTTCAACTACATGTTGTATCCAAATTTAAAAGAAAAAAATGAAAATTTCATTCATAAATGGATGACAAAAATGCTATGTTGCCAAAAATGTTATTTTGTCCCTTCAAGATTAAGGTCGAACCATCCGTAACCGACCGATTAAGGAATTCCGACATGATTTGAAGTAGTGCAAGACAAATCAAATATTTTCAGAGGTGCATCTATAGAAATGACGGAGATTGCAAAAAAATTTGGTAATTTTATTGCATGAACTAAAATTATTATGAATTTTTAAAGTCAAAAGTTGGCCTTGACTTATGTCCAATGTATAGAGTCTTTTAATTTCAATTATTTAAGGATCTACTTCTTGTTCACTTTGGCACTCCAAACCAAGAACATGTGTCAAGACAAGAATGGTGGAAATGGCGGTTGGAAACCAAGACCTAATGGTTGGAAATGAGTGCTAGCCTCTCTTGCATTTTAAGAAACCCTATTGAATAACAGTGGGGTGGTAGTCGGTAATGGGGAGTTTTACCTTAACATAAATTATGGAAACTAGCAGATGCTCAAAGTGTTGGAGAGAGAGGGAGAAGATTTGGCCTATTGAAGCCTTCAATGGATGGATACTTGGTGGTAGGTGTAGATATGCTAAGCCCAACCTAAACATGAAATGCATTGAAACAAAGGTTTGCAATAGATTGTAAACCAAACACTTGAATTCTATTATGTGTGTTGCAATAGAAGGCCCTTGTGAGGATCTTGATTACATTTGTAAGTGGCTATGATTTTGTGGAGGAGTTCTACCAAATTCAAGGTGGTTATTTTCACATCCAAAGAAATATCTTTAGGGACATTTCAACCTTGAAGGAAAGGATGATGATATTGATTTTGAACTTCATATTTGATATATTTCGTCTTTGCATTGCATATGTAGCATAATAGTGATAGGTTTCTTTTCTATTATGTCATGGCTTTTGATTTTATATGAAAGATGATGAAACTATGGCATGATAGGAAGGTGGTAGATTCATGGCCATCAACTTATTGATGGACAAGTCCATGTCCAATTCCAACCATAAATATGGTAAATTTTGTTGATTTCAAACATATGGAGACAAGGTTTTGCTATATATTTGTTGACATTTTAAGCTTGTGGATCTGGCAAGTTGGAAACAAATTGGAAAGTCAACTGTATTAATTGAAAATGGCTGGTTCAAATTGAAATGATTGAAGAAGAAACTAAGTAGGCTAAGGGTAAAAAATAAAAAGTATTTGGTTGATCAAAATTGGGGCAATCAGTTGCAAATTGAACAATTTGAAGCCAAGGCTGGTTGATATTCTCAAGAAGAGGCCTATGGCTGGTTGAGCCCAAATTCTCTATGACAAGCTCTATGAAGTGTAGTATAAGTTGCTAAACAAAACTTTTCTCACCAATGAAGTTGATTCAAACAATCAATACCTTAAATGAGGCTGTTTGTTTGTTTGTTTGTTTGTTTGTTTGTTTGTTTGTTTGTTTTGTTTTGTTTGGAGCGTAGACAACTTCTTGACCATGCGTCCTCCAGCCGCGTGCTTGGTACCGTCGGAAAGCTCTCGCCGAGGAGGGGTGCACCGGCTTGGTTTTGTGGTGTTTGGAGCGGTGGTGCAAAAGTTATTGAATTTCAAAGTATTTATTGATTAAAAAATTAGAAAATTACTTTTACTTTGATTTTGGTGGCATTCTTGGTACTGGGAGTGGAACCGGGAGTAGAACTGGGAGTGGAACCGGGAGTAGAACTGGGAGTAGAATCGGAAGTAGAACCAGGAGTGGAACCGGGAGTAGATGAAAATTGGGCCAATGGCACAGGTTCACACTAGTTTTGTTGAAGGAAGGGGCTCAATCCAAGGTCCACTTTTCAAAAAATAACCCTTATCACTGTCATTGACTCTCATATGATAATAATGTGTATGAAGGTCCATACCAGATGCAACTTTCATATAATTAAAACTTCATATGACATGCATACTATGCATGACACCCCTAAAGGACCAGCATGTGTTTTTTGGCAACATAGAAATTATAGGCAAATATGTGTGACTAGAGATTTGCATGTTTTAGGCCCAAACTTTAAGAGAAGTTGTGGACAAAGAATATTTTTCATGTGAACAAATTTTTTTGATATTTGTTAGTACGAGCCAAAAGTTATAGCCAAATATGTTATTTTTTGCTCAGCCGGGTAGTTCGGGAAGATAAAGAAAATTCACTTTTTTCATAAATAAAAATTTGAAATCATTTTTCTAGATTTATATAAATGTGGAAAGCTTTGAATCATTCCATTTTGATCAATGAGATGAAAATTATGAGGAGTTTTAGTTTGCGAGCAAGTATGGGTTCTCTACTCTAAAATAAACTTTAAAGTTGTTTATCTAACTCAATTTTCAACATTTTGGGAAAAAAATAAAATCATAGGATGCAGATTATTCATTACAACATTGCAACCATTGGGATTGGCATTTTTCAATTCCATAATTAAATTCTTGACAATGTAGTATTTTGAATCATTCTCTGCTTTTTTCTACTTACAATTTTTTTTCTATATGTTGTACAATTTCAAATGATGTGAATTTCTCAATCATGTAGCCAACTTGCCTAGGAAAATTAATTCAGAGAAGCACCACCATATTGGACTTTATTTAATAGAAAAGCAAGCTTGTGAAATGCAGCTGCCCATTTTTTTGCAAGGCCCAAAAAAGCATATATGTGATTGAGCAAACACTCATTTCTTTCAATCCACATTGTGGAAATGTCTGAAATTTTTTCTACATGTTTTCAAGTTAGTGTAGTACAAGATTCTATGGTTGCATATGTCCAAATATTTTTTTTTTTAAATTTGGTACTTCTACTACAAATGCTAGTTTTAGAGCGTTTTTGTAAAAACATTGTTTTGAAACTTTAGGGTTAATATTGCAACTTCATAGGACTAAAACTTTATATG
This sequence comes from Neckera pumila, assembly GCA_963969595.1. Taxonomy (NCBI): domain Eukaryota; kingdom Viridiplantae; phylum Streptophyta; class Bryopsida; order Hypnales; family Neckeraceae; genus Neckera; species Neckera pumila. The sequence goes on along the minus strand of OZ018408.1, from coordinate 45,021,486 downwards.
ACATTCATATAAATTCAATAATGCACAATATCCATTTTTCATACAGCTTTCATATGATTGAAATTTCAGTAATTTTCAATAGTTACAACTTAACCCCTAAAATCCCATTGTCCCTACGGGGGACAAAATGGATTTCGGGCAGGTTTCTATGAGCTTAATTTTTGATGAAACTTTCTGAAACTTTTCCATAAGATAAAAAAACTTATTAGCTTTCCTAGAATGTAATTTTTATTTCAATCGGTGCCCGGGAGCAAAAGTTATGCTACAATAACCTCAAAACGGGGGAGACCTGGCAACAAAAAAAATCCATAAAAAATTGAAATTACAATCAAAGATCATGATCTGAGAAAAGTGTAGTATAAGATCCTGTGGTTAGATTCTAAACAAAATATATTTTTTTAAATTTTTTGGATAAACGGACAGAAAAATGGCCTTGGGACTTTAGGGATTAACCCCTAAAGGACCAAATGGCATTTTTTGGCAATATAGCAATTTTGGGCAGCTCACTACGAACAACATTACAACCGTTGGATTGACATTTTTCAATTCCATAATTAAATTCTTAAAAATTTTGTGTTTTGAATCATTCTCTACTTCTTTCTACAACCTACTTTTTTCCTATATGTTGTACAATTCCAAATGATTTGCAATTTCTCAAGCATGTAGCCAACTTGCTTTGAAGAATTAATCCAAGGAGTAACCACCATTTTGGACATTTTTTCATTTAAATGTGACCTTGTGAAATGCAGCTGCCTAGTTTTTCGCAGGGCCAAAAAAAGGGTTTTTGTCAATTCAAATGCTAATATCTTGCAATCTACAAGGTGGAAAATTCTGAAATTTTTTCTACACATTCTCAAACAAGTTTACTACAAGATCCTCCAGTTACATGTGTCCAAAAATGTTTTTTTTCTAAAATTTGATACTTGTATTAGAAATGGCAGTTTTGGAGCGTTTTTGGTGAAAAAATGGTAGGGGTTAAATAACATCCAAAAGTTAAAGCTTTAGAAGAGTTGCATATTTGCAAAGCCCTCTCAACCCTTTTTTTTTTTATTGCGAATTATATAATTTGCAGAAGTTCAAAATGCTGAAAAAGGTCACATTATGAGAAATTGTAATTGCTGAAGTTACAACTATTTAGAGTTTCTAGAATGTCAAATCATATGGCGTTCTATGAAATTTGCATCTAGTGCGGTATTGAATTCATATGAATGTGCTATGCAATTTTTAATTCTACTAAAGTCTCATCTACTGACTGTGGGGCATGAACCTTCTGATAATTACCGATAGGTGAAAGTCAGATGACAACGATCGTGGTTCATTTTGGAGATGCAGGTACGAACTGTTGTAATCCAGTCATTTTTGTCAAAGAAATAAATGATCCATGTAGAAAATAATGGTCCATGTGTTTCATAAATAAATAAATAAAGAGCTTGTCCATGTTCGTGTTTGCAGGGTCAATGAGAATGTTCCAAGTACTTTGGGGGTCAATGAGAATTGCCCATGTGTTTCAGAAAAAAAATTTTAAGTGTTTTGGGGGTATTGATATTACTGCAATATTGAAGGTACCCACATTTTAGAATTTATGGACAGATGATTATTTATAACGTACTGGTTAGGAGGATTCTAACACATAAAACAATGTAGGCCTACCATATGAAGGTAGAAACATCAAAAAGCAACTGTTTGGGGGGGTCCCACTATCTCAAAGAATGAATGGCCAACAAAATTTGATGAGGTCTAAAAGAGATTCACTGATATGTGGTTTTGTACTTTTCAGACACTCTACCAATACTTTACAAATTTTTAAAGCTGAAAATATAGGGTAGCCTATACACAAGACTAACTAAAGGTAGCATGACATGTTCTCAACCAGGGAGCCATAGCCAATGTGCAGAGTGAAGCTATTTCCAACCTAAGGTTGGAATAGATTTCCAACCAAAGTTTGAAATTTGTGCTTTCTTCCTTTTGAAGGGTGGGACAAATAGAATCATGATATATGTCCCAAAGTGCATTGGAAGTAGTCAATGAGCAAGAAAGTAGGAAGTAGTGAGCGGGATTAGAAGAGTTTAGACATTGGCTATACGTTCTAAGCACTTTCAGCTCCCAAAGTTCATAGTAATGTCAATTTTAGAAATAAAATTACAAAAAAAATTGTAGTCTCTATATTTCCTATCTTTCTACATGGAAAATTTTGCATTGCCTCATATTGCTCATGATCTATCCCGAAATCGCTTAAAGGGATTGGATATGGTTGGTTTTACCTTAGACTTGCCTTGAGTGGACATTGTTGAAATGACAAAATGTCTCAACTTTCATTGGTTGCTTCACAAAACTACTTACCTCTCATTGCTTGCTTTTGAAAAATTGTGGCGGTTTTGAGTCATGGAAATGTTCCTTCAAGGCCATTTGTTTTGGTGTGGGAGAGCAAAAAATGTTGCTTTTAGGTGTTTCTACCTTATTTGGATACTATATACACAAGGTTTTGGATTCAAATTTTTATTGGTAGATCATCAATTGTAAATCGATTTAGGTATTGAATATTTTCAAACTCAATGTGTGTACTCATTGTTCAAGACTTTGGAGTGTTTTATTTAGACAAGTGTCAATGTATTGCAATATAATTAGGTGTAATTATCTTATTGTAATTAAGCATATTTCTTAAGTTATTGTTGTAACAAGTGTTGTAGCTTTGTGTGCCAATCTAAATGGCATTTGTATGAATGTTGGTAGTATAGAGTCTTCAACATCAATTTCATTAAATTGGCAATATTTACACAATCCTAAATTGTGACTTGTATCTTTCACAAAGTTCTAATTTCAGGTCACAAACTAGGATAGCCAATACAAATTTTGGATTTAGGTTGCTTGTCTTGAACTATGCCAAAGTATTGGAATATTGCCAGTACATTAGTATTGAAACTAATGTTCTTCCTTCTAACCAGGGTACCTAATTTGGCTCCCCCCTTCTTTGTCTTGTGAATTTTGATGTAGTATCTCAAACAAACAAATTTTTAATCTTTAAGGCTCCTTGCAAACTGAAACAGATTTTGAAGATCTTGGGCATCTAAAATGATGTATTAGGTTTTGTTTTTCCTTCTTCATTTTTTTTGGTGAAATTAGGGAAACAAACAACATCCAAGGAATCTAATTTTTATGAAGATCCAATGATTGAGTTTTTTGTTTGTTTGTTTGTTTTGAAATCCAACTTGGGCACAAGGATGGCAACATCATTTTGCTTTGAAAATTTGCATACTTCTTCCTTTCTTGAGGCCCTACTCAAATTAAATTGAAGTCATGAAATCTTCCTTGAAAAGATAATTTGAGTTGTAGGCCTTACAAGCCAAAGAAAGTCACATTGTCAAAATTTTGAACAATCTTTCAAAGAAACTTCTTGCTTTCCTTTGTAAGCTTTGTTTTTACACATTTATTGTCCTCACACCCCAAATTTTTTATATGTTACCCTAGTACTTGTCAAAAGTAAGATCCTACGGTTTACAAAATCTTAACAAATGAATGAAATTTGATCACTAGACCTTTTTTTGTAGAGAGTGCTGATTTTTAACAATTTCATCCGTGTTTCTCAATTCTGGACAAATGGATCTTTGCAGCTCAAGCTGACCAAGTGAACATACTTTGGGACAATTGGGGGAGTCTTCAGGAGTCTTTTTTTTATCTCCTGTTCTGGAGCGTTGACATCCAGAGCCTCTTTGCTCTTAACCGCAGCTACTGCAGCTAGACCAAGCATCTGGAGGCACGTGGCTCTCATAGTCGTTGTGGATTGGAGAGTAGGGAAGAAGGAATTGCTCATTGTCAGTCGATCTGTCGATCGGTCTTTCTGGAACCGAAGGAAAAGAAGACTTAAGGTAGCTAACCCATTTCCAATCACTTAAGCAATTATGCATATTTGGAGTCCAGGTTTTTGAGTGAGGAATTTTTCTCATGTACAGAAATAGAGTTTGGAAGGACTGCATATTTTTTCAGAATTTTATTAGAGAAAACATAATTACTATGAATCTTTTAGTGGAAGATTCTCTTCAACCTATAATGGTGATATAGACCTTTCTATTTTTGACCACATGCAAAGTCTGACCACCTTGCAAAGTCGACCAAGGGTTAGTTGCAATATTGAGAGCCTCGTAGCCAATCGTATTGTACCATAACTGTTCCTCAAACTGTACCTCAATTGATTAATCTATGGTCAGAAAGAAAACAGCCTATACCACCAAAATCAAGGGGTGACTAGAAATAGGCCGGCAACCTTAATTCCTAAAGGACCAAGGCCTTTTTTCTGCCCAAAAACTCTCAAAACTGCCATTTCTAGAGCAAAGAGTAAAAAAATTTAAAAATTATTTTTTTTGCACATCTAACCGTAGGATCTTATATCTAACTAGTATGAGAATATGTGGAAAAAATTTCAGAACTTTTGACCGTACAGATTGCAAGATATCTGCGCTTAAAGTGGAAAAAACAAGTTTTTCAGCACATTGCGGGACTAAATTTTTTGACTTCAAACATTTTTAACTTAAAATTTTTGCACTACAGCGTTTTGAGCTTTAAATCTTTCTAGTAGAGAATTGAATTGAGAGTCTAGGGGAAAAAAAATTCAAAAAAACTTCATTATCATTCTTAAAATAATTGTTAAGTAGAAATAGGTACAAGATAGAAGGAAATCTAAAATATTAATGTATTTCAGATGGAATTAAAATGCACTAATCCCAATGGTGAGATTGTTCTAGCAAGTAAACTAAACCAATACAAAAACCAAACTAAACCAATACAAAAAATAAATTTGAAAAATTAAAAAAATTGCATTCCAAAATGAATCCTACAAATTATTTTTTTCAAGAAGATGCTCTAACTGCCCAAAAAACAAGAATGTCTATAATTCCTCATAACAAATCCAAATGAAATGAATAAAAGCTTTCCATATAGAAAAAATATAATCTATTAGAAAAAAATATTAAAAAAAAAAATTCAAAATTTTGCAAATTTTTTTTGCTGCCCCCTCTCCCCATGCATTCCAAGAAATGGCATAACTTCTTGCTCAAAGGTCCAATTTCAAATTATTTTTTTCGGCCACATACCTCTCTCAATTCTTCACATTCACAAAAATTTTCAAAAAATCAGGAGAAAATTTCAGCCCATAGGTACCTACCCGAAATCCCATTTGTCCCCCAAACGGACAACAGTCCTTTAGGGGTTAACTCTTGAACTTATACTTGTGTGGACACAAATGTTTCATGTTTAAGTTAGTATACTAACTTTGTGCGCCCTGTAATTTAGGTTTTGGCTTTTTCCACAAAACCCAGGAAAACACTAGTATAGAAGTTTTTATAGGGAAAGGTTTAATCAGTCTATCGTTTATGTGACTAATGTCACTTTTCAAATAGAATAATACTTAAAATTTGAAAATACTTGGTTTTAGTTTTGTAATTCACAAATACTCTTATTTCCAAGGGTTTGGATTTTTGTTCTCAGTCCTTTATTAATGTATGTAGACACAATGTATGAAGTCCCAGTCTTATATAGTGTTCTACAAGGTGGTCAAATAGTTTGGTCAAAACTTCAGATTTGATCAAATTGTCTTATGCAATGTATGATCTAGGACTTAATCAATTCCAAGATAATACTTTGAAAATATTACATATAATTCATTAATTATTCCTTTTTATATGTGTTGGTCAAATTGTCCAGTAAGTGCTTGCCATGAGCAATCTTAATGCAAAATGCTTAGGTCCGTCAATCACAGGTCAAATTGTCTCAGTTGATGCAAAGTATGGTGAGTTTAGGTGTAATACCTAATTTTATCTTTCTCCTTTTGTTTTTCTCCAGTGTTTTGAGGTCAAATAGTCAGGTCAAATTGGTCCAAACCAACATTGGTTAATTCCCGCAGGGAAGCTTGCTGCCTCCGATGCTGCGACTCCGACAGCAATTCTTCACCAATTTTGACCAAATTGGATGTTTTTGCTTCCAATTTCTCGTTGCATACACTCCAAACAAGTTCAATTGATTGTCACGACTCAATTACATCCAAATTTTTGACAACAGAATCAAAATCTGAAAGGCGGCCAAAATCTGCCACTATGTCACGAACTGCGATTGAATTTGCACGAATTTCAACCAAATTTTTCCAAGTAGTCTCATTCTCGCAATCACGCCCTTCTCCAAGACTCACAAGCACGCTCCAATCTTGAGTTGATTTCTGCAATTGCTGATGAATCTTGTAATGGGGATCGAATTTTCACAAATATGCTGCTGCCTGTGACCAAATTTCCACCCCAAATTGCACCAATTGTCTCCAATTTCTGGTGCTTGTCTTCAAGACCAGTTCAAATCAATCAACACAACTCAGAGGCACTCAAATTGTTGGGTTTTCACAAAGAATCAAAATTTCCGTTCTCCATCGACTGCAAACTTTTGTCTGCTCCACCCGAGTCAAATCTCGACGGATCAATTCAATTTTAGACTTCTCAAACCTGATGATTGCAGACAGGGAATGATTGGGCGATCATACTCAACGAATTACGTGGAGTAGATCAAAACTTTTGAAATTTTGAATCTTCTGTTATATCTTCTCGCTGTTCCACGCCCCTGCTCCACAACCAGAACATCCAAGAATTCCAACACTAGCGCTCCGTTTCACAAATCAATGTTTCAATTTTGATTTCATCTCCTGTCCTCGCACTTCTCCAACTTCCAGAAAGGATTTGTGAACCAGACTTCCTTATTCGATCAAGATTACCAGAGCCCAAATTTTCACAGTATGCAAATCCCTAAACTTTGAAAATGGTATAATCAACAGTACGACACTCTCAGAAGGAAATAATCTCCTAATTTCAAACATATAAATTACACAAGACAAGTATTGAAACAATGAAACTCAAATATATATTAAGAATACTTACATGGGTCATCTATTGAATGCCATAGTTATCATCTTTTGAAATCTATTTATAGTCTTCTTGTCTACAGTCACGACCTTTAGCAAGGGTCGTTGTGACTGTTTGATTTTACTTTTACTTTTACTTTTATTTATTTTTTATTTTTTATTTTTAACTTTTAACCCTTATAAAAAGTACCCCTAATCTTCTTCTTTTTAAATTTAATTAGCTATTTCAAAGTTATTTTTATATCCATGTGTTTTTTAAATACTAAATATCTTCTATTGTCTTAGAAAAACTAAATACGGGTATTGTAAAAGTTTAACTACACGCCCTCTACTATTGCTAAAGTCAAAATAAAAATAAAGGCCATTTTTTGATTTTTTTAATTCATAAAAAATCAAAAATTCAATATATTTTCAATCATAGGTCCAAATGCCCTAAGACAAAGCCCATGCACCCCTCTTTGCAGACGGCTTTCCAACGGTACCAAGAATATAACTAAGAGACGCATCGTCCAGAGATCCCATAGCAAACAAAACAAACAACTGAACAAACAGCCTAACTGAAGGAATTAGTGTGCCCTTTGCCATTGCCACAATATAATTTAAAAATAAAATTAATTTTTCAATTTTTCAATTTAATAACAATAAAACTTTGAAATTCAATAACTTTCACACCATATGTGCAAATGCCACGAAACAAAGCCCGTGCGCCCCTCCCATTGCCAAGGGCTTTCCAATGGTACCAAGAATGCAACCGGATGACATGTAGTGTCAAATATCTCAAAATTACACAAAACAAATAGTCGAACTTAAAGTATGGATGGATGGATTACACAAAGTAGTAGATAACAACTACCACATTAACAACAACCTTTTGACCACATGCGCAATCTTCACAATTGATTTATGGCCCTCAATCCAACAACAATTTTGTAAATCATTGTAGTCTCTTGAAATTTTTGATTTTTTGACAATTTGTTGTGAATAGTGTAAATAGAGACAAATTGACAAAGAGTTCACACAATAGAGTAGTAATATAGACAAATTGCCAGATTAGAAAGGATTTAGAAAGAAACATAAAAGGTTTAAGACGGCAAAAGACAAGTTGACTCTACACTTCGGGTTTGAATAGTTGTCTTCAGTTTTGCATATAGCCAAGCAATTTGTCATTTCTTTGCCCCCACTCTCTCGGTTATCAAATAGCTTTTGTCAAGTTGTCTCGTCTTCATGTACTTTGAACTTCTTCAATATAATATTTCTTATAAGCAATTTGTCTTATAAGCTCTAAATTTAGATCCAGTGATTGGACTAAATTGAGCATTTTTATAATTCGCAATCAAGATCTAGTGATTGGATCCTCTGAATTGTGAAATATTTTAACAATTTGTCCTGAGAATCCAGTGATTGGATCTCTTTATTTATTTGTGCTAAATTACATTCTGTGTGTTTGTGTTGTGGTTGTGAAAATTATAAAATTACTAGTTTGCTTGTTCTGATCCAATGAGTGGGCTGTACTGCTTAGCAAATTGTCAAATATTATTATGAACCTGTGACTGGACTAAACGGCTGTGTGAGTATTCGGTGTGTGTGATTTTCTATGTAAAGTTATGTGTAAATTTATTGTGATGGGTTCATATTTGTTGGAATGGCTCTTGTAACAAATTGTCTGTGAATTATTGTGTGTGTTTAAATTGTGGAATTTTGAAACAAAAAGGATAAATTGATTTGTTGAAAGTTGCATCTATGTTGTGTGAATTCCGTGTTTACTTGTTAAGACAAATTGACTAGATCAGTGTCTGTGCCATGAGTGTGCGAGTTGACCTGTCGGAGTGTTACTGTGAGGAAATGGAGAGCAATTTATCGGGATTGGAAGTCAATTTGTCTGTGTGACTCTCGTAAATCGAACGAAGCAGACGAATTGCCAACCAGTTTGACAATGCGGATGCTGTGGAGGCGGTGTACAAATCGAGACAATTTGCCGAAACCAGCGATGCAGATCAACTGAATTACAGATAAGTTCTTGACTTATTCTAATTTGTAACTTTGATAAATTGTCTTGATTAAATTAATTTATATTCTTTGTGTAGATCATGTTGCGTCTATTCTATGAATTATGTAGTCTTGAAATGAATATTGAGATTTAGTATAAGACTGCAAGTAGGCAAGTTGTCTGAATAATAAACGGAAATTGTAATAAAGAAGTAAAACTAGTTTCTAAGGCTTCGAAGAGATTAGTGATAAATTGTCTAAAAGTTCCAACAATGAATTTTACCAATGAATTATGCTCTATATTTTAAATTATTTTGTGTAAAAATTGGAGATTAAAGAACTGGAAGCTGAAAGATAGGATCCAGGTATGACAATTTGTCTTATTCTTATGTGTTTGATATATGAAGTCAAATTGTCTTGAATGTGTGTATGTGTAATTGAATCTTGTATTGTGAGTGCATAGTTAAGTTGTCCAGAATTAAATTGAATTGAATTCTTCACGGTTGAAATTCTGAGATGATAATACAGTCAGTAGAATAGAAGCGAATTGTCTAGATTCTTGGGTGTTAGACTGGATCTCGACCAGGTTTCTAACTGACAATTTGTCTTGGGCATGTTGATGTTATTGACGCAGTTCAGTCATAGTAGGTCGGTGTTACAGACAAATTGCCGTAGTGTTCAAATTTCACTGCAGACAGTGTACAGACAAGTGGTCCTTATAAATTTAATTACTGAAAAGGGAATTGTTTCTGAAATTAGTAAGATCAATAGATATTTGGTGTGATGAATTAACTGAGTATTGGAGGGAGCGTACCGTATGTCAAATTGTCCTAATTGATAATTAGTATGAGTAGCAGAGATTAGAAGAATGTTGTGATTGTTTGAGTTGTGTGGTTGATTAATTGCCTTGTTGTTATTGTTGTATTTTGTAATGCATTACACACTCATTCCCCCTGCATTAGTATAGGGACAAATTGTTGTAGAGGACCAGGACTGTTTTGATACTCATATAAAATTAGTAATTTGGCTAGCTAAGTAGTGACTGGACAAATTGTTTTGGTAAAAAAACTTCATGGTAATTAATGAACCTATATATATTATATATGTGAAATTTTGCATTTAAAAGTCTAGATCATGCATGACAAATTGCTCTTATAAACCTGCCAAATTGTCTTGAAACTACCCCTAGAATACTAGGCAGGACTGGGACAGCACTCATGCGTCCATAGCATTATTTAACGGACAGGCCACCAAATTCATCCTTGGGATATAAGAGTGTTTTACAATTGGTTTCTGTAGTAAAATTGTTGAGTAAATGCCATAACAATTTTAACTTACAAGTGACTTCTAGCTTCAGAACATTAGACTATTTGACCATTCCCTGTAAATTTTGGAACCCCTATACTTAGTCCTGGGTTTTGGGAAGTAGACAAAATTCTAGACTACAATCATGCTTGAATAATTCCATTGGATGAAATAATTGGATGACATTTCTCCCAGATGAAAATGTGACGGAATTTGTGAGAAGAGTTATGATATAAGGCATGACACTGCATAGTGAATCTTGTAAAGGTGCAGACTAGAGTGTTCTAATGGATGACAAAGAATTCTTCTATGGAAGACATAAGTGCTTATGTTCATCCTTGGAATTTTATGCAAAAAGGGAAGGTCTTGCACAATAGTGTGACCTTCAATGAATGCTTGTGGGTTTTTTAAAGTAGAGGATTCACATTGTATCAAATGAGATGAATTTTGCAATGCCCATAATCGTGTAGTCAAACTTGAGAGTCCTTCACGTTGTCTTTTTATTTCTTCCCTGCTCAATAGTGAATTTATTTTTTAGACATGAAATCACATGTTAAATATCTATCATAAAATTTTCATTTTTTTTGGTGAAAACTTCAAATTACCATGAAGTTTTGAAGAAAAATGAAGAAAATTCATATCAAATACAAATCATGTTCTGAAAATGTAAAATTTTCATAATAGAAGTACATGATAATATAGAACATTAGTGTATAAAGAATCTTTTTGTGTCATTCCATATTTAGAAACATAATTATAGATCTTCAACTCTAAACTTTATTAAAATGTTTATTTTAAGAATTTTTTCAAAATTTCCAAGTGGAATGAAAATTGCACTTCCGAACACTACAAAAAATCCATGTTTTAGGTGATGGGCCCAAATTTTTTTAAACAAATTTTAGGGGATGTCAAATGCAACAAACCCGTGTTTTATGTCAATAAAAACATCCAAATATAGCATCAATGTTGACATAACTGGATGAACAAAAATGTTTCTATTGCTCAACGAGCAGTCTAGGCACCTCATAATAAATCTTTTTCTTAAAGAAATAAAAATTTGAACTTGATCACCTAGATTTATATATACACTAAAAGCTTTCACTCATTCCATTATGATTAATGAGTTCAAAGTTATGAGGAACTTTTGTTTGTGGACAATTACAGAATTTCTATTCTAAAATAAACTTTGAGGTGCTTTATTTAACTCAATTTTCAATATTTTTGAATAAAAACATATAATGGGAGGTAGATGACCAATTTATTACAAATTTACATTGGGTTTGAAAATACCACTAGATTTGAAAATTTTCATTTCCATAACTTAATTCTTAATAATTTAGTGTTTTGAATCATACTCTATTACTTTCTACTTACTATTTTTTTTAATGTGTGAATATAAAACGTTTTTGGTTGAATTCTTTTATGTATTTCCAACTTATTTTTCCAACATATTATAAAGAGTTGCACGTCGTAGGATCTCCACATTTTGTTTAAAAAGTTTGAAAGATGAAGTTCAGCCATTTGGAAAGACTTGAAAATACTTCTTTTTGAATTTCAAGAATCATGATCTTGCAATTGGTAAGGTTTCTTATTTTGAAATGTTAAAAGGGTGTATTCTAACAAGTCAACTAAAAGATTGGCATATAATTGGATTTATGAGAAACTAAATATAGATGAAGATTTTAATTTGCTTTGGTGACTAGTATTTTGAAGTTGTTTTGGACATCTAAACATGAAAGAATTTTAGTGGGTAACATATCAGTTTTATATTCTTCACTTGGCCATTTGATCTACCTTTTTGCAAAGATCAATTAGCTACCATTATACTAAATTTGGATTCTCACTACACATTGCTCTATACACACAAATAGTGGGTACGGTACTCAATATGTTCACATTCAATGAAATGATGGGTTTTTAGAATGCCAAAATTACAACATTCATAAGTCGAAACTAGGACAACGCGATATTGAATTACATTCTAGACCACGTCACCTTAAAGGTGCCAATAGTCATAGAATTGATAAAATTAAAAATATGCGCTCTAAAAACTAGGACTTATACAAATTTAAGGTTGCAACTGGTGACTTGAACGGTGCCAATTTCTTGAAATTGTGTAATTTTATTGAATGTGACCATCAACCCTCAATTTAGTGACATTGCTTGTGCCCATTATAAGAGATTTGAGGCCTCCAAGAGCCCGCAAGTTATCTTACGTTCCTAGATTGCGGGAACGCAGGAAAGCTGCTGGATGATGTGGTCAAGACAATGCCACATCACTTTTTCAAAAAAAAAAAGGTGTGTGTGTGTGTGGTGATTTGCCTGAAATGATATTTTGGAAAGAATTTTTTTTTTTTTTTTTTTGAAAAAAAAATTCTGATAGCCCATACCGGCTGTTTATAGATCTGGCCAAATTGGAGAACGGTCCTGAAACAGCCCTTAAATGCCCTCAAATCTCTTCTAATGGAAGGCAATAAGATGATCATCAATTCATCAAACTATGCATGCAAAAGGGATGCACTAAGGATGCATTTTTCATTAATTTTATGCTTTCTTTTTTACAATGTGAGATTGGTGATGCTCTAAACTATGTGCAACTAAAAGAGACACTCTCCTAATTGTGATATCTATCTATTCTTGTCCAAGATTCTAAGCTTGAAATCTTGGACAGTTGGTGGTAGGTGTCGCAATGAAGAGAGTCTCTTTACTTGTACGCTTGTACATACCTTACCTTATAAACGTACTTGTAAGTTTACAACCTTAATACGCAAAAATTCTCATGTTAGGTTTGTATACAAGTACACAACTTGAAGAGATTCTAAGGACATTTGAGGATTATGGAATTCCAGAGTGTCATTAGAGCATCCAATTTCTTAGATTTAGAATCAACTCAAAGATACAAGTATGAAACAAGACGTGCTTTTTGAGCAATATTTCACTCAAAAATAATACCAAAAACTTTTGGAGAATATTAAATTACATATTCTTCCATTTTTAATGAATGAAATTATTGAATTTCTACATATTCTACGGACAATATCTTCCCATTTATATAGGTGTAAACAATTGCATCATTCCAACAAAGATTACTTTCTGCACTATCCAAAAGAAATGAATTAAAGAAGAAAAAATCCTTTGTGTGAAACCAACTACGGGATGTCTCTCATGTAGTTGCAAAGCTCTTGAACATGAGCAACAATGTAAGGTGGAGGCACCCATACCCAATCACTTAAGGAATTTTGGAATAGATGATGAGCAAAATGAGTGATGAAATTTTTTCCCCATGTAGGAAGACAAGAAATATTGGGACAAAAAATTTTCCGTAATTTTATTCCCAAAACTAGAATTACTGTGAATTTTGGGAACCAAAAAGTGTTGTGAACGCAAAGCCAATCACTAGAGTATTCTAATTCTGATCACTCAAAAACTAGCTTCATATGTCTTTTTTTCTTGCTACTTTTTGTATACTTTAGGACATATGGCATGATCTTATTGGTCTCAACCTTAAAAAATAGTAAAAAACATGTTCTAAGCCATAATTACAAATAGGGGCACCTCTGGTCGGGAATTGATCCCTGGTTGGGAATGAGTGGTTCCACCTTAGTTGATAACTTCTCAAGTGGAGTTGATAAGGGTGACGACCTATTTTTGATCACTTAAGCAATTTGCAAGTATATGATTATGGTGAGAGGAAATTTTTTCCTATTTAGATAGATCGGTTCAAGAAGGATTTCATATTTTTGTACATTTTTTTTTCAAAAATAGAAGTATCGTGAATTTTTTCATGAAGATTCCATTCAACCTATTCTTGTTATGTAGGTCGTCCTATTTTCAACTATAGGCTGGTTACAAAATCGACAATGCTTCAATGCAAGTGATAATTGTAGCCTCCAATGTACATCTTATGATCATTCTATGCTTTCAATGTATACATCTCTAATATTTGTGCTGCTCTTGCTTTACGTGAGTTGTCACCTTAACCACAGCTGATCGGAAACAAAGCAACTTTATTAGCAAAAATGAGTGGCTGATCGAAAATGGGTCAGCTTCCTTATCTGATTTCTGAGAAGATGCCATTTGACTACCGTATTGAAAAAGGGTGAATTAGGCCTCATGAATTTGGAAGAGAATTGAATTAGAACCTCAAATTTTATAATATTTATTAAAAGAAAAAACATGTTAGAGGTCAATGCCTTTGCATAGACTCAAGGGTGATGTTCAACCCACCATAATTTGTATATTGTAGTTGCGACACACTAACACTTGTCTGAACATAATACTCCAAAATCTTGAATAATGAACAGACACATTGAGTTTAAAAATGTTCAACACCTAAACCTGTTTAAGATAGAGGATCTACCAATAAAAAAATGGAATCTAAGCCCTTCTATGTATGGTATTCAAATTAGGTAAAAACACCTAAAAACAACATTTTTCACTTTCCAACACCTAAAAAATTGGCCTTGCAATATAGACTTACCCATGTTTTCAACTTTAATCTTTAAACGTCAAGGCGGACATTTTGTGGCCGATGAATGATAGGGAATCTCTCGTGTGTACTAGGAGAGAAGTGCAACTATTCATCTTTAGAATTTTGTTGTGAAAAGGGGAGGTTTTCTACAGTAGTTTGACTTCCAACGAGTTTGTTTTCTATTTCAATGATGAGCCAGTGATTCACATGGTAAGAGCATCCCCACGCCTGACGCGCCAAGGAGGGGCGCCAAGTGCTGCCTTGGCGTGTGGATTTGGAGAGTGGGGCTTCATCACTCCTCCTCTGCCCCACGGCTGACACGCCAAGCAGGGGCGCCAAATGGGTATTGTTGCAAAGAATTAAAAGGTTTCAATATAAAACTTACAAAACTAACACATTTTACTTCAAAAACGTTAATAAGCTCTCTCTTACATTGTTTCAAAAGCACTTCCAATTTATTTTGTGTTTCTAAGGAAGAAGAGTAGCTCACTATATACACATGGGGTGGTAGGAGGTAGAACAAACAATGTGGGATAAGTAAATTAGATGTAGTAGGAGCTTCACCACTCATAGTTTTTTCCAAAGTAGAAATTGTGTTAGAATTAAAATTTTAGACCTCATTTAGGCATAGTAGATTAACATTTTCCAAAAAACTTCGAATTAATAAAAGATGTGAAATCAAGACAAATTTCACCTCCAAAAATCCGTTTGTGATTTGAAGACTCCAATCAAAAGTTATGGACAAATTTCAAAAGAGGATTAGATGGGAATTTTTTTTTACATTTGTAGAAATGCATAGTAGAAATTTGTCAATAACTTTTGACTAGAGACTTGAAATCTCAAACGGATTTTTGAAGATGAAATTTATCTTGATTTCACATCTTTTCTTAGTTCAAAGTTTTTTGGAGAAAGCTATTCTACTATGCCTAAATGAGGTCTAAAATTTCAATTCTAATACAATTTCTACTTTGGAAAAAAATATGACTATGAGTGGTGGAGCTCCTTCTAATTACTTATCCCACATGGATTGCTCTACCTCCTACCACCCCATGTGTATATAGTAAGCTTCTCTTCCCTCTTCCAATTCAACAAAGGTGAATAAGCATTTCTCCCAATTCACTAGATACAGAGTAAAGGAATCTTTATTCTAGTTGGGAATTGCTTTATTCTCAGTTTTTTCACACAGGTAATGGAAACTTTATAGAGGTTAAAATTACTTGTGAGAAAAATTTGAAGGTCAAATGGAGTATGTGCTTCGAAGATGGGTGAGAAGGACTGTCAGCACCTCGAAATTGGGTTGAAAAAGGTAGTCAGAGCCTTTGGCGAGCCGTGCTCAAGGCTCACCATTTCCCCGTGTATCCTTCAAATTTTGGCGCAGCCGGGCAGTTTTCCCCGTTTGGCGCGTCAGCCGTGGGGAAGTTAATGAAGCCAGGGCACGCCCACTGCTCGTGTTAGACCCCTTGGCGCCCTGCCCTGGGGATGCTCTAATGAAAAGGGATGATCTCAAGGATCACCCCTTTGTCCTCTAAGGGTTAAAAATTTGTAAACTTTTTATAGAGTGTCAGGAAAGTACAAAACCACATCCGGTGCATCTCCCTTGAGTTTGCTTTTAGATCTCATGGAATTTTTTTCGCCCTTCAATCTTGGAGATGTATAATGGGACCCCAAAACAATTGCTTTTCAATGTTTTTTCTGTACCTTGATGTGGTACATTGTCTTATGCGTTGGAATCCTCTCTGACAAATGTAAATACTAATCTGTCCATTCTAAAGTCTAATATCAGACACCTGGAGCGGGTAGAAACCTCTCCAGGAGCCTCACTCTTCATGCCGATTTTTGCAACTGATGACTTTCTGCCCACCACAGCAATTTTTTATTTTTATTTTTATTTTTTTTCAAAACACATGAGCAATTCTCATTGACCCCCCAAAACACAGACTTTGACGAGCTCTTTGACAAAATGACTCTGGATTTTAACAGTTCCGTGCTTGCATCTCCAAAAAGATCCACAATCACAAGTATCTGACTTTCGTATGACGGTATGACGTGTATGGAGGTTCAACATATCGTTCAGTAGAATTAGCAGTCAGCTCCGTTACCTTTGCCGAATGGTCTGCGCAGTATACTGAAACATGATAATTTAGAGCATCTGCACTGCAACATGTTGAAGCAACACTTTAAAGGTTTTGCACCATTGATCTTCTAAGATCTTCTAAGATCAATGGTGCAATATCTTTAAAGTGTTGCTTCAACGTGTTGCAGTTGGTCATAAGAAAGGCCTGTGAGCAATGTCTGGAAAGAATCGGCGGTTAAATCATTGTTAGCCGGTGCCTTTGGGAAAATAAGGCCGGTTGGAATGTGAAAGTGGAGGATTGAAAACCAGACAAAACACTGGTAGGACTGGCAACCAACCGGTGTGCAAAAACGAATGGGGCTATTTAACCGCCGCTTCCGTGAAATTGTCAGATTTCAACCACTTGCAATTTAGAATCCAAGGCTAATACTCAGGTTACTAGAGGTGGGTATCTTCTTGGACAAAGTGGGTATTACTTCTTCTTAAACTGACTTTGTATAGTGTTCAAAACTCTCTTATTATGGAGGTGGCTCGATATTAGAGCGGGAATATTACTTAGTTTTTGAAATAATCGTGCAGAAGTTGTCAAGTTTTTTGTAGGAGCTAAATGATCTCTTGAAGATGAAGATTTTCATTGTGGCATTCAAATATGTGGCATTACAAATTGTTGCCTGTTTGTGCCTATCACTTAAAATTGTCATAGTTATCTGGTTGGATTTAAGGTTGCTTTCACCATTGCTAGTTGCTTGCTTACCACACTAAAATTGGTGATGATGTTTGAATGTTGATATCAAAGTTGGGTTTTGGCACCGTGACAAATAACATCAATGATATGCAAGTTGTACAAGTAGTCCTTGCAAAACTTGCATATCAATGTTCAAGTGATGCCAAATCAAGTTGTTGCAGCAACCAAGAAATCTTGCTCATTGTCATCAATTTGCAAGTGCTTTGATCAGACAAGAGTTAATGAATTTGAGACATGTGAGAATAGTACATACTTAAATAACAACCACAATAGTTTTGAACCTAGCTGCCATGAAAATTGGATTATTTCCAACTCATATAGAGGATGTAGCCTTTGTACATTTGAAGTTGAAGGAAATTGACCGATGAGAATTTGATACTAGAGGAAATGAACCAGGAGATTTTGATGAGGAGAGGATGCAACCGGTGCCTCTGGGAAAAAACTGGTCCCTTCTACAAAGAGAGGGAAAATTACCGGGGCAGCTCAAAAAACTTCCCAACGCTGCATGTGACTGTATCTTCAGTTATCTGATTTTTTGTGCAATGGATGGTAAGCTTAGTCAGAGACTCAGAGTCTACCAAGCACCACCACAGACTGTTGTAGCCAATCCTAAAATAAATGGTCGGAATAAGGTCCTTTGATCTGATTCTATGCAGCAAGAAGTTGATTTCAATTCCAGGCAGTGATAATTACAAGCAATAATTAATCGACTGCAAGCTGGTAGCACAATTTACTGACGTCTTGACAAAATTCAGGCCCCAACCTCTAAACTCAATTTTGTTAAAGTGGTGCGATTCCTAGAATTGTAACATATATGTAGGTAAAGATCTAACATATTGGACTTGTAAGGATTATATTTCAGAACTACAAGTTTTTTTTGTTCTGAAAGGTTTCAAAGTAATGGAATACCGTCAAGTTAACAAAACTGATGTCTCTTCCATTGTGAGTGTAGATACACTACACGAAATCGTGAAAAACGGTTACCCCACACTAATTTCTTGGCATTTGACACTATATAAATATTTATTTTTACTCTACAAGAATGCACTACTTTTGAATCAGGTATTTCAGTAATTGGGACTTGTAAACCTCCATATGTACAACTGAAAATACAAGGATGCGTCGACTTTGATGGTCTGCAAATCTCAACTGCACAACTAGAATGCAGTTCACGGCGCCACCAACTTGGCGCATCCTGCACGCCGGCGCGTACTTGTCAATTCCATTGCATGCTGCAGGTCGTCTTAATTTCCCAATCTGGCAATTTGGCAACTCGATTCCTCCTCCTGGACAAGTGGACATCAGAATGAGAACCAGAATCTGCTTCGCACTGCTGCCAACCGAGTCTACTAATTGTATAAGTGATATCAGTAAAAATCAGTAGAAATGCTTGAAAATGGAGGCATTAATTGGCATCGGAAAACCAAATCCAAGAAGTTCAGAGACCCAATTCCAAAGAGCCACTGTGAGATCAATTCCATAATTCCACAATGGAAGACAGTGGGTTTGTGTATACGGTATATGGACTCTTTAAATTCCTCTGGTGTGGTATCGATCATGCAACCGTAAAAGATGGCATTAGCTGCCGCCCAAGAGCAATTTTATTAGTAGTGCACGTAATTCATAAGAGTAGCTTCAGTAATGTGTGTACACGGATTGATGCTAACCTTGAGATCGATTAGCCGGGCGACTAGCCCGAGTATTAAGCTTGCAGCAGCGGAGGCAGCACGTTGAACTCACCGACAACGCGCGCTTGTTTCCTCTGCGGCAGTCTGTCTCTCCTAATCTTGCACGCTACCGACTCTCGCATCCTGGACCAATCCTCTTCCGGTCTCTTGTACTCTGACATCAGAATCTGCTTCGCAATGTAGCTGTGCGTGTCCACTTTCGACGAAGTGAACTGCCTGCTACGCACCCTCGACCGCCGCGAAGGACGAACCTGTGGCGCTGGTGTTGCAGGTGGTGTGAGAGGTTGTGGAGGAGATGGTGTGGCAGGGGGTGTTGGCGGTGGCGCTGGTGGTGTGAGTTTGGAGTTGGAAGAGCCGCGGCTGGTGGCGGAGGTTTTAGGTGGTGGAGGGAGCGATTGGGGATCAGTGAACGCCTTGGCGGCGCGCAAGGGGAAATTGAGAAGGGCCCGGGAGCCTCGGAGGCGAAGTGCCGCGATGTCATAAGCCGTGGCGGCCTCCTCGGCGGTGTCGAACGTCCCCAACCACACGCGCGCGCCTTGCTTCCCCCGGTCGCGAATCTCCGCCGCGAATTTGCCCCAGTGACGTTGCCGCACGCCGCGGTAATGAGGCGACGGCGGGTAAGGATATGAGCAGTGCACGGATTGCGCAGTCGGAACTTCCACCTCCAGATCGTCACCCGGTAGTACTCGTGGGTACTGCAGGAACCCGTCGTCCTCGGGAGAGAACACAATCTCCTCTTGGAATACGCCTGGCAAGTCATCGAAGTACTGGGAGTGACGACCACCGCTCATGTATGAAAGCGAATTGTCCTCCGTATTCGAGCATTCCAGCTCAATTGCAAACTCCTTCTCAATCTCCAAGTTCGCTATCCTCCCGTCAAACGCCTTCGCAATCTCGGCGTTCGAAATTGCTGGCGTCCCGTGACTCCAGTCAGCTGCAAAACTCGTCGACTCAACCTCCGTGTGTCCCGTCACGAAGCTGGCAGCTTCGAACTCGTCGATGTCATTCACGGCCACGGCGTCGCTCAGCTGCTTCAAACTGAACCCGAATTGCGCAATGTCGGATTCGTCTTCGTGAATATCACTTGAAAACGGCTCCTTCACGTGGGACTCGTGCTGATCCTGGAACAAGTATTGGTTCAAGCTTTCGAGCGCTTGCTGTCTTCGCGTTCGCGGTGAATCCTCCCCGCACTCTCGCATGAGTGTCCCGAACCTCGTACTTGCTGGATCCCACGTCTCCAGATCCATACTCGCAGGCTCTCGCGAAGAGTCCTCTTCCACAATGACGTTCAAGACAACCCTGCAGTCTGCCTTCCTCTCCATGACCTCAAAATTATACATCGTAGCTTTACAGATATCATGCACATATGCGCTAGCTCCCAGAATAAGTGTGGAATTGAAGCTCCCCTTACATGCATGAAATCAATGGAAATTGATCATCAAGTGTTTGTAAGCACACATATACATAAGCGACTACATTTGTTCGATCGATCTCACGTACGTGTGCGTACAAGTCCAAGGACAGGACGCAATGTCCAGGAAACTGCTGGCTAAGTGGACATTTACGGCTAGCGAAACGACGGAATTCCCCTATTCTGCGGCGTGTGTGTGGTTTAGGCTGACGAAATGGTCTCTCTGGATTGCGAGGTGTCAGTACGTACATGGAACTGAAGTTAGTGTCGTCAATCTACAGTAGTTAGACCAGGGCCGCTGTGGGTCGCGTTCAGTCTTCGGAGTACCATCCAATGCAGACGACATACCTGGCCTGTTTCCATTAGGCGCCTGGAAGGCCAAGACCTGGAGGGGAGCTAGACCCTATACATGTAGGGTTTGCATTAGTCTCCACAGCAAATCACAAGTTTTCTGGAAATCAGCATGACACAGGAAAATAAACTCCTTCCCACTGAAAATGCACGACAACGGTGAAATTTCAGGAAACTCTAGCTCCTTGCCGTGTCTTTTTCCCAAAACTGAGCCCCTCTAGCCCAACGTCCAAGCCATCCAGACCTCCGAACGCGAAATGCAAAGGCTGGAGGGGAGGCTGGAGCTCCACAGCAACTGGCCGGTCAAACATATCAATGGTAAAGAACCTCTGACACAAAGCTTAACAGGAAAGGTCCTCCGTCGATTTGCTTGGCCGGCCAATTTGGCAAGTTGCTGCGGGGTTGCCCCAGCGGAAAGCGCATGGAGGGTCTAATCAAGAGGTCCAAGACCCCAATGTAAACGCACTCTAGCTAGCTAAGGTAAACTAGCCTATGGGAAGGAGAACGATTGGTTTGCCCTATTGAAACTAATTAGGTGGAAGTTCCTATTGCCATTAGAGAAAAAAACAAGGCCTCATGAAGGCCACTTTATAGCCCTCCGAGGACCTCGTATATTGTCTTTTTTTTTGTAATGAATTGTTTTTTTCCTATTCCCATTCACCTTTAGTCGCAATGTTGGTTGCCTGTCAGTGGCTCAAAATCCAAATAGAAAGTGTTTAATAATCAGGATTAAGGTACTTTAATATACCTTAACTCTAATTATTAAACACTTCCTACTCGGATGCACCTTCTACTCCATCTAAATTGGGGGAAAAAAATGCAAATGCCTAAAAATAGTCCAATGGCTTACCATCAAGGAATTTTTTTGTGGCAATGAGAAAGACTTATTTTGTGGACATTTGATATGAATGAAGGCACGAGGGAAAGTGAAATATTTCTTCTAAATTTCCTAGATTTCAAGAGTTTATAATATTAATGATACGTGGATTCCATTTGTTCTAACTTTATATAATATAAAATTTCTTAGATTTCTAAATTTAAAAAATCAAGAAAAGCTAGATTTTTGTGAATAGAATTCATTACTATATATAGATTGATAACCTACAAGTCTTATGTGTCCAACCTCATAACACCCTTAACAATTGATATGGGATAATTACATCTTATAAAATCTACCAAATATTAGGTGGAAACAACATTGAAATGTAAGATGTATAAAAAATCTACCAATTTGAATTATACATGGGGAATTTGGAGAGAATTTATGAAAATACTTGCAAAAGAAAATCCATGATTTTCTCATGTATAGGAATTCTTTGAAGATCCCTCCATGGTGACAAAAGAACACAAGGAAACATAAAAACTAGGAGAAACTTGTAGGGAAAAAATATAGAATCTCCAAATCAATCGCAAGGAATTCCAAAAGAGTCTATTGTGAAGGTGAAGAGGTTGTTTTTATAGAGAACAAGAGTCCATCATGAATCCTCAAAGGCTATAGAATAATTTGAAGATAATTCACTCATTGTCAAACATAGGAATTGTATTCAACATCTTATTCTAGACCTCATTTAGGCATAGTAGAATAACCATTTTTTTTTTTAACTTTGAACTAAACTAATGTGAGGAATGAAGTTAAATTTCATCTCCAAAGATCTATTTGAAATTTTGAGACTTCAACTAAACTTATGACAAAATTCAGAGAGGGTGTTTGAAAATGTCCAAAAGAATGTCTCTTCCAAATGTCTCTTTTGTCCGTAACTTTTAGTTGAAGTCTCAAAATTTCAAATGAAATTTTTGAAAATAAAAGTTAGCTTGGTTTCCCACATTACTTAGTTCAAAAAATTTTGAAAAAAATATTCTACTATGCCTAAATGAGGTTCGAAATTTGACTTTGAACACAATCTTTGCATTATTTTTACTTTCAACTATAAGCAATTGAGCTCTTATTAATCCTATTTTACATATCCCACATAAACTGTATTACCTACTACTATCCCACTTGTGGAAAGAGGTTATTCTTTCATCTTCAAACTCATAAAATTAAGTAAGTGGCTACTGAACCTAATTGCCTTCAAAAGCAACTTGCTTTTAAAGCCACTTAAATTTGCTTAATTAGACTTGATTGGACAATTTAGTTTTTAATTTTCAATTAAAAACCTTGTATATGAAAGTCAGACCAAGCTAACAATTTCTACAAAAGTCTTGCTCTTCTTGACAATTTTCACAAAAGTCAAGCATGCAACTATACACTTCAAACAAATTTCATAGATTATTGCTTTACTTTTAATAGCCTAGATTGTAATTCTAGAGCAGCCCTCTTGAGGCCTCAAATTTCTTCTAATGCAATTACTAATTAGTTCATCACCATCATCCAAGACATTGATTGTGGCCACAAATTCATCTAAATGTAGCCAAAATCTCATTTATTGAAAAAAGTCTATCATAGATTCAAGCAAGACTATAATCGATCATTTCCTACATGCTTATCATAGGTGACTTGCATGTCATAGGCTAGTTTATCTTCTAGTTCTGAGTGATTACAAAAGGCTGGCACATATAGCATGATGGATTTGTGATTGGCTGTAACTTTTGAAGCATCAACCTAATGAGCTTGAATTGTATATTGGAGATAAATGCTTTCATTGTAACCTTACACTTTATTTCTCAAAAAATTAAAAAAATCATTTTATATTAAAGTTCTATTTTACTAAGTTGTCACATTTTCAAGTTTAGTGGTTTGGAGGGATTTTGAGTATCCAAAACTAATAACCTAGAGCCAAAGTTTTTGTGATCGAATTCCAAAATAGGCAAGCATGTTTTTTGTTGTAGTCATCTAAAAATAGATTATTTTATACCCTCCGTGCTTATGCAAATGGGGCTCTTTGTATGTACACTTCTAGATATTGAAGATAGTTTAGAGCTCATTCTTTTGGTAAAATTTGATCACCATCCAGTCTCCACTAATGGCCAATTTTTTAACCCCTAAAAGATCGAGGCCCTTTTTCTGCCAAAAAACACTCAAAATTGCCATTTCTATAGCAAAAAGTAAAAAAATTTGAAAAATGTTTTTTTTCACATTTAACTAGGATGTTACACCTTACTAATATGAGAGTGTGTGGAAAAAAATTTAGAATTTTTGACTGCACAGATTGCAAGATATCTACGTTTAAAGTGCAAAAAACAAATTTTTCATCACACTACAGGACTAGATTTTTTGACTTTGACATTTTTAACTTAAAATTTTTGCACTACAGAGTTTTGAGCTTTAAATCTTTGTAGTGCAGAATTGAGTTGAGAGTCTAGGGAAAATAAAAATTCAAAAAAACTTAATTATCATTCTTTAAAAAATTGTTAAGTAGGAGTAGATACAAGTAGAAGGAAAATCTAAAATATTCATATATTTTAGATGGAATTAAAATGCACTAATCCCAATGGTGAGATTGTTTTAGCAAGTAAAATAAACCATGCAAAAAAAAAAACCTAAAAAATTTGAAAAGTTGCATTCAAAAATGCATCCTAGAAATTATTTTTTTCAAGAAGATGCTCTAATTGCCCTTAAAAGAAAGATTCAAATTTTTGTCCATTTTTTTTTATTGCCCGGACTACCCGTCGTCCCCTATTTTGAGCTTATTTGGTCATAACTTTTTTTCCCGGGCACCAATTGTGAAAAAAATTATATTCCCTCAAAGCTTATCAGTTTTTCTATCTTCAAAAAAAGTTTCAAAAAATCACAACAAAATTTCAGCCTGTAGGTACCTGCCCCCCGAAGGGACAACAGTCCTCTAGGGGTTAAAATCCTTTTGAATGTTTTTAATATTTTTGAATAATTTAAACATCAAAATGTCTATTTTTTTCCAAAATTATTGTCACTCTACTTCATGAATAACTTATGATCTATATTTTTTTAGGTCTTAGATTTTGATAATATATTATTCAATGTTATAGTAATTATCCATTTTTTTTACTAACTTTTTTTACTAGTGTATTATTTAGTAGCACCTTTTACCAAGGGCCACCCTAGGCCATCCGATGATACAAGAATAAAGGAAAATCTAATTTTAGTGGTAGTTGACAACAAGAAGAAGAATACAAATTTGAATGTAACTTAAGGTGGGTACACCCAAAACTGCCACAAATTGGTATTGTGCCTAGTTACTATTACTAGGTGGTCAGATTTTCATATTGTCTTGTTGGCAAGTGAAAGAAGGTTCCAACACACCAGAGGACAAAGCATTTAGATACTTTATGCAGAAGTTATTAAGGAACAAAATTTGGTTCAGAAAGCGTTTCTTCCACATGGGTACAGAATTGATTTTTGAGATGTAGAGAGAGTATAGATGGCAGTTTAAGGTCAATGGCACATTTGAGTGTACCTACCTTAGTGGTTGGTGAGAAGAAGAGCAAACTTTTGTCCATGCACATGATAAAACTGACCATGTAAACCTTGAAGAAGAAGACAAAGGCATTTATCACTAAGTTATCACTTGCCACAGCACTGGCTCCAGTTTTCGCTCGTTTCAACCGGCTTGTTGGGTACGAGTTTGCAAGCCGCCCAAGTTAATTTGTCTTTGAACCCAATAAGTTCCGATCTACTGTAAGTTAGAATTCTGGAGGTAGGAAATAGGAGGTGGTCGCAGGCACTTTGGTCCGCGGAAGTCAAAGGAATGGTTTTGTGCATGATTCACAATGGTGCAGGTCCGTCTACAGAAACCATAGACTTTTGGACCACAGTGGACTTCCAACTGATTCTCCCCTCAGTCCCCAAATGAAATGGCAGTGTAGGTTGGGACTTTCATTAGCTTAGGCTGACTGACTGGCTTTTGCACAGGTGGCGGAAAGTTAGCCCACTGACCCTCAGCCGAAACTGGAGCACACCAAACAATCACATTCAAAAGTCAAATTAGAATTTTCAAAATTTTGCCTTTGTTCATAGAAAATTAGTGTGCCTGGTGCAGTTGCCACGGTCAAAATAAAAGTGAAAGTAATTTTCAAATTATTTTTCAATTCATAAACACTTAAGAATTCAATATCTTTTCACACCATAGGTCGGAATGCCGCGAAACAAAGCTTGTGCTCCCCTCCTCATTGAGGGTCTTCCAATGATACCAAGAATGTGACCAGAGGATGCACAGTCCAGGAGATCTCATTGTAGCAAACAAACAAACAAAACAAAACAACCTAACTTAAAAAATATTATTCTATTTGGACTAGTGATGAGAAAGTTGTGGACAACTTTGTTGTTTATGCAATCAAAGCATCTTCTTGAATAAACAACTCATAGGATTCATTTTTAAAACTCAATTTTCACAAGTTTTCAAATGGAAGATGTTCCATAGTGTTTAGTTCGTTTGCTAGAATAATCTCACCATTAGGATAACAATGTTTCAATAGTCCATCTTAGAGCTATTAAATACACCCCTAAAGGCCTACACAACCATTTTAGAGTCATTGCCCAGCTTCATGCATTACCTAAATCCCATAACTTTGTTTATTAAGTTTTATATTTTTTTGTCAAGTTATCTATCCATAGCCAATAAAACTCTTGATTTGGACAAAAACTCCATTTTGATTATTTTCAAACTCAAACACTTCTACAAATGCTCAATGAGGAATTTTTTGGGAAAAAAACCTAGACAATGGGACTGCTTTGCTATTGGTCTAAATTTCAACCATGCAATTGATTTTTTTGGAATTTGAACCAATTAATAAAATAAAGTTTATTAGGTCTATTTTCTACACCCATTTGAGATTTCAGAAAAATCCCTAATTTAAGGTTTCACTGCCATTTAAACTTTGACCTATAACATTATCCAATTGAATTTTTATTTATAGAATGGCACCAAATTTTAATTTTTCTATGAAATTCTTTATCATAATATTTACATGTGGTAAGATTTTTGAATCTTTAAGTTTATTTTGTATTTGATAAGTTTCTTTCATTTTTTTGTCAAAATCTTGGAAACTTCAAATTTTCACAAAGGAATATGAAATTTCTATGATATATAAAAACAAGTCTTTAAAAATTAAAAATATGAAATTTTATAAAAGTTTAGTTGCAAAATGGACCATACAAAGTGAATTGTTTTGAAGTTTGATAATTGACATGGTCATGGTATATTCTTTATCCCTTAAGCATTAGGGGAGATTTGGAGCCTGTAGAGGGCCATTTTAGGCCGGTTCTCTAATCTGGCCACATCTATGAATAGCCTATACGGGCTGTCAAAAAAAAAAATTTCAAAAAAAAAAAAAAAAAAAATTCTCTCCAAAATATCATTTGAGGCCATTTTTTTTTTCCGAAAATGATGTGGCACTCATGCGACCACATTAGCCAGTAGCTTTCTTGCGTGGGAACACTGTGGAAATGCTGCAAGAACGCAAGATAACTTGCGGGCTATTGGAGGCCTCAAATCTCTTCTAATGGACCACGACCTTTTTTCATCAAATAACACTTGAGACTTGCCATTTCTATTGCAAAAAGGAAAAGTTGAAATCTAATCTCTCTCCCCCCCCCCCCCCCCCCCCTGCCACATATTTAACCATAGGAGCTTGCACTCGACTAGTATAAGAATGTGTGGAAGAAATTTGATGGAAACAAATTTTGTTATATCTAACTTCCTATGAACTAATTTATTAGACTTTGAATCTTTGAATTTTTAAAACTATCACTTTGCATTTTGAATCTGAAAAAAAATTATGATGAATAATCTAGGAAAAGAAATTAAAATTAAAAAATTGATCAAGAAGAAGTAGGTACAAGATAGAAGGAGAATCTAAATTGTTGATAGCTCTAAGATAGACTTGAAATGCACTAATCTCAATGGGTGAGATTACTCTAGTAAATAAATTAAACTTTATAAATTCTTTAATTGTTTTAATGGTGAAAATTGAATTTATAAATGAATCCAATATGTTATTCAATTATTTTTTCAGAAGGATGTAATGGTTGACCTAGACTTAAAATAGAGGTTAGGATGCCAAAGACAAGTGAACTCATCTCAAACCAAATCACACGAGACTTTAAGATTGTTTTTGGCAGCATTGGCAACTAGTTGGTGTTTTCCTTAAATTCCCTAACTAGCAGGTAACAATCTTTGATCATGTTATTATAATGCAAACACATGCAGCTCTAGCATTGTTGTTGATATTGGAGATGTTACATTGTTGTGAATGGATTTCTCGTGACGCATATGGATGGCTTTTCTTTGCATCTTCACTCTTATGAATGATTGCAACTATTGTATTCTAGCTAGCCTTCCCACTTGAGGGCTTGTTTATACCATCACAATGAAGTGAGCTTTTATTATGATGAAGCAAAGAGGACTTTTACAAAGTCCTTTCAAGACAATCAACTTGCAATTGCCATAAAACATGATTTATTACAAAGTTTGCATGTTTTTGGCAACAAGAATGGGGATACACAGTAGTCCTAGCAATCTATTCATTTGAAAAAATCATCAAATTTAAAGCACTTTTAGATTTGCATAATTTTTGGTTCAACATTAGACTTTATAAATTGCATGTCCATTGTAGAAAATTTTAACTTCACCAAGAAATTATAGAAGTATATATCTATGATTTTTATATGTTACTGAATCTAACCTCTAATTTTCAAATCAAAATAATATAAACTACTAATCCTTTTTAGTTCTTTCATTGTATTTAGGGAGCAGGTCATATAGAGCCCTAATTTCTTAAGAAAAGGACACACCCATATAATTTAATGTCCTCTAATTTCAAAGTAAGAATGTTATTTGTATAGCCCAAAAGAGTGATATATTGTACATGAAAAAACTTGTCCAAAGGTAAACACATGTTCAGTGACATGTTGCATGAAGTACCAAGGTGTTTCAAAGTTATATGATTATAATCCTTTTTGGAACCCTATTAGACCATCATCCTAATTTTGTAATTTGATGCTTTCTCTCAATAGGTGAGTTGCAAAAGGCAAATAATAAAAGCCTCAACGCATAGACAAGAAAGAAACTCCTTCAAATTGTAGAATTATAGTTGTTCAATAAGTTATTGATCCTACTTGAGCGTCTTTGAGGTCCTCATCACTAGTAGAAAATTCAGTTTTTCTGTTGTTTTGATCGCGTTGATCCGGTCAAAATCTAACAGAATTTTGTTGAATTCTGTTGAATTCTGTTGATTTTCAACAAAATTCTGTCAGATTTTGACCGGATCAACGCGACCAAAACAACAGAAAAACTGAATTTTCTACTAGTGATGGCACTTTTTTATTGGCTTGCGGAGTGTCTATTCTTTGAAGATTGAGAATGGAGATTATTAGAGGTTGTTACACCTTTTCAAGAATGAGACTTCTATGAAGAATGAAAACTTGTAAAGAGAAAAGAAGAGCCAATTAGGAACCTAAATCCATGAAGAAGGTATGACACCTATTTTCTCGTGAGTAGAGAATGAAAATGGATAATAGACAACAAGATTCACCAGTGCAAAATATAAAGCTCTCCAATGTGCAGAACTCTCATACATTGAATGCAATATGCAAAGCATGCCTTGAATGTGTAGAATGCAACATGACAAGCAGGATGCATAGAACGCGCACATATTGCAGATGATGGGATACAAAAATATTAAAATGCGGCAAGTAAGGTGATAGTGTGCAATTAAGCAATGAAAAATTCTTCACTGAAATCTTCTTCATCTCCATTCTTCAATCTTCACCTTTAGAGCAAAAGAATGGCCATTTTCAATCTTCAAAGAATGGGACCTCCGCAAGCCACAAAGAGCCAATGAGAGAGTGTCACACCTCCAATCTCTAAAGATTGAGAATGGGGTGAAGAAGGTGTCACTACCCCTATTTTCCTCTAAAAAGTGAAGAATGGACGTAAAGAAGATTTTGCATGCAAAATTTTCACTGCTCTACTTCTCACTTCCACATGCCTACCATTTCCACCTTCCATTCACGTTAGAAAGTAGCGTAAAAATGTATGCACCTTATAATTGAAGTTGTTGCATTTTGTTTTTTTTGCATCTTGAAATTAACTTTATGTTTTCTCTCAAATTATCTAGCCACGCTACACTACTTTTGTTGCCATTGTCACTATTCTATAGAATCTCTTGTGTGTTGGATGTCTTGCTCTTGTTGCTGGTGTTATGCCTTTGTACAACCTTTTTTTTAGCTCCTTCATAAATCATTTAAATTCCTATTCATTTTTTGAAATTTAGAAGGCTTGGTGCTTACCTAGGGTTTGGAGTTTTGTAGCAATCAATGATGCATGATTGAAAGAGGTGCAACTACTAATACAATGCATGCAAAATCAAGAGCTTTGTATTTTGTGCAGGTAAATCTTGTTCTCCATTCTCCATACAACACAAAAAGAATATCACACCTTCTTCATGGAGAAAGGCTTCCTGCTGGCTTTTCTTTTCTCTCGACAAGTTCTCATTCTTAATAAAACTTTCATTCTTGGAGAAGGTGTGACACTATCCCCCCCTTCCATTAGATAGTATAGCAATAGAGGTTGTCACACCTTCTCCAATATAAAGAATGAGAAGTTGTAGAGTGAAAAGAGAAGTTTGTAGGGAGCTGTTTTCTATAAAGAAGGTGTGACATCCCTTTTGTGTGGCATTAGAGGAAATTTCAGGCCTCCAAAGGGCTGCCTTATAGCCCTCCAAGGTACCCTGAAATTTGCTTTTATTTTGCAAAAAAACTCGTTTTTCCCCTATTTTTGCCCTACTGAAATTGCAACAGTAGTGGCACAAGAACCAAAAATTCCGAATAAAAAGGTCTTTTTTGGAATAGCCCAGAATCTGGGCACTCATCTGATCCTATTTTAAGTCCAAAAAATCCCTCACTTATTCAAGACCTTCATCAGATCTCAGTCTCAATCACTGTAGGTTCATGTATCAAGTTACAATGTAACTATGAAGCTCATCAAGCATCCTAGTGTCCCAACGTGTAACCAAATATTATACACAAGTCTTTCATAAACTTGTACAATATAATGATTCTACAATTTGTCATATATATGCAATTTTGCACAATAAAATACAAAGAGCGCAATTGATAATTGTACAGTAATTCATCATGAGGCCATGCACCTCACCTGCACCCATGCAAGATCCACAAACAAGTTGTTAGTTGGCTTGCGTATGCAAGGTGTTTACAATACATGGCACTTGTTATTGTTTTCACACACTGAATTAAAGCAAAAAAACTTTGAACTATTTCAACCACAATAATTTGAAGACCTGAACATTAGCAGCTTGTGCCTGTGAAGCGGATGACGAAGTCATGGTGTTGCTTAGTATTTGAAAGCACCCAATCTTATGAAAACTCAGCAACCGCACTCAATATGGAAGAGACTACTTTGCGCACGCAGGCAAGATCGGATCAAAACACTTTGAGGTAGAGCTAGACCTCACCCTGTGATAAATCTCAAGGACAGAGTCCAATAATATACCGACTTAACAGATAGACTGCTAGTAGTTAGCCGAGATACAAGCAGATCACATCAAGTAATCTTGCTGCGCCCGGTCAGGCTGTATGGCGGAAAGCTCCCTTCTTTCAAAAATAGAAACTAAAGGGTGTGCTGCATTGAATCACCGCACTGAAGTTGCTTGATATTTTTGGATCTTACACCGAGTCTATGAAATCATGTTTTAGAATGACCTCTAACTTAGTGTCCTGTGTTCATCTCCGATCACGAGTTATCACCAAAGCAATCTGATTTGAGTTTGTGCCTTGGGACCACAAGCTATCACCCATAGCAAGCAATCTCATCTTTGTAGCTAATTGGTCTGATTTTTGTTGCTAATTAGATCAGCAAGTTTACCAAGTTGATCCCAGATCAACAAGTTTACCAAGTTGATCCCAGATCAACAAGTTTACCAAGTTGATCCGTAATTAGTTCAACCCACCTGTAATATTTGAATACATGTCAAATAAACCCATAATTTGTCAAAACATTCTCTTCCAAGTGGAATACAAAGCAACAACTGGGTGGGTGGGAATCTGTATCATGAGCAATTTGTGTAACATATTCTTTAGAAAAATTCATCAGAATTATTCACCAAAACCATATACGTCATCATCTCTTAAATTACTAGTATCATCAGTAATTTACTTCTAGAATATCAAATCTTAGTACATGTCTTGTGACTTGTACTGACAGAGAATTGTAGAAAAAAGAAAAAAAGTTCTTTTAGGTACTTCCTTGATTGATTCAAGGTAGATTCTGCATCCCTTGCGAGACTCCTACTCTAAGTTTGTCACTTATGATTCATCCTTGTTTTCTTTTACAGAAAACCTGAATCCAGTCTTTTTTACAAAGAAAGCTAGTTACATAACCATCAACAAAGCTTATTTTAGTATAACAAATGCAGCCTAAGTGTAAATTCGGCTTGTTATGCTATATCTGATGTTTCTGTTGTTACTCTGTAGCTTGAGTTGTGATTCAACCATTTAACTTAGATCAGATCTAATCTTCATTTAGATCCTAATCTAATACATCTTAGTACTTGTAATCAAATCAATCCCTCAAGCCAGAAGCTCAGATCATTCACTCAAGCCAAACGCTCGGAACATTTGCTCAAGCCAGACCGCATAAAACACCGGGAGTTTCCAGAAACTTCAAGGTACAAGATAAGAGAAAGAAGAAAAACTCTAAGTATAGTGTAATCCAACCAAAGTTAAGCACCTATATGCTATCTTTGTTTGCAACCTGATTAACTGAGCCTTGGCTGAAACCCTAATACGGCAACATGTAATATTTCAACATCGATTTGAACAGATCGACCTCCTTCGACAAAAGATTCTGAGTAATTGCAAAAAAGAACCACATGCAACAACAGAAACACTATGAGTTGCTTGACTCTGCTGTTCTTTTCTTCATAAAAAATAGTTGTTTGGAATTCTTGAAAAAGAATTTTTCCAGGAGGTGACGATCCTCACCTGTGCCCATACCAACCAGCAGACCGTTAGTTTGCTATTCGGTGTACACGAGGTGTCTACAGATCGTCACTACTTGTTATTGTAATTCACCTGAGAAAAAAATTCTCCCATCCTACTCAGAAGACCAACGTTAGAAACGTTAGTATGAATTTGTCATACAAAAATCACTGCAAAATAAGTCATAACCTGTTGGCCGTTGATCTGTGACCCTAGCACCATTGTGATAATAAAGTGAAGCTCCAACGCTCATACACTTCCAAAAGCAAGCTTACGCAAAGGCAAAAACAATCTCGTCTCACTTTGAACAAGGCTTAAGCAAGGAGCAGTTTGTGAATTTTGCTGCTTTTGGATACTTTTCAAAACTTAGCATAGGGCCGGTTGGAGGGCGGCAGTCTCAAGTCACAGCAATACCCCAAGGCCTGTGTTAACTTTCTCCATTAAGGCACAGGCTCCAATATGACCGTCATATTTTTCCTTATAATAAAGCTGATTATGCTTTGATACGAACCCCAGGGCTCATCAAAGCACTGTGTATGCAAGTAGCTTCTTCTAGTAGTCCGTAGCCTGTCATGGAGCACATAACTAACAGTATGTTGCCAAGCAGCTAATGTGCTGGTTTGAGAATATAGGTTTCCCTTTATTCACTATTATTTATGTTCACAAATATCTATAACTAGGAAGTCTATTTGCTTGTAAGTAGCAAAAGTGTCAACCTATATATATAGTAGCAATAGATTATCAAATTCAGGGATTCATACCAAGAATTTCAAATCTAAAAAAGAAAAAAAGAAAAAAAGAATCTGCCGAAATTGATTGCTCCGATGAGCAGTCAGAGACTCTGACTACTCACGAAGAGCAGTTTGGAAGTTGACAGGCCATGCAAACAATAGCATAGCATGTCAACTTCCAACGGCCCTCAAATAGGCTGAAATTTTCTGTAATGGTGTGGAGAATGA
Source organism: Neckera pumila (assembly GCA_963969595.1). Lineage (NCBI taxonomy): Eukaryota > Viridiplantae > Streptophyta > Bryopsida > Hypnales > Neckeraceae > Neckera > Neckera pumila. Next base: position 44,987,693 of record OZ018408.1, on the reverse strand, counting down.
AAATGGAGATTGGAGAGCAGTGTTCACCTATAAAGGAGGATCAATGCATTAATTTTCTAGCACTTTTCCTACATATATAGTCTATCAAGCATCAATTTGACTTTTGACAGCAGGCACACGCGTCGATGCTAGTGAGGTATTATAGTGGTTGGAGTGAAAGTAGTATGCAGAATGAGAAGTTGCAACACACGGAAGGTGAAAGCGGCATGAATACTTTGCACACAGAATGTTCTTGATACCCATTCTTCACCTCTAGAGGAGAATAATTTTTTATTCTCAATTTTCAAAGAATGGACCATCTACAAGCCTTGGCAAGCCAAAAGAAGAGTACTACATCTTCATTCTTTGAAGATTGAGAAGGGGGAGAAGAAGGTATCATAATCCCTAATGTTCACACAAACCAATAGCCAGAAACATACTGATGCTTTCATTAGCAATCCTTGAAGGTTTTTGACTATATCTTCATCAAAAATGCTCCAAATCTGCCATTTTTTGATAGAAGTACCAAAGTTTCAGGAAAAAAATAGTGTTGGACACATATAACTGTAGAATCTTGTAGTATGTTGTTTTGAGAAGATGTGGAAAAAATTTCAGAAATTTTATACTGTGTAGATTGCAAGATATTAGCATTTGAATTGACAAAAATCTTTTTTTTTGCCTTGTGAAAAAATGGGCAACTATACTTCACAAGGTTGCATTTGTATGAAAATGTCCAAAATGGTGGTAATTCTTTGGATTCATTTTTTGAACCAAATTGGTGATATTCATGAAAATTTTAGATCATTTGGAAACTGGAATTGTACAACATATAGGAAAAAAATAGTAAGTAAAAAGAAATAAAAAATGATTCAAAAGACTAAATTGTTAAGAATTTAATTATAGAATTGAAAAATGCCAATTCCAATAGTTGTAATGTTGTAATAAACTATCTACATCCAATGATTTTATTTTTTTTCAAAAATATTGAAAATTGAATTAAATAGTACTTCAAAGTTTATTGCAGAGTACAGATTCTATAACCGCCCGCAAACTAAAACTCCTCATAACTTTCATAACTTTAATCAAAATAGAATGATTCAAAGCTTTCCACGTATATATAAATCTAGAAAAAATAATTTCAAATTTTTGTTTCTAAAAACAATCATTTTTTTAGAATTTTTTGAACTAGCTATTGAGCAATGTAAATTACATATTGTACAATAACCTTTCAACCATGTAGTCAAAAGTTATGAAAATTGCCTTGTTTTAAAGCTACTCCTTGGACAAATGTTGTGTGAAAATTTCAAAGAAAAAAAATAAAAGTTTTGTTTGTAATGAACTACTCAAAACCACTATGTTGCCAAAAAAACGTTGTTTGGTCCTTTAGACACTACACTACTAGAAAACTGTGTCCAGAACAACAAAAAATCAACTGATTTTTGTTGTTTTGTACATTGGAATGTCCATTTTCACTGATTTTTGAATTTTTTGTTAATGCAAACAAAACAGCTTCCAATTTTCTGTTGATTTGAATAGTGCAATGACCAAATCAACAACTTTTTGTCGAATTTTAATCTTTTTGGAATCTTTTTGGAATCTTTTTGGAATCTTTTGGAATCTTTTGGAATCTTTTGGAATCTTTCAAAATGTTTTTGACACCAAAATTTTGTGCCTTGGGCAATTCGAAGTTCAACACCAAAATTAGACTTTTGGGTATAACGAATTTTATTTTTCTGACTTAATCATTCAAAAATTCAATATTTTTTCAATTCAGTAGACTTTGGCGGCCATTTTGGCATAGCAAAAAAACTTTTTCAAAAAACCTTTCAACTAAGAAAATTTGGGAAATCAAACTAACTTTCACCTCCAAAAATCCTTTTGCAATTTGAAGTCTCCAATCAAAAGTTATGGACAGAAATCAGAGAGGATGTTCGAAACATTTTTTTGGATATTTTCAAACATCCTCTCTGATTTTTGTCCATAACTTTTGATTGGAGACTTCAAATTGCAAACGGATTTTTGGAGGTGAAATTTGGTTTGATTTCACAAATTTTCTTAGTTGAAAGTTTTTTGAAAAAAGTTGTTTTCCTATGTCCAAATGGCCTCCAAAGTCTGCTGATTTTACAAAGAAAAACAAAACTAATGCAAAAACTCTATATATAAATTTCTACTCATGCATAATGCACTTGGTAATGGCCATGGTTCAATGGCTAAGAACCTTGGACCTCAACCATGAGGTCCAAGGTTTGAAGCCCCATGGCTTCACTTGCCCGCGTGGCGGTTTGCCTAGGTGGCTACCACGTGTCAGGCTACCCGGATTTTTCGGGCAGCTTAAAAAAATTAATTTTTAAATAAAAAAAAAAGAAAAAGAAAAAAACACTTTGGAAAAATGTCCGAAACAACAGAATTTGGACAACAGATTTCAGTGTAATTTTGTCCAGTACAACGCGACCAAAACAACTGAATGGACAACGCTTTTCTGTTGAAAATTTGTTGTTCTGGACATAGTTTTTCTAGTAGTGCTAGTAGAAAAACAGTGTCCAAATCAATAAAACATCAACAAATTTTTGTTGAATTGGATACTGTATCGTCCATTTTAACAACATTTTGTTGATTTTGGTACACATTAACAAAATCAACACTTTTTTTTGTTAATTCAGATACTTCAATTCTAAAGTAACAAAAAAATCAACATTTTTTTGTTGATTTGGATACTTCAACTAAAAAAAGCAACACTTTTTTGTTCCTTTTGACTTACAAGAATCTCAAGTAAGTTTTTTCATTTGAAAAATGTTTAAATCACCATGGTTAGTATTCTATATACAATTTTTTTTTTTTTTAGAACTCACTCATGCACAATTCGGTATTTTCTTAAATCAGCATACTTTAGAGGCCATTTAGGCATAGTAAAACAACTTTTTTCAAAAAACTCTCAACTAACAAAAGTTGAAGAATCAAGTTAACTCTTACCTCCAAAAATTCTTTTGCAATTCAAAGTCTCCAATCAAAAGATATGGACAAAATTCAGAGAGGGTGTTTTAAAATGCTAAAAAGAATGTCCATTCCAACCCCTCTCTGAATTTTGTCCATATCTTTTGATTGGAGACTTTGAATTGCAAAAGAATTTTTGGAGGTAAGAGTTAACTTGATTCTTCAACTTTTGTTAGTTGAGAGTTTTTTGAAAAATGTTGTTCTACTATGCCTAAATGGTCTCTAAAGTCTGCTGAGTTTTAAAACACTGAATTTAACAAGCAATAACTAAATAAATAAAAACGAAAACTCACATGTGTGCATGTACATGGATGCTTGGTGTGTTGGTAAAGGCCTTGTACTATAAGCAAGGGGTGTAAGGTTCAAACCCCATTGGCCCCCCTTGTTTAGGTGGCACCTTGCCTAGGTGGTGGCTCCCTATTGGTTTGACCGGCCTAGGTGGAGGCTTGTCTAGGTGGAGGCTCCCCGTTGGTTTGAATTACCAAGGTGGCACTTTTGTGATGATGTGGCACTTGCCACATGTCAATTTATGTATGGTCAAGTTTCCTTTAAGTTTTTATTTTTTCTTCCTTTCTTGAACTGACCAAACCAACAAAAAAATCAACACTTTTTTGTTATGAAATCAATACTTTTTTGTTAAGAAATCAACACTCTTTTGTTAAGAAATCAACACTTTTTTGTTTACAAGTACCCAAATCAACTTGTCCAAATTAACAAGAAAAATCAACACTTTTCTATTAAACTTTTGTTGATCTGGTCACTAAATTTTCTACTAGTGAGAGATTAACTCCTATGTGTCCAAGCCTTTTCAAATGTGTTTTTCCTATGAAAGAAGAGTATAGGCTTGTAGTTGTCCCCAATCACTAGTAGAAAATTCAGTTTTTCTGTTGTTTTGGTCACGTTGATCCGGTCAAAATCTGACAGAATTTTGTTGAAAATCAACAGATTTCAACAGAATTCTGTCAAATTTTGACCGGATCAACGCGACCAAAACAACAGAAAAACTGAATTTTCTACTAGTGAATGAAGCAAATTGTTTTTTTCCAAAATCTAACTGTATAGATGTTTAAAGAGCTTGTTTATTAGTATGCATGCCAATTTTGAGTGTGAAATTGATTGGGAGTTGTAAGACTATAACAAGAAAAATGTATGTATTCTATTTTTAATATATAAATCCTCCCCACAATGTTTGAAAACTATTTGCATATAAGAATTTTTGGAATTGGAGGTGACATGAACAATTAGAAATTGTGTCAGCACATTAAAATGCACTTCCAAGAAACTTAAATTCAAATGAAGAGCTATCAAACTCATCACACAATCCACCTTGCAATTGTTGAAATGCAATTTTTTTATTAGTAGAAATAGCAAATCCAAATTAGTATTTGCATGTTTAAATTTTTAACAGTGAAAATCATGAAAACACTTTGAAATTATTCATTGGGACCATTTTCAAAGCAAATGCATAAGTAAACTTTTTTTAGATCTCAAATCAAGTGAAATTGACAAGCTTTGCTCAAACTAAGTTGGAAAATCAAGTAAAATTGGCTTCCAATAGTTAATCTACAATATTGCCATTTAACAAATTTAGAATGGTCAAAGGAATTTAATTGCCCACACACAAACAAGCTGAAATTTTGGAGCAACCACATATTGGGCGCTTAGGCAATTGGGTTAAAAAGAAATAAATGAACAACTTTTTTAGTTCAATTCTGCAAGTTATAAACCTATGACTCCAAAATCCAACTTAAAGACAAGGAAAGTGATACTCCTTGTTATGAATGCAACAAGGTGCTAAATCATGAACTCATCAATTCTCTAGTCCATAAAGGACATTGCAAGCTCCACATGAATTTTAATATAGTTCTTGATTTTTTAACGTTTTTAAGCTAAACTAGAGGAATGTAGCTTCAATAACCTATTTTTTATTTCACTCTAATTTTTTTTTAAATTATTAAAATAATAAATTTTGTGACACTTTGATTGAAGATAGCATCTTGAAAGCTCACAATGCACCACTTTTGAATTTTATGTATCAAATTTCTCTTTATGTAAGCAGTAAGCTCAAGAAGTACATCAATTACACCATGGTCTTTTTTTACTATAATTACCATTTTTTAAAACCCCTAAAGGCCCAAAGTCCCCTCCGAGGACACTTGGGATTTCAAATAGGCTTGTGTAACTTGAAATTTTGAGCTGATTTTTTGAAACTTTTTTTGAATCCCATTAGCTTTTTTAAAATATAATTTTTTTTCAATTGGGGCCCAAGAGCAAAAGTTATGCCACCCAAAGTCAAAAAAGCAACTCACCGAGCAGAAAAACAAAACTATAAAAAACTGTAGTTTTTTCTTTTTTTTCCTCAAAGATCATGTTTATGTCTATATTTGAAGCTTTGATTCATTCTATTTGGACTCATAATGAGAAAGTTATTGACAATCTTGTTTTTTTGGGCAATCTAGCATCTTCTTCAAAAAGCAACTTATAGAATTCATTTCCAAATGCAATTTTCAAACTTTTTCAAATTTCTTTTTTAGAAAAGGTTAAGTTTGTTTGCAAGAACAATCTTACTATTAGAATTATGGTGTTTTAATTCCACCTAAGAGCTATTAATGATTTAATGTTTTGTTCAATTTTGGACCTACTTCTACTTAACAATTTTTTTATATGTGAAATTCAAGTTTTGACATTCTAAATTTTTTTTCCTTGACTCTCAACTCAAATGTTTAACATAGAAAAATTTAACCCAATGGTGTGTAGGGCAAAAAAAATCTACAAATGGCTATCAAAGTCATCTGAAATTGTAGGCCACATTTCAAAAAAACTTCTTTTTCCAACTTCAAATGCTAATATCTGCCAATCTGTTCAGTCAAACTTCATGAAGTTTTTACCACATATTCTACAACAAGTGAAGTACAAGATCCTATGGTTAGATTCTAAATTTGTTTTGTTTTGTTTTCATGAATGATCGCAGTAAAAATGGCAGTTTTCAGTGGTTTGAGAGCCAAAAATTGCCTAGAAATTGCCTTGGGCCTTTAGGAGTTAAAAATTTCATATTATTTCAAGCATTTGTGTAATTGCAAAGATTTTTAAAAAGTATGTATTTAAAGAATCATATAAAATTCAATTTGATATATTCAACTGTGAGAAAATGAGATAACAACTTTTACATAAAACACTACATGTGAAAAATATAAAAATTTTGAAATGTGTGTTTTGTTGTAAAAATCTAATGAAGTTTGACCAAACCCAGACATGAAATGTCCTTTTAAGGACTGAAGAAAGTTCGGGCACCGCGCTCGCGACGAGATGATGCCGGCGCTGGAGGTGGTGCCTTAAATCTTCGTCCAGCTTCAAAATGCGAGTGGGTGCAAGGCAAAATGCAAATGGCAACTTGCAATGGCCTGGGGTCATGCTCAGGGATCTCTTCTTCTTCAGGCTTGGTTTTGCTCAGGTGTCAGGTCTCTCTTTGGTCAAAATTTTCTCGTGCAGTTTCAGAATTTCACACGGGGATTAATTGCTTATTAATTGTTTATTACCTGTGTGTTTATTAAATAATAAACGTTCTACCATATTTTCATTTACCCTTTTTTAGAAAACAGTGATACCCCAGCACTGCCAGAGTTCAGTTGCAGTGGCAGAAATAGTAGGCCACCAGAACCGAAGTGACGAAGCTAAGTGTGTGCGCAATCGAAGGTCTGGTTCAAGCCTCTGGATTGCTTGTGTGTTTGAATCTTTGAGTTGGTCCTGGTGTGGATATCAGGATAGCTGCAGAAAAAATGCTAGTGCACAGCACTTTTTGGGGGTACAGATGGCAGATTTGAGTTTTGTAGTGCGCCTGTAGGTTGGTGATGGCTCCGGTGTTTCCGCTGTGAGTTCCATCATCGTTTTTCAAGGGTTTTCGGAGGAGGAGGCATTGTAAGTAAGTGTGAGTGTGAGTTTGGGGTTTGTACGATGTGGTCATTCAGAGAGGGTCGGGTTTTGGACAGAGTGACTTTGAGGACATGTTTTCTATTAATCTGTTTACTTTCTGAGTGCGTGCATTCGTGTGAAAGGCTTCGTTTTGGGGAGTAGTTGCTCAAAAGCAAAGCCTATGCATGAAAGTTCAGACATATTGTGGTCTTGGGTACATGTGAGAAAGGTCCGGGGAAAGGTCTCGGAGTGGCGTCGTCTATATTGTTAGAGTTCGGTGACAATCTGACTTTACATTTGTGGCATTTGGCGACCTTGATTTATTCTGTTTTTCTATATATTAGCGATGGTGCAATAGTTGTGCATTGCAAATTAGTAGAGGTTTTCAAATTCTCCAGACACTGCTCTGCTTTATCCTATCAGTGAGGGCGCGAAACTAGTCACGTTCAAAATTGCAATTCGACCTGCACTAAACTAAAATAGATTGGCTTTCGTGAATGACCGTCACATGCACTGAAGGATGAATCAGTGTACCTTCACAGCTGGAGATTGTAGAGAAGGTTGTACAGAGGTTTACAGATTTGCCATGGACTAATATTATTTTCTGGAAATTAATACAATAAATGAAATATATACGTTCGCCCTACTTTAATTAGTTGGTATTTTGAAATTTTTGGAAATGAGGGTCAGGCGCTTATCGAATTACTTAAATCAGTGCAGTGGCTAACTTACCAGTGTGCCACTGAGAGGTGCCAGATTCACCTGCAACTTAGTGATGCAGTACGGTCCAGGACAAGTTAACGTAGAACAACCCAATGTCGCTAGTCACCCAATTTTACATCTAATGAACCTTTCCATGGCGTCTGTCACCTCCCATTTCCGCAGAGTATGTAAGTCATTTTTTGGGGGAAAACAAGTGGGTGTTATTGTTTGAGAATGGATGGTTTGAGGCTGATGAAGATGAGGTTTAGAAAATGTTGGTTTAGGCAGGCTTAGTTGTGCATAAATGCTTGTTAGAACATATTGTAGCTTCAACCAATAAAAGAGGCGCTTTTAGAATGTTAAACTTGTGATTTCAAACACTCATCAAACGGGATTAGGGTTGTATCAGTTGGCGGTAGACTAAAGTCTATTGCAAGGACCAAACGCTATAACTGTGTGCTTGGTACACCGTAACGCAGAACTTTTTAGTATCACAGTTCAGAATGCACTTAATTAGTACTGGGGTTTTGGAGCACTGTGAATTTGGAATAAGATGTGAATACTCTGGTAATCAGAAACCTGATCATGTGAACTTTGTGGATGGTCTAGAACCCTTTTCATATATACTTGAATTCCTAACAGCGCCTCTTTTATTGGTCGAAGCCATTTGCAATGTAAACTTCCATGTGAAGACTTGGAATTTACTGTTGCAAGCTATGTTTTGAATAGACACGGTTAGTGATCGTCAGGCTTTATGAACGTAGTGTCACCTCTCCGTTGTCGTTGTCAGGCTGCCTGACTCTTTCAGCGTTTGATTTGTTCATTCTTCTTTTTGGGGTGTCGATTTTCTAGTAGCGGAATGTCTCAATTTTTTATGTGTTGAATATATTGATTTCCCCAGTGAGTAGTTCCCCAATCCCCAGAGAGTCAAATCCCCATTCACTTTAAATTTGCTGCATTTTTCAATGTAGAAAGTTGAAATTGCACTCACTGAGGATCCAATATGGGCTCCTTGTACAATAGTTTGATTTATCAAAGCCGTATTTCCAGCTTGACATCACACTCTTTTCTAACTGTCCAATGGTGTCAAAAAATTTCAGAGCACACAAGAATTCTTACCACATTTCAGTCCGACGTTACCGACAACGGAACGTCTCCACTTATCCAGAAATTTGTTAAACCTGGCACTCGCTCCGATGGGCATCTAAACTCTTAGATCTACACCTTAGATTTTCGAGTCGTATGCGCTTGAACGTCTCAACATTGTCACTCTGAATTGCACGATTTCAATGTATTTTGCGGCAATTGATGCACTAGAAAAAACTCAAAGCTTGATCATGGACGAAATTGTGTCTCTTCACGTTCTACACCTTAGATTTCAGAGCTCTTGGATTTTGAATATCGCAACATTGCCACTCTGAATTGCCTACTGAATTGCCTACTACAATTCATGCCCTAGCATAATCTCAGAGCTTATCTAACACAGTGCCATGTTCTAATCCACTTCTGTTTGTGCGAGCAGGAGAAACATCAACCTTGATCTGGGTATCCACGATGGCGCGGCCCTTGCCGCCCTTCCTTGTTCTCACACTAGTAGTAGCAGCAATCCTTACCCTAACTTCGCCATCAGCCTTCGCTCAGCCCACCCCTTCACAAGCCTACTTCCTCAGCATCGACTGCGGCGCCACCACCGCCTACACCGACCCCATCAGCGGCATCAATTGGGTCCCCGACGGCAACTACACTTCAGTTGGCACCAACGTGGCGTCTGTCCTAGGAAGCGCCGCCACCATCAACAACGCGGAGGCTCAAACCCTCCGTTACTTCAAAGACGCTCGGAAGAAGTTCTGCTACGAGCTTCCCGTACAGGCCAACCAGACGTATCTGATCGCTGCGACGTTCTGGTATGGGAACTATGATGCGCTCAATGAACCGCCCGTGTTTAACATGGCGATCGACGCCACGGTGTTGTTCTCTGTTAATTTGACTGGCCCGTTGTGGACGGCGTATATCATGCGGAGGGAGTATGTGAGGAGAGTGGGGCTGGAACAGACAAGTATGTCGGTGTGTTTCTATCAGGACCCGACATCGTTGACCACGCCGTTTGTTTCGTCGATTGAGATGAGGCTCTTGGATCCAATTGAGTATGATCTGCCGTGGATCTATGAAGGGAACTTCTTGATGTCGTTTGATCGGCAAAACTTCGGGGGGGCCAAGGAGTTGAGGTGAGTGTGCTTTCCCCGGAAAAGTTCCAAGTTCCACCGTGGGTGAAGAATGCAAAAAGGGCCAGAAATCATTAATTTCGTTAAAATGGCACGATTCTATCTCCAAAAATTGTGACCTATATGTTCATATAGGTCTAAGTGTAGGACTGGGTAGGATTTATAATGCAGAATAGGTATTCTGAAAGGTGCCAAAGTATTGGAATAGCGGCAATTGAACGAAATTGACGTCAAAAGCATGAAGGTTAAACACATAACTCCGAGGTAGGTTAATTGTCTGTATGAGTTGCAGATATCCAGATGATGTATATGACCGGGTATGGAAATCATCAACCATAAATGGAACAACACCAATATCGACAACAGCTCCTATAGATGGTCGGCATCTAAGAAATATGCCTCCGCAAGCAGTGCTGCAAACCGCCATAACCCCGAACAACCTTTCCAGCCTTGTTCTACCTTACCCTTACGGATCTGCTTCCAGTCATATCCCCTGCGTGTGTTACTTGTACTTCGCCGAGATTTCAGCCACCGCTACTGCCACTTCCAGGGAGTTCAGTGTCAGCATTCCAAATGACACTCCCCTTAATGGCACCTTGGTCAATATTTATACTCAATCAAAGGGTATCAACAAGGCCCTTGTGATATCCTGGACCAACATGTCAATGACGGACAAGTCGGTCGTGACCCTCAGTCCAACGGATCCTCCGACTGTAGACGGTCCCCTTGTCAGTGGGGTCGATTTGTTGATGAAGTATCCAAAGGTGACACTTCCTACTAATGCCGATGATGGTAGGTCACTGTCCCACATTTGAACGGTAGTGAACAATAGGGGTATGAGAGCTCGCAATTTTTTATGCAATTCTTTGTTGTTTCCATCCCAATTTGCCCGTCGTGATTCTGCGACCAAGATCTTGTTTCCAACCACTTGTCCCGACGTACGTTTTTCAAGTGCTGAATGGAATTTTCTCTATTTGAGGAACCAGAAGCTGATCCCCCGTCATATGTTGAAGGATATGTTACGATTGTGTACTGAAGTTTGTGTCTCTCCTTTACTGTTCAGCTGCTGCGCTTGAGATCATCAAGGCGGCTCTATTGTTGACTGGTTGGTCTGGGGATCCCTGTTTGCCGGTCCCTTATGACTGGGTCACATGCAACGGTCTAACTTCTCCGAGAGTGCTCACAGTGTAAGACTTCTATGGAATTGCATTTGGATGAGGGATGAAACTTTGTTCAAGGTCGTATGCAAGCTTCAGCTTGGGCATGGGCAGTGTTTTGATAGAAGCACCAGGGTTTTGTCGTAGTTGAAGATTACTGATTGAATTTCGTTGGTTGCATTCTTCAGGGTATTAGATGGTTACAATCTTACAGGCTCGATTCCCATTGCTTTTGCACAGTTAACATCTCTTACATCTTTGTAAGTGTTTTGCACCCGAACTATTGGGTTTTGGGACTTTCCTTCTGCAATGAAATTAATTGGCAGGCATACCGGAGAGTCATAGTAATGGTGTTCAGAGAGAATAAATGAGGGTCGTCATTGTTTGCTTGCAATTTCAATTTCAATTTCAATTTCAATGTCATTTGTGTTTAAGCCTTAGCCCTTGCAATTTTGAGACCAAGAATCTCAAAGTATTGTAGAGATTTCACGCTGTTTCACCGTAATTGCCTCCATTCACAGAGCACTAGTCTTAGACACCTGAGAAGAGTGAAATCAAATCAAGGGATTCCAAGCTGAATGTGTCTTTGTCTTCTTGTTGTGCAGGCAGCTTGCAAATAACAGTTTCAGTGGTTCTATTCCTGATTCCCTGGCAAACCTTCCAGCATTAACAGAACTGTAAGTACATCCTCTGTCTCCTCAAGTCTAACATGCTGATCTTCTTTAGCTACTATATCATACACAGAGCAAAAATGTAATAAATTATTCGATTTTCTGCCTTTCAATATTCCAATGTACTTATCTAATGCTCCAGAAACAAGCTTCATTTAGCTTCTAACTCAGCTCCATGTAAGGTTAATTGACCACTCCACTTCTCATACATATTTTTATCAGAATTCTCTCCAACAACAACCTCACTGGGACAGTTCCCGCAGCTTTGCAAAGGCCAGGGCTCGCGTTAGAGTAAGCACCTTAACCTCCTCTCTTTCGCAAATTTCCGACCCCTACAAATACCATACAACTGCAGTAACCGGCATCAGATTCGTCCAAATCTTGAAATCTCCAGAACTTGGCACAATTTTAAAAACCTCAAATCTATTCCGGTCTGAGTTTTTCGATGTCTAAGCACTTTGATGTCACTATATTCATGCTATGAAACATGCCATTTCAACGAACATGACACCTGAGAACTGAAAAGTCCTAATTTCCAGCACGAAAATTGGCGTAACTAACGAATACTGTAAACTAAGTTAGAATTGATATCTCGTCGTCTGATAAAAACCTATTCTCTAGCGTTGGATTCAGCCAGTATTGAGCCCTTCGGTTGGCTCGACCGTGAATGGAAAACCCTTGTGTAATTTTCAGCACTGAAATGGGCCAAAAAGACAAATACTGTAAACAGAGTAAAGTGAGGAGATACATTGGTCACGCTGTCTGATTCTAACTTATAGCGTCGGTTTGATCCCACGATGAGCCCTTACGTTTTGCTTGCATGTCCATATTCTTTAGCGTTAGCTTGAGCAGTTATTGAGCCATAAGTTGGCTTGCTTGTGCACACAGCATCCGAGGCAACCCTGTGTGCAACTGCATCTCCCCCTCAAGTCCCCCGAGCCCCAAGAAGAAGACGTCCAACACGGGTGTGATAGCGGGTGTGGTGGGCGGCATCCTGGGGTTGGTGTTGATCGGAGCTCTCCTATTCGTCTTCTGTTGCATTCGGAAACGCAGCAAGAAGAAGCCGAGCACGAGCGCGCAAGGAGCGAAGTCGTACTCGTTTGCGGAGCTGAAGTCCGCCACGCAGAACTTCAACAAGAAGATTGGAGAAGGAGGATTCGGGCCTGTGTACTATGGCAAGCTAGGGGGCCGAGAAGTGGCTGTCAAGGTCTCGGATGTCAATTCTCGGCAAGGGGTTAATGAATTTAACAATGAGGTGCAGACTCCATTCCTTCTCTTTTTTTTCCCTCTTCTTTTTCTATGCCTAATGTTGTATAACTTCTTAATTAATGTAAACTTGCTCCCTCATAGCCATGCCAAGGCTTGGTTGTCAGCACTCAGAGCTCGACTCGCTTGAACTTACGGGTTCGTGTCTCTCTCTCTCATGTCCAGCAACATTCAAATCATGTGCTGTGATTTGTTTATGGGAGCGCTAAATTTTAAGTTGTTTCTCGCCAGGTACAACTGCTATCAAGAGTGCACCACAAGAATCTAGTTTCACTGGTGGGATATTGCCTTGAAAGCAAGAATCAAATGCTGGTGTACGAGTTTTTGCACAAGGGCACTGTACGTGAACACCTCTATGGTACGCCGTCTATCGACTTGGAATCTGGTGTCCAATAACGGAGCATGTTGAGTCTTCAAAGTTTCAATTTTGTACTTCGAGCATATTTCAATTTTGGATCATTAAGTGTGTATAAATTGATAGTGATTTTCTTCTGTGTGCGATTAGGTTCAGATTACATTGAAATACCTGTTTTATACTGCATGTTTTTTAATACATGTTTTCGTGCACTACTAAGTACTTAGGAATGTGCACCCAGAAAATTTGCCACTCGAAATGAATACGCTTCATGCATTTCATTTGGCAATTCTGCGTGCGCATGCTTTTAGAACACACATTCTCACCCATTTTTGTAATCCACTGTTCTTGTAAATTTGTTGCACTCTGTTTTATTCCGTCATATTTTAATTTTTTTTTATTTGGCTTGCGTTTAGCGAAACGTGTTGTTGTATTCTGGTAACAGTGGTATGGCTTGACAATGCAGGCTCTCCTCTGGCGCATGAGGAGCCCCTGGATTGGAAAATGCGGCTGGATATTGCTCTGAACTCTGCACAGGGTCTGGAGTATCTTCACGGTGGTTGTACCCCAAACATTATTCACCGTGATGTGAAGAGCAGCAACATCCTCCTCACCGACAAATATGTGGCCAAAGTGGCCGACTTCGGTATCTCCAGACTAGGCCCCGAAGACGGACAGGCTTCCCACGTCTCCACCCAAGCCAAAGGAACCATTGGATACTTGGATCCTGAGTAAGCACACTTCCACTATCTATTTGAGTCTCTTTTGGTTTTCCGTTCTGTGGGCATGTTCATTTCCTCAGCAAAATTCCCCCGAATTGGCGCCCATGGAAATGGCTTAGTGTAACTGCCTCTAATTGCAACTCTGACATGAAAAGCAACCTGGAGCCGTCTTTCAATTGGCAACAAGAGTTTAACATAAATCAATTAACCCGAACATTGGAATCATGCTTTTTTGGACTCCTTTAGATGTGCATACCTTCCAAGAAGAACTGGCACAGCTTTGAATTCCCCATCTTAAGTTCGAGCGTTTTCGAATTGCTGAACTAAAACCCTCCACCTAATTGGTCCAACCTCAAATCTTTACTTTCTGGCTTTCTGTTGATTCTCGAGCTTTAGGCACATGAATGCCACGCTCTAAAAGTTGCCAATGTATCTTTTAGCAAAGATGCCTATCCTGGCGTAGATTTCGCTCCCCCCCCCCCCCCACCCTCGGACTAGTTCTCGCACTCTTAATTGCTTCAATCCAACGAATCCAAGGTGTTCCTACCCAAATCAGAGAATAAATTTCTCCATGCCAGGCCAGTTGCCCTTCTTAATTTCTTGCTCCTAAACTTGCGTCCCTCCCCCTCTCTTGCTGCAGGTACTGGTCCACCAACAACTTGACTGAGAAGTCTGACGTGTACAGCTTCGGCGTGGTCCTGCTGGAGCTTCTCTGCGGCCGCAAGCCGATCGACATCACTCTGGAAGATGAAAGCGAGCGGATCATCAACGACAAGGTCCGCAACTCTCTCCAAGCCGGCGGCATCGACAGCATACTGGACCCGGTGGTGAAGAGCTGCCACCCCAACATGGACAGCGTGTGGAAAGTGGCGCAGGTCGCCATCAAGAGCGTGGAGCCCAGGGGCGTGCACCGACCGTTCATGCGAGATGTCGTTCGGGAGCTTCTGGAAGCCATTGCGCTGGAAGCAGGGCACTCGCATGCCTCGCACTCCTCCGATCAGTCGTCGAATTTTGTGAACACGACGCGACCTGCGCCGCGTGGACAGGAATATTCGAATGTGGCGGATGCGTCCATGAATGTTCTTGAGTATACGATCCCCGACGGGCGGTAGACACTGTAGGTTTTAGGAGGACTCGAGTGTCGGATGTTCCTAGTTTGTTGTAACATTTCTGATGAGGGAAGCTTTCAGAGCTCCAGGGCTCAGCTTCGTATGATTGCTTGGCTGGAATGGTGGTGACAGCCTCGCTTGTAAATAAGGAACTGAAAGGAGTTGTTTGTGAACACAAGTACTGTGTTGTAGGATTTCGAAGAAGAGTTAGGTTGAAAGTAAATATTTTTTGTAGTATAGCTTGGGTTAGCTTGTACTGTATTCTCTCCATCCAAGTAAAGGCAGCCAAATGTTTTTGCTTCATGTTTGCTTGGACCAGTATGCGATGGGGCCCCAGGGGCTGTAATGACTGGAGGTTTAGTTTCACTTGAGTTTTGGATGTTTGAGTTGGTTGCACGAACATGGATCAGTTGTTGGAAGAAAATGGACTGAAGCATTTATGTGCAAGGTGTGCTAGTCATCAATGTGCTCTTAGTTCTTGGGATGCTCAATGGCTCCCAGGGCTCAGCTTATTGAGAACGCTTGTGAGGGGTGGTGTTAGCCTCGCTTGCTTTAGTTATTGAGAATGCTTGTGAGAGTTGTCTTTGTTAACACACTTCTGTTGTAAGACTTCCAAGAAGAGTTAAGTTGAATAATTGTTTTGGAATGAAGCATGTATTTCTACCATCCAAGTCCGATCACGGTATGGAATGGGCGGAATTGACTTCGTACGGAGATAGTTGCTGGACAGTCAATGTCCTCAATTTCCATGCCGTATCTACCAGCATTCTTCGAAGCTTTAATTCGGTCGAGTTCTCTTGAAACCTGGTTTCTTCCACTCGCTGATGTCTGAAGTCTGAGAACTTCGAGCAAAGCACCTGCGGCCTTGCTCCATAATTTCCAGCCAGCCCAAGCCTGGCCTCGTCTGTACCACGCCTTTGCATACTCGTGTGCAATCTGTTTGTGCTGCCTGCATCAAGTCTAGCACGGTTTAGGACTTAAGGCTTGAATTCAACAAGTGCACAAGTCATCAGTGCAAAGAGTTTCAAAATGTTCCGAATCCTAACTCTTCCAAACCGAATGGCTATAATCGACTTACATGTAATGTAGCAGCTCGATTGACATAGACAGCCAAAAGCAAGGTTACTCCAGTTACTATTCAATTGATGCAAATTTGTGGTGGCAGACAGTCGTAGCGAACCCAAAAAAATACGAGATAAAACTCCAATTTCCTGATCCACGACGTAGATGAGGAAGACTTGGAGTTGACCTGGGTATACAACTTGAGGGCCTGTTGGAAATAGTGTGCTGAGTTGTTCATTCTCAAATGAAAATTTTGTTGAGGTTCCTTCGGGAAATCAAGGACACAGATGCAATTCTCGAGCTGTAACTCCTCATTGCTTCAAAGTCCTCTTGAGATTCCTGTCTCTGTAGATTCTTCGCATTTAGACACAAAATCGATTCCCCTTGTAGAAAGGGATGTTTTTTATTCCCTTTATTGTGGAGGGGAAATGTTGCTTTTGTCAGATGGGGTTCTGAAAAAACTTTCCAATATGACAAAAGCTCTATTGAGAATTGTTATCAATCCTAGGTTCATAATCTCAGCCTTGTGCTCTTTCAAGAATGCTGGATTGAAGTTTAAATTGCTTGAAATACTCAAAGACTGTTGTCCTATCATAACCTTGGAAATGGAGCCCATTTCTACACATATGGCAATCACTCCTTGAATAAAAAGAATAAAAAGAGTCAAATTGTTTCTTAACATGAACCTATTTCAGTGTTACGGTGTCCATAACCTCAACGGAGCCGGCAATTTCTCTTTGGATGAGAGGGACGTTCTTTTCCATAACTTAGGGAACTTGGGATGTTCTTTAGCATTAAGTGATGCCCCCTTCCTTCAAAGCCCATTATTGTGCATGGTTGAAATTGAGGTTATGCTTGGTAAGGTATGCATACCCAATTTTGTCCCCAACCAAATTGTGACCCCTATATCCAAACCTAATTGCACCATGTTGCATTCTCGTAGTACAAATTGTATGACTTCTTTTGATTTGGATTGAGAACTCATAATTCTATAACTTCTAGGAATACCTCCATGAGGTTTAGACACATGGCAAAAGGTTCAATCATTATTCCACATTGTGAAAGGACACTTTTGGATCACCATTGCAAGTGAATCGAGAGTTCAAAGAACCACATAAAAATCCAAATGGACAAAAATAGTCCCCCCTAAGGACATCAATGAGAAGCTACAAGTTTCATTACAAAAAATTTCAGGACCCAACAAGACTACGAGTGCATGATTTTTAGCACCCACAAGGGGCAATTATAGAAAAAATAATAAAATAAAATAATATTTTTATTTTTATTTTTATTTTGAAAATAGTATTTTTTTTTTTTTTTTTTGAAAAAAATATTAAAAATATTTTCAAAATGATGTGGCGCTGACAGTAGTGACGTGATCAAAATGTGACCACGTCACATTTCCAATTTCAATTTTTTTTCCCCATAATATTATCACAGGGGGGCCAGGCTTAGCGGCCTTGTTGAAGCCCCATTTTTTTTGTAATGTTGCTTTGACCACCTATGATGCAAAAATAAAATTACAAATCTAGTGAGTCACAAGTATGTGGCTACATTGATATTAGTTTACCAGCCCATTAGAGAAAATTTCGGGTCTCTACATGCCTAGTACTTTTGCCTTGGAAATGAATTTTTTGATATTTGCAAATGCCTTAATTCCACCCATTTAGTCCTTCTCAGAAGTTGCCATCAACTCTGTAAGCCAATGAGAACAAGGTGGCATAGGCCGAGTTAGCACAGAGTACTGTCGAGTTGGCAACGGCCATGCGTACTTTCTATGTACCAACAGGCCCATGTTGGTACCTCAGCACTAGCCGTAGTTTTGAGTGTCTAATTGAATAGTGTATTTTGGCAACTATTTTATTATAACCTATAAGTACCAAATGACTTGGGATGCAAGTGTAGACAGGGTTTTCAGAGTTGCGATTTCAAATCCACCACCTGAAATTATTGTACTCGCACTGTACACAATAGTTGACGAGTTGGAGGCAATCGGATCCTGGTTTGACTGGAGATGACATGAACTTGCAACCAAGAATTTGAACTCCAACGTTTGTACTTTCCCGCCAGGGGTACTTCCACCCATCACCCTCACAGGTGGCTCCACTACTTGTTTTAAGCACGGTAGAGTCGGGACTTGTACAAACCATGGTACAGATGTTGTCAACATCTAGTTTTTTATAAAACTACAAGGACCACTTTCATGATGCCACCTTTAATTAATGGTTTCCATCCAAGAATAGCTACTGATCCAAACCCCTTCCCAATCTGATGTCACCACCTGAGGTTCCAACATGGACAATGCCATGTTGGAATTAAAATGGATTTTCCATTGTACCTTTTGAGAAAATAGGCCAATTTCTTTTTGGGCACTCCTACATCCCAATTCTCCTCTAATGCCCTTGATATTGGTTTGTCACGACTACATCGTTCCAACTGAACGTAAACATAGGAGGGGAACTAAAGAACCAAGGAGGAAAGGATCCCAAATGCAGTTACTTGAAGGTAGTTAGGGAAGATTGGATTAAAGCCTAGTGAGGAGGCGATGTCCCTCACTTGGCATATTCTCAATACAATGCAAGTTTTCCACTCTTGTGTCTTGGCTTCCATGTTTTGTTATTGATTCTAATGGATGCCAGGTGATTTCGCATGAACCTCGGAGTAGGAAGCATCGCCGCTTTTGAACCATGAGTCCTAACATTATGCCAAGTCTACTAATCGTCCCTGCTTCCATGGAATTGCCGAGAAGTGTATTGACCAAACAAGTTGTACGAGAGAGGAAAGTGGCGCTCTACAAGAACAAGGCAGTAGAATAATCAACCACCAATGACAAATGGCCATCATCGGTTGGCCGCCTCACAATGTCATGTGCTGTTGGGATTTGGCAAGAAAATCAACTTTGGGGATTTAAAAAAAATACAAATTTGCAACAGATTTATTGACTAAAGAATTTCAAGATTGTGTTGTATAATATTGATTGAATGGAATGTTTCTTAACAGTGGGTCTCAAAGAAACCAAGCTCTTATTGTCTTAAATTATTAATTTTGACTATGATGGAGGCTTGGTAATAGCATGTATAAACATTAAAAGTTATATGTCAAAGTATAAGAACAATCAATATTCAAGCTATCATGATAATGATGACTTGCAATCAGAATGGTCCAAAGTTATATTATTCTAAGTTAATGATATCATTATTACTTCATAACCTACATATTACAATGTGAATCTTTGTGTCAAAATATGGTTTGATTTTATGAGCCATACAATATTTTTAAAAGCACATAATGCTAGAGGAGAAAGTTTAGATTGCTGCTAGTTCAAGGATTTTTATGTTTGGGTGCTGAACCAAGCCTCGGTGAGTTTGATTACCCATGACAGGAAGAGTCGACCTTGACGGAGCCAGAGATAAAAGTCGTCATGAACGCCGGGCTTCTACAAACAAGTTATTATCTTGCCTCAATATGAATACATGCATCAAGCCTTTGACCTAATTCGAAACTGAGCATGATTGGTGTGCTTGGATGTAATTAAATTGTGATGGAAATTTTATTATAGCCTGGTCATGGATGAGGAGAGACCCAATGAAGAAATCACGCAACCACTTCCCAAAGGAATCGGATCTGAGTGGGTGAATTTCATTCAACAACAAGCGCAAGGGGTATTCCAAACAACGATGCCTCATATTGTACAACAAATTTCAGAGCAAGTTATATCACGACCAAGTCCAGTATCTCTACCGGCATCCAAGGGAGGGAACAATCCTCTTGGACACCCAAGGTCTGAATTATGCAACGGTGAAGATTTTGGAGACTGATATTCAAAGGTGGCGGCACCAAAAAAATTTAATGGAAAGAAGGGTGGAGATGTCTACAAGTGGTTTGCCTAATTGTGTTTGGTGTTCCGAGGTAAGCCCCAGGCCTATCGATATGACGAGGATAAAATTGCTTATACACTTTCATATATGAGGGGTGCAGCTCAGAATTGGGCAATGCCAATTCTTCAAGCATTGGACGAACGAAGACCCCACAAACTATTAGTGAATTATAACGCATTTCAAGAAGCAGTCATTGCCGTTTATGGAGATATTGATCGCAAAAGTACGGTGGAAGACCGCCTTAGAAAAATTCAACAAACGGGATCGGTGGCAATATATATTTCCCTATTTAATGAATATGCCGCCCAAGTTGATTGGAATGAGCTAAGTTTGGTGGCTCGGTTCCATGGGGGATTAAAAGAAGAAATTCTTGATGCAGTTGCCATTGCAGAAAGCCAATTGTGTCGACTACAAGAATGGATGTCCATGGCATTGCGTATTGATGAGCGATTATGGTCTTGGCACCAAAATCGACGTCCATCGGTTCCAACTTCGCATCCACGGGATCATGCTGGGCAATTCCACCCTACCTCAGGGAATTCTGAGCCTATACTTATGGAGATTGATCCCATCTCTACAAAGACAGCTATGGCAAGGACGGCGGCCAATCGCTTAGAATATCAAAAGTTGGGAAAATGCTGGGGATTTGGGTTGCTTGGACATGTGCGGGCATGGTACCCCACCAATCCTTCCAAACCATATTCCTTAGCAGTTATAGGAGAAGAGGAGGTTGGGGGGAGCAAGGCGGGAAAAGGCCAGGCCCGGGACTAAAGCCATTCATTCAATAACCGGGCATGCCTGAAACCGTAGCAAAAACAATATCAAAGTGGGACCTAGTTGATGGGCCTACTTTGTTTAAGCAGCCGAAGCAACCAAGTAGGCCTACTACACCACACTACTTACGTGCAACCACGGAGCCAGGGACACATCTAACTATGGAAGCTTGTATCAACTCACTTGTTGCAACCACCCTTGTGGATTTAGGTGCCATCGGAGTTTTTATAAATCAAGATTTTGCACGGAATTGTGGAGTGGAAGTACGGCCAGTATTGGTAAGGTCTTGGCCGGTATTGGTAATTGTATTTTGGGAATACCAAAGCTCATGCGGCATGACCCTACAATTCGTTGGTCTCAGAATCATGTGCTTTTTGACTCAGTTTATTGCCACCAACACTGCCTGCAACGAACCATAACAGAATCAAGGGCCACAATAGGTGAGCCAAAGAAATCTAAAGGTAATTCCCTATTCCAGGACATGGTGGGCAATTGTATTCATCCAAGATCTATAGTTGGTGCAAATTTGACTGTGCCATCAGAGAAAAAGAAGTTTGTTGTAGGCCATCAAGAAGGGAAACTTGTACCTAATCAGGCGCAAGGTTTGGAGGAGCAAATCTTTTTGAGCGCTGCTAGTCAGTCTGGGAGCACAAACACTGGCCAGTCCCAACTGGTAGTGCCAAAACATGCCTTAGTGTCAGCGATAGCATTCCGATTATTGGCAAAGGAAGCGGAGTTATATGTATTGGAAGTGTCAAACTTGGTTGATGAGAGCAAAGCCAAGGATGAACTGAATCAACAAATTTCTAAAGAATATCATGATTTATTAGAGGTTTTCAGTGAAAAAGCCTCCAATGAACTATCCAATCATAGTGGGTCAGACATGAAGATAGAGTTCAAGGAGGGACAAGAACCGTGTAACACTAGACTGCGGCCAATGTTCCCAATGGAGCTCAAGGAACTTCGGCGATATCTAGAGGAAAAATTAGGCAAGGGTTGGATTTGACGTTCCAAATCTCCAATCTCCGCCCCCATTGTGTTTGCCAAAAAAAGGGACGGATCTATCCGCGTTTGTGTGAACTATAGGAATTTGAACAAGATTACGATAAAAATTTGATACCCCTTCCTTTAATTCCTAACTTAACTGATTGGTTGGCAGGGGCAAAAATATTTACAAAATTGGATATTAGGCAAGCATATCATCGAGTGCAAATGGCAAGGGGCCATGAATTTAAAACAACTTTCAAAACTCGTTATGGATTATTTGAGTATTTAGTGATGCCTTTTGGCTTAACAAACGTCCCTGTGCAGTTTCAAGCCCACATGCAAAATATTTTTTATGATTTACTAGATATCTCAGTTGTAATTTATTTAGACAACATTCTCATTTTTTCAGAAAATTTAAGAGAACATCAAGAAATTGTCCAAGAAGTTCTCCGTCAGTTGCATTGGCACAGTCTTTATGCCAAAGCTTCTAAATGTCAAATTCACCAAAGCTCACTGGAAATTTTGGGAATGATGGTTTCAGAAAAAGGATTAAAAATGTGTCAAGATAAGGTGCAGGCAATTCAAGAATAGCTGATTCCAAAGACAGTGAAGGAGGTTCAATCCTTCCTAGGATTTG
Organism: Neckera pumila; assembly: GCA_963969595.1. Classification (NCBI taxonomy): domain Eukaryota; kingdom Viridiplantae; phylum Streptophyta; class Bryopsida; order Hypnales; family Neckeraceae; genus Neckera; species Neckera pumila. The sequence goes on along the minus strand of OZ018408.1, from coordinate 44,965,272 downwards.
CTAATTTTTATTGCCGTTTCATTTGCAATTATTCAAGAATTACTATCCCTCTTACATTGCTAATACACAAAGATCAACGGTTTGAATGGACTCCTTTAGCAAATGAATCATTTAAAGAACTCTGGTCCCGTTTTACTAAGGCACTGGTTCTAATTTATCCGGATTTTGAACGTCTTTTTGTAGTGGAAATTGGCGCTTCTGATAATGCTAGAAGTGCGATTTTATCACAATATGGGGATGATGGGCATATACATCGACTACAAGAGAAAGGGGTGTTTTAAGTAGTGTCTTAGACATCACGTCTTTTAAATAACGTCTTTTAAGTAAGATTCTAAGTAAAATTTTACTAAAAAGACAATCTCTTTAGTAAAATTTTACTTAAAAATTTACTTAAAAGACGTTACTTGAAAGACATGATGTCTAGGATACTACTTAAAACACCCCTTTCTCTTGTAGTGATCCATGCGCATATCGGGGCTCTAAGATGCAACCCGCCGAGCAAAACTATGATATATATATGACAAAGAATTGCTAAGTATTGTACTGGCATTTCAAGAGTGGCGGGTCTATGTTGAAGGGTCACCACACCGAATTTGAGTAATCTCAGACCAAAAAAACTTGGAACATTTTTTAACATCCAAACAACTCAATCAGCGACAAGCTCGATGGTCGGAGCAACTCTCAGCTTTTGATTTTGAAATCCACCACTGATCAAGGACATTGAATGGGCGTGCGGATATGCTTTCGAGGCAGCCGGATATCCTCAAAGGAATTCAAACCACTATTGCATTTGGTAGCCATGGAAACATGTGAGCCGGTATGGACCGATTTTCAAATCATTGAGCGCATTAAAGTAGCTATGGATGAAGATACCACACTTAAGCCATTATTGGCATTTTTTATGAATAACCTCAACCAAGCCCCGGCCAACATTCGCCGGCGTGTTTAAGATTACAAAATGAACAATGGGATCCTCGATTTTCATGATGCCATTTTTATACGAGATGATGAGGAGATAAAATGACAAATATTATGTTCTAGACATGATGCCCTAGCGGCAAGGCACGAAGGCCGGGTAAAGACTCTAGATTTGGTAACAAGAACTTTCTATTGGCCCACACTCCAAAAATATATTCATCAGTATGTAGACGGCTGCAACTTATGCCAACGTTCAAAACCCACACATCATTCCCGATATGGATTATTACAAACAATCCCAGCGGCAGAGGCACCATGGAAAAGGGTCACGGTTGATTTTATCATTAAATTACCAGAAAGCAATGGATGTGATTCAATATTGGTCGTTGTGGACAAAAACACCAAGTTAGCACATTTTATCCAAACAAATGAAGCAATTGATTCTGCTGCAGCAGCTACACTATATCTCTAGTACCTATGGAAACATCACGGGACCCCTAACAAATCAAATCTGATCGTGGGTCTGTCTTTACCTCCAAAATTATGAAACGGCTATGCGAACTTCTCCAAATTCAACCTGCTCCCACAACAGCTTTTCATCCGCAATCAGACGGCCAAACAAAGAGGGTGAATCAAGCACTAGAGCAATTTTTACGCATGTTTACAACCAGACGCCAAGATGATTGGGCTGAACTTCTTCCAGTAGCAGAGTTTGCCTATAATAATGCAATCCACTCAGCTATAGGTTTTTCACCATTCTACGCTACTTATGGGTATCACCTAGCATTGTCTTTTACGGTGCCCTCGTCTTCAGGTGTCCAAGCAATAGAAGAGAAGATTCAACTTTTAAAAGAAATATATGAAGAGGTTAAGATGATGATCAAAATTGCAGGAGACCAAGCCAAACGCAACTAGATCAAGGTGTGCAACTGCAACCTTCTTTTCAAATAGGTGATAAAGTGTTACTTCGTCATGATAATATTTCTACAACGGCACCGATGAAAAACTAGAGTCCAAGTTTCTAGGACCATTTCCCATTATTTCTAAATTATCTAATTTAGTTTATCGGCTTAAGTTACCTAAGGCTCTCCGTATTCACAATGTATTTTGCGTATCTCTATTGGAAAAATATCAACCTGATACTATCTTAGGCCGCAAACACAAATCACCTCCACCCATTATAACCCCGGAAGGGGATATTGAGTGGGAAGGTAGTAAAATTTTGGATTCCCGACTGAGTGGGCGACGGAAAAAACTCCAATATCTTGTTGCCTAGGAGGGATATGGTCCCGAGGAAAATTCATGGGAACTGATTGAAAATTTGCACAATGCCCCAGATGTGGTTGATGAATTTCACAAGACTCATCCCAAAGCACCAGGAAAAAATGATCACCAATTATTTCAAAGGTCTAAAGAACTAGATTATAAGACATATGAACTTAATGCCACAAAAGGGGGGATAATGTCACGACTACGTCGTTCCAACTGGACGTGAACATAGGAGGGGAACTAAAGAACCAAGGAGGAAAGGATCCCAAAGGCAGTTACTTGAAGGTAGTTAGGGAAGATTGGATTAAAGCCTAGTGACGGAGGCGATATCCCTCACTTGGCATATTCTCAATACAATGCAAGTTTTTCACTCTTGTGTCTTGGCTTTCATATTTTGTTATTGATTCTGATGAATGCCAGGTGATTTTGCATGAACCTTGGAGTAGGAAGCACCAACACTTTCGAACCATGAGTGTTGACACAATTACTAATATGAGACCATGGCGCAATTAGTAGAACTATGCCTAAATTTTTTTTCATTCTTGCTAATGTTGGGACTATAGGTAGATTTGTTCTTCTTCAAATCCATATCTATAGGTTAGTTTCAACACTTGTATGTCAAAATAATTTAATTTTGAAAATTTAATTAGTCAACATATCATTTTTTAATTTTATAAATATAGCATTTTAGATTTCAGAATGAACAAAAGACCTTCAAATAGTTTTTGTTTTTTTAATACTGATTTGCAAATTAATAAAATTTTGGACAAGCTTCAAACTTTTTTTAAATTCTTTACAAAACTAATCTAAATGTAAGATCCATTTAAATTACTCCCTTATCCAACTAAAGAACTTCAAATTTATATATACAATAGCACTCACCTTTTAAACATCGTGAAATCTTTACTCAAAAGATAGTGAAATGTAAGGCTCAAGATAATAGTGGCCTATCCCTTGTCAACATGAAAATGTTGATTTTTGCTAGGAAGAAACTCAAAGATGGCAAACCTTACTTGACTATATTGGAGGCAATAATTGCAACGCCAAGTTTTCAACTTTTTTTAATGTTATCAACAAAAGGATTGATAATTCCATTAAATTGGTGGTATTCTATATGTGTCATTTTGACATTTATAATAGCTTGCTATATAGATAGCTATGCAAATGCATTTCATTCACAACATTAGGGGAGATTTGGGGCTATTGGAAGATTGCGAGTTATCCTGCGTTTCCAAACTGTAGGAACACAGGATATTTGCTAGCTGATGTGGTCGAGACAGTGCCACATCATTTTTCAAAAAATAAAAATAAAAATAAAAAATAAAAAATAAAAAATAAAAAATCTGACAACCTATATCACTGTTTACAGGGTCGGGCCAGACTAGGGAAGGGGCCTGAAACAGCCTTCTAGAGGCCCCAAATCTCCCCTAATGCATTGTACATTGCTTTGCTAGGATTTTGCTTGGCTAGCATTGTTCAAAAATGTTTTTTTTCTAAAATTTGGTACTTGTACTAGAAATGGCATTTTTGGAGCGGTTTTGGTGAAAACATAGTCTCTGACCTTTAGGGACTAAACTCTGACCTTTCTATTTAACCAATTTGATTTAAAGGAGATAAACATTACATTCGTTCAAAGATATAAGCAAAAAAAATCCAAAAAAAGGTTTTAAAAAAAAGATTTAGACGTTACAGGTTAACATATGAGACATCAATTGGTCAGTAATTAAAAGTATTATTGATTTCATGTGAAAGAGTGACAAACAGACGCAACTGATCTCCTGAGATTTCATTCATCCGCAACTCAGCACTCATCAACTGAACCCTTTCCGACCGTTTCGTTTTATTCATCCAAACCACACCGACAAGAAACATTCATCCATTAGCCGTTAGACCTCTTCAGTGTCCGTTGGCGGTGAAGCCGTTGCCGCCATAAAAGCTACGTCCATACTCCCAGGCCCTTTTATCAGCTTCCCTGCTCTCCTGTTTCTTTCAATCTGCCCCTTTGCCAGTGAAATTGTAACCATAGAATGCTGCATCCTCATATCGCTAATTCCAATTGATCATTCAGCACATTTCTTCCTGAGAATTTCGAGTCCAATTTCTTCGTAACGGACTCTGCTACTGGGCGTTCAGTGTCAGCTGCTTCGTAAGGTCAGACTTATTTTTTTTCTGAATTTTCAGTGTGATTGAGAAATCTCCGACATGGGTTGTCTCTCTCGTATGTGTGACGGTACTCATTCGTGTGTTTGAGGTTAGTGCTTGGTAATGTCGATAGAGCTTCTGGACTCCTTCCGCCCTCATTTGTCTTTGAAGTTTTGGAGCTCCGCAGTGACTAGATTAATGGTAGTCCGTATGAATGTTTGATCACGGTGCTTCATAATGTATCCCCGACGCTGTGGTAAGACTCTTTTGCTTTCGTGCTGTCTTTCTTTGATCCTCCAACATATAGACTCATTCCACGAGCGTCAAGGTAGAGAACAATACTTGCTTCACTTAACTTAGCTTGTGTACAAGTGATTTGGGGGAGATCGCTGTAGAGCGTGGGAGAGATCGCTTGGCTTGTAAGAGCTAAACTGTGCAGATTATTTTCACTCCGTATGAATCTGTTGAGCAATTTCAATGTGGGATGTTGTAGACCCTTTTGAAGGATCAAAGTAGATAACCCTATTTCCATTAGAAGATCAGTGGCCATAGTAAAGTTTTTGGCAAGTCATGTTTCTTGCTAAGAATTTCAAAGAAATGTACGATAGATGAGTTACTGTTGAAAACAGAGACAGATGAGGACCAGGTCCCTATCGTTTTTCATATCCTCTTCCCTAACCGAAGCTGGTTGTGATGCTGTTGTGCACATTTTGCCTCCTGTTTCTCACCATTCAGTAGCTTTTTCACAGTTTTTAGTCGAAGAGGTGAGGGCACAATCACCACTCACATGACATTCTTGAATTTCTAGGCAGGGGGCCCATGAATGAAGGTTCCACTCACAGTAAAAAATCTTGAATGCAAGGTTGCCCAAGCATTCTGGGCCTCTGTAACACGAATATTCTTGTTTCAGTGAATGTAGAAGGACCCCAAAGCCTCCCATTCTGTCCTTTTGGTATATACAGTATACTGTACGTTATTCTCACTTGAGCTTGGATTTGCAGAGTTGCAATGGGTTTGCTGGACCAATTCAAGCTGAACCGCGCCATGAGGCACCAAAGCGGCGACAAAGTCCACCCCACCCCTTCTTTCTCCGCGGCTTCAGGCACCCCCTCCAAATCTCCGAGGAAGGAATCCTCAGGCCCCATGGGTTGGCACAAAGCGGGTGGCTACCCGGAGGCTCCATTGCCGCCTCCGGCTACTTACGGCAGACCACGGCGAAGATCCTCCTACCCGGGCTCCCTCTGCTACTGCCTATCTGTCTTCTTCTCCTTCCTCGTCATCGTCATCATTCTTTCAGGGCTCACCATCTTGATCTTCTACGTTGCATTCCAACCGAAGCTTCCGAAGGCCAGCATCACCAACGTGGCCATCACCAAGTTCAACGTGACCAACCGAGCGGGGGGAGCCATCACTTCACGGGAGGATCTGCAAAACCCCGTTCTGAACGCCAAAATCAATTTCACAATCCAGGTAAGGCAATTGCAAGTTCCCGATTGCTGTAAAGTAGTTGCACAAGCAGTTGTAGTTTTAGGGTTTCGGGTTTTCACAATTCAGATAAGGCAATTGCAAAGTTCCCGATTGTAATAAACTAGTTGCACAAGCGGTTTTCGAGTTAAGGGTTTGAACGGGTAACCTTGCCATTGTAACTGACATTGACTATGTAATGGATGTTCCCTCAGGTGGAGAATCCGAATGAGAAGCTTGGGATTCACTTCAAGGATGTGAGCGTCGTGGTCTACTACAATGGCACGCAATTTGCGCACAGTTCTGTTCCACCTTTCTACCAAGGGAAGAAGACGAATTCTCTGGTGGTGGCTGACCTGAATGCCTCAAGTGCTCCGTTGTCCGAGAATCAAGGGAAGGAGCTGCAGGCTGCGATTGGGAACAATGACATTCCTCTCCTTGCAAAGGTGAAAGTTGGGGCGGCTCTGCAAATCGGTTCATGGGTAATTCCACCAATACATGTCCAAGTGGTGTGCAATTTGAGGGCGAGCCCCCCTACAGCTCCCCAGGGTGCCAAACTCTTGTCGAAATCCTGCAAGTGGATACGGTGAAGAGCTTTAGGATGTTGTGAATTGCCTACTAGAGAAGCTGGTCACGTGCTTCACATCATGAGATGATGGTAGTTCAGTGTGAGATCATGGTGGTCAGTGAAGAGCTCGGCGATTGCTGCAACTGTACTATGTCACGGGTGCCAAGATAAACCCCTCTTTTCTCTTTGTCACCCACAGCAGGGTTTTCAGTACGACTCCTTCCTTAGCGTTTATGAAGGGCTTCTTCAAGGCGTTAAGCTGAGCTCTCGGAGGTGGAAGATACCAAAAGCTGCAGGAAGGCGACGAGAGATATTTTTTGTTCTTTTATTTTTTCGCCATCTCATCTCAAGGGTGGCATCTGCTACTGAAACAAGAGCCTTGTTTCCGATCTGTTTCCGATCTGTAGCAGCAGCTTTCTGGGCAAGGTTTGGGAATATTCGAGATGTATAGACGAAGAAGCTATCCAGAGTTTTGACATAGCCAGGTGAAGCTTATGCAACATGCTGCTTTGTGGAAGTTTTGGCTTGTATCAGTCACCCGAGACCTAGTGTTCAGCTAGATTTTAAGGCATTAGTATTTTTTTTCTGGGATGACTAGCTTTGTCATTTCATTCATTGTACTTCAGCAACAGCAGCACCACACAGATCATGCCAGCAGTGGAGTTGTCCTTCAAAGGCATTCAAACTCCTGTCCTCATGTAGCGATGTCTACAGCAGAGACGGTTGTGGTATTTTGTACTTCTTGTACGTAGACTGATGCCCAAATTTGCACTCATCTCATGAAGGCGATTTCCTGCCACTCAGTGTTTTTTTTATCATTTTGGAAAGTAGCCAGCTATTTCTTCAATACGGTACTCATGTGCAAACAATGTCCAAATTGCCGAAAAGTTGTACAGAATCCTCTTCTACTGTGCAATAAAGTCGGTGATTCGGATCCTTGACGACGTGTACTGTATATTAATAATTGCACAAGCAATTAGATAGCCTGGCTCTTTCTCCAACTCAGCTCCAAGTATGAGGTACCCAACAGCATCTCAATGATGTAGTACCGTACCTCAGCGGTTAGAACGTTTGTTTTGGAAATTGAATAGGAGCCAGAAATGTAGTATGTACAGTAGAATTAGCGCTGCCGAAGAGAGATTTGAACCGAAAAGCGAGATATCACATAATCGAAACATGAAAAGTTTATCTGAGTGTAGAGAAAATAATTTGAAAATTTATGATTCACTCATACAATGTCCAAAGAAAGCATGGTGAGGTGTGGTTGAAAAGAATTTGAAAATTTATGATTGACTCATACACAATGTCCAAAGAAAGCATGTTGAGGTCAGTGTTTTTTTTTGGGCGAAATTTGCACTTGTCAGACTGTCTCAGCCTGTCGGACGCCCTCCTTCCAGATTTGCTCTAGTGGTGTGAAGGCTTCTGACAGCACTTGTCCAAAAAAAAAATTAGTTGAGGTGTGGTAGAATTTTCTTTCACTTGTCTATCTGATGCAATAAAAATACTGTGTCTGGATTGAAGTGTCTACTTGTGGGAGGGCTTTTGTTTTAAATTATGTATTTAATGTGCCTTGTACCGTATGTGAAGGTTTGATTTGGCATCTAAGTGTTGAAATAGTTTCTTTTTTGTGCGCAAAGGATTTCAAAGTGTTAGAACTATTGGTGTTAGTGTTTCGGCATTTTGGCGTCCAAATGTTTTTGTGTATGACAAATTGTAGGTTTTCTTGTTTTGAAAAAACTATCATGTAGGGTTGAAAGTGTGATGTAGGTTTTCAAAAATATTCATAAATTTAGGCAATGAAAAAATTCTGCAACATTTCAAACATTTCACTTGTAATATTCTAAACATTCCAACATTCCAAAAAAACTTAATTTATGTCTGAATCTAACCTTCACGTAGGATGTGGCCTCACAAGCATACTGAACAATTTTTTCATCTCAATAGAGACAAGTAGATAATTTTGTAGCTTGCTCCAATTGCCCTCTACCATAATTGTACATTCTTAACCCCTAAGCGCTCAAGCAACCATTTATGGTTGTTGCCCAACTTCGGGCAAAAATTTTGGCCAAAAAAGAATTTTTTTTTTTTTTTTTTTTTTTAATAATGATTGGGTTGTCTATCAATATTTATACCCAAAACTCAGATTGCTAAGGTCAAACAAAAACTATAAGAAAAATAGCACAAAGTGTCTAGATTTGCCTAGTATTGAAAAACTTACTATTTGGGAAAAGTATTGGTGTTTTCATTACTAGATCTCATGCATTTTTTTACAAATCAATAGAAACCACAATTTTGACCAATTAAAAAAAATCAAATCCAAAAATAGAAATTGTATTTTTGGTGAATTTTTGAAGTTATAACTTCAAAATTCATTTAAAAAAAATATAAGAATAATTTTACAATTTTGACTGTGTAGATGCTTTCTACTTTTCATGCTTCACATTATCTTCTTTGATGCAAACTTCAAAAAAATTTTAGAACTTATATTTTATAACACATTTGTATTTTGTCCAAATCCCTTGGGCTTTTAAGGGTTAAATACTCTCTACCACTGTTAGGAACTGTGTGTTGTTTCAGCATTTGGAGGCAATTGTAATTCAAAATACCAAAAAATCCTAAATTCTCAATCTTACATTTGTATCTTTAATCCTCAATCCAAACTCCTACCCATCTAAATGTCAAAAATTTATTATGTCTTTCTTAATTTCATGGATTTTTTGGCATTGGAACACTTGATTCAAGATGGAAGGAGGAATATTATTTTTTAATATGCCTAGGTATGCTTAGATTCTATTAGGGCCTCTTGAGTGGTTTGGTTATTAAGTCCACTCAGTGAGCAGTAAATGTATGAACTTGCCAAAATATTCTTTTTTGCATGAAAAAAAAACTTTTTGTAATTGTTTGCAATTCTTCCCAATACTACTAATCATCTCCAAAATAATACATGGACATCAATGAAATTATTTTCTTTTACTTTTGCAAACTAAACGACTTGCAATTGGTTGGAAAATAAAATAGCTAATTACACTAGTGAGGCACACAAGTGATCCATAGTTCAAATCTTAAACATGTTCTGCCTAAGGCAACTACACCTGATTGCATCTAAAAAGCAATCATGGAGGATTGTTCTTGTTAATAAATTGGCAAATTATTTATTGGATCTTGTTGGAAGTCAAAAAAAGATTTAAGATTTTTTTTTTCTTTCAGTAGGATATTTGGTTTCTATTTTGCTTGTTCTTTTAAACACCAATTGTTTACATTCATCTATAAAATTATCTAAATTAAGCAGACTCCATCCAAAATTGGATGAGTTGATGAATTTTGGCAAATTTTGACATTCTTTTAGTTGTTTTGGCAATGTCATCCATTAATCGTTAAACAACAAGCCAAAATCCTTATTGACAAAATTTTTTTTTCGCATTTTGGAATGCCTCAATCCATTGGACCTACTTCTACAATGAATATAGCTTGCCAAACAACACATTGAGATTGCAAAATCAAAGTGTTGTTCACCATTGGCTTTTGCATTGATGCCTTTATTGAACAAGTTCAAGACAAGCAATAAGCCCCATGCTTTGCTTCAAAGAGATTTTTATTCTCCCTGGACTACCCACAGGGCAAGGGAATGTCATTTAATCCTGTAATGATGAAGTGGCCTAAAAATGTCCAATAGATGACAAACAATCCTTCTATGTGAGTGCTTTTGGATTTTTTTAAACTAACAATTTATAGGGGACCAGAAAGGATGATTTTCTATGATGCAAAGCCAGGCATTCAGTATTAATTTTTCTCTCTAGTGTGAAAGGAGCCAATTCACAAATCAGACAATTTTGTGGCAAAACTTTACTAATAAAAAATGGCCAAGGTCAAGTGACCCTGTCATTCCTTGTATAGTTTATCCTTGGAGAAAACATTTGAAATTTTTGATTTGTCACCTATAATAAATTTTGGAATTTTTGACTTCATATTTGAAATTGGAGACTCCAAATTAGATAGGGGAGGTGAAGAAACACAAAATTAAAGTGGCTTAAAATATAGAGAATTTTTTACATTTATCTTTGGCTGAGGGAATGAAAGGATTAATTTAGAGCCGCTTTGTACTTAGAGGCCCGGCTAATTTGTTGTGTTAGAGGCTAAGAATCCTCACTTGTAATTGTATAGAATGTTGAAATCAACCCCAACCTGTTTACACTTAGAGGTCAGGCCAATTTGGTAGAATGATTTTTTTATTCACAAAAGATGTGATCTAACATGGCCCGAGCTTGTTGAATTGGGTGCACCAAAAATGCAAGGCCAATTCTTGGCCTTGGAGTCAATATCAAATTTCAATTAATTTTTATTTATTTATAAAATATTATTTTTTTCAACAAATCACATACGTTGGATTTTGTACAATCAGCCTTGAAGGAAATTGGCTTGGCCTCCAAATGTAAGGATTTTGTGCAATCGGCCTTGAAGGGAATTGGCCTGGCCTCCAAATGTAAGGTAGCCCTGAAAATTCCAACCCCCTCTCTCTCTTTTCTAGGTTTTCTTCAATTGGCCCAACTTCTTGACCTCAAGGCCTTTATGACCCCAAGGCCCTTACATATGGGAGAACTGACCTTGTGTGAGCATCTCCTGCAGCCTTCTAAATAGCCATGCTCCTTCAATCTAGATCCATCTAATGTAGAGGGGATGCCACTTGTATCCCAATAGTGCAACTCTCTAAAATATACTTCCAACCAATCAAAAGTCATAGAACTTGCAAAAGCACTAAGTAAGCTATCATTTATTATAACAACTTGTTAACCCCAAGAAAGTATATAGTGTATAGAGGGGTAAGTGACACCTTTAAATATGGCCTTATTTGAAGGGGAAAGTGAAAATATACTATGACAACACTAAAATTGATTGCTTATCATCCAAACTGATTAGAGGTGGAGGGGTTCTTTGGAGGGGTGTATGAAATGCTCTTATAATCTTATTCTAATGAGTAGTTGAGGACAGCCTCCCAACCAAAAAGGGGCTGAAATTTTGTGCAATCGACTTGAAGGAGAATTGGCCCGACCTCTAACTTAGGTGTAAAGTCGCCATAAAAAAACTGACAGCGGTTGCAGCGCTGCCGTGCTCTATCCTAGGATCCTTCTCCTGTCAGACTCTCAAGCCCTTGCACCGCTCATCAGTCCATCGCTCCCTTTGCTTCTCTCTCACTTTCGTAGTGCAGCATTTGCAGGAGCTCCAGCCCCCAAAACACATTCTCCCCTTCAGTTTTGCGAATTCCCCTCCGATGGTGGAAGCGATGGACCTGGAGCCCCAGCCTCCTTCCGTGGAGCCCCTGCCGGAGGAAATGCCAGTCCACCGATTGAAGACCAACAAGCAGGGGCAACAAGCCACGGAGCCAGCCCACAAGCTGGACTTCGTATTAGGAAAAAACGTGCACGGGACGGGCTTGGAAATCACAGAGCCCGAGCTGGACGAGGAGCTCACGGGCGATCGAGACGCGTACATGGCGGGCGTGCTGGCCAGATATCGGAAGACGCTCGTGGAGAAAACCAAGTTCCATTTAGGTAGGTGGGGAGGGGGAGGGAGGGAGACAAGGTTCAGTCCATTCGGTTGGGGGAAGTTTTAGGGTTCAGGGTTGGATGGTGGGTGGGTGGGAGTTGATTGTTTCTGGGCTTTCGTTGCGTGGGAGATGAAGAGATTTAAGGCATTGGATTGCAATCATTGGACGATTTCGAGGCTCTTTCGGGGTCATGTAGTTGGTTTCGATTTACTTTGGGGAATTAGGGTTGGTATGCTATATTTGACTGTACAGTTCTCATTGTTTAGGGTTTATCTGAGGGGTGGCAAGAAATGCTGGGTCGGATTGTAAGAAAATTGGTGCCCTTCTTGTGCATTTCATCAAATTGGGAGGGACTTTGTTGTGTGAGGAGTTTTTGCTCTCAAGGAAAGTGAAAGAACTATGTGCGGTGCAAGGAAAGGAAAGGAAAGGCAATGGGAAGCACTCGTTTTTTATGAAATGCTGGATGTAGATTACTAAATGCATCATAAATCATAATGTATATGATTCTTGAACCAGTGTGATTGTAGGAAGGTTAAGGCTCAATCGTCAATAATTGTAGGAAGCTTTAAATCACGGATTACATTTTGAAAGTTGTGGGGGTCAATGGGGGGTGGTCGATGGCTATATTGCTATAATTTGGTGGAGATATTGGTGGAAGGCTTGGATTATGTTGCTTTCGTTTTCCTGTGAAGAGGTGGACGTTCTTGTTTTGGAATGATGTTGCCCGTGGTGCTCACATCGACGTTGTTGTTGCAGGGTACCCGTATAATCTCGACTTCGACTATGGAGCCTTGTCGCAGCTCCAACACTTTTCCATCAACAACTTGGGTGATCCGTTCATCGAAAGTAACTACGGGGTTCATTCGAGGCAATTTGAGGTTGGTGTGTTGGATTGGTTTGCTCGGTTGTGGGAACTGGAGAAAGACGAGTACTGGGGTTACATTACCAACTGTGGCACAGAAGGCAACCTCCACGGCATCCTTGTAGGGTGAGTAGTACTTGTCCGACTTTGGACATTCTTTTCGACACTGAATGTAACCAAAGAAGGTGTGGCTTAGGCTATTTGAGTTAGTCTCCAATCTTAGTATGAATTTTTTTTGGCGTGGATCTTGTCCCCATTTTTGAGAGGATTCCAAGGCACGAAAATATGTTTTCTTTGGATACTGTTATGAATTGTTGAGGTTTGAATAGCAAGGTGCCAATCATGGGCCTAGACCACCCTTGAATCATGAGTATTGCGTCTATGATGTATTGATGTATCTCATGGATACATCTTTGACTGCGATTGAGACTAGAAGTATGTCATTGCTTACAAATTACGTGTTTGGATGACATTTTCATTGTGAACGGGTGTCTTTACAACCGACAGGAAAGGGACACTCACGCAAATGGTTCCTACCTTAGTTTTAGTAGAGCACACTTGACATGAAGAGAAATCGCCTTCTTTGCTATCCCGAAGTTATATACTCGGAGTCTTCGGTTGGGTTGCACCTCTAATCTGGCATGGCTTGTACTTGCAGGAGAGAAGTTTTTCCAGATGGGATCCTGTACGCGTCGAAAGATTCACATTACTCTGTATTTAAAGCTGCTCGCATGTATCGCATGGAAGCTGTGAAGATTGACACCCTCTTATCTGGAGAGATTGACTGTGCTGATTTTGAGCGCAAGTTGGAGGAGCGGAAGGACAAACCTGCTATTTTGAATGTCAATATTGGTATATGTGTTCCCTATATTCAGCAACTTTTTTTGTAGTATTTCCCCCGCTCATGTTCTAAGTGTGCATGTGGTAGAAATTTTGAGATTCCCGATCACTTGTTGTATTGTGATTATACTGTTGTATTGGTTGTGTTCAGCTTTCAGGCTTCAAGGCAATTTGCTAATTGTATTCCGGCTGTATTGTTTTTTCAGGCACAACTGTCAAGGGGGCTGTGGATGACCTTGACTTAGTATTGAAGACCTTGGAGAAAGTTGGATACACGGAGGATCGTTTTTACATCCATGTTGATGGCGCATTGTTCGGTCTGATGATGCCTTTTGTTAAAAGGGTAAGCAACATTGCTGACTGCTTGAAATGTAGTGGGTAAAAACTGTGTAGAGTTATGGTACCGATGAAAATGAGACCCGTGTTAAAAGCAATAGTATCATGTTGAAGCTCATCATTTCAAATGAATTCCTTATGGTGAATAGAATTGTGTACAATAATGACGTGATGATAGGAATAGTGGTATTCTAAGAATATCAAGAACGCTTTTTTTGAGTTTTTGAATTAGTGAAGATTGTGCTGAAGTTATATATGGAAAGAGACATATTCAAATTCTGTATTTCTAGTTGGGGTAGGAGCAATTGTGATTAGCCGCTTGTTACTCGTGCTGATCATGCCGTTTAGATTCTCTCTCTTAATTGATTTATCGTTTACAAATTGGAATGATGTGCAGGCTCCTAAAGTCTCGTTCAAGAAACCCATCGGTAGCTGTAGCGTATCAGGACACAAATTCGTGGGCTGCCCAATGCCTTGTGGAGTCCAGATCACCAGAATGAAGCATGTTAGCTGTTTATCGCGGAATGTAGAATATTTGGCATCTCGAGATGCAACGATTATGGGAAGCCGCAATGGTCATGCTCCGATTTTTCTTTGGTACACTCTCAACAGGAAAGGTTACCGGGGTTTCCAGAAAGAGGTCCAGCGGTGTCTCCGTAATGCACATTACCTTAAAGAACGCCTGCGAGAGGCCAACATTGGCGTGCTATTGAATGAGCTCAGTAGCACAGTTGTGTTTGAAAGGCCTCTAGATGAAACTTTCATCCTAAAATGGCAGCTGGCGTGCCAGGTTTGTGCTTTTCTCCATTTTACAAGCATTTCAATTTCACTATTGACGTACCTGGACAAATTTTATCAAGCTCTGAACGTTGTTTATCCTATCATGTCATGTATATAAAACAGGATTTTCAGTCAGAAATTTCGCTGGTTCAGGCACTTGTAGACAGCATCATAATTAAAGAGTCAATGCCCTGATTCAATGGAGTGACCACAGGGTCTCCCTATGATCACTGTGATTATAGGGAGAGCCCAAGAATTATGAAAAATATTCTCCCTCTGATGTCTAGAATTACCGAAACAATCTACTCCATACGAGTAATTTTTATTGAAACTCTATTTTGCATCTTGAGGAGAGAAAAATGTCCTGCATCATGATTGTTATGGTCATATCTGAGCGGAAATGCCTTGGGTGTTTCTGTTATAGGCCTTCGCTCTGATTGCGCTCCTGCAGTTTTGACAGTAACTAAGTTGGCGATTGTTTTTGTTATTTGCTGCAGGGTAAAATTGCACATGCGGTCGTTATGCCAAGTGTGACTATTGAGAAACTAGATGATTTTGTGGAAGAATTAATTGAGGTGCGGAGGCGTGCATTTCTAGATGGACATGTAGTTGTTCCATGCATCGTGGAGGAAGTTGGTCCTGAGAATTGCGCTTGCTTTGTGCATCACGACACTGTCAGCCCTCCTAAGGACTAATAAGAATCAAGGGTACCTCCCAATCCCCAATACTTCCAATGGACAGTCTGACGCTTCTCTTGACTATGTGACGTCCTGCTAAAGCATAGCTCTTGAAAATGAGAATGACCTGTGAACTAGGACTGCTACAGTCACTTCAATGCTGTGTATTTGAGCAGCCAGATTATGAGGCTATGACAACGGAGGGAAAGGAATGAGTTGGAAGCATGGTCAAGTTAGAGCAAGAGGAACGGCCGAAATGAGGAAGGAGTCCTTTTTTTTTAACAGTCATGCTTCTGCTTCTTACGGGGTACAGGAACGATGATATGACAATGACAACGACGAAACCATTTGTTTTAGGCATCATTGCTCAGGAGTCCATGAAATAGGGGAAAAGGAAGAATCGTATTTGTTCATGCCATCTGGGCCTGTTGTGAGTAGTTCTGACGGACAAACCAGGAGTTCTGCATTGATTGTAAGCAGGAAGAGAGATCATACATCTTTGGGTCAGGTGCTAATGTGCACAATCAGATGATTGCGACATCGAGGTAACTTCACATACTGTAGCACCACTTAATTTAGGAGACCCTCATTTGAAATACCCACATTGAAAGAGCCTCAATCTTGGCACTGAATCTTGAGTCAACACTGTGAAGTATGTGTTCATGCCCTTGTAGGGCATATCAACAAGTTGTTGGCAGCTAAGTAAGATTTAATGAAACACGGATTGTATGCTAGGTTTTGGTGCATCAAGTAGGTCTTCTTCTCTTTATAAGATACGAACCTTATGTTCATTACTCTTTGGTTGTCTCCTTCCTTTGTGCTAATCGTATGATGATCGGAAACAAGAATCATGATGATATGTTTTGTTTACCCTTGTTCTTGAATTCAATTTTTGATGATCAATTCTTGCTTTCAAGTTGTTTACAAATTACAATACACTGCTTTCTCTTACCAGAAGTAAAGATTTCACTGCCATATTTCACTGTTTTCCAAAGCCATATCGGGAGTCAAGACCATCAGTGTGCAAGTTGATTGATGGTGATTGAAGAGCAACTTTGAAGCAAAGTGTAACCATATTAAACAAAAAAAACTAGTCGTACACTCCGGGACATTGTGAATGGGTGACTTCTCAGCATCGCCAAGGGCCCTCATAACTTACACGCAAATGGACTCCACCCCAATTGAGTTTTCTACCAAGGTAGTCACCAAAATGGTTCAATTATTGAACCAATATTTAGGTGTATTTTTTGTTTCTACAATGAACAATCAAGTCATCCATCGACCACTTTCGGCCTTAGTATCTTTTAAGGATTAAAGAAGTTCTTAAGGTGCTCCCTCCTCCCAAAACCGCCATAATCAATATGGAAGAAATGATTTTAGAACCTCTAGTACCAAAAAAAACTTTGTAACTTCGTAACTTTTGCATTCAGTATCCAAATGTGGCGTTTTCAGGTGCTTGGGAACCTCCTTTCACTTGCCAACAAGAGAATATAGAAATTTCACTAATCTAATAATAGTAACTAGGCATAGTAGCAAAAAATTGGGGTTTGGAGGGGTGCCCACCTTGCTCCTACTTGGGATTTTTCTTATTCCCTAAAAGCCCAAGTGTCCCTGCGGGGATTATTTGGTACTTCGGGCAAGCTCATGTGACCTCAATTTTCCACATGATTTTTTGAAACTTTTTTGGGAGATAGGAAATCTCATTAGCTTCGTGGGAAGATAAATTTCATCGAATTCCGACTTACCCTCCAAAAGTTATGGTGGATTGAATAAAAATTTCAATTTGGGAATCTGCTGCCCCTCAGGAATCTGACTTTGACTCCCAAGGGGGCAGCAGAGGTGGCAAGAGAGGCTATTGTTGTGCCTATTGGGAGGTCACATGAGGCTTTAGGAGCTTGTAGATGTTAGAGATTTTGACATTTTTCAAAAAAAAATTTCCTACGTCTAAAATACAAGTGCATCTTTCAATCCACCATTCAGATTTCCTAGATCAAAAAATGTGTGATGGGATTTTTTTTTTGAAAATGGCATATTGTATTGTCATTTCTTGGAACATAGTGGCAAATTTTAATTTTTTTGAATATCGGGATTGTCTTGGATTGCCTTGAAAATTGGCATGCACATGCCTAACATGTTCCCCTATAAGAAAAAATTATAAATTGGAGGTCTATAGTGGAAAAAAATTCAGCAAATGGCGGTCAAAGGCATCTGAAATTTTCGGGCACAGTGGAAAAAAAAAAAAAAAAAGATTTTGAATGCAAATATCTCCCAATCTATATGGTCAAACCTCGCAAAATTTTTACCACATGTTTTCACACAAGTTAACTACAAGATCCAAAGGTTACATTTCCAAAAAATCAATTTTTCAAACTTTTTTGATGAATGCTCTAGAAATGGCAGTTTTGGGTGTTTTTTGAGGTAGAAAAGGCCTTGGGCTCTTAGGCGTTAATTCATGCTAGCTTTGAATTTGTAAGGAATCAAATTGTTCATTAATAATAATGCAAATATTGTACTCCTATGTTAGTTTTTACATTTGAGTGTCAAAATAGTTTAATTTTGAAATTCCAATTGTATGGAAAGTCATTTTTTTTATTTCCAAAATTTGGGAAGAACTACTAATTTTGGAGTCTATATATATCAACAATGTTTATACACAACACACACAATGCAAACATGCACACATATATATAAATGAAGTCAAATGAATAGAGCCTACACCAAGTTCTGAAAAACGAAGTGAGCTCCTTAGTCTGTTAGGGGTGAAGTCCCTTGCCAAATTATGTCAAAAAAATGGAATAATCTTCATAAATAACTCAAAATTTTTTTTTTTTTTTTCTGTACCTAAAGTGTGTACAATTCTACATTGCTTTTTTCACATTTTGTTATTGCAAACCAATGATATTTTACAGTTTCCAAAATCTACGAAACTATTACTAACATTCAACCGTTAACTTTAAGATATTTAATCCCTCTGTCTCAAAATAATACCGGTATTTTCTTTGTAAAAGGAAACACTAATATTATTTTAGACAAAGGGAGTATGTTTATTGAAATATTCTAGATTCTAAGGTAATTTAATAGTGTACATGGCATTTGAGACATTTTTGACCTATATTGGTATTTTTGTGATAATTGCCCACAACACAGAGCCTTTGAGTGAAATTAGTCAAGGAGGTTTCTCTTCTAGCCGTTTGAGTAGAATTCTTACAATTGAAAGTCCACAAATTTGCAAATAATTCCCTATTGGATACATCCAAAATTGCACCTTGTGTAAAAATGCCATCATCACTTTGAGTACATCTCTATAACCAAAATGTATGTATGTGGAAGAAATAATTTTGGAATAACTATAGATACCAAAAAAAGCTTTGATCTTTCATAATTTTTGCATATGGTATCCAAATGTTTTGTTCTTTTATATGTTGGAAAGTTAGAACTTCCTTTCACTTGCTAATAAGATAAAATAAAATTTTTCACCAAGCCTAATAATAATAACTAGTCATAGTAGCAAAAAGTGGTGGTTTAGAGGTACCCCCCTTAATCCCTAAAGGACCATGAAGCCACCACGTGGCTTTTGCAACTACATTTGTAGAAAATTCAAAATGTTAACTTCCATTAGGAAAAAAATGAACCCTAGAAGGGGCTGCTTCGTAGTGTAAGCTTCCCCTCCAGGGAACTCAAGGGAACTCAATAGTGATTTATAATTAATTTTTTTTTTAAAAATATTTAAAAATAATAAAAATAATAGAAATAAAAATAAAAAAATAATAAAAATAATAATAATAATAATAAATAATAAAAATAATAAAAATTGTAATGATTGCAGTCTGACATGGCATGTGTAGTGCCATGTCAGATCTAAAAATTTTGTAATTTTGAATTTATTTTAATAAAAAAAAAATTTAATGTTTTTTTAAGCAGTTCAGCTGCATTGTTCCCTGCTGTTCCGCGTTGTTCCGCGCTGTTCCACGCCTGCAGTTCGCTGTCGCAAAAAAAAAAAAAAAAAAAAAAAAAAATTTTTTTTTTTTTTTTTTCCGGCTTGCGTTCCCTGCGTTCTCAGGTCTCACGGCCTCTTCCAGGGTTCAACTTTTTCCTAATGACTAAACTACAAAAAAATGATAGAAAAAACGGTTGCAAAAAACGACTGAAAAGCAGTTGTTGTGGACACAATGACTGCAATATGATTCAAGGCCTTGGAGTTGTTGTGGACAAGTCGTTTAGGACAAAGACTGCAGTCTATTATCACCATCCATTTCTACATCCAAGGTAGAAACGGATGAAGTGATAAAGAAAGTTGGGCTTAAGAAAATGTCTATAAAGCTGCCATGTGGAAACCGGACTTCTAAAACATCTGATGTAGATATCCACGTGGCTAGTCGTTTTTTAGTCATTCTGAAGTTATGACTGACCCGTGATGAATTTGACATGGACAGCCAAGTAGGAAGTTGTTTTTGAGTCATTGAAAAGTCATTTTACAATTATTTTGCAATCATTGCTATTGACGTCTCTAGTCATTTTCAAGTCATTTTCAAGTTAACATGACATCTACAAAAAAATGTGGGGCCCATTATTCAGGAAGTGGTCATTATGCAATACATTCAAAGTTTCACAACAATACACCATATACAAAACATCATATACCATGTACAATACACCATACATTGTATTTGGCATGTGTCACATAGCTTTCAAAGCCACTTAGTGTGTGAGTATGAAGAAATGAAATGACAAGCCTTTTATACAGTGGGATGGTAGGAGACAAGACAAACCATATAGGATATGTAAAATGCAGGAATTGTGTTATAAGTAATATTTCAAATTTCATTTAAGCATGGTAGATTAATTTTTTTCAAAAACCTTTGAACTAATTAAAGTTGGGAAATCAACCTCACTTTCATCTCTAAAAATTCATTTTATATTTTGAGCCTCAAATCAAAAGTTATGGACAAACTTGTGAAAGGGGTTGGAAAGGATATTTTCTTTTGACATTTTCTAACATCCTCTCTAAAATTTGCAAATGTTTTAAAATTGCACAATGTATTACAATGCACAAAGCACTGAAGCAGTAGTTGATTAGCTGCACAGTAATCTAAAATGTTTCAACTCATTCTGCAGTCTCAAGAAGTCATTTTGCAGTTGCGGGAAGTCGTTTTGAAATCGCAAGATGTCACTCTGCATTCACAAGAAGTCATTTTGTTGTCACAAGAAATTATTCTACATTTCTACTGAAGGTGAGAAATCCAATTTGTGACACTATGTCATATTAGTGCACATTGCAGGTTTGAAAAATGCATGAATGATACCAAATTGTCACAAACCTCTCCTAGCCTGCAACTACAACTCAATCTATAAAATCCAACTTCAACGACACCAGAGAAGTAGTGTTGTTGTTCACATAAGAGGGGAACGGGACTAACAACTGCTTTTAGGACTATGAAAACACCTTCTAGCCTTTGCGTTGGGACCTCAGGAATGTCTATTATGAATCATATGAAATGTCTAGAAATATTGCAAAGTTACCAACGCAAATGGACCAAAATTATAGTTGTTGTCCTAGTAGGAGTGTAAATGAATATTAAAGTGAACCTTGACAAAGAAAACAATAGATTCCAACAAAACAAAAAAGCCATCAAGAATGCATAATTTATAAAAAAAGAAAAGAATAATTTTTTTTTTAAAGAAGGTCGAAGAAATAAACTTAAGAAGAATAACAAAGAGTAGAAAAGAAAAGTTAAAAAAGATTTAAAGAAATGAAGAAGAGAAGAGAAAAGGAAAAAAATGAATAACAAAAAAAATTTCAAGGATTACAAAATAGGAAAAAATCTGAAGGAATGAAAATTACTAAAAAGAAAAAAATAATTCTATTTGTTTCTAGAAAAAATTCAAGAAAATAATAGCAAATGAAACTGATAAGAAAAAAATAAAAAGTCAACAACTCATAAAAAAGGAAAAGGTAGAAAAAGAGATGAAAAGATTAAAAGAAAATTTAAAAAGAAAATAAACAAGAAACAAAAAAGAAAACAAAAAATGACAGAGAAGAAAGAAGCCATTTTGTATGCATCATTTTCTAAAGCTCGGATGAATGACTTCAAATCATTCAATCCCTATGAGGAAAAAAGTAAAACATAAACAAAGAGTATATTAGGAGTTAAGGTGCTTTAATTGCCTAACATTTATTAATTTATTTGTAGATAACACATCATCTTGTTAAAGTTGCATCTTTTAACAATGTAGCACATAGAAACATTCTAATGAATAGAACTATTTTGTGCCAAAATACCTAGAAGGTGCAATGATTATTCAGTCATTCCATAATGGCCCTACAATAAAATCAAAGTTGCTCGGAACATCTTTTTCTACCATGTCTTTTGTAGTGTTTTTTTTGTTTTTTTTTCCATCAATAAGCCAAAACTTCTTGAAGATGTATGCCAATTACACTACAGTCATTTTTTAGTCGTGCTGCAGTGAAGGTAAGTTACAATATATAATAGCCGCCTCCTTGTTTTCAATGTCACCCTGACACATCAGACTATTGACGACGCTGTCAATGGAATGTGGCGGACGAAACTTGCCCTTCGTTGACTCTTCATCTTGAAATCGCGGATGCGACTGTGAGGTGACTCGAGCACTATGGTATTAGCAACGTTGGTGCAATTAGGAAGCCCCAGTCGTTTTGAAGTCACATTTTTCATGCAGTTGTTCTTTGCAGTCACATATTTGGCCATTTTCTTGTAGTACTAACAATTTGTCAACAACAAAGAGACCTTAAGTGATTTTTCAACTAAATCTGTCGGTGTAATTTAATCAAGAAATAATTGAGTGTACAATTTTTGGTGAATTTTTAAAAATGAAGAAGGTACTCTGCGCCATCTTTTTACATCCTCATATCTTTTTTTCCACACCTCAAAATGATTTGAAAAAAAAATTATACATTAAAATCATGATGGTGTGTATCATAGGAAAAAAATCAAACTTTTGGAGTGCCTTTGAGCATTTCAATTTCAACATTCTAATTTCAGCGTATATACAAAGTATTGCCTAACCAAATCATTAGAAAATCTAAGCCCTATGGACGGCAATTTGACTTTTGACAAATGTGCAAATACATTGAAATAAAAAAATGTTTGAAAAATAATATTAAAAAATAATAATTTAATAAAAAATGTACGGGGCACACAAGCTGACTTTCAATTGGCAAGATTCTCTGTGAGCCAGTATGGGCTGATTTTTTTGCAATTG
Organism: Neckera pumila; assembly: GCA_963969595.1. Taxonomy (NCBI): domain Eukaryota; kingdom Viridiplantae; phylum Streptophyta; class Bryopsida; order Hypnales; family Neckeraceae; genus Neckera; species Neckera pumila. Next base: position 44,942,635 of record OZ018408.1, on the reverse strand, counting down.
CACATTTTCATGCAAGAAAATGGCCCTCCCAAGGCCTAAAACTTTTTCTAATGATCTTTCATCAATCTTGTTAGTAGTGGCATTTTTTCAAAACTTGTGTGATTTCGTCAAAAATTTTTTTGTAGGAAAGCTACATAGGTCTTCTTTCATTTCAATAGGGGAAAACATCAAAATTATTCCACATGAATGAGGAATTATGCTTATTACAAGAGCTAGTCAAGAAAACAAGAGTTATGGTCAAACACCCTCCAATACTTTAGGGGTTAAGCGTTGCTCGCAAGTTCTGAACCAGCATTTTCCAACACAATGTAATATGTTATGTGAACTTCTCAAAAAAAATTAAAAATTAAAAATTAAAATTATCAAAGAAAAAGTTCATTATTTATACTACTTTATAGCATTATATACTAGTGCTGGGGGGTCCCATTTGCTCCCCTCCAAAGCCGGAGCCCCGCAATGCCAAATCAATTGAGTAAAAAACAAAGCTTCTTAAATCAGCTGGTTCCTTTACTTCGAGCAATCTCTATACAGATATTGGACCACTTTATCGAGATGCAGAGCTGTACAACTCAGAGTCAATCTGATGCAAGCAAGTTTAAATTGATTAGACCAACCAGATGCCTGGGATTATATCTATAATCCCTTCCCAAGCATCCAAGAGGGAATTATTCCTTGTCAGAGGAGGAGGCATTAGATGAGATTCGGAGGTCTTGGAGGGCTCCGAGTTCCCCTGCTGTCTGTTGCGTTCCCATACTGCGAGAACGCAGCAGCAGCAGCAGCAGCAGGCTGATGTGGCACAACGACTGCCATGTCATTTTTTGAATTTTTTTTTTTTTTTTTCTTAAAATGATATTTTGGTAAAAAAAAATTATTTTTATTTTTATTTTTTTTGGAAAAAAAATTCTCTAACACCCCCGTACCGGGCATTCACTGAATTTGGGCAAACAGATCAGGGAACAGGCCTGAAACGGCCCTCCTAGACCCCCGAATATCATCTAATGATACAACCCAGTTAATAATGTTATGTTCTCCACGGAGAAAAGTCGGAGTACCGTATGAATTAAGTTCCACAGACCTTTTCCCACACCATTTACGCTACAGTACTTAATCCAGCAACTGAATAAGAACCAATAACTCATCATTCTCACATGCAGTTCGTTCTCCCCGTTGACTGCAAGAAATAAAAACTCCTTTTGATTGCAATTGATATTTGACAACCATATGTACAATGTACAATCCTGTACAGGTCCAGGCTCATTCTCATCATGTGTACAGATATCACTCTCGATCCCCCTCCTTCCGTCTCTAAAGCTCAACAGCCATGGCTATGGCATGACCCTCTACCTAACTCTTGGACGCAACTCGACCACCACTTTGCAAGGCTTATTCAACTGCAGGCGCATACTCCGTGGAATAGTAGCAGTAGAGAGCTCGCAGAAGCAAGATAGGAGCACCTAGATCTAATCTTCCATGTGCAGCAAAACCGAAAACTGGAGGACTTGATTTACGCCTGGAAGAACGCGGAGGACAAACAGTGCTCGATTTGATCTTGAGTTTTAGCGAAGAATGCATAGAATGCATGCGGTCGATCGATGGATATGTAATTGCATGGTTAATGACCTGCTTTGAATGGCGTTTCAGTTAAATCTGGACATAACTGATCGAGCTAGCAAAGTCTGATCGAGCAAAGTCTGATCGAGCAAGCAGGAAAGTACAGTTCTCTCCTCCGACTTCTAGTTCTGAATCCCAACTGTTTACGTGTCGAAAAAGTTGAACGGAAGGATTCGTTCGCAGGACTCTTTAACAGACGGTTGGGGTCTCTGCAAGCAAATCTACCACCAGTTTGTAACGCCTCTTGTTGGTGGGTCTGTACAGAACGGAGGAGCACGCCCCGTCGACGGAGCCGCTCAGTCCAGCAGCTTCGTCCGATTCCCGTTCCGATTCCACGGGACTCCCGGCGGGCGAATCATCCGTACGACGACGACGACGTGTACTTTCGTTGGACGCTAAACTCAAGAGTGACGTGGCCGCCTGCACAACTGCCTCCGTCTCTTCGTCTTCACCTTCCGGAGGATTTCGCAACCGGCCATGGCTGGTACCGCTATCTGCACACACTTCCCCGCTTGGCAGTTTACTGCAACCATGAGAAACGATTGTGGATCCTTGGTGGGCGGAAGATTCGTAGTGATCTGAAGGGTAAGGTCGACTGTACGCGATCTCCATGTCGCAAGTGGGGGTCTTCGGGGCTGCGGTACCGGATTCCGCAGTTCCTGTGGAAGTCGGGGATAACTCCATCTTCAGTGCTTGGAGAGGGTTTGCAACTTGCCCGCTCCAGTGCTCCCCGGTTTCCAGTTTCAACTTGGGCATTGGATGTTGCTTGGCCTCGATAGAAGACGAAGATCTGCAATGTGGTCCCACACCTCGAAATTTAATCACCATCACGGAATGGACCTCGATTCAGTGGTTCCGCCGCCTCGATCGATATATTATATGAATCAATAGTGGCGATCTCGTAACAAGCAACTGATAGTCTAACCTAGTTGGAACCCAGAAAGGTTCAGTATGTGAACAACAAATTGCTAACTATTCCAATCGTTCTAAGAGTTCTCGTGCACAAGAACTACAAACTATGGAACCTACTCATCGATCGAGAATTGGCCACCGAGCTTTGATTTCACTAGCCGAGAGACTGAATCTCGTAACGAATTAAGAATCTGATGGACTAAATTGCTGTCAATCTCGATGGATATAATCAGAGATCAGTGACTCGTAAAGTTGCAATACCAAATCGGTTGAAGCAGTCTCTGGGTCTGAACTAGACGATGAATTTTGGTGCCCCACAACGCGTGAGGAACGGACGAAGAGCTTGACTCAGCAAGTCGATCGGCAGTTCGGCACGGTACGTGTGGCTAATTATAGTTTGTCTGCAGGAGGTATTCCGAAACTAAAGTTAGATAACCCTACTGCGAAAGGTGCGGCTCTCCCTGTCAACTGTGCACAACGGTAGTGTTCACCGTGTTAAAGAACAACGGTCAATTCGGAACTCGATCCGCGTGGGGTGTTTGCTATTAATAGTTCCGCTTTCACAAGGGAGTTTCAGAAGTTTACCATCACGGTAACGAAACGGCGTTACCGCTTAGGAGGTGGTATTTCAGTTGTGGTAATGGTTGAAGTGAGATGGCAATCTCCATTCTATTTCAATTCCTCCACGGTAAACTCTTAAAACTCCCTTGCGTTTCAGACGGTAACCAAATGGCGAAGTCGGAACTAGCTAGTATGTGGCGTTACCCCAGTCCTGAGTAGTGCCATTACCCCAGTCCTCAGCATTACTAAATAGGCATAAACCATTTCCTTGTGCGTGTATCTTGCCCACAAAGTGAACAAACAAGCGCAAATCTAACTGAGGCTCAACTTGTCCGAGCACCCGAAACACTCGCATGAAGAATCCCGAAAGAACTTGATCAGAAATGTGTACCTGTTGATTACTGGTGCTTCAACCCCATGATGACGAAGATGGAGATCGCCATTCCCGTCCTTGAAGAAGTCCATAAGAATAGGCTCCAGCTGACGTTCTTCATTGTCGGCAATGGCGCGTTCAGGTGAAGCAGCTGGATTGACACTCCATTGCTGGCTTCCTGGTCTGCACAGATACTCCTGCTTCCCCATGTGGCGATCTTCACGTAGAGGCATCTCAGACTTGAAGAAATCTATCAGTTCTGGAACATCGCTGTAACACTCGGAGTACTCCTTGTCCATGATCCCGCATTCTTCCATTACCGCACTGGTATCATAATACAATTGTATAACGTATAATATCGAAAGTCCTCCCAGAAACCTTGATATAAGTCGTGGGCCACCTGCCGTAAAACTTATTTGCACTCCAACTTAATTCATAAGGCTATGCCAAATGCGGTTTCATGAGAGTAGACTGTCTCAATGATTCACCGCTTTTCTGCACAAAACTTAACGGTAGACTTTCTAATGCAACTATGCACACTACCTTACGAATGATGAAACGGTCTGAGATGTTGCCACCCTACGGAGTCTCACTACTGTAGTTCCGGGTTCACTTGCTTGCAAGCTGGGCCATTACACAAACTAAAGTAAGCCGTGATGCGGCGATGTTTAAAACCCTACGACTGTCTTGGTGAGCACCGCAACCTCCTTGCAAAACACGCCACTTAGGGTTACCTGCGCCGACCACTTGGATAATAATACCACCCCCTGAGTGACTGACACTTGACTAACTTGAATAGGACTACGAGTGTCCAACTAGAACTCAGACTAGTAGTCTCCCCAAACTTTCAAGTTCAGTAACCCGCAATGTGTCGACAATCTTGCAGTATCAACCGATTCAATCCCCGCCTTCAAAACTACAGCATCCAAGTTACAAATATAATACTGCACTCCAACAGATTGAGACATCCCTCGCTCAAGACTTCCACATCTCTTGCTCACAATCTAAACTACAAAAAAACCATACTCCAAGACGAGAAACGAGGTCGACACTATTCGACACTTACAAGCAACTGCACCTTTGGCGATTGAACTCAACACCAACCCCATACACGGTATCTTCTAGCTACCGAATGCTCTCACACCACAGCGCTTACGATCCTGCACTCATTGTAGAAACGACCAACATGTAATATATAACATTAAACGTCGGGATTATGCAAAAAAGGTAGCACCTCGGGCGATGGAACTCATCACCAACCGCATCTTCTCAAAGCCAGCCAACTATAGCTAGCTAGACCTCCACTAGTCCAACAACCCAATTGCGCGCAACAAACACTAGCTCGATCTTCACGTACTGCAGCTAGAGATTGACTCAAGACAATTAACCACACAGCCAACGTTCTCTACACTTTACGAATTCGAACCACAAGACGAAAGATCGAAGACAGTTCCTGAACAAGTTGAATTAAAATCGACCACCCAAGTTGATATATCACCGACTGTCTACATAATAACTAGCGAGAGAAAAACTGAACCGGCCATAAGGAGCACGCAGTTATTACGTTACGAATGATCGAGTTTTGAAACCTGAAGATAGGTTCCAGGGATCCTGGCAACGAGCTTGCTAGATGTCTGTGCTGCAAGGTTGCAAAGTGGCGGTGAGCAAGCGAGACCAGATGTCTGGCAGGATTGATGGTTGGGCTTGGTGTGGGGATCAGGAAGCCTGCGCTAACTTACACGAAGAAGTCTGTGGCGTCACGGGCGAGGCGAAGCAGCTAGAAAGGTCTAGAAGAGGGCCCTGTGACCGTGGGATAGGGTCTATGACCGTGGAAGGGGGCTCTGGGGTTGGGCGGGTTTCTACGTCTCTGGGTGCGACAGCTGTCGATGTTGGCAACGCTGGGAAATTAAATATCGGGCCGACAGATATTCTCACTGCTCTGGTGACTGGCCGCTGCCCCTGATTTAGGTGCCTGCCCTGTCCCCTTCTCTTGACTGCGCTTTTACTTTTACGTTTCTTAGGTTCGATTCATTGGTGGGTTGGGGGTTGACGGGTTCCTCTTCGGGCCAAGCCACTCATGCCCCAAGGGATGAACACAAACACAAACATGTCGCAAATGCAAGACGTTAAATCCGTCCCACAAGAAAATATAAAAATTCCAATGGAGACGAGATCCTTAGGTATTGTGTTTTATTTCTCTTTTGTAATGGAAATTGTCCAGGTGTTTCAAGAAGAAAAAAAAAACGTTTCATGAAGTGGAAATAGCACGGTGGATTTACTCGGGGGGGAATATAGGAATTTTTTATTTGCCATAAATGACAAAATTTGCAAATTTTGAATTCATACTTGCATTTGTAGATTCCAAATTACGTAGGACAGGCCTGGAAGTCTGGAACATATCCTAATCACGGTACAAAATAGGTTTTTTTTTGGGGGGGGGGTTGCCCCGAAGAATACAAAATTCAATCTGTTGGTCCTACTTTGTAAGACAGATTGAGCGTCTTATAAGTTAGTTTTGTTATTTATTTGAATGTTTGTAGATTCTTATGTTAGTTTATTTACCATCATTATATGGCTAGATTCTCAAAGCTTGTCTTTATAGATACTATTGTACCTTGTGCCGTTGCCACAGCCTAATTAAATTAAATTAAAAATAATTTTCTAATTTTTTAATTCCTAAAAAGTTCCAAATTCAATATTTTTTCTATCGTGATTTGGAATAATACAAAAAAAAGTCCATACACGAGGGTCTTTTAGCAATACCAAGAAGGTGACTGGAAGACGCACGGTTCAGGAAATCTCACCATAACTAACAAATCAAAACAAAAACAAAACAAGCAATCTAATTTTAATGTATGGATATTTTATAGTTCAATGGGTATAGAGAGGTGTGATTGTACCTCAACAAGTAATTTCTAGTTCAAAAAATGACCCGTCAAAATGACTTGAGTAAATAAGTAAAATTGAAATCTTAAACCCCTAAACTCCTAAAGGCCCAAGGCCTTTTTTCTGCCAAAAAACACCCAAATTTGCCATTTTTATAGCAAAGAGTAAAAAAAATTGAAAATGTTTTTTTGCACATCTAACCATAGGATCTTACACCTAGCTAGTATGAAAATGTGTGGAAAAAATTTCAAAATTTTTGACTGCATAGATTGCAAGATATCTGCATTTAAAGTAAAAAAAACAAATTTTTCAGAACATTGTGGGACTAAACATTATGCATTAGATGAGATTTGGGGGTCTTAGAAGGCTCTGAGTTCCCTTGCTGTCTGCTGCGTTCCCAGACTGCGGGAACACAACAGCAACAGCTGGCTGACGTAGTCGAGCGACTGCCACGTCATTTTGTGAAAAAAAAATTTTTTTTGCTTAAAATGATATTTAGGTAAAAAAATTTTTTTTTTTTTTTTTTTGAAAAAAAAAAATTCTGACACACCCGTACCGGCATTCATTGAATCTGGGCAGATCAGGGAACAGGCCTGAAACAGCCCTCCAAGACCCCCAAATATCATCTAATGGACTTTGAACATTTTTAACTTAAATTTTTTGCACTACAGAGTGTTGGGCTTTAAATCTTTATAGTGGAGAATTGAGAACCTAGAGAAAAAAAAAAGAATCAAAAAATCTTAATTTTCATTATTTAAAAAAATTGTTAAATAGAAGTAGGTACAAGATAGAAGGAAAATCTAAAATATTAATATCCTTTATACGGAATTAAAAATCATTAATTCCAATGGTGAGATTGTTTTATCAAAAAAACTAAACCTTGTGGAACTTTATTTTTTGAAAAATTGTTAAAATTGCATTCAAAAATGAATCATACAAATTATTTTTTTCAGGAAGATGCTCTAAGTGCCCAAAAACAAGATTCTCCATTACATTCTCATAACAAATCCAAGTGAAATGAATCAAAGCTTTCTAGATAGACTAAAACATAGTCTATAAGAAAAAAAAAATTGAGCTTATTTGGACATAACTTTTCATCCTGGCCATTGATTGAAAAAAATTATAATCCCATGAAGCTTAGCAGTATTTCTATCTTCAGAAAAAAATTTGGAAAATTATGACAAAAATTCAGCCTGTAGGTACCTGCCCAAAATCCCATTTGTCCTCCAAAGGGACAATAGGCTTTTAGGGATTAAAAATTAGTCTATAAATCCATCTTGTACCATTAGAGAAAATTTGAGGCCTCCGGAGGGTTGCTGCACAGCCTTTCGAAATACCCTAAAATTTTGTTTTGGAGGGCTAAAAATTTCTTTTTGTCCCTATTTTCATGTAGATGAAACTACAATGATAGTGGTGCATAAACTGGGTTTGACAAGTTCAAAATTATTTTTAAAACAAAAATTGCAAAATTTAATTGTTTTGGCAAGTCGTCATACACTCCGATTGCTCACCTGGGGTACTTTATCGGATTGACAGGCCAAGCTTGAAAGAGCTTGGCATGTCAATCTGGAGCAGCCATCCAAGGGTTGATTTTTTCTCGAATGCATATACCATCTATTTGAATGGGCCAAATAGTTAAAACCTATGTTCTCATGCTATTATTAATGTCAAATAATTAACAAAATTTATAGACTTATAGATTTATCAATTAATGGTCAAACTTCTATGAAAATCCCAATTTGATATGCTCACTCATATTTCAATTCAATTGATATTGATCAACTAATCCCTAAATGCCCGAGGCATCAAATTTTGATGTTGGAAATACTTTGAAGTTAAATAGAAGTAACCAAGTTTCTATTTTTTAGTAATTTATATTTTTGAAAATTTATTTTTGAAGTCTTGTTTTTGATTCAAAATTCAATTTACAAAATGGCTGATGATGATTTTTCTATTCAAGATTTTGTGCAAGGGTGTAATCTTGACTTTCCATAGTGTTGAGGGTTCCTGAAAATGAGCCTCAAATACTGTAGATCTTAGAAAAAAAATCACACTAGAAATTCATTTTAAAAAAAAATAGAGTAGACTTTGAGACTTTGAGAGGCCGTAAATTGATTAGGGTTATGCATGTTAGGTCCTTTAACCATATTTTTTTAATGACCAAATTCTTAGATTTGATATGTGAAAAGAAGATTGAAAGACTTCAAATCACTTTCGCAATTTTAACACCTACATGATCAAACATTATAATCTTTCATTCCATTAGTGATATTTTTTTTTCTTATAACACGTCTAGTTTGAATTTGTATGGTTACAATTCAAAAAAAAAATTGATACAACTTATCAAAATGTTGGCTTTTCGTTCAATTTAGAGCAAATTTCTAGAAGCTCAAAAAAGGCCTTGGGCATTTAGGGATTAAAAGTGAGTCAAAGTAACAACAAAACAAGAAGGGGAAAAATTTGGGTCTTACTTCTAAACCAATAGGATTTGAAATTGATATCCTTGCAAAAATTAATTAGACTCTATATGACCAGGGAAGTCAATTGATTAATAACTTTGAAAGGTCCCCGAAAAAGTAGACACACCTTGGTCAAACTTGGTTGTGACTTCCAAAGTATTCATTTTTGGTATTTGATATAAATTTTATAAAATGAAGCCTCAAAAGCTACCTTTCTTCTTCAATTCAAGCCTTTGCAAAAAAAGAAATTCTATGAATTGCAATTCTAAAGCCAAGGCAAGTGACCTCTTTAAAAGAGAGAGAAATAAATCCTTTGCTATGTATAGACGCAATATGATTAGAAAATGCAAGGGTTACCTTTGAACTAGAGTGTTGATTTAGAGCTTGACTTGTATAGAATCTAAGATAGTAATACCGAGTTGTGACCATTTTCTAAAATCAAACCCTACAAATTCTTGCCAAAAATGTACAATGTCAAATTTTGAGAACTAGGGTCACTGTTGGATACATCTATTTTAAATACTTTGAAAATTCATAGTTTATTCAATAAAGATATTTTAAAAGAATTTAGATTTCCTTTTGACTACGAACAAGTTTCCATACAATATTTTTCAATATAATAACAAAATCATGTTGAGTTGCTTATTCAAACCCATTTAGATGTACTTACCTTATTTGTAAAGTACTAGAGTGTTGAAGAGCCCAATTTAGGCATTTGGCTATAAGCTAATCACTTCACACTTTCAATACTTCAAAAATTGCTATTAGGATAGTCTAATTGCTATGTATAATAAATAAGACTTTGATTCATGCCATTCCAACAATTATTACAAAAGTTGTAAGATTCTAAGTAAAGTTTCTTAAAACTATTCACTAATTTCTCCACTTTATTGGATAGATTGATGTTTTTCTTAAAAATATTGTTTCATTCTATTTTGAGGAATCCTTGAAGACCACGAGTAAATTTTCTAAAATTGATTATAGCTTTAATATTTGTAGTTTTTAACACATTTTTTTTTCTTTAAGTTTAAAATATTAGATTGCTCTTTGGATGCTATGAGATTCCACTATAAATTTCATTTTCAAAGTCTCTACAATCCAAAACATACCCTTTTTTTTAGCCCATGTTCATCTATATAAAAAAGAAAATTAAAAAAGATCATCACTTTAAATCATCTTTACAATATTAAACTTAAACCATCAGTTGGATGCAATTGATAGCACAGAGAGTTACAAAGCCTTAGTTCATAAATTCATTTATTTAATCTATTTATTCAATGAGATGAAAGTTATAAAAATTTAGACAATGAAGACAAAACAAAGTCAATCAATGTCATTAATTTTTTTTTAATATAAATTTTCTACTACTAATAAATTCCTTTGGGGACCATGAATCATCCAATATAGTTAGAGGTTTTCATAAGTGATCAATGATAGTTGAAGAGTGGATTTTTTTGGAATACTAAGTCTCTTGAGAAGTCAAGGTATCCTAAGGCATCACTAAGAGTTGAAGAATTTTTGAAATAATCAATGATAATTTCAACATTTTGTATGGTTCCAAAAATATAAAGGAAATTTAGTTTGACATGTGTAGGAAACCTATAATTCCAAATTTAAAAATGTATAAAATATTATCTAAGTCTTGAAAATTATGAAATATCTTAGGTTGGATTTTCATTTTGATCAATGAATAAAATTGTCTTTCAATTACTAATGTTATTGGATTACAAAAAAATGGTGAATTTTGCATGTACTAAAAGAAAAAGGGTTGTTTGAAGTAAGTTTTTAAGTATAGTCTTAGACATAAGATTATAAGTAATGATCTTTTAAGAGATTATGTGTTTCTAGTAAAAATTTAATAAAAATTTAAAATTTAAAAATTTAAAAGTTTATAATTTTTAATTTTTAATTATTATTATTTTTAATTATCTAATAAATTTTTATTGAAAATCTCCTTAAAACACCCCTTTCTTTTGTAGTGATGCAATGACTTTGTTATTACAAAGTGCGCATTCAAATACATGAAATTCTTATCATAAAAATTTGATGGCATAAATCAACCAACTATATAACATATTTTAGACCATGTTGCCAAAGATTTTGTGTAAATTAAGCACAAACATGCGCCTTTTGATACTAGTATGCAATTCTAACAAATTCACAAAAAAAATCCTAAAGAATGTCCTAAAGAAAAACATCATATTCACAAAAGAAGGCCTAGAGAATGTCCTAAAGAAAAACATCATACTCACTGCCATTGTTCAACAAAATTTGTATGATACATGTATAAATGAGGTATTAATTTTATTTGCATTCTAAAAGAATAAAAAGTGATAGGAATTGAAATTATGTTCTTCCAACAATGTGAATTTTTGTGATGAATTTTTGAATGTACTGCTCAAATACCCAGTTTGAATTATTAGATTCTCTAAAACCAACATAAAGTGCATCAAACATAATGGTTATGTTATTTACCAAAAATGATCACAATAATCTCCTACATCATCCACAAGATCATGGCCAAAAATAATAATTTTTTCTTATGATTTTACATCTACAAGGTAGATATTCCCATTGTGGTAATTAATATACTTTATTATTGACACTCAATATTCTGATGGCAATCCTTACGGTAGATGGACCCAAAATCTCTACCTTTTTGCCTCGAATAGTTTGGTGGTCAAAATGATGGCTGAAAAGAAGAAGGGTTTGGAACCTCCCTTTGTACTCAAATTTATGACTCATTCTAGTCATCTTGTCATTTACGGCTGCAGACCTTGTTCTCAATACTCTTGAAGGACGTTATTAAAAGGTAGGCCTACCCAAACTGTCAAAAATTTGAGCCAAATGATGACAATTTATGACTAAAGCATGTCATGTGACTAGCCCGTATGACTAATTTGACTCCATAGTCAAATGGCTCTATTTATATTTTTGTGCTTTCCTAGGAGATTCAAATTCAAGATTTTTTGTAGCATAATTACTCTTTAGTTTTATTAAAAAAAATTTGTTAGTTGTTGTACATTTAATATATGTTGGTCAATAAAAGTATCAATTGGAAGCTTCAAAACATTCTATTGCCATCAAAGGAGTTTTGGCCTCCTAAGCGACTGTGAGTTCCCGGACTGTGGGAACTCTACTGGAATGCTGAAACGTTGCCAAATGGCCAGGTTGATGTGGCCAAGCAACTGCCACGTCATTTTTTTAAAAAAAAATTTTGGTTAAAATGATATTTGGGTTTTTTATTTTTTATTTATTTATTTTTTATATTTGAAAAAAAAAAATCTGACACCCCCGTACCGTCATTCCCTGAATCTGGACAAACTGGGGAACGGGCCTGAAACAATCTTTCAAGGCCCCAAAACTCCTCTAATGCACTAAAGGCTTCTGTGAGATCCCTTGAGTATTTCTAAAGAGAGTTGAATTCCTCTTCTCTTATGAGTTTTGATTTTGTGACAAACAAAATAGTGGCATTGTTAATTGAGATCATATGATGTTAGGCGGGAGCATGCTTTTAGGTGATGGTGTGCCTCATCCTTTTTGTTGGAATCCACTTTCATGGCATCCATAAGATTTAAAATCTATTCCTATTGCTTTCATATTGTTCCCAAAGCCATCTAAAAATACACCACGAGGCTACTAGCTAGATGCATTAAATACAACAAAATTTGATGCAAACAAGTAGTAACTTTGAGAGTTTGTTTCAACCAAATGAATTGCTTGATTTATATTGTGAAATGTATGAATCATTGACTTCGGCAGCTTGAGTTCAGAAGTAATATATTGGCCTAACAAGTAGAATTTACATTAGGAGGGAATCGAACTCAAGAAAGAGTCACTCATAATGCAAAAAATTGGATGAAGCCTTCTCAATTCACTAACAGAAACACAAATTGCATAATAGGTTGAAAAGTACGTCATGATTATCCAAACCATGTACCCGCTAGGTCCATTAGATTCATAATGGCTCTTGATGGCTAGTCATAGAGGAAAACCAACACAAGCCTCCCACAAGTTTCCACACGTCAAGTGGCCATTATCAACCTTTAGTGTTTCTACGTGGTGGTACTAATGATGATGTAGATTATCTCACTTGAACCTCAATTAGTATTAAAATTAGTAAAAAAGATCTCAAAGCCTTTCAATGGATTCAAATTTTCCCTAATGAAGATTCTACTAGAGCTAGAATAATATGAGCAAAATTTTCAAACTAGTAGTATTCTATCTATGCAACTCATTCCATCTACCCATTGAGTTTATGCCAAACCGTTACACAACTATGACTTCATGCATCCCTATAGTCAAACTCAAAAAAGCTACAACATGCGGTGAAGCAAATCTCAATGCTTTTTAGTATACTTTTGTAGATTCCACTTCACTATGATGTTTGGATTGCTAGTAGGGTTGTGTACATCAAAGTCATAATAAGGAGTTGTCTAGTGGAAAATTCTATAACTATATAGAAGAAATCTACTAGTTCCACCTTCAACTATGTGATTCTGCAATGTAAAATTGTTGAAACCACTACAAGAAAAGGGGGACCCTAATTAACATAGGATTAATGGATTTCTTGTTGATTGTGAAAAAAATGGAATTTTTGTGTGTTGGCCAATGCATTTTTTGCCAAAAAAAGTAATCAATACCATTGTGTTGATTTGGACCAAAAATAGAATTTGCTTAGTTGATTTGGCAATCCGTTGAACCTCCTAAAAGTGTAATTTTAGACCTCATTTTGGCATAGTAGAATAAATTTTCCAAAAAACTTTGAACTATAAAAAAGTAGGAAATCAAGTCAACTTTTATTTTTAAGAATTCGTTTGAGATTTTGAGCCTTCAATCAATAGTTGTGGACAAATTTCAGAGAAGAGTTGGAAGGAACATTTTCTTTGACAATTTCAAACTTCCTCTCTAAAATTTGTTTATAACTTTTTATTGAAGATTTGAAATGTCAAACGGATTTTTGGAAATGAAATTTGGCTTGGTTTTCCACCTTTTTTTAATTCAAAATTTTAAGAAAAAAGTTATCCTACTATGCCAAAATGAGGTCTAAAATTCTACTTTTGTACTTAACCCCTAATGACCCAAGCAACCATTTTTTGGTTGCTGCCCTTGTTTTTTGAGCTTCTTGTTCTCAGATTTTGAATTTTTTCAAAAATAATTTTTTTTTAAAATAGACTGCAATACAAATCCAATGGTGGTGGTTTCATCAAATTCCAAATTGAACTCCACCTTGTGGAATTTTCAAAATTAAGTGATGTAAAATAATTTACAACTCGATTTTTTGTGTTCGGTTTGGGCATGGACTAAAAAGTCAGCCAACCAGTGTGCTTCTTGCCCACCTCTTAAAGGTCAAATCTAAGGTATTCAAGGAAAAGTGTCCCATTCTTTTTTCTCTTGCAAATCCTACTTAGATTTCAATGACCACCATGCATTGCAAGCTTGATCATGAATTGTAAAATTCTTGGAATGTTATGAAATTTTATATGTGTACATTTTCAGCTCTCTTATCTTTCACTAAGCACAAAAAGGCATCATTTGAAAATATTCTTACAAAAATATGCTCCTTCAAAGTGCGTTGCCCTATATTTCTATGGACCCAAGAAAAACTTCCAAATTAAATATCTCCTAAACAGTGTGGTAAAATAATCTGAAATTTTTTGAGGTGGTCAATTTCAATGTCAAATTCAAGATCTTGTCGTTCTATTATATCCAATCTCAAGAAAAAATGAGCAAAATAATTGCTCAAGTTATTGGCAGTTTTGACCCATTTTAAAGGGACACCCCCCTTGGGTCATTAGGGATAAACTATGAGCCTACACATCCCAATTTACTTATCCCGTATGGTTGTGTTCTACCTCCTATCCCCCCACTTGTATAAAGGTCATCTCAACTAACACCATGGTAAGTGACACTTCAAGTTCAATATCTAGGTATATTGAATTGCTTTGAATATAGTGTTGAATTATCTGAAATTAAATTTTAATTAAATTTTAATTAAATTTGAAATAAAATATTTGATTTTAAATATGAATATAAATTTATAGTCCTACCTATGTGGCGGGTCTGCTAACATGGCAGATCTAGCTTATGTGGTGGATTTTGCCTATGTGGCAGTCTACGTGGAATAATAATAATTCTTTTGGATTTGACCAAATCCAAAAATAAAATCAACATAAAAGTGTTGATTATTGTCTGAATCAAAATTTTCTAATCAACTGTCCAAATCAACTTATATTTTTTGCTTTTCTTATTGATTTGGACAGTGAATTTTCTTGTATAGTGAATGTAAACACAAAACCCTTGTCCATTTTTCAATGTTATAATCCATAATTTGCCTATGAAATAGTGTATGTGCAATTCTACCTACAATAAGAAACCACTCTCTAATTTTAATCAACTTGCTTAAATATTTGATGGCTTGGGTACTTTTTTTCAGTTCCTCCAGTTCAAAGAGAAGTACGTACAGTATAAGGTGTCAAGATAATTATTTGCATCTATAATGACTTTTTTTGTGGAATGACAAAATTCAATTGCATTGCGTGAGATGGGTAACACATCTGGCACAATGCTTGAAGTACCACCATTCACAACACGCTTTGTCTTGTTCTTTTGTTTTTCTAATATTTTTATAGCATCCAACACCTAGTTTGTTTTTTGAACTATTTGAAGGCCATCTTTGAGTACCTCAAGCCATTACAAGAGTAGTTTGAACATCTTAGGATCTTATTGAGAATCAGCTTAATTTCAAAAACAACCACTTTCCCTTCAAGTAAGAACTATGCCACCATCAATGCATCAAAGTGTGACATTCCAATTCCAGGGGTACTCGAAAAATAATTCTTACACGCCTCTTCTCATAATAAGCAAGCTGGGTTTTTTTCAAATCCAAATAAGCTTCCTAGTTAAAAACTCAATTGTTGAAAGTGAACTCATCACCAAAATAACACACACCATCCGGAAAATTGATCACAAATCTATGTTTTGTCCATGCCCTTTTAGCCTAGTTTTTAACATCAATCTAATGTTACCAAGAATTTGAACATTGAGTTTTCTTCACCCATTGGATCCATAGACTCAATGTTATTGACATGCCCTACAACTTTTGTACAAAAGCTATATTAGCTTTACAAAGTCCAAAATGTATCAATTTTAACCCCTCCCCGCCCGAGGGGCCCAATTTTGTCCCCATTTCAGTGTGTTTTCTGATACCGTGGGCGGTGAGGGGTTAAACATAATTGTAAATAGAAGCATTGGAATTGTAGTGAAAAAACAAAAAAACTCTAGAGAAATTGCAAAAGATGTCATCACACTTGTTGAAGCAACATTCAAGGTGAGTTGACTAAAACTTTGAAATAGTAGTCCCATAGCAAAGGTAGTTGTTCATTATTTTTCCACCAAAATTTATTGAAACTCTTTTAGGACTTTAGCTCAAAAGGACTTTTTGGGGGCAAAAGTAACTCTTATAATTTAATCACCTATCTTTGGTTTAGTATTTTGTTTTGTGGCGTTTGAGGCATGTGTTTGGGAAATGAGAACCACAGTTTAAGTTAAATTTGGTATCAATTATTTGTATGGTAGTTGGAGGACACAACTCTGAGAATGTGGTCTCGAAGGGCCTCAGTATTGATTGGAAAGCACATGATGAATTAGAGACAATGTCTAAGTATATGGAGAAAAGGCAAATTGATTTGTGGGATTTTGGATGTTACATTTTTTTGCAATGAAAGCAACCACATATTAGGCAAACAATGTTGTTGTCGCTTGCAAGAGTTCCATAGACTATCAAATGCGTTCTATATTAGTGAGTTCCTCCTCCATTCTCAATGTCACTACAAGAAACCCGCGTTTTAGGTGACAAGCCCCAATTTTTCTTGACGGATTCTAGAGGATGTCCAATGCAACAAATCCATGTTTTTTGTCAACAAAAACGTCCAATGTAACATTAATGTTGACATAAAAACATGGGTTTGTTGCATTAGACGTCTACTAAAATCCATCATGGAAATTAGGGCTTGTCACCTAAAACGCAGGTTTCTTATAGTATGTCTATTTTTTAAACTTTGATATTTGCTTTAGTAAAGAGAATACTTTGTCTCTAATATCTAAAAATTATTCAAGTATATCACATGTGAATTGGTTGGGAAGATGGGGATTCTTGCAAGAGCTATTCCTAGGTATTTTGCAATTTGGATAGAAAAATCTACATTGACATATATCTACACATTAGTCCATATTCTCTATTGGGTAATTGCAAGAAAGACTGGTCTTATTTCCAGTCACATTGAGGGTACCCTCTCTTGTCGTGCGCTATAACTTTTGAAGCAAATGTCCAATGAACATGAAATTTTTATTGGAGATGTCAAACTTTATGCTAATCAGATTCTCTATTTTTTAGAAATTAAAAAAATCATTTTGTATTTAAAATCATTTTATAATTAAAAAACTTTTTATTAATTTGTCACATTATAAGATTTAAGGTTTTTTTCTATGTTAGAAGTCTCCAAATTTATTGATCTGGAGCTAAAATTTTCATGGTCTATTTGCATAGTAGGAAAGCATATTTCTATTAAAGAAAATCTAAAAATATCTTATTTTGTATCTTCCATATGCGTGCAAACAATACTCCCATTGCACGCAATTTTTGAACAATGAAGATGGTTCTAAGATCAATCTTTTGGTGAAATCTCATCACTATTAACTCTTCCCAAATGACCAATCTTTTCATTTTTTTCATTTTTTTTTCCTATTTTTTGCAAATTGAAATGTGAAACTTCGATGCAAGTACCTATTTTCAAGAGATTTTGCACTTTTTTAGTCTTTCTACTCATAGAATTTCTCTATGCTTTTCCTTCCTAAGTAGGATACCTTCTTCTTAAAGGTGCATACATTAACCCCCAAAAGACCGGCATGCGTTTTTTGGCTGTATAGAAATTTTGGGCAGGTACGTGTGACTAGAGATTTCCATATTTTAAGCTGAAATTTTAATAGAAAGTGAGCGCAAGGAATACGAGGAGGAACATCTTTCATATGCACTAAATTTCATGACATTTGAAAATAGGAGTCAAAAGTTATGGCCAATTATGTTACTTTTTTTCATAACTGGGCAATCCGGGTAGATTAGAAAAAATCACTTTTTTCAAAAATAAAAATTTGAAATTGATTTTCTAATAATATATATACAAGCAGAGCTTTGAATCAATTCATTTTGACCAATGAGTCAAAAGTTACGAGGTTTTTTACTTTTCAAGCAGTTATGGATTCTCTACTCTGAAATGAACTTTGAAGTTGTTTATTTAACTGAATTTTTAATATTTTCTGGAAAAAAAAAATCATAGGATGTAGGTTGTTTATTACAACATTACAACCATTGGGATTAACATTTTTCAATTCCATAATTAAATTCTTAACAATTTAGTATTTTGGATCATTCTCTACTTCTTTCTACTTACTATTTTATTTGTATATGTTATACAATTCCAAATGATTTGAAAATTTTTAAGCATGTAGCCAACTTGTTTAGTAAAAAGAGTTCAAAGAAGCACCATCATTTTGGAAATTATTTTATAGAAATGTGACATTGTGAAGTTCAGCTGCCCTGTTTTTCATAGGGACAGAAAAGGGAATTTTGCCAATTCAAATGCTAATATCTTCCAATCCGCATGGTAGAAAATTCTGAATTTTTTTTTCACATCTTCTAAAACTAGTTTACCATAATATTTTTTTTCAAAAATTTGGTACTTGTACTAAAAATAGCAGTTTTTGAGTGTTTTCGGTGAAAACATAGTCATGGAACTTTAGGGGTTAAATATTTTTTCACATTTATTTAAAATTATTTTTCTAATTATAAGCACTCCTGAAAGAAATATGAGTATTGTGCAAAATGCTACAAAAACATATGGTCTTTCTTACAATGACCCTACTTCAAGGTAGTTCAGCTGTAGTTGGATGTGTGATTATTTGAAAGCAATCTTCATCTCTTCCCAATTGATGAGGAAGAAGATAAACACAAGCATAGAGGTGGTGTAGAGATTCACATTGAAGAAGACAAGTTTATTGAGGAGAACGAGAATCCCGACTTGGCCGCTGCAAAAGACAATTAGAAACCAAGCTAAAGGAAGACAAACAAGGTTGTTTTGTTAGCTTGTAGCCAAACAAATACAAGAAGCATCAAGTCAATGTTGTTGTATACTATCCCCATTGTCCAAGAAGTTCTAGAAGTTGATATGGATTGGTCAAATTGTTTTCCAATTGTGATGTCTGACATGCCTAAGATTGTCACCTCCTCTCATCTAAATGCCAAAGTTGTATTGCTTTCCAATGCGCACAATGTTTACTTTCACGTTTTAATATTGCAAAACTCAATTTCAAAAAATGATCTCAAGGAAGGTAAAGACATTCAAGTTTCTAGCTGCACGGGTTCCATATTGTCCTTAAAGTTTGCCAAAAAATTAAGTACAATATGAATTCTTATATTGTTAATATCGTCTCTTTCAAGTTATGTATATCTATTCAAATGTGTCATTTGCCTATAGGCAAGCCATTACTGCAACCATTACATAGATAGAAGAGTGGACAATAATGTTTGTGCAAATCTCTTAATTGCACATGTTTTTGACAAGTTGCCTATGCTTAGTGTGTTAATTTTCAACACCAAAGTTTTAGATAGGAATTTTGTAGAAGGAGGCTTTGTTAAATGTATCTTTAATTTTGCCAAGAAGTTTCTTTGATCAAGACGACCTGGGCAATTATGGTTTTCAATCCAAAGAATCGCTTTAAATATTCAACAAGGCCCCTTTATATTTGCTAAGGCTTATGTATTTTATCTACACCAATATTGGTGGGCCTTGAATGAGCTCTAACTAGTATCCAACAAAGAGCAAATCATGCAGGATTTCTAGATTCTAGAATAGCCTTTTGTCATTGTGTGTAAGGTAGTGAATTATACGTTTTTCTATTTTTAAATATTTGTGGGTCAATGTCTTGATAGTAGTTGTTCTTTATTATAGTAGTGAAAAAGTTTTTGGATTTTACTTTTTATCCATGCTAATTGTGCAAATACACATGCGGACTCAAATTTCTCTCTTATCCTAATTCAAAAATTCAATTCTATCCAAACTAATTTTGGAGAAGACAACTTATTTCATATTTAAATCTACCATAGGGAAGTCATAGCTTATGAACAACATTGTTTCCTAGAAAGGAGCAAGATCTATTCTTCTTTCTGATGGCCAATTGGTTTGGAGCACACGTATGTAGCAACTAGGGGGGCTGTTTTGTAACTCTTGAGTCTAATACCATCATCTTCAAAGGTGTCTTGTAGACTCTCAAAGGAAAATCGGCTTTGATTGATTGCATAAATGCAAAGCATTGTGCCATGGTTGAGTTTAAGGACGACAACAAAGATATGCCAACTACAAAGATTAAACGTAAGTATTTGCATTTATACATAATTTTAGCCTTCAAGCCTCTTTTCTTTCTTTCATTCCACTGAAATTGTAAACCTCTAATGCAAATTGATAATTATTTTCATATTTCATACTGTAGAAGACATGCATCACTGTGCCATCACTTGCGTGCATCAATAATGTGCCCTAAATAAAAAAATTTACGTCTAAATAGCTTGAATAGCCCTAAAATCCTACCATAATATATTGAGATATTGCAACCTTGGTCACCAATGAACTGTCACCAATTCTCAGAAGAAAGCGAGTTTGTTATGATGAAGGTGTTCGCAAAGTACTGGATGTAGAAGCTCCTAAATGCATTGAAGAAGATAATAGTTGCTCAAATAGCAAATTTAGTGGCTTCATTACTTGTGCCACTAGATCAAACCTCAAGCCCTCCTAGAAAATGTTTAGCATTTTTTGTACTAATTAATGTGATAGAATTCCTCTCTATATTTTTTATTTGAAAACTTTGTCTATTGTCATATTGGTGGATGGAATGGTTGCGCTTTTTGAGTTTTTGCTTTAATTCACTAGATAGTTGGATCATTGTAGGATATTTGAGTTCTATATCAAATGTAGGCCAACGAGTGAAGTTCTAGAAGTCTTGTTGTGATGGTGTAATTTGCCTACTTTGTATTCAGGTGGTGGAGGGGGGGTGATGAAGAATGTGAGTGCAAGTGGGATTCTTGCAATTAGCACCTACATATTTAAATGTTTGAGTAGTTGAATATACTTTTGTGCTCCTCAATTATGAGCCAACCAATCCCTACAATTAGGCAAATGCTTGATTAGGTGCAAAGCGGTTTCAAAGTCTTGTATTGTTTTTGTTAATTAACTCAAGTTTGCTGTAAATACACAAGTTTCATATTGTATGAATGTTTCCAACTGTGAAACTCAAGTTACATTTAATTCTACCACAAATCAAGCAACCTTTATCATAAAGGCATATTTCTTTGGTATTGGTGTTTGTTGATGTCTGATAATGTTTTCATATAAATCCTTTCATTGAAGTCACATCTTTTAGCATGCAAACAAGTCAATATCTATATATTGCAAAAAACCTTAAAAAAGTGAGGCATGGAAATAGGCCTAAAATCCTTAAAATATAATAGAAATTGTCGCTAAATTTGCAATCATACATTTCACATTTACTGAGTCTTCTCTAAATATTTTAGATTCTTTATTGCTCACCGTTCACATTTTTGCAATCTTCTTGATCTACAATTTTAGAACTTACACAAAAATGCATAGATGCCTATTTTAAACTAGTAATTGGCCCACATCACAACATTTATTTCTTCTTCTTTTAAAATTAGATTTAGTTGAAATTTGGCCAAAAAAAATCTTTAAGCCATATTAGGCAAATAACTATTATTGGACGAGATTGACTCCTCTAGATTCTTACATAAAATGTATAACCTCTATTCATGAGAGCCTTAGGTCAATTTTGGATATACCAATTTCTTTCAGCACTTTAAAAAATTAATTATTTAGTCATATAGTGTCCAAAATCAATGCATTTTAAGAGAATCTAGAATCCCCTCTTGATTAGCATCAATTGAA
Organism: Neckera pumila; assembly: GCA_963969595.1. Classification (NCBI taxonomy): domain Eukaryota; kingdom Viridiplantae; phylum Streptophyta; class Bryopsida; order Hypnales; family Neckeraceae; genus Neckera; species Neckera pumila. The sequence continues at coordinate 44,920,823 of OZ018408.1, read as the reverse complement.
GGCTACCTAAACACGTTTTTTACAATTTGATGATAGGAACCACCCCCCCATTAGATGATATTTGGGGGTCTTGGAGGGCCGTTTCAGGCTTGTTCCCTGATTTGCCCAAATTTAGTGAAAGCCAGTACGGATGTGTCAGAAAATTTATTTTCAAAAAAATAAATTACCAAAATATCATTTTAAGCAAAAAAAAAAAAAACTTTTTTTTTCAAAAAATGACATGGCAGTCGCTTGACCATGTCAGCCAGCTGCTGTTGTTGTTGCGTTCCCGCAGTCTGGGAACGCAGCAGACAGCAAGGGAACTCAGAGCCTTCCAAGACCCCCGAATCTCATCTAATGATTCCTTTATATTAACAATTTTCAAACATTTTTGGACAATTTCAATGTTGCTATCCTCCTAAGCATTTATTTTTTTTTCATTTATTTTAGGCAATGCCGAAAGTAATAATCTCTTGAAGGATGAAGCTATTTACATCCATGGAAATGGATGAAACTTGCAATATTTGGATGAAATTTCATTTATTCATTCAAAATGATGTACATTTATCCAAAATTGAGCAATACTTTCCCAAAAATTAGCAGTTTCATCCACTTGAAAGCAAGCATATTTTGCCAAATATTCTTTGAGAAAAAAAATCATTGCTTTCTAGGGAAAAATTGCTCAAAAAAAAATCTAGCTCTGAAGCATTAGAAGAGATTCAAGGGGACTAAAGGGCCGTTTCAGGCCTGCTCCCCCAATGCTGTTCCCCTGGCAGATCGGGAATGTCCACTGTCATATTTATTTTTTATTTTTTATTCTTAAAATCTAAAATGCAAAAAAATGCAGTTTTTTTATTGGTGACGTGGCAATCGTTCTGCCACATCACGCAGCAGCTGCAGACTGCTACGAAGCTGTTCCCCCAACCCTGGTAGCCTAGGGAACTTTTAGCCCTTCAAAGGAGCTGAAAAACATCTAATGGATGCAACAAATTTTTTTTGTGGCCACGTGTCAACTTGCTGGCTTCACTGCATAGGCCAATTTTGGGAGGGATAGCAACAAATTTTGGGTTGAGCGAATTTTTGCTGAAAACAAAAACGCTGCCAAGGTGGCTGCTGATTGTTCTGAAGTCCGTCCTGCCCCTTCAGTTTCGTTTTTCACGCCTGAAACTCCGAGCGGGCCTGCGGGCGATGTTTCCACGTGTCGTTGCTGTGTCAGAGTACGGAAGAAACTTTGCAACGAACAAAACTCAGTCCAGAGAAAAAGGGGAACTGAAGGCGCTCGTCAGAAACTCCGTCAGGACGGACCTTTACCTTCAAATCCAGCCTCCGTCTGGAAGTCTCTAATTGGCAGGTCACGGAAGGTACCGTAGCTAGTCATCATCATCATTCAGTAAAGAATCATGGAAGTTATATCATTTGCAGTGGATTGTAGAAGGTGAGCGTGCCCAGCCTACCCCGGAATTTGCCCCTCCAAATGAAGTTCTAACTTTTAGAATTAGAGTTGGTTTAGAATTAGAACTAGAAGTGGAAGCACATTCAAAAAGAAGTTTGCACAGGTTCAAGAAAACTTCAATTTAGACATTGGACAATGAAAAGAAGCAGTTTCAAAGTTAGCTAATGACAAAAAAATATAGAGGCGTTGGAGTGCAAAGTGCTTTGGTAAATGTGATATGCCAACATCTCTACAATTTTATCAAAGGAGGGACTTATTAAGTTAATTCAAGGAGTGGGGTTGATGCTGAAGAGGCATATATTAACCCCTAAAGGACCAAACGGCATTTTTTTGGCAACATAGCGATTTTGGGCAGCTCACTATGGACGGACATTTTATTTATATTCTGTGAAAATTTCACGCATTGTGTACCCGAGGAGTAGCTTTAAGGCCCAATAATTTTCAAAACTTTTGATTACATAGTTAAAAAGTTATTGGATGATATGTCATTTTCAATGGTCGGCGGGTGACTCAATTTTTTTCTAAAAAATCACTTTTTAAAAAAATAAAAATTTGAAATTGGTTCTTTAAATTTATATATACGTATAAAGCTCTGAATTATTCCATTTTGATTTATGAGATGAGAATTATGAGGTGTTCTAGTTTGCGGGTAGTTATGGATTTCCTACTTTAAAATAAACTTTGGAGTCCTTTATTTAACTCAATTTTTAATATTTTTTGAAAAAAATAATAGCATAGGATGTATATTGTTTATTGCAACATTACAATCGTTGGGATTGACATTTTTCAATTCCATCATTAAATTCTTAACAATTTTGTATTTTGAATCATTCTCTACTTTTTTCTACAACCTATTATTTTCCTATATGTTGTACAATTCCAAATGATCTGAAATTTTTTAAGCATGTAGCCAACTTGATTTGAAGAATGAATTCAAGGACTAACCACCATTTTGGACATTTTTTCATTTAAATGTGACCTTATGAAGTGCAGCTGCTCAATTTTTCGTAGGGCCCAAAAAAGTTTTTTTATCAATTCAAATGCTAATGTCTTGCAATCTACAAGATGGAAAATTCCGAAATTTTTTCTACATACTCTCAAACAAGTTTACTACAAGATCCTACGGTTACATGTGTCAAAAAATGTTTTTTTTTCTAAAATTTGGTACTTGTACTAGAAATGACAGTTTTGGAGTGTTTTTGGTGAAAACATAGTCTCTGACCTTTAGGGGACAATTTTGTTCATTGTAGGGGGCTCCTTTTCAAGGATGCAAAACTGAGGGATCCTAACTTGCCTCGTTGGTAAACAATGTTATGGACGTCCCAGCTTCCACCAAGTCCAATTCTCGTGAAGCACACCGGTATTCAGTCACAGACTTTAGAGTAAAAATTCTTTAAAAGACACCAACCGAGGTCTGTCATTGGAGAAAAGGAACTCCATTTCTCTCAGGCTCCCACCAGCTTCATTGAAAACTTGAGTCAATGTCATGACCCAAAGCATCATAATTAAAGTTGTTTTGCAGGTAAATAACTTGACCGAGTGGGGGGAACTGGGACCCATGATCAATATGTTATCTTAATCTATGTTGGAATTAAGTAATATCAGCGAATCAATTAAGGAATTAAACTTTCTATTTCTGCAGCCACTCAATGATCGACACCTCGACTCCACGTACTTGACTAAGTAACGTAATTTATATGACTTTACTTCGAATTCTCGTTAATAACTGAAACCTCCACCGCTTGAATCAGTTCAGTTGTTAATTTTTCTACTTCTGGATAAACTACTTTTCTGTTGCTACGCAGTATTGCATTATTGAGCGGACATGAAAAGAAAATTGTATGAATTGCTTTAATTTGCGAGGCAGCTCCTCAATGTTCCTGACTCGGTTCATTGTAGACATGAAAGTAATTTGATCATGTATTAAATTTATACTCAACACGCAAAACCAATGTTGTAATTAATCAATACAGTACCTGAAAAAGCAGCTACCCAGGAAACATATTAACCCCTATAGGACCAAGGCCTTTTTTCTGCCAAAAAACATTCAAAACTGTCATTTCTATAGCAAAGAGTAAGAAAATTTGAAACTTTTTTTTTGCACATCTAATCATCAGATCTTACACCTAACTAGTATGAGAATGTGTGGAAAAAATATTTTTGACCACACAGATTGCAAGATATCTGCGTTTAAAGTGGAAAAAAATAATTTTTCTGCACATTTGCACGACTAGATTATTCAACTTTGAACCTTCTTAACTTTAGTTTCTTGCACTATAAAGTTTTGATCTATAAATCTTTATGGTGGAGAAACGAATTGAGAATTTATAAATAAAAAATAAAAAAAACTTAATATTCAAACTTCAAAAGATAGAATGAGATTTTTATTTTTTATTTTTATTTTTTATTTTTTATTTTTTATTTTTTATTTTTTTAATAGTTTTTGAATTTCCTTTTGTTGTCAACCCTTCTCCCCCCCCCTCCAAATTCCGAGCTATTTGGGCATAACTTTTGTTCCTAGGCACCGAATGAAAAAAAATTATATTCTTATTAAGCTAATCAATTTTCCTATCTCCAAAAAAGTTTCAAAAAACCAAGACAAAGTTTCAGTCTGTAGGTACCTATCCAAAATTTTGATTTGTCTTGGCCCAAAGGAACAATGGTCCTTTAGGGGTTAAAACAAGTGGCTAAACACAAGTATCTCTACCAATCTATCCTAATAAATATGTATTATTCTATACATTTCTATTAATTCACGTGATATTCAAGACAATCTTTTGTAGATTTATGTTGCTTAAAATTATTTAAATTCCTATGTGAAAATTTTAGAATGCTACTGCTTGTATATACGCATGTAGGAATTGTATTAGTAAGCATTAGAGAAAATTTCAGGCCTCTAGAAGGCTCCACAGCCCTTCGAAGTACCTTGAAATTTTTGTTTTTTGTGGCTAAAAAAATCTTTTTTCCCTTATTTCCGTGCAGTTGAAACTGCAATGACAATGGCGCAGGAACCTAATTTTACAAGTAAAAAATTAATTAAAATCAATAGATGATAATAATAATAATCTTTAAAAAAAAGTTAAATTTAAAAAAAAGAAAAGAAAAGAAAAGAAAAGAAAAGAAAAGAAAAATACAAAATTTGACTGTTTCGGTGAGCAATCAGCCAAGCCATGGTTGTCATATCGGACAGGGTTTTACTGTTCACGGACAAATCGGACGAATCTGCGGTGACTAGCTGCAAATTTGGAGGCCAATAACTTTTGGAATTTTTTTCCAAATTGGGCATGTGATATGTTTTTCGGCATCTACAAAAATTGTAGATGCCGAAAAACATATCACATGCCCAATTTGGAAAAAAATTCCAAAAGTTATTGGCCTCCAAGTTTGCAGCTAGTCACCGCAGATTCGTCCGATTTGTCCGTGAACAGTAAAATTCTATCTGATATGACAACCGTGAGCCAAGCTGACTACTCACCAGGGGCCTTTTCAAGATTAACAGGCCAAGCTTGAAATAGCTTGGCATGTTTATTTGGAGCCGCCCTCCGAAGGGCTAATTTTTCCTCTAATGGATATAAGAAATGAATTCTTAAGAATGGTGAACCCCAACTTGGCAATGTTAGAATTTGGAAGGCTTAGCAACATTTTAAACATCCGTAGCAGTATTATAGCAACATTTTGGAAGATGCTTTAGCAACATTTGAAGCATCCATAGCATCATTTTAGCAACGTTTTGGTAGATGCTTTAATGACATCCGTTTTTTTTCAACAAAAAATGAAAATACTGGAACTTACTTTATTAAACATGCATCATTCATTTTTTCAGCAAACATGTTCAAAAAATGTTGTTCACGTATCGAGGTTGAATGTCAATTTCTAAAATGACAAAATCAATACACTCTTTTTGTGTTTCCCTAGCTGTTCAAACATTGCTACCAATGTTGTTATTACACAAGCCAGGTGAATTCTAGAAGTGGAATTGCATGCCACTATTGATTTTAACCCATGGTTCACTTTCATTTGTCAACACAACTTTTGAACTTTCCAACCATTGCGCACACTTGTTATATCTCTTCAATTCCTACATATGGGTATAGGTAATCAAATAAGTATACTTACTTATCTAGTTACGGGACTTTCATGGTTGAGTGACAAAGGCGCCCATCACGACCTGCATTGATTTCAGATGTCTGTTCGTCAATGGTTTGGGTGGGAGCCTTTCGGACTTTCGGTCCCCAGCCACCAATCGATCAGTCCTCTGCGACACCATTGTCTCCAATTGCTTAAGCTCTCCATCTATATAATAACGCCATACCAGAATTCTCTTCAAACAAACTGCAGCAGAACACAGACACAATCTAGCTAGCGAGCTCCTATCCACGTGATGTATGTATGCACATCGATCGTACACTGGCCGGCACCAGTCCTTCAATTCCCATTCTGGCCTCCGATCCGGAGGCTACTGTAAGTCACTAGCTTGGTGCCTCGGTCGATATATCTATCTCCCAGCTAGTTTGCTTGAATAACAGCTTCAATTCAATTCAGTGTAAGGAAGGTAGCTTCAATCAATGATATTATAGATTATATATATATTTGAGCGAGATCAATCGAGCTAGTGTCTTCAAACTTGTGATACATTGAACGTGAGAAACATTCAATTCTACAGAACCGCGCGTCCAAGCTATTGTTAAGGTTGCTGGTTGTGGTGCATATTCAAGGCGTATTCCAGCTCCGACGTGACGTTGATTTCGAGGTAATTTTAATTAGCAACGTGCTGTAAATTATTTATGACTTGTGGGGAATACATATTTTTGGAGTCACGAAATCACAGGGTAGCTCCAGGCGCAGCCAAATGAAAGCATCTCTGCACTGCAACTTCAATTTCGTTAAATTGGCGATATTCCATTACTTTGGCGCCGTTCAGGACGCGCCCGGCTGAACCCAAAATCTCAGTATACCTGACCTAGTTTGTGGCCAGAAATTAGAACTTTGTGAACATATTCGGTATGTCACAAGTTCTGGCTGTGCGAATATCGCCAATTTAACGGAAATTGACGTTATGTTTTATAAATTCTACTTAGATTCATTCCAGAATACTTGAATGATGGTGAGGTGACGAGGGTCAGACAGTCTCAAACAGGGATTTTGAAAATGTTTTCATCGATTGCGGTGGTTCTGAGTATGTAAGACAAGACAACTAGTCCGTAAAAGTAATCTTGAGTTCAATACAGGGTAAGAAACTCATCTGGAAGTCCACAATCTTGAGTGCACATAGATATAAGATCGTTGAAACTTTGAGTTTGCATATACATATAGCATTCAGTGTACGTGGCAACGTCACTCAACCACCTAACGGCTGTTCGTTATCAGACAGTGTAGACGTACAGTTGAATGTATTCAATTCTCAAGAATATTTGGGTTTCAAAGCACTTCGCCATTCCTGAACCAGTCAATCTCTACTGATAACCAAAATGCGCAAATTATGCATGTAGTGCCGTTTCAATTGGAACTTCAAGTTTTGTCGGTCGTGAGCTTTGCTGCAGCAGGTAATAAAATTACGTAAAGGAGTCATGCCGGCTCTACTGGACATGGAACTAGATCGATCGGTGGACAAGATGAAGCCCATTGTCAAAACCAGCGTGGACATGACCAAGCCCATCGTTGCTCAAGTAAGTGCCTACTGACCAGTTCTAACATTTGTGCAATGTGATTTTCATAATTAGCTCTAGATAGTAGCTAAAACTAATCACTGCTAATTAAGTGTGCTAAAAAATCCAAATGTAACCTACTTTTTATTCACATTTTCGGTAGGCAGCTATAAAAATGGCGAGTTTCATTAAAATGGCGCCCTTCCAGAACTTTGGCATTTTTACAGTTCAGACCGGCCGTTCTGAAATCTATACCTACAAGTCCTAGATAGTTTAGAACGGTCGTTCTGAAGTCTACACATGTGCTAGATGGTCTAAAGGACAAGTCGTCAAAATGACACACGGAATACCGCCATTTTAACGAAATTCCCCATAAAACTATTTTCTTGCTAGAAGTGTTCATGAAAGTACTGTAACCGTTGTTACTGTAACAGCAATAGCTTTTTTTTGAATTTCAACTCTACTGTAGACCGTCAATTGACAAATATACAGATCTATACATATTTGATTAGAGAGCTACTTAATTTAAAGATTTGGGTCGTACTGATATTTGTGAACGGCACGTCTTCTTCCCAGGTGGGCCATCTGGGAGCAGATTATGACGACTGGGTGCACCAGCCTGTGACGCGCAAAGAGTCTCCCCGATTCTTCGAGAGCAATCTACTTGAGGTTGGGGAAGCCCTTACTTTTTTTAAAGCTTTTAAAATCACTTTGTTTTTATGTTTTATATTATACTTATCACCTTGTCCTGAGTCGATCAGTCGAGTGAGTGACCCTGGAGATAAATCAATGGGCTTCTGTCAAATGTGTTCACAACTTGGCAGTCATGTAAAAATTGTCTCGTCAAATGTATACACGACATTCTAAACTCTTTGGATACCTGAATGTTGTTGGAAAGGTGCGATATATTACAAAGCGGGTTACTGAAAATCGAGCGTTGACAGAGATAATATCACGTAGAAATTATTTGCAAATGGAGTGCATAATTCTGCCTGTTAGATTGGCTAGTAACACCTATTTTCAACACTGCACCCTGGATCAATTTGTGTGAAACTTAGGAAATTTTGGAGCCAAAAGGTACGATTATTTTAACATAAAATCTCCACTCGTAGCCAAAAATTTTATTGTCTACGACATGGACTGTACAGATGGGGACCAAAGCCAAGTGGTGGATGATACCAATGATTTGGGGTCCAGTGGTCCTGTGGTTCCAAGCAAAGGCCGTCTCGGAAGGACTTGCTCCACATTTGGTGCTTCCCGTCTTCCTTGCTGGAGTGTTGGCTTGGACTTTGACAGAGTATCTCCTGCATCGCTTCTTGTTCCACATGAAAACCGCCACTTACTGGTAAGTCAAGTCCCAATCAGACGTACGTAACTTTGTTTTGTTCAAGTTTCTGTCTATAAAGTAGTGTCCTGATTTCAGAATTTGAAATGTACACCACTACTATAATTTTGCTCACAATGGTTTTGCTCCCATTTGGCCTGCAATGGGGTAGTTTATCTTCTACCTGAAATGCAAATTATATTGCTTGCTATAAATTGACATTTAAAAGGCATGCTAAACTTTCACTGCCAGTTAACACATTGAAATTAAACATTAATATAAGTGAAACCCTATCAAGGCATGGCTTGCAATTATATTGAAACAAATGTAGGCAAGTACTAGATTCTGAATGCCAAGATGGGCAATTTCATTAAAATGGTGGCATTTTTTTAAAATGGCATAAAAACGGTTCAAAACGGCCGTTCTAAATCTATTCCTGTCTTAGATAGTTCAGAACGGCTGTTGTAAAATCTATACCTGTCCTAGATGGGAGAAATGGCACAATGTCAAAGTGGCACTTGGAATACTGCCATTTTAATGAAATTGCCCATCAAGTGGTCGAGTTTCTAAAGTTCTTTGTTTAGGGTTGCACTAATCCGAGTCATGTTTACCATAATCAAATTTGGACCCCATTACTCAGGGCTTATGTTGGCTGAGTACTGGTACTGTGCAGGCCGAATACCATTCATTACGTCATCCATGGATTTCACCACAAGCATCCCATGGACTCAGACCGTCTTGTGTTTCCACCGCTCTTCACTCTTGGCATAGCCATCCCCGTAAGTCTCATGTCCATATATTATTAAGTTAATATGTATTAAGGTAAAGCAGCCCATTGTGGTTAGAATTAGGAGTCGGCCATCATCCCATTATCAAAGTTTTTCAGTTTTTTTACCATGTGAAGACAAGTATGAGAATTTGTGAAGGCAATTGAAATCATAATTTTCAGAAAGAGTATGAATTAGCTATGAATTTCTCAAGTATTTAGTCCAAAGAAATCGACAAACTACCCCAAAACCAACTGCAAGTGTATCCATAATGCTCACCTACCTCTTCTAAAGGAGACAATTTTTTTTTATATGTGGATGGCCATAAAAAGTCACTTCCTACAATGACTTACACTGAAATTACTGCATGTTCCTAATAGGGTCACTAATTACTCCAATGAAGTTAGGTGAGATGTTGATTGTGGTTAGAAAAACCACAATGGGGTCATCGTGTGTCCCCCATGGGTCATTTGACCATAATGGGCTGCCTTACCTTAGATAACTAACGAGCCGCGGTAGCGATGAGTAGGTTATCAGACATAACCGGTTGTTCACTTTTCAATCACAACCTTTGATCTCCATGATCCAAGGGTGGAGGAAGCAAGTTGAGAGGAGAGAAGGTTATGAGTTGCAACTTGTAATGGCAATGGTGATGAGTTGCCAATGGGACGGTGCCATGTGAGTGTTGAAAACTCAACAACCGGTTATGACCTCTGCATTTGGTCTACGTGCAAGTAGTAATCCGCATATCACCATTTGTGAACAATTACAGGTCTCAAGCTCTTTTGATTTTCGATGTTTGATGGTGTACATAATTCCGAATTTTGCATCAAAATTTAGTTTAATTTTTGGAGGACTGCACTGACAGCATTGAAATAATTTTGCTTGGATTGTTGGACATGGTGACTGTGCAGGTGTGGTGTTTGTTGCAAGTCATCATCCCATCTCTGGTTTTGTGCTCTTCAATATTTGGTGGAATGCTCACTGGTTACATATTATATGACCTCACCCACTACTTTCTCCATTTCGGCACGGCATTTACAGACCGTCTCTACAAGATGAAGGTGTTTTACTGGCTCCAACTACAAACTATTGTACTTGGTGGTCAAGGTCGGCAAAGAAAATTTAAAAATAAATGCTTAATAATTTTAAGCATATGTTGAATCACATTTGCCAACTTTAATTAATTATTTGACATGAAACCTTGACCATGACCACTAGGTACAATATTACATGTCAATGCCTTGTGATGGCTAGCTTCTTATAATAAACTTTCAATACCCAAATCATTTTTCAAAATTTTCTATATTATACAATATATAATTTACCTCAATTTTGTAGAATTGTTCATAACAAAAGGTTATTTTGTTAAGATTTGGATGAATGAGAAATCATTAAGACAAAACAACACCTTGAAATAGTCTGTTCATCATTCAAAATATGAAAATGGACAGGCTTTGACAGAGGAGTTTAGGACTAGTTATAATAAATAAATAAAAGTGAAATACCCTAAAGAATTGGGTCGCGGTTTCTCTTCCAGACTAATTTAGGACTGTCAGATCTTGAAGATGAATGGCTCTCCTTAGAGTGCAGGATTTTAACTGTATCCCCTCCTCTCTTTTTGGGCCGCAATATATTCGCCATGTGGTGATGAATAACAACAGAAGATAAATACATGTACTAAATATATTTTATTTTGTTTGTTTTTTCATTGTCCCAGAAAGACCATTCCAACCATCACTTCAAAACTCAGATGCACAATTTCAGCTTTGGAGTGACGAGCCCTTTCTGGGACATTGTGTTTAACACTCTTCCACCCACAAAGCGGAAAAGTGGTCATGGACCTCAAGCAGTGGGCATCCCTGAGTCTTCAACTTAAACACTACATCTCCTCATCAGTGTGACTCCAAAATACACAAGTCAAGTAGGGATCTTGAGCAATTTGGAAAGGCATAGGGATGTTACTAAAGGCATGTTCTAAACTTGTTGGAAGTTCCAACACAAGGTTGTGAAAATCGTAAGCTCCTGCTTCTCATTGTCTTTAATTATATGTGTATTGGTTATCTGTGGCAGCTATGGTAAACATCTCTGCATCGAGATCATTCAGTCATTTCAGTGATTTATGATTATCCATTTATTCCAGTCTCTATTAATCGTAGTCAAATGATATGCAACACTTATTATTAGCCTCTGTCACATGACATAGCTACAACAAAAGGCTGCAGGCTCTCTCAGTCATTAGGAGAGCTAGGGATACTATGAGGGAGCTCTGGAACCATAACATATACTGTACTAAACAATAACTTGGAATGACAACAATTATCAAGACAGTGCATGACCCATACCAAGATCTTTAGCTAAGTAAGTTAACTACAAGCAGGAAACTGAAAACATCAAGGTCAATTTTTGACTAAAAAAATTCTGTTGACGTCAACTCTGGAGCAGCACCACGTCATTTCCTTCGTCAAGCCAGATCTCAACCTTCACAAGTACAGAAACCAATGAAGACATACTCCCAGCACATTCTTAGTCCCGAATTCCAACTTTCATAAGAAAGTAAAGTACTTCATGTGCAGCGTGGAATCAAAGGCACAAACATCCATTTTCTTCCACAAACATTGTCATTCTTCTCAACCTCATGAATTCACACACTCGCCTATAGCCACAATTGATGATATCCCTCCTCAAATCTGCCTCAGTGAAGTCAACAATGTCTGGTATTTCTGCATTGTACTCTACGAACAAATGAGCCACCAAGCTCTGCATTCCACAGATGTCCATGTAACTTCCATTGGGCTCAGTATCCGTTGCACATGCATCATCTGCAATAGTTGCAAGCTTGACACATTGCCCACAAATATTAAGCAGCTAAGATAATACACAGGAGAGATTCAAAATGTCCAGCAATGGAATTTCTGAAGAATTCTAACCCATGATCAATGTCCAGCAATGATAGAAAAGAATAAGATACACTGGGATACACTGGGATACACTAAGTTACACTAAGAATAGAATTTGAACACTAAAGGACATTATCTTGTCCAATTTCTATAGACACAATAGGACACTTGTCCAACGTCCATGCACACAAAAGGACATTTGTCCAATTTCAGAATTACTTGGATTTCTCCAGTGATAGCAAGAAGCAGGATTCATGTAGCCCTGAATCCAACTCTCCATGGACTTTGGTAAACATCTTTTTGAAACACAATTAGTCATCTCACGTAATTGCTTGTAAATGAAGACATACGATACACTGACAGTGCAAGGAACGAGCATATTCGCCATTGCCTCCCATTTTGCCTCCTCCTGTTTGTCATCTTCCACTGGACACAAGCATAGATCAGTTCTCTCATCGTGACAAAACCTCAGTTGAAATTGATATATATCAAGACATGAAGGATTGCTTGCTCAATAGCGATGGCACTTCTTGGTGATCAACTGCCCCGCACGCTCCTTCTCAGGCGTCGTCACAGAAACGTCACAAACCGTCTTCACCCCGAACCCAAAAGATCTATAAGTCCCAATGCGCACCCTCGCCCTCCCCTCCACAAACACCTGCACCCCCACACTCCCCCTCTGAATCTCCGCCTGCAACGCATTCGCCAGAATGAACGTCACTGGCACGCTCATCGCCTTCACCTCCACCCCCACCACCGTCCAATTCCTCTTCCCTTGCGTGAACGGAACAATCATCGCTCTTCCAAACGTCGCAGTTGCATATGCCACTCGCATGTCAATTTGATCATACGTGATCTCCATGTGGTGGTTGCGGTTGCTGGCCCGAAAAGTGATGACCATGTCTGCATTTAACAGAAAGGTGGTGATGCCCCAGTTGCTGTGAGTGTTGGTTGGTGATGATGTGAGTGATGCCCCAGTTGCTGCAGTTTGAAGGCGTCGACGTGAGTTTGTGGATTGGATGTTGAGTGTGAGGAGCTTCATGTCGTCGACTTCCCATGATGGGGAGTGGACAGGGCGGAGGATGAGCCAGACGATGAAGGCAATTAAGCCTAAGAGGAGGAGGGTGATGACGAGAAGGAAGCCAGTAGAGATGAGCAAACGGCGGAGGGCGTGGTGGTGGCGGAGGCGGCACTCGGCGTACTCGGGGTTTACTTTGCATTCACCAACTTCGCCCATGGTTGACGACAGTTGGGGTTAGCTGGAAAGGAGGCATGTGCAAAGATTAGCATTGTAACAATTGTAACATTTAGCATTGCAATGAATTTTATAAGTAGAATGTCTCACTGAAAAAGATGCAATGATTTTGCAGCATTTGCAAACGTACATTGCAGACTGGAAAAGAGCATTTGCAAGTCATTAGAATTGTAATGATTTTTACAAGTTGAATGTCTGCAAAATTTGCAATGATTTTGCAGCATTTGCAAACATTGCAATCTGGAAAGGGGGCATTTGCAAATCACTAGCGTTGTAACAATTGTAACAATTAGCATTGCAATGATTTGTACAAGTAGAATGTCTACAAAATTTGCAATGAAAGGAGCATTTACCAATCTTTGCAAATTTATGCAAGCAAACCCTTGTATAAGAGTTGTAAACATGAGCAATGTGAAACCATTGCAAAAGATTAGCAAACTATTAGTAAGCTTCGAACCTTATTGGAACTTAAGCGCGTTGGAAGTAGACTGCTGATAAGTTGCCAAGTCGCTAATCAGAACATTCAACCTGGAGCGATGAGCGATGTTCGTAGTTATAGTAATTGAAATAGAAGTGAAAGCTAAGGATGACATTCAACGCAATGCAATGCAATGCCATTCCCTACTTCAGAGAGATGGCTATCACAAGATATCAACTTTGAAAACTGCAAGACTACTACCATGTGTACATTTCCAGTCACTCTTGAAGTGAATCACCGTTAGAAACATGCACAGCTATCAACAAAACCTGAACTTTCTGATAAAGGAGAATCTTTGCCAACTCCCATGAGTAAACTACTGCAAACAGATTCTTGCCAATGGCCGACATACGTTCCTCAAGAGCACTTAATACCTCAAGAAAGCAATGCCAGCACTGAGATCAATCCAGGAGCTCGCAATTCTGTGAAGTGTCGTCAACAATGGAGAAACTGATCCTTTTCTATGGTGTGTCTTCGGACTCCATAGCCTTCAGAGAGTTCTTATTGACCCCTAAACTTTCGATGCAAGGAAAAACGACAGCAGCTCCGGCAGCTAGCTCAAGATCACGCTAGTGCATGATGGTCATACAAAAGCAAATAATTTTTGGAAACAAAATCATTCTACAGATTCGTGAAAACGCATGAGAAGAGGAATTTGTGAACGGAAAGCGGGAATGCACTATTGAGCTCTGATTCATCAAACAAGATTCTGTTTCACGCAAAGGAAGAGCACTGCAGCTGTGAAAGCAGCAGCTGAAGAGGGAGGGAGAGAGACGACGCCTGGATGGATGATGGATAAATCTTGTGGATGAAAGGTATGGATGAGACTGTGTTTGTTGGAAGTCGGCAAGTCACTGGAAGTCTGGAACGTCATGTTCTTCATGTGACTTGTAGGTAGTTACTGTCATACAAACAGGCAGCTGGTGGCCTGACTATTTTGATAGTTACAGCATTTACAGTAATTGCATTTTGTTGCAATTTGATCCTTTCCTTGTTGTCCGGATTATGAAAAAGTGTAGAATGATAAGAATTTGTCAGATTATCACGGCTTTGATGTTGCAGCCTTCAGTTGCAGGCAGGGTCTTAATATTCAAACAAGACATTTCAATGGCGGTTTAGAGTTCTCAAATCACAGTAGACTGCAGAAGGGTTAACTAAGGTGGGCACCGCAAAACTGCCAAGTACTACTGTGCCTAGTTACTACTATTACACTGATAAAATTTTCATACTTTCTTGTTGGCAAGTGAAAGGAGGTTCCAACGCACCAAAGCACATGACATTTGGATACTATATGCAAAAGTTAAGTAGGGTCAAAGTTTTTTTGGTAGAGGCTGTGAAATCGTTTCTTCTACATACCTGTATATTGATTTTGAAGATGTATCTAGAGTGATGATGGTGGTTTTGTTTTGGTAGTGCAGTGGAGAGGCCCATCTTAAATTTATAACTATGAAATTGATTCAACTTATTGAGTAAGTCAATGTGAGTCAACTTCAAGATTTTTATACTTTGTGTCTTTTCATTCAATGGACTAAAAACTTTGGTAATCCATCCAGCTTAAGGATGAAGTCTCTCAAGGATGAAGTCTCTCTTCTAGTCATCCATTGCATTTCAATACAGTAGAACCTCTCCTAGTGCATAGTGTTGGGACTATGCACTAAAAGAGGTTTATACAGTTGGAGAGGTTTTGTACTAAACTTTGGCTAACGTGGCGTCTCACTATGGGGCCTCTAACAATTGTTTCCAAATAAATGCTTCAAAGTATGACCTCTCTTACTATATATTATGTACTAAGAAAATATGCACTAAAAGAGGTTCTACGGTATCAAGTATAAATATTTTAGGGTAGTTCCAAAATATTTTTAGAGAGTTATAAATGCACTTCAAACTTCAAATGCTCATTACCAGTTTCACAATAGTATTAGTCCAAAAAATACAAATGAAAGTGGATTAACCTTTAACCCCTAAAGGCCCAAGGCATTTTCTAGCTCCGAGACCATTGAAAACTACCATTTCTGCTGCAATCACTTAAGAAACCAAAAAGAACTTTTTTTTAGAATCTAACACAGGATCTTGTACTTCACTTGTCTTAGATTATGTGGTAAAAATTTCATGAAGTTTGACTGTACGGATTGGAAGATATTATCCTCTGAATTTGGAAAAAGAAGTTTTTTTGAACTGTGTCCTCTAATTTCAGATGACTTTGAAGGCCATTTGTAGATTTTTGCACTACACGCTACAAAGTTAAAAAAATTTGTGTTGTAAATTTGAGTTAGGAGTCAGGGAAAAAAATTTCAGAATGTTAAAACTTGATTTCATATGTAAAAAAATTGTTAAGTAGAAGTAGGTCCAAAATCGAATGAAACACTAAATTGTTAATAGCTCTTAGGTGGAATTAAAACACCGTAATCCCAACGATAGGATTGTTCTTGCAAACAAACTTAACCTTTTCAAAAAAAATTTGAAAAAATTTGAAAATTGCATTCAAAAATGAATTCTATAAGTTTTTTTTTGAAGAAGATGCTAGATTGCCCAAAAAAACAAGATTGTCTATAAGTTTTTCATTCTGAGTCCAAATAGAATGAATCAAAGCTTCAAATGTAGAAAAAACATGATCTTTGAGAAAAAACAAATTTTAAAAAAAATACAATTTTTTATAGGGTTTTTTTTCTGCTCGGCAAGTTGCTTTTTTGACTTTGGGTGGCAAACTTTTGCTCTCGGGCCCCAATTGAAAAAAAAAATTGTATTTTTAGAAAGCTAATGTGATTTCCTATCTTCCAAAAAGGTTTCAAAAAATCAGGCCAAAATTTTAGGTCATAAAAACCTGTCCAAAATCCCAAGTGTCCCCCACAAAGGACTTTGGGCCTTTAGGGATTAAAGGTGAGGCTAATCACCTTGGAAATCATCATTTGGAGGTATTGTATAAATCATTTGCTTAAGAAAACACCAAGAGCACTCATTGGAAGTCAAACTGCTATGCAAGACCTTTCCTTCAGTTCTACACAACATTTCAAGGATATGTAGAAGGCTTTTCTATCATCTATCAAACAATAAGCATCTGATGTGTTGTTCAACGGTTAAATTTAGCTTTAGTTTCTTCTTCTTTTTACTAAAACATATTTGGAGATGTCTATGCAAGAGCCTGTTCTAAAAAGCAAAATCAATTAGTCCATTAACCCTGAAAACGTCACACATGCCAGAAAGTGGTTGATGGATGACTTTACAATTTATTGTATAGATGAAAAATGCACATTTTGATCCAAGAATTATATCATCTTTGGCAAAGTACCTTAGTAATAGGTCTTGTCTTAATCCCTGAAAAGACAAGACCTATCACCAAGGTTTTTTGTTAAAAATAATCTAATTTTTGGACCAATAGGTGCATTCTTCATTTCTACAATAACCTTGAAAGTCAATTACAACCAATTTTGAGCATCAACATCTTTCTAGGATTAAGGGATAATTTTAGCACATTCAATTTAAATTAGCATAGTGCATCAGTTTGTCCTATTATTGGACATTACAAAATGAAGTTATATATGGTTAAAACTTTAACATGGGGCTTGAGGAATGTTTTTTCCTAATGCATGTATATGAGCTAGTACCATTCATATTGAAAAGTCTTCACAAATATCATTAGTAAAACTATCCTCTATTGTAAAATGTTATAATCATGTATACTTACATTTTGTAATAGGTCAAATTAGTGTAGCCCAGTCACTTGGAAGCTGAGTGACATAGATTTTGATCCCAAGACATGAGTCATTAGAGAAAAATTCAGGCCTTTGGAGGGCTACTCCACAGCCCTCCGAGGTACCCTGAAATTTATTTATTTTTTGCTCAAAAATGTATTTTTCTCCTATTTCCACGCAGCAGTTTCTGCTGTGACAATGGCACAGGAACCAAAATTCGTGAAAAAAAAAAAAAAATAATTCTGCGAAATTTGCTTGCTTGCCGGAGCAGTCAGCTAAAGTGACAGACCAAGCTTTTTAATAGCTTGGTTTGTCACTCTTGAGCAGCCCTCCAGAGGGCTGACATTTCTTCTAATGTATAGGTTGTTAGCGGCTCGGTTAGTGGTTTGTTTTCCTTCATTTTTATGAGGTGCCAAAGTGGTTGTATAAAATGTTATAGTCGTGCTCCAAATTTCAACATTCATCCACATATTGGATAGAAAATATCACATTAGCACACATCACCTGTCCATAATTAAGTATTCATCCACAATTTGGCAATTTCATTCAAGATTTTCTTTTCAAATTTGAAGTTTTCTTATGATTATCCACCCTAACTCTTAGTACTGTTTTGTTCTATGGGCTTGGTGCAGGCCCATTATTTTGGTGCAAATTGACTACAAATCGCCAAAAAAAAAAACCTGCTGGTTGTTAGTAGCTGTAATACCGATAAGGTAACTACACCTAAAATCGCACAATTAAGCAATTCAGCATGGTTTTCACTATTATATTGAAGTTTTTTTTTGTTGGGGTCCCATTGGTAGTCAAAAAGGCGATTCTAGATTCTCTTAGAATGCATTTTTTGGACACCGTGTGAATAAACGGCTATGAATTTTCAAAGTGTTGAAAATAGGTGTATCCAAAAGCGGTCAGAGAGTCACATAAATAGTGGGAGTATATTTTAGACAAGAATATCCGCTGCGCGATTTTAGGAACCGTGCAATTTTACGTGCAATTTTAGGTGTAGTTACCTTAAGGTGGGTACACCCAAATGCGCCACTGACCTTAAACCGCCATCTATACTCTCTGTACATTTCCAAAATCAGTTCTGTACCTATGTGCAAGAAACGCTTTTAGAACTCAACTTTGTTCTTTAATAACTTTTGCATACAGTATCCAAATGCTATGTTCTTTGATGTGTTGGAACCTCCTTTCACTTATCAACAAGACAATAGGAAAATCTGACCAGCCTAGTAATAGTAAGTAGGCACAATACCAATTTGTGGCGGTTTTGGGTGTACCCACCTTAATGCCTCACAAACGGGATGAGCAATTGAGCACTGTTCTTTGGTTTGGATGTTGGCCGGTGCACTTGTCGAGGACATGATGCACAAACCATGATGTAAGTTACGGAGTACATGGTACAGGAGTACATTTCAAACTGCTCCGTCTGTTATGGATGAAGTCGGACAGGTGACGGACGTACATTGAGTGGAGCTATACTAAATTAAGTGGCTCTGTAAAACTGTAGCGTGGGTGGGGTGGCTTGCACCAACCTCCTGTTGGTTATCTGTTGATTCACGAGAAGAGAAGCATCGTTTGTGTACGGCAATTTTGGGACGAAGTTACTAGGGTGCTCATCAGCCCTTTTTTTGTTTTTGAATTATTTAGTGCCAAGATGGCAATCACTTAAAATGTGGTGAAGCATTTCATTTCTTTGTACATCCATCTTTTGTACCATAAAAACACTTTTCAATCAAATTCATATACTTTGTCATCCAAATTTGACAGTTTCATCCATATTTTAAATTGGATTGAAACTTTTCTGACAAAAAAAGATTACTTTTTCTTGGCGAAAAAAATATATTTTCACTATGAAAAGGTGCTTTCTGGCTCCATTTCGCCCCCCAAAAAAGGGCTGGTGGTGCTCATTGGGAAGTGTTTGTGTGGATCCACAAATCATGAGAATTTGAAGGAGGACAGTGGATATGGAATACCTGGAGTGAGGCTGGATAATATCTCATGTGGGGGAAAGATCTAAATTGAAAGAATCAACATTTTGAATTCCAAAAGAAAAGAAAAATAAATTTGTAATAAAGTATACCTGTACCAGTGATTCTAAGTCATAAAGCTTACCAACACTTTGAAGACTAAGAGCATCTGCAGTGCATGACCAGAAACAGGGACATTACCAGAAATTCAAGTGGAAGGGCGCGGACCTCATTCTATTGTTGCATGGTGACTTTTATAAAAAAGATTGACGCAATGCAAAGTAGGAAATCCAAACATCAAATGGACTTTTCCTCAATATGAAGATCGAGATGGAGAAGAAAAGATCCTACGTTTAAAAAAAAGACTTTTTATGCAAAAGCATGCTTGTTGCGTTTGCAAGTTGATTAGAATCATGTTATTTTTTGGTGTCCACATCACTTATTTTGGTTTCCAACATCATTGCCTAAAACAGATTAGGCAATGATGTGAGTTAAGCTGACTTGTTTTCAAGACTAGTCCAGTTGGCCTCACTTCCTAGAAACTATATGTACTGTACTACGGTATGGAAGTTTGGTAAAATAAAAGCTTGCCGTACCTGGTTTTGTATGAAAGTTTGGTTAAACAAAAAAATTGATCAGTAAAGACTATTTCACTTCAATTATCTGAAAATAAAAAATGTTTCAAAGTTAAGAGATGTACAATGTACAACTCTTCCAAATTTGAATATTTATAAATGCTTGGTTACTTAATACTTCATGCTTCATGATTTTGTGCAAGAATTTGAATCAAAAGCATATATCAAGATGAACAGAAATTCAAGGAAAAACATGTAAAATTGAAGATCATTCTTTTTTGTCTGCACGCATTCGTCTTGCCAGGTTATAAACTATTTCGACTCAAAAGCTTCAAATCTACATCCCATCTACATTCCCCATACTACTCCCGGTACTACTAGTAGGCTCTTTTTAGGGGTTAAGCTACATCAATGACAAGCTCCAATCACAACCTTGACAGGGATTTGCTCAAGACCAGCAAATGGACAGCATACAGTCTAAGACTGGGCATTACTTACTGATAGTTTGTTAACACCACATCTGTGGCTTTCAGCTTGGCAGAGTTCTGCACATGGCCACCTTGCTCCTGATCTCTTCATTAATTTGCAGCCAAGGAAAGTACAATCATATCAATCTGAGGCTAATGTGGAAGAGAAACTGTGAAGTAATTGAAGTGATTCAGCATTTGCAAAAACAGGTCACAGCCAAGACAACAAGAGCAACGACTGCAGAAAAAAATTGAACAGTGATAAGAGATGCATTTGTCTAGTGAAGTTTAAATTACTTCAAATGCAAGTCACACAATGGAGTACATCCTTGGATAACAACAACATTCACTAATCAGGGATGTCAGGCCTTGCGATTCCTGCTCTGGAATTTGCAGGTTAAAGTTAGTTATCAAAGTCCAGTCTGTACAGTACAGTACAAATTGATGCATCTTTTTTCAAAGTACTTGCCCCTAGTACAGTTTAGGAATTTGATCCTTGAATAGTCTCCTTGTGCGTGCCATGCCAGTTTCAACTGCCAAGTTATCATCAGGTCACCCCAACAGAAAACCTCAATCGTGCTTGCAAGCTACTCTGATTACTTCCATTGAGATCTTCATGCTAGAGACTCTTTAGTGGGATGTCATTCCGCTCCTGTAACCCACGTTTTGTGGATCACATATATTTCTAGAATTCAATTCTTTTCGTTTGGATGATCAAGATTATTTCCCTTGCTGGGGCGGCTGTATGCTGAGATTCTTTGGGTGAAGATAACATCCAGACCACTCTTTGCTTACTGAGAAGGATGGTTTTGTTTGTGACAAGCTGAGTATGAAAATTCAGTTGAAAAATGGAAAAAAATCAATTTTCTATCCCGAGTTCAATTGTGCAAGAGATTTTTCGGAAAATGTCTGATTTTTAAGGGGCTGTATAAATTGCATGGACTCTTTCTTCCTGTTCTGTTTGTTACAAAGACGCTCAATGTTCCGAAAGTTTCTTGATTTACGAGGGTTCTGACCAAGTAGAGTTGAGTGAGATTTGTCGATATTTTGAGCCGCAAATATCCAAGAAGTTGCATGTTTTCACACCCGTTCAACCCATGACTTGTTTTGGATATGGAATGAAAGTGATTGCAAATCCTTTGGTAGGTGGCAAAGTTATTGGAGAATCGAATAACAAGAATTAAATATGCCACTATTGGAAGGCCTAGTTCCTGATTCTCACTTGATTGCGCATTCCTCTCCAAAGTCTGCATCTTCCTTAGCGTCACCAAGAATTAAAATCATGTCCTAAATTTCAGCCAAGAGGAGTCCATCGAACTTGGCTGAAATTTGAATAGTACATGATTTCCACTAGAGACTGCAGGTTTTGGTATTGAGCGCTGTGAAATTCTTTACGACGAGTATTACAATTTTACTGTTGCTCAAGAAGAAGAATTAAACATTCAGAATTGGTAGCGAAGTTGGCCTTTTCCAGATGCTCACATTACGTGTGCATTGGTAGGCAAGTCCATCGTTTCATATGAAAAGGCCTACTAAATCGACTCGAAGTTCAGCAGCGTAGAAGATGAGTTACTTTGAAGCAACAGTGAGTTAGAATAGATACAGAAACTGCAAATGAATGGTGGTTCCATTTTAAATTTCAGTCGTACAGATCTCAAATTTTACATTGAAAGATAACATTAGCACACACACACTAGCTGTAGAATGCATGTGTTTGTTAAATATAAGGACATATTAAGGACATATTTAACAAATTTGAACAGGAATTGTGAGGCCTAATAGGACCCATCTGCATTCATCATCGACTTTAAAAACCAATCTCAAAATCCCATAAAACTAACCCTACTTCATTCCTTTTTTTTCTTTCCACAGGTTGATGAAGAACCAGTTGGAGCTGTTTCCATGGCCCAAACCGGCAGGCGAGGCCATGAAGAACCCCTCCTTGGTCACTTTATACAAGCACGTGAACTATCTCGGCGTACCGCAATCTTTCTCCGGGTTGGTTTGGACCTTCTCTCCTTCCCACACCGGAAACTCCTGTGTCTTGTTCAGACCCCACACAAACGAGCACGAATACAGCGTCGTCCCCTCCGGATTTGGGTAAAAAGTGAAAATGTAGTCGGTGTCGTGGGGCACATCCTGTTGCTCCAAGTCTGTGAATTGGTCATGGCAGTGAACGAGGATGGGCTCCCCCACATAGTTCCAGATGGTGACGGACGACAGCGGTTCACCTTGTTCTTGAGCTGCCATACAAGCTGTAGCTGCTAATTCCGCAAGAGTGCTCAACCACAACAGTTTCCATATATCCATAGGTACTTCGTTTAATTTGTCCTCTTACAAAATTAACACACTCTTCTTCCCTTATTGTGCATTCGGTACGTGTAATGCTTATGGCAGGCACAAGCCCAATGGTTTAACGCATAGCTATCACTTAAGGTTAACTTGCAGCTGTGTGTATAGGTTTTAGAGCTCAATTCCTCGCATGCAACCACTTCATAAGTGATCCCACGTTAGTACCAGACATCAGATAGTAGCCTGCACTGGCCATGGACATCCACGTGACATAGGTCGTAAACTACCCAAACAGACTCTCTATTAATCACAACGGTTCTCTTAGAGTAGATTGAGACTCGGCAAGGCAAGAGAATGGAAAACTGATACTCTAGATTGCTTCGGGATCACTTTCGATGGAGACTATACAACAGTACAAAATCACAAGATCACAAGAGGTTGATCGTTTCAAAATCTATGATATTAATTGAGATTCAATCTGTGGTTGAGGACTAGCTAACGTAGCTATATAGCTCGGCAAAATCAGATTGAGTAAGTGGGCGATCGACAAAACTGGAAGGGAGACATCACTGAAAAACAATGTCGAAAACAGGCATGCAGGAATTTGTTCCTTCACAGGCTAGGGCAGATCCGAAGCTCTCGCTTGATTGATGGCAAGGGCTCACCAACTTCAATCCCACCCGGCCTTGTCGTTACCAACCTTGCTTCCTCCCAGTACAGTACTGGTGTACATGGCTGGGTGTCCGGACTCTAGCTATGGCCTCTCAATGGGCCATGAATACCAGTTTAGTTTAGTTTTTTTTAACTTACTGGTGCCAGATTGCACCAAAAGAAATTAATTTGGCTAAAAAATGACAAACCATGAAGTTTTTTTGCCAGAAAACTTTGGATTAAAAAAAAATCTGCTCAAGGCCCATGGGACAACGGAGGTCCCAGTAGGACTGCTAGTGTGGCATTTGATGAAAGTTGAAGAAGAAATGCAAATGTCTTTCGGTAAGGTAAGAAAGGGCCACTTTTTGTACTGAAGACATTGTTTCTATTCTTAGATTGGTGAAATTTTTATGTCTTCTAAAGGAGATTTTGATGCACCAAAGAATGTATCATTTGGATACCATAAGCAAAAGTTACGAGGGGTCAAAGTTTTCTAGGTGGATGTTGTGAAATCGATTTTTTTTTAAGAATAGGTGTGTATTGATTAACCCCTAATGACCCAAGTGACCATTTTTTGGTTGTTGTCCCTCTTTTGAGGTGCTTGTTCCCAAAATTTTGAGTTTTAGAAAAAAAAAATTATTTAAAAAAATAGACTGTAATATGAATTCAATGGCGGTAGTTTCATCAAATTCTACGGTAAACTTTGCCTTGTGGAATTTTTCAAAGTTAAGTGGTGTAGTATAGTTCACAACTCATTATTTTGGGTTTGGTTTGGGCATGGACTAAAAAGTCAGCTAACATATGTGATTCTTGCCCTGCCACCTCAAAAAGGTTGGATCCAAGGAGTTCAAGGAGAAGACAAGTGCCCCATCCTTATTTCTCTTACAAACACTACACACTCTCATTTCAGTGACCACCGTACATTGCAAGCTCTACCATGAATTGAAAAATGCTTGGATTGTTGTGAAATTTTACGTATATATTTTCAATTCTCTTATCTTTTACTAAGCATAAAAAAAAGCATCATTTCAAAATATTCTCACAAAGATAAGCTCCTTCAAAGAGCGCTGCCCTACATTTCCATTGACCCAAACAAAACTTTAAATTTAAATATCTCATAAACCATGCAATCAAATAATCTAGAATCTTTTGAGGTGTTCACTTTCAATGTGAACTTCAAGATCCTACAATTATGTTCTATCAAATCTTAAGACAAAATGAGAAAACAAATTGCTCAAGTCTTTGGAAATTTTGGCCTATTTTTAGAATACAACCTCCTTGAGTCATTAGTAATTAAGGAGATGTACAATACAATGGGGTGCCATTCAAAATGGCGTTTTTGCATTTGTAGGGAAGGAAATTTCACTACTGTCAACTTTGACAGCCTCCTAAGGGCTGAAAATTTGTTTTTTATCATGAATTTTTTTGTGCGGGATTATTTCTATGTTAATAATATATGTGCCAAATTTCAAGGTCAAAAGATTCATACAAAAAAATTTATACAAAATCTACCAACATGTGTAGTTGTGAGAAAATTTCACATCTGCCAACTTTGACATCCTTCCGAGGACTGATAGTTTGTTTTTTTACCATGAAATTTTTGGTATGAAATTATCTCTATGTGTGTCAAGTTTCAAGGTCAAAAGATTATTAAAAAAAAGATTATTCTTCCAACATGTGTGCTTGTGAAAGTGATTTTTTCAGCCCTTGGGATAGTGTCATTTTATGGATAAAGTTTCACACGGATGTAAAAAATCATCCTCACAACTACACATGTTGGTACATTTCAAATATATTTTCTTGACTTTTTGTGAGAATCTTTTGACCTTGAAATTTGGCACACATGTTAATAACATAGAGGCGATTTCATGACAAAATTTCATGTTAAAAAATATTTTCTTCAGCCCTTGGGATAGTGTCAAAGTTGGCAGTAGTGAAATTTTTCTCAAAATTACACATGTTGGTATCTTGTTTTGTATAAATCTTTGGACCTTGAAATTTGGTATACATTTCATTAACATAAAGATGATCTCATGACAAGAATTTTATGATAAATGTATAATTTGTCAACTCTTGGGATAGTGTAGAAGTTGGGAATAGTGAAATTGTTTTTCACTACTACATGTTGGTAGATTTTCAATATCTTTTTTTGGGTGGATCTTCTGGATTTGAAATTTTTCACACATGTAATCAACATATAGGTGGTCTTATGCCAAAAAATTTATGGAAAATTATTTTTATTCAATCCTTGGGAGGGTGTCAAATTTGGCAATAATAAAAAAATTCTCACGGCTACACATGTTGGTAGATTTCAAATGTCTTTTTTGAATAGGTCAAATACTAATTTGACCTAATTATAATTAAAAAAAATTTGACAATGATAAATTTGCCATCTGAAAATAGTGATTGTAGTTGAAGAACAACTAAAAATGTTTATGCTTTATGCTTTTTAGATTATCTTTATATATAAACTATCTTAATTAATTTATAAATATACAATGTAAATTTGGACTTCAATAGCTAAAGTACAAAATTCCCTATCCACTAATTATCATGAGATTTTAATCCTTTCGCAATATGTTGATTGATAAAAAGTCAAAAGTCAAATCCCCAAGTTGGGAAGAAAATCAGTTCAATTTGGTCTAATTAGATTGCATTGACAATGGCTTGCCTTGTTGTCATTCTAAAACCAAGAATAAGCTGAATTGCAATTTAAATGCACTTTAGAATTAGAAGTGCAAGAAGGCCATAAAATGAACGGCAGCATTTCATGACTTATAAACTAAATTTATTATAATTAGGGACAATTAGTAGTTAATGTATTTTGTCCCTATAAAAAAGAGGGTAAAAAATAAACTAGTTAAATTTTGAAGGTGTATATAAAGTTAATCAAAATTTCAAAAAGCTTATCATAGAATAAATGGAGACAAAAAAAATGGTTGAATATAGAAAATGTAAAAAAACTACTTTTGAGTTCCCTAAGATTATGGGAACCTTGTTATAAACTCCAATAAAGTGTGCACCCATTATCATTATTGTCTGAAATGTGACACCTACATTAGGATCCAATAGTGAAATTATTGACCCTCCATTTTGATGACACATGATGTACACAATTAAAATAAATAAATTTAAGACAACTTGGGGTCAATTTTGGATATATTACAATTTGCTCTTTGAATTTAATAATTTATTCATACAATGTCCAAATAATGCATCCAAAGATGCATTGAAAATGCAAAAATGTGTCTTTCGCTTGCCAATAACATTCAATAAATTTGATTTATGTTTTATAATACAAAGTATGTTGAATTGCTAAATTATTGTCGATTTAGGGTGCACTCAACTGACTCAAGGTAGGAACATCCTTAACCCCTAAAGGACCATTGTCTGTTTGGGGGACAAATGGGATTTTGGGCAGATATCTACGGGTTGAATTTTTGTCGTGATTTTTTGAAACTTTTTTTGAAAATAGAAAAACTGATAAGCTTCATGGGAATATAATTTTTTTTTTCAATTGGTGCCCAAAAATACAAAAAAAAACATTTTTTAGAATCCAACCGTAGGATCTTGTACTTCACTTGTCAAAAATCATGTGGTAAAAATTTCATGAAGTTTGACCGTATAGATTGGAAGATATTAGCATTCAAAGTTGAAAAAGAAATTTTTTATGAACACTGACCTGCAATTTCAAATGACTTTGACCGCCAGTTGTGGAAATTTTTTGCACTACGGACTTTGAAGATGTAAGTTGAAAGTCTACAAAAAAAAATTTCAAGAAAAACACACTTGATTTTTATTCTTTAAGAAATTGTTAAGTAGAAATATGTCCAAGATTGAAAAAATAACTAAATCGTTAATAGCTCTTAGACGGGATTGAAATAAAATAATCCCAATGGTGAGATTTTTTTAGCAAGCAAATACAACATTTTCGAATTTAAAAAAAAAAAAAAATCATAAACATTGCATTCAAAAATAAATCCTACAAGTTATTTTTTCAAAAAGATGCTTAGATTGCCCAAAAAACAAGATTGTCTATAACTTGCTCATATTAGTCCAAATAAAATGAATCAAAGCTTCACATATAGACAAAAATATAAAGTTTCAGTAAAAAAAAAATTAAGATTTATTTTGACTTTTTACAAATTTTTTTGTGCTGCCCGTCAGTTCAATTTGAGGCTTTTTGTGGTATAACTTTTGCTCCCGAACACCAATTGAAATAAAAATTATATTCCCACAAAGCTATTTAGTTTTTCTATGTTATGGAAAACTTTCAAAAAGTTTCACTAAAAATTGAGCCCGTAGGTACCTACCCAAAATCTGATTTGTCCCCCAAGGGGACAATGGGACTTTAGGGGTTAAGATGGCTACTTACAACATTTAAATGATGAAAAAAATGAAAAAAATGAAATACTCTAACAATGTTGAAAGTTTATTACCAATAATAATTAATGATGCATTTATCATCAAGTTCTTTGCCTTAATTAATAAGCTATTCTAAAAATTGTATTTAATGTCATTTAATTGGGCATAGAATATATAGCGTCATGTAGATAATATTAGAAGTGACACTATTTGCAAACACTTTTACAAATGATGTCATCCAAATCCATTTTTGTATCATTGAAAGTCTTTGAATTAAATACTATAAAATTAAATTAATCATAATATTGGACAAATTAATTAACATTAATTTACTATACCTAACATATATATAGCACTAATCGTAGTTTCCAATTTAATGAATGTCTACATACTTCAACATTTACCCCTAAAGACCCAAGAGTTTTCTTAAAAGATTTTAGCAAGTTCCTATGACTATCTCAATTTTAGATATGATTTAAATTATTTTTCTAGATAGTATAATGAATTAGCTTCCTAGTAATGTTACTATTATTTTAATTCAATCAAAGATTAGGAGAAAAATTTATTCCATCCAAAAACAAAAACAAAAAAGAAAGATAGGTAGCAAAACTTGAAACAATTAAATTTTTTTTAATTTCTTATAGATTATATTATTGTTTATGTAGAAATATTTCATTCATATCATTTGGATAAGTGATGTGAATGCTAGGGTGCATCTTGATTTGCGGACAAGTTTTGCAAATTTATGAAAAAAAAATGTATTATATCCATTTTTTAATTCAATTTGCACAATTTTTCAAAAGAAGAAGTTGGATTATTTTGCTTGTTAGAACAATCTTATTGCTAGGATTAGTGTATTTCAATTCTGTCTTATAGCTATCAATAATTTAGTTTTCTCTTCTATCAAATGTTTATTTTGGGGATTTTTTTTTCCTAAACACTCAATGCAATTATGAAAAAATTAAATTTTTAAATTCAAAATTTTTATTACAAAAATTTAATTAAGAGGATTCAAAGCCAATATCATTAGTTAGGCTAAGTGCAAAAATGTTTAACTTTTCATTTTAAATGCTTATATCTTGTAATCTATATGTTTAAAGTTTCAATGTATTCTCATACTTGTTTAATTCAATATCCTATAGTTGAATATGCAAAAAGACAGCTCTAGAGTGCCTCAAGTTAGATATCTCATGATTTGTACATTGTAGTTAGACAACCTCCAGATGAAGACAAGTGTATTGGAATTAAGAGTTAGAGAAACCCATGTAGAAGATTAGGTTTGAATAAGAAGTATTAGACAACTCTACTTGGATGATAAATGCACTAGAGTGCCTAAAGATAGATATCTTTAGACAATGGATTTACACACTGGAGTTAGACATCTTCAAAAAATAAAGACAAGTGTATTGGAACTTGAAGTTAGACAAACCTGAGTGGAAGATCAAAATTTGGATAAAATATGAATTTATACTTATAATACTTCTAAGTATGACAAGGACTTTTTACGTGCTTTTTTAGTGGATGGTTTTAAATAGAAGCAAGAATAGAAAGCTAAAAGTAGAAAAAAAGTCCTAGTCTATCTTAAGAGCTAATAGTCTTCTATTATTGACAATTTCTATAATAAAAGATGGAGCTTGGGGGGTAGGAGAATTCTTTTGGAGATTGATCTTTCTCTATTGTCAAGTGGTTTAAGCTCCTTGTGAAAGTATTCTTTGTTGGTAAATATATTTTGTGTTCTTATTTGGAGTCCATTGTGGTTTGAAGTTACAAACTGTGGGAAGTTTGTGGTACACATATTTAAATTTTTTGCTCTTTGCACTAAAAATGAAATTTTTGAATGTTTATTGACAAAAAAATGACCTTTAGACTTTAGAGGCTAATCTAAGAAAGATTTTCATATATTTTTCAAATATTGACCACATGGGTAATTTCAAATTACAATTATCAAAATGTTCTTAAATGCAAACTTCAAAAAAGAGAGTTTTGAACAACATATTTTATTGCATATTATGTTTTGTAGAAGATTCTTTTTGGCCTTTAATAGTTAACTTTCTTCTAAAATGATACATATTCTATAATTGCACATTTCTTCTATATTCTGAAAAAATATATACTACTAAATCTAAGTAGTAGTTTCAACACTTATTGGCTAAATATCTTTTCCTTTAAGAAAATAGGGTTCACTATATGCTAAAATAAAAAAATTCTACAAGTTCCTTTTCTTGTTTATACAAGAAAATTTTTTTTCTTCAAAAAGTGACTTTCTAAAAAATTTCCATCTTGTTTTGAAAATATTTTTTCAGCTAATCCTAGTGCTTACACTCAATGTACCACATTAAGATTGTCAAAGTTGCTATCAAGGTACAACATACCATAACTACAATAGATCTTTCTCATAGTATTGAAGCAAGGTGCTTTTATATAAAACTTCTACATGTCTTTTGAATCATTTTTACTTTCATGAAATGAATCCATTGCTATTTTTAACACTAAAAAAACACTTCAATACATGGTATTAAAACCCCGTTTAGGGTAGGGTCACAATTAGATATACCGTGGTTACTTTGATTTTTTGGTTTGCACTTGAGTTGGGTTATTCAAATTAGGGTTCCCGAGTTTCCGAGTTCCCGTGTGCCAAGTTATATGACCGTTATGGGGGCGTCAATTTAGGGTTTCTGTGTTTCAGCCGCATGTGAGCTCTTCTGTTTCGTACTTAATGTCTTCACGCTCCTCGTCTTCAACTATCTCTCTCTTGCGCAAATCTTCAGATTGCCCTCAAGCAATGCAGGTCTCTCTTGCGCAGTTTCTTGTCTAGACTTGCAATGTGGTTTGATGAACTGATTTTTTTTGTTGCTTTTCTTTGCATTTTCTATTAGTGGTGAACACTCGGCCTCCGGTATCTGGTGTGGTGAGCACGCTTCGGCATGTAACGACCCTCACCTCGTTAACGAGGCCTACAATAACTGATTCAGGCGCGACGTGGATTGGGTTGTCCCTCTACCATTACTTATGTCCTGTGCACACTTCAGTCGATTACGCCGTAAGTTTTCCGTTTCTTAGTGTTTATTCGCTAAGGATTCTTTCACGGCCCATGATGGTTACCTCTACGGGCGTTAGTTGCGGGTGGTGCTGGGACCTTGTTTGACAAGGAGAACCTCCTCAGTATGCCGCCTGCATTTCTGTGACGCAAAACTGTAAACTGAGGCCTTTTGTCTGTCTGATGTTTTAGGGTTTGGTATTCGTTCTTGCAAGCCGGTGATGAAGATAATATCCGAAAACTTCTGATTTCTGTGATGTTTAACTTATCACCATCTTTCGACTGAGGCTTCGAGAATAGATTTTCATTGTTTAGTGGAGGATTGGCTGGATGAAGATATAACACATAGACCTGTTCTGAACCTACGTGTTGAACAAAACATGCACTACCAACTGACAGCCTTCGTCCATCTTTAAGGTATTGTGTTTAGTTTGAATGACGGGAGCGACACTCTTGGCGGGGTGTTGCTCTGACAGCGAGGAGCGGCCCTTCGCGTCCATGTGATGCACTTGTGGTCGTAGAGTCCTTTGTCAACGTCAGAGAAGGATACGTCCACGCGTCGTGGCTTCTCTTGGGAAATCTGTTCACGAGTTTGTGCCTTGGCCTTTCTTCGTTATTAGATTTCTCGTGGAGAGCCATACCTCGAGGACGTGAGGTTGCATATTCCATTGCCCTAGAGAGCAGCGTCGCTGCAATTACTCTTTGGGACAGACCATGCCACTTATATTTCTGTATGTTACTCCTTCCTGTTTGGTCAGGTTGACTTCCAGGAACAGGATTGAGACTTTGTATTGCACAGAGACCAATGATTACAACCCATCAAAATACCATCTTTCGGATCGTAGTTCACCTCCGGGTGGTGACGATTTTGTTGCGTATGACGGTCTCTGTGAAGTAGTTCAATATATGTTTGTCCTGTACAAAAAGCAGAGGTTATTGATACTTCATGAGCTAATCTCTCGTCAGTTACAGGCACAATATGTGCATCATCTTTAGGTGGTGAGCCACTGCCCTTTTTATGGCATCGGGTTCAATCCATGGTGCTACAGTTTCTCTTGTCGTTTTGCAATAAGTCTACAAACCTAATCTCGATATCAGGTCTCCAATAATACGATATTCTGGTAAATAAGCATCGGAGGCTCTTCACGATTTTTTTGCACTTGTTCAACGACATTTGAGGTTAATGATATGGGTGAAGCGCGACTGAATACATGCATCGGTTGAAACAAAGTTAAACAAATATGAACTCGGCTTTATTTTAATCGGTCGAGAGCTTGAGGACATGATGAACAATCATATCCGTTACCACTCTGAAAGATGATGTGTGGACGAACTATTAAACCATGGCTGTGGTTCTGATCTCTGCTCTTCCTGAAATCGTATACAACCTAGGTTAGGCCGTTCACGTTTAGGAGAAATATCGACGGGCATGATTAGCTTGACTGTTTCTTAGAGAGGAGGTCTCTGTTATGAAAAGCAAGGTATCTCTCTTAAGGGATCACACAGGGGAGACGGCTCGGCTGAAAAAAGAATTGCCAGAGACCGTTTTCGTAGCGCGTTATCCATGAATGAAATGTTTGCTCAAGTACGTCGAAACCAACGCTATTTAGGACTAGTTGCACGGAGCCCAAAGAGCAACGACTCCCAATTGGAACCATTTTCTTAAGGAAACTAGTTGCATGCAAGTGCAAACCTAATTCTGTGCCCAACGAGTTTAACAGAAGGACGTGCAAATCCACATACAGGAAAATCACAAATACGTAATCGAAATCCTTTCAATGCCCACTACTACAAGTCACGGAATTAAGTTGATTTCTGATCTCCAAAGCATCACCCGATCTGTGCCAAGAAACGAAAACACAATCAAAATCTGGAAGGTAGTGACGTGGAAACAACGGAGGCGAGCACGTTGAAGAGAAATGAGCTCACCTCCTTAAGTGCAACTCCTCACTGACAGTAAATTGCCAGATCGAAAAAGCTTAATAAATGTTCCCAAAACATCGCTCTGTATACACAAATCGAAGTTCTCACCCTGGAAGAAGAGATCGTTGTTATGAACAGAAAGGGAAACCTCACCGTCCTTGAAGGTTTGCGCATCTATCCTGGTTGCATTGATTCTCCTTGCTTACACCCAGTTGTTGATTAGTTGCGTTGGAGTCGTTATTGCAAAATGAGTGAGCCTGTGCTGTTTAAGAGTAGTGTCATCCGGTGGCGCTAATTCCTGTTCGCTTACATGAATAGAATGAAGTTTTGGATACATGTTTGAATCATTTCCCTTGAACCCATCAGTGCAGGCAGTTGTTTGTTTCTCGACTATGATGTGGCTCATGACATCTCTTGTGCTTGTTTCTGATTGCATTTTTCAGTCGTTCAAGTCGTTCTCCGATAAAGTAAGGTAAAAGACCCTATTGCAGTCAAATGGCCCATGATGGACACCGAATGACCCCATTGTGGTTTTTCAGACCACAATCAATGTCTTACATGGAAGTTATGGAGTAATTAGTGACCTTAATAGGTACTTCCAACTTTGTAGTGTAAAATTCTTTGTAAAAACTGATTTTTTAGGTTTTCCATGTTTGAAAATGTTGTGACTGCATTGGGTAGGAAGATGACCATACTGGATTTAGATTTTGTTGGTGATGAGGTAGCCTACAGATCCCTATGGGCTGGATCACTTAAAAAATTTAGAACTAATTCATACTTGGTCCAAAAAATTTAATTTAAATGTCCTCACTGTCTCTCACACTTATCTCACACTTATCTTTGTGTGCGAAAAAATTTGAAAAATTTCAGCAATGGCATGAGGACACACTCCTAATTCTGACCGCAATGGGTCTTCTACCTTACCACGGCAGCTTAGCGACTATGAATCTTGAGGCATTTCTGGTTAATGATTTAGTTGTCAGTAAGGCTCGGACCCTGTTTCCCTTGTCATGGTCCAGCCTTGAGTTGTATTTCAAGCGGTTGATACAAGCCCTGAACGGGAGGAAGGAACAGAGTCTCATCTGGTTAACATTGTATCATCATCCCGGCACTGAAGAATTTTCTTAGGTTGTTATTTTGGTGAAGCCATCATGTAGGCAATGAAGCCAATCATCCATTTTCCGCTTATAATACGGTAACCCTTTAAGTGCCCAAGGAAAAAACAGAAATTCCAGTTTGGATGCTAGCATTTGACAGTACCTTTTAACACAGGTCTATCGTTCAAAATGTAGGGAAATGGTTTCCTCATTGTGTTCGTGCCTTTTGATATATAGTTCTTTTGATTTCAACTCCTGCAGATATGAAAGTGTCCACCCACTTTGGGACACCTGGGCACTTAAGGGTTAAAAAACTTCTCTCTCCAACAATCTGCTTACTTGGGACCAGCTCGTTGATGCTCACTATAGGTCTTCTCAGATCGTGAGAAACCACTATTGTATTGTTGGCGTAGACTTGAGGTCTTGCTTCAGCATTTCATGAATCATTTGGTGCATCACTCAGATTTTGATTCCTGAAGTACCATACTGTAAAGAGGTCCTGATCCCCTAATCTTAGGATTTTCATCAAGCAACTTCGAGTCTGCTTGACATAACAAGTTTCCGCAATCGCAGAGCTTGCAACTCTCCCAAGCTACAGGATGTCGTTCAATTGACCCATACTCATCTATATGGATCATGTACTCTTCGTTTTCACCGGACATGGTTCCTTGATGACGGTGTTTGGGACACTGAGTGTATTTCCAAGGACCAGGGGAATCTCCAGGGTTGAAGAAGCCTTTCAATAGAGACTTGTTGATGGAAACTGGAGTATTCCTTTGCTTTTGGGAATTCTGGAGATGCGTTTTATTGATCACTGGTGATTGATAAGAGGGAGTGTAGGTTGAGGTTGGACGGCACGGAGGTACTTGACACTCCTCACACCGGTTCCTACCCATAGAGTTCTTTCGCAAGGTTGACGCCTTCTTTACCGTCGGCTTGACTCTCGTGTTCAATCCACTGTTTAGTGGAGGTTTCCTCAGGGTCTTCAACGGCTTTCTCATGGGGTCAGCTCCTCTCCCAGAAATCACCCATCTGCAGAAGAAATTGTCGCTCAATGCTCAAATTCACAGCAATGACTCGATTCGTAGCCCATCAATAAGTACCTACACTCTTAATATTTAAGTACTGATACTTCATTAGTCTTCAATGTAAAATTTTTGCTCACTAGAGTTTTGAAACCATTGACCTACAGACACCATTGACTGAACCAATTCTGTGTGCGACTAGGAGAGGATATCAGCACCAAATTTCCAGCAGCTGGCAAATGTTTACGAACTAAAAGTAGTTACCGCTAGTTGAAATGGGCTTACATATTCCATAGGTGCTTCATCCGCGATGCATGGTTCTCAATGGCTGCCACACACTGATGTAAACCTTATTTTCAGTATGTCAGACCTCATTTTCGGACACAATGTTCTTCACATGCGAGGATACTGTCCATGATGAGGAATCTTCAATGAGACTGCAACAACATAGGATGGGACTTCTATGTATACATGGTTTCTCAGCATCACATTATCAAAGTTTGGAAAATTACATTCGAAGGCTTTTGGGGGAAAACATCTACCGCTTACCTCTGGCCATGGTTGGTCGGCCGGGCAAAGACAAACATGTTCCCAACAAACGTAAGTTGAGGACATAATGTTATGTTCTACCTGCCACAAGATGTGCTGGTTATTTTGTGACGACCTGTTTACTCGAGTCAATTCCAATTTCCTACAAAAAGAGACTCAAGGACCACTCACTAGCGCACAGAAGACCAACCACAGCAGATGCTAAACATCTATTGACAAACACTTCAGTGATGACACTTCAAATGTGCTTCAGTGATACATAACAGTCTGCGTTGAATGACCAGAAGTATTATCTACTTACCGGGAGGCCAATTTGAAGATTAAGGATTGTATGGTCACTTTCCTCGTATGCTACCTTGAAGTCTTCAATAATGCTTGACATGCTGATATTTCTCAAACAATATTTTCATGTTAGAATTTTCCTTAAAGCAGTTCAAGCTTTGAAGTTCCACGTTGTCTTAAACAATTGTTCAAAGCGTAATCTTTTACGTGAAAACTCAAAATCAACCTAAGGAACACTCACCAGTCAATGAATAGCTTATATTTTCGCCTCCAATGACAACGATATTTTCAGATGATATGTATATATTACAACAACTTCATTAAAGTTTTAGTTACGCTTAAAATCCCAAAATTGTAAGATTAGACCTGGCTGTGACTGTCTATAATTGAAATTTCATGTAAGCTTCCTCTTTTACCTGTCGTAACAGATGTCTTTGTTCATTAGATCTGGGCTCCTGCTCATTCCAAGCGCTCCATACTTGCCTTTATGCTGCACCAGCAGGACAATGTGGTGGAATACCTGTTCAATCCCTCGCCCCAATGCATACCGCATATAAATGTCAGCTGAAAATGTTGATGTATCAATTTTGTCTGACAGAGTACACCAATGCGGCATACGTGAATGTCATGAGGAAACTACACCTGATTGGCAAACTGTGTCTTGAATCCAAGTGGTATGCGCTCAACTGATTGAAGGCCAGCCTGCAGGGCAAGTTCAGACAACCGGCTTCACCATTTGACTCTTGATTTTCAATTCGAGGTACTTATTTTATTGAGTCAAATTGGTTTTCAAGTTTTGCCTAACAATTGATAAAACATGTCAGATTGGATAGGCTTACAGTCAGATAGAGCGCAACAAATACTGCCTCCACACACTTGATGGGCTCGGGTTGGTGAATAATCTGTTTATGTAATTGGAGAGATCGAGTTACGATCAGCATATGTTCGTAGCAACTATTTTTTATTTAATAATATTCAGCGGGGAGAGCCTAAACAATTTACACAAGAAGCATCTTGTTAAGAGACTCCAACAAATTCACAAGCTTTCTCATTGTCTGAATACGAGATCTACATTAAAAAGATATCAGAAGTCCTCATTGACATACAGAAGATGAAATGGATATATGTACCAGTTTTGCAGTGACCATGAGCGCTAACAAGGGCCGCTGTTTCTTGATCTGGAAGTTGGAAAGCGAGTTTAGTCTGTACTCGAAGTCAGAGAGAAACTGCTCAACCAGCGCCAAAAAAATCACTTAGGTTTCAGATTGTTGTACAGAATAGAACATGAAAGTCAATTGTCAGGTAGTCGTTTTGATCTATTTACAGTAAGTATAGACCAATACTTTGAGATATATTTACGAACCATAACTGGTTAACCTGCTTGACTGCTCGAAGTCGCTGTCTGGTAGGCAGGTCAAAGAAATTGGAAGGCAGCTTGGGCTGTGCAGAAGAAACACTTGAGATCATATTTTCTCCAATGCATTGACATTGGTCTATCTTCACATAAGTGGAAGTAACGGCTGATTCTGGACCCTACAAGGCCATGTCATCTTCAAGAAATTCGGAATACAAGAGCTAAATTTCGGTCTCTCATTGGATTTTACTGAACTGGTGAACTACTCATTGGCTTAACTCAAATACGATGAGTTGATGACTGAATCATGAACAGCATTGCTGACTGTGAGAAGCATGATGGTACATGCATGCATTTTTCAAGATTGAAGAATGTGGACTCAAACCAGATTTGGATGCTTGATCTGGGAAAAAAGCATTTACTTTAACAAGAATAAGAGACATGACTCAGAAGGATCATCTGAAGGAAAACGAACCTCTGAGGAGTGTTGCGGTCTTTCAAAGATTTGTGATTTCTCTGATATGCAGATGGCAGCAAGACGGGAGCTTGTGTTTGCGTTCAAATTCCCAACGAAACCTATTGGGGACTGTCCACCATTTCTATTCGACCACACATCTTGGGGAGTGACCCAACCCAGTGAAGTTACCTCCTGGGGGGTAGAGCAGGCTGACAAGCTCCTGCCTGCACTATTAACACCACTCTTCGTAGACCCGACGGCATCCGACGGGTGGGACAAGCAAGCGTCTCGTGGTATTGAGCAGTTTGATTGTGTCTCCTCTTGGTTATCCCGAAAATTCAATGTGTCGTTCTCTCTTATTGCATTAGCTAAGTACTCTGCAAAACTGTTGTCTGACTTGGAGAATGAACATGCCTTCAGTGGGACAGGACCAGTTGATGGAGTTTGGTCTTCACCCCCTTGTAATCGCAAGGGACTAGGAACTCTCATAGCGTTTGTAAAGTATTGGGAGAAACTGATGTCTGACCTAAAGGATGAACTCGCTTCCCGCGTAAAAGAGCAAGCCGATGGAGACGATTCTTGGCTACCATGGATAAAAACCCTATTAGGTTCCCCCAGAATTCTAGCCACGTACTCCGCAAAATAGTCATCTGACTCAAGGATGGTACTACATGTAACAAGACATTTCATAGCCTGCACTACTCTTTGGCTTGCTTTTCCAAACCAACCGAAGAAGTTGAATGTCGGCGATCGTTTAGGACGAGAAACCTCACACATGTCATCTGTTCAAAATGAACCATGAAGCTCAGATAAAATGTTGTCACATTACTGGGCATGGCTATGTAAGAAAAAGAAATTTCTAATAGAATACAGGAAAAGCTAACCATATCATAGGGAAGACAAGCACGACTTTCTCAACTTGAAAAGTAGAGAAAATGTCTGCTTTCCTGCCTCTTCTTCTGCAGCGAAACACATGGTGCCACTTCACAGGCAGATTTCTTTTTCCCGTCGACAAGAGATTTTTTTGATAGTTACCTGGATTTTGTGCTGAACTTGCTGCTGACGTTCTTGATTGCTTTGTGAATCCCTGGCCACGAACTTCATAGTTTTGTAAGTGCTATGAATCTTGTACATCAAAACATCTCCGGAACTGTCAATCCCCAGATATGAAGCGAGGCATCCATTAAATTTGAAGGATGCTCTATTGTGCCGCCAACAGCTAGGGCAAAGCACAGGACCAAAATAAACGAGATGACTCTGGATTCGAAGCATTGACGGCTCATCAGCTACCGAACAGTCAATTCAGCAAAATTCGCAGACTTCTAAGAGGATAAATGAAAATCCTATGAATGCGGCACAGGGAGGACCAAAAGGGTTTTCATCACTGTATATTCTAGGGTTCTGAACAAAGTCTCTCTTAGATCTGGAGTTCCGTCAGTTCTCAACCTACATTCGACGACTGCACTAACTGATAGCTTTTCAGGTATTGTAGAAATTGTCGATCCAGCCAGGAGTAACACTGATAATGGTGCCTTAAGTGAACGACCGATGAAAAAAAAGAGCAAGAAGAGCAATCTGCTGGAACTTAACCTTCGAAAGGTAGGGAGCATTGCGAGACTCGAGAGCTGTGAGGTAAACTTAGCACACAAATAACTCCAAAAAGCACAGAAGAGTTGTGCACGCATTACCAACAGGTCTTGCGATGATCGTTGCTCTAGCTCTCCTCGTGAACCTTGCCACGCGCCAGCATATGTAAAAGGTCTTATTTCTTCCATAAGCCTCATTCAGGCTTTCCGGCATCACTGTTTAAGAGAGAAGTTTGTACCAGGTAGGCTAGGTTATATGGAGAACGGATGCATGAGTTGATTCGGTCTCTTTGCACCAGCACAGATCTTCAATAGATCCATGGAAGTAAACGGAAATTGCGTCGCCGTCCTTGAGAATCACAGAAGGGACCACCTGGATGCTGTTGTGCTATCCAGGGTGTCATAACAATGACTTTGAGGAAAACGGGAAATCAACCGACAGTCTACACACAACTGATTTCTATCACATGAGCAGAGATACTACCAGTTGCCTCAGCACATTACCGGAGATGATGGGAAACTAAGCGACACAGTGCCTCTTCGCCTCCTAATGATGCTATTCTTCTGGAAATTGTGTTTTCCGGTACGTGACATCAGCCTTCGGTTCAGTCATTAGAGCAAGGATGTTTCTGGGGGCAATTCTACTGTACAACAATTTTCCGAAGAATGCACTGGTGCACCTGATCGCCTTCTCGTGATTCACAGAATCCCGCCAAGCTCCATAGAAATTTTCTTTTTACAGAAAATTGTACTTTCAAAATTGTTCTAAACTACTTACTCCCGTTAAGAATATGAATATTCTCGTGTCTTCAAGCTGAATGGCGCTTGTTACTCAAGCCGTAAGTATTCTGTTGAGTAGCAATCATCAGAAAGAACATTTGCCATTTCTACAAATAATTAAAATTGTTCAGGATTCAGCTAAACTGATGGTCTGCATTGCCCGCCGAGCTTCTTGACATCATATCCACTCAATCTCGTTCTACCTACCAAAAAATCACATCATTCGCCACTTCATCTCCGGAACTCACCTGTCAAAGACAACGCGATTAAATAAGATCCTGAGCCTAATTGTTCTGTTTCTCCATTAAGTCTCACTTTCGATTCTTATACTTCACTTAGGATTTAAAAGGAGAGACTACTAAAAAGGAATGTATGAAATCACAACAATGCTCACACTATTGATAAACTACCCGCAGGATGCTCACGAAATCCCGCCCGCCTGGCAGGAGTACTTCATCTCTGTTGCTATTTGCGTGTTTCACTAAACAAAGTCAAGAATCATAACTTATGCCAAACCATCAAGTGGTAATTCGAAGCGAAATCAATGATCGTCATAGAGCGTAATCACGAAATGGAATAGCCCTTCATCGTTGTGGAATTATGAGATGGCTCTGCTAGTCTAGGAGAGTCCAGACATCATCAGGCACACTTTTGTTGCAAAGACGATATCATCATATTGCCGTGTACTGGAGAGCTCTTCTTATGCAGAATTAGGAAGAATGATACAAGCTTCACTCATGTCTGCAAGAAGCGTTACAACACAGAAAAAACTTTGCCTCTGGAATCTGTTCAATTGGAAAAACAGAATTGTAATCAGTAGGCGCTGGAATTAAACGAAGCAAATGAGAGCACTCTGTCTCCCACTAATCCCTTCCACTGAAACAGAAATGCCGTATCTCATTCACAAA
The DNA here is from genome assembly GCA_963969595.1 of Neckera pumila. NCBI lineage: Eukaryota > Viridiplantae > Streptophyta > Bryopsida > Hypnales > Neckeraceae > Neckera > Neckera pumila. The sequence goes on along the minus strand of OZ018408.1, from coordinate 44,880,015 downwards.
TTTCACTAAATAATCTGACGCACTAATTAATTCCACGAACTAATCCATCTCACTAATACCATCAACTACCGTAGTCTCTCTCATAGTCTTGCAGCAAAAACAGAAAAATCAGGGCTCATGATCTGCAAGACTTCCAAATTAGCAACCTGCTTTCTTTTCTTCACTGATTCTAGTGCTACAATCATGTCTCCATCTGAGTTTTATTTTGCTCATTAGGATCGTTCAAATTGTTCATTTTCATACCATGATTCCGAGGTCGACACGACAATCCAGGTTCTCTCCAAACCAGCTTGCATTCTACGAGGGGTTACTATGCTCTCCTTCGGAAATCATCCTGAAAATCCCAGCTCCGACCACGCACCTCTCATTCACAACAACGACACGTTCTTTGGTCCAAGTTTCGTTAATCATTTTACACAAATCTCCATAGTTTTCGCAACCCCCCACACATAATTTATGATCCAGAGCAGGCAAAGCACAAGGGAATTAGGAAGCACTCCAGGGCCAGTTCAACTCGATTCGAGTTAAACCATCAAGGAAATTGAATCAGTCTCCACTTAAACTGAATTCGATTGATCGGTTTCGGTATGAGAATTCGATGCTTGAAGTCTTTTAGCTTTTTCGGTAGTGCTTGCCAATCATTTCGCGAGAGTGGAAGTAGGAAAACTGTATTGGCAGAGTTTTGCGGGTAAAGCTCCATTTGAAGGCGGAAGCATCGGAGGATTCGGAGCCGGTAACATTAGATCGAAGTTCCTTGACTTTCCACATGTCAAGGTTTTCGGAAATTGCTACTTTATTGACGAATTCAATGCCCTGCTTCGCTCATTTTGTGAATTATTCGGAGTTGTCGTCGACGTTTTTTGTGTGGCGTGGTATGGTACTGCACCGGAGTTCAACCGCGACGCAAGCTCTAGTTGCTTGTGAGATTTGAATTTCGCAAGCGCCGCAACCAAGATTCACTCTGGCGCCAAAGATTATTCTCAGTATTCGGAGCTCGCAGTGCCGCCCGAAGATTTGGTTTTCAGAAGATGCGCAAATACTGTTTGTTTTGGGGAAGTCGTGATTTGGCACGTTCGTTCTTAATTTCTTTCAATGGCGGCATTGGGATGTGCGGTTCGTGGAAATTATTCTAGAGGCGGTCGTAATTCTTAGTAATGAAACAGGGGAATTGTGTTGTGAAGACGATGTTGGATATGGCACCAGCCATGCCTCCTGTGCAGCCGTTAAAATTTGTTGAAAGTGCGAAGCAGGTCCTCTTCGGGACGGTTCTGAATGTTTTGCTTGTTTGCATTCCCTTGGCGATTCTGAGCGATCAACTCCGTATCGGAAATGTGCGTCGTCTTACCTAATGCTCTGTGAATTGAATTGGAACTACGTTGATATAGCCATTGTCTTACTTTCTGTCTCTTTTCGTTCTCATTTTCAGACCCTAATTTCAATTTCATTCAATGTGACACTCGCAATGTGACGCATCTTCTTGGAGCTGACAAATGGTTTGTATCTCTTGTTTGCAGTCGTGGGTTTTTCTTCTCAGTTTGATAGGAATCGTTCCGCTAGCGGAACGACTCGGATTCGTGACAGAGTGAGCTTATTCTCCTTTCGTGTTCTACATACCTTTATAGTTTAGTGTTTGTTTACGATTTGTGATATGGACAGGGTTATGCCTTTCAAGTGCAATTTCTAAATCGTTGGCTGTTTACAATTCCGTGTGTATCAGACAATTGGCGTTCGTTACAGGTCCTACAGGTACTTGTACACTCGTCACCGCAACAAAAATTATATCTAGTTCATCAGAAGAAGAACTTTGGTAACTGGTTTGAAATGCAATTTCCTTAGGACTGACCTTATTCACTCTGCTGCCAATGTTTGAAGAATCGTATGGAATGATGACTACGCTTCTTCGCAGTGGGAGGTCTCTTGAATGCGACATTTGGCAATGCAACCGAGCTGATCATCTGCGTGTTTGCGCTGCGAAACAACATGATCCGAGTGGTGCAGCTGTCGCTTTTAGGATCCATTTTGTCCAACATGCTGCTGGTGCTGGGGTGTGCCTTCCTATTCGGAGGGTTTGCAACTTCAAAGAAAGAGCAAAAGTTTGATAAGGCGAGCAGTTTTTTTGTGTCGTTTTCTTCGTTGAGTCCCATGCTATGGCGGCTTCAGGAACTTCGAATTTTTTTTTTCTTGATCAATGGAGTGCCATTCTGGTCAGTTCTGACAATGGCTTGGAATGGAGTGTATCCAGGCGGCAGCTCATTTGAACTCGAGCTTGCTGTTGATGGCTGTCATGTGCGCTCTCTTCCCTGCTGTCCTTCACGCAACACGGACGGAGCTTCATTCGGGGAAGTCTGAGCTTATGCTGTCAAGAATCACCAGCTGCGTCATGCTCGTGGCGTATGCTGGTTACATTTTTTTTCAAATCAGAAATCCTCCTCCCCTTCGAGAAGAGGTGAAAACAAATCCCCCATTTCTATTTCTACAAGGAAGCTGGACTACTTGTTGAACTTTGAAACCCTAATTATGGTTTTGCTATCAACATGTAAGATCCTTTGCTTGACGTCCCAACCATTTTGTATTTAGGGCTTGCTAGTGTAGTTAATGAATTGTACTAAAATCAAAGCTAAAACGTGATTGCAGGACATCGAGACTGCCGAAACTACAGAGTCAGAGTCTGAAGTCGATACATGGAGTGCTCTTTTCTGGCTGGCTGTTCTGACTGTCTTCATATCTATCCTTTCCGAATACATCGTTAATGCTATACAGGTATGTTTATGAAGTGACCTAACGACGGCTATATTCTCTGAAGATATGTCGTTTTAAGCAAAATTCTACTTCAGATGGAAACTAGAGAGAAGAAATTGATCAGTGCTGCTAATGATCTACAATCCTGATACTTTCTGCTGCCAGGACGCTTCGGAGGCGTGGCACATACCTGTTGAATTTATCAGCGTCGTCATTCTACCCATTGTGGGGAACGCGGCTGAGCACACAAGTGCTGTTATATTCGCAATCAAAGATAAGCTGGTACGTTTTCCATCGTTCACTTCACTTATCAATTGGCCATAGTTAGATACTTAGCAAAGTCATACTTACGTCACTTGCTACTAAATCCAATCTTAAGTATATGAATGCAGGAGTCGATGCTGGTAACAGGGGTCGGTATGGGAGCCTGTATCAGATCCCTAACAGTTCTAGTATCAAATAGGCTCATTTGTGGTGCACCATAGAGAGAAGTTGTATCCCAATTTTGCAGATTCATGCCGTCTGCCAAGTTGAAGCTACTCTTTATACTTTGAAATCATTCTTGCGGAAACCAGAACTGATGGTCTTCATTTAAACCGCGTGAAATGCCAGGACCTGTCCCTGGCTGTGGCAATCGGCTCCTCCATCCAAATATCTATGCTTGTGGTGAGAACATCTTTTCCCCTCCTGAGTGTAATCATGCAGCGTCCAAACCCTATCAAGAGTTCTTAATATTTGTCAAAGTGTCAAAAGAGACTCTCATCTTGGCTGATCTAAACTTTCTGGTCTCGTTTTCATTCATGATAGTTTGAAACATTTTTTACTCTCTGCAGATTCCAGTCTGTGTTATACTTGGATGGCCCATGAGAGTGTCCATGGATCTCAACTTCAAGTTATTTGAGACAGCGGTACTCTTTATCTCTGTACTTGTGGTGGCATTCATACTGCTGGTACGATTCACACTCTTCCTACCATATCACCAGTTTTTTTCTGACCTTGCAGTTTGTACAGCGAATGTATTTTGCTTTTCATTTTTCAGCTTTGTTCATATGATGGTCTTAAGTCCTGGACCAAGTTCTGGTTGTGCTCGAGATTCTTGAGCCATATTGAAAAGAGTAACACACTGCCATTGCGTTTGGCAGGAAGGAACTGCAAATTACTTCAAAGGTGTCATGCTGGTGCTATGCTACTTCATTGTAGGAACAAGCTTCTTTCTACACGTAGACCCTCCGTCTCAATTGAAGTTAGTGAACAGTTTATGAGTTGGCAACCTTATACAAATCAAAGACCTCAAAGGAAACCCATTGCTCCATATTCTGTGGAGGGTAGGCAGTGAGGATACCCTGCAAATCACTTTTTTAGGAATGTCAAGCAGATGTAGAAATTTGAATTTTTCTCTACTTTATAGAACATTTGCCAATCATGACTCAGAAGAACATTTTTTTAAGGCCGGCTGCCCCTAATGAACACTGGAGAATGAAGTCCATGGGAGCGCCACACCAGGGAGTTAGCCTTACGGCCACTTTAGATTGCACAGGTCAAAGCAATAAACTTGAGACATCAAGGAAGCCAACATCTTTGTTGGTGCAAGAAATCAAATTTTTCCTCATTTAGTTCAATGTGACTTTTTCAATTGTGACAATGCAAGATTCTTTTTTTCCCCATTTTTTATTTTTCATTTGAAAAAAGACCCAAAAAAGTTTGGCATTATTTTTAAAATTCTTAACCCCTGAAGGACCAAGGCCCTTTTTCTGCCCCAAAACACTCAAAACTGCCGTTTCTATCTAACCGCAGGATCTTACACCTAACTAATATGAGAGTGTGTGGAAAAAATTTCAGAATTTTTGACTCCACAGATTGCAAGATATTTGCGTTTAACCCCTAAATGCCCAAGGTACCAAAATTTGGTGTTTGCAAAATTTTGAAGTTAAATAAAACCTAATCAAGTTGCAATTTTTAGTAGTTATATTTTTAGAAAGTTCTTCTTGAAGTCTAGTTTTAGCACCAAAAATCCAATCTTGAAAATAAATGATATTGATTTTTCTATTCAAGTTTTTGTACAAGGGTTCCCATTGCAATCTTGACTTCCCGTAGTGTTGAGAGCTCTTGGAAATGAGCCTCAAATACACTAGATCTTGGAGAAAAAATCACATTCAAAATTCATTTAAAAAAATTGTAGAGTATATTTTAAGAAGCCATAAATTGATCAAGGTTATACAAGTTAGGTCCTTTAACCTCATATTTTTTTAGTCACCAATTTCTTAGACTTGATTTGTGTAAAGAAGATTGAAAGATTTTTGCAGTTTTAGCACCCTCATGGTCAAACATTATAATCTTTTACTCCATAAGTGATATTGTTGTGTTTTCTTTTCCTATGAGATCTCTAACATGTCTAGTTTGAATTTGTACGGTTACAATTCAATAAAAATTGATACAACTTATCAAAATTTTGGCATTTTGTTCAATTTAGAGCAAATTCCAGGAAGCCCAAAATAGGCCTTGGGCATTTAGGGATTAAAGTGGAAAAAACAAGTTTTTTTTGCACCTTGCGGGACTAGATTTTTTGACTTTAAACATTTTTAACTTTAAACTTTTGCACTACAAAGTTTTGAGCTTTAAATCTTTATAGTGGAGAATTGAGTTGAGAATCTAGGAAAAAAAATCCAAAAAAACTTAATTTTCATTCTTTAAAAAATTGTTAAGTAGAAGTAGGTACGAGATAGAAGAAAAATCTAAAATATTAATATCTTTTATATGGAATTTAAAAACACTAATCCCAATGGTGAGACTGTTCTAGCAAGTAATATAAACCATGAATAAAAAAAAAACTGAAAAATTTGAAAAATTGCATTTAGAAATGTTTCCTAGAAGTTTTTTTTCTTCAAGAAGATGCTCTACTCTAAATGCCCAAAAAACAAGAATGTCCAGAACTTTCTCATAACAAATCCAAATGAAATGAATCAAAGCTTTCCAAATAGACTAAAATATAATTTATGAGAATTTTTTTTTTTTTTTTTTAAATTCAAATTTTTGTCCATTTTTTTGGTTGCCTACCATCCCCTATTTTGAGCTTATTTGGTCATAACTTTTTTTCCCAGGCACCGATTGTGAAAAAAATTACATTTCCACAAAGCTTATCAATTTTTCTATCTTTAAAAAAAGTTTCAAAAAATCATGACAAAATTTCAGCCCATAGGTAACTGCCCAAAAATGCATTTGTCCCCCAACCGGACAACGGTCCTTTAGGGGTTAATGAAGCTGCTAGTTGGGTCTAGTAGTAAGAGGAATGAGTAAGAGGTGGTCCTTGGATGACTTCTATGTGACATCCAAAAAATATTTGAGCAAGCTAAGGTTACTGCACATAATTGTGTCCTATTTCTAAAATTGATCGAAATTGATGGTTCAAGATTTCATGTGTAAAGTGTACATCCTCTATTCATGAGAGCCTTGGATTGAATTTGGTAGAATCTATTTTTATTACATTGAAAATTCATAGGCTAATTTATAGTGTCTAAACAAAACATTGGCAAAGAATCTAGAATCCACTTTTGACTACCAACAAAACCTAACCAATTGATTGCAATTCTAGAACAAACCATACTCTCACACCTTATTTAGACAATTTCAAGTGTTCTTACCTTTATAAATTTTGAAGCTATCTATTGTGAATCCAAATTTCTTTATAGAATTTATTCAATTAAATCAAATTAAAAGGTAAAAAGAACTTTTTGTTTATGTGCAATAGTTATGATATTCTTAGTAGAGAGATCGAAAATCATTTTTTGAAATACATACAAAAAAATTCATAGTTTTTGAAATTTTATTGTAATTTCATTTTTGAAAAAAGAAAGAATGATGCGTAATAGGTGGAAAAAGCAAAATCACATAGTTTCCTAGTGTAGAATGTAGAGGGGACTATTCTTGTCCTCTAGGATACTAACGCGCCTCTCTTAATTTTTTAAGGATTTCCATTGGAACTCCCAAAGTATCCCTTGAAATTTTTACCCCTAAATGTTTTTGACTATGTTTTCACCAAAAGCGCTCTAAAACTGCCATTTCTAATACAAGTACCAAATTTTAGAAAAACAACATTTTTGATTACATTTAATTGTGGGATCTTGTAATGCGCAGGTTTAAGAAGATGTGGAAAGAATTTCAAAATTTTTCACCGTGTAGATTGCAAGATAATAGTGTTTGAATTGACAAAATCCTTTTTTTGCCACTGCAAAAATCCAAGCAGCTGCCCTTCACAAGGTCACATTTGTATAAAAAGAATGTTTAAAATGGTGGTTACTCTTTGGATTCATTCTTCAAGGCAAGTTGTCTACATGCTTGAAAATTTTCAGATCATTTACAATTGTACAACATATAGGAAAAAAAATGCTAAGTAGGAAGAAGTAGAGAATAACTCAAAATACTAAATTGTCAAGAATTTAATTATGGAATTGAAAAATGCCAATTCCAACAGTTGTAATATTGTAATAATCAATCTACATCCAATGCTTTTTATTTTTTCCAAAAGTATTGAAAAAGGAGTTAGATAAAGGACTTCAAAGTGTTTTTTAGAGTAGAGATTCCATAACTACCCTCAAACTGAAACTCCTCATAACTTTTGACTCGTTAATCCAAATGGAATGCAATAATATTTTACCCATATAGAACTCAAACTCAAACTCAAACTCCTCATAACTTATGAAATTTTTTGGACCTTGGAGCTATTCCTCAAGCACATCCTGTGTGAAAATTTTAAAGAAAAAAAATTAAAATTTCCATTTGTAGTGAGCTGCCCAAAATTGCTATGTTGCCAAAAAATTGGTGTTTGGTCTTCTAGGGGTTGTTAGACCTTTTGCCATGTTCATGGTGATGTCCACTTAATTCAAAAGATGGTGCCTTTTCAACTCAATTTGAACCCTTTGAGCTCTAATTCTAGAATGTGTGCAATTTCTACTACATTAGAATGCAAGAGAGCAAAATAAAATCCTAAACTAGGGGTCCAAATTGGGTTACAATCCATTATGGGTACATTTGGTTACCTTCGGCCTATTTTACACCGAAAACAAGGGGGTCAAAAAATTAAGAAGTTTCTCTTTCTAAGCCTCCTCGTTTGCCATCAAGGAGTTGTCTTTTGGAGGTCATGACCTTTCAATTGGTGTAACTTGCCAAGAAGGCATGAAAGGCAAGAATAAAAAAATGAAAAATGAAAAAAACACTCCATAGCACTTTTGAGCAAGGAGTAACTTTTTAGCAAAGAATTAACCCTTAAAGGACGGATAACCCTTAAAGCACTCATTGGAAGTCAATTTATTGTAGAAGACCTCTCCTTTTTACAACAATACAAAATGAATAGTTGCACTTTTGTCATATTAGAAGGATTCTTTGTCATCTTATGGACACCAAACAAAGAATTTATAGGTTAATACAACACTTCTGGACTCTCATAGATCTGACTATAATTCCAAAGGCTCTAAATTTGAGAACTTTTTTGCCACATAGAACAAAAGTGCGCTCAACATCATTGGAACTTCTTGAATACAGGAAGAACGGGGAGGCGTTACCCTCCCCGGTAATCTTTCCTAGGGTGTTTCTTCACCCCCTTGACATTGTGTTTTAAGAAAAGAGGGGTGAAGAAACACCCTAGGGAGGATTACTGAGGAGGGTAACGCCTCCCCGTTCTTCCTTTGGAAGACCCTGGACCTCATGTCTTGGAAACCAAAGACTTCTGGAATTCAGCCAATCCAAACCTTCCAAAATTTTGCCCCTCACCTTTGAATCTGTTGTAAATTGGGCCTCAAGTTGTTTGCGCTTGTGCATCTTGCCAAAGAGTTACTGTAAGTTACGTCTTCATTGTTGCGTGAAGAAGATGATCGAGATGGTTTTCAGCGTGGATGTTCCACAAGCGCTGAAGCTTTAGTGTGGCAATGTGTAACACTGGATGTCAAGCTCCGGGTGCGTGGTTTCCGAGACACCGAATCTGTTGTGCTCGTAAGGTTCCGTCAATTTCCACTGACGTCAGTGCTCTTCACGTGAGACTCCTTTCTCGATCAAGTGTTTGTGTGGGCACATCGGAGATATGCAAGGCTTGGCTTGACGTGCTTAGAATTCTTTTTTTGCAACTCCACCCTCTGCAACCTTGAATTAAGCCCTAATTTGGTTTGTGCAGCAGCGACGATTTGGGACTGTTTTGTTGGTAAGCGTTTGATCTGTTTAACGGAAGCTTCAATTCTCAGGCTTTGCACTTCTTAGTCTATCCGTTGATCTCCGCTCTTGGTACTCTGCAAGTGACACTCATTTCTCATGCAGCCGATTTCCGTTTTTTCGATTTTCCAATTTTGTGTGGGCAGATTGGAGGTATGGACCGAATGTAAGGCCCGACTTGACGGGAGGAGCCTACGGTTTGGGCGCCTTGGCCTTCCTATGCAGCCTTGAATTAAACTCTAAATGTGTTTCTACAGCAGCGACGATTCGGGACTGCCTTAACTTGTCTTGTAGGTAAGAGTTCAATATGTTTAGCCGAGGCTTCTTTTCTCTGGCTTTGCACTTCTTGGTTCATCATTTTTCAGTTCTTAGGAGTGAATTCTTCTGATTGGACAACAAGCTGGTTTGGGGATAAAGAGTGACTTACGCTGCATGTGGTTTTTCAGATTGTCAATGCCCCTCGAATGTAGAGATGGATGCTGGGTGGCGATATACTATGCTAGTGAATTACACCGATTCTGAACTTATTGTCAATTACAACGGTCTTAAGTACGCTCTTGTTCCCAAGGGAGATGGTATTATTCGCTGGAACACTGTCTTTGTTAGGGATACAGGGTTTCCCCTTTTAAAATTTATGACTGGGGACATGCAGCTGGACCCCGTTTATTCCAACCGCGACTTATATGAAAGCAAACAGATCACTATATTTGAAAATGTGGACAATGCTTACTCTTGCGTAATGACTCCGAGGAGGGATCTCAAGACAAATGGTCTGAGCTTCTGGGCCAGCCCCCTTAATTTCTTGTGGTATGTGGTGGAGGATCTCTTGCAGACTATGGGGGAGCTGGAGAAAAACGTGAGGATATGGCACAACCAGTGTAAACATTTATTGAAGAAGTATCAGGAAGCAGTGGAACGAGTGAGTCGAGCGGAATTAGAATTCCGGAACTTTTCCCAAGGGGACTTGGAAGCCTTATTTATGGAATCTCAAGATCCAAGGAAGCGTCGTTTCACAATCTCTTTAGACGGGCTTATAATGTCTCCATTCATATTGTCTATGCATGAAGGGGAAGCATTGCTACGTTCATGTGGTGAGAGTTCTTATAACAAGGCTGCTTTTGCCTTGTCTTCACTACCACCTTGTGTACCAACTTTTTCGAAATTTGCTTTAGCGATACGCTATTTGGATTGGAGCGTGGATTTAATTTGTAGTGTATCTGAAGGGAAACCACGTAGCCTTGACAACTGGAAATGGTGCGAGGAGAGGTGTAGGCTCGTATACTCAGATTGCAGAAATCGTTTGGATGCGACTGAAGACGAGAGTTTAGAAGCAGATGTTCGTCGACAAAATGCTGATCGGGAAGCTTTGCGTTCTTCTCTAGACCGGAAGCTGAGCAGATCTCCTAGCACCTCCTCCAAATTCTTGAATCCTATCACTTCACTCGTGCGGAGGACAAAATCAGTTAATAAAGTTGAACTTGAAGCCATCTGGAGGAAGAGGTTGCAACCAAGCTCCTGCAGCCCTGCATCCTTTTCACCTCTGGATGTTTTTGTCATTGACAATCCCGATACTAGTTTTGTTCAGGTTCCAGGCTCCAGTTCCAGAAACGGAATTTCTAAAAGCGTCCAGAGGTGCGATTGGTTGGGAGAGACTGTGGCACTCTCGACAATGTCGAATGTATCAAAAGTTTCTGCAATTGCAGAAACAGGTTTCTTAGCGAGAGTACAACATCCAAATGTCGTGGAGTGGATGGATATGCATACAAGGAGGATCGACGGGATCTTACTTGCTTTCGGGAGTGTTGTCTTGTGACTGAGCACATGGAGTCTGACCTACATGATTTGATTACCGAACATCTGACTAGAGATGATGGAGCAATTTCCAGTAGTCGACCTCCTTTTCCTTTTTGGGTAGCAGTGGACATTGCATTGCAGATCGTAGAAGCCATGGTTCACTTGCACAAGTGTCGAGTACTACACCGGGATCTTAAACCGAGAAATATTCTTGCTAGTCGAAAATACTCACTATCTCTTAGTAGCGGTGTGCCATTTTACTATACCATCAAACTAATCGATTTTGGATCCTCCAAAAGCGGAGATGAAGGTTCCCATTTTCACACTAGAAAGCAAGGAACGACCAAATACATGGCTCCAGAGGTTTGGGAGTCGGAGGATAGCTACTCATGGTCTGCAGATGTGTACAGCTTTGGGCTGACATGCTTCGAGATCTTCACTGGAAGGCTTCCTTTCGGGAGTGACATGCCATTGACATTTGCTAACATTCAGAAGGTCATGCGTGGAGAGATTTCGCTTCCTTTTGAATATCCGGAGAAATTGAAGGAGCTGATTGAGAAGTGTTGGGCTCAGAATCCTTTTGACCGACCGAGTTTTGAAGACATTCGAGAAGCTTTGTGGCGGCTGAAACTAAGTACGTGGCCAATTATCTCCTTGGACTATTCTTGAAGCTCTTAGGTGACATGGTCAAACGGAAATTCACTAAACGAATAATGAAATTTTGGAGTGATGGTACCTATAGTGTTATAGAGAATGAGAAGCATGGCTATGGCGCATGGATAAATGTTTGATGAGATATCAGAGTACTTATGCTTTTGTGTATGGATCGACTGTGATTACGTGCTTAGGAGAGATTAGTCGATAGGAGAAGTTCAAAAGGTTATGGGCCCACGGATGCTGAAGATTTGCTGTGCAGTTGAAAAAAAAAAGCATGAAATAGGTAGTAGGTTTTCCTAAATAGTTTAGAAAATAGTTTCTCGATATGTCTATAGAAAAGGATCTAAGCGGCATTGCACGCTTCAATGGCAAAGGTTTCCATATCTGGAATGGCAAATGAAAGCATTTTTGAACCACAAGAAACTACTAAAAATTTGTGAGGGGACAGAAAAGCGACCTACTAACACTGCTTTACAAGCAGATTGGGAAGATCGAGCCTACACGGCTTACAATCTTTTATGTAATTCTGTAGGGCGACAGCTGTTGAGTAAGATAAGATGAAGCCGATTGTATCGTGAACATTGTAAACGCAGTCAAACGGATTATGAGATACCTTACAGGCACCCCTCACTTAATTATGCCTATCTCTCAGAGGTTTAAGTGATCAGATTACGCTCAAGGCATTCGGTACATAGATGTTGGATATATGCTTTTCTATAACGACATTCCATTTTCATGGGGATCGAAGAAACAAACGTGTGCTGCTACTAGCTAGCACTATACACAGTGAGTATGTTGCCTGCTACACTGCGACAAAGGAGATTATTTGGTGCCGAAATTTATTGGCAAATTTGTAGGGAATTCAATCAGCTAGGACCAACTCAGCTTTACTCTAGCAGTCAAAGTACAGCCCAAGAGAACCCGAGGAGTCAACATAGCTAGCTCATTCCCAAGCGTGCCAGTTTAAAAGTTTCCCACCAGCATCCACAGGCAGGCAGGCGTGGGAACTGGGAATGAGGGTAAAGACTCAGGAGCATGATTCACAGCAAGAGTAGAGCATGTGAGGGAAATGGGAGCTGTGTACGAAATGGGAGATCGAAATGGGAGTATGCCAGCCCCGGCGCACACACAGAACCGCGCTCTCAAGAGTTCCTTTGAAATCTCGCCTCTTCCCGCCGGGCAGCCTCCGACCCTGGGCAGATTCTGACTCTGTATTCATTTGGAACTGGGCGACCTGACCTGCGTGCCACGCAGACTGACATCTGGACCCGACAAGAGCTGGATGGGGTGGTTTAACGTCTCGCATTTACAACTTGCAACGCCGACCTAGAAAAACTGTAAGTTCATTGTCACTTGTCTGATAAATGTTTTACCATATTTTTATTTGCAGTTTTAGAAAACAGTGATACTAACCCCTTGCAATGCAAAGCCAGAGTTGTAGTAACTTACTTGGGAGTAAGAGGCCACTAGAACCGAAGTGACCAAGGTCTGGTATACGTACCACTGTATGTCTGGTTCAAGCTTCTAGGATACTTACTGTATGTCTGGTTCAAGCTTCTAGGATACTTACTGTATGTCTGGTTCAAGCTTCTAGGATACTTGTGTTTGATTCTTTGAGTTACGTTGGTGCTGGAATGGATTTCAGGAGTCCTGCGGAAGGAATGGTAGTGCACAGCACTTTCGGGGTGTATAGATGGCAGGTTTGAGTGTTGTAGTGCGTCTGTAGCTTGGTGCTGGATCCGGTATTTCCGGGGTGAGTTTGGTTTTACAAGGGTTTTTCGGAGGAGGAGGCATTGTAAGTGTAAGTGTGAGTTTGGGGTTTTTACAATGGTCATTCAGACAGGGTCGGGTTTTGGACAGAGTTTGTTTGAGGACATGTACCTAAATATTCTATGAATGTGTTTGCGTTCGTGTGAAAGCCTCCGTCGCTGGGAGTATTTGAGGGCAGAGGCTTTACATACGCGGAAAGTTCAGACATTGAGCTGCCGTTCCCATATTGTGCTTTCCCCACATTGTCTCGGTATTGTGAGAAAGGTCTCCGAGTGGGGTCGTCTACATCGTTAGAGTTTGGTGGCAAGCTGACTTTACATTTGTTACATTTGGCTACTTAGATTTATTCTTTTTTCTATTAGCAACGGTGCAGTAGTCGTGCATTGCAAATTAGTAGAGGTTTTCAAATTTTCCAGACACTGCTGTGCTTTATCCTATCAGTGAGGGCGAAAAATTAGAGTCAGGTTCTTAAAAATTAGCGTTACTAAACGGTTTTTTGGGTGGATATTTCTATAATACCAAGAGGTTTCAACACTTCAACCTGCACCAAACCAAAATAGTTTGACTTTCGTGAATTAGCGTCAAATGAACTCAAAGATGAATCAGTATACCTTGACAGCGGGAGTTTGTACAGAGTATTGTAGAGAGGTTTACAGATTTACGATGGACTAATTATATTTTCTGGAAATAAGTACAATAAATTATATATATACTTTCGTCTTACTTTAATTAGTCGGTATTTCGAAGCTTTGGAAATGAGGGTCACGCGCTTATCGGATAATAAATCCGTGCAGTGGCTAGCAGTGTAGCACTGAGAGGTGCTGAATACACCTGCAACTTATTATTGCATTACGGTTTAAGACACGTACGTTCTGTGAAATTGTCAGGCAGCACGTTATGTCAGTGGCGGTAGACTAAAGTCTAAGCATATTGAAAGGACCAAGTGGCTCTGTGTGTAATGCTACGTACCGTAAAGCAGTCCTTTTTAATATCGCAGTTCATGCGCGCGTGATTAGTAATGGGGTTATGGAGCATTGTGAGTTTGTAATCAGATGTGAGTACACTATGGTGCTGCATGGAAACCGGAAACCTGATCAGGTGAAAGATGGACTTGGGTTCCCAGAAGTCTAGAACCCTTTTCATCCTTGGACACCTTGTGACATAACAGAGTGAAAGTAAGAGAGAGAACACAGGACGTGGTATTAGAGAAGATTGACAGGAAGGGGGCTGGATGTGCACATCATGACATGTAGACTTCTATTGATTACATACCACATTACGGGCACACTTCACGTAGAGTTTCGCCACAAGGTTCTTGTTTTCTCGCTTCTGCAGACGAGAGAGTTTTTTTTGAAGTTGTACAGTTGACTACCGGTAGATAGTTTGAACATTTTCTCTCACGTGGTCTGTTTGGAATCCTGGAATCATGAATACATGTTCTACACAGAATAATGAAATTAGGTCGCCTTAACAAGTTACTTTACAGGCCATCAATATCAACAGATATTTCTACACATATCTCCATTTGTACACATGGAGGTTCATCAGTTCGATCCCAAGTACAACAACACACTATTCAAAAGTAGTGCATTCTTGGTCAGTAACAGGAAAATTTTATATGGTGTCAAATGTCGAGAAATTACTGAGGGGCCACCGAATTTCAACATTTAGTGTAGTTCAATTCTGAAATCCTTTTACTTTTTCTGAAGTGTTGGAAACCGGGATGGAACTCTTCGTTAGTTCCTGCTACAGAATCCCTTGTGAAGTAGAGAAGGTGCACAATTGACTAACCTGTTGTAAATTGTTGCGGTATCTGGTTGCAGGTGTTCATTTAGACACTTAGAAGTGCACCAAGGAGAGGTCGAGAATTGGTTGAGGGACAGCTGAAGAATCGGAATAATTACTCTGTTTCCGGAACACAAAAAGGTAACCATATCATGTTGAAACCCAGTGTCAAGTTATGGGAATTTCTGAAAATGCCGGGTATGAGTAAAAGGAATACCGTATGATCACTAACATCCAGTAATGAAGTGAGAATTTGACAAATGGACAGTGAAAAGGGTGCAAATTTCCTGTGTCATAAGAAACCCACAAATTCCCTGTGGCTAGTCATATCTTGCACGTTGTCCATTGCATAGACTAAGATTTCTTGTCGATAGTCGAAGCCATTTGCAATGTATATTTCCATGTAGAGACTTGGAATCAATCGTTGCAAGGTATGTTTTGGATAGATATGGTTAGTGATCGTCAGGCTGTATGAACGTAGTATCACCTCTCCGTTGTCGTTGCTGTCAGGCTGCCCGAGTCTTTCAGCGTTTGATTTCGTTCATTCTTCTCTTTTGGTTGTCGATTTTCCATTAGCGGGATGTCTCGATTTAACATGAGTTGAATACGTCGATTTTCCTGTGAGTAGTTTCCCAAATGCCCAGTGAGTCAAATCCCCATTCACTCTAAATTTTGCTGCATTTCTCAATGTGGTTAGTTGAGATTATACTCACTGAGGATCCAATATGAGCTCCTTGTACACTAGTTGAATTGTTAAAGCCATATTTCCAGCTTGACACCACAAACTCTTTCCTACCTGTCGAATGGTGTCAAAACTTTCAGAGCACACAGGAATTCTTACCACATTCCAGTTCAACGTTACCGACAACGGAACGTCTCCACTTAATATCGTGAAATTCGTTAGATCTGGCACTTACTCCGATGGGAATCTAACATCTTGATCTACACCTGAGGTTTTGGAGTTGCATGCACTTGAACGTTTCATTGTCACTCTGAGTTTTGCAACGAATTTCACGGCAATTGATGCACTAGACGAAACTCAGAGCTTAAGCATGGACGAAATTGTGTCTGTTCACGTTCTACCTTAGATTTC
The DNA here is from genome assembly GCA_963969595.1 of Neckera pumila. Lineage (NCBI taxonomy): Eukaryota > Viridiplantae > Streptophyta > Bryopsida > Hypnales > Neckeraceae > Neckera > Neckera pumila. Next base: position 44,863,982 of record OZ018408.1, on the reverse strand, counting down.
AGAGCTCTTTCATTTCAAATATTGCAACACTGGCACTCTGAATTGCCTATTTTCAACAACTTTCACTACAATTCATACCCTAGCTTAATCTTAGAGCTTATCTAACACACAATGCTCTTATCCATCTCTGTTTGTGCGGGCAGGAGAAACATCAACCTTGGTCTGGGTGTCCACGATGACGCGGTCCTCGCCGCCCTTCCTTGTTCTCACACTAGTAGTAGCAGCAATCCTATCCCTAACTTCCCCATCAGTCTTCGCTAAGTCCGCCCCTTCACAAGCCTACTTCCTCAGCATCGACTGCGGCGCCACCACCGCCTACACTGACCCCATCAGTGGCATCAACTGGGTCCCTGACGCCAACTACACTTCAGTCGGCACCAACGTGGCATCTGTCCTAGGAGGCATCGCCATCGCCAACAACGCAGAGGCTCAAACGCTCCGTTACTTCAAAGACGCTCGGAAGAAGTTCTGCTATGAGCTTCCCGTGCAGGTCAACCAGACGTATTTGATCGCTGCGACGTTCTGGTATGGGAACTATGATGCGCTCAATAAGCCGCCCGTGTTTAACATGGCGATCGATGCCACGGAGGTGCTGAATATTGATTTGACTGGGTCGACGGATATCACGCGGTCGGAGTATGTGAGGAGAGTGGGACTGGAGCAGACGAGTATGTCGGTGTGTTTTTATCAGGACCCGACGTCGTTGACTACGCCGTTTGTGTCGTCGATTGAGATGAGGCTCTTGGATCCGAATGCGTATGACCAGCCGTGGATCGATAAAGGGAACTTCTTGATGTCACTCTTGCGGCAAGACTTCGGGGGGGACACGAATTGGAGGTGAGTGTGCTCTCTAACGAAAAGCTCCAAGTTCTACTATGGGTGAAGAATGGATAAAAGGCCAGAAAACGTCGACTTTGTTAAAATGACATGATTCCAACTCCAAAAGTTGTGGCTTATATGTATATTTAGGTCTAAAATGTTGAAAAGGTATGGATTTATATTTCAGAACAGGTGTTCTGAACAGTGTCAAAGTATGGGAATAGCGCCAATTTAACGAATTTAAGCTAAAAAAACATGACTTTAGACTTGATTTACAGTTCGTATTTTGTTTGTTTCGTCAATCTGCTCTTAAGTACACAGGTACTTTTGGTCTTTTGTCTAGAATCAAAAGGGATTTGTGATCTTTCCTGGTTTCGTGCTGTGGTTGTGATGCACTGGTTGCCTGGGATGGCATTACCTTAACGTAGGAAAGGTCGAAATGCACGCTTATTCTACTCCGAGGTAGGATAATATTGAATGCACACATATTTTAGTAACCAGGTTGTGCACTACCCTTGCAACATGCCTATCTAGAAGAAGAAGAAATTTGAAAGTTTCGAAACAGTCGTACCAGAGTCGTATGAGAATGCGTTTTAGAGGTGGAAGCACATGGGCCCTTTGTCTCCGAGCTTGTCTTCCAGTATTTCGTAGCCTCGAGTGTGTGATTGTTCAAACAGGCTAGGGCAAGTTTTGGATCTGGTGTGGGAAATATTAATTGTGTGTATGAAATGCAGATATCCAGATGATACATATGACCGGGTATGGAGTCCATGGATCGTAGATGGAACAACAACGATATCGACAGCAGCGCCTATATCTGATCGGACCATGTTTATTAAGCCTCCGCAAGCAGTGCTGCAAACCGCCATAACCCCGACCAACCGTTCCAACCTCGTTCTACCTTACCCTTCCGCATCTAGTACCATTACTCTCCCATGCGTGTATACTTGTACTTGGCCGAAATTTCAGCCACTGCTAATGCTACTTCCAGGGCGTTTACTGTCAACGTTCCAAATGACCCTCCCTTACCTGACACCCCACCAGTCAATATTTTTACTTTGGCGAGGGGTGTCAACCAGGCCCATGTGCTTTACTGGGAAAACATGTCAGTGACGCCAACGTCGGCCGTGACCCTCAAATTAACTGATCCTCCAACTGTTGACGGTCCCCTTGTCAATGGGGCCGAACTGTTAGTTAAGTTTCCGGAATTGACACAACCTACTAATGCCGACGATTGTAAGTTATTCTCCCCCATTTGAACGGTAGTGATCAACAGAGATGTGAGAGCTTGTAATTTATAATGCAATGTTTCTCTGTTAATAATTTGACAAAGATCTTGTTTCCAACCTCTTGTCCAGGCGTAGGGTTTTCAAGTTTTGAATGGAATTACCTCTATTTTCGGGAACCAGAAGCTGATCCCCCTCGTATGCTGAGGGATATGTTACAGGATTGTGTACTGAAGTTTGTGTTTCTGCTTTATGTGCAGCTGCTGCGCTTGAGACCATCAAGGTGGCTCTATCGTTGACTGGTTGGTCTGGGGACCCCTGTTTGCCGGTCCCTTATGACTGGATCACATGCAGTGCTGTAGCTTCTCCGAGAGTGCTCGCAGTGTAAGACTTCTATGGAATTGCTTCTGGATGAGGGATACAACTCTGTTCAAGGTCGTATGCAGGCTTCAGCTTGGGCATGGGCAAACTTTTGTTAAAAGCACCAGGGTTTTTGCGTCGTTGACGATTGATTGTTGGTGTGTTTTTCAGGAAATTAAATGGTTACAATCTTACTGGCCAGATTCCCATTGCTTTTGCATCGTTAACTTCTCTCAACTCTTTGTAAGTGTTTTGTACCCAAACTGTTGGGTTAGGGGACTTTTTTCTGTGCAAAGAAATTAATTGGTAGGCATACCAGAGTCATGGCAATGGTGTCCAGAGAGAATGAATAGGGGTTATTGACATTTCTTGCTTGCAAATTCATCTCCTGTCATTTGTGTTTAAGCCCTAGCCCTTGCAATTCAGAATCTCAAAGTATTGTAGAGATTTCACACTGCTTCACCGTAATTGCCTCCATTCACCAGAGCGCTAGTTTTAGACACCTGAGAATTTTGAAATCAAATCAAGGGGTTCCAAGTTGAATGTGTCTTTGTCTTCTTGTTGTGCAGGCAGCTTGCAAATAACGGATTAAGTGGTTCTATTCCTGATTCCCTGGGAAACCTTCCAGCATTAATAGAACTGTAAGTACATCCTCTTTCTCCTCAAGTCTAACATGCTGGTCTTTTATAGCTACTATATCATACACAGCAAAAAAGCGATAGATAATTCGATTTCCTGACTTCCAATATTCCAATGTACTTATCTAATGCTCCAGAAACAAGCTTCTAAAGCAGCTTCATGTAAGCTGAACTGACCACTCCACTTCTCATACATGTTTTATTAGAATCCTCACCAACAACAACCTCACTGGGACAGTTCCCGCAACCTTGCAAAGGCCAAGGCTGACGTTGGAGTAAGCACCTTAACCTCCTCTCTTTCGCAAATTTCCGACCCCTGCGAGTTCCATACAACTCTAGTAACCATCAGATTCGTCCAAATCTTGAAACCTCCAGACCTTGCACGTTTATAAATTCCTCAAATCTATTCCGGTCTGAGCTTTTAGATGTCTGAGCACTTTGATGTCACAATTTTCATGCTTTGACACAAACCATTTCAACGAACATGACGATAGACACACAGGCTGAGCACTGAAAAGTCCTAATTTCCAGCACTAAAATTGTCCAAATAACGAATGCTGTAAAGTTCGAATTGAAACCTTGCTGTCTGATTGAAACCTATTCTCTAGCGTCGGATTCAGTCAGTATTGAGTGTTGGACCGACTGTGAATGGAAACCCCGAGTGTAATTTTCAGCACTGAAATGAGCCAAAATAACGAATACTGTAAAGTTAGGAGATACACTGGTCACGCTGCATGATTGGATCCTACAGCGTTGGTTTGATCCAATAATGAGCCCTTACGTTTTGCTTGCATGTGCATATTCTTTAGCTTTGACTTGAGCAGTTATTGAGCCAAATGTTGCGTTGGCTTGCTTGTGTACACAGCATCGGAGGCAACCCCGTGTGCAACTGCATCTCCCCCTCGAGTCCCCCGAGCCCCACGAAGAAGTCATCCAACACGGGTGTGATAGCGGGTGTGGTGGGCGGCATCCTGGGTGTGGTGTTGACTGGAGCTCTCCTGTTCATCTTCTGTTGCATTCGGAAACGCAACAAGGCGAAGGGGGACAAATGCATGGAGCTTCCCAGCCACCAGGTCAGTAATGGCGGTGGGGGCATGAACAACGGAGCTGTGGCAATGGCAAATGGGAGCGTACAAGCGGCGAAGGCTTATTCATTTGCGGAGGTCTCGTCCGCCACGCAGAACTTCAACAAGCAGATTGGAGAAGGAGGATTCGGGCATGTGTACTATGGCAAGCTGGGGGGCCGAGAAGTGGCGGTCAAGGTCTTGGATGCCAATTCTCGGCAAGGGATTAATGAATTCAAGAACGAGGTGCAGACTCCATTCCTTCTTCTTTTCCCCTCTTAGACCTCTATGCCTGGTGTTGTCCAACTTCTTAATTAATGTTTGCTCCCTCATAACCATACCAAGACTTGGTTGTCAGCACTGAGAGCTGGACTCGCTTGAGCTTACGAGTCCGGCGCTCTCTCTCCACCAACATTCAAATCATGCGCTGTGTTTTGTTTATGAGAGCCCTAATTTTGAATTGTTTCTCGCCAGGTCCAACTGCTATCAAGAGTGCACCACAAGAATCTAGTTTCACTGGTGGGATATTGCCTTGAAAGCAAGCATCAAATGCTGGTGTACGAGTTTTTGCACAAGGGCACTGTTCGTGAACACCTCTATGGTACGCCGTCTATCGACTCGGGAGCTGGTGTCCAATAATGGAGCACGCTGAGTCTTCATAGTTGAAACAAATTTGTACTTTTGAGCATATTTCAATTTTGGATTCATTAAGTGTGCTAGCTGTGTAAAATAGTGATTTTCTATTGTTTGCAATCAGGTACAAAATTACAATAATTAAAACACACATTTTATAGTACATGTTTTCATGCATTACTAAGTACTAAGGAATGTGCATCCAGAATTGCCACTTAAAATGAATGTGCTCCGTACATTTCCTTTGGCAATTCTGGGTGCACATACGTTTGGAACACTTCTTCTTACGCATTTTTATAATCCACTGTTCTCCTTGTAATTTTGCTGCACTCTGTTTTATTCCATTGTATTTTCATTTTCATTTTGCTTTGGCTTGCGTTTAGCAAAACGTGTAGTTGTATTCTGGTAATAATGGTATGGCTTGACAATGCAGGCTCTTCTCTGGCACATCAGGAGCCGCTGGATTGGAAAATGCGACTGGATATTGCTCTGAACTCTGCACAGGGTCTGGAGTATCTTCACGGTGGTTGTACCCCAAACATTATTCACCGTGATGTGAAGAGTAGCAACATCCTCCTCACCGACAAATATGTGGCCAAGGTGGCCGACTTCGGTCTCTCCAGACTGGGCCCCGAAGACGGACAAGCTTCCCACGTCTCCACCGATGTCAAAGGAACCGCTGGATACTTGGATCCTGAGTAAGCACACTTCCACAATATATTGGAATCTCTTTCGGTTTTCCATTATGTGGTCATGTTCATTTCATCAGCAAAATTCGACCAAATTGGCGCCCGTAGAAACGGCTTTAGTGTAACTGCCTCTAATTGCAACTGACATGAAAAGCAACCTGGAGTTGTCTTTCAATTGGCAACAAGAGTTTAACATAAATCAACTAGCCCAATCGTTGGAGGCATGCCTTTTTGGACATCTTTTAGATGTGCATACCCTTTAAGAAAAAAGTGGCATATCTTTGCATTGCCCATCTTAAGTTCAAGCGTTTTGGGATTGCTGAACTACCCAGTTGTTCCAACCTCAAATCTATACTTTCTGTTGATTGTCGAGCTCTGGGGTACCTGACAAGATATCAACAGAAAGTTCTCCTTGCTAAATAATTTCTCCTTGCTAGGCCAATTGCCCTTCTTCATTTCCTGAGCACTACTAATCTTGCGTCTCTCCCTCTCTTGCTGCAGGTACTGGTCCACCAACAGCTTGACTGAGAAGTCCGACGTGTTCAGCTTCGGCGTGGTCCTGCTGGAGCTTCTCTGCGGCCGCCAGCCGATCGACAACAGTCTGGAAGATCACAGCGAGTGGAACCTCAGCGAGAAGGTCCGCAACTCTCTCCAAGCCGGCGACATCGAGAGCGTACTGGACCCCGTGGTGAAGAGCTGCCACCCCAACATGAACAGCGTGTGGAAAGTGGCGGAGGTCGCCATCCAGAGCGTGGAGCCCAAGGGCGTGCACCGACCGCTCATGAGAGATGTCGTTCGGGAGCTTCGGCAAGCCATTGTGCTGGAAGCAGGGCGCTCGCATGCCTCCGATCAGTCGTCGAGTTTTGTGAACACGGCGCGACCAGCGCCGCGTGATTGAATGGATTAATTAGTAGCTATGGGTTACACCAGAAGAAGGGAATTGATGTTTGGGAAACTGTTTCACCCACGGTGAAATAAGAAGGTTTGAGACTTGTACTGAGTATTGCAACCCAAGAAGACATACGACAATTCGACATCAAAACGGCTTAGAATACCTTAACACAAAAACTAGATTCTATCATGTTTAATCATGCACCAGATTCCAGGATATACTGACTAACTTGAAGAATCCACGTCTTATATTTGCTTCTAAAGGCTCTACACGAATTGAGATAATCTGGACGACAATGGAATTAACTATGACGAAGTTTCTTATTTGCAACAAAGTCAAGCCAACAAATTGTGTATATACATCTTCCACAGATCCGGTATAAATTCTCGTTTTATTCGTAGATGACGGATTGGTCTGCTGCAGAGAAAAATCAAAGATATGTATGCAGATATCAAGGACAGACTCGGTATGAAGTTTTCATCAATGTATGTTATGAATTTTTCATCACAAAGGTAACTACAGATCCGATCCTGAGATATACATCAGAATTCATTTAACCAGACTGAACAGTACAGGACGAAGAGGATTATTTATCGTTCCGGATCAACAACGCTACATCGAAGAGATGTTACTCAAATACGGTTTTGGAACTTGCAACTTAGTGTCGACACCAGTTGATCCAAATGACTGATCCTCTTCAGAGCTTTTCTAATGATCCTACTGAAGATTGTGAGCCTGATTTTGCATATTCTCAAGTATTGGGGAGCCTACAATTTGTGTCTAGAGTATACTTTTGTGTTTGTATGCATTGTGATTATGTGCTTGAGAGATTTTATTATTAGATAGGAGAAGTTCAAGAGAATATATTACAGGATCTGCAAATGTCATTTATCAAATACTTTTAACACGTTTGAGTTCACTGCAGCATTCGAAAGTTAGCTTCTTAGCTCTTGAACTTCACAAATTCTTTTTTTAATTTTTGTATATTTTTGCTTCTATCATTGTAAAATTATGGTATTTAAATCAATTTTGACAAATTTGTCATAAAAGAAGGCTATTTTTGAAGGTTCAAGCATTGTTTTGGATGAATTTGAAGCTATTTGAACAAAAGATCTCTCAAAAGCACTTTATTCATCATGCATGCAAGATGTAGACTTTAGATTGCTTTGAGTTGGTGCTTTAGAAACTGTAACAAAGATACATGTAGTGTAGCTACTTGTTTTTTAGGACATAACACTTTTGTGTCATTTATGAATGTTGATTTTTTCAAAAATTTGTTAGAAAAATTAAATTATTTTGGTGCTTTCTTGAAGTAAAATTATATATTGTGAATTATACTAAACATAAAATGTTCTAGAGTAATCTAACATTATTAGCAAAATGAAGGTTAGATTAGGAAATACCAATTTTGTAATTTTAATTTTAAAACTAAATGGGTTTGAATCACGCTTAGTTTCACCTTTCAAACTATTCTAAAAGAAGTTATTGTCTTCAAATTATTTGAGAAAAAGTTAGAATTTGTTATCTTGGGATATTTATTTGATAAGATGTCGTTTAACATGATTTACATATTATTGGATCTCAAATATTTGTTTTCTTTAAAAGTAAAATTGTTTCTTTCTTATTCAAGTTTAATTTGTTTACAATTCGCCAAGGCTTTAAGCACATATATTAATTAAGCTAGACAAACTTGTAGTTCCACTCTAATCTCTATAAATTGACAACATCAACATTTTCAATGCATTATTACATTTTGAAAGTTCTATGCAATGAAAATCCATTTTTTTAATAATTGTCATATTCTAATTATACAAAATCAAATCTATATTGTGATTTTTTTCATTTATTCATATAAGATACCTTTTGAGCTCTTGTAACTTCTTCATTCTTCCTTGCTATTTGATTCTACTACCACCTTCTCTATTATTCCCTTCATCATTCTAATAGGCTACTAAATTTGCAAATGCTTATAAATAGTCACATTCATGTTCCGGCGGCCTCAAGTATTGAATCTTTTGAATGGATAGTTAGGGAATAATTATTGTACTTGTGGCATGTAGCCATTGGACAAAAATCATTTCCAATTCCCTACATTGAAACACTCAATCTCCAAATTTATTTCCTTCTTCCTCAATTCCTTTTTGCCGCTGCAAACCCTAAATTCATTAAAATTTCAATTCTACAGAAAACAAAATAAGAATGATCTAATGAGAGACTACAATTTATTCTTCATAGTCTTGCCATCACTGCTTTGGACACCCTAATTTATTACTTCAATCAAAGCACAATAAACATGTAGCCAACGCTTCCATCTTCAAAGTGCAAGTGTTGTTTTTGTAAGTGCAAGCTATCAACTATACTTCTTTGTGTTTTCAAATGCTCAATGTCTTTTTTGAGGTTTATATGTCTGTCAAGAATCAAATTTGTCCACGAGGAATTCTTTAAAGAGCAAGGTTGATGTTTAGTTTTAAAATTGCAACGATTGTCCGTTGTGCATTCAAACAAACATTGCACTTGTTGAATGTTTTCAAATTATTTGCACTACTAAGAATTCTGCATAGTCAAAAACAATGTTTGATGCAATATACAAGACGAGTTTGTAAATGAAAGGAGGTCATAGAAATGTAACTGCCTACAAATCCAAAGTTGAAGTTGAAAAGTTCAAAACCTGAAGAAGTCAAAATGGTCGTCAAAGGTTGCACTCTTGCAAATCTCTATCGCCAAGCTATTTCAAATCCCACTCCTTAAAAACTTAGATTGCTCTCAAAGGTTACTTTCTTGAAAAACTTAGGCGCCTTCTCCAACTCCTTGCCCGAACGCCTGAACTATCAACGGCGGTGGACAGCCCACCATCGGCACACCGACGGCCCTTGATTTCCTAAGTGAAGCAAATCAACGGCAGGGAAGGGGGGCATTTTAACAGTGGTGACAGCATCTTTTCATAAGATAGTCTAGTTGGTGGATGGTCTTCTAATTGGTGCAAAAATGTTATTATTCTTGGTAGGGATTTTTTCACATCATGTTTTTTCTTTCAAAGTGATCATTTTTTAAAGGACTAATATTTGGTCAAGGAATGACAATTTTGAAAGTAAATCATAGTCACACTTTAAACTATAAAATGTTTCAAAAATGAGTAAAAAGAATTTATATTTCAAGAGGGACACTGTGACTCTTGAAAACCATTGATCCCTTTGAGGTCAAAGGATATTTAACAAATAATAGACATTCAATAATAGATATTTTTATAGAGGTCATAGGAATTATAAGTACTAGATTCATTCATAGAATATTTTGTAGATTTCATATAATTATTAATATTCTTCTAATTTATCTAGAATATATATCCAATTTTTTTCCATAACCTTATCATACTACTAAAATCATAACTCCCTCTATAATATCACAAATGCTACCATTAATAATAGGGGCTCATGCTTGTTATGCTACCCATTCATTGTATCACATATTAGTAAAATTTTGATATATTTGAATAGAATGCATGATAATGATTTCAATAAGCCTTTGAAATAATTAGTTTTAATATTTTGTAAAAATATTTTCAATCATGCATACATAAAAAATAATATTTATATTATAAAAATAGAGTAGTAGTTTGCAATCACCTTTGTAATATCACTTTTACAGCTTTTATATTTTCAAAAGTACATTGCTACTACCAAATGATTTGAGAAATTTATTCAATTGAAGCAATTTTGGATTTCACAACAATTAAGTTGTTCGTGAAGTTTTTGAAATTTACAAGTTTTTCTTTTCAATTCACCAAGTTCCTGAATTGCCATTGTTCGTAACAATTGAGTCAACTTTTGAATGCATTACAATAAATGTGTATCTTTTTCAGTATTTACCATTTACATATATTTCACTCATGATTCAGTAAATTTCTATTGTACATTTCAATATATGCTTTTTTATAAACAAAATTATACAAAGATTTTAGTAATTTCTTTCTGAAGATTTATTAAATTTTTTTTCTGCATTTTATCTAATATATAAAAATTCGAATATAATTTTAATGATGAATGCGTAGCATAGCAAGCGCCAACCGCTAGTTTTCTTAAAAAAAATTACTTCAGAGATCAAACATTGCTCCAAATTTTTTTCCTCCTTATAGAAATTCACTTTTGGTATGGATATTGAGCAAAAGAAATACATAGACTCAATAAGAGATTAAATTCCAACCAAATAAGTACAATGTGTTTCACCCAAATTAAAAAAAAATAGAAAAATGACAACTTTGAGATTATAATCAAGTATTTGCAAAACTTGTCTAAGCTACCATAATCAAATTTTTTTGAAAGTTTTATCCTACATTGATAAGAATACATGTAGCATTACATATATTATTTCTGAAGCATTTTTATAAAATGTTAGTAGGTTAATTCAATTAATGCTAGAAGCAAAAATCTTCTTACCATGCAATTATTTTTGCAAGAAAATTTATTTCCAAAATTTTAACAACTTCAACCAAAAAAGATTACAAAAATTTGGACCCTCTATAGGGCCATTAGGGGGTTTCAACAAATGTGCAATTACAATAAATATGTGTATATATATATATAATTATTTATTTATTTATTTTTAAATTCATAAAAAATAATAAAAAATAATTCTTTAATCGGAATTCCAATGGGGCACCTTGGATGATTGCTCACCTTACAAACTACCTGATAGCCTTTTGGGGTTGCTATTTTTCCTAAATGCACATTTTCATGCATCAATTCAGCCTTGTAGAGGGCTGAAATTTTCTCTAATATATTGTACACTACTCAATTGATATAAAATAATTTGGTTTCTAATAGAAAAATGCAATATCAAACAATTACTCATCCAATTAGTACATCCTAAAGTAATAACATTAATTCAAACTAATTTGGAAATTATGTAAGGTTGCAAGGTGCACTAATATGATAGGTGCATTATTATTCTCATCCACTTCATTTTCATCTAAATTTTATCTAAAGATCATTCAAATAATTATATTAATTAGACTACATGCATCTAACAAATTAGTATAAAGGAATCTTGCACTATTCAAACTTTTATTTGAATTGAATTAACTTGTATAGTTTATTAGGTATTAATTGAATTAAGGGAGAGGCATCCAAAAACAATAGTGTACCCAATTGCAAAAATTTCTAAATATGGTAGTCATTCTAGAATGTAAATCTAGGCATATCATAGATAGCTTGTCATTCTAGAATGATTGTTGTGTCTAGAAAACTATGTAATTGGGTACATTATTGTTTTTGGATGTTTCTCCCTTATCTCAGGAACTATATCAAGATTTGCAATGGACACCCTTGCACAAAATCTTGAATAGAAAAATCATAATCATTGATTTTCAAAATCGGATTTTGATGCTAAAACTAGATTTCAAAAAGAATTCTTCAAAAATATAAATTACTAAAAGTAATAACTTGGTTAGGTTTGATTTAACTTCAAAATACTATATACACCAGAATTTGGTGCCGCAGGCATTTAGTGATTAATAAAAGTTTCCTATAATTTCAACTTGTCCTGCATGTCGGGATCACATTCATTAGATCCATACAAAATCATTTCTTTTTCCGTTAAATTTTTATTCACGAACTTGATTTTAAATTTTTGGAAGTTCATTTTATAGGGGTTGGAATATTTTATAACCTTTAATATGGTTCAAAATATTTCGTAACCTTTAGTAGTACTCACAAACTTTATTGGTACAACTATACCAATACTTGTGGCTTTATTGATACTCATAGCTTTAGCTTCATGGTTTTTTTGAGGATTAAGATGATTTTCATTAATATTTTATGTACTATTCAATTATGCCACATTATAATTTCTAAAAATTTCATTAAATGTCATATTTACTTATATTTTGAATTATTTTTTAATGAATCTGGCCCGCAATTCATGAATTGTTTTTGACGAACCTGTATTCGGCTGCCCTTTTTTTTTTCGGGCATTCTCAGGCGCGCTCAGGCTGACAGTGACTGGCAGAGGAAATCTACAAACACCCATGATTCTCTTAAATCAACAAATGCTCATCTATGAGCTTCTCGGGGACGTAGATTTGAGGGCGCCAAGAGGGCGGCATTTGAACGAGGTCTTCCCTGCCATTCTAGCCATTCCGTGCCAGTTCTTAGCATACTCTTTGCTCATGGTCGCGCTGCATTAGTCTCTCTACGCAATTCATTCCGGTGCAGAAGCGGATTCATTTGGCTCATTGATTTCGTAAGCACTTTGTCGGCTTTTGAATTTACTGTCTGTGTCGATTGCTGGCTTCACCTTTGAATTTGTTTACATGGATATGGTCAATTGCATTTGCGCAGGTGATTTTTTCCGTTCTTGAATGGGCCTGCGGATCATTATTTTAATTTTCTACTTTCTCTGTAATTTTTTTAATTAGGATGTGGAGTGTATTCCATTCAGATGTCTTGATTGTGAACTCCATAGCATGTGCTTGGCCATCCGGCCAATTCTGCGTACGGCTGGATCGTGTTCTAAACTGTCGTTCAATTTTAGTGAGTTCGATCTATTGTTTGCTGTTCGTTTGCATTAATTAAGTGGTCAGAGTTTATAAAACTGAATCTTGGAACAGTATTGAATCTATTACTATGGCTTCGTATTTGATGTTTTCTGCGGGCGAATGGTTAGAAATTGCGCAACGTTGAGTGTGCTGCACTAATTTTAACACTGATTTAAGGATACTCGTGCTTCTCTGCTTCTTGCATCAATATATTGTAGGTACAAAGGAAACTAAGAAATAAACTATTGAGTTTTCAGGAAATTAGAAGCTGAGACTCATGCAGTCACTTGAGTTGGTTGGGCTTGACAGGATTCATTGCGAAGTAATTTTCACCTTGGCGCTCGTTTCTGGTGGTCCAAAATGTTTTATTCACACCAACTCCTAAGCAAGAAGCACCCGATGGGGCAAATTTGGTGAGTGCTTCTTCTCAGCTCAATTGCAAGATCGACATTTTCTTTCTACACAACACTAAGATATCTATAGAAGTACTCCCGATTTTCTTTTCAATTGCCTGAACTGTGTTCCAATAATGTGCACCATTGATAGCCATTTGCCTCGAATGACAGCAAACCATTTGAATGGAAGCGTTAATTACTCATCGAAGGCTTAATGTCTCGTCTTTCATAGGTATAAGTTATTACGTCTATATGCAATGCTATCAATTTGTGAAAGAAGCACCATTAAATCGCAATTGCGGCACTCCAGTGCAATAATATCATTGATACATGTGTTCTTGGGAATCCACCAATGGCAGGATTGCAGCGACAATTCGTGCGAACATTAACAGGACGAAGGCCGCAAAGATCAACATCGTGCAGATATGGTAATTACATTGTCTTCACAGTTCTGTACGAGTATCTGCAATTTTTCAAAGAACGTACCTCATTAAAGGTACTCCTGAAAATTTGACAAGGATAGTCCATATGTCGCTCACTTGTCTCATCGGCAATCCAAGTCTAGAATTGAGAAAATCTGCTCTCGTAAATACGTCTCCGTTTATTTCATCTTACACGAATGCCTCCTTTACAGCAAGCAGATTCTTAATCCTCCTGTTCCGCTCGCACTTCGACTCTCGGGAATCCTCATGGGTAAGTGCGTCATTCTCTGAGGGCGACATTTCGTCTTCGATCTGCGCAGTTTTACAAAGAAACACTGAAAGAAGCATCTCGAAGCTTGCAAGTCATTGAACTGAAAATTTAATGTGCCAGATTGAAAGATACCGGTGACTTGGTACTGAATGATCACTGTGTTTGAAATCCTCCAGGAGGGATTGTCCAAATTTACAAGCGCAAAGTTTTTTTCTTGTATGGTAAGGACCAGAATTTCTTAAGGTTCAGAGTTTCTATTGTTGTCAATCACCTTTGAATCATTAAACATATTCCTGAAATCTTGTGTACAGCAATCGATATGTTCCTCAAGTTACAGGTATTTATCCGTTGAGCTAAGTGATCATTTGTCACATCATCTAATCAGATAAGTAAGTATGTACAGCCAGAATGACTAATAGGTCCAGTCTTGAATTTCTTCGCCAGCTAATCGCTAACGTTTCTCCTGTTTTATACTTGGATTAAACGACGGGGTATAATAACCTGCAGAGGACATGAACGCATTTCTCGTACGTGTGGTTCCCTCTCAACCGCTAAATTATACTCCGTATCAATGATTTTTTGCCATGTAATGTCGTATTTGTACTAGGACGACCGGGTCAGTTTCTTTGATCATGATGAATCAGGCCTGTACATGAAATTTTGCTCAACATGATGAACCGGAGAACCCCTCCTGGAATTAGAAAAGAAGTGAGACTTACAAACTGTGGCTTGACATTCAATTCCCCATGGTCTGGGGCTACCGTTGACACAAGATGTCGTATACTTGATTTTTTAGCATTTATTCAGAGAATGTCACCTCTGGACTTCTATTTATTGACAAATGGTTAATGACGGCATTGCATGCTTACGGGGAACAGATGAAGATCAGAATAGAACCTGTGCAAATGGATGAGGACCGAACCAAACTGCCAAAGCGAAAATACCGTGCTAAGTAAGATGCTATTATTTTCCTGAAATTCTAAGAGTTTGTGTCATGAAATAGTATTCTCAAGAAGAGAAAGAATCGAACGCCTATCTTCTTGGTATATGCTCCGCGACGAACACACAGTTAACGTTAGTCTCAGTCAATTTCCTGACATATTACACCAAGGGCTGGTTATGGTGTGCCACAAGCGACGCTTGACTTTGGAAAGAATATACGTGATTATAAATGTGGTTCTAAGCGTTGCAACAGTAATGATTGGAGGTTCTTGCATCTATTACCTTCAATTTGGAGAAACTTATTGGTCGCTGGTAACTTTGACCATTGAATCGTACAGATATGAGAACATCACACTGGCATCTGACGAAATTCGGATAGCAGAAAGTACTGAAAGGCCTATGAGAGAGCCATCTGTTCCTTTGCAAGAGGGCGTTAACTTTTTGGTAAGCTTCCATCTAGGACCTGTAGCCAATTTCGTTTGATCTACCACTCCGCGACAAAATTGACTTTGAGTTAGGGGTAGAGGCTGCCATATCTGCATTGCCTATGTTCAGACTGGGATTGATAACCAGCTCTGAATCAGACTCTTCCCGCATTTTCGTAGATATAGCTAGTGACAACTTGATTAAGAGAAATTTTCTAAGGCAGTTCTCAGCTACCATGACTGCAATTGTCGCTAAGTATTAGTATCTGCTTTGTCAACAGGAAGAAACGTTCTTCGTCTTTCCTGAAGTCAATGCCGACAATTTAGAGGACAATGATTCTCCTCGAGATCACTTTCAGGGTTAAGGATCATCGCCCATTCTAGTTTAACTTGGAAGATCATTCACATGAAAATCTCTAATTCTTTTTATTACAATCTAATTGCATGTACAACAAACTACTTGTCATCCGTTCTTGACTTCCTCGATTAAGGTACTTGCAGCCGTGGTCAGCCGTACAATCAGTTACCTCCTTGTTACCCCACGATAGTCTGTCTCCAGGGTCCCAGTGTTGACATCTCTTCAATATATTAAGACAAGCTGTGATCTCTGTTCTACAGCTGCCATTGAAGACATTACTTTGCAAGAGAACGCTCCCTACTCACCGAATAGTGTGGGTGGAATGCGCAAGTAATGCTTTTATCTCCTTTGAAGTGTATGATCGGAGAAAGTTCTCATTCTTGATATGTAAAAATCCAAGTTTAAAATGCTACCAATAACTGCATTCTGTGACTTGTCTGCCGCTTGAGAAAGCAGAAGTGGGTCATCTCTGTCAGCGGACAGTATTCTTGGGCCTTTGGATGACTGCTTGCCGGAATTTCAGCTTCCAGGACAGAGACTGTCCCTGGAAGTTGGCCCAGTGGAGGACTGCGCACCAGATAAAACAATTCCAGGTCAGCGATCGTCGCAAAATTTTTCGAAATAGGATCGCTGAATTTCGCAACTCTTCCAATATTTCCTGCAGTGGAGCCGTACAGACTTTTCCAGGCACTTGGGAAGAACTCTGTATTGTAGCATTCTCCAAAGTTTCTATGTAATATAGCTACTGAACCTTCAGACTGGACTACCTTTAGTGATATCCTATTCAACGAACTACGATGACTGACTGTGATGTTTCTCAGATAATCGTCCACCCGAACTTTCGGGCGCTCTGCCCACGATATTTGACGAGCAGCTGCCTGAGCCGGAAATGGATCAACATAATGTTCTCTTGGTAAGCCATTTTCTCCATCCCATTCCAGCAGAAAATCCCCTCTCAAATCGTCATCAGCTTGATTTGAAGGATATGGCCGCAATTCATTGAATTTCAACGTGATTACTACTGCAGCCAGAGGCAGGCAGCTCTCAACCCAAGAGGGAAACACGATCAGCACGAAGGAACATTCGGAAGAGAAATGCTCGAGTGCTAATGTACGATGATGAAACAGAAATTTCTAAGAAGACGTTCGCCGCATGGCTTCAGGATACATCAGATATTGTCGGTCGTAAAGGCGCAAGCACCGTCCCGAGCAAGGTTCGCTGCAATAAACCGGGCTTCATGTTATAACCTGACAACGTCAATTTCATTATATTGGTGGAATTTCACGAAATTTCCACTTCTCGAGACGGGTGTATAAAGCACTTTTGTGTTCTCCATGCCTAGCTAGTGGAGCTTTAGGCTGTTATACGTCACAGTTTTGCCGCTCAAGATAACGACTATATATATCGAAATTGACATTAGATGAACGAATAATTACAATTCTGAAAGCATTTTCAAACGTTTCTCAATATAAATTGCGAACTGATTGATGCCAAGCAGATTAAAATTAAGAAATTTTCCAAAACAGGCAAAGGACATCAACAAGCAGCGTGTCAGAGCAGTGCAGCAGAATTGGAACCTTCCATCGGTTTGTATGTCCTTGAATGTGAAATTCCGGCCCGAACCAACTTGGGCTCCAGCGCTGCAGGAGATGTGGCGACGTGTTGTTATCCCGACCCCAATTAAACCAGCTGACTCCAGCAGAAAACAAGGTAAATTTTCTCAATCCTGTGTCACGTATGTGAGGAATTTTGTAGGCTAGGATCATCGACCTTAAATACTACGGCAACCATGCGACCTCTCGGGAAAATTGGAGGCAATTTGAGTGATGCGATTACGACGGAAATTTATTGACGTACACTCGGTCGACATGCAGTTTACTTCTGATAGATACTTGAAAGAACTCAACTGCATATGATTGTCCTAATTAAAGAATAGGTAAGTATGTAAGCATCCTCGAAATCTGACAAATGAATCTTGAAATCTCACTCTTTCAACTGCCACAGGCGCATCACCAACTTCCAGCGGCTCCAAGCAAAACTCTCCAATGGATACAGATTTCCCTGTCGGAGCAGATGTTCCAGAACCTCTAGAACCAGATTTCCCTGTTGATACGAATTATCCAATGGAAACAGGTTTACAAAAAGAACCAGAAAACGTGAGTAAACACTTATCCTCGGATTGAGAATTGTAGAGAAATTAGTATGTTTTGATAGGTGCGTTTGAACTACAATTGGTAGTAGTCACTCAAACTTCTCCACAGAGATCAATCAAGATCAGCTTATAAAATTGCCAATGTTTCGTGTGCATGTATCTCGGCGTGGACAATTTGGCACACTTGCTTCCTCAGTCCCCTCATGCAGAGGCTGATCACCATAGCCTAGGTTCTGTGGAAAAGCTTCGAGAAGCTCTTCAAACGCCGAGTACTGGCAGCAGGGAGGATATCTTCGGAAATAGATTCGGCCTCCGAACACCAGCTCTCTTTGGTAATTAAGCTTTCCAATGTAATTTTTGGTCTAAGCGAATACGGAGTAGTTAATACTTCATACATGCTGCGTTATGAGTTATTCTTAATTGTTACTCATATTTCCTTTCTGGATAACGAGGAAAATTGGGAAGGCTCATCAATTATAGGAACTTCTGCAGCCCCACTTACCACGGACGGAAAATCTTCGAAGCGCTCGATGTCCGCGTCTTATGGAGGAAGCTTGTCATATGATAACGAAGGAGAGCCTCCGACAGCTGGAAAGTAAGTGCATTGGTGAAACTTTACTTTCCTCTTCATTAGTCGCATACACTCATATCCGATGAAACTGGGAGAACTTGAAGCACTTCTGAGGTGGCATCTCCACAGTTTCAGATTGCAACCATTAATGTAACACCATTTTCTTCATACTTGACAATCGATCATTTTACGTCCATAGGTCGAAAAGAAGGAATACCGGAAGCCCCGTTAAGGACGTTGGAAGGAATATGTCGCCTATTTCAGGCGAGTTGCCGGAGGTGAATATTCGACCTCGCAGAGCATCTGGCAAGTCTGATATGATCGACTACTTTGCTAGTGGTGACTTTCAAGCTGGCATCCTCGCACAATCTCGTAAGCTTACTTATTTTCATAGTTTCTACTTTGGTACGATATATATCACGCAAAGGTCAAGCCATTTCTGTCCATGGCGTTCAAGGGAACTTGACGGAGAGAACGTATTTGAAGAGTCTCACTGCTAATTTAGTTTTACCTCGCCAATCACGTGACATGACTTTAAGTACACTCTAATTATTGTGAACAATGCTAAACTTTGGTGAAGCGACCTGCATCCTAATTCTTCACTGGAATTTGGTTGATAGAGCTACTGGAAGACACCAGCAATTCCACTCAACCAAGACCAGCAGACTCCATCAATAACACGACCATTGTCGTAGCCAAGTAAGACCCCGAAGCCCTAATTCACTTGTCGATATTGTCATTCTCTTGGAGATTGCATGGACATCACTTTAACCATAATTTGCTTACAACCTTGCAAACATGTCAATATCAGAAAAAAATTGTTTGATGAAATATTCCCTAGGTTCAATAAAGCTTCCCGTTACTGCAAAATTCTAGGTACATGTACTCTGTGAAAGCTTGGAATTATAATAGAAGGATATTTAAAAAAATGGCCAGACTGTAGAATCAGGAGACGACTGGAAGCTTACTTACACTGACACAATTATGCCGAAAACTGCTGAAAAAGGCGATTTGCAGCGCACATGCCACAGCGGGTGATGATTATTATACCACTGATTCCAGCAGCAATCTAAGAGATCTGACTATTATAAATTGATTATCACAGACTCCTGCGGGAGCATTTCAATAAGCTTGAAGAAGCAGACGTTTACGAGGCGTCCGTAAACAATCTCACGACTGGACTTGATAAGAGCCGCGCAGCCAGGATGTTCTATCAAGTCTGCGGTGAGCATATCTCACTATCCTTCAGTGCCTGAGATTCTAATTTCTTCAGAGGGAATGATCTTCTAAGTGCATTCGCTAGCATCAGGCAATTCCCCGCAAACCTAACTTATCGCCAATCGAAGTATGCTTGGAAGGAAGTTGTTATTGTCTACTTTGCTTCAAATCCTGCAATGTATGATTTGAAGGGCCCTGCCTTCCAGATGATGCCAAATATCTGACTACAAATTTTTGAATTACATTTTTCAGTGCTGGCTTCGAATGAGTCGATCTTCGTCAAACAAGAAGATCCCTATGGGGACATTATTCTGAAGCGAGGTGTAACACTTTGAAAACTCTGGGCGGCTCATAGAAGAAAAGGCCGCGAGGTCATTCAGACGAGAAGACATCAGGAAGTGGTGACACATTTCTGATGCCCATAGCACTACCGTGTAAAATCAAGGTCACATTGCTGACTGGACATGTTCTGCAGTCTTAGGGTTCCAACACTGAATAGGAAATGCGCCTATAGTCTCTTGAAGCTGATTCCCACTGAGCGGGCACTGTAATTGCCCACTCGCTTTTGTGGTTTTCGTTAGAATACCCATATCACTACCTCCTTGCACGTCCTCCTCAGAAAAATAACCTCCTCAGTTGCTTCAGAATTACAGTAGGTCAACTCTGCAACTGACGAGTTTCTTCACTGGAAAGCGTAAGGAGGAGAGTCATATCAAGACTCACTTGCCAAAGGACTGAAAACACGTTGTTGTAAACTTGTAGGTCAATTGTGCCTGTTTGAGAACTATTCCCTCAGGATTGATTTAGAAAAACCACACTACTATTCCATTTGTAGATGCTATCGTCACACTCAACCCAGACGGTTCTGAACTCGATCATCACACTATGAAAAGCAAATTGCATCCTACTAACCCAAATCACACCAAAATCAGCCGGGAAAGGAGCTATTGTGAGTGCCAAAAATATTGGTATTCACGGAAGATGCACTCAAGGGATTAGATTCAAATGATCACACTTTAGCACTTTGTCTTGTTGAAAACTTCCGTGTATTTCATATTCATATAGGTACAGAAAAAAGACAAGTACATTCAAAGCTGATGACCGCTATCAAAACCCAGACGAGTGTCGATGCCCACTGCCAAGTGGAATCTCACGTGAAAGAAGAACCAAAAGGAGACAATCATAGCAAAGAGCTCCTCATTGTTCACATTCGTAACATTCCACTAGCTTGACCGGGTGTCAGACACTAACCCGGAAGACGTGCTCCCGCGCATAAGAAGAGGGATAATGTGAGGTTCCAATACCTCGAAACCCTAAACCATTGTGCCCTCCGATTCAAAGACGAAGTCTTCATTGGCTAGACCCATCGCTTCACTCAATACGGCATCCACATCCACAAACTTCTCCTCGCTGCTGCTGGAGTTCTGCAAGCAAACAGGACAAATGGTAAACCCTAAAATCTCCAAAACGAGTATACATGAGCGATCCTTCTTAGTTATAAATGCAAACTATTATAGCCAATAATTTGATTCCTTGACAATTTTGAAAAACTTGGTAAAACTAAGTTTGATGGGGGCACGCTATCAATTGAAAAGATCTTTGACTTACAAGAAGTTCGGGAACTTCATTCATGACGTCTACAACGACGTCTCTTGTGATGGTTCCTTGCATCTGTGACATCCCCACAGACACCAAATTAGAATTGTACACCTTAGTAAAGTAACGAGAAGAATATAGATGAAACAAGATGTATATAGACGAATTTCCAGGACCATTTTCGAATTGTAGAATCCATCTGTGGGCGCGGAACATTACATTCTGGAACCCTCCGTATTGGAATGAAAACCAATTCTGAACACATAAAACAATCTGACACCATATTTTGAAAAGTTTGAACAAGCGAGAGCTCCTCGAACCAATGAGCCATTGTCTAAATACGCGAGAGCATATTCAGAGCTGTAATTTCAATTTGATTTAGGTACGAGTTCGCTCTAAATTGAACTCGTAATTGTCAATGTTCTCAGAAAGTGCAACGTCATTGGTACTCAAGAATGCTGTTGTGAATTGACGGATGGCTCCGTTCTTAGAAAGTAACACGTCATCGCTACTTAAGAAAGGTATGAATCGAAGGGTTTAAGGTCTAGCATTGGGGAGTTTAGGGTTGATGGCGTGTTTCTAACCTCCCCGGAGTCGTACTCTTTCTCGAACTCCTGCATTGTTGAACGAGACACCATGTTTTCGAATTCAGCACCCACCCCGGCAAGACTCGGCGGTGGTGCTTTGGCTTCATGGCTGCTGCAAGAACTTTGTTTACCATCGCTACCTCCGCAGCAGCTGCCACTCCCTTCCGCCGCACACACAATCCGGTTGCCCCTTCGCCTCAGACCTTGCACCTAATACCCATGCTCTCAGGATCAGTAACATTCACACACAAGCAGGGAAAGAGAATATTTCTTCATGTAAAAGAATGGCAATTAATGCTAAGACAATGCGATTCCAGAGGATATCACAGTGGACTAACTTGATCCTGAAGTACCTGTTTGAATCAAAATGTCCACTTTCCCATCCATAGGACTTTCAGGAACGAAAATTTAGTATACCGCTGGAAAGAAGAAAGTTTGCTCTAGCATATGATGCAGGTGTACAAGGCAAGTTTCTATTATTATGTACTCAGGTTTTAAGCGGTCAATTCAAGGTCTAATTGTATTATTTTTAGTGTACTATCTCACCCTAGTGCACATGGTTGGTTCAAATTTGAACCTTGTCGCTTCAACCCTTGCATTCTGAACTGGCCCCAACATCAAGATATTAATATTTACCCAAAAAACATGTAGGTTAGAGAACATACAGGAATGCGAGTGAAGCTAACTGTGGCAGGCCTGTTCCGAACCTCCAGGGCGGATGTTCCTCCCTGGGCCAAATACTTTGACGCCTGAAGACATTGCGCTTGACAAGCACTCATCGCCATTGTTAATTGCTGAATTTCCTTCAATTCCTTTCAGAATCACCCAATTGTAAACCTCAGATTTACATGCTCAAACCCTTCTACACGAACAATGAAGATCACATTGAATGCAACATCCTAGCCAATAATAAGATAACCACATCCAATTGCAGCACCAACGTAAAATGTGACACTCCAAACTCCAGTACAATGAGAACACTCTAGTACTCCAGTGCAATGACAATGAGGTGTTTTGGGCCACCTCAACACCAGGTATTGCATTCTTCGGTGCATTTGGAATCCTCTTTGATATCCCAACAAGACTACCCAAAAATCTGAACATTCTAATCCTAAAAACTCAGCGTTTCAAGTGTTGCAATAAATGTGCTTCAATTCGGTGCGAGTGCCCTCTTTACATTACATTACAATGCGAGCCCGTTATGAAACCCTATTGACAAAAATTCGAACCCAATTACCAAACTCAGATAGAAACATTTCTTGCGCGGAAGAATCAGAGACAAGACCAAATCTAATGGCACGAAAGGAAAAAGAAGCTCTGTAAGAGAATTACCTCAGCAGAATGCGAAAACGGGGGAAAGCTTGTTGGCGATTGTTGCGAGAATGAGCTCAAATCCGTGAAAGGGAGAAACAGAGAGAGTGATGAGCTTGTCGAGAGCTTGGCAGAGATATCTGAGAAAGGATGAGGCCCGTGCCAGAATCTACAAAATGTGACGTGGACGCTTGTGGTTGGTAGGCAGTATGTCTCTTGCTGATGTGGCATGATGACGTGGCAGAGTTTCAAATGTTCGACATTTGAAGAAGTTGTCATCCACATCAAGTGATATTCATTCGTTCTGAAGGACTTCATCGGGAAAGTACATTGGGAACTAACCCCCCCATTGTATCAGTGTTGTTGCAATACTATTTCATAGGGCCCACAGTCCAATACAAAAACTTTATTGTTACAGTACTGTCTCATTACTGTAACAATAAAATTTTTGTATTGGACTGTGAGCCCTATGAAACAATACTGTTTCAATGGGGGTACTTTCCTGATGTACCCCCCTGTCGGAGCAGTATTGCTGCAGTACTGACGCAAGTACTATAGAAAACAATACTGATGCAATACTGAACGTATAATAATACAATATTGTTAAATATATATAATTGTTTCAATATTGCATCAATTGAAATTGCTACAGTACTGATGTTGTTAGTAACAATGTCACAATATTGCAACAATATATTCTATTGAAAACAATATTGAATGTATATTGAAAATGTATCAATATCAGGAAAGTAATTCCCATTCCAATAGTACTGCATCAATATTGACTTAGTTTTTCTAGTACGAGTATTGATGCAGTACACAATGTGTACATACCTAATGTTAGAAAATTATGAGTTTTTGCAATGTTGATGCAATGTAAATTATGTAGCTACTCAATTAGGAGAAATTAGCTATTGCTGCAATATTGCAACAATTTTAATTCTTGCAGTTATGATGCAATCCAAATGTTTTGCTCAATTGGGTGGGTGCTGCTCACCCAAGCGGCCTTGCCTGCATGGTGCGGAGCCATTTTTTTTTTCATTTTAATTAAAATATAAATTAATAAAAACTTTATTTATTATTTTAAAGAACATAGTTTTGCAACATTGAATTATTAAGTTTGCATTATTGCTGCAGTACTGTATTCTATACAAATAAGATATATTCTTTCAGTGAAGTTGCAATGTTGCGTTTATTTATATAGTTTTCAATACTATTACAATATTGCATCAGTATTGGACTGTTAAGCCTTTGCAATATGTATTGAGTCAATACTGCAACAATATTGTTTAGAATGCCCTTTTTTTCCCGATGTCAAATTCTCCAAGGTTGTAGGTCATTGTTGTTGGATTTACAATCAAGGTAAACATGCCTATTACCAAGCAGATTTGCTATTTAGGTACCTTGGAGAAGCTATTTTGTCGAATCATGTATTCCAAGTATTTTTTTAGAGATTGAGAAGTCATTTGCAAGTAGAATCAAGACATTTTGACAAGAAATGAAGTTTTTGTGATTTTCCAAATCTTGCTAGGACTAAATTGCTTCAGTGTGGGTAGATCTATGCTAGACCACATGTTGATGTGTCCGCCCCTCCAAGTACATTGTTATAATGTTAAAGGGCAGCTAAGATTGTAGTAATAGGTGGGTAACTAACAACATAGGGTTATTCTACCTTAATCCTAAATGGATAGACAACATTTGAAAGAGGAGAATCTTCTTTTATCAAAAAATGCTCAAAACTGCCATTTCTAACACAAAGAGCCAAATATTGAAAAATTTTGCATTTTTTTGCATAAAAGCTGAAGACCTATTTCCAACCACTTAAGCAATTACTCATATCTAGAGCACAACTTTCTTGAGTGGGAAACTTTCTTGTATACAAAAATTAATAGAGTTTAGAAGGATTTTATAATTTTTTATGATTAATTTAATCTTTCAAAATATAATTACTATGAATTTTTTAGTTCAAAATTTTGTTTGATCCATGCTGGTCTTTATATTTCCAACCATGGATTGACTATAATATTGAGAGTCTTGTAGCCAATCACAATGTGCCACAACTAGGAACTGCATTATAATTGATCACTACTCATTTCTATCAGCACGGAAAGAAAGTAGCCTATACAACAGCAATGAGGGGTGATCATAAATATATAGGTCACCTTGCTTTATCTAAGGCCATAGGATCTTGTAATAAGCTAGTATCAAAATGTTTGAAAGAAATTTTGAAAACTTTGATTGCATTGATTGCAAAATTATACTGAATGCGTTTCAAGTATTTTAAAAAATATGTTTTTTTGGCCCCTAGTAAACTAGTCTAGATACTTCAAATCTTCCTAACTTATAATTTTTGTACAACTAATTTCGAATTTTAAAATTTTATCAAAAAGAATTGAATTGAGAGTCTAAAAAAAAATATGAAAAAACAACATGATTTTCATTATTTTAAAAATTGACAAATAGAAGCAAATATGGAAGGGGTAAAAAAACAAATTGTCCACAAATCTAAGATAGAATTATAGTACACTACTTCTGATGCTGAGATTATTATAATAATATAAATTAATCCATGGAAATTTTTTGTTAAAGAAAACTGTGAAAAGTGATTGCTAAAAAAGAACCCTATATATTGTTTTTTTCAAGAAGATGCTCTAATGCCCACAAAATAAGATGCTCCATAACTTTCACATCACAAATCCAAATGGGATGAGTCAAATCTTTCTATAGAAAAAAAATACAATCTTTGAGAAACAAGTTTTCAAAAAAATTATTTTAAATTTTTGTAGAATTTTTTTGGTGCCCGCAACATTGAAATTCGGGCTATTTGTGGAATAAATTTTGCTCCCAAAGCACCGACTAAAATAAAATTTATTTTCCTAGAAACCTGATGAATATTTTTATCTTACAAAAAAGTTACAAAAAATTATGTCCAAAATTGAGCTCATAGGAACCTATTCAAAATCCATTTTGTTTCCTAACACTAGGACTTCAGGGATTAACCTCTAAATGCTTAAGACACCAAATTTTGGTGCTGACAATACTTTGAAGTTAAATTAAACTTAACCAAATTATTGATTTTTATAGTCTCTGTTTTTGAAAAATTATTTTTGAAGTCTAATTTTAGCATCAAAAATCCAATTTTGAAAACAAATGATTATAATTTTTTTATTTAAGATTGTGTGCAAGGGGGTTCATTGAAAATCTTGGTTTGCTAGTATTGAAGGCTCTTGGAAATGAGCCTCAAATACATTAGATCTTAGGGGGAAAATTACATTAAAAACTCATTTAAAAATATTGTAGAGTAGGTTTTGAGAAGCCGTAAATTGATTGGGATTATGCATGTTATACCTTTTCACCTCATATTTTTTTGGTGACCAATTTTTTAGATTTGACATGTGAAAAGAGGAATTGAAGGATTTCAAATCACTTTCGTAGTTTTAATACTCTCATGATCATACCTTATCCACCAAGCCATAGCTCACCACTTGCAATGTCCAATTTAGTATAATATATCCACCAATACAAATGATAGCATATGCAAACAAGTTTGCAATGGCTTGTGTGCAATGGTCTTTATCCATTGAGTACAAAGTGAATGATGTTTTGTTTTTTAGGATTTGGGGTTTATATTTTTTAACCAATTTATTTCAACATTTGTAAATCATTGTTTTAATTCATTAGATGTTATTTTCTTCTATTCAATTTTTGCTTACTTCATAGCTTTCATCATATTTTGACTACATATTGATATTTGTTGTGGTATACATAAGAGCACTCAAAACATGGCAATGATTGTAGTAACAAGACAAGTAACAATGGACATCAAAACATCTCAAGTTCAGTAATTGATTAAAAAGATGATTGTTCAATAATTAAAAAGATGATTGTTCAATAATTTGGAGCACTTTGTCTTCCAGTATACATTTTGTCTCTTTGTTCCCAAAAGGGAGAAGCATTCATTACTATTTGTATTCTCAACACTTGAATTTTCTTGAAAGGTAAGTTGCTCCATTTTCTTTCTAAAGAACAAATGAATGAAATAGAAACTCAATATTGACATTAAATTACAAATTCAATAAAGAACTTCTTTAAACATATTTCAAAGAAAAGTCCAAATCTTAAATAAAATTTGTTGTTATTTGCAAATAAATGTCAAATCCAAGAAATAGGAAATACATGAAGATGGTATTTAGATCAATTGTTTCAAGAATGGGTGTGAAGATTAGTTGACAATATTTATATTGTTAAGTGATATGCAAATTCCAATTCCACCTCAAAAACACAATGAAATATATCTAAAGCCAATTGTGCTCAAGTTTCAAGATTAAGAAACAATTGTGCTCATGTTTCAAGATTAAGAAACATGACAGATGTTGTGATGTGAAGAAATCACAAGTATAATTATTGCATATAGACATTTAAGTATTGCTTTCAAATAGTCAACAGAAACCTACTTTGGCATTTTCATAGATTGCAAAAATTTCATCACCACAATATTGAAGATAATTCTTGTAGCATCCTTTAACCCCTAAAGTCCTATTGTCCCATAAGGGACAAAATGGATTTTGGAGCAAGCTCCTACGGCCTCAATATTCATCATGATTTTTTCAACCTTTTGTGAAGATAGAAAAACTCATTAGCATTCTAAAAATATAATTTTTATTTCAATATGTGCCCGGGAACAAAAGTTATGGCACAAAAGATTCTTTTCTTTGGTGCAAGGAGCAAAACCTCTTCATACAAAAGTTTTTTTTCTATATGGGAAGCTTTTATTCATTTCATTTCAATTTGTTATATGAAAGTTATGGACAATCTTATTTTTCTAGCAATTAGATCATCTTCTTGAAAAAATAACTTGTAGAATTCATTTTTGAATTCAGTTTTTACAATTTTTCAAAAAAATTGTTTGACAAGGTTAATTTTGCTTGCTAAAACAATTTCACCATTGGAATCATAGTGTTTGAATCCCATCTTAGAGCTATTAAAGATTTAGTTTTTCTTTTGATCTTGGACCTAATTCTACTTTAAGAAAATTTAAAGAATGAAAATCAAGTTTTTTTTTTAAAATTTAAGACATTCAACTCAATTCTTCAACACAGTAAATTTAATTCAAATTATATAGTGCAAAATTTTTCCACAAATAGTGGTCAAAATCATCTGAAATTACAAGCCAAAGTTCAAAAAAACAAATTTTCCAACTTTGAATGCTAATATCTTCCAATCTATAAGGTCAAACTTTGTGAAAAAATTTCCACATGATTTGAGACAAGTGAAGTACAAGATCTTATTGTTATATTCTAAAAAAGAAAAAAAAATTTGCTTTCTTAGATGAACGCAATAGAACTAATAGTTTTAAGTCGTTTTTGACAGGAAAAATGACCTTAGGACTTTAGGGGTTAATTTCTTGGTTAGAGAAACAATGAAATTGATTGAAACAAATCAATTCCAATACTTCAATAGTTGAGTCTATTTTCCATTTTTCATTGTCCACAATCACAATACTTCATTGATAAGAATGCTTGACAAATTTGGGATACAGATTGATATAAAGTGATCTGCTGACAGTAGCAAATACTTACCAAATAGAAGTAGAAAGTTTGTAATAGCAAGAAAAATATGTATAGTAGCTTGAAGAGAAGGCCTAAAACTTATAAGATAGGAGGTTCATAAATCAACCTTTTAAGCCTACGTACCTCATCAATAATGGTAATAGATATTTCATGGAACATATCACTCATTTTGAGATAGGGGCTGGGACACATTTAGGACTTGGTCAATTTACAAAACTCCTACCTTATTCAAAGTCAAATCTTCCCGTTGGACTTCATGCTACTTAGCGTTCTTTTGCCTTTGTAGGTAGTCTCCTTATCCTTCTCTTGTCTTCTCCAGGGTTTCTTTTTTGAGCGATTTTTTGTTCAAAAGCAATACTTTTTTTTCCAAGGAATATTAGGCAAAATATTCTTGCTTTCCAATGGATGAAATCACGTATTTGCTACCAAATCTTGGGACGGTATCGCTCAATTTTGGATGAACGTACATCATTTTGGATGAATAGATGAAATTCATCCATTGATTGCAAATTTCATCCATTTCTAAGGATGTAAATAGCTTCATCCTTCCAGAGATTATTGCTTTCTGTATTGCCTAAGATAAATGAAAAAAATAACCTTGGTCTTCTCTTGCTCATTATTTAATAAGGTTGAGATTCAAATTATTAAAAGGTATTTTATTTTTAAGAGTACAAAAGTCCTTGTTTAGTACAAACAACTGACGACATGTGGTAGAAACAAGTACTTTTCATAGTTCATATACTTTTAATAGGAGATGGACAAGCAAACTTCCCTAAAATGGAATAAGGTAATTACACCTAATTTCAACCACTTTTGAAAACCAGACACTCTAGATTCTTGCCTAAAATATCCTTCAACTACTCATCCAATTCTATGGTTGGTTATCCTAAATCCCATTTTCAGCACTTTGAAAATTTGCAGTTTACTCATACAGTGTTTACAAAATACATTCTAAGAGAATCTAGAATCTCCTTTTGACTTCCATAAGGCTCTACAAAAAAAATTCAATATAAGAATAGGAACCATATTGAATTGCTTATTTGTGCAATTTTAGATGTAGTTACCTTACATGTTTTGTGAAGCTTATTAGAGAAAAAAACTTCTATTCTATGAAGCACTTGAATGCAACTGCTTTTTTTCTTCTACTAACAAAAGTATTGAATATGAAGTTCAATTTTACGGAACTTCTCTCGCTTATTATTATTGTGGCGTGTTTCTTGCTTCCTGCCCTCCCTCTAATTTTCATTCTTGAAAATATTGTTAAGTCAAAGTAGGCACAAAATAGAAGGAAAAAATAAATTGTTGATAAAATGGAATTGAAATACATAGTTCCAATAGTGAGATTGTTCTAAAAAGCAATAGTTGAACCATGCACAATTTTTTTTTTTAAATTGTTAAAATTGAATCCATATGCAGATCCAATACATTATTTTCTCAAGAATTGCTAAGAGTGTCCACAAAAACAAAAAGGCTTCATAACTTACAAATCACTTATTCAAATGGAATGAAGCAAGTCTATTTACATAGACGTAAAAATATAATCTATAATAAAACATAAAATTTAGAATTATTTCAATATTTTGTCAATTTTTTTTGTCGCTTGTTTTGGCCGTATTACGGCATAACTTTTGTTCTTACGCACTGTTTGAAATAAAAATTATATTCACATAAAGCTAATTAGTTTTTCTATATTGCAAAAAAGTTTCCAAAAATCTTGCCAAAACCTTGCCAAATATATCTTGAGATCATAGATACCTGCCCAAACCTTGAAAAGTCCTTCGAGGGGATTCTTTGAGCTTTAGGAGTTAAGTCATTTACAGCCATTAGAAGAAATCTAGACCCTACATAGGGCCACTAAAACTACAATAAAATTGCAATTACAAGAAAAAAAATTACAAAATTGAAAAATAATAATTTTTTTTTTAAAACTTGATTTTTTAAAACTTTTTGTGTGAGTGAATTTCTCACAAATTTCTTATACATATAAATTTCATTAAAAAAAAAAACTCTCTGAATTTGCACATTTGGCCAAAAGTCAAATAGACCTCCTGAGGGCCCAGACTTTCTATAATGAAACATTTGGAAGGATATGAAGGCCCTTTGTGGCTGTATAGTATTTTTTGCATTTGTTGATAATTGATTAGAAAAACATTGACCAAATACCTTTCAGTTCAAAGTAAATTAATGATCATGATAAAAATAAATAACAATGTATTACACTTGATATGTTAAACTATAATTGAAGAATTACAAGGCTAAATACAAGTTGTATATAAAGACCCCAAAGGCCTTTCAAGGATTAAGATAAATATACCTAATTGAAGCCTTTACACACAATATAAAAGGTGATTGCGTTTGATTATTGCTTAAAATGAATACATCGTAAGCATGAGAATCTAAGACCATCTTGAGCGTCATATAGAATATCAAAAATTCATTTTTTATTTTTTATTTTTTTTAATATTACCCTCAAAATATACATAGTAATCCATGTAGGAAATCTTTCATGTTGGCCAACAAAATTCAAGGAAGTTGCATGTCTCATAATTGGGACCCTTTTAAGTATTTGGTAATAAACACCTATAATCATCCAAATAAATATTAGAACATAGTTGTATACTTGAACTCATAAATTTTGTTAATAAATCTTTTTTTGATAGTCTAAAATTGATTTTAGATTCTCTTAGGATGCATTTTTTTGAATTTTTACAAATAAATTACAAATTTCCAAAGTGTTGAAAATAAGTGAACTCAAAATCAACCTTTGCCGTTGTCATGAATGTAGGTTGTACAATTTATTGTAGACAAGAATCTAGAGGATTTTTTATTTATTTAGGTTTTCCTTATGGTTCTTATTATTGAACTATAATTTATTTTTATTAAATCTTGTTATTTGTCAAAAGGGGATTCTAGATTCTTTTAACTCTTAAGAGGACAATGCAAGTTCTATGGGCATTTTGAAAGTCAAATTTTGTATTTTCACATAATTCTTGGTTTTAAATGTTTTCAAGCTTAACCATGAAGTGCTCCAACGTCCATATTTTGGGCGATGAATAGAGAGCTTTGAGGCACTCTTTTGTCCAATGAAATTCTCATTCATCTAATGTAATACTTGAATCTAAAAAAGACAACCTTCTTTAATGGTCAAATTCATGAAACTCCGGTAAATGATGTTTCTATTCGAAGATATAAGCAAAAATGTGCAAACATTCAAAAGAGGATTGAGACGTTTAGAGGTTAATTAAGAAAATATAGCTGCAGTAGTCTATTTTTTACTCCATTTTAATTTTTTCTAAAATTGTTAAAATTTTAAATTTTGTGACACTTTGAAGATAGCATCTTAAAAGCTTTAAATACGCCACTTTTGAATTTTTTCTATTGAATTTTTGTTGGTACAAGCTTAAGAAATACATCACTTATACCATGATATTTGCCAATATTATTTACATTTTATCAAAGATTTCATATTATTTAGAGCATTCTGTAATTTTTATGATTTTTACACAGAAGCTTCTTTAAGAAATCATATAAAATTCAATTTGATGTTTTTAACCCCTAAAAGCCCATTGTTTTTTCGGGGGCCAAATGGGATTTTGGGCAGGTACCTACGGGTTGAATTTTTGTTGTGATTTTCCAAAACTTTTTCAAAGATAGAAAAACTGTTAATCTTTGTAGGAATATAAATTTTTTTTCAATCAATGCCCGGGAAAAAAAGTTATACCCAAATAAGCTCAAAACAAGAAATGGGGGGCAGAAAAAAAAAATTTGCAATTTTTTTTCTTATAGATTATATTTTTGTCTATCTCAAAAGCTTTGATTCATATCATTTGGATTTTTATGAGAAAGTTACGGACAATCTTATTTTTTGGGCACTTAGAGCATCTTCCTAAAAAAAATAACTTGTAGGATTCATTTCTGAATGCAATTTTAACAAATTTTTCAAGAAAAAAAGTTCCACAAGGTTTATTTTTTTTGCTAGAACAATCTCACCATTGGGATTCGTGCTTTTTAATTCCATATAAAAGATATTAATATTTTAGATTTTCCTTATATTTCGTACCTACTTCTACTCAAATGGCGAATTTCGTTAAAATGGCAGTATTCCCAGTGCCATATTTTCCTTGTGCCATATTCCTTATGCCATTTTTTCAGACTGTCCGCTCTGAACATCTAGAACTGGTATAGATTCCAGACATCTAAGACTATTGTAGATTTCAAACATCTAGAAACCA
Organism: Neckera pumila; assembly: GCA_963969595.1. Classification (NCBI taxonomy): domain Eukaryota; kingdom Viridiplantae; phylum Streptophyta; class Bryopsida; order Hypnales; family Neckeraceae; genus Neckera; species Neckera pumila. Next base: position 44,831,079 of record OZ018408.1, on the reverse strand, counting down.
TATAGATTTTAGATCGACCGTTCTAAAAAATCTAGGATTGTTATAGATTTTAGATATCTAAAAAAGGCGTAGATTTTTAGAATGTACAACTGTTGTAGATTTCAAAACGGCCATTCTGAACTGAAATAACGTGCCATTGTAATGGAATACCGCCATTTTAACGAAATTCGCCATTCAACAATTTTTTTAATAATAAAAATTAATTTTTTTTAGATTTTTTTTTCCTCCCCTAGATTCTGAACTCAATTCTCTACTATAAAGATTAAAGCTCAAAACTCTGTAGTGCCAAAAATTTTAAATAAACAATGTTCAAAGTCATAAAATCTAGTCCCACACTCCCACAATGTGTTGAAAAACTTGTTTTTTTCATTTTAAACGCAGATATTTTGCAATTTATGCGGTAAAAAATTCTGAAATTTTTCCACACATTCTCATACCAGTTAGGTGTAAGATTCTATAGTTAGATGTGCAAAAAAAACATCTTTCAATTTTTTTTAGTCTTTGCTATAAAAATGGCAAGTTTGGGTGTTTTCTGGCAAAAAAAAGGCCTTGGGCCTTTAGGGGTTATTTATGAAAAAGTGAGATTAAATTCTAGACTTATATTAATACATGTAAAAAATATCAAAATTTTGAAATGTATATCTGAATATAGAAATCTAATGAAGTTTGACCAAGCCCAAACATGAAATGTCCTTTATGGGTTAAATGCATTTTTAAATTATTTTTAAATTATTGTAATTTTGATATATTTTAATATTTTAGTAAATTTTAAATATTTTTATTGTGGCCACTATTCATCGTTGATGATGAATAGTGACCATTGTCTCTAGAAAGGGCCGTGATTTCCATTGTTTGAAACTCCTCAAAGGGAAAGAGCCCCTTTGAAGGTTGATTTTTCTTCTAATGGTTAATAGTTCTAAATGGAACTGAAACACATTAATTCCAATGATGAGATTATTCTAGCAAACACATTGTATTTTGTGGGATTTGTTTTTGAAAAATTGTGAAAAATTAGAGTTCAAAAACAAATTTTATAAACTATTTTCTAAAGATGCTTTGATTACCCCAAAAATAATACTCTCCATAACCTCTACATCACTGGTCCTAATAGAATGGATTGAATCATTCAATGTAAGGTAGCCACTCCCTTTCCGATCACCTTCCCATTTCGAATCAATAGACTGATCCATTTGTAACCATAGCTTTATAGGCCATTTGATTCTCATTTGATTCTTTTGTAATGAAAAACACATTGACACCTCATAAAGTTGCCATTGATCAAGAATGGGCTTGCCTATTGATCAGAAATAGGAAACCCTGACTTTTCCACTTCTTTAATTTTTACTAATTCTCCACTTGATGAAAAATTACCAAAAAATGGCAATCTTTCTTATTCGTATTTCCTCACTGGAGAAAATTTTCTCTTCCACCATTGCTCAATCACACATATGCTGAAATGCTTAAGTGATCGGAAATGGGAGATCTACCTTAAACTGAGACATATTATATGAAAAACAAAACTTTAGAAATTTTATTTTGTAATTTTGTGATCTTTTTATGCACAGATCGTCAACATTCCATATCCAGAAATCTCTGAGGACTTTTATGTTGTCCAGTCCACCGTACTCATCCAAAAATTTGGGGTTTCGCAAGTGAAAATCTGCTCCACCTCATAGAGTAGTTGCGGAAAACACCGACATTGAAAGCTCAACAGAAGTCCGCCATCAACTGTTATAATCTCCAGACCGATCGGTTGAAATTTTGATCGGAGTGGAATTTCCGACTCAGTGATGCCTGAAGTATCACTTTCAACGGTGAAATTCCCTACGACTCCTGAAATCTCCGGGGCAAGAAATTTACTGAGAGCATGCTGTTTTGTTCCGCAGCACGGCTTCACAGGATCAGCGGTGAGGGGTTAATGTCAATGAGTTACCCGGAAATGTTAAGAAATGTCCATTTTCCCTTCTTGAATTTATATTCTAGATTGAATTTGAATTTTTCTTGTCTTTCTTTATGAATTGCATGCAATTTAGCCACATTAAGTTTTTTTCCTCTAAATTGAGGTTTTTATCCCAACCTAGCAACTTCAAGGCGCAAAGAAGGGTCAAAAAAATTTGCACCTCGAAAAGTGTTGAAATTATTTTGACCCATTTTGCAATTAAAATTGAGAGAGGGGGACCAAAACCTCATAAATCTCTTGAAGTAGTGATCTTGAAGTAATGATAGATATACAGGGAACCTACACTAGGAAATTTCTCATTCACCTCAGAAAACAATAAAAGAACGCCACACTGCCAACGGAATCTAAAAATGTAAATCCTGGCTGGTTGTAACTTTTCATTACAGGAAAACCCAAGTCACTGGATCTCAAATTCGTAGGCAAGGTATACCCTTGGCAACGATTTACATACCATTGTAATTCTACCAGCTGATTACCAGAAGTTACTGAACCTAGGCAGCGGCACCCTTGCCTTTCTTCTTCTGAATCTTCCTCTGGTAAAATTCTAGCTCCTTGCCCTCCAAGATGTACCTGCGGAAAAAACAAACTTGTATGAAAACAATATTCATGCTGTTCAATACTCTGAGAAAACTAGAGAAATTTAAGAAGAATTGAATAGATTGACCAGAAGTCAATTAACCAATTAAATGCTTCAGAAAACTTCTCAGTTTCAAGAGATTTGACGAAACCTGTAACAACCCAATCCAAGTAGAAGCTCATTTCATAAATACAACATTGTGGAATCAGAAATGCCGCATTGCAAATTGAAGAAAATGTTTGAACTTGTAAACCCCACCTTTTGCTCATTTCTTAGACTAAGAATCAGTCTGTATAAGTGATATCATCAAATCAAGGAGCCAAAACAAGAACAGGACAGTATGAGAACTACCAGAAGATCTATCATACCGTATATGTGCCACAAACGGCCTCAAGGACATATCGATTCTCAGGTGTGTGAGTTGGAAAGGAAAATTGTGAATTGCAGTCCAAATAAGCAAGATCAGTTACCCATGAAAAGACACCAGCAACTCTGATTGGAGTTTCTTCAATGCCTGGACTATGCAGAGACAGTTATAAAATGTTTTTTGAAGCGGCCCTGAGGTTCGAGGCGTAATGATATATGTAGCGGTGGAAAAAGTAATATCCCAATCTAAGAGAAAATCAATTAAAAGGTTTGAAGTAAACATACCCATCGGAGCGGCCACATTGGCCAGGTCGGGAGGAGATGCAGGCGAGCAACCTGCCGCTGGCAAACTGAACCTCCAAGTGAGAATCAAGCTTTTGTCCCTCCGCCCTCTTGGCTATTTTCTTCTGCACGTTCTTGCTTTTCTTCTCCTCCTCTGGAACCTCAGCCTCCTAACAGGTGAGCCAAGGAAATAAATTTAAGGTCATTTCGATGCTCTCCCTAAAATAAAGCACACTAAATCAATTAATTTCTTTTTATAAATCCAGTAGGGTATGGGCATCCAGGGATTCAAACAATCTTAAGGATGTCCTGATTAGCCCTGAAGTGCCCAAATACCCAAATGGCCGCTTCCATATCGATGGGGAAATCATACATCATTTAGGATCCTTCGAAGAACCGGCAAAATATACCAATTGAAATCTTGCAACGATAAAAATCGATATGTCCTTGAGGCCGTTTTTTGGGTTCATACCATCTTACAACATAAAATAAGAAATGTTTTGGAACTACCATAATTATCTATAATCTTCCAAAGTGGACTTTGAGGATTTATCCAGGTATTTAGGGGTTCGTAACAAATATGGACACACGAACAGGGGAACAAGTGGCTAGATTTGCTGCAACTCACATCAGCGTCCTTCTTGGCCGCCTTCTTCTTCTTGCCAATTTCAACGCCGTAGTGCTGGTTGTACCAAGTACGGAAAGGAGCGGCATCAACCTGGATGATCGCATTCTTCACCAACGTCTGAGTACGAACCAACTCATTGTTCGAGGCGTTGTAAACCACATCCAGAATTCTGCTCTTGCGAGTCACAGCCTCACTACCCCAGGAGAAATTGCCAGTGTCCAAACGCAACGCCCGGAACTTGGAGTTTCCACCGCGCACACGGATACGCCTGACGGTCTTGTTGCTAGAAAGCTTGGTCATAGCACCCTGCCTTCCCAACTCGTACCTACATACAACACGGTAAGTACCTTACCAAAAACATGAACACACAAAACAATAACCACACCGCTCATCAAAGGCCTAGAAGGGAAATCTAGAACACAACGATAAGGCGATTGCATGCCGAAACGCGACAAGCTTAGAAAGCGAAGGATGACCAATTGACAGGAGTAAAACCCGAAACCGACACGAAATCTTACTTGCATAATGACCACACTGCTAATCAAAAAACACCAAATACAACCACAAGAGAATTGCAACCTGAAACATGGCAAGCTGAGAAAGCGAACAATTTGGCACATTGACAGGGACACTAACAGAAACGAAAGGCTTGCTCGCACAACGACCACACTGCTAGTTCCCAAACCCTAAATTGAAACCCTAAAAATGAAACTAAAAGGGATTGCGTCCCGTGCAATGCTGAGTTGAAAAACAGAGCGATTGACACCTTAACATGAATGAGAAACATCAGACAAAAGGCTTACTTGCGCTTCTTGCGCCATGACTTCTTCTTGCCTCCAGTTGCCCGTCTCTTGTGAGTAGAATCCCGAGAGATACCTGCGCGAGGTTCAAACACAAAATAACTGAGCAATTTGCTTGTTCCGAAAATGCAAATGAGAGTGAAGGAGAGCGAGAGGGAAGATGTGGCGTACCCATGCTTCCGTTGCGAGCTCACCAGAGCTCCGACGCTGCTTCCAGGTCGCGCTGCTAAGCGGGAAAGAGAGTCTTCGAGTCTGCGGCAGAGGCTTCTTTAGGGTTTAGGAGTTGAGATTTCTCCTCCGTCCCGGTCCCTTCATTTTGCCGGGCCGGTGGGCTGGCTCATTTATCATTAACTTAAGGTGTATCTGGTCCTGCATGCAAAATGTGACCATGGTCGGTTCTTATTAGTGAATTGTTAAAGCTTTTGATAAGTCTTGTTGGTAGTTGCAAGAAGATTTGAGTTCCTCGTAGATTGTGGTTACTGGATTCTGTGTGAATGAACTATGAGTTTTCAAAGTGTTCAAATTAGGTGTACCTAAAATTGACCCTAGGGCCTTATATATGGAGGATGTATATTTTAGGCAAGAATCAAAATGGGGCAATTTTACAAACAATTCACAATTAGGTGGTGTTATCCTACACTTTAATGCTTTTGAATAAGCAATTGAGCCCTACAATGACTATTCTTCTTGTTACCCACCCCACCCCACCCCAAAGTCCCATTGTCCATCATCGGTACAAAATGGATTTTGGATTGGCTTCTAAAATTTCAATTTTTGTCATGATATTCTGAAATTTTTTATGAAGATAGAAGAATTTAGTAGCTTTCTCAAAATATTATTTTTATTTCAATTAATACCCAAGCAGAAAACTTATGGCACAATAAGGACAAATTTTATTTTGGTGGGCACAAAAAAAATACCAAAAATGTAAAATGTAAAAATGTAAAAATTTATTTCTCATAGATTGTATTCTTATCTACAAATGAAGCTTTGATTCATTCCATCTGGATTAGTGATGTGAATATTATTGACAACCTAGTTTTCAAATCGTTTTCTGAAAAAATAACTTATAGGTTTCATTTTTTCACTCAATTTTCACAATCTTTCAAAAAAAAATTCCAAGGTTAATATTATTAGATTTTCTGCTAGAATAATCTCACTGTTGAGATTCATGTATCAATTCCATCTTAGGACTAATAATAACTTAGTTTCCTTCAATCTAGAACCTATTTGTTTTCAACCATTTTTAATAAGTAAAAGTTAACTGTGCATTTTTTGAAAGTTTTTTCTCAAACTCTCAATTGAATTCTTCAATATAAAAAACTAGAAATTTAAAATCAATAGTGCAAAAATTTTAAGTAAAGAAGATTCAAAGCCAAAACATCTAGTCAAGCAAGGTGCAAAAAAATTAATTTTTTTCACTTTAAATGCAAATATCTTACAATCTACGATATCAAAGATTTAAGAAAGATTGTAATTATAATTCTAATGAAGAATCTTTGATTGCAAGCTTTCGAATGATTTATTGGGTTTAGTTTTCAAGAAAGATTGCAATTACAGTCTTAATAAAGGTTTCTGTTTTGTTTTTTTGGACAATATAAAAAAGTGATCTTTACTAGTCATAGAACTTTTTACATCCATGCACGAATATAGACAAAACATGTAAAATATAGATGACAATTAATTCAGTCATTTAAAAGCACATTCAATTGTCCAAAATAGTTAAAGGTTTTGTAGTAATTTCATCCATTTCAAAAAGGAAAACAAAATGTCCAATATACATTATAAAGAATTGTAGCTCATGAAAATTTAGGCTTGATTCTAAATACCTATTTTTTTGCACTTTGAAAATTCATAGTTTATTCTTATAGTGTCCCAAATTGTAGTATTAAAGCATCTGAAAGTCCCTTCTACTTGTCTAAGATTTAATAAAAAGTTCATAGTCCAGTAATAGGAACTATATTCAATGTATTTTAGTATATATTCTTTGAACATCATATCAAAAAATTAAAAATTAAAATCTAATTAAATTGATTATAGGAGCTGTTTGCAGTATCAAAATCAATCTTAAATTTTTAAGTTTAGTTTGTATTTGTTTTATATAATAATCAAACATCATCACTTTTTTTTGTAAAGGTTGGAATTAGGTACAGTTACCTTAACCCCTAAGTGCCTAAGCCTTTCTAATTGTGTTTTTCCTTTGAAAAAAGAGCATGAGCTTATAGTTGTCTCCAATGAAGCACATTGTTTGTTTTTCAAAATCTAACCGTATAGATGTTTAGAGAGCTTGCTTATTAGTGTGCTTACCAATTTTGAGTATAAAATTGCATAGGAGTTGTGAGATTATAACAAGAGAAATGTAAATATCCTATTTTTAGTATGCTATCCCTCTCCACAATGTTTGACAAAATTTGCATATACAAGTTTTTTGGGGTTGGATGTGACATGAACAATTTGAAATTGCGTTAGCACACTAAAATGCACTTCTAAAAAACTTAAGTTCAAATGAAACTATCAAACTCATTACACAATCCCCCTTCTAGTTGTTGAAACGCAATTTTATTTGATAAGTAGAAATTGTAAATAACTCCAAATCAACACTTGCATGTTTAAATTTTCAATGGTGAAAATCATGAAAACACTTTACTCTTTCTATTGGGACCATTTTCAAAGCAAATGGATGAGTTCAACTTTTTAGATCTCAAATCAAGTGAAATTGGCAAGCTTTGTTCAAAACCGGGAAATCAAATAAAATTTGCAAGCTTTACTCTTCCACTAATTATACATATATGCCTTTGAGGACCTCTCAAAAATCTAATATTTAGCTTTTTCAGTGAAAAACAAAAGTTTCCAATAGTTAACCTTCAATACTGCCCGTAAAAAAAATTTAATTGGTCAAAGGAATTTAACTGACCATGCTAAACAAGCCTGAAATTTTGGAGCGACCATATTTGGTCACTTAGGCAATTAGGGGTTAATCTTCAAAGTCACAAAGTCTCCTTGGGGACTCTTGGGATTTTGGATACGCTTATTTGACCTCAATTTTTGACATGATTTTTTGAAACTTCTTTTAAAGATAAGAAATCACATTAGCTTTTCAAAAATATAATTTTTATTTCAATTGATATTCATGAGCAAAAGTTATGCCACCCTCAGTCCAAAAGCAATTCACTAGGCAATACAATAAAATAATAATAATTTTGTTTAATTTTTTTTTCAAAATAACTTAAAGGATTCATTTTTGAAATCAATTTTACAACTTTAAGAAAAATTCACAATTGACTTTGTTTGCTAGAACAATCTCATTGTTGAGATTAGTGGATTTCAGTTCCATCTTAGAACTATTAACGATTTAGTTTTTCCTTCTATTTCTACTTGATAATTTTTTTATGAATGAAAATTAAGTTTGTTTTTTTAAATTTATTTTCCTAGCTATTAATTCAATTCTTCCACGTAAGAAAATTCAAAATTCAAAATCAATAGTGCAAAAAATTTGAGTTAAGAAGATTAACTGCCAAACAATCTAGTCAAGCTAGGTGCAAAAAAACTTATTTTCTTTACTTTAAATGCAATCTATTATGCATCTTGCAATTTACAATGTCAAAGTTTTTGAGATTTCTTCCACACATTCTTATAATATTTTAGTGCAAGACACTGCAATTTGATATGAAAAAAAAAATTTAAGCTTGTTTGCCCTTTATAATAAAAATGGCAATATTGAGTATTTTTTTATTATAAAAAAGAAAAATTAAAACTATGAGGATAAAGCTTTGTACAAAAGTAAAAACTAAAATGGAAAAAACAACATGCCTGCAGTTTAAAATACATTTTGTTTGTTTGCTAAACTCTGGATGTTTAGCCCCTAAAGGACCACAAGTGCAGATTTTGAACAATGAATGAATGGAAACACATTTTAAACTCACCGAAATGCCTTTTTTCATCCATCAATTTTATTTGAAGATTCCTATATTAGTTCTTTAATATTTCTATGGTTCAGATTATAAAGAGTTTGCTTTGCAAATATTCTATAATTCAGAAGGTATCAGGAGGTCTAATCTCAAAAAGTAACTTTTTCAGTTCAAAAAAGACCCTTCAATAATACCTCAAATCAAAAAATCAAATAAAAATCTTCAAAATTTTCTATAATTAGAAACCAATATTTTGAATTTATAGGAAAAAAAATCTTTTGAAAATCATAAATATTCAGTCTATAATTGATTTTAGAGGAAATTTCCAATTTCTGGCTTCAAATTTTATTGAAAAATATTGATATGTATTTTTGTTGATCTAATTGTATAGATGTGATCTATAAATAGCATTTTACAACTATTGTTTGAGAGTCATGATTAAAGTATTCTTCTAAGTTGGATTTTATAATAGATCTTCACAATTTTAGAAATTAATTTGGACACCCCTCCGATCCTTTAGGGGTTAGATGTTGTCCGCTAAACTCTAGATGAAGGCATACTTCACCCCTACTTTTCTTTTGATTGGAAGGAAGTATGGCACAAAACCCGTTCCCAGAATGAAGTAGCCTTCATGTGGTCTGTGTACCATAACGCCGTTGTAGTCCACTTCTAGCTAGCTCGTATTAATCCAGATATTGACACTAAATGTAACTGTTGTTCAACAGACATGGATGAAACCCCCATTCATACATTTTACGAGTGCCCCAAGAGCCCAAAGTAATATGGGAATATGCGCAATCCATCATCCATCACATTTGTGGCGTTCAACCTGTAATGGGGCCTCATCTTTGATTCAGCCCTACCCACTGCATCTTTAGATCAACACTCCCCTGAAGGTTCTATAGTATCAAAATCATTTGGTCTCTTCTTTGAGGTTCATCATTGTGGTTATTATGAATCGCTTGCAACAACAAGGTGTTCTCACAAACCTAGTGGCCTCCAGATTTTGGATCATAGTACTGCTAAACTTTGACAGTCCCAATCGGATTTCATTTGGTTCAAGTTCAACTTAGTTTGGATGCAGTCTCTTGTTTTGGCCACCCGTGTTGGCAACCAGATTAGTTGGAACAAGGAGGGCCCTCTTCCTTGTGTCTTTGTTTAGTTTTTTTTCTGTGTTTTTTGTTCGGTTCTTTTTTCTCATCCTCTCTTCATTGTCTAGCCTTCTGAATTGGCCGTTTTGTACTTGGTGTTTTTTTTTTTAACACAATGGGTCTTCTATTTGTTAAAAAAAACAAAAACAAAAACTCTGGATGTTTCAAATGAAGTTTATCCAAAATTTGGATGTAGAGAAAATATGTAAAGTAGCCGGCATGATTGAATCTATAATTGTAAATTTTCCACTTATCCATTTATCAGTGATGATTTTTGAGAATCCCAAAATATAAATAGAATTTGCTTTACATAATAATAAAACACTTTTCAACAATCCTTGATAGTACACACTATCAATGATGACTTGCTTTTTACATCATAGTGGTTGATGTTGGCAATGAAGATAAGATTTTAATTACACATAAATAAAGGAGTGGGCTGTTGAAAAAGAAGCAAGGGAATAAGTTCAAAATTAAATTTTATTCTGTCAATGTCCAAAATCCATTGAAAATCCATTATTATATAGTGACATTACAAAGAGTATTTTTTGGTACCTAGAACAAATTGTCTCTATTAAAGTTCCAAAAGTACACTTGAAGTTATAAAGATTTTCAAGCAAGCAATTTCACTCTCTAAATAGGTATTTGACTACTTGTCAATGGATTTGTCAACATTTGTTTACTGGATTCTACAGCCACAATTGAGTCATTTTTAAGCTCAAGATTAAGCTCAAGATATAAGTTTGTCTTTGGGTCAGTACGATCCCAACGATCATTACCAAAATGGAACTGCTTACAAAATTTTGGGATAGATATCCCCCTTAGGTTCTTCAATTTTTGAAGATATGGTTGTAAAACAGTAGTCAAATATGCTAATGATGCATCACTATTTTCAATTGTAATCTGGAATTTTTTGGGATGGATCACATTGAATGGATCATTTAACAGGTTCTTAATGGGGCTATTATCAATTAGAAGTGTATTCAAACATGTTGCCCTGCTTCCTAATTTGTCTTCCATAAAGATACTATTCAAAGTTTTGAAAAGGATCACTTTTTTTGGAATATCCGGATCTTTATAATTTGACACATTGCAATCCTCCCTACTAAACAACTTACAATTGCTTAGCATTGGAAGATCACATTCCTTCTTTATAACATCTATGATCTTTAGTGCATCTTTTTGCCATGAACAAGTCCAAAATGCCACTTCAAAATTACTCAAACAAAACAAGAGGAATTCTTTAAGTTTTGGTCGCATAAAGTATTGATTCTTCATCTCAAGATAAACGTGTTCTTTGACGTGTTTCAACAAGGTTCCATTCAAATCAAAGATAAGAAAATATTTGTCTATGTTGTCTTTATTTGTTGTCTTTGCAACTTCTAAGTTTGCCATTGGGAACTTCAATTGTTGAAGAGAGACGTGCGTATTTACTTACATATCTACTTGTATACTTTTATAGTCACGCAAAGTAGTAAATTGCTCATTAAGACTTTGGATGGCTGCAAGAGTTGTAAAGGTTTGGTCCATTGTTGTAATCTAAACTTGATCAATGTACAAATATAATATAACAATCAATTGAAAAAGATTGAATTTATTATACTTGCCTAATTGCCTTTTACTTTTTCATTAATGTAAAAGTCTATTGGCTTTTATTTTGTTTTTTAAGCAATTTTAAGATTGTTTCAATAGTCTTTATTTGAATATCTTCTTAAACAAATACCTCTATACCACAAGCCACACTTGTCTCCATGTTGTTTTCAACTTAAGAAGACCAATAGCTTACATATGATCGTTTGATGTAAAGTATTATATTTGGTTTATATATGGTCAAGTATTTGCTTGTCTAATTTAATAAATTGTCATAACAAATTACAATTGTGCTTGATCCTTAAATGTTGAAGGCACCAAATTATGTTGTTGACAAAATTTTGGAATTAAATCAAACCTATCAAATTACTATTTTTAATAGGATTTTTTTCCAGAGGAATTCTTTTAAAATATATGAGTATGATTTTTCCATTCAAGATTTTGTGCAAGGGTGTCCATGATTGCAAATTTTGATTTTCTAGTATTGAAGGTTTTTAAAAATGAGCCTCACATACACAAAATCTTGAAGAAAAAATCACATTCAAAATTCATTAACAAAAAATTGTAGAGTAGATTTTGAGAAGCCGTAAATTGACTGGAGGTTATGCATGTTATGTCCTTTAACCTCATCTTTTGTGGTGACCTAAATTCTTGATTTGGCATGTGAAAAGAGTATTGAAAGACTTCAAATTACTTCCAAAATTTTAACGCCCTTGTGATCAAATATTATAATTTTTCAATCCATAAGTGATATTCTTGTGTTTTCTTTTTCTATGTGATCTCTAACATGTAGTTTGAATTTGATCACTTGCAAATTATAATTTGTTGATAACTTATCAAAATGTTGACTTTTGATTCGATTTAGAAGAAATTCCAAGAAGCTTAAAGAAAGGCTTTGGCATTTAGGGGTTAACCCTTAAGAGCTCTGACGTCTATATTCTAGACAACAAACAGAGAGCTTGCAGATGTTGTTTAGTCCAATTAACTTTTCATTCATCCAATGTAAGACTTGAATGTTGAAAAGATGCCATATGTGAGCTCCTCATTTGTCCCTTGGGACTCATAGTTTTATGTTTTTTTTGTAATTGTGCAATTTAGGTTAGAAAAAAAGTTTTTTTATTGAAGCCACTTCAATATAGCTAATAAAGTTTAGAATGGGATTTGAGACAACCTTTTTTAATGACCGATTCCATGAAATTGTGGTAATTGATAGTTCTTTACAAAGATATAAGCAAAAATGTGCAAAAAACGCAGAAAAGGATCAGGCCTTTAACCCTTAAATGTCAAAGCAAACGTTTTGTGGCCGATGACTGACAAAGAATCTCCGGATAGAAAGGCAGCTATTCATCTTTGGTATTTTATTGTAAAAAAGGGAGGTCTTCTATAATAGTTTGACCTCCACTAAGCACTTTTGATTTTTTCAAAGTAGATGATGTCATACAGTGCCAAAAGAAATGATTTCCACAGTCACCAGCCCCAGGTTCAAGGATTACGGATTAAAGGACAATAGAAACTAGAATTTAGGTCCATATTTTGTAGGGCAGACCACCATAAGTGCAAATTTGGTTGGAGTTCAAAGAAATTTGTATAGACAACAATTGAGAGTGTACCTTTATAATATTCTATGGTTTTGGAATCAAAGTTTGTGAAAGCAATAACAGATAGATAGATAGATAGAAACTCCAGTCTTCGAAGAAGGCCGGCGTGAATAAAGGTTCTGTTTGTAATGACCATGGGCCAATGTCCACTGGCTCAAGAGCCATTGATGCAAAACTACTCTCTTCTTTCAAAAATAGACACTTTAGTATCAGTAACCAGATAAAAGTAACCAGGAATAAGGTTTAGGATGAAGTATGGATTATAAATGTAAGGTGTAGTAGTGGAAGGTTATCAAGTCATGAGTTCAGAGGTTGTTTGAAGAAATACTAAATAACATGACTGTGCAGTTTGGGTTTGATACCCATCTGGATTGTTTGAATTTGATACCCATCTGGATTGTTTGAATAGTAGTGTGATAGACATGGCTTGGTGCTGGTAGTGAGTGATCATTAGGCAGGAAAGTAATTCCAACCAATGGGCTCTATTCCCCTATTGAGACAAGTATTTGTAATACAAATAAGAAGCGATTCTCATGACTACTTCCTTTGTTTTGTTTTGTTTTTCCAGACTATTGATTCAAGCTTTAATCCTAGATATAAGCTTGAATAGCTGTATAAACTTACATTGATATGGCATAATATTATGTCATGGTTTACTCAATCTAATGCAATTTGAGAACTTACCTAATTAGATGATTTTTTGAGATCCTATTTTAAGAGGATATTTGTGCCACCCCTTCAGTTTTTATAGTGATAAAGTTGGAGATTGTCCTTGATTAGACTCATGACTCATATCACCTATACTGACCCTAACTTGCCAATTATATCCTACTATTAAACTACCTCTTAGGGTGGTGTTAACGACTGGTTTTATGATTTGATTTGATTACCCCATCAAGTAATTTAATTCTTTGCTAATACCAGAAGCTCAACAGCCTTTGAGTATATTAATAACAGGTTGAAATTGTAATATTGAGCATACTTGGACCAAAATCTTGCCTATGTACTACATAATTATACAGTAAGTACATTCTTAAGGCTTGAAAACTGGAGGCTATAGCCTCTAAACACATTAATTTCCACATAATCAAGCCTTCAATATGATGACAGATGCTACTATGTGCTCTCATGGCTTGGTCGTTGTAACATCAGATTTAGGCTTCAACTTGATTGATTGGCTTCTGATCTGTTCTAGACCTTCATTTGAAGTTTGATGGCTACAAGCTGCCTTGCTCATTGAGTAGAGATACCATTTTGTATTGATTAGCTTGCTGGTTGATGTGCATCGTGCTATCAATCACAAGAGATTTACTTGCTTTGGGTTGCTGCTTCCGAACTAGTGCAACTAGTGTACCAAAGCAAAAACTTAAGCTGGGGACAGGCGTAGCTAAAAAATGGCTGCTTCACAGGCATCTTCGTCTAGTCAGGTTCTTTTTATTTCCATTGTGTGTTATATGAAATTGTGTAGGAATGTGTCTTATCTAAGTTATTCTGGTGAAATCGATAGCAAGAGATTGTGGACTTAAGACACCTGTTGTACCTCACTAACCTCATTTTCTTGTGGTGTTTTTGGGATGGGCACAGGTGAGGTCATCATCCTCTGGAATGTTCTTGGAGCATTTGACACAATACGATTGATTCCTACATACTCAATTTTCGGGAAGTCATAACAAATATCTTGCTGCTTGCTATGAAGCTTTTTTTACTATGAATGCTTATTTGCTCAAAAACGGACATTGGTATATATTGCTTCATGTTTGGTAAGCTGACTATAAGCTGACTTGACATTTACAAGTTCATATGGGATTCATATGTTACTTTGTGAAAGCTGTTGTAAGATCAAATTTGTTACTTTTAAGAAATGCCTAGATCAGTGCTCGATTCAGAGATGTACCAAAAAAAATTTGTTTTGTAAATACTTCTTATTCTATTGGAAGAGGTTGGTTGTTTTCTATTTTTCTTTTATGTAAAATGATTGAACCAACATATTGGATGCCAATGGTGTTGATTACTTTAAAAGTGTGGATTAGAGCAATTTTTGATAGTTTGAATTTGGTTTCAAGGAGTTTCATTGATAGAGCATGGGTTGTTCCTCTAGCTCTTGCTGTAATGACAGTTAGTGGTTCTACTTTGCATCTTTGGATAATGATACTATTTATTAGTGGTTGGTGTTTTTGGACTTTGTTATCTATTGTTATTTGCAAGAATTTGTCATTAGAGTATGTGATTTCAATGAATTGTACTGTGAGATTGTTGTCTGGGTTAGTTGGTGGGTTGTTTTGGTAGGGAAGTCCTTTAACACATAAGATATCCGGTTTGAATCTAGCGTTGCAATGACATCTTTTACAAGAGTAAGGTAGAAGCCACAAGGGGATTGTATGTTCTTGTGGAAGCAATAACACTAAATATGTGGAATTATAAACATTGCAAAGAAAAATTTTAGTTGAGTATTTGCACAAAATCACCCTTAGAATGAGCTAAATCTAATTAATACTTCCCAATTGGATAATTTATCCCAAATGGTATGTTCATCTTGGAAAAAAAAGGTTTAGATTCTTTAAAATCAATAGTATTATATAAATACTTTGAACCTAAGATATTCAAGTTTTTAGAAGCCTATAATGAATAAATTTTTTCCTATAGGGCATTAACCTCAAGGCCTACCAACTTCTTGATGCTAGAGGTTTTCACTAAATTGTCCTACTTTGATGTTTTTTGCACATGGATGTGCTTGAAATTTTTAATTTTAACCATATAAAAGTAAAGAATACTTTGTTTTTTATGCATGGATTTAGTTGTGGAAAATTTTTACCATTGAATTTTTAGATTATAACAATTTTAGATGACCAACTTATAGGCAAAAAATGCAGCTTTTAGAGAAGAAAAATTATAAGAAGATGAATAATGCTTTTTACACACACAAAAAAAAATTGTATTGAAATCTAAGGCAAATGTAGTATTTTTTTCATTTTAAAAAATGAGAAATAAAAACCTCTCTAAAATTTGTACATATTTTCAAATAGGATTAAAAAGCCAAAATTCACCAAATTGGATCCTATAAAATTTTGAAAAATTTATATACGTGTTATTTTTTGAAATTGAACAATTGATATTATTAGCATACTGTTTGGAATATCTTCAAAAAAATTGGAATCATTCTAATTATTTTGTATTTATAATCATACCAAATTGAACCTTGTATTTTTAAAATTGTTGAAAATACAACTTTGAAAGATTTTTCTCTAGACCAATTTGTGCAGACCAAAAATTAAAAACATCCAAGAAAACATATTTTTTCCATCTCCAGTATTCCTTGCATTGCAAAAAAATTATATTTGTTCCTTTTTCCTACAAGACTTTGGGCAAGACTACAATTCCTAAATTAAATTTTAACCCCTAAAGGACCAAACAGTGTTTTTTGGCAACATAGCAATTTTTGGCAGCTCACTACAAATGGAAATTTTATTTTTTTTCTTTGAAAATTTCACACAATGTGTGCCCAAGGAGTAGCTTTAAGGCCGAACAATTTTCAAAACTTTTGACTACATGGTTAAAAAGTTATTGGATGATATGTCATTTTCAACAGTAGGCGAGCAGCTCAAAATTCAGAAAATCACGGGTTTGAAATTGGTTCTTTAGGTTTATATATACATGTAAAGCTTTGAATTATTCCATTATGATTTATGAGATGAAAATTATGAAGTTTCTAGTTTGCGGGCAATTATGTGTTCCCTACTCTAAAATAAACTTTGAAGTCCTTTATTTAACTCAATATTTATTATTTTTTGAAAAATAAAATAAAATCATAAGATGTATATTGTTTGTTGCAACATTACATCTGTTGGGATTGACATTTTTCAATTCCATAATCAAATTCTTAACAATTTCATATTTTAAATCATTTTCTATTGCTTTCTACAACCTATTTTTTTCCTATATGTTGTATAAATCCAAATGATCTGAAATTTTTCAAGCGTGTAGCCAAATTGATTTGAAGAATGAATTTAAGGGGTAACCACCATTTTGGACATTTTTTCATTCAAATGTGACCTTGTGAAGTGCAGCTGCCCGACTTTTCGTAGGGCCAAAAAAAGGGTTTTTGTCAATTCAAATGCTAATATCTTGCAATCTACAAAGTGGAAAATTCTGAAGTTTTTTCTACATATTCTCAAACAAGTTTAGTACAGGATTCTACAGTTATATATGTACAAAAAAAAATTTCTAAAATTTGATACTTGTACTAGAAATGGCAGTTTTGAAGTGTTTTTGGTAAAAACACAGTCTTTGACATTAGAAGAGATTTGAGGCCTCCAAGAGCTCGCGAGTTATCCTGCGTTTCTATGCTGTGGAACGCAAAAAAGCTGCTAGGCTGACGTGTTCAAGAGAGTGCCACGTCATTTTTGAAAAATGTATATACTTAGAATGATATTTTAGGCAAAAAAAAAAAAAATTCTTTTTTCTTTTTTTGAAAAAAAATTTTGACAGCCCGTATCGACTATTCACAAAATTGGGATAGCATTGAGAACGGGCCTAAAATGGCCCTCTGATGCCCTGAAATCTCTTTTAATGGCCTTTAGAGGTTAAATACTTCTCACATTGAAAATTAGAAAATTGAAGATGCATTAAATATGTCAACTTGTTTTTCTATAAGACCTTATTTTACAAAATACTAAGATTTGTTTCATTACATTGAGAATTTGCTATTAAAAATTTGAAGAGAGGATATTGTTTCTTGTTAGTCTTTGAGGATTTAAGCCAATACTATATTATTTCAACCTTGAAGAGTAAAATTATTTTTCCAAAAATAATATTATAGAGTCTGTCTTTTGACTCACTTGCATTTCTAATTTTCAACTATTGAACACCTAAGTTAATAACCACCTAATACTTTTGACATTAGTTTCATAATAATGTACTAAAAACTAAAAATATCTTCCATATCTAAGTACATCTACAAATAAAATTGATTTTCTTCAAAAATATTCTATGCAAAAAATTACAATTTGTCATCCATTTTTTGTAACTATTTTATAGTTCTACCATATTCTTCATATTCTTCTTTATCATCTGTAGTTACTTCTTCATAAATCTGCACCATTCTACATATAAATTTTCATACCCTAAAGGCATAAGAAGAAAGCAATTCATTTCTAAAAATTAATAGTTTATCCTGGAGACAACTTTTTTATTGAAGTTGGTAAACTATGCATTGACAATTTGACACATACAGGGCCAACATTTTTTTATACAAAGACTGAAGTATTTGGCTGGAAAAAATGGAATTTTGAAGCCAAATGATAAAATTTGAAGTCCTATTGGCACATTTATTGTGTGTCCTTCAATCCATTATGAATTTTTTATTTTTGACCACAATTATTTGGACATTCTATGGCATTTGAAGACTTGCTGCTTCTAAATAGCGTTCATATGTCCAAAAATCCACCATTTCAAATCCATTTATTGTTTTCGTCAGTCCAATAGTCCATTATGATTTTAGATTTGTCATTTATCTAACAAAATTGCACACCTGTAAAACTACAAACCTTCCACAAGGTGATAAATTTTCAAGCCCTATTAAACTTTGAAAAGATGCAAAAAGTTGTCCCGTTACTATCTAAGAGTATTAGTTTTGTTTTTTTTACCCTTCCACTTGAATTCCGGATCCATTATTCCAATCATAAATTCAGAATTTCCAAATTTTATCATCCATGATAAATAATTTGTTGGTGTCTTTTTCTCAAGATAAAAATTGGGAGTGAAACTACAGCAACGAAACAAAATTCACCAATTGAAATTGGTTCCTTTCAAACTCGATGTCCATATGGGACAACATATCGACGGGTATAGGCAGCTATCGACGTGTATACGAGGGTATCAACAGCCCCCGTCTCTGTGGGTGTACCACCTTTTTTCGTCGTGAGAGCGCTTGGGGTTTCGTTGCAACGCAGCATCGCAGAGAGCCACTGCTGTGAATTTGCCAGAGCTGGTTTGGCTCTGCAGGCATTAGGGTTTCGTGGGAGCCTCCTTCCGTTTACTCTTCTTCTTGTCGTTGTTTTGTTATTTGTTGTTGTTTTGTTCCGGACATGGCGTCTCTCATGCGCCAGCTGCAGAGCAAAGCGTCCGTGGCGACGGACATCGCCACGAAGCGCAGCACGGCTTTCTACAAGCAGCTCATGGAGGAAAACAAGCACCACGTCGTGGACCCCCCGACCGTCCAGAAGTGTCAGGAGCTTTCGAAGCAGCTCTTCTACACCCGCCTCGCCAGGTCCGCTCTCCTTTCGTGTTCTAGGGTTTTAGATCCCCTCGCTGGAATCGCCCTTCCGTCAGTTCAAATTAATTTCGATTCTTTTGTTTTTCTTGGTCACGAATGGTTTTCTTTTCTTTGGGAATGCCGAATCGTAACTCATTCTATCTAATGCTCCGAAACTGTGATCCGTTCTCTGCTGAACTAGCCTCTATATCCTTGATTGTCAGGAATATTGGATGATATTTCTTTCCCTCTCCCTCTTGCTCGAAAATATTGGTACGTAGGGATGGAATGCTGTGTAGGGGCAGGGTTTAGTGGAGAAGATCTTATGCTTCAACATTTTCGTAGGGTGACCTGTTAATCTAGCGTTAAATCTGACTATCTAGCTCGATCATCTGCTTTTATGTATGTATCGTTTTCAGATTCGCAGTCATAGGTGTTGTTGTATACATGTTTCCAGACCAAGATCACGCAGACATCAATATTATCAAATTGTTTTCCTTCTTTATTTTCCTTGGTTTGCTGGCAGAGTAATTGACAGAGTGATTGGTCTTCTTTGTTTGTAGTTTACCCGGGAGGTACGAGGCTTTTTGGAAAGAGGTGGACTTCATGAAGCAGAAGTTGAGGAATAGAAATGATTTGAAGTTGGAAGAACTTGGCATTGCCGCATTGTTTACAGGAGAGTGCTACGCATGGTACTGTGTTGGCGAGATTGTCGGCCGGGGTGGCACAATCACAGGTTACAAGGTGTAAGTAGAATCCGGTTGGTTGGTTGATCTGTTGCGGATCGTAATGTGAGGAAGTTAGGTGGCAATTCTCCTTGTCAGAAAATAAGAGTATTTTCAAAACTACTACACCTTCTTTATTTTTCTGTCATTCAAGACTGATAAAATCACAGGGTTTTAAGATGTGTTTTAATATCTGAACCTTTTACCAAAACCTGTCTTGGTCTGATGTTTTCTTGGTGATTGTGCCATCTTTGAAAGAGTAGGTTGTGCTGCTGTTGGTGTTCTTGTATTGAGACTTCTGTCCTGCTGTCATTACTCCTGATCGGATCAATTTATGGGAGTTTTCTGTTCTACGAGAAGCAGTCTCTGCTTGCCCAACTAAATCACAAGTATTTTGCGTTGGCCACAAGCTAAGTACATGCCTCCGTGATCATAGTTTGTGTTTTTTAGAGTTCCTTATTAGATCTAATATACATCATGTGAAGCATTGACGATTAGTTGCCGGTTTACGAAGGCAGTTGAAAAATGTATCGTAAATCTTGAGCTCAATGTCTATGTTAGCTGGTTGTTAACCCTTTAGCGGACTCAGTCATGGAGAGGCGTGGAAGGACAGCATAAACGTGGAAATGTTCAAGCTCGTGATTTCAGTTCATGCTTACATCGGGACACAATTGAACCGTATGATCTTCACTTCCGGCGTCAGAGGAGGGGATGAAGAGAAAGAATCGCGTGAATAGCTCCGCGGATGCACAAATTATGAGGTTTGACTACTGCTCATGGGTCGTTGACTGTGGCGGGCAGGGACTTGCATGTGCAATCGACTTCAATTTGAGGCCCACAAAATTACAGAAGCTGTGGACCTGGATGTCCACAAGCGCTGGGAAGTGATCAACTACGAAAATTGATTTTCGTTTGCTCAATGCAGACCTTGCAATGACTGCTAGTCCGAGGAAGTTCATGAAGAAGGCTTGTTCGGGTTGTTCCTAGTCTCGCTGTCAACGTGACCGACCAAAAAAATAATCACGACACACGCTGCCCTACTACCCCACTGTGACATTGAACTCTGCCCAGCGCTAGTGCGACAATTGAGCGCACGTCAGCTCCATATGCATACACGTCAGGTCCTGGAATATAATAGTGTCTGAGTGGATTATGAATTTGAGAATTAGAATGTAGCCTTGGACGCCAACATGAGAAAAATGCCATGGTACTGGCATTGTGCTTACGGTGGTATATGGCTTTAGCAGGTCTTCCTTTTGATGCCCCTGTTGTTCCCATGCATGGCACAGAGAGCTTTGGATTTCTTACTTTTTCTGAGTTGGATTGAGAAGCTACGATCCATAAATCCACATGTTACGGTGAATATGTGAACATTACCTTTCACTGTAAATGTGTGTGAGTGCAGTGGGGATAGGCTTGAAGCGTGCACCTCGAAATGACATCTGAGATTCTTTGTGGCGTTTTGCAGCAAGGGATGGCGTGGCGACAAGAGGAGCGGTTATCTCCTCTCCGCCAGGAAACCACCGATGACTGGAAGCATTGCATTGGAGAAAGAATTGCGTCTCAATGAGTAGGGGACAATAGAGACATCAGAAGGACACTAGCATCAATCACAATGAGTTCCACTAGAAAGGACCAAAGAGGGCGGAGAATTGTGTCTAATACTCGATCAAATGTAAGCCAACATAAGTTTCATATCTAAAGCTAAGAATACAGATATGTAGTGCACTCAGGTGACTCCACGCTTTGCTTGAAGGTTCCTCTTATTCTGGCATCAGGAGTGCTGAGCAAGTAGATAAACAGATACTTCATGAATGCGGAAGGCTGCTTCACCTTTGTTTGTTGCATTGCAGAAATAAATGCAAAAAATGACGGCCTCTTGAGGTAGACTCAATGCATAGGCATCTAGCTCTATTTTGCGATGGCAGCAGGATTTCCACATGTTACTCTCTTGAGCATTGTGATCAAGAAATAACTATTATTCAAATGTGTGAGCAAGCAAAGTAAAATCAGTTGGCAAGAAGATAATCTGCAGAGGTAGGAGTCTAATGTTCCAACAATGCCTGTGTAACTTACGTAAGTTACACTCGCAATGTAGTTCTTCAAGTCGTTCCTGTCTACATTGAAGAGGCAGCTGGCGAGCTCGTGAATACAGAACTTCTTCCTTGTAAGTGACAAGTGCCATTCTCTTTTGCCTTGTTGCCTACACTTACTCTCCGCGCAAAGCATCACTCCATCCCTCTGACAGTAAGTTTTTTTAGAATATTATAAGAGTAAGTCATTGAATTTTTCAAGCGCTATGATGTCAGCAGATGTACAGAAGCAGACAAAGGAATTGTTGCCCACGAGCCAAAACAAAAGTTTCCATATTTCTCGCAAGCTCTGAGCCCCCAGGATTGGGCAAACTGAAAATTCAGCAACTCCTAGCATCTCCGGCCTTTCTCATTTATCAAAAAATGTGGATGTCGTATTGGTGGGAAGACTTCTGTCTCCCCAATATAGAACTCTTCCAGCTAGCTCCCCCAAAAAAGACGAATGAAAAAACGTCGTTGCCTTCCAGATAGACCACTCGCTTTCTGTGCATCGTTCAAAATATGGACGCTGGCCCGCTTAGGGGTTAAGTATAGGGCAATGCCTGCAGAGGAGGGCATTGCGCCAAATAATTGGCCGACGAGGAGGGCAAAGCCCGACGAGGAGGGCCAATTATTTGGCACAATGTCCGACCATAAGGGTATTGCCCGACGTAAATCATGACAAAATCACGATGAAAATGGGATAAAAACGATGAGCCGGATGAAAAATCCGTAATCCTTGATTATGCGATTTTGCCCGTGTAATCGGACATTACGGCACAGAAACTTCCCGCCAATTGAACAGGACATTCCCAGGAGTGGTTTACGTTCTCGAGATTTGTCCAGTTTGGAAACGTAGATTCCCATTCTGACTGTCAAAAATACGAGAGTAACAGTGCTGTAAGTTTAGGTGTACTGTGAGTGTAAGCGTGCTGCGCAAGTAACCATGTCCCATGATATCTATGCAACAATTAGAGGTCATAGTAATACATGGTGTTTACAAACGAAGAAACGCAGACTCGGTCATGGAGCTCAGAATTTCCTATTTTTGAAGAAATCGACTGATTCGACTCCTAGTTTCACCGGAAAAGTGCACAAGAGAACATAGGTTCTGACTTCTGAGAGTTTGTAAGAACTATGCGTTCCAGGTAAATTGTGATCCAAGCTTTCTGATCCAAGCTTAGAATGTACAGAATCTTATGAATTTAACTTTTAAACGACTGAAAATTAACCCCCAAAGTCCCAAGGCCTTTTTTCTGCCAAAAAGACATCCAAAACTGCCATTTTTATAGCAAAGAGTAAAAAAATTGAAAAATATATTTTTTGCACATCTAGCTGTAGTATCTTACACCTAACTATGAGAATGTGTAGAAAAAATTTCAAAATATTTGACGGTATAGATTGCAAGATATTTGTGTTTAAAGTGAAAAAAACAAATTTTTCAGTACATTGCGCGGCTAAATTTTATGACTTTAAAATTTTTTAACTTGAATTTTTTGTACTACAGGGTTTTGACCTTTAAATCTTTATAGTGGAGAATTGAGTTGAGAGTCTAAGGAAAAAAAAAACCCATAAAATTTAAATTCATTATTAAAAAAATTGTTAAGTAGAAGTAGGTACAAGATAGAAGGAAAATCTAAAATATTAATATTTTTTACATGGAATTAAAAAGCACTAATCCCAATGATGAGATTGTTTTGGCAAAAAAACTAAACCTTGTGGAACTTTTCTTTTGAAAAATTGTAATTAATGAATCCTACGACTTATTTTTTTCAAAAAGATGTTATAAGTGCCTGAAAAACAAGATTGTTTTTAATTTTCTCATAAGAAATCCAAATGAAATGAATCAAAGATTTTCAGATAGATAAAAATATAATCTATAAGAAAAAAAATTAAAATAAATAAATAAATTTGTGCTGCCCCATGACCCTGTTTTGAGCTTATTTGGACATAACTTTTGTTCCTAGGCACCGATTGAAAAAGAAATTATATTCCCACAAAGCTTAGCAATTTTTCTATCTTTGAAATTTTTTTTAAAAAGCACGACAAAAATTCAACCCGGAGGTACCTACCTAAAGTCCCATTTGTCCTCCAAAGGGACAATGAGCCTTTAGCGGTTAAGATACAACTTTTTGATCCAAGCTTAGAATGTACAATAGCTTAAGAATTTAACCTTTAAACAATGCCACAATTGTTTTTTGGTTGATGAATGACAAATAATCTTTCTATGTAGAACAAAAATATAATTGTTCATCCTTAGAATTCTATGCAAAAAAGGAAGATCTTGTACAGTGGTTTGACTAGGACAATAATTTTAAACAATGATTTTAAACATTTTTAAACTATGTAGTTCTTATCATCACATTGAGCAATGAGCATATATTGTAACAATAATTTATTATTTGTATTTGATAAATATTTATTATAACCAAGTAGAATTATTTTTTGGAGTACCCAAGACTTTATAATTGTGGAATAATGTCTTAGTAGGCGACATGTGTTGATTGGTTCCAAAATCAAATATACCAGAAAGAGGAGATAATATAAAGAGGCTCAGTTGTTGAAAATAAATGAAGTTTGTCACTTGTAAAGATGTCAAGATGAGGATTTGTGGGACTGACGTAATTGTTCTTTTTCTTCCTACCATCAGAAGCATTATAGCCTAATATGCCACAATTGTAGCAAATAATAGCTGGTGAATTAAAATGGGCAAGATTTTGCTTAGAGTATTTTTAACTTGGAAAAATCCTTCTAGACTGTGAGCATAAATTTGGTTTGTTCAGTCGTGAAGATTGACCAAATGATAAGTATCTATTAGGCATTGGTTTTATAAATTTGCACTTGATATAAAAAACATTAGATTTTTTTGTATCCCATATTAATAGAATTTTGTTGTAATATATTGGAAAAGAGGCTGACAAACATAAGTTTGGATAGACCACCTTGTGTGGTGATAAAAGCGCTTCATGTGTCAAGCAAAGCTCTATAAAAGAGATTGATATGTTGCTCATTAGTAAAAGTGTAGACGGAAATAGTAGCTTTTGAAATATAGCCTAATAGGATTCAAGGAAGGCAACAACATCATCGTTATCGGAAACATGTATTGTCATATGGCACAATTGTTTGTGCAAGTGAACTTGAAAATCTTTATTGGACCTCTCGTAGAGTTGCTTAATGCGACCCCATACTACTTTGGAAGTTGCTAGTAATCGCAATGAGTAATTTTTTTTTTCCATAGTGGAAGAGAATGGCTAAGCAAGCTTTAGAGTCCTTCAATTTCCATGTTGCAAGGTCATCATAGTTGGTGGAACTAAGAGAAATTTGTATCTAAGTTCTACTTCATTTCTATCTTCTTCTACAATAAATAAATTGAAAATAGCCTCATTAGAGCATTCAACTTTAGGGGTCTAAAGAAAGCACATGGCTCTGATTGTTTCACATCTACAAGAGCTCTGACACCATGTGTGAAATAATATTGTGAAGGTGGAAAATAGTGTAGAAGGTTTATTTTTATAAAAGTGGTAGTAATACAAGGTAAGAGATAACATAATATACCATACAGAAAAATATGGTACATAGCTCTCTGAAAAAGGTGTGACGTTATGTGTGACATTATTGGAACTATTAAATATATGCATATATAACGCTTTGATTTAATAATAATCATTTATATTCAAGTATCAATATAGGAAAGAGATTATTGCAATTAAAGTTTGAGAATTTGATAGCCTGAGTGTAGCAATTGAATGTAAATTAATGCAACTAAATTACATGGTTCATAGTTGCCAACAGTAAACAAGACAATGGATTGATATGTATTTGGGTCATAAATATTACTATTTATTATTTGTTTTTAGTTTATTGTGAGTGAAATGCATATTATCAAAATTAGAATAAATTATCAATATTTGCTATAGTTTATGTAAGAATTCTAATCACATGGTAAAGAAGTTTTTGAAGTTAATCAAAGACTATAGCCAAGTATATGATTGTATTAAAAGTAAGATTGTTTATAAGATTGCTTTAAAATTGTGATTTGACAATAATCTCATAGAGTTTTCTGGCTATTGCCTAATGTATAATTAAAATTTGGTAATGATACAAAAATTCAAGTTTATGCAAGTCTAGAATATTGAATGTATGTGATGCCTATGATTACTGTTAGCTATGATTTGAAATTTATATTATGTTATAGTTTGAATTTTGATAAATAAAAGTGAAGAAGATTGAATAGTCTTTGAAATTTATTGAAATTTGTAGATTGATTGTTATTCAACATCACAATATGTGACATTGACTATGGTGAGACACTATGGAAATTTAAAGATTGGAAGAACAATGAAAAGTCATAGAAATTATAATTATGTGAAATTTAAGACTAATGTTCTAAAAATAACCATAAATTAATAGACTATTGTCATAAATAATGTGTATTGAGAGAATCCTACTCCATAGTGTTTTTCAATTTATTTATAGCATATTGCATTTGCACAAGATTGAATTCATGAGTCTATTAATTGACAAACATACTTGTGGACTGTTCTCACGAGATTGTGCATTGATATTTCATGTCAACGTTCCTTTATAATACCTGAATAACATATTATTTCCTAAATAGAATATCATTTGCCTATATGTGACTTTAGCTATCTCAAATTCTACTTTAATGAATTCTTTGCAAAAAGGGGAGATTTTGTACACTAGTTTGACCTCCAACAAGTATTTTTTTTTAAATTTTAAAGTAGATGATGCCTTATAGAAAGCAAAAAGGATGATTTCCATGGTCACTAGTCTGGCTTCTCAGGATGAAATTGCAAAAGGGTTTCTAATCAAAAATTTGATTAGAATCTTGATAGTGAGTAATTTTGTCTCCTAAAAATCTTTGCATTCAGTTGAGCCCAAAAAACAGAGGAAAATGGTCACTTTTGTATCAAGATTCTTCAATGAAAACAAATATAAAAATAACAACTATAACCAAAGGATCTTATCCTCAAGTTCATGTAAAACACATTCAAAAGTTTTACACATGGGGGTTATCCCAACTTCAAAATACAATTGAAAATTAGAAGATGTTGAATTTAGTTTGCATCTTTTAGTATTATGTAAACAGTAGGATTAGAAAATAGCATACCCAAAATTAGAACTTGATTCTATTTTGTAAAAGTTTATGCACCTTGCATTACAATGTACCAACAAAAAGTGGTTGCACACTTTGTGAAGCCCTTCCGGCCTAAGAAAAACAAACAACCATTGATTATATAAATAAATAAAAATTAACCCCCTTGCTTGTTGTCAATGGATAGCCGCCTCCTTCAAAAAATCAAAAGCCTTGCGATTCAAAAAGAAACAACAATTGTAAGATTTGACTTGAAGAAAAAAAAACTAATGAAAAATGAGAAATCAATAGCCATGCAATTTGAAAAGAAAACAATACACCCCTTCTCAAAAATCAACAACTATACGATTCAAAAAGAAAACAATATCCACCCTTGAAAAATCAATAGTCGTGCAAATCTAAAAGAAAACAAAAGCCGTATGGTTTAATTTGACTTGAAGAAAAAGCTTGTTAGTATTTGCGCGCGCCTGCCCTATGACTTGTTGGCAATGAAGGTCATCAGCAAAATGATCACACCTCTCAAAATTCCATTTTCATTTGATGCAATTTCATTTTTTTAAGAGTAATTAATTAATTTGATTATAGTTTTAGATTTCAAAAAGGGTTTACATTATTATTAAATAACTTCATCATTAATTGTGAATGTTTAAAAGACCATTGTATATTGAATTCTCTTATTAATGCTACATTGCAACCTGGGTTGCAACCATGGCGGAAAAGTTAATAGCAAAGAAGTTGACAATTCTAATAGGAAGGAAGAAAGTTGAAGAAAAACTTCCTACACCTCTACAACAAGGTTTAAAAAAAATTGAACATCAAATTTTAATATAGGTTATTTGAAATGTTATTTAAACTTAACATTTTGAAATGCATTTTAAAAGTAGAAATGACAAGAGTTTTTTTTTTAATGAAATATGAATGATAATTTTTTTTTTATACAATGGTGATGATTAATTTAAATCATATTGTTACCATCTTAATATTTGATGTATTGAATGGACCACAATTTATAAGAGTTGTTGAATCACAGTACTTATTTTTTTATTTAATTTATTACAGTACCTAAAGAATATGTTTTTGGAGTGGTATCGCTATACATCTCCGACAATACTTGTAAAAAGATGAATACTGAAAAAAAAATAGACACCCAAAACAATATACATTTCAAAGTTAATACTAATATTATCAAAGAAGATAAAAAATAATTGGAAGTTGCATCTGATTTTTATCTTGTGAAAGATTCATTGACGGTAATTTCTAATCATTTAATTTATTATATGTTTTTTAATTTAAAAAATATTATATATTATGACATACACTTATTATTGATATATTGCTTTATATTATTCGAAGACATTCAACTACAAAACTTAACAAAAATATATTTGATTTGATATTAGTTATTAATCAATATGAAAGAATGACTATCCTATTTTAAATGGATTTTGAATTTATTTGCAAAACTCTCATGAAGATTATTTTCTTCTTCAATATATTACTGACGATCAATATGTGTGCAATTACAATTTTGAACTTGTTGTAATGGAAGTTTGAGAAGCTATTGAAAAGGTATAGAAATTCAATAAAATAAATACTTCTTCTATCTCAAAACAATCTTCTGGTTGGACTATATGTTTGAGATTTTTTTGATGAAAATAACATTACTTATTTCAACCCATTTTGAACAATAAGTAGAGTTCAACGCACTCTTATTGTCCTAAAACTTTGAGTTTTGTAGGCCTTTTCAAAGTGCCGTATTAAAGTTATTTGTAATAAATTTAAGGGGAACCAGAAGATCATTTTGGGACAAGAAGGGAGTACAAGACTTTATTAATATAACTATATTTATTCAATGCTTGAATATATTATCCTACAAAGAAAAAAACATTGATTACTGCTATGAATTTGGGGATCTTGTAGGAATTGTTTTGGGTGAGGCACGATAGCAAGCGGAGTTAGCGGACAATGTCATTGTGCTGGATGATATTGAAGATGGAATTGCATGTCCCACCTCAAGCCCTATTTGGTTGGTGGAGAGTGATGGTGAGAGCACTACAAAAATGCGTATGCTCCTATTTATATTCAGTTGGTTTACGGTGACCACAATGCACACAATAGTCTTTTAGTGAAAATTTGATCATTGAAACACTTCTTGTGTTTCATATAAAACATTTTATGCAATATAAGGAAGTGAAAATCATTTTTGGCCAATTACAGTGTGCCACGTGTGCAAAGTTTATTCTCTAACTACCCTACTATTGCATTTGTACATGATTTTACAAAATGTACAGTGAAGTGGTAGTAACTAACTATCCACAACCATCCACTAAAAATAATAAAACATCCAAAAACATCAATAAATTCATCAAAATTTTAATAACTAAGGTATTTTTCCACAATCCAAACAAGAGATTGTTGTATTGTAAAGTTCATGAAATATTATCATAATAAGAAAAAATTCAATATATGTGCAAATTACATCATTTGTGTACTAATAGGTACATAATCCACAAATAGTCATGAATGTATAAAGATGAATATATGGATCTACCCCATTTTAGATACCAAGTGTTCAAGATTTAAAAACAAAATCAAATAATTATCCCTAATGTGTCACAAATGTCTCATTTATGAATCAATGAGATCACTAGATTGCACCATTGTACCATATCTAAATAATGATACAAGTGTTATTTTCAATCTTCAAGAATCTTCACTTCTTTTCCCAGTCATATGTGTCACACATATTTTTAATTCCCGCAATATTTTTCCATATTGCAAAGATTGACTAAATAGGAATAATAAATGCAAGAAAGACCAACCAAAAAACATAGCGTTTATCATAATATTCATTTTTGGGGGGAATACTTTATAATTAGAAAAATCATTTATAAACAATACAAAAAAACTCAATGTATATAGCTTTAAGAAGAAAGTACCAGAGGATTCTAGGAAGAAAAAGCATAGAAAAATTCTCTAAGTAGGAGAACTAGAAAAGTGCAAAATCTCCTGAAAATAAGTACTTTTACATTTTAATTTAAAAAAAATAGAAAAAGAACTTTTTAAAGAAACAAAAATATTTTCATTTGGGAAGACTTCATAAAAAGAGATCTTAACAAAAAAATGATCTTGAAACCATTTTGAATGTTCAAAACTACATGGGCAAGGGAGCCCTATTAGCATGCATGTAGAAGACATAAAATAAAATATGTTTAAATTTCCTTTGTTAGAAACATAACTTCCTATTATGGGAAATATACCTTAGAAATTTCAGCTTTAGATCATTAATTTTGGGTACTCCCCAATACTAAAGGCCCCTAAATTGCAAAGTGTGACAAATTAGCTAAATCAAAATTTAAATATAAAACAATTTTTAACAATTTTTGAAAAATGAAGGCTCTAAACACTATCAAGCTATCCATCTCCAATAAAATATTCAAGTTAATCGGATTCATGCTTCAAAATTTATAGCCGATAACAACTTTGTCACTTCAATTGTGACGCAAAATAGTATTAGTCTTTCTTGTAACCACCCAATGGAATCATGTTTCACTTTCAGAGATAACCATCTTTTTTCTATGTAGTTTTTGTAGCATAGGTTAAACTTGTCAACACCATGATCTTGTAATCCGATAGTCATTTTTGGTTGATATTGAAAGACAAGTACAGTAATACATATAGTACCATCATTTCAAATTTTTTTTGCTTATGGCAATTATCTTTGGTATTAAAAACATGTATAATTGTATATCTTTGAATTGATCATCATCACATATTTCCATGGCCACAAACATATCTATTTCAACATCCATATGAATTGAATATTGATGAGGTATTCACATTGATGGCATTGGATAGTCCGTTTACAGGACTTTCTCAATGTTAAATCCGAATGTTATTCAACTTGTTCTTTACCTCCTTTTGCTTGTTCACTACATTAAAATTGGTACATAATGTTGGGTGATAATTAGTGGTGTTCCCTGTTTTTTACCCCCTACACTATTTTCCAATATATGTGTAAATAATGTTGGGGCACTTAACTCCCGCCATCAAATTCTAGCCCTTCCCTAGAAAACTCTAATTTCCGCCTTGTTGCTGCTTGAAGCTTGTAGTGGAACAACGCTTGTTGCTACTTGAAGCTTGTGGTGGGAATTAAGAGTGGTGTAGTGGGGAGCAGCAATTTTGGTGGGACTTGGGGGGAAACAAGAGTAGCACAACACGGAGCAATAATCGAGGGGAGCTGCGATTTCGGGGTGGGAGCAGCAATCTGGTGGACTTGCAACTTTTGTATAGTGGGAGGCCCTCACACGAAGGACTCCCGTCGTATAAGGGCGTCCTGCTTTGTTAAGCGCACGTAGTGTCCTCGTTATGCGTGTTTGGCACTCATTATAGTATCAGACACATATAATGAGGGCATTACACCCTGTAATTGTGGGCCATTCTCTAACGACCTAGCTTGAAAGTGCTTAACGGGTGGGAGCAGCAATCGAGGGAGCTGCGATTTTGGGGGGAGCATGAGTAGTAAAAAAAAGTAGTGTTGGAGAGGTGGAGAACTCTCCGGAGGCACTCCTTTCACGGGGGCCGTGCGCACAAATTTCAAACTTCCCGCCAATCTTCAACTCAAGCTTTCAACGCGCCACTTTTTTTTACAACTACAGTTTTATTTTTTTTCTAAGATTTTGATCATAGAATGCCTCTCGCTTGCTAAGATTCCTCCCAATGCCCCTGCCCTTCGTCACCAACAAGTTTCTAGCCTTGCCACTCGCCGATCTGTCACTTCTTGGATGATCAAGGACGGTGGTGTTTACGGCTTGGCTGGCCTCAATGCTCGAGTCATACAATAGAAGCTCCTATACTCACTTTTTCAAATGAAAATAGGAGCTATCCTATCCGGGGTTTGAATCATAATATTCTTGTGATTTCTTGTAGAATGGGCTCTAAAGTTTGGATGGACCAAACCATATCATGACCCCTAGATTGGTTGCTGTCCTAGCTGCCAAAAACATAGTTTCAAATTTTTGCCTTCACTTTCTACTCATCTTTGCCAACCAGTAGATACTTTCTCATTTCAAAAATCAAATATGCATGGACAAAATAGTGGGAAGCCAAGAAATTGAGTTGGTACAACTAAATGTTTGGCAAAATGCACCCCAAACAGAATGGTAGATGGACAATGGTTAGGGAAGTTGACAAATTTGGAGAAATGTTTTTTTTTACAATTGGCTGCTGATATTGTAGAAGATGTTAATCGAGAGGTGGATGTTGACAACATCTCTTATGCTATAAAAGCAATGATTCATTGTTGTTTGGCATTAGGACTTGATGGATCTTAGAACAGGGTTGCTAAAGTGTGAGCAGGGAGCAACGAGCGTTGAGTAATGAGCGGTCACATTTGAACAATAAAGTAATTTTTTATTATATTTGTGAGATTTCGTAATTATCAATAATTACACATTTAGTGATGAGATTAAAATAAAAAATAAAAAATAAATGTAGATCACTTATTTCATCCATTGCTTTGGATGGATGAAGATGTTGATGAATGAATGTAAATGAAAGTTGATGGATGAAAAAAAATTGGCCTTAAGGTTTTGATATTTAATGAACTAGCAACATCATAAAGTATATAGATCTCTAGTTTGAAGAACTCATCCGAAGGTTTCGTGTAAAGAGGATTAAAATAAGTACAGCGGAGATGAATGGAGATGAATGTATACAAATTGATGTGGATGAATTGTTATGGACATGACTTTTTTTGGATGAAGTACATCTATTATTCATTGCATTTGGTGAGAATAAGTTTGGATGACTGCTAGGTGGGACATTGGGACCAAAAATGCAATTGTATGCCACTTCTAAAGCATAGATCTCAACATTGATTTAAGCATCTTCTATATATATATTTAAGCACTAAAGTCCAATAGAATAAAAGTATTTTTGAGATTTAGTCCATAATATTATAAAGAATCAAAGATAAGATTTATTACATCTTAGCTTTCCAATAGAGGAAAATCAATATTTTCATCTCAAAATGTAATCTCTCAGTTTGCCTACTTCTATTTTAGCAAACCTAAGAATACATTTCATGAAATAATATGAACAATATTATTCACATTCTTTCAAAATAAAAATCACTAAGCCTGTCATGAATGTCTGATGCACACTTTTTAGTTTATATTAATTTTGTAAAAATTAATATTTTTTGTAAATAAAAAGACATATAAAACTATTTCTAGCTTCCCAAGAGCCTTCTTGCACCTTTAAGGAAACGTCATACAATCCCCACTAACATATGCCCCCCCCCCCCCCCCCCCCCCCTAATTTAAAATGCAATCTCTATGTTATTTAAACATGTAAATAATTTCATTTAAATATCAAAAGTAGGAAATGTTTATAGAAAATATTATATAAATATTTCAAAATATATTAAAAGAAATTAAAATGGAATGGTTTGATTAGAGTCTTTAAAATGAGGCCTCAAAAAAATTTAAGGGAGAGTCCCTTAAAGTTGGCATTGAAGTTTAAAAGTCTTTGGCACTAAATCCTTGAAGTTGGCATGAAAATTTAAAAGAGAGTCTCTTTAAGAAGTTGACACTAAAAAATGGCTCCTCGGAACCAAGGAGCCTTCCAAGAATCTTCATTAAAATCCAATGTCTTTAGCACAAAAATAAGGCTCTTTGGAATCAAGGAGCCTTTATTGAGTTCCAAAGAGCCTTTTTTGTGGCTTTAAAAGCGTTTCAGAAATCCAAAAAAATTAAATGGCCCTTATTAAAGAATTTAGGATAAAGAATCTTTATACCAATAATCATAAACCACTTCATTTTGAAGAGCAATGGACCACTTTATTTTGAATTCATTTCTGCTTTATTAAAGATTCTAGTTCTATTGCTCATGAAAAAACAAGATGGAATTCATATATATAATTTTCTTGCATTGAAGGCATTTATAAGGATATAAAGTGATTCTATCCAATATGAAAGTGACTAGCTGCTATGTATAATCAATGAATTTCAATTCCAATGAACGAAACACTCCAAAAACTTTGCTTATGGGCAATGCAAAGTTGAAAATACCAACTCCGAAGGTGATACATTGCAGATTGAATCCACAGGTTTACAAGCCCTTTATTTAAATTTTTTATATAGTTACTCATTTGAAGTATCCACAGGATACATATACTCAACCTTAATTGGAATCTACTCCATCTACAACACTAATTGCATCACTGCTGTAGTCTTCCTCACTCTCACTCTCACAACTATCCTCAATAGTCTCCACATTCATATACTTCAAGGCCCTATTGCATAACCTTGGTCCCCTTAGTGTTGACCATCGGTGAAACCTTTTTGTAGTAGCTATGGCTACAGCTTCAGCATATACAGGTAATAACCATGGCATAGGTGGACTATGAAATAATCTCACCAACCTACACAACAAGATGGTACATCACAAATAAAGTCAACAACTATAAGAAATAAAGACAATGATAATCAAAAATCAAACACAATGATGAGACGAATGTATAAACTTACGGACCAAAGCAATTTTGTGCAATCTGCAGAGGGCTCTTAGCACCTTTGCTAGCTAGGCTGTCATCATCTTCTTTACTTGATGATTCACAATACTTTTTCTTGGATCAAACAGAATTTGCTATAGCCTCGGGAATGTTAAGAGGGCCAAGAACCTCTTGGAAAATTGCTAAGTCTGATTCAAGCGCCAATATATGCCGGCTAGCCCTTTTACACGCATGAATATTAGCCCCTAGTGCAGGTGAAACAACTAGTTAGGGAGATTTTTTTATTTAAATAGATCTAGCAACAAATACTGAAATATGTAACAAATGAAGATAGTAAAGTTTAGAGACTTTAGTTTTAAAGTAGTAAAAGAACCTGTGGATGCATTGCAATCAAGCACTATGTCACCAAGTTTCAAAAAACTCTTGATGAGAACTTGGAAAAAGAAGGGATCTTTTTCTCAAGCACCTCTCCACGGGATTCCAACTTTTTTCAATTGACTATTGACTGTGGTGAAGTTGTGCACAAGTCCTTCTCCTATTAAACAACCATTGATAAAACCACATAATTTCAACAAAATTGATAGTCAAAAGTAAATTATCAAAGAACATCCATTACCAATGAGATTCTATTTAGAAAAATCAGTTCATTAAATTAAAATTGGCTCATTTCTTTAAGATAGAAGCACAATATTGCATTGCCATTGAAAATAAAAAAATTTATGACCTTCAGTATATAAATTGCAATGATTTGCAAAATTATACAAAAAAAGTGGCAAAAGCAAGATTTTGAAACAAAACTAGTGATACATTACCAAAATTTCTTGTACTTTCTAGCCTCCTTGAATTCAAGGAGGGTTAGACTATAACAATGTCATGTACATAATACCAATTTTGTAGCCCATTAAAGTAATAGTTGTAACTTTCTTAGGGTAACTAAATCATCAATGAAGTTACGTTGTAATAATTGAAGCAAACTATCCATCTAAAAGATAATATACCAGTTAAGTCTATGCCATGCCCACTTTGCTTTTGATTTTTGTCAATTGAAATAGTTGATTCCACCTCCTTTCCTTTGTATGAAATTCAAACATACAGAAGAATCCAAAAACGCTTTGTCTATAAAAGCAACAAAAAGAGAAACATATAATTATTACATTAGGTCAAGATAACTAACTAATTAATAAATTTACAATGAAATGAAGAGCCTTATAATTGGTAGTTTTGGTACTTACAATGTGCTCGATGTTCATGTAGGAAGTTAGGCGTAGCTCATTAACTCTCTACCAGTTGTAGATGCACTCAAAGCCATGTATTTTGGCAAATTTGTCAACTCCACGTCACGTCTTGGGATTGTCCGGGAGAAACAACATTATCGCATCGTTGTCCTGAAGCATACCACTTGCAAATTCAAAGATGGATTCTACGAAATCGGGAGTGTAAATGTTCCATGATAGAACAATACACGGTGGTTGTGACACATTTGGTACCGGTAAGCCATCAGGAACATCACCAATGATGAAATCAAAGTAAGCTTTGCGTTTGCTAAGTCCACCAATTAGATGATTTCAACCTCTATCTGCCTATCAATACCAAAACATACTTGTTAATAAAAGAATCTTCAATGCAAAGGAAAAAAATAGAACAAAAAAATAAGCATGCAATTAAGTGGTTACCTTTTTTGCAAAGTTTAATATTTGGATTTATTGAGGAGATTGTTGCTTGTTCTTTACCATATACTCGATGGCCTTGTGGATGGAGTATTGAAGAACAAGGCGACTAACATTCACATCAGTTGTCACGAAGCGGAGGGTGCTTGCCGTTTGCCACTGCGAGGGTACAAGTACAGTCGTAGATGAAGATTGGAGAAGAGGAGGGCCTTGTGATGAGGCCACTGCGACAACCTCCGCTTCCACCACTGCAACATCACCTTCATGTTCGGATGTGGCCACAGATGCTTTCTCCTTTCGAGGCTTCTTCGTAACCGGCTGTGCTTTCTGCTTCTTCTTTGTCTTACTATCGGTTGGCGGCTCCACAACTTCTTGGTCAACTTCATCGTCAGATAATTCTTCAACAAGAGTCTTTGTAGTAGCTGCCTT
This sequence comes from Neckera pumila, assembly GCA_963969595.1. Classification (NCBI taxonomy): domain Eukaryota; kingdom Viridiplantae; phylum Streptophyta; class Bryopsida; order Hypnales; family Neckeraceae; genus Neckera; species Neckera pumila. Next base: position 44,794,444 of record OZ018408.1, on the reverse strand, counting down.
CTCCGTTTTTTCTTCTGCAAGTGCATAAGATCTTTTGCATTCCAAATACCATGGAAATGCAACGAGCTCTTCTGTAGAAAAACGTCAAATCTGTGAGGCAGTGAAAACACATGTAGGCAAGGTTTTGTCTACCCATGCTCCAAATAGTTTTGGCATTGCCTCTTGGCAATGCTTCCTTTTAGAGCTATCTTGCGAAGGAAGTATTTACAACAAAAGCAAATCATAAAAAATCATATAATACAAGTTTTAAATGAATCCTCAAAAAACAAATACAGAATCAAAAATAAAATTGAAATGAAGGCTAATAAAAATACCGGTATACGCATCGGAGCATAATGTGCTCCATTCCTTCTTGGCCAAGGAATGGCATGATACGTGAGTACTTCGAGTTCTTGCCAAATATCTCATAAAAGGCGTGATCCCAAAGAATAATTCAATAATGTTCAATATAGTCACCAATCCGATCAAGGCTATCATTAGCATCTCAATTCACAATAATGCGCTTTGAAGCTATTGTTGCATTGAACCATGTAGTAGCAGCCTCTTCAAGATACAAGATTTCCACAAGTTTTTTCAGTTTTGTATATAAGTAAAAAATTAAAAGCTCACAATATATGACACTTATAGAAAGATAATTACAATTTATTTTCTGGCAGAAAGGAATAGTATGGACATATCAGTCACCTACTCACCTCTGCCTCAAAAGTTGCCTTAGGCAACCAATTTTTAAGTTTCTCCTTGGTTGCCACGGGAATCGGAAATCGAAGGGCCATTTGGTTCATATAACTTGAATTCCACAAAGACAACCATTGACTCTTATAAATAAGCAAGACAATGGTCGCAGCTAGGTGTTGGAGCTTATCTAGAGTCATGTCCGGACATTCATGTTTGCTCCAATGGAGATTGATCTACAAAACAAGAAAGAAGTAATGAATAATCAGATTCATATGAAATGGAAGACCTATGGCCAAAAATGATCTTCCATTTCAAATAGAGGTGACTTGAATTCAATAAAAAAATGAATGAAACTAATGAGATTCACCTCTTTTAGCCACCATGTTCCATGCTTGGGATTCCCCACTGCATTGAGCTTATAAAACTCAGACCGAAGAGATTTCACTTTTGCATTGGCTGCCACTTTCATAACATTGTGCAAAGCTCTTGAATCCCTCTCCTCTTCAATTGTTCATTCTTTATATAAATCGATAGCCTCATCCGCAGCAATTGACACTTCTTGCTATAAAGGATAAATTAACAAAGTCAAATTGTATATATTTGATTTGTACCTTTCATTTATTTCAAGTAGTATTAGCAATTCTTACCCAATATAGGAACTTGATGAAGACATCGAAGTTAAGCTTATACCACGGATAAGGTTTACCCCTAGTCTCACAACTCCAATATTCTTCTTCTATAAGAAGGTCTTTAAAGTCTTCCAACTTCAATGATCCATAAGTGTTGATTTGATGAAGCCGGTGTACAACATTGGTCTTCATATGTGCATTTTCCATAGATCTAATAAGATTTTGTATCTAATAAATATAGACTACAACAAATTGAATGAGGCATATTATAATATGCAAAAGATAATCCAACACAACAATCCCAAAAATTATACTATAAAAGATGCAACAATTTTGACCTATTTATATCATTCATGGCATTCATTAAGATTCCTGTAATGCCTTTGGTCTGAAGGACAATAGAATCAACCCAGATATGCCACTTTTTTTTCTGAAGCATGCATATAGCTGATGTAATTTATCCACGCCATAAGCCGGTGATTACTGTCCCAAACAAAAAACATAAATCCGGCTAGGCATGAGCAATCCTCATGGCTCTTCAACTGCTCTTCAAAAGCTACATTCTCTGCAATCCAAATAGCATCTCAACCACTGGAAATCTCCTTGGTGAGGCTTTGAGAGAGTCCCTTGTCATTGGTTATCGATACATACATCACCCTATCACCTTCTCTATATTCATGCACAAATTCTAATTGAAGGCGCACAACATCCGTTTGAAGAACTGGCCTCACCATTGGAAGTGAGATCATTCTGCACAATGGAATCTTAAACCAACTTGATTCATGCAGTTTAAATTGCAACTCTCATATAATTGAGTTGGAGTCAAGTCTCTCCTTCATCCGCCAAGCATCTCTAGTCTCCACACATATCAACAAAGGTGGTTCCTGAAAGTTCACAATCAATATTCCAAATAAGTTGTACATGCATTCAATTTTCTAAACTATCTTAAATATAGTCACATCATATAACAATTCAACATGCTCATATCCCTATTTGATTTATAAAGGCAATAGGACATCCCTCAAATAGGCCCAACAAGTCTCTATCATATAAAAATATTAGATAAATTTAGAACTTGAATGATTTGTAACCTTGCTCAATAGTAATGAAATTAAGCATTCTAATGGAGTCAAGTTCCTTTCTCAATTTCAAGGAGAGATAAGACATACAACATCCAAGCTAAATATATCCCCTTCATATTGAAATAAAATTGTAATAGCTAACTGTATTAATCATTTGAATCCAACCAATAGTAGTTCATGTGGACTTTGAAGTAGGCACTCGTGGATAAGCTAAGCCTCCTTGATTTTGGGGAGCAGAAAAACATCCAACTATCTACTTGTATAGATATTCAATAACTAAGTTTCTATAAATTTTTTAGAAAATGATTAGCCGATTCCAAACAAAATAATGATAGGTTTATGATGTAAAAGGCTTTTAGAAATAGGCTAGAACCGCTCCTCAAATCCAAGGAGCTCTTAGGCATATTAATCTCAACTTGCAGAATCTCGTACTTCTACAACAATAAGTGAAACTAACCATCTACCTAAGAAATGACTCAATTTGATTGAACCAAATTAGCTTGAGTATAGGCTAGGACCCCTCCTTGATTTCAAGGAGCAATAAGACGTAGCTCGTTGGATGAATCCAAGGAGGCTCCTACGGCCCGAGGCCTTGACGCTAGGTAAATATGCTTCTTGGATTAGAGGAGCACAAAAGCGTACAATTGTTAGACCAAATATGTATCTTAAATTCTAATATAATCAAAATCCTAGACCAACTATTTATCAACTACCTCCTAATTTTGACTATGACAATAATGTCGATGGTCAACGTTTAGTAAATACCTTGATAATTTGTAAGACCTTGGACACTAGTACTTCATTCAATAGGCCAATAGTCCTCCTTGATTTTGAAAAACACTAATATATGTTTATTTCAAATATTCACCTCCTAAAATTTGCTAAGAAATGTACCTCCTCAATTTCAAGGGCCCTTGGTTCATAAACAACTCTATCTGAATAGATGTTCACTTAAAGAAAATTGCTAAATTATGTAGGTATAGGCTTCAATTTTTGTAATCCCTAAATAGACCTCGGGTCTCTTTTGCATGACCACGGGCTCTCATAGAAAGGCAATCAGTCATCCTCAAGTTCAAGGAGGGCTTGACTATGGGCTCTCTTGGAAAGCAAGTACTACTCCTCAAATTCGAGGAGGCTCAACCATGAGCTCTATTTGAAAGACAATTAGTGCTCCTCAAATCCAAAAAGGGATTAGAGATGTCATTCTAAACCAACCCTTGTTACTTAATAAGGTTGTTCTCTAAATTATCTTACACACAAGAAAGAACTGAGTTATAACATCAGGCCCCTGTGGTCCAAGGAATGCTTGAAGACACCTCACTATACTATTACATACTTTGAAAATGTAATCTAGCACACATATAATAAATGCAATTCTATTGTCTTTGAATTCCAAATATGAATTCTCTAATTGTAGAGATAACAATAACATACTCATATCCATCCAAACAAACACCCTCCAAATTACTGCATCAAGGCAAACAAAAACTACGAGCCCATCCCTTTAAAAGGCTAGTTGACTATTTATATTATGAACAAGTGAGTGGTCTCAATTCAAAACTGAAGCTACCAAAAGAAGATTACCTCTTCCATGAATTACGTGAAAGGCCAAGCCGTGAGAGCAATCTAGCACATTTTTTCTTAACAAATATCCTTGTTTAAAACCCTAGAATTATCAAATTCATTAAACTCAAACGCCTCCTTGATTCGAGGACCCTTTGGTTGATAAACTAGTCAATTTGGGCACATTCCTTCACTACCCTTTAACAATCCGATACACTTCTTTGATTTCAAGGAGGGTAGAAATATTAAAATTGAGTTTTTTGGAAAAGCTACCAACTACCAGGTAAACTCCTGTGGACAATGAATACCCTTCCTTGATTTCAAGGAACTTTAGTTGATGAAGTAGTCAGTCTGAGAACATTCCTAATTTTTTTTAATTTCTAGTGGAGGCTATCCGTCCACTATCTTCTACCAATACAAAACACTTCCTTGATTTTGAGTTTCAAGTTTCATATCAAACGTCCAACAGTAGTGCATTCTTGGACTAATTATTAGGCTCAAACATTAATCTAGGCAAGAGCAAACAATGCGATTCTAAGTCATGATCATGCTAAGCACTAGAATAAAGAGTCGGGAACAAATACTAAATCCAAGAATAAAGAGTCAGGGACAAGTTCCAACAACAATTGCTGACAAACCTACGAGAACAAGTCTTAACAATTTCTACTACTATTTGTCAATCACTATCTATTATAACCATAATCATTTAAATCCGTAAACCAATTTTCAACTTTGTAAACCATCTCACAAAAATCATCTCCATCTAGCTCCAATAGGTCGATAGAGGACTCTTGTGGCCTAAGGAGGGCTGGACTAAACTTAACTAAACAAAATACTGAATTTACAATCAATCTATATCATGGGAAATTCACAATTAGCTCAGGTGCAGCTTGGATGGGTTCAATTATAATCTCTGCACTGCCTCCATGAAGCTGGACCTCTCCTATAGATGCACCTTCTTGTTCGTCAGTTGTCTACATATATTTAAACATGAATTCAAATCAGCAACCAGAATAAATTGAAGTTCACTCAAACCCCCAATCACGCAAACTCACAATTAATGCAGATGCAATTCGATTGTTGCTGGGCACAATTATTTTCTTTGCACGGCCTCCATGAAGGTCAACCTCTTTCGTGGTTTCCCCTTCTGGTTTGTCCATTGTTTGCAAACAAAAAAATTGACGTCAAATTTGTTAGGGCAAATTCCCTAAAACTACACAACTATCATATTCTCCATCTTAAGGACAGGGTTATCTACATTCATAATACCATACATATGTCACCTACCAAATTTCAAGTATGAATTCACTAATTCTTTTGTGAACAAGAACAACAAGCTCAACTCTCACAAGTACGAACAAAGCAAAATCATGGAGTCCATCACTTGAAAAAGAGGAACTTCCAAAAATTCACAATCGCCATGCGAGGTGTTCCTACGCTATTAAATCCAAATTCATTGAAACCCTTTCTTCGGTTTCTTTGGCAATGATCTATAAACCCTGCTCAATCGAATGGAGGCAGTCCTTGAACTTGAACATAAAATTAAGGTTCTCAGATCATAACAAAAGATGACAAAAGAAAATCTGCTAGCTGCAAGATAAAACCCTCAACATGTACAATATTGAAATCCACTGCCACTGCAAAACCGACACACCTCTAAGGCAACCCCACAATTCACAAGCAGTTGTGACATGTGGGCATTATGATTTAAGACGAACAAACTAAACCAACTCAGTCTGCATAATTGGGGAGGTGACTTCAGTGAGGTTGATGACTTTGTCCAATATTTCTCTCTCCATCTCCAGTGCACCTCGCCAGCAGTGGTAAATTCTTAGCATTCCATCATTCAACAACTCTGTCCTATCGAACTCAACATCAAAACTCAACTATAACAAAACAAGAAGCAACTGATTGGTTTCAGTCACCTGCACTAGGGTGCGGTTTCACATAAGCAAAACAACTATGCCACAAAAATTTTAAAAACAAAACAACTATGCCGCAAAAATTGTGAACAAACTGTAGTTACAATAGTCAAAGCTAAAAATAGACTTCAAGAATTCATCCAAAATGAAATTTTGCTTTTCTGAAATTGAAATTTGATATACTTGAATGGAATTGGATAAGAATTGAGTGGTAATTATGCAAGACCAAAAAGCTAATTTTTATTCTATATTATGTACAAATCTTTCAATGGCTCCAAAAGGCAATTTGTAAACTTTTTGTATTCAACTATATAATACGCCATTTTTTTTTATAGTTGTATTTTAGCCCCCAAAAGGCACGCATGATCATGAGAACTTTTCCAAAACCTTTGTTAGGTTTAAATTTTTCATTAATAATAGATCATTTTATTTGAGAATCTATGAAAAAGTAATTTCAATTTTTAAAAATAATTTTCATTAATCAAAAAATTATTAAGTAGTCACATATACAAGATCAAAGGAAAATTAAGATTGTTAGTAGTCATAAAATGGGATTGAAATATAGCAATCCTAATAATGCGCTTGTCCAATCAGGTAATCTATACCTTATAGACCTTTTATATTTTTAAACTTGTGAAAATTGAGGTTGGAAATGAAACTTGTATATTAGTTTTTCCTAAAGGTGCCCAAATTGCCTGCTTAGTAAGACTATTCATAACTCTCATATCACTAATTCAAATAGGATTAATGAATAAAATGTTTTAATGTAAACAAAAACATATTCTAAGATGAAAAAATTGAAAAAAATATTTTTCTATTATCTAGGCTCAATTATGTGGTGCATAATTTTTTCTAATTGACATCAAGTTGAATAAATATTGAATAAAAATGATATTTTCCAAAACCTAGTATATGTTTTACCTACAAGAAAAGAATTAAAAAGACTACAATAAAATCTGACTCTAAAAAAATGATCTGAAACCTTTAAAATCCATTCCAAGATTTTGAATCTTTGGGGTTAAACTATAAATAATATAATTCAAAAAACATCCATTTTTCTAATAACACAATCAATTATAAACATTGCATTACATTGGTCAATTTTAAAAAAAAAAGATAAGATGTGTAGGCCCTAAAAAATCACCTACAAAATCATATATTGAAGAAAGTTGGATCTATTATAAAGATTAAATTTTTTCATTAATAATCTTTATCTCAAAAACCATGGAAATAGATATCTTTAGACTATTTGTAATGAATGTATAATGTCTAGATCTTTTGAGGCAAGGTAAAATCTTTGCAACATCTTCTTGTAGGTAGTTAGAAGTTGAAGTATTAATTGTCTCTAACGTAGTTTTGATTGTAGAATCCAATTTTTTTGCTACCGGTTATGTTTTTATGAAAATCTAATTTTCTAAATAGCTACAAGTCTATTTTATATGAATCCTAGGATTTTTAGATGGGTGAGTTCTAAATTTAATTTTTGAAATTTCTTTAATCATCAAAGTATGTATTCAATTTTTGTTGTACAAATTGTTTAAGGTCAAGGTTGTAGGCTACTCAATTTGGAGACAAGAGCATCTCCAAAATGTCATAGAATAAATTCCTAAAAGATGGAGCCTATATTGATGTGCTCAGACTTGGATGTATGCTTAATTAAATAATACGGAATAATATTTAATTCTTAAATTTTTTGGCCATTTTGAAGGTGTTTTGGATCTTGATATTGTAAATTACAAAGGGTTGAAGCTCAATGTACAATGAGTCTTTTTTAGGCAAAACTAATCGTAGGATCTTGTAGCTAGCCAAGTCTTTATCATTTATAAAAAGTTTGGTTTCAATCCAAGTCATAGATTGGAAGGTATTAATGTAAACGTGAAGGGTGCTATAAGGAAATCATTCTCTTTTGGCTCTTTTGGATACATAATATTTAAAAAGTTGGCATCCTACAATCATTCTTAAAATAGCCAAGTTCCACATGCATGTAAACAAGTCTTGTATTTTTAGGACCAAAAATGAACAAAAAAATGGTCTTGCAATGGTGACCACTTCATTGTTAAATTTCAAAAATTATGAGAGAAATAGTCACAAATTTGGAGACAAAATTTCAAGATCAAACATGGTAGAATGAAGAAATATAAAAAAAGACACACAATAAGACTTTTTTTTTGAAAACAGCTCAAATCTGAGTGTACAAAGTGTACATGAATGTTGTTAGTATCCACAGAGAGGACAGAGTTAAAAAAAGGGAGAGGATAGTGCCACTCCAAGTCTAATCTAATATTGGGCAATTCATTGAAAAGGGTCATGAACGGTCTACGCTAGAAATCCATTAGAATTCCAAGCGTCATCATTGTTTGAAATCATTACTCTTCCATCTCTCTCCCATCCCAAAGGTTGGGCCTGACCTTGCTAATACCGGGCAGTACAATTTTGACCATGTCTGTCCATGAATACATGCCTCCACCTCATTGGCCAGAGTTTCCTAAAGCAATGACTCTTTGTTTAAGCCCCAAACTATGGAGTTTTTGTAAATTCAATAGCGACTCTATTTCTAAATCTAAAAGCACCACTAGATAGCTCACTTGATTTCCTTGAGGATGAGCCCAAGTTCTTGAAGTGACTTTTTACATTTTTAAGTTCAAAAATGGCCATTCTAAAAACGGATTGACTCATTTTGAGTTGCTAAAAAACTTAAGGGTTAAATAATAAATAAAATAAATAATATTACAAATAGAAAAAAATGTAAATGCATTGCAAAACATAAATGTCTTCTAATGGAGCCCATAAAAATTATTTAATTATTTTAAAATTTATTATTTAATTATTTAATTTTTATAATAATTACTTTTCTATTTTTCTACTTTTCATTTCTATATACAATATATACATACATAAATACACATATATATGCATACATGCATACATAATTTTCTGAGTAAAGTTTGGAAGGTAAATAATAAAGTTCTCCATCAAATACTATGGGTTTCAACATCCTTCAAGGAGTAAAGAACATTCCACACGTATCCTCAATCAAAATGTTTTTGAGAAAAAAAAAGAATTACCTAATATGAAGTAAAAAGCCCTAATAGCTTCTTATTAGAATGCAAATGCGGCTAATGGATGTAAAAGGTCTCGTCTTAGTCCTACATGCACACTATAGAAGTATTTAAATTTTCAAGGATATTAGGATCACATTGAGAAATGGAGCAAGAACAATTATATTGCAATAGAACTCCAAGCTATTTTGGATTCATTTACGATTAACTGCTCTAAAAGTACCCAAGCTCTAAAAGGGATCATGACACAAAGGTACACTTTGAATCTCCAGGGTTAAACTATAAATAATATAATTCAAAAAGCATCCATTTTTCTAATAACACAATTAAATAAGACCATTGCATACATTAGTCAAATTTTAAATAGAAAAAGGAAAAAGCAAGCACGCAATATAAGCTCCTAGCTACACAAAATAGTGAAATTAAGTTGCCTTGTCAATTAGGTTGCCTTATCTTAGATAAATTACCTCATAGATCAAATGCTTGTTCCACATGGAGGCGCATGCCACTCTCTTAACCAGGCCTTGAACTGGTGTACAAATCTATATGATATACATGGCTCCGAATTGAATGCATCATTGTACAAAAGCAATGAATATTTCTAAAGTGTGGACTGTCAAAAAATTAGTGTGAGGCAACCTAATTTCACTATTTTGTGTACTAAGAATGCTCACAAATTCATCCATGGAGCCCATTTTCAATTGGGCATTTGTGGACCCATCCATTTTGGTGTTCACTGTACATGAGAATTAATGATCGTCCTACCAGTCCTGCTGGGTCCTCAAACTTCCGCGAAATCAGCAAATCACCCACAAAGGATTCAGTCCCGTGCTGGCCAAAGCAGTAGCTTGACAGCACTGCTCATCAACTGAAGAATCTTCCTGTCTTGTGCTAACAGTGACCTGAAGGCGACATCACAAGCTCACGAGCAACAGGTTAATTGCACGTTGCAATTGCAAGCCGCATGCACAATTATCTTTCCTTCCTTCAGTTGATTGTTGCTTCCAAACTTCCCCATGATGCATTTGATGACTGCTTGTACCAGTACATGCACTGAATTGAACCTGTCTTCTAGTAGACAGTCCATTTCGAATCTCACTGTTCCAAAAACTCCAAAAACTGATGTGTCTGGGCGGAGAAGAATTCAATTAATTCGTGCAACAAGTCTCAACAAGTCTCTGTCACCACGGGCCCAACTTAACGTGGCCATCGTTTGGTTGAAGACTGCTTCTTGAACTGAACTGGACTAGACACATGATCGATCGAGGCCCATGCTAGCTGCACTCCATGATTATTTGAGTTCAGTTGCACTTGGGATCAAATGAGACTGATCGAATATGCTTGATGTGAGTTGGGTGACCTCTTCGAACGGTCCCAAGTTACGGCGTTCCCATGTGGTGGTGGGGGGGAGAAAACACACTTGGGTGGATGGTCTGCATCGATGCCACAGATGCGGATTATCTAGATAACCTTCAAGAGTTGGGATGGGAGGCTTCGTAAGGCAGTTCTAGCTCTGCACGGGTGAAAACTTGGTCTGTACATAGATCTTGGAATGGAGATTTACAGTAGGTCCAATTGGTTGTGCCGATCATTTCTATGCTTTCGCTAGAGCTCACACAGTACAAGGTTTTTCTAAAATTTCAAACTTTAATTTAATTTTTCTAAAATTTCAAATTTTTTTAACTGTTACACATTGTTAAACAATGTGCAAACAAATTATCAAACTCAAAGTTTATATTATAGATAACCTAAGATTAAAGACTCACTCCAAACTGTATTCAAAATATTCAATGATTCCGTTCCATCAACTGAAATCAATCTAAAACGAAATGAAGTTTAGTCTGGAAACTCATATTAATAAGTAACATAGGCAAGAATTTGATCGATCATACGTTTCAATGCATCCTAGCTTTGTGACAGAAGTGGCAACGCAAATACAGAATTGAATGAGAAAAAGAGCCCGTTCCATCAAAGAAGCAGAATCATTCAAGCTACTCTCTTTCAGTCTCTCTCATCTCAGTTATCCAACTCAGAGCGACTGAACATCCAACTCACGTCGAGGCTCATTTTTTGTCAGAGCGACTTCATTTCAAAGCAACATGTACAGTAAGTACTGGCCAGCCAGATGAATGTGTTTAAGGGCTGGAAGGATGAGACACCACCTTCTAAAAGCTTGCGTAGTGCCTAACTAAAGGCCCTGCCACGCAGATCAAGACTCTAGTTGATAGGCAGCTCAGTTATTGTAGATATTAGTGGGTCAATTTGGAGATCACATTCTTGGAAATTGTAGATTGGATTTTGAGTGTAAAACAATCATAAGTGTTGTGTTGTATTGGCGGTTTAGTCCCTAAACACAGGTAAGAAACTCTATCCAAACATGTAGACTGTTGCTAGTTTGACAAAGGAGGGCTCTTAGTAGGAAAGTTTACACCAATAGGATTGATCAGCAAGTATTAGACTCTCAGATCACACAAAGTCCCTCATTAAACGGTTGATTATAATGCCAATTTTGTTACACTAGCATGGCTTAGAGCACCAAAGTTGAGACAAGTAATCGAACTCTAAGAATCAGGGAGGGTATGGCCGGGTTTTGTGCTCATTCAAAGAGCCCACATTAAAAACGTGTCAATGTTGTAAATTTCAGGCATTGATTGAAATTGAAGTTCTATCTACTTTTGTCTATCAATCAAGATTGGATTAGCTCTTTCCACCCATTGATTCCACCTTTGGATCTTTCCTAATTCTAATGGTGTTAGTTCATCCTCAAACATTAGAGCTAACTCTCTTCTTCCCAACAAAACCAAAATCAAAGAACTGAACATACTAAAACCTTGCAAATAGTACCCCATATTAATTAAGCTCCTATCTCTAGTTTCCAGTAGTCCAATTTAATCAAGGTTTTAAGAGGTTCTACAAGGCCTCATCAATCCATGAGCCCTGCAGCTAGGTGGACCACGGCCATGGGACCAGCCCTTCGCGGACATGAAGCCCGACATGGACCTATCTAGGTACAGTATCACTGCCAACTCTCCAGTACTGAGGGCCCTCCATGATCGACAAATCTCTCTCAAGTCTCAAATGAATCCTCGCTCAAGGCTCAAACAACCAGCAATGATGTGCCTTGGGGCTCTCCACTTCTCTACTCATCGTCTTCGTTCTCGATTCTTCCCTCTTGCTTATATGATTTTAAGCTAGCAAGCTTTCAAGTCATACTGCGTCCATCGAATTCGCTAGCTCTCGATCGACTACGTTGAAAGTGGGCGAGCGTGCACATCCGATACCTCCAGTACGTATTCCATGTTCGAGTCTCTTACACTGCATCTTTGCTAAATAGTTTTGCTCTATGCGGTTGCGATCTGTTCCACATTTTATGGATACTTGTGGGTTATTTATATATGCAGCACGTGGTGTAGATTCATGAATCTAGCGAAATTAAAGATTTATTGTCTTGTTCGATCGATCGAGGGTTGCAAGTTCTGAGGGAACGATGTGTAGAGGACGACGAATTCTACGAAGTCTAGGATGAGTGAGTGACCGTGGATTTGGACTCTGGAACTTGCAGATCGAGTTGTAGTATGTTTTAATTGCTGCCTTGCTGCCCTGAAAATTAAAGTTCTGGTTTGGAATATTTAATTTAATTATGAAGTCGAAGAAGTTGAGTGCTTCCGCGTAATGAACTTGGTTTGGGTGAGACCCGTGAGATCACGAGCTTTGATTGATGACGATCTACCCAGCGTCGTCGTCTAGGTGGAGTGCTCTGTAAAATTGTTGCTGGCGATGGCGTCTCTAGTTCTTTTAAGTCGGTGAAGTCCTTCTCCAATGTGACTAATTTCGAAAGTGGAAAAGATAGAGTATACACAAGTTAATGGATCAGTTTTAAATGTAAACGGCAGAAGCTAGCCCAGGGAGATGATCTCTGATTCCTGGTTGGTTTACAGTTTTCCAATAGAGAAAATTTGTGCCACTGGTTTTGCCTCATGGATGCAGTGGCTTTCCCTTGATTCCCCTGTTCCTAACTAGTGGTTTTGCCTCATGGATGCAGTGGCTTTCTCTTGATTCCCCTGTTCCTAAGTAGTGGTTTTGCCTCATGGATGCAGTGGCTTTCCTTGATTCCTCTGTTCCTAACTAGTGAGAAAACAAGGATATAGCGTCTTGTTCTGCCTAATAGCAAGAACGTCGCAGATGTACATGATACTTTTGCGTAACTCAGAAGTATCATCAGCATCAGAGAGCGACGTTGGCAGACTCTGTAAGAAATCAACTTCCACTTAGAACAAGCCTGCACTTGCTCTGTCATGAGTGTAATATATTATAAATTAAGCTAGCGAGTCAACGAACCTAAATAGTCCTTACCTATGCAAGACTCCGAAACGGCTGGTCTTTTTTACTGTAAAAATTTCAGTTCCTCATCCGATTGCCGACCTTCAGGAGTAGGCTGAAGGTGAAATTAGACAATCCGATTTATTGGCATGCAATATTCAAGTTTACCTTCTTGTCCGAATTCTTCACTTGGGAAAGCACGAACATTGCACTCCTATTTCATACCGTTTATATACTCACCGTTCGACATTTGTGATGTACAGGATTCTACTTTCTAACAAACTTCGAATGATCGACGTCTCTGAACAAGATCTCTACTTCTGTTGAAGAAGTAAAGGCACAAGCCTCGGTTACGTACAGAGAGGAAGAAAATCCAGGCTAATTCGGCCTAACGAAAGCAAGAACGTTGCGGCTAGCTACACGATTTGGGAGTACCTCAGGCACATCGGTCATCCACAAAAGAGGTCGACGTTCACTTGGCAGATTCTGTAAGAATCAATTTCCACTTAGAACAAGCTTGCACATGCATGCTACTGTAGCTCTGTCATGCATGAGTCCATGGGCTTGCAATCATAGATGAAGCTAGAGAGTAAATGAACCCAAAAATTTATTAAATTATTATCTATGTCAGTTCTAATAGCTAGGTTGTAATTATCCACTTCTCCGCGGAATAGATACAATCACTTGGCCCCTTGAGGTAGTACTTCCTATATGTATATGTACTCACAATTCGACCTTTCTGATGTACAGGATTCTAGTTTTTAACAAACTAATTAATCAATGGTGGTTTATCCAGTTTTCTGATTTATTCACTTTCTTTATACAATCATGCACTCACAATTCGACATGTGTGATGTATAGGATTCTACTTTGCAACAAAACTACAATGTTCGACCTTAACAAGACCCCAACTCTTTATGAAGAAGGAGAAGTAAATCCACAAGACTCGGGGACAGAGAAGAAGCTGCAGATCCAGGCTAATTCGGCAACTTCTGCAGCACCAGAAACGTTAGCAAGTTCTTCCAGGAACTACACATTTGATTCATCAGAGTTGGCAGCGCTCCTCATCATGGTGCGGGACCTTCCCAATGACCACCCTGGCACTCCAAATCTTATGCTCAACTCTAACCATGCCACGCTTCCACCACATACTTCTGCTTTCTCCAAAGCTCCAGCAACTGCATGGAGAGGCAGTAGTAGTGCTGTGCCCAAGCATTTGGCAATAGTATCAATTGCCCCTAGCGATGGTTCTCCAGCAGTCCGTGATGTCACTGTGAGGCAAGGCCGAGTGGTGGAGGTGTGGTCGAGAAACGGTGCAGGCGGATTGCGGGAGAATCCGAATCAAGCTTCTCAGTGTCAGACCACGATGGACTTGGATTGCCACGTTGTTTCCGATGGGGAGAGTGACAGTTGCAAGCCGAGAAATTCTCGGGGCAACTCTAATTCTAAGGTACCTGAGTTGAAGCTTAATCTATACTACATGCATGTGAAATTGTGAATTGACTCACCATGTTAACCATGTTAAATTGTTAATCATATTGACTACCAGCCAGATCGAAAAATTACATGCATTGCATTCGTTGTAACGTTGTAGTTAACAAATTACGTGTTGCAACCGCTAAAAGCTTACTGTTGTACTGTTCATAGTGGAATAAGCATGAAACCTTCATTGTGGCATAATGTATGTGACAGGCCGTCCTGGTGGACCTCGACACTCTTCCAGATGAGAGACCAGTGGAACTGCAGTTTCCATGGAACCCAGTCCATCAAGGGGAAGCTCCACTCCACACCACAGCATTCCGAATGTCCTCCGAAAACCTCCATGTCTCTGCCACGAAGCTGACTCCCAAGGAGATCGAGGATGAGTACCGTCGTCGGGAAGTGGCATTCCATGCAGCCTTCCAGTTGGAAACACAAAGGTGCACTTCCACAGCACGTTGCAGGAGCTGCTTGGCTTTCTGCCAGGCGCGCTTGCCCAGTTTGCAGGAGGGTTGTGGTCCCTGTGGAGATTTGCAATTGCGTGAGGAGTGTCTGCCTGTGCTGAGGAATGTTGAAGAACGCGAGGCAAGGCACGCTAGGAAGATCAGGCATGGGCCGAAGAGTAAGAGCTCCGAATATCGAGGTGTGACGTTCTACAAGAGGACCGGAAGGTGGGAGGCACATATCTGGTACTGAGGCTTTCAAATCGCTAGCTTCATGAACTTGCAATTGGCTTCGTATACATTCACTGTTCAATCATTTCAGTACTGCTTCAATGTTATTAATTTTGTTACTGAGGTTACGTTTGTTGGCTCTGGACGGAACGGGAGGAGGTTTTGGATTGACAGAGCCGCAGAGGCTACATGAGGAAGTTCGAATAGGACAATCCTTGAAAAGTCGGCCAGAATGTGCTAGCTTACAAATACAGAGACTCTTATAGCGCTGCTTGTTTGTTTGATCGATGATCTGTGTTGGTGTTTGTTCAATCGTCTTATTTAGACCTTGTTATCATCATCTTTTTTTTAAACATCTTACATGTCCTTTCGAATTAGATTTACATTAAAATTGTTGCGTTCGTCCACCAAACGGGGCCAAGCATTGTGCCCAAAAGTTAGTCTGTGAAACTGGTGCAGTTATAGTAACATGGGGCAATGGGGCAATGGACCTTCAAGCATGGAGCTTTAAGTTGACGTTCAAGTATTGTCAATGAAATCAAGTCCAGCTAGCTGCATTCAAAGACATTATGATATTTCCTGATTTTAGCTTCTTGATCTCTTGATATGTTGTGCCATCGGTTTTGACTAATCCATTTGTTCAAACGCTGAATGTGGCAGGCATGAGGGTGCCCAAGTTTATCTTGGTAAGTACTTATTCTATGTCGCAGAACTGCTACAGTTTAGAGATCTAATTATTTCTATTTACTCAGATTCAAATCCATGGTGACCCTACATGCAAGAATTGAATCACGTTATGCACATTTGCATTTTGTGTGCAGGGGCATCTGGAACGAAAGAAGAAGCTGCCAGGTTTGCCAATACCTTGACCTCCCTCTTGTGTTTCCTGGATTGAAGAAGTTAGATACAAGTGCTTGAATACTTCAGTTTCTCAACACGCCAATGCGGGTCCATTTCTTGCAAGTCATGAAGAGATAATACATGCTGTACAGTACTCTTATCCACTTCTAGAAATAATCCTGATTCAATAGGTTGGCTATGCATGCACAGGGCGTATGATCAAGCTGCCCTTCTGCTGTATGGGCCGGACGTGGACATCAACTTCATACCACAAAGCTACCAACAGGAAATGGCTTACGTAAGACATCCTTGCTGACTTTCACTATAATTAATAATTAATTTGTGACCAAAATGATATTGATAGTTATCCATAAACTGTGGTCATTTAGTTCTCGAAATGAGATCTGTCGAAATTCTCGAAAATTATATAGATTTAATTGCGGTCATCAGAATTCTAGAGAATGATCTCAGATTTACAAGGCGCCAGAATTTAGGCATCAAGTGCACTAAAATCTAGGATTGGTATAAATCTCAGGTTCCAGATGATTGGTCTTCTGGATAAGGATCTGTATAAAACTCCACATTTTTCCACAGGTTCAAAAGCTCGAATGCCAGTTAAATTTCACAATTCTCACTCTCGATTGCACCAAATTAACGAACCTGAAGTTAATGAGAGAATTGGACAGGCCTGAGAACAAACTCGCCTCTAGTAACGAACCTGATATTGATCACATGAAACCTTCATCAGTAATATTTGGACTATGGATCAATCAAGAACCTGTCGTCAAGAATTTCGTGCAAGGCATCAGTTCAAGCTAGAGGCTGGTCTGGTGCTAATATTTGTGACTCGTGATGTTTGGCAGTTGTATAAGCTCAGCAAAGAACAACTTGTGATTTATCTACGCCGGGACAGTCGTGGCTTCGGATCACAGGTCTTGTATCCTGGAGTCAAGCATGTCAAGAACTTTTATCAAGCTATATACGGGTACGTTTTCACCAAAGGTGGAAATTCTAGTTTATAATGCTATGGAAATCACTAGGTTTCAAACTTCGATTGGATTAATCAATGTCAATGTCATTATATGGGCGTATTTTCACAACATTGGCACTTTCAAGACAGTCTCCTTGCAACCGCAATCTAGTCCAGTCCTAATTTAAATAGCTTTGGGCTGCTCAGTATGACAACTCTCGGGCACTGGTTGGCTTACTGATTCCTGATGTTTGTGAATTACTGTTCATCCTGAAGGTCAACTATCTTGGGGACCTTCGCTATTGAAGAGGATGCAGCCAGGTACTCAATGATGTTCAACCTCTTCACTTGTTCATTCTTCAGAGTTTTGAAATCCCATGCTCTAGCCTCCATCGAGATTGTGATGTTCTTCATTGGGGATCTTGGATTGAACAAGATCCAATCAAGAATAATTAAGGTCAGGTCCAGAAACATGAAAATGTAGTCTTGTTATCGCATGGAAATTGACCCACCTTACTTCAATCACTATGCATTGCAATACCTGGATTTATAGGAAACCTGGCTTCCATCAGTAGGTGCTCTGCAATGAATTCAGATGGAGGGAATTAATTGGAAAAGTAGTTAGCGTATACATAACAGAGCCTGCTTTTATAGTCTGACTGATAGTCTCCTTGCATGGAATGAACCACAGAGCCGTATATGAAGAAGCAGTGCGGGATTCTTTCGGAGAACTGGCCAGTTTGATCCTCGACGTACACCATGTTCGGAACATGCCCTCTTACGCATCCCAACGATTTGCTGCCTTATATCCGGGTAAGTCGGAACTTGGATTTAGTTCCCTTCGCAATATTATTACAAGGTCTCTTACATATTGATGGTGAATTTCTAAAAGATCATCATTACATATAAATACTCCTGAGTACTTGAGTTTGTATTATAACCTATCTTACGTCGAAATGATGGATGATCGAAATTCCAGTAACATGAGCTCCCAGGGGTCGGAATGTCTGAACCTGATCACAGGTTGGCTTCCTTTGAATTGGTAAGCAGTATTACTAGGCAAAATGGGATCATTTGCATCACAAGATCTCATTGCTTGACAATGCGAGAGAGATTTCAGACTTTCAGCCAATGTAGAAGACCAGGATCGATATGGCGAATTCCTATAGGAGAGCCAACTCCAAGGCCTTGAATTAGCAAAATATGGCGCTCAGATTTTTTTGAGGCAACATTAATCAGTGTGAATTGTGCAATGATCAGAAGCAGTAGAGGGCATGCAACTGAGAAATCAAGCGAAAGCAATTACATCCAAGAGACCAAGTGTGCCACAGAGAACGTCGTCTCCACAAAACAAGAAGCGCTCGATCCGTCAAGCAAGAAAGCCAAATCAGGATTCCACTTATCCCCCAGCTGCTGCAAGCGCAATTGCTGCTCCTCCTCATCCAGGAGCGGCGGAGCAACTCCCAGGAAATAAGGTACAGTTCACAAACCAAATTTCAATCCGCGAAGGTATTCAACTCTGGAATGGTCATGTTCGTTCAAATTGTAAATTGCAGAGCGCCATAAAGGTGAATCAGAGCTCTCAAAACGAGTGCTTCAAGTGCTAGTATGGACTTTCAGAAGTCCAATTCCAATTCCAGTTTTTTGAGTTCTAAGTCTAGGACGGGATGGGTAGAGATGTTGCAGTTCTTCAAAACATGATCAGCTTAGAACTTTGCACTCCAGTCTCGTAAAATTCTGCCAATTTCCAATCCATGGGGCCGGGACAGGCTTTCAGGGTCTAGGGTTTACGAAAAAAACTGCCATTGCCAGAACGACTGATTTTAACAAACGTGCGCAGATCAATGAAAACATCGAAGTGTCTCCAGGTGCGCTCACCCCCACTCGCAGCTGGGCTCCCTCCCTGGCGCAGCCACATCTCCAAGCATATCCACACCAGCCCAGCAACGGTACCAACACTCCTGCACCGCAACAGCAGAGAAATTTGCTTCCCAAGTTTGTTGTGGCGCCTGCAGCAACATCAGCTTCATCATCGCGCCACTTACCAGGTGTTCCGTGCATTCCGCGCTCGACCGGAGAAGCATCTTCTTCGGGCGTCGTGAGATTCAGGTTATTCTCTGCGGAAATCAGTGTAGAACTAGAGCCTGGAGACGCCGACGACAGGGCAGAGGCTCATGGTGAGTCAGAACCGGAGCTCTGCGACCAATTGATCTCGCCGCCGACCAGCATCACGGGAGCAGCGGCACCTGCAACCCCACCTAAGAAACTGCGCAAGAAATATTTGCTCTCACAGGGGAGACTTGTTTAACTTTTAATAGAGGTTGTGGTCCACAGTGGCCTACGGATTCGGGTTTAGGGGATTTCGGGCATGAGAATGACTGTATTTGGCAAATTTGGAACGGTTACCTTATGGGCAGTCATGAATAAAACTTAGAAATTTTTCAGGGACTGATCCGACTCAACATGAAAATTCTATGCCTACGCAAAGGGTTGTTTCCTTGTATTTCTACAAGTACATCAAATGAAGGCAAAAGGGTACTGGTATTCTATGTAGCTCTAATGAAGTGCATGGTGACTGCCCAGGTCAGTTGAGTGTACTCTCCGAGCTGTGAGAGAGAGAGAGAGGTCATTGGATGCTGGATTTGTAGTTTTCTTGGGCTATTTGGGTAATTCTTTAGTTGTTTCTGGTACTAAGTTTGCAATTGCACAGACCTGAAGTGGTGGCGCGGCCGTCTCTGAAGATTACGACATTGGTGAGTTGTGAAGAGGGAGTTTAAGGTTTTTCAATGTTACTTCAGTTTTCTTGATGATTGACCTAGCCCTGTCTCCCAAACCCTGATTTGGGTTACTTGCATCATCGCTAATTGCTGGGTGACAATGTCGTGCTTTTGCATTAGGATTTAAGTTCATTTTTTATACTGTATCTTTCCCCTTTGATCCACAACAGTTTTGCTCAAATTGCTCAAATTTCCTTCTGCTTCCGAGTTCTCTGTATCTGTTACCTTCATTGGATGGGCATCTTGAGGTTGATGATCAGGAGTGATTGCACTCCAGTAACGCGATCTATAATGACAGAATTTGCGTAAATTGATGTGAGAAATTTTTGAACTTCTTAATCCACATTTAGAAAGAGTTATGAAATTTGGCTCCATTGTGTAACGATTAGAGTTTTGATTAAGGAAGTTGGTGTGGAGTAGGCCATGGTGTTTTACTCAGTTAAGCGATTCCTTGGGCAGAAAATGAATGAAGTGGAAGGAGAGCCTAAGCAAGTTTCTTACAAGGTTATTTGTACCTAATTTGAAGCTTGATCATTGCCCAACAATCAACAAGCAGTTTTTAGCTGAAGATATTTTTGCGCAGGTCAGTGTTTATGGACTCACTGGTCTTGATTTTGTCCTGTCACATGCGACTGCTCCTCTGCTTTGTTATGGATTTACCATGCACAATTTTGAACGGTAGATTAACGCAAATTAGTCTTCATTGGAACATCCTTGTGTCCAAGAACATCGTGTAGTCCTGATTTACGTCCTGGTAAGTTGTACAGGTTTTGAGGAAGCTAGTGAATGATGCTAGCAAGTTTCTAAGCGATGAAGTTGATAAAGCAGTGATATTAGTAGCCAACGGTAAGCTTCCCTTAGATGCAAGTTGCACAAGTTACATTGACGTTTTAATTTGTAGAAAATAGGGAAAACAATTTTCAAAGAAACAAAAAATTCTCCATTTGGAAGGAATTCTTGGTGATGAGATTTGATCAAAAAAAATAGGTCAAAATCATCTCTAATGTTTAGAAGCATGCGTGCAAGGAAGGCATGTTTGCACAAACGCAGAGGATATAAAATAATGTATTTTTAGATGCCCTTTGGTAGAAACATGTTTGACTACTATAGGTATATACCACAAAAAACTTAGCTGAAAATCATTAATTTACACCACTCAATAGTTTGAGAAACCTCTAAACGTCAAAGTATGACAAATTAACAAAATTGACTTTTAAATATAAAATGATTTTTTTTTAATTTCTAAAAAAATATGGGATACAAATTTCACCAAAATATCTAGATTCAGATTTTTGTTTTTGACATTGGATTCATAATTCAAAAGTTACAGCATTCCAAAATCAAAACGTGACAAAATTGGCAAGTGTTTCTTGCAATCACCTATAAGATGATTTTTTTTAGTTTCTAAAAAATAAAGGACATGATTACTATAAAGTTAGACATCTCCAATAAAAATTTCATGTTCATTAGACCTTTGCTTTCAAAAATTAGAGCAGTGATAACGAAAGAGGGTACCTTCAATATGATAGGAAATAGGATTAGTCTTTCTTGCAAGCATCCTAATTTTAGAAAATAGATGTATTTTTTAATGTAATTAGATAGATTTTGGCAAGGTAATTGTAACATCATGCTCAAATGTACAAAATTAGTTGCAGTGTCAGGGGCAAATAGCAAAATCTAGTTACAATATAAAGATGTTTAGTTTTCAAAATTTGGGTACATTGAATCTTCATGCTTAGATCATATTTTTGTTGCTTAATGGGGTGTTTTTTAACATGAAAGATGTATATATAAATGTTTCCTACATGTCTATGTAATCCGATAAAAAATAATTCATCACCAATGTTTTCAACCAGTGATCATGTAACACTATGAAATTTAACCCCTAAAGGACCATTGTCCCTTCGGGGGACAAATGCGTTTTTGGGCAGGTACCTACGGGCTGAAATTTTCTTTGGATTTTTTGAAACTTTTTTTGGAGGTAGAAAATCTGATCAGCTTTGTGGGAATATAATTTTTTTCACAATCGGTGCCTAGGAACAAAAGTTATGACCAAATAAGCTCAAAATAGGGGACGGCGGGCAGCCCAGGCAGCAAAAAAAAAATGGACAAAAATTTTAATATTTTTTTTTAATATTTTTTTTCTCATAGATATATTTTTGCCTATTTGGAAAGCTTTGATTCATTTCATTTGGATTTGTTATGAGAAAGTTATGGACATTCTTGTTTTTTGGACAATTAGAGCATCTTCATGAAAAAAATAACTTCTAGGATGCATTTCTGAATGCAATTCAAATTTTTCATTTTTTTTTTTTCCATGGTTTACATTACTTGTTAGAACAATCTCACCATTGGGATTAGTGCATTTTAATTCCATTCAAAATATATGAATATTTTAGATTTTCCTTCTATATTGTATCTACTTCTATTTAACAATTTTTTAAAGAATGATAATTAAGCTTTTTTGAACTTCTTTTTTTTCCTAGACTCTCAAATCAATTCCCCCCTACAAACAATTAAAGCTCAGAACTCTGTAGTGCAAAAGTTTTAAGTTAAAAATGTTCAAAATCAAAAAATCTAGTCCCGCAATGTGCTGAAAAATTTGTTTTTTTCACTTTAAACGCAGATATCTTGCAATCTGTGCGGTCAAAAATTCTGAAATTTTTTCCACACACTCTTATACTAGTTAGGTGTAAGATCCTATGATTAGATGTGAAAAAAAAACATTTTTCAAATTTTTTAACTTTTTACTATAGAAATGGCAGTTTTGAGTGTTTTTTGGCAGGAAAAGGGCCTCGGTCCTTTAGGGGTTAAGTGAAACAATTCACCAAAAAATACAATTTTTATTTTTTGCAAAGCTGAAATCTAGTATACTTTAAGATTGGGATTGCGTAAGAATTTAATGTTAACTATGCAGCAGTAAAAATTGAGCCCCCTCACATTTAGTTATTATCCTTGCTTAAAATGCTACCCTAAGTCGAGCAAAGACCAATAAATAGTCACTCAATAAATAAATTAAAAAAATAAATCAAAGGACAAATACCTTAAATTAGGTTGCTTGTTTTGTTTTGTTTGTTTTATTTATGTGATACGTTGCCCTAAGGCTTCAAGTGGTGCTCTTTGTACCGTTCAAAAGTTCTTAATAAGGAAGGGTGCATGGACTTTGTTTTGTTGCATTTGGATTTATGGTGTAAAAATTATGGAATTTCAAAAAAATTATGAATAAAAATAATTGAATTAAACTATTTTTTATTTTGGAAAAAACATAATTTTTACATTACAAGTCCAAAAGCCACAAAACAAAGTCCTTGCACTCGTTCATGCATAGAGCTTTGCATTTGTACCCAGTTTGTGGTGTTTGGACCTACGGTGTGAAAGTTATGAATTTTTTTAAATTAAAAAGATGAAATGATATTACGTTTTATTTTATTTACAAAAAAACCGGAAACATCGCATGACCAAAAGCTACAAAACAAAGCCCTTAAACTCCTTTGTGCATAAAGCTTTCTATTTGTGCCAAAAATGCAACTTTTCACACCACAACAAAGCTCTTACACTCTCTTGTGTGTATTAAAAAGTTTAAACTTTGTTTTTATTTTTAATTTTGGTTGTGGCAACAACACAAGGCACACTAGTCTATACGTTAAATTAGGTTGAATTTTTTTGCTATATTTAGGTATCATATTTATTAATTTATTTATTTTTGTTTGAAATGTTGAATGTAAATATGTAACAAACCGTGAGGCGTTTAATGGGCCTCTTGGTACTGCTTGTAAGCTCTTAGCAAGAAGGAGTGCACGGACTTTGTTTTGTGACATTTGGACCTTTGGTATGAAAGTTATTGAATTTCAAAGTTTTACATGGATAAAAAAAAACTGAATTAAATTACCTTTTCTTTGGGAAAAAAAATAACTTTTGCATTGTGTGTCCCAACGCCGCGAAATTGCAAGGCCTACATTGCACTCCTTTGTGCATAGAGCTTTCTATTTGTGTCAAGAATGCAACTTCTCCACTGCAACAAAGCCCTTTCAGTTGCATTCTTTTGTGTAAAAAAAAATATTTTTGTATTAAAAAGTTAAAAAGAAAAAATTGCTTGTATTTTTATTGTGGCAACAACACAAGGCAAACTAGTTTTGTTTAATGTCATTGTCATTGTATAAATATTAATGCTTTGCACACAAATAATAATAAAAATAATATGGAAATTATAATATATTGATGAGCTTATAACTTTTATTAGCCTATAACATCAAAAGTCAAGTGCTAAAATAAAATTTATAATTTTAGTGAACTTTTGAAGGAAATAGTTTAAAATTGATTTGACAATGATCGATTGCCAAATGTTTTTCAAATTTGACCTTGTAGTTAATTTCATTTAAGTTTAATATCTCATCTTTCACTTAAAAAAGTTGTAATAGAGAGAAACAAATTGGATTTTGTTTGAAGTGGGCGTACCGTGTACATGAAGTTCATAGCCCTACACAGAGTTTTAAATTATAGAACATCTATAGATTTTGTCCAAATTCTCAAGGCTCTAAAGGCAATATTCTAAATGATGAACAAAGTACTTTCACACAATATTTCATTTCTAAATTTCTCATTCATCCAAAGTAATGGGTGAATTCTTTTTAAAAAATTAACCCTTCTTAGTATGTCCAAATTGATGAGATTGAACTAAATAATACATTTATGAAAAAATAAAATAAAAAATATGCAAAAATTCAAAATTAGATTTGGGCATTATAAAAAACAGAACTTCGTTTGGATTACACCAAATTCCATCAAAACAAACAATTGTCTTCTAATATTGTTAAATTGCTTAATTCATTTCTTGGATCTTGTTGGAAGTCAATTACAAAATACTTTCAGTTCTTTTTATGCATATTATGAATATTATATAAATAAAAAATTTATTTTTAAAGCATTGATAATAGGTGTATTCAGAAGTGATCCTAGGCTTTCATGAATGGATATGGCACATTTTAGACAGGAATTTGTAGAGAATTTGTGCACTTGTCTTAATTTTTGAATGGAATAAACCTTTCACCAAGATACTTTGCCAATTTTGGTGCAATTTTGGGGCATTCTTTATTTCCAAATTATTCCTGAAATTCATCCATCAACTACTTTTTTAGCTCATTATCATTCTAGGGTAAATAAAAAACTACCACTAGAAAAAATCTACATTAATCTAGCTATTGTGTTTTTGTTAAATTTGACACACACTGCTTAAAATGACGTTGTTCAGCATTATTATAGAAACAATTTTGTAAATTTGTTATTTCCAACACAGTTGTGTCAAATTTAACAAAAACACATCATGATTAATACAAATTTCTTCTAATGTATAACATATCCCATTGCAATGCAATAGCTCCAAAAAGGTTTCATCAACCTGCAAGATTTCATTGTGAAACTGTGAGTTGAATAGGAGCAAATGGATGATAAAAAAAATGGATGAAATTGTGACAATAACCAACACTTTAAGAAATTCTACAAACTTTGGGTGGAATGAACAATGAGATAATTATTTTAATACATTCACAATTGAAAATCATGAATTTTAAATCAAAAATTGATAATATTTTGATAATGTATGAATATACTATGAATTTGTGAAATTCAAAATAAATTGTATACCCCAAACCAATTTTAGCATTTATATATGCAAATTTTGGACTTCCTATATTTACATATTTTCAAGATTGATTTAGGATACAGTGTTGAGAATGGGTGCTTCTATCTTATGAGAATTGTAATTGGCTATGGAAATCAGTAGGATTACACAATTCTAATATAATGCATGGGATAATATGCTTTCAGCATCAAGAAAGAGTGCACCCACACTTGCAACCACCTCTAAATGACAACATTTGTCATTTTATTTAGTCATAAGTGAAAAGCGCCACTGATTAAGGTAGGATTGGAGGTCTATAAAGTGGCCATTCAAGAACTGATTTCCAAATTGGAAGTAGGTGGGTGACTTTTTGAAATACTTTTTTTAATAAATTTTCCGTAAAAGACAAATAGAATTGGAATCTAATCCAAGTCATCTCATTTTTTTACAAGCTTTGTAGAATTAGTGTAGAACTTGAAATCACATAGGTCACTAAAAGTGTCCACCCCCTAATATGTTCACTATTGGTATATTGAAAAATGCAATTAGTTGAACATGGAAAAATGCAAAACTTACCTTTGTATTAGAAGATACTTTCTAAGCTGGCTTACCTTAGTACCTAGGCTTTAACCCTCAAGGGACATTTGGGATTTTGGGCAGGCTTGTGTGACCTGAAATTTTGGCCTGATCTTTTGAAACTTTTTTGGAGGATAGGGAATCACATCAGCTTTTTGAAAGTATAATATTTTTTTCAATTGGTGCCTGGGAGCAAAAGTTATGCTACTTAAAGTCAAAATAGCAACTCACCGGGCGAAAACAAAAAATTGCAAAAATTATATTATTTTATTTTTAAAATTTTCTTCTCAAAGATCATATTTTTGTCTATATTTGAAGCTTTGATTCATTCTATTTGAACTTAGAATGAAAATTTTATAGACAATCTTGTTTTTTGGGCAATCTAGCATCTTTTACAAAAAAAAAACTTATAGAATTCATTTCTGAATGCAATTTTCAAAAACTTTCAATTTCATTTTTTTGAAAAGATTAAGTTTGTTTGCAAGAATAATCCTACCATTGGTATTATTGTATTTTAATTCCACCTAAGAGCTATTAACAATTTAGTGTTTCATTCAATTTTAAACCTACTTCTACTTAACAATTTTTTTAAATGTAAAAAACAAGTTTTGACTTTCTAAAAAAATTTCACCGACCCTCAACTCAAATGTTCAACATAAAAAAATTTAACCCAATGGTGTATAGTGCAAAAAGAATCTACAAATGGCCATCAAAGTCATCTGAAATTGTAGGTCATAGTTCAAAAGAACTTCTTTTTCTAACTTCAAGTGCTAATATCTTCCAATCTGTACGGTTAAAATTTCATGAAATTTTTACCGCATAATCTAAGACAAGTGAAGTATAAGATAATACCATTGGATTCTGAGAAAAAAGTTTTTTTGGATTCCTTGAGTGATCGCAACAGAAATGGCAGATTTCAGTGGTTTCGGAGCCAGAAAATGCCTTGGGCCTTTAGGGGAAGGGATTGAACTTTGTTTGCTAAGTTTTACTTTTGTGCTTTCTAATGTACTATTAATGTTAGAAAAATTTAATAAGATTTTTGGTTCCCATTTCTTCTTGAAAGAGTAATTTACCGAGAAATTTATTTCCAAAAATGACTCCAAATTTTTGTTGATTACATATACTTGACCTTTATTTCAACATGAAATAATTTTAATTCTTATGTTTTGACACATATTTTCACATGGATAAAAAATTGTAGGCAATCGCACGAAAAGGAATTCCATTGTTGAAAATCAACAAATGTTAGGTGTTGAAACTAGCGATCATATTCATTAAAATGTGAACACTGGGAGTCTTATATTATCCTTGAGTCTACATTTAATAGATAATAAGTATTCAATATTGAAACAATTTAATAAATTGAGAATTCCATATATTAAGACATATATAAACCTTTGATACATTCAAGGTTACTTCTTTTATAAACCTTTGATTCATTAAAGTAGAGGTCCACAATAGCAAGGCGGAAGTCTCAAAATGTGCATTTTGTCTCAATTTAACAAAGAGAGTCTTAGAAAGTATTGACTAATGAAAATCTCAAATGGACATCAAGAAGAATCAATGTTTAAAAATCACATCATAACATTCAAGTTTCCTTCTTGAATGAAAGAACATGTAAATTTACTTAAAACCATTAGAATGATAAACAAAATTGTAGAAAGGTTGATGGCATAACCAAATAACTAAAAGATAATGAAAAATTCTAATGTAAGCAAAAATGTATTTTTGTAGGCAGAATATGATGTCTTTGTGCATAACAAAGATACCTCTAAATGATGAATTTTACTTTAAAAGCATCATCAATCCAATGAAGAAAGAGCAACAATAAAGGCAAGTTATTGTGCAAGGACCAATGTACGGTATGTTCAATATGCGGATGCATTACAAAGAATTGGGACCCTCAAAGGGGCTGCATCCCTTTGAGAATTCCCCTTAGGGAGGTGGCAGCCCCTTTGAGGGGAACGCCCTTGTTCATGAACAGGGTACCTTCTTAAAAAAATAATTTAATTTAAAAATAATAATATAATAATAAAATAATAATAATAATAATAATAAGTATTAAAATAAATATTAAAATGATATTAAAACAATAATAAAATAATAATACAATAAAAAATTTCAAATAAGCATGCTGATGTAGTGGCCATAGTGCCACATCAGATTGTGAAATTTTGTAATTTCAATTTTTTTTAAACTAAGTATTAAAAAAATTAAAAAAATGCGCTGTACAATGCTGTCCAGGCCCTCTGATTTGCTGGCAGGCAAAATAAAAATTTTAAAAAAATTAAAAAATTAAAAATTAAAATTAAAATTAAAAATTAAAAATCCGACCCTTATTCCCATGTTCCCTTCATTCATAGCCCCTTTGAGGGCTGCAATTCTTTCTAATGCAATATGAGGGTTGCTATTATGTGAGCATAGGAATGTGAGTCCATGAGCCTAGAATATTACACATCTATGTTATAGGGATCAAATAACATTCAAATGAACCAAAAAAGGGGTCAGACGCACTAAAATTTGCAATGTAACTTCTTCCTATCTATTGTTTTCTAATATTAATCTATTTATTATAAATAGTTTAGTCCTTTTTTATTAGAACTTTAAATCTTATTAATGCAAATATGTTTTAATTCACCCAAAAAACATAAATTCTTTACTAAATTTTCCAATTGCAATTTAAATGTCAGCCTGTCAGGCTTTTCAATGGGCAAAAAGGAGTCTAATTTCTAATGAATAATAATGTGATTGAATCCAAAAAAAATCATGCGTGTATATAATCATACAATAAAATAGAAAAGGACTCTTTTGATACAATTTAAATATTTATTTATTTTGTATAATATTCAAAAATAAAAAACATGTTAATACCTTTTTCAATATAAAAAATAATCCAAATGGTGATTGTTTCAAAACAAAAAATGTATATATTGTTCACATTAAGGGCATTATGTAAGCTATTTTTAGAATTGAATGTTTAAAGTGTGAATTTAGAACAAATTAATAATTTGTCAATAATAAATTTATTTATTAAAAAATTATGCTATTTTAAGGTTAAGATTTAATGGCATAAAATCTTTTTTAATTGTTTTATTCTTAAGTAGTATAAAAAATTTGGATAAAAATATCTATTTAAAATACTTTATTGTTAAAAATACTAAATTTAGCCCTAAAATTAATGATTTAGATCCCTTTACGGATTTTTTCCAAAATTTTTTTTCTCCAACTTATTAAAGGGATATATTACAATAATATTCATCTATAAAGTTCTAAAAAAATTGACAACATCAAAGTTTTTTATAGCTTTGAAATTTCAGAAAAGGACTCAAGTCTTGTCTTAGTAAAGTAATCCCAATGGTTCCTTTGAGTGTGCTTTGACCCATAGGTGTATATACTATAAAAATTGTCTATGATTATAAGGTATATATGTTACAAATACCCATATTATAGGTGTTCATAATACATACACCTTCTATAGTGCGTGGTAACTATATTATAGGTACCTATATTGTAGGCTCAATGCTCACAAGCTCGCATTCTTGGGCTCACATACTAGCACCATTGGATGCAATACTTGACTTCTTAAAATTGCACGCAACAAATAAATAAATGTAATACATGTGTTATTTTTTATGTTTTTGTTGTACATTGTAAGAATTGCAACAAATTATTATATCAACTCTATAATGGCAACCACCAAGTTATCCACGAGCATGTGTGCGATTGCTCTATGATAACTTGCCTCTATTGCGGCTCTTCCTTCACTGGATTGTACTCAAGTTCAAGTGTTTTTCTTTGGTCATACAGTGACTCACAAAAGTAGTTGACACCCCATATAAATCAATCTCTCAAATTGAGAAATTAGAATTATAAAGTAAAATTTAGACATGCTCTTATACAAAAGGGATGCTACCTTCCTATTCAATTTCACTTAAAATGGACTATATTTAGACCTATTTTTATTTTGATGAAATTTTGCTTAAAAAAAAAACTTTTTGTGAGAAGCCAAAATGCCTAATTCCTTTCTATGGGAAGAATGTATATCTTGAATAGAATCACATGTTAAAAATTCAAGAATTGTAGATTTTTCATGAATAAAATATAAAGGATTGAAATTTGACCCTAAAATTTTGATTTTCTTATATTTTACTCTATAAATCACAAAAAAATATATTTCAGATACATATACTTATTTTATGCTATTCTAAAAAATTTGAACTTTTTTGGTGATTTATAGAGTAAAATATAAGAAAATCAAAATTTTAGGGTCAATTTTCAATCCTTTATATTTTATTCATGAAAAATCCACAATTCTTGAAACTTGTAACATGTGATTCTATTCAAGATGTACATTCATCCCACAGATAGGAATTAGGCATTTTGGCTTCTCACAAAAAGTATTTTTTTTTAGCAAAATTTCATCAAAATAAAAATAGGTCTAAGTATAGTCTATTTTAAGTGAAATTGAACAGGAAGGTAGCATCGCTTTTGTGTAAGAGTATGTCCAAATTTCACTTCATAACTCTAATTTCTCAATATAAGAGAATGATTTATATGGGGTATCAACTACTTTTGTGAGTCACCGTATAGTTAAGCCTATATGTCAAAAATCAATTGCCTCACACCAACTATGGAATTTGATGAGGTGCCCTTTACGTCCCAGGGAGATTCCTATCAATTTTTGGAAAACTACATGAATTAAAAGGTAGTGTCCATTTAATTCAAAGGGAATTTTTTTATATAATATGTAGGGCTCTATAGGGTCTATGAAATGCTACATATTCTAACTTTTATAAATTAGGCAATGTGAAAACATTGTGTAGTAGGAAAGTTTATTAACAAATTAACCTTGACAGATAAGGGCCGTGCAAATTTTTTGTAGTATAATGAGTGTAGATGTGGATTGATAATTTTATATGGATGAAAAAAATTGGACATAATTAAAAAAATCTACAGTAGAGGGTGGTGACTAAAATTGTATCATGATACTAGTAGTGTATATATTAAAAAAATTAAGTGTAAATGTAAGACATTAACCAAAAGTAGCAAAATTTGTTACATTGCATGAATAGGGAGGTTTACTTTAGTAAATTCAATGAACTAAAAATTGTACTACACAAGGATGTAAATTCATATAGTCCATCTTAGTCCACTCTTTGAAGCCATATGTATTAATCACACTCAAATTGAATGAAATGTTCGTGGGATAGTTTCAATGGTGATTCTAAAGTGTTCAATGTTATTAATCCCTAAAGGCCAGAGGATGTTTTGGAAGAGGAAAATTCAAAATGGCCAATTTTTGATGCATTGTCCAAAATTATATATTTTTATTTTTATTTTTGAATTCCAACCAAAAGAATATATATTATAAAGAAGTATCAAGGCAATGTGTGGAAATTTTTTTAGCCCATTTGATGACGCAAATTGAAAGATTATAACATTTGAAATGAGAAAAAAAAGATTTCATCCTTGCAAACTAGGGTCAACAGACTTCAAGATTCAACTCCTCTTGCAATAATAATTTTGGTCTCCACAAAGATGAATTTTTTACTATTCATAATTATATGATGTTAGGTCACTCATGAAAAAATTTAGAAGCAAATATGAAGTCTAGCTTACTCAATATCAACCTTCAATGCAAGGAGGTTAAGTACATCGGCAGTGCACTAATCATTTTTTGAAGATTTCTTGTGCAATGAAGAAATTTTTTTATTTTATTTTTAAATCCAAATGATAAAAATTTAAAAACAAGCATTTGGAATATGTGGAAAAAATTTCAAGAACTTTGACTTCACATATTATAAGATAATAGGGCTTGAGATTAGAAGAAAGGTTTTATTTATTGAAGCCATCCAAACATAGCTATTAATATTTGACTCCTCTTAGAATGTGATTTGATAACTAATTTATTTTGACAATTATATGGCACATTTTATTAGTTACATGAATGCCAAATTTCAATAGTTGATGAGAGTTTTTGCAAAAGACGCCCAAAGAAGCCCAAATTGCAAGGGTTGCCAAAAAAAATTAGGGCAGAAAAAAATTGTATTCTCACTAAGGGTATAAATGTTCACATCTTATATCAAAATTTTGTGAATTTACAAAAACCATAGGGCACTGAAAATTGTCCCCTTGAAGCTTTTTATGTAGAAATAGGGTCATCTTAAATGCAATAAATACGATAAACAACCTCACATCAAATACCCTCTTAACTCAAGTATATACCTTAAATAACAAGGAGTAATCTCCCGGGCTTTATGTAATTTATAATATTTAAGGATTGCAACAATGACACAATTATCTTGATTTGTGGCACAAAGATGGAATGATTGAATTAGTATGCTCTACAACAACTACTTTTTCAATTTCTCACATAAACATTGATCACAATCTCTATTAAGAAACTATTCTAATTTATATGTGATTTTATAGGCATTAAAAAGATTCTATATGGTCTTAGCATGAATGTTTTTTATATTGTATGAATAAACTATGAATTTTCATAGTAATTTAATTGCAGTATACAGACATTTAGTGTTGAATTTGAAACAATTGAATTTGGAACAAGTTTTGAGTTGTATTAGCTTATCAATTTATCTTAGTTAAAAGTAGAAGAATTAATTCATTGTCTGGACAATTTGAAAAAGGCAATTTATTTTCTAATTTGCCATTCATTGTAAATAAAAAACTAGGTTACGAACTCAAAGAGCTTTTTACACAATTCATGCTATGGTACAACCTAATCACGAGTCTATCAACTAAACGATGACTATTGAAATACTTTTGAACTCAAAGAATCATCACAAAGGCACTTGGGGTTGGTTTCTTGGTTGATGTCAAACGATGTCAACCAATGTCGTCGTGAAGACGCGGGTTCCATTCTCTATGTGCGCTTAATCTCGCCTTTGCCTCAAAATGAGGTTTCTCCCAATTGCATTTCTTCCAACTATCCTTGTTCAAAACTTGTGGACAAGGAGTTCAGAATTTGTGGACAAGTGTAGTTGGGAACGCAATTGGAAGAAGTGTTGGATTTGCTTTCAAGTCATGGGCATTTTTAACTATTATTCAACTAATTATGACCAATGAAATCATTACACTTTGCACCAGGGGTTTTTGTTTTGTTTTTGGACAAATGATTGTGTGGCCTTTCTTTCAAGAAAGTTTTGAGTTCCGTGGCTCCTTCGTTTAGGGGGTTTGAATTGAAGGAGGCCAATTTTGAGTATGTAATTTTTGTATGCAATTTGTATATGTACTAGTTTTGTACAATGGATGAAATGAAGTTTTAGAAACATTGTGGCAATAGTGTGTAGGGCCATCATTATAGTCTAGCATTTTTTAACACATTTATCCTCTTTTTTTTCTATAGGCTTGAAGCTGCCAATTTATTTTTGAGGAAATTGGGCATTTAATTGCCTAAGAGAAAAACATTGCTTTGCACTCTATTAGAATATTAGAATAGACTGATGCCAATTTGATTGCAAAGCCAAAACCCTAACCCTAAATCGTGAGGTTTCACTTTCTAGCTTGTGTTCCTCTTGTCCTTTCTTGCCCTCTCCGTCGCTCACCATGTCTGCGGACGCTGACAAGTGCTCCATGCGCTTGCTCATGGTGTGCGCCGTGGGCACTCTGGTCGGTATTCTCATAGTCTCTGCAGATTGCAAGGTCAGCAATTATAGAATTATGGAATTTGAATTTGCATTGTGGAATTATGGAATTTGAATTATGGAATTATAGAATTATGGAATTTGAATTATGGAATTATGGAATTAAGGAATTTGAAATATGGAATTTGAATTGGCCACCAATTATGGAGTTTGATGAGGTGCCCTTTATGTCCTAGCGAGATTACTATCAATTTTTGGAAAACTACGTGAGTTAAAAGATAGTGTCCATCTAATTCAAAGGAATTTTATTAATATAATACGGCCTATTATAGGGTCTATAAAATGTTGCATACTCTGTTGCATATAAATTAGGCAATGTAAAAACATTGTGTAGTAGAAAATTTTATCAATAAATTAGCCTTAACAGATAAGGCCAAAAGGGTTGTGCAAATTTTTCATACTAAATAGGAAAGTATCCCCCATTGAAACAATATTGCAACAATGGTTTCACAATAGAGTACTGAAACTTTCTTGTTACAATACTAACGCAATATTGCAACAGCATAGTTTCAATGGAAAGGCATTTTTTTTCATTATTGCAATACTGCATTAGTACTGTAACAATAAAGTTTTAACACTCTATTGTGAACCCTATAGAACAGTATTGCAACAATACTATTTCAATGGGGGGTACTTTCTTGATGTAGTATAATGAGTATAGATGTAAATTGATGATTTTAGATGGATAGTAAATTGGACATAACCAAGAAAATCTACAGTGAGGGGGGGTTGACTAAAATTGTTCTATGGTATTAGTGGTGTATATATAAAAAAATTAGTGTAAATGTGAGACATTAACCAAAAGTGGCAAAATATGGAGGTTTACCTTAGTAGGTTCAACAAAATATAATTTGTATTGTACAATATAAGGATGTAAATTATACAGTCTATTTAAGTCCACTCTTTGAAGCCATATGCGTTAATCACACTCATATTGAATGAAACATCCGTGGAATAGTTTCAATAGTGATTTTGAAGTATTCAATGTTATTAACCCCTAATGGACCGAGGCCCTTTTCTGCCAAAAAACACTCAAAACTGCCATTTCTATAGTAAAAAGTAAAAAAATTTGAAAAATGTTTTTTTTTTTCACATCTAACCATAGGATCTTACACCTAACTAGTATAAGAGTGTGTGGAAAAATTTCAGAATTTTTGACCACAAAGATTGCAAGATATCTGCGTTTAAAGTGGAAAAATCAAATTTTTCAGCACATTGCAGGACTAGATTTTTTGACTTTGAACATTTTTAACTTAAATTTTTTCACTACAGAGTTTTGAGCTTTAAATCTTTGTATTGGAGAGTTGAGTTGAGAGTCTAGGAAAAAAAAATTCAAAAAAACTTAATTATCATTCTTTAAAAAATTGGTAAATAGAAGTAGATACGAGTTAGAAGGAAAATCTAAAATATTCATATATTTTAGATGGAATTAAAATGAACTAATTTCAATGGTGAAATTTCTCTAGCAAGTAATATAAACCATGCAAAAAAAAACTGAAAAATTTGAAAAATTGCATTCAGAAATGCATCCTAGAAGTTATTGTTTTCAAAAAGATGCTCTAATTGCCCCCAAAACAAGAATGTCCATAACTTTCTCATAACAAATCCAAATGAAATGAATCAAAGCTTTCCAAATAGACAAAATATAATCTATGAGAAAAAAAAAAAAATTTTAAATTCAATTTTTGTCCATTTTTTTTTGCTGCCCGGGCTGTCCGCTGTCCCCTATTTTGAGCTTATTTGGTCATAACTTTTATTCCCAGGCACCGATTGTGAAAAAATTAAATTCCCACAAAGTTCATCAATTTTTCTATCTTCGAAAAAAAATTCAAAAAATCAAGAGAAAATTTCAACCCGTAGGTACCTGCCCAAAACGCATTTGTCCCTTGAAGGGACAAGGGTCCTTTAGGGGTTAACCTCTAAAGGCTAGAGGATGTTTTAGAAGAGGAAAAATCCAAAATTGCCAATTTTTGATGCATTGTCCAAAATTATATATTATTATTATTGTTATTTTTTGAATTCCAACCATAAAAAAGTGTATTATATAGTCAAGGCAATGTGTGGAAATTTTTTTTAGCCCATTCAACGATGCGGATTGAAAGATTTTAACATTTGATGTGAAAAAAAGAATTTATTTTTCATTCTTGTAAATTAGGGTCAATAGACTTCACAATTCAAGCTCCCTCACAGTAAAAAGTCTACACAAAGATGAGTTTTTTGACTATTCATAAATATATGATGTTAGGTCACTCATGAAAAAATTAGAAGCAAGTATGGAGTCTAGCTTACTCAAAATCAACCTTCAATGTAAGGAGGTTAAGTACATTGGCAATGCACTATCATTTTTTGATGATTTCTTTTGCAATGAGGAAATTTCTTTACTTTTACATCCAAATGGTAAAATATTAAAGACAACCATTTGGAATATGTGGGAAACATTTCAAAAACTTTGACTTCATATATTGCAAGATAAGAGGGCTTGAGGTTAGAAGAAAAGGTTTTCAGCTATTAAAGTTTGACTTCTCTTAGAATGTAATTTCATATACATGTGATGTGATAGAATGTTTTTTCTTACAATTGTATGGCACATTTTATTAGTTACATGAATGCCAAATTTCAATAGTTGATGAAAGTTTTTGCAAAAGATGCCCAAAAGATGTCTAAATTGCAAGGGTTGCCAATAAAGTTTAGGGTAGAAAAAAAAGTATATTTCCACTAGGGGATGAATGTTCACATCTTGAGTCAAAATTTTATGAACATTTAACTAAAATTGACTTCATAGGATCTTATCCAATTTTTTGATTGTTCGTTCAATTGACACTTTGCCTTTAGGGGGCTAAAAATTGCCACTTGGTCAATGGCACTTGAATTTAAATGATTGCTATTGATTTCATAGTATATATTCTATACATATATGTAATAGAGGAAAAAAAACTATGAAGAAGGGTGGGGGAATGAAAAAATTAGACACTTAAATTTTATATATAAGATAGCTCCACTTAAAATCTGCATGAATGAATTTACAAAAACCATAGGATATTGAAAATTGTCCCCTCATAGCTTTTTATGTAAAAATAGGGTCATCTTAAATGCAGTAAAGAAGGGACATAGCCCCACATCAAATACCCTCTTAACCCCTAAAGGTTTTTGACTATGTTTTCACCAAAACCGCTCCAAAACTACCAGTTCTAATACAAGTACCAAACTTAAAAAAAAAACATTTTTGAACACATGTAACCATAGGATCTTGGAGTGCACTGCTTTAAGAAGATGTGGAAAAAATTTCAGAATTTTCCACCATGTGGATTGCAAGATAATAGTGTTTGAATTGACAAAAATCCTTTTTTAATCACTGCAAAAATCCGGGCAGCTGCCCTTTACAAGGTCACATTTGTACAAAAAAATGTCCATAATGGTGGTATCTCTTTAAATTCATTCTTCAAGGCAAGTTGGCTACATGCTTGAAAATTTTCAAATCATTTGGAATTGTATAACGTATAGGAAAAAAATAGTAAGTAGGAAAAGGTAGAGAATGACTCAAAATACTAAATTGTCAACAATTTAATTATAGAATTGAAAAATGCTATGTTGCCAAAAAATGGTGTTTGGTCCTTTAGGGGTTAACTCAAAAGCATACCTTGAATTACAAAAAGTGATCTCCTCGGACTATATGTAATTTATAAAATGCAAGGGTTGCAACAATGACACCATTATCTTGATTTGTGGCACAAAGATGGAATGGTTGAATTAATATGCTCTTCAATAACTGCTCTTTAAATTTTTCAAATAAACATTGATCATAATTTCTATTAGAAAACTATTCTAAATTATGTGTGATCTTATTGGCAATTAAAAAGAGATTTTATATTGTCCTAGCATGAATGATTTTTGTTTTGTATGAATAAACTATGAATTTTCAAAGGACTTGGTTTGCGATGTACAATACATTTAGAGTTGAATTTGGAACAATTGCATTTGGAACAAATTTTGAGTTGTATCAACTTATCAATTTATCTTAGTTAAAGGTAGAAGAATTAATTCACTGTCTGGACTTTGGACAATTTAAGAAAGGCAATATGTCAGTTTCTAATTTGCCATTCATTGTGAATAATGAACTCGGTTATGAACTTTGGACAATTTAAGAAAGGCAATATGTCAGTTTCTAATTTGCCATTCATTGTGAATAATGAACTCGGTTATGAACTTAAAAGATTGTCAAAGGATTGTACTACGGTATGATACAATCTAATCGAGTCTATCAACTAAACAATGACTATTGAAATACTTTTGAATTCAAAGAGTCATCACAAAGGCACTTGGGCTTGGTTTCTTGGTTGATGTCAAACGATGTCAACCAATGTCGTCGTGAAGACGCGGGTTCCATTCTCTATGTGCGCTTCATTTGGCCCGTGCCTCATAATGAGGTTTCTATCAATCTCGCTTCCAACAATCCTTGTTCAAAACTTGTGGACAAGGTGTTCATAATTTGTGGACAAGTGTTGTTGGGAGTGTAATTGAAAGAGGTGTTGGATTTGCTTTCAAGTCATGGGCATTTTAAACTATTCTTCAACTAATTATGACGAATAAGATCGTTACACTTTGCACCAGTGTTTTTTGGTTTTGTTTTTGGACAAATGATTATGTGACCTTTTTTTCATGAGTTTTGAGTTTCGTGGCTCTTTCATTTAGGGGGTTTGAATTGAAAGAGGCCCATTTTGAGTATGTAATTTTTGTAAGCAATTTTTTTATGTACTAGTTTTGCACAATGGACAAAATGAAGTTTTAGAAACATTGTGGCAAGTGTGTAGAGCCATCATTCTAGTCCGGAATTTTTTAACAAATTTATCCTCTTTTTTTTCTATAGGCTTGAAACTGCCCATTTATTTTTGAGGAAATTGGGCATTTTAATTGCCTAAGAAGAAAACATTGCTTTGCACTCTATTAGAATATTAGATGCCAATTTGATTGCAAAGCTAAAACCCTAACCCTAAATCGTGGGGTTTCACTTCCTTTCCGTCTTGAGCTCTTCCACACGTCCTTTCTCGCCCTCTCCGCCGCTCACCATGTCCGTGGCTGCTGACAAGCGCTCCATGCGCTTGCTCATGGTGTGCGCCGTGGGCACTCTGGCCGGCATTCTCATGGCCTCTGCAGATCGCAAGGCCAGCAAGGCCGCCACCGCGGCTCTCACGGTGGAAGAGCGCTTGAAACAGCTCGACCACAAATGAATCAATGAATCCGCCTCACAGCACTCCCTTCATTTGCATTGCATTTCAACTCGAGTTTCGAAGCAGAACATTAGCGGCGAGCATAATGCTTCACATTTACCAAATGAGCAGCTGGTGTAGACGAGGCGTGGTATGGCAGAGTGTCACTTTTTAACAGGCGACTGAGAAGGGAATCTTGAAGGTTAGACCGACACACGGCATCATTGGCGAGTGCTTTGAAGTTATGCAAGTCAGTCTCGTGCTTGGTTAGCCATCGCGGGAGCGGAGTTTGGGAATTGGTGAAAACCCTGAACCCTTGGACTCGGGATTCTTGTCCTGATACCGTTCGCCCTTCTGCTTCACACCACTGTTATGTTTTAGAAGGTTGAGAATCTAGTATGAGAACATGCTATGCCGGTTTGGATTGCCAGTTTGGGATTGGAGTGAACTTGAGTTGATGGAGCACCATAAATTAGGTCAAGCGTGCTGTTTCTTTGCAAAGTTAGTCCACGGGAATTTTCTTCTGCGGAGAGGCTAGTGTGGGTATTAGAAGGTTAGACTTATTCGAGGGAGGTGGATAGCTTTGAAAGTCTTGTATATGAAACAGTAGCATGTTAAGGTTCATTCTGAATGAGCTATTGCGTCTTCTGTATCCCGGTTTATTGTACATTGCAAATCATGTACTAGCAATCAGCTCTTTTGAGTTAATTCCTAATACACCAAGAGGCCCAAATTGGGCTTCATGTTCTTTTTTGCACTTTTTAGTTGGTCACTTGAGGACTTTCTTCTGTTGAATTGTATTTTTTTCCTGGCCAGTACATGCAATGGTCTTGATTGATTCTAGTGATGCTAAGTCAGTTTCAGTCCTCTTGGGATTATGTTTTTTAACAATGTGATCAATCTAAATTGGCCATCGTAAGATCCGGAAATCTCCGTCCTTAAGGGGGTACTGTCGATACAGAATGCAATAGATCTAGTTTGTTGTGCTAAGGAAATGGGCTTAAATGCGAGCTGCTGTGTAACTCATATTTGTGATCAGCCAGCGGGTACAATCAGCAATATATGATCGCATTCGACCAGTGTCTGAATTTTCCAGAGTGCCACATGTGATCATTTGTTCAGCCAAAGTACGGGTGCACACCATGTTGATGACAATGTGAATGAAGAGACATTAAACATTTTTCACTCAGTGTTGATGAATGGGAAGAATCTGGGATTGATGTGGGAGTCTTCATTGACAAAAAAATGACCCCATTGGTGTTATATTGAAAGTTTTGTTACACTCATTACTCAAATTAAGTTGTAATTGTATTCTTGTTGCTTTGAAAATCTATTAGAGTTACCTACTCAAGGCTCTCAAGAGAGGATGAGAAGTTCAAGTTTGTACAAGAAAAGTGAGATGGTCATGACTCATGAGAGCTCTTTTTTGGAAATCAAATTGTACTTGTGAACTCTTTTAAGAACTTTTGGATTCTTGGAGAACATTGACCATGAGACCATGCATATGCAATAGACCTCCATAACAAGGCACAAGTTTAAGTAATGCGACTTTAGAAATGTTTGGCACCACTTTTGATTATCAAAAATTTCAGAACAAACCTTTGTTTGACAATAGTCATGAGCATTTAGGGAACAAATTAACATGAAATAATAAGTCATTTATGGATAACTGTAATGGAATACAAACATCTCTACAATGTTGGGAACAATGTTACCAAATCTAAACTAAAATCCAACGAGATTTCAATAATAACACTTTACAATTAGGACACTAGATCACCCCATAAGCTAATTATCTTCTATCCACCCCTTGTCTCATTTGGTTTGTAAAAAGTTCTATAACATGGTGCCAAATCGTTTTGTATAAAATATGAATATATCGATATCCTTCAAAACGAAGGATATAACTCAAGTCAAAATGAATGCACAGCGGTTCTACATGGGGGTTTGCAGTAATAGACTGGCTCCATAAGTTTGACTAAACTCAACTTGTGAATCAATGGACTCACTTTGATAACTGTGCAAAGATCAGCACTTTTCGGAAGTGTCGGATCACCTATGTGGAAATCTTCAAAAAATATCGAGACATAGCCTTTGGAGGATCGTGCTCCTCGCAGATGCCACACTCAAATAATAAAACACTATGATCTCTTCGATTTCTTTCCTCTTCTGGGAGGGGGGCTGGGCAGGGTCACAGCTGTAGCCAAAGACGCAGGTGTCGCCGGAGCTCCCAAGTGTACCGTCTCCGGGATGCCAACAGCCCGCTTAACGGCCGGTTGGCGTAGAACTGTCAAAATAGATACAAATGTTAAAACTTGGAGTGTCCAAATTAGTCTGAGATGAGTAGCTTCTCCATAAATACTACTATTTCGATACACTCCAATAGAACTCGTATCAAAATTTGTACAAAAACATGCAGGTACAGGTGTGATCCAGGGTTTCAAGTTCTTGCCTGTGGTCTGGATTAACGAGCACATGTTTGTAGTGAGCCAGTAACAGAAGAGAGCCTGCGAACCAACATAAACGGAAACCTTATCAAAACTGAAAAGACAATTGGAAACACGTGTACAAAACTACTATCAAAGAGCGTGAGTATGGTGAGGCCTGTAAAAGTGGGGAAGTACATCCAGCGAAGTCACTTCATCACAAGAGTAATGTCCATTCGAAACATCAACACATGATAGAACTGGACAGCTTGATCAGATCGACTCCATGATAGCCACCTTGACTGCTCGTAATCATACCCACATACTTCAACACATCACGGAGTAGACAATGGCGGTACTGTACCTTCGGAAACGAGGCTGTCAAAGGAACAATAAGGACTGCAAATCCTCTGAAGAACATCTTCATTTTGCCTATCATCGGTTGGCCTTGCATGCCATCCATGGCTCCCAGCTGGAGATAGAAATAGGATCATCAGCATACATATGAGGTCAAAAATAACAAGGGTCCAAGCTATGGCACAACGAACACCATCGACAGGTAGAAAGAATCACCTCTATAGTTGCAAGAGTGCAAAGGCCACTCATGACCGGCAGGATGAAATAGGGATCAGAAGTAGTCAGATCAGTAAACCATAAGGCACCTCCCTCTTTAAATGAGGGAACTTTTTCTGCCATGTTTCGTATCTGAAACCAGCCATATAAAATTCAATCAGTAAACCCCAACATGCTATCACTGGAACAGAACATTTCAAACATCATCTGATCCATTAAAACCCCTCCAAAACAGCGTCTAAAGTTCGCTAATGCCAATCCACGAACGATATTCAAGTAACAACAAATATTGCTCACCGCAAAGAAAAAACTGATGAAAAGTGGAGCTTGTACAAATGCTCCCACCAGCGGCATAAACGGGTTCGTTTTGTGCCTGCACAATGACACGCATGGAAATAGTTTACGAGTCTACATTGTGTCGCCTTTGAACACACTGGCACATAAATTGATCGCAATCTCTCTTATTTTGAAGATAAGCCAAGTATGAACAAAAATCGCCTTCATTTATGATCTCTCCACTAACATCAAGTACAAGTGTTTGACCTAGAGAAAAGGAATAAGGAATTACTTTGTAAAAAGATCCTTCATTCGTTTCTGATTTACTTCAGTCACCTTGGGATCGTAACCCTGCAAGTAGGGCAGAAAACAGGTCTCCCCAATAAATACTCGATTAAATCTGTAGGTTAATTGAGCACAAAATAACCCTTGCTTCGCTTCAGCAACCTAGCCATTCTCAAGCAGCCACGTTGTTTATGAAATTCTTCCAGGCATATTTTGAAAGCAAACACAACTACACGATACAGGAGTGAAAAAGGACAAAGCAAACATACACTTTCTTTGATACTTTTGGTAA
Source organism: Neckera pumila (assembly GCA_963969595.1). Taxonomy (NCBI): domain Eukaryota; kingdom Viridiplantae; phylum Streptophyta; class Bryopsida; order Hypnales; family Neckeraceae; genus Neckera; species Neckera pumila. Next base: position 44,751,541 of record OZ018408.1, on the reverse strand, counting down.
TAAGTTCTAGCTCTGGTCTCATCAGCTGCACAAGAAGGAAAAAGAACATTAGGAAGCATGAAACATACATATACACGCTCCAAACAAACGTCCATAATCGCTACAATATATCTGCAATACCGAACTATAAGTATAAATGAGTGTGAAAACAAGGACAAGTTCTCACCGTCAGTCGCGCTGTGGCTTTCATCTGAAACACAAGGACAGGCAGCACCATGATCCTGATTGCGACTGTTGTAGCCGCAATCGACAACCACCTGCCACCACAAAATCTTAGAACTATTAGTCCAGCCCACACTCCACCCAATACACTTTCCTTTCATAAGAGCAATGTAACCACTCTTCGAAACTGAAACGAAACAGTACAGTTCCACAGACCATCTCAATCACTAGAGAACTGCAACTTACTCCAATATAAGGCAGAGACTCCCCAAATTGTCACCAAACATCTTAGACAATGGGTACACATTGATTAGAGGACGCAACCCACCGAAACATCTAAACAAGTCTTGGTTTTAGGTCATCTACCAATCGCACATTGAAACTTGCAAAACATTTGCATACTGTATCTAAGTAACGAATTCTTTCGAGCATCAGTATCCTCTTTCATTTGCTAACAAGAACATATACCAATTTGGCATTCTAATAATAGGAATTCTGCTCAGTACAAAAAGTGGCGATTTTGAGTGTCCCTACCTTATGCCTCACAACACTCACATATGAAAAGATAACAAGGGGTTCAGTGAGGTTGAAAACCACTTTAAGTATTATCTTTCCAACCAACCTCCTATAGAAAATTGGTCAAGTTATTTCGTGGGATGGCTCTGGTGACAGTGCCAGGCACTGTAATTAGAGATTACAATGCCAAGCATCGTAACGAGTGCCAAAGAATGTGCTAAACGCAGGATCACGCCTCATGCGTCGGGCTTCCCGTGACAACATGTCCCGGCCCTCCGCCTTGGCATAGGACCGGGCCATGATATCACGGGAAGCCCGAAGCATGAGGCGTAAACCTATACGAAACCCTAGCTCAAAAAGTGACAACTCCCTCGATAATGCATGATAATCGCAATTTGATTACATGAACACTCCAATTCCAACACTCCAATTACGAGGAAAACGAATCCCACATTGGCACCATTCAAGCTGCAGCCCTAAACCCTAAACCCTAAAACCCTGACCACTCTCCAAATGCCAAGAATCGTTGACCTAATGGCAGTAGTTAAAAACATGGACTACAAACAGAAGGAAGAGGACACACCAAGCTACCCTGCGTGTGAAGAAAGTCGATGAAATCGCAATTTGAATAAATGAACACTCGAATTCCAGCACTCAAATTACGAGGAAAACGAATGCCACATTGGCACCGTTCAAGCTACAGCCCTAAACCCTAAAAATCCTAAAATGCCAAGAACCATTGACCTAATTATGGCAGTATTTTAAAACATGGACTACAAACAGAAGGAAGAGGTCTACAAGGAGGACATTCAAACCTACCAAGGCAAGCCCCCCTGCGTGTGAATAAAGTCGATGAGATGCTGCAACGCCGCAGTCGGAGCCGAGCAATCCACAACAGCTGCAGCGACTTCCCCCAACGGAGACGACGACGCCTCCGCTCCCGCATTCACCACCTGATCGGCCACAACCTGCCCATCCACAACCCCTGCTTGTACAATATCCCCTGTCTCGCCTTCCACAAAATGCAACCCCGTAACAGCAGCTGCAGTACTCGCATACCGCACACTACTCCAGGGGCGCGTAAACCCTAAATCTCCCGATCCAAACCCTCGTCCGATCGCATAGCTGCTGACCCAATTCACGGGCTGCTGACCTAATTCCCGAATTCCGAACGATCGACTGGAAATGGAAGCGGCGTCACGGTCTGTGTCCCGGTAATGCGCGTCCCTTTCCCTGTCCTGAGGAGGCAAACAGGCAGCACCGCTGCAGGCAGGCGGAGAGTCATGGCTCGGAAGATGAGCGCCAGCAGCAGGGAGAGAAAGAAGCAAGAGACGTGAAAAATGAAGGACGAAGGCAGAATGGGAAGAGATCGGGGAAGAGGAGACACTGACCTGGCTCGCAGGAAGCGGGTGCTGCTGCTGTTGCGGGGCAGACGCCGCACCAAGGCAGCCATGGCGCAAACCTGATCAGCGATTTCTTACATGCGAGCAACAATTCGCTTGGTGGCTTGAAACACTTGCAGGGGTGCAATTCGGGCTGTGGGAGGGAGGAAAACGTAGCCCTCTGTAAGGTAGGTGGCTCTTAAAGCGACCTTTTAAGAGCTAATTGCATTTAGGGAAAGCTAAAATCTTTGAAACAATTTCAATAAATTTTTGTGGGAAGAATAATGGAGTTGGCATCTAAGCCAACTGGTTTCATATTTTTTGGACCTTTGTGGAATTAGTCACAGTTTTTTGAAGTTGAAACATTGTGGTTACTAAAAGCGACCCCTCCTGAAATGTATACGGTTGGTACATTGAAGAAAACAAAATGTACCTTTGTGTTGAGATCGCTTTTAACAAAATGTACCTTTGTGCTGAGATCTCTTTTAGAGCTGGGTCGCTTTAACAACCACCTACCTTAGGGATGCCAAAAAATGGCAATTTTTCTAGTGTGCATAGTTTCTAATATTAGTATTAGACTGATCTAATTTTTTATGTCATAACTGGCAATTGAAAGGAGATTTCGTCGCAACAAAGCATGCATTGAATATCGTATGCAAAAGTTATGATAGGTCAATTTTTTTCTAGTAAATATTTTAAAATCATTTCTTGAGCACTAAGTACATCTTGATTTAGGATATGTATATGATAAGAACATCTGATCAAGTAGTGCTTTCAGGCACCTAATGCATTTGGGTGTCCCTATCTTAAATTTAGAGATCTGGAGGCCAACTTAAGTAAGGTTTGAGAATATTCTAGATTTAAGATCTCTATTTTTGTAATTTTTTCCCCCTTTTTTTCTCCATCTTGACATGAATTCATTTAAAACTTTGCTCAATAGTCATCAATTATTGAGTAGCAGCACTTGGATGTACTTCTTTCATATATATTCTATAGTTCCTAAAAAAACTATAGACAAAATTTGACTCCATGACTTCTTTAGGTGGGTTAAGCCCTTCAAGAGACTAGAAGGAGGGAAATATAGAATCAAAGCTTTTGAAGCAAATTTTTTTTATGAAGAATCTAGGTATAAGATTTTGATTTTAGCAAATTTCATTTTTTTCCCATTTCACATGCATTGATTCAAAATCTTGCACAGGAATTGTAAAGCACCTAGTGATTAACATCACATCACAAAAAAATAAGCACATAAAATCTTTAACAATCTTCTTGAGTGTACATCATTCATTTCAACTAGTTTCCGCATCATCCATTTCAGCTAGTTTCCCAATTTGTCTGGTCCTTAAAACATTCATCATCCAACCATTCATCATCCACCTGCTAGATTTTCACCTACTTAGGGAAGGTAAGATAAACACACCTAATTACAACATTCTAAAGCTAAAGCTAAGATTCTTTGAGCATTTTTTTGAAATTTTTTTTTGTATTTTAAAAAGAATGAGATCCTTGTAATGTTTCCCATTTTTATCCAATTTTGACTATTTCCCTTATAAAACTTTTGACTATGGGTATCCTTGTTTGGAATACAAAAGTATAATTGCAGTCAAATTTGGAAATTGTACACATCTCCCAAAATATAAAAATTCCTTTTTTTTACCACCAAATTTGCTTAGGTATATTAAGCCAGTCACCAGTCAAGGAGAAAAAATTAAAAAAATTTAAATGGCTCATTGAACATTTGACACTATAGAAAAGCCGTATTTTGGGGGATGTTTTCACAATTTTTTGGAACGCTTTTGTGTGGACATTAAATAAACAACCCATGTTTTTATATCAACAATGATGTTCAATAAAACATGCGTTGTTTTATTTAATGTCCATAAAAATGCGTTCCAAAAAATAGTGAAAACATCCTAAAAAACATGGGTTTCTTATAGTGTGATGATCAAAGCACCAAAAAATTCCTTTTGAAGGTTTAATTTAAATCTCATAAATGTAAAAATGTATTTTAAAGTGTATTTTAGAAGAATGATTTGAAACAAAAATTGAGTGGGACAAAAATGGTCCAATGAATGATTTCCTAAAATAAAACTATAAAAATAGAGAATGCACCCATATTCATTTAAGAACCTAATCATTTTGATCGACTACCTTAATAAAAGGGTATTCTTCTTCCATTATATAGTAATTTGTGATAAAATCAGTAGGGTATGTTTTACAAGACTAATCATAGTGCTCTCTACTGGGGGGATTTGAAAATTATAGTTGGAATTCTTGAAGAATTTTGGGTTGCACTACCAAGTATTGAAAGCTACCACGTTGATTTTCTTGCTCACTTTGACACCCCACAAAAAATATTTTGTGAATCACGCATGATATTGCCACTACTTGAAGAATAGAGCAAATTGGTCAGGAACCAAATACCAAGGGAGGGTCTCCTCAAGCTTATTCATGCATCTCTAAATCGGTTAGCCCTCTGGTCTTATAGCCCTATAGTGAAATTTGACTCGTCTTAAGGCTACTTCATATTAGGACCTAGGCCTAATTTGAAGTTGTTCCATTGCGGGAGGGGGGGGGGGGGGGGGGGGGGGGTCTCCTCAAGCTTCTTATGCATCTCTAAGTGGGTTAGCCCATTGGTCTTATAGCCCTACGGTGAAATTTGACTTGTCTTAAGACCACTTTATACTAGGACCTAGGTCCAATTTGAAGTTGTCCTAATTTACAGTTCATGAGACCAATTCAAATTGGGCTTAAGTGGAAGAATTGGATCAAAAAGGATACATGGCCATCCAATTATTAGCACTTAAAATCAATTGTTTCATACCAGAATATCACCACATGTTTGTATACCACATAAGTAAACATTAAATGAAAAAGAAAACAACCTGTGGACGGTGGACGGTCCAGTTTTCAATGTAAAGCCTATGGGCATCATGATTTTACAGCCCAATTTGATGATCTAAGTACCCCTATTGATTGAAATTTGTATTTATGATTTTGAAATTAGATTACCAATTGAGCCTTATTAGAGTCTTAGACTCATGGTTTTATATATCACGTTGGAATAACAAAATTCCAATAATTGAAATTGTGTGAATGCCTGATCTTTGGATGCTGTAAACAACACCTGATTGGTGCCAGTCAAAGAGAAAAAGTGTACATCTAGGTAACAACACCTAAAATTCGCATAAACAAGCAATTCAACAAGGTTTATATTATTATATTGAATTTTTCTTAAAGAGTCTTGTTGGTAGTCAAAAGAAGATTTTAGATTCACTTAGAATGCAATTTTTGAACATTGTATGAATAAACTACAAATTCTCAAAGTGCTGAATATAGGTGTTTTTTAAAATCGACCATAGCTCTCATCAGTTGATGGAGTATATTTTAGGCAAGAATCTATAGTGGTCGGTTCTAAAAAGCAATCAAAATTAGGTGTAGTTATCTTATTTCTTCCATGGTTGGTTTTAGAAAGTAGTTGCAATTAGGTGTAGTTACCTTAGTTCAAGAAGATATCGCAAAACAAGAAAAAATTTGAAATAGAATTTCGAAGTAGAATCAATATTTTGCTCTCAAAACTGACCACATCAACAAATATTCACCCTCATACTGCAATCAATGACAAGAAAATTTCAAAGTGGAATCAATGTTTTGCTCTCAAAACTGACCATTCATATTGTGCAAAACAAGTAAGGTAGGAGGTCCATAAATTGCTCATATAAGCCTACTTACCTCATCGATGACAATAATAGAGATTTTAAGAAATATGTCACTAAGGTAACTACACCTTAAATCGCACAGAAACAATTCAGCATGATTTAGCGTGGTTTTCACTATTATAATTGAATTTTTTTTTGTAGGGTCCCTTTGGTAGTCAAAAGGGAATTCTAGTTGATTCTCTTAGAATGCACCGTGTGAATAAACTATGAATTTTCAAAATGCTGAAAATAGGTGTACCTCAAAGCGATCATAGAGTTATAAACAATGAGAGTACATTTTAGGCAAGAATCTATAGTGTGCAATTCTAGAAAGTATGCGATTTTAGGTGTAGTTACCTTAACCCCTAAAGGAGCATTGTCCCTTCAAGGGACAAATGGGAATTTTGGGCAGGTATCCCAAGTTGAAATTTTGTCTGGGTTTTTTCAATTTTTTTGAAGATAGAAAAATTGATTAGCTTTGTGGGAATATCAGTTTTTTTCAGTTGATGTACAGGAACAAAAGTTTTGCCCCAAGTAGCTTGGAACGTGAAAGGGGGAAAAGGAGGAAAAAAAAAATTCAAAAAATTGAATTTTTGAAATTGAGACAAAATTTTGAATTTTTTTTGTCTCATAGATTATATTTTTGTCTACTTGGAAAGCTTTGATTCATTCCATTTGGAATTTGTATGAGAAAATTATGGATCATCTTGTTTTTTAGGCAATTAGAGCTTCTTCTTGAAAAAATAACTTGTAGGATTCATTTTTGAATGCAGTTTTTATAATTAAAAAAAAATCCTCATAGTTTAGTTTGCTTGCTAGAACATCTCACCATTGGAATTTGTGCATTCTAATTCCATTTTAGATATTAATAATTTAGATTATCCTTCTATCTTGTACCTATTTCTACTTAACAATTTTTTTGAAGTATGAAAATTAAGTTTTTTGAATGTTATTTTTTTCCTAGACTCTCAATTCAATTCTCCACCATAAACATTTAAAGCTCAAAACTCTATACTACAAAAAATCCAAGTTAAGAAGGTTCAAAGTCAAATAATCTAGTCCAGCAATGTGCTGAAATTTTATTTTTTTTCACTTTAAACGTAGATATCTTGCAATTTGTGCGATTAGAAATTCTAAAAAGAATTCTACACATTCTCATACTAGTTAGGTGTAAGATCCTATGGTTAGATGTGCAAAATAAACAATTTTCAAAATTTCTTACTCCTTGCTATAGAAATGGTAATTTTGAGTGTTTTTCGGCAGAAAAGAAGCCTTGGTCCTTAGGGGTTAATTTGTAAATAGGGAACATATTTAGGATTTGATTAGTTTATGGATCTGTAGGGGAGACAATCCATTCTTGATCAGCACCTCATTGTGGTTACATAGGTTGTTCCTTTCCATGAAGGAGGAGATGAATAGTAACTAATTACGGCATGGTTCCCGAGCTAGTTGTGGGCTCATGGCACATTTGGATTGCCTCCAAGACTCTCAATGTTGCAACCAACCCTTGGTGGATTTTACAACCAACCCTTGGTGGATTTTACAACCAACCCTTGGTTGGAAATAAGAAAGTCTATATGACTAGAATGGGTCAAATATAATCTTCAACTAAAAAATTTATAGCATTAAGAAAAATTTCAACCCTCCAGAAGGATGTTAAGGAATTGATTTTTGGAATCCCTGTGGTGCAATTTTAGAATGAATAATAAAATATTAAAAAAATAAGAATCTGACATGGCATTACTATTACCACGTCAGCACCCATTTTTAAAAAAATTAAAAAAATATATATTATTATTATTAATTTTTCCCCCATAATTGCATCGAGCAGATGTAGAACTTGCGTCCTTCTAGAGGGCTGAAATTTTTCCCGAATGGTAAATACAATTTGAGAAAAAAAATTTGAAACATTATGGAACCTTCTGAACTCTATTTCTTCATACAAAAAAATTTTCCCACTGAAGAAATCCGCCCTACAGATATGCATAATTCCTTAACTCCTAAAGTCCCATTGTTCCCTCGGGGGACAAATTGGATTTCGGACAAGTTCCTATGACCTTGATTTTTAATGAAACTTTTTGAAACTTTCTCATAAGATAGAAAAATTGATTAGCTATGCAAAAATATAACTTTTACTTCAATTGGTGACTGGGAGCAAAAGTTTTATTGCAAAGCATAAAATTGAATTCAACGAGCAACACAAAAATCTCTACAAAAAGTCAAAATAAATTAAAAATTTTGTTTTTCCTAAAATATTATGTTTTTGTCTACATCTGGAGCTTTGATTCATTCTGTTTATATTTTTTTACGAGAAAATTTTGGACAATCTTGTTTTCCGGGCAAGAGCATCTTATTGAAAAAATAACTTGTAGGATTAATTTGTCAATGCAATATTTACAATTTCTAATAAATTGGTTTGACAAGGTTGTATTTGCTTGCTAAAACAATCTCACCGTTGGAATTATTGTGTTTCAATCCCATCTTAGAGCTATTAACAATTTAGTTTTTTTTCAATCTTGGACCTACTTCTACTTAACAATTTTTTAAAGAATGAAAATCAAGCGTGTATTGTTTGACTTTTTTTTTTAAGACTTTCAACTCAATTCTTCAACATAAAAAATTTTGAATCCAAAGTTTGTAGTGCGAAAAATTTCCACAAATGGTGGTCAAAGTCATTTGAAATTGCAGTCCAGTGTTCAAAAATGTTCATTCTTTAAAAAATTCAAGGTAATGAATGGTGGTCAAAGTCATTTGAAATTGCAGTCCAGTTTTTCAACTTTGAATGCTAATATCTTCCAATCATACGGTCAAATTTCAAGAAATTTTTACCACATGATCTCAGACAAGTGATGTATAGGATCCTAAGGTTAGATTCTGTTTTGTTTTTTTGTTCTTTTTCTTGTGTGAATGCAACAAAAATGGCAGTTTTGAGTGATTTTTGACAGAAAAATGGCCTTGGGATTTAGGTCTTTAGGTGTTAAGTGAATCAGAAAGTGGGTGCCTCTTCTAGCTAAGTACAATATCGGTAGGTGAGAATTCTTGTCATTGATTGCTGTATGAGCCTCTGAGGGTGAGTATTTTGTCGATGTAATTTGCACTACTAACATAGATTTTTTTTTTCTTTTTGAACAAATGGGAGATCTAACAAACATAATGGGAAAACTCACATAGATCTTGATGTTTTACTTTCGTATAGATCTTCATGTTCTACTTTCGTGGTGGAAAATAGATTTCGAAATCTAGGAAAGAATTCCTTTTCTTTTTTAATTATTAAAAAACTTATTCTTAATGATTAAGTTACAAGAAAATTGTTAATTTTTTTTTGGTTTCACGGAAGGTGGCAACCGCTAGGACTCCTAACGTAGGAGAATGAGCCAACGAAGTTGCCTTGTCATTACATAATGCTGCCTTTCTGGCTTTTTGTAAATGCACCTGAAAGTTTTTAAGACATTTGAACTTGTCTGACAAAGCCAAAAGCTAAACTTCCACTTGGCAGCTACAGATGTACCCACCCCAGCACCGCAACAACGATGCTCAACAAAGAGCTTCCAGATCGTGTGCCATCCACAAGCAGCTTCCCAAGTTGTTTCCCTTACCACAGTCGCCGCAATCCCATGCAAATTCATAAGTTACATGCACACAGACGTGTATCACTTCCTCAACTTCAAGGTGGCACGAAGTGAACCCACTTCCCACGGAATTAACCGCACTGGTTGTCCAATCTGAAAATTGCGTCCACGAATTGGTTGTCCATGAATGCTCGACACTTGTTCAATTCTCTACTATAATTTCTCACCGCCTCAACCCAGCTTTCCCTCGATCTGTGTGCGTATATATTTCTAGCCTGTGCATGCCACACTCCGAATAAACAGTTTTGAATTCCTTAGTTTTCACTAGAAGATTTTCACAGTTTTTTCTTGACGTTCACTTACAGGAAGTTTTGAAATTCGTTTGTTTGATTAGTGGCAAGCTCGGTCTTTGCACTGCAGTCAGAACAGACGCTGTTGTAGCGAATTGTGCACGTAGATTGAAGCATTATGGCACCCCATCAGGATCAGAATGGTGGAGTGCGAGAGGGTACGAGCAAGCAGCCGTTGTATACCGATCTCACCGGCCATCCTATCTCTGACGACAACAACAGGTGTGTACTGACAGGAGCAATTAATAGGAGAAATCCGAAATGTTCATCTATGGATTGTTTGAAGAGTTTTTGAAGAATTCTACAGGCAATGTCCAGTGATGAGAGATTAGGATACACCAGGAATGAAGCTTTGACACCAAGGGACAATCATGGTGTCTAATTTCCATACTAGACGTACGTCTCCTGTGAGTGTGTGTTTTATGATTTGGTTTACTAGATGAAGAGCTACGAGACTGGATGTAAATTTGGAGTTGCAGGTAGCTGATGAGTTTTGTATCTGTCGCAGTTTGACAGTGGGTGAGAGCGGAAACACGTTATTCGAAGACCTGCACTTGCTCGAGAAAAATGCGCATTTCAACCGGGAGCGTGTTCCCGAGCGTGTGGTGCATGCTAAGGGCGCTGGTGCTCATGGTTACTTCGAAGTCACCCAGTATGTCCCTCTTCCTCTTCGATTCTTTCACAGGAAGCTCCATTGAACTTCGAAATTTCACTCTGTTTTCGGTCAGCAATACCGATAGTCCTTTCTTTTAAAACGGCAAAGTGAAAGAAACTGGAACAGCTGACGTGCATATCCATACATCAGTCCTTGTTTATAGAGCCTGAATTTGTAGACGTGATCGACTGCCAGAAGTTTCGAGATCCCTAAAACATGCCAATATAATAAAAAAGTCTACAACGTGGGAGAATATAAACCAGCTCAAGGATAACGTAAAACTATATCTTGATGTTTGATTTACATTAATTTTCTTACATGTTCAGTGCACACGAGGAAAGCAAGAATAAGTGTGTTTACCCAGTAAGGGCATTAAAGCTTTGATCCATTAGAGGTTTTTTTGACAGCACCTGTCTCGGCTTGGATAGATATATTGGCTTGTTTGGAATTTGGGTGTTGATGGTGTGTGTTTTGAGTTTGCAGCGATGTGAGTGACCTTTGCAAAGCGGCATTTCTGAGTGAAGTGGGCAAGAAGACGCCCGTGCTGGGACGATGGTCGACTGTGACGGGAGAGTCTGGATTTCCGGACACGGCGAGAGACCCTCGAGGATTCTCCATCAAATTCTACACGGAGGAGGGCAATTGGGACATGGTGGGGAATAATACGCCGGTGTTCTTTGTTCGGGATGCTATCAAGTTCCCTGATTTCATTCACTCGCAGAAGCGCAACCCTGCCACGCACATGAAGGACCCCAATGCTTTCTGGGATTTCCTCAGCCTGGTCCCGGAGTCTTTACACCAGGTAGGGCCAGCTCCAAATCCTAAACCCTATTCCAGTCTCTACCCTGGTGTAAGAAAGCTGCTTTTCCTAGAAGCAGCACATTTAGTACTGAATATACTTCCTTCTCATAAAATTCACTGTCGACTCTTATTAGCGCTCGCGAGTGAATCCCAGCTCCCAAGGCATGCCTTATTTGATCATTGTGTGCTGATGCTATGAGGGTTGGGAAGTGTGTTCGGTGATGATCTAAAATCTAATCGAAGTTTGATATTGAGGTTTATCAGACTTGGCACAAGAAATTTCAAGGGTTTGAGTTTTATTTGGCGATGCTTTACAATTGACAAAAGCTTTCATGTGGATTTGGTGCATATTCTCAAATCAATATGTACAGCTCGTGTACGGTTTTAGGTCTTCGTAGTTAGATCTCTCTACCTTTCATTTTGACCTAATTTGAACTTGATCAATGGTGTTGGGTTGTAGGTGTTGATTACGTTTTCCCCACGTGGTGTTCCTGATGGGTTCCGTCACATGCACGGCTACGGCTCGCATACCTTTAAGTGGGTGAATAAGGAAGGCAAGGCGCACTGGGTGAAGTTCCATTTCCTTTCCGACCAAGGAATCAAGAATCTCACACATGAGAAAGCGGTGGAAATTGCAGGCATCAACCCTGATTACTCCACTGAGGATTTGTTGCAAAACATTCAGAATGGGAATGGGCCTTCATGGACGTTCAAGGTGCAAGTCATGCCTCTGGAGGATGCGGCTTCCTACAAGTTTGATCCTTTCGATTTGACCAAGGTTAGTGTACATTCTTTTGCACAAAGCATGAGTGATGTGTTTGTAGATGTTTGCATTGATTGTTACTATGTATTTATATTTGTTTGTAATTGTTGTATGTGTATGCAAGAGGTGATGGTGATTATGTTGGGATTTGGTTTGCAGGTGTGGTCTCACAGGGATTATCCTCTGCGTGAAGTAGGCAAGTTGAAATTTGACACGAACGTTACGAATTATTTCAATGAAGTGGAGCAAGCGTCGTTCTCGCCTGCGCACTTGGTGCCTGGGATTGAAGTTTCACCAGATCGTGTACTGCAAGCTCGGCTCTTCGCTTATGATGATGCCCATCGATATCGTCTTGGATCAAACTACTTGCAGGTACTGTATCTTCTGATGAAATCTGTAGGTGTCGTTATGGCTCTGTTAATCTGTTCTAGACCTTTCGAAAGTTTGAGAAAGTAATGGCGAGTTTGTGATTGTTATTGCAATGGGGTTGAAGGTAGAGAAATATGGTTTTAATGTCTTGGACGTCTGTGTGCAGATTCCAGTCAATCGTTGCCCATTTGCGAAGGTTCAAACGTATTCTCGTGACGGGTTAATGAACGTCAGCGACAATGGTGGTAGTAAACCAAATTATTATCCCAATTCTTTTGAAGATTTACCTCGACCAGATCCTGCTCAACCTGATGTGCACCCTTACAAGTAAATACTCTTCACCTGACTTAAAAAATTGTTGATTTATGTTTGTAGCGATTTGTGAGGGAAGATTGATCTACAGTTAGGTTTTTGCATTTAAAAGCGAATTTCGTTGTTATTTTATTAATTTCATTCGCACTTTGAGACTAACAATTTAAGATTAACTTCAATGACATTCGGCAATGTTATTTTTCCAGAGAGTTAACATTATGTATTGACATTTAGTGAAGTTGGGATTCTAGAAAGCATTGATTATGGGATTTTAGTCGACTGATGTTTGGGTTATCATTTTTTTCTTATCTTCAATTCCTTGTGCTCATTATTTCTGGGTTTTTTTGCAATGTAGACACGATGGTGGTGTAGTGAGTCGCACCCCGCCCAGGAAGTGGACTGAGCAAGATGATTACGCGCAACCTCGAACTTTGTGGCAGCATATGTCATCTGAGGATCAAGAGCTGACGGCGAAGAATATTGCAGGCCACATCATGGGTGCCAAAGAAATGATTATTCAGCGGCAGATCGGTGTGTTCCGGAAGTGTGATGAATCCTTAGCGAAGAAAGTGGAGGAGATGTTGGCCGTGAAACGCAAAGCCAATGAGCCTTACACTATGGTAGCTTAGAAAGATGAACATAGTTTTGCAGAAAGTGTGATACAGATTTTCGAAAAATTGAACGTTCATCAAATCCTAGTGTACCTTGGATCAGGAAATAGTATGTGTTGAATGTTACTCGAGTAAATAGCTACTGTTCACCTTCATGTTCACGGTTTCCGAAGCAGGCTCTGAGTATACTCGGCGATGCTTTGCTTATCCACTCTGCGTCAGAGTGTGAATACTGATGTGTTTTACGAGTAGTGAGTAAACGGTATATCTGTGAAATAAAGCGTTTGTTACGATTTATTGTATAAACTTCTTTTGTGTGTGCGATTGTGAAATCCAATTTGTTGATGTGAAATGAGAAATTGTATTGGAAATACGTTATAATTTGCATAAGGTAATAACCCAGGGATTGGAGGAGAATTTTACATTAGAAAGGTTTTTGCTTTAGAGAGGGGTTGTAACATTAACCCCAAGATGCTCCAGAGGATGAGAAGTATCTTCATATAGTTTCAAGTCCAATTCAAACTGTTGTAGACTTTGCATCCGGTGTCCGAATTCAAGAAAATTGGTTGGGAAATGTGCACTCTCTTGTCTACTTTGTGTGGTAAAAAATCCCAGATCAATCTAAGATGATTTGATTTTTTGGACGTCAATCAATATTTACAGGTTTAATTTGAGTTCACCAAAATGCATTTGATGGTTGCAACTTTGGGGACTTGTTTATCACCTTCATCTAATGTTCATTTTCGATAAAAATTTGTTGAATTATGTTCCCCTTAAATTCTAGCTATTGTAATTAAATTTTCATGTCAATCTATCTTGTTTTGAATGTTTGGGAGCAATTTGAAGTTCAAAATTGCAACATTTTTGGATTACAACAAACTTTGGTGGATTGATTCTTCTTTGTACAATGTCCGAAAAAATAACATGAGAAATTCATTTAAAAACTTTGTAGAGTAGATTTTGAGAAGCCATAAATTGATTTGAGGATATGGCATGTTAGGCCCATTAACCTCATATTTTTTGGTGACCAACTTTTTAGATTTGACATATGAAAAGAGGATTGAAAGACTTTGTATCACTTTTGTAGTTTTAACACTCTTATAATTAAACTTTATAATCTTTCAATCCATAAGTGATATTGTTGTAGTTTGAATTTGTACGGTTACAATTCAAAAAAATTGATACAATTTATCAAAATGTTGGCCTTTTGTTCAATTTAGAGCAAATTTTGAGAAGCTCAAAAAAGGCCTTGGACATTTAGGGATTAAAGGAAACATAATCCAATAAATATTTATTGAAAACAAACATTACATTCAAAAGGAAATACAAGCCCCCAAAGTTGCAGCCATCAAATGCACTTTGGTGAACTCAAATTGAACTTGTGTGAACTTCGATTGGCGTCCAAAAAATAATACGTCTTAGATTGATTTGAAAGTTTTACCATATAAACTAGAAGAAAGAGCGCACATTCTTCAAAAAGTTTTATTGAATTCAAACATGGGATGCAAAAGTTACAACACTTTGAATTAGACTTGAAACTATGTGAAGACACTTTTGATCCCCTAGAGTGTTTAGGGGTTAATGCCACAACCCTTTTCTAAAGCAACAACCTCTCTAATGTAATATTCTCCTCCAGGCCCAGTTTGGTGAACCCATTATGTTAATATGTTGCATTAGAGGATTGTTGAAGCCTTCGGAAGATCGCAAGTTTCCAAATTATGGGAACTGTGCCACATCTGTGGTATGACATGCTTAAGACAATGCTACATCAAATATTAATATCTAATTGATTTTGATTTAATTTTTTTCTTATTATATAATATTCTAACAACAATACTATAGTTCTCAGCAAAGGAAACAACCTTGAAACGGCCCTCTTTTGCCATCAAATCTCTTCTAATGGTTTTGAATTGCTCTATAGTTTATAATTTTTTTCATTTGAGTAGGCTTAGAAATCAAATTTCACCTCTAAATGCGTCGCTAGGAAAATTTTAGCATCCATTACATGAGATTCGGGGGTCTTAGAAGGTTGTGAGTTCCCCTGCTGTCTGTTGCGTTCCCACAGTCTGGGAACGCACAGCAGCAGCTGGCTGACGTGGTCGAGTGACTGCCACGTCACTTTTTTCAAAAAATAAATAAATAAATAAAATTTTGCTTAAAATGATATTTTGGTAAAATTTTTTTTTTTTTTTTTTTTTTGAAATTTTTTTTTCTGACACACCCGTACCGGCGTTCACTGGATCTGGGCAGATCAAGGAACAGGTCTGAAACGGCCCTCCGCGACCCCCAAATATCATCTAATGCTTTTCAACACTATAACATAATGATCTTGCAATCTATATGGCCTAATGACTTCAAATCTGATTCATGTCATCTACAATACATAAGCTATAAGATTGTACAATTGAGATCTCTATAACTTAGTGACAACTAAATCTTTAACACTTCAAAAGCAATGAGGTTTTTGAATCCAAAAAGGCCTTAGGCTTTTAGGGGTTTATAATATTTGAAGAGTTTTTTAGTAGGCTATAATTCCATGGCGGCCCTCGATTGAAATTATATTCACTAGAGCAACATTTGGATTCCAAATTTAATGAAAAAAGCTTTTTCATTTTTTACTTGTTTTGTACATCTTCAATGCATCAAGGCCAGGCCTGCAAGAATTATATTGCTCTAAAAAAGTTATTGGCTTATAGAAATTCACTTTATAGAAGTTATATTGTAACTATTTAACAATTTTTGTTGTTCCATTAGTACGTTATTATGCTACTTGCTTATGTTGCATACAATGTATATTGAAACTCTAGCTATAGACCTTTTTATATGGTGTGATTTCCACCATGTCTTGAATTTTTAATACAATTGTAGAAATTTAAGTACCATTATAAACATTTGCTTTGTATTTACAATATTAGCATCGATGTTTTATATACTATTACATACAGAAGAGTATTTGTTTGACTCTATTTCAACCTAAAGAATTGGAGCATTGATCAAAGGTTGTTAAAAAGTAAACACAATAAAAATGTTGCTTTTTGGAGATGATTTATTTGTCTCCTATTTGGTTGTCCAATGTCTAACTTTGGAGTTTCTTGTTTCCATGCTATACCAATTTAGATGTGCTTCCAATAAAAGTATTTTTAAGTTCTACTTCTATTTCAACTGAGCCTTCAAAAGGTATTTACTTTTGCCCCCATTTGTTGTGCTCGAGTGATGATGTCTTATCCAATTTCATATAACACATTGATTGCCAAAAAAAGTAGTAAAATGCACATCCTAGTACATAATTAAGCAAAGAATAGAGTATACACAATTTCTTTGAGTTTTTAAGATTGCTTCTATATTTGCAACTCCATCTTCAAACATGCTTTGCAAACTCATTTAGTAAAATGTTTTTAGATTTTTCTACACAACTACATTGATTATCAAAACTTGCTAAAATTAAAGTTGAATTTTCAACTTTAATTTGCAAGTTATGCATTATGCAAATTAAATTTGAATAAACGTATTTGTAATCTTTTGAGAATGATACAATACGTTGTATCTTTGTAGAAAATTGGTAGAAAATACTATAAGACCACGTTCAAAATGAGTCTAAGTTGAGGAATAGGGAAGAAATGATTAATTAAAGAGCATAGAGGGTGGTGTCTATGATCCTTTATAGATTGAGTGCTGCAATTAGTATTGATGGTGGCAACACTTGTAATAGAATCCAAGCAATATAAAGGCAAGTTTTTATATATTTTCCAAACTTTTCAAATTTTAAATGCTTCATATTTAAAAATAAGCAGTTAATGTATCTAATACACCTTAAATTAATTAGATAGATTTTGAAGTTACATCATCAATTTGAAGTATCTTCTTTATATACATTTTGATGATCAAAATACAAAGCATATAAGCTAGGAAGTTCCATTCTATGCAGCTAGATATTGGCTTATGACTTTAATGCATTTTTATTAAATCATTGTTCTTGAATAAATGAGATTTAGGCCACAATAAAATGACTTGGTGATCACAATCACAAGAATTTGAGTGTGACTAACAAAGTGATTCAAAGTGACTCAAAGTGACTACAATAGGAACTCCTACCTTTTTGATGTAAATCCTTTTAAAAAAATGACTATTTTATGGCTTTAGCATTGTCACTGTTTTAGGTGAATAAGATGACCATTATGAATACACTATATGTTGATTCTCTAAAGTCTAATGACTATTGGAAAAATGGAATGCCATACTTTAAATAAAATTCATAACCAGTTTGTACTTTGTCAACAATATAGAATTTCAAGTGCTACAACTTTCTCTTCCATTTGTCTATATAAAAAACAATTAATTAATTTCAACGTCCCCATAAAAGCAAAGTAGTTCATTTCGCTTGCAATGAGTAATTACACAAGGTGACTATGATTGTACTAGAAAAAAAAGTCTTATTAGGCTCAAATATCCTACGTGAAAATCAGACTTAATATATTGAAGTCATTTTCTTAAAAAAAAGGTGCCACATATCATCTTAAGAGTGATATGAGGTGACATGGACCCCTAAGAATCTGACGTGGAAATTCAATCCGAATGAGACCTTCGGTAGTCTATGAGTCCTTCTACTGAAAGTACTGATGAGTCACTGACGGATACCGACGTAACTTCCAAGACGGAGATGCCGGTTCAAACTTCAAAGGATAAGCCACATCCATGCCCCCCTTCCTTGCAGTTGCTTTTGCTTTCCCTTTGTCTGTTGTCTTCCCCAAAATTCGCTGCTGCGATGGCTCGCCGCTGCATCCGATCACAAGTAAGTGAATCTCTCGTACAAATTCTCATATGCTTTCATGCACCTAATTTGACTTTTTTCTCCTCAGTTTGCGCTTGGTTTTGAAAGTTGGCAATTGTCAGATCCATCGCAGCATGGGTTTTAGGGTTTAGCACTCAGCTTTGGTCGTCCGCATCACAACAAAGCACTCGTAACAGAGGACGTGATTTTGCGACTTTCAAACTGATCGGAATCTGGTGGTGCTTTCATTTCCTTTTAACTCTAATTGAGATTGAATGTTTGGTAGCGTCCTTGTTCGTTTCTTGTTATTGCAACCCTAATTTCTGCTATGTGTTTTTCGATCTGGCACTGCGGAACGTATGAGTGCTGGTGCTGGAGTCCTACTGTTGGAGTGATTTATGGGAAAAAGGTTGTCGAATGTGGTGGTATGGGTAGGCTTTGGATTAGTTTAGCAATGGATTTGCTAAACTAATGGATGCGTCATGGATTGAAGGCTTTTGAAACTCTGACTCCCCCCTCCTTTGTCTTGAAGTTTGGGGAGCTCAGGTGAAACAGTGTTCTCTTGAGGGTTCAAAAACCTAGCGAGTTGAGTGTTCTTTGGGCGTAGGAATCAATGCTGGATCTCGTTAGCATCTTTCGTTTTGTGGGAATCAGCTCGAGGATGAAGAGTGACGACACTGCTAGTTGAAGCAGCGGGAAGAATCTCGATTAAGGTACATTTTGCAATTCCATCTGGTTCCATTTTCTCGTGCCAAGCGCCGAGGACATTTCAAAATTAATCGTCATGATGTGCACATAGATCAGATCCTCGTAAGTTCGTTTTCAATGAACTAAGCTTAAGCGAGTGCAGGATTGACGATGGTGGTGGTCAACTTGGGAGCGGCGCACTATTGGCTGGACCACATCTATGGGGCCATTATGCACCGGATGCGACTGGCCCCGCCGTTCTTCTCCGGCGGGTGGGGCGGGACGAAGCTGGAGCTCCTGGAGCAGATGTCAAGGCAGCTGATTGCACAGGGGCTAGCGCAAGTCTCTCTGCAGCATTGGCCGCCTCCTGCTATCAATCCCGTGTGGAAAACGGTGTGGGAGTCCCGGAGAGCCAGGTTGCAGGAAGGCGTGTTTACCACGCCGTGTGAGCAGATGCTGAAGCAGGTATTGCCGATTGAGAGTCAAACTGCCCGTGTTCGACTGCTTAGCCCTCGCCATGTCCCTACGCACGAGACATCCTGTGTGGTGCATTTGGCTGGTATAGTTTCTGCAACTCCTGTTGTCAACGAGGCCTTCTTCAATTATGTTTTTGAAGCACGGCTATGGTGGAATGCTTCGGGTGATGACTTATGATACGGTGTTTTGTTGGCTAGCCCTTCTCAGCCAAAGAGTCGTAATACCTTAAGGTCGCAGAGGTCCAAATGGGGTCTAATTATCTTTAGGACTTTCGAGATGGTAGTATGTTTCTTTTGTTCTTTTTTTAGTTCTTTTTTTAGTCCAACTCGTGCAATGTTCTTCTCTGATTCGAACGATATAAATTTAGACCTGTCTGAATTGTTTTTCTTACGATATGATCAATCAAATTCGTCATTCTAATACCATGAAATGTCGCTCCTTTAGGGGTCAATCCATGAAATGTTCGTCGTTGACAGAGTATCTACACGCGGTTGGTATCTTGTAGTCCTTATTCTATTTTGGGGAATGGCCAAGAATTCTTATTTTGGTGGAATGATTTTGCAGGCACTGGTGACCATGGGTTTGATCGACGTCTGCGATTAGGTGGTCCGCTAATAGAGAAGAACATTGCTACTATGGTGCTGGAAAGGTGAATATCTGGTAACTTCCCAGCTTGATTGATTGATCCGCAATATATGGGAAGACAATTTGAAGTTGATTTGATCTTGAGAGTGAGGTTGTTTGCCTAGCCCTACCCTACCGTTGTTAAGTCATTACCTCCAAGGTACATATTTAAGCATCCAGTATAAGTCAACAGCCTATCCAACGCAGGTGCGCACATTCGAAGTAACAAAGATTGATAAGGCTCACATGAATGAAGCTGAAAAAGAACCAAGCTTGGTAGATATGCTGTTACAATTCTAAAATCAGGTTTCATGCTGCAACACTAGATGTCCAGATGCACAACTCGCCATTGGTTCATTGGACTTTTAAGCAGGACCTGAATGTGACAATGTTGTGTTCGAGACCTCGTGTTCGTTTGAATGCTTCTTGTGATGTAGAGGTGGTTTAGTTCATACTTCGTTAGTAAGCCGTTTTAGAATGGTGGTTGCAGTCCTTATTATGGGAAACGGAGACCGCCTTTACAACGGGGAGCAAGGTTGCTGTGTGTGAGTGATTTGTTATTGTTGGGAAGGACAACCATTGAAGAAGCACGGTCTCTTTTGTATTGGTTGGAGATAGCGCAAGGATACAAGAAGCTGGGGATTTGCGGGCTTAGCATGGGTATGTGGGTTTTTAACATTTTGTCCTCTAGAATTGCAGCTTACCTATATGGTCTAGACGTACTCCTGAGCTCCGTTACTATTTACAGGAGGATCCAATCAATCTCGCTACAAGGGCTTGTTATTTCATATGAGGCTTAAGCCGTCCATCGATGTGTCCTGACCCGATTTTCATAGTTTGTAAGTAAGTGTTTTATTTCCTGCACTTTTGATGTTCCAGTTGGGTTTTCAGCTGTGGCTGAAAGTTGGTTTCCGTGGGCGTTGTACTTGTCCAGGGGGCGTACACGCTGCAATGGTGGGGTCATTGCACAGAACACGTGTGGCCATTTTGCCATTCTTGACTCCCCATTCGGCAGCAGTAGCTTTCTGTGAGGGCATACTGCAGCACGGGACTGCGTGGGATGTGCTGATGCGGGATGAGCTGCTCTCTGGATCCATGACGCGCGAACAAGTGGTTGAGCGCATGCGGACTGTTTTATCTCTCACGGATGTTACTCAATTTCCCGTTCCACAAAACCCCGAGTCTGTCATCTTCGTGGCTGCCACGGTAAGAATGCAATTGTCTATTCTTGTAAATCGTGTACCATTTGTTTTCGTTGAGCAGTCTAACCTTTCATATTATGACCCTCCGCAATAGAAGGATGTCACGATGCGTTACTAGCAGATTTCGTCTTTTCGTCTTTCGGCGTTTGCTTCCCAGTTATAAGCTCTTTTGGCATCCAATTGAGCGGTCTCTCGTTACTGTGAACCTCAAGGGCCCACAGAACTGCTAGAGTGTTGCTTTAGAGGTAGCAATCACCAAACAATGAATTTGCTAGTAACTCATTATAACTCCCTCAATTGAGGCATCGTATTAGGGTTCAGGGTTTCGCCTCTTTTTGTGCCCTCGGAACAGGCCAATCCGTGTCCAATTTTGTGCTTTGGGGGATGGAACCATTGTGTTTTTTTCAGGCAATTTGGTGCAAAATTGCACCAAATTTTATGGCTTGGCACCATGCCTATAGAAAAAAATGGTACTAAAAAGGTGGAAAATTGCCAGAAAACTTCAGATAAAAAAACATCTTACATGATATCACCAGATTGTGAATAAAAATTGAATTACAGATATGTGATATGTTGTAATATGATATTTTCTATCCAATATGTGGATGAATGTTGAAATTTGGAGCACCATTATAACATTCAATATCGCCACTTTGGCACTTCATTAAAAATGAAAAAAAATAAAATTGGATGGAACTATGACACCAATTCATATATTAACACTTCGTTGGTTTCTTCCCCAAATGGGGCTTTTTGGTCTTGTTTTTAAACTTAGGGTCAAGATTTATGTTGCTCTTCAAGTGTTGCTAAAATTGTTTGGCCCCTTAGTTTTTTATGTGGTTGTTTTTGGTCCAAGTATTTGGACAATATTTGGAGGATAACTACAATTCTATTGGGTGAATGCATTCCAAGTAGGGGCAAACAGAGGAATGACACTCGAGGGTTGCTCTAATATGGATAGCTCTAATATGGCAATATATGGTTTCAAGAATTAAATGTGACAAGTCCATGATTACTCCGTGCTTGCCACTTTGAAGTTAGGAATTCTTAAATAAGCAATAGTAGATAGGGGGAACATCATGTTGCTTCTATGAGGTTTTAATGTTTAAATATTATTTTATTCCTATGAATGATCAAGTAATCATTGATTTGTGGTTTTTCTTGCTCATCAGGATGATGGATATGTGCCGGACCATTCTGTGCTGAAATTGCAAAAAGCATGGCCAGGTTCAGAAGTTAGGTGGGTCAGAGGTGGTCATGTCTCTTCTTTCATATTACACAATAAGACGTTCCAGAAAGCTATTCAAGATGGTTTGGATCGGTTACCTCCATGCAACTAGAGGTTGTACAATACCGGTAATCATTCTTTGTCGCAGATTTGTCCTTGTGTAGTTAAACAACTCCATTCATTCAGGTGATCTAATATCCTCATATTGAGGATCTCATGACATGGTAGAAGTACATTGTGATAATGAGGCACTGAAAGTTAGATGAAACATTGCAGGGGCGTAATTTTTTGGACAGGTATTGTCCTGCTGAATTCCGGTTACTCTGTGGTTGGTTTTGCTCAATATTAGGTTTAGGTGCATGAATTTGAGGATCACCTCTTGCTCATGATTTATGACGTTTGTGGTTCTCTTTGATTTCCGAATCTCTGAAAACTCCGACTTTCGAAGTTTGTTACAAGTGTTCACTGACTTGTAAGTGTTCACCTCCATGTGTTTAAATCTGCACAAAAACAGCTTGGAATTCAATAGATTCAATGAAAAGTTTAATGTCTTTTGGTCTTTAATCCCTCACCGCTTGATAGGCCCAAAACTGGCCACTGAGAATTTGTCAAAGGGTTCCCATGCTTTTAAGAGGGAGGAAATCGAAGAAGTACTTTTGATAGCCGATTTAGTGTTCAATTGCAAATGCAAGTCAATTGTCTCCGATGGTTTTGAGCAAACAAATTTTCAGTTTCAATCGATTGTTTCACCGGAGGTCTAAAATCGGACATGGCAGTTTCCATTTTATGACCGGCGTTTGCCAATGTCTTACCGTTGGGCTGAGGGAGTCCTGCGAGTAATTGAAACGACTTGTGCTCCCGGTGACTAGTTTAAAGCTTCCCCGGTCACAGCCGGTGTCTGTGTCATGTTTCCTCACCTTCCAATTCTTTGTGCGCTTTCTGTGATGCATCATTGCTTCTCAAATTTTGGCAAGTCATTCTTGAGTTTTTTCTTCACACTTGTCCGAAATTATGAGTGCTCCATGCAAGCACTCTGCCTGCAAGCAATTTTGAAGCAACCGCAATAGTAAGATGGAAGAGCTTTTTTTGTTTTTTCTCCGCACTTTCGATGAAAATTACTGGAAATCTATCCATTGAATTTTCTGACGAATACATCTCCGTGCGGATTGGAAGGGGCTTTTTTGTCTGTAAAGTGCATAATAAACTTGTTTTACATCAATTCATTTGTGAATGCCAAAAACAAGAGAAAATATCTAAAACCCTATGCAGGATTAGATGGCACTCTACAACTAGCCCCATAGACCAAAAAATTATATGAATGATGGCACGCACCCAGATTCCAGGGTGCCTTCCACCGGTGATAAAAAAATGCGAGTCATATCCTATATAGCTGCCCTTCCAGGCATCTAAAAGTACAGTAGAACCTCTCTTACTGCACACTCTCTTCGTGCATGTATGCAGTAAGAGAAATCGTACTTTCAAGCATTTATTTTTGAACAATAGTTGGGGGCCCATAGTCAAGAGGCCACATTAGCCAATGGCCATTACTACACCTCCTAGTGCATAAACCTCTCTTAGCGCATAGTCCCGGCACTATGCAGTAAGAGAGGTTCTACTGTACATGACACTCTTAAATCACAAATGCAAAAATTGAGATTTCCAAACGCATCTCAGTAATCAGTAAGAATATGGCGAACTGACTGAACTCTCTACTTTGTTGATCGAATCGAATATTCAGCAACGAGTTTTGCAAAGAGAGAGTTCTTGTCCTCCAGCAACACCACTGGTATTTCATATTCTGCTATCCGTCCTGCAAGTGCAGAAAAGGCAACAGGGACAATCAGGCTCATAACCTCCAACAAGCATAACAGCATCACAATGTGAACTCTGTTAAAAATTTAACCCCCAAGTGCCAAAGCTAAAAATAGAAAGTCCACTTAGGAAGCTAATAATCACTTTCAAAAAATACACTGTTCAAAAAATGAAGAGTAAGACTTCTTTCTTTTGTTACATGTTGTTACCTTGAAGCTTCCAAAATGATTATTTTAATTAACACAGAATTGGACATTTGGGCACTTATGGGTTAAATTTAGATCATTAATAATGTAAGTATACCTAATGCATACCCCACCTTCATTTCAGAACCGAAATCTAGAGCTGTCATTCTTCTCTTATTGATGCAGCACAAATCTCATAAGACAAAAAATGACTATCCTAGATTTAGGTTCTGAAATACGAGTGGGTATACATAGTGACGCAATTTGGTAGCAATTAGGTGTACTTAGAACAAACGTCAAGTTGAGGATTACTCATCATCTTCTTATGTTTATGTCTTTTGCACAAGACTCGGTACATTGTCTTTTGGTTACTCCTCTCAGTGATCGGTCTCAAGAATTTAAAACTCTCAGTCAGAACAAGGCCTTACCGGCACTAAGGACCAACACCTTGTCGCTGTCAACAACAGTTGGGATTCGATGGGCGATAGTGACAACGGTGCAGTCCTTAAACTCTGTTCGCAGAGTGCGTTGAATGACAACATCAGTGGCACTGTCAACGGAGGCGGTTGCCTCGTCCAACACAAGTATGCACGTTCTCTTGAGCAATGCCCGTCCCAAGCATACTAACTGCCTTTGGCCGACACTCCAGTTGTCAGCATTCTCCCCAACTGGACCCCAAGTAAACGAATCACCACGAACGTCAGCTATAAGCTACGAGAAAAGCAATCTTGACTCACATATATATCCAATGCTCTAAATACGTAGATACATCTCCTCAAAAATTGATCTCAATATAATTATTGTAGAGGGTTTAGGGTATTATCTAAATCAAACAAGGAAGAGAATGCTATCGTGACCTTAAGGAAATATAACAGACAGCAATTTGAATGAAAAATTGCATGTTCATTCACATGCCATAAGTCTTTGTACCATAAAATAACATTTTTGAAAAAATGTACGATTTTTATAAATTAAAAACTCGCTTTACGTGTAGGTATGTAAAGCTCTAATGGTTATGAAAATAGCATTGGAACTTGGGGCTTTATCATGGCATTTAAATCTAAAATCAACTTTGCAAATAATCTTACAAACATGTGGATATTACCAAGTATTGAGTTAGTTTATTCATAGGGGCTTAGAATTGTCATCTACAAGATGTTGCATTAGTATTCTTAGCTCGACGATAGAAACTGTGGTTGTATTAGGTGTTTACTATGGCAAACATTTTCACTAGCTTAGACCACCCTAAAACGATAAACTTGCTAAAACAACTTGTCTTTGCCATATTGTCCCAAAACCAAATGATATTTACTTATCAAGGTTGTATGCTTCCAAATCCAATTCACTTCGTTGCTTAAATTGTTGCTTAAGTGTTCTGCGAGAAGATTTTTTCAACATTCTCAAGGGTGCAAAGACGTACGGATGCGACTGTGCGGAGTCCAGAATACACCTCATTTTCTATGAACGTCATTACTGATGGGAGAAAAGAGGCAAATGAATCAAACAACGAAAATGAAACGTACCTACGGCATCAAGCTTTCCATCCTTGCTACGTACAACATCTCCCAGCTGACACTTATCCAGAGCCTAGTCAAAGAACAAGGAATTTAGTAAAGTAAGGCCCGTAGAAGGCAAGACATTATCTCTCAAACATCCATGCCCTCGAGCACTGTTAAAATCAGAAGAACGGAGAACAACAAAATTAAATTTCTTTAAGAAAATAACCGCAGAGAGCATATCCAGCACGATCAAAACTATTAGAGTGATCTCTGAAGAAATATCGCCCATACTCACCTCCCAAACTTCCACGTCAGTGTGCTCGTTAAGAGGGTCGAGGTTTGTACGCATTGTGCCTTCAAAAAGAGTAGGGTCCTGAGGGATGATACTCAAGCGCGTCCGCAAATCCTGCAAACCGATAGTTGTAATGTCCAAACCATCGATGATGATTTTGCCTCCTGCTGGCTCGACCATCCGGAATAGGGCTTGAATAAGGGTCGTCTGTATCCACAACCCTTGATTCTTAGAAAATAGACTTTAAACTCTAAAACATACACGATAGAAATGACCGCAATTACAAAAGATACCTTCACTGAAATCTCACAAGGTCCTAAATAGCGGAAGGGTAGCTTCTTATAGTGCGAGCGGTTTAAGTCCACATTATCATCCTGTGACATATAATACATTACAGTACCTTCCCACTGCCGGTTCGGCCGACCACTCCAATTTTCTTACCCCCTTGAAATGTGCACGTGATACCACGTAGCACAAGTGGAGAGTGCGCGCTATAGCGGATCTGCAAAAACAGTACTCATCATGATAAGGAAATCAGAGCCATATTGTCAAAACAATCTTACCAAAGTAGTATCTGATAAAGCAAATGAGAATAAACAAAAGAGTGCACGAATTGGTAAGCAGACCTGCAATTGCTGAAGTTCAATGGTTCCTTTACTAGGCCAGGATGGTGAGGGCCGCTTATCCTCATTCACCAGAGCAGCTTCACTCTGAATCCGGGTGTACTGCTGAATGCGTTCAACAGAGATGATCTTTGTCTCCACATTGCAAAGGTTCCATATGGTCCATGCAATGACTATGTTCAGATTCAAGCCGTACGTAACGGCTAGCCCTGATATACCTACACCACAATACCAGTGGACGAAGAGACAGGTCAACACTTCGTTCATGGAATAGATGGCTACCATCCAATGGCTACGAAATCAGTAAAAATTGTTTAAAGATGACTCCGTCTATGTAATTACATGTTACCAAGGTTGAGGTCAATACTTACTGGGATCAAGGACATTGTCTGGAATTGTTAACACAATGAACAAACAGAAAGAGAAAGCGATGGAGCACAGCAGTTCCATTCGGAAGATGAGCCATTCTATCAATGCGAATTGAAGGAAGGCAGGCCGCGCGTAATTGTCACAGAGCTGTATATTTGTCTCAAGGAAACGCTGGTTTTGGTCAAAGCCGCGAATAGTTGCTGCTCCAGCAATCGATTCGCCGTAGTGATTCAATAATGGTGACTTCTCAACACCCATCACCCTGGCAACTTCTCTGGCTGATGTCATGTAGTAACGCTGCATAATCATACAAGCTGATTACCGGTATGCCTGTACATCCACTTGTCCTAACATAGATGCTACATATTTGAGTGCTTCCCCTCCTGGAAACAAAAGAGAAAATAAAAAAAATATAGAGCGAAGACTTACTTGCATCCATACAACCAACAATGTAATGGGAATGAAGAAAAGAAAGACATTCCAACTGATTGCCGACATCACTGCAACTACTCCCAGAAGCTGGATGAAGACCGTCAGCAAAGAGCTCAAAAAGTACTGAATCTGCAAGTCCAGCATGCTCTGATCTGAGGATGCCTGATTTCACCACAAGACAAGATGTGTAAAGTTAGAAATTTACTGCAAAAATGTGAAAATAGAATACCAAATGACATGTACTTATTGACATACTTTCAGGATCCAACATACATAAATATAGCACGTAATACCAATCGCCAATTCGATGAGTACTGGTATTCAAACAAGATTTAAAGAGGGATTGCAGGGCTTGAGAATTACTCGATTCAGAATACGTCCAGTAGGCGTTGAATCAAAGAAAGACATCGGGGCCCGAAAGATGCAGCGAATCATGTCGAGGAAAAACTTCTGGGCGGTGAAGAGCCCGGCCAATGAGACCAACAGAGAGCGCACTACCACAAACAAGGAACTCACAAAAGATATTCCTGTGTAGACGAGGATCAGCTTAGCACTGCTCGCCTTCCCTTGCTCTCCTTCTCTCCTTGGTGCAGCCCATGCCATCCAATAATTGCTTCCGAGTTGAAGGAGCTGCAGATACGCAACGGTAATGAGTTGAGGTATTCCGGAAAATCAATTCAAGTGACAAGGCCGTATCTAATAGTGTTTGGGAAAAAACATTTCCAAAGAAAAGAGAATATAATTTAGCTGTCCTAAGAGATGAGTACTAAAGCTTACCATGAAAATCAGCTGGGACAGTACAATTATAACAACAAGGGCACCCTTGTATACCGAGGTTGCATAAGTCCAATACACACTGAAGCTTGTGCTCCCTCTCTCCCGTTCTTCCTCTTCAATGAGTTGGCGCTTTAATGCGTCCTTCGTATTCTCTTCCTTCGTGCTCGTTTGCTTGCGCATGACAGCTGAATTACCCCTTCGAAGACTACCCGATTTCTGCAACTCACTGCCCGTGCGATATGCTTCTGAAGTGCCATTTGTCTCCTCTGCTGGTATACCCTCATCTAAGAAAACGCATGGAGGAAGGCGAGACAATCAGTGAAATACAAAACATTCGGGTACAAGGTCATTAAACGATGAACTAATCCATGGTTTGGTACGCACTGCCGATCCCGAGCTAGTTAACGATGTCATCAAACGATAAACCCTAACATCCTTAACTAACTATTAGTTGCTTCAACTTTCTACTGGTCAGAACGAGTCCTACAATGGAAGAAACCTAAAGCATATCACAGATACAGATATATCGACAGATTTTCAAATATTAGGTTCCAGAAAGAATCCACAGCACTTAAATAACGATGAAAGGAGATTCGCCCGCAAGTAAGATTCGTATGATTGCAAACAATCCTAGTGAAGACAATCGAATGCACAAAATGATGAAAACAATCTAAATAGATAACACACCTTCTGAACGCTCATGAACATCCATTCCGTCGATTGCTTCGTTATGAGCATTTACCAAGCTTTGGAAATTAGTTCCAGACTGGAGCAAGTCCTCATATTTTCCAGCTTGCACGATGGCGCCCTTGTCAAGCACCTGCTCCACGACCAGTCACTCAGATAATCCTCCAACGTAAAAGCTCTTCATCGTCTCTAAGATCATGGTAAAAGAAAGAAGTATAGTTCTAATTCTACGTCAGGAGGTTTTACATGCCTACAAATAATAATGTAATCGTAAAGTACATCGAGAATCAAAGTGACATACCAAAATAAGATCTGCTGCAGGTAGAAATTCAATCTGATGCGTCACATACACCACTGTCTTGGATGCCAACATACCCATTATGCATTCCTGTACACAATATGCCATTCTTTTTAACTGAGACTTCTCTATTACACCATGATTCCAAAAATGTGTTCAAAGAGAACAGAACATCCAATCAAGGAAAATAATAAATCGGGAGCCACAAAGGCAGCAAAAGACCAACCTGGAAAAGCTGAGCGCCAGTGTGAGCATCAACAGCACTAAATGGATCATCCAAAAGATAGATGTCGGAGTCTTGGTACAGAGCTCGTGCTAGCTGAATTCGCTGCTTTTGACCACCACTCATGTTGATACCACGTTCCCCGATTTCAGTCTGATCTCCAAAAGCCCAAAGCTCCAAGTCCTGTCTCAATGAACAAGCATTTAAGATCGACTCGTACCGGCTCCGATCCATAGGTCTACCAAAACGTATATTGTCCTCAACCTTGCCAGTCTGGATCCATGCG
The DNA here is from genome assembly GCA_963969595.1 of Neckera pumila. Classification (NCBI taxonomy): domain Eukaryota; kingdom Viridiplantae; phylum Streptophyta; class Bryopsida; order Hypnales; family Neckeraceae; genus Neckera; species Neckera pumila. The sequence goes on along the minus strand of OZ018408.1, from coordinate 44,721,884 downwards.
GACTGTGCAACATAGGCAGTTGTACCGCTCACTTTGACCTGAAACAAGGACAAATCTTTAAAAATTTATACTTGCAAAAGCGGTAGACAAAGCTGGGAAACAAGGTCTCTTTCAATCCTGACAAAATTCAATCCTGCATACCATTTGGTTCTTGAAAGGAACTTACTGTGCCATCTAGTTTGGGAATTTCTCCAAGAACACATGAAAGAAGGCTAGTTTTCCCGGATCCCACAGTCCCGCACACAGCAACACGGGACCCTTGTCGAACTTGCAAGTTGATTCCTGCTAGGGTCCGGAGTTCAGTTTCTGATTTCTTCCAGTTGAACTCACCGTTTTCAATTTCAATGGCCATACCTCCACTCTCTTCAGATGATACATGAATCACCGCATCAGTGGGTAGCTCTTCCTCTTGCAAAAATTCCCATATGCGATCCAGTGATACCTGTTACAAGACCTCAGAATTACTCCAGACCTATGAAGATTGTAACAGCGAATGATGCAAATGTCTGTTCTTGCCATATGCGATCCAGTGATACCTGTTACAAGACCTCAGAATTTCTCCAGACCTATAAAGATTATAAAAGCGAATGATGCAAATGTCTATTCTTGCTATAAAGCACATCATATCAACTGCCAAGCTGCGCGATGTGCCTCGAAAATCCTCTCAAAACTATAAAAGAAAATCGACATTGTCTCTAACGATGATGATGAAGAAACTACAAGCATGAACATCTTCAGTCACTAGCAGCGAACTCATGGCAGTGAAAATGAATCAGAGAATTTAGAATCTAGAGACCATACCCTGGTCTGGGCGTAAAAAGACACTAATTCTGGGAATGAACTTAGTGCTTCCTGTAGCACTCGCAAAGTGGCTATGGCAGACAAAATCCTGCCCGCCGTCAAAGGAATGCCAAACAGCACACACGTTCCAAACGTGGCCACCGATATAATAATAGGAGCAACCCAGAATACGTAGATTCCCAGCGCCCTGGCAATGCAATCCTTGAAAAGCCAATTGTACTCCCCTTGCCGCAACTCCTCAATTCTCAAGAGAAATCTCTGCTCCCACGATTGCAATTTCAAAACACGCATGTTCCGCAGGCATTCCGACAAGGCCTTCATGCGTTCGTCTTTCGCTTCCATCACCCCGGTTTGGTATTTCTCTTGCAATTTCTCCAATGGAGTGTTCAGTAAAAGAGTGATAGCAGCAGCCACCAACCCCGCCACCCATGCCATCCCTACAACTCTATATAAAATTCCTAGTGCAAGTAACACTTCCAAAGGCAAAATCCACACTTGATGAAGGTACCATCCAAAATCAGAGACTCGTTGCACGTCCACCGACATGTAGTTGATGATTTCGCCGCTGGAGTGACTCTGCCGTGCAGAGTTCGATAGCCGTAACGCTTTCCGATACACCACCACTGTCAGTGCGGCCTTGACCCGCAAACTGAGGTACTGGATTTCATAATACCATTGCCTTTGTGCCGCGTTTTCAAACACTTTTCCAAATGAAAAGATCAAAACCAGAGTCAAACCTTCATGTTCAAACCTCCGTCTCCCGCTCAGATACTCCACAAAGTCATTGATCAGAAACGGACCGATGTAGCTCGTCACAATATTGACGAAAGCAAACATGCCGTTCACCACCACGATGGGCCAAAAAGACTTCCACAACGTCAAGGAAATCGATGGCGTTTCCTCCGGACTCTTCTCTTTCAAACTCTCCCAACTGGACTTGAAAGTCTCAAACATCGCCTCCGTGCTGTCCGCAGGGGGCAAGGGAGGCATATCTTCCAGCTCCAAGGCTGTCCTCCTGCCCACCCTAAGAATATCGTCCAGCCAACTAAACGTAGCCAAACTAAAAAACCCTGCATTCTCGTACAATTCCACATGGTCACGATCTCCTGCTGCGCAGTCATTCTCTGCTCCACTCAACAGAGGCTCCTCAATCTGTTCAACCTCGATGCCTGTTCTGCCACGGAGACCAGCGTACGCAACAAAGAGCGCTGCAGGGAAAAGCAGAACCTCAAGAACGATACTCCAGAGATATGCTCCCTCAAACAGAATTGAAGAGAAAAATGTGAGTGTGGAAAGAAGAAATGCGGAGATCCACCAAATTCGTAAGAGGGCGGAGAAGAGGGGACGTCGCTGTTTTCTGGCTTCCTCCGTGCCAATGTACATGACACCCCATGCGAAGCTTTGGGCACCTGCCGCTGCAACAATGTCCAGAGGAAAACTAGCCCACTTCTTCCCGTACCCGTCCGCCACCCAATACAAAAGGACGCCGAAATTGATACAGCAAAGATAGAGACAGCAACTTTGGACCACTCTGAAGTACCTTCCAACTCCATGTCTAAGAGCCGGGCGAACTGGCTTACGACCTAAACTTTGGTATACGTGCACAGTAATGTAAAGTGCCAAGAAGAAGACGTGCAGGATAGAAACAAGAGCCCGTTGGGCGCAAGGCTTCAGGAGAAATAGTGTAAGCCACGACAAGCTGTCGGGTAACGTATCAAAGAGCCTGCGACAGCATTGCGATGGTGATGGCGATGCAGTGTCGTTAGAGTGACAGAAAACGGTCCACATTTGCGGCACTGCCAAGGAAAGAAAAACATTCACATAATCAGATAATGTATTGAATCATATATAAAACCAAAACAGAAACACAGACCCTCCTCCCAAACACACCGTCCAACAGAAAGCAAAAACAGAAAGAGCTTTCACAAGAACTCGCGAATGCCAGCTTGCATTACTAGTTACCCAAGCCCGCACTAAACCCTGCCTACCAACGATACTCCAGACTTCTAATTGCCAGTAACAACATATCAAGACCTCCAAAGTCCTCAACAATAAGAAACCAGACGGTCGAGCACGTCTCAGCCCTACAAGTCGCGAATTCCAAAACAATGCACTCACATATCCCAGCACACATTCACGAAATTCGCGACTCGGTACCCAAGTCCACAAAATTCACAAAATTCCAGACTCAGTACACTCTAGCAACGCTTCATCATTAGCAAAAAAACTCGCACAACATTACACTCACACATCAGCAAAGACGTAAAACACCCAAACCACCAGTGACCGCTACAAAAAGTCTCATCCAAAAGCTCAATACCACAAAAACAACGCAATTCACCGCACATGCCGAAACTAAAAAAAATTCCACGCAATGTTAAACCCCGAAAGCTTCCAATCCCACCCCCCTGAACGCCTCCAATTTTACATACACACACAAAGATGAACCCGAGCACTCACATGACCGCAAATTGGACGACCCCATGGGAGCTCAATTGTGTCAAATCGTCTGCGTGCAATGTGGAGCAGGAATGACGACGACAGTAGTGAGAAGCATATCGAAGCTCCAACCGCTCGTTTGCTCCACAGCTTGCAAGCAACCGCTCAATTGGAGGTTGCCAGGTTGGGTGTTGCAGGCAAAAGCAAAAGCTAACGGGAGCGGTGCATGAGGTCAAAGCTGTGGCCAAGCGCAATTGATCGGCCCCTGGCCGCCTTCAAAACGCTGGCAAAACGCCCTGAAAAAAGACTGGCAAACATAGAGACCACTGCAGACCAGCGAGAGTAGGCTTGTCCTTGGCCGCCATCGCTGCGCGCGGGTTCCCGGGGCACGGGGTGGCCATGGGATTGTCGCACCCGGCCCGGCCCTGTATTGACCAACGCACTTCCTGCAATAAGGTCATTGTGGACTGTTTGGTCAGGGCATATTTGTAATTGTTGATACAGTTATTGGATTTAAATTTTTTTTTTTTTTCAAAGGAATGGCAACTGATCAGGGTTTATTTCAAATGTATTTCAATCAACTCATTTATGAAAAAAAATATATATATTACAGGTAGTCAAAGCTAAAATATGTAGCTTCCGATTGTAGTTCCTAAGGGGGATTATTCTTGTCTTTTGAAATTCTACTATCAGCATCTCTTTTACTTTCCTTCATAGGTCCAATGGAAATCCACAAGCATCTTTCTGTTCATTGAAATAAGGAATAACTCTTTTGCCATGTGTAAAAGTTATATGGGTGAGTTGCATGGGTGAGTTTGAATTCATTAAATGATGACTTTCCAACCCAATTCCAACCCTTTCATCTTCAATTTCAAGAGCCCTATACATGCACACCTAATGCGATAAGACCTACATGAGAATGCATCAGAACTAAATTGGATCTAAAAGTAGAACTCCAAATTGGGTTGCAATGCGTAATGGATATACTTATTGTATTGTTGGCTTGAAGAAGGTGCTTGATTGGTTGTATAGAAATTAATTAAACATTAGTCGAATGTTGAATGTTTTGATAAATTATAAATTACGGTTGTTTATATTTAAAAACTATTTACTTATGAAAATGGATGACAATTTATTGAATGGATTAAAAAATTATTTAAATGGATGGAAATATATTACATATGGATGCAATTCTCAAATTAGCAAATAAATAAAATTGGTGTCTTGAAATCTAGATTGACTTCAAAATACTCTATAATTCACTTTCTCAACTATATGTTGAAGTCAACTTTTGGAAGATAGTCTTTTACCTTTGTTTGTAGCTAAAGTTTATAATTAAGCAATAATATAATTATCGTGGATTCTACACTTGCATTTTTGTTTAATTACAAGAAATTTTGTGCAAATGTAATAGATAGTAAGAAATTGTGCATTGCAAGAATGGTTCCAGAAAGCCATATTGATTTTTGAGCCCCAAGTTCTTCTTTAATGTCACTACATTATTACATAGAATATAGAACCTTCCAATGACAACCTCTAGGTCGAATGTAGTTGATATTTCAATGATGATAATTTTTGTATTGACAAATAGAGGGCCTATTTTGCAACCATAGGGTTTGTTTAAAGCTACAACAAAAAGAATGGAATTTCAAAGCCAATTGACAAAAATTGAAGCCCAAAAGAGACATTAGAAGAGATTTGAGGCTTCTAAGAGACTACGAGTTATCTTGCGTTCCCAGACTACGGGAATGCAAGATAACTGCTGGCTGATGTGGCCGAGAGAGTGCCACATCATTTTTTGAAAAAAAAAAGGCCTAAAATGATATTTGGGAGAAAAAAAAAATTTTGACAACCCGTATCGGCTGTTCACAAATCTGGCTAGATTGGAGAATCGGCCTAAATGCCCTCATATTAGAGGAGTTTTGGGCCTCTAAGAGACTGTGAGTTCCCGAACTGTGGGAACTCTATAGGAACGCTAGGACGTTGCCAAATGGCCAGTCTGACATGGCCAAGCGACTGCCATGTCAAACTTCTTTTTTTTCTCGAAAAAAAATAAAATTTAGTATTTTGTTAACATTTTAACAACTTCTTTTTTTTAGTAATTTTTTTCTGACAGCAGTGTGCTATTCCCAGCATCAAGAACAACCCTGAAACGGTCTTCCAGAGGCTCAGATCTCCTCTAATGAATCTCCCTTAATGATTGAATGCCTTTTCATGTCATTAGCAACAACATTTATGTTTGAACTCATTCACTCGATGTTTCCACTAATAAAGAATACAATAGAACCTCTCTTAATGCATAATATGCAGTAAGAGAGGTCGTTTTTGAAGCATTTCACTTCAAGAAAATAGTGTCCAAATTGATACATCTTAATTGACTAAAATGTCCGAATTGACATAATTCTATCAAAAAAATGTCCGAATTGATAGAAAATTGACAAAATAATGTCCAAATTGACAAAAAATTGACAAAAAAATGTCCGAATTGACACTCCTCTCTTGTAGTGTTTATTTGTGAACAGTAGTTGGAGGTCCCATAATGAGAGGCCACATTCGGCAGAGTTCAATACAAAACCTCTCAAATTGTATAAACCTCTCTTAGTACATAATCCCCAGAGTATGCACTACTTAAGAGAGGTTCTATTGTAATAAGTTTTCAAGAGTAAACAATAAGGGAGTTTCAAAAGTTCATTGAGGGAATCAATGTGACATACTAAAATGAGTGTCAAAAAATTAAGAAATTCTTAATTCCGCTTGAACTTTGTATAATGCATGGTTTGGAGAAATTTAAAGAGATAAGTGGAGAATCAGCAGTAAATGTGAGATGAGCCACAGAAACAAATTGCCTAGCAATAATTCATCAATCCAACATCCGTATGAAAATCACCATCTTCAAAGTTGGAAACAAAGACCAAAAAGTTCAATGGGGCATCAATGTTAGCACAAAGAGTAGCAAATCTGTATCAAAGAAGTACCCATTTAGGGCATCCAATCTACGACATCAAAGAAGAGGTCTATGGTAAGAGCCGCTAGCTGTGACCCCATATATCAATAGTGCACATTTTCAACTTTCAAATGTACTCTACTCTTACATAGCGGCCATAAAGTGGCACAAAAAATTGTATGTCACAAATAGGGTCTGCTACTGGCTTTAAGCAACCCCAATTCCATCAGAAAACACTACGCCAACACCACAATGACAAGGCAACTCCAAAAACACACGCTCTAATGCAACCAGTATCTCTTTATTCCCAAGTCCGCCATTCTCCTCTCCAAATCTAACAAGTTGGCCAAATATGAAGAACATGCAACTTGGTTTACAATAGTGAAAATCCTAATTGTCATACCTTTCTTTTTTTTTCTTTTTTTTTAAACAAATGCAAAATCCCACCGCATTAAAGAAAATAACATTGGTTGAGTTTTTCCTTTTCTTTATGCTCATTTCTCTTCATTTGACCAAGCCTTTGAGCTTGGTTGTTTTTGTACTTGGTTGTTTTTGTACTTGGTTTTTCTTTTCATTAGAACAGATTTGAGTCCTCTAAGAGACCGCGAGTTATCCTCTCCTCCCGCAGCTAAAATCTCCCTTAACGTAATGCAGTGGGTTAAAGCAAGATCTTTCTTTTCCTCTCTTTCAGGAAAGCCCATTAGAGGTCACCATTGCCAACTTTGCATAATATTGCATAAGGTAGTATGCTCTTAAAGCGACCAATTAAGCCTACCTAACTCATCATTGACAATAGAACATACTTCAAGCAACATGTCAATCCTTCCTGGATAGGAGTCGCAATTAGAACACGGTTGATTTTGGGTGTAGTCACCTTAATTGCATATGGCCTATTTTTCTCTTAATAGTCCTTGGAAGAGAATGAGTTCCGCCTGGAAATTTCCAGGAAGGTAAATTTACAATCCTTGCTTGCATAGGGATGCCAGCTCATTTTAGATCATCTACAATGCAACCGGCACCTTGCACAGTATCGGCACTGTGCAGGGTGGACAAGAATTTTGATTTAAGACCATCTGCAATGCAACCGGCACCTTGCACAGTATTGGCACTGTGCAGGGTGGACAAGAATTTTGATTTAAAATTGTGCTCCAATGCAATCGGTATGGAGACCTTCACTTTCCCGGTCTCGGTATGGAACCCCCCGGGATTGGCATATTTTGTCATTTTGCAAACCCCGGCAAAACTCTTGGCAAGTTGATTGATGGGAGTCATCATGACAAAAAGTGGTAGTAGCCAATGGATGCCAAGAAAAAATTATTGGTATGTGTGCTAATCAATTCAACCTTCCTTGTTTCCATGAAAGGTCCTTTCTTTAATGTGGATTCTTTCCTTCCTTTCTTTTTATAATATTGTAAAGTCCATTTGACGTTTGGATGCCGTCTTTGCATTGGGGCAAGTTTTCCAAAGAAAGAATCGGTACTTAAGAGGCCTCGTGGAATGGCCCGCGATGTACTGGTACAGGGCCTTTTTGCCGTTGTCGCATTCACAGTCCGGGGAGATTTTTAGCACAACCGGCTAAAATCCTATTTTTTCTTGGGCCAAACGGTTGTTTGAATCATTCTCTCGACTAGGCCTATAAAAAATAGAGAATATTCTTTGATTTTCCTCTTAAATGGTCGGTTTTTTTCCAAAGATTTTGAAATCAATTAGGCAATTCTTGATTTCAACCGGCTAATTTGTAACTAAATGCCGGTACTCCCCGTACATTGGTCGCATTGCAGATGGTCTTATTAGTTAATATACTCGTGTACTTAGTGCCGAGTTGCTTTTATTGAACTGCATTGATGTGGTCGGCTGCCACCACTTCGACTTGATTCTTTAGCAGGCACCACTAACTTAACGGCAACTCCCCTCTCATCAAAGCAGCCTTTATAAAAAACCACCGGGTTCTTGTGTCTGTTGTCCGGTCTGGCAGGCTTGTAAGTTAAGTATTTCATCAATTTCGGCTTTGCTTCTGATCCACTCTACTGTTTCCCTCTTGCAATGGAAATCGTCCATGTGTTTCAAATAAATAAATAAATAAATAAATTCGATTCGTTTGTTTCAAAAAAAACAAAAAACAAAAAAAACCCACCTTAATCTCATATGGAGTAACTGAATTACACAAAATAGTGAAATTAGGTGGCCTCACACTAATTTCTCGACAATCCACACTAAAAAGATATTCATTGCTTAAGTACAATGATGCATTCAGTTCAGAGCCATGTGTATGGTAGAGATTTGTGCACCAATTCAAGACTTAGTTTAGAGAATGACATGTGCCTCCATGTGGAACAAGCATTGATCCTTGAAGTAATTTATCTCAGGTAAGGCAACCTAATTGACAAAGCAACCTAATTCCACTATTTTGTGTACACTAAATAGTGCAATTAGGTTGCTTCACACTAATACCTCGACTATATAAATATTCATTGTTGTTGTACAATGATGCATTCAATCCAGAGCCATTTGTATGACAAGGATTAGTGCACTAGTGCAAGGCCCGGTCCAGAGAGCTGCATGAGCCTCCATGTGTACTACCATTGAGTCATGAGACAATTTACCTGATATAAAGCAACCTAATTGCACTATTTAGTGTAGACTTGCAGATCTGAGAGCCATAGTTCCCTTCAAATCCTTTCCATTGTGAGTGTGTGACACATTAAGTTACTGCATTCACTCCTCCAAGGGGAAATCAATCAAGTTCCCAATTTTAACAACAATAAGGGGAAACTTCTTGGAGATGTACATGGAAAACATTGGGCATTAGAGGGGATTTGAAGGCCTTGGAGGGCCGTTTCAGGCCCGCTCCCAAATCTGGCTTGGTTCTATCAACATCGGCACAAGCTGTCGGAATTTTTTTTTCAAAAAATAAAATAAAATTCTCAAAATATCATTTTATGCAAAAAACAAAACTCCAAAAATAACATGGCAGTCGCTGTGCCATGTCAACCAGCTGTTGCAGTTGCGAACCCATAGTCTGGGAACGCAGGGGAACTCGCAACCATCCAAGGCCCTCGAATCCCTTCTAATGCTTTTTTGGAATTTTTTGGTTTTAAACAAATGAAGCTTTGGAGATTTCTTTTCTTTTTTGGAACAAATGGAACGAGCCACTGCATTAAAAAAAAAAAACCCACACAGGCTGGACAATGAAGAGATAAGAAAAATAAATAAATAAATAAATAAATAAATAAATAAAACTAAATAAAAATTATCCTAGTTCAATATACAAGAAGGAGGACCCCTCTTGTTCCAGTAGATGGTGGAGCCTTCTATAGTAGCAAGAATCGGAGATTTAAGCCAAATGCTATCGAATTTGGCCCAAATTTTTCCCCTATTATGAGGACAAAGACGAACCCTAAGTTAAACCTTCATCATTGGAGATTTTTATAGGCTTCGAAATGAGGCTTTGCATTTATAATGAGCTAAAGTGTCCATTTAATCCTTAATGACCCAAGCAACCATTTTCTAGTCATAGCCCTCCATTTTTGAGCTTTCTGATCTCAATTTTTGAGTTTGTTAAAAAATGATAATTATTTCTTGAAAATAGAGTTATTTTAAATCCAATGGCAATAATTTCATCAAATTCCGAGTTTAACTCCGCCTTGTGGAATTTTTAAAGTTTAGTGGGATAGTGCAGCTTACAACTCACATTTGGGAGTTCAATTTGAGCATGACGACTAGAAAGTCAAGCCAATCAATGCTAGCGTTGTCCACCTCAAAAGGACAAATCCACCTCAAAAAAGGTAGACGTTAAAAGAGATTTGAGGCCTCCAAGAGCCTGCAAGTTATCCTGCATTCCCGCAGCGTTCCATGCAGGAAAGTTGCTGGCTAATGTGGTCAAGAGAGTGCCATGTCATTTTCGAATAAATCAATAATTTTTGGCCTGAATGATTTCTGGGAGAGAATTTTTTTTTTTTTTTCTGACAGCCCGTACCGGCTGTTCACAGATCTGGCCACATCAAGGAACGGGCCTAAAACGGCCCTCCAATGCCCTCAAATCTCTTCTAATGTCCAAGGAATTCAAAGAGAAGACAAGTGTCCCATTTTTGTTTTTCTTACAAATACTACTCTCATTTCAATGACCACCATACATTACAAGCTCCACCATGAATAAAAAAATACTTGGCATGTTGTGAAATTTTAGATGAGCAATCTCAACTCTCTTGTCTTTCACTAAGCATAAAAAGGTCATCATTTCGAAATATCCTCACTGCCTTATTTTCCATTGACCCCAAAACCCCTTCAAACTTGCATATCTATTAAACTGTGAGGTCAAATAATCTAAATTTTTTGAAGTTCTTATTCTCAATGTAAACTTCATGATCCTATAGTGACATAATCTCAATACAAGAAAATGAGCAAAAAAATTGCTTAAGCTTTTGGCAATTTTGCCCCATTTTGAAAAAACATCCCCCTTGGATGATTAGGAATTCACCCTAGAAGGATTGGCTTGTCACCACGTAAAGTTCTTCCAATCTTCTCTAAATTAAAGGTTTAGGATTTAGGTTTTACATAAATGTACACCGTAGGTACATGAAGACATGATTGAGAAGGATAGTGGTAATTGACTTGTTCACCTTACATACACACGAAATCTAAGTTAGGGTAATTGGACTATAGTGTGTAGACATAGAGCATGACAAGTTATGTACAATAGTTGGGCAAATGGGTAACACCCAAAAAACAACCTCAACGGCAAATTTTATATAAAGATGATCTTTTTTCAGTCAAATATTGGCTCAAAAAATGAGTGATGTAACATTTCAAGGTTAACCCCTAAAGGTTCATCACTAAATTTTACCAGAAAACACTTCAAAATTGTCATTTATAGTGCACAAAGCAACAATGAATAAATTTTTTTTTTTGCGTATTCAACCATAAGATCTTGCACATGATTTGTATAAAAATGTGTGGAAAAAATTCAGACCCTTTGACCATGTAGAATTTAGAATACTAGTTTTCAATGTTAATAGAGAATATTTTCTTCCCCCTTGCTTAACTAGATTTTCAGATTATCACACCCCTTAACCTAAATATTTTGCACTACAAAGTTTTGAGGTTTAAATCTTTATTAAAAGACATTGACTTGGAAATATAGGACAAAAAATTCATAATTTATATTCTTAAAAATTTATTAAGTTGAAGAGGATATAAGATGGAATGGAAAATTATATTGCTGATAGTTCTAATTTCTAGATTAAAATTTGTCAATCTAATGGTCAAATTTTTGTAGCATGTAATCTATAACCTTTGAATGTTTTTAGTTTTAAAAAATTTTGAAAATTGAGCTCAATGAATAAATCCTATATGTTCTTTTTTAAGAAGATGCCTTATTTGCCTGTAAAATGAGATCCTTCATACCTTTCACATTACTTGTTCAAATGAATTTTATCCAAGCTTTCTACAAAGACATAAATATATTTGTTGTAAAAAAAAGAAAATTCAATACTTTTGGGGATGTCTTTGGGATTTTATTGCTTCAATGCTTCTTGAAATTGAATATTTTTTACTTAAAAGTGCATAATTTTTCTCTAACTCATCAAATGAAACAAAATTGATATTCCCATAAAACTGGCATATTCCTTGACCTCCAAACAAAATTTCAAAAAATCTCAATTATAAAAGTTGACATCATAGGATCTTGCCCAAAGTATTGAAAATCTATTCTAAGACTTTCAACCTCTACGACGGACAAATTCAACTTCAAATTTTATCAAAGGTTTAGTGATAGAAATGATTAAGAAAATCAATTTTTGCAAAGTTGTAAAATATTGATTAGATTTATAAGCTAAAAATCATATAATTATAATCTCTAAGTTAATGAAATAATTTAATACTTCAAAAAGTAGATGTTATCATCTTTGTACTTTTAAATTTTTTATTAATGCAATAACCATTAGTTCTAAGATCATGTATTTATATTCCAAGAACAAATTTTGAAAATAGCAACTTTCTAATTCTTTGTTCAACCACTTTCTTGGATTTTTGAAGCACATGCAAAAGCAAAATATTTAATAGGAGTCTATGATTAATATGGATAATTATTGATTATTTTAGAAATTTTGATAAACATTATTGGGATATATTTTGAAATCATGCATAGAAACTTATTTTTTAAATGGTTCCAAAAATACCCAAAATTGTTACATAAACTAATTCAACTATTGCAAGATTTCCTTGCACTAATTTAGATGAATATTTGATTTACATTGTCTCATTAGTGTGAACATTTGGATGAATTTTAAATGAATATTGGAAAACAATCATGCTAGTTTGAAATATTTTTAAAAGTGGTGTAAACTACATTATTCATACCAATTGTTTTTTAAAATCTAAAATATTGTAAACTTCCATAATATTGTAGCCAACAATAAAGATTGACATTTCATGTTCAACAATTTATTAACCTCTAATTGTTCAAGCAACCATTTTTTGGTCGCTACCCCACTTTATGCAGAATTTTTAGGGAGAAAAAAACTATTTTTTCAATTTTTTGTAAGAAAGGAAAAGAAAAAAGATTGGGTTGTCTTTCAATATTTATACTCAAAACTCAGATTGCTATGGTCAAACAAAAATTATAAGAGAAAAAGCACAAAGTGTTCAAAATTTGCATAGTATTGAAAAATTTACTATTTGGAAAAAGTGTTGGTGTTGTCATTACTAGATCTTATGCATTTTTTCACAAATCAATAAAAATTCGAATTTTAACCAACCCAAATAAAATTCAAATGCTAAAGATAGAAATTATATTTTTGGTGAATTTTTGAAGTTATATCTTCAAAATTCATTTGAAGAGAATCTGAAAATAGTTTTGTAATTTTGACCGTACAAATATTTTTTACTTTTTGTGCTTCACATTGTCTCTTTGATTCAAACTTCAAACTTGACGTGTGGGCCTTAGAGAGAATCACCTACAAAATCTTATATTGAAGAAAGTTGCCAATCTATTATAAAGATTAGTAATTTTTACTAATAGTCTTTATTTCCAAAACATTGAAATAGTTGCGTACGTGTGTTTTTGCCTATAGTACCCTGAACAAACGGTTCTTTAATATAGATGTCTTCTCAAGTATCTTTGGCAAGATTTTTTGTGGAACAAAGTGTGCAATATTTTGTGGATATATTCAAGTGTGGATTAGAGTGTGGATTAGAGTGTGCAACATTTTCCATCTCTGCAACAACAGTTTGAGATTTTTTTCAATTTTAGCCAAAGATGCCATGTAAGTATTTCAATGTTATGAGAAGTGTGGAGACAAGAAGGAGAATTTCATGGTATCTATGTCTTATTTGCTAGGGTACGTAGCAGTGATCCCAAAATTGCTCTATGGAATTTAGTGCAACATGCTATCTAAGTTACTAGGATTCAGTGCAATATGCTACCTCCAAAGGAAAACGGGCATCACCTTTGGCTACCTTTAGAGTGAATAATAGAAAAATAAATAGAGAAAATAGGAGTTTGCAAGTTTTAAAGGATTATTAGGAGTACTATTATACAAAACTAACAAAATAGATGCTAATTCCAATGTAGAAGAAGTTGCACATTGGCTACCAAATTCTATTGTTCGTTGCAGTCTTGACTAAAATCTAAATTTTCCAAGGATTTTTTCCAATATACTTTTAGCTCCTGACAATTTTAAGTAGCAATGGAGTGAAATTTAGCCACTTCTATGAACGCTGGTATGTAGGTGGTGAATGCAATGCATAATTGAAAGTTCTTTCGTTGGAAAGATTGACGCAAATCTTGAGGTTTACAATCATCTCACATTCTTGTGCTTGACATTCTTGTATCTATTCAAAGTTCAGTTAGTCTGGACATGGATGAGTTTTGAGTCTCTTCATAGAAATGAAAAAATAAAAAAAACAAAGTGAGGTTTACAATCATCTTACATTTTTATACTTGACATTCTTGTGCTTGATCACCTTTGTTTCTATTCAAAGTTGAGTTTTAGTGAGCATAGATTGGACATGGATGAGTTTTGTGTCTCTTTATAGAAACTAAAAAATCAAAAAAACAAATGGATCCTTTTCTTATGACTTGCATCTTTTAACATTGAGGTGTTATGGTCCTTTACTTTTTGTGTTCTCTAATCATTCTATTTGCGTGATGTAACCATCAAACAATAGTTGGGACTAGCCTCGAGTGCAGTTTCTTCATGCTTACCAAGGAAACCGCAATCACAGCATATAATTCGTCATACCAGGACAAGGTCACGTGGAAGAATAGGTAACTGCACCTAAAATCACACGCTCCCTAAAATCACATACTGGATATTCTTGCCTAAAATGTACTCCTACCATTCATATGACTCTATGATTGCTTTTAGGGACACCTATTTTTAGCACTTTGGAAATTTGTAGTTTATTCACACGGTGTCCAAAAAATACATTCTAAGAGAATCTAGAATCTCGTTTTGACTACCAATGAGACCCTACACTTTTTTTTCCCAATAGAATAGTGAAACCAAGCTAAATCATGCTGAATTGCTTAACTGTGCGATTTAAGGTGTCGTTACCTTACACAGTGCAATCACTTGTTGTCAAGTCCATTCCAAGTGCAATTTTGCTGAGTACATTATCATGGCAATTCTGGAATACTTATGATCAAAATGGTTTTACAGCAGATGGTTCTCTTCTATCTTGACCTTCACTAACTAAAGATATTCTTTACAAGCTAACAATGGAACCAACCTCCTGATGATGAGTGGTTGGTTTACCTCATTGCAGATGGCGGATTTTCTCTCGTCCTCCTCGTCACATGCGTTACATAAATTCGCCCTCTGCAACTGCAATAGGGTGAGTGTTCTTTTCAGCTTGTTCTTGTTCTTTTTATTTGTGAATCTGTTTTTTTGAGTGAGTGAGAGATTTGAAAGTTTTAAAAAGCAATTCGTTATTACTAGCTAGGTTAAACCAATTCGACTGTGGTTTTAGTTTGTTCGCGGATTGGTCGGTAAACTTTTGATCCGAGCAACACATAATTTGCAAGAGAAAGTATCCATTGTGATTACTGAAGTTTCAGCCAATTATCGAGTCTATGTCCACCTTAACAAGGAATCCAACTTAACCAGGAATTGAAAGTTCGATCTCAAATTGTTGCAAAACAAGACTTAATTACTAGATTAAATTGCTAGACTTAATTACGAACTGAATTTAGGAAATTTCATACTGACTTTTGATCTCTTCGTAGAAGCTCAATTGTCTGATATATATCTACTTTGTCGTTGAGGTTCACGCAGTAAGCATAATCCTCTAGAGTTGCATGGGGAAGGCAACGCTAGTTGTCGTGGCAGCTGAAGATATTGTTCCTGATCCAAAGGTACTCTGTGAATATTGTGTCGCCTCTCTTCTGCAAATGCGGAAATTGGCCTCCTTTTGGGCGTGTCGCGAGGCTGTCTTGGATAATATGGATCACCATGAAGACCCCCACTGAAAGAGAATTCTATTGAGCTTAGCATGTTCAATTAACTTCTTAAAGATCAAACTCATCCAATTGAATTTCCAGGATTTTTCAATGGTCAAATTTCATCAGCGAGACTCTTTCCGAACTGTGATTTGAAATACGTATAGTCATTCACAGATGAATACAACACGAATCGATCCCTCTTTATAGAATGTGTAGTTTGCCTTTCGATCGCTACATACTTAGCTTTCATTTTCTTATATGGGGAGCACATACTGAAAAAGGTTGTTCAAGCAAATACATGCTCGCATTCGACAAGTTAGTGAGTATTACAAATCAAAGGACTTCTAAGGTCCATTTGCAGAGACAATCATAACAGGTATAAGAAAAGAGTAAATTTGAAATACCAGCTGCCTGCTTGGACGAGATATTGACGTTATAAATCGTGGTTTTGTCACACTCAATTCAAGCTCACAGCTGAAATTGTGGTTTTGCAAATCTGAATAAGGTAAGTACCATCAATTGTGAGTCGTGCCCAAAGTAACCCCTAGTCTTGAATACGAGACTCTAGTGTCCATTTTAAGTCCATCTATATTCAAAACTTTTAGTTCACTTCACACCGAATCCTACTAAATTCCAACTGAATTCTACAAACTTTTAACTGGCAATGGGAAGTCAAATTGCACAATGTACAGTACATAGCTTTCTCAAAATTGAATTTCATGGACCTCATCGATTGATTAATCCAATTCTCGGTCTCTCCACTGCGATCAAATCAAAGTCACTCAAGTGCACCACAGTACTAGTTGAATACAGAGCCCAAATGGTCAGCGCACCAATCCTACACTAAAACCTTCGCAAATTTTGTCTCTAGTACCCAACGCCAGATAATCGAAATCAAGCTAAAACCAAACCGGTAAAAGGGATTCACTCCCGCAGCTGCCATAACTCCCAGCCTACGGCAATGAAATCATCTCCACAAATTTGCGCACCACTACAAAAATCAAAAACCTTACCAGATTTCGTCTCTTGTGAAGAATACGGAGCCAAAATGGTCGAAATCAAGATCCAACGGAGTCGGAAAAGGGCCAAGGAAATGCAACTGGTGATCTAATCTGCACAATCGCAAGCATCACAGTGAAAAAACAAGTCCCGCAAAGCATTGCAGAGCTCTTGCGCTCATCGTCAAAGCTTCCTGCTCGCTTCTCCTTCCTGCGCCACTGGACTTACATCGTCAATGTAGACATTTTGATACACATTGTCGTGAAAAAGCTTGCAGTGCAGCTTCCACCCGTGGCCTTTGGCAAAGCTATCGTCCAAAGAAGCTCAGATTCTCCAACAATCAACATTTGTTCAACCAGCACTATAAGAAACCCGCATTTTAAGTGACAAAACCTTGATTTTTCTTGATAGATTTTAGTGGACGTTCAATGCAACAAACTCATGTTTTTGGTCAATAAAAACATCCAATGTAACATCAATGTTGACATAAAAACATGGATTGTTATATTGGGCGTCCACTAAAATTTGTCAAAAAAAATTAGGGCTCGTCACCTAAAACGCAGGTTTCTTATAGTGCAACTTCATGAAGATCCTTCTGTTTCTTGTCGTGTACGTTCCCCCTCCCTGTCGAATTTCCCTCCAAGTTCCTCCAACAGCATCGAAGTTCCTTAGTCAAGGGAGCGTCACCCTTTCCAACAAGACCCATAATAACAACGGGGCCTAAAAAAAAGTTTTAGAACTTATATTTTATAACACATTCGTATTTTGTCCAAACCCCCTTAGACTTTTAGAGGTTAAAATTGGAAAAAGTAGTTTGTTGGTCATTTTTGAATTAATTAATATTTCATTTTTTGTCAAGAATTCAACACCTTAATTACAAGAACATTCACTATAAGAAACCCGTGTTTTTTTTATCTCTGGATTCTGTGTGCTGATGTTGTGACTATTGTCTTGAAATGTCTACATGGATGTCTAAAATTTTGCATTGCTTAAGACTAGGGTTTGACATCAGATTTAACATCGGTCATCAGTATGTTGGGGGACCGGACATCCAAAAAACATGGATCAATGGGATCCTCAAAGGCCGCCATGTGGCTGCCACCTAAGCGCTACGCGGACACGGGCAGCCATATAAAAAAAAAATTCATCCATTTTTGGCCATGACGTGGCATTTGAAGTGGTGCGTGACGTGGCGGCGGAAAAAGTGATGTGGCATCCAGCAAGGATGATGTGGCATGCCACGTCAGCATATTTTTTGTTGTCTAAAAATTTTCTTACTGTCTTTGAAGATGTCAACATAGACATCTGTAAGTTTTCTAAGACATCAACTCAGACGTCCAGACCTTTTCATAAACGTGTTTGAAACGTTACCTTAGACGTCCAAATTTCTTGTGACATCAATATAAACATCTAATTTTCATCATGAATACTTTTGGCAATGTTTGGTATGATTTAAGAGAACAAAATGATGTCACATTAGACGTTCATAGAATGGAATGGACAATTCGGCATGATGTTAATATGGATAGTCTCACATGTCTCATATGATGTCCACATGCATGTCATAATGTCCAATATAGCATGTCATATACGTACACCATACATTATATATCATACATAATATACCATACATCATACATCATATACTATACATAATATATTGTACAAAATACATCATAATTGGCAATTATGTCACATGGTTTCAAAAGCCACTTGATGTGAGTTTATGGAGGGGAGAAGACGGGCTCTTTATATGAATGAAGTGGTAGAGGGGAAGACAAACTATATGGGACATTGCAAAAGCACTGGATTTAAATTTTGGTGGAGCAACACACAGATGTCTAGCAAGATGTTTTTTGCATGTCTCAGAGGCCGCTCTGATGACATCTCCATAGATGTTATACCAATTGTGACTATGTTTCTTAAAACATCTAGAAGTCTACAAAAACGTCCAAGAAAACATCTCAACGTTTTATAAGATGTCCCTAGTGACATTTCTACATTTACTTAGACATCTCCAAAATAAGTGTAGAAAACACAAAGAGATAGCCCCGCTATGCTGATGTGACATGCCACATCAGCATAATTTTATGCCACGTCAACTAGTTTACACATGGCATGCCATGTCATATGCCACGTCATCTTATTTTCTCCCAAAGTTGCCCAATGGCCGCCCGATTTCTTTTTTTTATAACCTCGGTCAGACCTTTATTCAAAAATAAAGTAATTTCCACTGATTTATCCTCCGTGAAATTTTTTCCTTAAAGTTGACATGGCAGTCTATGTTTTTGCGGACGGCTCGTTGGACATCAATGAATTTTTAAAAATGTCATCAAAAATCCTGATGTTGGTGGTAACACCAACTTGTTTTCATTCAAATTTGCCGTAGTCATCTGGAACATCCTTGGAAATCTTCTAAAATCGCAATCCTTCTCTTTAACATCTTGATGTCTTCGCGGACATAGTATATGTGGCCTTGGACATCATATATTTTTGCTCTACTATAAACAAAAACATGGGTTTTTTATAGTGCTTAAGAGGGTGGCAATTTTTTGTTTTGAGATTTGCATATCCCATTTTGGAATTTGCATATGAGCCCCATTTATTGATAGTTTGACCTTTGTAGTATTAATGAATTAATTTTCTAGCATCTCTTATAATAGTTTTAAAAAAAAATTATGATTTTTATTCAGTTTTTACTGACCTTGATGGCTAATTATAATGGAGTGCCTCCCAAATTTGCATAAATCACAAATCAATGTGATTTTATTAGTATTTGAACAACGAGCATAACATTCAGTAGCAGAGTGCTGGGCTGCCTTTCCCTAGACGATAGGTGTGGTATATTCCACACCATTTCATCCGCCAAATGAGATGGTGTGCAATATTCCACACTATCAATAGCTAATAGTACACGCATCAATTTTGTCAAAGAGTAAGTCAACTAACCACAATTGTACAACACATATTAAACAATAAAACAAAATCAAAGTTCATACACCCATTAAACCAAACATACAATAACTAATATTCTACACCCATACATTGGGTATTTTGAAAACTCAAAATATTATTGGTTTTGTATGAATGCAAGCCAATAGTTTGGTTCTTTACTTTTTTAATTTTCTTTTTGTGTTTTATAACATTACAAAACCAATAATATTTTGAGTTTTCAATGGGAAAGAAAGCTATGTATATACACATGGAGTGGTAGGAGGTAGAATAGTCTATGCGAGATAAACAAATTAGAATT
Organism: Neckera pumila; assembly: GCA_963969595.1. NCBI lineage: Eukaryota > Viridiplantae > Streptophyta > Bryopsida > Hypnales > Neckeraceae > Neckera > Neckera pumila. The sequence goes on along the minus strand of OZ018408.1, from coordinate 44,702,006 downwards.
TATAGTTTGTGAAGCACTCAAAGTTAAGTAAAAAACAAAGAATTTTGTTAAAAGTGGAATTTCAAACCTCATTTAGGCATAGTAGAATGACTCTTTTCAAGAAAATTTGAACAAAGAAAAATTGCTAAATGAAGATAAGTTTCATTTTCAAAAAATCCGTTTGCCATTTTGAATATCCAAACAAAAGTTATAGACAAATTTGAGAGAGGGGTTGAAAAAATGCTGAAGATGTCCATTCTAAGCCTTTTCTAAAATTTGACCATAACTTTTGATTGGAGATTCAAAATGCCAAATGGATTTTTGGTAGTGAAACTTGTCTTCATTTACCAACTTTTTTTAGTTCAAAGTTTTTGGAGAAAAGTTATTCTACTATGCCTAAATAAGGTCTAAAATTCCACTTTAAACACAATTCCTACTTTTGATTTAACTATGAGTGTTTGAGAAACTACAAATTCTAATTTTATTTATCCCACGTGGCTTGTTCTACCTCCTACCACCCCATGTGTATATAAATAGTTGTCATCTCACTAGAAAATCCAAAATGAGTTATAATGGCAAATAATAAGATTGCATTAGTATATTACTCACTGGATTCTTAGTGTTTTTGGCAAACTATCACTTTCTCTACAAATATTTGTTGATTTGTATGTTTGGTCCTAAAATTAATAAATGAATATAGAGAATACAATAATTTACTGCCACTATTCCGGTACTGAAGCTTACATTAATTCTGAGAAGATGAATTAATCTGTAGATGAGGATCCTAGAAAAGAAAAGGCAGCCTCTGTGAAGGCTAATGAATGTTATGTATACATAACGATTATATCCCTGATTTTTTGAATCATAGATAATCTTGGTGGGAAACTTGCTTGATTATTGTACCGGCTGGCTCTTTTCTATATATAACATTCAGTAGTAGAGTGGTGGGCTACCTTCCCCCCGACACAATGGTGTGGTATATTTTGCACCATTTCATCCGCCTAATGAGATGGTGTAGAATATTCCACACATCAGTAGCTAATAGTACATGCATCGATTTCGTCAGAGAATTACAGTAAGTCAGCTAGACGTAACTGTATAAGGTAGATTAAAAATAAAAATAAAGCCATCGTTCTAAACCCATTGAACCAAACACACAAAAACCAACGTTCTACACCTATACATTATATATTTTGAAAACCCAAAATATAATTGTTTTTTGTATGAATGCAAACTAAATGCTTGGATCATTTTTTTTTCTTTTTGCATTCATACAAAAATGAATTATATTTTGAGTTTTCAAGTGAGAAGAGAAGCTATGTGAATATATATATATACACACACACACACATTTGGGGGTGGTAGGAGGTAAAACAATCCATGTGGGATATGTAAATTAGAATGAGTGAAGCCTCAACCACTCATAATTAAGTCAAAAGTAGGAATTGTGTTTGAAGTAGAGTTGTAGACTTCATTTAGGCATAGTAGAATAACTTTTTCAAAAAACTTTGAATGAAGAAAAGTTGGTAAATCAAGATAAGTTTCATCTTAAATTTTTTTTTTTTGTATTTTGAGTCTCTAATATAAATTTATAGGCAAATTTCAGAGAGGGATTGGAATGGACATTTTCTTTAACATTTTAAAAAATCCTCTTTCAAATTTGTCCATAACTTTTTATTGGAGATCCGAAATTCCAAATAGATTTTTAAAGGTGAAATTTATCTTCCTTCACCAACTTTTTTGAGTTCAAAGTTTTATGATAAAAGATTATTCTATTATGCCTAAATCATTAGAAAAAAATTATACCCCAAAAGAGGCCACTTCATAATGCAAAAATTTGGGTGGGAAGAGCCTTTCCAACTCACTAATTAGGCCAAGAATTCTATGATGAATTCAAAAATTTGTCATCATTACCCAATCCATCTCCATGATCTCATAAATTATTGAGTGGAAAAAGCCTTCTTAATTCACTAATTGTCCTAGAATTGCATGATGAACTCAAAAATTTGTCATCATTGCCCAATCCATTCCTAAGATATTGTAAATCTCATGATTGCTTCTTCATGGAGGATAGAGCACATGCCAAGTGGTGGTTGTAATGAAGATGTGGTCGCTCTCATACTCATGCAATTAGTATAAAAATTGGTAAAAAAACTCACGGCCACTTTTGGGGTTCAATTTTTTCCTAATGAAGGTCTGAAATTTTACTTTTAACACAATTCTTTGTTTTGACTTAATTGTGAGTGCTTGAGAAACTACAAATTCTAATTTATTTATCCCACATGGGTTTTTCTACCTCCTACCACCCCATGCGTATATAAAGAGTTGTCTTTTTACTTGAAACCCAAAATAAGTTATTGATGGCAAATGGTTAGTGTATTAAAAATTGGATTCTTTGGGTTTTTGGCAAACCATCTTTTTCTACAAATATTTGCTTATTTGTATGTTTGATCCTAGAATTAACAAAAGAAAATGGAGCACATCATAATCAATAGGGGACATTCGAGGCCTTTAAAAGATTGCGAATTGTCTTGCGTTCCCAGACTGCGGAAACGCAGGATAATTGTTGGCTGATGTGGCCGCAACTGTGCCACGTCATTTTTGAAAAAAAATAAAAAAGATAAAAAAATTTTGACAGTCCATATTGGTTGTTCATAGAATCGGGCCAGCATTGGGAACGGGCCTGAAACAGTCTTCTAGAGGCCTCAAATGTCCTCTAATGGTACTGCCACTATCCATATATTGAAGCTTACATTAATGCTGAAAGGATGAATTTAGTGGATGAGGACTCCAGAGAGGGAAAGGCAACTTCTATAAAGGCTATTAAATGTTATAAACTTACGTTGTGCACTGTTCCAAACCCACTCCTTCTATATACAATGTATTGAACATTGTTTTTGAAGGAATATTCTATACTAAATCTTATTTTGAACGAATAAAATTAATCATTGAATTGTATGAAATTCCTAGGATGATATTGCTCTTTTAGCCCCTAAATGCCCAAGGCACCATATTTGGGTGTCAAATGAAATTTGAAGTTAAATAAAATCTTCTCAAAGTGATATTTTTGGTAATTATATTTTTGTAAAATATGCTTTAAATTATATTTTAATAATCAAAAATCTGATTTTGAATAAATTTGTTTATAATTTTCTATTGAAGATTTTATGTAAGCCAAGTGTCCATTGCAAGTCTTGATTTTTTTAAAGTATTAGAGGCTTTTGGAAATGAGCTTCAAATATATTGGATCTTGGAGAAAAAATCTCATTGAAAAATTCATTAAAAAAAATGTTAGAAGAGTAGATTTTTGGGAAGCCATTAACCAATTATAGTTATGCATGTTATGTACTTTAATCTCATATTTATTTCATGACCTCAATTTCAGATCTGATATGAAATACTGGAATATAAAGTCTTCAAAATACTTTCATAATAAGTTATAAACACCTTCTTGGTCAAACATTGTAATAAAAATTTCAATCCATAAATGCTCCAGCTCTATTTTCTTTTCCCACGTGAAATAAGACATCTAGTTTGAAGTTGTATCGATACAATTTCAAAAATATTAATAAAACATATAACATCTTATTATTTTATTTCGTTTTGATCAAACTCTATGAAATTCAAAAAAAGGCCTTGGGCATTTAGGAATTAAGGTAAACCAATCCATTACCATTCATTGCAAAATCTAAATCCGTTCATTTTTCTAACAATTTTAGTGCATTAATGTCAAAAGGGGTAACGTGTCAATCCTTCATTTGTAGAAACTTTAGTGCCAATGGATAAATGTTAAGGTGGTAATGGGTTATTTATGGAATGTTTTTCTATAAGCGGTTTTGTAATTTCAAGGTAGACCACTTCAAACATTCATAGAAATTACAGAGTACAAGTTTAACTGGAAAAATAAATCCACTTGCCTTGCCTCCAATGAAATGGTGTCAAATATTCCTCACCATTAGTAGCTACATGGACATGTGTCTTCTCTCTGCAAGTTGGGTGGGTGGGGTTGAATTTTATTTGTTTGTTTTTGAACAGGTTCAGTGGATGACAGCAAAAGGCAGTCTCTAGGTCGGCTACTCAGTGTTATGTGGGTTTGAATCATGAAACAAGCATACACCTTTAAAAAATATGTGCCCCTCTTTGAATTGCCCCAAGATACTCAGATTCCAAATTAAGGTGGTAATAGGCTTGTCTACTTAACATTAAAAAAAAATGAATTTCCATCCATATTTTACGTCGTCCTGCACTCCAGCGAAGATCGTATCTGCACAGCAAAAAGAAAAAAAAGAAATGAAATAAGAAAAACAATCTGAAGGTTCCTCAGTCTTATCAGCTGTACACGTGGACAATGTCCAGCTGGCAACATTACCACTTGATGGTTTGCCACGTGGCAGACCCATCGGGTCCCAAGTGTCTGCACATCCGATCTTCAAGGTCTCTCTCACGTTTCCTCCGTCATACTCCTTCTCTCTTTTCCCACTGATTCTACAATGCATTGATCGAGACGCACTCTTGTTATTTCTGATCTTGAAGATTGTACCGACCGCCCATTTGCAGTGATTTCCATTCAGTTGAGTAGCAGCTACAGATTCGAGGGGTCGCAGTAAGTTATCGTGTGCACGAATTAAGATGGCTGACTATGAAGGCGCCAAGAACAAGGCTCACGAAGATGCCGAGGTATGGCGCTATTTCTGATCTCAAGTCCTTCAAATTGGCGGCTGTTAATGTTTTGAATAAAGTCCTTTTCAATGTTTCTCTCTTTCCTTCTTCTTTGCAACTGATAAGCCCTTGCATAGTTTTTGTTATTTGAGTACATGAATTTCTTATACATATTTTTGGTAGCGAATGCATGTAAGATGAATCCAACGCTCATTAGCATGTACTAAGTTCTATTCGGACTTATACGATGTGCAAAAGTAGCAAGAGTTCAGAAGGTTTTACCTTTAGAGGATAAGTCCAGTGTTACTGTTTAGGTGGTGTACATCCTCAGAATCTAACATATGTACATGCTGCGTAAGGATTTGGAATTAGACTCTGAGCATTCGATTACTTGTAAACATATTATTTCAACGAAATCCTTAGGTGAAGTTTTTAGTTGTAAAGACGAAGATTTTGATTGTTTAAAATACTAAGGGTGTTAGGCAATTCCTGCTACTCAATTTGCAAATCGTCACCAAATAGAGCACGAATTTATTCCTCTCGAAGAGTTTCGAATGGAGTTTTGTTAATATAACCTGGAAAGTTTCTGAAATTTGCCTTGAAAATGTGCAGAACATTTTGAAATCGGCAGACGAGAAGGCTGACGAAGCCTTGACTGGGCTTGAGCAAAAGAGCAATGACGGTGCTGATGCAGAAGCTCCCACCGTGGGCGAGAAAGCATCAGAGGCTACTGATAAGACAAAGGCCAGCACTGGCAAAGCCTGGGAGTCTACCAAGCAAGGGACATCTGATGCTGCGGAAGCCACCAAGGAGAAAGCCGGACAGGCTACTGATAAGACAAAGGCCAGCACTGGCAAAGCCTGGGAGTCTACCAAGCAAGGGACATCTGATGCTGCGGAAGCCACCAAGGAGAAAGCCGGACAGGCTAAGGACGGGACGGCCAATTTGCTCCAGAAGGTCGGTACATGCAAACATGCCAATTTTCTTGAAATTATCTTGTCCACTGTTTTGAAAATATCATGCTTCCTAAGCTTCGAATCATCCTAAGCTTTTTATACCTTCACGAAGGTTCTATTGAAGGTATACGCTTGTACCTTAAGCTTAATATATGGATCTGACTTGTACTGACGCATACTTGTTGTCTGCATGACAGGGGGCTCAGACGGTGCAAGGGGCAGCAGCCAAAGCATACGACGCACTGGACAAGGCTAACCGTTACGACACCTATCAGGCAAAAGAGTAGAGTGTATTGTTTTCCTTCTAATTTACAGAGAATTTGTGGATAGTTTGGAGTATGGTGCATTCTCTGTTGGAATTGAACCTCCAATTTGTTTATTGTGCTAAGTATGCACTATTAGGAATTTGAAGCAGTCTGCACTGAATTTATGGTTTTTGTTGAAGCTTGATGCTCAATGAGCTTTGTAACTGTGGTATAGAGAGCAAACTGTATGTAACCTTCAAGATGGGAACTCAGAAACGAAGTCACTATATATGGTCGGTGGTCATCCATTCAGGAGCAACTTTCCAAAAGATTTTGTTATTTGTGATAATGTAACATAGAACGATCGCTTCTATAACCCTTAAAGGACGAAGGGGTGACCCTGGAAATTATCCTTTTTCATTACCGTGTGACATCATCTACATTAAAAAATCCAAAAGTATCTATTGGAAGGCAAGCTACTGTAGAATATCTCCCCATTTCACAACAAATTTCGAGGATGAATGATTGCATTTTTGTCCTATATAGTTTGATTCTTTGTCATCCATCGACCACAAAATGGCCTCCTTGTTGTTTAAGGGATAATGTCAACTTAATGCTAAGGAAGAGATATAGAAACTTTGGTCTCTGAGCTTTTGTTGTTTGCCTGAAGTAAGTGTCCAGTTGCTCAGGATTCTATACCAAAGTTTACTAAGTTACACATGGGAGAGAGATCAAAATCTATAGAGACCTTGTAAAATACCAAAGTATGTTTTGTTCACTTTCCCTGTGTACTCCATATGTTGAAAATGAGTGGACAAAATCCAAATGAGCAAATATAAATGTTGTAGTATTTATATATACTACAATCCTAAAAAGTTTGATGCAAAAAGCAATTATGGTTTGAAAATAAATGAATTCCAAAGTTAACCACCCGCATAGACTCAATTGTTGAAGCGGTCTTCATAATCACTCCAAAAATTGCCTATGTTTCTTTTTTTAGCAACAATGATTTTAACCCCCTAAATGCCCGAGGCACATTTTGGTGTCAACAAAACTTTGAAGCTAAATAAGACCTAACTAAATTCTGTTTTTAGTAGTTTATATTTTTGACAAATTCTTCTTGAAGTCTAGTTTTAGCATTAAAAATCTAATTTTGAAAATGAATGATTATGATTTTTTCATTTAAACCTGTAACGTTGCCGCATACACTAAGTGTCTGATGAATGACAAAGAATCTTTGCATGTAGGACAGAAGTGCGATTGTTCATCTTTGGAATTTCGTGCAAAAAGGGAAGACCTTCTACAGTAGCTTGTCCTTAAATGAAAGCTTTTGGTTTTCTTAAAGTAGATGATGTACATTATATCAAAAAGGATGATTTTCAAGGAAACTAGCCCATCCTTATAGGGTTAAGATTTTGTGCAAGGATATCCATTGCAATCTTGACTTTCCATTGGAAATGAGCCTCAAATATACTAGATCTTGAGAAAAAATCACACTAGAAGTTCATTTAGAAATATTGTAGAGTAGATTTTGACAAAGCCATAAGTTGATTGGGATTATGCATGTGAGGTTCTTCAACTTCATATGTTTTTGGTGACCAATTTTTTAGATCTGACATGCAAAAAAAGAGCAAAAAGATTTTTATGATTTTAACACCTTCATGATCAAACATTATAATCTTTCAATCTTTAAATGATATTGTTGTGTTTTCTTTTCCTATGAGATCTCTAGCATGTCTACTTTGAATTTGTATAGTTACAATTTTAAAAAGATGATTCAGTTTATCAAAATGTTGACTTTTTGTTTGATTTAAAGCAAATTTCAAGAAGCTTAAAACAAGCCTTGGGCATTTAGGGGTTAAATGATGTATAACAATGTGCAGTTAAAATTTAACCTCTAAATGCCCAAGGCCTCTTTTGAGCTACTTGAAATTTGTTCTAAATTCAACAAAAATCCAACATTTTGATAAATCTTATCAATTTTCAAAGTTCTTAAAAACAGTGCAAAATAGTGCACTGTAACAAAAAAATTGGTATGATGTAGCTTGCAAGTACCATGTCATCTTAAAGTAATAGGATTAAATTTTCTAAGCAATGTTGTAAAAGTATTTTTCTCTACTTCTTACTTGATGTTCCTTGCTTTTTATACAAGATATTGGATTAGTTCATGTTACAATGGATATACAAAAAAACCTGCAACGTTGAAGATATTTGTGTCTATAACCTTGTCAAGGAAGAATTTATTTTGCCTTCCAATTTCTAAATCTACATTCTCCATACACTCTATTTGGATTAACCCCTAAATGCCCAAGGCCTGTTTTGGGCTTCCTGGAATTTGCTCTAAATTGAACAAAATGCCAACATTTTGATAAGTCGTATCAATTTTTTTTGAATTGTAACTGTACAAATTCAAATTGGACATGTTAGAGATCTCATAGGAAAAGAAAACACAACAATGTCACTTATAGAGTGAAGGATTATAATGTTTGACCATGAGGGTGCTAAAACTGCAAAAATCTTTCAATCTTCTTTATACAAGTCAAATTTAAAAGTTGGTGACCAAAAAAATATGAGGTTAAAGGGCCTAATTTGTATAACCCCAATCAATTTATGACTTCTTAAACTCTACTCTACAATTTTTTCTTAATGAATTTGAATGTGATTTTTTCTCCAAATCTAGTGTATTTGAGGCTCATTTCTAAGAGCTCTCAACACCACGGGAAGTCCAGATTGCAATGGGTACCCTTGTACAAAAACTTGAATAGAAAAGTCACTATCATTTATTTTCAAGATCGGATTTTTGATGCTAAAATTAGACTTCAAGAAGAACTTTGTAAAAATATAAACAATTAAAAACAGCAACTTCATTAGACTTTATTTAACTTCAAAGTTTTGCAAACACCAAATTTGGGTGCCTTGGCATTTAGGAATTAATAATGACCTTTTGGGGGGATGCTTTCTATATAATAGAAAGCAAAACTTCACAATGCATTGTTACATTTTCATTCAAATAGAGGGCCAACTTTTCATCTCTACAAATTTTCATCCAAACTTTGGAAATACAATTGAGTTTAAAAATTCAATTCAAGCAACCAAATAAAATATAACATTTTCTTATACAATGTAGTTTTCTTGCAAATGTTACAACAATAGAACCTCCCTAACTTGTTCCTCTAAAAACCAATAAACCATTGTAAGCTAATGTTGTCCAGGGCTTTTTTTTTGGCGTTTTGGTGCTAGATTGCACCAAAAAAAATAATTTGGCTAAAAAATGGTACAAAAAATGACCAAAAACTTCAATGAAATTGCCAAAAAAATTCAAAGTAAAAAAAAAATGGATGAAATCGCTAGATTGTGGTTGAAAACCAAATTATAGACATGTGATATGTATATTTTCTATCTGATATGGATGAATGTTGAAATTTGAAGCACCATTGCAAAATTTTATAACGCCACTATGGCACTTCTCAAAAAATGAAAAAAAAAGCCCTGATGTTGTCAACCCACTCCTGGACTTGTCTTCAATACTGATTATGCTAATCTTGTCAGACTGGTCTGCTTTAGAGATGTTCTACTGTACTAGTGTGACATTAAAGAGGTCTGCAATCCAAAGTCCAAACCCTAAACTTCGTTTTTCGGTTTAGGGTTTCTCCGTTGGCCGCCGCTGTCTGACTATATAATCTTGGACAACAGGGTCTTCTCGCTTCAGTGTAGTTTGTTTGTTGCGTGGAGTCCCCGTCGTTTTTGCTTTCCTTTTCAGGCATCAGTGGTGTCGTGCAAATGATGTGAAACCTAGATCCAACGCCTACTGTAAGTGAGGATATATCTAATCGAGCTTTTTAAATCTGATGCACGACGCCCTTCTCGTTACCGTTGCTAACCGATTTCTGTTGTGGGTTCTATCACGTTTTCCTTACAAGAGTGTTACTGACAATGATAGTAGTCCTGTCCCTGGGTTCATGATGTTATCACTGGACAGTGGCGCTTCGGCATTGTCTTTTTGTGGATGCTTTCATTGTCGATTTGCAATCTTTGGTCATGTCGAATTAAATGTACGGTCTCAGTGGTGCCGGGCAATTGTAAATGATGCGAAACCTAGATCCAACGCCTATTTCCAGTGAGGATATATCTAATCGAGCTTTTTAAATCTGATGCACTTTGCCCTGCCCACTTTGATTTTCTTCATCGTTAATATATGTAGTAGAAACAGTTCAGAGTTGCATTGACTTATTGCTGCGAGCGGCAGTACGGAAGTTGAATCATCTAGTCGGATATGTGGTTTGTTATCGAAGTCACTGGGCTAATGCTTAAGAACCTTGACATTCTCTTCAACAGGATCCGTCAGTCCTACATATAGTAGCTCTATTGATGGAGCCTTCAAGAGAGTCAAATCTGAACCTTGATCTTTCACACTGCAGTATGTCAGAACTGGAATTTGTATAGTTTTAAAAAGTTAGTTTCGACATGTTCTAGGATGAAAAATGAAGGTTAGGCGCTCTAGAAAAATCCGTCATTAGTGCACAGCGTAGGAGCTAGCTTTGAGAAGAGAGCTTGAATAGATCCCACCTAGATTTTATATGATATCGGGAGCAAGCACTATATTATCCTTCAGCTGCAGTATGAACAAGAGCATCTGTTACCAAAATCATAGCCATGAATGATGTGCGGTGAGCAAAAAAGATGAAGACTTTACGCACACAAAGTTTGTTATAGAGGTGATGGCTGCTACTGTGGGATTCGGTCAACACGGTGAAACTGCCAGTTTTGTTAAAAAAGTTAAAATTGTATGGCGAAGCAGAAGTTTTCAATCCGAACTGGTAAAAATGGTCAATACGCAATACACGAGCACACCAGTTAACACGACATCCGTTCAATGAATGTCTCTCAGGGTGGCTATATGACTAATCTTTGGAGGTCGAGAGGCTCCAAATCCACCCCTCTCAACAGCTGTCTTCCCACTGCGACGAATCTCCCGGCCGAGCTTTCTGTAGCAGGATTCTAAGGTATCATGGAAACCACCACTTATTGGTATTACAACTGTAGACCATGATTCTAAAAGTGAAACCATAATGGATCCCTGAATAAATTCATGACCCAATTTTGGAATTTTCAGAATCACCGAACTTCATGGAATAGGAAGCTGAACACCTTTCCCTGTATCTACACAGCCCCCTGAGTCCCTGACTGGCACACATGGAAATCATCGCTTATTCACACAGGACGGGAATAAATGGAACCCTAAAAGAACGAATGCAACCTTAACAGGATCGATGTAACTCTGTTTTGATGGAGCCCTAATTCCAACTCGCGCCCATGTTCGCAGCATTCCTGAAGCATAGGAGCTTGACGCTGTTCTTGCGCGGAGGTAGTGTGGGCGTTTTATTAGTCTCACGAATCTCTCCTGGCTGAACAAATTATGAACGATTTGATCGCAAATAAGGAAACCCTCTGATACTTGGAATTTGTGGTCAGGGAATTCGTGGTCAGAGATGCTCACGCAATTTTCACCCACACTGCTGTTCCAGGAATCCAATTTTGCACGGCGAAGAGCATGTAGTAGCCTGGGGGAGCCAATTCGGCATAAGGAGGTGCCGTCGCGTCCACCGTGAAGTCCCCACCCCTAACGGGCTCCGTCACTTTGAGTTTCAGCAATCTTTGACCCATGGCATACGAATGCGTCACGAACGGCGAACTCTCCAAGTTCACTTCGAAGCCTCCTTGCCTCTCCGCGACTGTGAATGTCACTGTGAATATGTCGCCGTAGCCGATTCTGCCGGGCGCGTCTGTGATCGTGGGCCGGATATTGTTGTATCTAGAAAGAGAGGTACGAAACGAATAGTTAGGATTACAGGGAAACGGAATCTTCCATTCTTAAATTGCGTTTTAGGTTGCCTTGGACTGTGGAATAATACGAGAAGAAACCGGTTAAAAACCGTTTCTCCGTGACACTGAACGAAATTAGGTCACGTGGAAATTGAAATTAGATCATAATTAGGAGTGGATCAAATTGTGTGCCGTTAGGTGATGGTTGCTTACCCGGCGTCGAGATATGGTGGTGAGAAGGCTTCGACTCTGAGCTCAGTGGGAAATTCGCTGTTGAAGGTGTAGTACTGATGCGTGTTGCTTCCAGCGACCAGTATTCTGCCGTCAATGAGTAAATTGGCAGTGGAATGGTAGACTCGTGGAATGTCGCTACCGGCGAGCGTGAGGAATCGGTTGTCCTCGTCGTAGGTTGCGTATTTGACAGGAGTGAGTACGGGATCTGATGCTTTCCCCCATCCCTGAGAGCCTCTCTCCGCGCCGTTGATGATCAACACCTCGCCATTTGGGAAGAGGATCATGTCGCCCATGGTGCGCCGCATGGGCATATCTTCCATGGCCCAGTCCGGGTCGGCATCTGTGACTACAATTCTTCCACAAGTTCTGGACGCAGGGTACATCTCACCGTAGTTTTTGAAGGCGCCATCTCTAGCCCCGCCGCAGACTAATACTTCCACAACCTCGTAATTGTTGGCTTGGTCGAGGGGAAGCATAACGGAGCTTCCAGCCGATGGATAGTTTCGTGGCTCGCCAGGAATTCTCGGGAACGTCTTCACCACCCTGTCGTCTTTGTAGTTGAGGATGATCGAGTCCCGGTTCGCGAAGATGTAGACGTCCCCGCTTGGGAGTAGGTAGACGAAGGGGTACATGTTGTCGCCGGACTCGGAGTCCGTGTCTTGAAGGAGTTGCAGGTAGAATCTGCCCTCATTGTTGTTCCTCTTTGGCACAAATTCGTATGAGAAAGCGTCTCGCCCCCCAATCACAATCTGCATCTGTCCGTCAGGGAGGATCTGGTTGGTGGCATACCACCGCCCTTCTACGAGGTCCGTGTCAGTCTCCACCCAGTCACAGTCTCCGCTCCTCCCACAGGCCGCCAATGTTCGAATCTTCTTGATCCCCTCGAAATCGCCTCCCGTCTGGATCATCTCGCCATCGGCATTGAACTGCCCTGAAGAGCACCAAGTGTCGGTTTGCACTTGCAGAGCCCGTACCGAGTTTCTGCTCGGATCGAACATGACCGAGTGCGCCGTGCAATCCCGCTTCAGAGCGAGCTCGTCGTTGTTATAACGGCAATTGCCATTAGGTAATGCAATCTCTGATGCTCCGATGTTGGTGCGGTCCAGAAATATGGCTGTGTCGTAGTGTGTGATGGCAGTATGCATTGTTGAAATCCCTGCGTTGTCAAGAAGCTGCTCCCACGTCCCTTGGGCATCAGTGAAGCTTAGGTGTAGGAGTGTCGTTATCAGAGCGATCCAAAACGCGTCCTTGAATTGAGACTGCATCTCGACACCCCACTTTGTACTAATATTGATACGAAATCTCCTCACTGGGTACCTCACAGCTTAAAACTTGCGGTGAGGATAATATCACTCAAGACCATAACTGCTTCTGCACATCAGTTGCCCAAGCATAGAGCAGCTACAACTGATCACCTCAAGAGGTATGATTATTCAGCTTCCTCGCAAAATATTCAGAGTCACATTACAGTTGTCATTCACAGTACTCGAAATTCTAGCTGCAGTTATTTTTCTATTGCAAATTGTATGAGGTAATAGCTAGATGATGGGCTTCAAGAAGCTAAATCCTTCCAAGATAGAAAACTGCCTACCTTTCATGTAAGAGCTGTACAGGAACTTATATAGACAGAAGATAGTACCAACTGAAGGTATTCACAAAACCAGCTACACAACCTCTACAAGAAACCACGTGCTTGGCACGGAGGTTCAAAGCGAAGATCACTACCAGAAGGAAAACGACGAGGGCAAGATTGGGGAGAGATCAGAGATCAAGGTAAGGAAGGTAAGGCTTTAAGTAGCCCTTAGCTGCTGGGGCTCAGGTATGGCGGCTTAAATTTGGTCTAGCTTATAAGAATCATGTAATCCAGAGTGGAGTACCTATGTAAGGGACTAAAAGTTTTGCAAGCACTAGGCAGTGTTTTTTTGTCTGCAAGCAATACTAGGCTTCCTTAACACATCGATTTCAACAAAAGTGCTAGGGAGCATCACGGAGCTTTGACTGTTGACAGCCGGTCCCATGGCAGTTTAACAGCACCAGAACTCCGTAGTGGGATCTCAAGCTGACTTTGCACTGGATGTCGTTTGCGTGGGTCCTCACCCGCAACAAGGCAAAGAAATAAAGGCAAAGAAAACAGACAACCTTACTATCTGTGCAGGACACAAAAAACAGTAAGGTCGCGCACTACCACATGTCCACGAGGTGCAACTCTCCCTACAGAAAGTATTATGTTGTAATTCTGACATTGTATCTGGGTCCCGATGTATGCTGCCATCCGGGCTGCCATCCCGTTATTAAAGCTTTAATCACCTCAATCTTGCCAGTGAATTTAAAGGACGGTTAATTGTTCATGGGATAAAGAAGGCCAATTGTTTCAGAAAATTATTAATTTTCCTCACTATTGAACCTGCGGGACATGCAGATTGACGCATCTACTGGATGAGTACAATTACCCAAGAGTTCTGATGGTGTGCTCAAAATGGAAGACATTTCAATAATCGCTGCAAGCTTGAGGGAAATCAGGTTCTTCTGTCCAGAACCTGATTTTATTGGCCCTGGCTGCTCACAAAAATTTGCGCGCAGAGAAAATGTATTCATCGATTGCTTTTGCACCCATTTTAAGAACTGAGATTGCATGTTATACTGTAGTATGAGAGCCAAGACTACACATTCTGATGTGATCCTCCTCATCAGCTTGACAATTTCTTCGCGGTGCATGTGAAAACGTGGAAGGGTGTACTTCCTACGACAGAGAGTGGTGGAGACCTACAGCCACGTGGATTGCAGTCACCATATGCTCGTAGTAACCCATTTCAACTCGTACGGTTTATTCGTTTCGTACTGGGTTGCATGCAGATCGATGTGGAGGACGAGGTGAAGCAAGGTCCGGGAAGAACCGGCAGCTAGTTCAAAGTTAGCCGGTTGAATTGAAAAAAAACGGTTGTGATTTGAAAACATAGCCTAAAAAACCGTTGAAAAAGGTTCTAAAATTTCTATTTTGAATAGAAAACAGAGAAAATAACCGGACTCATTTCTTGAGAAACCGGTTCAGTTTTGAAATTGAGGAAACTAGCTGGTAAACCTCAAAAATTTCCCGGACCCTGAGGTGAAGGGGCAGGCATTGCCAGTTGCATAAGATACTGCAAAGTAAAGTAATGTTGCTTCTAATCCTGGGACCTAAAACAGCTGAACTACTTCAGATGCCGAACAATGGTCCCCCAGTACTGCCCTCTATTATTGGAGACCTTTGACCAGAAGTCAGCTGCCACCTTTTCCCTGCCCAAGCCTTTCCTTAATTCCCACTCCTGTGGGCACTACGTGCAAACAGAGTACGTTTTCATTAGATCATGGATTTGTTTTTATTTCGATGGAAGGTAGCAACAAGTGTTGGGCAGGCATCTCAAATCTGGGCCCTTCAAGATATCGAGGTATTCAAGGTAGCATTACCTTACCTTAGGATAATTCAAATCTTGGACGGGTCTAGACTTAAGATATCTTCATACTATACCCACTTCCAGCAACTTAGTCTTTCGTCACGCGTTTTGTAGTCTAGCTGAAGAAGGTGAACCACATGAAGTTCGAGTCAAACTCATGATTTTCTTAGAACAGGACTGTGACACCAAGGTGGTATTTTCTTGTATAAATGTACTGCTCACGCAGGAAAGTCGAGAGCCAGGGTAGGAAGTTTTGTTTTTTTTTTGAACAAATGGGAAACCCACTGCATTAAAGGGTAGGAAGTTTCACTGTCCAGTTGCTTTCTTCATACATTGAGGTTTTAATTACCTGTTGATGTGGGCAAGGCAGCTCTCTAAGTTGCAAAATCTACGGTATTTCATGGCATTTTTTACTGACACCATAATCTCGAGACTACCCTTGTGATCTTCACCAAGTGGTGGTGTAGAGAAGCCACCAATCGTTGGTGAGCATTCCACAATCCCTCCTTAAAATCTTAAACGTCACAGATCTCGTGTGGTACACGAATATCATCGCCCTTCCGGAGGAAAAATAACTCGGAAAACATTAGTACCCAAACCAGGTTATTTTTCAGAAATGGAATAATAAACAAATTTCGCGTTACTTAATACCAAGATACCTTCCACTATGACACTATCACGGCAATTAAATGATTCCTCCATTTCATGTTGAAGCATAGTTTGTTCACCAGTGTTTTGCCTCTGATTCTCAAAGAGTCAAAGGCTATTTGCAGGTCTGCCTACTCCAGACTCTAGGAAGGCTCCATTGACCTCAGTCTGCGTTGACTGGTGGGAGTTGACTTCAAACACTTGAAATCTAGAACTCCAGGTGACTTTACCTCCTTCCTTTCTTGGAAAGTTTGGTTCCCCAATGCCTAGTCGGTTCGGGAAATTTTTGGAGCTTCCCCGGTTCATGACCGGGTCAGTTCCAATGTTCACTGTTTCCATCCTCTCAACTCATCCAAGATTGGAGTTGAAAATGATAATGAAAAGTTTAAATACACTAAATCAAAAGAATCAAAGTTTTTACCTTTTTTTAAGCCTTTTTTCCTAGTTGCTCTTGTCAAGTTCCATAAAATTACTAAATGGGCTCCTGACTACCCTAACACATGAGGTATAATTCTCTCCCGAGATGCCTGGGGGGTTGAATTCAGTTAAAATGCAGAATTCCGATTGGCTTCCGGAACACTGTTGGCTGTAGCACCATATGAACTCTCACCACATAGCTCTTTCAAGAAGCTTCCTTGCTGGGGGGCTCCAGAAGCAAAAGGGTACCCCCCAGCGTTGCTGAATAATGTTATGTTCTACTCCAAAACACTGACATCCATGGTTACGTGATGACCAAAAACCCAAGCCATAATCCTGACGTCACCAGGCCAAGGCCAACACCCACCTCATGGAAGCCTAATGCCTTCCCTCCACATCATCTTGATATCTTTGTCCCACCCGGGTATTAGTTGCTATTTCTTATCCCATGGTACTTGAAATCCTTCAATTGTACAAAGGAGGCACTTAAATATCAGGTGTTTTTTCCCATGCACCAGTTGATTTCCAACCCTTTCGAATTTCCTTCTGTTTTTACCTCCTTAGTTTTCAAAATACAACCGTTATTTGTCCCAATTGCAGAGGGCTACCTTTGAACTAGTCACCAGTTTTTCCCGGCCATTGGCAATGCCCGGCTTTTCTTGTCTTCCTGTTTTCTCTTTGTGAAAGAAGTTCAGGAGGCACAGTACTGCACAGGGAGACCGGGGAGGCGTTACCCCCCCGGTGTTTGTTTTCCCATTGCAGCTTCACCCCCCCTTGACTTTCCATTTAAAGAAAGTCAAGGGGGGGTGAAGCTGCAATGTGAAAATAAACACCGGGGGGGTAACGCCTCCCCGGTCTTCCTGTGCTGTACTGTACTGTACATCCATAAAGACACTTGAGGATGGAGAAACAGCTAGGTCTTTGACTGTCAAAGCAATGCCAGGACAAACACACCGCCGGAGGAGTAAATGGTTCATATTAATTCGTCGCAGATAGCGAATCGATTCTGAGGAAGAACGAAACAAATTTCAGCAACCCGAAGTACTGAAGCTTTTGATTTTAAGACGCTTAAAGTTGTGACCGTGAAGACACAGTGAAGACCTTTTAATTGGTAACATGACTTGCTGTAGGCTCGTGCACAAGGACGTCACATTCCCTTTCAAGTCAGTATGAGGTGGGCAGTGGCGTGGCAAAGGTATTGCATCGATCACTTTCTGCTCAATAATAGAGCTAGGACCCTGGGCCAGTGCATCGCTTTAATTACATATGGCAGTTTGGAGGTGAAAGAACCATTCCGTTTCAACTACTGGAGCCTTTCTCTTGTGCACGACATCCTTCGGATACAGCTTCACAAGCAAAGATCGAGGTCGAGTCTCCCCTTTTTGACTGGAGAAAAGGCACTTACCCAGCTGACCGACAAGCTCCGATCCATCCTTGTCTTTGCCGGTAAGTTCCCGATTTTGGACTTTGAAACATTCAGATTACAAATTAACTTCAGAACGGTAGCTAAGCTGCACCAGTGCCCATGCATGGTGGTTTCTTATGCACCTTTGGAATGATCGAGTCATGCCTGTGCTATGAGATCGATAAGCGGGTGTTCACGCTCGCAGAACCCTGAACTTGTAATAGCTGACGTGAACACAAAAACATTCTCGGGAATCCTGCTGAGGACCCCGTGAATTAGCACCTTGCTTTGCAAGTTAAGCTCAATTTGAACCAACTTAGTCGGATGGCTTCTCAAACTTGAATGAGCCGTTGTCTTCGCATGTGAGAATGTTAGGACTCTAATTTCTGTCGATTTGCTTTCATTTGGCATAACATTGCTCAAATTGCTCAAATGACATCTAATTCTTTGTTATGTATAACTGGCACGGCGATGATTCCGAGAGTCACAACGTCACAACTTGGTCGATAGGTACCTTGTCTTGATGGACAACCTGGTCAACCTGACTTTCCAAGAGTTGCAATTTCGCAACTTTGGTGGATAGATACCCTGTCTCGATAGATAACGTTGTTGCCCCACCATGCCAAGAGTCACAACGTCACAAGGGTGTTGATAGAATTTATCAACCCCCACTCATCCTGGTCATTAGGCTTCAATATTTCATTCATTCCAACTAAACCTGCAACAAATACTTTGCATCTGGCATATTGACGAATTTTTGCAAAGGTTTTTACAACTCTTTAAATTGAGCTCACAGATTTGAGGTGTTCACATCTTAGGAATGTTGTGTGGTTTCTTCCTCTTCACTCTTGGATTCGTGGTCTGCAGATATGTTTTGAAAATTATATTCCAGACGGGGGCCAAATTATATATTAACAGAATTATTGAAGAACATTGCATTGTGGTGGTTGAAAAAAATTAAAAATTAAAATTAAATTAAAATTAAATTATTGCGCTAATAGAAGTCCTGAAAACATGTAAGAAAAAAGCATGTGACCAAATTTGAGGATGATAATGCCAGCCGACTTCCATCCCAGTCACAGATTCAATACCGAGTCATTCTCCACGCAAACCAGCACAATACTTCAATTCTGGTTCCAGTGCACAATACAAAGTCTTCTAAATGGTTAAAGAAAAGAAAAGGTTTGCCACAGATTATGAGAAGACATGGAATTGCATTTTAGATACACATTCAAGACTGTAGAGCGAGACATAACACCACAACTACAAATTCATACTACAGAAATCTAGAATCCTTTCAACAAAGACTCAGATTTAGAGGAAAGTCAAATCCTTATACTGCGATTCCTCAATATAGTGGCATCAAAACTTGAATCACATCATCACCCATCTGCCTGGAATGCAGCTGCGGGTGCACTGCGTGGGTATGCAATGCAAAGGAGACCGTATTTTGGGGTTGTGTAGACCTTGGAAATTCCATGCCCAATCACAACCCCTGCACATCTAGGCTCACCGGCGCAGTAAGCACCCACAGAAGACAACCTCCTACTGTACTGATCAGACACGCTCTCCTTCCAAAACACAGTGACATCTTTTAACTAGGACTCCATGAATTGAATGAAAGTCACTAGAGTTTCTAATACTCATTGACCTGTTTCTCCACTCTCAGAACTTAAGTTGCAGGAAAAGAACTTAACGGGCTTGAATTGCTGCCGCCCAACCTTTTCACACACATAAGTAAGAATTTCCAGCGAAGTTCACAGTCACAAACACGGGGCCGTTTCCCTGATTCGGAATGACCCCTGAGAGGTTGTTGAATGCCACATTCAGCGTGTGCAGTGTCAACAAATTGAAGAAGCTTCTGGGGACGGATCCCGTGAGGTGGTTCTCCGAGAAATCCAGAGTTCTCAGTTTGTTGAGGTCGATAGGTTCGTCAGCAATGGCAGGAATTAGCACCCAATATAAGCTCTGTCAAGTTTGACAAATTTTCCCAGAAGAAAAGTGAGGGTGCCTTCGAACTTGTTGGAGTCCGCTTGGAACTTGACCAACCTGGTCTGTCCAATCTCTGCAGGAAAGCAATTGTCCTGCACGTACAAGATGAAAAGATTCAAT
The DNA here is from genome assembly GCA_963969595.1 of Neckera pumila. Classification (NCBI taxonomy): domain Eukaryota; kingdom Viridiplantae; phylum Streptophyta; class Bryopsida; order Hypnales; family Neckeraceae; genus Neckera; species Neckera pumila. The sequence goes on along the minus strand of OZ018408.1, from coordinate 44,682,097 downwards.
GCCCTTCCAATGCTGGAGTTGATACTTCCACTCAAGTTCTTCCCGTTCAAATGCTTCTCCTTCAAGTTGGTTCCTCCCCGCAATTCTGTTGGCAGTCCCCTAGAGCTCGTTGCCGTTCAATCGCACTACACTTAAGTTTTTGCAATCGCCACATGTTTCAAGAATCGTGTCAGTGAGCTTATTCTCAGTCAATTCATGAACTCGCAACATTGCATTGTTGCCCCAGAAATGGAGGTACATGGCCTTCAAGATGGTTACTACCAAGTCCGCAAACTCAAGCAAAGATTTTCGAAAAGATCCATCATGTTGATCACGAGCACCGCCTTCTCCGAATTCTTCCCACCGTTTGTCTACCAACACATCTCGGTAATCATGACTGTAAAATTTGAATCCTGCCACCGTAGCCACAGTACTTCCTTGCAACCTAAAAGCGATATCCCGAAGTCACGAATCGTACATGACCCCGAACTAATTCAGGGATTTCAAGTCACTCATCCATACCTTGCTTTGGTCTTGTTCCGGAAGGTGGTGCAGGACAATTTTTCCACCTGCTTAGGATTCATAACTCCAGTTCTTCAATAACCGTAGTCGCCGTTTCTCTCCAGTTGAGAGTTTCAGAGATGTAACTAAGGTCGGAACTGAGAATGATCGAGATACAAATTCCTTGAAGATCCACCTCCTCAGCAGTAATTGCAATTGCATTCTTGTGTACTGCAGCTAGTCAATCTGTCCTAACTGTCATGAAAGAGGAACTGCCTTGATATACAACCCCGTTTGCTAAGCATCCACATGCACCGACACAGCACTTCGAAAATGCGCATTACGCTCAGAAGTTCAAGAGCTTACACCTACAAAGCTTAACTGCTCAGTCGGCTCATTCTCCCTTTGCACCAACATGATCCAACAAGACTACAATGCCATTTCCTAAGTAATACAGTCCATTCTCTTCGTGAATGAAGATAATCCGTTCAAAGAAAACCAAACTTGAAGGTCCCCCATCTTGGTACATAGATGCGCCACAGTGTATTCCACATGATACTCTGGGAATACTCCAAGGAATGAGCCAACAAATTATGCTGGAGATGTTAAAATTTATGATACTTAAAAACAATTGCTGATGCTCCATGACATACAAATAGAAGATCTCGTAATTGATCGTATCCAGTATGCCTATGATTGACATAATTGATGCTTCTTGATCTCCATAACGGATACCAATGAATTATCTATTGCTACCTAAAAATGCAATCTCTAATAACAGTGTCCTTGGCGTAAGGGATTTTCACCTCTTTGAAATTGGTCCCGGGCAATTATAGTGACACGATCTTGTAACAAAAATTGTTGATCCAATAGGAAATGCAATGTGCTGAAAAATGGGACCTCTTAACTAACAGAAGCAGAATTCGGTGAGACCTGGTGCCTAAGCCAAGCAGCAGCAGATCGAAGCACACGAATCTCACCAGTTATCACATCCATTGCCATACTTGCACTTGGCTTCCAAGCACTGTTCTTGATCCCTCGACAGGCATCAGAGATCTGCAAGGCCTGCAAGTTCCAACCCATGTTAGCAATTTCATTATAGACATGAAGAACCAGCAGATAAAATTGAATTTGGAAAATTGAGAGGTGAAGAAATACGAACCGCTAAACTTCGCTGGTTAATTAAACTCTCAAATCGTGCTAGCAACAAATTCATAACTTGAGACTCTTTCCTTCGACTTTTAGCTGGATGTCGCGCCAGTCGCCCGTCATGTTTCATAGCTTCTACAGCCATCTCCGATAACTCTAAATCACAAATAGACAACCACGGACTCATTCAGCATGACTCCAACATCGACGGATTTGCCACAACATACATCCAGGGATGCAGGGCCTTCTAGCAGATCCAAGAAAGATTTCTCAGAATCAGCAGTGGTCTTAAATTTGAAAAACAGCCAGAATAATTCTCTGTACGTTCTCAAAAGATTAAGGCTTACTAGGAGGGTCAAAAAAGTGCATAGAAACTTGGCTCCGTCTGTTTTATTTTGCCTTCCAGATTTCTTGTTCTTGAATGAATTTTTGGATTGTCAAAGAGCAACACGTAGACATACATTACAAACATCAACTCGTTTCTACTAAGAGGAAGGCCAAACCTTGAGGAGTGGATGCACAGAGCACACGAGCGAAAGCTCGAAGAGCATGTGGTATACCCTTTCCTCGCCCTGTGACCGACTTCACCTCCCTGCAAGTGAGGACGAATACGCTTGAGAAAAATGCACACGACTGATGAGAAGACAAACCAGAAAATATAATCCGCATATTTAACAGCGAATGTAAACTGTCGCTGGAAAATTCTCTCACAAAAATAAGGTGATATTACAAGTAATACATTACCTGATAAAAAATCCGTTACCACCACTGTCAGTTCCGTCAGCATGAAGTGCAGTGGACATTGTATGGGCATGGAGAAGGGCCAACTTCACTTTGCGCAGTGGGTCACGATGCGACAACGCCATCCACACTTCCACCTAATGGCCCCATGCAAAACTCAGTACAAGCAAATTCAAAGAATTCAACCTTGCATTGCGCATCAAACCTAGAATGTCTCTTAGATGAACAGAAATTCATACCTGATCATGAGGACTGAATGGAAGTGTGAAACCAAAATCGAGCGCCAAAGTTGCATTCGGCAAGCGACCATAACTGATCACTACCTGCACAGGATCCACGTATTCAAGTTATTAATATGCTTAAGCCTAGAGACCATTACTTTTGCAAGATGTTGCTAGATGATCAGATATCACCTACAACACACAAATCTCGGGCTAAAATGCTCTAACAGCACTCACGCCCTTTTGCGCCTGAAAGATGATTTCTAATTTATGCAGTATTATAATCACCAGCTCAGCTTGGCTTACTCAAATTTGCTACAATACAAGGTACGATGTTGAACATATTAAGGGCAAGTACCTGTTCCCCTGGCATATAATCTTTGTCTGCAATTACCTGTGCAAACCAAATTGTTACTCTTTGAAGGTTGAATAGGTTAATTGGATAATAGCAATAAAAGTCATGTCAGAATTACATGATATTTTCTAACAAAGAAGGGAGTGATGACCTTCCATGCGCTGTTGTTCCATTTCTCACAACACAAAATCTGGACGAAGTGCCGTTCTCAAGAAAGCAAGTAAGCAAGTAAGCAAGGTGATAAAGAGACTTCCGAGTGGGCACAAGTCAAACTAGAAGCGAGCAGTGTAAGTCCACAATGTTGCAGAAGAAACTGATGTTACCTCAGCACAAGCCTTATCTTCGTCGTAAGAAAGCAGGGCACGACAGTTGGAGTCATGGTTGAAAAAGTCAACGAAGGGTACCTGTTTCATACGATATCAAATGAACTCAGTATGATGATACTAGTAGGAAGACACAGGCAAGGGGGATAGGGAGTACCGGTACTATTGAAGGGGTCAAAATTTCCACTCTACTGTATTCATATAAATAGAATTCTAAGTCAACAGCATTTCGTGCAGAGTTGGATATCTTCAGAACTCTTGGAAAGATCAGCAAAAAGGCTTCACTGAGGAAGTACTCTCAGTAGTGCATCACGACTTCCTTGGTATGTCGATTCTCACCAATGCAAGAGTTTGCAAGGCCTCGATTCCCCAAGCTCGCGAGCAAACTGCACCAACCTCAACGCCACCTCCTCACGCATCAGGCTAGCCTAGCTCCCACTGCACCCAGCCCAATATAGTCCCTTACAGGCTTTCACCCTATTGCATCTACACTATGCAACGCGCTCTATAAACTACATATTGATTATGTCTATCATCAGCTACTATTCCTTGAAAGCAATCACTCAACTCGATTCAGACAAAATATAATTCTGTAGATGCAAACAAACCATTGCTGTACAAGAGAATCGGTTTCAATTTCAGAATCCATCCATTAGGGACAAACTCGTCAATTCAACTAGAGCAATGGACTAAAGCATGTTACATCTTGAACAGGATTACCTATCAAACTTACATGCATAAAGTGAGTCTTTACCTATGGCATATGCTTGCTTAAATTTTGAGTGCAAGACACGCTCCCCAAATATACGGGGACACTTCTGTAACACCTGCAATGACGAACGCAGGTATATAAGACACAGAGATAGGGAAATACTAAGCAAGCGCAGAACAAAAACATTCATTTTTCTAGAAAAAAATCGCAACATACTTAACGATAAAGCACTTGAATTTCTCAGCTGTAAGGTGAAGGATACGAACAGGGAGCACAGATGCAAACTCGGAGGCTATTACAGCTTTTCGCTGCATTGTCTCACGATGCAACGAGGTAAATCGCACCATATCCAGTTCTTCCTTTTTCCAAAAGACCTGCTAATGTGATTGCCGTGCCCACACGACTTGAAAATTAGATCAGTTTCACGGGGACTAAGAACTCCGCTACATTCTAAGAGCGTCAAGGACTGAGGTTTTAAGTCAAAACTATGGCGAAGGACAAACCGTGCTGTGAAGGGTGCCGTGAGGAGGTAAACATCGAATGTATGGTGCCCATTGCGAAGTCTGCATCCCAACAAGAGTATAGACTAAGCCGCATTCGAAATGCCGATCAGACATCTCTCAAACCAACACGACTGAAATTTTGGTCCAATCAAGTCTCGGATCAAACCAAACCTTTGGATATGACAAAAGAGGTGTAACGAGGTGTACCTGGCCACGATGTTGCTCGGCAAGAATAAAGAGGGCAAGACGTGCCCACTCACTCACCCCGGCAGGTAGGAGCTCTATAACCTCGGGCGGCAGCTTATCTGGGGTTATCATCTGTGTTGCATTAAGAACAGATTCAAGTCATGCCAATCTCGAGAGGCTTGGTAATTACGTAATTGACAAAGGCGCTGTCACGACATCAAGTGACAGTGCATAATAACATCCGAACAATGCCAAGTAGAAATCAAACCCAACGGCTGAAGAACAAACTGGCACATACAAGGTTGAGCGAGACACGCAGTACTCGTTCCCCCACTTCAATCGGCCGCGCTGCAAAAAGTGCCCTGTCCTCACGACACAACCATGTTTTTCTCAAATCCCATCCGACCATAAACATATATACACATGAGCGTGTAAGGTATGTATGCAGCTGTCTAATGAATTCCAAGCGCAATCAGGAATACGTGAAGCGGCAAAATTCTGTTCTAACTAATCTAGAACTAAAACTTATCCTCAGACAAACCAGCTGCACTTGGTAAATAGCAATCGAAAATAAAAGATTTGCGGGCCACCATAATTGAGTGAGACAACCTGCCATGGTCGGACATGCCCACAGTCAAGGCATGGCAGGTATCGTCTTCCCCCCGCGCGTGCAACCAGTTCACAAATTCAGAGTGCTCCTTTACGGGTGCTCCATGCACCTGCAATAGTGTGGGAGTGTTCCACGTTCAGTGGGAACCGCATCGGGATCTCTCACACGACTGACACAGAAAGAATGCAGAGGTTTCAATTGACGAATTGTCAAGTACACATCCGGGCAGTGCGGAACGTATCGGGATCTTTCAATTCACGAATTTCGAGTGTGCCCGTGGTGCAAACCGACCTGGAGCTTCGTTACGAATCATCCTTCCTCTACAAACTGCACAATCGTTACCCTGGAGAACAAGTACCCCACAAAATACAACGGACGACTGCTTTCAGTCAATTCCAATAGAAATAAGCCAATTCGCAACCCCGAAGAGGCAGCTCGCTGACCCCGAAGCGTCCCAATCTGCCACCATATCGTAATATCCCCGTCCGCTCTTCAATCTCACGTTAACGCAGAAAGAAGAAAAGCACACACGCACAACAGCAACAGAGCGGAAGGCCAGAGACGGGCTTGATTTACACGCACCTGGACGATAGGGTGCACAATCTGCGTACGAATACTGGAACACACAGCACTCGGCTGCGGAATGCAGCGCACGCGGCTCCAACTCCCCCACATCCCGACGCGCCCCCGCATCCGCTTCTGCAGCTCCTCCTTGCGCAACCTCTCCTCGTACTCCCTCACTCGCTTCCCTTTTTCCTCCTCATGCTGTCTCCGCAGCATCGCCCCCTCCCCCTTTCACCTCCCATTCGTCGCCATCAGCCATCCGTCTCCTAAACCCTCAAGCAACACTAAAACTACTGTCACCTCTCGCGAGCTCGATCTCCCAAATCACTACAACGTAACCGAAGCTTCTGGAATCGTCACCCTAAAATGAAACGAGACGGATGGGCGGGGGATTGTGAAGCTTATAGCCCCCCCTAAATTTTAAAACCACCGAGGCAAAAGCTTCACTTTTAGCCCGCCCATGCTGCCGTTCTCTGCACATGTGATGGTCTTCTCAAGACGAGGTTGCACACACATGTTATACATGTGTGTGGGTTCCAGGCTGCTCGCCTCGATTGGTACACCCACTAACTTACTGCTCCTCACACATTCCTTGTGCAAACCTTGAATGTGTCATTGAAAAATTTGAATGAGTCGTTGTGAAGCTTGAATGGGTCATCGTCAAACTTGAATTTGTCATTGTATGAGTGGAATGCGTCATTGTATAGGTTGAATGCAAGAGTGTACTGCCATGTCTGTCTCTATTGGTGTGCTGTTGCTGTTGAGTTTTATAATGTTGTATATCACTTATGTTAGTGGTTGCTGTTGCTGAGTATTTTGGCGGCTTCCTCGTCACTTGTCATCTCTCATCTCAATTGGGTTGGTTGTTCTTCATCACCATCTCATTTATTGTTGTTACCCGAATCATGCATCTCTTGTGTATCTGAAGAGGTATTGCCATGACATACGGTCTGAATTGCAGGGGACAAATTGTAGCGGTCAGAGTCTCAGACTCACTCCCCAGAGGAACCATGGAATAATGATGTTACGGTACGACTCCATCATAATTACTTGCTACTCAAACTAAGGTTGCTTCAGTTCGATTCTCTCAGAGTTGCAGGCTTGCCTGATTTGTGGATCAGGCAGGTGGAGCTGAACAGGAGCATGTCTGAGGCGTCTGGTGCACAGAAAACTGCATAAGTGGGGCAGCTCCAGTGCAGGAATGGAAACAGGGAGGGACAGTCAACCGGGATTTTGAAGTGGAAGGAGGCAGACCTCTTTCGTTCTGGAGACTTTTACAAAAAAAATTCACCCAGTGCAAAGTCAGAAAAATCAAACCTCAAATGGAATTTTTTGCATTATAAAAAAAACAAGAGGAAAAAAATTCTACATCAGGAAAATACTTTGCACGCAAAAAAAAGGGATGTCTTGAAAGGTATGGTAAAACTATGGCTTTTCCTATTGTGAGCTGACTTGTGGGTTTTGCATATTTTGTCAACTTCTTAGGCTTGAGAAGGAAAATGGCAGGGCCGGGAATGAAGAGACAAATGATGGTTGCAATGAAGCACTTTTTTTTGGTTGCCCTATCATTAAGCCATTGGCAAGGTAGTTTCTAATTAAACTGGAGTTGTTCTTGGGATCTACAATTCCTTAGGACTCTGTGTCAACCACTGCATCAACAACCATCTAGAGTCAACTTGCCAATCACCACATAGACAAAATTCAAATCCTTCTCAACATAAATAGAGAGACTTGCATGTGTTGAAATTGGGTGTGATTATTAAATGTCCTATTAAGATTCACCTTCGAAAAAACAAATGCAAAAAGATTTCTTCCTACAAAGTTTATTGCAATTTAAAGTCAATGAAGCTGAAAACTAGTCAAAATTTCCTTGCAACCCTTCACCGTACAATGTGCAGTCATTGAGCAGTGATACAAAATTTTGTTTCCATCACAATTGAATGGGTAGTTGAATCATGCAATTACTACTCGGTAAATGGCAATGGTTGTTGTCCAAATTTTGGATGTGTGCGATAAATAGTTGTACTTTGTCTAAGCAATATTGTTTATTCAATTGTAGAAGTGAGAGTCATTTCTATTCATGCAAAAGATAGAAAAGAGTTAAATGTCCATGTTCTTGCTTTGACAACATTTAAGATGCTAACATTGTAGTTTTGAAACTCAAGCACTTGCTTAACTCCGAAAGGACCATTGTCCCTTGGGGGACAAATGGGATTTTAGGCAGGTTCCTATGATCTCAATTTTTGTTCTATTTTTTTGAAACTTTTTTTGAAGATAAAAAAAAATTGATTTGCTTCGTGTGAATATTACTTTTTTTCAATTGGTGCTTGGGAACAAAAGTTATGCCTAAATAAGCTCAAATCAAAGGGGCTAGCAAAAAAAAAATTCAAAAATCTGGATTTTAATTTTAATTTTTTCTCTCATAGATTATATTTTTGTCTACATGGAAAAATTTGATTCATTCCATTTGGATTTGTCATGAGAAAGTTATGGACAATCTTGTTTTTTAGGAAATTAGAGCGTCTTCTTGAAAAAATAACTTAGAAGATTCATTTTTTGAATGCAATTTTTACAATTTTTCAAAAAATAAAATTCCACATGGTTTAGTTTTCTTGCTAGAACAATCTCATCATTGGATTTAGTGCATTTTAATTTCATCTTAGAGATATTAATAATTTAGATTTTCCTTCTATCTTGTACCTATTTCTACTTGATAATTTTTTAAAGAATGAAAATTTCATTGCTTTAAATTTTTTTTCTCCCTAGACTCTCAACTCAATTCTCCACCACAAAGATTTGAAGCTAAAACTCTATAGTGCAAAAGATTAAAGTTAAGAAGGTTCAAAGTTCAATAATCTGGTTCTGCAATGTAATAAAAAACTCGTTTTTTTCACTTTAACCCCTAAAGGACCAAGGCCTTTTTTCTGCCAAAGAACTCTCAAAACTGCCATTTCTAAAGCAAAGAGTAAAAAAATCTGAAAATTGTTTTATTTGCACATCCAACCAATAGATCTTACACCTAACTAATATGGCAATGTGTGAAAAAAATTTCAGAATTTTTGACCACACAGATTGCAAGATATCTGCGTTCAAAGTGAAAAGGACAAGATTTTCAGCACATTGCGGGACTAGATTTTTTGACTTTGAACATTTTTAACTTAAATTATTTGCACTACAAAGTTTTGAGCTTTAAATCTTTACAGTGGAGAATTGAGTTGAGAGTCTAGGAAAAAAGAAGAAATTCAAAAAAACTTAATTTTCATTCTTAAAAAAATTGTTAAGTAGAAGATAGTACAAGATAGAAGGAAAATCTAAAATATTAATATCTTTTAGATGGAATTAAAATGCACTAATTCCAACGGTGAGATTGTTCTAGCACGAAAACTAAACCATGTGGAACTTTTTTTCTTGAAAAATTGCAAAAATTGCATTCCAAAATGAATCCTACAAGTTATTTTTTTCAAGAAGATGCTCTAATTGCCCAAAAAACAAGATTGTCCATAACTTTTTCATAAAAAATCCAAATGAAATGAATCAAAGATACCCAAATAGGCAAAAATATAATCTATAAGGGAAAAAAAAAATTTTAATTAAATTTTTTGCAAAATTTTTTTGCTACCCGCTCTCCCTTATTTTGAGCTTATTTGGGCATAACTTTTTTTCCCAGGCACCGATTGAAAAAAAAATTATATTCCCATGAAGCTTATCAGTTTTTCTAACTTTAAAACAACTTCAAAAAATCAAGACAAAAATTCAGCCCGTAGGTACCTGCCCGAAATCCCATTTGTCTGTTGAACGGACACTTGGTCCTTTAGGGGTTAAACATAGATATCTTGCAATATGTGCGGTCAAAATTTTTGAAATTTTTTCTACACATTGTCATACTAGTTAGGTGGAAGATCCTATGGTTGGATGTACCAAAAAAACTTTCAAATGTTTTTACTCTTTGCTATGAGAAATGGCAATTTTTGAGTGTTTTTTGGCAGGAAAAAGGCCTCGGTCCTTTAGGGGTTAAGCACAGTCCAACATGACAATTGACCATTGGATGACTATCATCTAGAAGTGAATGAAACCCTAACTACTCTTAGTGACAAATCATGATTGTACAAGAGAGACATAATACGGTTGAGCTCTGAAGAATCCAATTGTTGAGGGAGTGCACTAGTGGTGTATCTCTCGCGAGCCTGGCAATATTGTTGTTGTGGTTGGGTTATACATTTGTGTCTCAATTGGTGAAGTAGTGCTGCAATGTTGTGGACAAGATTTTTGTGAAGCAGGCGAGCGAGGTCAAATATTGTTCAGGGCACGAGAACAATAAGACACCAAGATTACCAACGGCCATCGGATCTGCAGTGAAGTATGAATTGCCTTGTCATGAGGTGCGGGGCAGTTGTTGCGGAGGTGCGGTGGCCGGTGGTGAAGTAGAGATTATACACTATGAGACAAAGACACACATATAACTTATACTTCTCGTAGGAGGATTGCTCAAGGGAGATAATGGGATACAAAGGTGCAAAGCGCAAGAGCTTTGGTTCGTTGGTAGAGAACTATCTATTCAAGCGGTAGTGTTTTCTAGAAGTGTGCTGATTAGGGTATACATAGAGAGTGAGGCCTGTTAGGCTATTTTGAAACTAGCTAGGCTATGCATTCCTAATGTAGTTCTATGTATGTGGAATTTTACTCAACCTAGCAGTTTATTAAGGGTACTGATTGGTTGATCGTGGATATGAATATACTGAAACTTAATTCCCCCCCCCCCCCCCCCCCCCCCCCAAACCTCTCTCTCTAATGAAGTGGCAAGGAATTTTTATGTATTTGGATCTTGCGTGAAAGACAAGGTTGTGTGAAAGTTTCATTGCACCTTGATTGTCATAATGTAGCGTAATGCTGGGCTCTAGACTAGGAGAAATGGCCAAGAGAGTTGGTAATGAAATCTTGGCTATGTGATTCAATAAATGAACAAGAGACAATGAATTGTCCTTTTGATTATCAAATAACAGGATCGCCAACTAGAATAAAATTACATGCCCCCATGGATTGTTGAGTTTTTGTGCAGGAATTCCAATCAGCATTGGTGTTGCTGGAAATTGTAACCAAGGCTTCAGAGCGGTAGCGGATGCCAAGAGTGAGTGTTCCCTACATGTAGTATAAGACGTATTTGGTGGCATCAAGATGGGCTTGTTGGGGATTTGCCATATAAGTGTTCAATTTGTTTATGCCATAGGCAATGTCAAGCCGTGTGACAGTAAGGAAGATAAATTTTCCAACTAGTGTGCAATAATAGGTGGAATTTATATAGGGTGAAATCATGTTGGTAACTAGCAAATGTCCTTCGAGAAGAGGGATTGTAGCAGGCTTGCAATTGGCCATGCCAAACTTGGTAAGGATGGATTTTGTATTATCCTGTTGATGAAAAGAATATGCCTAAGATGACTTGTTTGAATGAAATACCAAGATAGCACTTAATTTGCCCAAGATCGGTCATTTCAAATTCTGTATGCAGATAGAGCTTCAACTAGGAGATGAGGCAGTTGGAGCTACCTGTAATATATAGGTCATCTGTATAGAGCATCATGATAAGTGTTTTGCCTTTGTCATGCATGTAGTATATATTGCCATCTGACTAAGTGCAATGCGGACTAATCCGTCAAAGAGTTGCATCTATACAATTGTACCATGTGCAGGGACTCTTTTTGAGATCATAGATGGATTTGTTTAGGTGACACAACAGCCTCTCTCTGCCGCAGGCACAAAAACCAAGAGGTTATAGGGTGATTTTTTTCATTTTTAATGAACTGCCAAAGTGGCAATATTGAATGTCATTTGGTGCTCCAAATAACATTCATCCACATATTGGATAGAAAATATCATATTAGAACAAATTACATATCTATAGTTTGTTTTTCATCCACAATCTGGCAATCTCATTCAAGATTTTTTTTATTTGAAGTTTTTTGGCGATTTTCACCTTTTTAGTACCATTTTTTTCTATAGGCGTGGTGCCAGGCCATAAAATTTGGTGCAATTTTGCACCAAATTGCCGGAAAAAACAATGACTGACCCAATCACAGTGGGTCGGATATGAAGATAGAGTTTAAAGAAGGATAGGAGCCCCATAACATGGGATTGCGGCCTATGTCCCCGGTAGAACTCGAAGAACTTCGACGATATCTTTAAGAAAATCTAGGCAAAGGATGGATTCACCGATCCAAGTCCCCGGTCTCGGCTCCGACTGTATTTGTTTGAAAGAAGGATGGATCCATCCGTGTTTATATTGATTACAGGAACTTGAACAAAGTTACAATAAGGAATTGGTACCCTCTTCCTTAAATTCTTGACTTAACTGACCGATTGGCTGGAGCCAAAATTTTTACAAAGCTTGATATAAGACAAGCATATTATCGAGTGCAAATGGCAAGGGGCCATGAATTTAAGACGGCATTTAAAACACGTTATGGATTATTTGAATATTTGGTGATGCCATTTGGTTTAACCAATGCTCCTGTTCAATTCCAAGCACACATGCAAAGTATTTTTTATGATTTACTGGATACTTCCGTTGTGATTTATTTGGATGACATTCTCATTTTCTCAAAAACTTTGGAGGAGCACAAGGCAATTGTGCAAGAAGTACTTCAATGTTTGCTTCATCACGGCCTTTCTGCTAAAGCTTCTAAGTGTCAATTTCACCAAAGTTCTGTGGAATTTTTGGAAATGATGGTTTCAGAAAAGGGATTGGAAATGTGTCACGATAAGGTGTAGGCAATTCAAGAATGGCCCACTCCAAAATCAGTGAAGGAAGTTCAGGCTTTCCTAGGTTTTGCTAATTTTTATCAACGCTTTATCTATGATTATTCAAGAATTACTATTTCTCTTACTTTGTTGACACGAAAAGATCAACGGTTTGAATGGACCTATTCAATGGATGAGGCATTTAGGGAACTTAGATCTCGGTTCACTAAGGCCCCGGTGCTAGTTCACCTTGATTTTCAACTCCCTTTTCTGGTGGAAACAGATGCCTCAGATAGTGCTACAGGAGCTATTTTATCACAATTTGGGGAGGATGGGCATCTACATCCATGCGCCTATCGGAGCTCTAAAATGCAACTGGCTGAGAGGAACTATGACATATATGACAAGGAATTGTTGAGTATTGTACTTGCATTTCATGAATGGTGGGTCTATGTGGAAGGATCACCACACCAAATTTGGGTGATTTCTGACCATAAAAATCTTGAACACTACCTAACAACTAAACAAATGAACCAATGACAGGCACGGTGGTCCAAACAACTCTCGGCATTCAACTTCAAAATACACCATTGGTCGGGGTCATTGAATGGGCGTGCCGATATGCTTTCAAGACGGCCCAACATACTAGAAGATTCATCAGAAGAACCCAAGCCACTTTTACGGTTAGCAGCCATAGAGACGTGTGAGCCCGTTTGGACCAATGCTAAAATTATTCAACACATAAAAATAGCCATGGGAGAGGATATCTTGCTTAAGCCAAAATTGGCATTCTTTATGAATAATCCTGTCCGTGCCCCGGTGAGCATTCGTTGGCGATTTCAAGATTATAAGATTTGCAATGGAATACTTTATTTTTGGGATGCAAATTTTGTACCGGATGATGATGAGATACAACAACAAGTATTACGCTCGAGACATGATGCACCAGCGGCGGGACATCAAGGTCAGGCAAAGATTGTGGATTTGGTGTCTAGAAATTTCTATTGGCCTACATTTCAAAAATACGTGCATCGGTATGTTGATGGTTGTGACTTGTGCCAACGTTTGAAACCCACTCATCATGCTTGCCATGGATTATTACAACCCATTTCAGCAGCAGAGGCACCATGGAAACGAGCCACGGCCGATTTCATTGTCAAATTGTCGAATAGCAATGGATCCGACTCTATTTTGGTTGTTGTAGACAAAAATACCAAATTAGTACTTTTTACTCTGACAAATGAAACGATTGACTCTTTGGCAACCGCCACTTTATACCTCCATCATGTATAGAAACATTACGGGATTCCAGAGGAAATTATATCCGACCGCGGACCAGTATTCATTTCCAGATTTATGAAACGCCTACACAAACTTCTTTGCATTCAATCTGCTTCGACAGCGGCTTTCCACCCACAGTCTGACGGTTAGACAGAAAGGGTGAATCAAGTTCTAGAGCAATTTCTTCGCATGTTTACAACCTGACGACAGGATGATTGGTCGGACCTCCTTCCAATAGCGGAGTTTGCCTACAACAATTCAATCCACTCAACAACAAGTCTTTTGCCGTTTTATACCACTTATGGGTACCACCCAATGTTATCAATTGCTACACCTACAACTTCAAGTGTTTCGGCAGTAGAGGATAGGATTCGACTCCTAAAAGAAATACATGAAGAGGTATTGACTATGATCAAAATAGCAGGAGACCAAGCAAAGCTCAACTATGATCGAGGGGTGCAGCTGCAACCGTCATTTCAAATAGGTGGCAAAGTCTTACTTTGACATGATAATATTTCTATGACTGCGCCCACTAAAAAATTGGCATCCAAGTTTTTGGGACCATTTCCCATTATTGCTAAACTATCTAATTTGGTTTACCGACTTCGACTACCAAAGACTCTTCGTATACACAATGTGTTCCATGTATCGTTGCTAGAGAGGTATCGACCTGATACCATCTCAGGTCGACGACAGAGATCGCCGCCACCCATTGTGACCCCGGAAGGCGATATTGAGTAGGTGGTGAACATAATTCTCAATTCTCGATGCATAGGATGATGGAAAAAACTCCAATACTTGGTTGCTTGGGAGGGATATGGGCCTAAAGAGAATTCATGGGAACGGGTTGGAAACTTGCACAATGCTTCGGATGTTGTAGCTGACTTCCACAAGTGTCATCCACAAGCGTCATCCACAAGCGGCTAGACAAGACAATTTGACGATGCACGAACTTCATGCCTTGAAAGGTAGGGGGGGTAATGTCACAACTACGTTGCTCCAAGTTGAACAAGGTTCCATGATGGATGGGGAGTGGTTCTTCCTAGTAGGAGAAGAAGCGGTTATTCCTAGTTGGTTAACGAAGCATGAATTAAAGCTCGATGAGGGAGCAATGTCCCTCATTTGACATACGTTAATATAAGAACTATTCCAAATGACGAGTCCTTGATACCAATGCCTCTTTGAATTGATTCTATGGTTGCTTCTC
Organism: Neckera pumila; assembly: GCA_963969595.1. NCBI lineage: Eukaryota > Viridiplantae > Streptophyta > Bryopsida > Hypnales > Neckeraceae > Neckera > Neckera pumila. The sequence goes on along the minus strand of OZ018408.1, from coordinate 44,667,033 downwards.
AATTGGCATGTGTATTCTTGTACTTTTTATGTATTATAATTGGCTGTATGTATATTGCTGTTGTTTCATAGATTGAGTTCCATTAAGGGAGATATGAGTTTGGGATAGTTGCATCGGAGAGTAGGAACCGGATTGAAAATCCACTGGGAAGCATTAGCAGGATGCCCGCTTCGGATCCCGAGTCTTAACACTTCCAATGATTCAAATTTCAAGTTCTAACTATATACCATTCAAAAGCTAGAAATACATTTGGAGGGCCAATATAGCGTTAGGATAGAGGATGCTCTTATACTTTTGACTAGTAACTTTACCAGTAAGCTGCATTTGGATAGAGGATGCTCTTATACTTCTGATTAGTAACTTTACCAGTAAGCTGCATTTGGATAGAGGATGCTCTTATACTTCTCACTAATAACCTTACCAGTAAGCTGCAGCTTGATATTCATACATAGGAATTCTCACTACAATTATACACATGCACTAGTACAATAGAACCTCTCTAAAGTAATAGAATTGGGATTGGTCTAACACATCAAGTTAGAGAGGGTATTACATTAGGGAGAGGTATCATATTTGTATGTAGTTCATATAGTTAAGTTGGGACCGGCAATCAATACTTCTTGACAGCACTTTAAGTTTAGAGAGTATTAAGTTAGGGAGGTTCTATTGTACCTCTGTCTGTATCCAAATTTCATGAATTTCGCTAAATCCGTCCCACAAAGGTGGAACTAGCAGGATAAATTGGGATTTCTTGGGGGTAAAAGTAAAAAAATCCCCCTATATTTGAGCTATGTCTAGGGATACTTCCTAGCCCCCCAGCTAATTTGGGCCCTCTGATTGCAAATATGAATTCAAACTTTGCAAAAAAAATTTTTTTTTTTTGGCAAATAAGAAATTCCTGTGTTTTCCCCCGGGGTAAATTCAGCCTGCTGGTCCCACCTTTGTGGGACGGATTTAACGTCCTGCAAATTTCATACATAAGAATTCTGTACTCAAACATACACGTGTGAAGGCCATGATACTCTGTCAGTATTCAAGTTTCATACATCAGAATTCTGTAACTATTATACATACACAAGGGCAGGCCATACTAGTCCTTGGTCTGTATTCAAATTCCTTATTAACCCTTGAACGTCAAGGCGGACGTTCTGCGTCCGATGAATGACAAGAGAATCTCCTGTGTAGGACAGAAACGCAACTATTCATCCTCCAAATTTTGTTGTGAAAAGGAAGGTCCTTTACAGTAGTTTGACTTCCAATGAATACTTTTTCATTTTTTTAAGCCAATTGTTCCCACGGTTTTGCAAATGGGTGATTTCCACGGCCACCAGCCCGGCGTTTAAGGGTTAACATACAAGTCAGTGTGTGGGAGCGGCTGTTGTTGCCACTATCTTGCCAGGCCTTCACTCGTGGAGAATGAGCACGTTTATGAAGCATTCAGTGAGTTGAAGTTGCCCTGCCAAAATCAAACCCTACCATAAAATCAATTCAAAAATCGATCAGTACAGTACTGAAACTGCATCCATACTGAACAGTAAAATGGTAGCTTGACCCAAATGCAGACCTGTGGGTTATGTTCAAGACACATGCAGTAGTAAGTTAGCACTTCCCTGATGTGAAAAATGTTCTTGAATCACTTGCCACACATGAAGACATGAAGACCGACTCAAGAGCTGGTTGTAAGCTACAATAAGCGTACTATTGGTGTCCACGCACGAGAGTCCTCCAGCAACACACGCACATTGTTGCAGAGAATCACAATGCCACGTCCTCCTCCACGTCCTCCACAAACCCACAGTGAATTTCCCGACAATTCCAGCACTTGGAGTACCCTGCACCTGTCCGAGCAATTTAACCCCTAAATGCCCGAGGCACCCACCCAAATGTGGTGTTTGCAAAACTTTGAAGTTAAACAAAACGCCACCAAGCTGCTATTTTTAGTAGGTTATATTTTTAGAAAGTTCTTCTTGAAGTCTAGTTTTAGCTACAAAAATCCGATCTTGAAAATAAATGATAGTGATTTTTCTATTCACGATTTTGTACAAGGGTACCCAGTGCAATCTTGACTTCCCATAGTGTTGAGAGCTCTTGGAAATGAGCCTCAAACATACTAGATCTTGGAGAAAAAATCACATTCAAAATTCATTTAAAAAAATTGTGGAGTAGATTTTAAGAAGCCATAAATTGATTGGGGTTATACAAATTAGGCCCTTTAACCTCATATTGTTTTGGTCACCAACTTTTTAGATATGATTTGTGTAAAGAAGATTGAAAGATTTTTGCAATTTTAGCACCCTCATGGTCAAACATTATAATCTTTGACTCCATAAGTGGTATTGTTGTGTTTTCTTTTCCTATGAGACCTCTAACATGACTAGTTTGAATTTGTACGGTTACAACTAAAAAAAAATTGATAAAACTTATCAAAATGTTGGCATTTTGTTCAATTTAGAACAAATTCCAGGAAGCCCAAAACAGGCCTTGGGCAACAGGGGTTAAAGGAATATGAAGTCATCAGCAAAAAATACGTAGTATAAGATACGAAAGTTGAGTCATCAGAAAAAATTCTTGCGTCTACGGGTATACTTTACAATTTCCATCTTTCAACACTAAGGTAGGGATCCTAAAAATGAGGGGATCTTAAATTGTGAGTAGGCCAAGAATTAGTCTAGAATTGACTAAATGAAGTCACATGTTACAGGTTTAGAATCTTACTTAAAAAATACTAAGTATACAACTATTGAAGAGTCAGAACCTACTCGAATGATCAAACTTTGCAGCATGAATGGGTTCCCCTACCTTATTGATGAAAATATAAAAAACATGTACAAGTCATTCTTGGCAAAGAGGGTTCAAGAGATAAGAACAAGAAAAAAGAATCAAAAGCAACATTTTGTGCCAACAGGATAAGCGGAAATATTTGGTGTTGTTTTGAACATACAGGGCAAATTCAAGTTCACATCAGTCTTCATTTGGTGAAGTGTCAGTAGGACCAACTTCCTGAGCGTTACCACCAACAGACAACAAACAGATGAGCGCAGCCCAGATCTAGAGATGTAAGAAAAGCTTTCTCCTCAACAGGAATCGGTATGGAAAGAATATTCAGTTATCCCAAACTTGAAGGACTACAGAAACCATGACAACGCGGACATTTGAGTCCGTTTCATATGAATTGTAACAATTGCTTGAAACAGTCTACTTCATTCGGGCAGACCGTCCGAACTAATAATTGACCTCTAAGAAACTTACCAATTGTTGACCTGGTATCGAAACCGATGATGACAAAACCTAGGAATGCTAATGAATATGTACTAGATAAGCAGTCAATTATCAGACATAACTCTACCCTCCAGAGTAAGTCAAGACTGTCAGATACTGGAGGTCTGCAGCTCTCTGAGAGAACAGGGGAAGTCGGGAAGACAACTGAGACTAGACCTTCCTCTTTTCCAACCACAAAGCACCGTGTGCCAACAGAAGCGACAGGAGAGGGTTATGGTTGAAGTAAGATGCAGTACCGGTACTGTAGTATCCCAGCATATCATCTCCCAGCATAAGGGCATGCTCCGATTTCAGAGACTATATGGGCCAGCTGCTCCTTGAAAAAAGCATACACGACTTCCGTACTGCTGGCAACTGCCCGCACCACTAAACCTTCATCCCGAAGCCCAATGGTGCTACAGGAAACGAACAAGAGAGGCTCTGTGCTACTATTACCAGTGGCGGACTTTGCAGAGGTAGAATCTCTGAGATGAGCAGTGAAATCAGCAGAACTTCTCCTGGAAAAAGCCCTCTGAGTGAGCACTTGCACCTTCTTTTGAACCTTGTCACGAAATGCCGCCAATTTGGGCCCATAAATCACCATGTTCGCTATTACATGAAACCCTTGCATGCGCTCGGCAACGGAGATGCCAACACCTTGCTCTAAACAGAGGCAGTCCAGGAAAAGAGGCGTGGATTTACTGGTGTCGGTAGTCACATCCTCCAAGTAAATGTGATTAGTACTTTTGTACAGCTCGAATACCCAGCTTTCACCGTTGTCGATTCGACCACTTGTCATCCAATCTATGAGCACTAGATTAGCATCCGCTGCAAGATAGAATTCCTGCACCTGAGTCACATCAAGGGTTGTGTGAATTGACTTGAGCTCTTACTCGAGCCATACCCTCATAAAGCACGAACTCTACAGAGCGAAGGGAGTAGGGTTTTGTGATGAGGTCAGAACATCTACTAGGCCGTGAAGGGTGTCGCGGTTAAAGTGTCCTAAAAAACTACAAACCAGGGGTCCTAATAGAGACTGACCACTGACCATTGGGTTTAAGGATTTAGGGTTTAGGGTTCAGACTGACGACGACCGAGCTAATACTTGAAATTACACTAGGGCGGTTGCGATGAAGTTACCTGCAAGTACTTGGAGTCTTGGAAACACACAATAGGGTCCGGCACTACAGCCAAAAATCCCTCTCGGCCAACGTATGCCTGCAGGATCTGCTCGCAGAATTTCCCCATGACAGACTTGTAAATTTTGGTCGAAGCTTGAGTAGTAATGACAGCCGAGCAGCAAGGTAAAATCTCCACTCTCTGGGTGATCGAGTCGTTCGAAACAATGCCTCCACCATACGAGATGGCGAAAATCCACACGGCATCCACACCACTCGGCACAATCTTGTTCGGAATGAGAAACTTAAGGGGATACTTCGCAAAGGCCCGCGTCACTGCAGATTTCCCTGCAACTCTGTCCACCTTGATGATCCCAGTGAGTGCTCTGTCTTTAAAATTGAGACCTAGCAGCTTCTTCCATCCAGAGTCTCTGCCTGGCTCCCTGTGTGCCATCAGGGTTTCTAATCTGCTCGCAAATGTGATAACCACATTATTGAATCCGTGGATTCACTATGCCACATCAAATCCACCCGAATCACTCAAACAAGTTCAGAACAGCGTGTTCACTGTTGTCTTCCTTTATATCTCTACTGCGCTGCTAACCCAATTCAGTTTCTGATGACTCATTTTCGTTGTCATGACTGCCACTTCCAACGGAATCCAGTCAATTCCAGTAACAATAGTACGTACCTGCAAAGAAATTACTCACAATCAGCACTCATCAAGAATCAGTTAACCCTAAACCGTAAACCCTACAAATATGCTCAGGTTATGCAGAATCTCAACAAAGCTACAACACATGCTCTCATACAAGAGGTCATCATAGAACAGGATTTGATAAACGGCTACGCCCATGCGGGGCACCATCTCAGAAGTTGTTGAAAGTACTCCTGTGCATAAAACCATATATGGGAGTAACAATGGAATAAACTTTTAAATATTTTCCATTAAAATGAAATGGAGGGAGTTAAGCCTTGAATTCCGAATCGAACTGCAGACTAAAAAAGCGTCATCTAGTAATCCAAAAAAATCGCTGCTTGACATCAGCATAAGGCATTAAAAAAACAGACCATATCTTACTCAGGGTGCTCAGAATAACCGCATCTTCGCTAAAAGAGCACTAAGAATGCTTTTATACAAGCGGTGCCAGAAAATATGCATATTCATAACAGCATTTTCCCTGATCACACGCTTAAAGACAGGTTACACACCGTCACAACCCGTCAACCTCTCTTACAAAACTAATTAAAACAAGACCCCTCACCTCTAAAAGTATCAACATTCTGGGGAATGTTTACACTAAGGTAACTGCACCTTAAATCGCACAGTTAAGCAATTCAGCCTGATTCAGCATGCTTTTTACTATTATATTGAATTTTTTTTTGGGGTCCTATTGGTAGTCAAAACGGGATTCTAGATTCTCTTAGAATGCATTTTTTGGACACCATGTGAATAAACTACAAATTTCCAAAGTGTTGAGAATAGGTATACCCAAAAGCGATCATAGAGTCATATGAATAGTGGGAGTACATTTTAGACAAGAATATCACTGTGCGCTTTTAGGAACCGTGCGATTTTAGGTGTAGTTACCTTATCGATTTATTAAAATGAAGCACCCATTGTTAAACCCCTCCAACCAGTACAATCACATAACCACGATCTTCACGACATAATCATCCTACGGGTCATTGAACAATTTTTTCATCCCTCTCAAGCCTCAGAAGGAACATCACAACTCTCACGAACTAATTCCCAATGTTCATGTTTAAAATTTTCGTACTTGCTCCAAACCATCCCAAATCTTCAGAAAATCAAACAAACCCTAAATATTTCACGAAAATGCATCACAGTCTGTCCCGGACTCTCTTCCAAACGATCGGAATACCGCCACTCTTTACAAAAAGTTCACGGTTTAAGCCCGACCGCAAGATCGTAGTCCATAAATGGTCGCTTTTTTTTTTCAAAATCCTCAAATCTAACTGAAAATTTAAAACGATGAAAACGGAGATTTCTAATCAGACCAGCTGAAAAATCAGCTACAACGCGAGCCTCCCTAATGCAAACGAAATCGCTGTCATTGATTCCAGCCAAAACCCATGTCATTTTCGCAAGAGCAATTTCCGATCATTCACGATCAACACGAAAACATCACACCCCAAGGAAAATTATCGGTTAAAAAATGAAGATACCTCCGTAGCTTGACGCTGCTCGTATCCTACGCGAAACATTCAAGCTCCCTGCATCTGTTGTAGACCTACCCATTGTAGCTAATCAGCGGTATCTCCTCGTGATGCACATCTGTGCGCTTGAATATATTGAACAGAGGAGAAGAGGAGGAATTCAAATTGCGAAAACCGATTTCATGATCTCAATTGAGAAAGAGAACTGGATTCGAGTGATTGCGAAACAGGGGAAGCGGAGGAAACGGAGCCCCGCATTCGCCTCGCTCAGGTTGGAGCTGCTCCGGATGAATGAAAATCATCCCGAGTGACAGAGCACCGACGTCCGACGAGAAGTAACGGAAATCATCCAATTTGAATGTGAGTAGCAATGCACACATGCTCGGGAAAAAATGTTTCTCTAAGTACAGCAGGTGCTAGAATTTTTGGACAATTATTATTTTTAAATAATTTTTTTGTTTGGGAAGAAAACAAATCACTCTATTTTTAAGCATCTACTAAATTACATTTGCTAACTTTAATTATTTATTTGGCAAAGATTGCTAACTTTGACCACTAGGGATGGTAGTGCACATTTCTATAATGTGCATTGTAAGTTCACGTTAGTACAAATAGGCTCACTTGGGTTGTGGTACTCTTGATGAGTTTATGAAAGTTATCCAAATTTTCAATGTAATATGATATGCATCATATGATTGTTGAGCTCCTTGTGACTTCTTCAACTTGCTCATCTCCACCCGCAAATCTCAGATAACATTCATGAACTCATCAAGAGTACTTTCATCAATTGTCTTAGCATTCTTTGAAGTTGATGCTGAACGTATAGGGGCAAATGATACTTTCGGAGCTCTAGCAATGGGTACAGGTGCTGCATCTCTGGATTTCATCCTTTGTTGCTTTGCTAAAAAAAATAAAAATTAGAGGTGGCAAAAATTTTGGAAAAAAAAATTTGTTCCTCAAGAGTCAAGACTCCAAGAAAAAGAATTAGGGGAGGTGAAAAGCTTGGAAAAAGAAGTTTGTTGCCCAGAAACTCAAGGAAAAGAAAAGAGAAGGGTGGATGGGATGACCTTTGAGGCGACATACAAAGAAAAGGCTGAGGTAGAAACAAACACCTATGAATGTAAAATTGTTTATAGAATGGAAAGAAAATTGAAGGGAAGATAGATTGCTTTCATCCATTTTAAACTAGAGCCACCACGGAGACTTGTGTAAAGCATAGAATGAATCAAATTCAGCTTAGAGATGCACTTCTAAAATCTAATGGTGACTTTTAAGAAATTTTAAAATGCACAAATAGAGATGGTTGAATTTGGCACATATTGGAAGATGTGCAGGTTTAGAGGGGGTGAATGTCTCGTAGCAAATGCTTATACTTTGTAAATATATATGTCTAGGTGTCAGTATTTAGATGAATTTAGATTTAATATGTCAAACTGGAGAATTTTTCTTGAATCTTTAGTTCTTGCAAATGGAACAATGCTTCTCTTACGAACTCTATTTTTTTACCTCTATTAGACATATGTTAAATCTAAATGGCATTCTCTCTCTCCATGGAAGCACCAAATGTTGGGTAGGAAGAATTTGCTTTGAAAAATCATAGAGAACTTGGCAGCGACCAAAAACTTTGCACTAGACATGAAAGTTAAGAAGAAGATAAAGAAGAACATCATCTCAAAAAAATTAAATAAAATTATATCTTACAATTTTATTCAAATTGTATATATATATATATAATATTCCATTCCACTCTATTTACCTCTATGTTTCTAGGAAGAAGAAAAGTCCCCTTCTTATATTCCACTTTCTTTTCCAAGAAATGAAAAGTTCAACCCAAAGTAAAAATAAAAATAAACATAGTGTTCATTAATTACTATTATAAATAGAAGTTTAAAGTAAAATTTTATTTTATTTTTTACAAAAAATAAACTAAAAATATACTTCTAAATACATGTTAAGGAAATTAAAATCTAACACTAAGTCTAATAAAGGTAAAAAATTAGCGTTCTAAGAGAAGCATCGATCCATCTGCAAGAATTTGAAACTTTAGAAAACCCCTCTAGTTTGACATACCAAATCTAAAATCATCTAAATAACATCTAAATATATACTTTAACAGAATATAAGCATTTGCTACGCGACAACGTTTTCATTGATTCAAAGGGATAATTAATCCTAGTTGGTTCATTATTGTGTCTACCAACACAACTCTCTTTTGGTTTGCAGTCATGCTTGAGTTTATAGCTTTGCTCCACTACTTGAAGGTACCTACACAATGGGCCTTGTATTCTCATCCCAATATGGAATTCATCAAACTACTATTACCATCTTTGAAAATTAGAATTGTTCTTAAATAATATATTTAATTCAATTTTAAAAAAATTACCTAATTTATTACAGATTTAAAGTTTTAAGAACTTTCTTTGTAAGCCATTCAATGTTATTTACATAACCATTACATTTTAAGGATAAATCAAATCATCATATATAAAAACATCAAAAGGTATTGAAGTTTCATTTGTAATGTATAATGTAGAAGTTATAGGATTGTAATGAAAGTAAAGATATAGAGGTTTCTTGTTTAATAGAGTTAATTGTAAAGTTTTTCCCAATTTTATGGGACAAATGAACTTGCAATTGCAACATATCACTATGAATTTAACTCCAAGCTGCAATAGAATGTGTTCTTTTCAAAGTCTGAAGTTAATTGTCTTTGAATAATATGAAATTGGTGATTGTAATGCTTATGACACAAGTTGAAACTTGGCATCAAACTCCAATGGCCTCTATTACTTTGGTGCTTCGAGGAGTTTTATCCCTTGTTTATTTTCAATCACAAATACTAATTCATTTTTCAATTTTGACATGCCGTCTTTTTGTCAAATTCCCACTTTTGGTTCCTCATTTGAGGTGCTTTACCTACATGTATCAAACAAAAAAAGAAAAATTAGAAAAATATACACATTTATGAATAAAAATTTCAATTAAAATGAGTATTTATTTGTAAACAACTATAATTATTAATACATCAAGTTGCTACATCAAAATACAGGTGTCGATGTTTGTGAAATTGAATGCAAACCACTTCATTGAAACAAATGTCTATATCCAATATGCATGTACAAATTATATTTTTAATTATATTCTTGATTGGATACCAAAAAATATTTTGTTATATTTAGCCCTAAAGGTTCAGTGAGTATGTTTTGATAATAACCTTTCAGAATTGCCTTTTCCAATACATTGTGAAAAAATAAATTTAAAAAAAGTTCAACCATAAAAATTTGTATAAGACCACTATAGTTAAATGTTGAAAAGTTTGACCTTCTATATTACAAGAACAATGCATTTGAAGTTTTATAGAAATAAAGATTTGGAGTCTTTTCTAACTAGTTCATCAAACTTTGAATCATGTTAGAGTACAAACTTTTGCATCAAGTATAGTATTTTTTTTCTTTACAATTGCATGCAATATCTCAATAGTTACAAACTTGCCAAATTTCAAAAGGGAAAAGAGTTCTAGTCCAATCTGTCCTAAGGTGTCTACTTTGCCTTAAAAACTTTGAGTAGCATACCTTTAAATCCAAATACCGAATTGAAAAAAATTGAATTTTCCTAAATTTAAAGGAAAACATGTTCACACTTTGTGTCAATTTGACTTTGTATATAAGAACTTGTTTGATTTTTGTTTGTTTATTTGATAGATAGTTGTCCATTAGTTAATCCCTTGAAGACCACGGAATAGTCTTTAAGGGATTTAATTAATTAATTTATTCAAGTGCTTTTTACTAATCATTTATTGAATTAGGAAAATTATTTTTTGAGGTTTTTAAACAAATCTTTGCCCATTGAACTATAGAATATTTGTAAAGAAAACTTATACCATTCAAATTTAAAAGAACTAATACAAGAATCCACAAGTATTTAGATTGATGGAAAAAATAAAAATTTGTGTGTTTATGACTTATTTGCATTCATTCATTTTTCAAAAATCAAAATTTCTAGTCTTTATGAGGTTAAGGATAATTTTTTTTGAACTTATTGATTTTTTTGTGAATAGAATAAACAAAAATTAAAAGAAGAACATATTTAACCAATAATAAAAAGAAAGTGAAATATATATGAGTACAAATTTACTGTTCAAAAGCTACAAGCTCTCTCTCTCTCTCTCCCCCTCTCTCTCTCTCGGGTTCCGTTCCATTTTGGGACAAAGTGAACGTTTTTAATCGATATTATGATTTTTCATCGAGGTTATGATTTTTCATTTTATATTGTTCTCGTCAATCCATACTTAGAAATTATCTCGGTGCTTGTATTGTTTGTATTCTAATTATACATTAGAACTCAATAATCATGGGATCTACCAATGGATTTGAATCATGTGTATTCATGAGAAAGTATTCCTCCCAACCCGCATAATAATCGGCTCTTTTACAGAAGCCTCCATTTTATGTTGTGGCTCTCCACATTAACTCCACAACTGCCAAAATTTGCACAGTCACCTACTTGCATTACGGCAAGAGTTAACATGCAACAATTGAAAAGTGGTCCGGCCTACAAGAATGACGGCTCCATGCTTGGAAAGCACTAGTCTGATGGCACCAAAGCAGGGGCGGCTCCACCAAAAGCAAACTTTGCTGTATTTGAGCTCACAACGTGACTGGTTTGTTGTTCCTAGAGCTGCGATTTCATTTTGTTGCACCTGCGTGGAGGGAGTGTGGCTGATCCGCCGAGAAGTGCAAGTGGACCCTCCCAAACTCATTCTCAATACTGTGTGGTACCATGGAGAACGATGGAAAACAGGTTCTTGGAAACAGAGTTGTTTTTGCTTATACTGAACACTTGTACAGGACTCCAAGTTTCTTGAGTTTTTTGCTATTGGTTTATGCTGCAACTTGGTGACACGGATAACAACGGGAATGTTCTGCAAACACCTTGCATACATCACGGTCTTAACACTTTGTTCGAATTGTGGCATGGGTGCAAGTGAGGAACATTCCCTCCATATTTCGGCACAATCGAATGGCGGAATCACTAACTTTTTTACTACTTCTACACCCTGTTCACTCATACTCACACTTGTAGAGAGTTAAGGGCAGTCGCATCGCATTGTTTCACTGGTCACAAGTGTTGGGATTTTTATTCTTCAAAAAACTCCTCATATTCTTACGTTACATTACGGTTACTTGGTTGCATGAGTACGCTGTGAGGTTCACACCTACTGCCTTCTAACTTTGTTGTGCATGGGATCTCATGAGATTTCCAGTTTTAGCTTTGGAAAAATTTTTAAGGTACTCAGTTGAGTAGCTTCATATAGCTATGATCTATACTGTACCTACCCTCCTCCCAGCTATATACTATGAAAATCCCCCAAGTTTTGATCGCAATAGTACTTTCATGAAAGTTCACATACTTATCTGTGTGCTTTGCCTGTCACGAATCCTAGAACTGCAGGAAACTGCCCGTAATGGGGTTCTCTCTCTCTCTCTATATGATTTTTTATAAAAATAATAGATCCAATTAATCTTGGTTAGCACTCAATTACAATTTTTTTCATTAGCAATTCAAATATAAAACATCCAATTATCTAATCTTTTATAAGTTGCATAAATCCTACAAGGAATCCTTCATCCAACTAAGTTGAAATTCTTTGCAAGTATGTAAGTATTTTTCCAATAATCTTTATACTAATTTTTGCAATTAGTATGTCATATTGTTGAACTAGTCTTTGCAAATAGATATTATTATGTCCATTGATTTATTAGATTTGAAGATGATTTGGAATACAAAGTTAACCCCTAAAGGATTGAGGTGATTTTCCTACCAAAAAACATTCAAAGCTGTCATTTCTATTGCAAATAGAAAAGAGTTTAAGAAACTAGAATTTTTTGCATATCCAACCGTAAGATCTTATACTTGACTAGAACATAAATATGTGGAAGAAATTTCAGAAACTTTGACCATGTAGACTGCAAGATATATGCATTTAAAGTGAAGAAAACAAGTTTTTTTCCACCTTGCTTGACTAGATTTTTTGGCTTTGAATCTTTTTAGTTCAAATTTTTTGCATTATAGATCTCAATTTTCTACATATTTATGTTAAGTAGTTGAGTTGAGAATCTACCAAAAAAATTTAGGAAAAATTCCACTTAATTTTCACTCATTAAAAAATTGTTAAGTAGAGGTGGATACAAGATTGAAGAAAAAACTAAATTGTTAATAGCTTCTAGATGGAATTGAATCACAATAATCCCAATGGTGAGATTATTCTAGCAAAAAAATTTAACCCTGTCTAACAAAAAAATTTGAAAAATTCTCAAAATTGCATTCAAAAATGAATTCTCCAACTTATTTTTTCAAGAAGATGCTTAGATTGCCCAAAAAACTAAGATTGTCCATAACTTTCTCATTATTAGTCCAAATTGAATGAAACAAAGCTTCACATGTAGACAAAAATATAATCTGTGAGGAAAAAATTTGAAAATAAATTATTTTGACTTTTTGTGATATTTTTTGTGCTGCCCGCAAAAATCCAATTTTACTTATTGTGCCATAACTTTTGCTCCCGGGCAGCAATTAAAATAAAAATTATATTTTTGCAAAGATCTTGCAAAAATACACAACTTCAAAAAATCCAAAAAATATTACTAAAAATTGAGATCATAGGAACCTGCCCGGACCCAAATTGTCCCCCGAGGGGACAACCGGTCCTTTAGGGGTTAATTGTTTTTTGCAAGTTTGAAATAAAAGTTTTTACTATTCAACCATTTAATTGATTAATTTGTTCATTATAGCCTTATTCTACAATATACCCTAAACATATGCAAATCAAATGCAAATAACTCCAATTTAATTAGACAAATACAATTTGTAACAAACTAGAAAAAAAATTTATAATGACATTTTAGCATTTCTTATAAAAAAACCATCATAAATATTTTATTTTATAATATTTATCTTCTTGAATAGATGGATAAATATCTAATATTTCATTGCCAATTAAATTGTTATTCTTGTCTTGGAATTTGACATATAAATTATAAATTTTGAAATTATGTTCTGTAATTTGCATATCTATAGGGCTATGGCATTTAGCCATTTGACTCAGTAGATATTATCATTTTTACTTTATTTTTATAAATCAATCTTCCTCTTGATTTGAAATATCTAGAAGATTTGAAACGCCCAATGCCTCCTAACATGATTTCTACTACTACTAAATTATACTCTGTAATAGTTTCTATTGGGACTTGTTGGAAACTAAAAGAAGACTTCTAAATTCTTATAGCATATATATCTAGGACCCATATGAACAAACTATGAATTCATGAAATTTCAAAATATTTCAATATATATCTGGAATATGTAGATGTATCCAAAATTGACATTAAACTCTTATGTTCAAAAAGTGTACATTTTTAGTGAGAATTTTTACAAAGTCAAATTTGTAGTAATCAGCATAATAGTGACAAGAAATAGTTGCTCTGAAATTTGCCAATTATAATTCTAAAAATAGACATAGAAAATTTGATAAGTGCTTTTTTCCAAACAAAGATTGTATGTGAAAAAGAACATTTGGGTGAATGCAAGAAACACTTGTACTATTTGTTGCGTTTTCACTATTTGATGCTTTTTTTTTGGAGTATTTTAAGCATAGAAAAATAATTTTTAATTTTTTTATAAAATATGGCCAATGTATGTACCTTTAAGATGAAGAAACCCTGGGAAGGAAAAGCATAGAAAAATTCTCTAAGTGGGAGAACTAGAAAGTGCCAAATTTCAAGAAAATAGACACTTTGACGCTTTAATTAGTTTAAAATAGTAAAATAAATTAAATAAATTAAATAAAAATTGGACATTTGCAACAGCTCTATGGAGATGGTCATTCACCAAAAAACCCATCAAAATAATGTTTTATGTGTTTCAAAATGCAAGCAAAAAGAAGCTTTTTTTGTAGACTTCTACACTATACAAAATTAACTTTTTCTTAAAATTCCTCTTTTGGAGAGCTAGAAGTCCACTAGAAGACCATCTCATCCAAATTTCAGCTCCAAATTTGATTTTTTGGGTACTAAATAGTACTTAAAACCCTCAAATTGGAATTTGTGACATAGAAGGCTATTTTTGTTTAGTAAAACATTTTTGAAAATTGCCAAAAAATTAGGCAAGGTGTATAGTGGTCATAAGCACCTTCCCTATAAATCTTAAGTCATTTGGATTCAATACGCAAAAGTTATGCCTAAAAAACAAATGAGCATGCAAGGTGTGACAAAAAATAGTACAAGTGTTTCTTGCATTCACCCATTTCAGTTTGAAATTTTATGTCAAAATTGGTTTAGCTAATTTTTAAGTGACCTTTAGGGTTTTGTATTGATAAATACAAGGTTCACTTCATGCCAATGGGGTGCAGTTGAAGCCACAACTAAAATTGAAGCCAAGATTAGAATGAACAAATGAAGCCAAGATGAAAATGATGGAATGAAGCCAAGACGAATAAGGTAGAATGCAATGAAGATAAAATATGCGGAATGAAGCTTGGACCAAACTATTAGAAATTGAAGCCCACAAAGAATTCAATGTCTTTCAATTGAAAGAGTTGGAAAATTTGTTGAGGGAACTAATGGGAATCTTTGAGGTTCGATTGATTTTTGAATCAAAGGCTTAAAAATTTTGAATTTAAGAAAAAACTAAGAGAGCTGAAAGGCTTTGGATCAAGCAATCAATGGGAATTAAAAGAATGATTAGAATGTAGGATCTACTTTCCAACCATAGGGTCTGGATCTTTAGAGTTTAGGTATTGACAAATATAAGGTTCAACGCCAAGCATTGGTCAATATACAAGTATTGGTCAAAGGCCACCATATTGAGGTCACTGTTGCTAAGGCTTCCATGTCAAATGAAATCTATCGACAAACGATAGTATAAGCATGATCAAACAACTCTATAACTATTCATAGTTCATTTTGCAATTGTCTATGAATGTGATTTATTGTATTTATTGGTAAGAGTTGTGATTTTATGTCTTCTATTAGTCATAAAAATTTCACATTTTTTGGGGGAAAATTTGAAATTAGTATTATGAATTTCTATAATAAATAGTGCAACAATTCAAATGAAATGCAATATATGCTAAAAAAATCTAAATATCTTTTTATATGTTTATATGATAGTGCAAAATAGCATGGTGCAAATTTTTCTGTTGTGCTATTCTAAAATTAAAAAATCAACACTCTATGATTTTAAGTGAATTTTTCAAATTATTTATTAATATTTCAGAAAAAAATCTATAGAGTAGGGGACTAAAAGATCTAATCTTTATTGATGTTCTTCTCCATATACGGCATGTAGTCAATTTTTCACCAAAATTAAAATTAAATGCATATTTTGAAAGTTGAGAAAAAACAAACTAAAGGTATTAAGTTTTGAAGCATATCAAATAAAGAGAACTGGTAGTAAAATTTATTTGAACAACTAAGTCAAAACCATGGCTAGAAGACTCATTAGAAGAGATTTGAGGGCATTGGAGGGCCGTTTTAGGCCTGTTCCCCAATCTGGCCAAATCTGTGAACAACCGGTACAGGTTGTCAGAAAAAAAAAATTTCAAAAAAAAAATGAAAAAAGAAATATTTTTTCTCTTCCAAATATCATTTCTAGCCAAAGTTTTATTTTTTTTCGAAAATGATGTGGCATTCGCGCGACCACATCAGCCAGCAGCTTTCCTACGTGGGAACGCAGGATAACTTGCAGGCTCTTCGAGGCCTCAAATCTCTTCTAATGCCAAAAGCTGCTACAACTCCAAAGACCAATCCACAACCAAGTTATTTCTAGTTTATTCTAAATCTTTAAGACATTGGCTGGAATTGAAGCATTTTTAGATATATAGAGTGGTCCGGACTCCAGAGTAAAAATGGTGTTTACTTGGTAGTTGTTGAAGAGCAAACATTCTCCTTGGGATGGTGATTACTTGGTGGATGTTGATGAACAAACATTCTCCTTGGGGATTGTACCTAGGTGTAAAATTTGCTTGGTAGGGGTTAAAGGCACAGTAGACCAATAGTCTACATTTCAAATTTTACTACCTTTTGTCCATCTTTTTTAGCTTTCAAAATACATAGTTAGTTTTAAATTTCTTAGCTTTCTTAGCTTTTTGCACTCCAATATTTGTGTGAATATTCAACTGCCAAGGTGTTTTGTTCAGAAACAGGGCCCCAAAATGTTTAGTCGGGTGGCATTGAAAGTATGGAGAGCTACAAAGCCTTGGTATTTGTTTTTAAATCTGTCACGCTATTTCTAATTTTCCAAAATCAATAAAGTATTTGGCAAAGAAGTGCCAATCTTGCCATGCACTTACAATGTTTGCACTTACAATGTGTACTTACAATGTTTGCACTTACAATGTGTACTTACAATGTTTGAATATGCTTAGACGGTATATGCACCTACCATTGCTCGCCATGACTTTCCATCACTCTACCATGATCTATTACCCGCATGTGTAGCACATCCAACAAGCAGAATTGTCCAAAGAAAAAAAAAAAATCATTATGCTCATAGAATCACAACAAAGAGAGTAGAAACCAAGGCATGTTTGATGACAAGCCAGTGTCTGGTTCTCTGAGACTTCGACCTTCAGTCCAAGGTTTGGTCAAGAGTTCATTGCATCAGCTACAATCAATAATGGATAAGTTACTTCACTGGGATTCCTATCATGCCCAAAAGTGAAAGTATACATGTGGACTGGATAACAGAGAGCCAGGAGCTCCGAGAAGTTTTATCAGAAAAAACTAAAATGGCACCTCGTTCTTTTTGAATCTCGAGCTTCCCATATTGGTTTTGATCAAAGGACTTGCATTGGAGTACGAGTGTTATGCTTAAGGTACAAGTGTACATCCTTCATCTGACCAACCAATGCAACAAGAGAGCATTACGATTGGCTCCAAAGCCTTTGCACTTACCCAAAGAGAAAGGGTCAAGAGAGTACTAACGGAGTTGCATCGAAACTTGGACTTGGCATACTGGCTCGGATCCTTGCGAATGTCTTCTTCTCTATGACAACACTCTGCACTAGCTTTTCCTCTTAGATTTGATTCCCCTTCTCGGCACTTGCACTCGATCTTAATACCTGCATTGAAGATCGATCAATCGATCGATGCGGTGGGCACCCAAGCTAGCTAGGTGAGGTGATGACTCCTAGCTAGCACTAATCATCACCGAGTGTGAACAATGCAGCATTATTCCAGTTTGATTGCAATCCATGCATGCTTTGATTGTGTCCTTCTGGTGAGGAAAAAGACTCACCCGGTGAGGAAACGAGTTGTAAATCAACTCGTGTCCTTCTGGTGACTTCAAGCCAGGCTCTGACACCGCTGCATGTAAGAACAAGCAACAGTACGAAATTGAATTGAAGCTAGCATCATGATACCTTATCTCTCTGATTTAGCACTGATGAGCGTCCATTTCAGTGGATAACTTAACATACAATTCGGGAGCTTTTCGGGAGCAATTCGGGAGCAATTCGGGAGGCGCATGATTATATATGAACAAGAGTGCATTGAACGTTCCAGCAATCGGTAAATTGTACCTCAGGGTGATGACCATGACGGACATTATTAACTCGATCACCGCTCGTTGGGAGACATGTATCGCCCTTGTGATCGACCGATCATGTATGATGAAGTGGGGTCACCAAGATAGGCCAATGCGCACGAGGACAAGCCACAGGCTTTCTACACTGCCGCCTGCACAGTGAGCACATGGCAGTGTGTCGGGAGCGTTTGCTTGGAACCACCCTAGCCGCACAATGCACAGAAGTCAGGCAATCTACGAAACGCCTTGTAATTTTACCGCAAGCAGAAAGGAAAATGGCGGATTTAGGTTAGCATAGTCTGTTCAAAACGTCCCCTACACCATTCTCTTTCCACGAATTTTAATCACGTCACTGAAAATGAAACACAGAAGGCGATCTCGCTCTAAACGAGAATTAGATTGGTGATCCAATGATCAAATGAAGTCGAACATAGTGCCGATGCGTACAACGACGTCCGTACAAATCAAAAGTCAATCGAGTGACTCGATAATATAATACTCAAGACAAGCATCAAGTGGACCGCTTCGCTACCAAGCCAAACAAGTTGCGCAAGAAGTCAGGCGGCCGATCGATATCGATTCAAGCTCATGATCAACGTCGACAAATCACTCTCCCATGTCAGTGATCATCACAAACCCAGGCACTGCATGATGAGAGTCGCCTGGTTCATTGTGTCGACCGAACGACTGACAAGGGACGAAAGCTAGAGATCTGACAGACGGAGACTGGCATCTGACAGAAGGAACGTGCAGTCAGGGAAACAACAAACACGTACTACAAGTACAAAAAACACATCCCACCTACAATTGCCTAAACCCTCGATCGCTACTTGCTTGCATACAGTATTTCATCTGGCCTTTAACTTAACGAAAACCATTAATTTTTACAGACAATAATCTGCGGCGGGATTCTCCACAGCAGCACTAACTTCGTTAATTAGAATGGGGCCATGCCAGCAGCGGTGATTTAGTGTGGAAGACAAATGTGGAGCAAGTTGCGAGGTGACAGTGCGCACGAAGGAGCGAGCGTGGAGGGTTTAGGGTTTAAGGAGCATCGGCAAAGCGTCTCGGGAACCTGTCTTGGAAGCGTTGATTTGGGTTTGTCAGCTAAATTCTCGGTGGTGAATTCTCAACCAGGAGTGTTTGTTTCGTGTTTTTTTTGTTTCATTTCACTGGAGTCATGAAGCTCTTAGACATGGATGAAACATGCAAAACGTGGATGATTAATGATGTAGTCAATCAAATGTCCATGCATTCCTCCTGAAAATGGAATAATATTCTCTAAAAGATTTTTTTTAACAATTTAGTAATTTCATACATTGCAAATGGGGTTAAAAAATCATTTGAAAACAATCCTTGTTTTGCAATGAGCCTTTTGGGTAATTCTTACAAATTTGCTACAAATTTACTAGTAATAGTAGATTGGCTACTTGCATACCAAACATTATATCCATCAACCATTTGAAAATGGTTGGAATTCTTCACTATTTGGATATAATGACCTATAATTGTGATCAATTGCTATTAGTGTTGATTATAGGTGTACAATCCATTACTAAATCATTCCCTTCACCTACCAATACATATTGCTCCCTCCATACCATCCGCAACTATAAAATCTAGTTTCAAAAATTAAAAAAGAGTCTCCCTTTTGACAATGGTATATAGCACAAGTGTCACTCATGCAAACTTCTCGGATTCAATAGTAGATTCGTAAACCTTAAAGGACATTTGAAGTCTTGGGAGGGCTCTCCAAACTTCGATTTCAAAATCTTTCTTAAATAGGCATCATGCATGTAACTTGTTCAAACGACCAATCAATGATGAACTTCCGCACTCTTCAAGGCCATGGGCAACAACTTTAAAGCCCTTTTCAAAAAATTTACCAGACTTTCCAATGCAAAAACTACAAGTTCAAATCATGATTCAAAACCCAATACATAGATTGATAGATGCATCTTCTGAAGACAAGAGAGAATGATACCAAGGAAGCTCACATTTAGTTGAGTATTAGAAGAATTTTCTTCAAGATTCTCAGAAACCCAGATGTATTGTTAAAGGGTTAACCCCTAAAGGACCGGTTGTCCCCTCGGGGGACAATTTGAGTCCGGGCAGGTTTCTATTGTCTCAATTTTTGTGATATCTTTTGTGATTTTTTGTGATTGCATATTTTTGCAAGAGCTTTGTGAATATATAATTTTTATTTTCATTGATGCCCGGGAACAAAAATTATGGCACAATAAGCAAAAATGGAATTTGGCGGGCAACACAAAAAAAATCACAAAATGTCAGAATAATTTTTTTTTCAATTTTTTGACTCAAAGATTATATTTTTGTCTACATGTGAAGCTTTGTTTCATTCAATTTGGACTAATAATGAGAAAGTTATGGACAATCTTAGTTTTTCGAGCAATCTAAAAAATCTTCTTGAAAAAATTACTTATAGAATTCATTTCTGAATGCAATTTTTAGAATTTTTCAAAAAAAATTGTTAGACAGGGTTAGATTTTCTTGCTAGAACAATTTCATTGTTGGGATTATTGTGATTCAATTCCATCTAAAAGCTATTAACAATTTAATTTTTTCTTCAATCTTGAATCCACCTCTATTTATCAATTTTTTACTGAGTGAAAATTAAGTGATTTTTTTCCTAATTTGTTTGGTAGATTCTCAACTCAACTACTTAACATAAATAAGTAGAAAATCAAAATCAACAGTGTAAAAAATTTGAATTAAAAAGATTTGAAGCCAAAAAATCTAGTCAAGCAAGGTGCCAAAAAACTTGTTTTCTTCACTTTAAATGCATATATCTTGCATTCTACGAGGTAAAAATTTCTGAAATTTCTTCCACATATTCATATACTAGTCAGGTATAAGATCTTACGGTTGGATATGCAAAAAAAACAAAAAATTTAAAACTCTTTTCTCTTTGCAATAGGACTGATAGTTTTGAGTGATTTTTGGTAGGAAAATCACCTTGGTCCTTTAGGGGTTAAATGAACAGACTCTTCACTACCCTCCTCTATGGGTTGGAGTTCACTTTTCTCCCTGCACTTACCTTACAGAATACAGACAGACATTGCAGGAAGACAAGCCAATTGCAAACCAAACTTTAGGAAGAAAGTGGCCGGAGTCTGTTCAGTGCAAGTAAAGTCTTTGATCCGTTGTTGCACGACTGTTCAATATTCGGCTGCCATTCTTTCTCGAGGTTGGACACTTCGAGACTTAGTGACGTACTTTGCTTAACCCCTAAAGTTTCATGACTATGTTCTCACCAAAAATGCTCCAAAACTGCCATTTCTAATACAACTACCAAATTTTTGGAAAAAAACAAGTTTTGACACATGTAAGCGTAGGATCTTGTAGTATGATATTTTGAAAACATGTGGTAAAAATTTCAGAAAATTCCACCGTGTAGATCATAAGATATAAGCATTCAAAGTCTTGAAAACCATTTTTTCAATCCTGCAAAAAAACGGGCAGCTGCACTTTGCAAGCTGACTTTTCAATGAAAAAATGCCGATAAAGGTGGTGCTTCTTTGAATTCAGCTTTCTAAACAAGTTGTCTATATGCTTGAAAAATTTCACATCATTTGGAATTGAACAACATATAGGAAAAAAATAGTAAGTAGAAAGAAGTAGAAAATGATTCAAAATACTAAATTGTTAAAATTTTAATCATGGAAGTTAAAAATGCCAATCCCAACGTTTGTAATGTTGTAATAATCAATTTACATCCTAGGATATTTTTTTCTTCCAAAAATATTGAAAATTGAGTTAAATAAACGACTTTAAAGATTTTTTTAGAATAGAAAATCCATAACTGCTTGCAAACCCAAAACCCTCATAACTTTTGACTCAATGATTGAAATGGAAAGACTCAAAGCTTTTTAAGTATATATAAATGTAGAGAACCAATTTCAAAAAAAAAATTCCGGAAAAAATGATTTTTTCTGATCTACCCAAACTGCCCAGTTACGAAAAAAAGTAACATATTAGGTCACAACTTTTGACTCGTATTTCAAAATGTCATGAAACTTGGTACACGTGAAGATATTCCTTGCCCCCACCTTCTATTAAAATTTCAGCCTCAAATATGGATATCTCTAGTCACACATACCTGCCCAAAAATTCTATACGGCCAAAAAACGCATGTTGGTCCTTTAGGGGTTAATTTCCAGCAAACGATGTCAGAGACTGCAGTACATCCGTCCGTGCCTGCAGTGATTGTGGCTTCCAAAGTTCCAACAATCACCAAGGAGGTGGGGGCTAAGCTCAAAGCCGGAGGAAAGCAAGCAAGGCAGGTTGACAATCCGCAGCCAATTCAACAGCCATGAGCAATTTCCGCTTGCGTTGGAATTAAAAAAACACTACTTTACTTTGCAAGTGCCGTGAATGGCTTCGATCTCACTCCCTTGCCGAAAATGGCACTGCCTTGTCTGCTTCCACCCACGTCGACTTCAATGCTGCTCCTGGCTCTCCAGTTTGGCATCATCTACACTACGTTACTACGTTACCTCCGACGTCTGATACAGGCTTCGAAATGCAGACATGTCTATCCGTGGGTTTACTTTGTTTCATGCCAGTCAGTTTCCAAGTTAAGCTTAGAGCTAGGATATATAGACTCACTCTCAGTGATATATTCAAACCTGACATTTCCTTCAGTGAAAAGGAGGAATGAATAATACATCTATTTGTTATACCGGTGGCACTTCAGAGGGATCAAATTTCTGGCAAAATGAGCTCTAGAAACGAGCAAGTAAGTACGCCCTGGTGTAGATCAGTCTGACTGCCTTGGAAAGTGCCAATTGTGGCGTGAATTCCACGAAGTTGATGTCTGTGTGCAATGGAAAAGGTGGTATTAGGTGAAAGTTGACTTGTACATAAGTCTCTCTTTTTTTTAGTCCTTCAATCTCAAATTTGAAATCTATTGTATTAACCCTGAAGCACGCCAACGTCCATATTTTGGACAATGAACAGAAGGCTTTGAGGCACTGGATAAGTTCTCATTCATCCAATGTAATACTTGAATCTAGAAAAGACAACCTTCCTTAATGACTAAATTCATGAAATTTTGGTAAATGATGATTCTGTACAAAGATATAAGCAAAAATGTGCAAAAATTCAGAAAAGGATTGAGACGTTTAGGGGTTAAGCACGCAATGTCACGACTCCTGTCACAAATTTTGTCATGTTTTCATCATAGAGAATATCATCCAATTCTTTCATCTAAGATTAATGATGAAAACCTAGAGTGCGATGAGTGAACGTTCTTCTTTGACTTGAGTGTGAAGATTCATTGCAATTTGAAGCCTTGCTAGTAGTGTTTACTTAGAGGATGATTCAATTAACCTCAAATCAAAATATTTACAAATTTAATGCACCAAGTCATAGTATTATCAAATACACACTAGTCCAATTGATCTTCTTTCTTATCACCAATGTTCTCCAATCCTACATCTGCTTTGGTTTTTCATCAAATCTTAGACTGAAGACGAATATACGTACACAATTGAAAATATACTTTCTTTGTTTAAAATATCACTTTGTTAATCCTTAAATGTGAGACCCAACTCAATGGGTTTGGAATCTTTGGATCAATCTTAAATTTCCTTAAAGATGGCATCTCCTAAACTCAACTACAATCCAATTTTTTTAATATTATCATTACTTTGTTTTTCTCTCTAAGAGAAGCATCTATCAATGTAAATTTGGTATTTCAAATCATAGATGAATTTGAAAAGTAACTTTCTTGTGTTGAAAAGTTTGTAAGAATTTATATACAAAAGCTTTAAGGTAACCCGTTGCCTTAATTAAGGAGGGCAAAAGCTCATCATTAATTGATCATTTGCAATGCTCTATAATGTCTATATAAGAAAGAATCTCAGACCCAAGTTTGGGTTGCCCTACCAGAACCTTAAAGTCATGTGAGGGTTAAGTCAAAAGAAAAGATGCATACAAGTGGGATAATTTAAGAAGTTTGACAAGGGTGGAAAAGTTGTAACCCACCTCCTCACATGTTGCTTCTTTAATGTCACTTTAACATGCCACACTATCGATCGTCACAACGTCGCAGACCTCCATATTACCACTTGCAAAGTAAGCGCCTAGGCTGTGCCATAAAAGTTGAGAGTCATCTGATCCATCACGCTTTCAGAATACCGCCATTGACAAACCAAGCGCCTTTCCGTCACAGAGGCTTTGCTCTCGAGCTTCTTCAACCATGGACATTAATGGCGACGACGAGGTTGTGGAGTACTTCCACTGTCTGATAAATTGAAGCTCTACGATACCGTATGAATCTCCTTTCGACGTGACTCTCATGAGCTTGTAAGTCAGTCTGGCGTGCAAGTGCATCCACTGAAGAGTACCAAGGAGTTGCCCCACATTGGAGTGATTCAATGCCACATTACGACTTTAATTTGCAAAGAAATGCAAAAGTCTCCATTTACCAGAGTCAATTAAAACTTTGAACAATCCATGCCAGAAACTTGCACGATCTGAAAGTTTGTGTTAAGGTACAAAACAATTGCAGAAAACACGAATGTGAATGAAGTAAGTATTTTTACACTTAGCACAGTCAAATCAAAGCAGCTCACGTGAAATGATTAATGGAGCCATACCTTATCGGCCCATGTTTCAGCTCGATTTTTGGATCCTGTAGAATCAGTGAGCAGACTTCAGCTGCAGTCATGACCACCGAATAGAATAGCATAGCAATGCTTACGCCGCCGACCTAATCATAGATCAATGATTTTTTAGTGTACTATCCAGGTGCTCCTGTCTCAAGATTACAACAGCTGATACCGTATCTAAAAAATGTGAATAAAGTACCAAATAATCTGTAACGTAACCTTGGATATTAACTCAACCTCGTCTAACCTCGCCTGTAAAATTTCTGCATCCTTTAGTTTGAGATTCAAGAATGGATTTCTAGTTTCACTTAATATTGGCTCTTTGTTATTAACCTCTAACGAACCAAGGTGCCTAAATTGGTCCTCGAGTAGTTTTGAGTGAGCCATATGACGAGTTTCAATTATACAATCGTCTTGGATCATTCACATGAAATATTCTTCACTCAGTGATACAAAATTTGGCCGCATCTGAATTATATATTCCACAATGTAATCCATCGTCATTTTATAACGACCATAGAATCCTTGCTCCTGTATGTGTAAATTCGCATTTTAAGACACTGAATGTCACGCAGTAAATGCACACTGCGCAGGCAATTTTCACGTTCAGGGTAATATTGGTTCGGAATTGCTTTTAATCAATGCAAAATACATGAAAATTGAGTATCTTGCATTCAGCATGTCTCAAGCAGTTCAAAACCAATATTACCATGTTCCGTGGCCATGTCTTGTCCAGTTCATTCGTCGAGCTCCCAAGGGGGTAACAAAGATTGAACAGTGATGTTTCTAAAACCAGTAAGAAGCACCAATCCTCGCCGAGAATGAAGGAATCTCTTCCTGACAACCGTTTGAATCATTGATGGGGAGCCTGAGATTCACCGATCGATCAATCGATCGGTGATTCCATTTTTGCTGTAGCAGCAGAGAGTCAGAAGTGGCAGCTCTGGCATGCCATTGATTATATATACCCCACTCTGCCACCACAATCTCCATCAGTCGTCGCACTCGGGTCCCTCATCCCCAGCACGGACTGACTGACGGTCAGAGCTCGAGAGCTTTTCATCAGCCAGGGAGAGCTGAGCTTCGTCGCTTGTAGGAGCTCACGAAAATCTCTCTCTGGCGATGGCGAGACAGAGCGCTTCGGTCATGGCAGCAGCTTTGGTGGCCATGCTGGTAGTCGCCAGCTGCGCTGTGGTGCCAGTAAGCGCTGGCAGTTACCTCGGCACGAATTGGATAAGCGGCATGGCGCACGCGACGTACTACGGGGGTGTCGATGCCTCGGGCACACAAGGTCGGGATAGATAGATAGATAAATATGTAGATAGATCCCTGCTTTCAGAAATTCTGAACCATTCTATATATCGTCTGTGCCGGGATTACATTCTTTGAATTTGTGTAGACTTCGGTAAATTCCATCAGTGAGAGCTTGAGAGAATACCTAGACAGGTAGGGTGTGTCTTGTTTGATATAAGGTTGCAGCCACCTGAGGATTCAGTCTAGAGTTCGACTGTGAATTCGATCTTGTTTCGATAGATGATAAGTTTGTGATTGTGGTGGTTGTGGAATCACTACAAGTGGAAGGGCCATGAGCGCGCAGTTCAGTTTGCAATGTGAATCACTTCTAGGAAGGGCCTGTGTGAATTACTACTAGCATTTGCAGCAATAGTTTGCGATGTTTAGTACTCGTACGTAGTTTTTTTGCAGCATTTGATTGTACATCAGTGCAATAACTTGCAATGGTTTTGCGATCGTAGTTCCCGAATGCGTGCTGATTTTTGAAGGTTCGTATTGCAGGCGGTGCGTGTGGGTACGGCAACCTGTATTCCACTGGCTACGGCACGAACACCGCGGCGCTGAGCTCCGCGTTGTTCAACACTGGATTCAGCTGCGGCGCGTGCTACGCTCTGAATTGCGACACCTCGGGGTCCAAGTATTGCCTTCCGGGGGCTCCCTACATCACCATCACGGCCACGAACTACTGCCCCCAGAACTCCTTGGGCGGGTGGTGCGATGCACCCAAACAACACTTCGACCTGGCGCATCCCATGTTCATCAAGCTCGCTCACGAGGGCGGAGGGGTCATCCCTGTTAACTACCGAAGGTACGGAACCATTCGATCATCCCTTATCCGCACTACAACGTAACAGGAAGTAGCGGTTGCAATTGACACATTATCCAATTATTGTTTGCAATGCCTTTTTAGCGGTTCCATAGTTTGCCCGAAACTCATGATCCATTGCAAACCATTGCAAAAACTGTCGACCTTGGGCACGGAGCGAATGCGTATATAGGCCCGAACTGTTGCAAAAACTAGTGCAATCTAAAAGAAGAGTTGCAAACCATTTCAAACTTGTTAACAGATTTTTGGCTGTCATTACATAACCGTTGCAAAAACTCTTGCAATCGATCTCAGCTTTCTGCACTAGCTAGTGCCTTTTTAATGGGTCCATCCGAATCCCCACAACCTCCCATTCGTTACAATCAATGGATGGGTTTCAGTGAAATTCGTGCAAATTGGCAGTCGCCCGATCTAAATCAGAGGCCATAGTTTTCAAATCAAAACCCTGTACATGTGAAGCTAGGTCACAAGTTTGCACTCTGAAACGTACTGTCTGCCCAATTTTAACGAATTTGACGTTTGCCCGAATTGCCTCGCGTAGATTGGTATCTGAAACTGGATTGATCAACTTAAGCTAATCGTACGTTTTCTGTAACTGAGCTAATCGTACGTTTTCTTGTGACTTCCGTGAATCAGGGTTCCGTGTGTGAAGCAAGGCGGCATGCGGTTCCAAATCAACGGCAACCCTTGGTTCATTCTCGTGCTGGTGACGAACGTGGGCGGCGCAGGCGACGTGCAGCAACTCTACCTCAAGGGCTCACAAACACAGTGGTACACCATGAGGCGCAACTGGGGACAGATGTGGCAGTTCGTGGGCAACAACAAACTACCCGGGCAAGCGCTTTCGTTCCGGGCCATTCTCAGCGACGGCAGCGCGGTGGAGTCAATGGATGCTGCCCCGTCCAACTGGAGATTCTCACAGCTCTTCGAGGGCAACCAGGTGCCGTAGTCAATGAAAACCCAAAGGATCGAGCTTGGATTGCACTGATCCACACTCCAGAGTTCCTCGAGAGTATGGCACAGTGCATGAAGCATTTCGAGGCGAACATTGGAAGCCAGCCTTTGTGGATGTCCACTCGCCCGCTCCTAGACATAACATTTAATTAAGAATTAATCCTTAACCCTTTTGCTTCCATTCGATCGTGGGGTGTACGTGGCGATGGAGCAAACGGTGTAAATGAACTTGCGGTCTTTCAGAAAATGAAGACTGGAAGGCAATCGCCTTTAGAGAAGGTGATTTGAATTAGGTTGCAGAGGTGGGTAGTTGGCAAGTGCACCACCCGCTCCTTGTTTGTAAGATAATATAAATTTATGGAGCACTAGGTACTCCTGGAAGCCTGCTCGATCAGATCAGATCATGTCTGAATGATCGACCTAAGTTAACTGGCCTAAGTGTGCCGAGGTGAAACAGAAAATTATAAATTGTTCCTTCGCCCGCACCCGTTGTTAGTATTCCATATGATCATCTAATAAAGCTGAAACGTAGTGTACAAGCGCACGGTTTCATTCTAGTTCACGAATGCAAGGTTTTGTGGAAGTCTCACAATCTCATTTTTGTTAAGCTGATTGGTGCAGTTTAGAGTTTCAAAAATCAATATCTAATCGAGGATGATCTAGGATTTGGATTGAGAAGAAGATACAATCGGACTCATCAGTGAAACACTGAATTGACCAAAATCCTTCATTGTGCTAAAAAAGGTCACAGCGAGCAACATTTTTAAACTAAGTTATCAAAAACTGAGTTTAATTCAAAAACTGAGTTTAACCCCTTAGCACTCCGACTTCCAAAATCTTCACAAAGAACAGAGAGGTTTTGATATGGATGAATTTGATGAAATTAAGATAAATAGTGTGTATATATATTTATAAAGATACAAGCAAAATTTTGCCAAAATTCAAGAAACGATTCTGGCGTTGAGGGATTAAATTGATGTAGATTGAGTACTGCATTGTGATAAAACTATACGGAGTCATCGAGCAATGATGTAGTGGCATGAGCCCACCTCAAGCTAACATTGCAATACTCAATCTAGCATAGTCAACAACAAATTAAAATCGGAACAAATGAACGTACACCAAATGAATGCTACCGGTTGTATTCATTGAGTACCAAATCGATGGAACATGTGCAACCATTGCTCGTAAACAAGCAGAGTACGTCGGCAATGGATACTGACATCATTCGACCAACTGAAGTGAGTGGCCAAAATTATTTTTTCAATCCTGAAACTCCATTGAATACGAAGAAACTAAGGGCAAAAGCCATGGACTGTACATGTACAGTACATTGTTGAAACGGTAGCTAGTATCAGACACCATAAGCTACCAGCACTTGATACTAGCTGTTGGCATCCATAATTTACTCGGGAATTTATTCTTACTTATCAAATGTGACCCCCCACCTTCCTCTCAGTGTTTGGCAATAACTCCCGACTTCTATTTCCGTTGCCCTAGTACTAAGGCTTTCCGCATTCTGAAACTCAAGAATGATGTGAAAGGATCTGTTTAAAAGAAAGTAAGGTGAACATGCATATTACCAAGCAGATTTACTATCTAGCTACCTTAGAGAATCTATTTGTTAACTTATGTATTTTTTCAGAGATTGAGAAGTTTGAGAAGCCATTTGCAAGTAGAATCAGGACATTACGATTAGAAATGAATTTTCTGTGATTTTTCAAAGTTTGTTGGGACTAAATTGGTAAAGAGAGAGAGTGGGTAGACCCATGCTATAACCACACATTGACGTGTACCCTCCGGATTTGCGTTGTCATGATACAAAAGGGTAGCTAAGATTGTGGTAATGGGTAGGTGATTGACGCAAATGGGAAGGTCCAATAGATGTTGGCCAGTTGGGTGAGTGACAGCATTTGAGTTGTTCTACTTTAGGTGTATTGGAGCATCTTAGAAACCTTGTAGTTTTGATTCTACCTATTTACGTCAGATACTTCTACCTTGCATCCTAAGAAATATATTAAGCATTCATTATCAACTCTGCCTATATATTACACCTAAAATATGAGGATGAGTGAGCATGGTAGTTATAGTAAACTATCAAGAAAGTAAGGCATTAGGAGAAGCCATTGGACTAGTGTCATTAAAAGAATCTCCTATTTAAGTGTTCATAGTATTTTGTTGAACAATGTCATGTAAATGTGCTTAATTTATTAGTGATCCTATTGGCACTTGTTGATATTCTATTAAGATGAACCTTAAAAGTGAATATTGTCCTATTTTTTAGTCAAAGGTCTTCACTTTCACTCTAGCACGCCTTTTGTTCTAATTGCTACAACATTCCTTTTGTTCAACTTTTGTTGGATTGTAAAAAGTGGCGGTACCTTATGGCGTGCTTCAAACTTAAAGGTTCTCAAGGTTTTAGGGAGCTATAGACTTTTATAGAGTGGTTAGATTTGGTAGGAAATTTTTGGCACATATATGGTAGGTGGGATTCAAATATGGAAAAGATGCACCACAACAATGTTCCAATCCAACCACCTTCTCTTACATGAGGCTATGTGAGGATTGGTACTTATAAATTCATAAGTCACAAATTGAATTGGTTTGAACCCTCACTTAGTTTTTGAAGCCTTAACCTAAAAAGAAACACCAAAGACTAAAAGTGTTTGATGAATGATGAATGATGAATGACATCTAAAGAACCGGTAAAAAATGAAACTATTCACTATGAAATTTGATCATTTTTTGTCGAATACCAACTTTGTTAATGCCTTGTATGGATGGCCCATTAGTGCGCATACCTGAGTGGGTGCTAATTTTTTTTTAAAGTTTTTCACTTTTCCATGGTACCCAAAAGACTTGCAATTGCTACAATTCAGCAATATTTCTAGCTAGTTGAGATACTTTTTAGTTTGGATCATTTGAACAAATACAACACAAATCCAAAATGGAAATTGGAAAAAAGTTCCTTTGTGTCCAAATTTTGTTCCTAATATATATCCAAGCTTGTCCTATTCTATATATCATCATTGGACATTGACTATAGAATTCTTCAAAGTCTTTATACAGTGGCATTTTGAATTTCTCTTGTAAAAGCATTTACATGTTTAATAGAATTGCATAATGTGGTTGGGATGGACCGTTCCTTCAGCTTTGGCAGCAGCAGCTGCGTCAAAGAACTTGGAGACAGCAGTTGAGACGAACTGCGCAGCGTCCGGGACAGTTGAACACTCTGGCACAGCTTCTCCAATAATAGAACTTGCCAACCACACAAGCTCTTCTTGAAACTCTGACAAATTGCCATCAATCTTCTCCTTTGCTTGACTCAATTGGAGATTGCCATCAGTCTTCTCCTTTGTCTCACTCAATCGCAATGTCGTTGGAGGCATTGGCAGTTTCACTATCACAAATCAAAACCATGCCGAGATCAACTATAGTTAGTCACAAGAGGACTACTTATTCCTAGTGTATCCTATTCTATCGTTTTGAAGAATTCTAGTCAATGTCCAATGATGATAGAATAGGATACACTAAGAACATTTGGACACAAAAAGAGGACATTTGTTCAATTTCTATACTAGATTTTTCATGTGAGTGAGTTACAAGTGAGCTACTTCATTTCCCCAAAAAAATCAGCTCAAAATGACAATGAAAAGCAAATTATATTAATAATAGTCAAGTAAAAATGCAAGAAGCATTTAAATCATATCAATGAATGGCCCAACAACAATAATAATAGAGAACTTGACTTGTTCAATTTGTTTGAAATTTCTCCTTGAAACTTTGTGATCAGACAAACTTCACAGACTAATTAACAAGTCGCTCTAATTATCGTCCAAAATGACACTTTTAGGTGCTAAAGCCTAAATTTCAAGGTGCTTAGAAGGCATTTGATAGTTTCAAGCACATACTCTACACAAAAATTTATAGGAATTTCTACACATTCAAGATAGAAATTCTAGAAGTGAAGATTGCATCAGTGGTCACTTGTGAAAATAGCGCATTTCAATGCGCCAGATTTGTGCCGTTCCAATGCAGACTCTGTAAACTAGGACCGCCCGGCACAAAAGTGAAGTTCCTAGAGCAATTTACAAAGTGCCAATCTCTAAAAATTCTGTCGATACAACAAATAAGGTAGAAATTCTTGTAAGCGCCACTTTCTAGTCTCCAACACCTAAAAAATGGACTTAAATTCATGAACACTTTCTGACTCATAATCAACACAACTTTCTAGAAGCAGCCAATAACAGGTTTCTAGTTTTTTGGAGCAACCAATGAAGGTTGAGGCATTTTGTACTTCAAGGTAGTGTTCATTCAAGGTGAGTTTAGTATTACACATAGGGTGCCCTATGTTCTCAACTTTGAAAATTTGTAAAATATTACTAGAGCATTGGAAAATGAAACCACTTGTATTGCATTTCTCTCAAGTGAGTTTGCTAATAATCTCATCAAATGTGTTTGGTCAGTTGACCTTTCAATAATGGGACCAGCAAAAGTGTTACTTTTAGGTGTTCTACCTTATGACCATAATTTCACCAGCACTCGTGCAAACTAACCTGGCCCTTTTGAAGCAAACCTGAAACGCAACATGGGGATGTTGCTTCCCCCAATCAAGAGGTGGTTGACACTACATTCCAATGTGGTGTTGCAGATTAAGGTCTGCTATTTCTTCAAACATAAGAAGAGAACTATGCAGAATCGGTCCCTGAATTCCACTCTCTCAGATTGATATTACTATGTTGATCCATTGCAGCAGTGAAGGACCTTCAGAAGCTAGGCGACGTTATGAATAAACATTCTTGTTACCTGGGCAATCTGTTCGCGGGGTTTTGCGAGTGAGGACCGAATCGAACGTGCCCGCCCATTCATCCCGCTTCGTCAGAAACCCACCCGGCAAGTTGAACAGCTTCTTTACAGTCGCTGGAATCGACGAATGCTCAAACTCGGAGGTCGCCGTCGGCCCCGTCGCCTTATGCAACACTGAAATTCACACCAACCCCACCAATCACATCCCCATAACCCTATGTTCTGTTAAAATGGCGAAGTTTTTTCAAGAAATTCGTAGGCTATACATCATACTGTACCCTGAGTTTTGAGTTTTGAGATGTTTGAGGAACCAGAGCAGCTTTGAATCTGGAGAAATTTCCAATTGAGTAACTGAAAATTGAATCCCGACATAACCTCATATCTATCTATACCAATCCTCGATTTTAGAACTCGAGGAGTTTCAACTGGACAACTAAAAACCTGGCCTGTGAAAGTCCTACTTTTCAAAGCTCTAGTCAATCGAAAGTGGTGAGCATTTTCACGAATTCAATTCATAGATATGAAGAGCGAGGTTCAAGAGAGTTTTAAGAGTTTATCATCATGCTAAAGAAACGACGAAGTTTACCATTTAGCAGATGGTAATGGTTCAATTGAGACGCTAAACTTCGTTTCATTTCCTCCATAATAAACTCTAAAAACTCGCTTGTGCACGTGAAATCGGTCCAGCATCAATTTCACCTTTCTCCAACGTTTTTCTATTCCATCCAAGAGGGTACAAGTTGAGCACACACAACGTTGGAAACGAACGGACACCGTGCAATCCCAAAACCTCGAATCTACAATATTTCAAGCCACTGGAACTATATTAATTTCAAAGAGTCTTGAAATATTTGAAAACTCGACTCTGGAACATAGCAAGACGGTTAATTTGACAAAAGATCACACACAAACTTCAAATCTGCAAACTCACCAGTTCCAGCTTCAATGTAGGGCGACACCAAAATCGTCGGCACCCTCACCCCCAGCCTCGTAAAATCGAACTCGTATGGCGGCGCGGATCCCACCACCCCGTCGGGACTCGGCACCCCGACCGTCGGCGTCGCCACATGATCAAAAAACCCGCCATGCTCATCATACGTCACCACAAGCAGACTCTCCTCCCACTGTGGCCCCCCTCTCACCGCCTCATACACCTCCTTCACCAGCCTCTGGCCTTCCGCCACATCATGCACAGGATGATCGTCATTCGCCGGAGCCCCCGGCAAATCAAAGTACCGTGGCTCAATCACAGTATAATTCGGCAACTTCCCCTTCTTCGCATCCTCCTTAAACCTCAAATCATACGGACGAAAGTTGTCAATATACTTCAGCTTCCGGAGGTTCCGATAAAACAACGTGTTCGGCACTTGCTGGTAGTAGATTCCGAACGACAAGCCAGCGTCTTCCACTGACTCGAAGATCGTTTTCTGGGGTAAACCAGCCTTGAGAAGCGTTTGGTTGTTGCTCATGAGCCCGTGAGAAGTCGCGGAGTGGAGGTACTGGCGGTTGGGTTGCGTGCTGGACGGGACGGATGCGAACCATCGATCGGCCACAGCGAATTCGAGAAGAAGGGTTTTGTGAATTGGGAGATGCTCTGGTGCGAAGGCGCTCATGACTGTGGTGGAAGATCCCGGGGTGGAGGTTTCCGCTTGCGCTGCGAAGCCAAGCATTGAAGGGGGAGTTGTTGTGGTTGGGTCTTGGGCGCCGAAGATTTGGAAAGAGATGGCTTGGAAGGAGTGTCCAGGGTCGGAGGGGGCAATGAAAGGGGCGTTGTCTGAGACGAGAACTGTGCCGAGGGTTGGATCTGTGAGAGATTTGGGGTTGGATTCAGTGCCGGTGAGGCCGTTGATGTCAGGGTTGAGGCGTTTCATGAAACCCAGCATGTGGTCGAAGGAGCGATTCTCCATGCACAGGATGATGATGGTCTTGATCGGCGTTGCGAAAGTTGCAGAGGGTTTGGGCGTCGACTTGACTCCGAAACAGGTGCACCACTTGGATTTCGCCATGGCAGGAAGGGTTTGGTTTGCGTTTGGAAGTGGATCGATCTCTCCGAATGGTCGACTTCAGGTAGAGTTATGTACAGATTGGAGATGCTTCAATTCCTGCGTTCGATCACAGCACAACATGATCATGAAATTCACAGCAAATCGTTATGTACCTTTAAATGGTGAAATTACTTAATTACTGCAAGAAAGAGGCAGTTGCGGCAATCAGGTCTCTGCAAACGGCTCCTAAAACAAAAAGCAAAAGCTTCCGAAGTTTGCTGAACACATACCCAGAAATCTATTAGGCTTACCGTCTTACTAGCAGAAAAATCAATAATTTGGAAGTACATGAAAAATCCAGAGTCAGGCAATGGAAAGTCACGACATTGGCATGAGGCCAACAAACAGCTTGACTCCGAACGTTATTTGTATGAACCGGGAGACGTAGCAATCACATGGTGAAGCTGTCTTTTCAAGGTACCAAGGAGACGCGTACTGCAAACTATGCCGTGAAGGAGTGAGAATCATTGCGGATCATGCCGGAAAGATGTCAGACATTGCTTTCCGGTGGTGCAACTTCGCTTGGAAGTGACAACACCACTTCTAGATACTCTGTCAGAAGTTTGAGCTTCATGAGCAATCGATGGACTTTTGAAATTGTCGCAGTGCAGGAAATGAAGCAATCGAAATGGAATGACAGACCAAGCAAATCATACATCGCTTTAAGTACGTGCACAAATAGGAAGCGATCCTGAGTGTACTGATTCTCTGCAGTTTGACCACGTGCGCCAGGAACGATTCATAAAGTAAAATTAATTTAAATATAAGTACTAGCTTTCGGTATCAATATTATCTTCGTGGAATATCCCAGTCAGCTTGCTAAACGTTACGTATACTCAAGTTCTCAAACCAGCCGCTAAGCGAACTTCGCAACGTAGTCAGTGACATACGCACGGAGCATGTCTACGCTGTCACGGCTCCTACACGCATCTCCATTGACTCAAACCTGATACAAGACGGCAACAAACTGGTGGGAACATAAAAAAAAGCAAGTCCCAATAGAAAAAGAGTATTCGGCATGGTCGCCGTATGTCCAAGTCCTGCTCGTCGATTCATCACCAGCCTTGACGACTGTCACTGCAGTATCTCTTGCATGGATAAAAAATATGAAGAATGTTCCTGAATTCACTGAAATCGAGTGTTTTTTCCTATAATTCTTCCTATAATTACTCTGGGGCTATGCGTAGATTGAATACAGCGTCGATCGTCGATAGTCAGTAGTGAAGGAAGAAAGCAGCAACGCTCAACAAAGCGAATGCCATGCTGGGGAGAATCGAGCTCGCCGAGTCTGCTGAGGCCGTTGCGAGTGCATTTGGGGCAACAGGGGTCGGAGCCACCGGTGCCTTCCCAGGTGTCTCCGAGGGTGAATCAGATGGGGTCATCGCTACAATCACGCCAAAACCAACAATCATCAGTTAACAATCTTCAATTGAAATCATCGAATTACAACTCTAACGCAACTTCAATTGCAAAAGAAAAAAGCAAGATTGCTCTGATCACAATCTGCATTAGACGATCCCTCCTTAATTTCCTTAATATCTATTTCGGTATGTACAAATCCAATGCAAAAGAAAACCGCAAGAGTACTCTAAGCTGCGTGATCTGCACGAACTGCAAGCGATGATCCCTCTTTTAAGGCATTGTAGAGAAATTGTAAGCACCTGGTGACAATTCAGGAGCATAAGGAGGAGGCACAGGTTCCATAATGGGAGCACCCGTGGGCGGCACCATCGGTGCGCCCTCGGGAGCCATCGCGGGGGCGTGCATCGGTTGAGCAGCAACTTGAACGCACACGAAGGCCAGAAAACAGCAAGCAGCCGCAACAGACAAGGTGTTGAAACGCGCCATTGCTTCGATTTCCAGCAGCAAAATTGAAATTCACTGCCGATCTCCCACAGAAACCTAAAAGTATATAAGAAGAAACGATTGACTGCAGGTTCGATTATTTCAAAACTCGATCACCCCAGAATTGAACTCGAAGAACGAGAAGCTCTAAGGGTGGGGCAGTCTTCCAAACGAACAAGAAGTACTGAACACCAAATGGCGAGGCGCAGGTATAGAGCAACAAAGGGCTTTAAAAAGCGCGGTACAACTAGAGCCCGCGCGTTCTCAGGACGCGTTCGTTGGCAGTCCATTTGCACCAGGCTTCCAACCTGGCTAGCTGGCCGTCCCCTCTGAATCCTGTACGTGAATCCTGTGAATCGCCCATCGGCGCGGATGGTCGATTCGCAGGACTGCTTACAATTGCACTGAACTCCACGAGCACGGCACTGTACAACTCATTCGCCCCATGATATCTTCATGCTCGGAATCCCAGCAAAATTTCAAACGCAATTTCAAACGTTTAATTTCTGATCCTCCGCCACGTCGAACTGCGAGATGCAGCGCATGACTCCCGATGCCTGTCGCGGGATCTCAAATGATCTGTCGAATTTCCTTCTTCGATTCAAATATATATCATCGCTGCCATCGCTTGAGTGTCGACTATTTTTGTAGCATTTTTCGATTTGTATTGTTCATGGCATTGTCGTGCATTTTTTATGTCTGTGCATTTTTTGATCACTCTTGAATCGCCGTCTTTGTATCAGTTGCCGACGATTTTCTGGCAGATTCGGCGTGCGACAGAGGTGCGGGCATTGTTTGCAGCGAATGGGGCGGGCAATCCGGGACTGGGAAGAGGAAATGAGGCTATTCGTGAGAACAGCTGATGCTGCGCACGCAACTAAGGTAGGCGTGAGCAGTAGGTGGGTTTCCCGTTTCGTGCGCCCTGCATCGTGGCCCTGCATAGTGGCCGCGATGCTGACCGGGAGGTGACGGCGTTCCGTTCCGGGCGGAAACTCATCGGATGTAGCGCGGTACGGAATAGTGAGGGCGTCCTCAATGGAACCGGCATAATGTCCCTCCAAATAAATTTCTAAATTTTCTATAATTAGAACTTGATTACTATCATTGGAAGCACATCCAAAAGTTTTTTGATTGGATACAGGAAAACTCAAATTTAAAAAAATCCCAACCTTCAAAAATAAGATAAAAGACAAAAATTATGAAGGCTTGACAAATCATGCTTAAGAAGTCCTCAATTGACATTTGGTGTAAGGGTCCAACACTCAAAGATCAGGAGCCTTGTGAGGAGCCCTACAAAAATTGTGGGATATGTGTTGTTGTGCTTAAGCCAAATCAAAGCCACCATCAACAAACTCAAATCAAGTTTGTCATATGAACAAGTGAATGTTGATGTAGAATCAAGAATAGATGCGACA
Source organism: Neckera pumila (assembly GCA_963969595.1). Classification (NCBI taxonomy): domain Eukaryota; kingdom Viridiplantae; phylum Streptophyta; class Bryopsida; order Hypnales; family Neckeraceae; genus Neckera; species Neckera pumila. The sequence continues at coordinate 44,629,074 of OZ018408.1, read as the reverse complement.
TGCAACCATGAATCTTGAAAAAGTAGACAAGCAACAAACTCAAATCAAGTTTGTCACATGAACAAGTGAATGTTGATGTGGAATCAAGAATAGAAGAGACATGCAACCATGAATCTTGAAAAAGTGGACAAGCGGAACAACCAGCTCCTTGATGTCTGTCACTTTGGCCTCATTGAGAACATTCTTAATTTTTAAAGTCCCATGTCCCTATAGGGAGACAAAATGAATTTTGAAGAAGCTCCTATGGTCTCATTTTTCATTGTGATTTTCTGAATTTTTTCAAAGATAAAAAAGCACAAAGTAGCTGAGTCCGGGCACCCAAAAAATCCATAAATGCTCTCGTAAAAGCTTGAAGTAAAATTCAAATTTTTGTTTTTCATAGGTTATATTATTGTCTATATGGAAAGTTTTGATTCATTCCATTTGGCCTAGTGATGTGAAAGTTACAAAGCTTCTTCTTTTGCTAGCAATCATAGCACCTTCTAAAAAAATAACATATTGGATTTAGTTTTAACTCAATTTTCACAATTTAAGCAAAAAGGTCCATATTGTTTATTATATATGCTTGCTAGAATAATCTCACCGTTTGGATTAGGGCTTCAATTCCATCTTAGCCTCTAAAGTCCCAAGGCCTTTTTCCAACAAAAAACACTCAAAATTGCCATTTCTTTAGCAAAGAGTATTAAACTTAAAAAAATTATGTTTTTTTTTGCATATTTAATCATATGATCTTGTACTAGACTAGTGAAAAAATGTGTGGAAGAAATTTCAGAAACTTTGACCTTTTAGATTGCAAGATACTTGCATTTAAAGTGAAGGAAACAAATTTTTTTGCACCTTGTTCAACTATACTTTTTTGGCTTTGAACCTTTATAACTTAAAATTTTTGCTCTATTGACTTTGAATTTCTAATTTTATATGATGAAAAATTGAGTAGAATCTAGGAAAAAAAGTTTTTTAAAAAAAAACTTTGAAGGACAATGGGATTCTAGGCTGAGTTTTTGTCGTGATTTTCCAAAAAAAATTTGAAGATATAAAAAATGCTAAGCTTTATAAGAATGTTATTTTTTTTTCAATCGGTGAGAAAAAAATTGTGCCCAAATAAGCTCAAAACAGGGGACAGGAGGGGGGAGCAAAAACAAATTTGCAGATTTTTTGTTTTAATTTTTTTCTTATAGATTAAATTTTTTTTCTATATGTAAAGCTTTGATTAATTTGTTTGGATTTTTTATGAGAAAGTTATGGACAATGTTGTTTTTCAGCCTTTCAGGCATTTAGAGCATCTTCATGGAAAAAATAACTTGTAGGATTCGTTTCTAAATGCAATTTTAATTTATTTTTCCAAAAAAAGAGTTCCACAAGGTTTAGTTTTTTTGCTAGAACAATCTCACCATTGGAATTACTGCTTTTTAATTCCATATAAAAGATATTAATATTTTAGATTTTCCTTCTATCTCATACCTACTTCTACTTAACAATTTTTTAAGTAATGAAAATTAAATTTTTTGGATTCTTTTTCCCCCTAGATTCTCAACTCAATTTCCTACTATAAAGATTTAAAGCTCAAAACTCTGCAGTGCAAAAAATTTAAGTTAAAAATGTTCAATCGTAAAATCTAGCCCCACAATGTGCTAAAAAACTTGTTTTTTTCACTTTAAACGCAGATATCTTGCAATATATGCGGTCAAAAATTCTGAAATTTTTCCACACATTCTCATCCTAGTAAGATGTAAGATCCTATGGTTAGATGTACAAAAAAAAGTTTCAATTCTTTTACTTTTTGCTATAAAAATGGCAGATTTGGGTGTTTTTTGGCAAAAAAAAGGCCTTGGGCCTTTAGGGGTTTAAAAATTGCAAAATAGAAGTAGATTCAAGGTTGAAGGAAAGACTAAATTGTCAATAGCTCTAAGATGAAATTGAAACACAACAATTCTTGCAATGAGATTGTTTTCAAACAAACTTAGCCTTGCATAACATTTTTCTTGAAAAATTATAAAAATTGCATTCAAAAATGAATCCTATACAGGGTTTTTTTCAAGAAGATGCTTAGATTGCCTGAAAAATAAGATTGTCGATAATGTTCTCATTATTAATCCAAATTGAATGAATCAAAGCTTCAAATGTAAACAAAAATATAATCTATGAGAAACTAATTTTTTATTTTTTCAATTAAATATTCTTTTTAGGATTTTTACTACAAGCCGAATTAAAAAAGGGCATTTTATGCCATAAGTTTTGCTCCCGGGCACCAAATGAAGTAAGAGTTTTATTTTTGGAAAGCTAATGTATCTTTCTATCTTCACAAAGAAATTCAAAAAATCACAACAAATATTGAGATTGTAAGAGCTTCAATGGTGCTAGTATGTGAGCTCAAGAATGCGAGCTTGTGCACATCGAGCCTACAATACATTAGATGACATTTGAGGCCTCTAAGAGATTGCGAGTTATCATGTGTTCCCGCATTGTTCCCAGACTACGAGAATCCATGATAACTGTTGGTTGATGTGGCCTAGATTGTGCCACGTCATTTTTGAAAAAAAAAAAAATTTGCTTAAATTGATATTTGGAATTAAAAAATTAAAAATTCTGACAACCCGTACCGATTGTCTTCAAAATCTATATTGTCATTTCAAATTTTTGACATTATTCCATCTAGATAGCATTGACAAGAATAAAAAATGACACCATCTAAATGAAAATCACCTACACCTCAATTTTTTTGTTCAACCAAACCAAACTAATAAAATAAAAATAAAAGTATTCTATATTTACGATGGCATTTATTATTTTATATTTTCCTAATAATAATGTGATAAATGTATAAAATAATCTATTAGAAAAGAAGATGATGCTATAAAATATAAAAAAATCATTTAAAAATTGATAATTATGCTCAATTAGATCAAAAGAATGATATAGTAAAATGATCAATTATATTGATAAAAGAAGAACTATGTGTTCATTTTATTTGGTGATTTTTGCATTGATTTTAGCTCAATTTATTCAAAAGTAAATGAAACTCCATTAACATCAATTGTAAAGATGAAGGAATGTTTTTTATGGAGTCTTTTATTTAGTTTAGTTACAAATAATTGAAAAGATTGGGTCCAAATTGAAAAATGATAAAAAAATTTGAAGTATTTATGTCTTATAACTAGTAAAAATGTACATATGATAAATATTAAAAAAAAAAATTAGAAATACATGAATATACGCATCCAAAGCATTCTATGATTTGAAATTAAATAAAGGTTTAATACTGAATTACAAAGTAATTTTTGTTATTAAAAAGTTTAAAAATTTGAGCACAAGCTATAAAGATGGGAATTAGTTTTTTTCTTGGTATGTTTTAAATTTATGTGGTTCTAGCAATGACTAGTTTATGTAGTTCCTAGCTACACTAGCCTTTTATCTCTTAAGGACCATGTGTTCAAGTTATGAACAAGTTATGAAAAAGAATGAATGCAAACATTTTCCAACACATGTTTAATACATACAAAAACTAGAATCCTTCCAAATATTTGTAGATTCTTTTAACATTTGCACAATGTTTATTTTTAGAGCTTTCTTTTGCAAATACTCAATTGTTAAAAAGCATAATTATGTTTCCATTCAAAAAATGACATTTCTAATTTTTTAAAAAGACATTCAAAAATGATTTCGGGAATTTAAAAAATAAATAAAAACCTAAAGAATCACCATAATTAGGCCTTGACATTCTAAACTTAAAAAACAAGTTCTAATATTCAATCCACAATTGATTTGAGAAATAAGTATTAATCTTTTGTTCCTATTTTTTTATATATATTCTTATCTATAATGATAGATCCAACCACTGGATGAGATGTATGGATAAAAGCTTGCAACTTTTGTTTAGAATTCACCATAAAATATTCTTTGACATGTTGCTATCATTTCATAACTTACTTTGTTTTTTGAAAACTTGGACAATTCTATGGATTTTAAGGAGTTAATCTTTCTATGGACAAAAACCAGACATGTTTAAATATTCAACTTTCTCAACTTTCAAAGTTGGTATTAATAAAGGCATGTTATAAGTGAATTTACAAAAAATTTACAAATAGACAAACTTTGAAAATCTTTTATAAAAACTTTCAAACCAATTCAAAACATGAAACTTCAAAATTTTCATCAAAATGCAATTTAATCTTTTAGTACTTGAAATCTGGTACAATAGGATATACCTATCTTGTGAAATAGTACTAATATTTTATGTATAACTAACTTTTAGAGAACGTTTTTATTTTTGGATAATAAATTTTAATAATTAACATTTTGGGGTGAAGTATTAGATCCAGGCATATGGATAACTGTGATATATAAATAATATTTTACACCTTTGTTGGAAAAATCATCATAAATCCCTAAAGAACCATTGTCCCCTTGGGGACAAATTGGATTTTGGACAGGTACCTACAGGCTACGATCTCAATTTTTGCCATGATTTTTTGAAACTTTTTTTGAAGATAGAAAAACTAATTAGCTTCATGTGGATATGTTTTTCTTTTTTCAATTGGTGCCCGGGAACAAAAGTTACGACCAAATAAGCTCAAAATAGGTGAGACGGTGCAGCAAAAAAAACTCAAAAGTTTTAACTTTTTTTAATTTTTTTTCCCATAGATTATTTTTTTTTCTATATAGAAAGCTTTGATTCATTTCATTTGGATTTGTTGTGTGAAAGTTGTGAACAATCTTGTTTTTTTGGGCATTTTGAGCATCATTCTTTTTGAAAAAATAACGTGTAGGATTCATTCTGCTTGAGATTTTTACAATTATCCAAAAAAAAGTTCTACATAGCTTAGTTTGCTTGGTAGAAAAATCTCACCATAGAAATTAGTGCATTTTAATTCCATCTTGGAGATATTATAATTGATATTTTCCTTCTATTTAACAATTTTTTTAAGAATAAAAATGAAGTTTTTTTGAAATTTTTCCCTAGAATCTTGACTCAAAGTTCCTCCATAAATATTTAAAGCTCAAAACTCTCTAGTGCAAAAAAATTAGGTTAAGAAGGGTCAAAGTCAAAATATCCAATCACGCAAGATGCTAAAATACTTGTTTTCACCATTTTTAAACACAAATATCTTGCAATTTGTGTAGTCAAAAATTCTGAAATTTTTTCTACACATTTTATACCAATTAGGTGTAAGATCCTAAGGTTAGTTATGGAAAAAAAAATTATCAATTTTTTCAACTCTTTGCATAGGGCTCGGCATAGGAATGGCAATTTTGACTGTTTTTTGGCAAAAAAGAGGCCTTGGTCCTATAGGGGTTAAATTCTTTTTCTAAGTTGCATTTTATAATAAATTTGAACAATTTTGAAATTTGAACAATAATTTTTGGATTTGGTCACAAGGTAGCTGTGCCTAAATATGTCATTTTTTCCTTGTCCTACAATCTCTTCTATTCAAATTCTAATATTTTTACAATGAAGTGATTACAACCTCAAGAAAAATCCAAGCTAAGGTGTTTCATAATATTTTGACACCCAAGTAATAATTTGTGAACTTTTATAGTTTTAAGAATAGTTTACCTACACTAGATTCCCTTTAAAGAATCAAACTTGATGTAGAAATTAATGCTTTAATTTTGATGATTGTGACAGAAAAAATTGAACTCCTATGGATCACTCTTGAATGCGTTATGGTTCCAAATGACTCAAGATTTTTAGGTAAGATACTTGACTATTATACAACTTGATTAATTTTTTGCAACTTTCAAGATGATTTTCTATCCAATTCTATATCACATGCCAATTTGGGGGGTTCTTACTATTTACCCCAAAAAACAAATTTGGAGGTCCCAAATTTGGAAAGGATGGTATTCAAGTACACTTGTAGCTATATTTGGAAGGAATTCTAAAAAAATTTAATTGTATGTTGTGTAGAAGTTTACAAAGTGAGTTTCTTTCAGCTTGCATTTCAAAACTTATAAAACATTATTTGGATGGTTCTTTTGGTGAATGACCATCTCTATAGAGTTTTTACAAATGGACATTTTTTATTTTATTTTAATTTTAAAAACCCTCTTTTTTCCTAATTTAAACATTAAAGCATCCATTTTCTTGAGATTTGTCATTTTTCTAGTTCTTCTACATAGATAACTTTTCTATGATTTTCCTTCGGTGGTTATTTCTACCTTAAAGATGTATACATTGACCATATTTAAAAAAATAAATTAAATTGATTTTCTAAATTTAAAGTACTACAGAACAAAATCATGAGTATTGGACAAAATGCAACAAATCAAAGATGTACAATCTTGGCTAAATTTTTGGGAGAGGCTTGTGAAAAGTGAGGGAAGCAAGTTTCTAACTTATTGGAAAAATATTTTTAATATTAGACTTGAGAGATTTGATTCTTTTCAATTTGACAATAAGGCAAAGCTACTTCTAGAATGTAATTCCTCCCTACACACATAAAAGCATAAACACCATGAAACTCAATAAAAGCAATAGTGTTAACCAAGCCTTAAGTTTGAAGGCCAACCTACAAAATTGTCCTTCAAAATGATATTTTAGCCTATATTTGTCCTTTCTAAGGTGAAACACATCAACCACTTTTGCCCTTCTCATTTTTTACTAAATATGAATAAAGAAATTGACATATATAATGTATAGCTTGAATACAAGTGATGTAAAATTCAATACTTTAATTTGTACAATTCAGAGCCTTGGAGCTGCACACCTTCCTCCCAATACATGGGTGCCTCTCTTCCAAGTATCCTCATGGTATGAAGGAGGTATCAAATAAAAATCTTACAATTCTACAAAAGATATTGGCCTAACCCACGCTCATTTATTGCTTTCTTACTTTCTCCTTTGGTGTTGGGTGGAGTGGGTAGCATAACATGGAGGTATGACAAGCAAGGGTTCCTGAAAAATCATTAATGGATAATATTAGATTGTTGGCTCAATAAAATCAAAAGCATAGAATCAAAGGAAAGCGTGTTGAATTTGGAATTATGAAAATTAGAAGTATGGCGACTATTTGGAATGTGTCCTATTTGGTTTCCCCCCTTCCTAGGGACACTTTGGAATTTTTCCCATCCTTAGTAGAGGATGTCTTTAAGAAAATCTTAAATGTCTGAGGACATGCAAAGTGCTTAGGAAGGGCCAAATGCACGTCAAATTCAAAGTTTGGAGTTAATTGTTAAGTTCTCTTCGATTTGTATAAGGGTTGTTAAAGGAAGATTTCATCCCTAAAGATCTGTGGATCAAAAGTTGACAAATACTCACAAAATTGCTAAAATCCACACTCTTTAAAAAAGTGGCTATAAATTCAATTTTTCATTTTTTAGAATTTGCGATTGCAGAATCTTACTTTTTCCTAGTGTTAGGATCACGTATAAAAAAATGGGATCTGATGGCAATATATGTTTGAGAATATAACTTACAAAGCAAGAATAAAATGTTGTTTTCAAGATTGCCTACGCTTTTAACAATGTGGCTTTGTTAGGCATTTGAGCCTTATAACTCATATTTTCTTTGTAGGAAAGATTAAGGGACTTCATTTTTACTAGAGTTTCAAATTAGGAAGAAATATGCAAATTTTCAAAGCAAAATAATGTTCCTAGGGATATAACTCTTTGTAATTTAAGGTATACACCTAAATTAAGAAGGGATACGATGTGGGGCAATTTACCTTGATTATTGCATTTAAGATGACCATAATTTTACATAAAAAGCTACAAGGGGCATATTTCCAATATCCTATGATTTTTGTAAATTCAATCATATTTTTTTTAAGTGGGTCTATTTTACATATAAAATTTAAGTGTCCAATTTTTTCCCACCCCCACTTCTTCACAAATATTTCCTTTTGTTCTACTACATATGCATATAGGATATACACCATAAAACCAACAACAATCAATTGAATTCAAGTGCCATTGACCAAGTGGAAATTTTTAATCCCTAAAGGCCAATTGTCTATTGAACAAACAACTGAAAATCCAAGTAGATTCCTATGAAGTCAATTTTGGTCAGATGTTCACAAAATTTTGACCCAAGACGTGAATATGTACCCCCTTAGTGGGAACATAATTTATTTTCCGCCCCAAAATTTTTTGGCAACCCTTATAATTTGGGCATTTTTTGCACAAACTCTCATCAACTATTGAAATTTGGCATTTATGTAACTAATAAACATGGCATACAATTGTTAGTTGTTTTTTCTCAAATCACATTCCAAGCGGAGTCAAACTTTATTAGCTATAATAGGGTGGCTTGAAGAAAAAACCTTATCTTCTAACCTCAAGCCCTCATTATCTTGCAATATGTGAAGTCAAAGTTTTTAAAAAATTTCCCACATATTTCAAGTGTTTGTTTCTAATATTTAACCATTTGGATTTTAAATTATAACATTTCATCATTGCACTAGAAATCATCAAAAAATGATTAATATATTGTCAACATACTTAAAATCCTTGCATTGCAAATTGATTTAGATTAAGCTAGACTCCATATTTGATTTTGGAATTTTTCATAAGTGAACCTAATCCACATTTTTGTGTAGATCAAAATTTTACTCCAAAAAGGCTTGAAGTCTGCTTACCCTAGTTTGCAGGAATGAAAAAAGTTTTTTACTCCCTTCAAACGTTATAATCATTCAATGGAAGTGGTCAAGGAGGCTGAATTTTTTTCACATATTGCCTTAACTATATAATACATCTTTGCATGCCTGGAATTTACAAAAATATATATATTTTTATTTTGGACAATACATCAAAAATTGACAATTTTGGATTTTTCTTCTTCTAAAATATCCTTGGGCATTCAGGCATTAGAAGAAATATCAGCCCTTTGGAGGGCTGCTCAGGAGTGACAAACCAAGCTATTAAAAAGCTTGGTTTGTCACTCTAGCTGACTACTGCGATGAGCAGTCAGAGTGGCTGACTACTCGCTGGAGTAGTCAGACTTTGAAGAATTTAACAATTAAAAAAATAATTTTTGTTATAAAAAAAATTTCTTAAGATTATTATTATTATTATTTTTAAATAATTTTGTAAAATTAAAAAAAATATATTATTAATTTTTTATTTGTGAATTTCGGTTCCTGTGCCACCTGTTACAGGAGAAACTGTTGCGCGGGAATAGGGGGAAAACGAACTTTTAAGCAAAAAATAAATAAATTTCAAGGTACCTCGAAGGACCGTGGAGCAGCCCTCTAAAGGCCTGAAATTTTCTCTAATGGGTAAGAACATTGAACACTTTCAAAATCCTACTAAAACAATTCCATAAGCATCTCATTCAATATAAATGTGACTAATGCATATAGCTTCAAGATTGGAGTTAAATGGATTGTGAATTCTATCCTTGTGTTGTACAATTTTTAATTTGTTGAACCCGCTAACTAACAATAAACCTCCCTATTCATACAATGTAACAATTTTTGCCACTTTTGAGTAATGTATTACATTTACACTTAATTTTTTTGATATATACACTACTAGTATTGTGGCACAATTTTAGTCAACCACTAAATTGTAACTTCATTGTAGATTTTCTTGACTATGTCCATTTTATCATTCATATGAAATTATCTGTCCACATCTATACTCATCATACTATGAAAAAATTTGCATGGCCGTTTTCTGTCAAGGCTCTTATTAATAAAAATCCCTATTATATGATATATATATGAGAGAGAATTTCATGGACCTTATAGTAGCCCTACATATTATATAAAAATTCCTTGCTTCAAATTAAATGGACCCGAGTTCGGGCCAAAAAGAAAAAATGCGCATAACATTTTTTTAGCCATTGGATTGTAATAAAAAATAGATTCTCTAAAAGTTCATTTGTTTCCCTAATTCTAAGGTAAAATGAGAGAAAACATCAACATGTGATACTTCATTTTAGATGCCCAAATTTCTCCAAACCATTTCAAGTTGCAAAGAGCTTCAGGGATTAAATAGAAATAGTACAAAGCGGCTCATTGAAACACAACACCAAACTTTGGTGCTTTCAAGGAGTTTTGTCATGTACTTTTAGACCCTAGCATCTTCAAACTCCAACTCTTTAACCTCTAAAGTCCCAAGGCCGTTTTTTTTGTCAAAAACCACTCAAAACTGCCATTTTGGTTGGGTTCACCCAAGAACACAAAAAAAAACATTGGTTTAGAATCAAATCATAGGATCTTTTACTTCACTTGTCAAAGAGCATGTGGTCAAAATTTCATGAATTTTGACCGTATAGATTGGAAGATATTAGCATTCAAAGTTGAAAAACAAGGTTTTTTTGAACACTGATTTGCAATTTCAGATGATTTTGGCCGCAATTTGTGGAATTTTTTTGCACTATAAACTTTGAAATTAAATTTTTTTATATTGAATATGTAAGTTGAAAGTCTACAAAAAAAAAATTCAAAAAAGAAACACTTGATTTTCATTCTTTAAAAAATTGTTAAGTATAAATAAGTCCAAGATTGAAAAAACACTAAATGATTTAATAGCTCTTAGATGGGATTGAAATACAATAATCCCAATGGTGAGATTGTTTTAGTAAGCAAACACCACATTCTAAAAAAATATTGTAAGAAATTGTGAAAATTGCATTTAGAGATGAATCCTACAAGTTATTTTTTCAAAAAGATGCTTAGATTGTCCAAAAAACAAGATTGTCCATAACTTGCTCATTATTAGTCCAAATAAAATGAATCAAAGCTTCACATGTAAACAAAAATATAAAGTTTTAGAGAAAAAAAAAATTAAATATTTTTTTGACTTTTTGTAAAAAATTTTGTGCTACCCGCCGAGTTCAGTTTGAGGCTTTTTGTGGTATAACTTTTGCTCCCGGGCACCAATTGAAATAAAAAATTACATTCCCACAAAGCTAATCAGTTTTTCTATCGTATGGAAAAGTTTCAAAAAAATTCACTACAAATTGAGCCTGTAGGTACTTGCCCAAAATCTGATTTGTCTCCCAAGGAGACAATGAGACTTTAGGGGTTAACATTCTCTAATCTTCATGTCTACTGCTTTTTTTTCATACACTCTAACTCATCACACTAGATTTCTATTTGTCCACTTAGCTACTAATGAAGTATTATTGGATGTGGAATATTCTATACCATCTATTGTAGAGTCAAGCAGTGATAGTGCATACTATTGAATGTTATGTCCTAGTCCTTTATTTCAGGAACTCTAACCCCTAAAGGACCAAGCTGCGTTTTTTGGCAACATAGCAATTTTGGGCCGTTTACTACGGATGGAGTTTTTCTTTTTTTTCTTTGAAAATTTTATACAACATGTGCCAAAGAGAAGCTTTAAGGCCCAACAATTTTTGTAACTATTGACTACATAGTTAAAAAGTTAGTGCATGATATGTGATTTTCTTTGAACTTTGAGTAGCCCGGGCAGCTCATAAATTTCTTTAAAAGAAGACTTTTCAAGAAAACAAAAATTTGAACTTGGTTATTTAGATTTATATATACATAGAAAACTATGAATCATTCAATTTCAATCTATGAGCCAAAAGTTATGAGGAGTTTTAGTTTGCGGGTAGTTATGGCTTTCAAAGACTCCATACCTACCCTCAAACTTAAAATTCTCATAACTTTTGGCTCATAGATTGAAATTGAATGATTCATAGTTTTCCATTAATATATAAATTTAAAGAATCAAGTTCAAATTTTTATTTTAAAAAAAAGTCATTTTTAAAGAATTTTTTTGAGCTGCCCAGACTACCCAAAGTTTAAAAAAAATCACATATCATGCAATAACTTTTTATCTGTGTAGTCAAAAGTAACGAAAATTGTTGGGTCTTAAAGCTACTCCTCAGATACATGTTGTGTAAAATTTTCAAAGAAAAAAAATAAAAACTCCATCCGTAGTGGACTGCCCAAAATTGCTATGTTGCCAAAAAACACAACTTGGTCCTTTAGGGGTTGAGATTAACCCTAAGGTAGATACATATAACGAATAGTTCCCTTGTAATGATTTAGTTGGGTGCCCTATAATGGACAACAATAGGCTCTATTGTTGATTGAAAAAGATTCAATTTGCTCACATTTGATTGGCTTACACTTGATTAGCCGTTTTAGATGAACCTATGAGATAGTGATGGGTCCAAATGAAAAATCCACTTTTCTATTGAATAAAACATTCATTCTAAAGAGAAAAAGAAAATCCTATTTTAAAATTTGCATTTTTCCTCATCCTTATTTTTGCACACATTGAGCTCAATTTCTCAATAAATTCCCCATATCCTACACTGAAATGCTTTAATTTATCCATTATAGGTACCTCTACCTTAATTTCAACTCTGAAAAACTAGGAAACTCATTTCCGATTCCAGCACAGCATGGAAGTTTCCGGCTCGTATTTGCTTCCCGCCATAGCCAAGCTCTTTCTCCACATTGTCTCTCTTATGTTTTTTGAATTCCTGCCATAGCTAACCTGCCTTGGGTTTCTGGTTTTCGAATTCCCGCCCTCGTCCTCGCCGCCCGCAGCTCGCCATAGCCATCGATCGATGCTTCCGACTCTCCCCTTGCGATTGCGAAGCTCCGTGGTAGGCGTGCGCATAGCGACGTCGTTAGCATTTCACCAAGCGAGGCGTCCTCGCGGGGGATTCTCTCACGCAGCATCGGCAGCCATGGCGCCCGCGGAGGGGCGGGGGGCGTTGATTGTCTTCGAAGGGCTGGATCGCAGCGGCAAAAGCTCCCAGTGCACGCATCTCGCCTCCTTCTTGCAAGCCCAGGGCGTGGCCGTGGAGGCGTGGCGCTTCCCCGATCGCACCACGGCCATGGGACACATGATCTCGTCGTACTTGTCTTGCCAGACGGACTTGGACGATGCCGCCATTCACCTGCTCTTCTCGGCCAATCGATGGGAGAAACGGTACTACCTGTTGCCCCTAGAGTCCGTTTCCATGCCTTTCGCGTCCCTGGATTGCGCATTTTGGTTGCGATTTTGAATTGTGTCTGTGCTGAAGGTGAGGCAGGGTTTAGGTTTGAGAATTGGGGAGGGTTCAATTGTGAGGAATTTGGGGACTTCTAAGTTCACCAGTTTTGCTTTTGAGCATAGTTTCGATTACATTGTTGAGTCCGTTTCCATGCCTTTCGACGATGAAGCTCGCGTCCCTGGATTGTGCATTTTGTTGCGATTTTGGATTGTGTCTGTGCTGAAGGTGAGGCAGGGTTTAGGTTTGACCAATTTTCAAGAATTCGTCATGGGAAAATGGTTTGAGAGTTGGGGCGAGTTCAATTGTGAGGAATTTGGGGATTCCCAAAATCATCACTTTTGTTTTTGAGCATAGTTCCAATTATGTTGCTAGAATAGTTATAATTTTACGTGATCTAGTTGGCGAATGAAAGAGGTTTCTAACGCACAGAAGAATGTGTTATTTGGATACTAGATGCGAAAGTTTTGAAGAGTCAGTTTTACTGGACGATGTTTTATAATGGTTTCCTTCGGCAATGGGAAGATGTGGATTATTGGAATGTACACCAGCTGATCAATTGGTGCTTTGGGTCCCTGATAATTTTGAGTGTCCTTGCCTTATGTCTATGCTCAAAGCTGGGTTAGTTTTGGGTTGACCAATTTCCCGATATTTGCTTTGAGAGTACGTATAAAGAGAATTCAATTGTGAGTAATGAGGAGTTCAATTTATTGCATTCTATGGCAGGGACACTCAAATCGCTATTTTAGACTCTGAGCACAGTTCGTATTATCAGACTGGTCTTATTTTCATATTTTCTTGTTGGTAAATGAAAGTGCAACACATTGCACTGAAGAATGTGTCATTTAGATGTCATGAGCAAATGTTATGAAGTGGCAAAGTTCCTGTTGGTAGATGTTCTAAATTTGCAACTTCAGCTGTTTTAAAAGTGGTGTACCTATTGTCTAAGATCTTTGGGTGGCAATTTTGGGAGCCCTACCTTAAACCTGTTGGAGCTGGACGTCGGGTATTCATGTGAGACAGAAATGGAATGATGGCAGGTTATTGATGGAATCGAAGCTGAGGGAGGGGATTACATTGGTGGTTGATCGGTACTCGTACTCGGGTGTGGCATTCTCAGCAGCTAAAGGTCTTGATATAGATTGGTGCAAGGTGAGCACTTGCTTTCTCAAATTCTCTCTATGTATATAATCATCATATCAGTTCTGTGCGTTGTACCTCCAAGCTGAAATAAATGCTAATTAATGAATGTAAATAACCGGATTAATCAGTATCAAGCAAGGACATATTCAGATACAAGATCCTTTGGGGGTGGGGTGGGGGGTGGGTGGCGTTTGGGGGATCCTATTGACGAGTTCAATGCCGTAGGTCCTCAATATTCTGCTTTCCTGCCGGGTTTTTTAATTCAGCTCAGCATTCGAGAGACTTATTATGAGTAGTACGAAAGTGCATCGTTCCATCATTCTGGCAGGTTGACTACATCCGTAAATTGGATCTAATTGAAAATCTGCTTACTTCATTTTGACAGGCACCAGAGGTAGGGCTTCCGGCTCCAGATCTTGTCTTCTATCTCGACATTTCTGCAGAGGTATATTCTTTGGCAAGTCGTCTTTTTGGATGCTATTCCCTGTGAATAGATGGATTGGGAAATGTTGAACCTTGGTCAGTTGAATACTGTCTTGGCCTCTCCATTAATTTGCTGTATTCCTGATGTAACAAGATATCTGCAGCATGCAGTGTTTCGTGTGAAAGACTAAGTGTGGTCTTAATATGACCATCTTTGCACTCTTTTTAATTTCAATGAGATCGATGTTCCCCTCTTATCCAATGTTCCAGGTAGCTGCAGCAAGAGGAGGTTACGGTGGCGAGAGATATGAAAAACTTGAGTTTCAGAAGAAAGTTGAGCAAAAATTTAAATCCTTGAAGGACACGGCCTGGCAGGTACTTTGTCTGATTTCATTGCGTATTATGTATGGTTGCGCGGGGACTGTATTTGTCAGGTGCATTGGCGTTGTTATTTTCATCTCCTTGATGTTAGAATTGTTCATGGCGTTGCTTGGTGCCACCGATAACCTTATTCTGGCACTTACATGTTGCAGAGTGTGGATGCTACACAATCGATGGATTCTATTCAGTCCGAAATTAGAGATTGGTCTGCCAAAGTCATCCAAGAATGCCTAGATGGCCGCGAGCTAATGCAAATGTGGCCAATGGAGTCAAGAAAGCGAATCCTTTAATGATGAATTACATCACAGCACCATCATGTTTACCGAAGTCGCCAACTGCCGGAGGCACCGAAGGGGTCATAAGGCGATTGAATTCAGTCCAGGACTGTTGAAGTGATTTGCACCTGTGCGGACCAAAAGTTTCAACTCCAACATAGGACAATGTTACTACCAGCCTCATGTTTTGGAAGAGATACGATTAAACAGTGACGGTGTAGGGAAGTTGTGTACATATAAGACATGGTTGTCTTTGCCATGATACTTCCAATTCTTCTCCCTTCAATAGAAAGGCAAAGAATGCATATATTGCAGAAATATAATGGGCAGACTGATTCCTGTTCAACTACTTTCTTCAACTTTCACGATCAGTGATACCTTATAATTCTCCATCATTAAAGATCCATCATTGTTAAAGCATTAGTTGTCCAGCATAGAAGAAATTGACGACAGATGAGGACTGGACTACTGGAGCATGTCCAAGAATTTCAGTTGGTCCAGAAAATGGCGTAGAGGACCCTTGCAGATGACGAAGACCCTTATCCCAACTTCAAGATGCTCCTTGATAATCCTAATAAACCAAAAACGCCTAACATACCTTGCACACCATAACTAGGGCATGACATTATAAGAGCATCTTCAGTCCGGCCTCTACAGAGGCTCCGCAAAGGGAATGGCACGGTCCCTTTCGGAAGACCACAAAATCGACCAAATCAGACCATAAACAAACTCGTTACAGTCACGGGCTCGTTATTAAGAGGCCTCCACAGGTCAAATTTGGAGTACAATAAGGGCTAAAGATCTGATAACGGTGCACATACCTTGCACGCCTTGTTTACACATCTGTGGTGATCTGCTTAAGAATGTTTTGGGCTTGCTCTCATTGAATTTCGTTTCTATACATGCACTGGGTACTCTGAACTCCAAATAAGACTTCAGAATGCCAGGTCTGCATGGAGGTCCTCTATACTACATTTGACCCACATCAAAATACGATGTGTAATGATCCTGCACACACTCTGTAAATCTGGGTCTGCAGTGAGGGTTTAGGTCAAAAATATTCACACCAATACGATGCTTTTGGTGCGATAAACTACCCAGATGCATCTCCACCAAAATCTTCTCTGCGTACTTTGTAAGGCCCCCAGTAGAGCACGGGCTTCATGATAGGAATGGCCTGCCCCGGATGCTCTGCCCAGTACCGTTCCTGCGCAACCACTGGACATATAAGCCCGAGAATCTGGAACAGATAAACCCTAATTGACTAGTTTCACAACAGAGGACTCGGGGAACTGGGAGGAAGAAACTCAACCAACTAAAATGATTCTAGCCTCCAGCCTCCTGCTAGAAAGACCGTTCCTAGCTTCAGGGTGCTCTTCGAAGACCTTCAACCTAAATATCAAATCGAGAATCTTTGTGATAAGGCAAGAACGACCAAAAAGCCGTGCAGCTGTCCTACTTGGGTCTAACCAGATTCTTCAGAAAGGAGTCAATCACATTGGAATTCAGTAACCCTAAATACAATAGTGACCTCTATACTTCAGAGAGGACTTCGTTGCCTTCAATAACCCCAGACCCGTCGCCGGGTCTGCTCAGCGAATCTTCCATAGTACTCATGCCTAACCTGAATTCCCCAAGACAATTTTTATGTCGAGAGATTGTCATCGCTGATCATTTAGGGTTACAAGTCTGCCAATTAGGGCTATAATTGAGAAGCAAAACTCGCACCCGCACGCACCTTGTGGAGCTGCTCGGTGACCGCGGCTGCCACCACGCCGGAGTAGAACGCCACAATGTTGATGACGAGGAGCGGCACCATGGACTTGGGCCGCTCGTACGGCTCCACCATGTCCCACAACTGGTCGCGATTCAGGCGGGCGTCCGTCCGTCGCGCCCACCATCGCCACAGCGACTCGCCCAGCATCTTGTTGGGCGCATCGCCCAGCGCTCGCCGCCCTTGCCAGAATATATTGTTCTTCATAGCGGATCTCGCGCGCGCCACGACAATCAAAGGCCTTACTTGCCTGGCGCAATCTGCAGCAACCCTAACAACTGCACATTCTCAAGGAAAAGATTGTTGAGGCAGAAGCAATGAAAATCAAAACCACAAAGTCGAAGTCGAGAGTATCGATAAAGCCCTGAGTATTGATAAAGCTGTAATTAAGGGCCGGTTTATACTTGGCCTGGGGCCGGATGGAAGGCCGTCCGGATTTGCCTTCAATCCGGCCCACAATCCGGCCTCAATTCTTCCATCCTGTCCCAACTAATGTAAAGTCCTTGGGCCGGATTCTAGGACTTGATTTTCAATTCATGTGCACTTGGATTTTTCAATGCTCAATTAATAAAATATAAAAATATGTATGTTTTTCTTTTGCTTCCTTTCTTTCCTATATAAAAAGAAAAAAGGAGTCTCTTTTTCTTTCATTTCCTTATTCTTCCTATTTATTCTATTTCAAAAATAGAAAAGAGAGATTTTTAAAGTAGTTTAATTTTTTATAGACATAATCAAACATAATTTAATTTTTTTATAGACTCTTTTAAGGTAAGTAGGCAGCATATGGAAAGCCTATTATGAAGTACATTTGAACTTTTATTTACTAAACTTGTTTTATGTGAACTCAAGAAGTATACCAAGTATACTACAATGGGCAATTTCATTAAAATGGCAGTATTCCAAGTGCCACTTTGACAGTGTGCCATTTTCACCATCTAGGACAGGTATAGAATTCAGAACGGCCATTCTAAACCATCTAGGACAAGTGTAGATTTAGAACGGACATTTTGAACTGTGTTTCACTCCACTTCAAAAAAATATCGCCATTTTAATGAAATTGCCCATCACAATGTTAACTTAATATCAATATTACCTCCATTTTTGCTAAAAATTTCAAACTGTTAGATACGTACTTTTTTAAATAATACTCCAGAATATGATTTTGCAAAAAAAATTTTTAGGAAAAATTTACATTTTGTTTAGATGCTTATAGTTATGGAAAATAAAGGTGCACCTAAGAATCTAAATTGTTGACTATATCATGGAGAAATATTAAAAAAATATTTAACCAACATAGTGAACTAATGACGCTTGCCAAGTATTTTTACCAATATTATTCAAATTGTTTATTGACATGAATTCACAATGTAGGTGAATAATGTTTGTTAATGTGAATTCACAGTATGAATTCACACTGTTTGTGAATTTACAATATGAATTCATATTGTAAAATTTATGTGAATTCATACTGTGAAATCGTGCTGTAAAATTTACGCAAATTCATATGTGAATTCATACTGTGAATTCATACTGTGAATTCATACTGTGAATTCATACTGTGAATTCATACTGTGAAGTTGTATTGTTCAAATTTATTAAGAATTTATGTGAGTTCATACCAGCCGAACTTTCAAATTCATTTGTTGGCAAGTGAAAGGAGCTTCCAACGCACCAAAGAATGTGGCATTTGGATACCGTATGCAAAAGTTATGAAGAGCCAGTTTAAAATAATAACTTTCGTTGATTGACGGCGGAGATGTTCATGATCCATCGGAAGAGCCCAATCCGGACCCAATCCGGCCCAAGATGGAAGTTCGGGCCACCCAAAACCTCATCCTGATTGCTCCCTTGGGATTGGATGGTTTGGCACCAAAACCATGCCACCTAAGGTGACACATAGGATGAGTGATGGTTCCATCCGGCCCCAAGTATAAACCGGCCTTAAGGCAGGATGCTCTAAAAGCGACTAGCTTCTTCAAATCAACCCTATAAAATGATATTGAATAGATATGAGTTGGTCTTTAAATGGACCACTTTAGTCATTGCTTGAACCCCCCCCCAAATATTCTTTATTGCAAGAGCCAATCATTGGCCTTGATTTCCTCAAATCACTTTAGAAGTTGTGAGTGGATGCATTTGGGGAGACCTAGGGTCACAAATAGGTACCTACAACAGAAATCTTAGGAAATTCATACTTAATTCAAAAATGCTTTAAAAAATATGAAGCCACTTATGTTATTTTCTTCATCCATTTTTCTTTCTCTGAAAAATGAGTGAAAAATATTTCCATTCAAAGAAACCTACGAAAAAGGCAGACCAGCCCTTAAATGGTCGCTTTTAGAGCATCCTACCTTACTACTAAATGTCATTGGAATATTTTGAACCATCCTAAAGGTCACCAAATATTAAGAATTCTATAAAATGAACTTCCAAAAAATCTAAATCAAGTTAGTGAATAAAAATTCAATCCTAAAAGAAATGATTTGTATGGGGTCTAATGAATCTGATCCCAACGTACGGTAGAGAGAAAATCCTAAATCAAAGAAAACCAACCACCATGTCTATTACTGTACAAACGGCGGTGGCAAACAATTCTTTTTCTGCATGGAGGAGTGAATTAGCAAAGTGAGTTGTAGCCATCGCCCCAATGGTGAACTATTGATAGAAGTGGAGCATGGCTGTTTTGCAACCCAAAACCTTTGTTGTTCCTTATGGGTTTGCCAAAGAGATTTAGGGATTGATTGGCCAATCTCTTTAGGTTTTATTTTTAAAAGAAAATTGTAACAATTGCAATAGCAAGAGGAACAAAGGTTGAACATCAACCACTGCACTATTCGTTCATTGTGACAAAGAAGGGAGGCAAGATGAGGAAACCCAGAGTTCTCTTCGGCTATAGCAAGCAAAGTCGTCGGTTTTACAAGTGTCCCGTTTGGTGTAAGAACTTCATCCGTTGTGTTTGTTACCCAGATGAAGTTCATCTTGTAGGGGGGCGCCCGGCGATTCTTGGTGCGCCATCGCTAAGGTCATCGATTCTATAGTCTACATGACTGATACAATGAATGCTGGAATCAAAGTTTCTAGGTTCTAATTGGGCCCAACTTGGAAAGAGCTGTGGCAGTGAGGTCATACCATCCTTCTTTCGAATAGAGTCTTTTTTTTTAAATAAATGAAACAGGATTTCATTGCCAAGGAAGATTACAAAGCCACCAGCCACAAGTGTCCTGGTGGGACGACATACATGACAACTAAACAAAAACAATGACACATATAGACCAAACAGATAAACAAAGGAGGGACAGCGGCGCAATACAGTTGAGAGGCTGTGAGAAGTTGGCAACTCCACTCATCCACCTCACCAACTTCAAGGGGGTTGAAAGATAAACCCGTTGTTGGGGCCAACGCTCTTCCAGTTGAGTTGTCCTTCAATCATAGAGGCGAGGAAGCCAAATTTGCATCTTTCTGACGAAGGCGTCAAGTTGCGCAACCATGGATTGTTTCCTGTTGCCGCAAATGACCGCCCATTTTGCTTGCCTATAATCAACCAGTCTTTGCCAAATGTGGTGCAGTAGCCACTCTTTGGTCCACAAGACATTATTAAACACCATGTCGTTGCACTAAATCTAGAGTGTCTAGAGTACGGTGGATCAAGAGTCCCACTTCTTTTCTAATGCCTTTTGGGGGACCAGACGGTTTTCCAAAGTAGCTAGAAGTTTGCTAGTAGTACTCCTCCCCATCTGTAGGGCCCCATATTTGGTACATTATGGTGTCTAATAAGAAGTGAGCATTCGATGCTGACAAAAAATCTCACCAGCGGGGTACAGGGGCTGTCGATTGCCCACTCAAATTTTGCAGGGTCCCAGTTGAGGGAGTCAACATGTCCATAGAAAAAGTGGATTGTTTTTTTTTTGGACCCCTCTTGATTGCCTCAATTTTGACTGTGTGGAAGACTCTTGGTAGCATTGGATCCCATTGATTGGCATTCTCGGGTGGATTGATGAGGAAGATTCTAGCTTTGGCCGCAACATTAGTAGTCTAAATGAATTAATTTTTTTGAATTTCAACCATACAAAAATATAGTAAACAAGTAAGGCAATGTGTAGAAAAAATTTCAGCCCGTTTGACTTGAAAGATTGTAATGTTTGAAGTGAAAACAAAAACTTTTTTTTATTCTTGCAAAATATGGCTAGCAAACTTCAAGTCCTTCTCGAGTAAAATTTTTGCTCTACACAAAGATGAGGACTTTGGCTATTCATACATATATGATGTTAAGTTAAGTATGCATTTTCATAATCATGAAAAATTTTAGAAGCAAATATAGAGTCTAGCTTACTCTCAATCAACCTACAATGTAAGAAAGTTAACTGCATTGGCAATACATTAGTCATATTTTGATGATTTCTTGTGCAATGAGAAATTTTTATTTGAAATCCAAACAGAAAAAGTTAGGGACCAAAATTTGGAATACGGTATGTGGGAAAATTTCCAAGAACTTTGACTTCATATATTACAAGATAATAGGGCTTGAAGTAGAAAAAAATGTTTATTCTTGAAGCTATCTCAATATAGCTAATAAAATTTGACTCTTCTTTGTTTATGATTTATGAACAAAATTTTTTCTTGATAATTGAATCCATATTTAATTAGTTACATACATGCCAAATTTCATAAGTTGAAGAGCATTTTTGCAAAAAATGCTCAAAAGATGCTCAAATTGCTTGGGTTGCCAAAAAAGTTCAAGGCAACATAATTTTGTTTTGGATACTCAATAAGAAAAAAACATATCCTCACTTAAGAGGCACATGTTCACATCCTGTGTCAATTTTTTATGAATAGCCGACCCAAATTGACTTCTTAAATCCTACCCAAATTTTCAATTGTTCATTCAATGGACAATTAGTCTTCAAGGGTTAAAAAATACCACTTAGTCAATTGAACACTTAAATTTTATTTGTAAAATAGCCCCACTTAAAAAATTGTATGAACAAATTTACAATAACCATAGAGTATTGAAAATATGTCCTACATAGCTTTTAATGTAAAAATCTCTAAATTAAAAGAAGTGATCTCTCCAAGAATGGAGTTGGTTGCGGTCAGCTAGGCTCTTGATTTGTTTGCTCTTAGCCCAAACTACTGCATGGCTTTGTCCGCTGTGAGTAGGCGACCTTGTGTCATGGCATCTCTGATTTGTTTCAATCCCTGTTTGGAGAAACCAGGGCCGATAATCATGACAAAGCGGGACCACCAAAAAGATTTCGCACCCACTTCTTTATGAATCTTGGGCCTGATTGGGCGTGATTTATGCATGAACTTTTTCCAGAAGGATCCTACCTTGTTCCATATTATCAAGCCTTTATGAGCTTGACAACATGAATTGTAAAATAATCTAAGCTCGGTGCCTAGGTTCCGTCCGATTAGGGTTGGAAGTGACTAAATCGATGCCTTTGAAGTAGATGAAGATTTGAATTGACATATTCACAATCCTTCATCACCCATTTGGTCATCAGGGCAATGAGCGCGTCTTGAGGGTGAATCATGTTGATGCTTCTTTTATCCCTGGGTTGACAACATTGAAGCCATGCTTCTTTAATTCTAGCTCTATGCAATGAACCCTACTACATATAATTTTGAGTCGATGAGGTCACTTGCTTGATTCTTTTTGGAGTGCCTCCCTAGATTGACGCAAAGTAAAGTGTGGATGACAGGAGTGCTTTGTTTATAATAACACTTCTTCCTGTGGAATTGACTTGGGGGGTGCACCAGTATTGTACTTTTTGATTCATACGTTCCTTGAGGAAGGTAGCTACTGACTCAATGGATTGGTTCATCCCAAAGTGAGTGCCAAGTAGCTTGCTCACACTGGCGTCATCCACCCACACTTTGCCAAGGTCCTGTGTCCAAAGGGGCCAAGGTGTCCCATTACCATCGCCTCAATATCCCCTAGATTTGTCCCAATTTAAAATAAGGCCTGACACATGGCAAAATCTATTCAACAAGGCTATCACGGCATGTGTTTTTTCTTGCCTTCCAAGTACGGATAGGGAGGTATCATTGGCAAATTGGGCAATGATTTGTTGATGGTTGTTGCCATGGAGACTAATTCCTTTGACTGAGCCCGTTGCCATCTCAATTTTTATCATAGTATTAATAACCTTTCCTACTATCAAAAATAAATAAGGACCCAAGGAACATCCTTGTCTAACACCATGACAGATTGGAAAGGCTGGAGAGAGGGATCCATTCACCTTCACCAAAGCTTGAGCATTATGAAATCTGAGCATCTTCGACATGAAGATAAAAGGCGGGTAGGATACCAAAGGCCCTTATGGCTTTGGATATGAATTCCTAGTCTACCATGTTAAATGCTTTAGTGAAGTCTAGATTTAGGAATATCAAGGGTTGTTTCAATTTTGCTGCCCATGTTATTGTCTCATGTGTCAACATGATATTGTCTAAAATAAACCTGAGTGATAAAAACACAGATTGTTTTTTGTCAATTACCTCCATCAGTACGAGTTGAAGGCAATGCTATAGAACCTTGGCAAAGAGCTTGTGTGTTGTGTTCAAAAGGGTAATCGGCTACCAATTCAAGAGGTTGCGCTTGTCTTCTTATTTGTAGATAAGAAATATGAGCCCTTCTGTGATTCCAAGGGGGAGGCGTTGGGTGTATAGCTTGCGAAATCATTTCTAGTTTGATAGTTTCCCAGTGGTACTTGAAGAATTTTGTCATTACACCGTCGGGGCCTGGGGCTTTGCTGATGCTCATCTCCTTGAGTGCTAGATCAAGCTCCTCTGGGGCAATCGACTTTTCCAAGGCTGTCTTCATGGGATCAAAGAGCCTCTTTCTGATGTTGGTGAGGGCGAGGGCTGCCATTCCCTCCTGTGCCTTTGTACATGCGAAGGCGTCAAAAAGGTTCTTGTAAAAGTCAGTACATATGCCTTCGAGGCTTAGTTAATCGGATTGCATCATTCCTTGGTTGTCCATCAGTTTGGCAATACAAGAGGCCCCTGTGTATGGCCTCGCATCCTTGAAAAATTCCTTTGTACAGGCATTGTTGTTTTTGATCTATTTGACCTTGCTTCTGATTTGTTGCCCCTCTACTACATGTTTCTCAAAAGATGCCAGATGGGAGATTTTGGTGGCAACTTGTTCCTGCATAGCTTGGTTGTGGGGGTCAAGGTAAAGGTCTGCTTGCGATCCGGCCAACTTTTCTCTCAGGTGCATTTTTGTCTCCTTTCGTTCCTTTTCTTTCTTGATACAATACATCTTGTAGTATTGCATTGCTTTGCAAAATTTGCCCATGAAGCCTGTTCCTTGATTCTGTCTCCAGATGTGCTTGATGGCCTCCTTTACTTCAATGTCTCTGAGGTGGTGAGAGTTCATCTTGTAGGAGGACTTTTGTTGCAGGGCAATGAAGAAATGTACTGTGTGCAAGACGAGATGGTCAGAGTGATTGGAGTCTCTTCTAATGGTGTAGCTAGTGACTGCTTGGGCTTTGACTCCTCTGTTGGAGAAGGACTAGCAACGGTCAAGCCTAGCAAGAGAGCGGATTCCATTGCACTGATGGTTGTCCCATGAATACTTGATCTGAGCATTCTCTAGGAATTGATCATTGACCTCAAGGGCATCTTTGATGAAGGAGAATGATGTGGTGAGGTGCCCAACTTTCTCCTGGTGAGATGATGCGGCCATTGAGGTTAGTTTTGTTAGATTGCTTTTCCACAAAATTTTAGTCGCCACATAAGAGCCAATGGAAATTTCTGATAAGATTTGAATGAAGAAGCTTCCATGGCATGCTCCTCTCCCTTGAGCTATTTGAGGCATACATGTTTAGGATCAAAATATTGCCTCTAAGGAATCCATGAGGTGCACCCATTGTGCTTGTCCATAGGGAGGACTGTTTGGAACTAGAGACTCGTTGAGCCATGTGGGGCGCCAACCACATGCAGACTCTCCCTGTGCTTGTGCCTTTATCACCTTGTATATGGCCGAATCTAAGAGCTGCTTTCTGTCCAAAAAAAGGCAACTTGAGGCCGCAATGAGCATTTTAGGTAGGCCAGCATTAGGAAAAGTTTCAGCCCTGTAGAAGGCCGCAAGTTTTGCACCCATCCAATGCAATTATGGAAAAAAATAAAAATAAAAAATTTTATTTTTATTTTTTAATACTTTTTTAATGTTTAAATATTGGATGCTGGACACTAGTAGTGCTACGTCAAATTTTTGTTTTTATAATATTTTTATTATTTTTTTCCCAAAAAAAATATTCTTTTAATCATTCTGAAATTGCACCAAAGGGGTCCTGTAAATCAATTCTTTAGCGGCCTTTTGGAAGGCTGAAAATTTTCCTAATGTTTATCCCCTCTAGGATGGTGTTCTTGTAAGCACAAAACTTCTAAGTCCCACATCATTGGTTTGTAATAATTCCTAGTAGTATCCAGTTTTACTTGGTCATTAAGACCCTAGATGTTTTGCATCACTATTGTGACCTTCATAACTGTGATGGGGGTTGTGGGAGCTCTAAGTACTATATTAAATCTGTGTTTTTAATGACAAATTTTTTAAGACATCCACCTATTTTCATGTTAATAATAATGTTAAACAAAACATTTTGATGTTATGTTTGACATTATTATTAACATGAAAATAGGTGGATGTTTAGAAAATCCGTCAAGAAAAATAAGGGTTTCTTATAGTGAAGAATAGCTCAACGCTCCTTGGGTTGTTGCCTTCCGGGTTTCTTCTTGGTGTGCCTCTGCTTTGGTAGAGAATGGCAGATCTCAGTCTTCTTAAGGATTCCAAGGCATCATTTTGTTTGGCCCTTTGGTTAAGTTTTAGGGCATGGAATTGGAAGGTGAGTGTTTTCGCCGTTCTGCACATGAACCATTTAAGGAGAGCATCAAAGAGACCTTCTGGCAAGGTTGTTGCTCTTGGGGTCCTTGGAGTCCTCGGTGTGGATGGGTCCGCTTGAGACTGAATGAAGGGAGCTTGAGTTGTTCTAATGGGGGGTGGATAAATTTGGGGGGCGTCTCTTTTGTTCGTTGTGAGCGCTAGTGACCCGAAGACTGCTGCCATTTTATTCAAGTTCAACGACCGCGTCTCATTCTGCTCCAAGCTTGGTGCTATGACTCTTATGGATGTGTTACTGACTGGTGGGGGGCATGTAAGGAGAACCGGACGGATTCAGCTGAGAGAGTCTAGTCACCTCTTATGGGCCAAACACATTAGAGGGGATTTGAGGCCTTCAGAGGGCCATTTCATGCCTATTCCCACAGTTTGTTCCCATGTTATGAACCAGCAGTAGTGTTGTCAGAATTTTTTTTTCAAAAAAAAATAAAAAAATCTTCCCCAAATATCATTTTAAGCAATTTATTTTTTATTTTTTGTTTTTTATTTTTTTGAAAAATGACGTGGCACGGTCTTGGCCACATCAACCAGCAGTTATCCCTTGTTCTTGCAGTTTAGGAATGCAAGATAACTCGCAGCCTTTTAGAGGCCTCAAATAACATCTAATGGTTGGGCTAACTGCTTGCCAGACGGTAGGTAGTCTGGCTCCTGACTAGGCTGCACCCGAGTCTCTTGGGGGACTGAGTCCGAGCTTGTTGTAGATAGCAATCTTGTGTCAATATCTCCCTTCTCAGAGTTGAGGGAAAAATGTCTTGAGTGGGTAGTCCTTGGTACAAAGCTTCTGAGTTGAATGTCCTTTTTTGTAATAGAGGTTGAATCAAGCATGCGGAGGGGGGGGGGGGGGAGCTCCCAAATTGTCATTCGGGACTTTGGATTTCTTTTTTTGAAATTTGCAATTTAGAATAGATAAAATTATACAAAAAGCTATAAAAAGAATGTAGAACCGAAATAGGGTTGTACCATATCCATTATAGTATTTGGTCTTGTTTTGATTTTATACCTAAAAACGTCCCTAAACCTCTCTTGATATAGAGTTTAAATTACAAGATAGCGGGACTGGGAGGATTTTAGTCACATAGCCCCAAAAGGACTAAATCCCACTGGAAGGTGGCAATGCATGGCTAAATTGGTCCTAGGGATTCATAGCGAGTTATAAAACAGGTCCTAGGTGAGGTTTTGAATTCCCCATTAGATCAACGAATTCCCAAAAATCTCGATTGTTAGCATGCAGGGGCCTCTAAACTCGAGACAAGGTCATGGAGGAATCTACAGCCCGAGGATGGTGTTATAGGGTGAATCCCATGCCAGCAGTCCAACAGCAAAATCGATTCCCCAAGATTTTTTCATATGCAAAAGATTCCTATGCCATCAACAATTCAAGGAGACGGCCAATTTGGATCTCCACTGACTGATTGTGTCAGGTACGGAAACGCACCTCGACATCTTTTGCAGGGCTCCTTGAGAGGTCCCACAAAAATTCCCGGCATCTTCCGACTTGCAGAAGAACCTCTTCCCGGTTGTCAACCGTTCTAACCTCCAACGGGAATTTTTTGTAAATTATCCAAGTTGTGGTAAAATCTCACTAAAAGTTAGAATAGCTTGTTTTATGTTAATAATGCACTCCGATAAGTTTTGCGGCATTCCAATAGTGGTAGGTACCCAAACCGATAAAATTCCTCTAGAATTAATCAAGTTGAGAGATCCCCACGATGTTGACCGGCATTCCGGGGGCACACGATAGCAAAATTGCGTCAACAAGGAGTCTTTTCCTACTCCCTTTCACCTTTCGGAGACCCCAGGCTAGTTACTTTTTTCAAAATAGGAAACCCTCAAGAGTTGGAAATTTACCGCAATTGAGTTATTAATCTAGATTAGCCTACAATGGGTTTTTGATCCCGGTATAGGGGGCACTAGGATCTCACATTAAAAATGGCATTATGGATCCAACGGTGTATGACATTTGGAGCTGATCTCCAAAAGTTAGGAGATTGATCCAACATAGATGGTAGAAAGTGAAATTTTAGGATTAGGATGAAAATCTTTGAGGATGAAGATGAAAATTCAAGTTGATAAGGTTACTAGTAGGAATTTAGGGGGGGGGGGGGGGAATGAGCACTTGGAAACCTATATAAGGCTCCACTTTCCTCTCTAAAATCACCCCACACTTGTTTTGGGGTCCATGGGTCCAAGTTATTTTGGATATTTTGGCGTTTGAAGCCAAAAACCTCTATGGTGTTTTTGGAGCACTTTTGGCTCCTTTTGTTGTTGTATTTCAAGCTTTGAAGGTATTTGGGGGTCCTTTTACCTTGCTTTGTGTACTCCTAGTCTAATTCTTTTGTACTTTTGTGTGTTTGTGTGAGCTAACCCATGTGTTTTTGGAGTCATTTTGTGTCTTGTACTAATCCTAAAGATACTCCCCACCGTACCTTGGCAATGCCGCTTTGGGGGGCCTCTAGTGTATGAGTTTTGCGTTGCCACGTTGTCCTAACTTGTGTGTTCCCTTCAAGTGTTTTTTTTTACCTTCTTCTAAGGTTTCTCTTGTTGAGTGGACCCCCTTCCGGGACGGCGAAGCTTTGAACCCCTGTGTGTGCTTTCTTTAAGTATTTTGTCTTATCTTCTTCTAACTCTCTCTTGTTGTGTAGACCCCCCTTGAATATGGCAAAGCTTTGAACCTATAGTGATCACAGTCCTATAGTGTATGTTAAAAAGGTCAAATCGATGGAGCTACGGACCCTAGGAGCACCGCGGAGTCCTAAAGTTGGTGTTAAATCCAACTTTGTGGCGAACCTTTGAACCTCCATTATCCTTAGTTCCAAAGTATAGTTTCCAAGACCTTCTTGGAAAAGTCCAAAGTTTAGCTTCCAAGACAATTAGTTTTAGCAAGCCCGTTTCACTCAAGTTGCTTATGTCTGTTTTTTTAGTGTTGTCCCTCAAATTCTAGTCACCTAGCTCTACCCAAGTGTATACGTCCATTTTTGTGGGTCTTAGAAGAAAAAAATTGCCTAATCCAGGCCCAAGCCAAAAAAGAGGATTCCGAATTAAAAGGAGAAAAAAACCAATCAAAACCTCCTCTAGCCAGTTTGGTAGCCAGGAGGAGTGGTCCAGTAGTCCAGCATGTCGGGATTAGCTAGGGAGTTGGGGTCCAGTTGGGGAGTCAGAGTCAGCTGGGGTCCAGTCGGGGTTAGAAGGTCGCAAGGGGGCGGTCGCAAAGGCTCGATCCAACAGTCCAACAATCCAAGGGAGTCGGGAGGGGGTCAAGCTAGTTGGTTCTTCTCTTTTTTGTTCTTTTTGTTCGGTTTCCTAAATCTGAAAACTAGGGGACAAAGTCTTTTTAGGAAAAAAGGACACGACAACAAAATACAAGGGGAAGAAAAGGAAAGGAGAAGAATAGAAGCCGCACACAAAACTTTTGAACCACCTCTTTCTCTACACCAAATCGAAACCAACAAGAATGGAGGGAGATTAGAGAAGAGAAGATGAAATAGGAGGAAAGGGAGGGAGACAATAAACAGTGTGCTAGTTTAGAAAAGCTAGGAGAAGTAGGAGAAATCTAAAAAGGAGCCTTGATAGCCGTTAGAGGAGGATGGAGGGTATGACTACGTAAGAACTTTGTAAGAGGCGAGTTGGCACATTTATGCCCATTAGTTGTCAAAGTTGGTTGTGCAAGAGCCCATCAAGGCATTTGGTGGAATAGTTTGAGCGTAGAAGAAGGAAAAGGAAAAGAAAAGAAGGCTAGAAGGAAAAGGAAGAAAAATCAATTGTAATCTCTAACCTTAAGCTATAGGCATTGTTAGAAGATAAACAAACGATTACGATGGAAAACAAGGATGCGTACGTGGACGTGGACGAGGTTGTCTCTAACACCGACAATGACGAGGTAAGTCATTGAGTTAATCCTTGGTGTTTTTTTCCCCTTTTGATTTTCTTGATTAGCCTTAATCTGTGTTAACAAATAGAGATTAGTGATAATTAGCAGTTTAGATTCAAAAGTAGAAAGTAGGATTAAAAATTGAAACTTAGTAGTAATTTAGAACTAAAACCTAGGATTAGGTTGGGAGTTAAAACCATTAGCAATAAAGCTTAAAATTAGTTATTAATTTAGAAGTAAAAGACTAGGATAATAACTAGGAGATAGAATTTAGAAGTGAAAATTTACAAGTGAAAATGCAGGGTAAAACTTAGGAGTTGAAACCAAGTGGTAATTTAGAAGAAAAAACTTAGAGGTAGTTTAGAAGTTAAAAGATTAGAATAATACTTAGGGGATAGAATTTAGGAAGTAAAATTAAGAAGTGAAAAATGTAGAATAAAGCTTAGGGGTTAAAATTTAGAAGTAATTCTAGAAGTAAAAGACTTAGAATAAATTTAGATGATAGAAATTTAGAGTAATATTTTGAAGTTAGAAAGTCAGAGTAAAAATTTAGAAGTAAATTTTTTAAGGGAAAGTCAAAACTTAGGGTTAAAGTAGAAAGATAAAAGATTAAAGTCAAAAGTCAAAAGCTAGAAGTTGATTAAAGTAGAAGTAAAAAATCCTAGAATTAAGGTAGAATACTTAAAACAAATCAAAGGTTAAAATATAGGGGTTTATGTAGAAAGTTAAAACTCACAAATCAACCAGGAAGGCCAACGAGTGGGAAATCATTGGAAAAAACACCATGGAAGGGATATAGAATAGATGAATTGTCCAAATAGGCTGTTTTTTCCCTTTATTACCTAAGCTTGCCTCTTGGGTTAGCAACTAGTTAGTAGATCCTTGCACGCAGATCATAGCTACAACTACTGCCATCCACAAAATTAGGAAACATTAGCAAAGCTCCATTGCTTGGAAGGCACAGTGGACAGCGTTCGTATTACACGTATATCTGAATATAGTGGATAAAAGGTTAGAACCAGGACGGTGTCTGTGTTATTACCAAGGGTGGGTAATAAAGCGTTCACAGGTTGGTTGAGGCGCTTCCGGGATGCTGCAGCAATGCTTCGGCTCAGGGAGGAGGGAGGACGAGAGCTGGCTTCGCTTGGAAGCTGTGTGAATTCTTAGGGAAGTACGCTGAACGCTAAGGTTGTACGAAGGGGCAGTTTCAGGGGCTCTCGGTATCTTGGGGCCTTGTAGGGGTTGGTTTGGGCCTTCGGTTGTTGAAGGGGTCCTTTTGAGACCGTGGCGGGTTACAATGGTTTGCTGCCAGGTTGCGACGATGCGAGCTGGCTTCTTGTTGTGTCTTACTATTAGTCATTCTGCTTCCTTCTTCTTGTTGCCTTGCTTAGTGGGAGAGGAGTCACTTGTCTTCTTTGCCGAGTTGCTGCTAGGGATTAGGATTGTTGGATTGTATCCATCTGTTGTTGTTGGTGTAAAAGGAGGCTATCACTTGGGTTCTCTACCATGGCGCTAACATTTCCTTGTGTGTCTTTCTTGGCAAGGGCAATTTAGTTGGTTGTTTTGACTATGACATTGTTTCTCCTACATTTTGGGCAGTCTTTTGGCAAGTGGATCATTGACTGGCAGAATCTACAGCGGATGTGAAGGTTGCAGTAGTCCACATCTATGAGCGTTGTTATTTTCCTTGGTGTGGGCATTGGTATCTGTCAATTGATTAGTCCATCCTTTATCGCATTGGAGTGCCACGTACACAGAACCACTGATTAGTTGAGTTGGAGTTGCTCTTGCAGCTCACCAAGGCCTCCAGCAATGCCTTTAATGCCTCCATGAAATTCACTTGGGATGCCTTTTAATGTAACCCAAGTTGGAACCTTCATTTTGGAGGTCAAGTAGGGTTTGAAGTTTGTTACTGAGGATTGCATAATGCAGGTCCCTACATCTCGAGTGGTGGAAGGTGAACGTCAGCAGTTTTTGGGTAGCAGAGCTCTGCCTAGTTAGGACTTGAAAAGAGCCTCTTTCTAAATCTTGATCTAGACCTACCCAGTCTCCCACTTGCACTTCTATAGAAGCAATCCACTGAGATAAAACAGCTGGGGACTGGAGACTGTCTACCAACAAAATAAGCTATAATGGTGTACTTTTGCATTCTTTCAGTGTCTCTTTTTACTATCTCTTGATCAACTTACACTTCTTAGAGTTGTATTGCAAAGTAAGAAATTTGCAGCACTGTGAAAGAAGCCGTCAGAGAAGGTCTCATTAGGTATGGCTGTGGTTGGAGGTAGTTGTGCATGACGTCCCATTTTGGAAATTGTAGCTACTACACTGAATATATAGGGGTATTAAGGGGCCCCATACTAATTAATCAACATTCCACACTATATAAATATCTACTAGAGATTGTACATCTTGTCTCAAATATGTACAGTTTCTAAAAGAAAGGTCCCTTTAATTATTTGGTCCCCTTAACCCCTGAGCGCCCCTAGTTGAATCCCGAAATCTTGCAAAGAAGGACCACCTTTCAGTAAAATTGCCCTGATGGATCCAAAACTGAAATCAGGCAAACTTCACCGATGAAATTGCAAAAGTACTACATTGCGTAGGTTTGCTTAAATTTGCAACACTTTTTATCGATTGGGTGTGGAGATTATAACAGTCAATTGCACGTTGACTGTTAGAAAAGGCATGAAATTAGGATGGGTCCCTCACTTTGGAACCTTTTGCCAGCCTGAGCAGGGAGATTCTCCCCTTGAAATTTTGGTAGATGGTGCGCATAGCAAGTACCTCGCCGGCCACCAATTTTTGGAATTTATTGATACTTGTGCATCACCTTTCTGATGCCACAAATCAATGAGCCAAGCACCGCAGACAGAAAATTGGAACGGCAGCTGACTTACATGTAGGAATCCAACCCGGAGGTACAAGCTTGACACCTCATAGCTCCCACCACAATGTGACTTCGGCAACCAATTTCACACGCACTTCAGGATAATAACAATCCCGAAATGAGCCTACAAAATTACAAGCAGACATTGATCACCCTACTTTCATAACAATAGGAGGACTGTGCAATGCCAAGGAGGATAAGAAGGACAAACCCCAATGCGCGCCAAAATCCCTCCAATAGTATGAAACTGGTAGGTGCCGGTGGTCCCAGTCGCTTATTTTGAGCCCTGTTTCCAGAATACGCATTTTCATTGTAGAGTCAGATTCTTCCGAGCATCCTTGACAAAGTCCAGGAGGTTCCACCACCATCGCCCCACTCCGGGGCATCATGCTCGTACCCCCTCTCCTTCCGGTACAATATCCAGGGCTGTACACTTCAGCTTTTGGCCGTATTTGCCCAAAATAAAATTTCAGGCACCCCAAATTTCGCCCTTGGGGTGCTCAAGGGTTAATACCCCTATTCAGTATAGCTCTGGTTTGATTGCGTCATTGTACCGCTCTAATTAGTGGATCTTGTCTTTCTCCAGGGTCTCTGACGTCATCGGCGCATGCTCCAACTTCTCACGCATGGTGTCTGCATACAATGGGCGCTCCATCGTGCGAGATCATTTTGCGCACGCTTAAGTGTGTCTAACCCTAAAACTTTGCCCCTGCATTCGCAGAAACGCTTCCAGAACTTCGTCGCGCCTTCCCCAACTGCGATCTAGCCCGGGAGCCCGACCGACATCAGCCCACCTTTAATGGAGCAGGAGATGAGCGTGAGTTTACAATCTTATGAACAGCTTGATGAGCTCGTGGCGTCAATGAATGGCTTTATGAGCAGCGGGATCTTACAAAGAC
Source organism: Neckera pumila (assembly GCA_963969595.1). Taxonomy (NCBI): domain Eukaryota; kingdom Viridiplantae; phylum Streptophyta; class Bryopsida; order Hypnales; family Neckeraceae; genus Neckera; species Neckera pumila. The sequence continues at coordinate 44,595,600 of OZ018408.1, read as the reverse complement.
AATCTGGGGGCCATAATCTTGCCATGCCCAGCTAGATTATAGTTCCTATGGTTTACGACGCTCCATCGTACCCTGCAACCTCTTGGATGGCAGCACCGGGTGAGGGGATAGCACGTTCTGCGGGACGATCATGAAACCGAATGGAAGATAGAGACGGTGCGTATTTTCACTCCTTCTACTCTGGTTTCTCATCCTTAGTCTCCAAAATTTCAGTCGATTCATTCGATCAAGCTGCTTTGGTGATCCTACAGGACCAATGGAGGGCACATCAGGCTACAATGCAAAGCGTGGAGCATGCCGTGCACGAAGGCCTCTATTACATGAAGGCTATGGAGTATGACGAGGCTGTCAGCAAATTTGACACGGCCATCGAGGAGCTGTTGCCATGTCACAGAAACACGCCACTGGAGTGGTGGATCAAGATCCATTGAGGTCACGCCCTCCTTCGTGCGGGGTTGCTGCAGAGTCCAGCCCGGCATAGTAAGAAAACGGACGATCTGTTGAAGATGAGTTTTGAGGCGTTTTCTGAGTGCGTGAGTGATTTGGGACTTGGGCACAATCATGTGCATACAATTGACAACACCTCGCTGTATAGTGGCCTTTTGGGTTTGGCTTGGCTTTCTTTGTTTCGAGGAAGCATAAAAGGTGCGGAGAAGTATATCACAGAGGCATACACTATAGTCGTGAATCCTGAACACTGCAAGGAGGGTCGGGATTTTGACACCATTTTCGTTCGAGTGGCAATGCTACGATTGTTAGCCAGCCCAAAGGAAGTTCAGGGTATTATTAGTGAATTTGGATGTCGTTTTTCGGATGATGTGGACAGATGTCTTGTGGGATGTCTGGACTACGAAAACTGCTGTGCTGAACGCAACTACCTTGGAATACTTAACCTAATTGTCCGTGAGGCGTTTGCTCCAAGTATAAGGCGTACACGGGATCTTTGCTCCTATCTTGAACACGTTTCAAATTTTTTTGACCTCCTTGTAGCTGGGTACAAGGGCAACATGTGGTTTGCAATTGGAGCCTACCGACAAGCGGAACTGGCATATAAGGTTGCATACTCGTCTGAAAGCCTACTCCTGCAAGCGACAGCGCTGGTTGGATTGGGAAATGTTCTCATGAGGCCTATCGGCATGAAAGGGGAAACATCTTTATCACAGGACAATGATTACTCCGACATCAAAGTAGGTAGTCAGAGGCTGGAAAGATTTGCGGACGCCAAAAAGAAGTATATGGAGGCTCTGGGGATTTACGATGAGTTGGGGAACACAGAAGGTCAAATCATAGTTCATTGTAACTTGGGGAATCTCTACCAGAAGCGGAAGCAATCTCAGCAAGAGGCTTTAGCATGGTATGCCAAGCCATTCGGCATGGCGTTCTTCAGCGAGAAGATGGGGAAGAGCCCATTGGCTTTACATTTGCATTTGAAGCTAGCTAAGCTCCATATAGAGATGGGCATTTGGAGGGATGCGTTGGGATCCATTGAGATTGCTTAGAGTATTCCTGCAGCTAAGAATCCTTCGCCAATGGCCTGGATCGATCACCTGAGCGGTGTCTAATATCTCCAACAAGCGATGGCAATGATGGAGAACGAGGAGCGGTTGAGACATCTCTCCAAAGCCAAAGCCCATCTTTTGGAAGCTTCGAAAACTTTTGGAGAAATCTATCGGGGTCTGTCAACTCAACCATCGCTCTCGGTTTTAGTGTTTGAGCAACAGAAGGAGACGTATGCGCTTCTTTTGTGGTGTCAGGCCTGCCTTTCGAAGTGTGGTGGTCCTGCATCTACTCTTGAAGCGCTGGTGTGGTGCGAGAGAAGCCGCTCAAGAGCACTGATAGTTCATTATTTGGGCGGTGAACATGGTGCAGTTGAGTTTTGCAAAGACGTATCCGCTGAGGGGCCCATCCTTGAGGCCTTGAAAGCAATAATCATCCCGTACGGGTTCAACACTCTGTCGTGTGGACAAATCTGGAAGCATCTTCGGGTGTTGCTCTCCAGATGTGAACTGCCTGTTGCGACCGTGGTAGAGTATATGTTGTGTGCGGACTTCGGGTTTTTGATGTTTGTGCTGGACTTGCCTGGAGGAGAGCCCAAAATGGTACGAGTATCCTTCAACGAGCTGAAACTGCGTGAGGAGAAACTGAACAGCAAGAAGCTAATTGCCTTGGTCAATGAGACCGTGCTCCTGTTAGATCCAACTCGGTATAGATCAGCCAATAAAAAGAGTAAACGCAATAACAAGCAAGCTTTGAAAAAGAACTTGTCATCTTTGTACGAAGTACTAATCAAGCCTGTGGAGAAATGGCTTACAACATCCCGACACATCATAGTGATTCCCCATGAGGTAAGGGCCAAATATTTTAGTGTGACCTACATTGTTATGCGTGATGAGCTTGAGTATTGAGACGAATATGAAGATCCGCTGGAAGTTTGCTAGACTCTTGAGCATATGTGGCCTGCTATGAACAGTTGTATGTATTATTGTGGAGAATGTGCAGGTTCTTTTCAAAGTCCCTTTTCATGCCTTGATAGATGGCAATGGGAAGTACGTTATAGAGAGGTATACGCTGTCGTGTGCCGAGTCGTTGAGAAATTTGGTGCAGTGCTCAGTGCTGTGGGAGCAAAGCATACATGCCTAGAAGGTGCAAGATGGTCATCCTAATGCGGTGCTGGGTGAGAAAAAAAAGTCAAAATCATGGCTTGTGGTTGGCATCAACAAGCACGGGTCTTCTCAGCGAGATCTAAGATTTGCAGTGCGTGAAGCAACGGAGATTGCAAAGCTTCTCTCGGATAAGTTTGAATCCACTAGGACTGTGGCCAGACCGTTCCTCGGACCGCAACCATTTCTGGGACCGCAACCATTTCTGGACTGTCAAGCAACCAAGGAAATCTTAATGTCACATTTTGCAGAAGCTGATATTATCCACCTGGCCACGCATGGCATAATCAATGAACGGTTTGAGAGCGGAGGCATCCTATTTGCAGTCCCGGCAGGTGAAGAGATTGGAGATAAAGTGAAAGGTATAATTGTCAACTCGGAACCACCTCGTTCAGATGCAGGATCTGGTGAAACAACAGAACGATCTGTTGGCGACCTTCACAAAGATGTGAGGTTGATGGAGGAGGCCAGAATCCTTAGGTAGAAGACAGTGCTCACCGCAAATGAAAATCTCGAGAATGCTCCTAAAAGCTGGGTTGGTGGTGCTTAGTGCTTGTCAGACAGCAGATGGCGTGATCATGGGCGAGGGGGTGATAGGTCTTGGACGAGCGCTATTTCTAGCTGGGGTTCCATGCTCAGTGCTGTCACTATAGCCTGTAAAGGACCAATCGACTCTACAATTTATGAAACGTTTTTACGAGTCTGTCCTAGCTGCACAAACAGTGGCTGATGCAATGAAGTCAGCCATGGTCTCCATGATATATGAAAAAGACTACTCAGAGCCAAAATACACGATCCAACAGTGGGCAGCATTTATGACGTTTGGGCTCTCTTTCTTTCGATTAGGGAACCCACCACAAGGCTATAATGAAGAATCACTAAAGTTGTCGGTGAAGAGCCAAAGTGCTGGCAAGCTGCAGCAGATGATGGGCTTATTAGGCGCCCTGGCAATTCGTTCAATGCAACCTAGGCGCCGGCTCAAATCGCACAAAGATTTGGCCAGGAGCGCTACGAGTGAGGCACCACGGTCATATGACTGGAATCCGCTTTTAATGAACTTGGAGATGTGCTGGAATGGAGCAAGCAGAAGCCGTCCTGGATCCCTAAAGCAGAAGTTGGTGATTTTTGGAAACCTCTGCGTACTTTTTTCATTTGCTCCCCCAGCCTGATATGGCTTGTGCATGTCGTCGCCTCTACATCGGTCTTATCGTGGTTCTCAAAATCCGATTGAAGAATCATCCTAATGGCAAGCATGATACTGGGTTTGTGGAGTGAGATGATTCCTATATTTTGAACTTCAGATTTTCCAGAAATTGCATGAGGAGAACTCTAGTTCAGTTTTATTTGGGTTGTAGGATCATCATTTAACCTCCTAAAAGCCCAGGCCCTTTTTGGGTTAAAACATTATTGCTTTTGAAGTGTTATAGATATAAATTTCACTTAAGGTATTGAAATCTCAACCATTCAATCTTGTAGATGAAGTGAATCAAATTTGTAGTCATTTGACCTCATAGATTGCAAAATTATAATGTTTTAGTGTTGAAAAAGGATGCTAAAAGTTTCCTAGCAACAGCATACAAGTTAACACATTGGTGAAAGAAAATAACATCCATTTGGTTCATTGTGTCTGCAAAATGGCTTTGAAATGTCAAAAATTAGTAAGAAAAGTTGCAAAAAACACATCTAAGGCTGAACTTCCTTCCACTAAATTGCTTCTCAGTCACTCATAACTTTATGCAACTTTTCCAAAAAAAAATATTGGAAACGAACACTATATGAAGAAGAAACAAGCCGCCGAAGTTCACTGTAATCCTTGGATTTTAAATTGCTCCCAAACACTCAAAACAACTTGGATTGACATAGAATTTTTATCACAATAACTAGACTTCAAGAGGAACATACCAACAAATTTTTACTAAAAACAAACATTGGATGAAGGAGATACAAGCCCCCAAAGTTGCAATCATCAAAATGCAGTTTAAATGAACTCAAATTGAACCCGTAAAATTTGTGGCTTCCAAAAAAATTGGTACATCTTGGATTGATCTGAAAATTTTACCACACAAATTGGAAGAGAGCACAAGTTCCCCAACAAGTTTTAATGAATTTGGATGCAAAAGTTACAGTACTTTCAATTGGACTTGAAACTATATGAGGACACTTTTGGTCCCCTGGGGCACTTAGGGGTTAATAGAGCATATGACTAATCCATTGTTGCATCTGCCAAGTTAGTAGATTGCAGCATGCAAGAATGATTATTTTGTCATTGATAATGATTTGCATGCAGAGTCCTACAATTTAATTTGAAGTGATGGGCAGGAGTACCCTAATTCAGGTATAGACTCTGATAATTGAAAGTATTATAGACTTGGTTAAGCAAAAGTGGTACCCCGTAGTACAATTCACAAAGGACAAGATGAAACAGGTTTGCTTTGCATCTTCTTGTGCGCATACTGCAACAGGTTGAGAGGTGACAGATATTGTCAAGAAAGTCCCCAATTTTTCTACCACTTGAGCAAGTCTACTCATACATATACGCACATAGATGTGCACACCCCAACTAAATGCATCTACGAGTTGTAGAATTTGACAAAAAACTCCTGTTGAACTTGTAAAAGCAACCAAATTTTTCTAATTGCGATGTCCTTGCGCTAGCAGGCATCCTCTTTGATAGCAAAACCTGGATATCCTCAATGACTGAGCCCGAAGTTACATGATAGGAATGGTGCAATTTAAAACAACTCCCCTCCTCAACGCCTGTTACATCTATAAAGTCGACATGATTACTCACCAACTTGATATCATGTAGGCTTCCAGCATCACCCAAGCGACGTTTGTAACCATGGATGTTTCTTGAGAGAGCAAGAGCCCAGTCTTCTGTAGAGCAATAAACACTGAGGTGTGGGAATTGGTTGTCCACGCTACTACCGGAACTGGTGTTCGTCAGATCAGATCTGCTGCAAATAGTAGCACCACTTTTGGTGTTGGAGGAACCAACTTGAGAGATTGGTCGACATCTTTCATCAATTTGTTGGACTAGCTTCTCAAAGCGACTGCGCTTTTCGTCTACGGCGACCAAAATAACCTGGGATAAAGGACATAGAAATGTCCGCAGCTGGTGAGCTTCTTGCGATTCAAATAGACCTTGAAGAGCTCCGATCAAGGCCCGATTTTCCATGCTGTGAGCTATAATGTGAGCTCTTGGTGCTTTCACCTGATTATGTTGCAACATGAGATTGTCAGAACATAATATGTGAGCCGGTTACAAATTCTAGTATTCTAACTTTCAGCCACTCAAGAATAAGAATGAAAGTTCAAATTGCAGGATGTTCTCTAAAAGTATATTGAATGATTTGTCGTGCAGAGTTTTAGACATAACTAGGGTCATATGTCCTGCAATTTTGTAAACAATCGCTAATGCAATCCTCTTGCTGAAAAAAACACACCAAAAAATCAACATTGAGATGGTGTTTCATCGTCTCAAATGGTGAAACATACCAATGTTGTTTCGATACGAGGATTGCACTTGTGAATGTCACACAAAACTTACCAAGGTCATCCCTTTTCAGAGTATCAAAGGGCACAGACATTATCCTAGCATTACTACCTGAGACTGGAGCATTAAGTATTGCGGGATTACCTTGTACATGATTGATTTGAGAAACATCTGAAGGTGAGCAACAGTTTTCTTCACATTCTCCTGATCAGTAAAATAACCATCAAGAGTACCCTTTGAGGACCAACTGTAAAGAACAACAGTCCCCTTGAACTTCAGATCGGTTTTCAGCTGCGCCGCTCGTTTCACTGCATTTAAGTGCCTCACATTGTAGCCGTGAATGTACACCAGCAACTCACCTAACTCTTCGCTCTTTGTCAAGTCGCAATTGACACAATCCAAAAAACCTTTTAAGTGACCTCTCAGGTTGGTGTCAATAGAAAAAACCATGATGTGTTTGGAGGGATGCGCTTCTTCCTTATGTTCAAGAGCTTCTAGAGTCCCCGGCTTGTGGCTTTCTGGTATGCCGATCTCAACCCATCCGAAGTGCAATGGTTGGTCAACCCTTGATTCCAATGATGATGGCCTAATTTTCCCTATGTATTCGGCTTCCGTTGTTACTTCTCTATCAGTAGCAAAGAAAACCTTGACGATAGTCCACGTTAGTGTTATCTCCTCCGGTCCATCATCTCCACCTCTACCGACATCAATGGGACGACTTCTCTCTAGACTACTTTTAAGCTCTTCAATAGAGTCAAGCAGGGTCTCTCTGAGCTTCACCTGCAAGAACGGTTTGGCAGAGATTTCATCCTAGAAATGTTGCTCGTCCTCGCTTTTGTTTTGGAGAAAATCCTTCCATGTCTGTCCTTCTCTTGGAAGGTAGCTGTCTAGCAAGAAAGCCACACTCGGCTCTAACCTCAAGAACCGCACTAGCTCTTCGTCAAGCACATTTATGACTCTATCTTGGGCTCTATCTAAACCATTCAAGTAAATGACGTCTCCATCTAAGCCATTCAAGTCTGAGGCACCTGGCAGAGTCTCTGTTTCCTGCGCTCAGCCAATAATAACCAACACATGAATTGACAGAATTGCCTTGTTTCTCTCCCAAAAGAAGATAAGTTAAATGGTCAATTTTGTTAAAATGGTGGCATTCCATTACAATGGCACGTTATTTCAATTCAGAACGGCCGTTCTGAAAGCTACACTTGTCCATTGTAAAACTCTATGCTTGTCCTAGATATCTAAACTCTATAACCATCTTAGATTTTTTAGAACGGCCAATCTGAAATCTATACAATTCTTAGATGTTTTAAATCTACAATAGTCTTAGATGTCTGGAATCTATAACTGTTCTAGATGTTCAGAGCAGGCGGTCTGAAAAAATGGTACAAGGAAAATATGGCACTAAGAATACCGCCATTTTAACAAAATTGGCCATATAATTAAAAGAATTTCAGACCCAATTCGAGGCATCCAGATAGTGTTGTACAGTACAATTGGCGTGATCGACTAGGGGTGAGAAGAACCTACTGTAGAACACACGATTGCCTTGCACTTCTGATCAGGTATTGGATCGGTTAAGAGGCCTACTTACCTCGGCAACAGCATCAATTTTCTGGAGGAGTAGTCACAAAACCTTCCCATTTCTCAGCGTCAACCTCGAGTCGTAGCCTTTCCACATGCTCCTGCAACGCTTGCAGCAGAGATAGAAGACAAGGGAGAACCTTGATATTGTAATCTTTGTTAGAACCGGACTTGCTCAAAATGAACCTGCCAATCGACCAGCAACAACACCCACTGCCAAGATCCCCAACGGCCGCAGCAGTCGCCATGCCATGATGATGCTGTCAATAAGTAAGAATCAAAGCTTATGCAATAACAAGATCAGAGGGAGAGACAACTGCAATCGCGGTTGTGAGCGGAATCACAATCACACTAAGTTTGAAGAACCCTAATTTGCTTCAGATCGCAAGTAGTCATCCACAAGCAGAGGAATCAGAAAGAACTCCGTAGATCAGAGGGTACAGTAGTCGCACTGGGAGCTTCTAGAAGGTCGCCTGGTCGCCTGGTCGGGGTCTCAGGAAACTTGAGTTCCGCACTTCGAGCTGTCTGTTATCGCACTCGCCCACGCTAGGTGAACAGCCTCCGCAGGCCAGGCCAGGCCAGGATAGCATACCCAGCAGCCACGCGAATCTTGGTGGTGTGTTGCATCCTCTCGGAGTGCGTAAAAGATAGTCTGTAAAAGACCCGGCAACGACTTTACTGAAGGAGCAGACCAGCGATCCCTAAATTGGCTCAAAGTCGCTGAGTTTCTACCAAAAAAGTCCTTGCGCTACTAAGGGAGGAGGTCCATAAAGCGCTCACTTAAGAGCTGAAACTGAATTTTGGGGAGGTGAAACTTCTTGAGATATTTTTTAGTAAATTTTCCTTCAAAGACAAATGAAATTGGCATCCAACCCAAGTCGTTTCATATTTTTTGGAGCTTTGTGGAATTAGTTATGAATTTTTGAAGTTCAAATTTTTGACGCTTCGGAGGGCTCTAAAATCGCCCACCTCCTCAAATATTCACAGCTTGTACATTGCAAAAAGCAACATGTACAAGCAGTGAACATTGAGGAAGTGGGCGATTTTAGAGCCCGAACGGTTTAAGAACCTCCTCCCTTAGTACATTATAAGAAAGGACCTTTAACCTTTAAATGACGCGGAGGCCATTTCCTGGTCTATGAATGACAGGGAATCAACCTGTATAGGACAGAAATGCAATCATTCATCTTTAGAATTAGTTGTAAAAAGGAGAGATCTTCTATAGTAGCTTGACTTTCAATAAATACTTTTGAATTTTTCAATGTAGATGATGTCACACGGTAATGGAAAAGGATGATTTCTAGGGTCCCCCTTGCATTCTTTAAGGGTTAATGATTAGAAAAATTTTGAACCCTCAAAGAGCCCCTCAAGAATTGACATGCAAAGTTATTTATTGAAAGCTAGAGATGCTAGCGCAAGTACACAAATATGTACCAAATTGTGTCGCTACCTTATATGAATTTCATCAAGTACTCATGACCTTTTTAAAACAAAGAATTCACTTATAGTACCAAGGGTTTAAACAACAAAAGGTACCTAATGTCTTATTGTCCAATAAGACGCAGTTCATTGTACAAACATCATGAGCATTAAGTACCCATGACCTTCTAAAAATAAAGAATTCATTTATAGTACTAAAGACTCAAATGACAAGAAGTACCCAATAATGTCTTGTTGTCCAACAGAAAAGATTTTCATTGTGGAAACATCATGAGTCATTAGTACTTAATTGCTCTAAATTTGTCTTTTTCCATATAAAGTATTCATTCAATGTATTTAAGATTTGAATGAAAAAAAGTACTAATTTTTCATTGTCCAATAAAAGGCATGCAACTTTGTAAACATCCTGATGTCAAAAATGGGTGGAAATAGGGGAAAAATATCCTTCCTTCCTTGAAAAGTACGCATTTAAATCTAATTAAGGTCTCTAATCAAGGCCATTCTAGAAGGCTCTTGGAGGGCCCAAATTTCTTCTAATGGGAGACATTTTTGACAAAATTGCAAAAACAATAGAATTTAATAGCCAATTTGCAACTTCCTCCACTTTGAAATTAGCATCTATTTTAGTCAATTTTGTGTTCTAGTACTCCCAATAATCCTTCACAACTTGTAAAATCCTTTCTTTTCTATTTTTTTTCTTTGATATAACTTACTCTAAAGGTAACTAAAGTTGATGCATGTGTCTCTTGAAGGTAGAATAATGCATAAAATTCCATAAACTAGTTCTAGGATCACTAGCACAGATGGCGCCTTACCCGATGTGTCAGACCGCCTCACAATGAGCGGATGGCGCCTTACACTCAAAAAAATTATTTTTCTTTTATCTTCATTTCTTTTTGTTGTTTGCATGAACTCTTAACACGTTGACATTGGAAAAGAAATAGTCATTGTTGTGTCTTTACGCCAAGCAACAACTTGGTGGAAAGGCCTTCGCAAATGAAGGGCCTACACTCAACCTACCGACCTCATTGAGTCCCTTAATTGTGTAAGGCCTTCCCACTTGGTCGTTATCCTATTCAATTTGACGCACCAGAGCAGATTGAGTCAAGGCCCTTGAACCATCATGGTTGATTGGAGGAGGCGAAGAGCACAACCCTCCATTGTCCCTCCCTATGATCAGACTTGGAAACTTGTGATCCCACCTCCAAGATGCATTTTAGGCCATATCTCTACTTATACAACTTTTGCACTAGTTGTTGGCCACCACAACCGCCTATTACTCCTAAAACAACCATCTAAAGCCACGCTCAGACAAGGTTTCCACAATCTACGGCCCGGCTTTATTCAAAAAGCTCACTATTGTAGAGTAGCCGGGTGCATTTTTCAAGTGGCCGCTAGCAAGAAGTAGATGTTGCAAGAATGATGGTGGGAAGAAAAATTGCAAGGGCCTACCAAGAGCCATTGAGGCCAAGCCTTCTAACACTTCTGAGGGCTTTAATTAATTTTTCTCCCTAGTATGAAACTTCAAAGACATCCGTATTGCTATCTTTGAATCTCCATTAACCCTGAAAGGACAAGCCCATGACAGTTTTTCCAACTTCAAACCATTCACTCTATGATAATATGTTCAAAATCAAGCTTGTTGTAAAACCAACCTCTATATATTCTTTCCTATAATGTAAACCCAATGAACATGAATGCTAAATGTTGATATTGGGTACACCTATTTTCAACACTTGAAAATTCATAGTTTATTTGCACAAAGTCCAATAATACAAGATAAGGGCATGATAAATTCTTTTTCAATTTCCAACAAGATCCAATAAAAACGATAAAAGTTTAATAGTACAAAGTACATTCATATGTTTATTTAGCCCATTTTAGGTGTAGTTACCTTATATGCTCCCATGTTGCAATTATATATGAATGAAACTTTTATATTTATTTCTTTAGAGATGAATCCACATGTCTTCTATATATCTTCATAATTTTAGATTTTTTGGTGAAGAATTAAAATTACTATATGTACATATTTCAATAAAAAAGTGAAAAAAATCCATATCAAATTCAATATGCATTCAATAAACTGAAATTTTACCATAAATGTGTGTTATAGTGTAGAATATCAACATGTAAAAAGGTAACTTTTTTTATTAAATAAAACAAACAAACCCATGGTTACTGGCCAAAGCTGCAAATTAGAATAGGAAGTAAATTTGATTCATGAACTCATTTGAAATTTAAAAAAATTCATATAATAGTTGCACAAAGTCCAATAATTCATTCATATATAGTTGCAAAATGAAAGCACACATAGTAAATGGTTTGAAGTTTGAATAAATGGTCACAACCCTCAAACTCCCGCATTATAAGGCCTAATTATAAACATTTATAATGCATTTAAGTCCAATCTCAAGGGATTTCATTTGATTTAACAGAGAAAATTCTAGTAGCCCTTTTAATAAGGAATCCAAAAATGTAATTATATATATGAAATGAATATTCTTTGAGGAAAATAATAGAATTAAAATGAGTTTTTTTATTTTCTATTTCATCAAAAAACTAAAAATTGCCAAAAATTACATTGACCTTCATAAAATTTTCATTTTTTTATGAATAAACCATGAAAATTGAATTTTTTTTAATTTTTTTGATCAATCATGTGCGTCATAAACTCTAATTTTTGTACAAAAAAATTGAACCTAAAAATAAGTTATATGGCTGTAAAATATAAATGAAATGCATTTTCTGTTTCAACAAATATTTCGAATGCAAGGGCATTAAGATATCACAATGGTCCATGTTCCTATACTGCCTCTACAATGGCTAATGCAATCTCATCCTCTCATTCCAAAAAAAATTCAAATATTGTGAGAATCAATAGCATTTGCATGTTTGTCAAATTGTTGATATTTTAAATTCTATAAATGCCAATTTCCTTCGATTTTTGTGTACAACAATATGAAATGATGTATACCGGCCAACATGCCAAGGCACAGAAAAAAATTTAGTGTTATAGGAAAAAATTGACAAAAGATAAAGTAACTCCAAACAATGGTAAACAAAACCAAATTTTAGACATGGCTAACTTTGAAATTCATTTTCTTTCAAATCATAACTAATTTTTTCTTTGAACTTCCATGGTAACATGTAATATGTTGCACATTACAGCTTATGTATATCCACTTTTGGACTTTGTCCATTGATGCTTATGGTATAGTTGTTTGAATGAAAACATTTCAAATTTATATTCAACTTTGTTAGTCACTATATATATTGTGATTTTTTTTAATGAATTAGCAACCCAACATTTTCTACATCTCATTTTATTTAATTTGGTCCTTCCCTTCTGATATAATTTTTACAAAAGTCATCTTCTAAGCCATAATAATGCCGACAACCCTTGCATATAATATAAGAGTTGCGTATCTGGGCTTTAAAAGAACAAGACCTATCACAAATGTATTCAACAAAAATAATTGGATTTTTGAATGGATTATCCCATTTTTTGTTTGTATAGTAATCTTCAAAGTCATTCAACATACACTATTTAGACATCAACAACGTTATAGTTTTAACGGATAATTCTTTTATCCGTTAAAAAATTATTCCTTCACATGTATGTCTTCACAACATTTCTTTCTAAACTTTTTTTACTCTTATTTTATTGCAAGGGGTAATGTACACTCGAACGGGCGTTTCAGTCTGCTTGTTTCTCGGAGCAGGATTCCGTGATTTGCCATAGGAGTGCATCTTGATTATCAGCTAAAGAAAAGATTGCGTGTGGCCTAGCCTCCTGCCTGGGCTTATTACTGGCAGCAAACTTCATTCATTCCGAGAAGAACATGAATTTTTTTCTCATGAACTTTAACGTGTCTTAAACCCTTCAGTTGCAATTAAATTTTTTGTTTATGAAAGCTGAACATGCTTGAATGATGGCTACTTCATGACTAAAATCTCTTGTTGCAAGCTCTATAGATGCTGAATCCACAACCCTGTAGATATAGTTGCCTGCCAAGCACAAGCTGGAATAGTAACAAAATTTGCAATTCCATCAAGCTCACAAAACGAATCCACCATTGCACTGGAGTCAATCAACAATCAGTTGCCTGAGAAGCAATCACGGCTTCCTGGAACCAAAACGTGCTATTTCTTAGACAGATGTGGCCATGTGGGGTTGAGGATTAGCTGAGAATGAGCTGGTCACCAAAACCCCAGCTAAGACCCAGCTCGGTTTCAAAATGGCTCGAGTGCCTGCAACAAATGAATCTTTGCTCTTGTTTACTTTTCTGTTCTCTTTTGGAAACTAAGATTTCAGCAATCCCCTCGGGGCTTTTTATTCTAGCTCAACAACAGGTTGCAGAGCTCCTGCTGGGCTCTCTCAACGAGCTCCCGGCCGGTCTTCTTCATCTTCTCCCCGTGAGGTACTTTGGTGTGTGTTTTTCAAATGAAAGGAAGTTGACTAGAGCCTTGGGGATAAGATGGACTAGAATAGCTGCCAGTCCGACCAAGCAAACAATGCAACGTAAGTGCAAGCGCTCTTGTCCATATGAAGAAGAGTAGTTAGCAGAGACGTGTGAGGAGGAGCATGCTCATGCAACAAACAGGAGAGAGCAAAAAGAGATTCTTGTGCTTCGTAGACCACGGAGAAGGTGACAACTCCGGGAAGCGCTCTGGACAGGTGGAGTTGGGCAGCCGCGAAGCGCATCAGAGTTTATCCTCGTGGCTGGACAGGAAACTGACCCCCCCATCCATCCATCCATCCATCTATCCAAGGCGGGGCAATAAGGGGGTCAATTCACCCTGGCCCCTTGTACAGGACATATTAATTTGAATTTCCTTACTAAAGTTCCTCTTTCATCAAACTGAAGTCCAGTGAGAGGGAAAGCTGAATTCTCTTGAAGGACATTATGTTACAATCGAGCATATGTAAAATTGCAGTCCCACACACTATCAACAAATCTACATGAGGCCTAGTTCTAACTATCCAAGCTACACTATCCAAGCTACGCTACCAGAGTGTGCACTGCAACGGTGTGAAATAAAGTTCTCTAAATCAGAAGCGAGGATTTGTAGGAATTCTTGTCATTCCTGAAAAACTGTGTTTGCGTCGATAATACACCAGTGGGGAACACAGCGCAAACGAAGCAAAAGCAATGGCCTGCATGAAGAAAAAAATTAATCTTGAAATAACGTTCCAGCTAGTAGTGGATGAGAACTAGCAAAAGGAAGACCTCAATCATGGAAACAAAGGTTTGAAACAGTTAAATAAGCGGCATTGAAGACAGACACTCAATTCAATGACATCAATTTATTGTAGAACTATACAAGGGCATGAATAACAGAGGGTGAGGGAGCTCTTTCTGTACCTCGAACTGCAACACTGTAAACTTGGCCATCCCCAAATCAGGCGAACAGGATTTAAAAGTAGGATATGTTTTCAAACCACCTTCTAATTTGAACGCTGGTGTCTCTACTAAATTGCGACCTTCTCCTTTCACGTCCTCAGAGAAAGTATCATCACCTGAAAATGCACAAGACCTCAAATGAGAACGTGATTAACAAAGTCACGAGCAAGTTCTGTGTAAATTATCTAGGAACACGATCTAATGGCAGCTGAAAACAACGACGATGAGAATGAAAAACAATTGCTTCTGACAGAATCTACTGGTATATTCCTGCTCCCCTTGACCACGTCTGTCTAGGAAAAAGCTAATGAAAGGCAAATCTCAACTGCTAATTTAAATCCTATTGAGCTCCGAGACAAAACCGGAAAACCAAAACCAAATCGGATGACCAACCGGTGAGATCATGTTTGTCCTGCTCCATGTTTTCGACACTCTTTATCTCCAAACACTTAAATGGCTGATGATAGCCAGTTGTTCCACAATGGAATTTTTGGGCTTCCTGCATAAGTCCATTAAAAGCAACTCCAATTACGTGTCATTCCACAATTTCCAGAAGTAATCCGTAAATTGTTCGAAGGGATACAAATATTATGATCAGAACTTAGCAGATTCGATTAATAAATTCATTGGCCGCTGGAGAATTTAAAACATGCAAACTATATTGCTACTACTACCACCAATCAGAGAAAGTTGTATCATTCAAGTGAGTTCATCCAATATTCTCACAGATACAACGCTTGGAAGCTGTACACGCTATTACTAGCAACGTTTCAAAAGTAGGTACCAGTTATTCTTCATATTAGCTAAATTAATGCAAAGAAAACAAACCTTGTCTGGTCGGGAGCAAGAAACACAATGGCCGGTTGACTTGCATAGAAATGAACTGTTGCCTTGCTGCTCAGCGAACTCCCTACTGTCGCTCCTGCAGGTGAGCATATTGTAAGTAAAAATACATCTATGATATTTATGAACGACCGGAGAACATCTAACCCCTAAATACCAAACGATAACAAGTGGCCGCTCCCATATCGATCGGAGTTGAACATAACTTTCAAAGAAGATAATAGAATGTCCTAATAGAAAAAAGAAATCATACCATACCATTTCTATTTGAACGATAGAAATATGTTAATTCAAATATACTAGAATCGGCAATAGCTTCCACACTGAACTTTCTATTTGTAGCTTGATCGCGAAGGCGTTGATCAACCCTACCATTTCCAAGACAGACATTCTGAAGAGAAAACGACGAGGGCAGTTTATAACAACCTTCAACTTGACAAAAATATCGAATAAGCACAATTTTAACGCTTCAATAGAAAAAGAAGAAGCTGAATCCTCTCAAATTGCCTCGGATATCTTATATACATACCATCTGCAGAATACCTAAAACAGAGACTACCTACACGTTGCCTGCACTCAAACGAGAAGCAAGAAACCGAAAAGTGATACATACCACGCCGAGCACAGATGCGGAATGAACACCAAGAATGACAAGACGAGCGCTACTCCAAATCCGTGCGCACACCATCGCTGAGCCATCTCCATGCCACCTCCGAGCTCAGCTTGAATCAAAGGGAGCTAGAAAACGCCCTCCCGCACTACAAAAGGACGAGACAAACACCGATCGAAAGAAGACCCCAGCGGCTGCTCGGCAGGAACCTCACGAACGAAGTCCAAAATCAAGGACACAATCGGCAGCGGAGCAGAGTGTTCGGATGACTGATGAAGAAAAACACTGGCAAGTCTAGGGCTTCGTCGCCAAGAGCATTCAAGCGTTCTCAGGAGTTCCTATGGGAACGTGTTCTACTGGATGATTGCAGTCACACCCTGGGGCAGTAAAGGGCAGAAACTGCCCATCTAAGGTATGCATAGTCACTACCTAATTAGGACAATAAAATTTCGTATTCTCTAGTTGGTAATTGAAAGGAGGTTCCAACGCATTAACCCCTAAAGGTTTTTGACTATGTTTTCACCAAAATCGCTCCAAAACTGCCATTTCTAATACAAGTAACAAATTTTAGAAAAATAAAAATTTTGAACATATGTAACCGTAGGATCTTGTAGTACACTGGTTTAAGAAGATGGGGAAAAAATTTCAGAATTTTCCACCATGCAGATTGCAAAATGATAGCGTTTGAATTGACAAATATCTCTTTTTAATCACTGCAAAAATCCGGGCAGCTGCCCTTCACAAGGTCACATTTGTATGAAAAAATGTCCAAAATGGTGGTTACTCTTTGGATTCACTCTTCAAGGCAAGTTGGCTACATCCTTGAAAATTTTTAGATCATTTGGAATTGTACAACATATAGGAAAAAAATAGTAAATAGGAAGAGATAGAGAATGACTCAAAATACGAAATTGTCAAGAACTAAATTACGGAATTGAAAAATGCCAATCCCAACGGTTGTAATGCTGTAATAAACAATAATTATACCCCCAATGTTTTTTGTTTTATTCAAAAATATTGAAAATCGAGTTAGATAAAGGACTTCAAAGTTTATTTTAGAATAGAGATTTCATAACTACCCATAAACCACCCTAAACTAAGAACCCTCATAACTTTTGACTTGTTAATCCAAATGGAATGATTCAAAGCTTCCCGCATACATATAAATCTAAAGAACCAATTTCAAATTCTTATTTTCTTAAAAAGTGGTTTTTAAAGAAGTTTTTTTTGCTGCCCAGGCTGGCCGCCAAGCAATGAAAATGACATATCATGCAATAACTTTTTAGTCATGTAGTCAAAAGTTATGAAAATTGTTGGGCCTTAAAGCTACTCCTTGGGAAAATGTTGTGTGAAAATTTCAAAGAAAAAAATTAAAACTCCGCTTGTAGTGAGCTTCCCAAAAATGCTATGTTCTCAAAAAAGCATGTTCAGGGCTTTAGGGGTTAAAGATCGCGACATTTGGATACCGCATGCAAAAGTTATAAAGGGTCAAAGTTCTTTTGGGTAGATGTTCTAAAATTGTTTCATCCACATAGGTACATATTGATTTTGGAAATGTACCATGGAGTGATGAGGGCGGTTTTTAATAGGGTGATGTTTCAAGGTATCTATCTTAAGAGCTAATCAACATGGGCCATCTTCATCACTAGTCAAATTATCAGTTGAAACTAATTTTCAAGGAAAGTAGATTAGAAGTCACATCCAATGGCCTTTTATTCATATTTTTGGGACATGTTTAAAAATGACATTTGGTTTTATAAACATTGCTATTGTTATTTAAATGCATAAGGTAGGAGTCTCTGTTTGTGTTCTAGTTTAGAAGCTACCTATTTGCACCACTATATATCAAATAGTGTACATTTGAAAGATTCTAATGTACACTATTGATATGTAATGGCCATGAACTGGCACAAAAGTAATATGGCACGAATAAGGGCTCCTACTTTAAATGCCACAAGTAACAATTAGACACTCTCTAACAATGATACAAAAATAATCCAAACATAAAAGTGAGTAAATAGACCAACATGATATGTGTAATTGCCTAGGATGAATCAATGTTTGGAACCTATTCCAAGGTGATATTTTTCACCTAAAAAAAACTAATTTTGAACTAAAATCCCTATTTTTTGAAATGTGAGCAATTGTGCACAATCCAATTAAATTGCATTCATTGCCATTCATAAGAATGTCTAATAGTAGGCTACAAGTTGTACTACATCATCATCAATACATGGCTTTATATCCTAATGGTATAATTATAGTAATAATTTCATAAAGAATGATTTGTCAATTAATTTCAAGGATGATTCAAGAAACCTAGTACCTTCAGTCTCTCATTCAAAAGTTCATATTTAAAGGAAATTGAGAATAGACACAAAGCTTGGAAATGCAAATTTGACAAAGCAAATCTTCTCGTACTAGATATCACATCAAAATATTGAAAAACAAATAGATAAGTCAACTAAACATGAATTTTTTCAACATTAGCTACTAGTTTTATATTCTATATTGCTCGATCTTCTTCATTCAAGTACAAAATGAATTAAGAAACCTTAAAAGGGCTTTGAAATTAAATTTTCAATTGGATTTCAAGGTTGCACCATACCTCATGGAATATCTTTCAGTTTGATTTTCATGTACCTTTCAAAGGTGAATGAACTAATGATCAACCATCTACCTCTAATCTCTTATTCTATTTCTCCAATGATTGAAATGATTAGAAAATTGAATTGAAGGGATGCAATTACTCCAAAATAGAATTAAGGATATTTTTTATATTCCACAATCTTAGGGAACATTGTTGCATTACCTTGCAACAAGTAAGGAATAAATAGTTCCACATTCATTAACAATCTGAAGGACCAAAACTATCCCACTACAAACAAAATTGGGAAGCTATATGTTTTTTGCTTTGACCAATTATAATTTATATTTTCTTTCTCAAATATGAGTCAACCAAAATACATGTGAAATATTCACTGTCATTAGCAAAGAAATCCTGAATCTCCTGAACCTATATATGTGAAATAACCCCAGGGACCACTGTGGTTCATCCTACCTTACAGAAAACATGGTCAAGTTACGCTGTGCATGTCCACATGAAAAAAATTGTTAACATATGATGGCTCAATTGTACTCGTGACTATGTTCCTACGTAATCAGAAACTCGTCTGAACGTTACAATGAACTAGGCCACTTTGCCAAGACTATAGCAAGACATGTGGAAACACACATCAAGCATAAGAAACTCTCTTGAATGGAGCATAAACCCAGTCTCAATGAATGAACTCCGTTCCAAATTGGGATCATCTGCTCACATAAATACTATACAAATGCCAAGCACTCCGCACAAACAAGAGATGCTTCAGAAATGAAGGCTATACCAGGCTCACTCCTAGGCTCACATCTTATACAACTCGCAGCCTAGGAACTAAAATACAGAACATAAACCAGGCGAAAAGAATCTGTATAAGTACCATGACCAAAAAAACGTCGTTTGCACCTGTAAAACTCATTCACAAACCATATATGCACAAGGGGTACCTCCGATCCAGCAATGCTTATGTTAGTCTGCAAGGTCGAAGCTGGATCCAAATATCTATGTGAAGTGAAAAGGGAAGTACATAGAGGAGAACCCACGCTGCTTGGGTTGAGCCACCTTCAACACTGCTTCAACACTCACCTTCAACACCTCGTCAGGACCTCACGTACTTGTCCACATAACCCTGCAAAACGCAGAATACATACCACCACTGAGTCGACAACGTCACAAAAGATGATCCCTCTTCACAAGCGTCTCTGGACACAACTAGAAAACAACGCATCGGCGCGAACCTGAACAAGTTTCGAAATCTTCGGCTTAGCATTCACCATGTAAGTAGCCACCTTCTCCTCCGTATTGGGAACCTGGTGGGGCTTAATAGCGCTCAGCACCTTCTCAACGGCTTTCTTGGCGATGGTCTTGAAAGCCTCCTTGCTCATCTGACCCTCTTGCCATGTCGGCTTCAGGGTGGCTTTCACATGATCGGCCACTGCTATTCGCAGAAGGGTCAAACCCCTCGCTTTGTGATCATCTTTCTCACTCCTCTGAATCTTATCCCGACGGCTCCTCTTCACGTCCCTGTTGCTCTCATCTCCGACACCCAGACTCCAGGTCTCAGGTCGCTTCGCGGCTGGGCTCACACCCTCAAGCTCTTGCTCCTGCACTTGCTGGGGTTGGCCAGAGGGCAAACTTCCCGTCCCTTGCGGTTGCAAGGACACAGAAGTGCTGCTCGCATGCGCAACAAGTCGCGCGGGGCTAACATTCTCCATCACCAACCTTGTAGCAGGTCCGGGGCTCACATTCTCCATATGGTGGCGGCAAGGAAGGCTTCCATATCTACAGGAGTGGGAACAGAGCATTGGGGAACATTCAAGGAAGGTAACAGAATGTCCTCATAAATCATATCCTACATTCTTTGGAACATAGAAATATGTAATCAAACTTACTAGAATCAACAATAGAGCTTCCGCATTGGACTTCCTATTTGTCGCTTGATCACAAAGGAGTTCATCAACCTAATCGCCTTCAAATCTGACATTCTAACGAGAAACAACGAGAGCAGCTAATAGCAACCTTCTGGAAACTAGGCCCAAATTCACAAAGGATCGACTATGCAAATTTTTACGCTTCAACAGCAAAAGTGCTGAATCCTCTCAAATTGCCTCGGATATCTCACCGATACATCCAAAACTGAAACTATCTACAAGTTTCCTCCTCTCAAACACGAGGACACATACCACGCTGAGGACAGATGCGGAATGCACAACAAGAATGCTACGATGATCGCTACTCCAAATCCGTGCGCACACCATCGCTGAGCCATCTCCACCTCCCAGCTCAGCTTGAATGAAAAGAAGCTAGAGGACGACCCTCCGCACCAAAAACGACAAGACAAACACCGATCAAAAGAAGAACGCAGCGGCTGCTCGCCAGAAAACCTCACGAATGAAGTTCAATATTAGGAATACAATAGGCAACGGAGCAGCAGCGTGATCGGGGGACCGCTCCAGCAAAACATTCGCAAGTCTAGGGCTTCGCCAAGAGTCATTCGGCGTTCTCACGAGTTCAAGTGGGAATGCTGTTCTAAGTTAGTGGATGATTGGTGCCCTTTCGTGTTCACACTGCCGGGATTGCTTAGACTTCCAGCAAGAAGATGAATCTTCAATACCTTACATAACATTCATTAGCCTCCAGAGAGGCTGCCTTTTCCTCTCTGGAGTCCTCATCAACAAAATTCATCCTCTCAGCATTAATGTAAGCTTCGGTACCAGGATGGTGATAGTAAATTATGGTATTCTTCATTTTTTTTTGTTAATTTTAAAATCAAACATACAAATCAACAAGTATTTGTAGAGAAAGATGATTTGCCAAAAACACTAAAAATCCAATGAGTAATATGTTAATGCAATGTTACCATTTGCCATCAATAACTCATTTTGGATTTTTTAGAGAGAAGACAACTCTTTATATACACATGGGGTAGTAGGAAGTAAGGTAAAAGGTAAAGCAACCCATTGTGGTCAAATGACCCATGGGGGACACATGATGACCCCATTGTGGTTTTTCTGACCACAATCAATATTTCATCTAACTTCAATGGAGTAATTAGTGACCTTATTAGAAACATGCAGTAATTTCAAAGTAAGTCATTGTAGGAAGTGACTTTTTATGGCCATCCACATATATAAAAAAATTGTCTCCTTTAGAAGACGTAGGTGAGCATTATGGATACACTTGCAGTTGGTTTTGGAGTAGTCTGCCGTCTTCTTTGGGCTGAACACTTCAGAAATTCATAGCTAATTTATACTCTGTCTGAAAATTATAATTTCAATTGCCTTCACAAATTCTCATACTTGTCTTCCCATGGGAAAAAAATTGAAATACTTTGGTGATGGGATGATGGCAAACTCCTAATTCTGACCACAATGGGCTGCTTTACTTTAGAACAATCCATGTGGGATAAACAAATTAGAATTTGTAGTTTGTGAAGCACTTATAGTTAAGTCAAAACAAGACGTGTGGACCCTAGAGAATCACCTACAAAATGAATATTATAATTATGTCCACATCAAAGAACTTGTTCTCGCAACATGTAGATGGGGATTATTCTTAGGAATTGAATAATATTGTTTGTAAAACCCCAGGATCACTACCATATATCTATTGTAACCACATGCATTAATAGGATATTTAAATGTAGACTCACATACTTGGAATACTTGAGGTATAATTTAAATATTCTAAAAAATTACAAGCATATTTTAATTAGATTATCAAATTATTCCTTCTCCGACGCCCACCTACACACCACTTTTTGGCGTTTCATCTGATGGCAATCGCACCATCGAAAGATATGTGGGTGTGTTAGGTGATGAGAGTGTTCACGCTCAACAATGTGCTACAACAAAATGCAACTGCAAGGCTTCAAGCAGCTTTGTTCAAAATATACAGATGTTTCTTGAGCGTATCCAACTCCCCTGGACGTTGCGGTTAGACCATCACTTGTAAAAGCATCAATCAAAAATAAGAATTTTGGAGCTGACTGACACTACACAAAACCGTGAAATTAGGTTGCCTTGTCTGAGATAAATTACCTCATGCATCAATGCTTATTTCACGTGGAGGTGCATGCTGCTCTCTAAACCAGGCCTTGAACTAGTGCACAAATCTATACTATATACGTGGCTTTGAATTGACTACATCATTGTACAAAAGTAGTGAATATTTTTATAGTGTGGATTGTCAAGAAATTAGTGTGGGGCAACCTAATTTCACTATTTTGTGTACATGTTAGAAGCAAATTTACATAAGAATGTTTAAGTACAATACATCGGTACCAGTGGAAAATGATACATGTACTACATACAGTATCCCAATATTGCTATCCCAATATTGCTTTCATTGTTTTGGCGAAATCTGTGTAGTACGGTTACCACCTTACCGGTGCTCAATGAATGTTGAAACTTCTCAAGCAGCTCCTCATTATGAGCAATAGCACAGGAGGGGTGCAAGGACCACATCCAATTTCCACATCTCCAACAACTACTTACACACTTTCGTAAACCACTCCTGGTTCCCGTCCCGTTCAATTGGCGGGAAGCTTCTGTGCCGTAATCCCCGATTACGCGGGCAAAACCGCGTAATCGGGGATTATGGATTTTTCATCCGGCTCATCGTTTCATCCAATTTTATCTCCTCTTTCAGTCGTGATTTACGTCGGGCAATACCCTTATCGTCGGGCATTGCGCCAAATAATCAGCCCTCCTCGTCGGGCTTCACCCTCCTCGTCGGATGATTATTTGGCGCAATGCCCTCCTCTACGGGCATTGCCTTATACGTTTCCTCCTCCACTGAATAGAAAATTGCCTCCGTTAACTAGACTCAAACTAGTAATAACTTGCAGTCAATCTTGTCCCACAAATCATGATTGCATAGCTCATCTTATCAATTTAAGCAGCACGTCGCAAAGAGACCAACTTATGGTGAAGCGCCTCTTAGAATGTGAAGGCACTGTGCCTAAACCTTGACCTACAAATCTCAACAACAATGTCAAACCCTTAGAAGCACATGACTTCTATAGCCACAACTTACAATAAGACGGATGCAAAATAGAAAATTTATAAATCTTTGTTACACAATATAATAAATTGACAGATTCTATCAACAAAGTCAGGTGTCAAGATCTTTGCACTCTTTAAAATCTTACTGCCGGCCAACATGATGGAGATAAGCTATTCCTATTTCATCTAGAAATAAGTGTATTTTATCATTTCTGTGCTACGCTTCTAGATCTGCTGATTGAATTCAGATTCACAAACTCATTTCTAAAATCAATTCAGAAGTTAGAGGTATTAATTCAATACAAGGAATATAATAAAGAGTAATTGGCGCCCCATCTTGATAATTAGTTCATGCAACTTTCATGGTTGATTAGGAAACAAAGCAGAATACATTCCACCAAGCGAAATGGCTTTCAATGATTGATGGAGTATTCAATTGGACAAAGCGAGAGCTGAGAAGAGATTTGGAGTAGCTATACATACTTGTGAGAAGAAGCTCTTGCACAACTGTTGGGGATGATTTAAACAAAGGTGGAAGACCAGCAACTCTGTCAAATTCACCTGCACAACCAAAATTAAACGTGTAAGACAAGATGGATTTCCTTCTTTGTCATCGTTTCTTCCTCTGCTTAGTTTAAGAGGATCACAAAACACATGATACAAATACTCCCATACTTCCTCCCAACGGCAACAAAACCCTAATTTGCACCAATAAGCCGTAAAAATTGCTCATGCTTCTGCCAATTATGCAAGAGCCAGGACAGCCAAAGTGAACATTAGAGGAAATTTCAGGCCTCCGGAGGGTTGCTCCACGGCCCTCCGAGGTACCCTGAAATTTGCTTTCTTTTGGCTGAAAAACTCGTTTTTTCCCTATTTCTGCCCTATTGAAACTGCAGCAGCAATGGTGTAGGAATCCAGAATTCCGAAAAAAAATTTATTAAAAAATAAATAAATAAATTTGCGAAAGTTGACTGCTTCCCATAGCAGTAAACTTGGAGTGACAGACCAAGCTTTTAATAGCTTGGTTTGTCACTCCAGAGCAGCCCTCCGGAGGGCTCACTTTTTTTCTAATGGAACCTTGATATGGGAAAGAATGTTGTCGCTAGTGTCTACATTGTTCTTGTTGTAGGCAGCCTTCAACTTTTGAACCTATATTCATGATCTACGCTCCATTGAAATTAAATCAGCAACCTGCAATCAAGGCTTGCACAGCTTAGACATTTCATGTGTTTTCAGTGCTAGTTGTGCCTCCACATTCAGAACACTATGTAGCTAAAACATGCATTACTGAAAAATCTATGACTCATTTCACACACTTCAATTTGGTGTAAGACTCTAAACCCCATAGCAAGAGGTTAATTCACCAAGCAGCCATAGCCAGGAACCTTGTAGCACCGTTGAAACTTTTGATCACGCATGGCGACATGTAGCACTAAGCCATATGCTCTGGTCTCTCCCACAGGACCCAGTACATTCACCACATTCGTCAGCAAAATCAAGGTCCTCATCGACATCGGTATTGAATGTGAAGCATTATCAGACAATTCATTGCTATCAGAATCAGTAACTCTGCAATTCTTTCCAATCAGAAGACCATTGAAGTAGAGTCCAATTCGGTCCTCTGTGTTTGTTAGAGTTTAAAGCCCTGAACCCTGATGAACAAAAAATCTGTAAATCTGTAGGTATATTAGAGGTTAAAATCTCACTCAAAATCCACAATTGACAATCAAAGAAAGGCTAGCAACAATACTAACAATCACTATCTCACAAGTAGGGTTGATAAATTTGCAGTTTTAATCTTTCCAACATAGTTTGCTTCATGAGTCAAAAGGGCATGATTTTTTGTTCACTGTAGAACTTACAGATCTATAAAGAGACTCACCGCCTGTTTTATTGATGTTTTATTGAACATTATTGTTGACATAAGAACATGGGTTGTCAACTGTAATGTCCACAAAAATGTGTTCCAAAAAATAGTGAAAACATCTCCCAAAACAAGAATTTCTCATAGTGCTAGAATGTGCAATGGGAAAACATAGCCAATGCTTCATTTAACCCCTAAAGGACCATTTGTCCCCTCGGGGGACAATTTGGGTCCGGAGAGGTTCCTATTGTCTCAATTTTTAGTGATATTTTTGGGAATCTTTTGAAGTTGTGTCTTTTTGCAAGAGCTTTGTGAATACATAATACTTATTTTAATTGATGCCCGGGAGCAAAACTTATGGCACAATAACCAAAAATGGAATTTGGCGGGCAACACAAAAAAAATCACAGAAAGTAAAATAATTTTTGTTCAAATTTTTCTCAAAGATTATATTTTTTCTACATGTGAAGCTTTGTTTCATTTAATTTGGACTAATAATGAGAAAGTTATGGACAATCTTATTTTTTCAGGCAATTTAAGCATCTTTTTGAAAAAATAACTTGTAGAATTCATTTTTGAATGCAATTTTTTTAGAATGTTTCAAGAAAATTTATTAAACAGGGTTAGATTTTTTGCTATAACAATCTTGCCGTTGGGATTATTGTGATTCAAATCCATCTAAAAGCTATTAACAATCTAGTTTTTTCTTCAATCTTGAACCCACCTCTACTTAACAATTTTTTAATGAGTGAGAATTAAGTGCTTTTTTTCCTAAATTTTTTTGTAGATTCTCAATTCAAATATTTAACATAAATAAGTAGAAAATCAAATTCAATAGTGCAAAAAATTTAAAATAAAAAGATTCAAAGCCAAAAAACCTAGTCAAGCAAGGTGCCAAAAAACTTGTTTTCTTCACTTTAAATGCATATATCTTGCAATCTACATGGTCAAAGTTTCTGGAATTTTTTCCACATACTCATATACTAGTCAAGTATAAGATATTACAATTGGATATGCAAAAAAATAAAGATTTAAAGCTCTTTTTCCTTTACAATAGAAATGACAGTTTTGAATGGTTATTGATAGGAAAATCACCTTGGTCCTTTAGGGGTTAAAGTAGATGAGGGATAAATAATTTTTGCATTAATAGAAAGCTCTCAACGTATAGAAACATCTAACTTTGAATATATATACAATTGTTGCCATCAAATATATATTACTACTAGAAACTACTAGAAAATAGGACCCCAAATCAACAAAACTTAGTTGATTCGGACATCTTAATTTGGACAATTTAAGTTGGTTTGGACGTCTTGATTTGGGTGTTGTTTTTTGCTTGTGTATTAAATGTAAATTGAACAAACCAACAATTACTACCATTGTATATTACCTCCCTGAGCATCAATGACAACCTTCATGCGTTCAAGCATGATTGCAATCAAATCACTTAACATGCCAAATGGTATGCTCTCCTATGCTGCATTCATTGTATGCCACATTTGAGCTTTATTTTGTGGTTGGTTTATGCTTTGGATTCAATTTTTGCAAATCATCCAAAGATTTTGAATAGGGTTGTGATCAAGAGAGTTTGGAGACTATTTGAGTGTCTTTAATCCATTGTTTTGCATCCAAAATTTTGTCACATTGGCAATATGTACTAGTGCACCGTCCACCATCAAAATCAAACGCTTATGGTTGGCGTAATGGTAGAAGTAAGGCAACAATTGCTGCTCAAATACGACATCAACGGAGTCCGTAGCAGTGCATTGTTTAAAGGAATCAAGACCAAATAACACTTGCTAGTTGCAATGAAGGCCCTCCAAAATATAATGGATAGTCTTCCAAACTTAAATGTTGATGTAAACATTGTGAATCATATCTTTCATAGCTACTACGCCAAATTTGGCTTTCACTTGAATTCTTATTTATCTCGAATGATGCCTCATCACTCCAAATAACCAAGTTCCACTTTCTAATTGTCCAAATTCCAATGTGTTTTTGTAAAGAGCAACCTTTCATCATAAAGTTTAGACCCTATGGTTTGTCAACATTAATCATGTAGTTATTGTTGTTTTATGGGTTTGCACGTTAATTATAGTTTATCGCATCATAACTATGCATTACTTTGCATCGTTATGATGCAGTTGCAAGTAATGCATTGTAACAATGCAATAAATTGTAATTAACGTGCGAACCTATGAAACAACAGTAACCATATGAAAACTATTGACAAACCGTTGGGTCTAAACTTTGTGATGCTTGTTACTTGTGTTTGTCGTTCAAATACGCTTTCTTCATTGCAATTTGGCTATGAAGTTCAAACTCAAACAACTCTTTTTGTATCCTAGTCTAGCTCACTAAAATAGACAAACTATAAGCATGTTCCGCAAGATGCACACATTGACTCTTCTAAATCTCATACTTGAGCTTCCTGCAATCACAAGCTTGCAACTTTCAAGGACGTCTGGACCTCTATGCAGTTTGTATTGAGCCCCTCTTACAGTATCTCTTTAGAAATAATGAAATAGTTTTCTTTGGTCTTCCAACATGATGTGAAATCTCGCTCAAAGACGATCTAGCCTTACTCATACCTACAATAATGCCTTGTTCTTCCAATGTCAAGAAGTGTCTTGCCATAGTTATGTGTAGAATAGCAAATTTCAAACTCACACTGCAACTTTCTTGACAACTAACTTGGAGCAACAATATCAAGTTTTTTGCAGCAAAAAATTTTAGGTATGTATAACCATTTCAAGCTCAAAATCAAGGTAGCTACTGAACTTCATCGCATTACAACAAGAAATTATTGAATGCATACTCAAAAAGCTCATTGTAAATCACAATTGCTTCTTAGAGCTCCATGAAGTGCAACAAGTGTCAACTACTCAATCCATTTGCTTTTTTTAATATGGTTGATTTTTTTTCAGCAATTAAGTCACCATTACACTCTTCACCTAATCAGCTTCTAATTATTGCTAGGTGCGACTATGTCTACACATCCCAATACATGTGCAAAATACTCACATGGTTACCTTACTTTCTAGAGGGCACTGTACAGTACCCTCCCAAAAGTCTTGCAACCTCATGTCTAGTTTTCAACCGCCAGCAGTTTGATTGTAGAACATACTTGTGGCAGGTAAATTTTGATATTTGATTGAGATATTTTGCCTTGAACAAGGTGAGTCATGTACCTTGTAACTTTCTTGTGACTCATTCCACTTTTTAGAAATCTCTTTCTTTGTGACATGCAATTGATTTTGAAAACACTAAGCCGAGTTTAAAGGTACATTTTAAACTTAAAAATTTCATTGTAGGAGATTACAGATAGTGGATTCCAACCAGCTTTGGAGTTAAAAGGATCAACACTATTGCATGCATGCTTCTAGTGATTGTTGCTTGCAAACATAACCTAGAAGTTTTATGAAAAAAAATATTGATCTTTGTCTAGGATATTGTATATGTGATGTTGCTAGGAGTTCTATAAGCAAACTTTGTGAAATTCTAAGTATTGTTAGTTGACTTTGCACCATGACATAATGTAAAATTATTGAATGACCACCAAATTCTTTGGACTTCAATCCTATAGTGAACGTATAAAAGGAAGTCAAAGATTTAGTGCAAAAAAGACGTAGACACCATAACAAAGACCAAATGTGGACATCAGTGAAGTTGGCATGGGAGGATATACCTCAAGAAAGTATCCAAAAGTTAATTTCTACAACGCCAAATCAAATGAAAGTTATGATAGCACCTCAAGGTGGTAGTACTCAATGGTAGTGGATGTACCACTTTGTTGCAAAGTACGTAGTAGTTGCTAGTGAGTAAACACAATGTAAAATTTATGCTATTCTAGGCTTCTATAGTACTATAGCTTTCTAATAATATCCTATTTTATAACATTTGTTCAAGTTTTTTTATACATGAGTTTGTTTTGCCTTTGCCTTGAACGTGTATAAAAGTGAATACATTAAAGCCACATAGAGGAAAATTTTACCTATATAGTGTGAGTCTTTATAATATGAAAGAAGTGAACAATGATGTTTCCTAAATATATGTGCAATCAGATCTTAAAATATCATCACATATAATTTTCAATTAATTATTATATAAATCCATGAAAAATAAAAAAAATATTTCATCAAAAATAGAATTCTTATTCTTAGACATTGAAATTTCATAAATTTGTTAAGATTCCCTAAAGCAATAGATTTAGTAGGATATCTTAAAATGGAATTAGAAAGGAAAAAATTGAAGGGCTTCATAGTAGGATTGCAAGACTTCTTAGAAGGTATCAGTACAAATATTGGCCTTGGAATGATTTGCTACATGGGTGATAGACATCTTCCATATCCAATTGACCAATTATTCACATGCCTTTTTTTATTCTAGCGGATGTTATATTTTGAATTGGTCATTTGTTCTGCTTGTAGTTTTGTTGTACCTAAATTTGAGGGAAGAAAGCGAGCTTAATTGTTGTGCTTTGTTTTGTAATGTAGTGACATGGAGTCCAGATAGAAAGCACATATTATATTTAACTAGTTACCATTAAGCGTATTGTTTGTGTATGCAATTCTAAGTTTGAATCACAGTATACCTTCAACCTTCCTGCTGAAATTGGCCAATGATGTAACTGAGAATTTACAAGGATACTTCAAGTTGAAAGTGTGAGATATCCTTTTCATAAGGTAATCAAGGATTCTTGAAAGATAAGGCTTACCTATTGATTGCTAGTGAAAGGTTTGATGCTTCCCTATTTTGGTGACCAATTTCTCTATACTAACCGAGTCTATAGATAGGATGTAATTTCTAAGTTGAGTAAGTCATGTTGTTTTCAGGATTAGAAAGGATGCACAATTTGATAATTTTGTGTATTGAGGTGGCAGCAAGGTGGCAACCTGTGTTCTATGAATTCACAATACACTCATCCCTATAAGGAAGTCTTGAAATTTCTATAGCATGTAGGGAGTTTAAATTACGCCATGCAAGGGATTAACAGCGCAAAAATGGTGCTGAAGCCATTGCTTGGAAGGTTTTCTTTCATGCTATTACTACGAGCTAGTGTGATTGAAATGGGATTGTGACCTCACTCTTCATTAATTTTTCGTCCTTTGTACATTTAACTAGATTTTCCTCTTCTTTACAAAAGAAAGTTTACAAGGAATTCTCCTTGATGCTATGTTGGTTGCATATACTCAAGCCAATTATATAGGATTTGTCTTCTTCAATCCGGATGAAGTGGACGAAGAGTGTCCACTCATCCTAGTGACTTCCAGGGCCGGAGATCTTACAAAGGTGAAGCTTGCTGCAATTCTTTCTTTTTAAACAAGCATGTAGAGCTATATTGCAGACAACTGCTTGAATACAAGATGTCAGATTGCTTAGTGTTGTCCTAAATCATATCCGAGTTTTGCTCGCAGGAAGGTGATACAATCACACGAGTTATTTTTGATAATACCTTTCCTTCTATTCATTCAAGTATTATCCCGTCAAAAAGTAGCCCCTACATACTTGCTGAGTACATGAAACCTTGGGGAGTGGATGGATGTTGTCTGAGAGGTTATGACTTCTTCTTGAACATGTCTAGATGTTCATCAAATTGTCTACGTTGTAGCTTATTGGATAAATTTTGTGCTGAAACTCTCTTTTATTCATTATTTGATTGTTGCGGATCTCTAACATGTCAGCTGCATCTGCCATGATAAGCATCTATACTTTGGCTGTATTACATAAAAATACAAATATATATTTTTTTGTTAAAATTTTCCAAATCTTATGTGTCTGTACCATAATTTTACAAGTGGGATTTATCTGTGTTTTAGGGAGATGGTGATCATGGCAAGCAAGCGTAGTTTAGATGATACATAGTCATTTTGAGATGGTTTTCAGAGGACAATAAGCATGAAGCTCTTAGCATTGAACTTACTAATGACACCGGGCTTCCTCGCATAGAACTCCAAGGTGATGAAACTTTGACTCGTATGAGTTTTTGTATCAAATGAACATGTGAACATGAGTTGATGTTTGCTGCAAAACTCTTGCCTTATACTCCTAATCAAGTTGATGGGTGTCTACAAGACAGAGATTGGGTTTACAATATTCTACTTGGGCTTGTTTTTTGGATGAATATACTGAACTACATGTTACGGACCTATGTGACGACAGTGGAGACACGAATCTCCTTGCATGCCTAGGCTTGATGTGCTTATTGCTTGGAGGGAAGCTTAGTCTTTTTTCAGTGTTTAGGTGGGTTTCTTTCCTATTTTGAGCATTTGATGTTGCTAATGAATGACGTTGTTCCCATTTGAGGTTTGCAGTGTGATAGCTTGAATGTTGTTTTGTGTGTGAGTAAACAACGCAAAATTTATCGTTGCTCATCTTGAATTCTTGCAATTGCTGAGTTCATTTAAAGTTGGACACATTGCTTTTATTTCTCTAGTTTTTGTGTGAAAAAATGGCCCATCTTATTGACAAATAGTAGTGTGTAGCAGGCTTGACAAGAATACATTTGATGCAACTTTGGTATCTCTTTCTTCAAACCTTCTAGCTCTAGAATAATTGTGCAAAAGTCAAACCAAGTACATTTGTGGACATGGGCAATTGCAAGAAACACTTCACGTTTTTGGCTCAAAAACATAATTTTTGGCCATAGGATTGATAGGAGTATAGGACTACCATTATTATATGTCAACAGCACCCTATAGATCTAAGCCATTGATTCAAGGCGCCAACAGATTTGAACCGTCAATTCAATACCATGCCATACAATACAGTATTATAAACTACTATGGATTACTACAGATTTACAGAAGTCATTAAGAGTAGAAAGTAGTAAAAAAGAGTCTGTGGAACTTTTCATTTTTACTAACTCAAAAAAATTCAAATTTTTTTATAAAAACAATTATTTGGTTAGAAGAGATTGTGCTTGTATTGCACTAAAGAATTCTTGTAGGAAATTTTTTCCCTCTTTGTAAACATTCGCCCAAAGGAAGATCACTTTGACCCCATGTGCGCAACCAACATGTTGCTATTTTCATAAAAAAATTCATTGTCATTCCTTGTAATGTTAGCAGACCTCCAACATGTCCAATTTGTGGCTTCAAATTTGCATTTTTGGATCAAAAACAAGACTTAAAAACTCCAAAATGGCCAAAGTAGACACCTAACTGGAGACAAGTTAAAAATAGTAAATTAATTTTAAAAAACACAAAAAAATTACTCAATGTTTACAACTATTGCATAAACCTTTATTCCACATTTCACGCCAAATGAACAAACGATGCAAAATTTATAAGCAAAAAAACACCCGTCCGAGGACTAAAGGAAAAGAAATAGGACAAGTGTTTCTTGCAATCACCCACATGCATTAACAGGGTTGTCTTCTCTAACATGTTGGCGGAGTTTGGTGTCATATAGGACGTCTGATGTTGCGTGTTGTATAAGACAAAGTGTCGGACAGGCGGCGCATCCTGTTGTGTAATTCCATCTTCAACAGCTAATTTTTTTTTAAATCTCACTATAACTATGAATTTAAATTTAGAATATAATATGTATTCATGAAATTGAGACACAATATTAAAATGAAACTTTAATATGTCAAAATTTTATATTTTTGATGATTTATTTTAAAGTCAACTAAACGTTTATTCTATTAGATGTCATGAGGGCTCTACAAGACGTCATGTGACGTCTAGTTTTTGGGCCCATCGCAATGTTCAAGAAGACAACCCTGCCCACATGCCTGCAAAGGCTCTTCAAGTAGTTCCTATTGATAAAGAACTGCCTGGGTTACAATACGCGAGAATTAAACAGGGTGGAGCAAATTGAAAAAGGTCATTATCTTGAGATTCTTGTTCCAATCTAATTGGATGAATCTAGATTCTTTGAATGTTCTTGACTAAGTAGAACAACTTGGCATTATGTCTAATAATTCTCTTGAAATGGGCACATCACCCCCACATTGATCTGAGACTTGATGTGACATGTAGCCACAAGAGATTGCATACAATATTCAATTGAGATTACTCACACTAATCTTAGATCCTTAGAGATATGTACTCATGCCCCCTCCTCTACACTTCAATGTTATTTATAATTGGTAGTCCTTTCTACAAGTATGTATTATTCTATTGCATTGAAAACTAAGAGCAACAAAGAGATCTCATGTGCCACACCATTGTTTTGGACAAATAATTTAATTTGCAATAGTTAGTAAGAAATTGGTGAATTAACATAGTTCTAATTCTGCAATATGCCAAACTAAGTACAAGATTCACTTTAGGCTATGTTGCACGTATTCAATTGAGCAGCAAAACAGCCAAGTACATGAAGTCAATGTTATCCAAAAATTTGAATCCCATTAGTTAAGCCAACAATTGCACCTTAACAAATGATCAAATTCAATTTTTGATTGACAACAACAATCAAGCTCTTAGACACAATTTCAAAAGTCCACAAGGCGAGTACAAATGCCGCTAGACATTATAGCAACGTTGCTGTCCAAAGTATGACCCGGGAGTTCCTGCCAGTGTTTCTCCAACAAGTCAAATCTGATGTGGCGCCTCTTGCACAAAATGATGATTGAATCCGCACATCCCACAGCAACCGGCATGTCAAAGTCAGAATAAGGGTCTGTTAATATTGAAACTTTGCAAAAATTCTGACAATTTGCCACTTCCACCACCTCCTTTGTCTCCAATACAATTTTCCAAATGCTTATCCTCACCATATGTGTGAATCTCACCATCTGTGTGCATTTTTTAAACCTCACCATGTACAACTGACCAAAGCTAACTACCAGTTGTGGATTTTCTTCTACAATTGAGAGAAGAGGAAAATCGACATCGATTTTGCTCCATGCACCACTCACTAAATCACACGAGTATAATACAAATGTATGAAACTTGTGCCCAAAGGAAACACTAGATAAGTCCACAAACAACGTGTAGAAAATCCCCTTCATGAAGATGCCAGAACACACAAAAAGTCCAATACCCGGTACTTTACAAAGTTTCCTCCATGCCAAGGTCGTAGACTCGTATAGAAAAAGGTTTTGGCTTCTTGGTTTGAACCTGGTCCAATACAACTCCGTAGCTACAATCTTGTAGGTTTTGGTTGTACTATCTACTGACATGACCACAATGTCGCAGTTATAACATTCTCAAATTTCAGGTAATTCCGGAATTTCATGGAAGCTCTTGCTCACAGGATTGCAGACAATGTGCATTTGCGTTGTTATCCTTCCAAATGATAAATACATTATGTAGATGAGCTCTCCGTCTGTAGCTAATGTGTACTTGCGCCATCCCGAATCCCAATATGGGTTCCTTAATCCTCTATTCCTACTATTGAAAAGATAAAAATTCATGATGAAAGAATCGGACAGCTTGTAGAAATGCTTCTCTATTGGGTCTAGTATATGCCACTCTGTGCTTGTTATTGCTACCTTATTAGAGATGAAGATTGAGGATGCTTTGCAAGGAGAAAGGGCATGAAGCGTTGCAAAACTTGGTTGGGAGATGAGATGATTCCATTCCTTGCAAACCAAACGGAAGCGACAAAATACATGCGCTAGAAGACAAGCCAACACACTCTCGAGTACTCCAGGAGGTAAATCTTTCCATATTGAGCTGGACATAGATTTGCTGGGAATCTCCTTGATAAAGTGGGGATTAATCTTCTTCTTTTCCTGGATTTTCATCATCTCTCACTTGAAATGGACATCAATTAGATGGATATAGGGAAATTAAATTCTTGAGTACTCACAAGTCTTGGAGTCTTCTACACAAACTATAATCGACACTTGCAAAAATTTAAGTAATAACAGGAAAAGAGACTCAGCATGTATTGATTGAATATATAATCAAAAAATAAAATAAAATATATATATATATATATAATACTAATTGAAGTCAAGTTGCATTTAAATATGCGTTTGAAAAGTACAAGAAATAGAAAAAATAGGAAGAAAAAGAAAAAGGTTTATAAAAAGTACAAAAACTTTTATTTTATTTTAAAAATAGAAAAAATAGAAAAAAATAGCATATTTTGTACTTTTTGAACTTAAGCATCAATAAGACGTGTGGGCCCTAGAGAATCACCTACAAAATCACACATTGAAGAAAGTTGGACCCACTATGAAGATTAATTTTTTTTACTAATAGTATTTATCTCTAAAATAGTGGAAATAACTATGTATGTGCAAAAATGTAAACTCCCTTTAGACTATTTGTAATGAGTGCTTAATATTTAGATTGGAAGGTATTAGCATTTGAAGCTTCAAAGGTAGACAAAAACTCAATCTTTTAGAAGAAATTAAGAATTCAAAAAACTCATTTTTTTGTGTTCTTTTGTTCTGCCTAACAAACTATTTTTAAAACTTCAGGTTGCATAACTTTTGTTTCCAAGCACAGATTGAAAAAAAAATTGTATTATTAGAAAGCTGGTATGGTTTTCTATCTTCAAAAAAGTTTCAAAAAATCAGGTCAAAATTTGAGGTCATACGAGCTTGCCCAAAATTTCAAGTGTCCCCCAAAAGATACTTTAGGCTTTTAGGGGTTAACAATGAAGTATTGTAAATATCAAATAGTACTTTGCAGTATTTGGGACATTGGTCAATTCCAAATTTATTAGCAAATGTTCTTTTCTTCTCCACCCACTCTAATATAAATTGTTGGATTTGTCTTGAGTTTTGAGAACCGGGAGGATATACAAAATCTTTACATCACAGAAAGTCTAATAAAATGTATTACACAATTTTTTGGTGTATCTAATACGAAGGAATTCATTTGTATGAAGTCCATGCATTTCTTTTAGTTTTGAAAAGATAGATGAGTAATCTCTTTCTATATGAGGAGTCATTTGGATTTATGATGTACATTGTGAACTTGAAAAGATCTGGTTAAATAAAAGAATTGCAAAATTAATGCATGCAACAACAAAATAGTTGGTTAATGCAACTATTCAAATGTATTTGCAGAGGGAAAATTTCAATATTTTTATACAATTTGCACCTTGAGCCTAACCTATAACTATATGAGCAATGATCCCAAAACTAGTTTGTGGTATTTAGTACAAAATACTACCTTCAAGACAGGCATACATCAACTTTGGCTAAATTGAGAGTGAGTAGTATTAAAGAAAAAAATTGAAAAACAAGGATTTTGCAAGTTTTAAAGGATTATTGGGAGTACTATATTACAAAATTGACTAAATAGATGTTGATTCCAATGTGGAAGAAGTTATATATTTTGCAAATTGGCTATCAAATTCTACTGTTTGTTGCAATTTAGCCTAAAATGTCTCCATTGAAGGCCCATTTTTATAATGTACTAGCAATGCAAGGATTTTTTGGATAGAACTCTCCCGGCGCCAAAATTCCCATTGTTGGAAGCATCACCCTTTCCAACAAGGCCCATAAAAAATCTAGCCATTCCACATAATTCATACAACTATTAGTACCAAACTAATAGACGGTGTGAAAGGCGAAAACCATCAATAGCAAAAAGAACTGAACTAAACTGGATTGGAGAGTTTTTTATCTGAGCAATGAAGTCAAATATAAATGGCGGTGATGTAGAACGCGGTTTTGACTAAGGTAGATGCACCATTTGTCAACCACATCCAATATCCAACCTTTAGAGATGGAGTATTTCCAATCAAGGTAGGAATTAATTTCCAACCGAAGCTTGGAAGATGTTTTTTTGACCCTTTTCAAGGTTGGGACTCATAAGGTTATGACACATGTCCCAAAGTAGTGAGCAAGAAAATAGGAAGCAGTAAGCAAGAAAATAGGAAGCAAGAACTATTTTCCAATGAGTAATATGTTAATGCAATGTTACCATTTGCCATCAATAACTCATTTTGGATTTTTTAGAAAGTAGAAAATTCCTTATATACACATGGGGTGGTAGGAGGTAGAACAATCCATGTGGGATAAACAAATTAGAATTTGTAGTTTGTGAAGCACTCATAGTTAAGTCAAAAACAAATGATTTTTTTAAAAGTGGAATTTCAGACCTCATTTAGGCATAGTAGAATAACTCTTCTCAAAAAAATTTGGACTAAGAAGAAGTTGGTAAATGAAGATAAGTTTCACCTCCAAAAATTCGTTTGGCATTTTGAATCTCTAATCAAAAGTTATGGACAAATTTGAGAGAGGGGTTGGAATGGACAATTTCTTTAACATTCTTCCAATCCCTCTCTCAAAGTTGTCCATAACTTTTGATTAGAGATTCAAAATGCCAAACGAATTTTTGGAGGTGAAACTTATCTTCATTTACCAACTTCTTTTAGTTCAAAGTTTTTTGAGAAGAGTTATTCTACTATGCCTAAATGAGGTTTGAAATTCTACTTTTAATACAATTCTTTGTTTTTGACTTGCCTATGACATTACAAAAAATTTCAAGCCTCAATAAGACTGCTAGTGCGTGATTTTCAGCACCCATGAGGTACAATTACGAAATAATAATAATAATTATTATATATATATATATATATATATATATATATATATATATATATATATATATATATATATATATATATATATATATATATATATATATATATATTTTTAAATATTAAAAATATTTTCAAAATGATGTGGTGTTGACAGCATTGACTTGGTCGAAATGCGACTACGTCACATTTTCAATTTTCAAAATTTTTTTTTTCCATTATATCACTACGGGGGGGCCAGGCTTAGCGGCCTTCTCGAGGCCTCATATTTTTTCTAATGGTGCTTGAGAAATGAATTTGTTTATCCCACATGAGTTGTTCTACCTCCTACCACTCCAAGTGTATATATAGCTTTTTTTCCATTGAAAAGTCAAAATATTATTGGTTTTGTATGAATGCAAGCCAAAAGTTAAAAAAATAATGAATCAAACTTTTCTCTTGCATTCATACAAAACCAATAATATTTTGAGTTTTCAAAACACACAATACATGTATAGGTGTAGAATGTTAGGTATTGTGTGTTTAGTCTAATGGGTGTTTGAACTCTGGTTTTGTTTTAATTTTTTAATGTACGTTGTACAGTTGCAGCCAACTGACTTATTCTCTGACAAAATTGACACGTGTAAATTAGCCAATGATGGTGTGGTATATTCCACACCATTTCATACGTCGGATGAGATGGTGTGGAAAATACCACACCATTCCATCCGAGGGAAGGCAACCCACTACTCTACTACTAAATGTTATATTAAACCTATGTTATGTTATGTTATGTTATGTTACGTTTTGTTTTGTTTTGATTCATTAAGTTAGTTATTGTGAAATCTCGTAGACCATGCATGGTCTTCCATTTGCATTTGTGGTACTGTCGGAAGGCCCTAAGTGAAGAGAGGTGCATAGGCTTTGTTTGTGGCACTTGGACCTATTGTGTGAAAGTTATTGTATTTCAAATTTTTTATAAATAAAAAAATAAAAAAATAACTTTTATTTTATTATATATTATTTTGTGGCAATAGCACAAGGTACACTAGTTGATATCTTAAGTTACGCTCTTTCTTTTGTTTTGTTACAATGAGATTTACAGAATTGTACATCCCCGAGATTTTTGGAAAGCTCTCTACAAGGAAGGGTGCACGGACTATGTTTTGTGACGTTTGGTCTTAAAATGTGAAATTTATTGAATTCCAAAGTTTTTATGGATAAAAAACTAAAATATCACATTTACTTTATTTTAGTTGTAGCAACAACAAAGGAGGCACTTTTATATTTATTTTATATTTGACTATAGCAATGGCATTAGGCATTTATTCTTTAAATGAGTTTTATTTTGTTTTTGTTATGGTAAGATCTCCAATACCATGCGTCCTCTGGTTGTGCTTTCGGTATTGTTGGAAAGCTCTTTACAAAGAGTTGTATGGGGGCTTTGTATGGGGGCTTTGTATGGGGGCTTTGTATGGGGGGCTTTTCACAGGGTATCTATTTTTTAAATGAGTTGTGTTTATTTTTGTTACGGTAAGACCTCTGATACCATGCAAACCAGGTTTGTTGGAGAAACCATAGAAACTTTTAATTTATGCCAAATGTAGACTTCACATAGGGTATTCAAATTCCCAAACTAAATGAATTAACTTGTGTAGTAAAAAGTCACGTAAAACGCTCTCAAAAAATTGGTACCGCTATGGAAACATCAAACGATACGACCTCAATATTAGAGTTTCATGCGGATTTCGGGAGGCTCCCAAATTTTAAGAGATTTACTCCAACATCGAATCCATCCATCCGTTTTTAGCTTGGCTATATTTTTATGATCCAATAAATTTATTTGTTACATTTTTATTTCTTACATTGAAACTCGGAGGAAAAGAAAGCAATTGTAACTTACTTACGTCCAAATTCCCTCGGAGAAGCCGATTGCCATATATGTAATAACTCAAGTGAGGCTTATCCCGTACACGATCACATAAATTCTCCGAAGTCATTTGAGGCAGCACTGGAGTAAAATGAAATCTCCCACTGAAACCATGACAGAGTCACAAAGTGCATGCCCACATGAAAAATCTTTCATTTGATGGCTCAATTGTACTCATGACTATAATTCTATGTGATCAGAAACTCCTCTGAACATGACAATGCACTAGTCAAATTCACAAGGCAACAGCAAGGCATGTGGAGACACACATCAAGCATAAGAAACTCTCTTGAAAGGACCACATCAATTAAAATATACCATTTCAAAAATTCGGATCATCTGCTCACAGAAATACTATACAAATGCCAAAGCACCCCGCACAAACAAGAGATGCTTCAGAAATGAAGGCTATATCAGGCTCACTCCTAGGCTCACATCTTATACAACTCGCAGCTCAGAAGCCAAACTATTGGACACAAACCCTAGCGAAAAGAATCTGTATAAGTACCATGACCAAAAAAAACGTCGTTTGCATCTGTAAAACTCATTCACAAACCATATATGCACAAGGCGTACCTCCGATCCAGCACTGCAACAGCTTATGCTAGTCTGCAAGTTCGAAGCTGGATCCAAATATCTATGTGAAGTGAAAAAGGAAGTACATAGAGGAGGACCCACGCTGCTTGTGGTTGAGCCACCACAGTTGCAGGCACCCACTACCGCATCAAAATCCTCGGCAGAAAGGACGGTGTCAACAAGCCCCACCTTCAACACCTCGTCAGGACCTCACGTACTTGTCCACATAACCCTGCAAATCGCACAATACGTACCACCACTGAGCGGGCAACGTCACAAAAAAGGATCCCTCTTCACAAGCGTCTCTGGACACAACTAGAAAACAACGCATCGGCGCGAACCTGAACAAGTTTCGAAATCTTCGGCTTAGCATTCACCATGTAAGTAGCCACCTTCTCCTCCGTATTGGGAACCTGGTGGGGCTTAATAGCGCTCAGCACCTTCTCAACGGCTTTCTTGGCGATGGTCTTGAAAGCCTCCTTGCT
This sequence comes from Neckera pumila, assembly GCA_963969595.1. Lineage (NCBI taxonomy): Eukaryota > Viridiplantae > Streptophyta > Bryopsida > Hypnales > Neckeraceae > Neckera > Neckera pumila. The sequence goes on along the minus strand of OZ018408.1, from coordinate 44,554,664 downwards.
CATCTGACCCTCTTGCCATGTCGGCTTCAGGGTGGCTTTCACATGATCGGCCACTGCTATTCGCAGAAGGGTCAAACCCCTCGCTTTGTGATCATCTTTCTCACTCCTCTGAATCTTATCCCGACGGCTCCTCTTCACGTCCCTGTTGCTCTCATCTCCGACACCCAGACTCCAGGTCTCAGGTCGCTTCGCGGCTGGGCTCACACCCTCAAGCTCTTGCTCCTGCACTTGCTGGGGTTGGCCAGAGGGCAAAGCTCCCGTCCCTTGCTGTTGTAAGGGCACAGAAGCAACAAGTCGCGCGGGGCTAACATTCTCCATCACCAACCTTGTAGCAGGTCCGGGGCTCACATTCTCCATATGGCGGCGCCAAGGCAGGCTTCCATATCTACGGGAGTTGGAACAGAGCATTGGGGAACATTCAAGGAAGGAAAGAGAACGTCTTCAAAGAAAGAAGAAAGCAAACCCTACATTATGAACGGCAGTTCTTGGACCATAAATATATGTTTTCAAATTCACTAGAATCAACAATTAGTTTCCACGATGAACTTCGTATTTGTCGCTTGATCACCAAGTTCTTGATAACCCTAATCGCCTTCAAATCTGACATTCTATCGAGAAACGATGAGAACAAGCTAATACCAACCTTCTGGAACCCGTGCGCAACTTCACAGAAGAATCAACAGAGCAAATTTTTGCGCTTCGACAGCAAAAACAGTGCTGAATCTTCTCAAATTGCCTCGGACACGTCACTAATACACCCAAAATTGAAACCATCTACAAATTTCCGCCACCCAAACGAGAAGAAACAAACCAGAAAGTGATGCAATAACACGCCGAGCATAGGTGCAGACTGAACACCAAGAATGCCACGACGAGTGTGCTCCTTCAAATCCGTGCGCACACCATCGCGCGATCAGCCATCGTACGTGACCGACCTCCAAGCTCAGCTTCAATCAGAAGTAGCTAGAGAACGCCCTTCCGCACCAAAAACGACGAGACAAACACCGATCGAAAAAAAGACCGTAGCGGCCAGCTGCTCGGCAGAGAACTTCGCGAACGAAGTCCAAAATCAGGAACACAATCGGCAACGGAGCAGCAGCGTCATCAAGGAGGAGACTGTCCTCGCAACTCTAGGGCTATGCCTAGAGCCTCGACAAGCGTGCTCAGTGGGAACGGTGTTCTCTTGGACGATTGGAGCTTGTTCCCGTTCACACTTCAGATAGAGTTGCGAGTTCGAGACTAATAAAGTCCCAGGACACGTGGACTGTGACACAAAGTCGCTACCTGACGTTTACCGCCACCTAAGGTGAACATAGAAGGGCGACAAAAGACTCACTTAACATCTATTTGTTTGTTTGTTTGTTTGTTTTTGTTTTGTTTTGTTTTGTTTTGTTTTGTTTTGTTTTGTTTTGTTTGTTTTGTTACAGTGAGATCTCCCGGACCGTGCGTCCCCGGTGGCATGCTTGGTACCATTGGAAGGTCCTTGGTGAGGAAGGGTGCACAGGCTTGGTTTCGTAGCATTTGGAACTACAATGTGGACGTTATTAAATTTCAAAGTATTTATGGATCCAAAAATTAGAAAATTACTTGTACTTTGATTTTGGTTGCGTTCTAGGTACCAATAGAAAGCTCTTGGCCAGGAGGGGTGGATGGGCTTTGTTTTGTGGCATTTGGAATGACAGTGTGAAAGATATTGAATTCCAAAGTTTTTATTGTGAATTAGAAAATTAGAAAATTATATTTACTATGATTTTGTCTCTGGCAACAGCATAGGACACACTAGTAGTCACTAACGCACACTAGTAGTCACTAAGGTAACTGACCTTAAATCGCACAGATAAGCAATTCAGTATGATTCAACATGGTTTTCAATATTATATTGGAAAAAAATTTAAAGGCTCCATTGGTAGTCAAAAGGGGATTTTAGATTCTTTTTGAATGCATTTTTTGGACACCATGTGAATAAACTTCATACTTTTAAAGTATTGAGAATAAATGTACCTAAAAGCAATCATAGAATCATATGAAAAGTGGGAGTACATTTTAAACAAGGATATCGACTGTGCGATTTAAGAAGCGTGTGATTTTAGGTGTAGTCATCTTGTATTCTTATCTTCAAAACCACTAAAGCATCTTTTGCTTCAAAGGAAATTCAATAGAACCTCCATTAGATAATAGACCCGGGTTGGAAAAAAATATTACTCCAGAGTTCATTAGATAGGTTATTGCCTTAGAGAGGTGTTCTACCAATAATTGCATTCAAAGTTTTTTTGAATGGTCTGCAATTTTATGGCACTCTTGGACTGAAGTCACATTCATCTCAACGACATTTGGATTCCAAATTCAATAAAAGTTGTTATTTTTTATTATTTTGTACATCTTCAATGTGACTAGATTGTGACTCAAGGAATAATACCACTTTAGAAAGGTTATTGGCTCATAGATGTTCACTTTACAAAAGTTATGTTATTGAGTCTAGTGGCTTATATAGGTACACTATACTTTCAACTTTAAAATGTCACAAAATATTACTTGAGTTACCCAAAATTACAAAATGACTTAGATTAGATTTTTTTTGAGATTGTCATTGAAAAAGAACATTAAGAAATATTCCAGGCCTCAGGAGGGCCATTAAGCATTTATTTTTTGGCACCTTGCTGTGCAAGTACAGAAAAAAAAAATATTATTTAAAAAAAATATATGTATTCTTTAAAATAAAAATATTAAAAATATTAAAAAATATTAAAAAAATATTATAATGTGACGTGAAGTTGACATGGCACTACTAGTACCAAATCAGCACCTAAATCAAAAAAACAATAAATAATAAAAAATTAATTTGTTTCCTCTTTAATTGCACGGGGTGGGTGGGGTGGGGGTCAAAACTTGCAGCCTTCTCGAAGCCTAAAATTTTTCCTAATGATTGGAATTTGACCTTAAGATAAGGGAGCCGACCCATTGTCAACCATTTAAACAATTACGCATATCTGCAAGGCGGGGTTCTTCAAGGGAGGAATTTTCCTATGTGTAGAAATTGAATTAAGAAGGTTCCCATAATTTTTCAGATTTTTATTTCTCAAAATATAATTACTATGAATTTTTTTGCTAAAGATTCTATTCGACCTATATTCGTTATATAGACCTCCCTATTTCCGACCAAGGGCTTGGTTGCAAATCCACCAAGGGTTGGTTGCAATATTGATCATCTTGTAGCCAATCATAATGCGCCACCACTGCATTGAAAATCGTGTTGTAATTAATGACCGTGATTCTCTTGCTGATTGGAAAGAGAACAATCTACAGAGCGGAAATGGGGTGGTGATCGGGAATGGGTCGGCTCCCTTATGATTTGGTTGGATTTTTCTTGAGGGTGTCACAAAAAGAAATTGGAATTTGACCTAAGGAGATGGTAGAACTAAAAAAAAGTGGTGATTTCAGGTGCAACTACCTTGTAGTATTGTACCGTTAGTTAGAATTAACAATTTTTGTAAAATGATTATTAAATTGTTTTCTAAAACTATATTAAAGAAGAAGCTAAAAGTAGATTTAAAAATAACAAAGGGTTTTTATTTTTCCAAATCTTTTTTAGAAAGAATAAAGTTTTAAAAAATGTAGCAATTTTTTTTAGAAATATTGTTTTGCTGACCTTGAGTACCAAGTATGGTATTCTTCTATAGGATCTTCTAAGTATTATTTGACGTGATCCAAAAAAGACCCATTGAATTCAAGTGATAAGTGAAAACAAGCTCAAAGCATATTACTTGAGTTAGAGCACTAGGAATTGGATGAACACCAAGGCACCAGACATTAGGCCTAGTCCTAAAGCTAGGATAAATACGAACTACCAAGCACTTAACAAATAAACAAGTCAAGGGTAGACCTTGTGACTAAATCTAATCCAATCAGGTAGCCAAATTCTATGATTATATCTACTAGAGGAGTGTAGGTAAATAACACCATTTTCACTATTTTTTTATCAAAATTGTATGTTATACAATAGTAAAAATTGACCAAGTGGTAAGGTGGGGGCCAACGCAGGTTCTAATCCATGTTTGTTGGGAACATGCCATTGAAAACAAAGAATATCTCATATGCCCTAGTCATAGTTGTCCAAAACAATTAGTTTTAAATGAATGAGTTTTGTGATAGTCAACCTTGTTCCAAACGATACAATTAGGTTATAAACTCCAATCACAAAACCATAATTTACTTTTAGTGTATATGTACTAAAATATGACACACCATTAATTTGAATAATTCAACATTGAGCATCTTTCATTTGAATGTCCTTTTAACTTATATCCAAACCTTACAATGGTCAAATATGACATCCAACAAGTGGAATAGTTTATCATTTTACAGTTTCTTATTTATATAGGAGGTTCAATATTTGGATCCAAATTAAGTGTACTATGTGTCATTGGATCCAACTTAGCATAAAGACAAACTTTTGTCACTACTATATTCCTTGAGGCATGCATCTTGATCTTAACTCTTAAAGGCCAATTGTCCCCTCAGGGACAATTTGGATTTTGTAGCAGGTTCCTAAGGCCTCAATTTTAGTAATTTTTTTTGAAACTTTTTCATAAGATAGAAAAATTGATTAGCTTTATAGGATTATAATTTTTATTTCAATTGGTGCTTGGTAGCAAAAGTTATACCAAAAAAGCCCAACTTTTCACTCGGTGGACAGTAGACAAAAATCCACAAATAACTAAGATTAAATTTTCCATTTTCTTTTTACATAGATCATAATTTTGTCTATATATGAAACTTTGATTCATTCCATTTGGATTAGTGATGTGAAAGTTATAAACAATCTTGTATTTACGGCAATCTGAGCATCTTCTTAAATAAATAACTTATAGGATTCATTCCTAAATGCAATTTTCACAATTTAAAAAAATAAAAATTGAAAAGGTTTAGTTTTCTTGCTACAGCAATCTCACTATTGGAATTATTTTGTTTCAATTCCATCTAAAAACTATTAATGATTTAGTTATTCTTTCAATCTTAGACCAAATTATACTTAACATATTTTTAAAGAATGAAAATCAAATATGTTTTTTAGTAATTTTTTCCTATACTTTAAACTCAGTTCTCAACATAAAAAAATTTAAATTCAAAATTTGTAGTGCAAAAGAATCCACAAATGGTGGTCAAAGTCATCTGAAATTCCGAGATAGTATTAAAAAAAAAATTTCCAACTTTGAATGTTAATATCTTCCAATCTGTACGGTCAATCTTTATGAAATTTTTACCACATGATCTAAAATAAGTAAAGTACAAAGATCATACAATTACATTCTAAAAAAAGTTTTTTTGGTTTTCCTGAATGAGTGCAACAAAAATGGCGGGAGAAATGGCAGTTTTTACATGGTTTTTGATAGAAAAATAGCCTTGGGCCTTTAAGGGTTAAATAAAAAATAAAAAATTGCAATTACAATTCAAATTCTCAAACCTTTATCCCCTAAAGATTCAAAGTCTTGGAATGATTAATTTAGAATTTCAAATTGGTTCTTACAATGTCAATATTTACTATAATTGTTTGAATTTTTTTTAAAGTTCAAGGGATGTTCCAATCTTTGTAATTATAAATTTTAATTCATTGGTCCCTAGGAGGAAAAATCATGGATTCTTTAGCACAAAATCTCAAGCTAGGGCAACAAAAAAAACTGTAGGTCATCAAAACAATATTTTGAATTTTTTCTCTCCTCATAGAATATACTTATATCTACTTGAAATTTTTTATTCTTTCCATTTGGATAAGTGATATTGAAATTACACAAAGTCTTTTTTGGAGGGCAATTAAAGCATCATCCTAAGAAGTCCATTTAGAAGTTGTTTTTAATTCAATTTTCACAATTTTTCAAAACAAAAAGGTTCATAGGGGGTAGGTTACTTGCCAAAAAATCTCACCATTAGAATTGGAATGTTTCAATTCCATTATAGAACTCTTGATAACATAATTTTTCCTTCCATCTTGTGTCTACTTCTATTCAACTATTTTTTGAATAGTGAAAATCAATTTTTTTATGTTTTTTCCTAAATTTTCAATTCAATTCACCAAACTCAAAACTTTGAACAATCAAATTCAAGTTAAGAGGAATTAAATTCTCAAAGTCTCCTAGAATGTCTAGTATTGAGAGATACAAAAACAACTGTTTTTTCACTAATATCTTGTCATCTACTGGATCAAAGTTCCTAAAAAGATTTTTGCACATTTTTATTCAAGTCTTATGTAAGATCCTAAAATTGAATTTGCAAAACAAGTGATTTGTTTCATAGAAGCTTTATAAACTAGAAATGAATATATTTTTAGCAAAACATGGTCATGGACCTTTAGAGATTAATTAATAATCCCCTAAAGACGGGCTTATGACTATGGATTCAAGCTTTACAGTCTTTTTGTCTGTTTTCTATATATGAAATTTTTCATATTTATTTTTCAGAGATGAAACTCTATGTCTTCTGTAGTCCTAAAAATTTCAGATTTTTTGTCAAAAGTTGAGATTGCCATAAATTTTTTAAGTAAAAAGTAAAGAAATTTCACATCAATTACAAAATATGCTAAAAACTCTGACATTTTCAGCATAGGTGTATTTTGCAATTCAGAACAACAGTGCTAGTATGTGAGCCCAAGAATGTGAGTTTGTGAGCATTGAGCCTCCAATATAGGTATCTATAATATAAATAATACACACTATAGAAGGTGTATGTATCATAAACACCTATAATATGAATATATGTAATATATATACACTATAATCATAGACGATTTCTATAGTATATACACCTATAACATAGGTATGTAGTATTCTAGGCTCATGGGCTCACACTCCTAAGTGTGCTCACATAATAGTAGCCCTCATGTCCAAAGTTCAAATTGCACTAAAACATTGAATTTCCAAAAAAATTCAAATTTTGTAATTGAAGTAGAAACTAAATTTAACAAACTTCATTTTATGAATTGACCTCAAATTCAAAATATGTCATTTTTAAAGCTAAAATTTGCATCAAGAGTAAATAGCAAGAAAAGTACACTAAAAAGGTGATCTGTGGATTAAGCATCTTCTTCTTTAGAAAATTCTATAACCCCTTAATGAGGGAGTATGCAATATTATCTGTTGAAAATGCATTCAAGCAACTCAATCCAAAAAATTTGGATGGAAAAATCTTTTTTATATCATGTAGTCCCACTTCAAGTCATCTAAAGGACAAAAAACATCCACAATATGCTTTTAGGAGTTAAGCATCTTCTTCTTTAGAAAAATCAATAATACCATAATGAGGGAATATGCAATAAAATTCATTGAAAAGGCATTCAAGTACCCCCCCCCAAAAAAAAAAAATTGGATGAAAAAATGTTTATTCCATCCTACAATCCGACTCAAAGTCATGCATAGGACAAAAAATTGTTCATAGATTCCCTATAACCTTAGAAAAATAGACTGGTCACTATATAAATCAACTTTTTTGGTACCAAAGCAAAATAAAGCTACAAAAAGGCTGTTTCAGGGCTGTTTACTATATGGAAACATTGCAGCACTAGTTTGAATATTTAAATAATCAAAAAAATTATAAAAGATTTTTTTTTAAAAAAACTTTTTGAAAAAATATATTAAAAGATTCATTAATTAATATTATATGACGTGGCAATGTCCCCACCACGTCAGCAGTCTGCATATGTTGCTGATTTTTTTGTTGAGTAGAGCTCCCAAGGTTAGGAACCTCTAGATAACTCACGGCCCTTTGGAGGTCTCATTTCTCTTGTACATCTTGAACTCGAGGGAGAACAATTTTTCAACAGATATCATACTAAAGTCGTGAATTCATGCTTACGTACCATAATCATACATCTTACGTGTCTTATTTTATGCATTAAATCAGTGTTGTTAAAATCTTTATTAAAGGTGTACAATTTATGTACTTTGATCTTACAAATGTGGTATCCAAAATGCACCTAAGTTGTACTGATATCAATACAAGAATCGTACATATTGATAGGCATTGTTTACTCACTGATTCAATGCATAAGAATATACATAATGTGTATGATTATGATACATAGGTATGAATTCACGACTTCAGTGTTGTATTTGTACGAACCTATGAACCTTATAAATTAGAGATGTAGTGCCTAGAAGGACATATTGGTCACTATGGAAATCATTTTTTTGGTATCGTGTGATTCATTTGCTTAAATAATCCAAGAGTTTTCAATAGAGGTCAAACTACTATACAAGCCCTTTCCTTTTTATACCAAATTTCAAGGATGAACATCTACACTTTTGTCATATATAGAAGGATTTTCTATCATCCATCAGATACTTAGTATTCGTGGCATCTTCTAGGATTTAACCCCCAAAAGACCAGTGGATAGTCTAGATTTCTAAAATTGTGAAGGTCTATTAAAAAATGCAACTTAGAACAATAATTTAATGATGACCCTCAAACAATAGTTGTAAAATATGATTTGTAGATCATATCCATATACTTAGATCAAGTAATACACAAATCAATATTTCTCAATAAAATTTGAAGTCCAAAATTAAAAATTCCTTCTAAAATCAATTACAGATTGAACATTAGTGATTTTTGAATGAATTTTTTTCCTTTAAGTTCAAAGTGTTAAGTTCTAATCATGGTGATTTTTGAAGATTTTTATTTTACTTTTATATTCAAGTCATTTTTGAAGGGTCATTTTTTGAACTCAAAAGGTTATTTTTGAGGCTAAATCTATCACTATCTATTGAATAATAGAATATTTGCAAAACAAGTCTTCAAAATCCATCTTGTATAAATGTTAAAGAATTAACACAAGAATTTTCAAAGAAATCGACAGATGAAAAAAATGCATTTTTATATCTTTAGGATGTATTTGTACTCATTCCTTGTTCAAAATTTGAACACTTGAGCTAGTAGGGGTTAAAGGTACACGCCATAATAACTTTTGAAGAAACCTTACTCAATGCTAAATAATGTCTAGTTTGGTCTATTTCAAAATTAAATATCTATATGTTAAATGAAGATGTTTGTTTGTTTTTTTGGTTTGTTATGGTGGGATCTCCTAGACTGTATGTCCTTCGGTTACGTTCTTGATACCGTCAGAAAGCTCTCTGCGAGGAGGAGTTTCATGGGTTTTGTTTCATGGTGTTTGAACCTACCATGTAAAAGATGTTGAATTTCAAAAAAATTCTAAATTAAAAAATTAAAAAATTATTTTTATTTTATTATACTATGGCAACCGCACAGGGCAAACTCCACACAGTTAAATATAATTCAAGGTATATAGAACCAGTTGAAATGGCAGAAATAAATTGACAGTCTTCCTATTAATTAAAGAACACTTAATTTGTAATTAAAGAATATTTTTAAATTTTCGGATGCTTTGCAATTTGCCTAAGAGCATCGCCACCGTCGCTTGGCCAACATGGCTGGGACGCCATCAGCTGGGCCCGAAAGCCTAATCTCCCCTATTATGACATGGCCACTAAACTTTAAGGCACCGGGTGTGCCCAATATGGCTTTTTTTACTTCACGATCCAGTGCTCGGGTGAGATTTTGAAGAGAGCCCCGATTTGACTGCTTTTAATTATTTTTTCTATTTTCTTGTCGAGCGAGATTGTGTATTGATGGTAAGGGGTGGTCGCGTGGCGATGGGAGGGCGCAGGGGTGGGGGAAGTAGCCATGGGCAGGGGTGTGAGCCCTCAAGTTGGTACTTTGGACTCTGGGTTTATTTTTTGCGATTTATGTTAGTTTTTAGTCCTATTTCATGCAAATAGCATGGAATAAGTAGTTGAGAGGGATTTGATAGAAGTCCCTACCAAGTTAGTGAGGAGTCTTCCTAAAATCATGGGAAGTACAACATATTGTGTCTTTCATAATTTAGGCCCAAATTTAGAACTTGAAAGAATAGATTAGCCTTTCCGAGAGAAGTGAGGATGTGAGAGTTAGCCAGTCCTAGTGTCTCGTCCATGTGAAAGTAAGCCTACAAGCGGCATGTGACTACCTGGCTAAGTAAGAGAGTCTATTACTAGGTTTACAAGAGTCTAGATCCAATTCACGAAGGATTTGGAATAGTTGTGGAACGTTCCAGGTAATTTAAGAATATCAAGCCAGAATGCAAAGTAAACAAAGGGTTAGGTGATTGGAATATAAAGAAAGGTGCTTTTAGGGTAAAAGTATGCCAAGAGGTCAACTTAAGAGCCGATCATCTACAACAAGCCTCGGTACCAAAATAATTTTTCCCCCAGGCGGAAATTATAAGGAGCGTCTGATTTTAGTCTCCTTATGAATTGTATTATAGGAGATTTAGTTTTGCCCTTAGCTTCTGGGAGTTTTCAAAAGGTTACCCCAAAAATTTCGGGATTTTACAAAACTCCACGATGACTCCATGAGAAGTCAAATGCCTTTGAAACTGATGGTAAATTCATAGAAATTATCCAAAGTGCGGTAAAATCTTACTAAAAGTTAAGATAGAGTTTTGTGTGTCCGATAAGCGACATGTCAAGTTTGAAGACTTTCCAAAAGTCAAAAGTACCGGAATAAGCAATGGCATCGAATTTAACAAGACTTTACAACATGGTTGCGGGTTAACCAACGTACCCGGAGTTCATGGTGTTCGAACATTGTGAATGAAGAATGTTTTCTTGCTCCCACAAACCTTCCAAGCAACCCTAGCTAGTTAGATTCCTTGGAAAATGCAAATTCCAATAGTTGCAATTTTGACCTTTTCTTTGAAGTTACCGTTAGTGGTTTTTACAAGCAAAATTGGCTCGGAAGAAGGGGGTGGAGGGTCCCCTAGTCTAATTTGGATCTTCTGAACGCAATGGCGCAACCAGTTTTCAATTTCAAGTTGTTCCCAAAAAGATAGAGAGGGTCCAGCTGTAGGTTTGACTTTTTAGAAGTAATTAGCGGTAATTCTAAGTTAATTCACAAAATATCTTGGTTAGAAACAAAGATTGGATTAGTTAAGATCTCAATCTTTTCTAAAAAATCCTCTTTGATTAAACTAAGAGTATTTGGAAATATTGTAGAATTAAAATGCATAATATCCTAAGATAAAATAGGTTAAAATCCTAAATATCTTTGGGAAAAATCTAAGGTTTTACTTGGACAAGATTTCCTTGCTAATTAAGGCTTATTCTAGAAAATTCTTAGATTAAACAAAGATTATTTAGGAAATATCTTAGGATAGATTAGTTAGGTGAGTTTTTGGGCAAAAGCATACAATATCTCGTGGTAAATCAAGGGGGTGGGACTTTTTGAAAAGTATAAAAAGCCCCCCTCCGAGGTTTCCCAAAACCCCCTTTTCTGCTCACTGATACGCTGCCAAAGTGTGGAAGACCCACACTTTGATTCTACTCACTGAAACTCTGCCCAAAGTGTAGAAGACCCACACTTTGATTTTGCTCACTGAAACTCTGCCCAAAGTGTGGAAGACCCACACTTTGATTTTGCTTACCAACACTTAGTTGGGATTCTTTATTGAGGCCAAGACACGGCCATCTTTTGCTTTCAAAATTAATTCCTTTAGTGGAGGTCTTGGTTAGAGAATGCGGGGTTCCCTTAAATCCAACAAACCACACTAAAATTCACATTAGGAGGTTTAGTCTCCCAGAAGCTTAATACATCATTTTGTACACTAACCAACTTGTCAGTGTAACAACGTTGACTTGATTAATTCCTAATTTTTGGTTAAACACTATCATGTGTACCTCATTTAGGAATTAAACTATTGGGAAACATGTGACTCACCCTAATCTCTGATTTTCGGTTTAAGCACTATTATGTGCACCTCATTCAAAGACTAGATCATTTGAAAAAGGACCGGAACAGTTTGTGTTCAAGTTTTTCTTGGGGTCGCTCCCGTACGGTGAAGCTTTGACTTTAAGATCCGTTAGTTAGAATTATTTAGTTAAAACCTTGGAATTCTCTTAACTATTCAAGAAGATCCTTAGAAAATACGTTGGATTGTGAGGACTATAGAAAATTGTGAGTTATAAATCGCTTAGTTTAGGAAAATTCTTCAAAAATAAAAAACATTCGGAATCTAACAAATTTTAGATTAAACCTTAGATTAAATAACCTTTTTCCTTAGAATCAGCCTTTAGTTTTTAAAAGAAACCAGAACAGAAGGAAACCAGAACGGAAGATCAGAGCGGGGGTCCAGAGGGGTTGGGAAAGGGACACCAACTGGGGTCCGCCACATGTCAGGCCACTGGCAAAAGAGGGGTCAGTCCAGCCACCAGGGGGAAGAGGGGTTAGTCTAGACACCATCGAGGAGGGTCACTCTAGACACTGTCGAGGAGGGGTCACCCCAGCCACCGGGGAGAGAGAGTCAGTCTAGCCACCAAAGGAGGGGAGTCGAGTTCACAGGGGTCCAGGGTCTCAAATTTGAGTAAGAATTCAGAACTGGAAATTAAAAAGGTTTAGGCTGTTGCTTGCCACACCACACCAAAATTTTGTGTTTTTTGCCAAAATTTGGCCATTCACCATAAAAACCAACCTCATCATTCTCCATAACTATTTCTCAAACAACGTAGAACAACAAACTAAGAGTGAAGAGGCTTTGCAAAAGGAAGCATATTATAAGACAATTAGACAAGCCAGGGAAGAAAGGAGCATCAAAATCGATTTGGTAAGAATCTCACTATTCCTTTTGGAATTATTCTTGGATTTTATTCTTTTTCCTATTCATTTAAAATCATTCCGGTATTTTATTCCTTTTACTATTGAAGAATTTGGTTTGTTGCCACTGAATTTGATTCTTTTGACAATTAGTGGTTGAATGTTGTTTAGTTTAGTTTTATTAGGCCTAATAAGCCAAATAGGAAGAAACAAAAATCAACAAATATCTTAAAATAATCCAATTGAACTAATAAACTAATGAGCAAAGAATAAACTAACTATTCAATTGAAGCAATTGAATTAAATAATTGATAAAGAACCCTTGACCCTTTGAAATTAATTAAAACAACCAAAGAATAGGAATTACAATTAGAATTAGGGCCTTGAAGTTTGATTGAACTTTTAAATTACGTCTAAAACCAACTTGCATTCTTTGTGGTGGTTAACTTAATTCCTTAATCTAGAGGAATTCAATTAGAACACTTCACACTAACCAATTATTGTAGGACCTTAACCAAAGAAAATGTAGGAACAAGGGAATTTCGAATTGACCTAATTCCAATTACCTTCCAAAATAGGCAAAGAAAATTATACGATAGAGAATGACGGTTATTTTGAGACCATCATGCTTGTGATGTGTGATGACGGCACGGTAGAAGCCGTCGAGACTGAGGTATGTTAGTTTTACATATATTTATTTATTTTTTGAATTAAGTTAGAATTAAAATTTAGAAGTTAAGCATTAGTTAGGTTAGAATCTTAGCGTTAGAACAAGTAGGTAATTTTTAGAGATCTCTTAAACCCTTTCATGCAGGAAAAATAACCAACACCCAGAAGTTATAAATAGTTAAAATTTAATCATAGGAAAATTAAAGTTTCCTATAAAAGAAATTAACAAAGAATCTTTTAGGTCAAAATTAGGTTTGAAATTAGAATTCAATAAGTCAATTTAATTAAGAATCCAACCCTAAAATTCAGAATTCAGTTAAAACTTATTACCAATTCCAATTAGTGGAAGAAGTCCTAAGATAGAATTAGGAATTAAACCTCAAATTGACAATAACTTTCACTAGTAGCTCAAAATTTACCTTTTTTCACCACTTGGTAGGAAGAAGGTTACATTCTATCACTTACCTAGACGCAACTCTAGTTCAGAATGGCTTTTATTTTCACTTCCGTGGTTTGATTAACCACAATCTTCTAACCTTTAATAAATAGTGTGATTGACTATTTGAAATTAGAAAATTCTCAGATAACAAAAAGTGTCCATTGCTTGGAAGGCGTACACTTGCTTAGGGGTCACACACCTAGGAGTAATTTTCCATTCTAAAAAGCCGCTAGAATCCGTGTGCCACTTTCTAACTCAAGGGTGGAGTTAGAAACAGTCACAAGGGGCGAGGTTTTAGAGTGAAGCAACTAGAGAATGAAGGGTTTGGAGATGGTGGAGGTCTTGTAGCGATGGGAAGGCCCAAGGGTGGGCAAAGTAGCCGTGGGTAGGGACGAGGGAGGGTAAGGCAACCAAAGAATGAGGGTTTTGAAAATGGTGGAGGTCCCATAGCAATAGAAGGGCACAAGGGTGGACGAAGTAGCCATGGTAAAACAGAATTCTTCAATGATGGATCCCCACAGAGCGGTGCAACCCAACTTCAAGCATCAAGAATTGCTATCTTGTCACAAGGAGTCCCAATCTGATCACAACCTGTTGCAAGAAGCTTTGAGGCAGCAAAAAGAAGTAGTCAAACAAATTTAGGGCAAGAGGGTACTCGTGCAGCAAGTAAAAGTTCTAATTTCAACCAAGAGGAGGAGAGGCAGCTAACAAAGTCTGTGTTAGCAATTTCTCAAGCCCCTGTGGCAAGTAACCAACAAAAACACAATTTTTTTGGGGGGTGAATTCATGAGCATTATGAAACTTTGAGGCCGGGTGGGGGGTGGGGGGGTAGGCCTGCTCGATCGTTAGAGACCAAATGGAGGCAAATTAAACACGGTGTGAGTAAATTTATCGGTGCATATCAACAAACCCTAGATTTACAAGTTATTGGGACTAGTCCGGAAGATACCTTGTGCATAGCCAAGGATTTGTACCGTACAAAGCATGCCAAAGGATCCAATTTTACATTCAAACATTACTGGGTGTTGGTTAAAGATTTCCCATGGTGGATAGAGGGGTGGGTAACTGTGAGGAGTGCCACACCTTCAAAGCGTAAAGTTATATCCTCTGATCAAGGCTCTTTTGAGACCGGAACTGACTGTGGAAGTATTGATGAGGGGATGGTGTCTAGAGATGGAAATCAAGTTCTTCGAGATCGTCTTACTGGTACAAAGGCCACCAAAGAACAACATAAGGCAAAGAAGATAGTAGAACGTTCTATGCACAAGCAAGCTGCAGCTTCAGAGGTGATGGCGGCCATGATAATGAGGAAGGTTCAAGCATTGGAGGACCACAACTTGATTCTATTGATGACTGCTCCTAATGCTCATGGAAGTCAATCCGTCACTGTGCAAAAATTCATGAGACTATGGCAGGAAGAGGAGCTGAAGAAGCTCCAAAAACAATTAGCTACAAAAGATAAGGACTTGGAGGATGCAGCTGCTCAGGAGGTTCAAGAAAAACTCCGTAGAGCAATGGAACTAACTAGACAGACCGTTGAGGACCGGGAAAACAAAGAGACACAACGCCAAATGCAGGAGCAACGTCCTCATGTGCAAGAACCTGAATTCTGTGGGGAAGAATCTAACTTTGAGGAGGAAAACCAATTTGAAGTTAATGGTGGAGATGGATTCGAGGATTAAGAGTGGGGATTTGATGACGACGAGGATGTAATTGGAGAGATACAACGCACGAATATAGACAGAGAATTCATGACAAGAGAGAGGTTTGTATTTTAAATTGTAGATACTTTGTATTTTTCCTTTATTATGTGCTTCTAATTTATTTATTTTACTCCATTATTTTTGCATGAACATAGCTATGGCAGTGTGCTTTTCAATCTTCCAATAGCTCATTAAAACAATTAGAAAAAATACTCTCTATAATTTCATTTACCTCTAATTGTTTGGGTTCAATGTTCTGGCTTTTCTAAAGACTAAGGTACAAGGACTCAATGTTACAAAGAGGCAATTTTAGTTCTTCATTGATGTTGTGGTAGTTTATAGGCCTCCATTCATCTTTGAATTTCTTTGGGGGAATAGAAACGCTCATTGATTTGAAACCAATGAAGGCAGTTTTACTTTGTATTTGTGTTTTGTGTTGAAACTTCAATTTTTTTGGGAATATGAAGTGTGATTCAATTTGGAGTTATGATACTTTCATTACGTAATTAGGTTTCAAGTTTCTTTTATACAGGCTTTTTGATTAGAATTCAATATGAATTCATTTTAGGTGCGGCAAGTAGTTTCTACATGATTTGAATTTAGCTGCAATTTAGGTTCATTTTCTTCTTCTTCTTTTGACACAGATGGCTCACTTCATATGAGGCATTTTTGTTCATTTATGAGGGTCTTATACTCCATTTGAGAAAGCTACCCTACCTTTTCATTTGAGCTATGATATATTTGGTTGCACCCTAATGTTTGCAGACTATATTTTCTTATGAAAGGATCTTCTTCAATTTTATTTTAGCTGTGGCCTTCTTGAAAATTTTTGAATTCTTCTATTTTTTTTAAAGAAAGAGACTTTCAAATTCCATTTTAGTTATGGCGTCTCTATATTTTCATGTTTAGGGTCAGTTGTTGTTTGAAAAAAGCAATCTCGTATATGCAATTGTAAGCCACATGTGGTAGTACCTTTGGTGGTCTTCCGTTTAGATAGAATACAAATTTTATAGTATAAAAGTCATTCTCAGTTGATTAAATCAATAGAGGCCAATAATTGATAATAGGTACAATGCATACACCACATACTTTGGAAGGGTAGAAAAACCTAGACAAAGAAGGATGAAAATAAAAATAAAAATAAAAAATAAAGTTACAAACCTTGTTTCATTTATACCCTCCAAAGCATGTAGGGATGCTTTGGAAGCAATCCTTCACACAATGTATACACCACATGCTTTGGAAGGGTGGTAAAAATCCTAGACAAAGAAGGATGAAAATAAAATAAAAATATAATATTATAAACCTTGTTTCATTCATACCCTCCAAAGCATGTGGGGATACTTTGGAAGCAATTTTTCACACAATGCACACACCACATACTTTGGAAGGGTGGGAATAAATCCTAAAACAAATTAAAATAAGAAATTCAATTGATATTTGTAAAGTACAATATAATATTTAGATTTAGTACTAACAAATATATATAATAATATATAAAAATATGTAAGAATATATATAAATGTGAAGTAAAATTATACTTGTAAATATATAAAATGACTATATATATAAATAATTAGAGAGAGAGGATATTCTATGTAATAGATTAAAAAAAATTTTAATATAAGAGTTTTGTATGGGTTTGGGGTCTAAAATTAGTATTGAACTCATGCCCAAAGTAAATAGGTTCTATTGTTGTCTATATGTTCTCAAAAAATACACAAACTGTGTACAATAGTGAAGATTGTAACATCTAGTGATTACAATATCATTTAAAAAGAACTTGGGAAATAGATCTATGGATTGAAGTTTTTTCAAATTTTTAAGTTTTTGGTATTATTGACAAAGATTTAATTCTTAGCTTTTTACCATATAGATAACCCATGTGAAAGATTGATAGCAATATGTTTGAAAAGCAATATTAGCAAGTTTTGTGTTTCTAAAATATGGCAGAACCATTAGCAATTTAGTTTTCTCTTCTATATTGTACACACTTAATCTCAACAATTTTTAATGCCTAAAGTTCTATTATGTTTAGAGGTTCAAAACTACTTCAAAAAGTTGTCCCAAAAGCAAAAGCAAAATTTTCGTCAATATCATCTTTTTTTACAAATCCAACCTTAAGATCTTTTGTTTAACCCCTAAAGGCCAAAGACTATGTTTTCATCAAAACGCTCCAAAATTGCCATTTCTAGTACAAGTACCAAATTTTAGAATAAAAACATTTTTGTACATGTGTAATTGTAGGATCTTATAGTAAACTTGTTTGAAAATATATAGTAATTTTTTAGAAGTTTCTACCTTGTAGATTGCAAGATATTAGCATTTGAATTGACAAAACCCCTTTTTTTGGCCCTCCAAAAAATCGGGCAGCTGCACTTCACAAGGTTACATTTGTATGAAAAAATGTCCAAAATGGTGGTTACTCTTTAGATTCATTTTGCAAAGCGAGTTGGCTACATGCTTGAAAAATTTCAGATCATTTGGAATTGTACAACATCTAGAAAAAAAAATAGTAAGCAAAAAGAAGTAGAGAATGATTCAAAACTCTAAATTGTTAAGAATTTAATTATGGAATTGAAAAATGTCAATCCCAATGGTTGTAATGTTGTAATAATCGATCTACATCCTACGTTTCTATTTTTTTCAAAAACTATTGAAAATTGAGTAAGATAAAAGACTTCAAAGTTTATTTTAGAATAAGGAATCCATAAATTCCCGCAAACTAGAACACTTCATAATTTTCATCTCAAAAATCAAAATGGGATAGTTCAAAGCTTTACATGTATATATAAATCTAAAAAATCAACTTCAAATTTTTATTTTTTTAAAAGTGTTTTTTCAGAAAAATTTGAGCTGCCCGCAAGACCATTGAAAATGACATATCATCCAATAACTTTTTAACCATGTAGTCAAAAGTTCTAAAAATTGTTGGGCCTTAAAGCTACTCCTCCGGCACATTTTGTGCGAAATTTTCAAAGAAAAGAAATAAAATTTCTATTTGTAGTGAGCTGTCCAAAATCGCTATGTTGCCAAAAAACGCCGTTTGGTCCTTTAGGGGTTAAGGTGTTCAAGTACATTCACATGAAGTAATAGAGAGAATATCCCCATTGCAAGTTTAGTGTGCCTAAACTTCAAAATATACACTTCCCTAGTCCTTCCAAAAGGTGATGTCATTAGAAGAGATTTGAGGGCATTAGAGGGCCGTTTCAGGCCCGTTCCCAATGTTGTCCCAATTCTATGAATAGCCGGTACAGGCTGTCAGAATTTTTTTTTCAAAAAAAAAAAAAAAAAAAATGCCGAAAATATCATTCTAAGCACAAAAAAAAAAAAAAAAAAAATATATATATATATATAATTTATTTATTTATTTATTTCAAAAATGACGTGGCATTGTCTCGACCATGTCAACCAGCAGCTTTCTTGCGTTTCTACAATCTGGGAATACAGAATAACTCGCGGGCTCTTGGAGGCCTCAAATCTCTTCTAATGTTGTTCTTTCTCCATTTCATGAAACAACATGTATGTCCTTTAATATATGCATTTTAGTCAATATGTTGGAAAATGAATTGAGAATGTATGTAAGAATATTTTTTAATAAGGTATCTATGTATACAATCTGACAAAAGTAATTAATATTTCTTCAAATAATATTTTGTGCTGCTGGATTTGACATTTAAATAAATTAAATTTCTAGCTTTTGCAATGTTTAATGGAATATAAATTTATTGGAATATATGATATGCTTTCTGAGTTGCTTTATTGGAATATATGATATGCTTTCTGAGTTGCTTTATTGGAATATATGATATGCTTTTTGAGTTGCTTTATTGGAATATATGATATACTTTCTGAGTTTAATGGAATATGTGATATGCTTTGTTTCAGGAACTCCGTCAACATTCTTTTAGAATGTCAAAGCTCGACGAGTGTGATAAAGCTATTTGCCTTTCTTTACTGTTATTATTTTTATTATTTTGTTGACATACTGTACATTGGAATTTGTTTCTATTGAATACCGACAAATAATCTGAAAGTTAAGGTAACTTCACCTGAAACCAACACCTTCCTAAAACCAACATGGGAGGTGGGCACCCCCAAAACCGTCACTTTTAGCTACTATGCCTAATTTACTATTATTAGATTGGTCAAATTTTCATTGATTTTCTTGTTGGCAAGTGAATTGAAAGGAGGTTCCAATGCACCAAAGAACGTGACATTTGGATACGTTTT
Source organism: Neckera pumila (assembly GCA_963969595.1). Classification (NCBI taxonomy): domain Eukaryota; kingdom Viridiplantae; phylum Streptophyta; class Bryopsida; order Hypnales; family Neckeraceae; genus Neckera; species Neckera pumila. The sequence continues at coordinate 44,534,987 of OZ018408.1, read as the reverse complement.
GATTGCAATAGTTGCAATTGAAAGAGGCCACTAAGGTGATTGCATCTAAGTTTGACCCGTTTCTAAAATTGACTTGTATGGAAATTATTGTCTAAAATGTAAGACTTCTATTCATGAGACTGAGCTTGTGCTCGCTTTTGGATACATATATTTTTAGCAGTTTGAAAATTCATTGTTTGTTCCCATAGACTCCAAAAAATGCATAAAAAAAGAATCTAAAATCATCTTTTTCCTTCCAATAAGATCCAATCAAAATTAGGCAATTTAATAACTATTTAATAACTAAAAAACATACTCAAGTGCTTATTTGAACGCATTTAGGTGTAGGTACTTTACTTTGAATTCTCTTACCAAGCATTTCAAGACATTGTATGAATAAACTATGAATTTTCAAACTGTTGATTCTAGGTATCCAAAATCAATAACCTAATTAAGGCTTTGAGGTTCATAATAAGGGTGAACATTTTAGGCAAGAATATGAACAAGTTCGTTTAAAATACACCAATGAAGGTAGACCAACCAAATTCTGCTTGTTGCCTAATTTCGTCATCCTATGTTGGGCCCCAATTCCATCCAAAAAATCATCCAAATCATGTTCATTTTTTGACAAAATCATTGTATAAATGGCAACAAGGGATAATGTGTCAATTCTTTAATGGTAAATACATACGTACCATTGAATACATGGAAGAACGTTTACGGATTGTTTAAAGGATGTTCAAAACTCCACTCAATGAATGGTTTATAATTTCAGGACAGACCACTTTAGAAATTAACAAAAATTACAATTGGAATTGGAAAATTATAATTCTATTTAGGTTTGATTTGTGAAACAAGCTCATATCTCTGAAAAATATTTGTCCTTCTTGGAGTTGGCCCCAAGTTATTCAAATTGCTAGTAATTGCATGATAATATGCTTATTTTCTTTACTTCCCTTAGATCATATAGGCCTAGAAAAAAGAATTCGGAGATTCTATTTGTTTTTTTAAGATTCTTATTTTTTAATTTTTTTTAACAATATAGATTTTTTCTCTAGCATGTACATACAAAAAAATTGAAATTTGAGTATCTATTACATGGTTTAATATAATGACAAATTGCTTTATTTGTTAGTAAAATTGTCTTAAATTATCTTTTAAATATTAAAAAGTTAGCCTGGAACAACCAAAAGAGACTACAAATTGTGTTGTTGGGCTTATTTTAGCTGTATTTTAGTTACAAGATCTAATGTTAAAAGCTCATATTATATGTGCTACATGAAATTGACATGATGAAGCTATTCAATCACATTAGATCTTACGATATAACCTCAAAATTCACTATAAGAAATTAAAATGATATTTGAGAGTGAAATAATGATCAAATTTGAGAATATTTATTTTATTAGGAAATATTTTTCTAGCCAAGAATATAAAACCTTTGCTATTAGTTTAATTATTGTAGATTTGAAATAGACTTGATAATTCAAAATACTTAAGGCCAAAAGAATTCAAAATTTTATTGTCCAAAATGTTGAATGGAAAATAAATTAAATAAATAAATGCCTAAAATATTCATAATTTCACTAAATAGCCAAATATTTTATTCAAATAGGATAAAAGGCTAAACAATCTATGTGTGGTATAAGAATTAACCTATTTGAAAGCTTCACTATTCATAGTGAAGTCAAAAGATTAAAAAATAATTGAATTATTTAATTGCACTTAAAATCTTTAGACCTAATTTTTGCATACTGTAGCATAAGACCACTTAAAAAAATTAAATGAAAATAATGTGGAAAATGAGGTTTGATTTAATCTCAAAAGAAAAATTGAAAATTGTTATTTTAATCCTAAATCCCTCTTCGTTAATTGAAAGTCTTTGATTCCAATTGCAAAGTTGAACTATTTTCCATAGTTAGTAGACTACCTATGGAATATAATAAGTTCTAATGTTTTCTTTGGTAACAAAAAAATTCTCTACATACCCCTTCAAAAAGGATTCCTTCCTACATTCACTAGAATCATTTCCCTAGAGACCCATCTTCAAGCAAAAAAAGGGTCACGTCTAGACCACATTGATCTTATGATTTCCAAGGGGCAAAATCTCCAAAATGTTCACCTAGTTCATAAATGCAAAATATGTCCCTATACTTCGTAGAAAGGGTGGAGATTTTGGGCACCAAAGCTTGATGCCAATGTGGGCCTTGGGCACTGTGCTGCGATACTATTCCTTGTTGCTCTAAGACCACTAACCATTCTGCCAACACTATGAAGGAGTTGTCAATTTCACATTTTGTAACTTCTCCCAACAATTTCTACATCCTTGATTCCAAACATGAATTCAAAATTTTCAAATTTTGCAATCTAGGATAAATGAAACGTAAACCCTAAACCCTATTAATCCTATAAACCCTAAAACCCTAAATCCTAACTCTACGTTTGACTGCGTGTAAAAATTCCACAAGCCCAGATGTGGTCTGTCTAGCGGCACAACAATACCAAAGTTAGGTGTTGGACAACAGATAGTCCAGACTGCCCATTGCCGGCGGGGCCATCCCTTTCGTCAGTAAGAACATGCAGCTATGGCGCTGATTCCTGCGCCTGGGCCCCGTCTACTGTAGAATTTTGTGTCATTGCGCTGCTCAAATTTGAATCATCACTTCATTGCCATTTATCAGTTGACCATCAGTTTCATGGAAGCTGCAGCACCTTCGTTCCTTGTTTTTTCAAATGTTTTTGCACTGACTTTGATGAACTTTTTGTTGTTCAGCACATGAGTGAGCTCGGAGCTTTTTCGTGAGCTAGGGACGAAGCCAGACTGACATGTGCGCGCGAATGGAACTGAAGCTCCAGTGACTGTACTGTAGATTAATTGGAACTGATTTTTCTTTCAGTTAAAGTCTTCTCTCGAGAAGCAAGCGAGAGATTTGAGATATTTTTGGATTACAGTCTCGGCACGTTGACAACACAGTCAAGAGGACACAGGAGAGCTCCAATTGGAAGTGTGACCAGTAACGAGCCAGGTATGCATCGCAATTGAAAAGAAAGCGGGGACTTTGGCCCCCATGTGACATTCGTATGATGCGACAAGAGAACTCTCTTAATTAGGGTTTGAATGTCGAATCTCGTGCTAAGACTCGATCAGTCACGCATGCGCTGTCGGTATTTTTTCTAGGGTCTTCAGGGACGCTGAAGTTAGGGGTAATGGTGACTAGCCCCATGCACGGCGACTTATTCGTCAGCTTCTCGACAACTGGACCTAGTTAACCGTATTTTGGGAAGTTAGGAAGGTCTCTAGGTTCTCTTTTTGAGAAGGGGCCCAGGTATCATTCTCTTTGTCTTGACAAGATGCATCTGTCAATCTAAGTGTTGGGTTTTTACTCGCAATTTGAACTTGTAGGAAGGTGCCTAGCTAGGTTTCCTTTAGAGAGCATGAGTCTGTGCAGTGAGGCCTACAGTTGGTTTAATTTAGTTCGTTGTTCTACCGCTCAGGAGCTCTCACTTTCGTTTTGGTTGATGCTTGTCGGGGCAGGTGACAGAGGTGGTTGGAGCCGTGGCCGTGATCCAGGTGGAGAGGTGGTTTTGAAAGTTTAGTTCCGTCTTGGGTGAGATTTGAGTATCGGAATGGTAATCTCAGTTCCATGCGGCTTTCTGTTGAGCGCAAGGTACGTTTCACTATCTGGATCTGAATGATGCGACCAGGAATGAATTCAGTCTGTAAGTTGACGGTTTGGTTATAGCGAGATGCACAGTTGTGATCCTCGAAGGCCTGCAAACTGCTGAGAACACAGAATTGCTTCAACCCAGCTGCAATTCTGTGTTCTCGAAGCAAAAGTGAATTCCAAGCGATTTGTGGATGCAAACTTCTGAAGTCCTGTGATGTTCAACTGGTTATCATCGTTCGACTGAGGCGGTTTCTTAGACTGTTGAATGTATTGCTCTGGATTCGTTGTGGATTCGTTGTAAGCTAAGGCTAGATGAAGGTTAAGTGCAGAGACCTGTGTTGACATGTACGTAACCAACTCAAAGCGACTGAATATTCTCTATGTCAGTGTTCTGAGGATCCAATTGGGGGTAGTATCCGATCCTCTGAGGGGGTTTGCAATTAAATACGAGGGGAAAACACTCGCATCCTTGTGTATGATGGAATTGTCATCGATCGTAGAGTCCGTTAAGAACGTCATTTGAATTGTAGAATGGCGGATTCTCGAGATTTTGCTTTATCATTGTGATAAGCTGCAGCATTTTCCCACGAATTCGAGCTTGCATATTTCGTTGCTCTGGGGAGCGTCATCGTTGCAATTTATTATTCCTTGGGACAGGCTATGCCAGTTCCATCAATTCACAGTTTGGTCGATGTTTGGTATTATAGCTCATTCACAACAATGGAGTCATCTCTCATCGGAAAGCTGTGGGGACGCCTCCATGATGAGGGAAACCCACCGACTTAACTTTTGTGCTAAAAGGGTATGAATCAGGCGAATTCCAGAACGTATATTATATTTGAGGCCAATGATTACATCCCATCAATATAACATCTATTGTCACCGTCGATTTATTTCGTATGAAGGCTCAATGTCAAACACGTGAGTGGATTGTATAAAATCCAGACGCCAGTCAAGTGCTCTCATGAGTTGATCTCTTAAAGGTAAAGCGAATGCATCACTTTATGTGGCGAACCCCTGCCTCTTTGATAGCAACAGGTCCAGTGAATCCTGGGTGCTACATTCCTGTGAATTTGGTAGTATTTGAGCGCTTTCTCAATAGGAGAAATGCTCCAGAACGATCTGAATAGCACGACAATCTATAGTCGGAAACAATTGAGCCCAAGTTCGCAACAGGAAAACCAATGTTTGACATTCCCGTAATGTGATTTTTAACATCACAGAAATCATAAGTTTTGGGATATCATCATCACCGGCTTCAATAGCATCGGGCAGTAAATCTGATGCTGTCCGTAGTATGACACTGTAATTCAAAAAGAACAATAATTAAATTTCTGCCAGATGCGTGTGGTTTGAGCTGTTTATTAGTTCTTGACAAATGCTCTTTTGAAACCCCCATTCATGGTTTACGAGATGGACATGTAAAATCGCAAACTGATGACTTTGATTTGCTTATGATGAGAGGAGGCGATTTATGTGGAGGATTATAAGTTAAAGCTAGCTTGTTCCGTAGAAATGGATATAACTGTTCTTGCAAATCAGATGCAGTTTAGTGGCACCTCGTCATCCAAGCTGCTCACGCTTCCTCCATACATACTGGAAGATATATGCAATAGACTTGCAATTGAGAATGCAAGCTACATTGCAAGTGCTATTTGCGTGTGCAAAAGTTTCAAGGAAGCTGGGAGTCGGGTTCGTTCAGTGCGGTTGATCTGTCTAAATAGGTACCATGAGGCTCTTAGAGCTGGAGTTACTCTCTCGAATCTTTCCACTCGTGACTCTAAAGGTGAAGCCACTACATCCACTGTCCAAGAGAAACAGGCGTCTGTCAGCAGTGACGAAGAGGGCTCTGGTGATGAGAAAAGCCTCTTCGTGTTCAGGAACGTGGTGGTTGATTTTCTGAAAGGGAAGCCTTTGCTTCTTCAGATCAGGATAGAGATTGAGGCAAAGCTGCAGTCAAAGACTGTTCCTGAGGGAGAGAGGGGGAGAACAGATTTTTGGCTGAGCGACCCATTTCATTTGATAAGATGGATACCTTCTGTCCAAGCAACTTTACAACACTTATGTATTGTGGATTATGGACAGCAGGCTATCATGCGCAGAACGAACATCCTCAAACTATTATCTCAAAACTGTGAGTTTGGACACCCTCTCTTTAACCACTTGAAGTTGTTACGAATGCTGGTGTGGGCTCCTCTGTGCCATAGGGTACATTAGGCCTATTAATTTTATGCTTGTTCCCCGATGCCTCGGTCAAGGCTTCGTCTTTGTATTGAATTGATTGATACCAGGTGATGGTAAACTAACAGTACGTTCACTGAACAGTTCATATCTCATGGTCTCCGTAGTAGAGTAAGGGCGCCTATCGCATTTGATGTTGGCAGGTAAAGTTCTGAAGAGCTTGGATTTGCGGAACATGTTCATCGACTCGGCTGGGTTGGAAGATATGCCTACGATGAGGAGCTTCACAATGCGATGTGTGAAGGTGACTGGAGATACGTTACAACTCGTCAATACTTACATGAGAAACTTAACGACTTTGGTTCTGCTAGGAGTATTTGGAGTAACCCATGGCAGCTTGGACTTTCCCTATATGAAGGTTTTATGTCTCGGTCTTTCAACGATTGCCAAGGTTGTGAGCATTCAACTGCCGAACCTTGAAAAGTTACAGCTGAAGATGCAGTGTCCTGAGAGCCTCACCATTACTGCGACTGGTTTGAAATTCATGGCTTTCAACCTTGAAGTTCGAGATACGTCCAAGGTGGACTTGAAGAATCTTCTCAATTTGCAGGAGTTACTGTACGGGACTTCTAGTTTTGACATCCTCTCGACCCTTGTTGCAGCTAATGTCCGTCTCGAGAAATTATTCTTGGATATACCCTGCATGGCGCTAGGGGAAGACGGGAAGTGGTTGGGCGTTTTAAAGGGCATCCCTTTCAACCTTCCCAGCTTCAGTAAACTTCTGCAGTGTCAAGAACTTTCGGTTCTGAATATTGGGCCTGGACTCTGGCACTCGATGGAAGTGAATGTGGATCAGCTGTCCCAGGTGGAGAAATGGCCTCCTCTCAAGCGCCTCATACTCCACATGATACCTCAGAACTTGGACTCTTGTCTGACCACTTTGCAGATCTTGCTGAAACCAACTCTGTCTTCTCTGGAGATTTATGTTCATACCAATAGTCCAATTAGTTATGAGACAATTGTGTCGAAGGTGAGGGGGATTGTATCACACTTTGGCCGTGATTTTGCCTTCCAACCACGGCACTGGACCAGGAGTCTGGATTTCTCGTGCTTTAGCTTCTAGTGTAAAAGCTTGAGACACTGTACATGTAGCTCGGAGCTGCCAAGTTTTGCAAGGAGAAATTGGAGACTGAAATCTGTAAATATGACTTCATGACAGTCTTGAGGAGCTGGCCTCTAACACCTTTTGAATCAAATCTAGACAAGGAATCTAAATTTCCTTTGGAGACAATAATCTTGAGCTCATCTGGTACTTGCAGAGTCGGGATTGTTGATAAGGCATAATTTAGAATTTTTTTAGTTCCATGTGATTATTTAGTGTAGTTGTTTCCAGGTAAAAAATTGCAAAAAAAGTGACATCATGGGATTGTTAATAAGGAATTGTTTAGGATTTTTCTAGCTCCATGTGATTAGTGTAATTGTTTATGGGCAAAACTGCCATTGTATGGTGAGAGGAGACTATTCTATTGCAAATTCAATGAACTTTAAGTGGAGGAAATCTCTAAATTTCTTCAAATTGAAATGAAATGGGTGGACGTATTCACCAGATTTTTCTTACGAAAGTAAATTATGTAAACCAAATGTATAGTACATATATAATTTTTTGTAAATAAGTGAGAATTTTAATGTTGTATTGATTGCCACATGAGCATTTTGGAGAAGACCCCAAGAAAATAACTCTATATGTGATAGGTTTTCCAAAGTGTATATGGTAAAATTGCTTTGAGAAGTATTTAAGTATTTTTTCATAAATTAAGTAAGTCCATTTAATACCCCCTACTAAGATTGAAATATTTTTTCAACTTGGAATTTATTTTACAAAGTGGTGAATTATGACACATCTACCTTAGCAAGAGGCGCTTAGAAACTACAGTAAATGGGGCTTCTACAAACTTGTTTTTCTTGGAGTAATTTTAATATTAATTGATTATAGAATGGGAAACTTGAAAAATATGCAAAATCTTGCAACTTTTAGGTTGACAGTTTGAAAAATCAAAATTTTGACCTTAAGACAACAAACTATACACCATGGTATTTTTAACACCTTTACTTGAAGTCACTTATTGTGAATGCATTTTTCAACCAGTCCTGAAATTCTTAAAAATTATCACATTACTGTAGCTTGATGACAAGTTTTCATTCAAAGTAAATAAATATTCTGTCTTTACAATGATGAATGAGAGTCACTTATGGAGGGTTCGAGAAATTAGGGTTTAAGAGTCATGTCATTGTGGGGGAACATTCACATGCTGTACAATCCTTTGCGTGTGGAGGTGAAATTAGGTCAGTCTCTTTTTTTCTTGGAGAATTTGATCGTGATGTCGGGAAAGCGGGGATTGTGCCTGATGGCCATGGCAGGAGACTGCAACTGTACTCCATGAAGTTCATTGTATAGGTTTCTGTCTTCCTCACATTTGGTTTTAACAGTCTAATGTCGGCGTAACCGATTTCAGAGCAAGTGGAGCCTCTCGAAACTGAGACAAAGTGTCCAACCGCACATTTACGGTTTCGAATTCCAGGAAGACGGGATTTGTGCCTCAAGGCTGGGATCAATTCAAGGTTGGCGGGAGGCACCTCGCTGTAGCGTCAATTTCGTTAAACTGGCGCAAGTCCATGAAAATGGTACAGTGGACCTTCAAGCAAGGAAATTAAAAAAATGATTTAGGTAGCTAGGAAATGCGAACTGGGATGATTATTGTAACTTAATTAGCGGTGCGCAATGCTATGAATGCAATGCAATTTGCATATTGATTTACATATCTATCAGTGAGTACATCAACCTAATCCATGTCAAAATGTCGCATGGATTAACGCCAGTTTAACGGAATTGACGTTCTGCCGTGCAGCACAAGCTGAAACTGCCGAGTGCGTACTCCGAAATCGAGGAAAGCCCTGGTAGCAGGGATGCAAAGAGGGAAGTCATTTAGTTCGTAACATCTTTTCACAAGAGTATCAGCAGTACTGTTGATTACATATGGCATACCGATAATCTGTGCCGTGAGAGTGTTGGACATTCTCCCCTCTTCTTTACTAGCTACAGTGTAACAAAGGGCTTCCTTCGCAGTGATGGCGATGTGCCAGTGATCATTTGGTTTTGGCTTGTGAATTCTCCTTCGTGCCAAACAGAGACACACAACAGCTCATCTCCACCTCATGATTGACGGTATAGACGACCAATTATCTCGACACGTACAACACCGAATTCTTTCAACATATTTGTCATGGAACTAAGTTAGTGAGTACTCTATTCACCACCGAACACATTGAAAGATGTAAATTGTATTCCCACTGTCTAGTGCTTTGTACCATTTTGTATCATATCCTGTGGCACAGAACTGTCCCCCATCTGACACTCACTGTTAATTTCCTGAAGAGTTGATGCAAGCCATGAGCTGGGTGTGACAATTGCAAATGTAACTTGCAGTGCAGTAAGCACGGACTGGGGATACCATTAGAAAATGCCGCAAGGGTTTATTCTAGATAGAAATTTCATGACATGCAGACAGGAAGAGCCAACTAGAGCTACCTGTTGATGCTGGGCAGTAGTACTACTATAACCGCAAATCCGCTGCAGTGAGCGCTGAGCACTCATCAACAACAAATATCATGAAATCTAAATTATCCAGCTCCTGAAGCTGCGCCACTTGTTTGAGATTGTGGCCTCCTGTCTAAGCTCTGAGACTGAACCACTAACTTATATGCAGTTCACCGTGATTGTCTTCCTCAGGGCTTTGCAGCTGCAACACTCAGTAGGGGAACGTGTAACCTGAAGGAGAAAAAACAGGATTGCCTTGTCAGTTCCGAATGTGGACAACTTTGAATACTGATGCAATTGAAATCGCTACAGTAATGAGCTTCTGAAATTGGGCAGAAAAACAGTTTTCAACCATGTACGCAGATACAAACTGTGTCAAATCACAGAGGTGAAATTGCTGAACTGATTAGGCGACATTCATAACATTCTTGAAGGAGCTACAACCCACCTGCTAATTCCAGAAAGAGTCAGACTATCCAATGAGTATGTTCTGTTTCTCTGAAATTCTCTCCCATTTTGAATTCATGCAAGAAAAAAAGCTTTGGCACTCTAGCAACTATTATAGGCAAGTGTGGCTAACCGTTATGGTCCAACTACAGAGAAGAGGGTGAGTGATCAACACTATTCTAGAATGTCATGTTGAGTGATGAGGATACAATTATACTAATTTACCAGAGAATCATCATTCAGGTCGGTCTACTACACTTACGTCCACATTTGAAGCCACGCAGGTCCGTGCGGCCGCACTTCTTGGGCAGCTGCAAGCCATTCTTCACCATCTGGGCAGGAAACGAGGACGACTTCAGCTGGTTGCACATGCAGTTCTTGTCCACGCTCCTCACCACATTGCAGCACTGCTTGCTGGGCGCAGGAGGGCGAGCCCCCTGAATGGCTCGCACACATGGATACAGCGCATTCACGTTGCACGACCCAGCAGCGTTGGATTCTGCCACCATGGCCATCACCACCAGCACGCAAATGCCCACAAGAGCTGCGGCATGAGCAACACCCTTGGATCCTGCCATTGCTGCTGGAACTGCGTGCTTTACCACTAGCTGCTGAAACTGAAGAACACGTACTGCAGGAGATGATGCTGATGAACCTTGAGGGTGAATCGAAACACGCTCTGCAGGTAAGTGAGGATGATTTGGACAGAATTCACAGCAGTCTTATATAATGTGTGCCCACCAGTGACGATCATGTAAACTTCAATTCAGTCGTTGTGTTTGATTTACACTTCACCAAATCTGGCTGGATCGGTGCCAACTAATTAATGATGATGCGTTTAAGGCCAGTGATTTTGTGGAGCTACTGGAAGACGGAGTTGGTGGATGCATTGTCAACGGCAAGCGTGATAAATGATTTCCATGGTCGACTTCCTCAAGGATGTGAGTTCTCGAAGAGCTAGCTCCAGTAGTGGCACACCTAATTTAATTCAAATTGGCACTAGACTATTTGTGCATTTGAGTAGAGTGGAAGTTCTTGTGAAAGACTTGTGGGGTTTGAGGTCTGCAACGGAGGTATCCAGGTAGAGAATTTTTTTTCCAAGTGGACACCGAAGATGACGATTGTTTGTGATTTTGACTTTAATGATGAAGCTACTTAATTACATCCACAAATATGTAGATTAGGACTATGAGGAGTCACCCCCTGAAGCGCACGCCGCGACATTAATTCGCCAAGTTAAATCATAGCGTGCTGCTACAGAACTTTTTGGCACGTAAGAAACCTAAGGTTTTTTTTACGCAATTCTATGAACTTGATGTTACATTTGACGTTATTGTTAACATAAATTAAAAAAGTGGATGTCACTCAAAATTGCATAAAAAAGAAACATAGATTTTTTGTAGTGTTGATTTGTCATTGTGGAGACCAATCTTCAATTTTGCATTGAATTTTGTCCTTGTATGACCCTAATTTGTAATGTAGATGTGACTAGGAAGTGAAATGAACCATAAACGTAAATTTAATGGACGTTGCAATCTTTTCTGTAAACGGTACCACCTCAAAAATTGAAGTCTTCACCTAAAATCATAAATTGGCATCTCATTCACATGCTTTCACAATTTCAATTCTGGCCGCTCCAGTTGTAAAACTCATCCATCGTTGGCGTATTGGTATCCTAAATCCTAATCCCCCACTTCATTGTTCTCCATTCTAGTATAGTTCTTTTTCTAAACCAAACCATAAAAATTTGTGCGTATGTTACTTCCCCACACATATTAGTGTATCTATTCGGGATGGTGGTATAGATTTAAATATATTCTATCTTTTGTATTGTGGATTTGGTTTTGAATGACCATTACAAAAAACCGCAGGCCTCTAGAGGGCCGCTCTAGAGTGATCCAACCAATCTATTACTTGAAAGTAGGCATGTAGCCACAGTGAATAGTCAGAGTGTGTGAATTTCAGGAATGTGTGAATTTCAGGAAGGATGTCACGACTCACTAATGTGACTATAGTACAAGTCTGATTAACTAGGTAATTAATCAAATTCAATCAAATTAACCAAAATGAAGTGGATTTTGATGCTAATTGTCAAATAAATTAGAAACACTAGTGATTTCTAACTAGCTTTGTAAGCCAAATAGTTTAGTGAATTTGAAGGTGAAAAGGAAAGATATTTATACAAGTGGGATAGTAGTAGGTACAACAATCCATGTGGGGTATGTAAGCTAGAACTAACAAGAACACAACCACTCATAGTTTAGTAAAAAGCAGAAATTGTGTTAAAAGTTGAATTTCAGACCTCATTTAGGCATAGTAGAATAATTTTTTCAAAAATCCTTGAACTAAAAAATTTGGAGAATCAATCTAGTTTTCATCTCCAAAATCCGTTTGAGGTTTAGAGCTCCCTATAAAAAGTTATAGACAAAATTCTAAAAGGGTTTTTAAATGTCAAAGAAAATTTCGCTTCCAAACCTTTTTAGAAATTTGTCCACAACTTTTTATAGGGAGCTCTAAACCTCAAACGGATTTTGGAGATGAAAACTAGATTGATTCTCCAAATTTTTTTAGTTCAAAGATTTTTGAAAAAAAATATTCTACTATGCCTAAATGAGGTCTGAAATTTGACTTTTAACACAATTCTTGAGTTTGAACAATGAGTGATCTCTCTTCAAAATATCCCATATTCTTTGAGATTTCACCATGGACAATTGATTTTTCTATATAAATAACCTCTTCACCCTTCATTTTCACCAATTGTCAATGAATTATGACCATTGACATTGACATTAGATTTTTTTTCCAAACTTGGTTAGAATACAAGGTATGCAATAATTAGGGTCAAGGTGCATTATAATATCTAAACCTTGATTATTTAATGCCTTGTACTTGGATATTGAGCCACTGACACATCCAACATCACGGTGCAAGGTGAATGACTATAGGAGAAAAAGCAATCTTTTATCCAATTTAAATTTTATTGCGGGGTTCTTTCAGCTGCTCTAGAACGGCCCACTCAAGGCTTGAGATTTTTTATTATGCCATGCATAGGCAAACAATTTTTTTCACATATTGCCAAATTGTTTTCATTCTTGCTAATTGCATAAGATAAGTCTACCATAAACCGGTGTTGGGATTGCACTCTTTTGTTGTTAGTGGATAATTGTGTTAAGATGTGCATGAATGTTTTGAAGTGATTTAGTGTACATTTTCAGATAATTGCTTAAGTATCAGTTTGAGCCATGCTTATTAACCATCTCTACTGTTAAATGAAAATTTCCGGATGTTCCTAACTCATGTTTGGTGTTAATCATAGACGTTTTTGGTAGACAAGAAGGCGTTTGATTTTATAGGTCATGATATAGTGGCAAGGAATTATTGGACTTGACATTATTGTAGCTAATCCACTATCGGGGCTAAGTAAGTTTATGCACGGATGGAAAACTACTCAAACATGTTATTTGGCTAGAGCCTTTGATAGATCAATAGAAGGCACACTTGTTTCTATTTTCATCAAATCTAATTATTTAACTCTCAATTGTGTGTATTAGGTTTCAAGAGCAACTTATGGCCTACTTTGTCCAATAAAGGATTCTAAAATCGCTCATTTTGAAGGCTGGCATGCACAAATAGTCAAAACTGCATGCATGGACTTCCGATTTGGCCTTCGTTTACAACATATTACTATAGGGCAAATTGTGTCTTGTGTTTGAATATGGAATATCCTTTACTTCAGCGTTGGATTGGGTTAACAATAAGCACTACTTGTTGCATTTGCATGTACATTCTCTTTCTTTTGCACGTATGATAACACTTGTCTTTCTGCGGATCAAGTTCTAGAATTTTGTTTCTCATTGTATGAGCAGAGTTTCTTTTTTCATTTTTAATGAATTGTCAAAGTGGCGATATTGAATGTTCTAGTGGTGCTCCAAATTTCAACATTCATCCACATATTGGATAGAAAATATCACATTACCACATATCACATATACATAATTCATTTTTCATCACAATTTGGTGATTTAATCCAAGATTTTTTTTTATTTGATGTTTTCTAGCAATTTTCCACCCTTTTAGTACCATTTTGTTCTATGGGCTTAGTGCCAGGTCCAAAATTTTGGTGCAATTTGACGATAAATTGCCCAAAACACACACATTGTGTATGAGTTGATTGTTGTAAGTGTTTCAACATTGTAGCCCGAGACAAGTAATATTGATGTAGATGTCTCTGTTACCAGAACACTTTGAATGACTTTTTATTAGTGTAATGTTATCATATTGTTGAGGTTGGAAGCTTGGGCTTTTGAGTTTAGCTATTCCCAGCAACAAGACACATTGCAAGACTAGCTTGATATGGAATACACACAATGCAACACTTTAGTAAATGTAAACTTATTTGTATAGTTCAATTCAACCTAAGTTCAAATTCATTCCAAATGATCAATGCCATTTTGTAAGTTTATTGTATGTATTGTACAATTCAATGTAAGTTCAATATAAGTTCATTGCAACAATCAATGACAGTTCAACTTAAGTTCATTGTATGTAGTTTATATTTCAATGTAGGTTTAATGTAAGTTCAATTGCAATGGTCAATGACAGTTCAATGTAGGCTCATTCATTTGGTGTGTATTGCACCTTATCTCAATTTCAAAAGCAAAAGATAGTGTAAGGTAACTGACTTTAAATCACACAAGTTAAGCAATTCAGCATGATTCAACATGATTTTCAATATTATATTGGAAAAAAGATTGTGGGGTGCCATTGATAGTCAAAAGGGGATTCTAGATTCTCTTAGAAAGCATTTTTTGGACACCATGTAAATGAACTATGAATTTCCAAAGTGTTGAGAATAGGTGTATCCAAAAACAATCATAATCATAAGATAGTGGGTAGACATTTTAGGCAAGAATACCCAGTGTGCAATTATAGAAAGCATGCGATTTTAGGTGTAGCTACCTTAAGGGCAACCAAGATACATCATTCATCAACATGCATCATACATCAACATTCCGTCCAGCCATATTGTCCCTAGCACGTCTGTTCATCAAGGAAGTCCTTCTATTAGGACTGTCCATCTCTTGAGCTTGATCCTTCTAAGTTATTACAAGCACCAGGGATCCCAGAACTGCTTTACTGAATTTAGTACAACATGCTACCTCAGTTATTAGGATTTAGTGCAATATGCTACCTCCAAGACAAATGGGCATCAATTTTGGCTACCTTGAGAGTGATTAGTATTAAAAGAAATAGAAAAGATAGGATTTTGCAAGTTTTAAAGGATTATTGGGAGTACTATAATACAAAACTAACAAAATAGATGCTAATTCCAATGTAGAGGAAGTTGCACATTGGCTACCAAATTCTATTGTTTGTTGCAATCTTGACTAAAATCTAATTTTTTTGATGATTTTTTCCAATACACTTTTAGCTCCTGAAAATTTTTAGTAGCAATGGAGCGAAATTTAGCCACTTCTGTGAACACTGACAAGCACCCATTCACAGGGCAACCCCAGAAGGCCAGAACTGCTCGAACCGCTGCGATGTCGTTGCCCAAAACGGCGGACATGCAAACAGGCTAACTTCTGGTGTGGACCACAAAATCAGCAGTCTGCGATTGCAAAACCTAAAACCCGAAATATTCATTACCACAGTGTCAAAATTGCAATTGCCCACCTCTCAACAAATGCAAGTTACCAAACGGTCAAATAGTATTCCATACTGGTCAAATAGTATTCCATGCTGTTGAAGAATGCTGTGCAATAAGTGCGCATAGGGGAGGCAACCCATTTCCGATCACTTAAGGAATTACGCATATCTATGGGTGGATTTCTTCAATGTGAAATTATCCTGGGTGCAAAAATAGAGTTAGAAAGGTTTCTGTAATTTTTCAGATTTTTATTTCTCAAAACATATTTACTATGAATTTTTTGGTTGAAGATTCTATTTGATCCATTCTAGTCATAATGACTTTCCTATTTCCAACCAAGGCCCGGTTGCAAAATCCACCAAGGGTTGATTGCAATATTGAGAGTCTTGGAGGCAATCCTAATGTGCCACAATTGCTTTGGGAACCATACCCTAATTAATCACTTGTCTTCTCCTCCTTCACGGAAAGACAACATCATACATGGCCACAATGGGGCGTCGATCAGGAGTGGGTTGCCTAAGCCAGGGACACCGTTGAAGTGGCATCTAAATCTCTGTCCTTGACGGCCGTTAACGTTAACTTACAACTCCACTTTGACTGACGTTGACGGACGCATCAAATCCGGTAGAAATTACAGAGACATCAATAATTCTAATTTTATTTTGGGAATGCCCCCACCGACCCAGACGGAAGTCACGGAACCCAGACGGAACCCAGACGGGAACCCAGAACCCAGACAAACGATTCCGCCACCATCGAACCACCCAATTCTCCTTGTCCTCCGGCAGCCCTCCTCCACCAATCTCATGAAAAAACGGAGGGTGCAGATCCACCGGACCCACCAACACGTGGCGCACCATTAAGAACGCAACGCACAATGAGCGACACCTGGAAGCACTTGAGATCTATCTCAACCAGGGTTAGTTGCAATCTAGTTAAAACGTAGATTTCTCGATTTGGGTTGCCAACTTTAAAGCGCAACACGTTCTCTAGAGGGTTCTCTTCTACTGAAGAAGCCACACTTGGAGGTGGAGCAATTGGCCGGGCCACAGTTTCCTTCAGACAACTTTGGATTGGATATAATTTTGTTCAGATCTGGGAAGCTGAGGATTCATTGGAGAATTTCGGGCACACGTATCACGGTTTCAAAAGAGGAGTCGGCACAGGTGGGTGTTTTTGCGGCGTGACAGGTTTCAAGTGTGGCCCTGCTTTGGCTTTGTTTTTGGGTGCCTGTTTTCTTTGAGTTTTGGTTTTGGCACAACTAGGTTTTCATTTCGAAGCCTGCGTAAGCTTAGTACTTGTTCAAATTGCTTTCTAGCTAGAGTTTTATTGCTCTCTTTTCGTGGCATTTCTGATCAATGCATGCATGTGTTGCTGCTTCTAGTAAGGTGTCATATGTGTGGTTGCCGAAGCTTGCATTTTTGCTGTGAGGTTTCACTGTGTCTTTCCTAACTTGGATCTCGTCTCTCCCAGCATATAGCTCTGCTTAGAAGTTTCAAGTCTCGGAACAAAATTGTCTTTATTTTCGAACGTGAAAGGTTGCATTCTGGAGCCCCGTATTTGTGAGTAGAATCTGGAAGGTGGCGTAGAAGGGTAGTTTGGACTGTGAGGCTCTGTTTTTCTTTCAAGTTTTGAAGATGGTGCATTTTTCACATTTTGCAGGTGGTGCTCTTTGGGAAGTGGCACGTATCTGATCGTAGCTATGGCCACCATGGCCAACCCCGCAGCCCAAGCCACTAGTTGCGTGAGACTTCCAAATGCATCCCATCCTGGGACTTTACCCAAGGCTAGGACTCACGTATCCATGTCTCAATCTCTGTCCTCCGCTTCTGCAAGTTTCTATTCCAACAAACGGTTGCAAGGATCTTGCGCTATGTCGTCCCGGACACGAAAAGCTTCGTCTGTGAGATCCGTCTTGGAGGCTGGGAAAGCCGCCACCGAGAAAGCTGCGAAAACCGTGGAAGAGAACTTGAAGACGGCTCCTGATGCCGTCAAAGATGGAGCCGAAGCTGTGAAGGAGACGGTTGAAGGGACGGTGGAGGCTGTGAAAGAAGTTGTGCAAACAGGCAAACTCACTCGGACACGGAGTTTTCATAAGCCTCGAGGTGGAAACATCAAAGCAGATCCTCTCCGTGTCATCATGTTCCAGGTACCGAAGTGTACTCAACTCTCTCTAATTGCACTGACAGATGTGCTCTGGTCCAATTGGCGCAAAGGACATGATCGAAGTTGACATGGAGATGCTTAGGATATACTTTACTGGGAATATGAGTTCTGTGTGTACACTGCATGGCAGATTCTTAGGATCTTTTGACAAGAGTGCAACTGCAGAGTGTAGCTTCACAATCATCTCGAGCATTCCCAATAGATTCTTACATTTGTTATTTATCCCAGCTCGTTAGAAGTAGTACTATTTCCAATTTTGTGTTTACTGTATTACAGTATCTGAGAGTAGTCAGAGTACATAGTCTACTCGTGATGATTCATACGTGACAGTGGCTAAGCGATTCGTTTGTTCTGTTGTCTGGATGCAGGGCTTCAATTGGGAGTCATGGAAGTCGCCGAGCTGGTACGACGTCTTGGGCAACACCGCGGAAGACTTGGCAGCAGCCGGCATTACCGATGTTTGGTTTCCTCCATCCAGTCATTCCGTGGCTCCTCAAGGTCAATAATTCACCTTTCGATTGGTGACAATGTTCTCATGCTAATCTTAGTACTAAGATTCGTATAGAGTTCTCCCCCCAACAATGGTATGAATGTGAAGATTCACGAATTTGTACTGACTCGGTGATGGTGATTTGTGTTGCAGGCTACATGCCAGGACGTCTCTACGATTTGAACGACTGCAAGTACGGCAACGAGGAGAAGCTTCGGGAGACGATCGACCACTTCCACAGGGCTGGAGTGCGCTGCATCGCCGACATTGTGGTGAACCATCGCTGCGGCGATGCGCAAGACGAGCGTGGCGAGTGGGTGATTTTCGAAGGCGGCACTCCGGATGATGCCCTGGATTGGGGTCCATGGGCTATTGTTGGCGACGATTACCCCTTTGGCAACGGAACGGGTAAGCATGCGCGAATGTTAAAGTTCACATTAGCCTTCTGAAGACTGACATTTTGTGGCCATTTGGATGGATCACATTGTGAAAAGAATAATTCAGGCGGGATGAATTCTTTGATCAGCAGAGTCAGTGAAGAGCCTTGAATGGGTTGGTCAAAATAATACTGAAATTGATCAAGTAAAAAGTCCCCACTTTACCTACTCAAAACTGGTAAGAAGACGTCAGGCTCAATTTAGACTCTGGATTCCTCATATAATTATAATAGAGTATCGGTTTGCGAAGAGTATAATTCAGATGTGGTTAAATCTTTGATCATCAGAATCAGTGAGGAGTACTGCATGTGTTTGTCGAAATTTAACTAAAATTGGTCTAAAGACTGGTCCCTTGTGATCTTTTAAAAGTGCTTAAACAGACACGAGGCTTCATTTGGGCCTCTTGATCTTGCAAGGTTTGACAATCTAGTATGATCATTATTATTGAAATTCATATGTACATTGAACTAATCTTTTTGACGATGTCGTCCCAGGTGCCCCTGACACTGGCGATGACTTCGGCGCAGCCCCCGACATCGACCACACCAACGACGTCGTCCAGGCCGACCTCATCGCCTGGATGAACTGGCTGAAGTACAAGATTGGCTTCGACGGCTGGCGCTTCGATTTCGCCAAAGGCTACGGCGGCTACTTCGTGGGCCGTTACATCCGCAAGACGGAACCTGAATTCTCTGTCGGCGAGTTTTGGACCAACATGAATTACGGCAACGACGGCGTAGACTACAACCAGGACAGCCACCGACAGCAACTCGTGGACTGGGTGCACGCCACGGGGGAGAAATCCACCGCCTTTGATTTCACCACGAAAGGCATCTTGCAGGAGGCTGTGAAAGGGCAGCTGTGGAGATTGAGAGACCCCAATAACAAGCCACCGGGGATGATTGGATACTGGCCGTCGAAAGCCGTGACTTTCTTGGATAATCATGATACGGGAAGCACGCAAGGGCATTGGCCATTCCCGGGGGAACATGTGATGCAAGGGTATGCGTACATTTTGACGCATTCGGGGAACCCGTGCATTGTAAGTTATTTTTGAAAAGTCTTACCTTCTTCAGCTGTTTGAGTAGGTTTTTAGTATTCTTTTGTTCGTATTTTGTGGTGTTGGAAATGGTTGAGTGTGTGGAGAGAGGAGGGTATGCTTACTTTCTCACGCATCCGGGGAACCCTTGCATTGAAAGTTCACTTCGTCGAGAATCCTTAATTTTCTGTTAACTAGTTTAATTACTTACGAAGCGCTCCAGATCAAAGCGTTCTGAGTCTGGAACTGGGCTAGAAGCTCGTACTGTCGACGACTCTTTCTGGAGGCAGAGTTTTCATATAGCTTGGACTCGCTTCCTCCTTAGAGTTAACTTCATATTTTCTTTTCGGGTGTTGGAAATGGTTATTGATTGACATGGTGTGATTGTGTGTCCAGTTTTACGACCATTTCTTCGACTGGGGACTGAAGGAGGAGATTTCCACGCTGATTGCTGTGAGGAAGCGGAACGACATCAATGCCAAGAGCGAAGTACACATTAAAGCAGCGGAGAGTGATATATATGTTGCAGAAATTGATGATCGTGTGGTGCTGAAGATTGGATCTCGGTACGATATGGGGAATTTGGCTCCCAAGGAGGAAGAGTATAAGGTTGCGGCAGCGGGAAAAGACTACTGCGTCTGGGAGAAGAAGTGACACAAACTTTGAATGCGAATTAGCATTAAAAAAATCTTTGTTATATCAAGTGTGAAGGTTGTCGACGTTTGATGAGATATGTCACACCGACTACCTGCATCGTGTATCAGGAGTTCGTGCGACATGTTTCATCAATCTTCTCACTGTCACATTGAGTCTTTTGAAAGAAACTCGTAGAAAGGACTAGATAGTAGATAAGTAGATCATAAATATGTCAATCTATTATTCGATTAGCTGATATCTGAGAGACCTTAATTGTACACTACTTGGATTCGGCTGTTGATTCAATCTAATTTTCTTCATCTGACTGCCTATAAGTAAAGCCAGTCATATTAAACCGAAAGCGTGACAGTTTGCTAGTCAATGTCAGTGTGGTGAGTGGCTTTTGTAACTTTTATGGTGCAGACCATCTGCGTTTCCTCCCCTAAACTGTAGATGCAACGGCTCTTGTTAGGTTTCCTCGTTAGCAACTACAATTAACTTTTTCCAAAGTGTTGATGCTGCAGACTACTTGTCAACTGAGTTTGAAAATGAATTACTTAGTTCTAAACGCAAGCAGATAATGCTGAGGAGTGTTGTTGAGGAAATCTCAATCTGCTGTACAGAATATCTTAAACATTTTCGTGCACCACATTTCTCGTGCAGCTTCACAGATCAGCGTACCAAAGGTTGATGTTGAAGCTTCAAGAGAATCTGCACAGGTTTATCATAGCTGCTACTTATACCCATTACTATGCACAAGATTATAAGAAAAGAGTCTACTATCAACTTTTGTAATATCACATCCTCTGCATAGGGAGAAGAATGAATGTGGTAAACAGAGTATTCTGTCACTATCATTCTATCAAAAAACAATTGAGAGAGGGAAAAGAGTTGACACAGACCTCTCGCATGCGTGACAAATCGGTGGATTTCTTGGTGGGTTTGGGTAAATAGTTTTGGGGTCGGCTCTTGCCAACGTCTTGCTTCTTTGGTGTGGCGAGCTGATGTTCCACAATGGATTTGGGCGACAGGGAGTTCACATGCTTCATAATGTTTGTGGATCCAGTTGCAGTGGGAGCCTTTCCAACGTCTCCGTCCCCATGGAGGTCAATGAGAGCTGCCACTGCCGCCCACAAGTTGCCTCCTTGAGTCTGCTCCTGCTGCTTGGCTCCCACTTCGGCATGGTATTTAGCTTCTCTCTCTCTGAAGCCATTCATGTAGGGTAAGTGTTGCCATAATTGCCACTGATAGCAACTGAGCATAGTTTGTTACTATAATTATGAAACATACATGGGATTTTATTGGCAAGTGAAGGGAGATTCCACAGCACTTTAGCACGCAATATTTGAACATGGTATGAAAAAGCCTCAACAATGTCAAATAAGTGAGACTAGGATTTGTACTTGCCTTACATTGGTGAAGCCACTCAATGAAATGGCTAACTCTGCCTTTCTCAATTGTAGTATATCTGTTTTTTAAGACTAATTTGACCCAACTTGCAATTAACCTTAGTTACCTGTTCAATTGTTTCTTGACCTCAATTTGAGCATCTCTTTCTTTATAGAAGTTTTTACGTTCAAGGGCCGCTTGCTCCAAAATCTGTTGACAACATTGGTACATGATTTTCATTTAATTTCTGAAACTATAAGTATGCATGTAAGTAACACTGTCTGGGTGAAAGTGCATGAACCATTGTTTGAATACAAGGTAAGTGAGCCCATTGCCAGCCAAATGGAAGCAAGCTCACTGTGGGCAAAATTCATATTACTGGTGTACATTTCATAACTTGACAGACCACACTTAATAGTCATATGATCTTGGCTTCAATGCCATGTGAAAATTGAAGTAGGGTTTACGTGGTCTAGCTTTGCTTGCGATTCTCTTTTCCGTTCCTGTAACTCCTGTTCCTTCTTCCTTTTCCATTCTCTACACCACACAATTTACACACACACATATTTTCCTCACGCGACCTTTCTCAAGAATCTGAATGTGCTTGCAAAGTCGAACAATTGTCGCGTATACATACATACATACCTACGTTTCAACAAAATCTAAACTAAGCCATTCATGAAGTCCAACTGAAGATGCTCAGACAGAGAACTTTCACAAGCATTTGGAGTTAGGGAAGCTTTCCATCTCGAGCTCAAATTAAGAAAGCCTCTTCATCTCATGGAACTTTGAGTTGGGGAGACCCGAATCATAAGCAGTAGGCTAGGGTTAATAGGGTTAGTTCATTTTTTCAGTTCATTAGGGTTACAATTGTTTCAATCTCATGAAGATGTGTGCCGATTAGGGAGAAGCCATGAGCACCTGAGAATCTCAGACTCGTGCTGTTGCGAAGACTCGTCCCGCTCATCGGTGAAGCTCATGATCTGGTCAGGGGTGCGGTCACCGTCAGTGGCATACCCTCGATGAACATTGTGAAGGAGCGCCTGAATGCCATAGCTACAAGTGGAAGAGTGAGGAAGATGACGACTAAGACTGGGTAAGTGGCAAGGTTGACAGTATTCATGGTCTGCAGTGGTGACGGTGGGAAACAATTCATGGTGGGGAGCATCTACTTCGCCCTCGATTCGAAACTCCAGCTTGTCAAATTCCTTCATATTCACATTCTCCATTCTCTTGGGCGAATCCGTCCGCTTGAAGATAAGGCTATGCATCTTCAATCACAAGTCGTCTGAAGTACAAGCGTCATATGAATCATGTTGCCATTTTTATTTGCCAATTCGTGACCTAAATTGTTTGTATCTACCTTCATACCTTCATAGCTCGAACTCACTGCGGCTGAAAAATCCTGTCAACTGTACACAGTCACGCTCTTCCTGATTTCTGCAAAGTTTCTACAGACTTTAAACCTACAATTTCTTCAATGCTGATCTGATCACAGAAATCAGTGAAAAAAGAGTCATTCAATTGTTTTGTGCTGTATTCTGATTTTAGACACTCGAGCTCTGGGAATGGGGTCTATTGATGAAGCTGGTATGGCCAACTACTTCATAGGAAGGGACTGCTGCAGCGGTTAAGTTAACAGGAATGAAAGCCCCATTCACATGATCCGGAATTACACTCACTTTAGATAGGTTGTCCCTTGCCCTACACTAGTTTTCTTGGCATTTCACACTAATGTTCATAATAGTAATGAATACAATTTTGAGTTTTCATTATGTATCCAGGTTGTAGATATTTGAAGACTAAAAATTCTATCATGTACCTGTACGGGCTCTTATGTTTCCAAGGCAACCTTACGAGCGTAAGTAGGGACGTGGTTATGGTAGCCTATCAGAGGACACTCAGGTGCATTTGGTGACGAGTCAGTTGGTGCCACCTAGATCAGGGCAGTCTGATGAAATTAACAGAATTTGAGGATAACAAATATAGAAAGCTCTCTTCCTAGCATATGCAGAAGATTAGATTTCAGTCCAATATCATGAAATAATGTCTGTAACTGAAATTTGCAAGCCTCCAATTCTATAAAACCATAGCCCACCCAGCTGCTCACAATGATTGTTTTTTGCTGTTTACACTTGCACAGGAGAGTTTGCATATATCTTCCTATTCCAATCAACCTGGGTCTGGCCTTTCACCGGATATGAAAAGAGTTCACTACCTAGATCATGGGGCGCTCCACTCAGCTCCACTCTTGCTGAATTTAGATTCCAATATAAATTGGGTTCATGCTAGAACTCAAATTTATCTATCCTTATTTATCATTCACCGTTGGTGCTGAATATGTAAAATAGCAAGAAGTGTCAAAAACTTAGCATAGGACAATCTACTGAACGAAATCTAAATGTTGTAATAAACTCAGTCGAAGGAAGTTAGAACTCCAGAAGCCATTTGTCTCAAGGTACCGTATCCTGTGAAGAGGAAATGAACAGACCTGACTCTTTATAGGCAGCATTCAAGGTGGAATTTAAGGAGGAAAAATTCAACCAGCAAAAATTGAATTAGCAAAAATTTCTAGGTTTCATTTTCTCCTTTAAATTTTCTTACTGCGCATCTCCAGTTTTCCGAGCAAAAATTTAAGGAGGAAAAATTCAAGCTCGGAAAGTTGGAATGCGCAGTGAGTTTCACATCGTCAGAGATATCATGAAAGTTCCGAGACCCAGTTAATAGTGCAACTACTGAATTTCACAGCTTTACAGAATCGATTGAGCGGGGAATTCCGGAACTCTATTTCGGGCTCTATTCTGTCTATTCAATACTGAAAACTATGAAATTGGATCTAAGCGCTAAAGGAAATCTCTAGTCACCAGTCACTGGTAGATTTAATTTCTCAGGTTCTTTTGCAGGTTCAGATCCAGCTCTGGTCCTATCGACAGGATCTCCAGTAGTCCAATGAGAGGTATTTAGTGTGGAAAGCAAGGATCTGGTTTCAAGCTTTGAATTGCTTAAAGTTTACACTTCTTGCATACCTTATTCTGAGGGACGGTGACTACAAGTCTGACGAATTTAGCATAACATTCTTTTTTTGCTTACATTCCGATAGCCTTGTAGCATGCCCTAGAAGTCTCTCGAAACGTGGCGATATTTACTCAAGAGAATGATTCTTCTGAATTGTGTGCACACACTCTGGTATCTGCACTCACACTTTCGACTCTCAAACGAACTTCTGGTCGCTCAAATGCAAGCAGAATATTCCCACTTTCCCAACTGCAAAGTTTTCAACGGGTGTGGAGTGCAATGGCATTGAGGATCTGCTGGTGCTACACTTGGAATCATAGAGTAGGCTTTTGCTGAAGGTCAGTGATGAGAAACTTTTAGCATTGATTGAAATTGAAAGTTGCACTAATTTCATTCCATCATATTCCTAAAGAGGTCTTCTAAATCCGACCCTACTTTACCAATTACGGAGTATAAACTTGGAGGAGTACATTTTGAACATCAAAAGCACAGAATTATTTCGGAACGGTGCAATTCGGCACTCTGGTGCCGAAAGGACGGCAGTCTCTACTTTCTACAAACTACAACACCATAACAGCAAAATACAGAGTATCGTCACTATAAACACGCACAAAAGTGGTTCAATTTGGCAAAGGCAACATGGAAATTGTACAACTGAAGCTTCCATTGGGAAACATCTTCACATTAATATGCCTGACCACCGTACAGCTTCCCGTACAGCATTGACCAGATATTGAGCAAAAAAATCCTGGACGACATCTAAATCTAAAATTCTACACCAATCCTTGTACCTTCAACCAGACTAGGATATGTACCATGTGCACAGCAATAACTCACTAGTGCACCAAACTTCATAGGGGTAATCGCAGACCTCGATCAGCACATTCCTTGCAAATCAATTAACCAGATGCCAACGGGGAATGGAATTAATGGAATGAATCAATTATTGTCTCAGTACGCAGTGGTGGTGGTGTGGTGACGCCGACCAACGTGCGTGAGGTTGTACTTGATCCGGCGGATGTAAAACAGAGGGTTTATGTAGTTGAAGCGGCTCTTGGTTCGGGCGTGATGGAACTTCACAGGGTGCGTGGTTTTGTACTTGGCCAGGCGGAACCTGTTCATGGGGTTGAAATTGCTCACTTTCCAACGCAACCGTGGGTTGTATCTGCACAGGAATCCACCCATTCACAGCTCACATCAACAACCTGCTCAATAAACATATCAAAACACTAAACAAGACATCCCGCAGACTACTAACTGCGCAATACGAACCTCATCCTGGTACGAACAGCAACTCGTCGGCGCTACATTCATAGACTTACTTGGCCTTCAATTTGCAAGTTGGGTGCATGCAAGACTTCACTCAGTAACTGGCTAGCGCACCCACTGATCGATCGATCTCTCAGTACTAAATGGAAATGGAATTAACGTTACTACTTCAACACTAGTCAACATGACCTCCTAGGGCTCCCGCTTCGACTGATAACCACCAACATCATGCATTGAGTGAGGTAACGCTTGGATCTCAATAAAACTTGATCACTCTCCCAAGATCGGTTCCAAAGCTGCAAATAGTATTCTTGTAACCTCCAGATCGAACAGCTAGAAGTCTTGGTAAGAATGAAACTGAAGCATGATCTAGGATGGTAAGTAAGTCGTACCTGTTGACATGGCCTCTGGCTCGGACTCCAGGGTGAGTAGCAGCGTACACTTTGGCATCAGCGTGTCGCAAATCTTCCATTTCAAACGACGTCCAGCTCTCAACGCGGACAATAGAACTCGAACTGAATAATTATACAATACTGAATATGTACTCGGAGATCAATAGGAAATTCTAGCTACACAATATGTACTTCGTGATCAATAAAAAACAGGCCTTGACTAACACAATCTGTGCTAAGTTGAGAAGGGAAGAAAGAGCAAGTACGGTTTGAGAGAGAGAGAGTCTGGACTCTGGAGGGCAGCTTCTAAGGGAGGTGGGTCTGAGTGGTTGGACGGATGAGATCGTGCAACGTGGACGTCTAGGATGCTGTGAGAGCGTTGAATTGGGGGAAGGGAGATATTAGAAAAAAGGATCGCTGGGTTTAGTGGGAGCCTATGTGGCAGGCACCTGGCAGCTGGCGACCTTTTCTTCAGGCTTTGGGCGGAACTTCAGTGAAGATTAGAGCGCAGCACTTGACTTGTGGCTGCTGGGGGTTCGTGGAAAAGTCTGCGTGAGCTGAAGTTCAGGAAAAAGGTCCGGACTGTCCTAACTTAGGATACCCTTACCCTCAGTGAGCTGCAGTCAAAATAAAGTACCCTGTGCCGTTGCTATAGTCAAAACAAAAGTAAAAGTATATTTCTAATTTTTTGATTCAATAAAAATTTCGAAAATTCATGTTTTGTACATTTCAACATGTTATCTGATGTGTTTGCTTTATTGTCTGGTAAGGATGGAGTGCCACGAAACAAAGCTAGTGCACCCCTTCTCGCCGAGGGCTTTCCAACCGTACTAAACATGCGGCCAGGGATGCACGGTCCAAAAGATCCATGATTTAACCCCTAAAGTTTCATGACTATGTTCTCACCAAAAACGCTCCAAAACTGCCATTTCTAATACAACTACCAAATTTTTGGAAAAAAACAATTTTTGACACATGTAACCGTAGGATCTTGTAGTATGATATTTTGAAAACATGTGGTAAAAATTTCAAAAAACTCCACCGTGTGGATCATAAGATATAAGCATTCAAAGTCTTGAAAACCATTTTTTCAATCCTGCGAAAAACCGGGCAGCTGCACTTTGCAAGCTCACTTTTCAATGATAAATTGTCGAAAAAGGTGATGCTTCTTTGAATTCAGTTTCCTAAACAAGTTGTCTATATGCTTGAAAAATTTCACATCATTTGGAATTGTACAACATATAGGAAAAAAATACTAAGTAGAAAGAAGTAGAAAATGATTCAAAATACTAAATTGTTAAAATTTTAATCATGGAATTTAAAAATACCAATCCCAACGGTTGTAATGTTGTAATAATCAATTTACATCCTAGGATTTTTTTTTTTCCAAGAATATTGAAAATTGAGTTAAATAAACGACTTTAAAGTTTTTTTTAGAGTAGAGAATCCATAACTGCCCGCAAACCAAAAACCCTCATAACTTTTGACTCATTGAGTGAAATGGAATGACTCAAAGCTTTTTGAGTATATATAAATGTAGAGAATCAATTTGAAAAAAAAAATTCTGGAAAAAATGATTTTTTCTGATCTGCCCAAACTGCCCAGTTACGAAAAAAAGCAACATATTAGGTCACAACTTTTGACTCGTATTTCAAAATGTCATGAAACTTGGTACACATGAAGATATTCCTTGCCCCCACCTTCTATTAAAATTTCAGCCTCAAATATGGAAATCTCTAGTCACACGTACCTGCCCAAAATTTCTATACAGTCAAAAAACGCATGTTGGTCCTTTAGGGGTTAAGATAATTTCAAATCCAAAAAATAATTCAAAAATCCATAACTTTCATACTTTGAGTTGGAACGACACAAAACTAAGCCCGTGCACCTCTCTACGCCAAGCCCTTTCCGACAACACCAAGCACGCAGCTGAGAGACACAAGGTCCGGAAGATCTTAATGTAACAAACAAACAAGACAAACAAGCAGCTTGTCTTCACAGTATGGATTGAAGTAAAAGTGATTTTATAATTTTATAGAGTTCATAAAAACTTTGAAATTCAATATCTTTTCTAGTGTTAATCAAAACACCACGAAACAAAACTTGTGCAATACTCCTTGTTGAAGACTTTCCAACAGTACCAAGAACGCGATTGGAGGATGCACGGTCTAGGAGATCATAATAAACAAAACAACAAAGTAAAACAAAACAAAACAAACACCCTCATTTTTTACTAAAGATTTCCATATGTTTGGCCCAAATTTTAATAGAAAGTGGGGATGAGGAATATCTTTCAGATGCACTAAATTTCATGACATTTGGAAGTATGAGTCAAAAATTATGGTCTAATATTTCACTTTTTTTGTAAATGGGCAGGCCAAGCAGATTAGAAAAAATCACTTTTTTTTAAACAAAAATTTGAAATTGATTGTCTAGAATTATATATATGTGGAAAGCTTTGAATCATTCCATTTTGATCAATGAGTCAAAAGTTATGAGGACTTTTTGTTTGCGGATAGTTACGGATTCTCTACTCTAAAATAAACTTTGAAGTCCTTTATCTTACTCAATTTTCAATAGTTTTTGAAAAAAATAAAATCACAGCGGTAGATTGTTTACTATAACATTGCACTAGATCATATCAATCATAGGGGTAGATTGTTAAATATAAAATTTAATTCTTAAATGGTTGTTTTTTGTTTGATGAATGACAAAAGTTCCTTCTGTATATAGGACAAAAGTGCAACTATTCATCCTTAGAATTTTGTGTAAAAAGAAGAGGTACTGTACACTCAGTAGTTTGACGTCCTATGAGTGCTTTTACATTTTTGTTTAAATTGCATTCTATTTATTTTAGTTTCTCAAAAAAATTTGCTTGTACAGTGTCACAAGTTTTTCTTACTAATAATTTTGATTGAAGTATGAAAAAATTGAAAAAATTGAAAAAAAATTAAAAAATCTTTTTATACAAGTGTGTTACTTCTCGAACTTCCTATGCCATTGAATGTCCATTTTTGTCATACGGATTCCGTGAATTCATAGCTACGTACCACTATCGCATTAATTAAATAGGCACAACTTCCGTTTGTTTGATGTACTAGATTGATATGAACGGAAGTCGTGCCACTTCCGTATTATTGAGCCATATATTGTAATCATACAAATTTGACAC
Source organism: Neckera pumila (assembly GCA_963969595.1). Classification (NCBI taxonomy): domain Eukaryota; kingdom Viridiplantae; phylum Streptophyta; class Bryopsida; order Hypnales; family Neckeraceae; genus Neckera; species Neckera pumila. The sequence goes on along the minus strand of OZ018408.1, from coordinate 44,505,462 downwards.
TTTTGTATATCACTGTATCTGTGTATTTTCTTCATGGAATAAATGTTGTTTTGCACAAATTAAAAAAATTAAAAAATTAAAAAATTAAAAAATTAAAAAAAAACATTTAAATTTTTTTTTTAAATAAAATAAAAATTAAAAAATAAAGCCGCCATACCCGGGCAGCCCCCTTACCCAGGCAGCAACCAACACCCGGGCATCACACACAAGTGGGCCAACCAAGATCGAACACACAACCTCCTAGATGGGAGGTCATGACATTTGGCAATGCACCATGTTTTAATACATACTAGTGTGACCCTGTGCCGTTGGCCCAATTTTCATCTACTCCCGGTCCCACTCCTAGTTCTACTTCCAATTCTACTCCCAGTTCTACTCCCGGTTCTACTTCCAGTACCAAGAACGCCACCAAAATCAAAGTAAAAGTAATTTTCTAATTTTTTAATCAATAAATACTTTGAAATTCAATAACTTTTGCACCACCGCTCCAAACGCCACGAAACCAAACCGGTGCACCCCTCCTCGGCGAGAGCTTTCCGACGGTACCAAGCACGCGGCCGGGGGACGCACGGTCAGGAAGTTGTCCACGCTACAAACAAAACAAACAAACAAACAAACAAACAAACAAACAAACAAACAAACAAACAAACAAACAAACTGATTTAAGGTATTGATGCACACTATAGAATTAAAATTTTACTTGTATACTGCGTGCAATTTTTTTTCATTTCCTTTGATAATTCAGCAAACTTTCGTGGCCATTCAGGCATAGTAGAATTGTTTTTTTCAAAAAAATTTGAACTAACAAAAGTTAAGAAATCAAGCTAAATTGTATCTCCAAAAATCTGTTTGTAATTTGAAGTTTCCTATAAAAAGTTATGGACAAAATTTAGAGAGGGTGTTTAAAAATGTCAAAGAAAATTTCCATTCCAACCCCTCTTTGAACTTTGCTCATAACTTATTATTGGAGACTTCAATTTGCAAAAAGATTTTTGGAGATAAAATTTATCTTGATTTCCCAACTTTTATTAATTAAAAGTTTTTTGAAAAAAATCATTCTACTATGCCTAAACGGCAACCAAAGTATGCTGACTTTAAAAATATGGAATTGTGAATGATCTACTTTGAAAATAATTTTCCATTTTACATAGAATTCCAACCTTGGTGATTTTAACAATGCCCAAATGCCCAAATAAATTTGAAGCTCTTCTAAGCCAAAATGAACAAAATGAACAAAAAAAGGTTGACTATTTGGTTGATGTGGACGTTGTACAATGGGGTATTGTTCATTAACAAATTGTCTATTGGTTAGTTAAAATATAGAAATATCTATTTGACAAAGTTTGGTCATATAATGCCTCACATTGAACTCTTCCTTGCTCATCTTTTTATCACTTAAGGGAATTTTTTTTAATATGAAAGATGTGCATATGAATTTTCCCTACATATCTATGCAATTGAATTAAACAAATTTATCACCATTTGTTTTCTATGAAGTATTATGTATAACCATGCAAATTGGCTTTAAAAATTCACCAAAAATAGAATTTTGCATTTTTGGAACTTCAATTTGGTAGCTTGATTGGAATTGCGTATGAATTGCATATTAATTATGTAAGACAAAAAAAATCCAATTTTCTTTATATTATGCAGAAAAAATTTGAATGGCACAATAGGCAATTTGTAAATGAGCTATATCCTGCTGTACTATCCGAATCAAAAAAAAATTTAACCATTTTGTTGACTTGTGCCAAATCAACAAAAAACTGTAAAAAAAAAGATCTATACAATATCCAAATCAACCAAAACTTGTTTTTCTGTCCAATCTGGAATGTTCTCAACTGCGCCCACTATTAGTTGCCCAATCTTGCTTCACAGTGTCTAATTTCAAATGGACAATTTCACATTTACAAAGGTTACTCTTAACCAACACACTACAGCACTAAGTGATGAATCACTTGTTGAAATGGTTGTGGATTTTTTCATACTTAAAACCATTCATTGTTCTTGGGGATTCTTTTTCTATTTTAAAAAAAAACAAAAATCAAAAAGAATGTCTTCTTTTTTTCTTTTAGATCGTGTTGGCTTTTTGGTGCATCCCAAAAAAATTCAAAATTTTTGTGATTTGTTTTTCACAAAATTGAGATAGTTGAAAGTTGTTTTCTTTCCACAATGGACTTTGGATATTTTTGGCAATGTAAAAATTTTTTTTTTTTTTCATTTTCCTTTTGGTGTATAAGGCAAGCATTTTTTTGTGTCTGAAAAAAATTTGAAAATTTGAAAATTATTTTTTTTGACAAACTTGTGATGGCTGGGAGTTGGATTTTTTCCAAATCGAACTTTGGGTAATTTTAGTGATGTTAAGAAAAAAAATTTCAAATTTTTTTTGGCAGTACAACATGCAAGCTTTTATGAATTTCTAGAAAAATATATGTTAAAATTTTCAATTTTTTTTTCTTTTTTGACAAAACCATAATGGTTAGGAGCTGTTCTTTTTTCAAAGAGGACTGCAGACATTTTTAGCAATGTTAAAAAATGCTTTTTTTCGCAAAAATTTTTTACAACTTTCCTTTCAATTTTTTAAGAAATGCCCTCAATCAGTGTCCATGTTGCACGGATTCCGTACAAGTTGATTTAGGACGTAATCAGTGATGCTTTCGTCAAGCATTACTTAGACACTAAATCCGCAGAGAATTGGTTTCACACGGTTTTTGTGCGACATTAATACAATGGTAATATACACGGAAGAGACACGATATACATATTGTCATAATGGATGTTGTTTGCGTGCGGATGGGACACTGCAAAGCCCACGTAATCCGTACGTTTGTATGAATCAATGGAATCCGTATGCCAAAAATGGACATTCAGTCATATAGGAAGTTCGAGATGTTGCACTTCAACATGTCCAAAATTTATTGGAAAAATCTAACTTTCAATTAGTTATGGCAATTTTTGAAGTGTATGAATACTAGCTTATATGAGAGTCATTGTATTGCCAATGTAGCAATCAATTGTAGGATGAAGAAGCCTATTTTTTGCTACTTTAAATTCTCGATATCCTTAATTGATCCATCTGAGTTGTATAATTTATTATAATAAGAAAGATTTGGCAAATTCTTAGCTCAAGCTTAGATGAAAATTGCAAAATGCTGCTCTAAAAAACTTCAAATTTCCTATAGCCTTGTAGATGGTCTCTAGATGGGGTCAATTTCAGGTGACAAACTACCAAAAACATTCACCTAGCTCCTATAATACAAAATGAGCTTAAAAAATCTGACATTTAAACCCAAGTAGCGTAAATCAAATTCCATATCATTCTACCATTAGAAAATCTAGGGACTATGCTTATACATCCAAAGTTCAAATTGCATTAAAATATTCAATTTTACAAATTTCACAAATGTTTAAATTGAAATAGAAAAAACTTTTGTAAGCATTTCATTCATTCGGAACAAATTCAATAAAGATCATTTTTATAGCTAAAACTCAAATCAAGAGCAAAGTGAAATATATAGCCAAATATATTAGATTGAAGGCATATTTTGTGCTGTATTTTTTTAGCATCTTTTTCTATAGAATAGCCAATACTAACTCAAAAGAGGTAATTCCCTCCAACATCAAATGTACATAAATTCAAAGAATTCTAAGAAAAATTGGATGCAAATTGGTTGTTCTTCATTATGTATTTTTCATTTGAAATCCTCGAAGTGCTATAAAGTGGCACCATGAGGGGCATTCAAAGTTTAAGTAGATTCATAATATAAAATCAATTGTGTTTTGAAGTAAGAATCAAATTAAGTGCTCAAAGCAAATATCCCTGGATACTCTCAGTACACTAACAAATGCATTGGTACATTAAAGGAAGCAACAAGTGTAGTCTCTGTATTAGAGTCAAATTACTTTTAAACCTTGGCGCTTTATGAACCTTCTACCTTAAAGATTGCGTTTATTATAGAATGTCAAGTTATGATTATCCATGGTGTTTGATTATTGAAATGTCTTAGGATAAGAGATTTTGAAATTTGCATTTGTCAATGATATTTTATCCTAAATTTTAACAAATTGGATCGTGGGTGGTTAAAGAAACCTACTTCAACTGCACCTCAAATTGACTCTAGAAGTTGCGGTCACTATTGGCTTAAATATAGTATAGGAAAAGATGATGAAGAGTATTTGCAAATTGGAAAATGCTTAAGAAGTAAAATGCAAGTGGTTGTGTAAATTTTGGAGGTTCAATGAATTAGTTCTAAATTCTCTATACATGCAAATAATAAAAAGATATTTTTAGTATCAAAACATTATATGAGCAAGGGGCTACATGGACATAAATGATATCAAAAACCATTCCCTTATAAGAATTTATTCCTCACTTGGACCTTTCCCATTGAGTCAATTTTCTACCAAATTTAAAACAAAACTACATTTTTTCAAAGCTAAGAAAGGGAAAAAAATGTGTAAAACTTTGAGGTGTAAGCAATTGCCCTACCATCTTCTTACCCCTCCACTAAGAAAAGTTTGCACCTAAAATTCCAAAGGATCAATGTGCCATGCTCTTCAACATCCAAAAACATTTGAGTCTAAATCACTCTTTAGAACTTGAAAGTGCCTCGAATCAAGCAAGCATCTTGTAAATTGAGATTGGATTAGTAGTAAATTGGTAGTAGATTGGTAGTAAATTAAAAACAACTTTTGGAGCCTTCTAACCATGATTTTAATTTAGTATTTCTAATTTTTTCTTAAAGTTATTTCTCTTTGTTTGATATGTTTTATAGTTTAATGCTTTGTGTCTTTCTTTCATAGATTTTAGAATATATAGTTCGTTATATATTTTGGTGAACCCATGAAGGACCAAATGACAGTTGAATGTACGCAAGTAGTCTCGGATAGGTGCGTATGAAGTCAATTTTTAACGGATATTTTTCAAATTTTGACACAAATTGTAAACATATATGTTCCCCCTTAGTGAAAATATAATTTTTTTCAGATTGGATGCCCGGATAAAAAATTATGTCGTCCTAAATTTTTTTAATAGCTTCGGGAAATATGTGTAAAACTCATCCAATAATTGTGAAATTTGGAAGGTATGTGACCTACATGTTACAAGATGCAAGTGTCAAAAAAACAAGAACCATGTACAATGTAAAAATCTCACTTTTGGAAGAGTTAAAGTTTGCTAGCCCTATCGGACAAGATCATATTGTGCTGTCAAAGTTTCAAAAATTATTTCCACACATTCCCATAGTAGTCTAGTATAAATTTATACAATAGATTTTTGAAAAGAAAAGAAAAAATTAGTTTTTTTCATTGCCATGAAAAGTGGCAGTTTTTCACAATTTGTGCCCAAACTATGCATCAATTTTTTAGGAGTTAACTATGTGGGGTTTCAAGCATCTCAATGAAGAATGGATCTTTTTGTCCCCAGTTCTATATCTAAATTTACCATAAATAGACTCATGTTTTGATGAAAATTTTTTGACAACATTTTTTAAATGAATATAAAAAAACCCCATTTAGATCACACTATCCTTTATAAATGGAAAAAAATATTCCTCTTTATCTTGAAATATATTTTGGCTTTCCTTGTGCATTTTAAAGATTGTTTTGGATGTCCCTTCATGAATGTATAGAATTTGTCATTGCTAAATAATAACATTGATATACCTCTGTTAAATTTTACTAGACCAATCCTAATTTGCCATCTAAAACTTCTTACATGTAATATAAGCTTAGAGCTCTTTGAAATCTACTTCAAGAACATTGCTCTGTCTCTTTCAACCAACCATTCATCTTGAATGAAATAATATAGTGAACAAATATCTCATACATGAATGTAAAATTCAACAAAGTGATGTCTTCAAATTTTAAACAATATAAAAATGGATTCATATTGATTTTCTATATCATCCACCGTAATAGTAGACTATTTGTTTTATAGAAAATGTTAGACTTTGAAACTCTCCTTTATGTCTTGAATAAAGTAAAAATATAAATAAAACTATAGGGAAAAAAAAGAATGAGTGCTTTCAATTCTCAATGAAGGATATATCTTGCCAAAAGGAAATTATGGTTAGTAGTGTCCAAACAAATTTTCAATGAGCATCAATAATTGACAAAGCCATAGCCAACATCATTTGTTCTTCAAAGCTTTTTGGTAGCATTACATGTCCATTTGTATCACATCCACACCTACTTACTCTTATGTTTTGTGAACATGCATGTGGTACATATATTGCACTCTCTGAACATGCACTATGAGTTGAAGAACTTGCTCCATCTTCAACTTGTTCAAAGCCTTGATCATTTTGGCAACTCTTTAGAAAAACTTCACTTTGCTCAACTTCATTAGTTAAAGTTTCTAAACAATCTTTCCTTCCATAATAAGTTTTCAAACTATCTCCAAGAGAATACAAACCGCTATCTCCAAAAAAATATTTTTTATCACAATTTTTATAATGAAGATCTTTAGACACAATTTTATAATCATCACTTACATTTGTCTCATTATGGGGTTGACTTCTAAATTTTCCTAATTTATCATAATTAATTGGTTCATTCTCACATGGAGAAATTTCATTGCTAAATTCATGTGGCATAATGGCTTGTCTTTCAGCTAAAGCTGCAATAGCACTTGCTACCCCCCTTGTTTTTCTATTAGTTATTTGGTGATGTTGGTCATCACGTATTGATTCATTATGTGGACAATGAACTCTGTATTTTTCTTGTAAGTCATTGCTTACTTGAAATATTGTATTTATATCTATATGTTGATTTGTATTCATTTGAGGAAGTTTACAAATGTCCCCATGGAGTGTTTGTTGGTCCTGAATTCAAGATATATCTTGACAATATCAATATTTAATTCAACTATATTCATTTGAATGCTTGTCCCATTCTCTTCTTAAAGAGTTTTTGATTGAAATTTATATATTCTTCTTTGACAATATGTTTATATAATTAAAATATTTTAACTATTTTTATGAGATTTTAAATTGCTAAAGAAAAAATTCATACTTGAATTGATTGCCAAATTGCTTCCATCACCATAATTTCTTCCAAATCCAAATCAAATTCATCATCCCTATACAAACAACTAAAAATGTGAACTAGGAAATTCCAAATTAAAGAGAAGTATCAATATGAAAGTTTTAGTTGTAGCACCTTTGAGGATGCATTTTACTATTTACAAAGTTAAAAAGAATTTAGGCCATTAAAAAGATTGCCTCTATGATTATTTATCTCTCTATAAATCCTATATTCTCCATCTTCTTCACATGTATTCTTCCGCATCATTCTCAAACCCTAAACAACAAAATTTGATGATTTTTTTGCATTTTCAAAGTTTTGAATAAAGAGGATTTTTTATAAAATTAGAGTGGGATTTTAATAATTTTTCAATGATGTAATGTATGTTGAATATGATGCAAAATTGCCCTAACAATCACTCCTCAAAATGTTAGTGCTTTTGCTACCAACAAATGTAGTATTGCTTCAATGTACTCAATAGTTATACACTTCAATTAGATCAATATATGAGCTCTATATATATCTAGCGGTACTTTGAAGGCCCCAAATTCTTTCTAATATGAAAGATCACAATTCGATCAATCAATCATATACAAAAAAATATCTAAGTTTAGATATGATTCTATAAACCACACCTTTGCCGAGTGTTGTTAATTGGAGTCAATCTCGCTTCATAATTCAACATTGCACATTCCATATCATTGCATAATTTATTGTTTGATAGTAGAGGCATTGTTGATTGTCCATCTTGATAAAATGTAGGAGTAGGGACCAAACTTCCTTCACTTTTGTATTTTTTACAAACCCATGAGGAGTCCATAGCATGAGATAAATTGGATTCGGGAGACATACTTGATGCTATATGATCCTGATCAATTTAAAATATATTTTAAAATTTTATTATTTCAGTAAGTAAATGTTCTTGTAAACATTCACTATCGTTTGTAATATCATGCTTTATAAATTAAAACTATGTGTGACACTATGAGTTTTTTGATATGTAAAAATCATAGAACCATTTTTTAAAATGCATGATTGCTTAAATATACTTCTATTTCTTACTTGTGTAAGATTATTATTATTTTGAATCTTTGGATCCACACATCCAAACATGCTATCAAAATTCAATGGTATATCAAGTGAATGGTGTTTCAAGGTTGTAGGTTTCAATGTTTTAGTGTGAAAGAAATGATACTTTGGCATCCTAGTTGGCAATGGAAGACTTTGAGATAGCAGAGATTGGTGGTTTCTCCAAGTTGATCGCCACCTTCCCATAAAAGATTCAATTTGATTTGTTTTCAACATTGTTGGGTGAGGGGTGATCACATCTAACACATCATAAACTCTTCTTTTGTGAAATGTCATTAAACACTTGGAACAATTGGGCTCACAATGGGAGCCACATGTTCTAAAGCTCGAAGGTCCAGCACTAAGGCTTGGTCCACAAGGCTTTCGTAACCATTGCTGATCATAACAATAATTGGGTTCGCATAGATTTTGTTTCCATTTTTCAATGTCAAATATAAACTTCACCTGTTGTGGTATTTCAATATGTATGGCTTGATTAGATTGGGATTTTGAAAAGTCCTCAAAATTTCCATTTGTGAGTCCATCATGAGATGTTTTTTGTTGAATAAATTCTTCATGTCCTTCACTATCCAACAATTCTTGTTTATGCATACGTATCTTGGCTTCTATAAATTTTTGTTCTTCCTAAAAAGAAATTATATAAATCCAAATTAACATTGAAATTTACATAAAGTTTGAGAATTTCATTTTTGAAAATCATTAACTTACATATATATGATATATATGTTCAATGATAGAAAAAATTTAATTTATAAGTTTATTAGTCCAATTTTTAATATACTTTCATTACCAAACAAAATTAAAAAGAATGAAGACTAAAAAAACTTACAACAACTTCAATGCTTTTTTCTTCAAATGTCTTGCTACCTCGATATTCTACTGAATAGTTGTGAAATTTACAAAAGGGACACCTATCCAATATCAAGATTATCAATAAGGACATGAATTCCTTTAAATGTGAATATTAGACCATCTAGCATTCAAATGATTTATTATAGCATTTTGGTTCATTACTTCAAGTTATTAAAGCAATAATTTACTCACTGTGTTGATTGAGCTATACGTGGAGACTTCATTTGAAGGAAACATTCTGAAAAATAAGACATAAAAATTAAAATAAATAGAATACAACATTGTAGATAAATGTAATCCAAACTGATTCAATTTGGGTTGTCAATATACCAAAAGATGTATGTATATTAACATATATTATGATAGAAAATTGAAAAAGAAGAATTGCTCTACCTGTGCAAACTCCTTTTGAACAACATTTTGATCGATTTAAACTTGGATAATACTGCAATAGTATAAAAATAAACATATTAATTATATTAGAATTATCAAATTCAAGTGTAAGAAAATTGATATAGTACACACTATTAAAAAAATTGCCTACCAAGAAACAAATTGGACACTCTTCAAAATCTATATTTGTTTCTTCTTCACCAGGAAAACAAGGGGCAAGTTTTGAATTGAGAATGAGGCGGCGCAATTTTTTCTTATCAACATTCTGTTGAGGATATAAGCCTTGGGGCTGAGTGTAGCGTTCATCAATACTCAAAGACTTCCGAGTAATTTTGTTTCCCATGAATCAACACATATTCAACTACTCAAGATTCCAGAAAGACTTTTATAATTAGGATAAAAGATACTATCTATGAGCTCATTATTGAAATAGAAAAGATTACTACAAACAAAAAATATGATTCTAATTGATTGGGTATTCAATTCTATATGGATACTAATCAAAGAGGCTTTCCAACACCTACAAATTCAATTAACACCGCCAATTTATTGAACAATCTCAAATTGACCCTACTTCATTATATTAATGTAAGGTGAACACCTTCACTTTGATACAATCAAAAAGTATCTCTATTATCTAACAAAATTGTCAATAATATTGTGTCCCATATGAATTGTCAAATTGATCAATAACCTTGCTATCTACAAATCAATTCTCATCTTTACGATTTAGGGCTCCCATGATTAGGGTTCTGCTGTTTGATGAGATATCAATGAGATATGAACAAATTTGAGATTCAAGACAGGAATGAGATAAGGACAAATTTCAGATGAATGATGGATGAAATATGGGCAAAATCTGGGATGAATGATGAATGAATGTCTTCCTTTGTCCCAATGTTTTTTTTTCCGGCGATTTGGTGCAAAATTGCACCAAATTTTATGGCCTGGCACCACGATTATAGAAAAAAAATGGTACTAAAAAGGTAGAAAATTGCCAAAAAACTTCAAACGAAAAAAATCTTGGATGAAATTTCTAGATTGCAGATGAAAAACGAATTATGGATATGTGAAATGTTCTAATATGATATTTTTAATCCAATATGTGGATGAATGTTGAAATTTGGAGCACTACTAGGGGTTGTCACGCATTCTTCAACATGCCTGCAATTCTCAGAAAATTGGCATGTGGCGCAGGAAGAGTGGCTGCGTAGGACGGGCGGAGGTCAAATTCTCAAGAGAATTCCAGGCATAATTTCTTCTCCTCCGCAAGTGAAGAATTTGGTTTGAACAATTTTCTCCGAGAATTTTTGGTCTTGCGCTCCGATTTTTCACCCCTTTGCTGCCGAGATTTTATTACGTTGTTAGAATTTCACCATCGTTGTTGTGATAAACCCATTTTTCAAGAATTCATCCAAGCACCAGAAAGGAGTGTTACACATCCTCCGAGCAAGAAAGCTTGCAATTGGCTTGTCTTTTCTCACAAATTTCTCCAACTTTGAAGAAATTCCATTCTCCAAGGATGTGTGACAATCCCTACTATAACATTCCAATTTGCCACTTTGGCACTTCATTAACCCCTAAACGCCCAAGGCACCAAATTTTGGTGTCGACAATAATTTGAAGTTAAATAAAATCTAACCAAATTGCTAATTTTAGTAGTTCATATTTTTGTAAAATTCTTTTTGAAGTCTAGTTTTAGCATCAAAAATTCTATTTTGAAAATTATTGAATACAAATTTTCTATTCAAGATTTTGTGCAAGGGTACCCATTGCAATCTTGACTTTCCGTTGTGTTATGGGCTCTTGAAAATGAGCCTCAAATACACTAAATCTTGGAGGAAAATCACATTAGAAATTCATTTAAAAAAAAAGTAGAGGAGATTTTGAAAAGCCATAAATTGATTGGAGTTATGCATGTTAGGCCCTTTAACCTCATTTTTTTTTGGTGACCAATTTTTTAAATGTGATATGCAAATAGAGAATTGAAAGATTTTCATAGTTTTAACACCCTCATAGTCAAACATTATAATTTTTGGATTCATAAGTGATATTGTTGTGTTTTCTTTTCCTATGCGATCTCTAACATGTCTAGTTTGAATTTGTACGGTTACAATTCCGAAGAAATTGGCATAACTTATCAAACTATTGACTTTTTGTTCAAACTAGAGCAAATTCCTAGAGGCTCAAAACAGGCCTTGGCCGGCATTTAGGGGTTAAAAATGAAAAAAAAAAACCTGCTTCGTCTCCCTCTTTGCTGAGGCTTTTGTTGGAAGTTTCGAAGAGAAGCTCTTGCTCTGTTCAAAGAGCAGCCATGGCTGTTCCGGCGGCTTCCAAGGTGCCGAAGCAAGTGATTAAGAGCCCCAGCATGGCGCTCTCTTACATTGTGGCGCTTTCCTCGCTTCTCACCGGCGCGGCGGTGGTGCACAACATTTTCAAGCCTGATTTGGTACATTGTTGCTCTCTCTTTCGGCTCGATTGCACTTGGTCTGTTTTGATGTAATTTTTCTCGTTCTTCTGGATTGCGCTTCAATTGATGTTGATAGATCTGAATCCCGTTACCTTTGCGCAATTGATGATTTCCTCAGTTACTACTTGTCACAACGATTTCAGAATTGCATACCCTAACTTGCTCTGGATGTGCTCTTTCTTTGAGAGAAAGAGAGAGAGAGGATAGTCGTGGTTTATTTGTGATTCATTATTAATTCCTCTCCTCTTTTGTTGCATAAGTTCGTTTTTATGAGTCCGATTTGTTTTGTTTCTCACAGTCGTTTCTTACTGTTTCAACTGTGCGTACCAGACGATTCCGGAAGTGAGCTCCCAGGACATTGAAAAGGAATCTGGAAAACTTAGCGCGTAGCCAGTAAGAGTTAGAGGATCGTCAATTGGTGAATCAGAGTCATATAAGTTTTGAATTTAAAGTAATTGTGCTCTTCAATTCGCCATGACTGAATCATTTTTTTCTTGGAACCTGTTCAAGCAATCTGAGTACTTGTGATTATTGTGGGAACAATTTCGTCATCGTCCTCAGTGAGTTTTACGGTTAGAACCAGAAGCTCGATATGAAGAGTCTGAGAGGACTTGAGCTACATTGTTCTGTGGTGTTTTGAAAATTTCTGCACGTTGAATTGGCTGTCTTGTTGAGCAGTTCTCGACTCTTGTTTGAACCACTGAGCAACACCTGAAATGTTAAGATGATCTCATGTAAGCTTTTAGGTCAGACCATGCGGTGCAAATAGAGAGGCTTAGATTTGTGACTTCATTTCGGGTTACTACTTACTAGAATAGTGACAATAGGGTGACCGACTACGCATGTAACCAACCTTACATGTTGCATTGAGGTTGAAGTAAGCAATTAACTTCCTTTTATTTTGGCACCATGGGGTAAGATTGTATGTACTATTTCAAAATAAACCTCTACTTCTTGCCAAATAACAGTCTTTTTTTGCCAAAACTTTTCCATTTCTATTCAAATGTGGGTGAAGTTGCCAATTTTGAATGAAAAAGTGCATGAATATAATTGTAAAGTAGTTTTTGGTCCCAAAGTAGAAATATAGTGCTTCACCAAATTTACCATCCTGGCACTTTCTCAAAAAGTAAAAAATAAGCCATGTTGGAACTAACTAACACAAATGATTTGCATACTTGACCTCCATGTCCTCAATCGAAGTAACCAATAAGTTTTTGACATTGTTGGGAATTTGGTCTGCCCACTGGGTCTCCATGCTGTCAAAATTAAACCAAAACTTTTGAGAAAAGAGAGTCGTCGTCAACTGCAGGGTTCGAACCTGCGCGGGGGAACCCCAACAGATTTCAAGTCTGTCGCCTTAACCACTCGGCCAAATTGACGAGAGGAGACACCTGGTGCAGGCTCACCGCTGGATTCCACACGTCTTCTACTGGAGTTCCCGAAGCATATTTAATCACATCCACGAAGTCCATCACTCCAAGTCTACTGTAAATCGACACACTGAATTTCTGTAATGGAATCTCTGGAGTTCCACAGCTCAGGATCAAGAAGGGCATCTACAGTCTCTAATTTGCTTATGCGGTTTCTGCTCATGGAAAGAGTGAATATTTCGCACAACCAATCGAATTTTCGGAAAGCATGTTTTATTCAACAATCAAACAGCGGTACTGAAAATAGCTTCGTGGTATAAATGGATCTGGGCATCTGATAACTCCTAAACCCTAACCCTAACCCTATATTACATTATGATCGAGGTCTGTGATGACCCCTATCAATTTTGGGGTAGTTGTCCGTTATTGCTGTGGACATGGTTTGTTACAATGTAGCCTTTGTCTGATTGAAGGTACGAGGACGAAGAAGTGTAGATTTAGATGTTGTCGATGATTTTCTTAGCTTACGGTCTGGTCAGTGTTGTAATACGATAATGTGAAAGATGTTGTTCAGTGCAAACCTCAGTTGCACAGTTTTCATGGTGTTGCCAAGTTGAACCGTCTCTGTATACTCTGCGATGATACTCTATACTTTGTTGTACTTTCAGAAAGGGAAGATCGATGGAAGAAAGTCGAGGCCACCGTGTAGTTTTGAACCATAGTGGCGACTACCACCACTTCCCAAAAAAAATTCTGTGCTTTGGATGTTCCATGAGTATCCTTGCAAGCAAAACTGATGGTGTATGATAAAACTCAATGAATATTTTTTTCAATCAAATGAGTCTCAATTCCAGGGTACCGTAGTAAATGGCTTTCTACCCGGAAGACCGACGTTGGAGAATCCAGGCAGCTTGATTCTTCCTTGGAAGAGGAGTGGGTGTTAATCAATAGCTCCCTTCAAGTATTGTTGAGGCTGCAGTAATCAATAAGAATTTGACATTGTTGGAACTAATCGAGACAAACGATTTGGTCATTTGACCTCCATGCTGGCATTTGTACTGCAAAATACCATAATTTTTGAGAAAAGAGAGTCGTCGTCAACTGCAGGGTTCGAACCTGCGCGGGGGAACCCCAACAGATTTCAAGTCTGTCGCCTTAACCACTCGGCCAAATTGACTAGAACAAATACCTCCTTGAACTCTTAAAGACATCACCTTATGTTCCATTATACTATTTAATGAGATTCCTAACATCCATTCACTCCAGTCAAACACTAGAAAAAACCACTGGGTTTGAATGAAAGGAATATGAAACAAGCACCGAAGCGCATCACTGGCCCAAGAGCCGCAACATTCTCATGAACTATTGTTTTTCATGAATTTGAATACTTAAAGATGATTATATACTAAGCTAGTAAAGTAAAAGTGGCACCCCTAAAAAATGTAATTCACAAAATTAAAAGCACCCCCCCTCCCCCCCCCCCCCAAAAAAAAAAATGTAATTCACAAAAATAAAAGCAAAACTCCCAAAAATGAATCCACAAAAGTAAAAGCAATAACTAATATTACAAATGAAAAATAAAATGAAGTGTATTACTTTAGAATTTGGAAAACTAAATAATTAAGATCAATTTAAGATCAAACACAAAACATTGAAAATCATCTTATAGAAGATTTGGTACATTCAAGTGTCACAAAAGAATTATTACATTGTATTACATATGCTTTAAATTATTCCACAATTCTCTATTAAAGCATCTAAGATTGTTTAAAAATTGGTATGTGTTGTCTATACATATTATAGTTGATAGACACCCAGGTGCAAGTATGTATAAGCATTGGACAATTTCAAATTTGTTCACAATTTTTAGTTTGTTACAAAATGCATTAGGGGCATTAATCACATTAGTCACGATGTACTAAAATTGTCCACAACTATCTAGTAGAGGGCTTAAATTTTCTCAGAATTTATATATGCAATCTATATATACAAGACACCTACATGCAAGTTTGTTTGATCATTGGACACTTTCAAAATCTTTCATAATTTCTCAATTGATTTAATTGCCATGGCCTTCAAAAAATAAAATTGAGGTCAACATGTCTAATTCTATATGGTAATGGGCTTGTTACTTTAGGTTTACTGCAACCTTTGGAAATATCTTGGTCAAAAATTTTGAACCAAAAGATGAGAATTGTGGACAATTTTGAACATTGTAACTAATGTGACTAATGCCCCTTGTATTGGAGACCAAATCACAAATGTCTCCAATCAAAACTAGATTTTTTGTTTTATTTTGAGCAAACTCTAAGAATCTCAAAAAAGGTCTTGGACATTTAAGGTTTTAAAAATCTTTGCCAAATCCTTCACTTTCATTCTTATGAAAAAAAATTAGTATTATTGGATAGAGGGAGTAATTGATAGTAATTAGCCATTGAGGTAGTCAAATACTAATTATCATATTCGAAGATGAATAGATGTGTTCTTTGTTTTCATAGTTTCTTTGAAAGTCCATTCATTTGACATTTTTATTCCTCAACGCCCTTATTGAATACAATACACCTATCCATTCCCAAGTTTGCATCCTAAACCACCATTGAAATATAGGGATGTTAATATAGTTGTATAAACGATACAATTGCATACATAAATGCAAAAAGTAATTTGAGATAAATCATGTTGTTGGACTTCAAAAATTCATGTTTTAATTCCTGAATCCAACTTCAAAAAATCATCCAAAAAAATTCTGAAACTGTTCAATTATGGCGCTTCTACTTGACATAAAATAGACAAGTCCATCTTTGTTCACTAGCTAATTCCGTCATCCTACTTTTGGCTCCAATATTGTCCAAAAAATCATCTGAATCCATTCATTTTCTTAAAAAATCATTGTAGTGACTACATGATTTAAATAGGACAGTGGAAAAATAATATTAACTATTCAAAAGAGTAGTAATAGAGATTTAGGCTACAATTTTAGATACATTAGACACTACAAGGGAGCAGTGTTAATTCGGACATTTTTTGTCAATTTTTTGTCAATTTGGACATTATTTTGTCAATTTTCTGTCAATTCGGATATTTTTTGACAGGATTCTGTCAATTTGGACATTTTAGTCAATTAGGACGTGTCAATTTGGACACTGTTTTCTTGTAGTGAGATTTGGAGCTAATGACAAAATTGCATTTTGACGGATTTAGAGGGATGAATGTTGGAGATAGGATCATTTGCTTCTTTTTAGCTTGGGTGAACACTTAAGTATCATTGAATACGTGGGAGAGCAATTATGGGTTGTTAATAGAATGTTTATGATTCCATTCTATAAACGGTTTTTACAATTTCAAGGCAGACCACTGTAGAAATTCACAGAAGTTACAACTTTAATTGAAAACTTATAATTCTACCTAGGTTTGATTTGTAAAACAATTGCACACCTTTGAAAAATATGTGCCCCACTTGGAGTTGCTCCAAAATATTCAGATTGCTAGTTTGCATAGAAATAGGCTTGTCTACCTTATAGAATTTATCAGCGTAAGGATACATGAGATCACCTTTGTATTTGATAACCTCAAGAGAGCCCTCGATTGTCACCTTGCTGTTTTCCGCGCTGTCTTCAGTGCCACATCGCTCCTGTTCTTTGGCGCTCAGATTCTTAATTTGGTGCTCTCTCGATTACCTTCATTCTTCAGCTGTCTTATTCTGTATCCAGCATCTTCAAGCATTGTTTCCTTCCACGGAGTTTCAATTTGTTTCAGGAGCAACTTTCGGGTCTCTACCGTAAGGTACACTACAAGGGAGCTGTATCAATTCGGACATTTTTTTGTCAGATTTTTGTCAATTTGGATATTATTTTGTCAATTTTATGTCAATTCGGACATTTTAGTCAATTGAGACCATGGTTGTCATATCAGACGGAATATCACTGTTCACGGACAGAATCAGATTGATTAGGGCTGACCGGCTACGAACTTCAGAGCCTTATAACTTTTGCAAAAATTCTTCAAATTGGGCAAATGAGATGTTTTTCGGCATCTACAGTTTCTCCCGTTTCTATAGTCTCACCCGTTTCAGGCCCATTCACAAATCTGGCAGGATTCTATGAATAGCGATACGGACTATCAGAAAAAAAAATTTCAATTTTTTTTTTTTGCCAAATATCATCTTAAGCAATTTTTTTTTTTAAATTTCAAAAATGACGTGGAAGTTGTTGTGCCACATTAGGCAGTTGCTGCAACTGTGTTCCTGCAGCCAAGGAATATAGGGGAACTCACAACCCTCCAAGGCCCCTAAATCCCTTCTAATGTATGATTTCAACTTGTCTCCCTAAACATTGGCAGAGGATCAAGCTTATAGTTGTATGACAAGCCTCTTGCGGAGTCCGCTTTGATCCCTTGTTTTACCCTTGGGAAAACACAGGAACGTACAATATGCTATGCTTGAATTTTTTTGCAAATTTTGAGTTCATATTTGCAATCAGAGGCCCCAAATTAGCTAGGAGAGGTGTTAACAATTGAACAAAGGTGGCACAAATTGGGGGTCTTTATTTTTACATTCACCTTGGACTTTACCTCCGTAAGAGGCTTGTCATACAACTATAAGCTCAACCCTAACCAAGCCAGATCCTGACATCATAGGCAGTATGTCTCAACAGTTCGTGGGTAGCCCTTCCCCCATCCCTTTATTAAGATTTTTTTTAAGGTGGCCCGAGTTGACATTTGAATCACATATTCTCCCACATCTCATCCAATTTCAATTTTTTTGGGGAAAATGCAAGCTTCTTAACCCCTAAAATTCCTTGACTATGTTCTCACCAAAAATAGTCCAAAACTGCCATTTCTAGTACAAGTACCAAGTTTTTGAAAAATATCATTTTTGGACATATGTAACCATAGGATCTTGTAGTACTCTAGTTTGGAAATGTGTAAAAAAAATTTCAGAAATTTCCATCGTGTAGATTGGAAGATATTAGCGTTTGAATTGGCAAAAGTCCTTTTTTTGGCCCTGCAAAAAATTGGGCAGCTGCACTTTACAAGGTCATATTATTATGAAAAAATTTCTAAAATGGTTGTGCTTCTCTGGATTCATTCTTTAGAGCAAGTTGGCTACATGCTTGAAACTTTTCAAATTATTTGGAATTGCAAAACATATAGGAAAAAAATAGTAAGTAGGAAGAAGTAGAGAATGGTTCAAAACACTAAATTGTTAAGAAGTTAATTATAGAATTGAAAAGTGCCAATCCCAATGATTGCAATGTTGTAATAAACAATCTACATCCTACAATTTTATTTTTTTGAAAAATATTGAAAATTTAGTGAAATAAACGACTTCAAAGTTTGTTTTACAATAGACAATCCATAACTGCCCGCAAACTAAAAATCCTTGTAACGTATTTTTGAAAAAAGTGATTTTTTTTTATCTGCCTGGACTGCCCAAGTTGAAAAACAAACAACATATTAGGTCATAACTTTTGACTTGTATTTCCAAATGTCATGAAATTTAGTGCATATGAAAGATATTTCTTATCCCCACCTTCTATAAAAATTTCAGCCCAAAATATGCATCTCCAGTCACACGTACCTGCCCAAAATTTCTATGTTGCCAAAAAACGCATGTTGGTCCTTTAGGGATTAATATACGCACATACACCCTTTTTTTCACAATTTTATCTCAAGTATTGACATCGGATATGCCTATCCAAATTTCCCCATAGCCCAAAGTGGGCTTCTCAATCCTTTAGGGATTAAATAAAGGACTTGATTTCATACTTTAGAATTTTATTAAATAGGTGCAGATACGAGATCGATGGAAAAACTAACTAAAATTGTTAGTAGCTCTAAAATAGAATTGAAATACACTAAGTCCAATGGTGAGATTATTCTAGCAAGCAAGTTGTATTTTGTAGAAATTGTTTTTGAAAATTGTCAAAAATTGAATTCAGAATGAATTCTATAAGCTATTTTTCTAAAGATGCTTTGACTGTCTTCAAAATAAAACTCTCCATAACTTTTGAATCACTAGTCTAAATAGAATGAATTGAATCTTCTGATGTAGACTAAGACGTTTTCTATGAGAATCAGAAATTTATGAATTTTATTTTGAGATTTTATAATTTTTTAGTATTGCCAGATAAACTCCATTTTGAACTTAGTGGGGCATAACTTTTGCTCCCAAGCAAAGATCAAAAGGAAAACTATATTTCCATAAAGCTAAGTATTTTTATGTTTTGGAAAAAAGTTAACCTCTAAAGGATCAACATGCGTTTTTTGGCCGTATAGAAATTTTGGGCAGGTATGTGTGACTAGAGATATCTATATTTGAGGCTGAAATTTCAACAGAAGGTGGGGACAAGGAGTATCTTCATATGTACCAAGTTTCATGACATTTTGAAATATAAGTCAAAAGTTGTGATCTAATATGTTACTTTTTTTCATAACTGGGCAGTTTGGGCAGATCAGAAAAAATCATTTTTTCCGGAATTTTTTTTTGAAATTGGTTCTCTACATTTATATATATACTAGAAACACTTTGAATCATTCCATTTCAATCAATGAGTCAAAAGTTATGAGGGTTTTTAATTTGCGGGTAGTTATGGATTGTCTACTCTAAAAAGAACTTTAAAGTTGTTTATTTAACTCAATTTTCAATAATTTTGGAAAAAAAAAAAATCCTAGAATGTAGATTGATTATTACAGCATTACAACCGTTGGGATTGACATTTTAAAATTCCATGATTAGATTTTTCACAATTTAGTATTTTGAATCATTTTCTACTTCTTTCTACTTACTATTTTTTTCCTATATGTTGTACATTTCCAAATGATGTGAAATTTCTCAAGCATATAGACAACTTGTTTGGGAAACTGAATTCAAAGAAGCACCACCTTTATCGGCACTTTTTTTTATTGAAAAGTGGATTGCAAAGTGCAGCTGCCCGTTTTTCCGCAGGATTGAAAAAATGGTTTTCAAGACTTTGAATGCTTATATCTTATGATCCACTCGGTGGAATTTTCTGAAATTTTTACCACATGTTTTCAAAATAACATACTACAAGATCCTACGGTTACATGTGTCAAAAATTGTTTTTTTTCCAAAAAGTTGGTAGATGTATTAGAAAATGGCAGTTTTGGAGCATTTTTGGTGATTACATAGTCATGAAACTTTAGGGGATAGTGGAAAAAAATCCACCAAAGATTGAGATCATACAAACCTAACCAAATTCTGATTTGTCCCTTGACGGGATTAGAACTTTAGGGTTAATAATCTAGACTATTTTAGATGTTTTTAATAAATCAACTAAGAAAAACAATTTAAGTTTTGTAAATCCTAATTTCCAATAACCTAGTATTTTTATCAAATGAATTTTAATGTCAAAGAATCACCCAAAATTTTTAAGAAATGTCATGGCTTTCACGTAACCTCTCCCTGAATTCATATTCTACAGTCATTGAATTTGAATTTTTCTTGTCTTTCTTTATGAAATAGTGTTATACATGGCATGAATCACATGCAAATTGGTCACATTGAGTTTTTTTTCATCCAAATTGAGGTTTTGAATCCAACCTAGCAACTTCAAGGTGCAAGAAAGAGTCCAAAGAAACTTGCACCTCAAAAAGTGTTGAAATTATTTTGGCCCATTTTGCAATCAGAATTGAGAGAGTGGGGTCAAAACTTATAAATATCTTAAAGAAGTGAGACAATGATAAATAACATATAAGGTATTTCCACCTTAACCCCTAAAGGACCAAGGTGATTTTTCTATCAAAACACACTCAAAATTGTCATTTCTATTGCAAAGAGAAAAGAAATTTTAAAATTTTTTTTTTTTGCATATCCAACCGTAAGATCTAATACTTGACTAGTATATGAATATATGGAAGAAATTTTAGAAATTTTGACCATGTTGATTGTAAGATATATGCATTTAAAGTGAAGAAAACAAGTTTTTTTGCACCTTGCTAGATTAGATTTTTTGGCTTTGAATCTTCTTAGTTCAAATTTTTTACATTACTGATTTTGATTTTCTACTTATTTATGTTAAGTAGTTGAGTTGAGAATCTACACAAAAGTTTAGGAAAAGAGAGCACTTAATTTTCACTCATTAAAAAATTGTTAAGTAGAGTTGAGTTTAAGATTGAAGAAAAAACTAAATTTGTTAATAGCTTTTAGATGGAATTGAATCACAATAATTCCAAAAGCAAGATTTTTCTAGCAAAAAATTGAACCTTGTCTAACAATTTTTTTGAAAAATTCTAAAAATTGCATTCAAAAATGAATTCTACAAGTTATTTTTGCAAGAAGATGCTTAGATTGCTCAAAAAACTAAGATTGTCCATAACTTTCTCATTATTAGTCCAAATTGAATGAAACAAAGCTTCACATGTAGACAAAAACATAATGTTTGAGAGAAAAATTAAAAAAAAAATTATTTTGACTTTCTATGATTTTTTTGGTGTTGCCCGTTGAACTCCATTTGTGCTTATTGTGCCATAACTTTTGCTCCTAGGCATCAATTAAAATAAAAATTATACATTCACAAAGCTCTTGCAAAAATATGCAGCCTCAAAAAATCCCAAAAAATATCACTAAAAATTGAGACAGTAGGAAGCTACCCAGGCCCAAATTGTCCCCCGAGGAGACAAATGGTCCTTTAGGGGTTAAATTGCACAGTTAAGCAATTCAACATGATTTAGCATAGTTTTCACTATTATTTTGAAAATTTTTTTGTGGGTTCCCATTGGTAGTCAAATTGGGACTCTAGATTCTCTTAAAATGCATTTTTTTGGACACCGTGTGAATAATCTATGAATTTTCAAAGTGCTGAAAATAGGTGTACCTAAAAGCAATCATAGAGTCATATGAATAGTGGCAGTACATTTTAGGCAAGAATATCTAGTGTGCAATTTTAGGAAGCGTGCAATTTTAGGTGTAGTTACCTTACAAAGATACTAACACCATGAGACTTTTCATTCACCTCAGAAAACAATAAATGAACACCACACTGCCAACAGAATCTAAAAATGTAAATCCTGTCTGGTTGTAACTTTTCATCACAGGAAAACCCAAGTCACTGGATCTCAAATTCGTAGGCAAGGTATACCTGTACCCCCCACCCCCACACCCCACACCCCCAAAAGAAAAAAACTTGTATGAAAACAATATTCATGCTCTTCAACATGTTGAGAAAACTAGAGAAATATTGACCAGAAGTCAATGACTCTAATCCATTTAAATCCTTCAGAAATTTCTTCCTTTTTTAAAGTTCCCTTTGAATTCGGTATGAATTGACTCTAAATTGATCGTATGGTTGTCAATGTTCAGTCTCAGAAAGGGCAATGTCACTGGTACTCAAGAATGCTGTCATGAATTGACGGATGGCTCTGAGAATTCTCAGAGAGTAACACGCCATCGCTACCCAAGAATTAATGTGGTTATGAATTCATTTGAAGGGTTTAAGGTGTAGCATTTGGGAGTTTCGGGTTGATAGCGTGTTTTAGACCTCCCTGGTGTCGTACTCTTTCTCGATCGAACTCCTGCTGATTGTTGAACGAGACACCATGTTGTCGAATTCAGCACCCACCTCGATCGGCAAGACTCGGCGGTGGTGCTTTGGCTCCGTGGCTGTTACTGCAAGAACTTTGTTTACATCGCTACCTCCGCAGCAGCTGCCACTCCCTTCCGCCGCACACACAACGCCTCAGACGTTGCACCTAATACCCATGCTCTCAGAATCCGAAACATTCACACACAAGCAGGGAAAGAGAATATTTCTTCAAGGAAAAGAAGGGCAATGCTAAGACAATGCGACTTTCCAGTGGATATAGTCACAGTGGACTAACTTGATCCTTGAAGTGCCTGTTTGAATCAACGTGTTCACATTCCCATCCATAGGACTTTCAGGAAGGAAAATTTAGTATACCACTGGAAAGAAGAAAGTTTGCTTAAGTAGTGATATGATGATAAACTTCTAGTGAAGTAGTGATATGATGATAAGTACACAGGGATCAATACTAACACTAGGAGACTTTTTTTTTTTTTTTTTTGAACAAATGGGGAGAATCCACTGCATTTAAAATTAAAAAAAATAAAAAACAGCCAAGCTGTGAGGTTGAACAATGAAGAGAATATGAGCAAAAAGGACCACAGAAACCAAAGAACCCTAGGTAAAACTACAAACGGGAGGGCCACACCCTTGCCACCTGATAATGCCACCCTCCCTCGATGCTAACAACTATTAGGAGACTAGGAGACTTTTCATTCACCTCAAAAAACAATAAAAAGAAAGCCCCCATTGCCACTAAAAATGTAAATCTTGGCTAGTTGTAACTTTTCATTAGAGGAAAATCCAAGTCACTGGATCTCAAATTCGTAGGCAAGGCAAACCCTTGGCAAAGATTTACACATCATTGTACTCCTACCAGCTAATTACCAGAAGGTATTGAACCTACACAAAATAGTGAAATTAGGATGCTCCACACTAATTTCTCGATAGTCCACACTATATAAATATTCATTGCTAATATACAATGATGCATTCAATCCAAAGCCATGTGTATGGCATAGATTAGTGCACCAGTTCCAAGCTTGGTTTAGAGAGTTGCATGTGCCTCCATGTGGACAAGCATTGAGTCATGAGATAATTTATCTATGGTAAGGCAACCTAATTGGTAAGGCAACCTAATTTCACTATTTTGTGTAGGCAGCGGCACCCTTGCCTTTCTTCTTCTGGATCTTCTTCTGGTAAAATTTCAGCTCCTTGCCTTCCAAGATGTACCTGAAAAAAATTAACAAACAAATAAAAACTAACAAACAAACAAAAACTTGTATGAAAATAATATTCATGCTCTTAGTACAATTTTCTTCATCTCACCTATGCTCAAGACTGGATTTGCAATATTTGAGGTAGTATGCTTTGAAAGCGACCATTTAAGGTCTGGTCAGCCTCTTTCATAGGTTTCCGTGAACAAAAGTATTTTTAGATTGTTTTTTCGGAGAAAGAAAAATGGATGCGGAGCGTAACACAAGTGGTTTCATATTTTTTGAAGTATTTTTGAATTACTTATGAATTTTGAAACATTTCTATTGTAGGCACCTATTTGTGATCCTAGGTCTTCCAAAATCCGTCCACTTGCAACTTCTAAAATGATATGACATAATCAAGGCCAATGATTGGCTCTTGCAATAAATAATATTTTTCTCTTAATTCTCTCAAAGGCTAAAGAGGTCCATTTAAGGACCACCTCATATCCATTTAAGACCTAAATATAATTAGGGTCCATTTGAAGAGGCCGGTCACTTTTAGAGCGCCACTTTAGTGTTACTTCCGCCAACATTGCAAGCCAAATTTCAAAAAGTTGTACAAAAATTAATTTCAATCTACAAAATGGATTTGAGAATTGGTAGCATTACAAAAAAATTTAGCCCTTTGGACGGCTGCTTTAGATTGACAAACCAAACTATTTCCAAGCTTGATTTGTCAATCTAGAAAAGTGCCACAATGAGCAGTTAGAAAAGCTGATTGCTCGCCAAAACAATCAGATTTTGCAATTTTAAGAATAAAATATCAGTCCAAAAAGGCCATTAGGGAATCTGTAAGGTGAGCAATCAACTAAGGTGCCTTGTATATCTATATCTATATTTTTTTTATTGTAATTATATATTTGCCAAAACCCTAACGGCCCTCTTCAAGGTCCGAATTTTCTATAATGCATGAGGATTGCTCCACAACCCTCCGAAGTATCCTAAAATTTGGTTTTTGGATGCTCAAAAAATCATTTTCCCCTTATTCCCGTGCAATTAAAATTGTTGCTTCTTATTGTGTAGTGCAAACCCTCTTCAAAGCAATTAACCTCTCTAAAGCAATCTTGTCAGGCAATTTCGGACCAATCAGGTTAGAGAGGTTCTACTATATATCCTAGTCAGTATCTAAGTCACCTACTTTGTCCAGATCCAACTTCCAAGTGCCCAACTTTTCCATTTTAACCCCTAAAGGACCAAGCTGTGTTTTTTGGCAACATAGCGATTTTGGGCAGCTCACTACAAATGGAGTTTTTTATTTTTTTTCTTTAAAAATTTTACAAAACATGTGCCTAAGGAGTAGCTTTAAGTTCCAATAATTTTCATATTTTTTGACTACATAGTTAAAAGGTTTTGCATGATATGTAGTTTTTTTTTAACTTTGGGCAACCCAGGAAGCTCAAAAATTTCTTTAAAAATGACATTTAAAGAAATAAATTTAAATATCTAAATTTTTAGTATTTTTAAAAGTCATTTTTAAAGAAGTTTTTTGAGCTGCCCGGGCTACCCAAAGTTCAAAGAAAATTACATATCATGCAATAACTTTATAACTATGTAGTCAAAAGTTATGAAAATTATTGGGCCTTAAAGCTACTCCTTGGAGTCTTGGACACATATTGTGTAAAAGTTTCAAAGTAAAAAAAACAAAAAATCCATTTGTAGTGAACTGCCTAAAATCACTATGTTGCCAAAAAACATAGCTTGGTCCTTTAGGGGTTAAAATGGAAAAGCTGGGCACTTGGAAGTTGGATCTAGTTAGAGTAGGTGACTTAGATACTGACTAGGATATGCAGTAGAACCTCTCTAATCTGATCGATCCGAGACTGCCTGACAAGATTGCTTTAGAGAGGTTAATTGCTTCAAAGAGGGTTTGTACTACACAGGAAGTTGCGGCAAGGAGACATGTGCCACATTTCTAGGAAAAAAAGCTTGTTCAAGAGAATATTTTACTGTTTTTTGACAAGGTCGAGGTCTACCACAACTCCTTGGCGGGCTCCTTGGCAGGCTCTCATTTAATACTACAAATTAGTTTATTCCCAAAGTCGGGACCGCCCGACCCTATTTGTTTATAGAGGTTTATTGGCTTTGAGAGGATCAACTTTGGGAGGTTCTATTAACACGCAATTTGTAATTTTTGCACTTGGCCAAGTGCATTGATTGTACGACAAAATAAATGCATTTTTTCAATTTTGGGAAATGTGGTATACCATTTGTAGGAGAGTTTGTAGGCCATTTTCCTTGTAAATTGTGCAATGTAAATGTTCTATTTCTACCTTGAATAGTACACTAATTTGCATGATGTGGTTGAAAATGCAATTCAAATTTACAAGAATTTATACTTTTAGGGCTCACAAGCTCAGTTATTAAATATACTAAGTACACATTGACATCCATGTTCTCCACATTACCTACAATTCAACACAACTTATTGCAAGCATGCTTCCTTGAATTGATTTGCCAAAAGCTAAGTTTCATATGGGCCCTGCATTGCGACCAAGTTTCTATTTTAGAAATGCAACTTGCATCCTCCTCAAATTTGAATAATTTTAAGCAAAAAAATGCTCACTTTAGGTTTAGTACCAGGCCTGCTTGAAACCGTTGTATGTTTTTGAAATTCACTTTAAAGCTGAATCTATTCCACCTTTTCAAGTTTTCTATTTCATAAGCAATTTTTGTTAAGTAACCTTGTATGGACAGCCTCAAGACTACAATTTTGAAGGCTATCACTCTATTAGCTGTCATTTTGCAACTAAATATGAATGAAATTTTATTTATTTATTTTTTAGAGATGAAGTCATGTGTCTACTACAAGTCATAAAATTTCAAATTTTTTGAGAAAAATTTCAAATTATTATGAATTTCTTAAGAAAAAAATGAATAAAACTCATATCCAATGTAGAATATACTCAAAAAAATCTGAAATTTTCACCATAAATGTATATTATAGTGTACAACATCATGGTACAAACCAAAGTTATCGTGTCATTCTAAAATTAGATAATCAACAAACCATGGTTACAAGCCCAAAGTTCATATTAATATATAAAATATTGAGATTTAGGAATTTCTCTAAATTTCCAAGTGGAATAGAAACTCAAATCCTAAAAACATCTTTTTATGGCTGAAATTCACATCTAACCCAAATAGAAGAAATTGTCAAAATACATCAGTATAAAAGTGATTAGTGGATTAAGCATCTTCTTCTTTAGAAAATTCAATAATATCATAATAAGGGAATTTGCAATATTATTCACTAAAAATGTACGCAAATACCTTCACCAATAAAATTTGGATGAATTTTTTTTCTTAAACATCCTCAGTAAAAAGTGAAGTCATCGATCAGACACCCAGTGTCCACTATGGCGCTACATGATTCAATTTTTTCTTGCCTTGTGAGACGTTCTCCTGACATTAAAGCCCCTTTGTTTGTTTTGTGCAATGAATCACGGAGGTTATCGGGAGGTTAGTCAGGATACGAGTAGACAGGTGTCTTTTTATTTATTTCTTTTCAAATCAAATGGAATTCCATTGAAAAACAACACCTGAAACAACACAGCCAGGCCCGAGGCCGATCAAAAGAAGTAAACATGTTGAATGGTCTATCAGCGGTACTTACAGAACCTCCTCTAACTGCTTCTGTTTAGAAGCTCAAATTTCCAAAATTCTAAGAGTGACCTACCTTATTTTCGAGCCACCTATTAACAAAACATTCTGAGAACAATCCGAGTCACAAATCCCTAGCTCCACGACCTGAACCTACCATGAATTCTCGGGAGCTACATAGGGCTTCTACCGGCAGGAATTTTCAACATTCCTTGTCGAACTAGCCAAAGTTTTTCAAATCACGAAACACAGCATCAGAAGAAGATCCCGCCATTACTTCAAATTTTTTGAAAACAAAAGCCTCAAACACAGCACTCCACTTCGATCTCCTCTACAACGCCAAAACGCAAGCGTACAGATCTACTGCAGAACAACAAACTAAAGCACACAAGCCAATCAAATGTCCAAGCCACGCAATGAGCTCCAAAACAAGTCATCGCTACTACAATCAAGTATCCCAAGCTCTTGCTCAACTACAAGTAGGCACCAAATTTTATACAACTATTGCTACAAGCATTATCCAAGTGCGAGCTTGTGGCAAAATCCACGGGACTAGCCAGAGTGAAGGATAAAACTGAAATCAACACCGCCAAACACATGAGCCAAACAGAAGAGCCTACTAAGGCTAAGAACACCTAGAACAGTACTTCCATAATGCAAAATCCACTCACAATATCCCAAATTGACACCCTAAGTCTTGCTGAAATGCTTGTTCTAATGCTACCAAAATCCCACCAAGTGTGAAGCAATGTAATGCAGGGAACCGCACTCAGACTCACACTTCAGTGCACACACATTACTAACGTAAGGATTGATCCAAGATTCTCTCACTTTTAAGACACTCTCCAGCAACAAAAATGAAACAACACAAAAGTACTCCAAAAACAAGAACAACGTCACACGTATGAGAGCCGTGCCTCAATTTAACGTCCTTGTGTGCACAAACTTACAGGACGTTGATTCGGAGGCGCCATAGCTCCAGAACTGTCGTCAAAGAGACGCAACTGGGAAAGAGAAGAAAAGTTGGAGAAGGTGGGGTTTGAGGAGTGATGACACGATGGGCACCGCCATTGGAGGGCCAACCGCAACCCTAATTCTCAGTTGCTATTCTTAGCACCTGAACGTGAACAAGAAGAGGTTGTGAACGCACAACCACATCAGATGGAATTTTGAGAGACCTACTATGCGCTACGGAGGGTTCTACGAGGAACGACAAAGTGGAGGAGGGCGGTTTTAGGTGACGGAGGAGCATTGGGAGAGGAAACCATCAGCCCGGTCCCCAAGCCCGCGGAGCTTCGCGGGGTCTCTCAGGTACTTCGTTCAACGATTCTCATCGGAGTTTGTTTTTTCTTTTCATTGATCTGCTACTAGCTCTGTGTGGCTTGGGGGTGGAGACGTGGAGAAGCTCCCCCAGTCCTTTTCATTTTTGTAATTGCTGTGCTCACAATTTTGGAGTAGGTTCAGAGTGAAATTATTATTTTAGTTATTTTCATTTGTAGGCGTTTTATTTGATTGGAAAATAAAAAATAAAAAAAGAGCCAATTGATTTGTGATTGTGGGACACATTTAGAGTAAGAGTATGTGTATTATTTTTAAGCAATGAGAAGGTTGGTTACCGGTAGTTTGTTTTACCCCACTGTCAAAGGAGCAAGAACAACAGCTACTGCAATTTCTTTATATTGATTCTAAGTCATTTTTGAGTGAGATTATGATTGGCCTTCTTGGCCTCTTTCATAACTTCTGTTGTAGTGTTGTCACAGCTTATTTCAGCTCTCCACATGCAAGAGATTCTCAATGAA
Organism: Neckera pumila; assembly: GCA_963969595.1. Taxonomy (NCBI): domain Eukaryota; kingdom Viridiplantae; phylum Streptophyta; class Bryopsida; order Hypnales; family Neckeraceae; genus Neckera; species Neckera pumila. The sequence goes on along the minus strand of OZ018408.1, from coordinate 44,476,065 downwards.
CTCTTTTTTGTAACATTTCAAACATGAGTATTGCTTGTAAAAGTAAATATGCTGAAACAATGTTGATGGAGTTGCAAGAATCAAGAAGTGAGGCAGAGTAGCATTCTTTTCACTATGTCAATGAAGAAGATGAAGTTTTTGTTAAAAATAACTTGATTTTCATTCTTTAAGAACACGTTAAGTACAGTACCCTCCAAACAGTCTTGCAACCCCACTTTTGAAGCCCTTCAAATTTTTCCTTTTAAAATCGTTTTAAGAATGTTCTTTCAAAATTTTCCTATTAAATTCATTAGTTTTTGCAATCTTGATCAACACACCAAATTTCAATTTTGTAAAACAAAAATTCCATTTTTGAAAAAATTGTTTTGTGTGTGTTTTCATTGTATTACATAGTAACTGATTGAAAAATATTGGTGAGAAATTTTTTTAATTTTATTGTGGAAACATTTAAGAAACATCAATGTGCACATCTTACTTTGAGAAAAATACACATTACCTATGAAAAATTTTACACTACATAGAATTTAATGTCATGTCAAAAATTTGCCTTTCCAAATATTATCAAATAGCTTTTTCTAAATTGTAATTATATTTTACTTATTGATACTTGTATTATGACTATTTCTGACCTTTGACCATGATGGTGCAATTGGTTTGTCAAAATATAATTATAATTTAAACAAATGTGTTGTACAAATTTTGATTAGTGATCCTTTGACATTGAATTCTCTGTAGAGTAAAATTTTTCATAGGTAATGTGTATTTTTCCTCAAAGTTAAAATTGCACATTGATGTTTATTAAATTTTTCCACAAAAAAATTTAAAAAATTCACAACCAAAATTTTTCAATCAATTATTATGTAACACAATGAAAGCATACACAAAATAATTGATCAAAAATGGAATTTTTATTTTTGGAATCTACAAGACATGTTTGTTTTCTTCAATTTTTTATGAAGTACCAAAGTGGCGATGTTAAATGTTGTAGTGGTGCTCAAATATTCATCTACATATTCAATAAAGAATATCACATTAGCACATATCACATTAGCATATATCACATATCCATTATTCTATTTCCATCCACAATCTGGTGATTTCATTCAATTTTTTTTTTAATTTGAAGTTTTTTGGCAATTTGCCTCCATTTCCATATTATTTGAGTTCCAAAACTGTGGTGCAAGGCCCATTACTTCGGTACAAATGGCTGCCATGTCACCTAAAAGTCCATTGCTACAAGGTACAATTATTAGAATTTTTAGTTCAGTTTGTGGTGTTTTTTGTTGGGGTCTGTTGAATTCATTTTTTATCTTCTTTTGGTATAACTTTTACTCCTAGGCACCCACTAAAATAAAAATCATATTTCAAAGAAGCCAATGTATTTTTCTATCTTCATAGAATGTTTCAAAAAGTGTCACCAAAAATAAAGCTCATAGAAACCAAAAATAAAGCTCATAGTTCCTTAACCCTGGAACTTTGCAAGTGCCATCCCATTGTGTTTGGATGACAATCCAATCAATAGGAAAGAGTTTGAAAGCATTTTTCTACCCATTTTTTTTCTTATTGACCTTTCATGTTGGATTATGAAGATTATTCAATTGAATTTGTCATCTTGCTAGTATTTGTGTTTATATAAATGAAAAATTAGTTAAAAAAACCGGATCATAAATAGGCTATTTTAGTTTATTTTGGAAAGTTCTTGCTCCATGCTCTAAGTCTGAAATTTCTCCACAAAAATGATATTTCTTGAGTTTGAGCCCAACTAACAAAACAAAGTTCATCTACTCTAGTTTCTACTCCAGTTTGAATTTTCAAAAATTCCTAATATTCAATATTTTATTGCAATTTGAATTTTGTTTGTACTTTCAATGCTATTGAATTCTAATTAAAGAATGACATAGAAATTGGATTTACATTGTGATGTTTTTAATTGTAATATACACACATGGTGAAATTTTGAGATTTTTTGAAATAATTTTCTATTTTATTTTATTTTTCTTCTCATTTTCTTCAAAAATTCTCAAAAAAGTCAACTTTCCACCAAAAAATCTAAAAGTTTTCTGAAGTAAAAAAGACATGTAATTTCATTTCTAAAAAATAAATATAAAAATCTACTTACATATCCAATTGCAAAATGGCAACAAATTGAGTGATGGACAATGAGGCTTAAAATCAGTGGTCATAGGTCCGTTCTTTAAGGGTTGATGGGATGATATCACATTTTAGAGTTGAACATTGATGGTGAAGTTTTTTTTGTTTTGTACCTTGTTTTCATTAGAATGTAACGAATTTTTATAATCCCTAATTATACGGAATGTACTTATTGATGTTTGAGAAGTATGGTAACTTAGACTTTGTTTGTATTGGAAGTTTCAAGTCTCTATTGGAAGCTTTGTTTCACGTCATCCCATCAAATTTTGCTGAAGTTATAATTCTTATTTTTAATCAATACCAAACTGGACAGATGCAACTATAAATACTCTATAAAGTAATGGTTGATTTGATTGGCTGTGTAGATTATTGCATATTAGAAAACAACATTTGAAGAAATCAATTCCAATTTTTGATATGAAGTCCATATTTGAACTTGCTTTTGAAATTTTATCAATGAAATAGATGAATGTAGAAAATTGTCACCAATGCTGGAATTTATAATTTTTAGTTTTTAATAAAAATCAATAGCAATTCATGTTGATCTTTCATTCAATATTATTGTATTTGGGGGTCAAATTTGTTAGGTCCCATATAAGATCATTTCTTTTTTTGGTTGAATTTTCATTTGTTAACCCCTAAAGGACACCAAGGTGATTTTCCTATCAAAAACCACTCAAAATTGTCATTTCTATTGCAAAGAGAAAAGAACATTAAAAAATATTTTTTTTGCATGTCCAACCATAAGATCTTATACTTGACTAGTATATGAATATGTGGAAGAAATTTTAGAAACTTTAACCATGTAGATTGTAAGATATATGCATTTAAAGTGAAAAACAAGTTTTTGTGCACCTTGCTTGATTAGATTTTTTGGCTTTGAATCTTTTTAGTTCAAATTTTCTACTTATTTATGTTAAGTAGTTGAGTTGAGAATCTATAAAAAAAATTCGGAAAAAAGCACTTAATTATCACTCATTAAAAAATTGTTAATTAAAAGTGGATTCAAGATTGAGCAAAAAACTAAATTGTTAATAGCTTTTAGATGGAATTGAATCCCAATAATCCCAATAGTGAGATTGTTCTAGTAAGAAAATCTAACCTTTTCTAATCAATTTTTTTTTTAAATTCTAAAAATGGCATTCAAAAATGAATTCTACAAGTTATTTTTTCAAAAAGATGCTTAGATTGTTAGAAAAACTTAGATTGTCTATAACTTTCTTACTATTAGTCCAAATTGAATGAAACCAAGCTTCACATGTAGACAAAAATATAATCTTTGAGAGAAAAATTTGAAAAATAATTATTTTGACTTTCTGTGATTTTTTTGTGCTGCCCGTCAAACTCCATTTTTGCTTAAATTGTGCCATAACTTTTGCTCTTGGGTATCAATTAAAATAAAAAATTATATATTCACAAAGCTCTTGCAAAAACACACAGCTTCAAAAAATCCCAAAAAACATCACTAACAATTGAGACAGTATAAACCTCCCTGGACCCAAATTGTCCCGCGAGGGGACAAACTGTCCTTTAGGAGTTTAGGTGTTAAATTAATTTTGAATTTGTGAAATTTTGTTTTACATTGTCCAAAATATTTTGAGACCTTGAAGTTAGTACAAGTAATAGTAGTGACGGTACTAACAATGGTGGCCTTTTTCTCTTTCTCCTCAGTTATTTGTACATGCTCAAATTAGAATTCAAGATCGAAGTTTGCTTTACAAAATCCATGGTGACTGCTTTACAAAATTAGTTTTTCAAAATTAGTTCATGCCATTCCATTTTGTAAAGCAATCTTATAATGTTTCTAATTGAACTAATTTGTAAACAAGTCAATTCATTTTCTAAACAAATATCATGAACTAATTATTTTTAATAAGTTTCATTAATATTTTCTATACTATTCAATTATGCCACCTTATAATTTTTGAAATTTAATTGAATGCCATATTTAATTATGTTTTGAATTATTTTTTAACAAATTTGACCCACGTACAGGATAATGACCCTTTTTAAAAATATGTTCAAGATGAAAATTATTTTCTTATTGCTCAAATTTATTTCCAAGTGAATATAATCCATTTTACTATGCATGGAATAAAATGCATAAGATATGGGACAATTTTGTTTATTTGCTACAAATATTAGAAGGTGGATGTACTTCACTATGTTTAGGAAGAAGTGAAGAAGATGGTGGATGGAGAGCCATTGTCTTTCAGTTCCTTCCATTGGTTTTGGTGTACGAAGTGGATTTGTGGAGGTGAACAATGTACCAATTTATAGAAGAATAACGGAGAAGAAAGTTAGGATCCCAGAACTAGCAAAACCTCATTTACTAAAGTATATTACAATGTAGGTAGAGCCAGAATTGGACAATGATCAATTGTGCATTGACCTAGGGGCATACTGAAGTAGAGTATTATATGTATGAGGACTTAGAATAGTGGTATATTTAGTATAAAACCATTGCAGTAGTAGGCTTCAGCTTGGCCTAGTAGGATATATGAAGTTTTAAAGCAATTTGTACTTGCAAAGAGAAATTGTAAAATTGGTCTACAATGTTCAGTGTTGTACTAAAATGCATTAGCAAAGTTGTGAATTTGAAAGAAATATTTTATATTTTACTCTACAAATGGAAAATAAATTGGCACAAATGCAACTTTTGTACATGTAAGAATTGATGTTTTGTTTTACGATTTTATATCGTACAAAGAAAAAAAAAAGTGGGCAAACTGCCCCCCTTATTGGTGATGAGGTAAATTTTCCTTGTACAGTGAATAAGTGCAATTTTATATGGCCAAGTGCAAAAATGATGAATTGCATGTTTATTGTAGATTGAAAGCATGTCAACATTCTCTCTATGGTGCAATTCTACTGAATATGGTTAAATAGTTATGATTTGGGCAATCATAATGAACTTGGCCCAATTGAACTCAAAGTAGCCCGGTACAAGAAATTTCCAAAATATGCCATGTCATTTCCATGTTTTTTCTTTCTTAAGCATGATTTGTTGTGGCATTTCAAATTTTTGTGTCTTCTAGTTAATTGGCTTTCTATGGGTTTCATTTTTATTTCAATTTGAAAATGCAAATTCTATTATGTCTATTTAAAGAATTTTTTGGATGCATTTTCTATACAACAATCACAAGTTCTAATTTTACACTAAAAAAAAGATAGCAATATATTTAAGGAGCTGTTTAGAGTATTCCATTGAAGATGCTCTAAGGACTTGGATTGGATTTTTCTTGAGGAGGCTAACAATTTTACATCAAATTTTCATCATTTTGACCATTGATCTATCCAGGGCAAAAATAGGCGTTATTAGAAGCATATAATTTAGTGGGATGAGCTATGGTAAGTATACCTCATTTCAGCCTTGCTACTAGAACCACCAAATATAGATTTGCACCTACAATGTAGCCTTGTAAACATAAGAATCTAGGATCAATTTTGGATACAAATATGATTGGTGGGGTTAAAAATGGGGTTCAAATATGGTGAAAAAGTACTATGAAATGAAATGAATACTCAATTAATAAAAAATTCAAATCTATGCCAAAATTTCAAAGTCTCAAACTCACAGTCTTGAACATTCTACAACTATTTTAATTTGGATAGACACTTGATTTTAGCTCATTCTACTATAATATCTACCACAAGTTGTAACACACCACTTGCAATACTCAATGTAATATTCTTTTTGTCTCAAAATAAATCCACAATAATTCCACAATTTTCTACTAGAAACCACAAATTTTGAGACAGAGGATATATATTGTATCCACCAACAAAAATGATAGCAACTAATGCAAACAAGTTTGCAATGGCTTGTGTGCAATGGCTTTTATTCATTGAGTACAAAGTGAACAACATTTTAGGATTTGGGGTTTATGATTTCTATTCAATCTACTTCAGCATTTTATTGTTTTCATCCATTAGATGGATTTTTTATTCAATTTTCATTTACAGCAAAGCTTTTATCACATTTTGACTACCTAATGATATTGGTCCTTGTAGGCATAAGAGCACTCAAAATATTGTAATGATTGTAGTAGCTAGACAATTAACAACTGACATCAAAATATCTCAAGTGCAATAATTATTCAAAAAGAAGATTGTTCAATAATTTTAAGCACTTTGTCAAGTCAATGCAAATTTTGTCTCTTTGCTACCAAAAGACACGACCATCCATTACTGTTTTGTTTTCTCAACTTTGTATTTTCTTGGAAGATAAGTTGCTCCATTTCCTTTCTAAAGAACAAATGAATGAAATAGAAACTCCTTATTGACATTAAATTACAAATTCAATAAAGAACTTCCTTTAGCCCTATGTCAAAGAAGAGCAAGTCTTAAATACAATTTGTCGTTATTTGCAAATAAATGTAAAATCCAAGAAATAGGAAAGGCATGAAGATGGTATTTGGATCAATTGTTTCAAGATTGGGTGTAAAAATTAGTTAGCAACATCTATATTGTTAAGATTTCTATGCAAATTCTCAAAAATAGAATGAGATACTTTTAAAGCTAATTGTGGTCATATTACATGAGCAATCTTATTTCAAGACTAAGAAACATGATGGATGATATGACATGAAGAAATTACTAGTATTATTGCATATAAATCTCAAATTCTCTTTGCATTTATATTGCTTTTAAGTTTTGAATTTTAACATCAAAAGCTTTAGCAGGTTCACAATAGACCAATATTGGCACATTTATTGCAAGTTTGTCAACTTTGGAGCAACCTCAAATCATGTCAACAAAAAGGGAAAAATCTCAAAAAACAAAAAGTAGAATAATAACAATGAAGTAGGTAATGCTTCAAGAAGTCAACACAAATCCTACTTTGGCATTTTCATAGGTTGCAAAAAGATTGATTGCCACAACGTTGAAGATAATTCTTGTAGCATCCTTCAACCTCAAGGTTAGAAAAACAATGAAATTGATTGTGACAAATGAATTCCAATACTTCAATAGATAAATCCGTTTCTTTTCCTTCATTGTCCACAATCACAATATTTTCATTTGCAATAAAATTTAACAAATTTGGGATACAGATTGATTTGAGGTGATCTGTGACAATAGCAAGTACTCCATACTTGACAAATGGAGGTGGAAAATTTTAATAGCAAGAAAAGTATATATAGCAACATGAAGAAAAGACCCAAAACTTATAAGGTAGGAGGTCCACAAACTATCCTTCTAAGCCTACAAGGAATATGTCACTCATGATAGATTCTAGATAGGGGACGCATTTAGACTTGGTCGGTTTGCGGAACTCAAAGAAGTTGGGCTTCATGCTACCTAGTGCGCTATTGCCTTTGTCGATAGTCTCCTTGACCCTTTTCTTTCTCCTACTCGTTGCTTAGTAAGGTTGAGACCCAAATTGCTGAAAGGTCTTTCACCTAAGAGTCCAAGAGTGCTTGCTCAGTACAAGACTCCAAACAACTGATGACAGGTAGTAGAGACAAGTACTTCTCACAGATCTTAGGAGATGGACAAGCAAACTTCACTAAAATGGAATACATGTTCTGTGAAGTTCATAAGAGAAAAAGCTTCTATTTTATGAAGGTCTTGAATGCAATTTTCTTTCTACTAACAGAAGGATTGATCGGTGAGTTCGATTTTACGGAACTTCTCTTGCTCATCATCATTGAGGCATGTTCCTTACTTCCTACCTTACTTCCTCACATAGACTGTTTTAAAACGTACTCTGGAAACGTCATAATGACTCAATTCGCACTAACCAAAAACAATCGAACAAGTTACTAATAGATTGATCGCAATTTTTGTGAGGTTATCCTTGGATTTGCGGACGACACTCGATCTTGAACAGCACTTCACTAACAAGTTTTGAGTTGTGCTTTGCATCGTCTCTTCTACAACCTCCTTGACTAAGATCAAACCATCTAATTTTGCACCACCTACATGTCATGGAAGAGGAAGCAATTACTCCTGACATGGAGGATGCAACCGATCCTCATATAGAAGATGCAACCGAAATTCAAAGCGAAATTCAAACAGACAATGCAACCGATGCCCACATAGATGATAGAAGTCCTGAGACTGCTACAGAAGGAGAAGTTGCCAATGCGAAAGACGTCGTTGCTGATGAGAGAGAACATGATACGAGTACAAGTGACATAATATGGGTACAATTGATGCCTGCTAATAAAGTGTCAACAGGAGCAGGAAACACTGACATGGATAACAAGATATGGGCTGACTTACCAAGCGAAGTGTTGATGAGAGTCTTGGCCTTTTTTCCACTCCGAACGTTGTTTCAAATGCGAATTGTGTGCAAGCGTTGGTCGAACATGATACAAAGCACTGCTTTCAATAGAATCTGCTTAGACGTGAGAGCTCCAGCAATGGCCCCGCACCCTGCCATCTGCTACGTATACAACCGGTTGGGCTTTCGATGGTCCGTTTATGACAGTCAAGAAAGGAAATGGCAGATCATGCCAGACTTCTACGGCAGATCGGAAGAAGACAGAATGAGGAAACGAGAAATCTACGTCGCCAGTCGAGGTCTCCTTTGCTTGCTTGAAGTTGGCGACATTGATGTCATCAAAAGTTTCACGATTTGGAACCCCTTGACAAACAAAGAGCAAGAACTGCCCCAAATTCGAAGCTCATGGTCGTTCCCCCTGGTGAGAACCATGTTCCACGACCACCGAACAAACTCCTACAAACTCATGTTGTCAGGAAACCAGAATTACCATCCCGAGGACGCCAGATACTCCGCCACAGAGATTTACGACTCTGCAAAAGGAGCGTGGATGCAAGGGGGAAACCTTTTGCCCAGCCTTCGGTTTCCTTTCTCCAACGGCGCAATTTGTAATGGCGCAGTGTACTATTTCGGTAGTAGACCAATGACAATGTACGACATTCTCCTCATGTACGACATTGAGGAAAACAAGTGGAGTGAAATTGATCACAGAATCCCCACGAACACGTATTGCACGCCGTACCTGTTCGAGTGCGACGGACACCTGTTGACGGTCATGCACCTGTTGTCAGGACCTCCAGCTCGCATCGCTAATTGCGCCATCTTTCACCTCGACTTCCAAAGCAAGGAATGGAAGATGCTCATCCAAATGCCCCACGCGGTTTACATGGACTTCGCATACATTGGAGGCTGCGTCGCGTCCGGGAAGCAGCTCTGCGTCACGGGAAACGCTCCCAATCGAGACTTGATTGTGGCGGTTTATTGTGAGAAAAACGATGATTGGTTTTGGCTTCCTCCCTGCCCCATTGCGTCCTCGGCTGACTTGATCGAGCGCCACACCACCTTCACTTTCCTCCCCACCTTCACCGATTAGGGTGGCTTTCCATGAAGAAGGACCTAACAAACACAAAAATGGGCTTTGCTATGTGTTTGTAATTTACTAACACGTAGCAAATCAGAAATGACAACCATCCTGCAGGCATAGAGCTAAAAACAGACTTTCCATATTTTCGATGTCAAACATGCACACGTCATTCACATCTCATCCACGCTCTGACTGTAGTTTTAAAAGCTATCACGGAAGTTGATGAATTCACCAACAGCAGCTTTAGCAGAAAAATTCCTAAACTTTTGAAAAAGTACATTTGAAGGCTGCAGAGGAACGGTCTCCAATCCCCTTCAGTGAGTCCTTACAGCACAAGTGAAATACTATACACGACTTAACCGAAGTCCACCATCTTGCTGCCGTTGTCTCAATCTTTAGAAGGACTGAAATAGACTGTAAAATGTTGCATCATTATGTGGCAGCCCCAAGAAATCTACAAAAGTTGGACGGCCACCTGGTTACCAGTAATCACCGCAGGAACACACACCATCTATAAAATGGTGAAAGCGATATGCATCCTTGGCGACAATCTCTCGTCTAGTCACCTTCGATATGAACTTGGTTGCTGTGTGGCAATCTGAACACATCCGCAGGTTCTTGTAGACGCGAATTGCCTTTCCAGGAGGCGAGTGAAGAAGGCCGTAAGTAATAGCCAATTTCTCGCTGTGAGAGCAAAGAGCTAGTTCTTTAGCCACCTCATCAACATTGCGCAGGACATTCCGGGTATCAGGAACGTACCCTTCAGACTTCAATTGTTCAGTTAACTTGTTCAGCTCAGCATATATCTCCTTGGCTTCAGGGTGAGATCTATCTCCTGCAACAAAGCGATGTATCTTGTTATCAACCTCGATCCAGCTCCGTCCTGGCTCCTTGTACAAACCTTTATCCTCCATCATAGAGCGCACCAGTGACACCTGGTCCCATTGACCAGCAGCAGCATAGATATTGGAGAGGAGTATGTAAGTTCTGGCATCCAAGGGATCCCACTTGAGACACTCTTTTGCAGCAAATACTCCCATCTCCACGTTACCATAAGTTCTACAAGCACTAAGCAAGGCTCCCCAAGGCACAAAGCGGGGCTCCACTGGCATATTGAGAACAAAGAGCTTGGCTTCCTCCAACTTTCCTGCCCGTCCCAGAAGATCCACCATGCACGTATAATGCTCCACGGTAGGCTGAATGTCATAATCTTGAGTCATAGATAAAAAATGGCAACGACCTTCATCAACAAGACCTGCATGGCTACACGCTGACAGAACTGCAACAAAGGAATATCCATTAGGCCTCAAGCCCTCTGATTTCATTGCTTCAAACAGCTTCAGTGCTTCTTGTCCACACCCGTGTTGTGCCAGTCCGCCGATCATAACGGTCCAACTAATTACGTTCCGTTCGTTCATTCTATGAAACACTAGCCTGGCATCATCGATACTGCCGCTTTTGGCATACAAGTTCACAAGCGCACTGCCGACTCGCAAATCAGTTGCTAGCCCTGCCTTGACCGCGTGACTGTGGACTCCCTTCACCCATTCAAAAGGCACCGCACTTGCACTGAGGAGGTTCACATAAGTAAAAACATTTGGGACACAGCGTTCTTTCTGCATATTAAGAAAGAGTGAGAACGCCTGCTGCGCACATCCGTGCTGTGCAAGTCCACAGATCATTGAATTCCATGTGGTGACATTGCGTTCCACCATTTTGTCAAAGACCAGGCGAGCAACATCAATGTTGCCACCCTTCACATACGCGTGAATCAGTGCATTTCCCACACGCAAATCATTGTTGAGTCCCGCTTTGACAGCATGAACGTGGACATCCTTCACCAATTCCAAATCCCCTTCACTTGCATTGAGTATGCCGACGTAGGTAGCTGGATTGGGCACAAACCCGTCTCTCTGCATCTGGAGGAAGAAAGAGAACGCTTCCTGTACGCATCCGCGTTGTGTAAGTCCGCCGATCATCACAGTCCAACTGATTGTATCACGTTCCAACATTTGGTCAAAGACCAGTCTGGCATCATCGATACTGCCACTCTTGATATACATTTGAATAAATGCACTGCCCACTCGGAGAGTAAATGCGAGACCCGCATTGATGGCATGCCTGTGAACATCCTTCACCCACTCCAAAGCCCCAGTGCTTGCACTGATATTCAAGATGCTTACATATGTAGTTGCATCTGGAACAAGACCTTTCCTCTGCATCTGAAGGAAGAGAGAGAACGCTTCCTGCTGACACCCGTGTTGGGCGAATCCCCCAATCATGGCGTTCCATGTCACTAAATCTCGATCTGCCATTTGGTCAAAAACCGATTTGGCATCATCAATGCTGCCACTCTTGCAATACATGTGAACAAGGGCATTGCCCACACGCCAATCCGATGCAAGCCCCGCCTGGACAGCGTGAAAGTGAACTTTCTTCACCAATTCCAAAGCCCCAGTGCTTGCAATTGAACTGAGGATGCTCAGATAAGTAGTTGCGTCTGGAATAAAACCATCTTTCTGCATCTGGAGAAAGCAGTCGAAGGCCTCCTGCCGACGCCCGTGCTGGGCAAGTCCGCCGATCATTGAATTCCAAGTAGTAACATTGCGATCTTTCATTCGGTTAAACACTAGTCTAGCATCATCGGTATTGCCACTCTTGGCATACATGTGAATAAGCGCACTGCCTACACGCACATCAGATGCAAGCCCGGCCTCAGCAGCATGCCTGTGAACCTTCTTCACCCATCCTAGAGCCCCTGTGCTAGCGCTTGCATTCAGAATGCTCAGATAAGTGGCTGAATTGGGAAGAAAGCCTTCTTTCTGCATTTGGAGAAAGTGCAAAAACGCTTCCTGTCCACACCCGTGCTGCGCAAGTCCGCCTATCATTGCATTCCATGTGATTACATTGCGTTCGGCCATGCTTTTGAATATCAATCTGGCATCATCAATACTGCCACTCTTGGCATACATATTGACAAGCGCAGTCCCCACACGAACATCAGATTGAAATCCACCATGTCTGATGTGGGCATGAATTCCTTTGCCCCATTTTAATCCTCCTGGGCTGGCACATGCCTTCAAAATGCTCAGGTACGTAATTTCATTTGGCTGCCCACCTTCATGGCGCATTTGATTGTAAACTTCGAAAGCATCATTGGCGTGATCATACTCAGCGTAACCTCCAATCATGGTGGTCCAATTAAAGACATTCTTCTCCCTGAGTTTATTGAAAACTGTACGTGCATCCTGCAAACTCCCACATCTAATGTACACTTTCAGCATATAGTTGGCCACATAGGGATTTTGCTCCATTCTACTATTCTTGATGCAGTCATGAACCTGCTTGGCTGATTCAAGATCTTTCTGCTTGAAGCACCTTTGCAGAACATCAAGGTACGTGTTAGCGTCTACAGTAAAGCCTCGTTGAAGTTTTTTCTTCAGAACAGCAACTCCTTCCCTCGCTGCACTTGCTTTTTGAGAATGCTTACCGACATCGACTGTCGCAGCTCGTCTACACTCTGTCGGTCGACGGTATCCATTTCTATTGTTGTTCTTGGGAGAAGGCATTCCTTTCGTGAAGCAAAATGGCCGATCGGCATCTTCCAATTTTGCTAATGTTCTGAGAAAAGAGCATGAATGGGTGAGTGCTATGCCAGAGATGGTCTCAAATTTCATGAGCTAACACCAGCGGAACCATAAAGTTCATCCTAAGAACCAGTTATGATCACTCAAAGATCATGAACATGAAACGAATCTCAGGAAAACGTACCGTTCAAGAACATGCCGGACGGAATTTCCACTTCGTATATAATCATTAAAGTCATCTTCTGTTGCTAATGGCTGCAATCATTCTCCCCAATAGAATCAACAAATCAAAATATTTCAACATCGCCTTTGGAAATAAAGATAAATGAATCAAAGACGAGGGTTCGGGCGTGATCAGCGCAAATGATTCGGCTTACAAGTTTAAAAGTGGCTGTTTGATACGAAGGTGAGCCCAGAGCACTATACCGATCGAAAGAGTTATCTAGTTGCTGAAGCTGACTGGAAACATGAATCTCTCCCTCTGGTCCAATAAAGAGTTCAATATCCTCCATCAGCAATCTAATTTCTTAAGCACGTGCGCTATCTTTGCAAGGTACACAGATGAGAAAATATTGACACTTCATCCTAAGCACTTCAAGATAAATTATACGCATATTTAGCTTCGAAGAAACTACCGAGAAAAAATCAAGGAAATACACAAGGAACTGCGAGACGACCTGCAGTCAGATCATCGTTCCTAATGGTGTCTCCTTCAGCCAATCTTCCCCTGCTGGAAGACACTTCCCTCGTTGCAAAATTTGAAGTCGATGCTGGAGTCTTTATAGTACTTGCGGACTCTCGGAAACTGTTTGTGACTAGTCTTGATTGTGACAGAAATGTTGACGAACAAGCTGAAGACTGCATGATAAGAAAAGAAGTCTCAATTTAAAGGCAGTTACATAATGCGTTCTTAGAACATAATACATTCAAGGTTGTCAAATCAAAACATTCCATATCTTCTCTTGCCTTGGAAAAAAAATTTCCACACAACTCTTAAACTCTAAACCCTTCGGCTAAAACCGGGAGGAGAGTGTAAACATTTCCTGTGAGAATAAATAGGCATTTCGCAACAGAATGAGCTTTGTCGAACAAGCTACACAACCACTCGCTCCTTGCGCTAACCAGGGCGGACGGCGGACAATCATTTCACAAAGATCCTTCTAGCGTGCACCAATAGAAAGAATTAAAAAATCTATAATATCTTTCCATTGAAGCACACTAGTAGTACTACCAGGAAATTGTACAAACAAACAGATATCGCTCAAATCGCCACGCTCGGCAAAGCAATTCCCGTGTACCACAGCGAGTATTCAATGGTTGTGAAGCCAAAACATCCATATCTTCTTATGTCTTTAAAAACAGTTTCATTCATATATACCCTTAAACCCTAAACCCTGCACTATCAAATTCCTAGCTCGACTGGAACCGAGAGGAGAATATACACATATCCATTGAGAAAAAACAGAAAATTCGAACCAGAATGAACTCCATCAAAAGAGCTAGACAATCCACTCGCTTCACTATGTCATTTTCTGCGAGGACGACCGACCGTGATATCACATCAATCCCTCTAGCGCGCTCTAAAGGTTAAAACTAATATATGTACCTAAAAGAAAAAATTCACCATGTCAACGGAAATCAATCAGCTCAGAATCATCGACAAAGCAATTGAGGTCTTGTGGACAATCCACGGCGAGGAGATGCACACCATTCAACAAAACTTTTTTTAAAAACATACAGAAGATTACAGCACCTGAGACGGTAATAATTGGCAGGAAGAGAGCGAGACGCTTCTGAGGTTGAGGTTCGTTCCGAGTGCGGTAGAAGCTGCAGCTGCCGCTGCAGCCTCCGCCATCACCATTGCCATCGCTTCTCTGCTGCGCTCGCTGCGAGGAGCGCCTCTTCTTTGATCCAGATGGCCACTGCAGTGGATGACATTCATCTGTGGTCTTCCTTATTCATCCACTCGACGAACTGCCTGTCACATACTACAAAATATTATGCATGGATAAATTGAGTGGAGAGAAGTTGAGTAATTTTTTTTATTAAAATTTTAATTTCTAAGATCATAAGATCACATTCGTAGATGGTCTACAATAAAATTTAAGAAAACAATTTGAATCTAGGACATAAGCATTCCAAAATAAATCAATAATCAAATGAACTAGTATGCCAATTGTTACAAATCAAAGTAAAAGTAGAAGTGATTTTCTAATTCTCTAACTTAGAAAAACTTCAAAATTCAATATCGTTTCTACCTTGAGTTGGAGCGCTGCAAAACAAAGTCTGTGCCACTTCATGTAAGAATGCAAACAAATCAATATTTTTAATGAGTGTTGAAAACTTGAACTTTTTATAAAATATTTCTACTAAGCATAATGATTCTAAATTGAAATAGTATCATATTGAAATAGTAATAAACTATGTATAATAAGAAAAGAGAGACTTGTGAAATGTTGCCTTGATTTTGGAAAATTGAATATTTTTATCATTGAAACATCAACTAATAGTAATGTCCATTTTTAAAAAAGGCCTCTTTTAAACAATTTTTTTGTTTTTTCAAATATAATTAAATTTTCTATCACCAAAGAACAAAGAACTCAAGTTGAACCTCATGTTTTCTTGTAGTAATTTTGAGACTATTTTTCATTGAATTTTATCTATTTATTATTGAGCATATGCAATGTTCTTTACTAATTGTGGTGATATAAAATTTGGCAATAACTGAATTTTCACATAATAATCACTTAAACTACTCTGTCATTGCCAAACCATCAATTTTTGTGGTTTTTTAGAAGACATTTCTTGAAATTCAGCTAGTCATTCCAAGAAAACATTAGGGATTTGATAATAAGAGAGGTCATTTCAACCTTTGAGCGCTTAAAATGAAAATCATAAGATTACTTGTGATAATTTTTTATAAATTATTGAAACTCCTTGAACATATCTAAACTACTAATTCATATAGAGCATGTTTGTTTCTTTCCATTGTTCCATTTCATGATTTTTCTTAAAACTTTTGCAATGAATATTAGTTGGATGAAGTGTACTTTTGACAACATTCATCATCCACTAAGTGCATCATTGAATGCTTGGTCATATATAGAAAAATGACCAAATGACCTCCACTAATCTTTCTACATAATTTGAAGATTTCATCATACAATGTTTCAAAATCTACTCCCTTTTTTTTTTTTGTCAAAAGTGCACCTAACACATCCATCCCACTAGTGTTTTTTTGTAGGGGGGGCAATTTATCACTTGAAAGCTATGCAATTTTTTTGAAGGAATATTAAACAATAGATTCTCCTATTTATAAGACAATGTCCTCCAATTTTTTATTTGTTTTTTGATAGCTTGATATGCATGTTGAACTATAGATGGGAATGACCACCCATAGTTTGGGCATCCATTCACCAATTATATACTTTCATCTATATTTATCCAAAATTAGGCATATTTCTTATTTTTTGGATATTCTTGATTAATAGATTATTATATAATAGAATTTTTCTTAGTGCATAGTGCTGGGAACTTATACTGAGAGAGATTTTATGCAATTGGAAAAGAGTTATAATGGCATCTAACTAACATGGCCTTTAACTACACTCCTTTCCAAAAAAAATAATATTAAATTGGGCCCACCCACCAACTCTCTTACTTCATATTATGTACTAAGAACATCACCACCCGACTATCTAATCGACCCCTACTTGGATGAACTGTGAGCAGTGGCCTTCAAAACCATCCCACCCGACTCCAAAAACAGATGACCTCCTTGTTGGTTTGGCCTTCAAAAGCTAGTTGACCTGTAAAAGAGGGTCCATTTAATGATCGCGAAGCAGCCTGCAAACCAAGAAAAGACAGGGCCTTTCGCATCTCTAGAGGTGTGTTCTTCACCCTCATCTGGCCTTTTTTTACCTCCCGTGGACTTTTTGCGTTTTGAATCGACAAAAGCTAAGTCTATTTTACCCCACTTTTTGACCTCTTAAGAAGTCATGGGTGGAGTTCTCAATCTCCAAGCGGTCCCTAAACTGGATGTCACCACCTGGCTTTGCAAGCCAAACTGGCCTCAAACAAGGTGATGCTCTAAGAAAGTACGTAGTACTAAGAGAATTGCTCCATTGCTATATAATCTACAATAGGAACAATATTGTTCTATTGTGGATGAATGTACACACTCTTGGATGAATATGCACTTTCATTCACGTTTTGTATCTTTCATCCATGTCAAGTCATATTCCAAAATGACAGAAAAAATGAATCTCACTTGACACGTGTCCCTGCATTAACTGGGCCCCACGAACCCCTCCTTTTTGATCGCGTCTTTCCTCAGGTCGGTACGTAGGAAAAAGGAGGGTAGTGACGTGTCTTAAGGTCGGAGTTCCACATCGACCGATCTCAATGCCGCGCCGCATGTCTGTGTGGATGACGAACCAAATCACTGGACTCTGGCTTCAGTTGCTCACACGAATGCACCCAATGAGCTCATGAAATCCCTCAAATCTTCGCTCTTTCTCTCCAAACCTTTCATAAAGTCCTGCATTGGTCGCAATTGGAAAAAATTGGGTAATATTGGGAAAATCTGGGCACAGAATGAGGCGCAGTAGGATTGTTGGGTGCATGGATTGAGCATTTCCGAGCCTCACGTTTCTGAAATTCGTTATCTTCCCCTGAAGCGAAGACGATTGTGATTGTGATTGTTGAGAGATTGTGATTTGTGAGGGGCTCGAAACGGATACAATTATGGCGGTGGTCGTGTCGTCGGGTAAATTGCAGTCTCCTGACTCCCCTGTTGTTCAGAATTTTGGGATCTCAATTAAAAATGAAATCATGGCTGTGGGTTTAGATTTTGAGGTTTATGGGTTGTTACGATTTGTGTACGAGGTGAATTGGGTTTGAGAAATTGGGTTTCGGTTGTTGTAGGAAACTCCATGCAGAGTGGTGCACATTGCTGCATTCTGTCGAGTCGGCCGTGCCTGAGCGGGTTGCTGTCTAGGTCGTCGCGGAAAGCGTCATGGATATCGGCAAGGAGACGGTGCGCCAGGACTTCGGTTGTGAAGATGGAGATGTCCAAGTCGCAATATAAACAGAGGGAGGGGTCTTCACCTTCAGCTACTGAAACCAATGTTGCGGAGAGGGGATTGACCAGTCCACTTCGTAGAAACATTGCGCAGGTAGGTTTGGAGAATTTGACACAGGTGGTAATGTTGTGACTTGTGAGGGTTTCCGAAGGGCTGTTTTAAATTAGTCATTAGATTTCCTCCTGGAACCACGGACTCTTCTTTTTATTTAAGGAAGAATCAAGGTACGCAAGATGCTCAATACTCTGAGACTTTCTTTCCATGATGTACATCCTTTGAAACCTTGAGTTTAAGAATTTTGGAGGAGCAAGCCCTTCACATCAATCCCTGCAATAGCTCCTGGAGCAAACAGAAATAACACACCATTCTTAGATAACATTGATTGAATCCAAATAATGTTCTTTCTCGATACGTTGTCAGTTCGATGGGTGAACTCATAGAACACTAAAAGAGTGTTATGATTCTTCCCGAGTGGCACCTGATTGTAGAATAACATCTTACCAATGTTGATTTTCAGGCTTTGTTGCTACCCCTAGTAGGCAATTGGTCTATCTATTGTTTCTTGATACTTTTTAGAGGGAGCTGACGTTCTTGACAAATTCGAAAAGCAGGGGTTTGCATTGCAAGCGGCCGCAGCTGTTGCAGGGGGAGTATTGCTATGGGGTGGATCAAGCGCGTTGGCTGCTGACCCATTGAAGGTTTGCGCTTGTCTTCTGAAAGAGTGCCGGTACGTCCTGTGTGTTGATAATCATCTCTACAAGCTTACTTACAATTCAACGCTTGTGGCTATCCGAGAAATGCTGAAAACTTATGATCAGAGAGAAAGCTTTTAACGCTAAACCCTAGGCTTCTTTGCATGTAGGCTTCAGTCATTTTTCTGGTTATCGTGGCATTTCATAGGGTGGATTGGTTAATATGCAGGGTGGAATTCGCCAAGTGCATAGGAGACCCGAAGTGCGCAACCAACGTGGCATGTTTGAATACCTGCAACGGACGCCCTGATGAAACCGAGTGTCAGGTCTGGCAATCCATCACTTTGCGTTATCCCAATCGAATAAAGCACGTAGTGATTCTCCATTGTGAGGATCTATTAGATTATGCCTTGAAGTTGATGTTTTAGGTTCGCTCATTCTCGGCGATGAGTGCTTTTGTGTAAGATATACTACAGATATGCTTCAATGTACACGATGTTTGACGTGTGGAAAGATTTGCAGATTGGATGTGGTGACTTGTTCGAGAACGCCGTTGTGGATCAATTCAACGACTGTGCTGTGACAAGGAAAGGGTGCGTGCCTCAGAAGGCTGACGAAGGCCGCTTCCCAGTGCCCGGTCCACAAGCCCTAGTACCTGAGTTTGACACTACTCGGTTTACCGGGACCTGGTATATTACCAGTGGATTGAACAAAACTTTTGATACCTTCGATTGTCAAAAGCATTTTTTCTCAGCAGAGCCCACCAAATTGACAGGTGCGGGGTTTAACAAGTCGGTTCTACTTACACTTGGTTACCACAAGGAAGCAAGTTTGGGGTTCGTTCTACGTAGTTCTATTTTAGTTTATGCTTGCAGTGTTTTTTTCTCTGTTGGTGGTTGAATTTGCAGTACTCAGATAGAAGTTGTGTCTGATGAGAGAGGTTGGTGTGTCAGGAAAGCTGAACTGGCGAATCCCTACTCCAGATGGAGGTTTTTTCACACGTAGCGCGGTGCAGAACTTCGTACAAGATCCCCAGCAACCAGGAGTCTTATACAACCACGGCAACGAGTTCCTCCACTATCAGGATGATTGGTCTGTGCTCTTGTCCACATTCCATGATTTCAGGAGCTACACCGTTTATTCTATTGTGTGCTCCATGATTCAATGTAATACCAAAATAGCTTTGCCTTAGAATAAAATGAACTCTTCTTGGTAAATAATGTTCTTTGGGACCTGGAATAAATCCACTATCAAGAAGCTTTTGAATGAATAATCACTCAAGCAACATTTGTCCAACTTGAGATCCAGAGCTCATCAAATGGAGTTCATCGATAGGTACTCTAATTTGTGATGTTCAAAATACAGGCCTATGACGTAGTGTATCGTACACTAAATAGATTAAGTGGTGCAGCTAAGGATGCGAAGAACACAATGCTAATGTTGCCTTGTTCTGTTGTTTGCATGTGGGTGTTTATGATGAGAGTGCATTATCTTCCCTTGTTCAGGTACGTCCTTGCATCTAAGATAGAGAACAAGGAAGACGACTACGCGTTCATCTACTACCGCGGGAAGAACGATGCCTGGGATGGGTATGGAGGAGCAGTGGTGTATACCAAGAGCCCCACATTGCCGACCAGTATTATTCCTGAGCTGCAAGCTGCTGCCGAGAGAGTAAACCTGGATTTCAAGAAGTTCACCATAACAGACAATACTTGTGGACCGGAAGCACCTCTGTTTGCGAGACTGGAAAAAAAGGTGATTTTATTCCCTCTAGTGCTTTTGCCTTTCCATTTTATTCCCCCTAGGCATTGCTAGGATTTGATACTCTGACATAACATTCTTGGAAGGGAGCCTTTTACACATTGAGTCCATCTCCTAATTCACAAAAGAATCAGATGCCCCAATCCTCTGGCATCTTCTTTACTTGACACACATCCTCTTTACATCTGGAGTTCCAGAAAATTTTAGAGAAGTAAGCCCTTGAATGAAGCTCCCTAACTGTAGCAATTTGGGTTGAAACTTTACAATAAACATGTCGTTGCACACCATTCTCGGTCATGTGGAGTGAAGACAAATCGTGTTCAGTGTTTCTAGTGCATTACTATAACTATTCTATATCTGGGAATGAGGTATCAAGTCTGATCTGGAAAGTATTCTTCAGATATAGATATAGAATGCGTCTCCTGCTTGCAAATTGAGTTTTTTTCAGAATCATGTTGGTAATCTGAAAATTTACGTTTCTAAATCAAACTGAAGTGATAGTTTTCACATTTCCCGGATACAAACTAGGTAGGGACATCCAAAAGCGTCACTTGGATCAATGCTCTCATTATGTAAATTACCTAAATTAATATGTACCTATTGTTTAAGAAACGATTTTAGAACATCCACCCGGAAAAAGTCTTTGAACAGTACTTAAATGATGCATTTTTTGGCAGGTGGAGGATGGCGAGAGGTACGTGGAGAAAGAGGTGGAGGCCGGGGAGAAATACTTGGAGCAGGAGGTGGAGGATGGCGAGTCTCTGTTCGTGAAGTTTGGGCAGGGTCTTCAGAAAATCCAGATGGCTTTGTTCGGAGACTTCAACAGGGAGGCCCAAGAGCTCGAGCGGGACGAGGAGCGTTTCTTCCAAGCGCTGGGAGACGAAGAGAAGCAGATCCTCAAGGACTTGGAAATGGATGCTACGAGTGTGGGCAAGTTGTTTGGGAACGCTGTTCCGATCCGCAAGCTTAGGTAGACAGATAGACAGACAGACAGACACATAGCAGTCTCGTAGACTTAATGAAACCCACTGAATGAAACCAATCGAAACCCATTGAATGCTATTGAACTCGTTCAGACTTTGATAGAGGCATCAAGTCCAATATGTGTGTTTGCGTTTCAGTTAGTGAGAAAGTCTAGCAAAAATCTAGCGTGGATGTACCGAATACAACCGAAGCTGTTATCAGTTTTGAAAATGCTGTGTCCATTTGTCACAAGTTTCTAGGGCTTCATTGGATCATGTGCTACTATTGTGACCTCTACCGGATGCAAATTATGTTCAGCCACAATTATGGGTCTCGTAGACTGAAACCCATTGAATGCTCTTGAATACATTCATCAGACTTTGAGGTTGATAGACGCATCAAGTTCAAAATGTGAAAATGTGTGCTTGCTTTAGTGAGAAAGTTTACCAGGAATCTAGTGGTAAGCAGACTGTGGATGTGGGGTATATACCAATGTGGTGGGAAGCTGTTGGAAGTTGGGAAAATCGGTTATGTTCAAATTTCTAGAGCTTCATAGGATCATGTGTTGCTATTAGTGACCTCCCAGATGCAAATTAATGAAATCAGTATGACTTAACCCCTGAAGGTCTCAATCCTTTTCTGAATTTTTGCACATTTTTGCTCATATCTTTGTCCAAAAATATCATTTACCGGAATTTCATGGATTACGTCATTAAGGAAGGTTGTCTTTGCTAGATTCAAATATTACATTGGATGAATGAGAAGTTGGTTGGATGAAACAGGGCTTGCAAGCCCTCTATTCATCGTCCAGAATATGGACGTCGGAGCGCTCTAGGGTTAACCTGGACTATAAGAAAAGGTTAGCACTTATAGGAGGGCACAATTCTTATGTAAGGTGAAAACACCCCAAATCGTGAAAATTAGCTATTCAACATAGTTAGAGGCACCTTTTTTCAAGCCAGAAAATAATCTTGCAATTGAAAATCATGAATTTTAAATAAATAAAATAGAATTTTTGGATAAGACATGTGATTACTATGAAGTTTCAAAGTGAAAGCTCCCTAAGCACTAAAATCATCACATGGCTTGGTCATAAGAACAAATTACAATTCTATATGGGATGGTTTATTAATTGCACTTTGGGGGACACTTTCAATAAAAGTCTACTTGTCAAGAATGGGTATCCTGATGGTTCTAGTTCTTTTCATTTTAGTATTGCATTTTTTAAATGTGATATTTTAAAATTGAGTTCTATGAAGGATTGGAATTTAGTGATGAGCAGCATTAGAAGAGATTGGAGGGCATTGGAGGGCCGTTTCAGGCCCATTCCCAAATCTGGCCAAATCTGTGAACAGCCGATATGGGTTGTCAAAAATTAAAAATTAAAAAAAAATTAAAAAAATTAAAAAAATCTCTCCCAAATATCATTTCAGGCCAATTTTTTTTTTTTTTTTCAGAAAATGACGTGACACTATCTCGACCATGTTAGCAAGCAACTTTCCTACATGAGAATGCTGTGGGAACATAGGATAACTTGCAAGCTCTTGGAGGCCTCAAATTTCTTCTAATGGTTTTTTTTTTTGCTTTGACAACACATTATGCAATAAATGGAGGATGTTCTTTCCAAATTTAGACCACTGCGACTATGCCAAACAACTAGAGTCTGGTCTCATGAGGCCCAAAAAACAAACACTAGTAATGATTATGGAGGGATGGCATTACTATACGCATAGGTCAGTTTTAGCATTGCTGCCAAAATAAATTAGTCTTACAATTTGACGACAATTCAGTAGCTTGAAATTTGACGACAATTCAATAGCTTGATTTGGATTTCTTGGCTTTCAGCACCTTGCTTTTTTTAATTTTTAAAAACTCCTAATTTTGGATTGATTATTTCTATTCATGTGTAAATGCATTCCTTTTCTAAACTTTTTCAAAAATAATTTTTGGATATTCAGGATTAGCAAGAATGAAAATTTTTCAAATTTTCAAAAATTATT
Source organism: Neckera pumila (assembly GCA_963969595.1). NCBI lineage: Eukaryota > Viridiplantae > Streptophyta > Bryopsida > Hypnales > Neckeraceae > Neckera > Neckera pumila. The sequence goes on along the minus strand of OZ018408.1, from coordinate 44,452,514 downwards.
GTACAATTATTTAAAATTTTAGACACAAACCAAATTTTCCCTACTTCTTTCAGAAACTGACCTATATGTACGGTAGTTGGGTGGTACACATTATAGTTAGTCATAGGGCAAGTTTGCCAAAAAGTGCTTCAAAAAATAGATGTAGAAATTTTAAAGAAATTAATTTTATAAAATAAAAAATTGGGATGGTAGGAAAAAAGAATATTTACAATATATTCTATTTTTAGCATCTTATTATATATATATATATATATATATATATATATATATATATATATATATATATATATATATATATATATATATATATATATATATATATATATATATATATATATATATATTTACCATACTATTAGAATCACAATGACCTTTGTAATATGACATTTTTAAACAATATGATATTACAAAAATATAATTGCTGTTGGGGATATTAGAAAGGATCAAGAAAGTGACATTAGAAAGGTGAATGATATTAGTGAAGTATGATAGTATGGTGGCAAAAGGGTGTTGACCCTATCCTACACTTAATTAGATGTGTTTGGCTTAAACGAATGGTATGATATTTGGAAGATGGTTTTGTTTTAATCAAATTAGAAATGAACCTTTTACATTTAGGAAGAAAAACAAGTGGACCTACTTCTAACTAAAATTCTTCCATGAACAATTGCTTGGTTCTATTTTCAATGCATGGTGTTGGATTTTATATCCTTTTGATGTTTTTTTACCTTCTCATTATCCCAAAAAATGACAAATCATCATATATCTATGTATTGTAATTTTGGTAATTTTTTATCTTTCTTCTTGATCTGAAGTTTAGTCATTAAAATGATCTTTTTTGAATTTGAGTCCAACTAATGCAATGAAGCTTATCAAGTCAAGTTTCTATTTAAATTTGAAAATTTGAAAAAATCCTAAAATTCAACATTTTATTGCAATTTGAACTTTAGGCCCATAACCATGGATTGTTAATTTTAAAATGACACCATAATTTGATTGTCACTACAATGTTCTAAATTGTAATATAAACCTATAAAATATATTTTGTATTTGCTATGAAATGTTTCAACTTTTTATTCAAAAAACGCATGATAATTTCAAACTATCACAAAAAATCTGAGATTTTTATGACTTATAGAAGACATGTGATTGCATCTCTCAAAAATAAATACCAAAAATTTCATTCCTATACAGTTGCACCTTAAAGTGAGACGGACTTTGAAGCTTGACAACGTGGTCATAGGCCCGTCCCTCAGAGGGTTAACCCCCTTGAATCAAAGAATGGGATGAATCCTTTGAGGCCCGTCACAGTGCCCCTAAACCCGAGCTTCGGCTATGGCGTTTGTTCCATCTATGGCGCTGCGAACGCCGTCGTCCTTCCACATCTCGTCTCTTGCCCCGCGCATTACCTCCGCCATTCTGCACTCGTCTAATTCTAAGCTTATTAGGTTCGCTTCTGGCTCTCCCAAACTTGTCTCCATGGATCCTGTTTCGTCTCCTAAGTCTGGTAGTAGGGTCCAGGCGCAACCTCGAGACGAAGAAGCCGCGGCCAAAGTGGCGGCCGCGACTGTAGACCCCGCCAAGCCGACGATTTTCGACAAGATCATCAGCAAGGAAATCCCTGCCACGATTGTGTACGAGACGGAGAAGGTGTTGGCGTTCCGGGACGTCAACCCGCAAGCGCCGGTGCATGTGGTGCTCATTCCCAAGAAGAGGGACGGACTGACGCAGCTGAGTAAGGCGACGGAGGGGAACAAGGACGTGTTAGGGGAGCTTCTTTACGCGGCCAAAGAAGTGGCGGAGCAGGAGGGGCTGCAGCCGGACGGGTTTCGGGTGGTGATCAATGACGGGCCGAGTGCATGCCAGTCGGTGTACCACTTGCATTTGCACTTGATCGGAGGACGGCAGTTGAAGTGGCCTCCTGGTTAAGGGAATTGGAGCGGAGCTTTGTAATCACTGAAATTTTCAATTTGAGGAGGCTGGTACCTTTGGGTTTGTAAATTTGCGTAGCCCTGTCCTATGTGTGTTTCTTTGGTGTTTTGATCAATGACGGACTGAATGGATGCTAGTCGGTGTATCACTTGATCGGAGGTCGGCAGTTGAAGTGGCCTCCTGGTTAATGAAATTGGAGCGGAGCCTTGTAATCACTGAATTTTTCAATTTTAGGAGGCCAGTACCTTACGGTTTGTAAATTTGCGTGGCCCTGTCCTATGCGTCTTTCAGTTTGACAATCCGGAATCAATGCAGTAGCCGAGTAGAGCGGTCAGTGCCAGTCAGAGTCTCGATTGAGATCTTGATTGTTTTTTCGTTGTTGTTACTGAGCTCATTGCAGCGGCTTTCTTGACCTAATCAGTGAATTGCATCTTTATTGGAGAGCTGGTGATCAAATTTCAGGTATAGTATCTATTGATCTGCAGGTGATTAGTTTACGCTCTATATCTTGCGTCTTTGCATGGAATTCTTACACGAATGATATTCCCTGGGGTATATCCTTTCTTGGTAGAGGTAGAAGACTTGAGTGCTAGTGGAGGTATCTTTAATTTGGTGAACTGTACAGTTAAGCGCAGTGGTCTATGCTATCTGTTTGTGTCTAGGATCTCATGAAATAGTTCGCAGCAATTTATAAGTGTCCTGGCGATCTGCATGTTGGTGTTGAGCAGATTCCCTCGCAGATGATCCCAGCATTGACCATCAAATATATGCTTATACTACAATCTCTTTCAACTCTTCAGTCATGTTGGTGATTACAGGTCTACTTCGATGGCGAAGATTTCTACACCTTGTTGCGAATACGTCTCACTCTTACGGAACCCGAGGTTGTTACTTGATAAACAAAGTCTTTACTGAATCAAACTTCGACTTCAGTCTGAATTGGACGTCAAAAATTCTTCCTTGCCCGGATCAAACAGGTGTTTGGTGTCATAGGAGTTTGATGCGGGTGAAAAAGAATTTCTGACGACCAATTCAGATGGTTTTATGTTTGTGGCAGCAATGGGCAGAGTCATGAAACAGCTTTAGCCTTCACATCAAATTGGCTACCTATTCAATTCAGGCGTTGAGGTATAGCTAATGTTGGATCATAGCATTTTCTAGTTTCGTAATTTTAGTGAATTCGCTGCATTTAACTTAAAAATACCAGGTTGTAGTCAATTCCATCATTTTACGTTACGTTCAGACGGAAGTAAGGATTACATCTGCAAAGCTAATATTTTATACAGTTTTGGCCTCGATCCAGGGTGACCTCGATCCAGGGTTGGCAGATTGTTTGACATTAAAGTGAGGAGAAGCTTTCTGCGGGGTTGACGATCCTGCACCAACCGCAATGGACAATTTGTGGTTCAGAAGCAATTTCTGGAGTGGCGAATCGTCCTGGTGTGGAAGATTATGTTCTTTCGTGTACGGTATTTATCATGATAGTTCTGGTCGTCCTTGTTGCTGATAAGATGCATATTGGTTCATATAAAATGTGCTTGCACAGATGGTGCTAATGCAATTGTATGAACTGCTCTTAAATACTTAATAGTTGGTAATGAGGTGTAAGTAAAGACGCACCGGCACAGCATTGAAATTCACTGATTTATACAGCAAGTTGTCCGGATGAATGCCAGAATTTGAGTGAATCCTGGACGACTTGATGCTGGGAACTCTTTATTTCGGAAACAGGTAACATCTGACACAACCGATGTTCACCAGTTTCACTTTGTCATGCATTTATTCGTCCGTCCTTGGCCGGATTTCTCGAGTTAGGAGTACTTGAATTTTCCATTATGGTGTCTGTTATATGGAGAGTGCATTCTATGAAAAAATTGTCTGCTGCCTCCTGTGAGCTTCAGTCACAAGGAACTGCCTCATCAAAATACATGGCACCTCTCTTGAATATCATTCAAGAGTGTACCCCTGCAGGAGTCTTAGACTCCATGTGTGCTGCCGTAGTGTTTCCCTTGGCATGCATTAACCGTTAATTCTTTAGTGCCCAGGGTACTGTTGCAATAAAAGTGGTTTAGATATGATTTCCATTTATCCTTGAAAGAAAAATTTACTAGAAAATATTTGGAGATGTGCCAACCCTCTAAGAAGGCCTCTAATCCTTAAGCGACAAGCTAAGCCCACCTTAGGCTTGGTTATGAGAGAATTGTTGACAAAAAGTAGTTACTGAATTCTTTGGGAATGTTTCAACCTACTGGACCCACTCCAATAATGAATATATGGCTTGCCAAGTACTTGCATTCAGGTTGCAAAATCAAAGTACGTACTATTTACTATTCACTTTTGCATGCCTTGACCACATAAACTTTGGGAAAGCAATAGTACCCATACCATGTTTCAAGGAGATTTTTTATTTCCCTTTGGACTACCCTCTAGACAAGTGATTGTTGTTTAAAAGTTAAGACTTAAAGAACCTTTTTTTTGCACTTCCTACCTCAATACTTCAATATGAATATTGAAGTACACATTTTGTGACACAATAAAGTAGGAGTGGGCACAAATAGGTGCACCAACCTTATCGAGTTGCATGAGTGGACCCCCAAATATAAAAAAAACTGGAAAAAGAAACAATGCAGAAATATATGCATGCAGTGGATTCTCAACCAGTCAAACCATCTGGGTCCCACAGATGGCAGGGACCGCATGCGACCTGACACCTGTCCACCCGTGCTCCCCCCCTCCGTCCTTTCCTCAACTCATGAAAGCTCCGACCTTTCCGCCCAAAGGCATTGTTCTTTGCGTTCCTTGGACTCTTGGTTGTCTACCTCTCACCCTCCCCACTTCATTGAATTTGTACAACCCCAAAATTAAATTTTCAGGCTATGTGTGCCCCCCACGAATTGAATCATTCCCAAAAAACCTTGCAAGGCTTCATTAATCTTCTGGAGTTATATTAGTCCTGCTCGACCTCGATCTCACTCAGGTCCTGAACTCACTAGTACCGTTTTGAACAATTCTCAAGCATTCTTGGCGCGCAAGCAGCAGCTGTTTCCACTTCATTCTTTCCATTCAATTGTTGCCCGAATTGTTGGTGCCCATCGATACCTCCTAGTTCCTAGCTCGTTTTGGAGTGCAGAATATATTTATAAAGAATGGCTCTTTCGTTTCCTCAATTCGAAGTGCTTGACGAACAGCTTCAATTCATTCTTTAGTTTAATTTTATTGACGCTTCTCCGATCCTGCAGTGCTAGACTAGCTGACAATTGCGATATATTTATTATATTAATTGGTGGTAGGAGGGATCTTTCTTTCGTTTCGCTAAATATATCTTCGTAGCGTCGTCGATATGCCTAATCAGCTTGACCGATTGTATTACCCCAAGGCCGGCCTGTGTGTCTCGATCGGCGGTAAGACAGGGTTCGGAATTGAAGTAACGTTGCTGCATGATGAGTCTGTGCTTTTCACTAAATACCCAGTTTCTGATGAGGGTCCAATTTGGTTGTAGATCGGTTCATCAGTGCGTTTGATCGCGGTGCCGGCCAGAAGAGCACTGAAGCTATAGCAACGAGGAGATGGACGGGGTGACGTCGTGATCATGTTGGATATATAATTTGGGATCTTGTTGAGAGAGTGGAGGTATTGAGACCCTAGCACTTGAGCTAATGATGGCGACACGTGAATTGTTCAATTGCAACGAGAGATCAGAGTCGACGAGTTACACCAAATTTTGTAGTTGCTGACTCCAAGCTCAAAACCTTAGTGAGGTTCTTTACAAATTTGCAGCGCTTGGAGCTTCGACGAGCGAGCTGCTTTTTTTGCATATTGCGTCTTTGAGGCTTAAGATAGATTTCTTTGTTTCTTGCAACCAATTTTGACCGCTCTTGAGGTTTCGAGATAAAACTCTTCTAAGTGTGGAATTGCATTATCTTGGATCTTCCAACTCTTCTTCTTGCACTTCTATATTCAGGAAGTGAGGATTTTTCTTGAATTTGATACACACAATTGCGGAGAGAGAGTGGCAACAATAGCAGCTGAGTGACGAGAAGAGACCCTTGTAGAAATATTCCCGATCTCTTTCCAAATTCGATATAGGTTCCATAAACAGATCGAGTTCGTATATGCGTCGGAACTAAAGTTCCGACGTCCAATTCCAAGTATTGGGTCAGCAATTCTGGTCATGCCGTGTTCAGCTTTTGCTAATTTCCTGCTTTGGGTCTCAGATTGCGCCTCAATTTCTTTTTTTTGCCACTTCTGAGAGTGTCACAAGAGGACATTCTTTTGTTCAATTTCTTTATCAACACATGCAATGTTTTTCGCTAACCCCGTCTCGTAAAATTAGGTTCCGTCTGAATTTCATTCTCCACAACATGATCAGTCAAACTGACCATTCAAGAATCATGAAACCTCGGTTCTTTAGGGTTAAAGAACTGTTGGAAACAGTCTTGAAAGTCTGTCCCTGTTTCCCTAACACAGTGCTTGCAACAGGACCACAGGAATCTTTGCTCGAACCCAGCCATGGCGCAGCAGAAGGCGACTGCACCAAAGAAGGCCAGCACATGGGGATCATGGAGCCTCTTCGAACCCTCAGCCTGTTCCTGGTCCACCTTCGCAGTCATAATCTCCATACTCACCTTCATAATCCTGCTACAATCATTTGTAATTAGCCAAGGCAAATGCATCTCCAGATCAGTTCAAACCTTATCAACCATGGTCACCCATTCCACTCCCAATCTTCTTCCCCCTCCTTCACACAAGCCTCTGCATTCCCAACATCCGACCTCCCTTTCCAAAGTAGTATTCGCCATAGCCGCAGCAGCGAAGAACTGGCCCAACAGGAAAAATTACATCAAGCGTTGGTACAACATGGGCAACAACAGCAGCAACAACAGCAGCAACAACAGCAGCAGCAGCCCCAGGGCCATTGTGTGGCTAGACCAAGAGGTGAACGGCACCTGGGACCATGACGCCCCTCCTTTCAAAATCTCAGAAGACATCTCGAGCTTCCCCTTCAATTTACGAAGGAGAACTGCCACGAGAATTGCAAGAATCGTCTCGGAAACATTTCGTTTGGGACTGGTGGACGTGGACTGGTTTGTTATGGGAGACGATGACACATTTTTCTTTCCGGAGAATGTGGTGAATGTGTTGTCGAAGTATGATCCTGCGGGGATGTATTACGTGGGCAGCAGCTCGGAAACGCATACGCAGAACCTGCTGTTTTCGTTTAATATGGCGTTTGGTGGAGGCGGGTTTGCTATCAGTTATGCGTTGGCTGCGGAGCTTGCCAAAATGCAGGACGGTTGTCTGGCCAGGTACAGTATTGTGTTGGACTCCTCCTTCTCTACTGACACAATCTGTAATTGCACACTCGCTGGATCATATCGTGAGTGCGAAGAGAAGCTTTGAATGGCTTTCGGATGTTGTATGAATCATGAGGTCGTAAGAATCCTGTGATACCATGTTACAATCCTACGCCAACGTAATAAAAAAGGGTCGAGTTCTTACACTCCCTCTCTCGGACACTGTCGGTCATCGCACATTCTCTCGATATCACCAGTGCGAAGAGCAGACTTTGAATGACATTGCGGGTGGTTGTAATGTATTGAAGCAGCGTTAGTAATGCTCGTGTAACGGTATTAGTATGCTATTTTGACTTGTTCTATTGTTTTGCCGTTATAACTGTGATGCTCCAAGCACATGCTTCCACTTCTGCATCCACAAATTTTGTTGTGTTGTGTATGAAATGAGAAAAGGTTGAGAAAAAGAAAACAGGATGTGAAGTAAGGGTAGATGTGCATGGACTTTATTTGCATCTAGTGTCTCCTGAATGAACAGAAATTCGATGGTAGAAATGATTCGATGTCCAATTATGTCATGTTTCTTGACAAATTTTTGGGCGTGGTTGTGGACAGATACCCAAATTTATTTGGCAGCGATGAGCGTGTATTTGTGTGCATGTCAGAACTTGGGGTTCCCCTCACCAAAGAACTGGGCTTTCACCAGGTGCGGTTTGCGGGGTTTTTTAGGGTTAGGGTTTAGGTCTTCACTTGTCCAAGAAAAAATGAGTAAACATATTTCAACACCTCATAACAATTGCAACTGGTCCACATTCTTGACATGCAATTCTACTTTGAAACCCATAATTTATTGAAATGCTTTTACCGTAATTCATGGATCCTAGTCACAGTCGTCGCTTAATCAGAACAAGTTCTTAGTTGTCTTTTGAGGTTGGTCAGTGGATATGGGTTCATGAACTCTACCTTTGAAAGAAGGCACAATAAATAGCAATTGTTGTCATCGTCCATGTGGCATAGTTAGTAGAATTGTCTCCATACAGACATTTCAATTGTGTCAGTCTTAGGACCAAAAATTTTCTTCTTGTTGTGGATTGGAAATTGGGTTCCAGATGGACATTCGCGGGAATGCAATGGGCATGCTAGCAGCGCATCCTCAAGCTCCAGTTGTGAGTCTACACCACATGGACATCGTCTATCCCATCTTCCCCGGCCTCACAAAGTATGCTTCCATAGATCATCTCGTTGAAGTTGCCAAGGTGGAATCCGCAAGTGTTTTCCAGCAATCAATGTGTTATACACATGGCCAGAAGTGGTCCTTTTCCATTTCATGGGGTTACATTGTGCAAGTCTACAAAGGCTTTCTAGCCCCACGTGAGTTGGAGATTCCATTGCGGACATTTTCCTCCATCAAAAGAGGAAATGAGAAAGCTGAGTTTCCATTCAACACTCGGGAGGTTCCCAAGGAACCATGCAAGCGACCTTCTATGTTTTACATGAAGTCTGTGCGTGGGCCAAGTTCTAATTCCCAAGGTTTGTTGGAAAGCTTGTATCTGAGGAATGAGGATTTGAAAAGAACTAGACCATCGTGTGATGGGGACTTGAAACCCCTCAACACTATACGACGGATTCGGGTTTTGAAAAAGCCAGTCGCAAATTCTTGGTTTCAGGTATTATTTTCTAACCAACAAAGCTCTGGCTTTGCTAATGTTGTGGAGGGTCTCCATTATATCTCTTAATTATGCAAGGTGTCATTTATACATTGGTTGAGATCCACTTAAATCCCTCGTAGAAATTATATTATGGCTATGATAAAGATGAAATAGAGACTCCTCTGTATTAGTGAACACTTTTCAACCATATAATCCTCTCTTGTTACTTCATTGACACATTGACATTGAGGTCAGAAAAGAGGAAGAGGGACTAGAGTTATAATCCTCATTTTCCTCTGCGCTCTTGAAGAGATACGTATCTCTAAAACCTCATGGTCTTGATTTAAGTTGGAGGAGAGGATTATGTTTACTGATACCATTCTTGGAGGTCTTCCAGCCTTCAACCAAGTATCTAATACATACTTGTTAAATGGTGGATTTCAATGATTACTTCAACTTTAGAGCTATACCAATCCTAGTAAAGGCACTTGTGAAAATCCTCGTTTTCAAAGCTCCCGGAAATTGAACGGAACAATTTTGGCACCCTGAAACGAACAATTTATGAGCATGAACATCATCTATGCTCTGACTCCATAAAAATGATATTAACGTAGAATCCGTAGAAGTTGATTCAAACACTGGTTGATGGGCATTCCTGCCGTTTATTCAATTAGTCATGTAGAGATTTGCTTGTTAATAGTATTCATGTGGGTCTTGACGTTGGTTTTGCTTTTTGCTCAAGCAGGCGCCTCGCAGATCATGTTGCAGTGTGAATTCTTGGAGCCAGGACTCCATAGAATTGCAGTTAAGTGATTGCCAGGCTGGTGAAACTCTACTAACAAGCAGCCTCCATTAAGAACCGGTATGCTTGGTTAATCCGTTACCCTGCTGAGGAAGATTCGCTTCTATTTCTTGGATTAATTGCAAGCAATATTTGTACATATTGAGCCAATTTTCAGGGCTGTCGATCTCGAATGCTTGACCCCAGCGCTGATAGCTTCTGAATAGTGGATTACTCTTGCAATGGAAAACGATTGTTGACTCCTTTTGAGATCAACAAGTTCCCCACATTGCCGTAACATTGGAAGAACTGAAACTCTACTTGTGCAGCCTGGAAATTGTCGAAATGACAACCAGGGAAAATAAGAAACTCCTTCCTTCCTTTTTTTGGTTGTGAATGAGAGCGTAGTCTATGTAAACATAAAGAGGATAGAAAAGAATCTTCACAAACATCTTAGTTTGTGCTTATTCCTCAATAAAACCTTTCAGTTCGTGCTAGTTCAGTTTGAGCACAGTTTATGCCACTCAGCTGCTTTGGAATTAGACGAGCTCTCTTTCTCCATCGGCGTTGGTCGCTATCGAACTTACTGTGGAGGGTTTTCAGTGATGTTCAGGGTGCAATGAGGGTATTATTTTTGTAGTACTTTTTCTAATTTTGAAGACTTGCAACAGTCCACATTTATGGGATGAGCCATTGAATGCAAGCTATATATACCAATAGTTGAACCTCAAATATAGTTGTGGCCGCAAATCACAAACTTGCAACGTATTGGATGCCAATTGTAAGTGAAAGATTTCAATGTTACTCGCCTTTGTGACTTCAGTTTTGCTTTGAATCTTCTCTTTCACTTTGTTTTCCATGGTGCTCAGGTTTATCACTTTGGCAAACAGTTCTCACACATGGATATATTAGAGTGGAAAGCAACATACATATACTCAAGAGCAGCCCTTTTTTTGGGGGGGCAAAACGGTGCCAAAAAGCACCATTTCATAGTGAAATTTTTTTTTCGCCAGATTACCAGAAAAAGGTATTCTTTTTTTGCTAAAAAAGTTTCAATCCAATTTAAAATATGGATGAAATTGTCAAATTTGGATGAAAAAGTGTATGAATTTGATTGAAAAGTGTTTTATGGTACAAAAGATGGATGTACAAAGAAATAAAATGTTTCACCAAATTTTAAGTGATCGCCATTCTGGTAGTTTTTCAAAAACTAAAAAAAGGGGCTGCTCACGAGGCCCTGGAATGGTGTTGTTTGATGCAATTTTCTCAAGTTTTCACATTGATTTGCATAGTCTCAAAATACATTCTTGTGCAAGGACTTCTAGGTGAAAGCATAAAGCACTTGTATTGTTTTGACGTCACATTGTGCGTCCATGTGTCCTTGTGGAGTAATAAATTCAAAATTGATAGTGAAGGTGGATCGGTTACTCTTTTTAGTACAGTTTTTTAATTTTTGAAAAAAACATTTACTTTTTAAAATGCAATTTTGTTATTTGTCAAACTTTTTTTGTTTTGAGGACTTTCAAGTATGTAAAGTCAAAAATCTAGAGGTCACCTTTTTGACATTATATTTTTGTAGTAGACCTTTATATTGTACAAGGAGAATATAAAAAAAAAAAAAAATTCATGTTATCTATATTGTTGCAAAAAAAACTCTCTTGCTCAAGTAGTTTTAGACATGTAAAATCATTTTTTCATAATTTCTTTAATAAATTCTCTTTTCCATCAAGTTATCCCATTTTCGGATTTTTTTTATTCATTTTATTTTTATTTTTCAATAACTTAAAAGTCTGTTTTTTTTAGTTTTTTTTGTTCTCTTGTTCATTAGTTTGATAATTTTAGAAATAAATAACTGGACATGCAATTTCATGTCTAACTCCAACTAAAACAGAGTCCCTAAATCCAAATTTACTTTTGAATTTTCCAAATTCGATCATCCACGATAAATAATAAGTTTCTACATTTTCAGAAATAAAAATAAAAAATAAAAAAAGGTTTGGCAATCACCAATCACTGAACTCCATATTATCACGTGCACTGCAGACTCCTCTGTGACAGGAGTCTGTGACATTAAAGAAGCTGGTTGTGACGTTAACTGTGCTTACCATTACCAGTATGATAACGTCACCAAAAAGGCAACAAGATGGAGGATGCCTGGTCCGAAGACTCTCTTCCAACCACTTCCAACCACTTGCATTTACAGTTGAAATCCATCTTTTTTTTCTTGAGTTTCTAAGCTTAGGATCTTCAGAGCACACGCAGATTCAGAATACATTCTTTTCTCATTTGATTTCAGCTCCTTACTTTTAATTCAAAGTGCCAACTCCACAAGAAGTTGCTACGACCTCTCGTTGCCAAATCTGCACGCTTGCGAAACTCCGAAGTTGCTATCTTGGGATGCGACTTGTGAACGATTCTTAAGAGAATCTTGGGTGGTGGTTGGAAGAAGATTTTGGGTTGAATTGGAGGAAGAGTTGCGCACGTTCTTTTCAGTTTCGGTGACCGAAATTGGGGAGGTATGGATCAGATTTTGGGGGTTTGTTTGTTGACCTGAGCTGTTGCCCATAACCCAGTTGGTATGGCCAGAGATTGAATTTTGTGTGTATGGTTGGTTTTGGTTTTGTTCACGGCGATTTTGGTTTTTGAGGAAGTTCATGGGAGAATTCTTCTTAGTTCACCCCCTATCTTTTGTTGTATGTTGTTTCTGTGAATTCTGTGTTACGGTTGCGGTTCTTGGGTATGCTAGGTTATGGCTCCTTCTTGACGCTTTTGGATGTGTGCTGGTTTCTTTTGGAGATAACTTTTGAGGTTGAATTCAGAGTATCAGAGTTCTGATTATCGTGAGCCTTTCATGTTGACTCAATGAATCCCATTTTTATTTGGTGTGCCTAAGAAGAGATTGATTATGAGCACTTAAACCTACGATTGTCGTATGAGAGGAGTGGGACCTAATAATAGCTCATTCTTCGTTTGAGTGAGAATATCTTATACATGTTAACGCAATTATAAGCAGAAATTATCATTCAATGGTGGCTGTATCTCTTGAACTCCTAGTCATGACAGTTCCGTTATAAGTCTGAAGCCAAATATGTTGACACATTAAGCTAGAAGCTTTTCATTTCGGAAATTCAGGTTACCTTTGGGAGTCCCTTGCCTTTCAGCTGGCTGGAGTTCTGTCTGTTATTAGAATGGAAATATGTCTGACGTTTGTACCTATTTTCTAGAGATTTCAACACACTAAACTCTGTATTATTTGGTCACTGTTTGAATAAGTTGCGATTTGTTGAAGTTTGAAGTACCAGGGTGCCAATCACAAGCCTGGACTATCTTTAACCATGAGTATTGCGTCTACAATTTATCTCATGGAAGCCTCTCTCACTGCCATAAGACCTTGAAGTATCTCATTTCTTGCAAGTCATGGGGTTTGGATGAGACTTGCATTGCAATTGGGTGACTTATCAACGCACGCACAAATTGGTTTCCTAACTTAGTGCTTATTTATCTTTTTGTTAGTGGTCAAATCCTTTCTAAACCCTTTCTAAACCCTTCCTATAAGTAAGCTGTGCGTGTTTTGTTTCTGATTGACAGGCAGTACAAAAGGTCAAATTGGCTGCTATTGAATGCTGGACATTCATTTATTTTTCACCCTCCATCTAGCCCACATTTGTTGGTAGGGTGTCGTTTTGGGCATGTTCTAGGGTTTGCAGTTGAGAAAATCTGATTCTGGGAGAAGATTCCAGTGCTTTTGGCACTGCTGCTTGTATCAATAATTTGAGATTGAAGCTCTTCAGAGAAGGACTTTCTAGCCTCTTTTCTAAGGAGGTTTGAATCTAGAGAGCTTCAAAGAGCTGGAAGAATGTCGGACGCGGTGGTGAATGGTTTGGCAGGTGCTGGGGGTGGCATTGTAGCTCAAATCTTAACGTATCCCCTTCAGGCGGTGAGTGAGACCATGGCTTGAGTTTTATTTATTCTCGCATAGAGTTCTTTTTATGAGGTTTTCAGATTATAATGTGCAATTTACAGACATGACCTGTGCGTGCTATCAATAGGTGAATACCAGACAACAGACAGAGCGGAAGGCTAAAGCCAAGAATGCTGCGCAAGATGCTGACGCTGCGCTTGCTTTTGCTAAAGCACATCCAGCACAGATTGTGCAAAGAGGGACCGTTCAAGAAATATTCCAGGTTGGTCTTTGATGTGCACGCCCATTCTGCTGATTTTTGAATGGCAATTTTCGGATTTTTTTTCGGAGTCATAATAGTCAATGTTTGAGACTTCAAAATTCAGCACTGTATTTTGATTTGGACCTTGAGGTTTTAAGTTTGTGCACCAGAATGTCATTTTTTGTATGTCTACTAGAATAAATTCTGTAGTGGGTTGTAAGTGCATAAAAAACGAGCTCGCATTATGAAGTTTAATCCTCCTCTTAACCATAAAAGCGCTCTGAATCCCATTCTCTGGATGATGAACAGATTGCTTCAGACCAATGTTTTGTCCAAATAATTTCTTATTCATAGAAAGTGATGCTTGGATCTTGAAAAAACAACCTCACTCTATGACCAATTCGATGAAATTGAGGTGTATAACATAATCGTACAGAGATAAAAGCAAAATATAAGAACAGACATGTGCAAAATTTCAAAAATGGATTCGGGCTGTAAAGGTTAACCATTGAGACTATGTCAACAGTCAGCTTCAAAGTCCTGCATTGGCATCTTGGAAATATTTTTTGCAAGGAGCAGTGTGGGAGGAAACCAGGGTAACTAGGATAGAACTATGCTGTTAGTGTCTTTTGGTGCTCTTTGTAATTTACCAAATTTCTTTTTGACAGGTCGTTAAAATGGAAGGATGGGGAGGATTATACAGGGGCCTCCGGGCATCGTTACTAGGCACTGCTTTCTCGCAGGTATTGCTAACTTACCCCAACAATTTTCAACAGCAGAATTCTAAGTATGCATATTAGAACATACGTGATATTAGAACTTTTGATGTATATGAAGTATAGGTTAGCACCTGTTGGTTATTAGGTTGTGAAGTTATGTTGACTAGATTTTCCGACACTCAGTTAGGTCAACCATGCAGGGCGTGTATTACTATTTTTACCAACTTCTGAAAAATGAAGCTGAGGCTCGAGCTCGGAGATCCAAGAAGCTAGGTAATGCTGATGCATCAGTGGGGATGCTAACTTCCCTGGTTATTGCAGCTCTAGCTGGGTATAAATTCATATCACAATCTACTCTAGATGTTTTATATTTGCACCTTTCTTCAAGTTCTGTAATGTGCGTTTTAGTACATGTCCTCCTCATTATAGACCTGCATGACTTGCTTTATGTGTGCTGGTGTTTTAGTTCATCTATTGAAAGACCAGGACGCATGTGTTCGGGCTTTGAATGCAATTCCTCTGAGATAGCTAAGGATTTTGGAATCGAGACTACCAGGTTTTTAAATGCAAATTTGGTGCAGATGTGCGAATGTACTGTTGACAAATCCTATTTGGGTCATCGTTACGCGCATGCAGGTAGAATCACCATTTCTGCTCTATTACTCTCTTTAAACTATTCCTCATTGCAGTTGTGTTTGTTCAACTATATTGGGCTTACTTTGGAACGCCTGTTATTATAGCTCTGCTGACGTCGTTTGATAGTCTAGCTTGCACACTTCAATCGGTTGCTGTGATCTCAATACTGAAAATCAGATCATGCTAATGGCTTGTTAGAAGCACATAGTCCAGAGCTTTCCAACAAGCTATCATTCGCGAAATGCGACCCAGGAAAGAGCAAGTACTCTAAAGAAAATGAATTGTTGGTTGGTACTGTGTAGTCATTGGTACTGCACATCTTCAATTGCTTTCTGTGATCTCAACACTTCGAGTTAGGAGGCATATTATAGCTTATTAAAATTACATTTTCAACAAAATATCGTTCAAAGCATTTGCTTGAGAAATGAGCATGAAATTTCAATTTCAAATCTTGAGGACAAGCATTGATTTCATCATCTTTGGTATCTCAGGTCACCAGGGCCTTTATACCTGGCGTCTCGGTTTAATGTGGTGGCTTCTTCAATTTTTTTCTCTTTGATTATCCAGTGCTTCTATGTGTATTACTTTCGGGAATTAGGATATTTACCAGACAAAGTCTATTTCTCATTAACTATTTCAAGAGTTGAAGCATGTCTGTTTCTCATGGCTGTCGGTTTATCTTTTTTCCCACCCTTTCTCATGGACCTTTTATGTGGCATGTGTTCAGCAGACTCAAGCACAGGCCCTGGAAAAGTCTTCGAGATATGTTGTGCTACCGAGTGTTGATTCATCGACAACATCGACTCCTAGTTCATCTCCTTCAACTGCAGGCCTCGGGACACTTGACACCGTAAATTCCTTTTTAACATCTTCAATCTATTTCTCAGAGCTCTATTTATCATTTTTCACAAGTACATAGATTTTCTCAAGGTCAGGTTTACTCGTTGCTTTACGAACTAGTATTTCTCTCAGACAGAGTATACGAGATGTTGTCCGTTAGAAGATCTGTTCTGTCTTTCGAAAATTCACTGTTGCTCAGCTTTGGAAATCGGAACTGGATTGTTGGTGTAGTGTAGTTCCTATTATGGGGATGAACTATTGTGCTTGTCTTGGTTGAAGGTCAAGGATTTATACAAAGAAGCTGGGGTGCGTGGATTTTGGAAAGGCGTTCTTCCTACCTTGATCATGGTTGGTTTGTGCTCATTTGGAAGTTAATGGTCGGTTATGTTTGAATCGTTAAAAGATGTAGGGTATATTTTTTTTCTTTCTAGTGGTTTACCTGTTACCTTCCTTGAAGACTCTTGAATGATTTATTTCAACTCTTGTAGATACAGAAGCAGACATCTTTGGCCATATGGTCACTTAGGGTTTGAATTTCGGTTCAGAAAGATTACAGGTTGAGGCTATTGAGTTGCTTCAACATGGATATACGTCACTTGACTATTGTCTGACCTTATCCTTGTCACTGATGGAGGCTTCAAAATGCGATGCAACAGGTTTGTAATCCAGCAATACAGTTCATGCTCTATGAGGGCATGATGAAAAAGCTGACCGAAAAACGTAGAGTGACTTCATTGGGCTCGAAACATGTATCAGCGAGCGAGGTATTTTTTATCATATTTTATTGTCATCTATCTCTTGAGTAAATTTTTGGCCAATTACGGGTTACTTTTTTGGGTCTTGAATCTGAATCTCTGATAAGGTATGATATTCTATACTTGTGGTATTGCTTGATTTGACGCATGAAATGCTGTCTCTCCGTTTCAGGTCTTCTTGCTTGGAGCAATTGCAAAACTTGGGGCTACGGTGGTGACGTACCCTTTGCTGGTGGTGAAGGTGATTTTTTCATTTCCTCTATCATGTCACATGCCTTCATACATTCTTGAAAGAATCTCGTAACGCCTTGGGCCACTAGCAAATTCAATGAACAGTTGATGTATCCGAGGTGCTCTGATCTTCTGCATCACCTTTCTTTGAAACTCGTAGTGAGTTCAACAGTTTTGGAGAAGGAAACCCGTTCATCAATCACTCCAATAATTCCTTGACAATAGCTCTTGGGTTGATACTTGTGCGCAAACAGACGTAGCATGTTGCTGCACAATATTAAATCTCAACCACATTGATTAAATCTGAACCATATCCTGTTTTTTGTATGTTTTCAAATGAACTGTGAGTTGTCTTATGTTATGAGTCCAGACTCATTGATGGATTACGTTATGAAATCCATGCTCAATTTAGACGATATTCTCCGTACTTCAAATTCCATAGATCAGAAGTAGAAAGTCTTTGTTGCGGAGACATTTAACAAAGACCGTTTCGAGGTCGAGAAAAGTTATTCTCTGATGATAAATATTGGTTGGTTGGCAGTCTCGTCTGCAAGCAAAGCAGGCGATAGGAGGAGATAAATCTTTGCAGTACACTGGTAAGTAATTTTCACGCGCCTTAGCCTTTATTCAAGCTCTATTTTACATAGTCTTCCGGGTAACTCTTTTCTAATACATGCTCATCCTCACTTTATGATTCATTTGAATTGTGCATTTGAGAAATTTTTAACTCCTAATTTCTAATTGACCGAAAGTGTCTCTCCCATAGTTGTAGGGGTTGAAAAATGAAGTTTTCAAAGAAGGAAGCAAAACATACCAGTAGAAAGAAGAAGCCATGTCCAACATTTCTTAACTGTAAAGTTATGTTTTTTGCAAGTTACTATAATTGCTTTTTAAGAGCTTCCAAAGTGAACTATTCCATTCTTAGTTCAGGCATTAAACGGTGATCGATTGGTTAAAATATGTTATCTCCGAAATTCTGTTCTTCATGTTTCGTAATATAGGTTTGCTCATCTGTGTCATGGATTCAGGCACATTGGACGCAATTGTGAAGATGATCCGCTTCGAGGGACTGACAGGCTTCTACAAAGGGATGAGCACCAAAATTGTGCAGAGTGTGGTTGCAGCAGCTATTCTCTTCATGATCAAGGAAGAGCTTGTAAAAGGAGCTCGTGTATTGGTAAGCAAGCAGGTGAAAATTCCCAAGGTGGCCATATTGAGAGCTGCCTCATGATTCTATCCTGGTCCATTCTCCTCTTTAAGTTATCCCATTTGTGAAATTTCAGGGCACAGTTTGACATAATCCCATTTTCTGTAGAGTATTTTCGTTTTAGTGCAGATTATAATTAGTTTACGTTCGCCACATTGATGTCCATGTAGAAGTTGGACCATCGGTGCTTTGCAGACCTGCAAATATTTTTTTAAGTCAACTGAGTGCGTCAACATGCATAGTGTACTTGAGATTAGTCATAATGCAAGCTCTGTAAAGCACAGTAATGAAAAATCCATTGTGACTTCATATCACGAACTTGCAATCAATTTGTAAGGTAGGAGGCTCTGAAAGCGAGCATCTAAGGGCTGATTTGCTTTTTTTCATGTGGTTTATTGGATGGGATTATTTTTTGCTCATTTTTCAGACAAAGAGAAATAGATTCTGATTGTGACACAAGTTGTTTCGTATTTTTTGAAGCATTTTCAAATTACTTATGAATTTTCAAACAAGAAGAGTTATAGGTCCCTATTTATGACCCTAGGTCTTCCATAAACTGTTCATGTGCAACTTTGAGAGGGAAATGGGAGAGCAAAGAGAATGATTGGTTCTTGCAATAAATAATATTTTTTTAATCGATCCATTCAATGACTAGAAGGTCCATTTAATGACCAACTCATGTCCATTTCAGAGTCTCCTACCTTAGTTGCCAAGTGAGGTGGGTACACCCAAAATCACACCCTGCCTAAAGCCATCATCATTCTATGTATTGTACAATGGCCTACCAAAAAGATAAGTGATGGCAATTTGGAAAATAAGTTTTCTTTGCATAATGTAAAACAAAATTGACATTTTTTGTTTTGCATAATTAACTTTGATATCTTATGCAATCTCAATCAACCATATCAAATTTCAGTTTCAAAAAACTAAAATTTTGTTTTTGGTGAATTTTTAAATTAATTTTCATGGTTTTACATGAAAATTCATTGAAGAACATCGGTGGTGAATTTTTTTAATTCAATTGCAGAAATATGTAGGAAACCTCCATACGCATATCTTTTCTTCAACAAGCGTCTCCAAAAAAAATTCACAATTCCCTCTAAAAAGATTTCCGTTTTGGCAAAAATTTGACCTTAGTTTGAAAATAAACAACTCTTTATTGTAATTAGATTTTTGCATTTTCCCTTCTTGCTATAACTACCTTAGTAGCGTAATGGTTCAATTTGTTTGCAAAAACCTAATTTCAATAAAGAGATATTTCTCTTCAAAGCTGAAGGTGAAATCACGTATCTTTGTGGTAGGCCACTACACATCTTCAAAATCAATACATATGTATGTTGAAGAAACAATTTTAGAACATTTATCAAAAAAACTTTGATTCTTCATAACTTTTGCAAATAGTATCCAAATGTTGCATTCTTTGGTGTGTTGGAACCTCCTTTCATTTGCCAACAAGAAAATATGAAAATTGGACCAATCTACTCTAGTAATAGTAACTTTTTGCATTATAGCAAAAAGTGGCAGTTTGAGAGGTGTCTACTTTGCAAGACAAACTTGCAAGATCAACTCTATTTACTACAGGATAAGTCTATTTGTGTAACAAGGATAATTGCATGTATTGCCTGGTTTGCGGACGGAGCAAATTGACCCCCTCGCTTGGCCCACCTAAGGCATTCTAGGGGTGCATGTAAAAAAAAAACCTATTTTGTGTTGTGTTAAATCTATGTTCTTCACCTCTCCTAGCTAATTTAGGGGCTTTGATTGCAAATATAAATTTAGAATTTGCAAATATTATTGTGTCTGGCAAATAAAAGATTTTACGGTTTTCCTTGACAGTCGAGCGAGGGGGTCGGTTTGCTTCCTAATACGGAGCAATTCATTGGGGGGAGCTTTTAATTTGATGCCTATCCGAAACGTTTGGCTCCATTTGTTCTAATAAATAATTAAATAAGTTTGGCTCCATTTGTTCAAAAAAAAACCATAAAAAAAACATTTAGCTCTACATATGGTCTATAACAATGTTTGGAGAGAACTACTAGTTAGTTCATTGTAGCCAGTGGAATTGGAAAAAAAATGTTTGCAATTTGAAGATCGCCTTGGAAAAAAGTTGGTGAAAAACTTTATAAAACTCTATTTAGACTAAAAGATAGAGAAATAACTGGATTTGATACTTGAAAATTGGTTCAATATAGAAATTAAAGGAAAATAGCTAGTCTATAATGTACAATACATTCTAGTAGGCATTGTGAATAATAAACATTATAAAAAACATACATTATAGAGATCTACAAAGCACCAAAGTGAATCTCTGGTTATTATAGTGCTTAAATGGAAGGGAGCTAAAATCAGGACACTATCATTAGGGGAGATTGAGGCCTTTGGAAGACTGCGAGTTCCCCTGCGTTTGCAGACTGCGGGAATGCAAGAAAGCAGCTGGCTAATGTAGTTGAAATGGTGTCATGTCATTTTCGAAAAAGAAAAAGAAAAAAAGGAACTGCCTAAAATAATATTTGGGGGGTGAATTTTATTTTTTTTGAAA
Organism: Neckera pumila; assembly: GCA_963969595.1. NCBI lineage: Eukaryota > Viridiplantae > Streptophyta > Bryopsida > Hypnales > Neckeraceae > Neckera > Neckera pumila. Next base: position 44,431,771 of record OZ018408.1, on the reverse strand, counting down.
AAAAATTTTGACAGGCTGTACTGGCTGTTCACAGAATCTTGCTAGATGTAGAAATGGGCCTGAAACGGCCCTCCAATGCCCTCAAATTTCATTTAATGTTTTAGATGATCCTTGCAAAATTGCAGATTTAGCCTCTAAAGTTCTTTGACTACATTTTGCCAAAAGTACTCAAAAACAACCATCTAGTTCAGTAAACCTAAGTTAAAAAAAGAAAAATTTAATATCATATTCAACAATACAAAAACAAAGTACATTAATGTAGCTTCGTCCTCAAAAATAATTGGCCAAGTTAATTGCACAAATTGAAAGATGATAACATTTGAAAATAGAGAAAATTATTTTTTTGACCTTACCTAACAAGATCAGCACACTTTGACCATTGATGACCTCAATTCTTTCCACTATCAAATCTTGGAAATTCATAGAACTCTATTCTTTGCCATATTAAGTCCTTATGTGCAAAGTTTGAAAACAATTTGATGCCTACATTATACATTTGTTTTTTTTACCATTATGATACCTTTGAAAGAGTAATGATACACTAGCTAATTTTAATTTTAATTTTTTTCCTATTTAATTTTTAATGTTTTATGAATGCACAATTAAAATAGTGAACACAATGACACATACTTCTCCTTTCAATAGGAAAATATTGTTTTCTAAGAAAAAATAAAATTCCCTAAAGTGGGCTAAAACAAACAATACATGAGTTTTTTTAGTTGTGGAGTTCTTACATGTTTCATTGGGAAGCCTCATATTTTTGTGGTCACACTAATTTTCTAGGTCACATTGGTCCTCCCTCTCCCCTAAAGATTAGGACAAATGAGTTCAATGAGCAAAATAGGAAGAAATTTGTATGCATTATAATATTACAGGCTCCCTACTTTTAGTGATGCAATCATTTGTCAATTGTTTTTTTCCATGATGTAGATGTGAGCTTCTAGTATAATATGACATCCTCTAATGTATATATGATCACATTCATGAATCAAAGAAATTCTTATAAGTAACTCCTCCTTCCTTCTTCCAAAGGCCTTTCCATTTTACAAATGGAAATTGTAAGGGAATAGGAAAACATTGCAGTACAAAGTTAGTCAATTGTGCCCTACTTACATTGTAATTAGATACAATAATGCCCTCTTCAAGCCTGAGCTTACTCAATCGTAAAATTGCTATAGGCTTAGGGTGTGGAGGTCAACCAATTCTTAATCAAGTGCAAGTTAAGCTAACCAAGGAAAATTGAAACATTGTTTATATATACCACTATACCTAAAGTAGGAAGTTCATAAATTGCCCATCTAGGATAAAATAGACTCCTATAGGAAAATCAATCAAGCATAACACTTTTCACATATTTTGGGTAGTAAAAGAAAAGAAAAACAATTCATTGGCAATTTAAATCATAGTTTTTTGACTTAGAATGAATTAATTATAAATTTTCAAAGTGAAAAAGTGCATAGTATCTATTGATGCCCATAGAGTGAATCAGTCTTTGATCAAAATCATCCTTCAAATAAAACACATCAGCCCCAAAAAGTGATGACTCTCAAAGAATGATTCACATCATATTTTCATTTATTTTAAACTTACATGAATGTATATTTTATTAGAGAGGGAATTAAAAACACAAATATGAACTAAAAATACATTGAACAAATTGTGATTCATTTTTGAAACCCTTTGCATTATTTTTGACAGTTCTGTAGGGGCAATTCTAATTACCCAAGCAAAATTCAAGCCTCCTACATTAACTTAGAGCCCTTACAATAGCAAGTCTAGACAAAGTAGAATAATCAAAATGTTTGTATTCTTGTTTTATAAAAGCAAATTGAAACAAAGATTAAACAAAGATTTTCAAGTCTTTATAGAAATTGCACTTCAATTCCTACAATTTATTTGATAAATTGCTAGGGGAGCCAACCCCTTCTTGATTAGCGCCCTACTATGACTATATAGCCTATTCTCTTTCCGTGAAGGAGGAGATGAATAGTGATTAATTATGGCATGGTTCCCGAGGCAGTTGTGGCACATTAGAGTTGCCTCCAAGATTCTCAATATTGCAACCAAGCCTTGGTGGATATTGCAATCAGCCTTGGTTGGAAATAGGAAAGTCTGTATGACCAAAATGGATCGAACAAAATCTTCAACTAAAAACTTCATAGTAAATACGTTTTGAGAAATAAAAAATCTGAAAAATTATAAAACCTTCCAAACTGTATTTCTGCACATGAAAATTTCCCCACTGAAGAATCTTGACTTGCAGATATGCATAATTCCTTAAATGATCGGAAATGGGTTGCCTCTCCTAAATTAATTAGAGCAATTATTAATTACAAATTACTATGCTGCCTTTTTTACAATTTACAGATGTTTTGCGAATTTAAAATCCCGACCAAACTAATGGTGGCGGCTCTTCATCTCCTACTTTGACCAAGGGACAAGTGGCAAGAAGTCAAGTGTACTCTGTGACTACCCTACTATTGCGCAGAGAGAGAGAGGGAGTTTTGAAAGAGCAGACCACATTGCAAATATAGTTGACGTCAAACTTGAGAAATAGAGAAGAATTAAGACTAGAAAGAGGAAGATCAGAGGAAACAGAAAAATACCTAGAAGGTCATACTTGTGGGCTGCACCTTTACGTGCTTCATGCAGGTCTCCAGCAAGCCGCTGTTGGCCCAAGTTTGCTAGGCGAGAACCTGGGTTTGTGTGTTTGAAGAAAATTTGAGTGACATCATCCATTTTGAGATCTTGAGGATTTATCATGCACTTCCAAAGAGAAGCGATTTTGCAAAATTCCATGCCACCCTGACGGACAGGCAGAACCCAAAAAGCAGAGGGTATATATTGCCCAGACTGGAGCATAGGCAAGATAGTTCCTGGAAGCGTACTTCTAAATTATTTTTGCATTTTATATTTGCAATACATTGCTGCTCTCTCAATGAGATTAGTATGAGTGAGGACGACCCGGTTTTAGCAAAAGGAGTACTGTGATAAATATACTCCTCCACACCTTCCTTAAGCACTTCGTCACTAACGTTTCTATGGACATATTCAAAGTGGTCTTCTCCCTTGTCTTTGATGCAGTAGCCCAACATCCCAATGAAGGTGTGTAGTCCTTTATTACGACGGCCTTTTATAAGGATGTGGTGTCCCACAGGTGCTTTTTCAAGATTGTCCCATTGAAGATGCTCTTTTATTTTTTTGCTCACCACGGCAGTAGACAAAGTTAGCATTTGACAAACCATCTGCAAATGCAATCTGCTCAAACTGCTCCCACATTCAATTGAGCACAACCCACAGATATAGTGCTTCTATAGGAACTCTTCCATTTTCCCTAGAAGCACTAAGGGAATGTCAGCACTACCAATAGAGATTGTCACACTCAAATCCATTTCTTTTGGTTGCACTGCAGGCTGTGTTTTTGGAGCTCTTTTAGGTTTTTTAACTGCCGGGTTTCTGGTAGTCTATTTGGTAGTACCACCGACTGCAGTTGGGGGCACCACAAACCACAGTGTCTTTGGCGTGCGCTGCCGTTTGACATTTATGGGCAGCCTCTTTCAGAATCTGCGACAGTGGTGGTCCCATTGAATAAAACTTTGCAGATAAGTACAGCCCCTTGCTAATCCTACAATGCCAACCGAGAACATGCGCTGAGTGAGTCATGAACTTGTAATATCAAATCATAAAAAAGTCTCATCTTTGGTTTTTAAATAAAGAAAATGAGCACTCACAATAATTGAACTAAGGACAAACCAATTAGGGGTGGCTCAAAGTGAAAGTCGTATCAATTGTGTGCCTAGTTCACTCAACATAACTTGTAGTGCTTGAATTAGGTTACTATTGTCAATTCTAGAACAAGCAATACTATGAACACGACAATTGTAAATAGAAAAATGCATAAGCTAATCACCGGGCAGACCTTGCCCTACAACATTGGCCACATAATTGACTGAAAGTCAAGTTGCGAAATGTACGAGCTTACCAGGAACACCAAAGTCCCAAAACCAGTTGCATGCCACTTTAACTCATCATGGGAGAAACGCCTTACCAACATCAACCCAAGTCATCCGTAACATCAATGTTTGCGCAGATAACAACACCATAACTAATTTTTGACTACTCTCAATACAACCTTATGATACTCACTATATAGACGGTGGAGCAACATCAATGACCAAACAAAAAAGCGAAGCACAGAAATGCATCAACAAGATCCAAGCCAACGTCATTACAAGTGCCAACACCGCGGGCTCTCTTGTCTTTGCATCACAGGCGTGACAAAGAACAGCAACCTCAACAACGACCATCAAAACTCAAATCTACTCAGCACTCAAAACCATAATTCCACTCTAGTGTCATTGCCACTTTCCACGGAGGCCTATCCCTGTTTTCCCTCTCCCTATTTCACCTGCACAAAACCACACAAGCACCATTTGTCTTCAGCTTCAATAAACCATTGCAATACCGTACCTCCAAATGCCTATCAAACCACCAATATCGACAACTGCTAACCCCCCTCAAAAAAATAGAACCACCACATCAGAACACAAACCTTTTTGTCACATTGGAGTCTTAAGAACTAACAGAGATCAAAATCCTCACACATGCATGACAAATTCAGCAAAAATTAGGACCAATATTGTATCAAGTTATCAGGGATCAAATTCAATAGCGGAACAAATCGACTTTGAACTAGAAAAGGTGAGAACTGTGGGGGAAAAGAGTAGCCGGCATAGAAAAGAAGGATAGGTAGGCTTACAAGGTGGAGAAACAGAGAAAGCAAAACAAGGAGAGAATTGGAGGCTTGAGATGGAGCTTACCACAGTGGAGGAGGAGCAATGCAGGAGCGACAGAAGGTAAAGAAAACAGTGCAGACGGCAACGTCTAATGTTCCTCCGTCAACCATAGCAGTGATCGATACCGATGCATCAACCCAACTTGATGGGCACTTTTGTTGCATTTTTCCTCCACGTTGGGCTGCACGCGTCTTGCATTTGTACATATTATCATTTTGTACACCCAATTTGACATAGTGCCATGATGTTTAGAGGAAATTGCCGCAGTTTCAAAGCAAATAACAATGCACCAAGAAAGTCAACATTCATTGTATTGCAATAGAGCAATCCGCAACAATCATGCAGGCCTAGCAAAGTTTCGTCACCCATTCCAATTGACCATGTTGCTAGAATTCCCCGCAATCGGTACCTGTCTCATTAGATTTCTACGAAGTTGGCGCCATAATTCCATGGGTGCCAGAGATTTCAATGAAAGTTGCAGTAGGTTAAGTGTCCAACCCACGCATTGCTCAGCATGAAAGTGACGAGCAACAGAGCCATGGTAGCAGCTCTACGTCACCACCACAAATTGCTCTTAACGTTTGTTGCAAATATTTGGTCCTGAATCACAGACAGCGAAGACAAAGATTAATGCGGCTCCACCAAGAAGCCCTCCGCGCAAGTCCAGCAACAACACATGGACAGACAGCAAAGACAAAGATAACTGCGGCTTCCACCAGGAAGACGCGTCTGAGGGAGAACCGCCCAATCGTCTCTCAAGCAACATCAACAGCTCATCAACAACAAGCAGGGGGGGGGCTTTTTATTTTTTTGTACAATCAATGGCTTCTTGTTTTTCTCAGCTGGGGGAGGGGCTTACCAATGTGTGTGCAACCACTTTTTGGTTCATTGTCAGTTTCTAAAATTAAAAATTAAAAATAAGGATTATTGAGCAGTTTTTTTTATTGACTTATTGGGTACAAATAGAAAAAAAAATTATAAAAAAATTAAACCAATAGACTCATGAAAAATTATAATCGAGTCGAATCATCCAAACTATATTTTCATTAATTATAAAATTAAATCTTTACATTCTAATCATATTATTTTAAACTAGAATAGCACAATGATCTTTGTATTTTATATCATCATAAAAGTGGATAAGTAAATTTCTAGAGAAAAATTAGAAATACACATTAAAACATAAGGTAGTTCACTTTAGTTGGCAATATTAATTATTAATATGATATGTTCAAACAAATTAACAAGTGTTTTGTTAATTAAATAATCTATACTTTTATTAAAAAAATGTTATTTATCCCTCCAGAAAATAGTTCAATTTGTTTTAAAATTATTCAAAAATATTGATTATTGATGGATATTACTATCTTAGTAGGTAAAATATCTTGTCAAAATAGGAAAATTTTGAACTTCAAGTACATGATGGAAGAAGTTTTTTAAATATTAATCCATTGATAAAAAATTAAATTTATGTAAGTTTGGAGATGTATAAATTAAGGTTCCACATTCTTAGAATTTCATCCACTATCAATTTATTAAGTTATATAATTAACGAAGTTAGGATGTAATTGCTTTTCCTATGATGGTCTAGAGAACCAACAACACTTTACCAACTAAATCCTAAACCCTAGGCAACCAAAATCTTACAAGTCAATCATACAAAATGAATGTAGGATTCAATGAAATGTATGACTTGAAATTCTACAAATTTGATTCATTCTTACATAATTTGGAAATGTACAAGTTTCATCCACTTCAATTTTAAAAAGTGATATGGACTATTTCATCAAATTTCAACAATCCAAAGTCTAGAAATAATATTGACAACAAAAATAACTTAGAAAAAATATACAAAATACATTGGAAGATTTGTCAAATAATGTTCTCAATGATTGGTTGTATTTTTTTTTATGCAAAGTATTAGACAAGAGATACAAGCAAAACATTAAGAGATCTATGCAAAATGCTGGGAGGTCTTGAAAAAACATTGAAAGATCTATACAAAACTTTTGGAGGTCTACACAAAACATTAATAGATTCATGATTGTCCTTCAAAGTCAAGAGATATTTCCATGTTCTACAAATATAGTCTATAGATTACTACTTTAAATTTTTAATGGAATTGAAAAATTAATATTGGCTCCAAAGACAAACTAGAAATTTGTCTTGCATTCACAATTGTATCATTTAATTTTGAACTTTCCAAAAGATTACCACTTCCTAGCCAATTTAAGTGTACGATAATAGTCACAGACTATGTGAGCAGCGCTTTCATTGAGTATTTAGAAAAGTATGGTTTTAATAAACTAAAAAAATGTATCTCCAATGGCAATTGATAAGAATTTGAGGAGCAATAGAATTGATTTCTTGCTGGACTTCTATAGGTTTACAAATTATTAAATATAATTTAAAATTAATATATATTAATTTCAACTTTAATATATATATATATATATATATATATATTAAAGTTGAAATTAATATATATTAATTTTAAATTATATTTAATAATTCTGAAAATTTGTTAAAAAATGAATTAATGTCATTAAAGTCTTCGTGATTGACTATGCACCCCAAAGATGCATTCATCTCATGTTGTTAATAGCCCCCTCCCCGGTGAAAAAACATAGCCATTGATCTTCTTACTAAAAAATGCCTCCCTCCAATGCGATTGATCTCCAATTTAAAAATTAAGCAATTTTTGTTGATTGCACCGTTGTGAGCAATAATATTGACCGTCAAGAAGATTAGGATATGGCACTCTGGGATATGGAACATAGAATATATATGATATGTCAAATACATACAATATGTCGAATACATATAGAATACTTATGGAAATATAGTATTAAATACATATATCTATACAAATATGGATACAAATTCATATGGTTATATATGATATACATACGGCAGTCAATATCCTATATTGACTGTAGTCCAAGTAACTTTCAAAAAATACAAATATGAGGTGGAGATATTTCAGAAACACCCATCTTGTTTTCACAACCAATGGAAAATGGACACGTGTATCCCTTCAATTATTCATGTGTGGTTTTTAGCTAGAAAAACGAGTACTTTGTCATTATGCACCTAGAAGATGCAGCTTCTGGGTATGAATAATAACTTACTTTATATTGATATTGAATGCTTATATTCCAAATCTAAGCCTTGCATTAAAAATAATAATTATGTAAATCATAATTATGCAATCATATAAATATGCATCATATGCGATTATGTGGGCCTACAACTTATAATAAATTAAAAGTAGATTACATGATGTATAATTCACTAGTTATTGACATTATTACGCTTGGATGCTTATTACCAATCAAAGAGTATTGGGCTTAAATAAGTTGATATTGATTACTAATATGGAACAATTTGTTTTGCAATTCCTACACAATTATAGTATGTCATTTAGATTGAACTTCCAAAATGAATTATACCATATTCTTACAAAAGTGTGTGTGGAAGATATTTACAAAGTTTGTGGATTTTTTGTTATATCATAGTTTAAAATAGTGAACTTAAAGTATGTATTATGGATGAGGACTTCTATAGGTTTGAATAGCAATAGAACTAACTTCATACTAGTGCCCTAGAATTCATTGATATTGTATCTTCTCTTATCCATAATGAAGCTTACAATTAAAATAATTAATTCATTTGATTGATTTCAACTTATTTATATCAAAATAAAATTAAACATTTGAATGTAGTTGTTTTATTGTAAATTACCAAAAAAAAATTCATTTCCAGATGAGAAAGGACTTTACAATGCGGGGATTTAGACATTCTTTACTTTATGGGAAATGAAAATAGTCTAATTCATAAAATTTAATTACCATCAATTTCCTTTTTTTCATTCAAAAGTGTGGAAATAAAAATGTGATAAAAATGGACTATTAGAAGTGCTTTCCTTACAATAGGTGACTTGTAAAGTATTCTCTAAACATTGTAATATCGAAAAGTTAACAAAATAGTTAGTTTTTTTGTACTAGTTCTAATAATTATGTTGTATTTATTTAAAACTGAAAAAATCTAGAGTCCTCTTTGACATGGTAGTCCTTACAATTAAAACTAGTCTAGAAATGAAAGTTCTAAATATACATTGAAAGTTCATGATTTTCTCTTTGTGTTGTATATATTCCTTGGGATTTCTGCCAACAAAAAAAAAGAAATTTTTGTGTTCAATTTATTGTTTGTAAACATTGTTTACAATTGCATGAATATTGTAGCTTAAGTTAAATATGGCATCACTCAAACGGAAATGCGCATTTTATTGATAACAATGAATTGAATGTTTACTAACTTGGTGCTCAATTATTCAATCATTTTTGAATGTATTTGAAACTAAAATTTGTCCAAAATATACATATTTAGGAGATTTATTGAAAACATGACTTGTAATTTGGTACATTTGTACAAACCCTTGAAAGTTTTGTATAGAACATCAGAATGTGTATGTCCTTCAACTTACATATACAAATCTCTCAATGGTTAACTTTGCAAACTTTGTTTGCAAATAAAGGAATAGTCTACATTTTACTAAACATGGCATTGGACTTTGAATTGTCCAAATTAAATGTAATACAACATCATTATTTTTGGAGCTTGAAACATTATTCATAACCAAAAGATACAATTTCAAGCTTTGTATTTAGATTTAAATTATTAATCTTTAATACATTATAAAATTTCATGGATCTAAAATTAAAGACTTTGGATTTAATAGGATTCAAAATTTAGAATTTACATAGTATAGTATTGTTCAAAGACCACAATGTTGAAAGAATTTGCAATTCCTTTGTTATCTAATTAGAAGGAGTATTTTAGTGACTATAATCAATTTAAAGTCTACATTCTTTTGTAGAGTCTTGCTATTTATATGTTTTAAAAGATTGACAATCCAAAATATCTGAACCCACATTTAACTTTAGACTTTTTGAACATTTAATTATGGAAGTTTTTTGTAAGAATTTATTGTATCATGATAGTTACTAGCTAACACTTGTCAAATGAATTTTACCTTTTTTTTTGGGTCCAAAATGGTGATTTTTGATCTATTTAGATTCTAAAGTCCAAAATACTTTTAAACATTTCATATATACAATGATCTTTTGCCTTTGTTACTAGGTTATGAATTAGTTGTAAACACTATGAATTGGTAAACTGTAGACTATATTTGTAGAACATGGAAATATCTCTTGACTTTGAAGGACAATCATGAATCTATTAATGTTTTGTGTAGACCTCCAAAAGTTTTGTATAGATCTTTCAATGTTTTTTCAAGACCTCCCAGCATTTTGCATAGATCTCTTAATGTTTTGCTTGTATCTCTTGTCTAATACTTTGCATAAAAAAAAATACAACCAATCATTGAGAACATTATTTGACAAATCTTCCAATGTATTTTGTATATTTTTTCTAAGTTATTTTTGTTGTCAATATTATTTCTAGACTTTGGATTGTTGAAATTTGATGAAATAGTCCATATCACTTTTTAAAATTGAAGTGGATGAAACTTGTACATTTCCAAATTATGTAAGAATGAATCAAATTTGTAGAATTTCAAGTCATACATTTCATTGAATCCTACATTCATTTTGTATGATTGACTTGTAAGATTTTGGTTGCCTAGGGTTTAGGATTTAGTTGGTAAAGTGTTGTTGGTTCTCTAGACCATCATAGGAAAAGCAATTACATCCTAACTTCGTTAATTATATAACTTAATAAATTGATAGTGGATGAAATTCTAAGAATGTGGAACCTTAATTTATACATCTCCAAACTTACATAAATTTAATTTTTTATCAATGGATTAATATTTAAAAAACTTCTTCCATCATGTACTTGAAGTTCAAAATTTTCCTATTTTGACAAGATATTTTACCTACTAAGATAGTAATATCCATCAATAATCAATATTTTTGAATAATTTTAAAACAAATTGAACTATTTTCTGGAGGGATAAATAACATTTTTTTAATAAAAGTATAGATTATTTAATTAACAAAACACTTGTTAATTTGTTTGAACATATCATATTAATAATTAATATTGCCAACTAAAGTGAACTACCTTATGTTTTAATGTGTATTTCTAATTTTTCTCTAGAAATTTACTTATCCACTTTTATGATGATATAAAATACAAAGATCATTGTGCTATTCTAGTTTAAAATAATATGATTAGAATGTAAAGATTTAATTTTATAATTAATGAAAATATAGTTTGGATGATTCGACTCGATTATAATTTTTCATGAGTCTATTGGTTTAATTTTTTTATAATTTTTTTTTCTATTTGTACCCAATAAGTCAATCAAAAAAAAATTGCACAATAATCTTTCTTTTTGGTTTTTTATTTTAGGAACTAACTACACTTGTGCCAACACATTCAAGAATAATTACATTATCTTAGGAAATAATGCATAATTATGTAACAAAGTCATTACACTCGAGCTCAAATTATCATGAAATAGGTTTCCAAAGCACCATTATGTACTAGAGAACGCGCCTATCGAGGCGCCATCTGCATGGAAGCAAGCCCCAGGGGCCAGCCCGGCAGGGCGAGCTCCTGTACAGAATGCACCTCGACAGGCGGGTTTTCTTACATTAAGAGGTGAAGGAATGCGGTGGGAGCATCAAAATTGGCCATCCCTGCCAATTCTGCGACCAAATCGGCCAAACTTCTCCTGCGGTAGATTCTGCTTTCTAACGGTGCCTTGAAATGGGACAAATCAACCACCAAGGCTCTTAACATAGAGTTGAATAGTCCTAGGAGTCAAATTACAAATTGATGAGCCCACTTGAATGCTGCATTGTTGTAGAATGATGCCTTGACTTCCTGCCACTTGTCCCTTGGTCAAAGTAGGAAATGAAGAGCCGCGGCCATTAGTTTGGTTGGGATTTTAAATTCGCAAAACATCTCCTTCCTCGGTTGATGTCAACTCTCTTGTTGTGAGTCGTTTTGTTCTTTTTGACTTCCGATGATTCTTTGTATTGTTGTCAGCTCAATGCTTTGGCGATTCAACAAATACCAAATTTCAAATACTAAGGGATTCCATTAAAATGGCGGTATGCCAAATACCACTTGTACATGATGGAATGCTTTTCTGTTATGCAATTTACAGTGATACAGTCATTGAAATACTATTAGTAGGGCGCATTGATATCCACAAGAGGTGAAAGACAAAGAAGGCTTGTTCAACCTTTGGATTGGCAACAAAATAACGAAGTTGCGAGCCAAGGGATGTACAAATTGTGTTCAGCCCACAAACCATGCTACCTAGAGCCTAATATTTGTAATAGTACGAAGGAATCGAACATTACAAAGTCTAACATTCTTGGGTGGTACATGCATCGACCCTCCCCTTACTAGCTACATACAAAGTTATGACGAGTTTTAGTTTGCAGGTAGTTAGGATTTTCAAAGACTCCATACCTACCCTCAAACTTAAAATCCTCATAACTTTTGACTCATAGATTGAAATTGAAAGATTCAAAGTTTTTCATGTGTATATATATATATATACATATAAAGAACCAAGTTCAAATTTTAATATTTTTTAAAAGTCATTTTTAAAGAAATTTTTTGAGGTGCTTGGACTGCCTAAACTTCAAAGAAAATCACATATCATGCAATAACTTTTTAACTATTTAGTTAAAAGTTACAAAAATTGTTGGGCCTTAAAGCTACTCTTTGGACACATGTTCTGTAAAATTTTCAAAGAAAAAAAATTAAAATTGCATCCGCAGTAAGCTGCCCAAAATTTCTATGGTGCCCAAAATACGCAACTTGGTCCTTTAGGGGTTAAATTATAAGTGAATGATGTAGAAATTGTTTTAATATGATATTCTACACAATAATAGTACACTAAAATGAGAATTTTCAATTATTTGATTGTATTTTATATTTGATAAAAAATTTCTTTCCTTTCCTTTCAGTCCTTCATGGAAATTTCAAATCTCCAATAACAATTTTGAGAATACTGTGACTCTCTAAATTAAAGGATTTAATTTCACTTGTAGCAAATGATATAATTTAATTACAATTTACTAATAGTGGCCAAATTAAAAATTTATTGAAGGAGCATAGTTATAGGTCAAAGGATTCTTGAAGAATTTAACTTTATTTCTCACCTTGATGAGCACTTTCTAGTCATGCCTTCCAAATTATTTGAAGGTTTGCAAACTTTCTAATTATTCAATTGTGGAAGAAAACAAATTTATAAACTCAGAAGTTGTAATTTCATTCAAAAACTTTGCAAAATATCTTACATATTTGCAAAAAGCAGCCATGAAAATGAAACTTCAAGAAAGATGATGAATAAAATCTAAAGTTTGCTTATCAACTAAACATTTTTGTAACTGCAATGGAAGAATCACTCAATATTTTCTCTACTTTCCTTTTGTTTCTATTACAAAAGCAATTGAGCTTAGCATGCTTTCTACAAGCTTCTTGCAATTATTTGAAGTGATAGAATAGAAAACCTCCACTATAAGAAACCCGTCAACTATGACATGAGGTTGTCTAATGTAACACGAACTCCTTTATAGTGCTCTACTACTCAATTCCACAATTTAACCATTCCACTTGATGGGTGATCATATCAATTCAATGCCTGCTTGGAAATTGCCCATAGATGTTTGATTGGATTCAAGTTGGGCAATTGAGTTGCCAAGGCAATAGAATAAAACATTGTTGAGAGAACCACTCTATAAGAATCTTAGTGGTATAGACACAAGCATTATCTTGTTGAAAAATAACAAAAAGAAGGTTCACATGAAATTTGCAAGTTGTTTGGTACAAAATCTACTCAAAGGTCTCTCAATATTGATGTTGGTCTATACAACCTTCAATTTTTCTTACTACTCTTGATCTATAGATGGATATACTTCTCCAAATTATAATCTCTACACCAACATGTTTCACTATTTGAAAAACAACTCAGGATGAAAGTTGTTTTGAATATCGCATTCAACAACAAGACATTCCATTTGAACAAAAGCAATTGATTTTAGACTCCTCTAAAAAGATAAATCCACTCCAATCATCTATAGTCCAATGTTGGTGTGCTATAGCAAATTCTAAATAATCTTGATATTTTTTTAGACTATTGAGGCTTTTTTTCTTTTCTTGTATACTCAAACTGTGTCTACAAAGAGCACACCTTATTGTATTTGAACTTATTGTATTCCAAAGTCCTTTTTCAATTGTCTATCCATAGCTCTAGTCATTACATGTGGTCTAGTTCTATGCCTAAGCTTTGCATAGGAAACATGTGCACATTGATTGTTATAAACACTACCTAAGCTCACATGCAAAGATCTATAAATTTCTCTCAAGTCCACACCCTCTTCCCAATATGGAATTGACATTCTCTTTTCTTAGTTGTCAATGCTCTAGGCATCTTGTCTATGGGTGAAAATGGTATACATAGAGGTCCTAAAGAAGTGGAGGTAGTTTGTACCAAAGATCATAGAGAAATCAAGACACAACTTGCACACACAAGTTCCAGACTGGAGGTAGACAAATCCTTTGCTTGCCTTCCGTGTATGGAGTTTCAAAAGTATTCAAATGAGACACATGGCTATTCACCTTCCAAAAAGAGAGACGCATACACTTTCAAGTGTCTAATATAGTATATTACTTTCTTAATTTGAACCATTAGCTTATGTGGCTTGCATTAATGAATTACCAAATGTCACTTTGCAGATATGGGCATTTGAAGATGTGTCATGCAATTACTTGAATGTTTATGGAAGGCACTATAAGATGTTTTTTCACCCAAAACCTTCATAAAAATGCCCATTAATTTCAATTTACTTTCAAAGATTGTTGAAAAGTATGACTCATGGGAAACATTGTGCTCAGTGACCAAGTTTGCACACAAATTATGATGTTCAATCTCTCCATAAACTCAGGCATCATCCAAGCAAAGTTTTCACCTACTATTTCCATTTCCATTTGCAAATTCACTGGTAAACATGCAAGATCGGCACTATAGCCATGAAAAAGCTGCAAAAAAAAATGCACCAAGAACATCGAAAATCACATATTGTCTGTGACGAGATTGCTAAATCCTCATCTTGATCACATACCTCTCTACCAAGCTGCAAAGCTAATTAAGTCTATGTGGCAATCTATTTATAAAACCCTCATTTCTGTACAACTATTTACTCATGTGAAACCAAATCATCAAAACGCTTAGCTGTACATTCAAACACATGGTGCCTACTTGACAATATTCTTTGCGATTTTCCCTAGTTTGACAGTCTTCTCTGCAGCCTTATCTTTGATATGGGAAGTAAGTTCTTGCACCGTTTCCACCGTCCTTTGCTTTTGCCTCTCTTCTACTTGCACTCTGTCATAGCCTGCTTTCGGCATCTCCTTCAACATTTCCAATTCCAGCTTGTTGGAATCTGGTTTTGGTGGATCTCCTCCACCTTTAATGTCCTGCATTTTGTATCACCTTGTTTGAGGAATCCCACTGTAAGCCTCGATTTCAAGCTCCAACCCTATCGTAGTGTGTTTATTCAAAACAAAAACTTACTGTCCTAGCCTTCAGATAAACATTGTTCTTTTGGTAAGTGTGGCCAACATGTTATTCAAAATGCAATTTAAATTCATGGCAGAAAAACTATGTGCATGACAACCTGCAAGCAAGGGACTTGCTGAAATATTGCTTCGGTAAACCTGCAACTCAAAGATACGTGCATTTTCAATTGATTTGGCACAAGCCAATTTAGTCTAGGAGTGAAGCCATCCTGAAACAAAATCCTAGAACACATCCCTAGACCAAGTACCTTCAGACACCAACAATTGAAAAAAACCTTGTGAAAAGGCTAAAATGCTTGGACTTAGGAACATCTAATGTTTGCTGTGGACAGGGAAGAACAGTACCTTGAATGCTCGTAGGCAGCTCCGTCTGCGCTTGATCAATCGCAAATGCAAGCCAAGCGCTACGGTGGAGCAAAAAAGAAGAAGAGGATTGAGTGAAGCATGTTGGAGGAGCACCAAGCTCACTGCCAAGTGACTTTGGCACCAATATTCGCCATGTGTCGATAAAGCTACAAATAACAAAGTGACATTTGAAGGGAAACGTTCCCTAGAGTTTGACAAAGGCAGTAGAGGTGATATTATAGAATGTGACATTAAAGAGTTATCGATAAGCACTATTGTCTCAGCCTCAATTTGCCGATAGTCCTTTACATTTCACCCTTGTTGGTTTTAGGGTTTCACACTCTAGTCGATTGTGTGCAAATTTCCTTGCTGCTTTTTACAAAATCCAATTCTTTGTGCCCTACCACCCCACCCCCCACCAATTCCCGCAATCATTTCTAGATCCAATCAATTTGCCCTTCAAGTTCTGAGGTTTAATGCTCTTGGCAATTCCGTGCAAAGCTCCTTGCTACGTTTCCACGTGATTCACTTTCTTGTGCCGTTCAAACACAATTGATTCATTTTGCAACCAGTTTTGTAGCAATTCGCTTATGCTTGCGAGTTCAATTGAGGCTTGTCCAATTGGGGCTTCCGATGGTGGCTTCCGTTCTCCGTTGTCATTGCTTTGTTTTGGGTTAGAGGTGCCATTTAAGAAGGTGAGGAAGTGTTATGAAAATTAGCTATTTAGGTAATTTGGAGAACAATAGGAAGTCAATCCAGGTTTTGGCTGCGTTGGCGCTAAGCAATTGCTCTTCTGCTGAGCCTTTGATAGAATAGGATGTGTGTTGCAATTTTTTGTGTCATCGTACACGGACTCTGTGCTTTCATTGTCGACGAGTGAGCTCTTTCTTTGATTGGGGAAATTCTGTGATTGAGGTGTAACAAAGCAACATTTGGTAAGCAGCCTGGACATCTTTGTACAGTTTTTCTAGGTTAGTTTGTTTTTGATCGTAGGCTACTATTGCTACCACGACCTCTATACAAGTAAGGTTATATAATTTAGGGTTTGACTCTCATGTTTTAATCATGAATTTCCTAGTTCACTTACTTTGGCTTTTGAGTTTTGAAATTACAAGCTTTATTAGGTCTACTTGAGAAGATGGGTGGGAAAGGTAAAGCTATGAAGGGAGCCAAGAAGGGAGCCAAGAAAGGAGGAAGAAGAGGCAAGGCTGAAGGAGGAAAGGTTTGGTCTTTAGGAATCACAAATAGTATGGTTGAAGTGATTTTTGTGGAGGAGTTGATGCGGTGATACAAGATGGTAAGTAGTCTGGATGAAACTATTACTGCATCGTTTCTAGAAGACATGTTAGCGGATAGCTACAAATTTTGGAAGCATGAGGTTCTAGGTACAATCTACCTATATGTAGTTCAGAACCTTAAGGCATTTTTGTCACATTAGGCAATTTAAAAACACTAGACGTCTCAGATGGGCGGACATATCAGACAATTTGGATGGACCGGACAAACAATGTAACTATCTTAAAGTAGTCACATTAGACAAATGAGGGTCTTTGGATGTCCCGGATAGGCGGACATATCAGACGGATTGGACGGACAGTCTGTCTAATGTGACAACTATGCCTTAAGGCAATACTTGAGTAAACTATCTCTTTTTTGTGTTGGTTAATCTACCCACAGCGTCACTGCTAGATGCAAGATTTACTGCAATGTGGGAGCTTCTGATATAGTTTGAATTTTGTATTAATGTTTGTTTGTGTTTCTTTTTTCAAGTGTGCAAGTTGGTGACCTAGTTGCAAAAGTAGCTCCAAGGCTTCTAGTTGAAGGATCCACCTTCTGCAACTGGAACCATGTTATCCTTGTGGAACTCAAACAAGTCAAGCTTCACCTGGAAATTATCAATCAATAGAGGATGTCTACAGTTGAGGCTCTAAGTGCTCAAATGAAGTTGAAGATGAGCATGCAATCCAAGGTTTGAGTAGGAGATGCAAGTGAGGTGAAGACTTTAAAATTGAAGGTTGATGCATTGTTGCATGACAATATTCAGATGAAGGTACATCAACAATATTTTGTTGCCTTTTCCTTTGTTGTTCGATCATTTGTCAATGTGTATTACATATGAATTATTTGTTTAATTGGGTTTGTTGTAATTTTTCACTGGAGATGTTTGAGGAGTTAGAAGGGAAATTCAAAAGGAAATTCACGCACTGCGTGAAGACCTCAACCCCAAAGTTGGGGACCTCAAAGGAAACTTTCTCTTGCTTGTTGCCACTAAACTGCAAGGCAAAACCAAATATTGTTTAGGCACCTTACCAAAAGTCAATGAAACACCCGCCAAAAAGAGTCATTCCAAGTCTGGAGCTTAGCAGCGGTTAAATCCAGGGCACCAACTGCAAGACCTGGAGGCACCCTATCAAAAACCTTTGCTACTAGGAATTGCAAAGGTGGCCCCTTGTAGGTAATCCTTGCTCCCAATAAAACTCTCTGAATGCAGCTAATGGTAGAAAGATAATGTGCAACAGTGCAGTGTGCTTGTTGGGCAGCTTGTGGGAACACGCAATATCAATATTTAGAAATCCGGATTAGTTTAGGATCAATTCCGTAAATATTTTCAAAAATTTGTAGTAGTGAAGCCAGAAACCGGAACATTTAGTAGAAACTAGGTAGTCAGGAAGTCCCAACTTACAAAAACTTGTAGAATAGGTAAGAAACGGACTTTTGCCGGAATCCGGAAACTGGAATGGGATCCGGATTCAGGCAACCTACGAACTAGGGGTTTGGCCTATGAAAACTAGGAATCCGTTTGCAATGGCGGCGCATTAAATGGCCAAACCAACGGGTGTCGGTCATTGGCCGGGTACTTAAGCAAATGGGCCTTTCGTTTTTCTCCCTATTTCTTCCGCTCGAGGAGGTGTGTGTGCCTACAGATTTTGGAGCGCGTTTTTTTTTGAAGAGTGAAAGAGTGGTGAGTTAGGCCGGATAGGGAGAGAAGGAAAGGAGGGTGCTGATTGCACCGGATTGTAGGTCAAGAAGATGGCGGAATCATCGGCGCAGAGGCAGAAGACTATTCCTTATGTCAAGCTCCTGTACCCAGTCATTCCGTCAGACTCTGCTGAGCGCTTAGAGTTAGAGGAAGATCTCTTCAAACTAGGGTGTATCGGGTTCATCCAGCACTCCTGGACAGTTAGGAGTGAAGATTTTTTTCGTGAGCTGGTTATAGGGACGCCAAATCAGTTCGAGCCGACGCCAAGAGGTCGGTGGGCCTCTTGGACGAAAGGGATGTGGGCGGAAACTTACGGGTTGAAGCAGTCCAGATCCGGAAATGCAACCCGGACGGATAAGTTTTATGAAGGGAAGTTCAAGAAACCGCCGCACCGGAAGGAGGGTTTCACCGTTAGTGACTGTATCGATGAGCGCCATAGGCGATTACTGAATTTCCTGATTCCCATCGTGTATCCGGAAAAGCCAACCAGAATTACGGTTACGGTGGCGAATACGATTTTCGGAGCAATCGAAGGCCGGGTCGTGAACTGGGCGACCATAATCCACCAGAAGGTCAAGAAGATGGTGGTGGCTATCGACAAGGCCAAGCAGAGTCCGCTCAGCACTTACTTGTTTCACATGTATCATCATTTTGATTTCATGATTCCGCAGGAACAAGTTGCCTATGAGACCGGAATGCAGATCCTGAAGTATGGATTCACGGAAGAGTTGAAGCCGACGGGAGAAGCGGCACTAGGAGAAGAAGAAGAAGAAGAAGAGGAGGATCCGGAACCGAAGCCGCTGGAGAAGAAGAAGCGACAGAAGACAACCAATCCAGACGCACGAAGAACGAGTTTGGACATGCCGGAACCGAATCCGTCCCTGACCCAGCCATCACCGGAACCTTCCGATGTATCCAACTTCTATGAGGCCGGAACCCGATGAATGGTGCAGTGCCGGAAGATGCACGCCGAGATGGCAGAGGTCATCACGGGCGTCGCCAGGGAGTTAAATGTTGAAACGGATCAGATCTTCAACGAACTCCGGAAGAGACCCGATCCGGCACTACTCCAAGAGAAGGACAAGCAAATTGAGCTGCTTAAGGCGGAATGGGATCACTACAAAAACAAGTTCTACTAGATGGAGAGGCAGTTGATCTCAGCCTGGAAGAAGGAGACGGATGCCCTGAAGCTAGTCAGGGATTTGAAGGTGCTGGTAGAAGAACTGGAACATCAGATCATCCGGTCCGCGCTTTACACGAAGAAACTCGAGAACGACGGCATTGTTACCGGATCCAGAGTGCTGCAAGTCCTGGTCGATTACGAGGCCAAGATGAAGATCGTTTTGGACGAGATGCGGCAACTGCTGGGTCATCTGGATGTGGCCAAAGACGACTTTGGGCTACTTCCGGATATCTTCATGGAGTCCCCGGGCAAACACGGAGTTGGAACTTCCGGGACACAAGAGGATCTAGGCTTAAAGTCCCTGTTTAAGATGCCTAGGGTGCCTTCCTCGAGTCATTTTCCGAAGTGGGCACGGTAAATACTTTTGCCCCTTCCTCACAGTCTCCGACGGGATCCGGAAAGGCTGGGTAGAGGTTGCCGATCCGGAGAGATCTGTTAGAAGAGTTGGGGACAATAAATCCAGCAAGAGAATACCCGAAGAGATTCCCTCATATGTTGGAACAGTCACCAGCACGGGGTACACAATTGATTGACTTAGGAGATCCGGCTCCAGTGGCGAGACCGGAACCTAGGCCGGAAACCCGGCTGAACAAGAGGACGGAAATAGTGGAGGCCGAAATCTCGGATCCGGATGAAGAACTCGAGATGGTGGAACCTGAGAGGCAACTGAAACTCCGGAAGTCTGAGAAGCGGAAACCGGAAAGTAAGAAGCCGGTGAAGCAACAGATTGAAGATTCCGAGTCTGGTGAGTTTGAGTCAGGCTCAGAATCTGAGGAAGATACGGAGGAGGAGGAGACGTCTCCTGCAACCCGTCAGAATCCGCCTCGCGCCGCCAAAATGATGCCAGCGAAGAGTTGCGGTAAGCTGACAGCCAAACAGGGAGCCGGGAGTTCAAAGAAATCTTGGGTGGCCAAGTAGTTAGAAGGGGACTACTTGTAGAGGTGGATTAGGATTTAGATAGTTTTGTCCCGGAACCGGATTCCAAGCGTGGGCCCGGTTTCCGGAAACTTAGGGATAAGGACTTCCCGGTTTATTCGGGATTTCCTTGGTATGTGTGTGAGATTGCCCCGGTTTGTGGGGAGCCCTTTTTGCTTTTAGGATGTTGACTTTGGCTTTGTTTTGGGTTTTTAAGGGCGGGCAAGTTAGTTGCCCCTCATTCCCTCCTAGTTGATATTCAATTGTATTTCATTCCCATTTTGAAATCTGAGCCCTCGGGTATGCATTTTTGTTTTATCAGTGTATCCGGATTGTGTTGACCTGTGGTCTGGCTGTTGGAAGGAAAGGACAGGTGAGGAGGAATCCGGATTTAGGAGAATACGGTCTGAGTCGAGAGTGTGCTATTGTAATGTTGTTGGATTGTTGACTTAGGAGCTGCGCACAATGTCTTTAAACTACTAGAAGAGTAGTCCAAATCACAGATTAGTGGGGAAGCGAGTCCGGTTGTCAATCCGTGCGAAGGTAAGCGCCCGCCCAAGGAAGCCCCCACCTGTTCAGAAGATCTGCCAACCTCAAGATTCATCTAACATCTAGAAAGATCACACCCCCATACTTATTCCGGACTCTAAGATCTGTCGTTGTAGTAGAGGAGAGTGAAGTATTCCTGAGTGACCTGCTGTCCGGAGTCGCCATCCGGGAGTTGTGAGGATCCGGATCTTTTCGTCTTGCTGCAACCTTTTGAATACTCGGGTGTTGTTATTTGTGTTTGTTAGAATTGTAGGAGAATAAGAGTGGTGAAGTCCCTACCCCCTCAAAAGATCAACTAGTGGACCCTTTGAAGGTAAAACAAAGGTATTGAAAACCGGATTGGAAGAAGAGACGTAAACCGGATTCCGGATAGTTTATGGTCCGGATTGTGAAAGGATCCGGAAAATGTGGAGTAGGTGAAAAGAAAGAAATATAGAAAAGCCGGATAGCTAGAATATGCTACATAGAATCCGGAAATTCCCTGGGACAATATTTTGTGTTATCTTGGCACATTTTTGTGTTAAGGATACTTATGCCTAGATTGCGCGTACGACACAGCTGTAACCTCCCATTGCTCCACTTCCATCTGCCAGCAAGCCTTGTTGATGTGAATGCAAAGGATTATGTTTGTTTGAGAATTACTACAAGTGAGCCAAAAGCGTGCGTCATTTTGCAATTGTCCCATTGATTCCGATAATCCAATTTCAAAAACAAAGGTGGGCCATGCATCATCTATGGCACAAGTTCCTATTGGCTTGAAAGCCTGATCCGCTTCTTTCTTTTGCCTGATATCACTAAACCGGGAAGATCTTAATATAGCAATCTCATCATCCAGTCCTAGGGTGTTCAGTTTGTACATAAGGGTAGTAAGCAACCTCAACAAGGCAGCCTTGTGACCAAGCCCCACCATCAATTTGGCTACGAGAATTTCTTCCTTAGCGACATATAGATAGACCATCTTTGGAAGAGACTTTCGGACCTCGTCAACAGTCACGATGTCCAGGATTGTCACTTTGGTGAAAACCAGATATTCATTGGCAGACCCCTCTTTAACGTCCCGCTCACAAGCCATGTAAGACCTTCAAAAACCCTTACCTCTAGGGAAACAATGTGGAGGAGGACCAATGCGGTACCACGATAGGATTGATCCCTTGCCTACGATGTGAGAGATTTTAGGAGTAACAAATGAGTAGTCAAAAGAGGAAGAAAGGCCATCGTATACAGCCATGCCCTGAGCGCACAATGTCCAACAGCCACTCGTCCGTCAATTCCAGACCGTCTCAAATCCTAAACACAAAGATGCCGATTCTCGCACTCGTATCCCCAAACACACTATCTTAAGCCTTAAGCCCAGCGAAAAGTGGAACTGTGTACTTCAAGATTTTGCTAGCCAAGCGAGTTGTTACTAGATTGCTGATCATGAACGCCTTTCCCTATCAGTTAGATCCAACGTTGCTAGTATACGAGCGAAGAGCAGGGAGCGACAAGCAATGGGCAGGGAATGGTAAGCAGGGAGCATAGATCTTGGACAAAAAAGTAAAAAGTGAGGCAAAAAAAATTAAAATGGATTGAAAGCAAACCTTAATATGGATGGAATTATTCTTGGTTTAGACTGAAAGTGAATGGAAAGTTGGAAAGAATTTGCTGAAAATTGGGATGGTGGAAGTTACGGGATGCATATGGAAGGAGATGGAAGCAATGGATGAAAGTAGAGGAATTAATGGATGAAAAAATGGATGAAAGTAGAAAAAAGGATGGATGAAAAAATTGGATGAAAGTAGAAGAATGGATGGATGAAATTTTTAAAAAACTAAATGACATCAATGTAGAAATTCTATTGACTATATATGAAAAATTGTCTTGCTGTTTAAGGAAACTATTTTTCATACTATTCAGACTCAAAATTTAGAACTGTTGAAAGAAAAATGTATAGGTAAGGCCAATAAAAATGGTAGGGCGCCCGGAATTTTATAGCAAATTGCAGACTTTACAGCTCGGCAGGCATGCAAAAAGAATGCTCCAAAAGCTAGTACCTATAGGAACGTTTCAAATGTAAATCAAAGCTTTTGTTGTCATGTCATGGGTTTAGGGTCCGTCCCCTATTACTGTGGTTGGTATGTCAGAGTATGACCAAACTATACCTATTACCGTGGAAGAATAAAGGTTTAGGGGCTAGTCAACATGTTGGCAGAAGGCCCAAGTGAATGCGGATGGCAATGAAAACTAGTCTTCTATCATGCCTACAATTAAGGATAAAGGATATAGGGTGCACACTATGAATGGCCTCGGGATGCCGAGGTCATATACTTAGGCACTTCAAGCAAAATAACATCATGCAATCAATACAAATACAGTCATTGCTTGCAGGTTTTGGGTCCTTTGACGTCATTGTAATGCAAGTAGTGGCCCTTTTAATCTCACTATATTTTCTTTGATGAATATAGTACAGACCTAGAAAACAATGGTCATTATACAACAATAAACGGAATTATATACATGCCATGCCATGTTAGTCCAACCTTTGACGCATTTGACATGATCAAATATTATCCATGCGTCCTGAAGCCACCCTCCACTTTGCATTTGCTTCACCAGGTCAACTCTACTTCCAGGTCCTACACCTAACATTTGAAAACAAAAACTTTGTCCATATCCATCCTTTGACTTGGGAATTTATTCTCCTGAATAAATGCCCATGTGTATGACCCCCTCAACTTGGTAATGTTGTCAATCACTTCAAATCTCCTTAAACATTTGACAGATGTTACCTTGTTTCACATACTAAGGGAGCTGAAGTATCTGCAATTGTCCAACACTGGGACAAGTTTATCAAAGTCAAGAGTCTTTAGCAGCACTCCATCCAGACGCAGAAGAAGCTTGTCCAAGAGTTATTTTGTAGCCTCCATGAAAATTGAGGAGTTTGTGCCACTTGATGTTCTCTCCATCTATTCTCCAATCAAAGTCCGAGTTCTCTCCTTCATGTCGCAAAGTTCCCCATCCTTCACCTTGTGTTCATAAGTGCCCAGATGTATAAAAGCACAAGTACACAACTCATTCCCAATGACGTAATTGACCTTCACACTACACTTGGTAACATACGATGAAGGCTACTTGCATCAAGAACCAAGTAATTATGGAACAAAATATGCGGTCAAGACAAGGACAGCCAAGCGCAGGAAGTGGCAAGGCACCTCCACATTAGGTTGCACCTTCAACTGAAGAGCTATGGATCGATGCTATCTTCATTGTGGTCTTGTAAATTTTGTGCTTCCGTGATACTTTGTAGGTTGCTCACGGCTTGGAGTTCTCAAATTCAAGAACCAATGCACCTAGGTTAGACTGATGATCTCTGTCTATTTGCTTATAGATACAATAGTGCAATTGTTAAGTCAAATTCAATTTAGTTTTGAGGCTTCTCAAGATCTCTAGCTCAAGAGCAAAATCAGCCTAGGTTTGGAATATATTCACTTCAATATGACAACAATTCAATTTGCGGTGGCCTAGCGCTGTCTAGTCTAGAGACAAATTCCAGTTCTGCATTAGAATTTGGATAGATTCAACTATTCAAGTGTACGGTGACCTCACTTCTGGTGTCAGTATCCTCATATTTTAAGAATGATTTCCATGAATCTCAAGCTTTGCATCTTAATTGACAAATTTAAAACAAAAAAATTCAATTGCCGCGAGGGTCAAACTAGCTAGTTGAGTGAATGCAAGGCCTAGGATCCCCAAAAGGATGACTTCTTTACCAAAACTAAAAACGTGAAGGGGGGGGGGATTAACTCACTTCCCATTTTTTTTTATTCTTGTTTGGTATATTTGAGCTTCTTGGTATAAGCACTTGTGTTTGTCATACAATATTATGTTGAGCATCTTATTAGATTTTTTTAAGAAAAAAAAAGTTTCAACTATCGCGAGGGCTAGACCAATTGGTTGAGTGAATGCAAGGCCAAGGACCCCCCAAGGGGCCTCTCAATACCAAGAGGGGTCCCTAAAAGGATGACTTCTTGACCAAAACCAAAAACATGAAGGGGGGGATGATTAACCCTTGAAGGACCAAGGCCATTTTTCTGCCAAAAAACTCTCAAAACTGCCATTTCTAGTGCAAAGAGGAAAAAAGTCTGAAAATTGTTTTTTTTTCACATTCAACAATAAGATCTTATACCTAACTAGTATGACAATGTGTGGAAAAAATTTCAGAATTTTTGATTGCACAGATTGCAAGAAATCTGTGTTTAAAGTGAAAAAAACAAGATTTTCAGCACATTGCGGGACTAGATTTTTTGACTTTGAACATTTTTAACTTAAATTTTTTGCACTACAAAAAGTTTTGAGCTTTAAATATTTATATTGGAGAATTGAGTTGAGAGTCTAGAAAAAAAAAAGAAATTCAAAAAAACTTAATTTTCATTCTTAAAAAAGTTATTAAGTAGACGGTAGTACAAGATAGAAGGAGAATCTAAATTATTAATATCTTTCAGATGAATTAAAATGCACTAATCCCAATGGTGAGATTGTTCTAGAAAAAAAAATTTAACCATGTGGAACTTTTTTTTTGGAAAAATTGCAAAAATTGCATTCCAAAATGAATCCTACAAGTTATTTTTTTCAAGAAGATGCTCTAATTGCCCAAAAAACAAGATTGTCCATAACTTTCTCATAAAAAATCCAAATGAAATGAATCAAAGCTTCCCAAATAGGAAAAAAATAATAATATATAAAGAAATATAATATATAAAGAAAATATATAAAGAAAAAAAAAAATTTTAATTTTTTGCAAATATTTTTTGCTACCCGCTCTCCCCTGTTTTGTGCTTATTTGGGCATAACTTTTGTTCCCAGGCACCGATTGAAAAAAAATTATATTCCCACAAAGCTTATCAGTTTTTCTATCTTCAAAAAAAGTTTCAAAAAATCACAACAAAAATTCAGCCCGTAGGTACCTGCCCAAAATCCCATTTGTCCCTCGAACGGACAATGGTCCTTTAGGGGTTAACTCCTCCCATTCATTTTATGCTTGTTTGGTATATTTCAGCTTGTTGTGAGAGAATGAGCACTCATGTTTGTCTTATGATATCATATTGAGCATCTTACTTGATTTTTTTAAAAGAAAATAATTTCAACACCTGCAAGGGCCGGACCAGCTGGTTGAATGAATGCAAGGCCTCTGACCCTCCAAAGGGCCTCTTGATATCAAAGGGGGTGATCTCTTGACTAAAACTGAAAATATGAAGGGAGGGGGTTTAATTCCCTCCCCATTTTTTTAATTCTTGTTTGGTATGAGAGAATAAGCTCTTGTGTTTGTCTTATGATATCATGTTGAGCATCTTACTTGATTTATTTTTATTTTTTTAAATTTCAACTGGCGCAAGGGTGAAGCACCGGACCAGCTGGTTGAGTGAATGCAAGGCCCAAGACCCCCCAAGGGGCCTCTCGGTTCCGAAAGGGGTCCCCAAAGGAGTGACCTCTTGACCAAAACTAAAAACATGAAGGGGGGCAAATGAAATCCCTCCCCAATTTTCTTATTCTCTTTTGGTATATTTGAGCTTCTTGTGAGAAAATGAGCACTCATGTTTGCCTTATAGTATCACGTTGAGCATCTTATTTGATTTTTTTTAAAAGAAAAAAAATTTTAAGTACCGCGAAGACCAGATTAATTGGTTGAATGGATGCAAGGCTGAAGTTTGACCAGATTCATTTCTCAGGAGTTAGAATTTTTGAAGAAAATAAGCATGAGGTAGTGTCCTCCAAACCCCCTCTCGATGCCAAGAGTTGAGGTGGTAATCGACCTCTAACCCCTCTCTTGGTACCAAAAGGGGGATAGGAAAGCACTACCTTATGCATATTTTCTTTTTAAATTTGAGCTTTTTAGAACTTCTAAGTTTTTAAAAAAACACTTAAAAAAGATATACATAAGATAGTGCCTGCAAACACCCTCTCGGTACCGAGACGGGGATTGGAGGGCACTACTTCATGCACACTTTTTATTTCTAAATTCAAACTTTTTAGAAATTCAAACCTTTTAAAAAAACATTTAAGAAAAGCATTTGCATGAAGTAGTGCCCTTCAAACCTCTTCTCAGTACTTGAGATGGGATTTGGATGGCAAGACCACATGCATGTTTTTCTTAACATGTTTTAAAAAATTATTAGAATTTCTTAAGAGTGCAAATTTTAAAAAGAAAATATGCATGAGGTAGTGCCTTCCAAACCCCCTCTTAGTACCAAGAGGGGTTTTGCAAAGCACTACCTCATGCACATTTATCTTAACATGTTTTAAAAAAAAAATAGAATACCTAAAAATTTTGAATTTTAAGAAGAAAATGTGCATGAGGTAGTGCCTTCCAAACCCCCTCTCGATACTGAGAGGGAGTTTGCAAGGGACTACCTTATGAACATTTTCTTTTTTAAGTTGTTTAATTTTACTTCATTTGTTTAATTGGCAAATTTAACAACTAATGTAATGGTAAGCCATGTGTATTGGGTTCTAAAGCTAGTTGTTAGGGTATCAAGCTTTAGAAGTGACTTTGTCGTAGCACAAGAAAGTAATTTCCCTCCAGTAGGCGTTCTAACTTGTGAAAAACGTCTTTAGGGTGACTCGGGTATCGTTCCCTCAGAGATCTAGTTTGGACTTCTGTTAGTAATAACCGGAACCGGATGCGGAAGTGACAACAACCACAAGTGAACTGGATTTTAGAACGGAAAGCTTGATATCCCTAAATGATTGCTTCCCATCCGGTTGGACTATCCCACTCTAGTCCTAATCTGCTCAACAACAACAGGGTAGTGTCTCAACAATGTACCACCCTTTCTCTCTCTCTAATACAACTCTGATCCTAGGACTCAAAACTGGAATCGGAAGGAGTTTTGATACTCTGTGCCTCTTCTTGTTTCCACTTCTGGATCCAAAATTTTAGTAACCGGTTAGAAGTTTAGCCTCTATATTAGAGGGTTCCGCATATTGCAATTAAAGAAGGCTGCGTGAATTCCTACCCTTCATTGTTTAGAGTGACAAAAGTTTCACTAAAAAGAAGAAAAATAACAAAAGACAAAAAGAAATAGGTTTTCAGTTTCTCCTTACAACTAACCTAGAAGCTTAATCCGAATCAGAAGGTCACTTAGGAAACCCCTACCGTCCTCACAATACTACAATGACAGATTCTCCCGACCCAAGCTCTCAAACGGAAACGCTACTTTCAGAAACTAGATACATGAAACATCTAGGGGCACTCATCTTCTTCCAAAACCTGCAAACACAGCTATCCGCACGAAGTAATGGTTCTAGCATTACCGGCATACCAACCCAACATCAAGACTTTTCAAACCAACACTTAGGATGTGGAAATCAGAATACTTTGCAATAGAAAATGAAAAAGAACACAAGTGTAAGATAAAATAATCCTATCAAGCCCGAAATTGACACTAACTTCAACCCCCTAACTACCAAACCAAGAGAAATCCAAAAAGGCCCCATGAGAATTCTAACTACAGACTAGAAAATGACACGCGTCATTCCCCCAATCTCAAAATCCTAACTAATAGTATTGACTTCCTAACAGCCGGCCCTTTCCACAAAAGTGGATCTCTGATCCAGGAAAAACGGATCCAGCTATCCAGGTGCATGCAACCAGAGAGCAACTACAAAGCTGCTTTCTAAAACCGTAACTTTCCTCTACTTAACTAAACTCCACCTATCTTTTACTTTCCTAAAGTAAACTTAACTGGACTCTACTTTTACTTTCCACCTACCAAAAACTGGGGTTCCACTAATTCCCTAACTCAACTTCTAAAAACTTTCTACCTATTTCTTTTGCCGCTTGGATGGCGTTGGTGTAGTCCTAACCGCTCCTTTCCTTGTTGGCTGCTGTCTACCTCTAGTAGACTTAGAAGCTTTCCCCTTTGGGGGAGTTGGAGGTTTACCTTTCCCCTTTTCACGTGCAGGTTCCGATTCCGGTTCAGATTTTTCGTCTTCTTCCTCGGATTCTTCTCCTGATTCGGATTGGCTCTCCTCCTTCTCCGTGGTCTTTGGCAATTCACCCTCTTCAGATTCAATCTCAATTGTGAGTGACACCTCTCTACCCCTCTTTGATGTTGATTTCCGTCATTTTGCTGCTGGCTTATCTGACCGACCGGAAAGGGTGCTCTGTGGAGTGCCCTGATCCGGTTCTGCAAACTTACTCTGACTGCGGGTCTGGGATCCACGTGAAAACCCTTTTCCGGTTACCGTCTCAATCTTCAATTTGGAGCGGCTGACTGGTGTGGTCTTCTCCTCCGGTTCTCCCTTTGACTTTCGGTCAGCTGAACTCTTTGACGGCTTTGCCTTGCTCAGAGTTTCCTCCTTCACCTTTTCTTTTGCCTTCGCCAGTTCCGGTTCCGAGTGGAAGCCCGCATTTTCCATGACTTCTCTCAACTCAAATAAGGTACGTTCCATCTCCTCATGATAGGACACCAAGATTGAAACAACCTTGGGTCCCATTTGAGATCCCTCCTTGAGACTCCAGCCTCAAAAAGTTTGACTTTGTTAACTACATCGCCTGAATTCCCAACAAACTTCCGGATCCGGTTAAGAGTGTCTAAGGTTTCAGCCGAGAGCTGTCTAACCTCACTCTCAAACTTTTTTCCTATCTCCTTCTTCAGATCCTTTACTTGACCAGTTAGGCTAGCTATCCGGTTTTTTGACTTCCGGATCACCTCCTTATCACTCATCATTTTCTCTCGGATGCCCTTCAGTTCACTTATAATCGCCCCAAGAGGGTCCGTTGACTTTGTCCAAACCGGATCCTTACTAGTCCCCTCTCCAGCTACTTTCTTGCCTTTCTTTTGAGGTTCCTCCGGTTCCTCTTCCGGTTCTAACTCATCTATTGACGCCTCTCTCTGCTCTTCCAGTTTTGGACTAATGTCATGTTGTAACATCACGTCCACGGACTTGTACTCAGTTACTTCTTTCCCTCTCAGTAACTCATTGTGCTCATAGAGGTGGAAGAGAAAGGGATAAACTGGGAGGTCTGGACTTGCCTACCACTAAGACCATTTTGCCTACAACTTCCTTAAGTATTAAACCCCAGTTCACTTTCCTCCCTCCGGTCAGCGCTCCAAAAATCGTCTTTGCTATCGTAATGGTGGCCCGGGTAGGACGCTTTGAATTCAAAATCGGAACTAAGAACTCCAACACTCTTCTATGCCTTAAGTTTGTGCAATTTGCCACGGCATATCCATCCTTGGGGTAGACAGGGTTGCAAAACTTACCACTCTCAAACTCATGCTGCTGTCCAGCTACTCCTCCCCCTTCCTTGGGAAAATTGTACACCTCACTCCACATATCTAGAGTCCATCCGGTTGGCTGCGTCCAGATCGTGTGACGCCATTCGCTTGATTGCTTTGTGAGCAGCTCCCCAACCATCGACTCGTTCTTCAGGTTCCACGGCCTCCGCATGAAACCAATGCATCCCAGTCCTTTCAGGTCCTCCCGCAAGAGCACCTTCTCCTTGACATTCTTCGGCAGTCCGGATACCACTGACTGGAGTTTGAATGAAGGCGACTCCTCACTTGCTTTTGCCTTTACCATGACTCTGAGCAACAACCTGGACTAACTAACAACCTCTCAACTCTTCCTGCCCTAATCACTTGAGCTCTATTGTTGTTCTCTCTCGCAAAGCTAATCAGTCTCACAATTGCCTAACCGTGACCGGAATCTCAAAACTTGCACTCCTCCAAGCTCTTCAGCGCCACACTTTCTTGCAAACATTCACTCACAATCAAGAAACACCAGAATGTGAAGATAGAATGCGGATGCTTCTATTTGACCCCTTCCTCTTTCCTGATTGTCCAGTTTCTTCACTGTTGGAACTGGCTGTTCCTGTCTACGCCAAGAAATGATTTCCGTTCAATGGCTCTCTAGTTTCCTGTTAGTGACTGTTGGCTCCCGATTTCTGTTTCCAATACCGGTTTGACAGTTCCCGAATCCTTGGAATCCCGGTTGTGATCTCACATAGGTTTCCGGTTTTCGGTTCAAGACAGGAACAATTAAGATCCATCTTAACCATTTTATCTCTTTTAAGAGATCCAATGGCTACTAATCTAAAAATCTACTAAACTATGTACATTAATCTACAAAACAACAAAAAAAATATGGAAATAAAATGTCTTTAACCTAATTCTATTACAAAGTAATAGAATTTGGCATTCCGGGCTCCTACAGACTTACTTAGATTTTTGTGAGTAATGATGAGAAGAAGAGCTCTTTATACTAGTGGGGTAGTAGTAGGGGAGACAATCCATGTGGGATATGTAAATTAGGAACAATAGGAGCTCAACCGCTCATAGTTTAGTCAAATGCAGGGATTGTGTTAAAAGTCAAATTTCAAACCTCATTTATGCATAGTAGAATATCTATTTCTAGAAAACCTTGAACTAAGTTAATGTGGAGATTCAAGCTAAATTTCATCTCCAAAAATTGGTTTGAGGTTTTGAAAACTCCAACTAAAAGTTGTGGAGAAATTTCAGAGAGGGTCCGGAAGGGATATTTTTTTTAGAGGCCCTATCTAAAACTTGTCCATAACTTTTTACTAAAGTCTCAAAACCTCAAATGATTTTATGGAGATAAAACTTTTCTTGATTATCCAACTTATTTTTGTTCAAATTTTTTTGAAAAAAGTTATTCTATTATGCCTAAATGAGGTCTAAAATATGACTTTTAACACAATTTCTACATTTTGACAATGAGCGGCCAAGCTCTCAACTTCAAATTATGTGATACTCTTTGAGGAGTCATGATGGACAATTGATTTCTTTGTAATAACAACTTGTCCACCCTTTTTTCTCACTTAATGTCACTGAGGTAAGTCTTTCACATTGCCATCAAGAGTTTTTGTTGATGGTAGATGGTCATTGGACTATTTTGGACATTTTCTTTATTTCCACAAGTTGGTTAGAGTTCAATTAGCATCCAAGTTAAAGGTGTTCAATAATCATATTAAGGTGCATCAGAGTACCTTAACCTTAATTACTTAACACTTAAACTTGGATTTGGAGCCACTAACAATCATCCGACAACCCGACGAAATGTGAGCAAGAATAGGAGAAAAATAAATCCTTAAGCCTAAAAAAAGGTAAACTTTGGGGTCCTCTAAAGGCTACAAAGCGGCATTCCAGAGGCCCAATTATTTCTCTAATGGTAGTGCCCCCCAAACTTCTTCTCAGCATTGAGAGGGGATTTGAAGGGCACTACTTCATGCAACTGTTTATTTTTAATTTTACTTGTTGTGAAATGAATCTTGTCAAACATCATTAGTTGTTGATTAATGTTTGTGAAAGTTGCATGAAGTAGTGCCCTCCAAACCTCCAAGAGAGGATTTGGAAGGCATTACCTCGTGCAGATTTTTATTTCTAAATTTTGATTGTTGTAAAATGAATCTAGTCAAACTTTGTTAGTTGTTGATTAATGTTTGTAAGAGTTCCATGACTCTTCACCAATAAAAGTCCTCTCGGTGCTGAGAGAGGCTTCAAGGGCGCTAGCTTATAGAATTTAAAAAAAAAAAATTCATGATGGCTTTTAATTGAATCTTGAAATGTTTGAAGAGTTGGGGCATTTGAATTGAGTTGTTTTGACCACATGGACCATCCTAAGGCTTCTCGGTGGTGAGAAGGTCTTTGAAGACTCTTACTTTTGGAGATTTTTTTTTTGGTATTATTGATGTCATTAGTTTTCATCTCTTCAAGTTTTGTTTGTTTTTTATTTTAATTTTAGAGGTTCCAACTAGTTGCATCCTAGGCAGATCACTTAGAGTGTCTATTAGAAACTACATGTGATAAGATTTTGGACTCCCTATATTATATTCTAAAATTCAAATAAAAAGAAAAGAAAAAAATATGTCTAGATTTTCCTACCTTGAAAGTTTATGTTGTGAATTATTGATATTTTTATTTGATAATTATAATTAGTTACAAATTTTTGAAGTAAAAAGATACACTGTAGAACTAAAAATATCTTTTACACCCCTATTTTATATAAGAATAAAAAAATACATTGTAGAACTGAAGATTACTTTCTCACCCCTATTTTATATAAGAAACAATTGTCAAAAGAATGGACAAAAAATTGCTAAAAATAATACCCTATAGAAAATTTATTTATTTATTAATAATGATGCAATGTCATCTAAAATGTATTCTCTGTAAATATTTGAGTTAAAAAACATCCATTTCAATTCATTATTCAACCTATTGCAGAAATCGTTTTAATGTTATTTGAGTTGGAAATTATTGACAATAGAAACCTATAGTTATTATTAAACAAACCTCAAAGTTACATGTTGAAATTATAATTTATTAAAAACTATATAGGGGGTCAAAACATCACTTTAACATACGTGGTTTGTTATAGATACACTAAGTGATCTCCCTAAGAGTTGCATGAGCCTCTCGATAAGCTCCTAGTTGTCTTTGGCAATAGTGGCCTTGGCGCTCTACCTTACAAAGTTTATTGATTTTTTATTTTGTGATGTCTTTTAATTGAATCTCTTAATGTATCTTCAAGAGTGATATTTTTTTGTTTTGAAAGTTTTGACTTCATACATTATACTGAGGCCTTTTGTTGGCAAGAGGGGCTTTAGGGGCTCTAATTTACGGAAGAATTCTTTTTTGAAATTTGGATTTGTAACAAATTATTAGTCTTCTGATTAGATTTCAGCTATTGCTGGGACCTATCAATCCCTACAAATATTGCTTATGGTCCGGCCATGAGGATTAAAAGTTGGTGTTTCTACACCATGCTAGACATGTAAGGGTCTTTGCTTGCAATAGTTTATGGTTGTTGTATTTTTTATAAGTGTTGCATTCATTTACATTGTCTCTAATATCCATTTGGTTTTTGAATTGTACTCCAAACTAATTGACCATTGGAGAATGTACAAGACATTATGGAAAGGCCATTAGTAAACTTCAACATTTTTTTGGAGGAAATGGACAAAGAATGGGATTGGCCATCTCTAAAATCATGTCATCAGGAAAGTTAAAATATGCCAATATGGTGTCAATACGGTGCAGTGAAAGACTATCAAGACAATTTTGGTGCCAACCTCCATGCAAACTCAGTATCAAACCTAGCATGGAGGTTGGCACCAAATTGTCTTGATAGCATTTCAATGCACCATCATAGCACCAATTCAGATGTCTTGAACTTCCTGATGGTTGCACATCACTGGGGTCAGGTAAACTAGTTCTTGCTCTTTCTGATTCTCCAAGGACATTTGGACTTGATCATATTAGGTATAGTGGCTTGGAGGTGTTGTCTAGCTACCGTATCTTGTTAAACTTTATTGGTTTGTATCTTGTGTGTTTATTGTGGACTATAGATGTCTCTACTCCAGACATGCATTTGCAGACTTGAATAGTGTGCATTCTTTATAATGTACAAATGAAACTTAAAGTACCAACTTATATTTTGTTTGGTGACATGAGGTTGTATTCTTGTTCATCTACCAAACAATGTTATTTACATTGTTCTTCATTATTTGAACCATAGTCAGACTCCATTGTACTTTATAGTAATTTGGTTTTCCATTCAAAACGTACTGTCCGGTGTGAACATGATCTTTCCTTCAAAGTCTTCATCCCTTGATGCTAAAGACTAAAGGTAGATGCTAAAGACTAAAGGCAAATGCTAAAGACTAACTTTTTATTGGCATAGAAGGAGAGGCAAATGATGACATAGGTGATGGTCATGGGCCTATGGTTGGGAGATGGTGTGGAAGATGAAGATGAGATTTGACAACTTCAAACACTGAACTTTGTGGCTCACGCTCCAAGGCTTACATAATACCACCCCTATAGGTTGCAATGGATAAACTAATTGACAAATCAAAAGATGTATCCTAAATGCTAAATCCAAGGTTGTAGGAGCCCTACACCTACACGGTCATAGAACAAGTTACTTCCATGGGAATGGTTTCTATAGAATGGACAAAACCATTTTTAGTTGAATGAATTTTTTTTTCTTCAAATCTTAACCCTTTCACTTCCATTTCTTCCCTAACTTAAGCATAACATAGACTCCACTTCCTTCTGCTTATATTTGTGAGTTTGCGGTCTAATTGTCCAAAAGCCAATTGGTCAGTCCCTTGACCCTCCAATAAGTGGAACAGAATCCATATGTATTTTACCGGACACGCATAGATGAACGGAAGAGAATTCTAATGCATTTCATTGGACATGCACGGGCAAATGCAAGGAAATTGAAATGCATCTAAACCAACACTTGCGGGCAAGTAAAAGTGAATCTAAATGCATTTCATCCATTTCTAGAAAGTTAATCCTAAACCACTATCATCCATTTCATCCAACCGCTTTCATCCATTTCATCCAACCGCTTTCATCCATTTCACCCAACCACTTTCATCCATTTAACCCAACCACTATCATCCATTTCATCCAACCACTTTTGTCCATTTCATTCAACCACTTTCATCCATTTTATCCAACCACTTTCATCCAATTTTCTAACATCTATCAGTAATGGTTTTCAAACTTTCATCCATTTTTTTCAAATTTCTAAACCACTTTTCTCAAAAATTCATCCATTAAATTCTAAAATTTAGTGTACTTTTTCCTCTTATTTTCTTGGCTTCTAAAAATCATTATAAATTTTGCAAATCCCCGCTCACTAATCCCTGCTCCCCGCTTAGCACTTGCCGCTCCTCACTTGCATACCCGCATTCCCCAGTTAGCCCCCCTTACCTACAAGAACTTGGTGATGTTGAACTTGTAGTTGATAGACGACTTCCTGCCGGTCAATACAATGTTATTACTATATACCCTTCTGCATTCACCACTTACACATGGTCACGCTCATTTTACTTTCAGGGTCTAAAAAATGCCCATCCTCCAAGCTGTCACATACCTCCCACGTAGAATGTAGAATAGTTCAAAAACTCAAATTCCCTGAGACAAATTAAATGACCGCCCTGCTTCCTTGAAACCTGTACTCACAAGAAGATTAAAAAAAAAAGCATTACTCCAGAGCATGATAGAAACACAGACCTGAACTGTGAAGTTCTGAATGATCAAGCAGTGGTCACTCAGAAGGTGTATGGTTGTGAACCACCATGTTGGTTCACTTTTTAGATTGTAGAAAATAGAACATTATGTAAGAATTTCCAAGTCCGGAAGTGTTAGTACTCCAGATTAAGCTATGACCACAATTTAGCGAGTTTTCCGTGAGATAGGAATAGGAACTTTAGGAATTTAGGTTGAAAATCTAAAAATGCAATTAGGAGAAAGTAATGAGAAAAATCTAGGGAAAAAATGGGAATTTAATACTAAAAAGACTTTAAGCAAGATTGGTAAGGTAACCAAATTAGGCAAATGGTAAAACGTTTAGAAAACTAAAACAAAATCTTACAAGTAGAAAATTACATTAGAGAAAAATTAGAAACGAAAAAGAAATATCAAATATTAAAAACTTAAAAGTGAAAACCAGAAAAATGGAAAGTAAAAAATGAAAATGAAAATGGAAACCAAAATCCTACAAGTTGGAATGAAATTAAAGTAACTTAAAAACCACAAAAAATAATAAATATGAAAAAACACAAAACAAGTTAGTAAACTTAAAACTACTACTAGAGTACTAGCATAGTGTTAGAAACACTAAAATAGGGTCAAAACAATAAAATTGGAGAAAAACAATCATTTAGGGGGGTTTGCACTAAATTAGCGCAGTTTTCACTAATTTAGCGCATTTCACAGTAAATTAACGATTTAACTGTAAATTAAGGTGGGATGAATGTGATTAGAGAAATTAGTTGTTAGGGTGTTGGATATAGGCAAAATTAGGGTTCTAAGCTCTCTCTCTCTCTCAACTTTGGTGTGCATGTATGTTTTGAGAGCTTGGTGCAAAAATGTGATGGAAATGAACAAAAAATGGTAGGAAGACTAGGGAAATGAGTTAGGAATAGAACTTAAGCAACTTATTGAGTAGGTTTCATCATTTCATGAGGGGAGATGAGTGAAAAAGCTAACTTACCAAGGTCAGATGGGAAGTTGGCTTGAGGGAAGAAGGAAGAGTGAGGTTGGAAGACTTGGAAGGACGACCACTTTTGACGAGCTTCCACGGACAATTGATTTTGAATTAGGAGCTGAAATTTGGAAGGAAGCTGCGCCTTCAAGTTAGTTTTTGATCAAGACCAATGTCACCCAATTTGAAGCTCAAACATAGTATTGGTGATAGATTTTGTGGCGGGAATTCTGCTGCTATAGGGTTTTTTGAGCTGCAACTTCAGACAGCGATTGCGGCAAATCGGTGAAGCAAAAAGAGCTGAATTTTGAAGGGAAGCAAGATGAGGAGGTTAGCTTTTCAAGGGGACCATTCTTGCACCATTTGGAGCTCAAAGGAATCTATGGTAGACATTTTTCTGGTAGGAGGTCTTCTATCCTAGGAAGAAGCCCAATTTGAGGGTTTTGATGGAACTTTGCCCAAATCTTATAGAATGTTTGCAATTTTCATTGCATTGAATCATGGAAAGAGTTTGTAAATGCATATGTTGGATTTGGAGGATGTATAAGAGTGAATTTTTAGGGTTTGGGGCACATGTAGAAGCGTTGCCCAAATTATATTAGGATTAGGTGTGGGATGTGTGGGATATGTGGGATGTGTGGGATGAAGATAAAAGGGTAAAATCCAAAGTGCCAAAGAAATGGTGCAATGATTTTGTATTGAGTTAGGTTACATTAAAAAGAATACAATTGGGACTATATATGGATATTTAGTTGTTTTGGATGGATCATATGCTGGAATTTTAGGTTTGATCTCATTTAGGGCCCATTTTGGTGCTCTAATTGTGACTTTGAAGGAAATTTAGGTTCTAGAGTAAACATTGACACCTAAAGTGAATTGTGAATTCATTTGGGTCATTGCATGAAGAAGTGGTGAGTTTTAGTGGTGACATTTTGTGCTGGAATTCTCTTTTAGGGTTTAAATTAGCCCATTTTGGATGCCCTACTTGAGAATTTAATAGTGATTTTGACTATAGGAGTCCATTGCTTGGAGGCTTGTAGATTAAGATCCCATACACTTCCCCTCGGCCCAACTTTGTGGATGAGTTTTGCCTTACGGTAGAATTTCACTCACAATGGTGGCACAGACGTAAGCCACCTTCAAAGGAGCACCACCAGTGCAAGATAATCACAAACGCTTCTTAACACACGCTTATGATTCCGTCATACCAAACATGTTTGCAACAAGCAACTCTAGTGAATCCTATTTCAGTCTACCCATGACAGATAACATTGCAAACTACGGTAAACATACACTAGCGATGTTGCAAGTTTTCACCACCTATTGTTCAAAGAGTGCATGAATTTCCAACTAGAGATAAAGCTTACCATCATTGCTGATATAAATATCAATTTGCATCTTCTCTAGCCTTCACCATTGTGGACAACAAGCAACAACATCAGAACAACACCCACAATCACCAATGACAAAAGTGAACCAATGACCTCCAAACTGAAACATTAGGAAAAATGGCAACCCTCAAAGGGGCTGCTTCCCTTTGAGGAGTTCCCCTCATGGAGGTGCAGCTCCTTTGAGGGGAACGCCTCTGTTTTTAAACAGGGGGGTTCATTTTTAAAAAATTTAAAAATTCTTAATAATAATATAATAATAATATAATATTATAATTATAATTAAAATAATTAAAATAATACAAATTAATAATAAAATAATAATATAAAAAATAAAAAATATTAAAATAATAATTAAAATAATAATTAAATAATTAAAATAAACTAATTCTCAAATTAGGAAGCTGATGTGGTCGCCATGGTGCCACATCAGATTCAAAAACAAAAACAAAAACAACAAAAAATTAACTATTTTTATGTTTTTTTAAATATTAAAATAAGGTTCAGTGCCAGTGTCAGGTGCTGTCCAGGCTCTCCCGTTCGCTAGAGGGGGATTTTTTTATTTTTTATTTTTTTTTTATTTTTTTTTTTATTTTAAAAAATCAGTTGCTGTTCCCTCGTTCCCCTCACTCACAGCCCCTTTGAGGGCTCCAATTCTTCCTAATGCCTCTGTTGTTTATCGTTGCTAACAAATGTGAGCAGAAAATTAGTGCATGTCATTTGATTGAAAAGGGCAACCTAACTATGCTTAAGCAAATCTTACCCAAGGAAGAATTGCCAAAGAAAAAAATACAAAAAAGAAAGATGTAATACCTGCTGAGCTGATTTGTTGCTGACACCTTTGCCAATATAATCTGTCACTGCGGACAGTAGGGTCGTTGCAAGAATGACCTTCCGTTTTTGTTCCATTTTGGCTAGTACTCTCAATACTATGAGCTTTTGCATACAAATTTTTAAAAATAAAATAAAATATGGATAATTAGTATGATACTAAAAATAGCATATCACCAAAATTTCAGACCTAAAAAAAATCTAGGTCAAAAGTTATTCCCAAAAAGGATGAGCTAAAATTTTGAAGAAAATATATACTTTGACGTTTTAATTTGTAAAAAATAGGAAAAATAATTTTTTTTTAAACTAAAAAACACCATTTGGGAAGACTTTATGATAATGAGATTTCACCAAAAAAATAATGTTGAAACCATCTTCAATGCTCAAAATTGCGCGCACAAGGGAGCCCTCTTTGCATGGATATAGAAAGTATAAAATAAAATATTTTTTAATGCCCCTTGGTAGAAACATGACTTCCTACTATGGGAATAGACTATAGAAATTTCAGCTCCAAATCATTAAATTTGGGGACTCCTTACGTAGTAAAACCCCCTAAAATTCAAAACGTGACATATTAGTTTATATGATTTTTAAATATAAAATGATTTTTGAAAACTTCTGAAAAATATGAGATATGATTAAATTCATAAGAAGAATCTCCAATAAAAATTTCAAGTTCATGCAAGTCATGCTTCAAAAGTTATAGGAAAAGGAAGCTACGGCACTGCTTTTGTGACAATGTTTCAGTACTGGTCTTTCTTGCAATCATCTAGTAAAAAGTTTACTTACAAATACTGTTTTCCTATTAAAAGAGTGATATGCTTTGGCTAAACAACGAAGATTCTATTCACGTATCCTATTGTTTAAACCACCAAGAACAAAAATGAAACTCTGAAGCATCACCGAGAACAAAACTGACTTACCAAGAACAAAACCTAAACTCTAAATTTGAGATATTGCTTCAGGAATCAATAGCTAGATATTATTGAAACTGAAGTGCTTCTCAAGGCAAAATGCACACATGGCCAAAAATGTTGTCTACGGTCCAGAATTTGCAGAGCGCATATTTACCTTCAATATCTAAGATTGGTCAAGGCAGACCAACTCCAAGCATGTACTTGCGACAGAATCCTAAAGGTATAAATTAAGCTTATCTGATACCCAGATAATGGATCTCATGATGACGTAAACCACTCCTGGTTCCTGTCCCGTTCAATCGACAGGAAGCTTCTGTGCCATAATCCCCGATTACGCGGGCAAAACCGTGTAACCGGGGATTATGGATTTTTCATCCGACTCATCGTTTCATCCAATTTTATCTCCTCTTTCAGTCGTGATTTACGTCGGGCATTGCCCTATACATTATTGTTGGCTTTTGACCTTCAGTTGGATTCAATGAAAATTTACATTGACATGAGTTGAAGCTAACTTATAGATGTAGCGGACCTTCCTTGCTTCCTCTTGATCCAAATCCATGCACAGTTTCACTTCAAGTAAAGCACGCTCTGGAACTACAAAACTCACGACCTAGAAAACGAATTTGCACGACAAGCCACGCTTGGGAACTCCTTCACACGTCCACGTTGTCCAAATATCAACCGGAATTACTCACTCGCTCACTCGCTCGAAACAACAAGAAGAGGAAACTAAAATCACTGTAGGCCTAATCTAATGAAGCAAGCAAGAAAAATAGCTACAAAGCAGAAAAGTGAACACGAAAAACTTGCAAGTGCTGGACGCCAGCAATTGTATAATTGGCTAAATTGCGCTCCGGTTCTACCAAAAATAATCTTGCGCAAAATATACATAGTAGAATTTCTTATAAAATCGGAGATTGGAGCCAAAATCTACGTCAAATTTTCTGTCCGTCAATAGAAGCTTACATTCATCCCCCAACAATGGCAGAGATGTGCTAGCTCCTCATTTCCCGGTTACTGGGGCGCGATCTGGGCCGTCGATAGGTCGCAGGGCAGCACCATCTGGAGCGTCCATATTGCACCGAGGGTTTAGAGGGGGTCTTCTCCTTCTACGGTCCATTAGTGCCTTTGTCCTCCAAACTTGCACATTAGTGTTGTTTTTACGCTCTGTCTTCAATGCTGCACGCTGATGTGGTAACATTTGCATCTTTCGTTGCTCTGAACTTCTGGAGATTTGTGCCTCAATGGTTTTGCAGTTGATTCTTTTTTGAAAATGGTATCTTCTGCGCTTTGATTTTCGAATTGGGAGGGCACTACTTCCAAATTGTTGTGAATTTTGGAGGCGTGAGTTGTTTCTTGCATTCACTGCATTTAGGGAATGGTGGCTGTGATTGAATGGCTCCCAGAGTTGCAAGGAGCTATTGGTGCATCGAAAATGTGACTACAGAATTGTCAATTGCCAATAACGGCTTAGGAGGTTTCTCTTTCTTCAGATTTGCAGTGAATTTAAGAGCTCCATGTCCATTGCAACTTCAATTGCGCCGCGGTCTTTGCTTTTTGCTTGTTTTCTGTTAAAAATTTGTCTTTCATACACTTTGTGCCAATTACCTGCTTTGTGCCCTTCTGTTTTGGATCCATTGCGTTGGAATTGTGGTTCAAACGTGCTCCAGTTGTTTGTTGTTGTGGTTTGATAGTGGTCCAGTTGTTTGCTGTTGTGGTTTAGGGTCACTTGCTTCGTCATGGTCTTGCCGGTCGTTTGCGTTGTTCTTCAGGTTCAACATGCCTCCGCGCCTGAAGCTTCTTGAGAACTTTAGGGTCCAATGCTTTGGCTCGAGCCGCAGTACTAATGGATAGATAAGTACTTGCTCCCAAACCCCAGCATTGTTGACATTCCAATGGTGATGGACATTGGTAGGTGCAAGGTCATGCACATTTTGGAGACGCGCCTCTTGCCTTCGA
This sequence comes from Neckera pumila, assembly GCA_963969595.1. Classification (NCBI taxonomy): domain Eukaryota; kingdom Viridiplantae; phylum Streptophyta; class Bryopsida; order Hypnales; family Neckeraceae; genus Neckera; species Neckera pumila. The sequence continues at coordinate 44,389,331 of OZ018408.1, read as the reverse complement.
TCTCCCGAGCAACCCCTCGCAATCCGCCTTCGAATGCTTTGTCTCGGGCCGAGCTTTGTCTCGGGCTGAGCTTGCTGATCCTCCACATGAGTCACCCACATATGATGAACTCTGTGCTATGGGAGGGAAGAAGAAGAAACTTGTGTCCGCAGACAAATCCCGTAAGAGAAAGAAGACTGCTCCAGGGACCATCACGCGGCGTTGGCAAGAAGTGTGGAGTTGCAGGTTTCCTTGGGGGGAGGGAGACTTTGATTTGAATGGCAATCTCATTGGTGTCGTTTGTGGGAACCTGGAATTCCTATCTTAGTAAATATAATTATAGATAGAAGGATAATATTCCTCTTTGCAGTAATTTTTTTCGTTTTGTAAAGTAATTATAGATCGTATAGTGATTAGGACCGGAAACCGAAAGTTGGCTGATCATGAATAGATATAACAGCTAATCATCGATATCGAAAAATCAGAACCGGAACCCGGATTAGCCTATACAGGATCAGGAAACTGGAATTGGGAACTGAAACCCCAACGGTGACTTACCTAACCCTAGGGGGACGTTCTAATCATGGGCGAACGATAATAATTAACGGGCTGGGTTAACGGGCAAACCCTAAATTAAGGGAATCATTAGGAAGGAATGTGGTTGGCCCTCTTAATGGATCAGCTGTTTAGATATTAGCCATCCAAATTTCCCTGCCCATATTGAAAACTTAGAGAGATTATACGCTTCCTGTCTCTGGTCTCCAGTTAGTATCGACGCAGGAGAGTGCAAGTACAGAGAGAGAGAGAGTTTGTGGAGAGCTTTAGTGCAAAGGGGGGATCTGCAAGCAGAGAGGTTTTGTGGTAAAGTTTGCGCAGCTCAGAGAGAGAGAGAGGCATACTCCTATTCCGGGTTGTGAATTTTAGACCGGCAGCATCCAAGCATGGATAGAGATGGCCTCGACCCAAGGAGAAGGATCCACGATTGCGTTACGGTTTGTGACGCCACCATTGCCAAAGGATGAGCGGGAGAAAGAAGAATTGTGGGCAGACCTGGAGCAGATGGGGTGCGCCGGATTCTTGACCCAACCATGGAGCTTCAAGAACGAGGACATGGTGAAGGAACTGTCGGGCAAGTTGGCGAGCCGACACAACAAGACCATCCGAGCTCAGCCGGTGAAGTGGACGGTGGCAATGTGGAGGCAGGTCTACCTTTTCAGTGAAGAAGGTGAGGGACTCGCATCTTGGAAAGACCAATCCGCATTAGGTAAGTTTCGGAACCCTCTTAGCCACAAGGATGGGTTCCGGGTCAATGACTGCATAGACCCAAGAGAGAAGAGATTGTTGCAGTACATCCTTACAATCCTTAGTCCAGAGAGGCCGAGTCGAGTTTCCCGGACCCTAGCCAACACCATCTTTGGTGCTTTAGCAGGAGACCAGAAAGTAGATTGGGGAGTGATCATTCAAGATCAAGTAGATAAGATGGCAAAAGCGAAGAGGGCTAAGCCGTCCCCTATCTGTCCCTTTCTCTATCATCTTTATCAGTCTAAGGGAGTATTGACGAAGGATGAGGAGGTAGAGTATGAAGCCGCATCTGCCCTCGTACAATTTGAACTTCCGGACTTAGAACCTGAGACCGGAATGGAGGACGAGTCCTCAGATGAGGAAGATGAAGAGGAAGAGGGTAAGGATGATCTGAGTAAGTCAGAAAAGGAAGATGACAATGAGGGAAAGGATACGAGAGGAAAGGATCGAGTGGAAGAGGAATAGACCAAGGAAAGTGATCCGGTCTGGAGAGATGAGCCACTCGAGAGGATTTCACGAGAGTTGAGTGACTTCAAGGACCGGTATATGAAGGAAAGGAGAGTGATGCAGACCATCTGCACCACTATAGGGGTCACTCACCCTAGCCAAGCCTTAACTCGAGTAAGCCGACTTATTCGGGAAAAGAAGAGTCAAGAAGGAAAGGCGGAGCTGGTCAAACAGGCCAGCCAACTGGCAGCCCTGAGGTAGGAGCTGTGAAAGAAGGATGAAGAAGTGGAGAGGGAGAAGAAATTCTCCACCCAGACCCGGGATATCCTATCCCGAATCCGGGACTTCATCAAACATCCGGGAGAAGTGGTGAACAAAGCCAACCTCTTCGACGAACAAGTGATGGAGGAGAGTAAGCAGTTAGCCCCGAAGTTGGTTTTGGCGATGGTGACTTACCACAAGAAGATGGAGTCTACGCTGGCGCAGCTGCGAGAAGTAATGAGCAAAATCAGACCGCAAGGTAATCCTGTACCAAGACCGGAACCGGAAACCGAACCAACTTCGCAGCCAGCCAAAGAAGACAAGATTGAAGGGAAGACTCCTCAGGTATTACCTAACCCACCTATTTTGGAGGAGCACCAGGAGGCCAAGACCAACCAGCCGGAGGAGCCCGAGGTGGAGATCACCAAGGTCACCGAACCGGAACCCGATACGGTGGAGATAACGGGAGTAACTGCGCCGGATGCAGCAAAGGTGTAGGGATCGAAACCAACAACCGGTCCAGGCGGGTCAGTTCCAAGGGAGAGCGCCAAGACCAAGCAACTCAGTACCCTCTTACCTTCTAAGTCTTCTCCGAAGACTCCTGGAAAGAAGGTGCAGTTTGGAGAAGAAGGAGGGATGACTAGCCTGATCCAGTCCATTGTCAAGACCGAATTGGGAGCCGGTCGCAAGCAGTCATCAGGATCGCATGGGAAGGGAGTAATCCGGAAGGCAATTGGAGGTGAAGCAACACCTCAAAGCAAGGCGGTGAAACCTGTCCTGATGGTGTAGAAGAGGAAGGCTTTGGAACCCCCGTCGGCCAAGAAGAAAGCGGCCCGGATTCCGGAGGAGGAAGAAGAAGATGACACATCGGATGAGGAGGAAGAAGAGTCTGGGTCAGAGCAAGAGTCTGAGCCTTACTCTGATCCAGACCTGGCATTGGCAAACACTTGAGCGATGAAGGCTAAGGCAACCAGAGAAAAGACCAAACTCCGGGCCCAACGAGCTGCCAAGCTTTAGACCGAAAAGAAGCCGCTAGCCCGGAAGGGACCAGCTAGGACGGGTGATTCACCGGCAAAGAAAAATAGGAAGTAGGTAGAGGACTGTAGCAGAGATGGTAGGGCTGCAGGCCTAATTTTGGCAGTAGGAAAGTTTTAGGCAAGTAGGAGTTAGGACTCGAGTTAATTCCGGAATTATAGGATCTAAGATCCACTTTTGGTGGACACCTTTTTGGACTGTAGTTAAGTCAACTACTCTAGCAGTCCGGGAAGGAATGAAACGTGTCATTCTCTTGGCTGAAATTAGACATAGACACTTTTTGAGTTAGAGTGGTAGTTTAATATTTAAGCTCAGATTATTGGTGTGATCCGGGTTCATTTCCATACTTTGTTTTCCCAATAGAATATCTGCAAAACCCATTGGTATTTTCCAATTCACAATTGTGTACTGCACGCTTTTGCACTTGTCCGTGTTTTTGTTTGAGCAGTGTGATTGCAGACTTGGGTAAGGAGGGAGTGAGCCCGAATGCAGGAAGTATCCGGTCCCTGGAGAAATTGAATAGCAGACAGGATACAGTAGGATTTCCTTTGAGGATTAGAGCTAGCTTTTGTCAAGAAGCACTCACTGCTCTCCCACTTTTTCTGACTCTCCTTCTCTACCTAGATCGTAGATTGTCCGGTAGTTCGTCGTTGTAGCCTTTGGTAGGAGAATTCAGACCGTCTTGCATGACCTGCTAGCCTACGTAGCCCTTCTAGTCTAGTTGTGAGGAGGTCTTGTTCTCAATGTTCTTTTCAAAGTTTTCTTTTCCAATTTTATTCTGTGGAAACTCCTGACACATTAAACTCGGAGGGTAGGAGTTAAGCTTCCTTCCTTAATCCCAAAGTTGTAGATCCTTCTTGGTCCAAAGGTTAAACTCGAGTTTAAATACATATAGTAATTACCCTAAACCGACAGTATAATCAGGAAAGCTTTTCCGATTCCGGATTATTGGAATTGGATTCGGTCTAGACTAGTATTTGGGGTTTTGTTTTGTATACCGATTAATAACATTCCAGTCAATTAGGAGAACTACAACCCAAATCTTTGTGGAACGATACACAAGTCACTTTAGGGCCAATTTGGACCTTAGAGAAGGAATTGTGCTTTCTGTGCTACGACATTGTTTGTGTGAGCTACACCGCAATGACGGGGAGGAGGAAAGTCATGGTCCTGAAGTTAGACAATCTCGAAAAGCACAAAGGCAAGTGGACTTGTAGAGAAGACGGTATGCCACTTCAACACTTGAACAAGGGCAAGACTTTTATGAAGGAGGACTGCAAGCATCTGAAACTATGCAAAATCTGGGCAGGCAGAAAGTATTGTGGCACCGTTGCAAAACAACTCACAGCGAGCTTGGAGAGCGAATTCAAATGGAAGGGAGTACAATTTTCTACTCTCTTTCAGATTCTCAATTACAGTCGTCCCATGTGTGATTATGAGAGGTCATAGTTTTTGCTGAAACACTTGAAGGTAAAGAATTTGCCAACTAAGCATTGGTCTGAGAGTACAGGTTGGAAGATGTCGCAGCATTTGCATGCTTGTGTTCTAATAGCGTTGAAGCAAATTGTGTAGTCTGCAAAGGAAATTTCGATTAGTGCCGACAAGGTGACTACAGTGGATACTACTTCATGGATTGGTGTCCATGTTTATGCCATGCAGAGTTGGAAAAGAATGCCCCACTTGCTTCACTTGTCCTGTCTCAGCGATGGTGGCATGACAGATAATCTAACCACTTTGATAATGCAGGCTTTGATTAACAAAGGAGGTCTTTCTCATGAACAGATTGCTTCTAAACTAGTTTGCTTTGGGGCTGATGGTGTGAGCACTTTTCAGGGGCCTAAATCAGGTGTAACAACTTAGATTAGAGATAGATGGGCTCCCTTTTCATTGGGAGCCAATTGTGTGAGCCATAGGCTCAATCTTGTCGTGGAGACTCAGACCTCCAAGTACCTAATGGTCTCTTGTCTTGAGGCACTGTTCCAGTCTGTATATTCGTATTTATGTTGCAATAACAAGCGGCACGTTGAACTGGCTAGGCTGGCAAATCTCATAGAAACTAAGGATAACAAAATGCTTTGCAATGTAGCGACGCGATGGATCTCAATGAGGAGCCCTGTGCAGCGGATCATGGCGGAATACAGCACGCTTCTTGTAAAAATGGGCTTAGACATGATCGGGGGTCCTAGTAAAAAAGGTAACACGAGTGCTGGTGATTACTTGACCTGCTTTCTAATGTTGAAATGTTGCTGTCATTGGCGTGCTTCATCCCGTTGGTGAATGCAGTGTACAGTCTCATGAAGCTTTCTCAAAGTCGTGATATTTTTGTATGCGACTTTATGCAAGCTATGAAAGTTTGCTAGTATGAGTTAGCTCAATTGTTTGTGGATGTAGCCACGGCTTACGACAAGGAGGACTTCCTGAAGTACAACGACCTTGTCAATCTTTAAAGCAATGACATTTAAATGCCGTGGAGAGACTTGCCAGGTGACTTGGGTATATGCCATCTGTTCTTTGATCTGACTGTGAATCAGGTCTATGCAAGGTGCCATAACAAACAAATTGGAGAGCACATATTTGTCACGCAACAAGATTTCCTTTGCGTGCACGACTCCGTGGAGCGGCAGTTTTCAAGTATTACTTTTTTGTTTGGCGCCCAATCTTTTTTTAGCTTTGGAAGGTGGTTTTTTTTGTTTTCCAATTTTTTTTGGCCTTGCATGTATATATAGTTCTTGTTTCTAATTGTATTTGCCTTTACTATTTCATTCATGATCACTTGGTCACTTACAATTTTAATGTTTGAAACTTTTTTGGGTTTTAATGTGTTCAGTGTTCATTGTTCAGTTTAGGAGCTTTTCTTAGGAGTTAGGACGGGACTTGGCCGTATGGTTTATTTTGGTTTTCTTATGCTTGATGAACATTGCTTAGTCTTATAGGTGTATGAAGTGGCAATACAAGAAAACAGTGTCCAAATTGACTAAAATGTCCAAACAGACAAAATCCTGTCAAAAAAATGTCTGAATTGACAGAAAATTGACAAAATAATGTCCAAATTAACAAAAAAATGTTTGAATTAACACTGCTCCCTTATAGTGTGGTGACTTTGCACATAGTTGTATGGTGGATTTTTTGCTTTATCAACTATGGATGTAGCTTTATTGTGGCGTTTTTGGCTTTGCTGTTTCAATCATGATTTGCAGTTTTGGACAACTTGGTTTTCCGGTGTTTTGCTAGTCCCTGTCTTGCAATGCGGCGTTGTTGAAGACGCCAACGTCATGTGCTTCATTATTATTCATGCAGTGATTTTCTCTAAACCTGGAGGAGCTCAGGGCGCTGATCTTCTTCTACACAGCATATCACTCATTTGTGAATTTTTGTGCTGCTTTGGCAGATATCGCACAATCCCTTAGTGATGAATTGAATCGTAGGTTCTCGCAATAGGAATTTCTTGATGCCTTTGGCATAATATACCTGCAGTATTGAAGGCAGGAGGGCATCGATGCAAGCTTCGCCCACCACGTGACGATTCTGAAGAACTTCTATTGTCATGCACGAGCTGTGAATTTTGGACAGCCTATGTATGAAGGTGGCAACCCTCATACTATCTCGGAGATGTTGAGTGCTTCCAACTTGGACCTACAACAAGGTCTATTCAAGGTCACAATGAAGGGAAATTGTGAGGCAGCGTGTGGTCAACCCTTGGATGTCAATCTAGTCATCAAATTGTGGCAGAAATTGTCTCAGTAGTACTACTTGAGTAAGCTGATTTCTAAATATTTTAAGCTTGCTGAGATCGAGTGTTGTATGGTATTCGGATTTGTTGAGAATGAGCGTTGTTTCTCTACTTTGAAGTTCTTGAAATCCACATATAGAAATAGATTGGGGAAGCACTTGCCTCTTATAGTGCGCATGTTTGGCCAACAATATTTTTCCCTTCAAAACTTTCCTTACAAGGAAGCTATTAGTTTGTGGAAAAGTGCTGTAAAGGTCAGCAGGCAAGGGGATCAGTAAAGTGGTATCTTTTTTTTTAGTGTCCTTGCCATTTAATTTTCTTAGTTTTTATGAGGTTTTGCCGGCCTTGCCGCTTATGTTTCCTTGACAAAGTTCTGCTACAACAGGGACAAGTTTTGTTGTAAAGGAAGAGGTGAACAGTTTTGTTGCAACGGAGGTGATGAATAGTGATCAAAACTATTCATGTTGCAATGGAGGTGGATGTGGATGCACAAGAGAAATGAACGATGTTGTGGTTTTAGGAGATGGAGCAACGGTCTGCTGCGATTGTGGCCGGCGTGCCCAAGTGACTTTTTTGGTATTGATCCCTAATACTAATGTGGCTGGTTTGTTTGTGCGCATAACATTGTTACTGCATTTGGGCAGTCTTGTCATATGATAGGAAGGGTTCAACTCCCTTAACAATGATATATAACTCAAATAACAAAGAATTGGATTGAAATAATTCAAATAACTTTGAATTGGACAGAATTGCAAATGAATACTAAAAATGCAGAAATCGCCAATCCAAGAAAAAGCAAGAAAAAAGTTCGCCAATCTCTCACCGTTCCCTCCATGACTTAGAAATTCCAACAATTGTAAAATATAAAACCCTGCCCAAAATAAATGAAATAAACAACCCTGCATCTATGGCAAATTGGCAACCCTAGAAAGACCGCCTTTTCGACAAAGGCAGTAACGACACTGACACGAGTTGTAAGACACTAATTAAGGATAGGACGGATTCGCCGTAGAAGATGCTTGCAGTCACAATTACGCTAATTACTGTAGCCACCTTCTCGTGAAGCTGGCATCCGACCGTTGTCCGCCATATCCTACCGTTGGACAGAAGGCCCTTCTCCTTGCTCGTCGCAACAGCTACCTCTTCCGACGTAACCAGCTTCCTCATTACAGCGGCTAGACTGATTTTCTTTGCGCGCACGATGCAATTGCTGCATCACTGATCGTTAATGGTGAATTTTTTTTTGGAGGCCAATTGTGCGAGTCGAGGTTTCAGAGATACACGTCTTTGTTTGCATTTGGCGTTTGCAAGAATTCCGAGATCGGCCTCGGGAAGCTCGGCGGCCCGCATTTGCGTGTGGTCTTTAGCCTGACGACGCGAGCCGAATCAGGAGTGGCGCGGTGCGGTCGTTTGGTAATAACGGAAGAGGTGTTCGATCTCTTTTGGTCGACGGAGGCGGATGTCATGTTTGTAGCTCGTTGCGTGCTTCCTTGCGAGCTCGAGTGGTCGTGAATTTTTAGAATTGGTTGAGCTGAGGACAGCCGGAGGAATACGTTGCGTCTTCGGAATTCGCTTAGACTTTTGGCGTTGCCTGGATTATTCCTTTGCGCAGACATTGATGGATAGACGTTTTGCTTTTGAGCTTTAGCGCGACTCCTTTCTTCTCCGTTGTAATTCTTGCTTATGGAGGAGAGGAGCTGTCGTCTTCCTTATCGGACGGAAGAGGATTTCAAGAGGGAGTAGTGGAGAAGCGGAGAGATCTCTTTATCATCTCGTCGAGCTCCTTCCTATTTTGATCATAGTTATTGTGAAACTGTGTTCCATAGAACTGTGAAGTCCTTGAGTGGACTTGAATGCGTGCTTCTTGAGAAGCTCGTTCAGATTTTGCAGTTGCCTCATTTTCTAGAGTGCAGGCATATTTTTATTTTTTTACTCCTATTCGTCGTCTTCTCCACGGCTGCCTTACTTGCTTATGGAGGAGAAGATCGGCCTTCTCTCGTATCAGTCGGAAGAGGATTTGAAGAGGGAGTAGTGGAGAAGCGGAGAAATCGCCTGTCATCTGCACGAGCTCCTTACTATTTTTCTCATTGTAATTTCAAGAATCGGCATTCCGTAAAACATTCAAGGACATGGACAGGTACGATGAGGACGGCACAACGACAATGCCGGATGGCATAGAGAAGTACGTGCAAGAAACTGTCTGCAATGCACTTGAGCCTTGTAGTTGTCAGGATCACTGGGAGGTTAAATTTGCGGAAGCAGTGGATTCTCAAAGGCAACTCCAGGAACAAGTTTATGTGCTCCTACGTCGGCTGGAGAAGGCAGACTTGAGATGTGCGAAGTCCAGGGTAATTCTCCTCTCTGTGTAATTCGTTCCTCGCTGTTGTATATCTTAAGCTTGCACGAGTTCAATCAGGCGTATGGAAGCAGCATTTGCCATTGTGTTAGCGTATTTTGTATGCAGTTTAGGCCTTCTGGACCTGGACTTGTCTCTGCTCCTCCTGCGGTAAGAGTCATCTCATTAGAGCACATGGTTGGGCAATAGAGTCGAACAATGATGTGGGAACACGAAAAGTTGTCCCAATAACGGCCTGGAGATTCCTTGGCCCCTTGTCTGGTTGATTGGTCGTTAGATAGCGGAAAGCTCTAGGGCTTTAAGGCTTTAAGGCTTGGTACCTCTTTATTTTGAGGATCGATTGGGTTGACTGCCTATTCTTCTCGACCTGGTCAACGATTCCTCAATCATGGTTCATAGTGCCTGGTTCTCGGTCGTTTGCAATCTCTTAGTGCGGAGGATTACCCAATGTCGTCACTGAAAAGGAGTATTTGATCTCCCTACTCATAAGAATTATCATTCTCGTCTCTCGTCGCAAGCCCTGTGATGTTGGAATTTCTGTCTTGTCTTGCTTAAACTTTTTCGAGTGTCTGAAACATTTATATCAACGGCAGTCATAATTGTTTTGAATAAAATGGAGAAAGCTGGTGGAGACTTCGTTGTTACTTGACCAGTAATTCGGAGGCTCCTCTTCTCCTAAATTTCCTGATGGCCTTGTACGATTACCAGCTCTTTCAGTGGACGTTATTTTGTCCGGGAGAGTACTTTATGCAAAGCAGCCACAAGATTGATTTGGATTAAGCAAAAGTATAAATACCTGATGACTGACAGAACGAGTCCGAGTTGTCGCGGTCTAAGCGTGCTTGTGATGTCACAGGAAGAGGCATCTCTGAATGCTCAAGCTTTGAGGAGACAAGTGGCTGAGACGCAGAGACTTGCGGCAGAATGTAAGTCGCTCACATTAGATTGCGAGTCACTGACTCAAGAATGCACACGCTTAGAGAATGAGTGTAACCTTTATCACAATGACCGGGAAGTATTCATGGAAGTTGCCGACGAGGCCGAAGAACGAGCAGCCCAAGCCGAGGACAAAGCCGCAGAGGCTAACCGAAGGCTCGAAGAGTTGCTGCAGGAGCTGGAAAGTATCAGAGGCTGCACCGCAGCAGTGCATCCTTTACCTGCAGAGGTGCTTATCATATCTTCTCCTTAGAAAATCGCTATTCTGCAGCACTGCTGAGCGCATTTAGCGCTTAACCGTCTTCATTTTCAGATGCCGAATTTAAGCGAATTCTGCATGATTTAAGCGAATTCTGCATTTAGTAGAATTTCACAAGTTGCATTTTCCTATTTTTCCTTGGGCTTGCAGGAGATTGTTTTGTACAGTATATGCCATTTTTTGAGAAGTATGCATACTGAGGTTAATTTTTTGCCTCTGTATTTCCTTCAGAGCTTTGATGAGGAAGATGTACCTGCCTTGAAGCTCAAGCTTGCTGATTTGGAATCGAAATTACAGAGGTAATCTACTATCAAAATCTGAATGCTTTCCAAAACTTGAAGGAGCCAACTTTTCTTGTGTTTCTCTTAAAGCACAAGAATATTTCCAAATTCTTCTTAATTGACAGATGGCCTTATGGACCACTTTTCATCTAAACTTAGTCATCCCCGGATGCAGACTTCAAGACGAGACAGATATTGTAAATGCTCGTGTTAAAGTTGAGCGCAACATTGCAGACGAGCTTGTAAGGGAGCGCAACTTTCAGCTGGAGATCTTGCTTGCAGAAGCTAACCAGGTAACACTTTTTGTTTTGGCGATGACTCTTCCTTTGTTGCCAATCTTTGCACCATCTCGTAACAGATATTGATCTAATATACTTTCATAGTGGTTAATGGGCGGTTTAAAACTCTATTACAGAAGATTTCTGATGCGATTCAGTCGGCTTGTCCTTAGATATTCTGCTTTATGCTAAGCTCTGATAGATATTCGCTTTCTGATAATCTGGCATGCTACTGTGTGATTCAATTGTGAAGAGCTCAAGTATAAGTTATCGTTGATTTTGGGCATGATTGTGCAGCGGTATGAGGAAATATCTATAGAACTCAAAAGAATACAGGAAGCCTGTTCGGCCATGGAAACTGCTAGAGATGAGCTGAGCGTTTCCCAAATGGTGTCGTCTGCCGTCTCGGCTGGAGTTGTAAGAGCACTCGAGCAGGAACGAGACGAAGCTATTTCATCCCTTAATCTCCAATTTAAGGCCATCTTAAAACGCATGCAAGGGGAGTTCCGATCAAGTCGTGAAAGGTGAGTCCTACGTTTCCATGGTTCTGCAACATCTCGTCGTGCTGTCAAAATCTGCCTTTTTATTGTTTTTCAGTATTTGAACTGCATACCCGAATAGGATGTAGTTTTGGGCGTAAGATACTTCCTGCTCCGTAGTGATAACTATTCGTAAGCTGAAGGATATAAAGAAAACAAGTCTTCATTTCATTGATCACATGTATGCTTGGATCAGTCGCCTGTCGAAATAGTTTCTGTGTGGCTTGACAGTAACTCATCTCACTAGACAATGCTAAGTCTACTTTTTGTGCATCCATAATTATGTTGATCCCCAGGCTCTTAAAGAAATGGACCGAAGGTGAAGGGAGTCGTGAAAGGTATGAAAGCATAGCCAATTTGTGGAACTTTGTTGAGTGTAGGTTGGCTTCCATTTTCATTCACCGTGTTTCATTGTGATGTGCGGTTATTGCACAATGGGGTTCACTTCAGGTTTTTGTACAGTGCAACAATATTTATACATTCCAAGTTCTTATAACTGCTTGTTGACCAGGTGGTTGAAACCTTGGACACAGGATGAAGGTGTACGAGAAAGGTATGAAATCTTTGCTTACGGAGGCAGAAGCCTTGAGGCAGGAAGTGGCAATTTGTAAGAGCAATCTTAAAAAAGCCCAAGAGCAGGTACATTCCTTACAGCTTTCCGAGATGCATGACGTACTAACCAGGCTCTCGTCTGACGTTGCAGTTTTAAGTAGGTATCATTTATTCTTTCTTACCTGGGGATCCGAGATTGTGTGACATGATTGCCCAGGAACAAGTTCGTAGACATAGTGTGCGTATTTCGCGGATCTGAATGTGTAGCCGGCGATTGTTATACCCTTTTGTCTTGAAGGTGATGAATTCACTGTTGTAGAATTTAATGTATACTGTCTGTGATCTGTAGATTTACTTGTTAGCAGAAGAGAATAAGGAGCTTCGATTGCTACTGAATGTCAAATGCAATTCATCTCTGCGCTACACACAATCCCCATTCACTTCCAGAGGAGTAAGGCTTACAACCACTCTGCATGCATGGCACGTGTGCTTCCAACCCCTGGGTGTGTACTCTCCGCGAGTACCCTTTCCTTGACTTTCAAGTCTTGATATTCCGTCGTCGTTTGTTTTGATTCCAATTGTACCTAGCTGCGTAATTAATATTTGGGATTTACAGACCACGTGCAGAATATTTTCTTAGAGATCGCTCGTTGGCATTCATCTCCTTGATGAATGGTTTAGTGAATCCTATTTCACTCCAAATAGCAGTTTTCATGTAGCTATTTAGTCTTGCAAGTGACCACAGTTTTCTGGTATGTTGTTCTCCTAAGATGCTGTGTACTTACACATTTGATTGTGTGACTGGCAGAATAAAGTAACAAGCGGAAAGCTTCAGGATGGGCCTCGAGGAGACGGAACCGAAAATCTACCACTAGAAGCTGTAGGAGCTGCACGGAGCCCATTCACTCCGCTGCGTATGAACTCAACCCACACCAGATATCATGATGGATAGGACCTTTCCACTTCCGTGTGCCTATAGCTGTCGTCAGATTCTGTCACCTAGCCCTAATGCTCACTCCCAGAATTTAAGTCAGAACTTTTTGACTCTTTTCCTGTTGCGCACTGAAATGAATTTTCATTCTGCTCAGCTTTTCTTTTCAAGTCCTTCAAGTGACTTCAGACTAGAAACCTTGGCCTTCAGCATTACAGTCACTCCCCTATATCAGGGACTTGAGAAGAAAAGCAGCTGCATTCGGCATTTCGAATTTGTTTCATTTTTTCAAAAGTAATCATGTAGATTTCTTGCTCTCAACATTGTTAATTGAGCCTCATCTATAATCTGAGGTGTATGATCTTAAAACCCTATCCTTTTGAAACCACTTCATCACTTTGTAACTACTCTTATCCCTGACGAATGCATATTACCCCGTACAGGGATTGAAGGAATTGTTATTTTTGCTGTATTTCAGAAAGGTCTGCTGTCGATCATGGATTGTCAATCGGAGACGCCGATTGTGAGGCGACAATTGAGCTCGCGTCACGTTGTTGCATCATGTAGGTTAATTGGTGCAGATGTTGCGAACATGCTTCTCTAGCTCAGATCGTTGCTACCATTTTCCAATTCGACTATCCTCCTTGAGCTCGCTCCTGTGCCAGAAGCAAATTGGCCTTGTGTAGCGAAGTAGCGACGGGAATCTCATCTGCAACTATCTTTGCGTGTACATCATCTCTCTATCTCAGTGTATGTAATCTTGTCATTATCTCCCGCTACAATAGTAGAGTAGAAACTAAACATTTTTTCGCTACACTGCTGTTGTGTCGAGAAGACTACACAGCTGACCGTGTAGAATATTATGTACCCAGATCCATTTGTAAATAACATTTGTTCTACGAAGCTATTTTCTGTACCGATTTTGGATTCGTTGAATATGACACCCGTTCCGAAAGTTGTGCAAACATCTTGTTCCAAGTCCGGTTACGTCCAGACGTAATTACTCTTTACATGACCGGAAACCGCATGCTATGTAGTTAGTTGATGCAGAAGCGTTTGCGGGTGCCCCTGTCGACCCTGTAGAATTGGATTGCATACATTACGTAAGTTAAAGCAGCTTCAGTTTCGAGTCCGTCGTAGACTAGAAGTGGAACAGGGGAGGCCCTTACTAAATGGATGTCGGATGTCTTATTACTCGGACCTGTCTTAGTTTCCATTCAGAGTTTCATGCTTGGCTTTCCTGTTACTGAGCTTTGGTTTGCTTTGGAACTCGGCCTGATGCCTGGCTGTTCTCCGGCCAGGCATCAGGCATGCTAATTTTCAGTGATTCATTTCTGTCTTATCATTTGCAAGAGGACTCTTCCTCTTCAGGATATTGATGCTTTGGTTGCCGGGCAGCTGAAATTGTACTTTAGTTGAAACTGCTATACCAGTGGATTCTTGGTCCCCTTAGTGCGGTCACTAATGCCGTCCGCCTTGAGAACAAAAGGTCAGTTGGCGTCAGTGACCTACATGCCGAGACCTGGCGTGCGAAGTGGGGTGACGAGCTGTGCACACTTTTGCAAGTTCTCGATGGGTTTTTTAAATCTACTGACACTGATTTCTTGTACGAGGAGTTTTCCGAATGGCATTGCTACACGGCCGACCGCCTCCTCACTCTACGAAATCACAACTGAGCAAGGGAGTTGCTTGATGTTGTCAAGGAAAAGTTTGATGGTATTGGGGACGATACAATATTGGTTCCCAAATCGGGAAAATAATCAAACGATTAAATACCAGTCTTTGGCTTCGGATCCGCTCGAGAAACATAAGTGGGAGTTACGTGTTCTCGATGGCCTCTGGAAGGCCACCGGACAGGACAGCTACATCAAAGGCATGGAAGCAACCAGAGAGAAATTGAAGATGGTGGCGAATCAAACTTGCCAAAATGAAGATAAGCTTATTGGAACTTGGAATTAAAACAACTCCAAGTGGAAGATCAAGATTTGGATAAGATATCAGTGTAATTAGGACTTTCACTTTAGTGGATGTTTTTATGTAGAACCAAGAATAGAAAGTTAAAGATTGAAAAGAAGTCCTAATCTATTTTAAAAAGTAATGGTCTTTTACTTTTGATAGTCTCTTTAATAGAGTATATAAGATGGTTTAACCCTAAAGGACCGAGGCCCTCTTTTTGCCAAAAAACACTCAAAACTACCATTTCTATAGCAAAAAGTAAAAAAAATTGAAAAATGTTTTTTCTTTCACATCTAACTGTAGGATCCTACACCTATCTAGTATGAGAGTGTGGAAAAAATTTCAGAATTTTTGACCGCATAGATTGCAAGATATCTGCATTTAAAGTGAAAAACACAAGTTTTTCAGTACATTGTGGGACTAGATTTTTTGACTTTGAACATTTTTAACTTCATTTTTTTGCACTACAAAGTTTTGAGCTTTTAATGTTTATATTGGAGAATTGAGTTGAGAGTCTAGTCAAAAAAAAAATTCAAAAAAACTTAATTTTCATTATTAAAAAATTGTTAAGTAGAAGTAGGTATGAGATAGAAGGAAATTCTAAAATATTTATATACTTTAGGTGGGATTAAAATGCATTGATCCCAACGCCCTCCAAGGCCCCCAAATTACCTCTAATGGATCAACGGATTGTGACAACTTCCCAAGTTGTCCCACCCCGCTCCTTCAGCCCCCTCCCACCAATCCCCAACCCCTCCCTAGCTACCAACCCCTAGCTCCCTCCTCATCCGCCAATCCCCCATGCCACCCACCCCACTTCCACCCAAGGATGCTCACATCCCATCCAATTGAGGGGATGATGAAAACTCATTGGAGAGCATTCAAAATGAAGCCGGGTGAGTCCAGGGATCCATTTTTAGTTGCGTGCCCAAGACTTTTGCCGTCAAATCTCTTTGACAGTGTCATAGCTTCATTTTTACTTTGGCAAGTGCTTCGGCAAGTACTCCACATAATGTTCTAGGTTTACACCATACGGATTTTGTCGTTGAGATTTATAACTATGCAAATTTTGTCCATGAAGTTTTCCCAGTGTAATGGTAGTTTCAACAAAGCAGTTCTTGCTTCCTATTTTTCCCCACTCTGTTCTAAGTACTGGGTGATCATGAAATTTGTGAAGCATGTAGACAACTTCATGCTCTACAAGAAATTCAAATTGCACAAAATATTTATAAGGTGGAAGATAGCTCTACAAGAAATTCAAATTGCACAAGATATTTATAAGGTGGAAGATATCATTTTGGATTACCAAAAAGAATGTTGGCACCCCGGGCAAGCCCCCATAAAAGTTTTGACCCTATTTTGAATGTTATAATCTCATAAAGTATGCACTTGTAGAAGGGATGTACTTAAATGAATAAGAAAAAAGATCTTATGAAAAATTATTAAATAAACTCAAAATTTTTATCTACTTATCATTTTGTTAATAGAGGTCAATTTCAAGCCGTTTGAGCTTGTAAACCTGATGGTCCTTTAGGGGTTAATTATATCTTTTAAATACACAACTCAATCCTTCAATATCAAAAATCAGAAATCCAAAACTTGTAGTTCCAGAATTTGAAGTTAAGAAGATTCAAAGTCTTATAATCTAGTCACTCAAGGTGCAAATAGCTACATCTTCTTTACTTGAAACAAAAATATCTTACAATCTACATGGTCAAAATTTTTGAAATTTTTGAAATTTCTTCCACTCATTCCATCACTAGTTTAGTGTAAGATTTTATGGTTAGATATGCAAAAAAATTAAACTTTTCAGCACTTTGCAATGGAATGGCAGTTTTGAGTGATTTTTGATGAAAAAAAGGTCTTAGGACTGTAGATGTTCATCTATGAGCGCTTATAATCATGTGATGAGAGCCACTACACAAGATAATCTTGATGCATGCACTAAGGTAGGAACTCCCAAAGCACCATTTTTCTGGTCAGATCAAATTTACTATTATTAGACTTGTCAAATTTTTATAGTTTATTGTTGGCAACTAGAAGAGGATTTCAATGCACCAAAAAATGTTTCATTTGGATATTGCATGCAAAGTTATAAAGAGTTAAGTTTATTTAAATAAATTTTATTAAATCATTTCTTCAATGGAGATAGATATTGATTAATTAAATGTACATCTGATGAAAATGGCGCTTTCTAAACTAGAGGCGCATTTGGGAATCCCTACCTACCTTAATTTTTCTAGCAATGTCCAAATCCATTTGTAGGTTTGAAATTGATAAATGTTTGCACAAATTTTGGAAACTTGGCTTTTTTTACAGAGTGTAGAAGTGACACAGTTAACCCTTAAAGGACGGACCCATGATCAATGATTTCAAGCCTCATTGCCTATCACTTGATTTTTTATCATTTTGCAACTAGATATGAATGAAATTTTTATATTTACTTTTCAAAGATGGAACTACATGTCTTCTATATTTCATAAATCTTTAGGTTTTTTTGGAGAATTTTTGAAGAAAAAGAAAAGAAAAATCATATCAATAGAAAATCTTTCAAAAAATTGAAAATTTCACCATATGTGTATATTACAGTGAAAAACATCATATTGTAAATTCAATATCCATATCATTCTATAATTAGAAAATAATAGACATTGGAAATGCATCCAAAGTTCAAATTGCAATAAAATATTCAATATTAGAAATTTTTGAAAATTCAAAATTAGAGTAGAAACTAGAGTAGATAGTCTTCATTTTGATAGTTGGGCTCAAACTCAAAAAATATCATTTTTGTGGAGAAATTTCATATTTAGAACAAGGAATAATAATTTCCTAAAATACACAAAAATAGCATATTTTGTGATCCATTTTTTTATTAATTTCTCATTCATTTGAAGACAAAGACTGGGAAGACTATAAACTCAGTTGAAGATTTCTTCATAATCTACCATGGAAGGTCAACAAAAAAAAGTGGATGAAAAAATGCTTCTAATCTTTGTGTAGACGACAACATTGTCATCCAAAAGACACAAAATGGCTCTGGCAGCGTTACTGGGTTACATAGTGTAAATCTGGTCCTAAGCATGTAATGAGATGAAAATAATTAGGCTACCCTGGGCAAAAGTTTGGCACCACTTTTTACAAAGATTTCTTGAAAATTATTTTGAATATTTTAGCTTCCTTGAAAAGACAATCAGCTATTAAATGGTCACTTTTAGAGCAGACTATCTCAGACTATACCTAATTATGAAAATTAATACATACTTCTCTATTCCAAAATGATCATCTGGTCCCTTTAATTTTATTGTAATAAGCTTAATACTACACTTTGAAAAGGGCTTCAAAACTCAAAGTTTCATAACAATGTGACTGTAGTATACTCTACTTATAGCTCAAAATGGATTGAAAGAATGTTATTTTCAGGGTTTAGGACCAAACATTTTGTCTAACCGGAAGATCATTTCAGGACAAAAGGAGTACATAATGTTGACTTTTAATTTAATTGTATTTGTATGACATTTGCTATACTTGAAAGGATGACCCTAACAAAGGTTGTATTTGAAATGGTCGACAATTTTAGCATTTCAAAAATCGCATGTTTTTGAGTTTTACCAACTATTTTCCTTTAATTCCCATATTTAAATCATTTTTTCAAGTACTAAGTCCAGTTATTTCCTCTATTTTTTTTACCTAAATAGAAAATTTATAGATTTTTTCACTATTTCTTTTGCCAATGTTTTCAAATTGTAGCCAATTTTTTTCCCAATTCCACCAACTAATTTTGAACTAGCCACCACTTTTTCCCAAACAATAATGCTGTGAGTGAATTTCACCATGAGGTAAAACCCATCCACAAACTTGGCTGAAAAGGAGTGTGTGGACTCTAATCTAAATGCCTCCAAGCAATGGATTTCCCAAATTTTTTCTTTAGTGAATTTTTGATAAATCAAGCCTAAGTGAAAAAAGGGCAGCACCTCAAAATCATCCCATTATGTGCCTTAACACTCCCAATTCATCTTCATACATGTTTTGAAAGGACAAGTAAACTTCCTAGGTCAAATCACCTTAAAATTGCCTAATTTAGGCCCTAAGTGAACTAAATTGCACCCTAAAAACTAATCACAGCACAATTCACTCACACCAAGTGCCTAATCTAGACTCCCCTTGGGCAATGCTTCCACATGTGCCCTAAAGACCCTAACAAGTAGAATTCACTAATGATGCATTCTTTTTAAACATCTAAATCATACAAGCCCATGAGAAATGTACCCCAAACATGCAAGACCCAATCTGAATTGTAATTATCATTACATTTTTATTCATTTGGGACCACAAGAACCATAGTAAACACAACACAACTCACAGCCGATAGGGCAGCCAACCTCTTCCTACTAATCTGTCCGCCCTGTCTTCATCCTGGCTTCAAATTGAGCGAGCCTTATCTTGTTGGAAAGCTGACTTCTCCATCTTCCTTGCGCCAAAAATTCAGCTCATTCCGCTTGGCCACACTTCTGCAATCGTCCGTCAAGTTGCAGCTTTGAAATTCCTGCGGCAGTAGGCCTTCCGCCACAAAATCGACCACCACTGCCTCATCTGTGCTCCAAATCGGTCGAGTTGAGTCTTGTTGGAAAGCTAGCTTGAAGACGCACCATTCCACCAATTTTCAGCTCCATCCGCTACTCCATGCTCTCGCGATAGCTCGCCAAAGTTGCTGCTTCCACTTGCAAGGGCAACGGACTTTCTTTCCCAACACTTTTTGCATCTGACCTCCACAATCCTCACTTTTCACCCACTTTCTACCCCACAAGGTGAAAACCTACTCGACAAATTGACTATCATCCTAACTTACCTCCTTGCAATCATTGTTCTCCTATGTATTGTCCACTTTCCACCTCTTCACACATTCTCTTCCAAAACAAACAAGAGAGAGAGAGTGAGCACCAAACCCTAATTCGACTAATACCCCAACTAACTAACTAACTAACACTCCTAATCACTTTCATCTACACTAATTTACTGAAATTCCATTAAATCACTACTTATTGCCTAAATTAGAGTTTCTACCACTATGTTAGTGTTCTCATAGTAATTTTAAGTTTGATCACTTCTTTTGTGCTTTTCCATATTTCTTCTTTTTTATTGGTTTTCTATTTATGTTTAGATCCATTTTCAACTTCTCTCCATTGTTTTGGATTCCTTTCTGTATCTTTTATCTTTTATATATTTTAGGGTTGCAATTTTGATCTAGTTTCTCTTCCTATGCACTAAAAGCCTTTTACTAATGGTTATAGTTTAATCTAATGTACTAACACTTTTGAACTTAAGAACTCATTCATAGTTTTTATATTTTCAATTATCTGAAGGGTGAACCAATATAGTGGTTCACAAATGCCTATAGTATTCTCCTGAATGATTCTATAAAAATTGTACAATTTTGCAATGGATACTTGCAAATTTTTCCTAATCTCTCAAATGTGAGCACAATTGATATTGTTTAAAAATATAGAGCTTCCCTATGGCATTGATACAAGTGCCAATGTGGGCTAAACTTGTGCACTAAGCCTAACAAAAATTGATCGGCCAAGAAACATCCCCGTTTTCAAGTTTTGGACTCTCAATTCTATTAATCGTCCAAGAAATGGATGTCAACTTCTTTAGAGGTTGACTCTTGTGATTCAATTCTAGAATAGGATAGAGTTGGGAAATTGTAGGAAAGAAAATTAATCTTGATTTTTATAGTGGTTCGACATAGACATTTATTTGCAAAGAAGATTCTACCATACAATAGGGCTTTCAATAGAAAATCCATGATTGTAGAAACAACAAAATACCTTCCTTTATCATATTGAAGCAACTTTGTAAAATCCTAACATTCCTTCTTGATAGTTGAGGTAGTAAAAAATCCATAATTATTGAAACTCTTTTTTTTGCCATACAAGATTGTAGAGACCCCATCCTAGGATGAATATCAATTTTGATATCGTACCACAAATTAGAGTCTACTTTTCATCCCAAAAAACAAGCAAGCAACATTCTTGAAGTCCAGGGGCTTGTTTTTTAATTGACACGAATTCCTTTATTACAATATTGTATATGCAAACCACTTCATTTATCATTAACTTAAAAACATGCTTGATAAAACTCACCCTACAAAATGTAAATTTCCATTCATGAGAGCTTAGAGCCAACTATGACTACAACTATTTCAAGCTCTTTGAAAAATCACAAATTATCCACATATTATTCCAAAAATGCATTGTTTTAAGATAATCTAGAATCTCCTTTTGGCAAACAACAAGATTTAACAAAAACAATCATAGTTTAATAATAGGAATCATAAGGTAAAATCCTAGGTGAAAATGACCCCTATAGATTCCTATTAAAAGATGTACAACTTATATTTATGGCAACCAAGGGTTGATTTTGAATTCACCTATTTTCCACACCGTGAAAATTGTCATAATTTAACTGTATAAAATGCATTCTAAGAGAATCTAAAATCTTATTTTCAATACCAAGAAGATTCAACAACAAAATTTGTGAGTTTAAGAACACAAACCATGTTTTAATATTTATTTGGATGATTATGGAGGGTGTTATCAAACATTGAAAGGGGTTCCAATTATGAGACAGGCAATTTTTTTGAATTTTGTTGGCCAACATCATAACATTCAGTAGCAGTCACTGTGACTGCCTTCCCCGGATGGAATGATGTATGATATACCACATCATTTCATTTGAAGGATGAAATAGTGTGGTATATTCCACACCAAATCAATAACTACAAGGACACTTGGCGAAACTTGTCAGAACCTAGCAAGGTGCTTGAGTCAGTCACAAGGTCGCAGCTGTACATTGGAGTTAACAGCAAATTAAGTACTTTGAAATAAATCTGTAAATAAAATAGCAAATTATTCATAATAGCAATCAATTTATAGATACCAATTAATTCAATGCTTGAATTACATCACTATGATGTGATTGTCATTCATATATTGTGCTTCCAACACAAAATAGTGAAATTAGGTTGCCCCACACTAATTTCTCATATCTAACACTTTCAGACATGGTCAATTATAGTCTGGGGCAACCTAATTTTACTATTTTGTGAAGTGAAAAGACAACTCTATATATACACATGGGGTGGTAGGAGGTAGAACAATCCATGTAGGATAAATAAAGTTGACTTTGTAGTTTCTTAAGCACTCATAGTTAAGTCACAAACAAAGGATTGTGTTAAAAGTAGAATTTCAGACCTCATTTAGGCATAGTAAAATAACTTTTCTCAAAAAACTTTGAACTAAAAAAAGTTGGTGAATGAATACAAGTTTCACCTCCAAAAATCCGTTTGAAATTTTGAATCTTTAATAAAAATTTATGGACAAATTTCAGAGAGGGGTTGGAAAAATGTTAAAAAAAAATGTCCATTCTAAATCCTTTCAAATTTGCCCATAACTTTTGATTAGAGATTCAAAATGCTAAACGGATTTTTGGAGGTGAAACTTATATTCATTTACCAACTTTTTCTTAGTTCAAAGTTTTTTGAAAAAAGTTATTTTACTATGCCTAAATGAGGTCTGAAATTCTACTTTTAACACAATTCTTTGTTTGTGACTTAGGGCCACTTCACATTACGGCCGTCGGTCGAGAGTCCGTCGGTTTCCACCAATCAGATTTCAGAAATCCCAAAGTTTAGCCTCTCGAGCCTTCACACTACTCGCCACAATCCAAAGTCCGTTGCTATCAAAACTGCCTACATGGCAGCAAAATGCTTACATGGCAAAAGATCTCGGCCGCTAGATCTCTATGGATTGTTTTTTGCAAGACAGAAATGCTTCTCCGTTCTCTTCTTTCTCGCCTTGTTATTTGTTATTTGTTATTTGTTATTTGTATCGCCATTGGGGTTTGAAACCTAGTCTCCACCATGACAATGAGGAGTCTTTGCATTCCATGAACCTACTTCACTTTGCATTCCCTTTGGCATAGGATGCCCCCTTCTTGTTCCAATGCCATTTTCTTATTCCATTTATATCCTTCACATTCCTAGTTTGATGATGAGAGCATGTGCTGTGATCTTTTTTTCAAGGCCATTTATGACCCCTTTCTCATGTTTTTTTAGCTTTTGCTTGAAAAATTTGCCATATGAGTGAGGCTTCATAGGGAATTTCAAAAATTGGATGGACAAATGGAGAAAGAGAAGGATAGAAGTCACACATATGGTATAAGTTTGGACTTTGGGCTTGGCCTTTGGAGGCTTCACACTATGGCCGGCCAAAGGCTCCAAAACCTATCATTTATTGCTCATTTCTTTGGACTCTTACCAAAAGTTTGGACTCTCAATCCCACAGCCTCTTGACTTGGACGGCCATAGTGTGAAGAGGCCCTTAACTATGAGTGCTTGAGAAACTACAAATTCAAATTTATTTATCCCACATGGTTTGTTCTACCTCCTACCACCCCATGTGTATATATATAATTGTCTTTTCACTTGAAAACACAAAACATGTTCTTGATGACCAATGATTGTAATGCATTACTTATTGGATTCTTAGCCAACATTTTTTCTACAAATACTTGTTGATTTGTATGTCTGGTCCTAAAATTAACAAAGAAAAAGAAACAAATTATAATGTACTGCCACTGTCTTGGTACCTAAGCTTACATTAACCTTTAAATGACGAAGTGGTGACCCTAAAAACCATCCTTTTTCATTACCGTGTGACATCATCTACATTACAAAATCCAAAAGTATCTATTGGAAGTCAAGCTACTGTAGAAGATCTCTTCTTTTCACAACAAATTATGAGGATGAATGATTGCATTTCTGTCCTATACAATTTGATTCTCTGTCATTCATCGGCCACAAAATGGCCTTCTTGTCGTTTAAGGGTTAATTATTTGAGGATGAGTTTGGTGGATGAGGACTCCGGGGAGGGAAAGGCAGCCTCTTTGAAGGCTACTGAATGTAATGATGCCAAAGAATTCTAATGTGAGTTATTGTGAAGGTAATATTAAAACAATAAAACAATTTCAAAAAATAGATTTTTGATACTGTATCCAACACTCAAAATTGGTCTTAGATTTTTCTGCTTTGGATGCAATTATTTTAAGCAATAATCAAACAGAATCACTTTTCATATTGAATATAAAGTATTTCAATTAGGTAGCTTAAAAACATAAAGTATTACAATTAGGTATCTTTACCTTAAGCTGTAAATAAACTTACCCCTAAAGTCCTAAGAGTTACCTTGGGGGACTCTAGAAAATTTGGGACTTTGGGCAGTATCTATGATCTCAATTTTTGGCAAGATTTTTTGAAACTTTTCTTGCAAGATAGGAAATTGATTAACTTTTTAGGAATCTAATTTTATTTCAATGGGTTTCCAGGAGCAAAAGTATGCCACAAGAAGCCCAAAACAAGCAAGGGTGGGCAACAAAGAAATCCACAAAATACTGAAATAGTTTATAATATTATTTATTTATTATAGATTATATTTGGATAAGTGATGTAAAAATTACAAAGCTTTTTGTTTAGTGGGCTCTCTTAGCAAATCTCAAGAACATAATGTATTGGATCTGTTTATGAACTCAATTAACAATTGTTCAAGAAATTGCATATGGTTTTATTTGCTTTCTAGAACAATCTCACAATTGGGATTAGTGTGTTTCAATTCCATCTTAAACCTATCAACAATTTCATTTTCCCTCCTATTTCATACCTACTTCAATTTAACAATGTTTTAAAGAATGAAAATCGGAAGTAGGAGGTGGGGGGATTTTTTTTCTGAAATCTCAAATCAATTCTTTAAAAGTTTACAAATTTAATTCACAATCTATAGTACAAAAAATTTACAACCTTATAATCTAGTTAGGCTAGGAGCAAAAAAAACTGTTTTTTCCACTTTATACGCTTATATTTTGAGACTGATAAATTCAAAGTTTTATAAATTTCTTCCACTCATTTTCATACTATTCATGTGCAAGATCCTATAATTGGATATGCGAAAGAAGCAAATTTTAAATTTTTTGTTGTTTGCTTTAGAAATAGCAATTTTGAGTGGGTTTTGACAACAAAAATAGCCTTAGAACACTAGGGGGTAAAGCATATGGAAAAAAAGACAAAAATTCAAATAAATTTTTTATTTTTCTAAACTGCAATAAATTCAAATGAATTTTATTCTAAATTAAGGTATAAAGAAAAGATTTAGAATTGTGCAAATGAATCTAAAATGGTACAATTTTCCATTTGTCTATTAATCATATAGGGGTGCAAAGAACCCTAAAATAAAAAGGAAGTTTGAAATAAAGGCTCTGTATAATATAAAAATTTAATTTCAACATTTCTAGACACCCAAATTTATAATTGTTTGATCCTTTACATCAAAACTGGTAATTGGCATAGAAGATAACTGATTAGATATAAACAAAGTGAGTTCTTGAAAAGGAGCAAGGGAAAAAGTTCAAACTCAGTAAACTTCATTTTGTAAATGCCAAGAATTCATAGAAAAATTATAACTTTATATTAAAATTACAAAGAACAATTTCTTGTTCAAATCAGAAATTGTTTTAGTATGTTTCAAACATAAACTTGAAATTATAAAGATTTTTAAGAATGTATTTTCTATTCCAAAATGAATATTTGACTACTTTTTATACTAGTACTTATCAATGGATTTGTCAAATTTTGTTTACTAGATTCTATAGCAATTAAGAGTTCTTTTCAAGCTCAAGATATAAGTTTGTCTTTGGGTCAGCACGATCCCAACGATCATCACCAAAGTAGAGCTGCTCACAAAATGCAGGGATAGACATGCCCCTTGAGTCCTTTAGTTTTTGGAGATATGGCTGCAAAATGGTAGTCAAACATGCTAATGATCCATCACTACTTTCAATCGTGATCCGGAATTTTTCAGGATGGATCACATTAAACGGATCATTCAATAGGTTTTTTATGGGGCTATTATCAATTAGAAGCGTATTCAAACATGTTGCCTTGCTTCCTAACTTGCCCTCTTTGAAGATACTATCTAAGGTTTTGAAAAGAATCCTTTTTTTTGGAATGCTAGGATCTTTATAATTTGACATGTCACAATCCTCCCTACTAAACAACTTACAATCGCTTAGCATTGGAAGATCACATTCCTTCTTTACAACATCTATGATCTTTAGTGCATCTTTCTGGAATGAACAAGTCCAGAAAGCCACCTCAAAATTATTTAAACAAAATATGAGGAATTCTCTAAGTTTTGGCCACATGCAATATTGGTTCTCCATCTCAGTATAAATGTGTTCCTTGACGTGTTTCAACAAGGTTCCATTCAAATCAAAGACAAGGAAATATTTGTCTACCTTGTCTTTATTTGTTGTTTTTGCAGCCTCTAAGTTTGCCATTGGGTGCATCAACTGTCGGAGAGAGATATGTGTATTCAATTGCATGCCTACTTGTATACTTTTATGGTCACTTAAACTTGCAAATTGTTTGTTAAGACTTTGAATGGGTGCAAGTTGCAAAGATTTGATCCATTGTTGTGTTTAGACATACTACTTCAATGTGAGAATTTGGTGCAATGACTTCCATATAAGCTTAATCCTATATTTGATCAATAATTACTTAATTCTAAAATTTGTTCTATCAATCAAAACTTAACTTTTATATATCCCAAGTCCAGTTGCCTTTTACTTTTCCATTAATGTAAAAGTAAATTAGCTTTTGCTTTGTTTTGAAAACATGTAGAGCAATTTCTTTTTCCAAGAATTACTAGTATGTGGAATACTTTTCAGAATTTCATCAATCAAATCCATTGTTTTCAAACCAAGACAAGAATCCTCCTTTACATTTTCACAAGGGCATAACATCTTCTCATAACACCCTTAAATTGATCTGCCATGTCATAGCAGTTCAAGGGCATTCAAGGTTTAATTTTTCTTTCTAATGGTAAAATCAGAAGTTCAATCATCAGCCTGTGCACCCAATCTGAAAGCGGGGACAAGAATTACAAAGAAAGTTGCCTGGGTGGTGAAGCCATGAACACTCTTTAACTCTTAAATGCCAAAGGTCTTTTTTGAGCTTCTACGAATTTGCTCTAAATTGAACAAAAAGTCAACATTTTGATAAGTTGTATCAGTATTTTTTGAATTGTAACCATACAAATTCAAATTAGACATGTTAGAAATCACATAGGAAAAGAAAACACAACATTATCACTTATAGATTGAAAGATTATAATGACTGATCATGAGGGTATTAAAATCGTGAAAGTGGTTTGAAGTCTTTCAATCCTCTTTTCACTCAAGACATGTCCAATCTAAAAAGTTGGTCACCAAAAAAATATGAGGTTAAAGGGCCTAACATGCATAACTCTAATCATCACTACAGAAAGTTAAGATTGCAATGGACACCCTTGCACAAAATCATAATCAATCATTTTCAAAATCATAATCAGTCATTTTCAAAATGGACACCCTTGCACAAAATAAAATGTCAATTTTTGAATAAAAAAATCATAATCAGTCATTTTCAAAATAAGTTTTTTGATGCTAAAACTAGACTTCAGAAAGAATTTTACAAAAAAATAAACTATTTAAAACAGGGACTTGGTCACGTTGAATTTAACTTCAAAGTATTGCCAACACCAAAATTTGGTGCCTTGGGCATTCAGGGGTAAAAGGACAATCAATATTTATCAACCACCGGAACAGGCTTTCAACATTAGAAAAAATTTCAGCCCTCCAGAAGGCCGCTAAGGAATTGATTTACGGGACCCCTTTGGTGCAATTTCAGAATGAATAATAAAATACTTTTTCTTAAAAAAATATTTTTTTCTGAAAAAATAAATAAAAATAAAAATAAAAAAATCTGACGTGGCACTACTAGTGCCCATCAGCACCCAATATTTAAATATTAAAAAATAAAAATAAAAAATTTTGATTTTGATTTTTTTCCATAATTGCACCGGGCAGGTGCAGAACTTGCGGCCTTCTGGAGGGCTGAAATTTTTCCCAATGTTGATGCTCTAACAAGAAAAAGTGAATCTTCTGAGCTCGCAAAAATAAACTGCACCAAAATGACCTTACCATTAGGGGTTTTTTTTGAGTGAATTTTGTTAAAATGTGATGAAATTTTTTAATAGGGAATGTTTGGCAAGATATTCTTTCTTCTTCAATGGATGAAATTGCTATCTTTGCTACCCAATCTTGGAATGGGATTACTCTATTTTGGATGAATTTACACTCTTTTGGATGAATTTACACTCTTTTGGATGAATAAATGAATTATCATGTATATTTTGCTCTGAAGGTTGCTTTTTGCATTGCCTGAAATAAATGAAAAAAAACCCCGCATGCCATTGCACTCACTTGCAAATCAACAGTCGAGGACACTAAAAAGCATTCTAACATATTGGGCAGTGTGTCTATTCCTGGAGATGTATAGATCTGTTGAGAGATCACTTGGGTTACAAAAGCGGAAGGTAAGTTGTTGAGACCAAATGTTTATTACCATGTATGAAATCATTCAAAATAGTGGCTATAGAAACACTATTAAAGTAGCAGCACTCATAACCGTGAATTTAAGGCTTTTGAACATGATTTCTATTAATAGACAACCAATAGATTGTTGGACCCTACTAACAAGAGAAAAGTAATTCAATGTGCACTTTCAAATGTATTATTTGAACATTGTGAAAATAAGTTGTAAATTTTTAGAGAGCCAACTATCAATGCACCTAATACCAATACTTGGATCTGATGTTCAAATGTAGTACATCCTTGCAATCACATCTATTAACTTCCAAAATCTCCCAAGATTTTAGAGATGACGGTTATGGGTACAATGAGCCTTATGGGTGTTGCTACCTTAAGGGGGAGCAATTAACCCCACTTCCAAACAAAGAGCAATGACTAGAGGCATTCAATCAAGTCATACCTACACCAATTGCTAATTGAAGGCCAATCAATGGCCTCATGTATGAATAAAACGGATTGCTAATACAAGAGATAGGATAAGGTCCCTAACAATTTTATAGTAGAACCTCTCTAAAGTAATAGAGTTGGGACTGGTTCAATACAATGCATTTGTATATGGTTCATATTGTTAAGTTGGAAGTTGGGACTGGCAATCAATACTTCTTGACAACATTTTATTGGTTTAGAAAGTATTGGATTAGAGAGGTTCTATTGTAGTATCTTTTATTGTATATTTTACACCAATGATTCCCAAGTGGATGAAACTCAAGGAACACAGTCAACCCACGCAAGAGTCCTGCTTCCTCTCAAGGCAAGTGCCAGTGATGACCTGTGTAGAATTCACATTGGTGAGTTTTTCCCAAAGCCCAAAGAAACCTTCATGGCTAGGTTGTGGTGTACCATGCCTGTGCAGAACATTATTAACGTTTGCGGAGGGGGGGCCCTTTTGCTTTCCCTGAAAGCGGGAGCCCCCCAGCGTCACACACTGTTGCTTTCAACACGTACAAGATGGGGATTGGGCCAACTTGCAAGTTGTGCACTGGTCCTCTGACAACCTCAACAAAAATGCATCCTCAACGTCAATGAAAAATCTAGGATTATAACTTAACCCCTAATGCAGGTTAGAGCCAGCATTGGCCTACATTTGTTGTATTCAGGGATGTAATGAGTGAAGATGGGGGTATCTTGAAATTATGGGCTGGATAATATTTGAGCATGGACTCAAAGAATTTTACAAGATTTTTGGGGAATTATTGTGAGCCATTCTATAGATTTTGTGCTTGTGCAAGTAGTGCATTATACGTATTCCAGCATACAGGCCATTAGTTGTTGTATTTTGTACTCATGCAGGGTGTCAGAAACCATATTCCTTTGCCGTATCTCTTGAATGCCTGAGGCGGTGATTGAACTTGCGATCCTTAGAAGCTTTTTTATCGATGGGGAGAATCGGAACTTGAATTCAACGATGTCAACTGAATTTGCTCACCATGTGCTTGATTTTGAGCTTGGAGCATGCAAGAAGAATGTCAAAGCTGCGTAACTGGAGGGCTTGTGTTGGTCCGAAAAGTTTGCTTAAAAAATGGTCTTACATCATTGTGTCGCAATTGTTTTGTATTCCAGAATTTGACATAATCTGTTCTGAGGTGTTTGTGAGGGACTTTGTACCCAGTGCCTTGACATTTCTCATGAATGGCGATTGGAACCGAAAATTGTAAAGAACTTCTCGCTGAAGACTTTGCATCTTCAGTCCATAGAGAAGCATATCGACTGTTTTACTTTGGGTGAAGGTGTTATGCCTGCAAGTTTCAAGGTAAGTATTGTTTCTGGCAACGGTTCTTTTTGCTTCTGTCACTATGAATCTGAAGTTGTGTATCACTTTAGGAGAGAGTCATTTTTGCTGAAATGTTCCTTCTGAAATATTCCTTCGAATCGGTTGTGGTCTGTTACCTACTGATGAAGTTGTTCGTGCAGGTTCTCCACGATCCTCTTCATAAAACAGATATGATGATCGTTGATGCCGGGGAGAGTGCAATTGGAAGAGTCGCCCCAAGAGATTCTGGATTTTGGTAGATCATTCTTCTTCGTGCTTACACAAAGTCCACTGGGGATCACACGCTAGCAGACGTGGCAGACTGTCAAAGAGGAATGAGGCTAATCTTGACCCTGTGTCTCGCTGCTGGATTTGATACTTTTCCAACCCTGCTATGCGCAGATGGCTGTTGTATGGTGGATCGCCGGATGGTAAGTTTATCTGACGCTCTTGTGACAACATTATTGGGAATTCCAGCTAAATCTGAGATAAATATACTGCACTCGTTTGTAACCAATTTATTGACGAGAATTCTATAAATAGTTTGGCCATTTATTGTCTTCTTCCTCTACAAATCGCCTTTATAGAGTCTTTACTTTTCTAGATCGCATGTGCACTGTGGATGTTCCAACCAGGTTTCTTAATGATCACTTTTTTACAGGGCATTTACGATTATCCGATTGAAATTCACAGAATGTTTTTTTATGGCTCTGTAGTTTGCGAAGAGTCTTATGAAGGCCAAAGGGGAAAGAGTTTCTAGAGAGGATTGACAATCGACTTCACGCCCTAAGCTTTCACATGTGTGATTACTTTTGGTTGGATCATCAACAGCTCAACAATATTTCCCGGTTCAAAACAGAAGAATACTCGCATACAACAGTCAATAAGTTCAATGTTATTCCGGATTTTATTTCAGACTGGATTTTCAACTTCATGCCATTAAGGATTTATACTACGCACTTGGCTGAGATTTTATCACGTTGTTTTCACTTTGTCAAAGAAGTATGTACAAGCTGTTGTTGACGAATTCCTGAAATCTTGCGATCATGTGGAGTTTGAATTGGGTGCACCACTGACCCCACAAAGTCTTGCACAGAGGCGAATCTACAAAGTCTCTCGCATAGTGAAACAGTTCCCACCATAGCCAGCAACCAGTAATTCCGGTGCAAACTTACCTGGCAACTGGTGCAGAAGGCAAGGACCACATGTGTGAACTTCTTCAGTTGATGCAATTGTCCTTTTAAATCCGTTCTACTATACAGACTTCGTATACGGATAGTTCACGCATCCATCTGCACTCAAAAATTTCTCGATGGAGCTTGTTTATGTAAAATCCAGTTTTGATTGAGCACTTGTATGGCACACTTGCAAGTGCTTGCTGTGTAAAAATCCCACATTGAATAGACGCGGTCTTGGCTTCCAAAATGGTTCTTGCACAACAACTGCCCTCAGAATACAGTGGAGTATGAGTTTGTATTCCAAACTCCAACATGCATTAGGGGTTAAGTTCCCTCCCAGGCATCCAGGATGGAATTATCCCTACTTGGAGAGGAAACAAATGAGTCCAATTAACAATGTTAAAGTGGGTACACCCAAATCCGCCACAATTTGGTATTGTGCCTAGTTACTATTACTAGGTTGGTCAGATTTTCATACTGTCTTGTTGGCAAGTGAAAGGAGGTTTCAATGCACCAGAGAATGCAACATTTGGATACTATATGCAAAAGCTATTAGGAACAAAGTTTGGTTCTAAAAGCATTTCTTCCAAATAGGTACAGAATTGATTTTGGAAATGTACAGAGAATATAGATGGCGGTTTAAGGTCAGTGGCACATTTGGATGTACCTACCTTATGTCCTCTCATGAGGTGCAGGGCTGGATTGTTCTTACGCTGTTCTTGCTAAGGTAAAACAGCCCATCACGGTCAAAATTAGGAGTTTGTCCTCATGCCATTGTTGAAATTTTAAAAAAATCTCCAAATGAAGACAAGTAGGAGAAACAAAGAGAATAGTTGACATTACATTTTTTTGACAAAGTATGAATTAGCTACAAATTTTTGAAGGTTCAGTCCGAAAAGAGTCTGTAGACTACTCCATAACCAACAAAAACTATATCCATAATGCTCACCTTACTCACCTAAAGCAGTCACAATATTTTCTAATGTGGAAGACCTTAACCCCTAAAGGACCAACATGCGTTTTTTGGCCGTATAGAAATTTTGGGCAGGTACGTGTGACTAGAGATATCTATATTTGAGG
This sequence comes from Neckera pumila, assembly GCA_963969595.1. NCBI lineage: Eukaryota > Viridiplantae > Streptophyta > Bryopsida > Hypnales > Neckeraceae > Neckera > Neckera pumila. The sequence goes on along the minus strand of OZ018408.1, from coordinate 44,356,960 downwards.
CTGAAATTTTAATAGAAGGTGGGGGCGACGAATATCTTCATGTGTACTAAGTTTCATGACATTTTGAAATTGGAAAAAAAAAATCCTAGGATGTAGATTGATTATTACAACATTACAACCGTTGGGATTGGCATTTTTAAATTCCATAATTAAATTTTTAACAACTTAGTATTTTGAATCATTTTCTACTTCTTTCTACTTACTATTTTTTTCCTATATGTTGTACAATTCCAAATGATGTGAAAATTTTCAAGCATACAGACAACTTGTTTAGGAAACTGAATTCAAAGAAGCACCACCTTTATTGGCATTTTTTCATTGAAAAGTGAGCTTGCAAAGTGCAGCTGTCCGGTTTTCTGCACGATTGAAAAAATGGTTTTCAAGACTTTGAATGCTTATATCTTATGACCCACACGATGGAATTTTCTAAAGTTCTTACCACATGTTTTCAAAATATCATACTACAAGATCCTACAATTACACGAGTCAAAAATTGTTTTTTCCAAAAATTTGGTAGTTGTATTAGAAATGGCAGTTTTGGAGCGTTTTTGGTGATTACATAGTCGTGAAACTTTAGGGGTTTAAAAGTCACTTTTACAATGATTTTGGATCATGTCTAAAATTAAAAAATTCTACAACTATTTCTAAAAATCCCCAAAAAAATCATTGTTGCAAAATCTAAATATCCAAAAATTATTTTTGAGAAAATGTAGAGAAAGGAACACATTTACACATGAATAGAAAAAATAAATCCAAAATTAGGAATGTCTAAAATTAGAAAAAGCAAAGTATTAGAAGCCAAGAAATCCAAATTAAGCTATTGAATTGTTGAACTACAAAAACTAAACTATTTCAGCAACAAGGCGCTGAAATCGACCAACACGGCTGGTAATAAATAGCCTGAATCAAGACCCGTCCGTTTTGGTACTGTAAAGAATAGCCACTTGTGCATCCCTGTTTTGGTAGTTGGAAAAATGCTAATTTAATAAATACTAATGTGCCATGTGTTGTTGCCACAACCAAAACAAAAGGAATTTTTTTTAAAAAAAAAATTCACATAAAAAACTTTGAAATTCTATGCCTTTCACACCTTCATTCCAAACGCCACGAAACAAAGCCTGTCCATCTCTCCTCGCCAAGAAATTTCCAACAATACCAAGAACGAGACCAAAATCAAAGTAAAAGTAATTTTCTAATGTTTTAATCCATAAATACTTTGAAATTCAATAACTTCTGCACTGTAGCTCCAAACGTCACGAAACCAAGCCCGTGCACCCTTCCTTGCTAAGAGCTTTCCATTGATTTCAGTCTAGTATTGAGGAATCTTAGGAATGAGCCTCAAATACACTAGATCTTGGAGAAAAATCACATTAGAAATTCATTTAATATAAAATGTAGAGTAGATTTTGAGAACCCCTAAATGGATTGGATTAATGCAAGTTATGCCATTTGACCTCATATTTTTTTGGTGGCTAATTTTTTAGATTTGACAAGCGAAAAGAAGATTGAAGACTTCAAATCATTTTCATTGTTTTACCACCCTCATGATCAAACATTACAATATTTCAATCATAAGTGATATTTTTGTGTTTTCTTTTTCCATGTGATCTCTAACATGTCTAGTTTGAATTTGTACAATTACAATTAAGAAAAATTGATAAAACTTGTCAAAATGTTTTTTTTGTTTTTTCAAAGGCCTTAGGCATTTAGGGTTATAGACGGTAACAAAACCAAACTAGGTCTCATTTTTTTTTAGAATGCAGCTTTGAGTAGATAATGTAAGGAGTTCCTTTTGTTCAATTATATTACTTTTTGACCAATTGTGTCCTGCTCTTAAATATGGCTAGGGAGGTTTGACCCCTATTGCCCCGAGTTTTATCCTTACAGAAAACACCAAATTTTTTATTTGTCACATATGATAAAATTTGCAAGTTCTGAATTCATACTTGCAATGAGAGGCCTCAAATTAGCAAGGAGACGTGAAGATATACAAAATTTAAGCTACATAAAACAAGGGACAATTTTTACATTTATCCTCTGACGGTGCAATAGGGGTCAATCCTCCCTAGCCATACCTACTTTAGAAAATATAGAATTTGGCTCTGTCTCCATTATAATTCTTTATAAAGATGTCAGGGGAATGGGAGTCCAACATGTGGCATGACGAGATGCATTTCAAGGCATCTAAGGTAGGAGGTTCTAAAATGGAGCGGGTTCTAAAACCAATCAGGCTATAGAGGTACATTTTGAGGAGGTGGTCAGTTTTAGAGCCTACAAAAATGCTCTTTTTTGCAACTTCAAATATTCATAACTAATTCTACAAAGCTTCAAAAAATAAGAAACAACTTGGGTTAGATGCCAATTTCTCTTGCCTTTTAAGGAAAATTTATTGAAAAACATTTTAAGAAGTTTTACTTCCCCAAAATTTAGCTTCAGCTCTTAGATGAGCGATTTATGGACCTCCTACCTTAGTGACCTCTTGTAGTCAAAGGGTCATTTGAACTAAAGTTAGGCGCACGCAATGTATTTTTCAACAATTTGGAGAAGTCCACCAGTACTTTAGTAACGGCTGATGAATGGGTAGGGTGCTTCATATTCGGGAATACAAATTCCCATACAGCGGCTCATCCTTGTTTTGTGTTCCAGCCTCGCTAGGATGCGGAAATTGAAGTTGGTGGGCTCCCATGTGGCCCTTGCCATATGATGGACGATTGTGGGAAGTTTGTTAGGCGTCGGGTACGCTACTGCATGGCAACTGCTCGAAGAGTAAGGTAGAAGCACCAATAGTCAATCATTTAAGGAATTTTGGAGCAGATTGTGCTTAGTATGAGGTGGTGGAAATTTTTCCCATGTAGGAAGATAGGAAATATAGAGATTGCAAAAATTTCAGAATTTAATTCCCAAAATTGGAATTACAGTGAAATTTGGGAGCAAAAAGTGCATTTCACTAGTAGACAAAGTCTAGAGTCTTCCAATTCCGATCATCAAGGATGCTCACTACTTCGGGACATGTGTCATAACCATATTAGTTCCAAACTTGAAAAGTACAGAAAAACAATACTCAAGCTTGATTTCCAACCTAAGGTTGGAAATAGCGCACCCTACAAATTGGGTATTGGGCATAGTCGACAACTGGTGCTTCTACCTTAGAGGGTGGAAGATAACAGTCTCTTCTAAACTGAGGGCATCTTCTACAGAGTGCAAGTATTAAAGGTTCACCGTGGCTCGAGGAGAGTGGTAACCTTCTTTTATTTTGGACAAATTGATCAGCTTCAATGGGATCCCAAGAAGGTGACATGGCAAGGTGATCAGGATCAGGCACCGGTGCCGTTTCTGGAGTATAGTACTAGGATGGGCTGAGAACTTTTACGAGCCAAGCATGTTGTTCATAATGTCCCCAAGCGCAAGTGGCAAGGGATCTTGGCTAACACTCACCGGCTACGGTGGAACATAGTATGGACAAAAGTTCGAACACCAAAAGAAGCAAGATTATTATGGTTGGTATAGCATAGGGCAGTGGCTGTAAATGCTTGGCAAGGACGCATACATCACGCAATTGACACCGGGTGTCCAGTGTGCCCTCTTAAGTCCTATGAATTAGTATTGCACTAGTTCTAGTAGTGTCTTTCAGCTCAATGTGCATGGCAGTGGGGCATTCACATCATGAATGCCCTTATCTCCAGTAGAGATGCCAAGGGACCTTGGCGTCCACTTACGTGGAAGCAGGGTATTTTCTCGGGCCAAATTCCGAGTAAGTTTGATGTGGTGAGTAGTATTTGGATGGTGCTTCGAACGGTCATCTTTTGGATGCTATGGATTGAACGCAATGATGCGGCATTCAATGATGTTTGGTGGCGTCCGGATAAACTTCTACAGGGTATTGGTTGGATATGATAGACTACGGTCGAGTTGAGTGGGAGGTAGTTTGCAGGCTTAGTACACATTCTCCTCTCAAGGGTGAGATAGCCGGATCACAATTTGAGAATAGGTGGACCCGCAACAACATGTTTGCCACAATGATTGACGGTTCTCCTCACTGGGCGCTGTCCGGTCCCAGGGCCGGCTTTATCTTCCAACTACCATAGACATTTTGCACCTTGGTGGGGCGGTTCCCACCTCGTCTGTCGGCGCTTTAGTTGTATTTGTGTCTTTGTCTATTTTGTTTTCTTGCTCTTCCCAGGCTGTTTGTGGCTGGGTCCTTGTTTCCTTTTTTATTATTGCAATAAATGTCTCTTTACTTGTGTCAAAAAAAAAAAAAAAAAATTTGGAGAAGTAGTCCGCAATTTCTTCAATACTCAATTACTCATGTGACACTCGGGTGATACTTGGTGGTATGTATGACAAAACTAGGTGATAGGTAGATCAAAATCAACTACTAATCTTAAATACAACAATAATCTAGCTATTTTGACCGGAAAAAATAAAAATTTCCTTTTTCAAAAACTACCCAACATCTTTTGGTTGTAGCCAAATGGAAAATATATACAAGGTATACGTTGCCAAAGGCCATACAATTCAAGCACTTGTACATGCCTAAACAATTTCTAATATTTTGAAGTTGATGAAGGATTTCTAACATTTACTAACAATTTCTTACATTTACATCACTTGAACCCAAGGATAGTAAAAGACACTACACAAAATAGTGAAATCAGGTTGCCTTAACACCTTAAGGACCAAGGTGATTTTCCTATCAAAAACCACTTCAAATTATCATTTCTATTTTAAAGAGAAAAGAACTTTTAAAATTGTTTTTTTTTTGCATATCCGACCATGAAATCTAATATTTGACTAGTATATGCATATGTGAAAGAAATTTCAGAAATTTTGACCATGTAGATTGTAAGATATATGCATTTAAAGTGAAGAAAACAATTTTTTTGCACCTTGTTTGACTAGATTTTTGGGCTTTGAATCTTTTTAGTTCAAATTTTTTGTACTACTAATTTTTATTTTCTACTTATTTATGTTAAGTAGTTGAGTTGAGAATCTACAAAAAAATTTAGGAAAAAAAGCACTTAATTGTCACTCATTAAAAAATTGTTAAGTAGAGGTGGATTCAAGATTGAAGAAAAAACTAAATTTTTAATAGCCATTAGATTGAACAGAATCACAATAATCCCAACAATCAAAATGCTCTAGTAAAAAATCTAACCTTGTCTAACAATTTATTTTGAAAAATTCTCAAAAATTGCATTCAAAAATGAATTCTATAAGCTATTTTTTCAAGCAGATGCTTAGATTGCCCAAAAAACTAAGATTGTCCATGATTTTTTCATTATTAGTCCAAATTGAATGAAACAAAGCTTTACAGGTAGACAAAAATATAATCTTTGAAAAAATAACTTGAAAAAAAATTATTTTGACTTTTTGTGATTTTTTTGGTGTTACCAAACAAATTTCATTTTTACTTATTGTGCCTTAACTTATGCTCCCGGGCATCAATTAAAATAAAAAGTACATATTCACAAAGCTCTTGCAAAAATATACAACCTCAAAAAATCCCAAAAAATGTCACTAAAAATAGAGACAATAGGAACTTGCCTAGACCCCTTATTTTGTGATTGATTAATTTATCTTCCATACTTTGCTTGCTAATTTGGGGCCTTTGATTGCAAATATGAATTCAAAATTTGCAAATTTTATCATTTGTGGCAAATAAAAATTTTCAGTGTTTTCCCTTGGGATGAGCAAGGGGGTCGGTTCACCCCGGCCCATGACAGCAACTGAAGTGCACCCTACAAGTTATGTATTGGGCGTGGTTGACAACTGGTGCTTCTACCTTAAAAGATACTGAATAGAGATGAGTTGGTCTTTAAATGGACCATTGTAGTCATTGATTGAATCTAGAAAAAAAATATTCTTTATTGCAAGAGCCAATCATTGGCCTTGATTTCCTCAAATCACTTTAGAAGTTGTAAGTGGACACTTTTTGGGAGACCTAGGGTTACAAATAGGTACCTACAATAGAAATCTTAGGAAATTCATAACTAAATCAAAAATGCTTCAAAAAATATGAAATCACTTGTGTTATATTCCTCATCCATTTTTCTTTCTCTGAAAAATGAGTGAAAAATATTTCTATTCATGCAAATCTACAAAAATGGCAGACCAGCCTTTAAATGGTTGTTTTTAGAGCATCCTACCTTACATGGTCACTTGATGTATATGTATTTGTGAGGATCTATGCAATTCATGCCTCCCTTAGGATTTTTTTTACCCCTAAAATTCATTCATATTTAGAGGCCCAAAATTATTTCAAAATACTCATTCTCAACGCAAGGTAGAAATCTTCATAAATATTAATTTTTTGACAAATCCAACTATAGGATCCCTTTATTCACTTGTTCAAGTGCAATTATCCCCAAATTTTAAAGTAAATATCTCCACCAATACAAGTTCAATGTGCCTAAACTTTGAAATGTAGGCTTTTCTAGCCCTTCTAAAGGTGAAGTTTTGTCTTTCAAACATTTTTAGAAATAAACATGTATGTCCATTTACTTCTACATTTTATTCAGTAATTCAAAAAATGGATTGAAATACATATTTAAAAAATTAACCAAAAAACTTTCATATTCATTTTTAAAAAAATTGTAAAGTAGAAGGTGTCACTGAATGAAAGATAAAACTAATATGCTAATTAACTTTTAAAAGAATTTGAGAATTTTGTTAATTCCAATAGTAAAAATGTCCTAGCAAACAATGAATATCCTTTATTTTTATTTTATTTCAAAATTTCAAATTGAGAGCAAAAGACAAGTTCATATGTTTTATCTACCTTCATTGCTCACAAAATAAAACTTCTCATAATTTTTTTCTCATTATTTGGAATTGAATGGTTTAGATGTTTTTGAATAGGCATCAATCTATACAATTCCAAAAACACAATTAACCCCTAAAGTTCCTTCACTATGTTTTTACCAAAACCGCTCCAAAATTGCCATTTTTAGTGCAAGGAGGAAAAAAAAATAATCAATTTTTGCCATATCCAACCACAGGATCTTGTAGTAGGATGGTTTAGGAATGTATGGTATTTTTTTTGAAAGGTTTGACCGTGTGGATTGCAAGATATTAGTGTTTTGGTTGATGAAAATACTTTTTTTTGTGCTTCAAATCTGCAAGTAGCTGCACTTCACAAGGGCTTTTTCCCCCTCAAAATAGTCCTTGTTACTTGTGCTTCTTTGGATTCGGTGTTCATGGTAAGTAGGGTACACACTCCAAAATTTTCAAGTCGTTTGAAATTGTACAACATATAGGAAAAAATTGAAATGTGAAAACATGTTTGCCAAAAAAGCCATACACTTGCAAAACTTTAGAAGTCCATATCTTTGTCAAAATAATGTTTTTTCAAAAACTGAACAATCAGCACCTTGTATGTCATGTTCTCCATTAGTTAAAAAAAATTCCACCCTAAAATGCTAAAATCTCTCCTTTTTGTGAAGGACATTGACAACTACAGCCTATTTCTTCTCAAGGCAGGCTGAAAAAAGGGATTTCAGTATCAAAATGCTGGGTTCGTGACTTGAAAACAGGATGCATGAAAGTAGCCACTCCCCCAAGGCTAATTCCCGTCCATGTAACTGACAGTTTTGGTGTGAGGCTGCCAGGCACAAGCAGCGCGTGCAGCTGGGCTGTGGCAGCAAATGCGGAAGGACTACCATCTGTTGGGCCGGCAGTGGAGGACGGAAGGGGAGCAGTGGCAAACTGGAGGGGCAAGAAGGGGCCACAAAGGTGGGGGACCAAGGAAGGAGGGGAACAGAGTAAGGAGGAACGGAAGGCAATGGAAGGGAACAAAGGAAGAAGTTGGAGGTGAAGACAGGGGAGATTGTAACGGTAGGAGGGGTTTTGAATTTCAGGAACCAGTAATTCCAGGGAGCGCACCACTATGACCTGAAAATTCACCATCAACAACTGCTAAATAAGAGAACTTGCTTTTGGGGGGTCAATGGAGAAAAAGTATTTTTGTGTAGAAAAAAAATATGGGAGACTTCATGTTCTTCACCTTCCAAAAAAAAAGTGAGAAAAAAAAAATGGAAAAGGAAAACAAAGAAGCAAAACAAAAGAGAAAAAAAGGAGAAAGAAAGGAAAACAATCTATCTTTTAGGAAATATAAATGCAAAACCAAACAGTAAAATGATTTAAGGTATCAACAAAGAAAAAAATGTGAACTACAAAGGAAAAAAGTCAAGAGAAAAAGAAGGGAAAAAAATGGGAAATATGAATGAAAAAGAATATGAAGACCTCTACCAAAAAAATTGGAAGAAGTTGCCAAAATACTAAGAAGGGGGGAGATGAACATACCTTCAAATGGTTATTCAGTGGCGGCGCTGGGCACCTCCATGGTTTTGTGGGCCATAGTCGAACTCTTCATAGCAATTGCGGTTTAGGCATAGGTATACCCTATTGTGTGCACGACAATAGTGGTGACAAGATTGAAATCCACAAAGGAAATAAGCCGGCGTATGTGAGTCCATGTCGGCAAATGTCTTCATGGGTCCTCTTCCGGGGCATCCATCTCACGCCCAATCTAATTTTGTAAAAGAGCATCACAAAATCCTACCTTGAATTGGAAGTGTGTTACAGGGATTTTACCACGGTCGTTGGCCCGCAAAATGCCTTTGTACAAAATATACATATTTACCACCGTTGTGTCCACAAGAAAGGCAAAGATTTGGTGCTACCATTTGTGCGATCTAGTCTAGCATGTGTAGGATGCCCGCAATTGATCCGCCGCATCCACACCCCTCATATGTGTGGTGTACTCCAAGTGCACAGGAGAAGTTTGAATATGATTTTGAACGGCTCCATCCCTACGAGGTACCGTTGGGACCAAGACATAAGGAAAATTTATTGGCACAGTATGACTCAAAATAAGGAGCACAGGTTGTTTATCTTTTCAAAGGACAGAGCTAATTCCCCTACTCTTGTGCATTTTCTATTGCATTGTACCATGTGAGGAGTTTTTCCGGTCCTGCAAGTTCTTCAACTCTAAAGGTAAATTCACATGATTACATTGTATAGTCCCGGTGGCATAAATATGCATAGCGGCCAACTTTATGAATATGCCTATGCTAGAAAAGAAGTTATCTGTCACAAGAACATGACCCTTGCCTCCAAAGCCTTGTACTAAGTCCATTACCATGTTGTGAGCTAATCGAGGTTCTCTACGAACAACCACTGGTACATCTTGGACTCCCGCATTAGGAATTGCTCCACAATAAATGTCAAAAGTATAAATATACTTTATCGTTGAATCCGCTAGGCACCACACCTTGATGCCCCATTTTTGTGGGTTTTTAGGCATATATTGCCTAGCGGTACAATATGAACCTTTGTACCTAATTATCATCTTGTCCACCGTGAGGTACTTCCCTAGTGTCCAATTGCGTTTGAAGTTATTTCTTACGTCATTCACTAGCCAACGAACTTGCCCCATTTTGTCATAGCCTGGTAGTTCTCTCTCTCTCACATAAGTAGCAGGATTGGTAATATGAAGACATCTCGTGATTGCTTGGAACCTAGCACGAGTGAAAACTTGGGAAATGCGAGGACAATGAAAGAAAGAACCTTTTTTTGTCCAATAGGTCTTCATGTTAAGTTGTCTCTTCAATCCCATGAACATGTAAACCGCCAAGAATGCCTTCAAAGCCGCTACGTTCAATGGCTCCCATGTTCCTCCTTCGGGTACAATTCCATGGTCATCCGGTATTGTTGCATACCGGTTAGTTTCAGTCACAATCTTCCTCAAAAGCGTGAACGGCCAAAATAAAGATAATAAGGCCATGAATGATGGCATTCTACGGAAATGTCTACTAGGGCAAGGTATGCCAACAAATGCAAGGCGCTCCGGTGAATATGTGCTATTATTTTGTGCCCATGTTGATTCTCTAAAAAGATGTTTTACACCATTGGGGTTAGCGGGATCTCCGTCATCACCACTATCACTTCTAAGTTCATCTTGGCCATCCAAACCCTCATTTTCACTCCTTGGCATGTTTTCGGCTGAAAGCTCATTGACAAAATCAAAATCCTCCAACAAAGGATTTGAATTTGCTAATTCGCCCTGGAGCACCCTATGCCCAGGTACCCCTTGGGCATTCAGTCTCCTACGCCTAGAGGTCTCCCCCGGGTGATGCCCCTCTACACCCCGTCAAAGCTACTGCCGCCACGTGTGGGCTCAGCGGTGGCCCATCATCGGGGTCAAGCCAGGACTCCCAGCCTGCCTGACGCCCTCGCTCCTGCCAACTGCCACTCACGGTCAGGCCCGGCCTCGGATACTCTTGAGGGTCTTCTCCCCGGTAACGGTCGACTTCATGTTCTTCACCGCTGCTAGGATCTCCATCTTCACTTTCACACCTTCTCCGAAATCTTGAACGTGGGCATTGTCTTGCTGCGGACGAATACAACAACTCCAGCGGCCACTGGAAGTTCCCGATGCCAAGTCTTGAATCATCGGAGGTGTCAGTGTCCCAGCTGCAAAATAACTCGTCACAACTAGACTCTCGTCCACAACTAGGTAAGTCTTGATCTTGCGACACATTGAACTCCTCTGTAGCGTCGTCGATTTCCATTTCTCCAGTGTTGTTGACAAAGTTTTCATTGTCTTCAAGGTGGAGAAAGATTGGTGGTTCTGGCAAAAGCAATAGTCGGTGTGGTTGATCAACAGGGGTGATCGATGTGTGTTGTCGACAGTCTTCAGTTCCTGTTGGCGAGTCTCCGAGGTGTGTGGTTGCCTAGACCTGTTTGGTGTGGGTCTCTGAGGTGCGCGGAGAGGTGACCACTCGCCTCTGAACTCTGCTGATCGATCAGCAAACACAAAGCCCACCGTCGCCGCGTGGATTTTGGAGCAGTGGCGTTGCCCAGAGTTCGCCGATGCTGCACGGGACTGCCAAAGTACAAGCCCTGATAAAAAAATTACGGACTAGCTGCTCTGAAATTGCTGCAGTCACTAATGCAAGCTACTCATTGTTCAAAGCCGCTAGATTCAGGAATGTAGTAGGACCAATTTGGGATACTGCAAGGATTAGGAAGCCAATGGTTTAGGAATGAAATCACATAATTATTCATTTCCCTTCAAGAAGCGCGGTAGTCTGGGCATTTTGTTTTTTCTTGTTCTGCTACTTTCAGCTGGCCATATGTTGTCCTTGATATAGCTATGAACAAAGGGGCCACTTGTAGGAGATGTTCACCTTGAATGAGCTCCCCTTGCTTTCAGTGACTCTTTGGAACGCTCCTCTATCATGTGATGTAGCTGCAATACCTCCTTCCTGAAGGTCCTCCCTCCTGAGCTGCAGTGTCGGCACTTGCTGAAGCTGCTGTCTACTTGCACTCACCGTGAAGATTCAAGCTTTGGAGAGTAGGCACTAATCACTACCGCTGAAGCTATTGATCATTTACAGACTATTGCTTTCACACTAATTGCATCCCAAAGCATAGGACTCCTTCACCAAACTTGACCCATCCACGCTGTGAATTGAAACTTTGCTTTCCCTCTGTAGTATGTCAAGGTTGTTGTTTCAGTGCAATTGTGAAGACAGGGGAGAATCCAAGGAATGCCCCCTAATTATGGACTTCTGAACCCATGCTCCTTCTTGATTGCTTGGCTGATTTGGAGGTTACCATGAATTTTTGTATTTTGCAATTGATATGGCAGTTGATGGCTGGTTTATGGTTGCCTGCAATTGTTTGGAGAGATGCCGCTTCTTCTTGTTAATGAAAGAGTAAATCTGAGTTCTAGATTTTAGAAATTTTTGATAACTTGTGCAAGTAGAATCAAAATTTGAGTAGTAGTCTACAAACATTATGATGGAGTATTAATGTAATAAAGAAAAAAGGTGCTTTGCATTGAAGAGTTGTATATTTGTGTCATGAAATCTTTATTGTTCTTGCCCTTTCATTGCTCAAGAATTTTAGATGGTGGTTTTCCTAAATTGCTTTGTGAATATGAACTTGGATATGGCAGTTATATTGTCCATGTCATCTGACTTGGGCTATCCAAACTGCTTCAATTACATTCCTAAAAGGTGACAGTGGGTGCATTTACTTAGATTGCAGTATGTCAGTCAAAACCCAATTTTGGACCTAGCCAGTCCAGATTGAGATACCTTGCCCTCTTAGCTGCCCTCACAGCTGGGGGCACTTATTCAAAATTTTGACTATAGTGTTAAAAGTCCTACCCTTGTTGCCCAGTTGAGAAACAAACAACGTTTTCTGCCATAACTTTTATTCCATATACTCAAATGAAAAAAAATTTATTGTACATGAAAGATATTCCTCGACCACACCTTGAAAAAACATTTCAGCCTAAATAAGTAAAACCTCCATTCACATGTACCTGCCAAAAAAGTTATATTGCCAAAAAACGCAATCTAGTCCTTTAGGGGTTAATATTGTTTTAGAATATACTTTTTGCTGCCCATTTTGATATTGGAACTGAAACATCCCTTTTAACTTTTGCAATATTTATTGGAATGACATGAAACAAAGCTTCACACATAGATTATGATGAGTAGCATATAATTTCAAATTATAAAGTTAATAGAGCCAAGTTCTTCAAAAGCCCAAAGTGGGCCCATTGGTTCTTTTTCTGGATTAATAATACCTCTAGTGGAGGGGCCATTCATATTTTCTAATTTTGAAAGGAATGACACTCCCTCCAAAATTAGAAATTATGAAATAAATAATTGTGACCTACTTGTAAAACTGTCCCTCTTTATTCTTGAATAAAATGGATAAGGATTTTTTGAAAATCCTTAGTCTCAAAACTAACCAGAGCAATTCTTACATTTCCCTTGTTTTAGAATGATTCCTCAAAAGTCACTCACTAGCAAGTGAGTGTAAGTGACCTTTGATGACTTGCTTACACTGCAAATTAAGTATCTTCTCAAGGACAAACTTTTGATGAAATTTAAAGGAAATATAACCAATTAATAACCGCTAAAAGAATTGACATCTATAATTTGTAGTGGGTGGATGATGAACGTTTTCAAGAATTTACTGGAAAAGTTATATAAAATGGGCGGGAAGTAAAGTTGAAATCATTACATGCAAAAATTGCAAAGATATGCATTTAGAATCAGCAAGATTGCAACATGCGACACTGAAATCTAGGCATCGCACTTATCTCTCTAAAATTCAGTGCAATGAACTGTGTAATGAAGTTGCATGATAGAAATTGACACAACCAGTAAATCCATACAAAAAATTCAACTTGGATTTGAGTGTACAAAGAGACAATCAAAACAATAATTGACATTTGTAACCAAAGTTATTTCATAGAAGTGGAGTGTATGTTTTAAGCTCGTACAAGTTTGAAATCTTTGCTTAGTCCTACAACCCTACATAGAATGACCATAACAATCCCAATAGACATCAACTCAAACATCTATAATTAATTCTAAACAATGATTGCAAAATCTAATTCCAAAACGTGACGATGACAATGTAGTCATTAACATATGGCCTATCTTTATTGACCTTGAGAATTAGCAATTGATAGCTCACTTCAAATCATTTGGACCTAAATCATCTAGGAGACGGTTGTGTACCCTGTGATAAATCTCCAACCCAATGTCCGCATCTACTATGCACAATCTTAGTCATGAAGTTCAAAATGAGCATTCCATCAAAGGTGGTGAAGATTCACCTAAACTTGGTGCCCATTTTTGATCAATCATTAAGTTGAACTTTATCTTGGTGAACCAACTATTTACAGCACACTTGTCACTCAAACCAATTGCTGATTTAGAAAAATCCGACATCACCTCTTTGAATTCTACTTTCAAGCTCGGTGAGGTCACCATTGTCCACATCCAACCACTTCCTCTCAAGCATCTCTGGAGACTTATCAAGGGATCCCTTCAATTCTAAGTGGGCAAATTCACGGTACAAATCATGTATGCTAATTCTTCCGGATCTTAAGTTCACATCCACCAATAAGCCTTTTCGCTTCAAACGCTCCAACTGCCAAACCAACACCACAAAACAACTTTGAAAGGCAATCTCTTTGTCGCTTCACACACCCTTTTAATCCACTATTTTGAATGAAAGTAATTTGGCAAAGAAAATAACATAAATCAAATGGGGAAAACTACACTCAATGAAAATGAATACTCTCAAATAATCCTAGTGGAACTACAAGCTTGCAAAAATATGCAAAAGATTTCTCATTCAATACAAAACCTTCACATTTGCAACTTGCAAAATATAAAAGCAATATGTGTACCCGTTGCAAGATTTCTTCTTTATCTTGCTTGTGTGCAATGCACAACCATTCAATAACAAAATCCATAGAATGATCATTGAAGTATGAAAAGCGTCCCAGGTCCATAAACAAAGTTTGATCTCTTGGCGGAAGCAAGTCAAAACTACTCTTCAAAATATCAAACACAGGATTTCCTTTGCATAAAGAATTGAAAGCCCTCACTTGAGGTAGATTCTTCATCCAATCACAAGGATTTTCTCCTTGATAACCCAATTGCATTCCCAAAGTCTGTAAAGCCAAAGGATGATAATGTTGACCTTGTCCATCACCTTTAGAGAAATAACACTTCTTAACACAAGTCAATATATTATATTTATCTTCATCTCCAAAAAACTCCTTGCCATTAGCTGCATGGTGCAAAAACAACTTCACAGCATCTGTCTCTTCAAGATCCGGCATCTCAAGATAGGCATCTCCATCTAGACCCAAAAGCTCAAGAATACTTCGAGAACGAGCCGTCACAACCACCAAACTATTTGGGTGATAAGGAATTTCCAACAACGTCTTTGCTAACTTCATTGATTGGTCATTGTCCAATATGTTATCAATTGCCAAGAATGTTCTTTGCTTGAAAAGGTCGTTATGCAAAATATCCTTGCACTGTAAATACATTCACCACATAATTGATGAGACTCAAAATTGAATTCCCACTTATTATTGCAATGGCAAGAATTCTACAATTGAAATTAAAAATGCACCTTCATACACTTGGATATGAAACATTACGTTGTGAAATAATGTATTTAGAAATTCATATCCCCCCATCTATTACACATACTAATACATGGCTACCAATTATTAAGGAATTACACTCTATCAAGTCTTCAAAACTTGCTGTCCTATTCTACTAGCTTCCATAACTTCCATCACATACTATACAAACATTAAGATTGAAACCAAAAAACAAACCTGCCCTTCATCCAATTTTTGAACGGCATCCTTCCTTTTTTTTATCAAGTCCCGCAAAACCTTTTGAAAAAACTCTTTAGAAACATTCGAAGGAACAATTGGAAATTCAATATGGCAAACCCTCCCTTCATACTTGCTTGAAAGTTTATTGCGCAAGGTCTTGCAAATTGTGGTCTTGCCACTACCACCAACTCCATATATACCAACCACTTTGACTTTGTATTGTCTTGAAATCCCAGTTCCTTCAATCTTCTCACCAATGACCTATTCAACCCATCCAAACAATTGCTTAATCAATTAAAAATCCCATTGCTTTTAATACTTCATTTAGACATAATCTCATAAAGTCAAGTCAAGCTCAATTGAAGTAAGAAAAAATAATTCTAAGCCATAAATCATTACCTTTAAAATATTGCGTTTTCCTTGCACATGTGAATCATCCCACCTCATGTCTGGAGGAATTGTCTCGCAAACATATGAAACAATCTTTTCTTCATAAGCCACAATCTCCTTCAAATTCTTATCGTATGGGAGACCATTGAAAGACCTTAAGACGTGTAATGCATACTTCCAATCACTCACAATAATTTGCTTCCTTGGATCAACCTTTGCCCATGTCTCCCACTTCTGAAACCATTTCTTTTGCATTGTTGTATTCTTCAAATCATCGACTGATAGTCCATAAAATAGGGGTAATATCTTTGGCCCATTGTTGGAACTCTTGGATTCATGGTGTAACTTATGAGCTTTAAGAAAGGCACTCAATTCAATCATGGGCCACTTGGACATGAAATACTCGTCTGATACAACCACAATCAATAATTCACATTGTTCAGCAGCTTGAACAATTATTTCCGGAAACTGTTCACCCTTCGGTAAGCTCTCAGGGCGCCTATCAAAGAAAGGATAGTGTAATCGATCTTCTAAGGCTTTACACAAGTGTTCCGCAAACTCCTTTTGCGCTCCACTATAGCTCAAGAAAATCTTGTGCTTGGGTTCCAAGATAGGACCATCAATCTTCATGCCTTCACTTGACCTGGGCCATTATAAGAACTCAATACCACATCAATTTATGTAATTACAATAAATAAAAAAATATTTATGAAACAAAAAGCACCTAAACAACTTGTCCATACATCTTGGTTCATTACCACTTCTTGATATACTTACAATGCCACTCATTACCACATACGTACTTGTCACAAAATTCAACTTCATAGAAAAAAAGAATACTCTTCAAATCCTATTTTTTCCATTTGGTGTCTCAATTTCATACCTTAAATATTAACATTACACCAATAAATCACTCTCAGTATCACAAACTTCTCAAGTAATGATTGTTTCTCAATCATCATCATTCATTGCTAGCAAATTGTAGGATGTATTCAACAAAGGTATAACAATAATCTGAACCATACAAGGAAAAGTCACCTACATGGACAAGGGCATTGGCATGGACCATGTAGGATGGTTCATCTTGTCTTCCATACAAATTCCGAAAAAAACCTCTGCAAGACCCATATAAAAATGAAGGCAAAACTTGATTGAATAAAAGTCTCTATGATCATTCTAAGGTTTGCCAATTTGGAACAAAATATGCAAATGTTTTTTTGAAAAAACAACCGTGAGATGCAATGAGTAACAACATCCATTAGAGTAGGCTTCTCATCTACCAAATGAAGCAAAAGGTTTGTATTGAGAAGACCCCCTTGAGAGCATCTTCCTTGGGGAGAGCAAGATATCAATTACACACACTTTTCCCAAATTTACATCAATGCTATCACCAACCGAAATATGAAATCAATGAAAAACACTCAACAATAGATCTCAATTATCAACTGAAGTTAGGGAAAAAAATTCACCCTTGGGAAATGGAGATGAGCATTCCACTGAACCTTCGCTCAAAGCATTCACTACATTGCCATGGCCAACAACGACGGTCCTGTGACACAAGAAAGAGACGTCTCTCTTATTACAAATGAATGCTTTAATGCCAATGAACATTGTTAAAATGAAATAGTCATAAGTATTCAAGAAAAGATTAAGCACTACAGGAAATGTGGATTCTACTAGGGCTGTTTGAATAAATGAAAATGTGCAGTTATAAAAATAAAAAAATTTAGTTTAAAAAAAATAGGAATATTTTTTTGGCCCACATGATCACCCTGGGGTGCCATGTAGGATTGGGAATTCAAAAAAATATTCAACATTTTTTTTCAAAAATAAATAAAAAACAAACACTTTTTTAACTCCGTGGACTTGCACATCTGTCAAAAGTCAAACGGCCCTCCGCGGGGCCCAAATTTTCTCTAGTGGAAAACAAAATACACCACAACAAATACTAAACGATCACAACAGTATCATCATATATAGACTGGAATGAGAGCAAATTCATAACTAGAGAGTTTCAAAGGGGAGTTCACCATTCCAAAATGGAGAGCAGCAACCCAACCAGATTCACACGTAACACCTTCATATTGTGATGGGGAGCAATATGTTTCCTGTCGATCCTGAAAGTGAGAGCACACACATGTGAGTACAATAGCATGGAACTTTGCAGAAATGGAACCGTCTTGTTATCAATCAATTAATCACATCATCTGCTACATCAGAGCACACCACAGCAAAGATAAAAGCACCCCACCATACGCCCTCCCTTCGAGATGGCATGACAACAATAACGGGAACCAATGTGGCAGGAGGTTCTCAATCAGAGAAAACGAGAAGCTCTACCCAAGCGTTAGTCCTACAATCATAACTTGATTATGAGGAATGCAACAAATTTGGTATACATCTTCAAGAATGATAGAAAAGGGCCTGCTACCTTGGAATATATTCCTAACTTACGTCTCCTTCGATCGAGCAACTTCAGAGGTGTAGCTTTCTTAATTAAGTTCTGATCACAATTGGAGCGATCAAGCACATCTGATCCAAAACTGAACATTTCCTCAAAACTCAGTCTCACAGAACGATGCTTTGTTTTGAGCAAGGTGAAACATGTCAACGAAACGAGCTTGGGAGGTACATCAGATCGACCCACCGTCAGAGTTTCTTCACCTGATCCCCGAAGCAGACGCGATATCCACCAGTGTAGCTTTAAACAACTCGGCACGCTTCCCTTTCGTGCCTTGGCTGCCCCTGATGGCTTGTCTGCAAAAAGAGGTGGGCAATGAGTCATTGAGCTCTCGCACTTCACCCATTTCTCGTAAGCCCAAATCATGGCTTACGACCCATCTCTTTCTGCTCTGATTGATCCACCACTACCATCACTGACGCTTACTCTGACGACGAGCATCACCGTGGTGAGAATTGAAGGAAAAGCTCAAGGCTCCGGAGGGATGGCTCTTGCGGTTTGGAATGACAAGCTAGGCGCAGGCGATGGTGAAAACAGGATTTGAAGTTTGAAGGCTCCAGGGTCAAGCGCACAGTCGGTGGAAGGACACGTGGCGGGACGCGATTGGTGGACGTACGTACGGTAGACATAATCTGTGTCGGAATTGGAGAACTGTTTTTCAAGTTTTTTAGAATTTGCACAGAATTTCATGCTGTTACACTTACTGCATGCTATGTAAGTGTAACAGTTTCTATCCAGGACCATTCCAGAGATGGCAATCAAGTAGCGTCAAACTTTAACCTTATTGACACATTCAACTGCGATTTCATTGTAAGCATCAGTTCTTTGGAGCCAGCTGATGCTTTCCTTGGCAACCATGCGGGTTCGAAATCAAACGAAAATTGACGCAGCAGGAGAACTCGAGCACGTATTTGAATCGGCAACACAGCCACGAAGGAGACTGGTCCATTCAAGCCCTGAACTTCACGACATGCTCTAAGACAAGGGTTCGTAACTTAGCCATTACTTGTGGCTTTTATACAGGTGAAACATAACTAGACACTCAACCAAGAGTAATCATCAGCAACAAAACAGCAAGCCCAACATAAGAATAGAGTTCATCACCTAGTTGCAAGATCCCTCTTCGCAACAGCCATGCATGGACCACCAGTACTCTCTACAAACCTTAACACAGAATGCCAAACGACGTATTACAGTTCGGAAAATCGCTAGAACCGACACCATCGCAACTGTCAAAGAAGCAATCACTCCAACGCAATTTGCCCTCGAGTCGGATCCCAAGCCAAAGCAGAGGACAACTGCAGTACGCTGCCATTCTAATTACCGAAAAAGGGCAGCTTCTATCCAACGTTGTGAACAGAGAACAAAGGAATTCCGACTCTCCGCCCTCGAGATGGCGGTCTGCAGGCGCGCCAGGGCTCAGAATATAGCCATCTGACCCACAAATAACATTTCTTACTTTCATTTGCAGCACCAGCAATTTCCCACCAGCTAAGCTGCGAAAGCCCTTTGAGGCAAGTGGTAATTGTCGGTGGAACACGACCTCCAGAAAACGAACTAATGACCGATCACCGGAACCCTCGCGCGAGGGATGTGTTGAGGTATTTGACAGGATCGGCAGTGTGCGAATTGTTGAGGTGTCGCTGCGTAATTTTCAAACAAGTGCGGGCAACAGATCGAGGATATTAAGCTCCCACAGTCAAGGCTTATTGTCAGGCGAGAGGAGGATACGGACTTCATGCGCAACCCAAACACAGCACTGCACTCATGAAATGAAAACAGCCGCATCAGAATTCTAGATCAACGAGAAGGGGCATCTCAACCTGTAGGAGAAGCTCCGTGGACGATACCGACAGCTTCGCTGCAAAGGAAGTTGGTCTCCGCGCGCTGATCGAGCATCACCGTGGTGAGAATTGAATGCAAGGCTCAAGTCTCAAGGCACAAATGCTCAAGGCTCCGGAAAGATGACTCGATCTTGCGGTTTGCAATTACAAGGCGCGGGTTTTGAAGTTTGAAGGTTCCAGGGCCCATCTCAGTCGGTTCAAGGCGCGGGATTCGAAGTTCGAAGGCTCCAGGACCATGCACCCTTAGTCGGTTGAGGGCCCCGTGTGGGGACGCGATTGACTGGAGCAGGTGGTGCATAAACAGGTTTTTTTTTGTGTGGCGGACTCGGACAGGTTTGAGCCTGTTCAACTCCTCCAGAATGCGGTAGTGCTGTAAAGGCTTACAAGTGGCAGTTGAAGTCCTGCATGAAAGTCTCTCAAACTTCATATTTTTATGGAGCTTTATGATGTCAAACTACTCCATGAGTAGGGAGAAACTGTGTTTTAGGAGTAGCTTTTACACTTGTTGTCAAATTAAAAGCAACCAAACAGTTCAATTCCAGTGTTAACCCTTAAAGTCGCAGGCCAAGGAGGATTGATGCATGTATCGCCCCATCAAAGGGTAAATGCAAAATTACCCCGTCTTTGGTGCCGCTCAATTTTTGTATTTCTTCATGCTTTGTAGATAAGTAATTCAGGGCCTTTGATTCCAAAAATGAATTCAGAATTTGCAAATTTCATCATATGCAGAAAATAAAAAATTCCAATGTTTTGCAGTGGTAAAATACGGGGCAATATATGCGTCAATCCTCCCTGGCCTAAAGTCTCATTGCTCAAGTCCCATTGCTCCTACAAGCAGGGTACAAAATGGATTTCAGGTAGGTTCAGGCTACAAACGCAATTTTGGGCATTATTTTTGAGACTTTTCTGCAAGATTGAAAAGATTATTGGCTTCCTGGGAACATAGTTTTCATTTCAATCCGTGATTGGGAGCCAAGAAGAGAAATTCACAAGAATTTGAAATAAAAATTTTAAGAATTTGTTTCTCATAGTTTGTATTTTGTCTACATGGAAAGTGTGGATTCATCCCATTCAGAGTTGTAATGTGAAACTTATGGACCAATCCATCTTGTTTTGTGAGCAAGCAAAGCATCTTCTTGAAAATAGAATGTAGGATTTGTTTTTGAGTTCAATTTCACATTTTTTTTCAAAACAAAAGTTCCACAAAGTGAACTTGGATTATGAGAACAATCTCAGCATAAATTGGGATTAGTGTGTTTTAACTCCATCTTAGAAATATTAACAATTTAGTGGCAATTCAGACTTTTATCGGTGTGGCCAAAAAATGATAATTTGGAAGCTATTTTCTTCTATATATAATGACAAGTGCACTCACTTCTGTACGCCGTAGCCTACCACACTCAGGCAAGCCGAAGTTTGTGTGCAAAAATAATCCGTGACATGTGCCTGATGTTCAAGCAAGACCCAGCAGGCATCCCTACAATTGTTTACGATGTTCTCGATCCTCTCGAAAACTGGAGTGTAAGTCACGCAAGAAGCTCGCGTCTTGCTCATTCTGGATTCCAGTCTGTATCATAGTTGTACTCTGCTTTGAACAGAGACAACGGAATTAACTACATGCCATGCCATGACGTGAGATCGAAAACACAAGGTTCACACAGACCGATCAGAGCTCAGGCACACACTAATATTCCCGGTTGTGAGGCCAAGAATTGGGTAATCAGGAAACATTTCTAAAAATTCGAAGGTCTAAGTATCAATGTCTCATACATGATATATGAGCCTTGAATTGGCAAAACTAGGTCTACTAGTCTCTGGAAAACAGGAGTAAGTTTACTCTGAACAATTTCAGCTACCGTAGTTCCGAACCACTAATGTCTGCATCCAAAGCGGTATCCATCGCTATAATCCATCTGAACTCTTGCAATCAAAGGCAAGATTGAGACCATTCTTGCAACGACCTCACCTGTTCAGAATCAACCTGCATACCACGAACTTTGCGCGCCATCACGGAGTTAGAAACAGGGGATGCAAAGAAACGGGTACACCCCTCAACATAGAAACTCTTCCAGAACTTCAATCTCGACCTACCTAAAGGATTACCGAAACAGCAAAGCAAACACAAGGGAGCAAGAAATGTTTATCTGCTTTGAGTGGTCACTGATATCGGTCATGGAACATCCGATGCAACGCAGGATTCAAATCCGTTTGGGACGGTCCAGGAGGATTCCACATTCCCGGTCCTCCTCCAGGAGGATAGTTGTCATCTTTCACAGGCTCCCACGCTCTCTTCACCTTCCTCACTTTCTCATACGGATCCACAAACACCTCATCTTGCTTGCTGAGAATCTCGCACTCCTCCCTCACGAGCTTCGTGAGCATCTTCTCATCATTCGGATCCCACTTCTTCCCATTCAATCTCGACAGAAGTTTAAACCCTTTCACGAACCGAAACACCCATCGATCGAGCAATGTGGGATAATCATCTCCATACTCTCTCTTGCCATGTGCCTTGAGAGCCACATGCACATCGCAGTAGGCTCTCTCGATGTAAATGTCGAAAGGCTCATCCTTGTTACGGAGACAGACGTGCTGGAGGATCTGCTCGATGCGGTGGTGGCGGTAGTCGCGACGGTCGTGGTCTTTGAGCCACTTGGGGTTGTTGGCGAACGTCTCGCTGTCGTCGGGTTGAGGTTGGTCGCAAGATTTCCAGTTGATGGAGACCTCGGAGTCGTAGAAGTCTGCGGCGCGGGGTTTGGTGGGGTCTCTGTATGGGGGTTCACGAGATTTGTAGAGCTTTTCTGTGAAGGGGTGAAAGTTGTCTTCGCGGTTCGACATCTCAGCAGATTGTTAGGGCTTCAGGGAGCTTACCTGGAGAGGCTCGAATTGAGTTGCGGTGAAGAAAGGATTGTTGTTAGTCGCAGACCAATCTAAAAACCTGCAATCCACAAATGAAGGACAGAAATTCAACCTACGAGAGATTGTAAGCTCTCCGCGATCGAAACCGTAAATGGTGGAAGTCCTATTCTGTGCAAGCCTGTGGAATTGGAGGGGAGCAAGCCAGGCGACAGAAATTCTGCCGCTGAAAGATTCTAAGCTCTCCACGCTTCGGTTTTGAACGTGTTCGAAACCCTAAATGGTAGAAGTCCTATTCTGTGCAAGACTGCGCGGAATTCAGAGAGAGGCAGGGTTCTCTAGCGTTGGCACCCTTATACAGCATGGCGACCTAGTATCCTCGACGGACGCAACTCTTCCGAAGAGGCGCATTGAGCACAAAATCAAGCTGCGTCAGGATATCCAGTAATACGTTTAAATTTTTGAAAAATGCAAATTTCGAAAATGCAAACAAGTTCATGAAACTCGCAAACCGTGAAATTCTGCAGATTTAACTTCCGTGAACAGGCGTTGATCTGTTGTCAGTGAATCGTAGCAAGATGCCAGTACATGGGTCTCTGCTAAACAGCTAAGATCACTTTGGCCGGAGACATGATGTCAACCGCACTCACACTTATATGCATAAAATGCAGGAAGACAATGTCCATAGAGCTACATTCATCAAATGAGAGAGGAATTGAAAATGTCCAAATGTTTCCGGTTTCCATTGATTGATGAGAGCATCAAAATGAATTAAAACAGTAGAATGACTGAAGTCCAGTTGCTTGATGGAGGTATAAGGTACACTTCCATGTCAGCAAGAGGAAGACCTAAGTTGCGCTGGCCCAAAACTGCCGAATGACTGAAGTTTAGTTGCTTGATAGAGGCATGAGGTACACCTCCATGTAACTAGGCAAGAGTAAGATCTAAGTAGCTCTGGCTTGCCCAAAACTGTAGAAGTCGATCTTGGGCTTTCAAGTGTAGGCATTTGGACCATTGTTGTTGTTATACGACGGCCACGCCGAACCTCCCTCTCGGGCCATCGAGATTAGAATGTAGTAAATCTCAGCTGTCAGAGCCGTGATGAAGGTGAAAGCCGCGGCTGCTGCAAACAAACTCTTCTGCACTTGCTTGCACGTCACATCTGGTCCTGACGTCGAGAACAAGCCCTTGGTCTGGATTTTGTTCTCGCTTGCACCCGCAATGAGCGCTGCCGAGGCTACAATGAAACATATCCTGCACCACATTCATCAAAACGTCCGTAAGCAATTGATCGAAAGCTCAAGAGAACAATGGGACAAAGAACGCAAGTAAATGCAGTTTAGAGCTTGTTTTGATTACCATGAGAGGATGAATAGAACGACAGCGATAGCTCGAGCGCCTCCTGGCTTGGCGCTACTCCCGCAGCAGAGACATTTTGTAACACCCATAACGAAAGTCTGCGCAACCAAGAGGAATAGGAAAGCGCCGGCAGCAAGGCCTGTCGCCATGTCTGTTGTGTACTGGCACTTTAAGGTGCCCATGTCCTCGTCGATTAGCGTCACGTCCCCCTAAAAGCAAACCAATCCTCCATTCCATCAGATGCCGATATATACAGTCGATTGAAAGATCACCAAGGCCTGTCTACAACCGTTCCAGCAAGACTGAAGGAGTCACAAAGAAAGGGATCGATACAACCAAGAATCAAGAGAAGAAATCGCTAACGTACAGCACAATCTCCTGAGTTTACATGAAGTTTCACGCGCCAACAAAAACGAGATTAAATCTAAGAATGGAGAACAAAAAGCAGAAAACAGAGGATAGAGAATGTTCAAAGTCGTGATCACCTTGCTCCTCCTGGCCATTGCCCCGAGAGCAAGACCAAAGGCGATGAGGTAGAAGACGGCGCTGACGCCGATCACCAAGCCAGAAGCAGACCCCATCTTGACCAAACTATTTGCTGCAAACTCCGGCTGCCAACTGCTTCTATCAAACGTTCCCGCAAACGCAAACACACACACAAACACAAAACACAAAGCTTGAGTTCACGGAAAGCCCACTCAGCAACAATGCAGGCCTTAGCTACAGCTCCCACGCCATCGCCGACATTGGCATTGACAGGAGGATTCGAGCTGGGAGATACTTACTAAGTAGCTTCAAGAGTTTACGTAAGATCTGGATTTGATGCAAAACCTCACACATTCTATTGCAAAGAAAGGAAACCACTTGAGCAGCAACCAGGTGTACCTGGTGAAATGCAAGAAACGCAGAACGCTACGGCGATGTGGAGCTTGACGATGGAGAAACTGACGCAACTTACAGCTTGAAGCTAGGAGCAAGCCTGCAATGGCAACTTGGCAAGTGATCGACAGACTAAGCTTACAGAAACTGGGTTTGCAAGCATTCCTAAGTTAAGTCTGACAGGAAAGCTTTCAAATTTCTGGTTTCATCATTTCGTCCCCCTGCCGTTGGTTTCATTACTGGACAGTACTGTACGTGACTGCCTTGCCAGCAGTCTTAAGGAAAGTCTCCCACACTTCATCATATGGGTCGCAGTTATTTTGCTTCCAGGGTAGTAATTGTAGAGAATTGAATTTGCTTCCGAGATTGTTCGAAGTTACTGAGTATAACTTAGGGGAGGCAACCCATTCTCGATCACTTAAGGATTTACAAAATCTGAAATTCATTAATTCATAGCAACTTCGTTTGATACCAAAATATTTGAAAGTTCTAGGAAGGGTCCAAACACTATTGTTGCACATGAGAAAAATTTCCACCAAAAAACCTATCCTCTTACATGTTTGTAATTCCTGAAGTGATTGGAAATGGGTCGTCGGTCGGGAATGGGTTGCCTCCCCTAAACTTAACTCCAGCTCCTCAGTTGAATGTTTGAGGCGATGACTGCAAGATATCCCTTAGCTCAGTTGAAGGATTGGTTTTTGTGTTATTGCAAGAGTACTGGCATGATTGGACCTTAATGTTTGCCGTGGGAAAATCTGAGAGGTTGTGGGAGCAGGGATTGTTTGGGGAGTGAGTTTGAGCAACACAACTTGGCGATGGATTCTCCCTTTCACAATGAGGTAGAAACATCCATTCTCCCATTCTTGTACCTTACATTGTCACTAAATCTATCCCTAAACTTCTCATTAATGTGTCCTTGAAATGTTTGACTCTGAATTGCTAATGCATTTGAAAGACACATACCTCTCTCTCATTTTTAAACTACACAAAATCGTGAAATTAGGTTGCCTCATACTAATTTCTTGACAATCCACACTATGTAATATTCATTGCTACTATACAATGATGCATTCAATCCAAAGTCATTTGTATGGCATAGATTAGTGCACCAGTTCAAGGCCTGATTTAGAGAGTTGCATGCACCTCCATGTGGAGAAGCATTGAGTCATGAAGTAATTTATCTGAGATAAGGCAACCTAATTTCACTATTTTGTGTATTAATTTTTGTTGATTTCAGTTTTGGGTCTACCTATGTGACAGGTTCAGTGGTCTAGGGAGCAGTCTCTTTGAAAAAATTACAAACCACATCCAAAAAATCTATTTTTTTTTAATATTCATCATTTTCACTCGCTAATACTACAAAAATACTAATTTTAGAAGAAGTTGCCTCCAACTATGATGAATTGCTTATATTGACAAGATCTTTGGAGAGCATTGCTTTGATTTTGGGTAAATGGATGCACATTTGGATGAATAAATGCATTGTCATCCATGTCCAGTATGTTTCATCCATGCCTATGGATGTGATTAGCTTCAAGACTCCATTGAAAATCACATTCTATACTGCCCAAATGTTCCTGTTATCAATGAGAGAGGGTTTCAATGCACCAAAGCACTGTAATGAATATTCCTGTTATCAATGAGAGAGGGTTTCTATACACCTACGTACTGCATTGAATATTGAATATTGAGGTTAATTGGATGCCATATGCAAAGCTATGAGGATTTAAAGTCCTAATGGTTGATGCATAGATCCAAAACTTCAGGTCTACAATGTAATAATCCATCTTGGATAGCAAATTCAAGCTGGGTGTTGAACTCCTTAATCGCGAAATGAACCTATAGTTTTAATATAAAAATCGCTGTTGAGCAGACACAGAAAACTGTGAATAGTATTCAAGGCTGTAGGTATAAATACACAATTGCCTGGTGAGCAATTTTGAATTAATGAAAATCGAATTTGGTGCGTCCTAGAAAATGTGAAAAAAAAAAACACTGGTCTACATTCTCCTAATCAAATACGCACCCAATGTCTACATTTTCTGTCTGAAAGTTTTGGACAAGTGTCGTTATAAGAAACCTTTCCTAAAGACTCGTATGATGAAATACCCACATTCAAACTTGGAGTATTTTAAATACGAAAATCAGGAAACCAAATTTTGAGAATTATTTTCCCTGTACAGTTAAGAACATATGATGATACAGTACAATCCAGATGAATCAATGAATGGCCCATTTGCTACGTTATCAGTAATATTAGCAGGAAAGTCACAAACATTTCTCAATTGTTTCCCTGACATTCAAAATTGATATGGTACTTACAAAAGAAGGAACAAGAAGGATTGAAAGCTTCTATTGATTGTCATCCCTTCAATTGGCAGCCTAGTAACATGATTGACTATCTCCTATGATGACAGGAGATGCTGGTCTGGTGCCCTCCCCCCCCCCCCCCCCCCCCCCCCCCCCCCCCCTCCTCAAGGGAAAACTCCGGCCGTTGATCCAGGGCAGAACCCACCTATATAACCGTTGATTAAGTTTTAATTTGGGAAATATGTCTGAAACTAAAACACAAATACAGACGCTCCTCCCCTTCCCCCTTCCCGTTGATCACGACCGTTGATTAATTTTAAGAAAAAAAAGAAACCCCTTCTCCCTTGCCGTTGATTAATTTTAAGAAGAAAAAAAAAAAAAACTTCTCCCTTGCCGTGATTGAAATACTGATATAGTACATACATATGGTTATATGTAAGTACATATATACATATGGATATGGGTATCAACATATGGATATGGATACAAAAATACGAAAGCATTAACCCATATCATTTGGTTTCCAGATTACATCTAGAAATTACATAAGGTGGGGGCTCTGATACCTTAACTAATATTAGCTAACTCGGGTTGGGTTGGCTAATACGGGTAGGGTAACTTGGGGTCAGAGGGGTTGGGGGATTTTCAAAAAAAGATTTAAAAAAAATTGGGTAACCTCTGCCTGGGTAACCTCACTAACAATGTACCAAAAAGAGTGAACCAGCCATTTGGCCATTAATTAACAACCCCCTCCCTTGTAAAAAACAAGAGCCATTGATTTTTTAGAAAAAAAATTACAACCCCCCCACAACCATCGATCTCACAAAAAAAAAAATGGATTCGGATACGCATATATATACGCACTTTCATATGGATGTCGATATGGTACACATACGGTACAGATAAGGGATACGTACCTGACTATCCCCTGAAAAGAGAGGAATCCACTGAACCACGCAAAGGACAGACACACAACCATAATTACTTTTATACTTCAGTGAGAAGAATTGAAGTCTCGTTCTGGATGTAATAATATGAGCTTCCGTTTCGACCTTTTTTTTGCTTCAGTCTGTTGAATGTTTTTGAGGCCAGGTCTGTCGAAGATCAATTAATGGTTTGTTATTTGGAGCTTTGTTGAGGATTTCCTCTTCAACTTACAGCCTAGTAACATGATTGACCACATAATACATTTGTACTTCAGTGTGAGAATTGAAGGCTCATTCTGGCCTTGTAATATATTATGAGCTTCGGTTTAGACCTTTTCTTTGCTTCAAACTGTTTGAATATGTTTGAGGCCGAGTCTGTTTGAAGATCAATTGATGGTTTTGTTACGTTGAGCTCATGTTGAGGATTATTTTTTGTTTCGTTTGCAGTGTGTAAGTTAGACGACCAATGATGAGAGTTGCTTCCTTGCCATGATTGGGGACTTCCATTGATCAGTGAGCTGAACACTTATAAGTGTTCAATTCTTTTCATGGGACTGAGACTGAGAAGGGCAAGATGCTGCCGTGGCCGGATCCAGGGACTGCCAATAATGTTTGCACCATGGCCAATATAGCTTCGGCAGGTGTGTCAAACTGTCAATAATGCCAATGGCATCCTCTGCCATGCAAGCAGAATACAGTCTTGCAATGCAAACTATTTAAGTCATGAGCGACAATTTATGGCTGTGTCCTCTTCCTCGCTTAAAAGTAACTTATACCATACTAAGTAGCTTCGTTGTGGTGGAAGATATTTCTGAAGTGGTGAGGCTAGCAAGGGGGGCAGTCTGTTCACCCTGGCCCTTTTGAACTGATATAATTGTCTATAATAAATACAGTACCCGGGGTGGCAACTCCTCTATAATGTCCATTTTGAGAATTTGATAAGTTATTATAACATTCGAAGAGTTTTTTATACAGCTCTTATAATGAGGAGCCAGGGCTGAGGTTTCTAATAAAGTTCAATACCTTGTCTAGAAAAGCCCAATTCTAATAGTATGTGAACATAACAAACATTAAAATCTTGGAGGTGAGATTGTTTTCTATTAAATTCTAATTCTATCAATTGCTTTTTATGATAGAGTTTCAAGCCCTTTTGATACTTAACAAGTTTTGCAAGAATGACAATATGATTCAGGTTTGTAATGTCTATGCCCGTGTCTATGATACTATTACTGTCCCATTTCAACTTTGTAAAGGTAGTCAATAATTTTAATTCTTGCAATACATAGGCAACCTGAATGCCAATTGATTGAATGCTTCATTAAAGGACCAAAGCTTTTTTTCTGCCCAAAACATTCAAAATTGCAATTTCTATAGCAAAGAGTAAAAAAAATTGACAATTCTTTTTTTTTTGCACATCTAACCATAGGATCTTACACCTAACTAGTATGAAAATGTGTGGAAAAAAATTCAAAATTTTTGACGGCATGGATTGCAAGGTACATGCATTCTAAGTGAAAAAAACAGGTTTTTCAACACATTGCGGGACTAAATTTTTTAACTTTGAACATTTTTTAACTTAAATGTTTTGCACTATAGGATTTTGAGCTTTAAATCTTTATATTGGAGAATTGAGTTGAGAGTCAAAGAAAAAAATTCAGAAAAAATTGATTTTCATTCTTAAAAAATTAATAAGTAGAAATAGACACAAGATAGAAGGAAAATCTAAAATATTAATATCTTTTAAGCGGAATTAAAAGGCACAAACTCCAATGTTGAGATTGTTCTAGAAAGCAAATAAAACCATGTGGAACTTTTTGCATTTAGAAATGAATCCTATAATTTGTTTTTCAAAAAGAAGCTCTAATTGCCCAAACAACAAGATTGTCCATAACTTTCTCATAACAAATCCATATGAAACAATCAAAGCTTTTTAGGTAGACAAAGATATAGCCCATGAGAAAAAAAAATTAATTTTAAAAAGAAAAAAATCATTGCCCCCTCTCCCTTGTTTCGAGTATATTTGGACATAACTTTTGTTTTGGGGCACCAATTGAAAAAAAATTATACTCTCGCAAAGATTATCAATTTTTCTATCTTCAAAAAAAGTTTCAAAAAATTAGGACAAAAATTCAGCCCGTAGGTATCAACCTGAAATTGCATTTGTCCCCCAAAGGGACAATTTTCGGTCCTTTAGGGGTTAAAGTAGTTAGGCTAATTAGGTGGTGAATGGACATGAATACTAATACATAAATCTTAAAGTGTGAATAATTGAATGCGGTGAATGCAATAATGAAGTTTGATAGTTGGCATTTTAAAAAGAATCTTATTAGATAATTATGAAATAAAAGAATTTAATAATTGAAAAACAACCTAGGGGGGCTAATTTGTCCCTCTTGGTTGAAAAAAATCTCTTATAATAGGTTCTTAAAATGACTTTTGAGTGCCTAAAAATTATTATGATTGATATAAAAATTATACTGGTTGATTCTTCTCAAAGTCTTCTTTTATAATTGTAATCTCACATCCTACATAATTAAAAAGCAAGTTCCCTTCTTATGAATTAGAAAAGTTACAAAAGCAGCTGCCTCACTATTGTCAGTTTCCACCCTGAAAACAAATACATTGCTCAACAAGGGATTTCTGAGCGTTTCTACTTTGGACTTTGGACATCTTGCAACGCGAGCTTGATTATCTCTTGAGAAGAGACTACTTGCATGCCTTCCAAATATTAAAAAATCTAAAACAAACAAATGAAACTCTGCCTTAAAATATATATTTTTTACTACCACCGGATATGTGGTATGTACGCTGATACATTGTTATGGATACACATACGGGCTTATGGGCACACAGGCATGAGCAAGGCTGACAGATACAAGATATGGATATGAATAATGGCATCAGATACCGTATGACATGTGGGTATGATAT
Source organism: Neckera pumila (assembly GCA_963969595.1). Classification (NCBI taxonomy): domain Eukaryota; kingdom Viridiplantae; phylum Streptophyta; class Bryopsida; order Hypnales; family Neckeraceae; genus Neckera; species Neckera pumila. Next base: position 44,325,829 of record OZ018408.1, on the reverse strand, counting down.
ATGATATATATAAAAAATGAATAGAAAAGTTCTTTTAAACCCTTAAGTTTTTTTTACTATGATTTCATTAAAACGCTCCCAAATTTGCCATTTCTAATATAAGTACCAAATTTTAGAAGAAACAAAATTTGGATACATGTAATCGTAAAATCTTGTAGTGCATTGGTTTGAAAAGATGTGGAAAAAATTTCAAAATTTTCCACCGTGCAGATTGCAAGATATTAGTGTTTGAATTGAGAAAAATCCCAATTTTGTCCTTGCAAAAAATCGGGCAGTTGCACTTCACAAGGCCACATTTGTATGAAAAAATGTTCAAAATGGTAGTAACTCTTTGAATTTATTTTTTAAGTCAAATTGGCTATATGCTTGAAAATTTTCAAATCATTTGGGATTGTACAATATATAGGGAAAAAAGCAAACTAAATTAGTAGAAAATTATTATAGTGAATAAAAGGAAGTAGAGAATGATTCAAAACACTAAATTGTTAAGAATTTGATTATAGAATTGGAAAATGCCAATCCTAATGATTGTAATGTTGTAATGAACAATCTACACCTAAGCTTCTTCTTTTTTTCAAAACTATTGAAAATTTAATTACCACTATATTTTCACCAAAATTGCTCCAAAACTGCCATTTCTAATACAAGTACCAAATTTTGAAAAAAAAATTGGAAAAATGTAACCATATGATCTTGTAGTACACTAGTTCAAGATGTTGTGGAAAGAATTTCAGAAATTTCCACCTAGTGGGGTGCAAGATAAAAGCGTTTGAATTGACAAAAATCCTTTTTTGTCCCTGCAAAAATCCGGGCAGCTGCACTTCACAAGGTCACATTTGTATGAAAAAATGTCCGAAATGGTGGTTACTCTTTGGACTCATCTTCAAAGCAAGTTGGCTACATGCTTAAAAAATTTCAGACCATTTCAAATTATAAAATATATAGGAAAAAAATAGTAAGTAGAAAGAGGTAGATAATGATTCAAACACAAAATTGTTAAGAGTTTAGATGTGGAATTGAAAATTGCCAATTCCAACGGTTGTAATGTTGTAATAAACAATCTACACCTTATGATTTTATTTTTTTTCAAAAATAATGGAAAGTGAGTTAAATAAAAGACTTCAAAGTTTATTTTAGAGTAGAAATTCCATAACTGCCCTCAAACAAAGATTCCACATAACTTTTGACTCATTAATTGAGATGGAATGATTCAAAGCTTCCCGCATATATATATATATATATATATATATATATATATATATATATATATATATATATATATATATATATATATATATATATATATATATATATATATATATATATATATATATATATATAATGAACCAATTTCAAAATTTTATTTAAAAAAAATGATTTTTAAAGAAGTTTTTTGAGCTACCAAGACTGCCCGCCGACCAATGAAAATGACATATCATGCAATAACTTTTTAACAATAGATTTATTCATAACGTCCAAACCAGTTTGAGCGGGACCTTTTTTGGAAACAAGTGGACTATAGAAAGGCATTTCCAACCGGACCATCAGGCCTTTTTTAAGAAGCCTTGCAACACATGACCTTAAAAGTGGGGTTCAAATTTTCTTAAGTACCATTTTGATGCAAAATTCAGTTTCATACCCAGTTTTGTTCCGACTGCGCACAACATTTTGAACTCATCATGTTTTTCCGCAAAATTGACGGGTTTAAACCCCGGTTTAGCCTACTTTACGAATAACTCAATGTAGTCAAAACTTATGAAAATTGATGGGCCTTAAAGTTACTCCTCGGGTAAATCTTGTGTGAAAATTTCAAAGAAAATAAATGAAAATTCCGTTTGCAATAAGCTGCCCAAAATAGCTATATTTTCAAAAAACGATGTTTGGTCCTTTAGGGGTTAAATAAGGGACTTCAAAGTTTATTTTAGAGTAGAGATTTTATAACCATCTACATACTAAAACTCCTCATAATTTTCAATTCATGAATCAAAATGGAATTATTCAAAGCTTTCTATGTACATATAATTCTAAAGAACCAATTTCAATTTTTTATTTTTTTTAAAAGTGATTTTTTAAGAATTTTTTGAGTTGCCCGCCAAGCATTGAAAATCACATATCATACAATAACTTTTTACCCATGCAGTCAAAAGTTACAAAAATTGTTGGACCTTAAAGCTACTCCTTGGGAAAATGTTGTGTGAGAATTTCAAAGAAAAATAAAATAAAAACTCTGCTCGTAGTAAGCTGCTCCAAAATGCTATGTTTTCAAAAAAGCATGTTGGGTGCTTTATGGGTCAAAATTTAGAGGGCTTAGGGGCTTTAGTGTGCCTTTTGAATTACTATCCATTCAAAAGGCGAGTAAAAAGGAATAGCTTAACAATGCAATGAGGACTAAATGATAGTAACCTATGAAAGGTGTTTGCAAAGTATTGTGTATTTTCTTGTCACAATGCATTGCTTTGCATTCTTTTAATAACTTTAAAAACTTGTACTACAAAACACAAATTGGATTTGGAGTAGCAATTTTTTAAACCAATTGGAGCTATCCAAGGTACATAAATATATTTTTTAAATGGTGAAAACATCTCTACATGGACTATATAAGAAACTTTACACTAAAAGAGTTCTTTATCACAATTTATGCATTAAGCACACAAATTTTACAAAAATCATTGATAACACAATTGAGACCATTTTCAAAATAAATAAATCTTTACAATTTCAAGGATTGTAATATTTTGCTTTTGTAATATTATAGGATTTATAAAAAATTTGTATTTCACTTTGTTTTTAAAAATGTTAGGCTACTTTTCAAGGTCTTCATGAAACATATCTTTTTAATTTTGTTTTTTCAAATGTGCATTATATAAAAGAATTTCAAGTAAAGATTATCTTAGAATATTTGATGAAGGTCATGATGTAGTTGGGGTAGAATGGAGATGATTCTAGTTCAAATTTTGGTTGCAAAAAAAGATATTATTGTGTAAATCAAGTGCCTGCAAACTAAAAATTATTTTTAGTGCCCACAAACTAAAAATCTTCATAACTTTTGATTCATTGATAAAAATGGGATGATTTAAATCTTTTTACGTATGTATAACTGTAGAAAACCAATTTCAAATTCTTATTTTTGAAAAAAGTGTTTTTTCTAATCTAACCAAATTGCCCAGTTACAAAAAAAAATAACATATTAGGCCGTAATTTTTTATTCACATTTTCAAATGTCATGAAATTTAGTGCATATAAAAGATATTCCTTGTCCCCACCTTCTATTAAAATTTGGGCCAAAATTACAGAAATATCTAGTTACACATATCAGCCTAAAATTTCTATATAGCCAAAAAAACGCATGTTGGTCCTTTAGGGGCACCTTCTGGGCTACAATATTTGTGATATAAATATTGAAGATTGATAGTTTTTTAAATTAAACATTCTCTTATATGAAAATAAATGTTGGAGAAAAATAGATTGGACTATTTACATGGATTTTTAAAAGTAAATATATACATGTATTAACATACATATACACAATAGATGTTTATTACTCATATCAAACTTCAAGTGTTTGTGAAATTGATATCTTTTGTTGCTTATAGACAATATTATTAAATATATATTCAATCAATGGCCTTAATATATGTTTGTTGGACATATTCTCACAATTTTAGGTATGAAAGCATTCATATTGAATTGAAAAGTATTGGAAGTGAAAGCATTGATGTATTGAGTGCCTTTCTATTGTATAAAATTTGTAACAATTTGCATTTTCTTCTATTTATTTAGGAAGCCATAAAGTCCTCGAAACAACTATTTAGTCTTGCAGATTGTAATTACAATGCAATGAATATTCTAATTTATAATTCTATATATAAGTTATTTGATTAAGTGCCATATATAATAGTTATCTCAAATTGTCACCATATACTTATCTACTTTATAAGAATGAAATAAGCATACTGATTTTTATATAGTTTCTTCCATTTTGAATATTTAATTTTTCTAATTTATTTTTTTGTGATTGGTTTTATTCAACGTTGATAGAAATTTCAACAAAAATCCTATCTTCTAGTATCACAAAGAGAACAATGAATAAAACATTAACTGTTAACATTTTGTTATATCAAGTTATACAATAATATAACATTAAATTATTTATAAATTATATTTTAAAATTTAAATATATCAATTGAATTTCATTCAAATTAAATAATTATTTGAATGGGATTTAGTAGTTATAAAATAGAATATAATTTTTTTGCCTATTGCTTACTATAATTGAAATAATTTATATGTTGATAGATGCCAAATTCTTAGGTACCTTGAAGTAATGTCCATTTTTTTTACATTTAAAGTAATTTTTTTTCAAAAATATCAGTTTTAACTTAGATTAAAATTAGATTTAATTGTGAGCTATGATCACATCATTACATATTTAAAAGTTTCAAACAACACACTTATTACTGTAATATACATTAGATTTTGATTTCATTACAAATCCATTGAGTTGGACTACAAGTAGAAATAGTTCACTCAATCTTCTTAAAGTTTAAAAGCAATATGACATAATCTAAATTTTAAAATCCATTATTGTATATAATGATTAGTGTATGATTTATACCATATATATATGAATATCAAGATTTGGAAATGTAAAATATTAGAATATAATAAATTTTATAATAATTAAATAACAAAATGAAAAAGTGGATTTACAAATAAGAATGTATATTTGAATTAATTGTAATGTTTTGTCTTGTGTTTGTAAATGGGTGTGAGACAGAGGTTTAACTAAAAATATTGGTAGTACAAAAGAAATTCGACACCAAATTCCATCAAACCCCAGTTTTGGTGCTCCAAAGAGTTTCGTCTTGTGCTTTTGGTCCAGCATTGCACACATTTTACAATTAACTACCCCGTATTTAATTTAAATTTAAATTTAATATTAAGTCAAGTTTTTAAAGTGATATTTAAAAGTTCTTTTAACCTTTGAAGGTTGGGAGGTCCTCTAAGTTGAAATAGAAGTTCACTTTGTAATTTTAAAAATGCTTTTGATGAGGATAGATTGAAATTTTGATGTCTTCAAATGTAGGATCTCAAGTAGGCCAAAGTTATATATAGAAAATAAGGTTTTCCAAAAGATTTCATTATATTTTGATTTAGACCACTACAAGAAAATGGGGTGTTTTAAGTGAGTTTTTAAGTATAGTCCTAGACGTAAAGTTTTAAGTAATGACCTTTCAAGCAATTTTCAGAAAAATTTGACTAGAAATATATATCTTTCTAGTCAAATTTTGTTGAAATTGCCTTAAAGGTCATTACTTAAAATCTAATGTCTAGGACTATACTTAAAAACTCACTTAAAACACCCCATTCTCTTGTAGTGGAGGATATGCAAGTTGATTGATTGAAGTTGGAAATTCACTCCCTCCGACACTCTTTGTCCTTGATGATTTAGCCTTAATATAGGTCTCAACAACTTTCCATTTTTTTTGAAGAAAATTTGTGAATGAAATAAACTATATCAAATAAAATATAATTTCCTAATCCATTTCTACAAAATATTCATGACACATAAGTCTTAATAGTTTTGTTTATTGTATTCAAACATCTCTATCTAAAACAAAATAAAAATAAAAATATTATTCAGCATTAAAATTGATAAAAATTGTAGACACAAAAGGCAAGATATGTAAAATGATTTGATGATTTGATATTTAAGTAATGCATATATTTACAACATAAATTGTATTAATCAATGACATGTAAATTGATATGCAAAAATATGTTAATTTTATGTGTAGCATTTTAGAGTTTATAAACCTTTAAAATTATAAAACATTCTTGAAAGTACAATATCATGATAAACTATTAATGGTAATAAATATGGTTTAGAAGATTGCTACAACTTTTGTATCCTGACTTATACGATTATTCCATTTTTCCAACTTTGTATCATTTTTGATGACTAATTTTTTTTAAAATTCAATACGTTTTTATTCAAAACATTTGAATCTTGTAAATGTAAATGTGGATGTTTCCTCTTAAAACCTAAAAAGAATGTCATTCAATTGTGTTTTGTGGATTGACCGTCTCCAACTATAAGGATATGTATCCTTTTTTGCAATACATGTGATGAAAATGGAAATTTTTGTACACTAAGATGAGACTATACTTAGTTGTAAAGTTAAAATAAAAAACTATATTTATTCCTCATTACCCCCCATCCTTCCAAAAAAAATAAAATTTGTTCATTGTCATTACCCCCCGCATTATTCTCTAGTCCTTATGTCTTAATTTCATGCATATGTTGTAACAATTGATATGGAACATGCGACTGTATGCAATATCCATATATTAAATCAATATATCGTATACCATATCCATATGTCAAAGTAGTACATACTTGCACTTCCATATTGTACATGCATTTGTAAGTTGTATTGTATGCAATGCTAAATATTCATATCCATATATTGTATTCGTATACCCATATCCGTATCAATGTATACCATACATTTAAGGGAAAAAAAATATTTTACAAGGGGGTCCAAAATCATGAATATCTAAGTAATTTCTAACTAATAAGTGATATGACTTGAAGTGGTTACAGGGCTTGTTCTCAAAGGAATAATCATGCCAATTTCTAAAAATAAATTGGAATTGACATATAATTGGAGCTACACTAGTAAAAAACAGGCTATAAATAATTTGTCCACAATGATTGCAATAGTCTCTTTGTAGTTATTGTGGACATAAAACAACTGCTACATTCATTGTGGACAAGTCGTTTAGGACAATGTTTTCTACTACTGGATATGTACATTTAATCTTGACTATACTATAATAATTGACTTATAAAGATTCTTCTTTGAAATGTACACTCTCTCAATGCAAGAGTCTAAAGTTGATTTTAAGTACACATATAATCAATGCTTTTAAAAATTATTAGTTTATTCATATGGTTCCAAAAAGACATGCTACAAGCATTTGGAATAGCCATCCAATTGTCAATAAGAGTGAACAAAAACTAAGACAATTTCACAACTATAGAATCTATGCTTAGATGTCTATTCAAACTACTTTAGGCACACGAGTAGTTAAGGTTAGCTTCCAAGCTATTGAGGCCTCTAAAAATGAGCCCATTATGCCTATGTAAAAAGCAAAAATATGACATGATTTCAATAAAAGATGCAATTGAGATTTGACAATGATATTTTTGGGTTGTCCAAATGGGCTTGCTCATGTATTGATTGGAAATGGTACCATTAAAGAACTATAATCATTTTAGAAAATTGTTATGTCCAACTTATAATAAATGATTATGGTTACCATTAATGGAATTTCTTATTATTGGTGTGACCTAAAGACACTTCTAGCCCTTAGCACAAACCTCTTCAAAAAACCATAACTAATTCATAATTTGTCATCACAATTTCACTTCTTATTACTTGGTATATTATTTCTCCATGTGTGTGGGAAAAAAATCCATATTTTCATAGTCTTCTAAGTCGTAGGATCAAATATTGTGGCCAAAATAGGATAATTCATCATAACAAATATCTCTTATATTAAAGCATCTTTTTTCAACATTTTTCAAACCCAATTAAAGTAGGGACACCTCAAAGTGCTAGGTGGCTAGAAACGCCACTTGATAAGATGCTCTCATTATTCATATCTCCAAAATCAATATTACATATTGTTGAAGAAAAAATGTTGAATCATCTTACCAAAAAAGAATTGACCTCTTATAACTTTGTAAGGTAGGAGCGAGCGTTGCTAGGACGTGAGCTTGGAGCGGCGAGCGGTGAGCGGTGAGCGGGGATTGGTGAGCGGTGAGCATAGATTTTTTTATTTTAGAAAAAAAATTGGATGTGGCAAATGGGTAATATTTGGATGACAGTAGGTAAGTCAACAGATTTGGATGGATGAAAATGGATGAATGTAAGCTAAAATGGATGAAAGTGGATGATAGTGGATGACAGTGGATGACAATGGATGATAGTGGATGATAGTGGATGATAGTGGATGACAATGGATGACAGTGGATGAAAATGGATGAAGAAAGATGGAAAAAGAATTTCTGAGATGAGATGAAAAATGTGAAAATAAAATTTGGATGAGGATGAAGGGTTTATGAATGCAGAACTAACATGACGAGTACATATTAAGGAAAATAAGAGAATGAACATGGAAGAGGGTCCAATGGTTTATAGATTTGATGGCCTTTTTCTTACAGAGCATATGCCAATTGTTTTAGGGTGTCCTTAGACCATGTAGGATGATTGTGCATTCACCTTGCATCACCGGAACCAAGTCGTACACAATCATTTCGAGGATTTGGAGGGTACGGTGAAGCATAAAAAGATTTGGGATTACATTGAAAAATAGAACTCTACAACACCTCATGCCAAAAAAGGGATCTTCTAATACAATTAAAAGTAATGAGGGTTTAGGAGAGGACATAGTATCATATACCAATACTAGTCTATTTGAAATGGTCATAGTGGCCCTTTTAGTCTCACTATTATTTAACTTTTGAATAAAGTAGATCACATAAAGAGGTCCTACACTGCAGAACGCACGTCTAGTTCAAATCTAAGTTATTCAATATCTCGCTGAGAAGCACTCGCTTGACTTCATTAAAACTAAAACTCGAAGAATGAATGAAGACATCATCGGTAGATTGCAAATTGCAAATGACTGTGAATACAAAATATAAATGCTTGCAATTCGCCCATTGTCCTCGCTTCCCCAATGCTTTTCTTGCCATTTTCCTTGAAGTAAGGGCAATTGCAGTTTGGGAACGAAGAAATTGTAAGCATATATTGCTGAGCCTGTGGCTCCACCCCTGCATTCAAACAAACTACACAGCCAAAACCAGGGTGAGGTACCATGGTCACTCGATGTGTGTGCATTCAAGGTCACGGCAGAGGCACAATTGTTAGCTTGTTTTGTGGAGGGGGCCTTCGGATTTCGGCGAATCAGTTTTCCTGATCGAATTTTGGGGTGGTCGTCTGCGGACGAGGGAACAAGCTAGGTAGAAACTAAATCTATCCCTGGCTCTCCGCCAAGTAGTCTCCGTGGTGAAATCAATTCATGTTGTGGGAGTCGAAAGCCAGCAGCTTCCAAAGCTAGAATTTCAGCTTTGGACAGAGTAGTGCCCCTTTTCACTGGCCAAATGGAAGGAATGGAAGGACGGGACAACACCCATTTTCGTTTGGTTCCCTTCACGCACCTTTCAATGTCGTCATTGCAAAAGAAGAATTCCATCCTATCATTCCGATTCTTTCTGTAATTGACCATCATACCTGTATAAGTGGGTGCTGCTGTGGCAACGTTGTTCTGGACAATCTTGGCAATGCACTTCTTCTTGGATACTGCTTGTAGTGCAAAGCAAGTGTTTGCAGATGCTTTCGGAAGTCTTGCTATGTGCCACTCCATTTTGTCACAGTCACTTTCTTGAATTGCTGTCGCATGTGAAGACAATTTGCTTCTCTCTTGTCCTAGATTCTCTTCAGCTTCCATTGCTTCCAATATGTTTGCATCTTCCCTGTGCGACAAGTCTTCTGTAATTGTATTTAAATAGGGAACACTTGACGAGCCTCTGTACAATCTTATTTGGATGCGAGGATAGGAAAAATTAACCTTATCCGGTCTATAAGAATCGTGCTTGCAACCTAATGGCATGTCCGCCTTCCGCTTTTGGGATCCAAATACTTCTTCACCTTCCAAAGGAGGCTCTCTATTCACAAATTCCTCAACACTTGAGACGCTAGATACAGCTTGTGTAAGGACCTTTGGATTTCCGGTCCGCACAGCCGATCGTTGAGCAACTCGAAGTAACAGCTCTTCCTTTCCAGGTCCTGTCCCGGGTTCGTTTCCTTTTAGATACTAGTAGTACCTAACCATTTGCATGAAAGCTCTTACAAAGTTGTCAACAATGGCTATGTACAAGTCGTTACCACGATTACCACATTGTTGAAGCCACTTATTGTGTACCGTCTCTGCTAGGTTGCACGACGGCATTTCTGCAAGCTCAATTTCGCTGAGATTCTACAGAAAGAAAGTAAAGGTGTCACTGAATCATAGAAAGAGACATGCAAACAATTGTTCTACAAAGTGCCATAAATGCAGTTAGGGGGTTTAGGGTATGGAATTTTATTATGCTCATTTACACTTACAAATAACCACTCCACAATAGTTGCATGGAAGAAGGGTAGAAAGGGGCCATGACAAATCCAAATATTACTATTCTATAGGCCCCAATAGGACAATTCGAGGACCACTACCAACCATTGCACCAAAGTCACATAATGCAGCATGACCTACAAGTCATTTTCAAAGCCTCCGAGAAATGAGTCTCGGACCCGAGACAACACATCTGGCGAGCGACCCAAGCAAGGATTTCTGAGCATATGTTCTGTTAGACACCAACCCGTGGAAATGGAAATCTGATAATTGGACCATGGAACTCTATCTTGTCTATCACTCCGACCACCGACTGAGCATTATGAATAGGCTGGTTTAGGGACACGAAACAATATTAGCGGATGACTCAATTATCCCCCGACAGTTCCCATTTGATTATAAGTTTAAATGCTATTGAACTAGTCTAATGAAGACACTTACAAGACACTTACAAGTTGCATGAAGCCGCCCCATTGCCGATATCGGAAATGCCAAAATGAGAGCCACAACTCGAGTCGATGCAAGCCTTCTACCGTTGTAGCACCCGATGATAGCCACCAAGCCTTGATAGCCAAGTAACGGGTTTCAAATTCCTCCGGCGAAATAGCATTCTTGTATTGTTTGCAAAGGTGTCGATGTTGGTCTTGTAGGTCACTACGAATTTCAGCTTTGGTATGCTTCTCCATCGATTGAGTCCAATGAAAGAGGCAAGTCCTTTCCCGATTGTCCATTGGCACGTTGATGTCCCCCGATCCATAAATCATCCTCATAGCATTCCAGTTTGCTTGAGCACTGTCAGCCATGAATCCCTTAAATTGAGTCTGAGGTACACTGTGTCTCTCAAGAACGGAATTCAAATTTTGCTAGAACAGAATCTGGGCTGCTCAATCTTCTGATTGCATGTCGCAAACAGCGATTGTCATAACTCGACAGTATAAAGAATCATAGACATGGCACGCCATAGTGGTCCACTCTATAACACGTTTTACATGATCAAACATTATCCATGCATCTTCCAGGTCACCGCCCATTTGCATGCGTTTTACTAAGTCCACTCCACTTCCCGGACCTACTTTGGACATCTTAAACACAAATACTTTATCAGCATCAGTTCCTTGACTAGGGAATTTGCTCTCCTGAACAAAAGCCCAAGTACTGGAACCCCTCAACTTAGTAATGCTGTCGATGACTCCGAACCTCCTCAAATACTTAAAAGAAGTTACCTCATTTCGCATACTTGGAGAGCTGAAGTACTTGCACTTGTGTAATACTGGTACCAGCTCAGTAAAGTCCATTGTCTTCGGCATCATCCCATCAGGACGCAAGAGAAGGTCCCCAAGCAACTCTTTTGTAGCCTCAAGGACGATGGAAGAATTTGTCGCAGTCGGTGTCTTCTCCATCTGCTGCCCAATAAGAGACCGAGTAAGGTCCTTCATGTCTCTCAATTCTCCCTACTTTACGGGATGCTCATGAATGCCTAAATGTACAAATGCTCGGGTCATGTTGCAGTTGCCGATGACATAGTATACTCTCACAGAACACCTTGCAATACAACTCGGAGGTTCTTTACAAATTTTGCAAACCAAGGATGACCCAAGAGGGTGCAATTGTCCAACATCAAGTGCCGTGGGGCACAGTCCTTCCCATTCCAATTCATTCACAGTTCTGATTCGGTGAACCCAACTAAGGAACTCGCAATTACTGTTCATGCATCTAAGATGCCCTATACAAACGGAAGTGCGAAACGACAATCCCATACGATTAGTGATGTTCGTAATGACGGTTTTTGACCAAACATGGCCATCGTATCTTTTATCCATCCCAATCATCTACCGAGCATGAGAAGGAGAGGATCCACTATCTAGTGGCGGTAGCTCAAATATGAGATCGCCGTTAAAACTTGGAGGCAAGTCGGTCACTCTCTGAATGCAAATCTGGTCATAATCAATTTTTGCCAACACATTCCTACAGCCCTTCAAGTTCCTTAAACCTCTCAAGCATTGAATGATCAATGCTACGGATCTTGTTAAGTCATTTTTGAACTCAATGACCGGTGACTTCACGCTAGTAAGCGAGGGGAATGTCGTCATCGGAGAGGGAGCGTGTGTACTCAAGAGAGGTTCAGGAGAGGTTGTATCTGAGTCAGAACTAAGGACAGTGACATTGGGGGGGCTTTGTTCTATCTTAACATGTATCAGAGGAGGCTTCTTAGACGACAACAAGGAGGACCGACGTGGTGTTTGTAAGTCTACAGAAGCTTCATTCTCGTGGCAAGGGACCCCATATGCTCTATATTTTCCTGGCTTCAAGTTCCAAGAAATGTCCTCTCCAACCAAAGCAGGCACTTGTCCTATGGTGTGCGTAAGTTCTCCTGAGTTGCAATCAAATACATCTTCGTCAACATGGATCGAGCTTGCTGTAAATTGAAACCGAAGACTCAAGCGAGCTGCCGAAACTGATGCCAATCCATCTTGGCTTACACGAAAAATCCAGGGTACGCCTTCACCATTTGCTTTGACAACAACCATGTCCTGAAAGTCTACCATCCCAACGGGACCAGATGAAACTGATCGCGACAATATATAGTACTGCTTCTAGAAGAGATAAAACAGGAACATCACTGCATCACAGAAACCACAGACCCAATACACAAGACTAACTAACCGGGAGCAGACATCATGAAAGCCATTTGCACAGAAGAGTTGACAACATGGTGATACTCATCATTTCAATCAGGAAAACGTTTATAATCAAGAAGGCAATAAAACTTGATTAATCAGTGGTAAAGAGTTGGGTGGAATACCTTTGCGACCAGTCACCGTATACACATTGATGGTTAAGTAAATGCCAAGCCCTTTCAAATTCAAAATTATGCGTATGACTCAATTATACGCCGCCTCCCAACGAGCACATTTGATTCACTAATGTTAGTGTTAGTGTCAGTGGTCTGTGAAACAAATATTCAAGGTGTCGCGATAGGCTTCAATACGGAGCCCATGGACAATAGAAAGGGCTAGTAGTATAATATGTGACACGTTGAACCGCCGCCGGTCGATTGTGATTTTGAATATAATTGCATTCTAACAAGTTACATATAATTAATGACCCTCCTTTGAGCGCAAACCAGACAAGTAAGGGCAGTTGATCCATAGTGGACACCTAATAAATACATGATAGCGTATTATCCCATTATTAATATCTAATCTGACACCAGTGGAGAGATTAGCAATGGTGTTAGACTGTTTGGAGCATCTGCAATTCTGAAACATGTCATAGTGCTCTCCACCATATTAATGTTCTTATATATAAGAGAGTATTCTGACATTCCATTAAAAATAGCATATGTCGTCGAATTCTTCATGGATATTGCACTTGCTCTTGACTCTCTTGAATAGATTACATCAGAATACTCAAGATTTTTCATATTTCGGTCAATTCTTGTTGTATATAGCTCTAAGGTATTCAGAAATATCAAGAATTCTTGACAAACGAACTCCTAAATACATATGTACACTCCAATGTATGACCACAATTGGCATGAGTACCTCTACACTAAGACTCCCTCAAACTAATTTAGCTATACGGGGGATTAGTAATCACAGCCGAGAATTAGAAATAAAAAAATAAGGATTACCAATTCTTCAGCGTAGACAAAACGAAACTCAAATGCCAAAAGTAACCTTCATTTCCCAGGTCACCTTATACCGTACCCCGTCAGCGGGAACTCCATACCCGGAATAGAATCGGAAAGTCGTATACCCGGACTGCCCTCGCAAACCCCACTCCGAGATCTGAAGAAAACGGCCCTCAAGAACCCTAAACAGGCACACATCGCCGCGAGGCTTGAGAGTAGTCCGCCGCCGACCTTCCCAAGCGTTGCTTTCTTGTATTGATGCATGCTTATTCGTTGGGTGTGTGAGGTTTGGAACACGGGTTTGTGCATTGCAAGTACTTTTATCATGTCGCGCAATCTTTGACCGCGCCGCGGGAAGCTTGGAGACGGAGAAGGGGAAGCACCTGGCAGAGAGGCGGATTCGACTGCGAATGAGGTATAGCATACTTCGTTTTCTTATGAACAAGGTTAAGGTCTCTCGCGTGATACTCCGGTCTTGAAATGTCTTCACTCTCTCATAGCTATCTGAGATCTCATAAGGTCGCCAAACTAGGATCGAGATTTGCAGCAGGATTGCGTCAGTCCAAGCATTAGACAAGAGGATCGTTATTTACAATTTCGATTTGGTTTATCACAGCTACAACTTAGGAGATCAATTAACGAGCGGCAGTATAAGTTAGGGGTAGCGAGTCAAGATTGCGAGACTTTTAGGCTAGGGATCCCTTGAAGAAAGTTAAGGATTTGGTTATCTGATCATTCTCTTTCAGCTAGCGGACGAAGACTTCTGCGCTTGCGGTGTTGTCTCGGTCTCGAGAGAGGGTTTTGTGGACTCACTAGTATGCATATCGTAATAGAGTGCACTCACTTGCAATATCATTTGACGGGTTCACGCGAAATAGGGATCAAGGAAATTGATAGAGCATCTGTTCAGACCTTGGACAAAGTCTGTATATTTGTAGTCATTGATTGTGTTATGGTAGGTGTGTCAGTCAAATGTCCTGGGCTAGTTCACTCAGATTTTGGTCTCGGTCCCTTCACTGCTTTTCCCGAGTACAGGTTATTAGTATTTTTTGTGTCCACCGACTCATGGAGTATGTATACTCTGTTCTATGAGAGTAACGTCTCGGGAACGAAACATGGTCTACCCAACGACGGTCCTGCTAAGCTTTCATTGCCTAAATTGAATTAGGGAAAGACTAACCACTACTATAACAAGGAAATCCCGAGTTCCTGTATCTGTATTTACAATGAAGATTACATATCATGCGTAACCCTATTGGTCTCGTAGAGCTCTCGGGGCCGAGATTTGGTCTACCCAGCGATGGTCATGCATAGCATTGATTGCCTAATCTGATTTAAGGCAATACTAACCAGTGAAATTCTACAGAATTCTGGAGTGATTGTATCTATGCATTTGTTGAGGTTTACATATCATACAAAGTCCATTCTTTCTCGGAGTGGTCTTGTAACCGAGACATGGTCTAACCAAAGACAATCGTGCATAGCTTAGATTCCTTAATTTGATTTAGGGAAGCACTAACCAGTATTATCATATGGAAATCTCAAGTTCCTATATCTGTGCTTTCATTTCGGATTGCATGACATGCATAATCTGTTCTGTCTTGTGACGCTCTCGGGACCGAGGCATGGTCTAAACGATGACGGCCATGCATAGCATTGATAGCATAATCTTAGTTAGGGAATGACTAACCAGTATTATCATATGGAGATCTCAAGTTCCTGTCTCTGTGCTTTCATTTCGGATTGCATGACATGCATAATTTGTTCTGTCTCGCAATGCTCTCGGGACCGAGGCATGGTCTAAATGACAACGGCCATGCATAGCATTGATAGCGTAATTTTAGTTAGGGAATGACTAACCAATATTATCATATGGAGATCTCAAGTTCTTGTATCTGTGCTTTCATTTCGGATTGCATGACATGCATAATGTGTTCTGTCTCGTAACGCTCTCGGGACCAAGGCATGGTCCAAACGACAACGGCCATGCATAGCAGTGATAGCGTAATTTTAGTTAGAGAATGACTAACCAGTATTATCATAAGGAAATCCTGAGTTCCTGTATCTGTGCATTTGTTGAGGATTAGTTATCATGCATAATCCCTTCGGTCCTGTACAGCTTTCAGGACCAAGACATGGTCTACCCAGAGATGGTCATGCATAGCTATACTTTCATAATATGATTTGGAGAAAAACTAGCAAGCATTACAGTAGTGAAACCTCGAATTCCTGTAGCTGTGCTTTCATTGAATTTTACATAACATGCAAAGCCGTTTCGGTCTCCCAGAGCTCTTAGTGTCGAGAGCTAATTTGCCATACCGCAGTTATGCAAAAATTCCAGATGACTTCATGTAGTTCTCAGAGATTTCACAATTCTTGTTCGATAGAGTGCAAAATTGGTCGTACTGGTCAGTAATTTATGAATTTTATGAAATTAGGTCATATGCATTTCAAATATGAGTAACCAGGTTTGCATGACTCACTAGTGGTGGCAAAAGCCTCGGTGCCGAGAATTGAATACTGTCGGCATGACTATGCAGAGGAATCCAGTTTGTCCCAAACCAGTAAGGCGTCCTCTTACAGATAACCATTGATATCGGGATCGGAGGAAATTTGAACCTCTATGAATTTGTATGATCAGTTAGCATGTGATGTTATATATTGAGTGTAATACAAGTTCAATGTAATCTCGATGCTGATAGTATAATTTGGGGAATTAGGTCTATGCTTAATTCCTTGAATTCGGGATGCTTCACGAATTAGAGTTTGGATTTATCAATACCGTCACGGTTGCCAAAAATTCATGACAATGCTTTAATGCTCAGTTATTTATTAGTCTCATTGCCTAGAAATGTGGAGGGAATCTGAGGAACTGTAGACAATGATCATGGTTTATGCATAGTCGAGAAGGTGGGGTAGACATCTCGGGCCCGAGAGTTGTGTTCCTGGCTCGATGCTTTTGATTTCATTCATTGAGAGTCTCGGATGAATCTCAAATCTATAGTGTGATCTAACAAACATATCCTTATTTAGTGAAGACATGTATGACACTTGGAGTCCTGAATGCACCCTCTCATTGCATACCCTGCCATGCACCCAAGATGACTCGGGCCCGAGAGAACATATCTGAGTTACATGGTTAAGCATAAATTGCCAAAATCTTGACAATGTCCAGATCTTGAGAGATTGCTGGAGACCATGTTTTGAAATCATAAGCCGGGATTCTGAACCGTAGGTTGGCCTAAAATCGTTTCTGAGTATCAGTTGACCTAATGAGATTGTGTTCCTGCTTTTTGTCTGTAATTATTAGGATGTGATTTTGGGACCATGATAGGTTATATTGGTTCCAGACTGAATCCAATTTCATCATATCGTTCTATCAAAGTGTAGCAGTAATCAAATCAGTGGTTGAGTTTCATGTTGGCATTGTATAATGTGCAATTATTACTTTCAGGTGAACCCCATCGACCCGCAGCTGCCTATGGCTCAAGATGCCTTCAACCATCCAGTGCCGTTGTCGCAAGATGCCATCGACCCACCGGTGCCTATGGCGCCTGACGCTATTGTTAATCATGTGCCACTGGAGCAGGCGCTGCAAAATCATCCGACTGACATTGCACCAGAAGTTCCCGC
Source organism: Neckera pumila (assembly GCA_963969595.1). NCBI lineage: Eukaryota > Viridiplantae > Streptophyta > Bryopsida > Hypnales > Neckeraceae > Neckera > Neckera pumila. The sequence continues at coordinate 44,308,377 of OZ018408.1, read as the reverse complement.
GCATAGTCCTGGGGTAAACATCAATGGCCTACTCCGGGACTGACATCTATTCATTGACAATATACATCGAGGGGGATATCTCCCTACCCCCAATTCGGCTTGCACATCTTTAGGATCAAATGAGACAGTTCAGATTCTATCAGGATCATTGTCATCCGAGGATTTCTGCTCATGTGAATATGACATCGCGGATGTCACATCCGGATTTGATTCCGAGGATGATGTATTAATTTTTTGTTGTGGACACTACCATGCTGTATTGGAGACATGCAATTGTGCAATATGAAGCGTTGTCTATATATAATTCCTCATTGATTGAAAATGATATTTTTGCCCATGATGGCCCGCCACTGTAATTAGCATTCATTAGTACGCCATTTTGAGTTCTTGTAATGAATATAGGAGATCCTGTTTCAACTCTGATTGATTCATACACTAACAATGAATCATGTAAAACTGCAGAACATAGACAAATCCACTACGTCCATGATTTTGGATCAGGACATGGATGACGGTGGAGTGAGTCATATACCGGGTGTTCCCGAGAGCTACATGGAGGACGACATAAGGAGATCACAGACAATGGACACGATCTCTATGATATCGAGTTTGAGGTTAACCACCTCGGACCTGTCTCGAATGCGAATTCCGCTATGTAGGTTGGTGCCGATGCCGATGGTTTGTCCTACCCTTTCTTGTGACTTGATATTGCTCGAAAATCAATTCAGTCGCGGATACGAAGAAGGAGCGCGTGTGTTCTATGTCTCAATTGCAGATGAAGGAGGCCAGATGGCGATGTTCACGGACTCAGAGAAAGAGGAATGGGGACCTCTGTGGAATTCACTGAATGACCAATTCAACATGCGACTCAAGTCACTCCCTGCATTGAAGCACCTTGTAGACTACAAGTTTTATGTCTGTGATGGGAATCACAGACAATTGGCTTGGATGAACTATATCATGCGGCTTCACCCTACGGAGAGAGCTTGGCATATTTGCGTGGATTCCATCATTCTGGATACCAAAAACCACATTGGAGCAACCATGCAAGCAATGCACGATATCAACAAGTATGATTTCTGTTCTGTCATTGAATTTGGAAATGCATTTTCTTAATGATTGTAAATCACATATTATTTATGAATGCTATGTTTCTTGTGACATTGTAATTTCAGGCATACAGAGAACTCACATATCAAGACAAACCTCGTGCATACCTTATACCGAGTGCAGAAGTACGGAGGTATGGAGCTCGAGAAGTTTATGGAGCTCCTCAATCCTGATGAAGTACTCACCTGTAAGCAGAGTACTCGAAGTAAATGGTACTCCATGCCTCTAGAGGTCTTCACCTCATTCATATTCAAGGTATAACTGATATTATTTACCTTCTTCTGTTATGATGTTCATCACGACTTGCTTTCTGACCTTACCATATTTTAATATAATATGTTTTGTGGGCATTGCTAGCAAGAGATATCCGCTGCTACGGATGATGCAGTTCGGAAGTACAAAGAAGATACTCCCAATGATGAGGTGACTCCTGAAGGAGTTGCGATGGCAATGAGGATCTCTATCAAGGAGTCCACTGCTAACTATCGCCAAAAACTTTCGAAGATTGTTGCGGTAGCAGACCCAAAGCACGGTCCGGAGTTTGTAAAGGAGGTATGACTCTATCCTTGTGGATGTGCTACTGATTCACATTTATTGATGTTTGGTACTTAATATGGTCAATCATTGGATTGCAGATTGAGAGACACTGGAGTCTCTTTGCTGTTCCGGAGTTAACTCTCGAAAAGCTCCAGATGATTGCCACAGCAGTGGCCAACCCAGTATACAAGATCAAGTGGCTGAAGTGGATGAATGCCTCTGGTCCTACTTGGGAGGCTCAAAAATTTCCACCTCGACCTGTTAATGAAGACAGATTGTTACTATTCCTCGTGAAGGCGTGTTGGTACGCAGGGGTAAGTCGGTCCATAATTCCCATTAGTATCTCCAGTGCTCTACTATCATCTCTAGGCTCTGGCAATCTCATGTCTGCTTCCACTTGATCTGTAACTCTCATATTGTTCTTTGTGCAGTTGGAGGAAACCGCCACGGAGATGTTTGAGAGTATTATTTGCGTTGACAATATCCCAATCAACATGGCTGTTCCCACTGATCCACAGACTCTACCAGAATACCTAGAAGATTGGAGATTGAAGCTATGGGATCTGGCGTACACGGGCATGTTTAAGGGAGCAGATGCCTACAAGATGTCGGAGCCCTTTAAGGATTTCAGAGGTGCTATTGGTGCCGTGAAGCGCTTGATCTACATGTATAGTCTACGCTTCATTGTTCACCATATATATGTCCCACTATTTAATTGCTTCGATTGAATATGATTTCACTCATTGTTATGCATGACCTATCTCCTTCGCGGTCCACTCTCGGCCCCAAGACGAATCCTTAAGCCTTCCCTGATGAGAAGCACTGCCTTCACAAATCCTCGTCGTCTATTTCAATGTACACTAGCTTAGGGTTTTTTGACAATTCTTTTGAGGATACACTGTAAATGGTATGCATGGGTATATCTATTTAGGATGGTGTTTCAGGGCCGAGACATTCGTTTGGTCGGCCTAGGTTGTGACGGAGGATTTTTGAATATGACCCGTTAGATCGTTGCTTGTTTGGAGGGATGACCTCATTGCGGTTCGATACCATGTAAGTCAAGTTCACTTTGATTTCATTTCCTCGGAATCAATGAGTCGCAAATCTGAAATGGTCCTAACATTTTTTTGTTTGTAGATATTTTAAATTGGAGCTGTACGCAAAGAAGGCTATCAAGAAGGGGGACTTACCACCGTTTCTTACTACATGGTTGACCCCATCCTCCTCGGATTGCATGTTCTCAACAACTCAGCTACAGAAATGGACCACTCCACATCTTCGAGCATGCCCCTGGTACTTGGAGTGTAACTTTGGGACTACTCCACCCGAAGAGGAAGCTCTCTTCACATCATTGAAGGAATCCACTGATGTTGAGATAGAGTTCGACAAGTTTGCAAACTTAGATCCGGAGGCGCGTGCCAAGGCATTGCTAGGAGGGAAGCATCTGACAAGAAAAAGGAGGACAAATGGGAGGAAGCAAAGAAGAAGACCGAAGATACAAAATACAAGAGGCTTGCCGCGAAGCAGGTGAAGGAGCAGGAGAAGGCAAAGAAGAAAAACACAAAGCGGAAGGCGGAGATCGCGTTTCAGGAACCGGCTAGAAGTGCAGTCGAAATGAAGGACACTTCATCTGGCTTCTCTTTGACCCAGGAGAGACTGGTGCATGGCTTGACACCGACTGTTCACAACCTGGATCCAATTCCCGATATTGACGAGTGTATCCTGAACTTGTCACTGGGTGATCTTTCCAGTAATCAGAAGGCCTTCTCCGATGTTCTTGCATTCTTAGCCATGGTTTGTGAATAATATCCCAACATTGTTTATGTTCTAATGGTCATTTGACATAGATTTTCATGGTCCAAGTTCATTGAGCTAGTCTCGTCTTATTCATCTTAAGATCTACTTCCTAAAAATTTCTTATTGTCTCCAACATTCAGGTGACAAGGACCGCTACTTCAATGGCAAATTCATTGCCAAGGCCGCGGTAGATTTGATTATTGTAGACGTTCCAGAAGGGCTCCACGTCCCTACCGTTTCCGCTCCACCAAATCCCATTCCGAAGTGGAACAAGTACAAGTCGGACTTCTTGGTGCCCACCTTCGATTTTGCGCAAGAGTACTTGCATGACAGCGGTGGCCTACTTATCATGTACCCGTGTCCTTCTCTTCCTCACAAGAGCCAGATTCTTGGATGCTGCCAGTCCTATGGATTCCGCATACTTGATACATACCTGTGCATGAATCTTCTGCATTTGACATCGCCTGCGGATCCCTCTAAGACGGTAAGCGATATTTTGTCATCTTGCATTGTCCTCCTGTGAGGAAGAGAAGGACACGGGTACATAATGAGTAGGCCACCGCTGTCATGCATCCTTCAGAATTTTACAAACAAGGAAGATGTTAGTATGAATGGCAACATACCATGGCGGGGACCTCGGGAGAAGGACCGCGAATTCATGCAGATGCTTATTGAAGGCTGCTCTGAACCGGGGTCAGTGATTGTGGACTGCACAGCTGCTACAGGTACTTCTGTTTTTATATTTTATTCTACATTCATCCATATGCACATGGAGCATTGTCTTTCGGTTTGCTAGACCGCTTATTCCTATTTTGATTGATGACAGGATCAAGCATTCAAGCTTGCCGGGCCACACGTCACCATGTCCTTGCATTTGAAGCGGACAAGGCTATCTTTGACGCTGTTATTGCTCCAGGGATGCGCGCCGCTATCATTCCTCAATCTATACTAGAAAGCGTGTCTAGTGCCACGATAGAGCTTGAAGACGAGGACGTACCAATGCAACATATCATACCAACATCTTGATTCAGTAAGTAAGTTTCTCCTTAAGCTCCTTTTATTTGGCCCCATTAGAAACAAAACTTGTGCAAATCTGACATGTGTTTCTATGGCTTTGTAGGCATCCCAAAGAAGTGAAGACGTCCACACATCTTCCTTTTTTTGCCAATCCAAGTTTCTTTCCTAGCCCCCCAAAACTCTATCACCTACCCGTATATGCGGAGGAGATTGCTCGTCGTTTTGTTAGAGATAACCCTCAGCCAGCTTCTAGGGCCCACTTCGTAGATCCACGTGTTCTCAAATTCGTGAATGATTCAGCCATCAAAACATATTCTGATTTGTCAGAAACTGAGGGTAGCTCTAGCTCAGCATAGTGTACGTCTCCCTATTTGCTATTCTGGACTCTAGTATTTCTGGTACATCCTCTTGCCATGACTATGTTTTTTTGTAGTATTCAAATTCCAGATGTGCTTGCTCTTTTTCTAGACTATGCAGTTTATAAAATTGGGCATGACTTGTAGCATGCTGTATTTTGCACCGTCGTCTCAATATTCTGGAATTAATTTGTTGACCCTAAACCTTTATTATTGACCCCTGAACCGGAATTTCCGTTTTGATGTTTCCTTCGGTCTTCCCTAAACCATGTCTCGGTACCAAGACATTGTATCCAAGGTTCACGTTCCAGAAGTTGTCTCCTCATGGATCACAAGGGGGACCCAAATTTCTGTTTGAATCTCCTTGAACCTTCATGACACTAGTATAACTTATACATCTGCTTCATTTCATACAAAATTGCTGTTTCGGAGGAATAACTCACGGAATGCAGCCAAAAGTTATGTGCTATTCCAATAGACAAAAACACAGTAATGTATACAAATTGTTGTCTGCCCTACATAATTTGGACAAATGCTCACCAAACTCAAGCAAGTGGTGTCCACCTCCATTGCCAACAAGTTCCACGGAAGGTTCTTCTGACCATTGGCAAGACTACTCAAATCATCAATATGGCTGCTATTAGTATATTATACTATCATCGATTGTAAATCTGCAATTGAACTTCATCGCGCAGTGTTCATTCAGGCGAATCCGGGCCTTCTGTATAAGTGATCTCCCCAAAAAAGATGTCAATGCCAGCGTCAGTGTAGTATCCCCCTTCCTCGGGCCAAATGTCATCTTCATAATCTCCCAATGCACGGTGACGGATTGGTCCACCGCTCCACTCCCCCTCTGTCCACCACATTGGCTCCCGCACCCACTCCTTCAAATTGCCTTTGTAGTCGATGCTTGTGCAATACTCCATGTGGCGGAATTGGTAATTTGCAGCCTTGGTCCAACTCAAGTTCTCACTGTCTCCTCGGCATAGAAGAGCCCTCACTTCATCTTATTCACAGAAAGGGAGCTTCCCATTCCTCCTCTCGACCAGCTCATCCACTTTAGCAAGATATTCACGCAAATCAGCCTTCGACTTTGGAAGGGAAGACATCTCAATAAAACCGGATCCACCAGCAAGTGACTCTGTAAGAATACAATGAAAAAAAAAATGAATCAACGCTAGAACCAAAAGACAAATGAGAAAGACAGAAATGAGCTTTCCAAATCAAACCATTTCCGTTCATCAGCCTAAAATGAGAAGCATTTACTAGGACCCTAAACCCTAAACGCAAAATGAGTAATGAGGTATCCACACCCCTAAACTTCATATCCAAACATCATTAATAAATTGAAATCTTCCCAACACGTGTCATGACATAATTTGATGAGTACACTTACAGTTTCTGGCATGTAATAACCCTAAACTCACTAATTATCGCGGATTATGGGGACACTTACTGAATGAGTGTAATTATTGTTCATTGCATTTAAAATTAGACCTCGAAGTTAAAAGTATAGCCCTGTAATTTTGCCTTGCTTGGTTTATCCATATTGTTCATGTAATTCCGTATTTTTCATTTTAAATTAGATGAAAAATATGCTATAATTCATCCAAAATTTTCATCCGCTTTCATCCATATTTTTTCATCTACTTTCATCCATGTTTTTCATCCACTATCATCTATGTTTTTCATCCACTATCATCTATGTTTTCCATCCACTATCATCCATATTTTTAAGCAACTTTCATCCATATTTTCCATCCATGTTTTTCATCCACTTCCATCTGTATTTTTCATCCACTTTCATCCGTATTTTTCATCTAATTCTTCCAATCCATTTCATCCATTTTTTTCCAGAATTTCCCTCCATTTCTTTCTTTATTTGCACCCAATTTCATGAATTTTCTTTCAAATTTCATCCATGTTTGCTTAAACTTTCATCCACTTTTCTATTCATTTTTTCAAACTTTTCTATCTTCCTTCCAATATTTATGCTCCAAGCTCACGAATCCTTGCTCCCCGCTCGCCGCTCGCTGCTCCCCGCTCACATCCCAGCATTCCCCAGGTAGGAGCATCCATTTCCCTCCACGTCTCGGAACCCAATCCCTTTGACTGCACCCCAATCCACCCATCAAGTGTCCAAACTCCACTTGTCACGTGGTTTTGTGGCCCTTGGATTTTCTGTGATTTGTGTTTGGAAATGGGGCCACTGAGCATTGGTTTACGGTGCTTTAATTTTCCATTTTGCACTTTGATCAAGATTTCTGAAGGCATTATTTAGAATTCAAGAGAATTTTTTTGGTGGATTTTACAGTCTCCCATTTGCCTTCCCTTCTATTTAATTGTTTTCCATACTGGCTTTATGACCTATTCCTCATGGCTTAAACGAACGGTTATGGGGGCTTCCACTTTATATGGTAAGTTAGAACCACTCATTCCCAACCAATGACCCATTCCTGACCTATAGGTGCATGTATTTTTGACCAAGCTTAAAATGTATTTTTTTTGTCCTTTTCAAGGTTGGAACTAATAAATACATGACACATGTCCCAAATGGTGGCTGCTCAGAGTTGCAGAGAGCTGTTGGTGCATTGGATTTGTGACTGCGGAATTGTCAATTGCCAATGGCGGCTCAGGAGGGATTTTTTTCTTCAGGTTTGCGGTGAATTTAAGGGCTCCATATCCGGTGCAACTTCAACTGCGTTGCGGTCTGTGCTTTTTGCTAGTTTTTTATGAACGATTTGTCTTTGATATACTTTCTTGCTGATTACCTGTTTTGTGCGCTTTTGTTTTCAGGCAACTGCGTTGGAACTGTGGTTCAATAGTGCTCTAGTTGTTTGTTGTTGTAGTTCAATAGTGGTGCACTTGTTCGCTGTTGTGGTTTAGGGTCACTTGCTTTGTGGTCTTCCCGATTATTTGCGTTGTTCTTCAGGGTCGAAATGCCTCCGCGCCTAAAGCTTCCTGAGAACTTCAAGGTCCGTTGTTTTGGCTCGAGCCGCAATACAAATGGGATAGGTAAGTACTTGCTCCCAAATCCCAGCGCTGTTGACGTTCTGTTGGCAATGGACATGGTTGGGTGCGAGGTCACGCACATTTTGGAGATGCGCCTCTCGCATTTGATCTCCCAAGCAAACCCTCACGATCCGCCTTCGGAAGCGATGGTTCTTTCCCTTGAGCTTCCTGATCCCGTGCATGAGTCACCCATGGCCACAGACGATGAACTCTGTGTTACGGGGGGAAAGAAGAAGAAACGTGTGTCCGCAGACAAATCCCGTAAGAGAAAGAAGATTACTCCGGGGACCATCACGCGGCGTTGGCAAGAAGTGTGGGCCTGCAGGTTTCCTTGGGTGGGGGGAGACTTTGATTCAATTGGCAATCTCACTGGTGTCGTTTGTGCAAGCTGTACCGCGATGACAGGGAGGAGGAAAGTCATGGTCCCGAAATTAGACAATCTTGAAAAGCGCAAAGGCAAGCTGACTTGTAGAGAAGACGGTGTGCCACTTCAACACTTGAGCAAGGGCGACACTTTCATGAAGGCGGACTGCAAGCATCTGAAACTTTGCAAAGTCTGGGCAGGCAGAAAGCATTGCGGCACCGTGGCGGAACAACTCACAGCGGGCTTGGATAGCGAATTCAAACGGAAGGGAGTACAGTTCTCGATTCTATTTCAGATTCTCAGTTATAGTCAGCCCATGTGTGATTATGAGAGGTCACAGTTTTTGTTGAAACACTTGAAGGTAAAGAATTTACCACCTAAGCATTGGTCTGAGATTACAGGTTGGGAGATGTCGGAGCATTTGCATGCTTCTGTTCTAACAGCGTTGAAGGAAATTGTACAGTTTGCAAAGGTGATTTCGATTAGTGCCGACGAGGTGACTGCAATGGATACTACTTCATGGGTCGGTGTCCATGTTTATGCCATGCAAAGCTGGGAAAGAATGCCCCACTTGCTTCACTTGTCCTGTCGCAACAACGGTGGCACGGTAGACACTCTAACAACTGTGATAATGCAGGCTTTCATTAATAAAGGAGGTCTTTCTCATGAACATATTGCTTTTAAACTAATTTGCTTCGGGGTTGATGGCGTGAGTACCTTTCAGGGGCCTAAATCGGGTGTGACAGCGTAGATTAGAGATAGATGGGCTCCCTTCTTATTGGGAGCCAATTGTGTGAGCCACATGCTCAATCTTGTCATGGAGACTCTCTCCAAGTACCCAATGGTCTCTCGGCTTGAGGCACTATTCCAGTCTGTTTACTCATATTTCTGTAGCAGTAACAAGCGGCACGTTGAGCTGGCTAAACTGGCTAATCTCATGGAAACTAAGGGGAACAAAATGCTTTGCAACGTAGAGACGTGGTGGATCTTGATGAGGAGCCTTGCGCAGCAAATCATGGCTGAATACGGCATGCTTCTTGTGAAGATGGGCTTAGACATGACTGGGGGTCCTGGTCAAAAAGGTAATACGGGTGCTGGTGATAACTTTAACTTGCTCTCTAATGTTGAAATGTTGTTGTCATTGGCGTGTTTCATCCCATTGGTGAATGCAGTGTACAGTCTCATGAAGCTTTCTCAAAGCCATGATATTTTCATGTGCGACTTCATGCAAGCTGTGAAAGTTTGGCAGCATGAATTAGCCCGAATGTTTCTGGATACGGCCACAGCTTATGGCAAGGAGGACTTTCCAAAGTACAATGACCTTATCAATCTTCAAAGCGATGACTTCCGTATGGAGTGGAAAGAATTGCCAGGTGACTCGGGTATATGCCATTTGTTCTTTGATCTGTCCGTGAACCAGCTCTATGCGAGGTGCCATGATAGCGCAATTGGGGAGCACATATTTGTTATGCAACAAGATTTTCATCGCGTGCAGTCCTCCGTGGAGCGGTAGTTCTCAGGTATTGGTTTTTAATTTGGCATCAAATTTTTTTTGGCTTTGCAAGGTGGTTTATTTTTTGGTTTCCATATTTTTTTTGGCCTTGCATGTATGTCATTAGATGAGTTTTGGGGGGTCGGGAGGGCCGTTTCGGGCCCGGGCCCGACACTAGTCCCCCTCCGCAGTTTCAGGGAATGGCTATTCCCGACAAGAAATTTTCAAAAAAAAAAAAAAAAAAATTTTTTTTTACATTCTTGAAATGAAAAAAAAAACAGAAAAAAAAAATTATTTTTTTCCGACTTGACAGTCACTCGGCCATGTCAGCGAGCTGCCACGGCCCTGAATTCAGCAGTTCTCACAAGTTCTCACAGGTTGGGAACACGCAGCCCTCCACAGGGCTGATTTCTCATCTAATGGTAGTTCTTGATCCTGAGTTTTTTGGCTTTGCTGTTTCATTCATGATGACTAAGGCACTTACGATTTTAACTTTTCAATTTTTTTTTTAAATTTTAACGTATTCAATGTTCACTGTTCAATTCAGGAGCTTTACTTTGTACGGGACTCCACCTTATGGTTTGTTTTGTTTTTTTTAGGAATGAGAAGCATTGCTTAGTCCTATAGGTGTATGAACTAGTGTCTTTGCACGTAGTTGTATGGCTGCTGTTTTGCAGGATCAGCTACTATTTTCTGGACATAACTGTATCGCCGAATTCTGCTGGTCCACGTCCACGCCGTGTTTCACGTCATGGGCTTTATTGTTATTCATGTGTTGGTTTCTTCTAAACTTGCAGGAGTTGAGGGCAATGATCTTCTTCTACAAAGCATATCACTCATTTGTGAATTTGTGTGCTGCTTTGGCAGATCTTGCACAATCCCTTAGTGATGAATTGGACCGTAGGTTCCCTTAGCAAGAATTGCTTGATGCCTTTGGCATAATATACCCCCAGTATTGGAGGCAAGAGGGCGCCGATGCCAGCTTTGCCCACCACTTGACGGTTCTGAAAGGCTTCTACTGTCATGCACGAGCTATTAATAAGGGCCAGCCTCTGTATGAAGGCGGCAACCTTCATACCGCCCTTGAGATGTCAAACGCTGCGAACTTGGACCTGCAACAAGGTTTGTTCAAGGCCACCATGAAGGGAAATTGTGAGGCAGCGTGTAGCCAAGCCTTGGATGTCAATCCAGTCATCAAGTTGTGGCGGAAACTTTCTCAGTCCCGCCACTTGAGTAAGCTAATTTCTGAATATTTCAAGTTGGCTGAGATCGGGTGTTGTATGGTACCGGGGTTTGTTGAGGATGAACGTTGTTTCTCTATATTGAAGTTCTTGAAATCCACACATAGAAATAGATTGGGGAAGCATTTGCCCCTTGTGGTGCACATGTTTGGCCAACAGTATTTTTCCCTTCAGAACTTTCCTTACAAGGAAGCTATTAGTTCATGGAAAAGCGCTGTGAAGGTCGGTAGGCAAGGGGATCACTAAAGTAGACGGAGCATAGCAATATCTTTTTTTAGTGTCCTTGGCATTTAGTTTTCTTAGTTTTCATGAGGTTTTGCCGGCCTTCCCGCTCATGTTTCCTTGACAAAGTTCTTCTGCAATGGAGGCTAGTTCTGCTGCAACGGAGGTGGTGAACAGTGATCAAAAGTGTTGGTGTGTTTTGACGGAGGTAGAGGTGGCTGCACAAGATAAATGAACAATGATGTGGTTTTAGGAGATGGAGCAACAGTCTGCTGCAACTGGCGTGCCTAAGTGACTTTTTTGGAACTAATACCTAATACTAATGTGGCTTGTTTGTTTGTGTGCAGAACATTGTTACTGCATTTGGGCAGTCTTGCCATATGGCAAGAAGGGTTCAACTCCCTTAACAATGACATGACTCTAATAACTAATGGACTAAAATAATTCAAATAACATTGAATTGGAAAGATTTGGAAATGATCACTAGTAATGGAGAAATCGCAAATCCAAAAAAAAGCAAGAAAAAAAAATCGCCAATCTCTCACCGTTCTCTCCATGGCTTAGCAAGTCCAGCAATTGTAAAAAATAAAAAATAGCCATCAATGCACTGCCCATTCGTTTGTAGAATCGCAACTTTTACAGTACCAAAAAAAAATGGGGAGTAACATTGCCCCTTTTTTTCCACAGCTTTAGGTGCCACATTTCACCAAAAAAAAATTAGGTCGCAGAAATGGCAACCCTTTTACACGGCCATAGCAGCCCCTGCTAATCCCCAATTTCAGTTCTGGGATCGCTGGTTCCTACATTAGGCATGAGCTTTCATGAGCTTCCGGGTCTTGGTCAAGGTCCCGAACGAGGTCTCCCTATCCCCATCCTAGGCCGCTCATTGGCACGCCAAGTCTCAAAGCACGAGGTCTTTCCAACTGGAACCTCACAGCAGGTTTTAGGGTTTTAGCAAACACTCGTTCTCGCTCCGTGCTGAGCATTCCGCCACCACATCCACACTTCTCACCCCCCGCATGTCACCCCTGCGGAGCTTCCGTCCATAGCCCTTCTCCTTGCGCACATTTCGACGGTCTCCGCGCTTCATTTGGTGATCTACGCTCTCTGCGGTGTCCAATTTTGTGTCTTTGGCGAAGAGCTCGATGTTTGCTCAAATGTTGAAAATGGTGGTTGCGTCGATGAGCTCTTGAGTGTTCTAGGATTATTCTTGTGGTGTGGGAGGGGTTGTGGAACAGTCGGCAGGGATGAGTGTGCTCTGCCCCTCCGCCACTGCCCCCGCGTCGTCGCTGTGGAGCTTCTGTAGGAGAACCTCCAGCAGGGGTTCCTCATGGGGAAGCTCCCAGAGCAAGGATTCCAGTTGGAAATGCAAGCTCCGGTGTCAGCCATTTTGTAAGAGGCGCAATGTTGCGGTGGGAGTTGACAGCAATGGGGATAGGTTAAGGGCGCATTGGATGGGTGAAGGGTTGCCTGTGTGGCGGAATAAGGCTTTTGGAGCTGGCATCCTTGGTTTGTCCGCTCACATTAGGTTGAGAAATTCAGTAAGAATCTCCTGTTCCTCTGGTAGCGAATTTTGTGAAAATTCAGCGCAGGGGAAGCATGGCGACGAGTTTGGGGATTCTGTGACGTCTGGAGGTTGTGCTTCTTCTTCGTCGTCGTCGTCGACTCCTTTGTCTTCGTTGTGTTCCTCCCTTTCCAATCGTTCCTTATCCAGAGAATGCGATTCTCGAGCTCATGGTGCTCTCGAGTCGAGGTGTTGTAACGATAATCGAAGGCAGGTAAGAGATGGTGGAGATTTGTTGAACCACGGTGACCATGTTGTAGTCACAGCAAGTATTGCTCAATTTGCTCGAAATATGGGGAAAGCATTGGCATTGGGAGTGGTGATTGCAGCAGTAGGGTTTGGGCCAAGAGGATTTGCCGTTGCAGCTCCTGCTGTTGCAGAAAAGGCCGCTTCTGAAGTAGAGGAGCTGGGTGACGAGTTGAGTGAGGCTGAAATTGAGGAATTGCAAAAGCAGGAGGAGCTGAAGAAGTTTGAGAGAGAGAGACAATTACGGTTCGCCCTTGGGATTGACCAGAAGCTCCAAGAGCTCGAAGCTTTCGGAGAACAGGCTGCACGAGATTCTACGAAGAAGCCGGTCTTCCTTGCGAAGCTGGAAGAGTCAGTGCGCGGGACCTATGCGAGTGGGCGGCAGTTGCAGGGGCAGAAGATTTTGGAGCTGAATTCTACAATCGAGGAGCTCAGAAAGGAGCGGGACTTCATCTTGAAGAGGGCTGAGAAGATGGAGCAGGAGTACTTGTCTACTAAATCAGAACTACAGAAGTTAGACGACGAGTTAGACGATGCGAACTGGGAGCGAAGGGAGGCTCTAGAGTTTTCAGTCAAAGATGCTGAGACGCGGTCTGGTGAGCTCTGGCAGAAGGTGTCAAAATTGGAGATGGAGATGATGGAGAGGCAAAGATGGGTTGAAAGTGCAGTTTTTGACGACCTTCCCAAAATTGAAGATCAGGGTAAGGCTGAATTTGAAAGTGTGTACCAGCGATGGCTTCAGAGGGAGTCAGGTGAAGATGGAACATCTGAAACAGTTTCCAGAGTTATGAAAGACTTGGAAGTGGCTGGTGAGACAAATCGAAAGCAAGCACTGCTACCCCTTGCCGTTGGCGTTGTCGATGATAGGCAAATATCTGAATTTGAAGTTGATGCCCAGACACAGGAGCTGCTTGATAAAATTCAGAAGGAACAGGAAAGGGGAGTCGAGTTGAGAGCGCAGTACGAAAGCCTAGTCAGAGATCGGTTGGATTTAGACAAAGATGCGGACATTAGCCATGTGAAACTTCCTGTTGATCTTGGAGCGATGGAACTTGATGAGGAGCTTTCTGAAGTGGAGGAAGAGAGACACGCGTTGGTGCCCAACTTGGAGTGGGCCATGGGGTCGAGGGCCTGGCGCGACCTAAGCAAGGAACATGCCAAGGAATATTTTCAAGAGAATCTTGAGGAAGCCCGGGAGTATGTCCAGGAGAAGCAGGCAGCGATTCTGGTTGCAAGAGACAGGGTGATGGCCGAGACCTGGTTCAATAAACAGGAAGACCGCTGGGAGATGTCGCCGATGGCTGCATCTCATGCCGTCACCAAGAAATTGGTTGCCAAGGCTCGTGTACGTCATGACCGGCGGGTCATGTATCTCACTATTAAGGGCGACGACCGTGAATATCTTGTAGACATTCCACTTATGAATGCAGAGCTTGAAGCATCAGGGGGCTTTGATTCGTTGTATATAAAGATGAACGTTGATGGAATTCCCACTACTACTGAGTTCATGTGGGTACCACTGAAAGAGTGGCCCGTGTGGGATCTTTTTCAGTTGCCCTTCAAGGTCGTCTGGTGGGTGCTGGAGGACATATGGAACTCTCCTCTGCTGGTCACAATTAGACCCTATTATTTCCAGACATTGGCTGAAACTTTTGAGGAAATCATGGTTCGGTTTGGTTTTCCGGTAATTCAGGCAGTGTTACCACTCCGCGCGCGTGTTGCTCTCGGATTCGACTTGCCAGAAGGGGCTGAAGTAGCAGAGCCTACTGATATTATGGTATGGCAACAGGAAGCGCAAAGGAAAACCGACGCGCGTTACGGTGAAGGTACTGGTTCTCCAGCGTGGTGGATTTCACTTCCACTCCGTACTTATGTTGTAGGTATCCCCCTCTATTTCTTCGTGACTATTGTTGGGGGACTTCTACTGGCTCCCTTCACGCCTCGGAAGCTGGCCATGAACGAAGCACAGTGGAAGGAAAAGAAACAAGAACAACTGGAGAAGGAGATCAACAGGGAAAATAAGAAGGATGAGCTCGATCCTATCAAGAATGTGTTCGATAAAATGAAGAGAGTGAAGCATCCCCAAGTTAAGCTTCAGGATTTTGCAGGCATTGATGCAGTGAAAGAGGAAATCAACGAAGTCATCAGCTTCTTACGGAACCCGACGGTGTTCAAGGAAATGGGAGCCAGACCTCCCAGAGGGGTGCTCATCGTTGGTGGACCAGGGACAGGCAAAACAACTCTAGCATTTGCCATTGCAGCTGAAGCGAAGGTCCCCATGGTGGAGCTGCAAGGTGCAGAGCTTGAAGGTGGAGCTTGGGTGGGGCAAGGAGCATCCAACGTGCGTGAGCTCTTTAAAACCGCACGGGAAGTTTCTCCGCTGATCATTTTCATGGACGACTTTGATCATTTTGCAGGGGTTCGGGGAGCAACCTCTGATACTAGGAAGCAGGATCATGAGTCACTCATCAATCAACTCCTTGTTGAGCTTGATGGTTTTGAAACGCAAGAGGGAGTGGTTCTCATTGCGACGACCAGCCGGCCTTTTGCTATTGATGAAGCTCTGCGACGGCCAGGTCGCATGGATCGAACCATCCAGCTTCCAATGCCGAATGTTAATGAACGGGAGCAGATTCTGCGGAAGGTGGCGGTTGACACTATGGACCTCAAGCATGTGGATTTCGTAGACTGGGCTGAGGTAGCAGATAAGACTGCAGGTCTTACACCTGCCCAGCTGAAGTGTGTGCCTCGAGCCTTAGAGAGAAATGCTGTGAGCTATAAGAGTGTGGATGACGATGAAATGTCCAGCGTGGCAGGGTGGTTAGCAACGTTCAACCAGGTCATGCCTATGTGGTTCAAAAAGACGAAGCTGGTGGTAAAGTGGAACGAAGATCTGATCAATTGGCTCGGTCTGCGTTTGACGAAGGAAGATCTTGAAACCGCAGTAGAGACTATGGACGTATTCAACGAGACGCGACCAGGAATTGAACTGGAGAATCCCCCTGTTATTTGGACACGAGAGTACAAGTTCCCGCATGCAGTCTGGGCGGCTGGACGAGCTTTGACTGCATATCTCCTTCCGAGTTTTGACACACTGGACCAGGCATGGCTTGACCCTACGTCCTGGGAGGGGATTGCTTTCACCAAGTTGACGAAAAAGCTGGAAGCGGGGTATCAAGAAACGGGTACCATGACACGGTCCTACTATGAAAAGAGCCTGGTGTTGAGTTTTGGCCCGTATATTGCAGGACGACTGCTTCTTCCGTTTGGAGAGAATAACAATTTATCCATGGGAGAGTTGGAGAGTGCGGAGGAGATTGCAGCTACGATGGTGATGCAGTATGGATGGGGGCCAGATGACAGCCCGCTGGTCTACGCCAAACAGAACTCGGAAACTTCTCTGGCCATGGGCGACGAGCATGAGATGGAGGTTGCCAAGAAGATTCAAAAGTTGTACCACATAGCCACGGACAGGTGTGGCAAGCTGCTGCAGAGGAATCAACAAACACTTCATGCTGTCGTTGAACACTTACTTCAGTACGATTGCGTTACAACGAAGGACCTTGCAAGAATAACGGCCGAAACGGGTGCAGTATTTGAGGTGGATCCTTTTGAGCTTGTGCCCTACTCACGGCTGGAGATGTCAACCAACGGCACAACTCGTGTAACAAAAACGTTGCCCGCCGGGGCTTCGGCCAATTGATGAGTAATGTAATAGTTGCCTCTTTGACAGGTCAGTGAGGGCTACTGTACTGTACTACAAAAATGCAGGATGATACTCTATCACATCCTACTCTATGTGAAAATTTAGTTGAAAGTTTAATTTGAGTTCACTCTAGAGTATGACTCTAACGCCTAGCCCTCTAATTAATAACTTGTACTTCCAAATAGTCTTCCATATATGGCTCTTCAAAGTTTTGGAAGATTTGTATTCTAGTCTAATGCCTTAACTCCTATTGAGGTAGGTTTTTTCAATATTTTTCTATTTGCTCTGGGTGTGTTCGATGTTTTTTGGAAGCAGAAATGCCAAGGAAATTGTTACAGATGTGTTGCAAGATGTTCAGATTTACATCTCACAGAAAAGGAGACGTTTAGTGGCACGTATTTGTCAACATGGTGGACGACATAATTTGTACAATACGTTGTTTTTATGAACGTCTAGATGTTCTGAAAACATGCTAGAAATTACATCAAAATGAATAGGAGGTCGCTTAGGGCCTCTTCACACTATGGCTGTCAAGTCGAGAGTCTGTCAGTTTCCACCAATCATATTGTAGGGTCCGTCGATTCCACCAATCATATTGCAAAGTCCCACGGCCTCGTGACTTGGACGGCTGTAGTGTGAAGAGGCCCTTAGTGCGGCATTATTCTTGACATCTCGTGACAGAAAGAAATTATTGAAGCCAAAAAAAACAAAAATAGGATGACGTAACACGAAATGTCCATCATGACATGAGTTTGAATTAGGGGAGAGTGATTTGGACATTTGAAAAAACATGTTTGCTCGTCTTACAGTAACATCATGTTCATACATGATGACCTTTCACTGTGCGTATTCCAAGGGTAGCCACTGCAGCTGCGCATGACATAGATGGTGGTGGATCGAGATTTATTGCATAATAGAATGTTAATCTCCAACTGAAAAGAAAGGCACAAACTTTGTCACAAATGCCTTCTGGATACGTTGCCGGAAATGTGCTCACTGAGGGCGTTGACGATAGCAAGCTTTTGATGTACCGATAAACCTGCCCTGGAATCCGTTGAAATGACCTTCTCAGTGAATGTGAAAACTCTATTCATGCGGAAAAAGAAATTCCCTCCTGAATCTTGTGCCTAGGTCCACGCCATGGTCATGATCTATGAAAATTGAAACAAAGTGAGCTCAGTTATGAACAGTAGTAAGTGCAGAAAGTAAAACTTAAGAGGACCGAACACGAGTAGTCACTTTAAGCAGGTTTCAACTGAGTCACAAGTTTTCAAAAAACTTGTTGAACCTTCCATCTTATGGAATTTGGGAAACTTTACAATGACAATTTACTTGCCTTTTGAAAACTTACAAGGCCTGTTCCTCCTTCAACCCTAACAGGTATTCCCTTACGCTCGATGAACACTTCATTTGGATATCGTGAAGACCTCCGCTCACGTCGTTTCCTGGGAATGAGACTAATGAACAAGAACAAGGAGGATGTCATTTGAGTAAAAATCTAATTTATGTACCTAAACTATACATGAAAACTTCCTGAGATATGTACAACAATCTTCTCCAGAGAAAACAAAAGCATTCCTCTAGTATGGCAGACCTTGTTTTGCAGACCCCCCAACAATGTCCTCCCTTCCTTTTTGGACCTCATTTAAGTGGACATGCCTGAGAACACTTTAAAAAAAGGGCATGTAGCCAACATATTTACTTTCAAAAAAGCACGGCATAAAGGATTACTGAAGCGTACTATTCTACATTTACAGTACGGGACCAGCACTCAATGCTGCATGATTGATGTTGTATCACTCCCCAAAACAGAAAATTGTGTCCATGTCTATGTTTTCACTACCATGTCCTGAATCTCTAGAAGCTAGCAAAAAAATGTAACTGTGCATTACTAGTACCTGACATAGCATAAAGAAATGTCATTCCTCTTATTGTCGTTGTGCAGACGCTTCTACTGTGATGACACAAGCTTATTAGCATATTCAGTGAAAGTCGTCTGAGGTAATCGAATTGGAACTACTTAGTTCCCCCTTTAATGTTTCATACTGGAGCAACCGTTTGTTTGTGGCCAAAGAAGAACGAACCTGGTTTATCCCGACAAAAGTGGGGTGCAGCAGCCATTGCACAAAAACCATATTGAACCTCTGAACAACCTCAATGGCATTACCTGTGCACATCATGATAAACTTGATTAGTCATTGAGAGACCAAGCTGAGAACATAAAGACATGTTATGGATCCAGCAGGTGCTCATACCTTTCCCTATTACAGCGACGCTGTCATGTTAATTCCAAAAACCTCGCACATTGCATGAATGAAATTAGTGCTTCCCACTCATAGACAGAATCGTCTTATTGTATAGACAGCAATTGCATGTTCACTGCTGACAGAAGAAGCTTAATGTTTACCACAAATTATGTGTTCCAATTTTTGCATTTTTTTTAAGTAACTTCTTTTACTATATTTTTGATTTGATAAGTACTTTAATTATTCTAAAACTTCTACTTTTCAGATTCCTTGAGAACAAAAACGGCATTCTCAAATCTGCCTTCATATGTTCATAATGAGTTGATGGAATTGCAAAGGAGACATAGAATTTGCTGGAAGTCCTTACCAAAATTGGAAAGCTTGAAAACATCAGGCCATCTCCCAGCGTGCTCCTTGTTTCAAGTGCAGAAACAAATCCTCAAAAATCAGTGGGCTCTGTTCACAAGTACGTCGTTGCGGCACACATGGGATGTGATCATGAATGTGCACTTGAACACTGTCACATGGAAGCCATAAGCACACTCACAGTTATTGACACTGTACTTTAAGTCTTACTTCTGAGAACAAATCTCACAACATCTGCCTTCATTCTGAAGTTCCATCGTTTTCCTCACTTACCCAGCCATGGCGCCAGACGACAAGTTCAGATTTACCCTATAGGGTTTGTCACTCATGTGACCTGCTCCAAGCATGGCAAAACTTCGTGAACCTCTCAAAGAAACATGCAATTAAGGTAACTGCACCTTAAATCGCACAGTTAAGCAATTCAGCATGGTTTTCACTATTTTATTGAAAAAAAAATTGTGGAGTCCCATTGGTAGTCAAAAGGTGATTCTAGATTCTCTTAAAATGCATTTTTTGGACACCATGTGAATAAACTACAAATTTTCAAAGTGCTGAAAATAGGTGCACCTAAAAGCGATCATAGAGTCATATGAATAGTGGGAGTACATTTTAGGCAAGAGTATCCAGTATGCAATTTTAGGAACCGTGCGATTTTAGGTGTAGTTACCTTACAGCAAAGTATTCTTTCATCAAGAACAGAGTGCACTCCATTTTTTTCATGGAAATCTGAAAACTTTGTCAAGCACTACACTCTTTGGCTTGAAGACCACAAAGACCTGCCTGCCAAAGGAAAAAGTTCACCACGCCAATGCTTTCTGCGACTCAGAGCAAATGTGCAATTGCAATGCATACTCACTATTGTCAAAAGAAAAAAACCACATTCATTGTCTGAAAAAAGAAAATCCATTGTTCATAATGTGCTCCCTTCTTGGTTTTGGAATATCCGTTCCGTAAGAATGATGACTTCATTTCTTTGTGAATAATGAACAACAACATACTAGAGGATTGGCATCATCAATTCTACTTCTTGCTCCTCAGAATCTCCACAAACTGCTGTTCCTCAAACTTCATTAGATTTCTACATTAAAACATATAAAATTCAAAATTTGACATTTTCTACATGCAGTAATATATGTCTAAAATTTGATCTCATTTTTCCATAATTATGAACATCAAATTGACTTTTATATGATTTTTTAAAGAAGTTTCTTTGTAAAAATCAAAGTATTTACAAAATACTTAAAATCGTATGAAATTTTCAAGAAATATGGAAATAATAGTAACAAACATCAAGATGTAATTGATGTACTCCTTGAGTTCACACCAAGAGTAATTTAGTAGAAAAATTTCAAGAAGTGATATATTTTGAGCTTTCAAGGTGCTCTTTTCAATGTGTCACAAGAATTACAATTTAAACAATTTTGGAAAAAATTTAATGGAGTAAAGAATAAATTATTGGAGCTATACTTTCATAGTTAAGTTTAAAATGATTTAAAATAAAAAACTATGTGAAAATTTAGATTTTGACTTCCAAAATGCCCGTGGGGCTTGCAATGTCTTTTATGGGTTAAATCCTAAAGTCCCATTGTTCCCTTGGGGGACAAAATGGATTTTGGACAAGCTCCAACAATCTCAATATTTGTCATGATTTTTTCAAAAATTTGCAAAGATAGAAAAAAACATTAGCTTTCTAAAAATATGATTTTTATTTTAATCAATGCCTAGGAGCAGAAGTTATGGCACTAGAAGCCCAAGTTTTAGTTTGGTGGACCAAGGAAAAACCTAAAAAGACTTAACATAACTAATTTTGAAAATTTATTTCATATAGATTGTACATTTGGGCAACTAGAGCATCTTCTTAAAAAATAACTTATAGAATTCATTTGTAAACTCAATTTTCACAATAAAAAAAAATTTCACAAAGTAAAGATTTCTTGATAAAACAATCTTATTGTCGAGATTAGTGTGCTTGAATTCAATTGCATCTTAGAGATATTAACAATTTAACTTTCCCTTCAATCTTGAACCTACTTGTACATAAATTTTTAACCCCTAAAGGTGCAAAGTCCCATCAGGGGACACTTGGGATTTTGGGCAGGCTCATGTGACCTGAAATTTTGGCCTGATTTTTTGAAACTTTTTTTAAAGATAGGAAATCACATTAGCTTTCTAAATATATATATATATTTTCAATTGATGCCTAGGAGCAAAAGTTATGCTACCCAAAGTCAAAAAAGCAACTTGCCGGGAAGAAAAAAAAATTGTAAAAAGTTGTATTTTAAATTAAAAAATTCCTTCTCAAAGATCATGTTTTTACCTACATTTGAAGCTTTGATTCATTCTATTGAGACTCAAAATGAGAAAGTTATAGATAATCTTGTTTTTCGGGCAATCTAAGCATCTTCTTCAAAAAACAACTTATAGAATTCATTTTTTAATGCAATTTTCAAATTTTTTCAATTTTTTTTTGAAAAGGTTAAGTTTGTTTGCAAGAACAATCCCACTGTTGGGATTATGGTGTTTTAATCCCACCTAAGAACTATTAACAATTTAGTATTTCATTCATTTTTGGACCTACTTCTATTTAACAGTTTTTTTATATGTGACAATCAAGTTTTGACATTCTGATTTTTTTTCCCCGACTCTCAATTTCAACATAAGTCTTTTTAACCCAATGGTTTGTAGTGCAAAATAATCTACAAATGGCCGTCAAAGTCATCTAAAATTGCAAGGTATAGTTCAAAAAAACTTCTTTTTCCAACTTCAAATGCTAATATCTTTGAATCTGTACGGTCAAACTTCATGAAATTCTTACCACATGATCTAAAACAAGTGAAGTTCAAGATGTACGGTTAGATTCCTAAAAAAGAAATGGAGCGTTTCTTTAGTGATTGTAGCAGAAATGGCAGTTTTCAATGGTTTTGGATTCAAAAAATGCCTTGGGCCTTCAGTGGTTAATGAGTGAAAACTATGTGTGTGTTTTTTTGTTTTTTTTTCCTAGACCCTCAATTCAATTCTTCATCATATAAAATTAGAATTCAAAATGAGTAGAGCAAAGAATTGTAGTTAAGAAGGTTCAAAGTCAAAAAATGTAGTTGCAAAAGGTGCCAAAAACTTGTTTTCTTCACTTTAAATGCAAATATTTTGCATTCAACATGGTCAAAGTCTTTGAAATTCTTTCCACACATTTGTATACTAGTATAACACAAGATCTTCCAGTTACATATGTAAAAAACAACATTTAAAATTTTTATTTGCTCTTTGCTATAGAAAAAGAAATTTTGAGTGGTTTTTATTGAATAAAAGGCCTTGGGACTTTAGGGGTTAATCAGAAGTTTTAAATACTAGTGACTAGTGAACATCTAGATACTAGTGACTAGTGAACATTTGACATGTCGTACTACCAAATTGTTTTTTAGTAAGTAAAGACAGTGCAGTTTTCAGTGTTTGTGGATGGAGAAAAGGCCTTAGAGTAAGGTAGAAGCACCAATTGTCGACCACGCCCAGTACCCAACTTGTAGGGTGAGCTGTTTCCAACCTTAGGTTGGAAATCAGGCTTGAGTGTTGTTCTTTTGTCCTTTTCAAGGTTGGGACTAATATCGTTATGACACATGTCCCGAAGTAGTGAGCATCCTTGACAATCGGAATTGGAAGACTCTAGACTTTGTCTATTGGTGAAATGCACTTTTGGGCTCCCAAAATTCACTGTAATTTCAATTTTGGGAATTAAATTCTAAAAATTTTGCAATCTCCATATTTCCTATCTTCCTAGATGGGAAAAATTTCCACCACCTCATACTGCACACAATCTGCTCTAAAATTCCTTAAATGATCGACTACTGGTGCTTCTACCTTAGCAGGACTTTACCCATCAATGTGGGATACACCAAAATCAAGTGTCATCAGAGGTTCAATGAAACCTTTAAGGACCAATTAGCAGAAATAGATTTTAGGGAATTTTTTTATCAAGTACACTCGTAGCCATCCAAATTCAATACTACTAAAGAATTTTTTGGCATTTCTTCAAAAAAGAATAATACAACGGTGTCCATTGCAAATCTTTCTTTTGGGCCATTGCATGGATGACCTTCCACTTTTGTTCCACTCTGGCCATTTTTAGCCATTTTTTTGGGAGTACTATAAAAATAGAAAAATATTTTTAAAAAAATATGAAAAATATGAGAAATGTATACACCTATAAGAAGAAGGTACCCTATGAAGGAAAAGCAAAAAAAAATTCTCTAAATAGGAGAAATAGAAAAGTGCAGAATCGCAAGAAAATACATACTTTGACATTTTAATTTGTAAAGAATAGGAAAAGTAGTTTTAAAAAAAACTGAAAAATACCATTTGAGGAGACTTCATGGTGAAGAGATTTCACCAAAAAAATGATCCTAAAACCATCTTCAATGTTCAAAATTGTGTGCGCAAGGGAACTCTCTTTGCATGGACATAGAGGATATAAAGTAAAATTCTTTTTAATGCCCCTTGGTAGAATCATGGCTTCCTACTATAGGAATAGACCATAGAATTTTCAGCTCCAAATCGTTAAATTTGGGGACTCCTTACATAGTAAAACCCCCTAAAACTCAAAACTTGACATATTAGTTTAAATGATTTTTAAATACAAAATGATTTTTGAAAATTTTCTAAAAAATATGAGATATAATGAAAATCAAAAGAAGAATCTCCAATAAAAATTTCAAGTTCATGCAAGTCACGCTTTAGAAGTTATTGCAAAAGGAAGCTTCGACATTCCTTTTGTGACAATGTTTTAGTACTTTGCAGTACCGGTCTTTCTTGCAATCACCCTTTTCAACTTTTTTTTTTTTTTTGGGACAAATAGTAAATGGCATAACCATTGCATTAAAAAAATAAATAAATAAATAAAGCCATAAGGTTGGACAATGAAGATAACAAAGCAAAAACCAAAGAGACAAGCAACTGGTAACACAAGCAAGGAAGAGGACCTTTCTTACTCCAAATAATGTTAGATCCATATCTATGTGCTAGAGATGGAGAATGAATTCAAATGAGGTCAAACTTAGACCAAACACTAGCTACCTAGCTTGGATGTTGGTGAGTCCCAAGTTGGGCTTAAAGCTACGACGCCTGCCCAAAATCAAGTAATGCATTCCATAAGGCATTTGGAACCAAAAATAGGGACGATCTTGATTGAGTGCAAACTCTATTACTTCTAGAAATCCACATCAACCATAGAGAAGATCCTTAAGAAGTGTTCTGATGGTACAAATGCCTTGGAATCTCCTAGAAATCAGGATGCCAAATATACATTGAGTCAAATCTTTTCAATTGTTTTGTGCTTTTAGGAATGAGTCTAAAGTGCTAGAGTTATTGCCAATAAAGAACCATATAAAATTAATTAATTGAATTAATTTCAAAAAAATTCAAAAGTCATTTGATGATTTGCTTTGACCATATTTGGTATGATCAGCTACAATTCACTTGGTTATAAATTTCGTAGATATGACATGTGAAAAAAAGATTGGAACACTTGAAATAAGTGGCAGAACCAGAATAATTTGATGATGATAATTATAAGTTTTTGGCAATCTATAATGTATAAATGTTTTTAGTTCTCATGTGAGCTTACTACGGAACATGTGACAAAAGAATAGTGAAATTACCTCCCTTCAATCACAAATACATTGCTTTACCTCCAATTTTTTTTTCAAAGCCATGAAAATGAAGCAATAATTGTACTAATATCAAAACATTCAGTAGCAATCAGAAAGATTGGCTTCCCGCAGATGGAATGCTATGGAATATTTCACACCCAAATTAGCAGAAAGCCACGTGTCAGAAATGTTAGAACTCAGCTTCATGCCAAGGTTGCGACTGCTCAATCAAATTATTGGGAATTTAAACACTTTCAATTAAAACACGTTACAAATACCAGCTTTGAATAAAATTGACAATCAATTCACTGAGGTCAATAATTTCAATGTCTGAATACTTTCAAGTTGCTTTGTAAGTCATTCATGTTTTGTGATTTGGAATTAGAATACGACTCTTTATATACTTATGGAGTGGTAGGAAGTTAAACAAACAATGTGGAATATGTAATTTAGAATTTGTAATTTCTCAACTGCTCATAGTTAAGTCTAAAGTAGGAATTGTGTTAAAACTAGGATTTTAGACCTCATTTAGATATAGTGGAATAACTTCTTTCAAAAAACTTTGAACTCAAAAAAGTTTGGAAATCAAGTTAAATTTCATCTCCAAAAAAATGTTTGAGACTTTGAGCTTCTACTCAAAATTATGGACAAATATTATAGAGGGGTTGGAAAGGATTTTTTTTTTAAATTTTCAAACATCCTCTCTGAAACTTATCCACAACTTTTGAGTGGAAGATTGAAATCTCAAACGGATTTTTGGAAATGAAACTTAACTTGATTTCCAAACTTTTTTTGGTTCAAAGATTTTTGTAGAATGTCATTCTACTATGCCTAAATGAGGTCTAAAATTCTAGTTTTAACATGTACAATTCTTACTTTCGACTTAACTATGAACGGTTGGAAAACTACAAGTTCTAAACTACATATCCCACATGGGTTGTTCTACCCCCTACCACCCCATGTGTACATGAAGATCTTCTTTTCTCTATAGAACACTTGAAAATAAGTTAGTGATGGTAAATAGTTAGATTACATTGGTATGTTACTAAATGGATTCTTTGGATTTTGGCAAACCATCTATCTTTATAATTATTTGTTGTTTGTATGTTTTGTCATAAGATTAGCCAAAAAAAATGAAGCGCGCCATAAATGTACTGCCATCATCTCAATGTTGAAGCTTATATTAATAAAATGTGGATGAAATTTGTAGATGAGGACCCCGGAGAGTAAAAAGCAGTCTCATTAAATGCTATTGAATGTTATGATTTCCATTTGTACACACAAAGGTTCTTCAGTTATGATTCTAGCAATAACTAATTCAAAAGTGGTACATTCTTCTACACCAATAATACATATTTATGTACTTTTGAATGTGGAGAAATTAGTATGGGGCCACTAATTTCTTGTAAGGTAGGAGGTCCAAAAATCGCTCATAGAAGACCTGAAAATGAGTTGTGTGTGATGAAACGTCTTCAAATGCTTTTTAGTAAATTAATTTTTGATGACAAGTGAAATTGGCATTTAACCCATGTTGTTTTATATTTTTTGTAGAATTAGTTATGAAATTTTGAAGTTGAAATGCATACGGTTCATAATTCCTCACCTTCTAAACTAAAGATTATTTGTATAGTATTCAATGCTACGGGAAAGTAGCATGTTTAAATAGTGTATAGTCTAGGAGGAAGGCAATTTTAGAAGTAATGTAGTCTGCTCTTAAAGGTGGTTGCAAGGAAGACCGACTGGTTTTTGTAGCGTTCTCCACAATACTCATATTTTTTTAGGAATACTATATAATTAAAAAAACAATTTTAAAAAAATGTAAAAAATATATCTAGTATATAAAATTTTAAAAAGAAGGTACACAGGAAGGAAAAGCATAGAAAGTTTTTCCAAGTAGAAGAACTAGACTGAAAGTGCAAAATCTCATGAAAATACATACTTTCACATTTTAATTTTTAAAAAATAGGAAAATAAATTTTTAAAGAAACTAAAAGTGGTCCATTTGGAAAGAGTTGAAGGTGATGGAATTCCACCAAAAGAATGATCTTAAAACCATCTTCAATATTCAGAAATATGCGCGCAAGGGAGCCCTGTTTGCACGCATGTAGAGGATACAAAATAAAGTATTTTTAAATATCCTTTGGTAGAAATATGACTTCCTACTATGGCAATAGACACTAGAAATTTCACCTTCAGATCACTAATTTTGGATACTTCCCAGTACTAAAAACCAATAAATTGCAAAGTGTAACAAATTAGGGAAATTCAAAATTAATTATAATTTATTTTTCTTTATTTCTGAAAAATAGCAAGTCTTGTCACTATCAAGGTAGCCTTCCTTTAAAAAAAATTCAAGTACCTTTGCTTGAAACCCAAAAAGTTAAGGCCCATGACAATTCTGAAACTTCAAGTGACGCAAAATAGTACTAGTCTTTCCTGCATCCATTCTTAAAGCAACCATTTAAGCCTACCTAACTCATCATTGACAATAGAAGGTATTTCAAGCAACATGTCAATCTTTTCTAGATAGGAATTGCAATTAAAACACGGTCACTTTTAGAGCAGACTACCTTAGTGCAAATTTAGAACATCTAACCTTATGTCATGTCTTATCAAGTTCTACTCTTACAATTCATACTTTAAATTGAGAAGCAAGCTTTGTCTGTTTTGTTTTGTTTTATACAGTGAGATCTAAACAAATCGTGAGGTGCCCAACGGCGTTCTTTGTAGCGCTCAAAAATTCTTTGCAAAGAGGGGTGCATGGACTTTGTTTTCTAGCATTTGGGCCTACAATGTGAAAGTTATTGAATTTTAAAGTTTTGATGAATTCAAAAATTAAATTAAATTATTTTTTTTGGAGGGGGGGGGGGGGAATTCATAACTTTCACATCGCATGTTGAAACGCCACAAAACAAAGCCTTTGCACTCCTTTGTACATTGAGCTTTCTATTGATGCCAATTTCATGACCTTCCCACCTATGGTGCAAAAGTTACATTTTTTTTTAAATAAAAAATTTGAATTGAATTTCCTTTTATTTTGAAAAAAATCATAACTTTCACATTGCATGTCCAAATGTCACAAAACAAAGCCCTTGCACTCCTTTGTGCATAGAGCTTTCTATATATACCAAAAACACAACCTTTTACACTACAATGTAAAAGATATTGAATTTCAATGTTTTCATAAATTATAGAAATATAAAGTTATTTGGCACAAGGTACACACAATGTACCAAAAAGAGGCATTCAGCTCCTGTTGTTTTTATTACCTCCCTCCCTCTTTTGTTGAAAAAAACAAGAGTTCTTGATATCGATATTAAAAAAATCAAAACCCCTCCTTGGCGCCATAGATCTGGGGGTGGGTGAATTAAATTGTCAGCCATCCAATTGACGGAGGTTGGTTAGGATTTGGCGCTCTGTCGCCTGCGCTCTTCCTCCTTTGACGAGGATTTGTGTGCCCCTGGCGCGGCGACGAAGCTGCGGTGGAGCAGTGGAATTGCAGTAGAAGCAAGGGGAGGATAAGGGCTGTGGAGCTATCCAAGTGCATTTGTAGCATACTGACCTTGGGGGGATTCGGTAAGCATGAAAATTTGATGTTTTGCTCCAAAGTTTTGATCTTTTGCTTGAGAAAACGCCATTCTGATGCAGCATTTGGAAGTAAGCATTTGAGAGTAGGCATAAACATTCCATTGTTTGAAACATGTCTCACTTTCAATATTGCATGGAGAAATAGGGTTGGCGGTAGGATTTTGATGATCTCGGGTGCAGCTGCGAGGAATTTTGGTGATCTTGGCAAGCAATTGGGAAGTTTCCGCTTCTTGGAGAATTTGGCTGCCTGACATTGGCCGCTTCAAAGATCGGGTGCCTTGAGTTCTATACAGAAGAGATCTAGGTGGAGGTTGGCGTACTGCAACTATAGACATTGGAGGTGCGATTTTGGACAGTAAGAGTCAAAGATTTGTTGCACTTATTTGTTTTTGGAATTTCTTACTTTGCTTTAATATTGTTTGAGGGCTCCTTTAGTTTCTTCAGTACTACAGTGCGTGGAAGTGATCGGGTTTCACAGATTAATAGTGGCATATGCGAAGAAGTGAAGGATATCTTTTTTATTTGTATTAGGTGTGTTATTTTCTCTTGATGATTTTTTGGTATGGTGCTTGTGATTTTTTGTTGTCTATGTAACAAAAAACTGGTTTTAGACTTATTTGGGATTGTTTTGTAATCGGATGTTGTATTTCAAATTTTTTCTTAGCTTCCTATTCAAGTAAGGTTGAATCAATTTGCAGCAGTGTATGCAGTGTTTGTAGATGAATTGGGAGAATTAGGGTTTGGAAATTTGTATCTTGATTTGTGAGGATATTGATGGTTTGGATTGCAGTGCAATGGGTGTGAATCTGGCATGAATGCAAATCTCCAACTTGATTGCCATGGTCGTGAATTTTGAGTAGGGAGTAGTATTAGAGTGTGTTTGAAACTTGTGGTTGAATTTGTGGTGGTCTTCATTATTGTTGTTGTTAATGCTTTCTAATTCTCTATCTGTACTTCTGAATGTTTTTTTTTTCATATGCGTACAATTTTAGGAATCATAACAAGACAAAGAAAGAGAAAGAGACGATGAGATTGAACATGAGGTTGTTGAAGAGATTAGGATTTAGATTCCTATATGTTTGATTACAGAAGCTCTGAAGATTTTAGGATTGTTCAAGAACTCAATTGCACTAACCTCCAAATATGAAGTTTTGAACAAAATTATAGGCTGAGTTTATGACTACGAGGATTTTGGAAACACTTGTGAATGAAAATTTTGAAGTTTGGTTTAAAAAAAGACTACACTTGTACCCTTGCAAGAATTTTACATTCAATAGATAAATGATCTGTGTACCCATTCCAAATTTTTTTGTAAAAAACTTTACAACAAGTGTAGTAATGACACGTGTAGTCCTTTTGAAAATGATTTGTGTTTAGTTTGCACATAAATAGAACATATCAAAATGTACTGACCAACTTGAATTTACAGCGAATTCTAAAATTGCGATAGAAGACCGAGGGCCTCAACGGCTCCATGTATTATCCAAATTTCATCATTTATTACGCTTATACCTGCCCAAGTGCCTTGCTTCACTTCCATCGAACTTCTCAAGTGAACTGAAGTGCCCAACAATTGGAACTGAAATGAACATTTCATTCATTCCGAAGGTTTCTCATCTTTAAGGTCCTGTTTTTTTGGAAATAAAGGAAACAACCTGCCCTTTTGTACGTGTGGACCATGTTGAGCCTTTGCCCGCAGTCAGTTTTGAAAAGTTAGTGGGATGAGAATCCCAAGCACTTGCACATGTGGCACTGATGCCTTCTTAATGATGTTGCATAAAAAGCTTGAATGTTTTCTTGCATATCCTTGCAAGCATGGATGGCCTGAGCAACATATTTCTGTTTCACTATGCCATTTGCACATTTGCAAAAACATCAACCCCAATTCACAATTCCATTGCTAAATTTTCTCTAGCTTAGTCATGTTTCTCCAAACATTAACATTTTGCGCTACTATCCCAATGTTTTCTTATAGTAAACCACTCCCAGAGTCTCCTGCTGAATTGCAAGAAAGCTTTTGGCCATAACATGATTGGAGGGTGGTATATAATGATGTACCCGTCCCAAGGGTGAGAATCAATCTGCTTGATGTCATTCCGAAGGAGGAGGACCCAGAACCTTATTGTGGCCTTGCAAATGAAGCACCACTAGAAAGCTTCAATCTTTGGCTTGACATCCGCCCAAGTTCATGGGTTCTTCTCAGATCTGAAGACCCCAATATTTGTCATGTTTGGCAAGGAAGAGCAATGTCCACCATATGCAAATTGGCAGGAGATGTGGCCAACGGGAAGTTCTTAATACAATATTGACAACCAGATAATTTAGAAACTACAATGGCATTGAGGTACTGTAATTGCTGGTACAGAAAATGGGTTGTTGAAAATTGTCCCCCCATCTGGATGGATGCAAATGCTGTAGTGTATGCTAGTTGGTCCAAGATAGTGGATCTAAAGTCACAGGCTATTAGTAAGAAATGTAGAGAGGCTGCCTTAGCAAATTTGAATAAGTCCAACGAGGCGGATCCTTGATCAAGTATTGTATCTAGGTCATCCTGGGTACCGTGAGATGTCATGATGCCTTGTCAATCCTGATTGTCATTGTCAAAAGTTGTTTTCATTGTATAAGGTTCTGTATGAAATTCTTTGTTTAACTATTAGAATAGATTGTTGAAGCTGTCATATGTTGGATTTGTGAATTCATGAAATGAAGTCTGCTATTTGATGTTACTCCTATACTATCATGACAACCATTGATGCCATAGTTTCAGTTGATGCTGAGGCCTGCTTGGCTTCTTCATTCTTGCCTTTGTTGCACTTTGTTTCTTCAGGACTATTTACAATGTTGCAAGACAATTCAGTTGAATGCAATATTATGATTATGACTCTTCATTTTGTTCATCACTCCTTCAATATCTCTTATACTTGTGGTCATCTGGGATTTTGCTTGCTAATTGTTCTAAAATACGTAGCCAAGTACTTTAATATGGACTATTAGGTATCTACACTATGCAGCCAAAAATGAAATATGGCCTAAGATGCATTCTTGCTGGCATTAATTTCCGTGATCATGCAGATGTCGCCACTTGCCTTACAATATTAGCACTCCATCATGGGATATCTAGATGAGACTTCCCCCTTTATACAATGTGGAAATTAATTGACTATAATACTCAATATATTAGCAAATCCCAGCTTTGAGTCATACGTGTATTGAGGAAAGTTGACACACGTGTTCCATGTTCATCAAGAGTTTCCACGATGCCAATATGTAAACTTTAGCACAGCCAGCGGGATTCATTTGAGGGGTTTACATAAACTTCTCTTGAATACCAAAACTATCCACGGCTACTTCCAATGCTAAGACAAAGGTTTCACCCTCAAACTGTGGGATATTATGGTACTTTCTATAACCAAATTTCTAAGCTCTTGAAGTAGACTCACTACATCGCCTTACACAATCGTAAATTCCACATTATATTTGGAGATCCCCCGAACAATAGACAACCTCCATCATTAGGGATTTGTGCATTTATTAATTTTGGACTTTTGATAGTCCAAAAGTAGTTAAATATGGTATACTATAGGAGCTTATAGTACTCTAGTTTGAAAAGCTATGGAAAAAATTTCAATTTCCACCGCATTCATTAGAAGATATTAACCTTGAAGCGCTCTGATGTCCATATTCTAGACGATGAACAGAGGGATTCAAGGCTCTCTGTAGTCCAACCAACTTCTTATTCATCCAATGTAATGCTTGAATCTAGAAAGACAACCTTCTTTAACAACCACATTATTGAAACTCCAATATATGATATTTAAGTGTATAGATATAAGAAAAAATGTGCAAAAATAAAAAATGGATTGAGGCGTTTAGAGGTTAATGTTTGAACTGGCAGAAGTCTTTTTATGGGCCCTGCAAAAACAAGGTAGCTGAACTTCATAAGGTCACATTGGAATGAAAAAAAGTAAAAAATGGTAGTACTTCTTTGCATTCATTCTTCAAGGCAAGTTGGTTACACGCTTGAAAATTTTCACTTCATTTGGAATTGTACAATGTAATAGAAAAAAATAGTAGGTAGAGAAGTAGAGAATGATTGTTAAGAATCAAAAATACAAAATTGTGAAGAATTTAGTCATGGAATTGAAAAATGGTTGCAATGTTGTAATAAAAAAATCTACATCCTATAATTTTTTTTTTTTCAAAAAATGTTTAGAAATGAATAAAATAAAGGACTTCAAAATTTATTTTAGAGTAGCGAATCCATAATTGCTCGCAAACTCAAACTCCTCATACCTTTCATCTCATTGATAAAAATGGAATGATTCAAAGCTTCCCATATATATATATATAAATCTAGAAAACCGATTTCAAATTTTTGTTTCCAAAAAAATGATTTTTTTAATCTGCACGAACTACCCATTTATAAAAAAGGAACATATCAGGCCATAATTTTTTATTCATATTTCCAAATGTCACAAAATTTTGTTCACATGAAAGATATTCCTTGTCCACAACTTATATTAAAGTTTGGGCCTAAAATATGTAAATCTCTAGTCACATGTACCTACCAAAAATTGCTATGTTGCCAAAATCATCAGGCTGGTCTTTTAGGAGGTAAGCAAATGATTTGCACAATACCCAAAAGGATGATTACCACGGTGACCAATCCAACCTTCTTGAGATTAACAAATCCTTCCTATTCCGAGAGTGGGCCCCATTTTGGTCTTGCATGTTTGTTATAATCACTAGAGTGATTTTGTGTTGAATCTCTTTAGAAAGTTTGGAATTAGTATTTTGTTTTAAAATTTTAGATTTTA
Organism: Neckera pumila; assembly: GCA_963969595.1. Lineage (NCBI taxonomy): Eukaryota > Viridiplantae > Streptophyta > Bryopsida > Hypnales > Neckeraceae > Neckera > Neckera pumila. Next base: position 44,275,057 of record OZ018408.1, on the reverse strand, counting down.
TTTAGGTTTAAATATTAAAAAAATAGACTTTTTTAACTTTTTATTTGGTTAGCGAGGTAGTTCCTTGCCTTTCTTTGAGGCCTATTTTATTCTATCTTTCGTTTTTATGTCCTATAAACATGATGAATTTTCAACGACTTTCCAGCTAATGACCTATACATATTAAATCAATCTAGATACGTGCAAAAAATTCCTACACATAATTATTTTTTGAATTGTAACCTTACAAATTCAGACTAGACATGTTAGAGAACACATGGAAGAGAAAACACAACAATATCACCAAGGCCTAAATACAATAAAGACACTCTTGAATGGCTTATGTGTTTGCAAAGAAGATAGAATATTAGGTTTGGGTGGACAATTGTCCTTAGATCTTAGAGGAACTACAAGTTGTTATTCAAAATTTTGTAGTATTGAGCATTGTAAAATCAACCTGAAATTATATTGAATATTTGTGCAAAGTAAACAAATGTTCAAAATCTTGCACTAATTTCATTTAATGGTACAAAAATCATTGCTTCCTAAGTTGTAGAAAATCTTTCAATATCACAATATACATTAGTGATACAATGGGGTCACTTAAAAGTAATTTATAATTGAAGTTTGATTTTGTGGTTATTGAAACAATGCTTTTAGAGGTCAAAGACCAACTTTCATAGTTATCTTATGATACAGTTGAATATCATTTTCAAATTTAAACTAGACTTTCAAAGTTAAAAAATTAGAATTCTTTGCCATGTATATTCTAAACAACTAGATGGTTTCAAAAAAGTTTTTAAATTGCACTATTGCTACAATTGAATACAAATGTAAGTAGATAAATATAACATGTATAATTTAGCAAATGGACAATATCAAAGGAGGGAGTAGGTCTCAAAAAGATAATGACAAAACATAATATATTTATAGACCATATCTCCAAGATAAAGCCTATAGAATATACAAAATGTAGTAGGATTCCCAGTAGGATACCTAGAAGGGTTCTTCACATATCTTCAATACTTCATGATTCACTTTCAGTCCAAATTTCAAACAAGTAAAAAAGATAATTGGTCTTCACTACTTGCAAGGGTTTAAATTCCAAAAAATAGTTTTAAAATCTTTTTGGACTATTTTGAAAATCTTTTGAATCTATTTGGCATCTTTGGACTTCCCTTCATACATTCATAATATTTTGGAATGGTTTTGTTCCATTGTAGTAAGGCAAGGTTAGCTCATTAATGCCAAATAATTAATGAACCTTTATGGCCTTGAAGCATGGTTTCAAGCCAATTTTTCTCTTTGAGGCAAGCCTTTCCAATGCAATATTTGTTGTATATAATACATTTTCAATTCCGATCCATCAAAAATTTCTTTTTTGCTCACTATTGTGGGACATGTGTCATAACCTTATTAGTCCCAACCTTAAAAAAGAACATTCCAAGCTTGAGCTGGATTTGTTTAGGTTTGTTCCAACTAAGATCTGAAACAATAACCCCTATAGATTGGGAGTGGTTTTAGGTCGACAATGGGTGCCTCTACTGTAACAGCAGATGAGAGGACTCATTAGGCATGTTGAATTTTGAAATAAACATTTTGGGTCAAGGTGGTCTAGTTGGTAGATTTTGCGCTGGCTTATAAGATGACCAGAGGTCAATACAATGCAGAATTTGTAGACAAGCCAAAATTTGCGTTTTAGAATGCACTTTGACGTACAAGAAAGACCATGATCTTATTTCTAGAGATGGCTAATTTTTTGCAGCCACTGTTATACACTATAAGACTTTTGTGAATAATAATAAACCAAAATCATAAGAAAATCTAAGTCTTCTACAGGATTCACTTATAACAACAAATTGCAAAACCCCAAAAGAACATGCACACCACAACCATCACCGTATATATTTAAGAATTGGGAGAAACTTAGCTTTATCCATTAGAGATGGCAAGCAAATTAGAAACTCAAATGTCAAAACATTCACAATAAGGTGTTGTTGACATTTTGATGCTGGTTCCGTTTGTCAAATAAAAAGATGTAAAACTATAGGTCACATTTTTATTCCTAGTGGTTGTTGGACGGAGTCACCAACATGGGCACGCATATGAATTGTTGATTGAGAGAACGCAACTCCTTCTCCCTCATAGAAAATCATCTCTTCCAAGGGGCTGAAGGAGGCTTCGAATAGAAAATTGGGAGCAAGCAAGAAAGCGAGTGAGAAACATTTGATCTCAAGAAAATTTGGCTCTTGTAGTAAGTGAAGTGATTTCTCTAGATCTTCTAAACTAATCTCCAATGAAAGCACACTCCTGAATATTGGTTCAAATGCCTAAACTGATGCAAATATTAACTTCTGCGTAGCCGTACACGATTCCCTATAGAATTACGTTCCAAGAAAGACGACTTGTAACACACGTCAGAGAATCATATTGGAGCCAATGGTTTCAAAGGTTGTGCCACTCATTGGTCGAAAAGTTCAAAAACCAAACAAAAACATTGTTTTGTACTACCAAAACATCTTCACAAGCACAAATTCTTTGAAGATTGAAGTTGTCATGGTCCTTTCCAAAGAACCATTGGCTGTGTATTTTCACTGGTGCCCACACCTTAGCATTGTTTTGAAATTGATACTCTGTAATGAAATATGATCCTGACCCAGCATCATTTGACTTTTTGTGCAACACAAACACTCGGTCATCCACAAGCCCAAATTGCATCACACATGCTCCTTCGGATTGAAAGAGTAAATTACAATCCAAGAGCTCTAGTTGCCCTTGTTTAGTGTCATATGCATATAAAATTGTACTTTCCACCCAAGTTTCTAAGCCAAAAGAATTGCAATGATCATAAGATGATCCCAAATGCGCCCCCATCTTGATGGTACTGATACGCTCCATTGCCTTGAAATAGAATCATATGTTTCTATTATGTAACGGCCTTTTGGTTGTTTGCCTATAACAACCACCTTATACGCTTTGGTCTTGGAGTCCACTTTCATGTGCACCAGTGTGGGCTGGACAATGTATACATGTTGCAGAGGAGGGAGTTCATGCTGAGCTCGTGGCAACAGATTGATCACCACAATGCACAAGGGATTCAGCGCTACATAATAGTAAGTAAATTAGACAAAGCAAACCAATCCGCCATCACTAGCCATCATTCTCCAATAAGTTAGGTTTTTACTAAATGCATGTGGATCCTAATAATCTTGATATCTCAAGCGGAAGAAATACACATACAAACTTATATTTTTGCTGAAATCAAAGATTATTACCGAAAATTCCTTGGATAAGAATGAATACAAAAGAACTGCCGCCATGTTGGGGTTTGCTTCAACACATGCTCGGTTGAACTCCATGTCCATGGTCCATTCCTTGAAGAGCCGACAATGCAGGTAGGTGATTTCAGGCACTAGCAAATGTGCCAAGACAAGCACCAACAATTCTTTCGGAAGACTTTCCCAAAGGATGGGATCCATGAGGGCATATGGAACAACCTTGTGTAAAGTGGCCATGAATTGTATATATAATAAGTGTCGTAACTTCTCTCCGAGAAGTTCTCCACTCCCACCTTCTAGAAAGTTGTTTAGCTACTCTTGCAAGAGCTTTGCTACTTGAAGGTAATTTGGTTGTGCACCATCAACATGGTCTTCTGCTATAAACTTCAAAATAACCACAATGAACTCTAAATAAGAACACAAAATACACCTATTAACAAAAACGTTTTTACAAGGAGTTCAAACCACCCAACTATAGAGAGAGATCAATATCCAAAGAGAGTTCTCTTCACCTCCAAGATCTGTTTTATACAATAGAGACTATCAATAGAAGACTATTAGTCTTTAAAACAGACTAAGATTTCTTTTCTATTGTTAGCTTTCTATTCTTGATTCTAGTTAAAACCATCCACTAAAATAAAAGTCCTAGTCATATCTTAGATCTTTTGCTTAGAATTATCTAACTCCAAGTTCCAACGTACTTGTCTTTATCTAAGAGCTGTCTAATTCCAGTGCATTGTTTAGTCCACTTGTCATCCAAATGGAGTTGTCTACCTCTAGTGCACAAACCCACCTGATCCAAAAATATCTCTTTCTAGGCAATCTCTACTTGTCTAGTGGTACACATTTTATCATGAATTAGTTCATCCATCAATGCATTCATCCATCAAAGGCCATGACACAATCATCATAAATTCTTTCGTCCATCAAAGGTTGTGACATCTTCCATTGTTGCCATCTCTGTAGACTCCTCCAAGCTTGAACAGAACTATCCCTTATACAACCAAAACTAGGTGAAAAATCAGTCAATAAAAACCTCACCTACAAGCAACACAAAAGCCTCCTCAAATATGAACTCACTACTAAAAAAATCACGATCAAATCATCAAAAAATCAATTGTTTCTTATTGTTTGGGGCACTGTAATGATTGTTTTGTTGAAGCCAACAAATGGCTACCCTCTTTCTATTGGTTTGAATAGCGCAATGATCAAATCAACAAAATTTTAGGTAATCTAGAATCTTTTGGGAATCTTTGAAAAGCTTTTGAGAATCTTTTGGAAATCTTTGGACTTCCTTTAGCCCATTCATAAGATTTTTTATGGCCTTGAAGCCAATTTTTTTTCTTTAAAGCAAGCCCTTTCCATTGCAATATGTGTTGAATATAATACCATTTGTAAAAAATTTACCAAAGGTATTTTACTATTACATTCAGTGCCTAAAAATTTTAGACCAGTTCAAGTTGCAATTAAACAATTATGTCTCAAAAGGACATTTCTTTACAAATGGGCAATTTTGGGCAACCATGACAAATAGATCTAATTGGTCTGAAATTCTTTATACATAATTTCAACAAGATTGTTAATAGAATCACAAAAGTTCAAAGGCATACAAATACACAATTTTGAATTACAAGATTTTGAAATAAATTTGATTTCCTCATTTGGGCACTATTTAATCTCTAAATGAATTTATGATTTATAGGCCCAAAACTCCTTCACAGTATGAAATCCAAAGCAAGGCTTAAATCTTCATCTATATTTATTCAATAACAAATCCTAAAGTAGGATTCCTTACTAGCTTGTTACTAATCTTGTTGAATCTAAAAATTCAAAAAAAAAAACCATACCGGCAAATGCAAGATCATGTTGCTTGGATTTTTTTTTTTAAAATTCAACACTTTTCCAAATAATTATATTTCATCTTTCAAACTTTTTAGACCAAAATGTGTAGATTCTACAACTTGTTACTCGCAATCATATTGTATGTTGAAGAAATAAGTTGAAAATATATATGTATAAATTTTCAACAAAAAATATTTTATATTCATTCTGGAATAAAATAATAAGTAGAAAAAAGTAGAGTATGATTTAAATTTTAAAATACTAAATTATTAAGAATTTAATTATGGAATTGAAACATTCCAATGCCAATGGTTGTCAGTAGTATTGCAATAAATAATCTACATTTTCTGCTTTTATTTTTATTTTTTTAAATATTGAAAAATGATTTAAACAGTTTTAATATTTATTTCAAAGATTCTACATAATTTGCCTGCAAACTAAAACTCCTCATAATTTTCATCTTGTTAATTTAAATGGAATAATTCAAAGCTTTCCAGATATATGTAAATCTTAAAAACTAAATTGGATTTCTTTACATTTGAAAAAGTGATTTTTTTTGTTGCCTGAGTTGCCCATTGAGCTACTCTTTGACCACATATTGCGTGAAAATTTTTAAAAAAAAAGGTTAAAACTCCGTCGGTAGCAAGCTATCCGTAATTTCTATGTCACCAAATAATGCCATTTAATCCTCTAGGGATTAAAACACCATGGTTGAAATTCTATGTACAATAAAAATACTTTTTTTAAATTTGATCATTTAGACAATCATTTAGAGTTTGGTATTTTCTAAGCTCAGCAAATTTTGGCGGCCGTTTTGGCATAGTAAAATAACGTTTTTCAAAAGACTTTGAACTAAAAAAAGGTGTCAGACTAAGTTAAATTTCATCTCCAACAACCTTTTTGAGATTTCAGTCTTCCAATCAAAAGTTATAAAGAAATTTCAAAGAGTGGTTGGAAGGGACATTTCTTTAACATTTTCTAACATCTGCTGTGAATTTTGTCTATAATTACTTTTGATTGGAGACTCAAAACCATAGACAGGTTTCTGGAAGTGAAATTTAACTTGATTTGAACGTTTTTGTTTAGTTCAAATTTTTTTGAGAAAAGTTATTTTACTATGCCAAAATGGCCGCCAAAGTCTTCTGAGTTAAAAAACACCAAAGTGTAAATAGATAAGTAAGAAAAAACTCTTTTTCTTATAATATGAAAGTTAAATGTTGGTGTGTTGGTTGGGTCCTTGGGTTGCTAGTCGTGAGGTCATCAGTTCAAACTTTGTTGGTGAACAAGGGTAGGTCATGAGGCTGCCCAAAGTCTCTGGACAATGAAAAAATCAATTCTTTTTTGGTTGCCTTAAAATTTTGGGCAACCCAAAAGTTTTTTCCATTGCCTGAATTTTTGGGCAACCAAAAAACTTGCATCTTTTTATTTATAGTTTTTCTTATTCCTTCCCCCTAGATTTGACCAAATCAACAGAAAAAATCAACAAATTTTTGTCAGGGTTGTCACTTTTTAATGTCTAGGATAAAATCACGTTCAAAAGACGAACATCCGGACCCCAGACGTCTAGACTTAGCGGACGCAGTGGATGCAACGGACAAAGCGGATGGCATCCAATGGACGGAGAAAGGTCGGATGGGTGGTTGGATGAGAGGTCAGATGGGCTGTGGCTGATGGACGGTCGGTAGTCCAACTGTCTGACTAAAATATGCTTTGTAATATACCATTGGAAAGGTATTGTTGAGAGCTTTCCAATGGTATATCATGCATCTAATTTGGACAAAAACTCCAATGGTGAGACCCTTCCAAAAATTGGGGTCGACCTAGCTATGCGCTCATCTTGCCAACCGCCTGACTACTCGCCCAACCATCTGACCGTCCGACAATTATTGTGTGCCATAGAATATACCATTAGAAAGGTATTGTCAAGGACTTTCCAATGCTATATCATGCGTCCAATTCGGACAAAAACTCCAACAATGAGATCACTTCAAAGATTAGGTGCTGACCATTAGTGTAATTCTTGTAATCTTGGAGTCTTTATTTGTACCTAAAAAGATCAAGTTTGTCATTATTTAGTTAGACGGGTGGCTTGCTTGCAATTGTGCTTTCAAAACCTTTGTATGCTTGATTTACATTACATAATATTAAGAATCTGACTATATATTTTTCCCCTCTCTCAATTGAATTGATATTGTAATCAATATTGTGATCTCCAAGGTTAGAAAAGTATTATAAATTTTTAATTATAGAATTATTTGTACATGCACTATTTCTTATTGCTACCACATTTCTTTGGCTATAAGATTGTGGCACACATTTATAATTAAAAAAACTATTTTTTAAGATGAAATCTACTTGTAATCATTAAAGTATGACATACTTACCCCAATCATTAGTTTCAAGGTACCTATACTACAAAGTGACATTGCATAAGATTTTAGAATACAATATTGTCTTAACTGGAAAATTTAGGTGTGATGACATTAATATATATTAAAATGTTTGTCATAAAATTTTGAAAAAATCCACAATGCATGTAGAATGAGTTGCAATGAGTTCACTACAAGGGAGCAGTGTCAATTCGGACATTTTTTTGTCAATTTTTTTTCAATTTTGACATTATTTTGTCAATTTTCTATCAATTTGGACATTTTTTTGACAAGATTCTGTCAATTCGGACATTTTAGTCAATTAGGACGTGTCAATTCGGACACTATTTTCTTGTAGTGGTTACAATGCATTGCCCAAGGTAGAATGAGTCACTTATTGTGATACTAGGCAGTATATGGTTGGCATACCTACCCTTGATTCTTAGAATGATCTACAACCAAGAAAGTCCTAATTTAGTTTGAACCAAGAATCATGCATACCTTCCAAAAATCCACATTATAAATCCAATATTCGACCTAGAACTTTAAATAGACTCATAAAATTCACCATGACAACATGTTTCAAAATACAAATATTAATTATTTATGTGAATGATATTCAATGCCATCATTACTTAAATTACAAACTAAAATCTACTAATTTACTCCAATGAAATCCATATTCTCTTTTGAAGCACTAGAATGCAATTGTTTTGAAAAATCAATCAATATTACATAGTGTACATGTATGGTCTTGAAAAAATTCATGAGTTCATGTGGAGATGGGTGATTCTCCATTTCTCTAAAATAGCACCATATAATAAAAGTATAAAATTGATTGTACAATTGTAATTTAATAGTATTGATCCTTTGAAGTTGGTATGCATTCTAAGGTCTAAGTCCAAATTTAGAGTAATCCTTCAAATCAAAATTGTACGTTTCACATTTGCATATTACAGCAAGATGAATTGATGATATTATTTTTGATGTAGAAGTACATAACAAATACGTACATAAATGAGGTTCATAAATGTCATATATGAGGGGTCATCATATTTAAAGGTCAATCACCTTCTTCACTACCAAAGCACCAATGTTTTGGGTATGGGATATATTGTTGACGGCTTACAATTTAGAATGTAGATATAGGTATAAGGATGTAGGAAAATAGCTTCAATTATATTTTGGTTGTATGCAATATTTAATCTTGAGCTACATTAAACTACATTAAATTACTTTGAAGTGCTTAAAGCGTTTTTAATAGCATCCTCTAATAGAATAATAAAATAGTATAATTGCTTGTATTATATTTAGATTGTTTACTTTGGTGTTTCAAACTATCAATGCATTTTACAACAAAACTTAACGAAACACTTTAGGTTATAATTGCATGTTCCACTTTGTACATTGGTACATAATAATTGATGAAGAAAACAAAAAACACATTTGAAACATAAATGAATAAGTCTGTGATGTTCATATGTAGTACATTTTGATAATGACATTTAAAGGGAATTGAAGGCCAAATATATTTCGCTCATTGCACCAATGTTTCTGGTAAATAATGTAAGGTTCAAAGTTTAGGGTCTAGGGTCTAGGATTTAGGATATAGGGTTTAAAATATAGCATCTAAACTATAGGTTTAAATTCATAGAAGAGTAACTTCAATTGTCCATCCTTGCATACATTAATGTACATTAGATGCTTGTAGCATTGAATAGCAGTCTTTGAAAGCAAATTTGTACTTTTGAAAATCCAATGTTTTTAGTAGAGGTGGACAACTGGGTGAACGGGCAAATAGTCATTGTGCGGACGGCTCATGTACAAATCATTTATAATTAGAAAGTTATAATACTTTTCTAATCTTGAAGATTACAATGTTAATTACAATATCGATTCAATTGAGAGAGGGAAAAATATATGATCAGACTCTTAATAATATATAATTTAAATCAAGCATACTAAGGTTTTGAAAACACAACTGCAAGCAAGCCACCCGTCTAAGTAAATAATGATGAACTCAATCTTTTTAGGTACATATAAAGACTCCAAGATTACAAGAATTACACTAATGGTCAGCACTTGATCTTTAGAAGGATCCCACCGTCAAAAATTTTGTCCAAATCTGATGCATGATATACCATTGGAAAGCCCTTGACAATAACTTTTTAATGGTATACTATAAGGCATACAATAATTGTTGTACAGTCAAACGGTTGGACGAGCAGTCAGTTGGTCGGCAAGATGGGTAGACAGCTAGGTCGACGCCAATCTTAGGAAGGGTCTCACCATTGGAGTTTTTGTCCAAATTAGATGCATGACATACCATTGGAAAGCTATCAACAATACCTTTCCAATGGTATATTAGAAGGCATTTTTTTAGTGATCGGACATTTTGATGGTCAGATGGTTGACTGCTCGTACGCCTCAGTTCGACCACCCGTCCATCTGACCACCCATCTGACCTCCGTTCGACCGTCCAAACTCCCGGCCCCTCGTTCGACCGTCCACTGGACGGGCGGTCGGAGGCCGACCAAATGTCACGGGACGTCCGGGAAGCAGCGCCCACAGGCTTTGGACATCTAGATCTGAATCCGGACGTCTAGACGTCTTGTCAACCTTGATTTCTGTTGATAATCAATGCAACCAAATCATCAAAAAATTTGACACCTTTGGTTGATTTGGATGCTAATTAAAATAATTGTGATTTTTGTTTTAATCCCTAAATGTCCAAGACACCAAATTATGATATTGACAGTATTTTAAAGTTAAATAAAATCTTTTTCATTTATTTTTGTAGTAGTTTATATTTTTGAAAAATTCTTTTTGGAATCTAGTTCTAACATTAGAAATCCGATTTTAAAATTGAATGGTTATGATTTTTTTGTTCAAGATTTTACGCAAAGGTATCCATTGCAAATGTTGGTTTTCTAGTGTTGAAGGCTTCTATAAACAAGCATCATATACACTAGGTCTTGAAGAAAAAATCACATTAGAAATCCACTTCAAAAAATTATAGAATAGAGTTTCAGAAGCCATAAATTGGTTAGGGTTATGCATGACTTCAATTCACTTTCACAATTTTAACATCCTCATGGTCAAATATTATAATCTTTTAATCCAGAAGTGATATTGTTGTGTTTTCTTTTTCCATGTGATCTCAAATATGTCTAGTTTGAATATATGAGGTTAGAATTTTTAAGAAAATTAATCAATAAATTAGCTCTTTTATTCAATTTAGAGCAAATTTTTCAAAGCTCAAAAAAGGCTTTGGGCATTTAGGGATTAATAATTATCAAACTCAATTGAAATCATCATTATGTTCAAATATGGTTTGGCCAACAAAAAATTAAAGAATGTCTCTTTCTATGCTCATTAGGAGTTATTGAATTCTAAAGCTCCAGAACTGCCATTTCAAGTATCAAATTTTAGAAAAAAAAACATTTTTGGACATATGTAACCGTAGAATCTTGTAGTACACTGGTTTGAAAAGATGAGGAAAAAATTTCAAAAATTTCTACCATATAGATTGCAAGATATTTGCTTTTTAGTTGACAAAATTCCTTTTTTTTGGCCCTGCAAAAAATCGGGCAACTACACTTCACAAGGTCACATTGGAATGAAAAATAATTTCCTTTCTTATAGATTGAACAGATATCCATTTTCAATTTGTATAATTCAATAAGTTATTTGGAATGGAATACCTCCAGCTTCTATCAACCCAAAGGTGCATTAGAGGGGGTTCAGAGGCCTTGGAAGACCGTTTTAGGCCCATTCCCCAATCTGGCCAAAGTAAGTGAACGGCGATACGGGCGTGTCAAAATTTTTTTCAAAAAATAAAAAAATAAAAAAATAAAAATAAAAATAAATCTTTTTAAGCAATATTTTATTTTATTTTATTTTTTATTTTCAAAAATTACGTGGCAGTCGCTATGCCACATCAACCAGCTATTGCAACTGCGTTCTCGCAGTTTGGGAACGAAAAGGAACTCGCAGTCTTCCAAGACCCCCAAATCCCCTCTAATGCAAGACTTCTATGAACTGAATTGGATTCATATAATCCCAATACTTGTAGTTTATAGAATATATGGAGGCACCATTTAAAAAATAAAAATAATTCTATAATTAAATATGCTTCAAACATTTGAAATACATTTTTTTTCAAACCTATCCATTTTGAAAAAAATAGTATTCTCATGTCATATGTTTTAAACCTTAAGTCATACAATTATAGATTATAATTTACAAAAATGTAAAATCGAGCACATAAATATCTATGCTTGTATTTTCTTCATTAAATATCTTCTACATCAAAAATCATTAAAATTTAGAAACAATACTAAAAATAGAATTCAACATGTCTTTGTTTATTTATGATCTCAAGCATGATTATAGTCAAAATTAATAGGTCCTTTCTTTAAGTTTGTTTTTATATTCACATTCATTTTGTTAACTACTTTAATCCATTGGGGACTAGAAATTCAAATTTTGAACAACGGATGAATGCAAATACATCCCAAGCGTACAAACATGTGTTTTTTCATCATCAGATTTTTAAAGATTCTTGTGTAAGTTCTTTAACATTTATATGGTGTAGGTTTTGAAGACTTTCCTTTTGCAAATATTCAATAGGTATTGGTAGGTGTAGCCTCAAAAGATAACTTTTTTAGTTGAAAAATTACTATGATTAGAACTTCACGCGTTTCGTGCACTTTGAACTTGAACGGAGAACTTCTTACAAAAATATCAAATATTCAATCTATGATTGATTTTCAATTTGGTTTCAAATTTTATTGAAAATATTGATTTATGCAATATTTGATTAAATTTTATAGATATGATCTATGCATCATATTTTACAACTTCTATTTAAGAACTATCTTTAAATTATTATTCAGGATTGCATTTTATAGCACATTTTCATAATTTTGGAAATTTGGACTACCCTTAGTCCTTAAGGCGTTAAAGTTGATGACAAAAAGGGACAAAGTAGAATTAAAAGATTTCCTATGTTTTGGGGGGGCATTGCAGGACCGTTTCAACCCTGTTCCCCTGGCTGTAATGAACAGTGCCGCAATCAAAATATTAAAATAATTCGGAAAGTTTGGAATGAAAAGCAAAACGTATACCTCTTAACCCCTAAACGTCGAGGAGGCCATAGAATGGCTGATGGATGACAGAGAATTAAACTCTATAGGACAGAAGTGCAACTATTCATCCTCAAAGTTTATTGTGAAAAGGGAAAATCTTCTATAGTAGCTTAACTTCCAATAGATACTTTTGAATTTTTTAATGTAGATGATGTCACACGGTAATGAAACAGGATGATTTCCAGGGTCACCCCTTCGTCCTTTAAGGGTTAAGAATGTAAGAAGATGAATATCAAAGAAAGAAGGTGCCAGGGATCAGATAGCTTGAATTTTCCTTGAATTAGCAAGGTGTTAACCTACGCAAGGTGTTGAGGAGCTTCCTTCAAAATTGATGGTTGCATTTCATTTCCCATGGAAGGAACCTCTCCAACGTCTGATATGTTTTCCATCTAAGTTTCAAGAATGTGCAGAGAGGATTGTGTAGGTCTGGGAGTCTCCTACACTGGTTTGGCGGGCCCTTCTGCCCCGAGTGAGTTCAGCAAGCTCACCCAGGACACCCAGGAGTAGGCTTCCAATTCCTTCGCTCGACACTGGAGGGAGTCTTCATCTGGAGATATTATCAAGATATTATCAACGCGTTTGGGACTTCTTCAAGCGTGCAGGGCTGGCGTTCGAGACGACGAGAAAAGACCGAGGAAACGAGCGAAGACACCCCGAGGAGAAAAACTGCAAGCTCACCCCTGAGCTCGAAGTTGTCGATCTTGTTGTGTCTTTTGGTCGTGTCCTTGAGTGCAGGCTTGAAGCTCACGCATCACAGAGACTTCTCGTTTCTCAACCCTAAAACCCTAAAACCCCAAACCCAAGACTAGAGAGTGGCATCACACATAGAGGTCGGTCACTTTTTCCATGGTTGGACGACTGCCACAACGACAATGGCAGCTGTGACAAGAAGAATGACAATGGCTATGCACATGCACTTGCGAGTACTTTTTTGCAAGGTCTTGGCCTTCTGGAGAGCTACTGTTCCTGCCGCAATATGCTCCACTGCTTTGCCGACCTGCCATTTCAGCTCAGAGTGGAGGAGCATGCAGTCAGTTCCGAAAAAAAATAAATTCCGTTGTTGAGAAATTTTTAAATACTGACATGACAATGCTGCGTTGTAATGGAAGGCATGACTAAGTAGAGGATACAAAATTACTAGGGGAATGCTCCAATCTCCTCGACGGACCCCTGCTACCAGCAGCAACTCATCTATGGTTGGCCACTAATTAGCAACAAGTGGTGTAAGCGTGACTGGGCTAAGTATCTATGGCCATTGATCTTTGAATAAAAATGGGGTCATCTTTTAGTGATCTAGAGCCTTCCACTTTGAAAAGTGCATATGAAAATCTTATACATTGCAAAGGTTTGATTCTACAGAATTGGATTCGGTACCCAAAGGGATCTCTAGAGTGATCTCCCAATGAAAGCACAATCCTTAATGAGTCTGCTAACTAAGGTTGAGGATACTATGACAGTTGCGGAATTCTATTATCAATCTTTTCAAATTCGTTTGTATTGAGGTACAAAATGTACAAATGTAGAGGATGGAAATAAATGGATTAAGATTTCTTAATTCGATAATTCATAAAACATTTAAAAAAGATGTTCAAAAAACTGCGTTCTCTTGAATTTTGGACTGTATCCTTTACCATTTGCTAAGTGACCAAGAGATCAGCTTAGTAAAGTGAAGCAACCCACCTGAGTTTCTATGTTGTCAAGAAGCTCGCCTTGAGCTTCGACAAGCACTGCCATGTCAAGAAAAATCTGCCACATAAACAAATCTATCAATGCTAATTTTCCCACTACAGAAGGAATCTCGTCTAGAGAAGAAAGTCAGCTGCAGAAAGTGTCCCATCGTCACATCCATTGAGATATGTCACAAAACACAAGCCTGGAAGCTCATCTTGAAAGTGGACTAAATGACAAAAATACACCTGTCCAGTTTGAACAGGGTGAAAAAGACTGAAATTGGCACAGGTGTAAAAAGAAGAGGGGACTGAACCTGATGAAGTTCCAATAGCTTCTTTTCAATTTCCCTGACTGCATCATGTCGCTCTTGGATCTCAGCTATAGTGTCCAATATCTGCACCATAATGCCAAGTCCGAGTCTTGAGTCATAACCACAAATCTTCTGTTCAATGTGAGTCCTTTGATCCACCAAAAAGTAAAAAAGATCTGGACGAGGTTCAATGACACTTGACAACGTGCCAATAGATTTCTTGAGTCTTCTGAATCCTGAATGGTTAATTAGTCTAAAGAGAACTCTACTACACCTGACCTCGCCCCTGCTCCTGTATGGCCTTTTTGAAAATCTGCTCACTATCTCCGGTGTCGATTAGGCGTTCAATCACCTGTAGAGCACGGCCACATTGGAAGATATAAAAGAAAAAGGCACAACAGTAAGTGATGAATTAATGAATCTGGCTGTCTACACATGAAAATCGAAAAATGTCAACATATTCACAGTAAGTGGACTTGATTATAGTAATGATATGTCATACAAATCATTCCAAGGATCATTCATGCTGCTCTCAGAAGAGAAAAAGTGCAGCATAGACTTGGAGCATAATTTGAAATTTTTTCCATTAAATCGAATTGGAAAATAAAGTTGGATGTGGTTTGTCAAACTTACTGATTCATCCACTTTCTGCCCCGTCACTGATCATACATCATATTAACACCCAAACGAGACCAAAAATAAGAACCATATTGTATTGTGCTTCCTTAGTTAATCATACAAGAAAAAATAATCACAATCAGAACAACATGGATAATCTAAGAAAAAGCATGAAATTGTCATTAACGCTCTGGGAACATGACTCACCAGTGAAGACTCGTCGTTCAACAACCTCTCGGTACTCGTCTTGAAACTTTTGTCTCAATGCCTGTAGTTCAAAGGTACACACACTGAGAGCATGTTCTCAAAGACACAACTCACAATAAAGCTGGCCAAGTGCAACTTTGGATCTAGCAATTAAAATGTTACTACAGTGAGTAACATCAAGACTGCCAATATTAGAGATGTTGCATATCTCACTGCTTCTCATAACATTCTTGAACAGGGAGGCAGGGAGGGTGGGTGGGGTGGGGGTGTGGTCCATTCCACATTCAGTTTGCAGACGTCAGCATTTCAGAGATGCAATTACTATGTGGTTAGCATGAGGAGAAACCATCTGTCTTGTTAAATAAAGAGCGACAGTTTGCTTGGCATCTGACTTCTTAACAACGCACCTGGAAATCGACCATGAGCTCCTTCAGTTTCTTCTTCAAGGTTCTGAATTAATTACAGACAAAACAGGTCATTGGCCATACAAAAGATTAAAACAAAATCTACAAAACTACGGCTGCAGGCACTAGTAAACATCTTGCTACAATTAAAGATGGTCAAAGAATGGCTTACGAAGTAATAGCCATTCGTGTCCGGTCAGTGCTCGACCCTTCATGACAACCCTTAATTTTACGATTTGCAATATTCTGCCCAGCATCCAGAAAAAGAAAACCCGGGTTAACAGAAAGCCAGAGTAAATAGAACAAAGTTGCAACAATTTGATAAGTCACTAGTGTATCGTCAAACACTGGTGTGTTTTACAGAAAAGTGGGTACCGCAAAACTAAATTCCAACAGAACTAAAGTCCAATGAGAAATTGTTCTGCTGTACCACTTTTTCTATGATAACACAGAGACATGACAACAGGGTTTCCGGTAAAATTAGACTGTTTCAGAAACATTTACACAACTTCCTATGGTCATAGATGGTTCCTTGTGACATATTGGAAGGCCACATTGTGACCTTAGGGAGAACTATTTATGAATCGTGCGGAAGATTCTCTTTCTGGCATTTGTCTAAAATTCCTGAAACTTTCTAAATTTATTGAAAAACTCTGAGGAACCCCAATACTATCAGCCAATGCGTACTGATGAAATTTTGACCAAATAGAGGTCACAACAGTCACTTGGACGGTGGACATGAAAGTATAATGAAATAAGTAATGATCATTTAGTTAATGAGAACTGTTAAGATCGGAACAAAATCCCTATACCGCTTTGTCCAATGCCTCCAATTTGCCTTTTAAACCTTGGGCAGTCTTGCTGATATCATCCAGATCTTTTTCCATTTTCTCCTTCAACGCTGCACATTTAGATAACTGGGACTTAATACTTATGTACACGATCATTATATAAACTGCATCTCCAAACGTAGAGTCCAAATGCCGCTCATTATAACAGTGCATTCCTTAATATTAGACTGTTTCAGAAACTTCAATTAAAAATTGTAAAGGGAACATTCATTGGGATCCATGGGGAGGTTTTCCTAAGGTCACAGTGATCATACCAAAGCCTCCACATGAATTACAGGGAAGATTCTCTTTATGACGTCTAGTAGTCTTTGGAACAGTTCATATTTTGCTGGAAACCCTATTATAGCATTACATTGAATGCTGCTTTCATCTATAATTCAGTTATAATTTGACCAATTTTGCAGGAGATGGGGCAGAAACTGACGGACACAGCACATCCAAGATCAGAGGGAAATTCGAAATCTGTATACTAACTTTTCATGGTTGCAGCTCTTGTCGTTGTCTTGGACACTTCATTCGTCTCCTGTCAGACATATTCAACAGTCATATGCGTATGACACTATATCAGTATCGAGCATACAGACAGATCTCTCAGATCTCTCGATTCTTGCTTGTTGTTGCAAATAGGTTCCAGTACCCAGGCTACCACACTTCGGTTCGCATAGAAGTTGTATGTATTTCCAAGGGCTGTTAAGTACGTAAATTGATTTTCATTCAGGACATGCTTGAAAATGAACAAGTGCGAAATACATTCAACAGACCTGCAAGTTTTGAAACTTCTTCCTAATCTCTGCCATCCAAATTTTGATGTCATTGACCTGCCAAAACATATCACTCCCGACGATTAGTCATGAGGGTATACTTAAAATTCGAATTCAGTCACAGACTGAGGAATGAAATGCTCGATGACTGAATTCGAGTGAAGAGCAAGGCAATAGTAAAACCCTGAAGTACACAGAGTTCATGGTTTGAAAATGAAAAATCTGCGTGACCGTGTTGTGAAAAATATAATGCAGACAGGGCTAAATTATCAATCACCAGAATCAATGAAGGATGATGCATGAGTAATTAGCATTCTTGAGGAGCTGCCTCAAAAGTCGTGCAATAAGAACTCAAATTCTGCATACGCACAATCTAGAGCTCATCTTAAGTGGAAGTTACCAAGGAGAGAGAGGAGGTGAGCACTACGCATGATTCTACAGAAAATGTCAAATTTCTTCTCAAGTCTTTTTCTGGCTGCGATCAGTTCTCACACATGCATAAAAATTGACTGGCACAAAACTATATAGAATTGAACATAAGAAAGTCTCCATATGAGTTACTCAAAAGTGGCATAAACAAAAACATGACGCCAAATTTGGGCATCTGTGACGCTCAGGGGTTAACCTCCTGGAAGAACAGGGTCATGTCTAGGCCTGCATCCGGGCTACCAGATGGCCCCGCCTCGAGGTCCACCTGTTTGCCATTAACACCGGGCCTATCTGCTTCAGAAGAAGAATCGTTGGAATCCTGAACACTCGAAATCAAATAATTCAGCATCTAAAACCAACCACGTGATATTCCCCTTAATTTCCCTTCTACGCAATACAAAACTCATGGTGCCTTCAGTAGGAAGTGACCTTGACCTAATCACATCGTCACCACATTAGAGATTCATTTGCACTGCATTTACAACAACCTAAAAACCTCAGTATCAACCCCTAAGAAACAGAGATTTCACTGCGTAAAAGTCACTATTCCGATTGACCATATTGTGAAAAATACGACGCAAACAGAGCTAGATTTCGTATAACCAGAATCAACGAACAATATTGCAGTTGATAGTCCAAAAAAAAAAAAAGATCAAAAGAAAGAAAGTCTCCATATGTGTCACCAAAAATTCCAAAACAAAAACATGTTGGATTCATTTTCTTCATCACACAATGAAGCCATTTTCTTTATAACTCAATACAGACACTCGTGATTAACCCTAATCACCACAATTTTCACATTCTGCAACAAGGTACCTCAAAGAGATCATTCATGGCGAACAATCGACGACCGGTCCCTCAGTCGATCAAATGGGTTCCCAATTATCACAAACTCATGATCCAAAAACCTCCATAACTTATACTGCCATTGCCATGACATGCTCCACTCTCATTCTCATTGATGGCGCTTGTTGATGATGTGCTTCAACCGTTCTCGATCGGGACCATTGATGTTTTCCGGCTTCGATTCTGATTCTGTGGGGAAGAATTTGTAGCGAACAACGCCATCTCAGAGGTTTCGAATCGAATTCTGCAATGCCGCACTACAGAAACGTACGTACAGCAGAAAAAGTGAAAGAATTAAACGCTTGTCCTGCAGCAGTAGCCTTGAGAGATCGTGGAGATTCTATTGGAAATGTAAGTTAAAGGCGAGCGAAGACCCTTCGCCTTCGACAGTGACTTAATACAGAGCGAATGTAAACCCTAAATGCCCTGAATCATCCCTTTCTTTGAATTTTTTTAAATATGTATTTTAAATTGCAACAACTTGAGGAATGATTTTGAGTTGATGGGTGAGAAGAGTTCAGGATTTTGAGGGATAAGTGTGTTCAATTGATAATTGAGTAGCACCATAATCAGGCAAGGAAAATTTTAGTGGGATGAAAAATGCATCATGTGGAGTCATGAGAAGCTGTTGACTCTATCCATCGTTTAGCGAAATACACTTCAAGATGCATAAGATTCGTGTCATCTATCAATAAAATTGTGAGTCTTGATAACTTTTGCAAACAATATTTGGTGTGTTTAAATCCATTTTCATTAGTTAAAAAAAAAAATACAAAAACTTAATTAATAGAAACTATGTTGTAAATCAAAATCTAGACGTGGTGTTGCTCCTTTAAGGTCAAAGGATTTATAATCAAACAATTGTTCTGACAACCATGATTGATAGTCATTGGGGTCTAATTTTTGGACCACATTGTGTGACAAATTGCAACTTATCTTACATAAAGTCCAAAATGACATTTGAATATTATATGCAAAAAGTCATAAGAGATCAAAGCTGAATTTGTAGATTCTCTAAATTCATGTCTTAATTTCTATCTCTTTGGGATGAACATTATACAATGAGCACCTACTGGGGCACACTCACAAATTGACCTTTGCATTTCACATGTCCAACCTTACTCAGAGTAGGGACTAGCCCTTGCAATTTTAACGCTGGAAGGATGCCGACCTATGTCCAAGGTAGTCAGTCAAAATCATCCATCAGACACTTCTAGGACACCACACCATTACAGGGTTAACTTCATGATATCTTTTTATCAATCTGAGCTACATCAAGTCTTGAATTCGTTGCAGTATCCCGATTTCTTAAACAACTAGGTCCTACACATGCTTCGGGTGAACATTTTGTAATAAATTCTGAATGTGATCCAATTCTGAACAAGGTCGTCTCTGATTATTAAAAATCTCTGAAATTATATAAATAAATAAAAAATCTTCACCTTTTCATGGAGATCACCAAATTCTTTACCCAGTGTATGAAAGAAAGATGATGAATAGAAGGGCATTAAATGTCAAACATTTGGACAGGCCAGGTCCTAATGACATTACTTGAGCTGACGGCACTTGTTTCTAATGAAATATCTATACTACGATGCCTATGGCTGCGAGCAACACTAATGCGCCCACTTATTGCACTTGCAGGACAAGCTTCAGTTCCCACTTTCCCTTTGTCAACCCTCTCTGAATTGACAGCATGAGCACATAATGCGATCGGCTCTTTGAACGTGAGAATCGTTTGCGACCAGTGTGTTCTAGGGGAATGTGGAGACGTGGTCAAAAGAACCGGTTTCTCTTTGCAAAACCGCTCTGTGAAACCGGTATCAAACCAGACAACCAGTCCATGACACCAGGACACATCCAACTTCGTGGATTCTGTCCTACTATCACTTAATTGACTTTCACCTGAAGATGGCAGTAACTCCAGCGTGAATTGTGCAGTAAAGTCGGTGTCATCTGCCTTCATTGTGGCAAGGTCGAAAGCCTGCCCGACGAGAAGTAGGAAAACAATTTGTAAGTTAAAGAAAGAATCACCAGAACACTTCAATTGTCTTGAACAATGTAACCAGTCAATTGTAAGTCAAAAGCAAGAACCAAACAAAGACTTCAATGACCCTGGACGCCAAGGAAATAATGAAGAGTCTCCTCTTCGACAATGGGCATAACTTCGACGGAAAGTAGTCCACAATTTCGGTTTACAAGCACATAAAATATTCATATTACCTCATTCATGAACACGTAACTGGGCTGAAGTTGAAATTACCTGAATGAGCGAGGATGTAGTTACAACATCTTTACTGTCGACAACATCTATGATAGGATTCTGAGTCGCATCACGGACCACTTCGTCTCCAACACACTTCATGTTGAAGCCATACACATTTTCCCAGAAGGAAAGACTTGTTCCACCTTTGCCAAATCCTGCTACATACTGATACAACAGCCAGACTAAGAACCCCCACACCTTGCATAGTAAAATCCATCACAACCAAAAATATGAGCTCGTGAAAGAGAAGAAAATTCCAGATTTCTAAAAGGAGGCTTACCATCTCTGCAGTATCGGGAAGGATAGCACCACCAGGTTTCAACCAGCGGTCACGTGCATGAAGCACGGACGGTAACATAGATTCAAAGAGCAAGCAATACCCCATCCATTCACTGACTAAAACATCCACTCCGTGGACTTCTACAGGCATCGTCGAATCAAGCTCTTCAATCATGCCTGACACTACGGTCACCGCACCCTCCGGAGTCGTGGCATCCTTTAAGAAACCATTTTCCTTGGCTATCTGTGAAATATCACAAGTCATTGCGAAATTCAATAAGCCTACCGTTCAATGCAAAATATAGACTAAGACTCTTACGGTCCTTGCATAATTCCTTGAAAACTAGTTGATCCCGCACGTACTGTCTTCTTAACTAAAAATAGACGAGCAATAGCCCAAAAATCTAGCTTCCATGTTTTGCCCTACTGATAAAGTTCTCTTCCGGGTAAACCATCCAAAATATCAATTGAATATAAAGAACTCAAGATCACCGAAACAGAAGACCATTCTCAAAAATATCTTTGGAAACGTCTAACGCATGGACAGGTAGAATTACCTGTGTGGCCACGGCAGCCATTTTTGAGCTTCCATCTACTGCAATAACCTTTGAAGCCCCTGCCTGTGCAGCAAACAAACTGTGGAGGAACTATAAATAAAACGGACCTTTGAAACACAAGTTACCAGAAATGGACCCCCCAGACACATTCAGCGCTTCGTCTCAAAAAACTTGTATCTCTACAATCTCGACATGCTGAGGTCAAATTCATGATACGAATAGGGCATTTCTCAATAGCACAACATGGTGATACTGGCCTGCAAGGGCTTTTGGAAGCAGTCGGTTTACAGGAATGCTCCTATATTTACAGTCATGGAATGCTTCTATAGTTACAGGTTAAATTGATGGAGATCAAGGCAGGGAAAAGAAACATTGATGTACCTGAGAATGCCTGTGCCACAACCCACATCCATGACCACTGCATTCTTCAGCAAAGTTGGATTCGCAACAATGGCATCCCGGTAAGCATCAGTTCGAACCTGCACAAATTTGCCATGTAGATGATTTCATGAATCCATGAGCATGAAAAGAGCAAGATGTACATGAAACATCATAAAACGAATTTATGTGGATCAAACACCAGATTCATTATACAACTAAAGCCAAGTGTCCAGAGTTTGCAGATGTCTATACCTTGTCAGAAAGCATCTCTCGGTGAATCCCAAAAGCACTGTACGAACCAAAATAATTCGTATTCACATTCCGTAGCTCCTTCTTCGCCACTTCAGCAAACGAAACCTTGAGATCTTTCTTATCCTTCTTCTTGGAGAGCCTTGGTTCGGAAGCTCCATTTAAGCTCCTGACAGAGGGTTTCAGGTCATCTACGAGACCAGGGGCTCCATCATCAGAACCTGAAGACGAACGAGCAGCCAAATTCACTGGGCTGGCAAGCTCTTCACGAATGCCTGCGCCTAGAGACTGAAATACCTTCGATAGATCTGCAAGCTCACTGGACTCCACAGGAACCTTCGAATCAGAAGGAGAGGGGCTGCTGCTGCTACCCCCACTGCCTCCCAGAAGCTCCTGTAATGCCATGCTCTTATCCGCGGCATCAAACTCTTCCACTTCATCTTCATCATCAAAACTGTAGAGCAGAGGGTCATTCTCCAAGAATGGCGTGAGAAATTTGTCGTCTTTCCATTCAGGTACACTGCTAGCCTCAGGCCCCTTTTGCTTCGTGTCCAACGCACGGAGAGACTTTTGTAACTCCAAAATGGCTTCAACACTCCAACGTTCCGTTTCAGCAGCCTGGACAATTGCGACGCATCAGTGGAGAACGAATCTGAACGCACGTGAGACGTGCAATTAAGGGTTATCAATGTCGAAGATACAAAAACCGTTAGGGCACCTAATCCCATCTCCTATTGACTGACCCCTGTTACCCACAGCAACTCATTTCTTCCAAAACATTCGATTGGTGTTCAGCATATCGAGTGTAAACATGACTATATCTGAATTGCTCAATTGTCTCTATCCTTCGAAAGAAAAACAGGGTTTGTCTGCGGTCCCTTCAATAGTGGTCTACAACCTCCCACTTGACTGATTGCATAAGAAATCACCACACATTGAAATTTGATCTCAACAGAGTTTGGCTCATGTCTCTCTAGGAACCTCTAGCAAGTGATCTTCCAGCGAAAGGACATTCCTCCAATGTGTCCCGTACCCCCAAACCCTAACGCACAGGCCGAGGTCAACTGGTTGAGAAGAAGACAAAAGCAAGCACCTTTATGCGAATGTAGTGATCTCCCAATGAAAGTCCATTCCTACATGTAGATTAAAATAGCTTAAAAGTGACGGAACAATCATCCTCGACCTCAAATGCGTCCCCAACCCCCCAACCCTAAATCAAGGGCCACGGCAAACAGGTTGAGAAGAAGACGATGCACGCACCTTTGTGCGAATGAAGTTGATGAGACGCAGAGTGTCGTAGAAATCCAGACGCATATCCGCTCGAAGCTTGAGAAAATCGAAGGAGTGCACTTCCGAACAGTGCTGGAAAACAGCCTTGGGTGAGGGGAGTTCAGTAAGGCAAAAGAGGCATTGCGTGGCCTCGTCCTCTTCGTCTTCCTCCGCTGGGGCGCCTGTTGCTTGCCATTCCTCCCAATCTCCACTGTCTTCGTCGTCGCTCTCAAGTGCTGGTGGAAGTTCACGTGAAGACGCAGCCATCGCTGCGGTCTGCGGAGGAAATGATGCTGGATGACAGAAGAAATGCAAGCGCTGTTACACGGAAATGGAACTCCCCGCCCAAGCTCCTGGGTTTAGGGTTTAGGGTTTTAGAGGAACTCCTCTACCCAAGGTATATTGCAGCCTTCTTTATTAGCACCAATAGTCTTACCGTTAGTGAGCATCAAGCTATAAAGGTGTCACGAGGGTTTTAGAAAAACAGATGCACGAGAATGTGATATTGATTTTTGTATTTACTTTAGTGTGCCCTGTGCTGTTGCCACAGCCAAAATCATAGTAAAAACTTTGAAATTCAATATCTTTCACACCGTCATTCCAAACACCACAAAACAAAGCCCGTCCACCCCTCCTCGCCAAGAGCTTTCTGACAGTACCAAAAATGCGACCAAAATAAAAGGAAAAAGTAATTTTCTAATTATTTGATGCATAAATACTTCAAAATTCAATAACTTCCGCACCGTGGCTCCAAACACCACGAAACCAAGCCCGGGCACCCCTCCTTGCCAAGGGCTTTCCGACGGTACCAAGCACACGACCGGGGGACGCACGGTCCGGGAGATCTCAACGTAACAAAACAAAACAAAACAAAACAAATATCCAAACTTAAGGTATGGATTATAACCAATGTGACATTCACATCACTTCAAGAAGACACCAATAAAGTTTTTGGTGTTAACTTTTGGTAGAAGTTTGGATCAATTGGTTTAATGTAAATGCACAAAAATTGTCCCATGTAGATTGTTGCCTATAATGTAAATCCTCTGCGAGCTAATAGTTAATTTTGAGTTAAACTATAATCAACATTTTGAAAACTTATAGTTCATTCATATTGTGTCCTAAAAATATAATTGAAGGGAATATGAAATCTTTTTTCAATTGCCCATAGGATTCAACACAAATTTAGACAGTTTAACAATCGAACATGCTTAGATGCTTATTTTCAAACAATTTCAGGTGTAGTTATCTTTCATCGTCATTATACAAACTTCTAATCCAACCAATGAGTGGCAAGTCTCTATACATGTGAAAACAAAAACAAGCAATCTATTATTAACGATTATATTAGAAATTGAATTTAGTGTCATTCACACTAATTGATCTAAGAATGCTATAACTTTTTACTCTTGATGAATATCTTTACCAAATACGCTTGTAGAGATCCTCCTCTTTGGATACTATAGACATCTATGTTTTGGGTAAAAACATTCATCTGCTGTCAAAATTTATAGCCTTGTGCAAGTGTTTAGTATGATTGATACTAAATACAATTTTTAGTATATTTGTTGATTGAAGAAGAAAAATAATGTTTAAAAGTAGATATACCCATTTTGGACCTTTTTTACAGTCGCTTCTTTATCTATATGAAATTTAGTCCAACATTTCATTCCAAACATGATGGATTCATTAGAGAAAAAATCAGCCCCCAGAGGGCCTCTCCAAATTGACATGCCAAGCTATTTCAAGATTGGCCTATCAACTTAAAAAAGTACCTCAATGAGCAGTCAAAGTGTATGACTGCTTGCCAAAGCAGTTAGACTTCACAATTATTATTATTATTATTATTATTATTATTATTATTATTATTATTATTTTTAAATATTTTTTAAAGATTATTATTATTTATTTATTTTTCAATTAATTTTTTACTTGTGAATCTAGAATCTTGCGCCACTGTCACTACAATTTCAGCTGCACGAAAATAGAAGAAAAAATAAATTTTCAGACCCGATAAACAAAATTTTAGGGTACTAAAGGGAGTAGAGGGCTGATTTTTTTCTCTAATGTGATATAGATAGGAAAGAAGATTTGTACTAGATATGCCTTAATTTGAAGATTGTTCATCCATGATTATATTAAATTTTTATTTTCATATGGAGTTTGAAAAATTGAGGTTTTCACGCGCACCAATACGGATGCTTTTGGCAAGTGCAAGAAAATGTTTTCAATTGGATGAGGTGAAAATTGTCAAGAAGTAGGCATTAAACTTTGTTATGATTTAGTCTTGAGGTTGATCAATATGATCTAACTTTGATGATATTGTTCTTTCTATACTAGGATATTTTGATTATATCTTATAAAATTTGGAACTAATTTGTTTAATTGTGGATGAAAGGTTAACCTCAAAAGGACTAAAGTCCCACAAGGGACAAAATGGATTTTGAACAAGCTCCTATGGTCTCAATTTTTGTCTTGATTTTTTTTAACTTTTTCTTAAGATAGAAAATACATAAGCTTTTTGGAAATATAATGTTTATATCAATTGGTGCCCAAGAAAAAAAGTTGCCATCCTAAGTTCAATTTATACATCGTTGGGTAGTGAAAGAAATCTACAAAAAATTGAAATAAATTTAAAAAAAGTTGTTTCTTATAGATCATATTTTTAAATACATTAAAAAACTTTGCTTCATTCCATTTGGATAAGTGATGTAAAGTTATGAAGCATCTTGTTTTTTAGAAAATTATAGCATGTTCTTTTTATAACATCATATTGGATTTGTTTTTTAACTTAATTTTCACAATTTTTCAAAAAAAAAGTAAGTTCCATAGGGTTTAATTTGATTGCTAATATCACCATTGGAATTAGTGTGTTTCAATTAGACATATCAACAATTTAGTTTGTAATTCTATCTTGTACCTACTTCTACTTGACAATTTTTTTTTAAACGAAAATAAAAGTGTTTTTTATTTTAGTTTTTTATCCTAGACTTTCAACTCAATTCTTTAGGATATTTTTTTTAATTCAAACTTTATAGTGCAAAAAATTACGTTAAGAAAGTTCAAAGTCAAATAATCCAATCATTCAAGGTGCAAAAAAACTGATTTTCTTCATTTTAAATGCAAATATCTCACAGTTTATGAAGCAAAAGTTATAGAGATTTCTTATATACATTCTTATACTAGGAGAGGCAATCCATTTCCAATCACTTAAATAATTACAAAGTTTGGAACTCATTAATTCATAGCAACTTCATTTTGATACCAAACTTTGGAAAGGATCCAAACCCTATTGCTGCATACAAGAAAATTTTCCATCAAAGAAATGTCTTCTTACAAGTTTGTAATTCCTTAAGTGATCAGAAATGGGTTGTCAATCGGAAAGGGACTGCCTCCCCTAGACTAGTGCAAAATCGTACAGTTAGATATGCAAAAAAATCAATTTTCATGCTTTTTTGCTCTTCAACAATAGAAATGGCATTTTCAATGTTTTTTGACAAAGAAAAGACTAGGGAGCCCTTTAGGGCTTAATGTCTACATATACATGATCACAAAATACTATTAAATGTGATATATCCAATAGATGTACACTGGATGTATGAAGATAATGTATGTGAATCCATTATGGATGCAATGGATGCATGCATTATTCAATGGATGCATAGTGGATCTACTATTATAACCATTATAACCATTTGGATATTTTTTTTATTTATATTGGGGGAGACAAAAATTTGCTAGCTAATATGCTATTTATTGAAGATGTTTCCATTTTTGTATGAAATTATTGCTATATTTGGATGATTATACATGAATCCAATTGGGATTCTCTAATCTTCATCCAATTTCACTCTCTTAAACTTCAGCCCTTCAAGGATAAAAGCAACCACATTTAGGCCTCATATTTTTTAGTACTTTTGAAGTGCTAATCCTGAAGCGCTCTGACGTCCATATTTTTTACAATGAACAAAAGACTTTGAGGCATTGTTTCGTCCAACTAAGTTCTCATTCATCCAATGTAATACTTGAATTTAAAAAAGATAACCTTCCTTAATGACCAAATTCATGAAATTCCAATAAATGATGTTTCAATACAAAGATATAAGCAAAAATGTGCAAAAAACTTAGAAAAGGATTGAAATGTTTAGGGGTTAATATGGGGATTTCTATCTTTAATTTTTTGACCTAGCATATGCTATTTTCTTCACTCAATCTACTAATATATAGATGCTTTACAGATAATTTATACTTTCTACAATATGACCGATCAAAATAAGCAATTGAAAATCATGAATCTGTCATCTATCAATTTGTGGGTTAATTGTAGTAAAAATTATACTTACCATAATTTGGAACTAAGTTGAAAAGTCACCATTTTATGAATTTAATGAATAATCACGTGCAACTTCTACACTTGACAAGAGGTTCATTTGTTATTCCACAATCTCCAGGGACACTTTTTGAGTTATCATTAGAACTATGTAGAGAATTAAGAGAGTCACATTAGCATCTATAAGGACAAAAATTCCACTATAACACCTCCATAGGGCCTACAATGAAAAGCTATGTGATTTTGATTTGACCAACTACAATATTTCTTTCTTTCTTTTACCCAGACAAGTTGACCAAAACACATTTGAAATATTCCCTCATTTCCCATTTTTTTGCTATAAATTTTTTGTGAATCCAATACGTGCACCAATGCATAGTGACCCAATGGGCTTCCTACCTCTAGTTAGTTTTAAGCTCTTCTCTTTCTTACTATTTTCGTTTCTGTCCCTCTTTCCGCTGCTGCTGCTACTTCTTCTTCTTTAGCTTTGGCTTTCCTTTTGCGACCGACCATTCTTCCGGCGCCTGGTTTGGGAGTTGGGACACTCCTCCTTGTCACAACACGTCCTTCCTTTCCCGTTGGGTCCACTCATTTGACAATCCCGTGAAGACAGAAATCTGTGTTGGGCGACTTTCGTATTTCTCGTGATTCCTTGCCTGGGAGCTTGGCTTCGTCGCCGTCCGTGGTTTTGGTTGCTTCTGTTCGATTGATAGTGAGTGGACAGAGTTCGGTGGATGAGCTGCCGGTTCTTTTGCTAAGGATCGGAGAAGCTCGGAAAGCTTTTGAAAGGAAGCGGAAAGAGTGGTGGCGGAAAGAGTAGTTGCGACCTTTTCGATTTACGGAAAACTCGAGCGGGTTTTCGATTTTGTTGACACACAATTTTGTCAAATAAGCGCGCACGGCATTGGAATTGGTGGAGGAGTCGTGGTCTACTCGGCGTGGATCGTTGAAGATTTTGAATTGGGTGACAAAGCTTCGGCTTAGTCGTAATTTGGGAAGAGTTCGTATTTTGAGGATTTAGGGCTTGGGTCTAGGGTTTGGTGGTTTGGTCGGATCTTTTCAGTGGAGTGACATTGGGAGCGATCGTTTGTTCAATTAAGATTCGCGTATTTGCGGAGTCGAACACTGGATCTGGATTCCTGGAGTGGATTCTCCTTTTGTCGGAGTACGAGGAATTTTCTGGAGTATTGGTACTCTTGGATGCTTTGATTGCTGCTCATCGACGCAATTACTGTAATTTGCAGTCGAGCATCTGTTAATCAACGGGTGGTTCCAACTGGTACATCACCATAGTTGGAATCCGGTGGGAGTAGGCTTCGATCCGGGTCACTGTTAAGCTCATGCTAGACAGTGCTACTTGAAGATTGGAGACCTGTAGATCATTGTAGTGATTGAATAACGTTTTTTACACCCGGAAATTCTTCAATCGCAAGTTTTCTTTACACCTTTGCGAGACGAGCTGTGCTGACGCCACTTCTTGGCTCGCTAATAGTCGAAGCTCACTGCCATTACCCGGCGACGGAGTGTTCTCAAGCGTCTGCATTTGGCGTTTCATTCAACTGCACAGATTTTGTGTCATAACCTAGGTTTGAAATTTTTTGTTAGGTCTTGCACATTTGAGGTCACCTTTTTGAGACTCTCAAATTTTACGCAAGTCCTGAGTTGTTTTTTCTTAAATTTTCGATTTCGCATGTCCAAGATTGCACGGTTTCTAGACTTTTGCAAACTTATGGTACAAGCTAGGTCTCAACGAGGTTGAGAAGCTGTTCTTCAACGAGGTTGAGGTGCTTCCTCAACTTGGTTGAGGTTTAGAGAATTGCGCCCAAACATCATCTCCGTGTTGTTTTGAGGTGGCCCATCTCTTAGTGTACACAGTGTGGAAATCTAGGTCAATACGGGGTTGGAAATTGGACTTCCTCAGTGAGGGCTTTCGCTTTCTGTAAATTGGTTTACTATCGACAGGCGATAGGCAGTATATTGGCTCATCTGAGGTGCACTATTTGGCGCATTTTGAAACTCCTGAGTTTCTGCATCGATACTAGCGAGTCTGTTGCAAGTGCTTTTTGAGGGTTTTTTGAAACTTCGTTCAGCAATGGAGAAGAGGAAAGCGCAGATTCCCCTTGTGTGCCACGGACACTCTCGTCCAATTGTGGATCTTTCGTACAGTCCCATCACCCCTGATGGCTTCTTCTTGGTCAGCGCTAGCAAAGGTATGTGCTGATCTTTGGAAACCGAATTATCCTTTACATTTTAATGTGTGGATTTAAGCTACTAACCCATTCTTGTGACTTTTGCTGTTTTGAGTGATTTCCATTATAAGAATGATTCATTTTGTTCTTATTACTTTGGCAGAGTCTTGCCCTCATTTTCGTGAGTACTCCAATGCACTTTAGTATGTATTATTTGGATACTATGAAGTAGTTATGAATTGTTGTAGTAAGTAGATCCCAATCACGAGCATAGAGTACGTCCCGTGAACCTTGAGAATTGCATCTACGATGTATCTCATGAATCTAATCGAACATCTTTGACTGTGATAGAACTTAGAAGAATCTCATCCCTTACAAGCTACATTATTGGATGGCACTTGTAAATGAGTTTATGGTCCTGGTGGGAATGGGAGTGTCAATGATCATTGAGGTCTAAGATTTTGAGCAACTTTGTTTGTAGATGGGAAGCCAATGCTCCGGAACGGAGAGACAGGTGACTGGATTGGAACCTTTGACGGCCACAAGGGAGCTGTATGGGCAGCGTGCCTCGACACTCCAGCAATGCGTTGTGCCACTGCATCTGCTGATTTCAGCGCGTAAGTCATTTCCTCGCTTTTGGACTGAAGCATGTGATGTCAAATGTGGGATCGCTTGTAAATTTTTTAAGAAGAGGATCTGCAGAAATCTAGATCATCACAGTCGTGTGCTTTTGTTCTTCTTTACAACAATTTTATTATTGTTTTATTCACATTTTTCATTATAAATATAAACTGTGTACGTGTTGAGCTCAAATTGTGTCCTGTTCATTGCATCTGTTGCGGAAGATTTTGAGCTATGAAGTAGTTTCCACTGCGAGAAGGCATGAGTTGTTGACATATGGATGTGGATTTTGAATTGCAGGAGGGTGTGGGATGCTCTGACGGGGGACGAGCTTTGCTTATTTGAGCACAAGCATATTGTTCGTACCTGTGCATTTTCTGAGGTCTTCCCTCTACCCTGCACCCAGCTGTACGAAATCAAATGTCTCGTTTCTGCACTCCTGGGAAATAGCTTGGACTAAATTTTGATTTTCCATTTCAGTGTGTCTGCTGCAGGTAAAGCAAGATAATTATCGTATTTTTCTGTGAATTCTGCTTATAAGCGAGTGACGCTCTTGGGTCTTGGCAATGTACAAGTCACAGTGCATGTCGATGTTTTGAATTCTGATTGAGTTGTTGGTGGCATGGTTGAAGAGCACGACCCACTTGCTAACAGGAGGTGCGGAGAAAGTGTTGCGGATTTTTGATCTGAGTCGACCAGACGCATCTCCAACGCTGCTGGAAAGTTCCCCGGAGACTCCGATCAGGGCGGCAGTCTGGCATCACAGTGACCAGACCATTTTGAGCTCGTCGAATGACATTGGTAGTGTTAGGTAAGGCCACGCTGATTTTACAGTGAATGTGACCTCCCTGCAGTTCATAATTTCTTTCATCTACGTATGAGTAACAAGGTTGTATAAGAGGTGCTGCCATTGTATATGTAAGTGACCTGATATTGTTGTGTCCTAAATGATCAGAGTATGGGATGTAAGAACCAAGTCTGTTGTGCGGACTTTGGATACCAAATCTTCTTGCACGAGTGTGGAGGTCAGCAGGGACGGTCGTTACATCACCACAGCGGATGGCAACACTGTGAAGTTTTGGGATGCCAATCAGTAAGTTTTCTCTGGGTTTGTTCGACTATGTACTGCATCTACCTAATGTTGGATGGACACTTTTGGGATGGAATGTTTTGGGATGGTCGTTTTGTTGCTTGAAGATGTTAATGGGGTTAATCTCTCTTGTGTTGAGTTTGAATTCTTGCAATTTTTTGTGCAATGTCTCACAAGCTATGTCCTTTGTGCAGCTTTGGGTTGGTCAAGAGCTATACAATGCCTAGACCGGTGGAATCAGCGTCCCTATTTCCCTCTCGGGGGAAGTTCATAGCAGGGGGTGATGATATGTGGGTGCGCCTCTTTGATTTCGACAGTGGCGATGAAATTGGTGAGTGGTTTGCTTACTTATCTTGAAGTATTCGATGAAAGTCGTATGTAGACCATTTCCTAGAGCACTGCGCATAATTCAAAGTCAGTATAGCAGCTGCCGGTCATGGTATGTTCTTTGATGAGAAGACATCAGACTGTGGCGGTATCTGCATTGCTGGAGGGCCTGCATTTTCTCCAGCTGTAGTGAAACTGCATCGCTACACTGATCTTATTAGTGCGTTTGACGCTAATTTACCAAAGTCTCGCTATTTTAAATTAGTGTAGGGAGATATGTTACTGTATTTTACTCATTTCCAAAGATTTTTTTTCCTGTATTTGCCTCTAATTTGAAGGTGACACTCAAAAATAGGATTAATCAGTGTACCTCGTTTACCCTAAAGCGCCTTGAACAGTCGTCATGTTTTTTTTAGCACTTTTTCTTGGCTCATATTGGGACATTCTTTTCAACTGGAATTGATTGACTTTCTGACTAGCGCATGCAATGTGCTCATTGGTTTTAGTGTGATAAAATTTCATCCTGTCTATTTTATTTTTCACAATATGATCAATCGAAATTGGTCATTTTAACCCTGGAAATCTCTGTCCTTTTGAGTTTAATGCTGTGTTGATTGTGCGTGCAGAATGCAACAAAGGTCACCATGGCCCTGTGCACTGTGTCCGTTTCTCTCCTGGGGGTGAATCTTACGCATCGGGCTCTGAGGATGGCACCATTCGTATTTGGAAGACCGCGAGTACGAGTGAGGAAGTCGAGGTAGGTGGTGGCTATGCTGAAGGTGCTGCAGCAAATCAGATAAAGGTCCGGGTTGACGAGGTTGCAAGGAAGGTGCAAGGCTTTCACATCGCTCAAGAAGATGGCGCACTCTACTGATAATGAAAGTCCTGATGTCTCTACTCTAGCTGACGTTTGAGGGATTCTGCTTGAGGGGGAACTGTCTTTGGGAGGTCGTGGAGCATGTTGTAGTTTCCAAGACTTTGAGAGATTGCTTTGGGAGTCATGTGAGGTCATGTTGGTTACTGATGCATGTACTTGGCCTATTACAAGGCTGTCAGTCAGGAGGGGCTGCTGGAATGTCCCCTGTTTGTACATGCAGAAATGATGGCATGATTTTGGATGTTTATCAAACTATGGAATACATGGGCTTCTACGATCTGGAGAATCGTGTCTACTGGTTTGTTTGTTTGCGACTTCCAGTAGGTGAAGCGTTCTGTGGTTCAAATGGATATCTGTCTCACAAGTCTTAGAAGGTTGTCATCGCATAGTCAAGGTCATAATTTGGTTGCAACTTCTGTGTGAAAGATGCACACGAAATTGGTGGGTGGTCATCGTAGGTTTTGTGAAGAAATTTGAATTGCTAAGAGCATCGCCAACTCCAACTCACCATCAGCATTTAGTGTGCCTTTGCTGCTCACGAAGTCCACGCCTGCAACATGGCAATAAAAAAGAACTCGCAATCCACTTGAACCCCTCAAAATGTCTTTTAACCCTAGACCGCCCAAGTGGTCAGTTTCTGACCGTTTGAAATTAAAAAAAACCTTTGGTGCCATCTGGGTTTTGGCTGGGTTTTTGGGTGTTCAGGGCATCCAAAGTGAAGTACCGAGTCTGACATGGCCTTGATCTTTTCAATGATGAAATTTTATTTTATTTTCCATCCAAAGTGGTTTATTTAGACTTAATGTATGAATTAAAGATGATTTCAGTTTTGTAGTATTGTAATTACTTCACAATTCATTATTTCTTCATTGTGAATGAAATGTCATGTCTTTTCAAATTTAAGATAATTATAATAGCAAAAATGTAATGTAAGCTTGAAACAATTAGCAAGGAAGAAAAAGTATAAGATCTAGTAGTGAATGAATACTAAATATGCAATGTATATAGATAGTGGATCTATTAAAAGTATTTTGATATTTGTGAGTATGAATGCCAAATTGTGTGATTTGTCTGTTGCGCTAACTATGGCTAATTTAAGCAAGTGCCAGAGGGTTGCACGCTTTTACATACAACTATTCATGTTGGCCACCAATTCTAAATTGGCTTCCAACACTGGCCCTTTATTAGTGAAGTTTTTGATAGGTGACTTTTACTTATTTTCTACAAATTTTGCTATTTGTTTCTTAACCTTTTATAAAAATTCAATTTTGACACTAATGAATTAATAAAAAAACAAAAGCCATGCCACACGACGGTATTAGATTTTGTTTTCATTCTCTCATTTTGTTTTTGAGATTGGAAAATCAAATGACCTTCTAAAAAAGATCCAATAGTTGGTTAAAAAGAAATGTATTTTTTTGGTTTTGACCTCTAATTTGCCGGTAAATGAACATTATTTTGCTTCAAAAATTTGTATATTTTTTCCTAACTCAAATTTGAAGTCTTAAGATTTTTTTGCAATGTAGAATTTGAGATATAGGGCTCAAAAGCTTGACAACATCGCTTTGTCAAAAGTTGAGGCGACTTTGAAAAAAATTGTGTTGCTCTTTGTTTAGTCATATCTAACACTTGATACGTTACTTTTTTAACCTAATTTTATAGAAAGACTCTTGCACTAGTCTAGAATAAGATCCTATAGTTACTAATTATAAAAGTGGTTAAATTTAGATTTCTAACATCTATTTTTAGAAGGTACAATATTTTGACAATTTAGGGAGCTTTTTCTTATTGACCCAGGGATTAAATGTGAACCTTGGGCTAGTAGGATTTGAGGCACAAATTTGACAATGATTTTGGGATCATTTGGGATTTTACATCCTATACCACCCAAAAAATTTGAAAGTGGCCCAAATGAAACTTTGAAACTCTTACCTATAAATTTTTTCTTTTGACACCTAGAAAAAGAAAAAAATATTCTTTATACCATCATGATGATTCCTTTTTAGAGGATTAAAGCACTACTCAAGCCCACAAATAGGGGGTCCATGGTCCTAGCATCTGAACATTTTTTGCATTGGCAGATTGACCAAATTTTTTTTATAAGAAATATTTAAAATCCCTAACAACTTCACGGTTTCATGAACATGATTCACATTTTGTGCACTTACTAGCTAAAAAATGCATCAATGAAGCTTGGATGTTGAGTCTTCCAATGTAGATTATATTCATTAAAGAAATTATGACCAAAGTGGTGGCAAGATGTATTTCCAATTTTTGCAAGTGTGAGAGGCTTCAATTCAAACCACATGAAGTGGGTGGTTGCAAGAAACACCTGTCGATTTTGTTGCGTTTTGAACAATACTCTTGATTTTTTCTAGAATATTTTAAAATTTAAAATTTAAAATTTAAAATTTATTTAATAATATGGCTAGTGCCTATACACCTTTTAAATGAAGGTAACCACCAAAGGAAAATGCATAGAAAAATTCTCTAAGTAGGAAAACTAGAAAAGTACCAAATCTCAAGAAAATAGATACTTTGATGTACTAATTAGGAAAAGAAAAGAAAATATATAAATAAAATAAAGTAGAAATTGGCCATTTGTAATAATTCTATGGAGATGGTCATTTACTAAAAGAACCACCAAATATTTTATGTGTTTCAAAATGCAAGCAAAAAAAAACTCACTTTGTGGACTTCCACTGTTTGTCTGTTCCACGCCACATATAATTAATTATTTTTAAAATTCCTTTGGATAGACTTAGCTACATGTCTACTAGATCAAAGACCACCTTTCCAAATTTCAATTCAATCAAAATTTGTTTTTGGAGTATTAAATAGTACTAATCCCTCCAAATTAGCAAGTGTGACATAACATTGGGGGCTATATTTGGACAATAAACGATTTTTTAAAAATTACCAAAAAAATTAGGCAAATTGTATAAAATAATTGCACTAATGACACTTGAAATCTACACTTGTCCTCCAATCTAAAATCTATACTTGCCCTAGATATCTAGAATCTATATTAGCCCTAGATTTTTAAGAATGACGAGTCTGAAATCTGTATATTTTTCAGATGAGTGAAATCTACACGATCAGTCTTAGATGTTTGAAATCTATACTTGTTCTAGATGTTTAGAGCAAGCAGTTTGAAAAAATAGCACAAGGAATATGGCACTAGGAATACCGCCATTTTAATGAAATTGGCCATATGTATAATAGTCAAACTTACAAATCTTAAGCCATTTGAAGCCAAAACCCAAAACAGTAACCCCTAAGAGCCCAAGGCCTTTTCTAACTCAAAAAATATCCAAAACTGCCATTTCTAAAGCATTCATCAAAAAAGTTTGGAAAGTTGATTTTTTGGGAATGTACTATAGGATCTTGTAGTTAACTTGTGTGAGAATATATGCTAAACTTTTTGTGAGGTTTGACCGTACAAATTGCAAGATATTTGCATTCAAAGTCTTTTTTTTTTTTTTTTTCCCACTGTGCCCGAAAATTTCAGATGCCTTAGACGGCCATTTGCTGAATTCTTTTCCATTGTAGACTTCCAATTAAATTTTTTTCTTATAGAAAAACATGTTAGGCATGTGCATGCCAATTTTCAAAGCAATCCAAGACAAGTAAGACATTCAAAAAAATTAAAATTTGTCACAATGTCCCAAGAAATGACAATACACTAGACCACTTTCAAATAATTTTTCCCATCACACATTTTTTGATCTAGAAAATCTGAATTGTGGATTGAAAGATGCACTTGTATTTCAGAAGTAGGAAAAGAAAATTGGAAAAATGTCAAAATCTCTAACATCTATAAGTTCCTTAAGCCTAATGTGACCTCCGGTTAGGCAAAGTAATGGGACTGTGCTTGAAAAAAGGGTCCCCTACATGTTCCTGGAAAGTTCCTTGCTGTTCCCGGTAGGTTCCCCTTGTCCCCATCCACTGCTCCCTTCTCCTCTTTCATCCATCCTCCAATCTGGCCCTTTTGAATTTTGAAGTGAAGGTAGTTAGGTGCCTGAAGATAAATTCTAGGCATGAGGCATGGTCATTTCCACATCCCTGAGGCCCGAGGTCATGCTCAACATGTATGGCTGGTTATTTGCCCTGTCCTCCCTGGCTCTCCTCTCTTGCCCACCACTGCTGCCCTATGGGAGTCAAAGGTAGGGGCAGCAGAAGAACAAACTGAAATTTTTATTCAAATGCACATCACTTTTGGAGTATAAGTCGGATTTGGTGAAATTTATATGCACGCGAAGCTAATGTAATTTCCTATCTCCAAAAAAAGTTTCAAAAAATCATGTGAAAAATTGAGGTCACATGAGCTTGCCCCAAGTTCCAAGTGTCTGTCTAGAAGACACTTGGGATCTTAGGGGTTAAAGAAAATTTCAGCCCACGGGAGGGCCATTCCAAGTTGACATGCCATAGCAAAAACGGCTTTGCGGAAATAGGGCAAAAAACAAATTTTCAGCTCCAAAAAACACTATTTCAGGGTCCTCTGGATGGCTATGGAGCAACCTTCCGGAGGCCTGAAATTTTCTCTAATGGTTATTGTGAAAAAGCAAATCAACACATGGGGTGTGACACAAAATAGAACAAGTGTTTCTTGCAAATCACCCAAGTAATCTTTGATTCTTCAAACATTAGAAGCACAAATTGTAGCACTTGGCAAATATCCAATATAATGTATAAACTCTGTAGTCTGCAGTATGGATAAAGTGGTAGCTATGAATAGCCCCTGCATTTAGACTTAATTTCAATGTATTATATAAATTCATCATTCATTTTTATTCCTCCCAGGTGGAAAGTCAAAATTATCATTCTTTTAAAAGACTCGTGACATTTTCTGGATGACTAGCTCACTAGCTCATAAAAGAACTATAGGACCTACTCATTAAATATCCTTGGAAAGACAATTAAAAGAACTAACTTACTATAGGGACATTCCCACCTAGCTGTAGCTAGTTCGGTGGTCATTTTTTTACAACTGTTCTGAATGAAACTAGAAGTGCAATTCACACTGTCGCTCACCATGAAGTTGAGTCAAGCGGAGTTAATTAGTGAATTAGCACTTGATGTTGCGTTCCCACAGAGAAGGTAGACTCAGAAGTTCGTATGTGACACAGCGCGAGCGTTCCTACCGGCCGGTGTTGTAGTTGTGGAAGTAGTGGTAGGGTCTTTTGTATGGAACTTTTTGCACACGGACACTTACGCGCTTGGAAAACAACAAACCCACAAAACAGTGGTTGAAATTTGGAAATCACGGGCAAAAAATTGAAAATTGCTGTCGACAGAATTGCAAATTGTGGGTGTAGCCTAGTGTACCGTTTGCCCCTATACATTTGCATTGGGAAGGTGATTTGACCAAGGTAATGTCTGCCCATAAGGGACCAGACCCGTGCAAACACATGGAACATCATGTTACCCGTGTTCTAATGTTGCGGGTTGGCTCAGACAAGGGCGGGTCCTGCAAGGGTGGGGAAGCAGCCTGTCGCAACCAGAATTTTTGGTTTTCCCTTGCTTACCTAAAAGTTGGAACGGAAACAAGTAATTAGGATCTAGATCCTGATAGGAGGCAAAAGAAGATTAAAGATAGACAATGCTAATGCAATAAGGGATAAACTGGAT
This sequence comes from Neckera pumila, assembly GCA_963969595.1. Classification (NCBI taxonomy): domain Eukaryota; kingdom Viridiplantae; phylum Streptophyta; class Bryopsida; order Hypnales; family Neckeraceae; genus Neckera; species Neckera pumila. The sequence goes on along the minus strand of OZ018408.1, from coordinate 44,236,276 downwards.
TTGATCCAGTTAGAGTATTAGTACTCAGGAGTAGAATCACATCCGGAACTTGTCTAGGATCGGATTAGGGTTGAACCGGATTGCTATGGACCAGACCGGAAAAGGTCATGATGACCAGTAAGGGGTCTTGGGACTATATAAAGGCTGGTCGTCCCCCTTTTCACTCTTTTACTTCCCTCGAGTTTTGGAGCTGACCTTGAGCGCTTTAACGCCTTCGTCTATGCCAGAGCCGTTGTGTGAGTGGAAACTTCAAGACGTTGTGTCAAAGTGCAGGAGAGGTCGAGCTTGTATGGGCTGTAGGTTTGTGTTGTCTTCCGGTTGAGATCGGACGAGAGAAAGTGAGGAACGGGACGTGCGGCTAGGAGATAGTGAGGTAGCAACCGGGAAGGGTCCAGTTAGCAAGTCCGTGTCCATGCCTCAGCTTCGCAGGAGCAGACCGGAAGCATCCAGTTCCTCCTTCAAGATTAAGCTCCGGAAAGTAGTTCCGGTCATCCCTTCCGAGGAACCGGCGAGGATCGAGCTCATGGAGGATCTCAACACGATGGGCTGTTTGGTGTTGATGGATAAACCCTAGGGGTTTAGGGAGGAGCGGATGGTGAGAGAGTTCAAGGGCAAATTGTCAAATCAGTTCGACAATATTGTCCGGGGGCGCCCAACCGAGTGGGAGAGCTGGTGGGTGCGCCAAGAGATAGCAGGTTAATGGGTAAGGTAGCACAACACATCTCCAATCCGGATGAGCACTGGAAGCAGGAGGCGGAGATTTGTTGACTTCAAGAGGAAGTCGACACTTTGAAGGCAGAGATAGTTGCCTTCAAAAGGGATAAGACTGCAGTCCGGGAGATGGCGGACGCAACCCGAAAGGTGGTCGAGATGGTGAAGGCCATGCTCGGAGAGTTCGGATCCGCCACTGTCAAGGCAGAGTTATTCGACAAAGGAGTACATGAGGAGAAGAAAGTATTCGGTTCCCGGATAGTTCGGATCCTGACCGACTTTACCGATCAGGTGGAAGCGGCAATGGTGGCAGCCAGGGAGGCAGCCAAACGGATGGAAATCAGCAGCCAGAAGCTGAACGGGTCCATGTACTCCCGGGTGATCCAGCTTTCGGACCTCTCACTGCCGGATCCATTCGCGGCAGGGAGGATCAAATCCAAGGGAGCCCAAGGATCGGACTCCCGAGTCAAAGAAGAGTCAACAAAGGCCTGGGCCTGGACAACCAATTCATCTGAATTCATCACCAAGATCAGATCTTCCAAATCCTGCTGCCGGGGAGCGGAGCAGGAACTTGACCGAAGTCTTCAACCAACTGCCCGTGGAACCCAAGAATCCTACATTGGATAGAGGAGTTGCAGAGTAGGTAGGAATGTAATTTTTGTAAGATAGTTAGGACCAAATCGGATGCTAATCCAATTTGGTTGATTAGAATCAAACCCGGAAGTTCCGCGCGGGTTTCCGGGGGCCTTTTTGCCTTTGTAAAATCAAGTTGTATATAAGTCAGCCCCTGCTTGGGAGCTGCGAGTCTTTTTGCCCAAATATTATTTGTGTCTTCTATTGGCCTCTTGTTGTGTGTCTCTCCCGTGTGTGGCAGGACTGTGTGGTGAGGAGTTAGGAAGGTGCACGTTGGTTTGGGTGTGATTTCTCCCTTTGGTGTTCTTGTTTTGATCTGTGTAAATGAGCGGGTTGTGAAAGAGTTGGGAGTGGATTTCAGTTCCTCAGCACTTCTAAGGTTTAGGTTTCCGGGCAAGACAACCGTTGTTAGGCTAGGCGGATAGGGAGGGATTCCTTAGTCGCGCTAGAACTCCTGGGTGGGAAATCCGATTGAGTGTCCGATCTCTTGAAAGATCTCGCTGCCCTAGTTGGTAAACGGAAGAGCTTTAGTCGATGTTGGAGCGGACGGGTACACTTGTAATCACCTGACTTCGTACAGACAAAACTTGGCGCTAAGGTCGTTGTAGTATGAGAGGATCGTACGGGTTTTTTTTTTGTGACCTGTGATCCGGAGAGTTCTCTGGGTTGCTGTGAAGGATCAAATCGGATCTGGATTAGTGTAGGAGATTGGAGAGTAGAAAAATGGGTCTTCAGCCACTATAAGTCACGAAAGGAGTGGCGGGCATGCCGCTCTAAAAAGTAAGCGGTGAACCCTCTGATGGTGAAACAGAGGTAAAACTAAACCGGATGAGAGTAAGAATGAATAGGAGTTGATCAGATCAGATCGGATAGTTGGCCGGATCGAGAAAGGAGAAGAGGGTCTGATTGTAGTTTTTGGTGTTGTTGTGTTTTTGGTTCTGGTGTTAGGACCGGAAGAGGAAATATGGATACTAACTGAGCTTAGAGACCAGATAAGGCTAGATACTTCACAGAATCTCGCGGGTTCGATCTTTAGAGTCACTTTGTTATGCTTTAGAGTGATTTTTGGGAGTATAATTGGGAATTTGCTTGCCCTGTATTGCGACACAGCTACAGATGGAGATGCAACAACAAAGGAGGAGAAGGGTTTAAGTGAACAGCACACACGGACGAGGTTCACTTGAACGACGAACGAACAATGTATAGTGGTCTGGTGGACTGACCTCAATGATGGACGGAGGATAGAAGGAGCTTTTGTTATTGAATTGGATCCATTGTTAAGGCTTTGGGTGGTTATGAGGAAACCTTTCTGATTGGTCTTTCACTTATAACTTGTTTTTGCGTTTTTGCGCTTGTCATTTTTAGTATTTAGTCATATAAATGTAAGTAGAGCTTTATCAAAGAAGTACCAATTTACATATAATAATATCAACAGCAGCAACGAAAGATGAAATGATAAAGACCGCATTTTGTGGATATTATATTCATGACTGCATTCCCTGCATATTATATTCATAACTTCTATGAAAATTTTAACACAAATATACCATACCAATATATACATTATTTAGATACTCTAGTAAATTGTAAAAGTAGAGTCTCCAAGGGTGAATTCAAGAAACACTTGTACCGTGGGAGTGTCCCCCTTGAACTTGGACATGTAGATTTTTGCTTATAACTTTTGCAGTATATATCTGTTTTTTATGAAATTTGAAATAAAGGTTCATATAGTAGTTGCAGACATTGTATAGTTTTTTTGCATTTAAAAAAGATAAAATTATTATTTTTAAACAACCCCCAATTGGATGTCTACTTTGGCCATTTTGGTGTTTTTTAGTACTATTTTTGACCCAAAATTGCAAATTTGAAGTTCAAAATTGGAGAACTAGGACTTCTACTAAAGTTAATAAGTCTACATAGAGATTTTTAAAAAATAATAAACTATCCACTTTCCACACGTGCTCAAAGTGGACTACCTTTGTGCAAGTACAAAGAACACAATTTTTTGTTTCCAAAGATGAAAATGGTTGCAAAGGAGCACCTTCAAGTTGCAAAAAATTGCTAAATTTTATTTTATCTTTTTGAATTTTTTACTATTTTCTAAAAATAAAAAATCAAAGTGTCTATTTTCTTGGCATTTTCCATTGTTCTTTTTTTGTGCATAACTTTTAGAGATTAATTTTTCTACGCTTGGATTTTTTGAAACATACTATTTTGAATTCTTTACAAATTATTTATATTTTGTTTTATTTAAAAAAATTAATTCCAAGAGTTGATAGTACTCTAGTACTAGGTTGTTTTGAGCCAAAAACAGCAATTGTTTCTTGCACAATGACCCATAAACCATTAGATTTACAAACCTAAACCATTTAAGCCGTTAAAGTCAACCGTTTATGCGGGACAACATAATTGCACTATTTATTGTAGATGAAGAACGGACCAGGATTCAAAATTTTTGAACAATAATTAAAGAGTGACAATAATGCAAATCCTTCTAGCATCCATTGTCTAAGACTTGGATAATGGTGGTGAATTCATTTTTTGCAACTAAGCCTCAAATGTCCTATACCAGAAAAAACGCAATTAGTTTCATCCAATGTAATTCCAATAAGTGTCTTTTTTGAGTGTTCCCTTTGATTTGGATGCGCTTTTTTTATTCAAAGCGTCTTGAGGTGAAAAATTGCAAAATTCATGTATGACTTAGATGTCAAAGGTGGATTTAGGGTGTTATGAATGTTTTTCCTATATTGTATTTTTTTAATATGAATATAGACTTTTTTCATATGTAGAATTAGCGTACACCTAAGCCTTCATTCATCCTTGAATTTTTATCATTTTGGAGGCGTGAATTTTGACCGATATTGGTAGTTCAAATTTCATTAAGTTCTAAATATAATAATCGGAACATTTATATATATGGAAATACAAATTACACAATTACTTCGGATAAATCTTGGGTACTTTTATTGCATAAAGAGGATACGCATAATTGTACTATAATTGAAAGCTAATTTTACGCATATCTATATACATAATCTACCTATGCAAGAGATTCCATTTTGTCACAAGCTGCTTAAGAGCAAATTTTTGGACTTCTATTTAAGAATTTGATGAAAAGAGCCAATGCCTCTCTTCAAATTTGTATTGCGGCACTGTCAACTTCCTAAGGATCTAGCTTCACCAAAAAGACATTGCTAAAGAAACACCATGTTCTATCAGAACAACTATTCAAGGACTTGCATTACACAAGCAAACATAACCTACGCCATGCAAATTGAGATATGGGAATTTAGAACAATATGATAACTAGCCCAATTTCATTTGTGTAAAAAACAAACTAAAAAATGGCAAGATTACAACATTTTATTACCATGGTATCAGAGCAGGTAGTGTGATCCTTATAGCTTGTCCTAGATTGATCAACTTGTAGTTTACTCTCCTCTTTCGCAGAAGCGTTAGATTTGCAAAACTCAGTGCCTAGCCGCCACAGACAACTTACTATTCTTAAGTCTATCTTTTGCAGAAGCAAGATTAGCAGAACTTAGTACTATACTACATGAACCTTAGGTTCTAGACAACACAAACGAAATGGATCCGAGTGTGAAAGATATCCCCGAATCCATGAAGCTGGCCGGACCTGCCAACTACATCATGTGGAGCTACAAGGCACATATGATTTTCAGGCAGGAAGGTCTTTGGCGTTTTATTGAACCTCCAGAAGAAGAAAAAGACACATCTAATACAAGCGCCGCAACAAGCCCTATGATAACCGAAATTACCAACGCAGCTTTTTCCGAAACACCGGTGGTAGCTACTACGACTTGAGCACACGAAATGGAGTTAAAATACCGGGTTGGACGCATTATTATTTCTATGGTACGAGACTCTCTCCTACTCAGTGTTATTCATCTTACGGACCCGCAAGCAATTTGATTTAGGTTGAGAAACATTTGTGATGTTAGGAGTTCTTCAAGGAGCAATTCTATTCTCTACGCCTTTCAGAAGGCAAAGCTTTCTCAGATCACCTCTAGGAGATAAACCTCCTTGTTACTCAACTTGCTAACCTTGGAATCCCTATACTAGACAAAGATCTTGTTGATCTAACTCTCAATAGCACTGGTCCACATTTAGACAGATTCAGAAAGGCCGTGAGCGAGGCCCTATTTTTCCCGAGTTGGAAGGATTACTACTCCAGGAGGAACTAAGCCGTAATCTAGAAAAACAACGCGATGACAACAAGAAAATCAGCTTTGTTCGCCAAGGCAAAGGTGGATGCTACTCCAACCATGGCCGCAACAACTAGGATCGTGGTCAACCCTACAACACCACTATTACTCCATCGACCACTACTTAGCGCTCTTCCAACTCACAACAAACAACAGCTCCGACATAACAACAAGTATTTTGCCACCAGTGCGGAAAGGCGGGCCACTACGCTTGGGATTGCGCACAAGCTATGCTCAAAGATCAAATTCAAACTATGCAACTCCAACTGACAAATATCAAACAATGGAAATCAATGGCATCCGGGCATCACGTAAACCTTATCAAAACTGAAGACAAAGAGCCCGTAGATCCCAGCTCCGACCTTCCGCCTCCTCACCTTTGCGCTTGTATTGTTGTGTTTGAAGACGACACTGATGACCCTGAAGAGGTTGTCAACGCTTGCGTTACATGCAACGTAGAAGAAGATTGGTTCTTAGACTCTGGGGCCTTACTTCATGTCATTGGTAACTACCATCTACTTAGCAATGTTGGTCCTTAAAAGATTCCGCATATTAGAGCGGCCGGAGGCCAGGTCATGCCCGTTGAGGGTCAAGGCACAAGTACGCATTACTGATCCATTGCCCGATCGCCGCACGCTATGGTTGGCCCCCTGCCAAAAGTATAAACCAGTAAAATTAGTACAAAAAACAAAAATATTGGTACAAAAAATACAAATACTTGTGGGAACACGCAATATCAATATTTAGAAATCCGGATTAGTTTAGGATCAATTCTGTAAATATTTTCAAAAATTTGTAGTAGTGAAGTCGGAAACTAGAACATTTAGTAGAAACTAGGTAGTCAGGAAGTTCCGACTTACAAAAACTTGTAGAATAGGTAAGAAACAGACTTTTGCCGGAATCCAGAAACCGGAATGGGATCCGGATTCAGGCAACCTACGAACTAGGGGTCCAGCCTATGAAACTAGGGATCTGTTTGCAAATGGCGGCGCATTAAATGGCCGAACCAACGGGTGTCGGTCATTGGCCGGGTACTTAAGCAGATGGGCCTTTCATTTTTCTCCCTCTTTCTTCCGCTCGAGGAGGTGTGTGTGCTTGCAGGTTTTGGAGCGCGTTGTCGTATTGAGAGGAGCGCGCTTTGGGAATACGCAAAGTATGTGGCTGCAACTGGAACTAGTTAGTCATTGACTTTAAATAATCTTCAAGTCTTCTAGTCTTCAATCTTCTCTTTGTTCTTCGGCCTTCAAAATCTCCTTCCCGTTGGCCTATCCTGTGTTGGCTCTAAACGGGTCAGGATTCGGTCAGGTAGGTAATAAGAACCACGGGCCTCGGACGGGTAAAACGGGATGGCATAATACGAGATGCCGTCCGGATGATGGGCTCCTAAACTTCAAACTCCCGGTGACCAGCTCTAACTAGGCTTTAGCTTTCACCGTGAGAACAAACAGATTCGACCATGTGGGTGATTAAATCCCACCGTCTCCACAAATACAAAACGAGGCTAAGCATTGGTTTAACCCAAGCTGCCCGCAACAACAAAAGTTTACAATAAAAGACAAGCCACAAGCCACAACACACAAATTCTCCTCCAACTCCAACTTCAAATCTTCACTCCAACTTCAATTTCAAAGCTAAACTTTGAATGAATGCCACCAATGCTTCACAACTCCAAATAGAATGAGTGATAGCTCTTTGTAAAGCTAATACAATTTTCTATACTTTCACCAAATTTCAATTCATTCAAATACTTTCTCCAATATCTATGATTGCCCAAAGTTTCGGCCTTTAAAAGTGAGGGCAGCAGATCCTCCTCCACTTCAACACTCACAACTCACTCATAAATGCTCCAAATACAACAAATGATAGCTATTTGAAAAGCTAACAAAATTCTCTACAACTTCTCAAAATTTCATTGCAAAATAAAAATCTTTCCGTCTTCTATGGTTGGTCAAAGTCTCAGCCCCTTCAATTGGGAGGTAGCAGACCTTCCTCCACTCAAACTAGCACAAATCTCCACTCACAACTTCAATTCAAGCAAGAAAAGACCTCTTCCAATCACAACATCATAATACACAACTCCTCCAATTTTTATTGGAAAAACCCCTTCTCAAAACATAACACAACAACAACCTCCAAACATTCGGATCTCCCCCTAAACTCACAACGAGAGAGAAGATGAAAAAAAATCACCTTTTTCCCACCTTAACTTCACTCTAACTTCACTCTATCTCTTTATCTTTTACTTTTCCACTCAATCTTCATCTTATCTTATCTCTAACTTCACTCTATCCACTCTATCTACAGAATAAAGAACAAAAATCTATATATATTTAGTAGAGGTAAAAAAAACTTAAAACCTCAATTTCTTGAGACTTAGAAAAAAACCCTCTAGTTCGACATAGTATAATCTAAATAAAACACAAAGAAGAATATCGAATGAGATCAAGCGACCTCAAATGATGTCAACTTCTTTATAATGCAACAAATATAAAAATCTATCTAAATCATATATATATACATAATCTACATAATGTCTGCATTTGCAACACAACAGCGTTTCTTTTAGAAGAGGGAAAGAGTGGTGAGTTAGGCCGGATAGGGAGAGAAGGAAAGGAGGGTGCCGATTGCACCGGATTGTAGGTCAAGAAGATGGCGGGATCATCAGCGCAGGGGCAGAAGACTATTCCCTCTGTCAAGCTCCTGTACCCAGTCATTCCGTCGGACTTTGCTGAGCACTTAGAGTTAGAGGAAGATCTCTTCAAACTAAGGTGTATCGGGTTCATCCGGCAACCCTGGACAGTTAGGAGTGAAGATTTTCTTTGTGAGTTGGTTATGGGGACGCCAAACCAGTTCGAGCCGACGCCAAGGGGTCGGTTGGCCTCTTGGACGGAAGGGATGTGGGTGGAAACTTACAGGTTGAAGTAGTCCGGATCCGGAAATGCGACCCGGACGGATAAGTTATATGAAAACAAATTCAAGAAACCACCGCACCATAAGGAGGGTTTCACCGTTAGTGATTGTATCGATGAGCGCCATAGGCGATTACTGAATTTCTTGATTCCCATTGTGTATCCGGAAAAGTCAACCAGGGTTACGATTACGGTGGCAAATACGATTTTTGGAGCACTCGAAGGCCGGGTCGTGAACTGGGCGACCATAATCCACCAGAAGGTCAAGAAGATGGCGGTGGCTATCGACAAGGCCAAGCAAAGTTCGCTCAGCACTTACTTGTTCCACATGTATCATCATTTTGATTTCATGACCCCGCAGGAACAAGTTGCCTATGAGACCGAAATGCAAATCCTGAAGTACGGATTCACGGAAGAGTTGAAGCCCACGGGAGAAGCGGCACTAGAAGAAGAAGAGGAAGAGGAGGATCCGAAACCAAAGCCGCTGGAGAAGAAGAAGCGACAGAAGACCACCAATCCGGACGCACGAAGAACGAGTCTGGACGTGCCGGAATCGAATCCGTCCCTGACCCAACCATCACCGGGACCTTCCGATGTATCCGACTTCTATGAGGCCGGAACCTGATGGATGGTGCAGTGCCGGAAGAAGCACGCCGAGATGGCAGAGGTCATCACGGGCGTTGCCAGGGAGTTAAATGTTGAGACGGATCAGATCTTCAATGAACTCCGGAAGAGACCCAATCCGGCACTACTCCAAGAGAAGGACAAGCAGATCGAGGTGCTTAAGGAGGAACGGGATCACTACAAGAACAAGTTCTACTAGACGGAGGGATAGTCGATCTCAACCCAAAAGAAGGAGACGGATGCTCTGAAGCTAGTCAGGGATTTGAAGGTGTTGTTAGAAGAACCGGAACATCAGATCATCCGGTCCGCGCTTTATACAAAAAAACTCGACAACGACGACATTGTTACCGGATCCAGAGTGCTGCAGGTCCTGGTCGAATACAAGGCCAAGATGAAGATTGTTTTGGACGATATGCGGCAGCTGCTGGGTCATCTCGATGTGGCCAAGGACGACTTTGGACTACTTCCGGATATCTTCATGGAGTCCCCGAGCAAGCATGGAGCCGGAACTTCCGGGACACAAGAAGATCCAGGCTTGAAGTCCCTGTTTAAGATACTTAAGGTGCCTTCCTCGAGTCATTTCCCGAACTGGGGCACGGTAAATACTTTTGCCCCTTCCTCACAGTCTCCGACGGGATCCGGGAAGGCTGGGCAAAGGTTGCCGATTCAGAGAGATCTATTAGAAGGTTTGGAGACGATCAATCCGGCAAGAGAACACCCGGAGAGATTCCCTCATATGTCGGAACAGTCACCAGCACGGGGGACACAATTGATTGACTTAGGAGATCCGGCTCCAGAGGCGAGACCGAAACCCAGGCCGGAAACCCGGCTGAACAAGAGGACAGAAATAATGGAGGCCGAAATCTTGGATCCGGATGAAGAACTCGAGATGGTGGAACCTGAGAGGCAATTGAAACTCCGGAAGTCTGAGAAGAGGAAACCAGAAAGCAAGAAGCCGGTGAAGCAACAGATTGAAGACTCCGAGTCTGGAGAGTTTGAGTCGGGCTCAGAATCTGAGGAAGATACGGAGGAGGACGAGACGTCTCCTGCGACCCGTCAGAATCCGCCTCGAGCAACCAAAATGATGCCAGCAAAGGGTCCTGGTAAGTCGACAGCCAAGCAGGGAGCCGGGAGTTCAAAGAAATCTCGAGTGGCCAAGTAGTTAGAAGGGGACTACTTGTGGAAGTGGATTAGAATTTAGATAGTTTTATCCCGGAATCGGATTCCAAATGTGGGCCTAGTTTCCGGAAACTTAGGGATAAGGACTTCCCGGTTTATTTGGGATTTCCTTGGTGTGTGTGTGAGGTTGCCCCGGTTTGTGGGGAGCCCTTTTTTGCTTTTAGGGTGTTGACTTTGGCTTTGCTTTGGGTTTTTAAGGGCGGGCAAGTTAGTTGCCCCTCATTCCCTCTCAGTTGATATTCAATTGTATTTCATTCCCTTTTCAAAATCTGAGCCCTCGGGTATGCATTTTGGCTTTATCAATGTATCTGGATTGTATTGATCTATGGTCTGGGTGTTGGAAAGAAAGGACGGGTGAGGAGGAATCTGGATTTAGGAGAATACGGTCTGAATCGAGAGTGTGCTATTGTAATGTTGTTGGATTGTTGACTTAGGAGCTGCGCACAGTGTCTTTAAACTACCAGAAGAGTAGTCCGGATCATAGAGTAGCGGAGAAGCGAGTCCGGTTGTCAAGCCGTGCGGAGGTAAGCGCCCGCCCAAGGAAGCCCCCACCTGTCCGGAAGATCTGCCAACCTCAGGATTCATCTAACCTCTAGAAAGATCACACCCCCATACTTATTCCGGATTCTGAGGTCTGTCGTTGTAGTAAGGGAGAGTGAAGTATTCCTGAATAATCTGCTGTCCGGAGTTGCCATCCGGAAGCTGTGAGGATCCGGATCTTCTCATCTTGCTTCAACGTTTCGAATACTCGGGTGTTGTTGTTTGTGTTTGTTAGAATTGTAGAAGAACAGGAGTGGTGAAGTCCCTACCCCCCTCAAAAGATCAACTAGTGGACCCTCTGAAGGTAAAATAGAGGTATTGAAAACCGGATTGGAAGAAGAGACGTAAACCGGATTTCGGATAGTTTATGGTCCCGATTGTGAAAGGATTCGGAAAATGTTGAGTAGGTAAGAAGAAAGAAAGATAGAAAAGCCGGATACCTAGAATATGCTATATATAATCCGGAAATTCCCTGGGACGATATTTCGTGTTATCTTGGCATATTTTTATATTAAGGATACTTACGCCTAGATTGCGCGTACGACAAAATGTACCCCAATTCTGTGGAATTTCAAAAAATATTTGCCGAGATTTTTGGAAAGGTACCCCAATGCCATGGATTTTCAAAAAATATTAGCCGAGATTTTGTTTGAAATGCACCCCAATTCCGAGGAATTCTTACATCTAATTAAATCTAGCAATAAGTAAAATCTAAAGGCGTTGAACACTGAATTTCTAATGAAGGACTTTGTAGAATTGTTTTTCTATAGTGTAAGGATGCAATTAGGGTTGACGTCATCAAAACAAGTTTACAATCAAACAAAAATCGAAGATAAAGTACAAGAAGACTTACAAGGATACACATAAATAAAACCAAATCAAAACTCATATAAATCCAAATAAAAACAAAGCATAGGAGCTCAGGTCACTAAATCCAGAAGGCCCCATCAACGGCTAGAACTACCACTATCCTTGCCCTGTTTAGCCTCTAGATCTATGTACTCCAAGTCATGCTTATTGAAACTGCGTGCGCGAGTAGGGGGTGGTGATCAAGGTTGTCATAACGGGTGAGTCAGGGTCATTGGACGGGACGGGTGGACGGGCGAACCGGACCAGACAGGCGGACGGTCCAGGCGGCTTTCAATTTGTAGATCTTAGAATTTTTTCAAGATAGAAAATGACACGTCATTTTTCCATGATGGCCCGATTATAAATTGAATCCGGATACGGAGTTGGAGTCCATCCGCGCCCTAACATTACGTCCGCGCCCGTTTGTCCGCGCCCATCCGTCCGTGCCCTGACCTTACGTCCGCGCCCTATTCTTACATTTGCGCCCTAACCTGACGTCTGCGCCCCTACCGATTTCGTCCGTGTCCAAGGTCTCGCTTGACAACTAAGTGGCGTTGACGTGGCAACCACATCGCCCTTTTTTTCTTTACTAAAAAGTCAATTATGTATTGACTACATCGGACAGGCGGGACCTCTATTAGATGGGACGAGCGGACAGACGGGCGAACCAAATGTCTGCCTAGTATGACAACCCTGGTGATAATGGTGCCTCCGCAAATTGATGTGCAATCCCACTAGCATATGAAGGGAGCTCAAATGCCTTAGGAGGACTTGCAAACATGTCCGCAGTGAGGACACAATTGGACTCTCCCTTGGATTTCTGAATAGTCAAGAAAAGTAAACAAATAAGCAGAAAGAAGAAACAAGGAACAGAGAAGAAAAAAACTACAAATAAACAAAGAAGAACTCAAACAACAAACTTACGCACAGAGCAAATCGAAGTTGCGCTTCGCCATCTTCTGAGGAGGCGGAGCAAAAACGGACCCTCGCGATCGGGCAACCTGACGGAAAGTAGTCTCTGGGTCAGGGTCTTGCATGGGGAGGAGGAGGGCGTCAAAAATGTCAAAATCCGCTTCGAGAGCCACAATATGGTGCTGATGTGCGCGGCACGCTTTTATAGAAGCACCTAAAACATTGAGAACCACATTGTGAGAAGTTGTAACACAAAGAAATAAAGTAGTAGAAAGAGGAAGACTGAAAATCAAAGAGGTTGAAAACAAACCTAGACTGCATTGCCAATCCATCACAATGTTGTCCTTGTCGGTAAGGGCGGAAAAAAGGATGGAATAAAACTCGTGACGTTTCTAACAAGCACCTCTCCAAGGCACGCCGTCCTCCCTCATAGCCTGATTTTTTTCATCCGTGAAACTTTTGAGCTAACCATCCCTCTGAAGGTTGTAACCCATCTTATCAAAAGCTATGCTCCGTACCTTAAGAATAGAGTTTACCCAAACTAACACTTTGATGAAGAACTTGCGAGTCTGAAAAAATGAACATGAATGTGTTAGTATCAATGAATCTACAAAATGCAACGAAATTTGAGATAGGATAGAGGGAGAAAAACTTACCACTCCCGTAGGAACCATGGGTGACTGAAGGTTGAGGTCGTTCATGCCAAACCAGTCTTCAACTACGTAGAAGTTCATAGTGTGTGCCCAGTTGTGGATATCCCTAGATATATCGGGATCAGCGGCATGAGTGAAGACAAGGATGCTGTCGTCATAGAGGTTGGCATTTGCAAAGACAAACAGAACCTCAAACTATGAAGTAGACCGCCTGTTCCAAGTTGGAACATCATTGGAGCACGTAGAGATCCGTGGCACACATAGGTTCTCGGGCACATTTGCAAAGAGCAAATTGATGCCCGTGTGAACCTTCTCCTTGGCATTGGATTGAGTACGACCTGCTCCAACCTACATAGAGAAACTGTTGTGAGAACTTGAAGAAGTAAGATAAATTGAATCTTAGAAATTAGAATGAATGCAATAGAAAGAGAAATTATATACAAACCTTAGTTAGGAACTCTTGAATGCGGGTGTAGGTTGAATGGCGAGTCCCGGTCTTCATAAGGTGCTCAATGACCTCCACCATGTCCACATTCTCAATAAGGGTGAGCGTGGATGGCTTCTCCAAAGAAGTGGCTGAAGTATCCGGTGCAATTGCCTTCCGCTTTCGTGGCTCAAAGGGGATGGTGATGTCGCTTTGAGAAGGAGCGGGGGCCGGGTTGACAGCCAACGTCACGTGTTTTTACACAAATGCAATGTGTCTTCCATGATGTTTGGAAGATGGGACAAATGCTTTGTCCATCCAACGCGGAGGACAATACCTGCAAAAATGCGAATGTTCACGGTGATGTCCTCATGATTCAGTATACATCCCATGTAGCGGATCGATGCTGAAGGTTGGTGTAGAATTCTTTTTTTTGCATGAGCGGTTCACCTTAGACGGTTCACGGTTAAATATTTGCCAAACACGCTCAGTGCATAGAGATAGGGAATGCATCAGATTAGACTCTAGTGCATACACTGATTCATGAAAACTAGCCTTGACTACACACCAAAAATCATATAAGTAGAATAAGGAATACGTAGCCCACTAGTTCTGGAGCCCTAGGCCCATGCTTGGAATACTACACTCAAAATAGGAAATGACGCCTGTAGATCCATGCTAATAACATACTTTTTCATTTAATGCCTATAAAAATTAGAGTGGCGTCTCCAGCAACTTCCAGTGCTACAGCCATGGGCGGTCAACTGCGGTCAGCGACGTCCATCGATGCGTGTGGAGCCTTGCATGACAAAGGTTTGCATTAGAGCATGTCTTTCTAAATATGGAATGGAACAACGCAACTAATTCCGTCTTTACGTTGACATCAGACTATGAACTGACCTATTCCGTTCATTTCTTCCTTCCGGACTCTCCTTTCTTTGTTGCAGGAGAACGGTCTGGAGCGCTTGGCTTTGATGGCTTTGACCCTGATTCCTTTGTGCTTTTATTGGGAGGCACAAACTTTGTCGTCTTTGCAGTGGCTTGCGTCCTCACAACACGATTGGACCTTGTGGCGGTCGTGGGCGATGCAAGACTTGGAACCTGCAAGATTCATGACATAAGACCCCTGCTTCGTGAGGAGAGGGGGAGGTGTTTTGCACAACGTACAAATAAACATCCCTATGTATACAGAGACGTCACAGACAATACGCAACCGACGTGCACTCCCAAAACCCAGCACGGATTTTCCACTACGTTACCTCTGGTGGTGCGGAACGGTGTCCAGAAGCTTGATTCTGTACTTGCTGTGCATGAGTGCCTTGGTTGCTTTGTATGGCATATGGGTCATGCTCTTCTTCAACTGGAGCAACAGTGTCCTACACGGTTTCCAATGCTCCATTCTGGGTGGCATTTTGTGCACCATCGTCTTCAACCTTAGCAAGAGGGCCTTCCTAGCTGACCACAATGACGCCATTCATGCCGTCAGAAACGGCAACCTTGTCCGTGACGTTGTCCGCATCACCGTCCTTCTTCGGGACAACGTCAGACACAGCGTCACCTGCTAGACAGGCGTCCGCAAAAGCCTGCGTGCTGGCATCCTTAGCGGCGTCTTCAGGGATTTCACCGTCCTCTAAAAGTTCGTAGTCGACGTCATCGTCCTGCAATAGAGGTGCGGGATGTCCTTTTCTCCCACTGTAAGCAAGATGTCATCTGAGTCGGTGGTGCTTGCACCCAGAGACTTTATTAGTCCACAAAGCAGGCGCTCTATTTTGCTTAGGTGTTCGCCAATCTCAGAGGTGCTGGTCTGCATCTCCGTGCGCACGAAGTCAATCTCATCCCTGAGGTCAATAGGCAACCTACGTGCCTCTGCTTGTCGACGTAGGTACTCTTTCTTTGTAGCTTCGTGAACCTAACCTGGATATGGTATGCAACGAAGGTGCAAGGTCTGTCACATAGAAATACTTAGCATGTCAGTTCAAAGAGTAACGGACCAAGGAAGACAAGAAACACACAATGGCACGTGATGTTCCAAAAAACGACACAAATCTGCTTCGAGATGTCACAGAGGACATTAGGCGCCTTCGACAATGCGGATCTGAATCCATGGGTGTCAATTTGTTTCCCCTTCTAATTCTCTGGAAAATCTCACCAATTGTCCAATCATCTCCTTTTCAATGCTCTTCATCTGGGCAAGCTTCAATCCTTTGCCCTTCGAGATAGTCCGCATGTGCCGGGACTTGTCTTTGGCTTGTTGGAAAGATCTTTGTGCCACCAACATGTCCCACACTTTAGGATCTACTTCTGCGGGTCTAGCTTGATCTGCATCAATGAATTTGCAAATGTTGTGGCGGACATTGATGAGTTGTTTTGTGGTGTATTGGGGGAACCACTGGGGATTGATGTCCGCACGATTCCCTCTCACATCCATTATGTTCCACACTATACAGAAAATAAACAAGCAAGTGAGTTTATGACCAATGACCAGCATTAAAATTTCCATCCACTGCTATCCTTCATAGGCCTGTAAGTAAGACCTGCTAGGAGGAAACAGTGCCTAGGGGACCTCGACGAATGACTAGACAGTTTCATTTCCTGCAAAACATTATGCGCTGCAACGGCACGTTCTCTACACGATTGTCTCCTCTGCGAAAAACATTACACGTCTTTGGGTATGTGGTCATGTTTTCTCTAGCATGTACAAGTGTTGTTCCAAACAAGGAAAACAAAAGAGACTTCAAGGACACCAACCTCGTAACAGTGCTTGCCGCAGATTCACATGTGCACTATATTGGTAGCACGAGGCGGACCCAATAGTTTTCAAAGTCTACGTTACATTAGAATAGACATGCTTTGTAAAACTCGAGAGCAAAAAACGACCACATGTCATGAGAAACAACAAGACATTGTAAAGAACCCACAATCATCCAGACATAGATGCAAGTTACTTGTCTTCTGTTGGATGTGAGCTTCGTTAACATTCACTTGTGACGTTGAACAGAGCATTACCTATGTTGAGACAATCAAAGAATCGATTCTTCTCGTGCAATGGCTGGTCGGCCCACCCAAAGCAAGGGTTCATTTGTCGAGCAAACAGCTTCACGTCCTCTGCCAGGTATGGAGCTTGCTTTCCATAAGGCTTACCTTGTCCATCAACAAGCACGCGTTGTTTCAAAACCTTCCCCTTCCCCTTCTCCGTGTGGACCTCTTTCTGAACCTCTTTCTTCACACGTGGATGCGGGGCGGGCACAGCATCTAGAATTATTGTGTCCTCGTCCTCACCATTAGAGTCAGTGTCGTTGGATTCGGAGCCATAGCTACACATGTCAAACAAGGACATGTCCCAGTCCGTGTTATATTTAACGGAAGACGTTTTTGAGGATGTCACCAATAACGCAACGGATCCTACACCTGTCACGATGCACATTCACATCTACAACATCAATATGTCTCAGGCAGTGTCCCTCAAATCATTTCTAAAAATGGTGGCACGTAGTGACTCATCTTTGGTGCTCCGACTCTGAAGAGTCCCCACTCATGGGCTCCTCCTCTTCTTCCTCCTCTTCCTCCTCTGGTTCTTCCTCTGGTGTTCTCTCACACTGTGGGTGACTGATCCGGCTTCTTTTTGATGGGGGCTGCTTGCAAAAGCTTTGCCCTTCTCTTTTGCCCTACTGTGCCTGTGGGCATCGTCGTTTCGCTGCTTTAAATGCTGCTCTGTGGATAGTTGGGTCCCGCTAGTTACACCCCGAGCATAAACATCTTCATTGCTACCACTCTGTCGTCTGGGCTCCAACGCATGCTTAAGCAGCAGCTTCTTCCAGTTTGGTGCCATCTTTGGTTGCGGGGTAGTCTACAAAACAAAATCCTCATTGCCTCCCTAGAACTAAGCATCAAGAAAATGCCAAATTTGTCAGAATTTTGAGCCGAAATACAACATGCCTGGGTTTGCCTTGGCAGACAGCAAAGAGGACATGGAAGGGCTATTACAAATTTTCCAATTGCAAGTTCAAAAAATCGACTACAGATGGCCTTGAGTGAGAGGACGTATGTGAAAACACCATGACGCCTTCAAAAACGTCAAGATGTCTGAGACAGCACAAGCTTGCTCACATGAACGTCTACAGTCGCATAGGACGTCTGAGGAAACACATATGTGTTTCGGTAAGCATTGTCATAGGATCCAAATGCACTGAATTTGTACATGTGATTTGTACTTGTGATTGCAAGTTCCGAATTGTAGCAGACAATTCACGTACAAGTCGAACAGCAGGAATTGATTTTCAGGAAGTACTACGAGTGGCAATAGATGCTTTTGAAGACTGATTGCAAGATACCAAGCTTCACTATCCAGTACTTGTCACAAAGAAGAGAAAGAATGCTGCACTTATTATTCACAAAGTCTTCTATAACATGAAGAAAATATTTTAGACTCTCTCGGCAGCACCAAGAATTCAACTAAACGACATATGTACACATGACGCTAAATGCAGTTCTTGACGTCTCTTCTAGGCAGGTAACATCCATGAGAACACAAAGTTGACGTTCCAAAACACAAAATTGTCCAAATCAATGCCAATAATCACTACAAAGCATGACCGCATTTTATGAACCGGACGTGTTCCACTAGAACTACGACGTCTCTCTACCGATACGGACGTGGCTGCACCGTTGTGACGGTAAGAACACCGGAACCTCCTACTAGACAACTTTTACAAGGAAATCGGCAATGGTTTTACAAGGTCAGTAACGAACAGATCCATGGGAAAACTAAGTGAAGAAGCAATTTGAAACAGCAAAGAGACACAGGAGCCTGAATGTAGCGTGATAAATGATTTGCTAATTTCAAGAAAGGCACACGGGAACGCGTAATGTCGTCGATGATGTCTACCGAAGCACGACCATGCTGTTGCAAACACCGCGACAGGCGACAAATATTCTCAGCCAAACCCAATTCACAGCGCCGCCACAATTGGACAGCCTCAAGCGCGTTACAAACAGAATGCAACAAAGCCAACACGAGAAACCCTTACAGTCAAAACAAGCACTAATCTTCGCTCACGGATGCATCGCCCTACCCACAGCACCTCCAACAACGAGTTGCACTACTTTTGCAAGTCACCAAATCGGAAGCTTACTTCTACACAATGACCGCATAGAAGAGAGGAACTCTAACTAGGTTGAAATGTACCGCTAATTTTGAGGACGACGGGTTCCTTCAAAGAATCAGCGCGGCACAAGCTCCCACCGCGATGAAGCATCGCCTCCCCAATTTTGGAGCTAATCCTCGCAGGTCCTCCACGCAGGTTGTGCCTCACGCCTCTCACTCTCTCAACAGCTCCCCTCCTACCTAGTTTGCAAAGCAGCCGCACCTAGCCGGGAAACAATTTACGAGCAATTTCCTCTGCTATGGGCGCACATCCCTCCACAAACTTGGAAAGCAAACTGAAACATCTCTAAAAAACGTAGGCGAAGAGAAGAAGAGGAACGCTCCGGTGTTCTAATAAACAACCCGAGAAGATACTGCAGCGAACGAATGGACGGAGTTGGATGAAGAAACTCGATGCCGTCCTAACCTCCACATTCGCAAATGCATTAATTTCGATTGATGACCACTCGTCTACAAGATTGAAGTCCAGGTTTTTTGAAAATGGTAGCGGTTTAGGCGCGACACAAGGGAACAACAGGGCGGGTTACAAAAAGGAAAATTGGAGTGGCAAATCCCTGTCGCAAGGTTTCAAGGGACTGCTCGAGCTAGACGGACTACCGTTCTTTAAGCCCACAGCGGCAAAACTCACAGAGTCGCAAAAAAAAACCGGTCAGCAAAAGAGGTGAGAAATGCACTATCAACGTACCTTAGTTTTCTTCCGCTCCTTCTACATAATCACGGCAAAATTAGTGACGACTTCCTTTCCCTTTTGCAGGTGACTACTTCTACGAACGTTTCTCTCCTCCGTCGTGGCTCCAAGATCATCTTCCATCTCAGACGACTGTGACGCAGCTACCACTCCCTCAACAAAGTTTTGGAAAATACTAACAGTTGCGTTGCTGATCCCAAATTTGTAAGTGCCATGCTGTGGTAAAGCTTCTCTACAAACCCTATCCTGATTCTGAGCAACTGAAGGAATTGGCATGTTGCTTATTAAGAAGTGGCCGCACTAGACGGACATGTGAAGTTCCTCTGTAGAGCAGAGATAAAGACGAGTTAAGGTTCCAGTCTCTTTTGGCAGACAGTCTGCACAGTGCGAGGCTCTTGAGTAGCTGCATTATTGACCTTAATTATTTTGCACCTCTGAAACACGGAGATGTCGCAAAAAACATTAGAAACAATATACTCATGCTTCAAAAAACGTGTTCATGTTCAAGAAGACACACACAAGTACATATTTTGTGTCCCAGAAGATGTCATAGACGTAACGTTTACGTCATCTTCTGGGATTTCTCTTCAGCGGAAGACTTGGAAAACTAAGTGTTTAGAAGTTATGATTACCAAGACAAAATTTTTGTAGGACCGACGTGCCTGAATGTAGTGTGATTTTGAAGTCCACACATTCTTCTTCATAATGGTACACTTCATCCCATTTAGTTTTCGGAGGCAATTATTAAACACCACCAAGAGTATTTGCATATGCTTTGTCTAACAGAAATCATAGCTTTCGTAGAATCGGACGTGTGAAAGGCCAACAACAAACCTTTAGATGTAATCATGTAATGAGCAGGGTAGGGAAAAGAAAATCACTGTTAGTGTGGCATAAATTTGTCTTCAACATTTGAATATTGTTGTATAAATTCATGCTTTTGTGGTTTGTGGAAAAATATACATAGTATAGTGGACTTTTGGAAATGGATTCAAATTAGGAAGAAGCTGAATTCCACTTCCTTAGAGTTTAAATTAATTTCTTTGGGGTAATGTTCCCTCTATAAATTTATCTTCCCGAGTAATTTTAAAAGCAATTTATAGATCCCCTTCAATCACGGAGGCTTCATTTTTGTTCTATGAAAAAGGGGTCAAAGAAAGAATTCACACACAATATTGAATTCATTTTCGAGGAGGTTCCATAAATTGTACTTAATGTTAATTCCCACTTGGCTTCATAACCTTATCAATTAGTTTTTTACTAAGTTGTGTTCACTTGGCTTCATGATCTTCCCATCTTTTCTTTTTTTTTGGCTTAGAGTTAAAATGAAGAACTCTAACTAGGTTGAAATAATGAACATCAAAATATAATTCTACATTTGGCTTCATGCTCTTCCGATTTTTTTTTTTTTTGGACTTAGAGTTAAAATGAAGAACTCTAACTAGGTTCAAGTAATATTCTTGAAAATGTAATGGAGGCTAATGGCTTCATGCTCTTCCCATTTCTTTGGTGGACTTAGAGTGGAAATGAAGAACTCTAACTTCTACATATAATATATTTCAAAATGGAATTCCACTTTTTCTTTGGTGGAGACTTAGATTGGACATGAAGAAGTAGATGTCACTTTAAATAATTGATAGTGTTCTTCCACACTTGGCTTCTTAGTCCATCCTTTTTTTTTTGGTTTAGAATGTACCTAAAGAAGTATGAGTGGCTTTCAATAATTAAACCCATTATGTTGTGTTCCCTTGGCTAAATGTTCTTTCCATTTTTTTTTTGGCTTAGAGTGGAAAAGAAGAAAGCTATGTCACTTTAATTAAAAAATTGAAGAAGTTCTTTCAAAAACGTACTACATATTCTTCCCCATTTTCTTTTCTGGGCTTAGAGTAGAAAAGAAGAAGCGTGCACGCATTTTTTTATAAATTTCTTGCTATGCTTCTGTCTTCAATAAAGTTCATTGCTTGGCTTGTTTGATGATATGTTTTGAGCATTTTGTTCTCATCAATTGCTAATGTTAGCAATACACACCTTATTTAGCTATTCTTGTTTGCAAATCGTCCCTATCATTAAGCTAGAATCATCAATACTATGAACATGAAGAATTGGTTTCTTGATAGATAGGACAACTTGAGCAAGGAGGCTAACCTTTTCTTTACTTACAATTGCATTGACACAATTCGTATCAATTATTTTTCTATCCATTTGTGACAATAACATCCACTGTAATCTAACTTTGGTACTACTTTCGCCTCCTTTTTAAAAAGCATTAATTCTAGATAAAACTAAAATTGAGATTGGAGTACTTGAAGCATAAAATCCTATAACGTCCTTCCCCAATTTTTTGTTAGTATTCTTTAATTCCTTTATAGCATTCTCAAACACGGGTATTTTAGAGAAATAGAGGGAGTATCATTCTGTAGTAGAAGCTCATGTCCCTGGAGACGTTGGAGACTGTTACTTGAGTACCTCGCAGAGCCTTAAATTGTCGTAGCGGATGTCACCAAGGACATACTTCAGTTTCTCTCAGTGTCGTAGGTAACAAAATCATATGTCACTGTATAGGTCATTTTGGTAGCTTGCAACGCATGTTTGTTTACAGTACATACGGTATAACTGTAGTGCTTAGTTCCAAAAGTAAAGCTTCTCTTTGTATAGAATTCATGACACCTACTTCTAAATTGTAATACGACTTTGCATGGACACATCCACGAACTTTAACATTATCACACTATACTTTGAATAATGCATATGCTTTGTACTTTTGGAAACAGAGTCCCCTACTTGAATACCCAAAACTTTATTACAGCACCAAAGTGGTCAGGAAGAAGTGTGGAAACTTAGAATAGAAATGAAATTGTTTATCGTTGGCAACCTTGATTGACTGCCGTAACATCACCCAGGACAAGGTTTGCTACAAATATTCTTCTGAGGCGACATTCTAATGGAAGCTATGACACTGCGGGATTTTGTTGACATCTCTGTTGACGGTATTGTCTTCGGCAGTCGGGCAACTGGAGTAATTGACGCTGCAGTGATCAGCTTCACATCCACGGTCGTTGCACAGCATTGCAACAACCGCTTTGCCAACTTCATGCTCAGCAAAGTGCATTGCAAGCAGGCATGGTACAAAGTGGCCACCGTGAGGGGGCCCGCATCTGTATTCGTACGGATGGATGCGTGCTGCGCCACATTCCTATAGACAACCTCATTCTGCAAACCAAGCTACGAGTGGCAACGGAGTTGGATCTCTGAAAGTTCAAATGTCCTTGTAGAAATTGTCATAGAGGGCGACAGAAACGCATTGATGTCATCCGGCAACATCATGCAAAGGTGGGGCGGGATGCTTTCCTGACGAAGTCCATGATTGGGGGAGACCCACCTGATGGATACCCCCCTAATGGTATTTGGGTAGAGGAGATAGCATTCGACAATGACGTCATTGATATTGTGGCTGACGTTCATGAGGACGCTATGCCCGTCGATGGCAATGTCAACACTCATGACTTTCCAGATGCAGACTCAGGAAATCCACTAGAAGATGTTGATCCTGCTCTTGATGCACATCATGACATGCAGCGACAAGTCATGGAGGCTTTTGAACGCGGAGATGCATTGCACGCAGACACAATGGCATCCAATGGTGTGCAGGGTGACAAATATGACGATGATGAAAGCGACATAGTGCATGACATGGAGCACTTATACGAGCATGCGACCACACCCTTGTACAATGGCGCATCATCTAGTATTCTGTCGGCCACCATTGTCATCATGAACATGTGTGTAGTGTTTCATGTAAGCAACAAGTGTTCACCGACGAGTTGTTCCGCTACTTATCTTCAAACATGCTTCCAAAGGAGAACAAATTGCCGCCCAATCACTATGAGGCGCGAAAGATGATCAGGAAGTTGGGATTGGACTACAACAACATTCATGCGTGTCGTAGTGGATCTGTGCTATTTGAAGATGAACACGCAGAGTTAAACTGTTGTCCAGAGTGTTCAAAGTTGCGGTAGATGGAGGGCAGCAATTCTGTACCCGCAAAGGTAATTCGTCATTTCCCATTGATACCAAGGTTGAGGTGCATGTTTTGGTCTCCAGAAATTGCAGAAATGCTCACTGGTTGGACGAAGCATGTCAGTAAGGACGGGGTGATGTGATCAGTGCCTCAGTGGTGGACAGCCCAGCATGGAAGCACGTTGGCTGTGATGCTATGTTTGACAACTTTGGTGCTGAGAAGAGGAACCTGCTTCTGGCAATGGCATTGGACGGTGTCAATCCATTCAAATTGAACAACACAAATTGGTCAATGTGGCTTGTGGTCATTTTGATATACAACTTGGAGCCATGGTTTGTCACAAAGAAGTTTTTCATCTCACTGTGCATCCTCCTTTTTGGGAAATAGTCACCGATCTCAAAGAACATGGACGTGTTCTTGCGTCCTTTGATCAAGGAGTTGCACAACTTGTGGGCTAATGTTGTTGCACAGGATTTCTCCCAGGCCAAAGGATCTTGAAGTTTTGTGATACGTGGCTTGTTGATGTGGACCATATCTGATTTTCCTGCGTACGGACTCATATCTAGCCTATGTTGCAAGGGATACAAAGGATGTCCAGAGTGTGGACTCAAGACGGACGCAAGAATGGCTAAAATTGGCGATGTCTTAGCTGATCAAAGTACAGGAGGTTCCAAAATTGTATACGGTGGGATACAAAGGTACTTGAACCGCCACCACCCATATCGCAAAAATTGTCGCTTCAATGGCAAAACAGAGCTGCAATTTAGACCGTCAAAGATGACAGGGCAAGACGTCATCCGTTACGCTCCATGGTGCCAGGCTTATTTGGATCTTGGTGGGAAGGAGGACGCAAAGATGACCTAGTGCACTGGACAGGGGTGAAACGGCTGTCCGCTCTGTTTGAACTACCGTATTGGCAGGTGAGGAAACATGCCTTTGTTTGTGATGATGTTAACCATGACAGGGGAAGCCATAGAAGATGTCCACTGTGAGGGCACTAGTTTCTAGGAACAGTGTATATGTGAACGACATGTCCGTTCCCCCATGTAATTCATTTGCATGAACTGACCATTGATACGTTGTACACTCCTCTTTTATGCCTACCCCGTGTTTTCTTGCAGTATATACTGATTCAACACATTCTAGACGTCATGCATTGCAAGAAGAATCTCTGCAAGAATATGGTAAAGACGTTGCTTGCTATGAACAACAGTCCAGGAGGTTGCATTGATGCACAAGAACTAGGAATTCGGTTGGAGATCTGGCTCCAAGATCCACAACAACAGCAAGATGATTACTACATGCCGCACGCTCCCTATATCATGACTACACAAGAACAAAGCAAGTTCATTGACATTGTGTGCAGCATTTGCACGCCAACAAACTATGTAGGTGCCATTCAAAAACGATTGAAGGATGGAAAACTACAGTACATGAAGATCCATGACTACCACATTCTAATGCAACAAGTGAGTGATGCTATGCCCACCCCTCTAGAAGAATTGAAATGTTTGCAAGACATGAATGTGATTTGAGAATACTATCAAGTTCTCCGCAAACATGTACGTGCACTATATTGCTTTGAAATGCTCATCGGCAAACAAATTACTTGGAACGCCTTAACTAAGCCCGCTATTTTTACATCACAAAGTTTAAGAGGGCAGAAATGTTGTATTCATGAGATGGGTTGTGACCTGTACTACATGAAGTCACTTCCAAGTAGCCTCAGGCGCAATTTCCTTTCCCACTTTGACTTTGCTCAGCGCTGTTGTCAAGGACATACTGGCGCTGTTGTTGCCACTATATAGGACCGTCTGTTGTTTATTGTGGTGTTATTTCCGATGTAACTAGGCAGAGGTGCTTATTTGGTGTTTTGTTTGTATCAGCTTCATTACAGTGTGGAGGAAGCTTCCCTAAATGTTTCAATGTTCCATGGTATTCAAGCATCACAATGTCAGGAATGGCATTCAAATCCTATGACTAATGTGCATGTGTCATCATTCCTTGCAGATTCTCCCAGTGCCCGTTCAAAACATCTTAGACGAGAACATGTGGTTAGCTATTGTAAAGATGAGCCGCGTCTTCCAAAGATTGTGCAAGAAAGAAATCAGGAGGCCGACCATGATGAAATGATGCAAAATATCGTAATGGCAACATGTCTTATTGAGAAAGAGTTCCCCACAACATTTCTGAATATTATGACCCACCTGCCCGTGCACCTGGTGGAACAATTATTTGTATGTGGCCCTGTGCATTGTAGGTGGATGTATTCTATAGAGCGGTATATGAAGACACTGAAAGATTATGTGCGCATGTTTGCTCACCTTAAGAGAAGCATAGCGGAGGGCTATCGAGCTGAAGAGGCACTTGGCTTCTGCACAGAGTATCTGAGAGAGTATGACGCAACGGCACAGTGTGTTTGGGATGTACAGGAGGATCCCATCATGAATGATGAGGTTATATATAGCAGGACAGGGCAGTAGCATTGTATGTCAAATGAAGTATGGTTTCACGCGCATGCGTTTGTCATTGACAATGCACCATACTTGGAAGCATGGCGCGAGTGAGTCTCCTAACCTTCTTTGCAATGTCACAAAGAACGGGACACTGTTCCTCATAGCGACTGTCATGTATGCGGCATGCATTTTTTTGGCATGCACAAACCTCACCAGGACTGCATGTGCATGTTCACAACAACATTTGCTATGACAGTGTTGTATGAATAGTCCCCTTCAGAAATTTCCGTGCTCCAACAATACAAATAGCAGTGTGATTCTCCCATGGAAAACTCTATCAAATTATTGCATGTCATGAAATTGTGCTCAACAATGTCCCCTCCGATTGCTATAAAAAATGTTTTGTTTCATATATTGTATAGGGAATACATCCAAGCAAAGGCACAACAGTGGGAGGAAAGAGAACAATTTTGTCGGCAGTCTAGATGGACGAATCCAGGAAGAGCACCCTGTTACCCCCCGGAACTTGCTGCCTCTCCTGCATTTGCATCGTAGTTGCTGTCTGCCATAGCAGAAGCGCAGCGCAACGGACGTCCATTGGAGGAAGACATGCTGCAATACACCGTGCCACTAGAGCGGAATGCGACATCACACCGTCAAATGTATTATTTTGGTATGCACTTCCGCGTTTGTACTTCTGAAGGAGGTTTGGTCACTTGAGATGCAAGTGTGGTAGCATCATTCACTCGACAACTTTGTTGGGGTCTTGTGAATGGGAGACCCGTGGAGAGAACCCAAGAGTACGTCGGGTACATTGAGGAAATTTTGGTTTTAGATTACCGAAACCACTGTGTGACAGTTCTACTCTATGATTGGGTGAAGGGAACACAAGACACTTACTTCCCTAGCATTCAGCAAGATTGCTATGGCTTTAGCTTAGCAAACTTCAATCATCTAGATGGAAAACTTCATGCTGACTTGTTTGCATTTCCTCTGCATTGCCAACAAGTTTTCTTCTCCAACGACCAACATCGACCTGGTTGAAAGGTTGTGTATTGCAGGGACGTTCACGGAAGACGCGGTGCACTGCACTTTGCAGACGGTGGTGCAGACATGGTGCAACTTCGCAATGACGCTGACTTTACTGGACTACAACCAGAAGCTCAAGAGACCAATCCCGCACAACGTCCAGCCAATGCCGGAGGAAACTACATCACCGTTGGAGACAGCAATGCAGCAAAGGACACAGCATAGCATTGGATCATAAATTCCCACTGTCTATGATGAACAGTGAATGTTGACCATGACAAACATGCTGGTGCATCAAGTGTCCATTTCTATGTTCTTCAGAGCCTAAAGCTAGTTCCATAGGCACGTAATGGAAAACGCAGATGCTGTTTCTTATTGCCATGCTCAACATGTATGTCCTCTGTATGTTCATGTGCAAGGTTTTTGAACGTAATGTTGTATATCATTCCCTGTACTTGCACTAGAACTCCTGTGCTGTAATGTGTTGCCTTCTCAGTTTGAATTCACAGCACATGATTCTTGCCTTGAAGACACAGCCTTCTTAGACATATGTACAACTTCCTTCAATGCTTTAGTTGTCATTTTCATTTCTAGTCCATGTGAAAAAGAAGACATTGAATATAAAATCATGACAATTTCAGGTGTAGACACATAGCTAGCCTTTGTGTACTTCTTCTTTCTTTATTGACCCGTACAGTTGAGCATGTTTGGCGTTGACAGACATCGTCCCTGACAGCTGAGCGGCCGCTACATGGATCAGAATATCCACTTCAACGGACAGGCACTGAAAAGGACACTCTCATGTCCTACAGAACGCACGTTGTTCTGTAGGACGTCTGTGTAGTCACCTAAATGTCTACGAAGACGTCAAAAGAAAATAACACAGAGAACGTGCTTCAATATGCCCCCTTGCTGACATGGCACACCACATCAGCAAAGATTACTGCCACCTCACTATATTTCCATGTCACGTACCACGTTCGAATGTTTTTTTTTCATTTTTTTAAGGACAGGCCATTTGGTTGCCCTGCCCCGGGTTTTTTTACTAGAGCAGGCGTTTATTGTTGGCTAAAATAATTGTTGTTGACTTAACTGTGGTCAAAACTGTAGACCTTGCTGATGTAGCAATCTATGTTTTTTTTTATGCTAGGAAAAATGAAAGCCTGTCGCGGTTTGGTGTCTACTAGAACAAACCATCCTTCAGAGCATTAGACTGTTTTCACCAAAATCACCATGTGCTCTTTGCAACATCAACGGGAATCCCATACTTCAGGCCAATTTGACATAAACAACCCTGTGTCCCAAAAAACATCCGCGTCAGAGCCAAGACACCAGTAAAGACACGGGTTTCTTATAGTGAAAATTGTTTTTGAGGCTAGCAAAGACTTCATAGGTGAGTTCCTCCTTCGCGATGATAATGATGCACATCAACTTCTTTCATTAGAAGAACTAGAGCCCGTCTTTGATCGCTGCAAGGAGTTGAACTCTCCTCACCTCCACAACAAGGTTACAACCTTCAAATACCTGCATAGATTAGGAGTCATGGATGGCATTGCTAAACTTAGGGGAGTTAGCACTTGGGCCTATGTTCAACGAAATTAGTTCCCAGGCCAAGGTGATGAAGCCGACAAAGTCTTCGTCTTCAAGATGTCCGAGGTTGGCCCCAGTAGTGGAGTCAATTTGGTTCGGCGCATGCAACCAAGCGGGGATCTCGAGCATGCGTGGATCATTTTTAACCATGTCAAGCACGTCTCCAAATGGACCACCATGACCTGCCACATTTACAATGGGACATACCAACGCATCATGACCATTGCTTGTTGCGACTTCCAATCTGAAGACAAAGATGCTCAAGTGCTGTTTTGGCATAACCTCAACCAAGTCATGGCTCGCTATGGAATCCCGAAGCCATACTTTAAAGGATTCATGGCGGATAGTGCACAAGCCAATTGGAATGCCGTGCGCATTGTCTACGGCTCCAAAGATCCCAAGGTTCCAATTGAAAGGCGCAAGAGGATGTGCTACTTCCATTGGAACCAATCCTTAGAAAAGCACACAAAGTTATATATCAAGCACAAATTGCAAGACCAACACAAGCGTCTCTGCCTCCAATACCGCGATGCCTCGTCTATGCTAGAGGCAGAGACAAGGTACCTTGCTATCAAAGCATGGTGGGCATCATCGAATTGCACCTCTGAAGATGGATTGAGGCATCGTGAGCTCTGGCTAGCCTTCTGGCACTTCCACTATTGACAATGGGGTGGCTTCATGGAACTGATATGTTTATTGACTTATCACTAGATGTTTTCCTCTTCACTTCTTTCCTTACCTTCTTAGTTTCTTATTCAATCTTTCTTTTGTACAGGAGAAAATCATGATGGCCAAAGAATTTGCAAAGATGCCAAATTGCAACCTTGCCAAATCCGTTTACAACAAATGGCTTCAAGCGTCCGACAACAAGGGTGGCGATCTCTACGTGGCAACTGTGGACAACTATATTTGAACGCACCTCCAAGTTGTGGCGTACCATCAATTTTTGAAAGGTGGCGTTGGCGGAGGTGGCCCTTACAAAAGAGAACACAAGCTTAGATGTGCTCAACGCCGGGCTCAACAAACTGGCGACCCGACTGTGCTGCAAAAGATTCTCCTTGAGATGCTAGGCGGGGACAAATTTTGCACGTGCAACCCACACCTCAAGGGCGGCGAGGTTTTCAGATCACAAAAGCGCAAACCTGACACTCCTATTGGAGTCAATGAAGATTCTCACCGCCTTGACACCATCAATTTCTCTTGCCCCCATGTTAGTCAGAGATATACAAGATCTCATCCTACACCTCTACCTACAATTGTTGAGGAGTCCTTCCCATCTGTGTAGGAGGTGGCGCCTCCTTCACCTACCGGATTGGATGTTTGTCGCATCACAGCCGCTCAAGAATCTAAAGTTGACGAGAAGCTGTGGCATATTGCTTGCATTCCTTATAATTCCGGGAAGTCTTGTTGGGCTATGCACGCTGTCACTAAGAAGAAATGCACTGCCAAAATTGTCCCAAACGGCAAGAGCACCTCTGTCCCAATCTTCTCTGGATTTTGGAACCACTACTCATTCACAAGACCAAGACTCAAGAAGTTCTTCTTTTGCCCGGACAACATTAAGCAATGTGTCAAGGGCTCGCATTGCAAGTGGATGGACAAGTTCTCTGCAAACCAGGAGAGACCTCCTATTCCTCCTGTGTGGCCCATGAAACTTGGCACAAACCTCACTTGCCCGGAGATCCTGAATCTTGAGAATGCCGGCTTCCAATTGCCACAGAAAGAGCGCATCACTCCAACACGCCTCTTCAACAACTCTGCTCCTCCCTTCGACCTCTCCAATGTGGACGCTCTACCAAATCCTGACTTTTACCTTGTTTCAAGACACTCCAAGTCTACGCGACGGTCCACCCACGTACCATCAACAAAGCAAATGCAGATGGTTGCGTCTGCTCGTGCTATGCAGGGAACCATCTTGAAGGTAACAATGATTCCTCGCCCCGGATTTGGATGTATTATCAGTTTGTAGTTCAAACCTGCTCCAACACAATCAATTTACCAACTCATAGTGAGCTCCCTCCCCAACTGCACTTGCCCAGCCTTCAAAGACATGATTACTAAGTTTGGCCGCAAGCGACATTCGTTTCTACATTGTAAGCATTTGTACTTCCTCTTTGTCAAGGTCTCTAAATTAGATCCTGAAGTGAACTTGTTCATTCATGCCCCAACCTTTAGCTTCAATGAGGTAAAATTCATTCTTGTGGGGGGCCTCTTGACACATTCTGCCACCTAGACTCGTTGTCGGCCTAGGATTACTTTGTCTTCTTATGGATGTGGTCATTTGTTGATCTCACATGTACTTGCTATTTACTCCCTTGGAACATAAAATGTCATGTTCTATGATTTTTATTCACCTGAAATCATTGCATTACAATAATTGTTGCCAAGTGTTTTACACAATATCTCACTCTACATGCTAACCCCTAAACCTTTCATTTCTTTCTTCCAACTTGATTTTGTTGTGCCAACCTCTTAAATGCTCGTGGCTTCCACTCATCATCCGATCTTGCTGGAATTGGATCCGGTCAAAGTAAATGAACGTTGCTAATCGTTTGGTCCTTTGTCCATTCCTTCCACGGTAGTTGATGTGGCAATAATCTTCTCATCCTCTCACGAAACAACAAAGTCCTTGAAGATTCCCCTAAGACCTTGACCTCTTCTTCCAGGTTGACCAAGTTGTCTCCATTGTCCACCTCATTTGTCTTCCACGGAATGTCCGCATTCAAATCAATCGCATCATCCTCCTCTCTATCCACACAAATTGTTGAATCTTCTTCCACCACATTCACCTGCATCTTGAACTTCACAGCATATCATTGCCGCTCCTCCTCCTCCACCCTTCACTTCCATGCTTGTGTGGACTGCTAGAACAGAGTCATCTCGTAGTCATCACGATACCATTTTGCAGCACTCCTCTCACATTCTAGCAATGGATTGAAAAAAATATAAGGATCTCGTAGATTTACTATCTCCCCGTCCCATCCTAAGCCCTCAAACATGTCTCTTTCCTCTCCCATCCTAGGCATATTTTTCTACCTTCATATTATAGGACTGTAAAAGTTGTGCTTATATATTGAGCTCAGGACAACTTTGTCAACTATAAAGAATAATTGGTGTAGTCCAAGATGTAGAGAATCAAATTGCCATAGCTAGGACAAAGACAAAAGTGATGGAATAGAAACAAAGCAAGTATGTTGCCCTTCCTACTTCACTTGACTCAATCTTCAAATGCACCAATTTAAAAAACGTCAATCTCTTTGATTCTTTCTTGACTTCATCCTCCCCATAAGTTCAACTTTGCGTTTCCAAAGTCTCTAATTAAATCATAAGATTGCAAATTTATACATTCATTGTTTTTTGGGCCTTCAAATTCCACAGTGATAGGTCACAAAAATTAATTATTTTGTGTTTCTTGGGTCTTAAACTAAATCAAAAGTTTCGAAATTTAGATGCCCAATGATTTTTTTACCCTTTAAATCCACGGTAATGGGTCAAAAAAAATTATTATTTTCAGGAGAATCTTGAATATTCTTTAGAATATTTAAATTTGTCAATAATAAAATCCATAAAACGTAAAAAAAATAACTTTTTTTACTTTTTGGACGCTCTCCACTCTCTGAATCTGCGCTCTTTGCTCTCCGCTCTTTGTTCACCACTCACATAGTAGTGCCGTCCACTTACACCAATCGGACTCTCTAGCTTATACATTCAGACATATGTGGGCCTATGCCAGTCACATCTCAAGCTGGCCATCTCTACATCCTCACATTTATCAACGACTCTCAAAGAAGTCTTGGATCTACCTGCTATCAAAAAAATCACAAACATTGGATCACTTCAAATGATTTTGCATCCTAGTTGAGACTCCTACTCTACGTATTCACACCCTTCGCACTAATTGCGGCGGAGAATATCTTTCCACAGATTTTGTCTCATATTGCACAAAACAAGGGATCAAACGACAACTTACCGCAGGCTATTCACTTCACCAGAATGGATTTGCGAAGCACAAGAATTACACACTCCTTGAAGGAATTTGCAGCATTGTCACACGAACAAAAATTCTAGAGACGTTATGGTACGAACTTGCAAAGATAATCAACTATATTCAAAACCAACTACCGACCAAGGCTCTCAAGCTTCTTACACCTGAAGAAGCATTGACAGGTACTAAACCACACCTTGGTCACCTCCATACTATAGGATGTATAGCTTACTGCCACATACCGGATCAAAAGCGTCAAAATTTTGATCCTAAAGCAATTTCAGCAATTCTACTAGGATATGATGAGCAGAGTAAGGCCTACAAATGTTACGACCCTAGTAGTAGAAAAATTCTTGTAAGCAGGGACGTGCATTTTGACTAAACAAACTTGGGCTTACCAACTCCTGAAACAACCGAACCTATTCAGGACAGTTCATATTTAGATAACCTTCTATCTCCACCACTTCTCAACTCTAGTTTATCTATTCCTAGGCAAAACCTACCTCAGGAGATCATGACTCCAGTTAACCCCACTTCCCCAACTATATCACCAACCCCTCCTTCCTTTATGGATACCCCAGATTCTCCAATCTAAGAACTCCCAGCTTCTCCAATCCCAGTTACCCAACCCACCTCAGTTCCTTCTAGCCCGACACCAGCAAATTTACTAGCCCTGATAATCAACACTCCAGCTCCTTGCTGATCCAAGCGTCTAAAGCGTCAAAATGTTTGTCTCGACGGTTATAACCTATGTGTTTCCACAGACAACATTGACATTTGTCTTCTTACCTCAGCTTCTACCGCTTCTGATTCTGATTTGTCAAAGTCTACTCCTGCAGAACCAAACACCACCAATATCACATTCAAACAAGCCAAGTCCGATCCAAGCAATGCAATAAGAGATGGAATCTATCTGGAAGAACAACACTTAAGACCTTGAATCCCTACCTCTTGAAAAGAAAGCCATTACATGTAAATGGGTTTTCAAAATAAAATCGGGTACAAATGACAGCCTTCCAATCAAGAAGGCTTGCCCTATAGCACGTGGCTTCGAACAACGCCCTAGAATCGACTTTACAGAGACTTTTGCCCCGGTGATAAAATGGGCTACTAGACTAATTGCTATCGCTTTAGCTGCTGCTAAGAGATGGAATATCCACCAAATGGAAGTTAGAACCGCATTCTTACATGGACTACTCGAAGAGTGAGTCTTTATGCGTCAACCTACTGTACTACAAAAAAAAAATGGAAAAAACGACTACAAAAAACGACTGAAAAGCAATCATTGTGGACACAATGACTGCAATACGACTCAGGGCCTTGGGGTCGTTGTGGACATTCAAGTTGTTTAGGACAACAACTACAGTCTATTATCACCATCCGTTTCTACCTTGGATGTAGAAATGGATGAAGTGATAAAGAAAGTTGGGCTTAAGGAAATGTCTATAAAGCTGCCATGTGGAAATCGGACCCCTAAAACATCTGACGTGGACATCCATGTGGCCATTTGAATTTAAGTCATTCTGAAGTTATGACTGACCCATGATGAATCTAACGTGGACGGCCACGTAGGAAGTTGTTTTTGAGTCATTGAAAAGTCATTTTGCAGTCATTTTGCATCATTGCTGTTGACGCCTCTAGTCATTTTTGAGTCATTTTTAAGTTAACATAACATCTGCAGAAAAAATGTAGGGCCCATTATTTGGGGAGTAGTCATTATGTAGTTGCATTTCAATACATTCAAACTTTCACAACAATACAACATATACCATGTACAATACACCATACACCTTATACCATACATTGTAGTTGGCATATGTCACATAGCTTTCAAAGTCACTTAGTGTATGAGTATGAAGAAATGAAATGACAAGCTTTTTATACAAGTGGGATAGTAGGAGACAAGCCAAACCATGTGGGACATGTAAAATGCAGGAATTGTGTTATAAATAATATTTCAAATTTCAATTAAGCATGGTAGATTAAGTTTTGTTCCAAAACGTTTGAACTAAAAAAGTTGGAAAATCAACCTCACTTTCATGTCTAAAAATCCATTTATATTTTGAGCCTCAAATCAAAAGTTATAGACAAATTTGTAGAAGGGGTTGGCAAGAAGTCATTCTATTGAAGGTGAGAAATACAATTTGTGACACTATGTCATATTAGTGCACATTGCAAGTTTTGAAAAATGCACAAATGATACCAAATTGTCACAAACCTTTCACAGCCTGCAACTACAACTCAATTTGTAAAACCCAACTTCAATGGCATCAGAGAAACAACGTTGTTGTTCATGTAAGAGGGAAATGGGACTAACCATTGCTTTTAGGACTATGAAAACACCTTCTAGCCTTTACATTGGGACCTCAAGAATGTCCATTTTTAATCATATAAAATGTCTAGAAATATTGCAAAGTTACCAACGCAAATGGACAAAAATCATAGTTGTTGTCCTAGTAGGAGTGTAAATGAATCTTAAAGTGGACCTCAATGAAGAAAATAATAGATTAGGACTAACAAAACAAAAGGCCATCGGGAATGCATAATTTATAAGAAAAGAAAAGAATAATTTTTCTTTTTAAAGAAGGTCAAAGAAATAAACTTAAAAAGATAAACAAAGAGTAGAAAAGAAAAAGTTAAAAAAGATTTAAAGAAATGAAGAAGAGAAGAAAAAAGGAAAAAAATAAATAACAAAAAAAATTTACAAGGATTACAAAATAGGAAAAAAATCTGAAGGAATGAAAATTACCAAAAGGAAAAAAATAATTACCAAAATACCTAGTAAGGTGCAATGATTATTCAATCATTCTATAATGGCCCTACAGTAAAATCAAAGTTGCTCAAAACATCTTTTTCTACTATGTTTTTTGTAGTGGCCTCTTTCTTTTTTCTTTTCCATCAATAAGCCAAAAGTTCTTGAAGTTGTACGCTAGTTACACTAGTCATTCTTTAATCATACTACAGTGAAGGTAAGTTACAATATATAATAGCCACCCCCTTGTCTTCAATGCCACCTTACCACATCAGAGTATTGACAACGCTGTCAACAGAATGTGGTGGATGAAACTCGCCCTTCATTGATTCTTCATCTCAAAATTGTGGATGTAACTCTGAGGTGACTCGAGTACTATGGGATTAGCAACGTTGGAACAATTAGGGAGCCCAAGTCATTTTGAAGTCACATTTTTCATGTAGTCGTTCTTTGCAATCACATATTTGGCCATTTTCTTGTAGTGCTGGATTCTACGGACGAGGCCAAGAACAATTAGTCTGCAAGCTCAATAAATCTCTTTATGGGCTAAAACAAAAAACCCAGCTTGGTACAACTGAATAGATGCTGCTCTCCGGTGTACTGGACTTATACGCAGCAAATCTGACAAAAACATGTATTACATGCATTACAATGGCGAAACACGTATCGTAATGCTCTACATTGATGATCTCTTTATCACTGGCAGTTCTGACAAACTCATCTCCTGGCTCAAGAAATTCCTACATACGGAATTTGAAATGACTGACCTTGGCAAAATTAAACGTTATCTTGGGATTTCATTTGAGCAGACAATCTTAGGCATCCTCCTTCACCAACGGGACTACGCAGCCTCTATTCTTCAAGACTTCGGAATGGCCTACTATAAACCTGCCACAACACCCCTCCCCGAAGGTCAGCTCTTAGTCACAGACATGAAATCTCTTACATTGATTCCACTTATTATTGCCAATTCGTGGGGAAATTCATCTTCTTCAGTCACGAGGCCAGATATAGCCTACGCTGTGAGTCGTCTCAGCAGTTATATAGCAAATCCGCAATCAGCTCATTTGGAAGCAACTAAACATCTACTCCGTTATCTTAAGGGAACACTCAATTTCGGTATTATACATCAGGCAGCCGCTCTAACCACCATCACAAGCTTCACCGATGCAGATTGGAGCTCCTGCCCGGAAACAAGGCGATCCATAGGCGCATATATCTTTACAATGGCCAGAGGACCTATCACATGGCAGAATAATCGACAATTGACAGTTTCAAGGTCATCCACGCAATCGGAATATTGCACCTTGAGCGACAGCGTCCAAGAAGCCGTCTGGCTGCATCGACTCCTTGGTGAACTTCAACCAGCACCGACTCCTGCAAACTCACCTCCCAGCATCACAATACACTACGACAACCAAGGCGCTATGAAACTCGTCTATAATCCAATTTTCCACGCACGCTCAAAGCATATCAAAATTCATTACCACTTCATCTGCAAGAGAGTGTTGGGGGGAGAAATAAATTACAATACATTCACACCAATGCGCATCCAGCAGATGCTCTAATGAAGCCTTTAGGTCATATTAAATTCGATCAGCACAAGAATGCACTGGGATTACATCGACTCACCAAATTCAGCAAATCCTAATAGATCTCGACACCACAAGAACTTATATCTTAGAAACCAACAGACCTATACAAGTATTCCTCCGCTTCTATCAGAGTTCCAAAGCTTTTGTGCTCTGCTCCCTTGAAACTAGTAACTTCTCGCGAGCAATCTTCCCAAGTAAAGTAGAGACCAGGAACTCTCCCTCGGTGCACCATGTAGAACTTCTCCCAAGCGCTTCCGCCTCTTCGATTGCCACCTCACCGCCGGAACTCCCTCAACGCTCGTGATTCTTGAGCAGCCACCACTTCTTGCGCCTCGTCTTCAACACCGGACGCACCATAGGTGAGGTCCACCGAGTGAAACTGCTTCTCCAAAGCTGATTCAACCCAGCGAGTACACCACGACACTGCCCGGCTCAACATTCCGCATCCGCACCATATCTCACACGAAACCCAAGAACAAAAATCTCCGGGCAAGCTCTCGCAAGTTATCAAGGCTCTGATCCCTAACCCGCACCATCTCTGTACTCTCCAACAAATCACTCAATACCAATCTCCGATTGAGCAGGGGTGTTAGCATTAGCTCTCACTTAGGGTTTCATCCTCCTTAACTATACAGTCATTCATCCATGGAGGCTAGTTAGGTTTAGTTTAGGTTTAGGAACTTGTACTTAAACTAGGGTTAATCCCTCTCTTAATCATCAGAGTTTACACTCTTGATCACGCTGCAAGATTACAGCGTTTTATCAACATGTGGAATATCGCCAATTGAACGAAATGGACGTTCAGTCCGTCGCCAGTAAACTTGCCTTTCAAATCCCAGTCTCGATAAATGAACAACGGGAGTTTCATATAATAGTGCGCACGCAACTTTGAAAGCCTCTAGAAGATTGTAACAACTCGTTACATGGGACTCGTTACTCCACAGAACGGGATCCAAAAAACATTTCCGCAGCCAACTTTATTAATTGATCACTGAAACAGCAAGCGCTCGATCGATCAAGTCACACAATAAAACTATTCAATCACAATGATCAACGTGTATACAAACGCTACATATGACCTTCGATCAGAACAAGCTACTTGTTTAAATATTAAATACAGTTGTTTGCGCATCCCATTCTAATCTGTGATCAAACTCAAATCCCGAGCTCATCTCGAAGTATTTTAGACGGATTTATTCCACTCCTACATATCACTCTCTCCTTCACTTCCCTCACTGGCCACCCAGATCTAATACTAACGATCGAATTCAGTAATACGCGGATTAAGACTAATTAGTAACCACATAAGCCCCACTGACACGAGAAGCCCCCAGGGCACTGCCGTTCGCACCATCCGCAGTTGTTCTTGTCATTCAACAAATTTACACAAACACCGCTACAACAGAAACTTCCAAAGGGGCACTTGGTGGTACACGACCCGCACTTGTCCAGCCAAATGGAGCCCACGTCCCAGCAGGCTTTGTTGCCGAGACTGTCGGTGCAGCAAGTTGGTTTGTTGGCGAATGGAAGAATCGAAGCGCAGTTGTAATTGGGAGACGAGCCTGAGCCACAGAGTTGGAGGCTGAGAAGCTTGCGTCCCACAGAAGTCTCCGAAAATCGACCTCCGGATTTCGCTACTGGTCCACCTTCAGTGCTTGAAGCTCCAACAGCCATGGCCAGCAACACCAGAATCAATGGCAGCATGATGACCTTCGAATTTGGCATCGCACTGGAGCTCCTACGCGCGACAGCCGTAGCTGAAAATCATTGCGTAATTGGGATCCGATCATTCACAATGACACCAAATGGCACTGATCAACGATCGACCTACAAATGGCAGATGAATTCCAAATCAATTGACGAAGCCCCGAATTGCCACCGCCATGGTGTATACGAACAGCAAGCTATGGCAAATATTGCAAAGAGCTTAATATCTACAGACTTGTGCGTGCACGATGCAGAAGAAGACGGGTGCAATTGAGAGACGAGCTTATGGACAAATTCAGGGTAGAGTAGAAACGTTAACAAGAGCAAGAGCCTTTATTCAACCACAACTCACAATGCAAGAGAGAGGGACTGCGCTGTTGGGCTACCCAGCGTGCTTTCCTTTTGTACATTATGGGTCCTTTTGCTCCTATGAGTGTGTGAAGTAAAACTCTTCTAAAATGCAGATCTGTTCTATTGGTGTGACAATATTCTTTTTGAAGCTTTTAATTAAGACGTCAATGTGACATGACAATGATGATTTCGCATTATGGAGATCAATTGAAGTACAAAAGACCGATTCTTTATTTGACTTTGTTTGACACACAATATTTCATCCATAGTTTCTTGTAGTCATTGGATGCTGGGATGGATGTCACATCGGGCAGGTTAGGTGGAAGTTCACTTGATTAATGACAGTCACAGTATGCCTGTGTAGTGCAATGAGAAGTTCCTTTGATGCCCTTAACAGATATTTTGTTAGAATGACAAATTCCAAAAACTTGGCAGTTGTAGGTTTACGCCATGTGGTCTGAAATGCAAATCAATCCTACAATAGAAAATAGATGGAAAAAGGGCAGAAAAATATCGCAGTTTTAACGAAATATCCGAACCTTTCTTGCTAATACGTGAAGAAAATTTTCCAGATCTGAGGGGATATGACAGGAAGATCTTTCGTATCTTTTAGAAGACCCTGATACGGTGTCCGATTCATCCTTGAACTCTTCGAAAACTGTGCATAAAGAGAGTGTCCTTAAAAACCACTCCAACACACGCAAGATGAGACGGAAAAAAAGCAAGCCTTTCCAGCGTATCCAACTTAGATATCCTATTTAGATACAACCAATTCCATTGCCTCGGTCCAGAACACACAACTCCAATTGTGCATACTCGTTACTCCACAGATCACAACGGGCTTCAAAAACACATCCACGGCCAACTTTATTCAACTATCACTGAAACAGCAAGAGATCGATCGATCAAGTCACATTACAATAATGCTTCTCAATCACAGTACACAACGTGTACACCTCGGTATACATGCATGCTGCACACATAACAATCGATCTATATACAGAACGAGCTACTTTATTGGAAACATAATTATATATACTTGCCAGCTCTAAACTGCAAGTCACCTCCCGATCGAGCTCATCTCCAAGGACGTGCCGCGAAAAGCTAGATCGATCACAATTTTAATTATTGAACGAGCACTGCCACTAACTAAAGGCCAGCGTACGCGTCTCCATTCCACGGAATTACTTCACTGCTATCACTCTCTCCTCCACTTCCCTCATTGGCCGACCACCCCTGGAGATGTCATACAATTATATTAGATTATCGATCGCATTCAGTAGTTGATCATGCAGGAAGTTATGCAGGACTGCATGCACCCTTTGCCGTCAAACGATCAGTACTTGCAGAGGCCAAACTTGCAAGTGCCGCGGCATACGTTTCCGCATTTTAGACAGTTGTATTTGTCACTCAACGGATCTACACAAACACCTTTGCAGCAAATTTGTCCGAATGAGCACTTGGTGTCACACGACCCGCACTTGGAAGCATCACCGCCGCCCACGTCAAAGCAGCTTTGGAGAGGGAGGATTCCCAGGCCGATTGGGCAGCACACTGGTTTATTGGCTTTCGCGAGAATCAGAAGACTGCAATCGCAGGGTTTGCTAGGTGGCGGGAAAATTGCGAGCAGCTTGCGTCCCGCTGTAGTCTCCGAAAATCGGCCTCCGGAGTTCGCAACCGCTGGTCCATCTTCCGTGCTGGAAGCTCCAGCAGCCATGGCCAGCACCACCAGAATGAAGGGCAGCAGGACGGCCTTCACCATGGCGCTGGAGCTCCAGTTTGCGACAGCCATAGCTAGAAATTGGGGGCCGATTCTCCAGACACCAAATGAACGCCGGATCAACGATCGATCTGCAAGCGGATGAAATCAAACACAGTTGATGAGTCCCCGAGTCGCACCGCTAAGGACTGATCCAGCAATCCCCGATGGAAGCGCGCACTGGGAATGGAAACGGTCACGATGGTTGAGAACTACGTCAACATTGAGCTTGATTTATAGGTGAAATTTCCCCCCTGGTTGTACGTACCTGGTGAGCTTGCACTGTGCGTGCATGAATCGTGAATGGATCCCAAGCTAGCGAAGATGCTGTGGTTGTTGACTTGTTGTGATATTTCGTTGGGAGGCCGGGCTGAGTTCATTCAATTGCACGCAGGCGTACATGCTGAGGGAGCACTCGGTGGGTTGCTATAGCAGATATATTGTAACTACATGCGGACTAGCGGAGCAATTTGCACATGATTTTTTGTCAAATGGCCGACTGCGTGTGACGTGAACCGAGTGACACTATCTGCACTTTCCTGATCGATCGATCATGTCCACCATGCACATCCAGCGTTGTCATTGCATGATCTGATCGGATTGAAACGCACAGGAAACATTTTCAAGGTTCCTTGTAGGCACTATAATGGAAATCCCTCCAAGAATTTGGTTTTTGACCTTCTTTTTCAGTACACATGGAATGTAGCTCTCACAGGGAAATGTGAGACAGGGAATTTTGTGCATTTTTCAGGGGGGAATTTGTGCATTTTTCAGTGATGTCCCTGCCTCCAAATGACCAAATCTATAGAATTTGTGAAATTTAATATTTCAGAATGTAGATATATGCTTCCAAAATCTAAGTTGCATGTAGATTTTAGTGAGCACAATCAATACTAGTTGTCAATTTTGGAGTCTCAAATCTAACTAACATGTAGATATTGAATTTCAATCTCATTAATTTGTACATTTCATAACTTTGGATCTAGACCTTTTTTAGATTTCAAGAGTTCAAATATTAGGTAAATGTAGATTTAATTTGTTCTAACATTTTATAATTTCATATGATATAAAATTTCTTAGATTTTTAAAATATACAAACTCAAGAAAAGCTAGTTTTTTGTGATTAGAATTCATTATCATGTAGATTGACAACTTACAAGTCTTATGTGTCCAACCTCATAGTATCCTTGACAATCAATATGGGACAACTGGATCTTGTAAAATCTACCAAACATTAGGTGGAAACAACATTGAAATGTATGATGTACATACAAAGTCTACCAATTTGAATTGTACATGGGGAATTTGGAGAGAATTTATGAAAAATACTTGCAAAGAAAATTAATGATTTTTATTGGGCAATGAAAAATTAGTACTTTTCTCCATTCAAATCTTAAGTACATTGAATGAATACTTTATATGGAAAAGGACAAATTTGGAGCAATTAAGTACTAATGACTCATGATGTTCCACAATGAAGATGTTTTTTATTGGACAACAAGACATTAGGTACTTCTTGTCATTTGAGTCTTTAGTACTATAAATGAATTCTTTTTTTTTAGAAGATTATGGGTACTTAATGCTCATGATGCTTGTACAATGAATTGCGTCTTATTGGACAATAAGATATGAGGTACCTTTTGTCGTTCAAGTCCTTTGTACTGTAAGTGAATTCTTTATTTTAAAAAGGTCATGGGTACTTGATGAAATTCATACAAGTTAGCGACATATTTGTGTACTTGGGCTAGCATCTCTAGCTTTCCATAAATAGCTTTGCATGTCAATTCTTGAGGGGCTCTTTGAGGGTTCAAATTTTTTCTAATGCTTGTGGGCAATGGGCTACAATCAATTGCTGCCATGGAATATATGTAGTTTGGAAGTGCTTGACGTGTCTCATGCACAAAGGACTCTATTGAAATTCCCTCTGACTGATTTGGAGATTCTGCAATTTTTCCCTACAAGATTCTACTAGTTTTAATGTTTTTTTGTGTTCTGTTGTCACCATATAGAAGGATCTTCAAAGAATTCTTATACACGAGAAAATCATGGGTTTTCTTTACAAGTATTTTCATCAATTCTTTCCAAATTCCCTATGTAGAATTCAAATTGGTAGACTCTGTATACATCTTACATATCAATGTTGTTTCCACCTAATATTTGGTAGGTTTTAAAAGATGATTGTCCCATATCAATTATCAAGGGTATGGTGAGGTTGGACACATAAGACTTGTAAGTTGTCATGTAATCTCCAAAGCAATGAATTCCACTAATTTCACAATAATCTAACTTTCCTAGAGTTTGTACAATTTAGAAATCTAAGAAATTTTGAAATGTGCAAATCTAAAATATACAAATTTTGAAAGTTTAAAATGTACAAATCAATAAGATTGGAAATTCATAATTTACATTTTTGTCAGGTTTCAATTCTCAAAATCTATAAATTTTATTGCTTATGCAGAC
Source organism: Neckera pumila (assembly GCA_963969595.1). Classification (NCBI taxonomy): domain Eukaryota; kingdom Viridiplantae; phylum Streptophyta; class Bryopsida; order Hypnales; family Neckeraceae; genus Neckera; species Neckera pumila. Next base: position 44,193,062 of record OZ018408.1, on the reverse strand, counting down.
TAAAATCTACGTTAAATTTAGATTTTGGAGGCATAAATCTACATTCTAAAATATTAAATTTCACAAATTCAATAGCTTTGGAGGCAGGGATATCATTGAAAAATGCACAATTCCCTTCTAATAAATAAACAAAATGCCTTGTCTCAAATTTCCTTGAGAGAGCTACATTCCCTATGTACCGGAGAAAAAGGCAAAAAAAACAAATTTTGGGAGGAGATTTCCATTATAGTGCCTACGAGGAACCTTGAAAATGTTTCCTATGATATGCCACAAGTGTGCGCTGTAGTGAGCATGCATAGAACAGTGTCATATTTGGTACCTTGTCGATTGTCTACAAGTCAGACTATAACACTTGATGCAGGCCAAAACAATGATCCGGATCATTTGATTGCAAGATTCCAGACGTTGCTAACAGAAATTGTAAACTAATAATAATGATAACAAAACCATTTATAGCTGAGCCTAAGTACGTGAGTGTATGTGTAAAACAAATTACATGTTGTTGTATCAGTAGCCAACAACAACTTCCAAAAGCCCACATAGCTAGATCAATCACCCAAGGCGTCAAAGTGCCCCTCCCTTGGTGATGTGGATCTTGACAAAATGAAGCTCATCTTTCCACATCAGACACAAATGCGCAACTACATCTAGGCAGTGTCTCCTCCCAACTATTAATGTTTTTGAGCCTATTGTCCCTTACGGACCTTAATTATGATTAATTGCTTCAAAAATTTCTAACTAATTTGCACTTTGCAAAAGAAAATAGACTCCACTCTTTAACCCCTAAAGTCCCATTGCCCCCTCAGGGGACAAAATGGATTTCGGGCAGGCTACTACGGCTTCAATATTCATCATTATTTTTTGAAACTTTTTGTGAAGATAGAAAAACACATAAGCTTTATGGAAATATGATTTTTAGTTCAATTGGTGCTTGGGAATAAAAGTTATGGCACAAAAGGTCCTTTTTTTTCAATGCGGCGGGCAAAAATCTTCTCACACAAAATTTTTTTTTTTAAAATTAAAAAATTATTCTCTCATAAATTGTATTTTTATCTACATGGGAAGCTTTGATTCACTCCATTTGAATTTGTTATGTGAAAGTTATGGACAATCTTATTTTTTGGGCAATCAGAGCATCTTCTTGGAAAATAAACTTGTAGGAGTCATTTTTTAATACAATTTTCACAATTTTTCAAAAAAATTGTTTGACAAGGCTAATTTTGCTTGCTAAAACAATCTCACCATTGGAATTATTGTGTTTTAAGTCCATCTTAGAGCTATTGACGATTTAGTTTTTCTTTCAATTTTGGACCTACTTCTACTTAACAATATTTTAAAGAATGAAAATCAAGTGTATTTTTTTGGAATTTTTTTTCCTAGATTCTCAACTCAATTATTCAATATAAAAAAAATTGAATTAAAAGTCTGTAGTGCAATTTTTTCTTACAAATGGAGGTCAAAGTCATCTAAAATTGCAAGTCAGTGTTCAAAAAATCAAAATTTTCCAACTTTGAATGCTAATATCTTCTAATTTGTACGGTCAAACTTTATGAAATTCTTACCACATGATTTGAGATAACTTAAGTACAAGATCCTATGGTTAGATTCTTAAAAGAAAAAAATTTCCTCTTTTCTTAGATGAATGCAGCAGAACTGACAATTTTGAGTCGTTTTTGACAAAAAAATGGCCTTGGGACTTTAGGGGTTAATAAGTACTTTGGGCAAGGATCTAATCAGGGTATTCCTTCCCGGAACCTCCAGAATTTAGAAAAATGTCCTTCCGGAAATGAAAAAAATATAAGAAAATTACAAAAACTACATGGTATTATAAACATTATATTAGTATACAACAATTATGTGTTATATAGATCAAATTCAAAAATTGGATTTTTTCTAATTTATCATATTTAGCACTTAGTCACATTAGAATAATGAAATTACTATATACTTAAGGTTTTCAGTCAAAAAAATATAATTGATTACCTTATTCAATTTGTGTTCATGTATACTATTTTTTTTAGAACAAAGATATTGTAAAATCATAGTCCTTGAATTGCTAAAAAATATGTGGTTTTTGAAGATTCTTATAAATAAGGAAATGTATCAAATCATCAAATTAAGAATTAAAATTAAATATAGATATGAAACATTGCTTTAGCTACACTGAATAGGAGTATTAAGAGGATCAAATAATTAAAGGGACCTTTCTTTAGAAACTGCACATATTTGAGGCAAGATTTACAACCCTTGGTAGAAATTTATATAATGTGGAATGTCAATTAATTTGTATGGGTCCCCTTAATACCCCTATTTAGTATAGATTTCATATTTATGAACTACTTTGCTATAAGTTGGTATTCCGGATTGTTCTTTTTGTCTCAAATGAGGACATGGAACAATATTCCTTTTGAAGAACAAAGGAATAAAAAGGAATACCAAAATTTATTTGAATTTTCTTGCTCAATAGTATTTTGGATGGAGTAGTATAACTTTCTTACATATGAATTTGTCATTTATTACAAGAAATTTAAGCCCTCCATATGGCTGCTCCAGATTGGTATGCCAAGCTATTTCCAAGCTTGGCCTATCAATTTGAAAAAGTCCTCTGGTGAGCAGTCAGATACTCAGATGAACTGACTGCTTGCCAATACAATCAGATTTTTTTTTTTTTTTTTTGAATAAATCTTGAACTCGTAAAACTCGGTTCCTGCTCCACTATCACTGCAATTTCAATTGCGCGGAAATAGGAGAAAAATGAAATTTTTAGCCCCAGCAAATTAGATTTCAGGGTACTTCGGAGGGCTGTAGAGCAACCCTCCAAAGACCAAAGGCCTAAAATTTTCTCTAATGTAAATTGATGTAAAATGGAAAAATGTAATTTCTAGGATACATCAAATGACAAATGAGTTTCAAAATGACAATGTTTTAATAAGACAATCCTTTTGGATATTCATATAGGATTCTTGCCCCTTTGCAATTTTGCACAGTATTTTATCACATATGATACAAATTGATACTTTCTCAACCATCCAAGGAGTCAGATTGGAAATTGTACAGATGGGACATTTTAGTACACAGTATTCCTTGAAGCTTTTTCAATTAATATCAATTGAATGGAGTGGACTTTTCAAAAACATTCATTGTCATCCTAACAATCAACAAATGGTCAAGCATTTAGACATTAGAGAAAATATCAACCCTTTGGAGGGTTGCTCCAGATTGACAGACCAAGCTATTTCCAAGTTTGGTCTGTCAATCTATACCTTGCCTAAATCTATACTTGTCCTAGATGATTCATAATGGTTATTCTGAAATCAATACCTATCCTAAATGGTGAAAATGGCACACCGTCAATGTGGCACATTAGAGAAAAAATCAACCCTCTGGAGGGCCTCTCTACAATTCCCTTTAGTACCCTGAAATTTAGTTTCAAGGGGCTGAAGATTTATTTTTTCCCCTACTTCTGCGTAGCTAAAATTGCAGTGACAGTGGCTTAGGAACCCAGATTTACAAATAAAAAATTATATATATATATATAAATTCTTATAAAAATAAAATAAATATAAAAAAATTGTGAAATTTGACTGCTTCGGCAAGGAGTCATACACTCTGATTGCTCACTGGGGGGTACTTTTCCAGCTTGATAGGTCAAGTTTGAAATAACTTGGTATATCAATCTTGAGAGGCCCTCCAAAGGGCTGATTTTTTCTTTAATGTTAGGATACGGCCATTTTAATGACATTGCCCATGCATGCAGTATCAACTATTGAATGCGATCGATAATCTAATATAACTGTATGACATCTCTAGGGGTGGTTGGCCAATGAGGGAAGTGGAAGAGAGGGTAAAAGCAGGGAAGTAATTCCATGGAATGGAGACGTGTATGCTGGCCTTCAATTAGTGGCAGTGCTCGTTCAAGAATTAAAATTGTGATTGAAGTACAATTCTATCTAGCTTTTCTTGGCACGTCCTTGGAGATGAGCTTCATTGGGAGGTGATCGAATTCATTTGATTGCAGTTTAGCGCTGGCAACTATATAATTATATTTTCAATAAGTAGCTTGCTCTGTATGTATGTAGATTGAGCTAGTGTTATATGTCTGCATGTATACCAAGGTGTACACATTGTGTACTGTGATTTAGGTGCATTATTGTAATGTGACTTGATCGATTGATCTCTTGCTGTTTCAATGATAATTGAATAAAGTTGATTGTGGTTATGTTTGTGAAGACCGATGAGATTTCATAACACACAGTGCAGACATGAAAGTGCCAAGTTTGTGGAATACCGCCGTTTTATCAAAATTTGGATTTTCTGGAATATAAATCCATATTTATCTTAGAGTTCAGACCTTTATATATGTATTACAATTTTTATTGCGGGAATTGCACCAATATAACAAAATTGATATTTTGCCTAATTTTATTAAAATTATGAGAATACGATTCTAAATTTTCAAATATTTAACAATGTCTTGGCTTGGGGTGCTTGCATTACAACATTAGAAATGATCAATTGAGGTTGATTATATGAATTGTGAAATGCAAGAGTAAAATTGAAGGATTGAAATGAATTTGGCATCATAAATTATTTCATTTTAAAATTATATACCCAATTTTGGAAGCATATGGTATGAATTAGTCATCAACTCTATTGCTTTTCATCCTTCCTATTTGAGATACTATGTACTCTACGTTCTGAATGTGAATGATAATTACTCTTTATGAAATCAAACGTGAGCACAGAATTGTTGCAACTGATTTTCCATTCTTGCATGTGAGTTCACTTCCAGGTCCTTTCTAAGTCACGCATGATTGAACAAGTTTACCAGCATTTCAAGGCTTCAACTGCCCTGCAAAGAGCTTCCAAATCAACCTGCACTCTATAACTTACCATCCATACCTTTCTTTACCTTAAGTTAAGGATTTTTGTTTTGTTTTGTTTGTTTGTTACAAAGAGATCTCCAACTCATGCAAAATGAGACGGAAAATCTCCAAGGACGTGCCGATTCAATATTCCTTGAAGCTTTTTCAACTACTATCAATTGAATGGAGTGGACTTTTAAAAACATTCATTGTCATCAGCCCTTTTTTTAAGCATTTTAGAGAAAAGTCAGATTGGCTACATGAGTCTGTGATTTTGTTGCCCACATGGTGAAGGATGAAATTTCCACTGTGAAACTTGCTGGCAACAACTGCATTTCAGGCTACACCATTTAGCAGTAATTGCTTGGAGCTCGTAGAAAGTTCTAGCACTTGGCAAAAATATTTTGAAGCAGAAAAGGCGAAAATGCAAGGAAGTGCAAATAATTTCTGGCACTTGGAAAATTACTTGTTGTGATAATAAGGCGAATTCAAAGAATGCAACTAGTGAATTTAGGCACCATCTAGCAATGCATGCAATGTAAAATTGGCAACATACTTAATAAAATGTTCATTCATAGATAATCTTGATGGACACAAGAGGCCAAGCTGAGGGCCCATCCATTCAAGAGAAAGTCATAGACCATGCATGGATTTAAGATTTCACTAAGTCCAGTAATCTAAAAACTAGCTCAAACCCCATATCTACAATTTGCTACAGCTACCCATTGATTATAGGCGTAATCATATGGATAGGTCTCTAGGGTGAAAATCTTCTATAAGTACATCCCTTCTACACATTCCAAATGCATGTCCAAAGAATTTTGCAATTTGTATTTTAGAAATGCAAGTGAACAAAAGCATCTCTCATCCTCAACCAAACCTAGAACTTGCACTATAGCAACTTCAACCAGCTTGTAATACTCTGGAAATGCCTTGATTCTAAGAACAGTGCAAGAATCTAAATAGCGCCAGAGACATGTGAAGGGGTTCAGGTCAAAGGGAGCTTCCATATGCTTCTTAGCATTATTGAGCAAGGCTAATTTGAACAAGCCTTGCTGAGTTTCCAATTTGTACCTGTCCAAAACAGGGAGAACCAAGTACTTTACCTTATCCAGTTCTATCAACTTTGGCTCACTGTAGTAGTCCACAAGCACTGCCAAATGTTTTGGAAAACACTCTTCCACATCGCTTTGAAGCTAGTATTGTGTATACACTAGGCCAAGGGCATCCATTACATTGTGGGAGGGAAATTGAGCTTCAAGCTCTCTCAATAATTGCTTGGCTGCCACTGCAACAATGCACACAATTTAATAATTAGTAATCTAACACTACAACTACTTGAGTAGTAAAGTAGAACATGTTCCACAACCACATATAGATTGCTACTTATTGTAATAGACCCAGCCAATACACACCTTTGCTATCAGTCAAAAGCTCATTTGATGATGAAGTATATTTATTTATTTAGTGTGATTAGTGTAACACTTTTGCTTATTTCTTCTGTTAAATTGTGCTACCTGTGAATAGGGATTTCCAAACATTGTAAGCTTCAAGGTTCATCGCTCATTTTATTTACCATTAGTTAACACAAATGAAAAGTTGAACGTAGTCACTAATTGCATTGTAGAGATTCCTGTCATTGAAAGAGGTGCTTTTTGGTTTTCTTGCTAAGCACAGCAAATGGTGTGGAGTGGCAGATACAAGCAAAGCTGATGACATATTTCAATATTGCCTTGTAAATAGAATAATGTATTGTTATAATTAGAATTTGAAGCACTAACATGAGTTCTCTCGCAAACTATTGTTGCACGTCTGCTACAAAGGACTGTTTTGATAGACTCTTCGATTGAAAGTGCAGTTTTGAAAAGCATTTGAATGTGTACTTGCAGTTCAAAAAATGCACCAAAAGCAATAATTGAAACGCACTAAAAAAGCAGTAACTGAAACGCCACTAGAAGCAGTAACTAACCTGTGCACTGTGTTTTGATAGCATCCACCATAAAAGCAAACACATCTTGATCAACAGGTGCAGCCTAGTGCTTTGTCCAAATAGACTAACCATTAGCAATGAACACCAACTGGGAAGACTCGTTGTTGAGGTCGGAGATCCACTTGGTGTAGATCTGGCTATGCAAGCAATCCAAGACATTTTTGAACGTCCAAAACTTGTCTCCACCATAAGCACTTGCCTTGTCTACATACATAGTGTATAATTGTCCTTTGGCAATCTTCAAGACCACAACAAAGTCGCACACATAGACATTGCGCTACTGGGCAAATGTCACTAGTAAATCAATTCTTTCTAGGAGTGGCATCAAAGCCATCATTCTCAGAAGTGTATAGGGGTCAAGCATTAGATTCAGACATCTCTTTACAAAACAAATACAAGTGCAAGTTAGATATTGTCTATCTCAGCAGAACAACTAAGGAATCTCATTGACAAAACCATCAACGGGCTTATATAAGATAGTATTGCCTCTTATCCTTAGTTCATGACCTCATAAAGGAGCTTTGGCAACTTATACTCAACTGGTTATTTAGTCACATGCAGCTGGAGAAATGGCAAAATGTTTTTTTTTATCTGTACAACTGTCAGTAAAGCCCACGAGCATCACAATGTCCATTTTACTCATCAACGACAAGAGTAAGGAATCATAAGGAACTCTAGAAATTACATACGAACACTGTCAAGTAGGCCTATGCAACCATTTATAGATAAGAAATCCTATAGAATATACTTTCCAAAACTCAATGAGCTACGAAAATTGCACATGAAGACAAACATGCATGATAAGAAGCTGCAAAATTCTCAAATACTCATTCTTGCGGCCTTCGAGCTTATAGACACAAGTATGTTTCAAATAACATATACCATTAGATTTTACCTTGTAAGCAAGTAACACTATACCTAAAATACTGAGCAAACTAAAATACCTTTGGTATCAAATACAACTGGCATCAGTGAAAGAAAGATCTGCTTCCAGTGGGACTAGTAAGGAAATCTACCTAGAGTCTGCTTTGTGAAAGAAGAAGGTTCAAACAAACCACGGTGCTCTGTCCAGCATGTTAGGTAGATAGACCTTGTTGATTGATCCCACTCATGAAACCTATGGAAACAACTGGACCTCCTGTGGCTTGACAGCTGATTACTATGAGTAATAAGGAATGAAGCCCTGACTCTGAGATCCACTTAGTTCTTCACAAAATAAAGGTAGTAACTACGAATTGAAGCAGGACTAGAGTAGTTTTAGAAATTGTGGCATCGAAATATACCTCTGCAGCGTCATTTTTCCAGACGTCCTCCTTCATCTTTGCTATTAGAGTGCGGTAATTGGCGAGCAACCTCTTTAGTGGCTCCAACAATGACATCCATCTGGTCGTCACTTGAAGAAGTGGCTTTAGGCCTTTTGTCTCCATCACCTCCGCTAATTTTTGGTACTCGCATAGTCTCTTGGGATTCTTACTAAAATAAGAGTGTGTTTCATGGACCACCTGTTCAATAATTGAAAACACAAGCAACGCAAACAAAGACTTTGCAGCCATATTACACATGTGGGCCATGCAGTGAACACCTATACAAAAAAGAGCATATTTGTGAGTAGATATGCATGGTCACCCCACTACAAATGCCTTAGAAGGTGTTGGCTCCATCTACACTGAAACACAACAAGCGTCTCGATATTTGCTCGATTGTCAAATCACTTGTGCACTCTAGAGACTTTACAATGAGCAAAATCAAGGTATGTGCTCCAGATCCATTGACCAGACTTTCCAAGCATATTAAGTGAGGAATTCTAACATAGTTTTCCACACTGTATGCATGTACGCAGATCTAGTTGCCATTGTTGACTGTGGTCACTTCATCGCAAGTGATGGTGTCGCAACCAGAATTTTTGGTTTTCCTCTGATTGTCTAAATAATGGAACGGAAATAGGTAATTAGGATCCGTATCCGGTTAGAGGGGCAAAAGGAAACTGGGGATAGGCAATGCTAATCCAGTAAGGAGAAAATTGTATCTGATCCGGTCAGAATGTTAGTATTCAGGAGCGGAATCACATCCGGATCTCACCTCAGATTGGATTAGTGTTGGACCGGATTGATAAAGGACCGGACCGGAAAAGGTCATGATGACTTGCCAGGGGTCCTGGGACTATATAAAGGCTGGTCGTCCTCATTTTCACTCCTTTACTTCCCTCAAGCTCTGGAGCTGACCTTGAGCGCTTTTACGCCTCCGTCTGCGCCAGAGCCGTTGTATGTGTGTGCGCTTCCGGCTGGGCATGTCCAAGAGTGTAGGAAGAGTAAAGAACGTGTGGGTTGCAGGTATTGTGGTACTTTCCGCTTGAGATCGGACGAGAGGAAGTGAGGAACGGGACGTGCGGCTAGGAGAGAGTGAGGTAGTGATCGGTAAGGGTCCAACGGTCGTTTAGTGTCCATGCCTCAGCTGCGTAAGACCAGACCGGGCGCGCCCAGTTCCTCCTCCGACGTCAAACTTTGGAAGGTAGTTCCAATCATTCCTACGGAGGAACCGGCCCGATCCGAGCTCATGGAGGATCTCAATGCCATGGGGTGCCTTGTCTTGATGGATAAACCCTGGGGGTTTCGGGAGGAGTGGATGGTCAGAGAGATTAGATGTAAGGCGTCGAACGAGTTCGACAATACTCTCCGGGGCCGCCCGACCAAATGGGAAGAAGAAAGGTGGAGGGAAGTTTACAACTTCTAGATGGGAGGTTCCGGTATGGCTGGACGGAAGGACGTGTTCATCCATGACAAGTTTCATGGAGAGCCGAGCAACAAGGACGGGTACGCGGATGCAGACTCTAAGAGCGACCGGCACCGAAACCTCCTCTAGTTCCTGGTTCCGATCGTCCACCCAGAGAAGCCGACGAAGGTGACAATGATCATCGGCAACACAATTTTCGGTTCCCTGAGCAGGGAACGGAAAGTGAACTGGGCCCGGATCTTTTCTGATCTGGTGTCCCAGCTGGTAACGAGGATCGGAAAGAGTAGGGCCACTCCTTTGAGTCCCTATCTCTTCCACCTCTACCAGCGCAACCAACTCTTCACTCATACGGAGGAGAAGACGTGGAGCATTCAGGAGTCTATCCTGAAGTACGGAGAATCGGGTTTGGATGACGAAATGGAAGAGCAAACCGGGTTCGAACCCGAGACAGAAGAGGAAGAAGAGGAAGAGCCGTCCCAGCCGAAGAAGCGGATGAAGACGACGCCTCCTCGCAAGAAAGGAACCCCTTCAACCACCCGGTCCACACCAGAACAGGGACCGGAGGTGGAGATGCCGGATCTCAAAGACCCGGCCGACCCGTTCAACCAGTTGACGGTAACCCTGTGTGGAATACGAGCGGACTGGGAGGTCAAGACGAGAGCTCTCACCCATATCGGAGAGATGGTGAGTGCACCGGCCAATAGCGATTTGCCGGGTAAGGTGGGCCAATACCTAGCCGATCCAAATGAGAGCCGGAAGCAGAAGGCAGAGATCCGTCGGCTTCAGGAGGAAGTCGACACCCTAAGGGCTGACATGGTAGCCCTCAAGGAAGACAAGTTTGCAGTCCGGGAGATGGCGGAGGCAGCCCGGAAGGTGGCTGAGTCGGTGAAGGACACTCTCGAAGAGTCCGGATCCACAGCAGTCAAGGCGGCACTATTTGACAAAGGGGTGCATGAGGAGAAGAAGGTATCCGGTTCTCAGATAGTTCAGATCCTGACCGACTTCACCGATCGGGTGGAAACGTCCTTAGTGGTAGTGAGAGAGGCGGCCAACCGGATGGATGTCAGCAGTCGAAAGCTGAACGAATCCATGTACTCCCGGGAGATCCACCTCTCAGATATATCGCTACCGGATTCGTTTGCGAACGGAGGATCGAATCCAAGGGAGCGCAAGGATCAGACACCCGAGTCAAGGAAGAGTAACCGGAGACCTGGGCCTGGGCAACCGATTCATCTGGATTCATCGCCAGGGTTAGATCTTCCGGATCCAGCTGCCGGGGAGCGCAGCCGAAACCTTGCGGACGTCTTCAACCAACTGCCCAAGGAACCAAAAAGTCCTACGCTGGGTGGGGGAGTTGGAGAGTAGGTAGGTAGTTAGGAGTGTACAGTTTTGTAAGACAGTTAGGACCAGATCGGATGTTGATCTGGTCTGGCCGGGTAGGATTGGACCCGGATGTCCATCGCGGATTTTCGGGGGCCTTTTTGCTTTGTAATCAAGTTGTATATAAGTCAACCCCTGCTTGGGAGCTGCGAGTCTTTTCACCTCATTTTTGTGTACGTCTTCTCTTGGCCTCTTGTTGCGTGTCTCTCCCGTGTGTGGCAAGGTTGTATGGTGAGGAGTTAGGAAGGCGCATGCTAGTGCGGGTGTGATTTCTCCCTTTGGCGTGCTTGTTTTTTATCTTATGTGCAAGTGAGCGGGTTGTGAAAGTGTTGGGAGTGGATTCCAGTTCCTCAGCAGCTCTAAGGTTTAGGATTCCGGGCGAGACAGCCGTTGTTAGGCTAGGTGGATAGGGAAGGATTCTTTAATTGTGCTAGAACTCTTGGGTGGGAAACCCGGTTGAGTGTCCGATCTCCTGAGAGATCTCGCTGCCTTAGTGGGCAAACGGAAGGACTTTAGTTGATGTTGGAATGGACGGGTTCACTTGCAGCCGCCTGGCTTTGTATAGACGGAACGTGGCGCTAAGGTCGTTGTAGTATGGGAGGATCGTACGGGGGGTCCTTGTGTGACCGGTGATCCGGAGAGTTCTCTAGATTGCTGTGAAGGATCAAACCGGGTCCGGATTAGTGTAGGAAATTGGAGAAGGAAGAAGTGGGTCTTCAGCCACTATAATTCACGGAAGGAGCGGCGGGCCTGCCACTCTCAAAAGCAAGGGACGAACCCTCTGATGGTGAAACAAAGGTAAAACTAAACTGGATGGTAGTAAGAGTAGATGTGAGTTGATCAGACCGAATCGGAAAGTGGACCGGATCGGAGAAGGAGAAGAGGGTCTGATTGTAGTTCTTGGTGTTGTTGTGTTTCCGGTTGTTGTATTTCCGGTTGTTGTGTTAGAACTGGAATAGGAAATATAGGTACTGACTTAGCTTAGAGACCAAATAAGGCTATCTACTTCACAGAATCTCGCGGGTTCGATCTTTAGAGTCACTTTGTTAAACTTTAAAGTGGTTTTGGGTAGTATAACTGGGAAATTGCTTGCCCTATGCTGCGACAGATGGCAACAAAGTATGCATTGTTTAGTTTCTTCTTGATGGCCTCCTTCACTTGCTCATATAGAAACTCGGCCATCTTCCACCCGGATGAATCTGACCAGTGCATTCTTAATAATTTGGGGATGTTCCAAAACGCATACAAGGATTGCCGCTCTTCATACTCAATCATTGGGCGCCCAGACGATAATATTTGGTAGATCATAGCAAGCTAGACAATCTTCTTGGAATTCACCATTGAAGTGGTCGTGTTGACCTGCTGCAACATTGAAGCAGGTTGTTTGGCCGCAAAGTGCTTGAGATTAATTTGGTGCCTGCTTGTCCGAGATATATAATACTCGCCCTGTTTGACGTTGTCTTTGGGCATATCAAACGTTGTCTTCTTCCTCCCTTTGTGTTTGGTAAAGGTTTTCTACTTGGGCCCCAAAATCTTCAGGTTTTTTCCGAAGGTCGAGCAAATAGTACACTTTACCAGATGCACTTGCCCATTAGTTCCTCAAATTGGTTCCGCCCACACTAGTTTTGCGGCTCACTTGTTCTGTAAACGTCGCGTTCGATCGTAATTAACTTTGGGTTTCTTGGGTGTAGGGAAGACTTGGAAATCATCATTAGACTCAGTGTCTTCTTCACCATCGGAGATTAGCACCAGATGATCCCGTAACTAGCGGTGGCTCTCATGCGCAGCCTCTGCAAATTCAGATCAACTGCTGCTGCTACCCTTGAGCGTATGGGGAGTCTTCCAAGCTGATGATGTACCGTGTCTATAGACACAGAGTTTGGTCCTCCTTCAAATGTAGCAGAGCACGAATTAGTTGGCTGCGAGTCAAATTCAAGACAAATAGGCTGCTGATTGCATTTCGAGAGCTCGTGAAGAAGTTGGCAGTTGAAGTTGCTTGACGTGCGCTTTGGCAAGCTTTGGGATCTTTGATACAAACTGCCTTCCCCTTCAGTTCACGACGATGGACAACGGCTTCCTTCTCTGCCTTCCATTGTGCAGCGCAATGTTCCTTTGTTGCACCCCCTTCAGAGAAGTGCAATTTGACAAGAACTTCAAGCATGGCCGTCTCCTCGGCCATTTCCATCAAAACATGCATGTTTGCACAATCTAGAGACCCAAGACCTTCAACCAATGCAGTGCCAAGCTTTTGAATGTAGAAAATGAAGGTAGTATAGAACAAAAAGATTAGCACCCTAAACACCTTACAATCACAAATGCCTTTGGTGATCTTGTGTCAAATTGTGGCGTCTCTAACAAAATACTACTGCAACATTAATAACCACCTTTAGCAACCTCCGTTCAAACCATGGCGTTGGAGACAGGACCCAAAACCCAAAACAAAACTCACAAATCAGACATAGCGCAGTGCAAAAGTATTGTAATTGAGAACTCATTGCAGCAAAAAGAGAAGATAGATACCTAAACTATTGTCCACACACCCTGTTATCTTGCAGCAATGCTTGCAGCCACGCCTCCACCAGCGATGACAATCATGAGAGAGAAACAAGATCGAGGACAAGGGGAAGGGAAAACAAATGCACATAACTGCCATTGCAACGAGGCGGCACTGACATGCAAGAACAAAATCAACAAATGGGAGTGGTGCACTAACTTCTGGAAAACTATTGCAATTAATGCCATAGGAGTGGAGACAAGAGTACTTAGGAGCACAACAAATGTGGCTATAAACTCAATGAGAGTGGAGAATTGGAGGCGATGGAGTAGAATAGGCTATACACAAATGTGGCTATGGCTTTATGAGTAGGAGAGAATTTAGGGCGACAAACTCAAGAACATCACGGCGATGCAGGCAAGGCAGGAGGCGGGAGCGGCGCAATGTGGCAAGGTGGGGAAAAATTTGAACGTTGCTAAGGGACAGAACTTGGCAACTGCACCTCCGCCATCTAACGCCATCTAACTGCCTTCTCAAAACCCTAGATAGGTTTTAGGCTCTGCTTTTTGTTTTTTTGTTTTTTTCCCTGAAGGCTTTTTTGTAATACTTTTTTGGATGGTGCTTTCTGGTCCAAAATCGCCAAAAAAAAAGGGCTAATTGTCATCCTAACAAGTAACAATCAACAAATGGTTGAATGGGCAATTTCATTAAAAGGCGGTATGCCGGTATTCCAAGTGCTACTTGGGGGGGTCACTTCCCTATACATTTAGGGGCCACGTGCAATAATGGGGTACTATATTGGGGAATATTTATGTGCTTAATACTATTAGATCCTTTCCTATTTTTAGAAAAAAAGCTACCAAGAGGTATTTTTGAGCACCCTATTTTATTTTTAAATGGAAAAGGGAATAATTTTTCACACCCTATTTTTTTTATACTTTGTAGAATTACAATTTTGCATAGACCAGTGTGGCATTGGAAAAGCGATCACACAACAAAATTACATTCCAAAACTTGCCAATGAGCATTGGACATAAGACACAATATCGGGTGCTTCCTATTGCATGCCTAGTTTAATAAAAAACAGAAATTAGAATATCATTCACTAAATAAATGATGGAGCAAAGTGTGCTAAATACAAATACAATCTAGAAATGACAATGCAACACATAAGAAGTGATTCTAGGTGCAACTACACACACATAGCTGAATTCTGAAATCCGATTCTACAACATTACAAAACTAAGGTTCCAACTGAAGCCTAAATTCACACAATGAAGCACAACTAAAAGCCACTTAGCACTGAATTTTTGTTCACTAACTGCAAACATGGGCTGCCCAAACCAAGTGCAAGAAAGGTGCAACCACATACAAAGCGCTGAAAAATGACATCCGATTGCACAAAACTTTAAAACTCAATATAGAGACATTATTCAAACACAACAAAAGGCAAATTAAAAGGATTTCAAAGTGGAATTTGTGATTATATACACATTCAAAGCATGTCATTGCCCAACCTGTGAGCAAATATTTACACTGTTATTGTTTGCGGTTTTTGAAATCACTACCACTCTGAAACAATAGTAGGATTGAAGCAATATCCTAAAGCGCTGAAATTTGGAAATATAGACTAGAAGCCTGTACTATACTAGAAGCTGCTGATGTGAAACATCAATACAACTACGTCTTGAAGTTTAGGGAACAAACAACAACATAAACACTAAAAAAAGGGAAGAACTTCAAAAAGCACCTCCTTGACCTGATGGAGTGATCCAAAGGGTTGGCGACGGCTCAAGGACGCCACTTATTGGTGAATCCACCGAATGCTAGGAGTCCTACTGCAGAGCAAAATACAGTCCCGCCAAGTCTGACAGAGTGAGGTTGTGGGTACTTTATTCCTACCCTTAGAATAAAGTGTACACAAAGCCAAGCTCTTGTAATTGTAAGGTCGAACTCTAAGGGGTGTCTAACAACGTGCAATCCAATTGAGCTTCCAAGCAATGATCTTTGTTGCTTCCTACTCCTAACCTTTTACTGGTTATACTTAATCAAAATAACCAAATTAAATCACTTGTTAGAATTGGCGGTCAATTTTGACTTTAGTTGCCAAAATTGAAGTTTAATAGTCGTTAGTTAAACAAGATGGAAAAAATAACTTAATCTATAGAGTTCGTTTTGCCCTTTCTTTAATGACCAAGAATTCTAACTTTAACGGAGATTTCTAGCAAATAATAATGGATGAAGTTTTAACTTAAATTATCTTTGGTAAACCTTTAAACCTTTGAGATAAATTCTCAACTACTTCTTACTAGTGGGATAAACTTGGAATTTTACTATGATCCTTGGAGATTGATGTTTTTATCTTTTTACCTTTGCTCTTGATTCTTTAAGAAGGTAAAAACTCCTAACTCTTAGCTTTTTGATTTAAACGTTATTTACTGTGAATTTTGACCGTATCGATTCATCAAAATTCTTATATAATTCTTTTTTATCCTAAAGTTTTAACTTTTGACTTCTTAGGTAATTGTTTTTTACTGTGAATTTTGACCGCGTTGGTTCATCAAAATTCTCACGTAAATACGTAATGTATTTTTATCCTACGGTTCTAAATTATCTCTACTTTTACCTTATATTTTATTATTCCTAAAATATTTCTATTTGATTCCTAAATGAGCAAATTACCTTTTATAATTCTTTTTATCCTTAGTAATAAATTCTCAATTAATTCTTACTAATCGGGTAAATTTGGAGTTTTGACTTTTATCTCTTGAGATCAATATTCTTATCTTTTAGCCCTTAATTCAAAGTTTTAATAATGTAAAAGCTTCTTACTTTTGATTTCCTGGATAATTGTTGTTTACGGGTGAATTTGACTGTTGTCCGGTTCATCAAAATTCTTCTGTAATTCTTTTTTATCCTAAAGTTCTAAGTTACCGCTACTTTTACCTTGTAGCCTAAGATTTTAAAAAGATTCTAAAAAGATTCTAAAAGATTCTTTAAAAGATTCCTAAAAGATTCCCCTTGGTAACTTCTTTTTTATGGCTACTTTTCTTCTAGGGATAAATTCCAATAACTTTTTCTTAATTGCGGTAAAATCTTTGTGTAATTACTATAGTAAATTTCTAAAAGTCCTTTGTAAATTTCTATTGGTCCTTCCTAATTTCCTATGATGATTCCAATTTCACTAACAATTCGGAAAGTTTAACGCCTAATTTACTAACTTGGAAAAAATACAAGAAATCAAAATAATCAGTTAAAAAGAATCAGTTACTAACCTAAACATTACTGCTTTTCTTGTTTTACAACGCCACCCACTAGTCAATCACACGCTCCAACTCCATCTTCCGTGTTTGGTGTTTTGACGTTTGCTTTTTTACAACCTTTTTTAATGGGTTTTAGAAATCCCAATTTCTTTTCCCAATTATTTTCTTTCCTATTCTTCTTTTCCTTTTTTCTTTCAAGTGTTTCTTTTCTTTTGGAGATATTTCCTAGGAAATAAATCTAATCAAATCTAATACCAACTTTTGGAGATATTTTGTGGGAATAAAATCTAACAAAATCTTAATACCAACTTTTTGGCTAATTCCCTTGGAATCAAATGAGGTCTCAAAACAAAGTTTATCTAACTTTTTCTAACTAGTAACTAACTTGAGAATATTTGGAGATCCAATATTCTTCCTTTTCGTTTGTCTTCTAATATAAATGCTAATTATAACTATAGAAGTCAAACTATTCTCTATGGGGGGTTCTAATCACTAACCTTCCTTTCTTCTTCTCCCTTCAATTACTAAATCCTAATTTGTTGTCTTGATTTCCATTGTATACTTGGAGATTTTGTTAGTTCGAAGCTTGAGTTCCACAACGAAGTTCTGTCAATTTTTGCACATCCAGGATGTATTGCAATTGGAGTTCCAATCTCCCAGTATGGCCTGTCATTCAAACACAACCTCACCACTCTCTCTAATTTGTAATTCAATCAACTTCAACCCACTCTCTGGTTTGCTTGGAATGGTCTGGTTTGCAACTCAATCAAATCTCACACTCTCTCTGGTGCTTGGAAGGTTCTGGCTCTGATTCTTTGGAAATCTCAAAATTCACTCTGGTCTTGAAATTCTAGCTAGTCTAATTCTTTTGAAAATCTCTGGTCTGAATTCTAACTAGTCTAGTTCTTTGGAATTCTCAAACCCACTCTGGTTTGAAATTCTAACAAGTCTGATACTTTTGAAAAACTCTGGTCTGAAATTCTAGCTAGTCTGATTCTTTTGAAAATCTCTGGTCTGAATTCTAACTAGTCTAGTTCTTTGGAATTCTCAAACCCACTCTGGTTTGAAATTTTAACAAGTCTGATACTTTTGGAAAACTCTAGTCTGAAATTCTAGCTAGTCTAATTCTTTTGAAAATCTCTGGTCTGAATTCTAACTAGTCTAATTCTTTTGGAAATCTCAAACCTCACTCTGGTCTAAAATTCTAACTAGTTTAAACAAATAGAAAGGAAAATCTAAAATTTGGGGCCCTGAGGCATCATCCCGAAGTGGTCCAGTATGTATGTATGGACTGGATGGTTACCAATCAAGTAACCCTGCTATCACTGGCTTGTCCAGCCCTCCGACCTGGTTCTGTGGCCCTGCCAACTTGCTCTGTGGCCCTGCCGACCTGCCGCTGCTGGCTGGGCTGGTTGGTCGCTTGGCCAGGCCGGCTAGCTTGGCTAGTGGTTCTGGGTTTTATTCTAAACTTTTTTGGCCGTTGCTTAGCCAAATTTTGGAATTCAAATCCAACTTTTGGGATTTATCCCAAACTTGGGTCTCCTTTGGGGACCCCTTAATAATATAAAAAGACGGAAACTCAAACCAAGGGCGAAGCTTCGCTGTCCAGGGGGTTAGCCCCAAAATTCTAACACTAAATATTCGATCCAAGAGCGAAGCTTCGTTGTCCGGGGGGGTTTAGGCCCGAATTTTGGCAAATATCCACTAGTGAGTTAGTGATAAGTAAGAGGTTTGGATCTCATCCAAATCACTCCAAATAACATAAATGACACTTAAAACCATGTCTTCCAACGTCTAGGCTTCAGGGGAAATTTGCAACAACCAAAGGTGTGAAATTTCCCTTCAAAAAAAGCTCAACTGGAAGTTTGTTAGTACTCCACAAAGACTCAAAATACCACGACGCTTAGTTCCAAACAAAGCCAAAGAGTTCTAACTAACAGCAGTGCCAGGATCTGGCTAGAATGTCCTTGGGGTTATCACTAAAAGAAGAAAGCAATAAAAATGCCAACCAACGCAAAGTAATTCAAACTTGCTTGAAAATACCAAAAAAACAAGCCAAGGACAAAGGGACCCCCACGTCCTTTGTAATGAGTTAAAAGACACCAAGGTATGCTTGAAAATGCAAAGAATTCTTGAATTGAAATAGAATACAAAGAGTTTTGGGCAAAATACCAAAATTCTCGACAACGTGGCCGCTTATGGTGCAACTTAACAAATGCAAAAGGGGTGCAAAGAGAGGGGAGGGGGAGGCCTTATATACTTGCTCAAGGCCTCACCTTCCCCCCAATTTCCTAATTCTACTTCTTGGATAATTTCAAATTTACTTAATTAAAATTCTACACTACTGCTGTGATCACTCTAACTTTTGGAGAATTGCTCCAAATGCCTAAACCAATTGCACCATTGTCTTCAAAAGGCCCAAATTAGTCCGAAAGATCCCCTAATCCCCTATTTCCAGGCCGTTTTGTATGATAAAACCAACGTTTAGTGTATCGCTAAAAAGGGTAAAAATCCAATTGTTGGAGATAATTTTATTTTCAAGTTTTGACTGTCCAGGTTTGTTGATGAGGTCCAAGATAGTAAAGAAAGAGTCCAAGTTGACTCCAATTGGAAACTAGGAGCTCCTGGTGTGCCGGTCAACGTGACAAATGTTTTAAAATCCTTAAAAAATCTGTTAGCGCCGCCAGTTCTTGTACTTGTCGGGGTCGGAATGTAATGGAATTTGGTCAGGCGCTTTATTAGCACTAAAACTCTATTTTAATTTTTAGTGGAATTTTACCGTCACTTTGGAATTTTCTAGGAATTTCCCAATGCATCAAAACGAGATTGACTTCCCAGGGAGTCATTTCCGCAATTCGGAAAATTACAAAACTTTTTGGGCAACTTCTAGGAAGTTCCCAAGTGCCATGTGCAAACTTACAAATTCCTTTGCATTAATCAAAGGAGTGTCTAGTTTAATTCCTTCCAGTTTAATTCCCACCCGGGGGGAATCATTCTGGATATAAGGTTAATTCCCTCCCGAGGGCGGAATCATTCTTGGTCAAGGGAATCTAGCAATCAAGCTTCATTGGTACACTCCTGGCAGGTTTCTTGGTCAAAATTGCCGTTCTTTGCTCGTGGACTGCTCATAATCCCGGTTTATGGTTATATCTGCATTGTCACTTGACTTCTTTCCTATCTTCTATTCTTTATCCTAAGTATTTCACATGCCCTTCAACAGTCTATTTCTAGGTGGTTCTATGGTTTGGCCATCATGCTTAATACCACATGAATCCTCAAATGTTCTCTCAAACGCTCAAATAGACTTAATATTAGTTTATAAAAGTAATTAGAGTGTTTCCGGAATTTGTGGTCAAATTATATTGCATTTGTAGGGATTTCTTCCAATTGTCGTGTGAATATACTTATACTGTCATTTTAACCCTAATTAACCGTAAATGTCAGCAAAAAGCAAAAAAAATAAAATTATGAGGTTCAAGTGCTAACTTGGAGGCTTATAGAGGTTTGAAAAATTTGCGGTGCGCCACCGGTCTTCTGGAGGTGACATTGCAAGGTCCAATTGTTGGTGAAGACGTGCCAATATACTTCAACCCAATGCAGCACAAATTTGTCCTCCGGCACCTATGCAGGACGCGCCAACATGTCAAATTCATACTGCGCCAAAGAAATCGCACCCTACTCCACAGTACCCTCCACAAACTGGCAGTCCCTCGAATGCAGTCAATGGTGGCAATCGTCACTAGATGCTCTTCTTTGAGCTTGTCCCACTCCCAAGGGTTGTGGAAGTGCACTTGTGGAATAAGGAAGGGCAACACTACATCCCGCAAAGGATACTCGAGACTCTGCTGAAAGGATTTGTTGGTATCAGATGGCGCAAGGGTCAACCCACCAAAGCAATCAACAAAGCAATCCATGGGAAAATGCATTCACGAATGACCACAAACGGATGCAATAATGAAATACAAGCTGGACACCGACCTGAACTGCCAAGCGCTGGACTATTATGAACAAGAACGCAAGCCCAAAATAATGAACGTAAACCCAAAAAGGAGATTGGCTCGCCCCAATCAGCAGCAACACATAAAATCCAACAGATGCAATCATGGAGTACAAACAGTTGCCATAGCACTGCTCGGGAAGAAGACTTGAAGAACGACCAGTTGAGTAGAGCGGGAAAATTTAAAGATGGGAATGTGGAGAGCTGTTTGTTTAGCTGTTTGTCACCACGTCTGCCTAGTATATGTGTTCCATGGCGTGTAGGTCGGGTTTAGGTTGCCCAAAATTGCACTTCACTAACACATGACAGATCAAACATCAATTGCTTCAAAGTACAAAAATAAGTCAAATTTAGTGAAATAAACTAGATTTTCAAATCTGGATGATCAACATTCAATCACTTCACTAATTAAGTGCTAATTAACCAAACATATCTGCAAGGAAGGTAAGGTAATCTCAAGGAATGAGTAACGCACTGTACCTTTGATTGTGTAGATTTGCCATTAATGCAACGGCTTTAGGGGACCAACATGGCTATGGGCACCCCTTCTATCAACATCCCCCCCAAAAACTTACACTTCAATCTGCCCCTAATATTGAGCGCCCAAGACAGCATTATTAGAAAATGATTAAAAGTTCATTTTGATTTTTCTACACACTCGTTCAATAAGTTTCCATCAACTAGATCAAGGGTGAAGATGTCCCTCTCTACATCCAACAACATAGTCACTGTGCATATTATCTTATCAATGTCAACCCATATTGAATCTGAGTGGTTGTACTTAAACTTGAATTGGCCGAGGACTCTTCTAAAATATTGAAGGTAGAACTGGAAAGAGGATCCCTGTGTACCTGCTCTTTTACCTTTGCTTACCTTGCGGTTCTGCAGGTCAATAGTTTGACAACAATTTCCCAACCTTGTTCCTACCTTTCTTTTCATTTTCTGAACTTGACCAATGCACCAAGTCCCCCGATCAACTCCATTGAAGATGCATGTGGATTGCAGTTTCTTGGACGGTCTTCCCCTTGTCCGTCTAACTGCTGCTTTGACTGAAGATGAAATAGTGTTTGTGCTCCGCTGCACAAAATAGACGCCACAATCCATTCCAAGACCCAACAGCATTGTCTCCGTAGACGTTGAAGCAGAAATGTAGTCATCAGAATTATTGAAATAGATTGAATTTTTTATTCTTGTTAAACGGTCTTTGGACAAAAAAAGGTTAGCATTCAGCTGGGAGACAAGGGTGGACTTGTAAATTTTATGGCCTGCATATTCAACAAAGGGAATAACCTTATTTGCGGATATTACAGTGCTCACTTGCGGCTCCTCCAAATTCAAGATCTCAGCCACTGCATTGCAAGCCTCGGCTTCTACAACAGGGAGATTGGGAGAATCGTCTTCAACAAAATCTTCCTCTCCTTCAATGGATGGAGTTGAACTACTGTCTACAATAGCTGGATCCGATGCAGTAGATTTTAGATTGGCACAAAGCAACTCAGCATCACCATCTTCCCCTTGTACAGGTGTTCTAGCAAGAACGTATGCAAACTTTACAAATCAGCTTTCTCAACCATCCACGGAGTTAAAAACCATGCCTTATCAGCACATTGTACAGGAGGAGCCATATTCAAAATACAAAGCATGCTCTGGGCTTGTTTTAATTATTTTTGTAAGGCACAAGTGATGTTATCATCCGTACTAATCAATCTATAATCTGCCAAATTGCAAGGGGTTTCATCTCCCATGAGTGGATGCAAATCAACCCACACATTTTTCATTTTGTTGTGAACCCTACCAAATTTCAGTCCATTCTCTTTATATTTGGTTGCAGTCAGACAATTCTATGTATTAGCTGTATTAACAAGTTGGTGGAAGTCGTATATTCTTTCGTAACCTTCCATTCCTCCTATCTTAGAAAAAAATATTTTGCATGAGTCACTGCCAATCAAATGGAGAGGAATTGACAAGTAGGGGAATGTTGTGACATGAGCGTGGAGCGGCAAGCGGCGAGCAGGGAGCGGAAATGGTGAGCAGAGAGCACTGTTTCGGAATGAAAAAAGAAAAAAATAGGATGAATCTGGATGAATAAATAAATAAATCTGGATGAAAAAATTGGATGATGTTGGATGAAGAAAGTGGATGATATTGGATGAAAAAATGGGATGATGTTGGATGAAAAAAATGGATGATGCTGGATGAAAAAATTGGATGATGTTGGAATAAAAAATTTGATGGTGCTAGATGAAAAAATGGAAGAAGATAGGATGAAAAAAATGGATGAAGATAGGATGAAAATAAAAAAAAGATAAAATGAAAAAAAAAGATAAAGATAGGATGAAAAGTATGCGGTTTGGAATTTGTGGTAAAATAAATCAAAAGCCTATAACCGTGTAAAACGGATATCTAAAATCGTGGATTACATTTGTCCCACAAATTATAGATTTCAAATTCAGATATCCACAAGGGACCTATAGCCATGAACTCTGGAATGGTTTCATTCTAAAGTAGAAAAGTTGACAGCAACTACTGACGTACAAGAATTGAACATAACAATTGCATAATATGCTTCTCAATTACAAATATAAGAATAGAATAATAATGCACTCAAGAAATACATAAATACTTTATAAGTGCTTGGTACAAGAAGAGTGAATAAAAAATCTTTAACTCTATGAATTGATAACAGTGCCAATGACTAATGCATTGTGCTTAATGACAAAGAATCCAATGAAGTCTAATCATTGGCAGGCTAGAAAGTTGTCATGATGTTGGTTCAACCTAAGTTTAACAGTAAAACCTGTACTTTGGTTTTGGGTTCTATTCTGAATCCTAAAAAACTGTAAACACTTAGATTATCATAGATAATTAAAATCAAAGTCATTGTTTGGCATAAGCTCATCATCTTGATAATCAAAATATATTTTCTCTACCAAATGGCATATTTGTTTGATAATTACCATTGAACTAATGAACTCCATGTCCAGATGAGCACAATCTCACAATGGACGTGTTGCTTTTTTATTTTTGTGCCCTTTATACCACAACATCACACCATGGTGACATTCTTATCAAGAGGTTAGGTAGCTTAGGAGTTCAAAAGTGGTAATTGATGAATACATCATACAACTGGAAAAAATACATGATGATTATTAGAGAAGTGGATTGTTGCAAGAAACACCTTACTTATTTTTTGTCACAATGAAAGTGAGTCTCTTGTCATCTTCTATAGATTTTGAAGAATAAATATGATGAATTTGAAATTTTTAATTGAAATAATCAAACTTAATGGTAATCATATCCTTTATTTTTCAAACATTTCACACTTTAAAACTCATTTTGTCACACTTTGAATTTTTAGATTCATTTGTACTAGGTGACCATCCAAAATTAAAGATCTAGAGTTGAAATCTATATGGTGTATTTCTGCAATAGGGGGCATGTGCCTACAAAGGAGCATCTAAAAGTATATTATTTTATGTCCTCCATGTCCATGCAAATAGGGCACAAAGCACTTTTAAACTTTGAAGAGGGTTTCAGCTTCATTTTTTTTATTAGATTTGATCACCATCAAGTCTTTACAAATGGCCAATTTTTAGTTTTTTTTAATTCATAATATTCTATTTATTATAAATTTATACCTCATTGTATCTATTTTTTGTATCAATCTATCATATTTTTATATAGACTTGTAGTGGTATATTTAATTGTTGACTTTTCCAATCAACGATTTAGGATTGTTCTACTTCATAGTACTCCTTGGACACTAGACACGCAGTTTTTGCCAAAACGTTAGAAAAACTGGACAATGTTCCTTGCAATAATTCAGGTGGTGTTTTTGGTGGTCTAACCAAAAATCTCTAGTAAAAACAAAATCTGATGTGAAGACTAAAATTTGTGTCAAATGCAATGACATTTAACACAAATACAACCAAAAAAATTCAAATATGGCATTTCCATCATGCATAAGAAATGCTGCAGGAAAGGACTTTAGCTAGACTATGCTAAAAGTTGAGCCGTCCTCAGAATATTATGTCTTGCCATTAGACTCTACAACGTTGTCATCTATGAACTGTAGAATGCAAAGATCTAATAAATAGGCATTAGAAGTTGGCTTAGGATTTAGGATGGCAAACCTGTATAAAGAGCTAACTTTAAAAAATATCCTAGATTTGCAAAAAATCTATGGTCTTGCAACTATACCTACCATGAAGCAACAACCTGCTCTTCAAGGTTTAGGGATAATTTTTTTTGGATTCATAGTAAAAACATCCCTCTAATGTTGAAGTGTTGAACTGAACAAAATGAAAATAAATTTTGTATCAAGGCTCAATAAGCCACCTTTAGGACCCCTCTCTTGATGTCGAGAGTCTCCCTAGGAGGTCTTCCCAAATGCAACTGTTGCAGCCAAGGTCTACAATCAAAACAAGTTGCCTAACAAAAATTGAAAAGTAAAACAAGAGGATTTGGAGAAAGTTTGAAAAGTTTCATAAGGACCTCCCTTGGAAACCCCTCTTGGTGCTGAGAGGCCCTATAGAAGGTCTTCCCCTATGCAACTATTGCAGTAAATAACCTACTTTGAAAAAAATTTGGAAAATAAAACAAGAGGATTTGGAGAAAGTTTGAAAAGTTTCATAAGGTCCTCCTTTGGAAACTCCTCTCGGTACCAAGAGGCCCGATGGAAGGTCCTCCCCTATGCAACTATTGCAATGAATAACCTAATTTGAATAACCTACTTTGAACAAAAATTGAAAAATAAAACAAGAGGATTTGGAGAAAGTTTGAAAAGTTTCATAAGGTCTTCCTTTGGAAACTCCTCTCAGTGCCAAGAGGCCCGATGGAAGGTCCTCCCCTATGCAACTATTGCGGCCAAAATCAAAATTAGAACAACCTACTTTGAAAAAAAATTAGAAAATAAAACAAGAGGATTTGGAAAAAGTTTGAAAAGTTCTATAAGGTCCTCCCTTAGAATCCCCTCTTTGTTGTGCGGAGAGGCCTCTAAGGGGTCCGAATCTAAGCAAAAACAACCCGATATCTTTGTCCATTTGAAAAACTTCTCATACATGGTCACTCTAGAAACCTCTCTTGGCCTTGGAAAGACCCTTTGAAGTGTTCAAAGCATAGAAATCTCAAACACTACTTTTTCCAAAAAAAAAAAAAAAAAAATTAAAAGTATTTTTTTTTTTTTCTTTCCCTGAAAAATGGTATTTGAAATTTCTGTGCTTCAAACACTCCAAAGTGTCTCCTTCAAAAATCACTCTAGAATGCTCTCCTTGACTCAGGCCGGGCAATCGTACTCAACACTGAGCTCACCGTTCGTTGTCGACCTCAACATTCAAATAGAACTTGGTCTAGGTTCACTAATATTTGGCTCCAAACTCTAGTTTTAGCGACTAGGGTTGGCTACTGAGTTAGTTGGAGTAAAGAAGGCCCTCCTCTCTGCTCCTTTATTTGAGTCTTTGTTGTCTTTGTTTTGTTGCTCATCTTCTCTTCATTTGTCCAGTGTTTGGCTTGGCAGTTACTTTGGTTCTTTTAATACAATGGTTTCCATTTGTTATCAAAAAAAAACAAAAAACACTCCAAAGTGTCTCTCGGGTCCGAGAGAGGTTTTTAGGGTGACCAATTACAAAAATATATATATATATATATTTTATTTTATTTTATTTTATTTTATTTTTTTTATTTTTTTATTTTTTTTTAAATTTTAAATTTTTTTGAAAAAGAATGTTTGAGATTTCTATGCTTCGAACACTCCAAAGTGTCTCTTGGGGCCGAGAGAGGTTTTGAGGGTGACAAAGTATGCAACAAATTTTTTTTTTTCAAATGTAAGAAAATTAATGGTTTTGTTTTGTTTTATTTTGTTTTGTGAAAAATTATGTTTGAGATATTTCCATGCTTCGGACACTTCAAAGTGTCTCTCGGGGCCGAGAGAGGTTTTGAGGCTGACAAAGTATGCAACAAATTTCTTCTTTTAAATTTAAGAATATTAATTTTTTTTTATTTTTATTTTTTTGAAAAATTATGTTTGAGATATTTCCATGCTTCGGACACTTCAAAGTGTCTCTCGGGGCCGAGAGAGGTTTTGAATGTGACAAAGTATGCAACAATTTTTTTTTTTAAATGTAAGAAAATGAAATTCTTTTTTTTTGTTTTTTTTTGTGAAAAATTATGTTTGAGATATTTCCATGCTTCGAACACTCCAAAGTGTCTCTCGGGTCCGAGAGAGGTTTCGAGGGTGACCAAGTATGAAAAAATAAAAATAAAAAATAAAATATAAAATATAAATTTTTTATTTTTTTATTTTTTGAATAAGAAGGTCTGAGAATTCCATGCTTTGAACACTCTAAAGTGTCTCTCGAGGCCGAGAGAGGTTTTGAGGGTGATTAAGTATGCAATAAAAAAAATTTTAAACTTAATAAAATTAATTTTTTCATTTTATTTTTATCTTCTGAAAAATAGTGTTTGAGATTTCCATGCTTCGAACACTCCAAAGTGTCTCTCGGGGCAATTTTTTTAAGATTTTTATTAGATTTTTTTATTTTATTTTATTAGATTTTGTTTTTATTTTTTCATACTTGGTCACCTTAAAATCTTCTCTCGCCCCCAGAGACACTCTAGAGTGTTCAAAGCATGAAAATCTCAAACATTGTTTTTGACAAAAATTAATTAATTAATTAATTTTTCAATCTTTTTTTGTTTCGTACTTTGTCACCCTAAAAAACTCTCTCAGCCTCAAGAGACACTTTAGAGTGTTCAAAGCATGGAAATTTCAAACATTATTTTTCAGAAAATTAAATTAAACTTTGTCTTCTTTCAATTTTTTTTTTTTTTTCTTCCATACTTGGTCACCCTAGAAACCTCTCTTAGTCCCAAGAGATCCCTTGGAGTGTTTGAAGCATGGAATTCTCAAACCTTGTTTTTTTTTTTTAAATTAAATTCTTTTTTTTTCTCAATTTTTTTTTTTTTCTTAATACTTGGTCACCCACAAACTTCTCTTGGTCCCGAGGAATCCTTTGGAGTGTTTGAAATATGAAAATCTCAAACATTATTTTTCCAAACAGAAAATTAAATTTTTTCTTTTTTCAATTTTCTTTTTTCTTTTTTCGATACTTGGTCACCCTAGAAATCTCTCTCAGTCCCAAAAAATCCCTTGGAGTAATACTTGGTCATCCAAAAACCTCTCTCGGCCTCGAGGAATCCTTTAGAATATTTGAAGTATGAAAATCTCAAACATTATTTTTCCAGAAAGGAAATTAAATTTTCTTTTTTTTCAATTTTTTGTTTTTTTCTATACTTGGTCACCCTAGAAACCTCTCTCAACCCCGGAAAACCCCTTGGAGTGTTTGAAGCATGGAGTTCTCAAATCTTATGTTCCCCCCCCAATTTTTTTTTTTTTTTTTTTTTTTTTTCAAATCTTTTTTTCATACTTGGTCATCCGGAAACCTCTCTTGGCCTTGAAAGACCGTTTGGAATGTTTGAAGCATGAAATTCACAAACCTTATTTTTTTGAAACATAAATTATTTTTTTATTTTTTCAATTATTATTTTTATTAATTTTTTTTTTGTACTTGGTCATTGCTAGAAACCTCTCTTGGCCCCGAGAGACCCTTTAGGGTGTTTGAAGCATGGATCCTCAAAACTTTTTGTTCCAAAAAAAAGTTTTTTTTTTTTTTCTCAATTTTTTTTTCATACTTGGTCACTTCTGGAAACCTCTCTCAGTACCGAGAGGAGACCCCTTTGAGATATTTGAAGCATAGAATTTTCAAAATTTTTCTTTCCAAAAAATAAATAATTTTTTTTTCACCTTTTTTTTTCATACTTGGTCATGCCTAGAAACCTCTCTCGGGCTTTGTTCCAAAATTTGAATTTTCAGCTTTCTCATAGGCACTTAGGCATGTGGATACTTCATGGCGTCATCCAGCGTTCTTGCAGCAATCAAGTTCAAAAGAATATCATTGTGGAATTTATGCATAGTGAATTTGTTTGCTTTTGTCTGTTTGATATGTTCTTTGTGAAAGCTATAATACGTGTTGTGGTTTGTAGACATCCGTTGCACCTCACTAACATATTAACATTGGATTGTTTTTGTTCTTGGGATGGGCACAGGTGAGGACCACATCCTGTTGGAGCAATGAAAATGACTTAGCAAAAATCACTACTTCCACTTTTTTATGAGATATTTTAGATCTAAGTTCTTTGGATGTTTTGACACTTTGTAATGTAAAGTTGAGCTTATACAAAGGATTGTCATGGTTATCTTTATGTTTCATAAATATTGTGATTTTTTTTTACTCTAGTCTAAAATATTACATGTTTGAAGGAAAAAAGTAGGGTGACTTTTTAGAACCAAGTTTTAATAATGTATGTTTCAAAGGCTTTTTTTAGCACATATTTGCTTGGACCATATTAATGGGTCAAAAAAATATGATGTTCATGGTTTTTAGTGACATTGTGATGATCGTAAGAAATCTCTACGTCTAATGACAGAAAAGACTATATAGAATATTTGGATAAGAAAAAAATAGGAATATGAGGATCCTTCTCAAGAAGTTGTGTAAATGGATCCCACTCTTAGACATGAAAATAGATGACTGTGGATAATTAGAATAACGCCCTTTAGAAGGAATATTCTAGAAACGATTTTTTTTTCATACTTGGTCACCCCTAGAAACCTCTCTCCGGCCCGAGAGACCCTTTCAGATGTTTGAAGCATGGAATTTTTTAAAAAGAAATTCCAAATTTTTTTTATTTTTTTATTTTTTTCATACTTGATCACCTCTAGAGGACATCCTATTATCCCTTGCCTACGGAAGCTAGGTCAAGCAAAGGGTTCTAGGAATCCTTTTAGGAAGATTGAACCTTTATATATAGAGAGCTCAGAGAAATCCTTCTAAAGTCATTAGTTTTGTAATTGACACAAGATTAATTCCATTAGCTAAATCTTCTATTAGACACATGTTTTCATCTACTTAGTGTTGACTTCAAAATATAATGATCACCCTTCCTGCTATTAAATTGCTTATATAGAAGTATAAGTAGTGAAGACCTCTAATTTCAAGTTCACAAAGTCAAAGTGACTTCAAGATCCATCTTTTGTTTGTAAATAGATGACTCATTTAGTCATATATATAAATAAATAACAATTGGATAAAGTACAAATTTTCAATGTCTTGTTCATAAGGATTAAAAGCAAACATCTATGTTGAGCTAAAATTTGAAATTAATTATCAATTTTCTCAAAGTTCAAAATAGTTTTTTTTTTCTACCAAAGAGCACCTGTTTTGGTGCCTACTGTATTCATTAATAAAGTTGTAGTGAGACGAAAAGGGCTAGTATTAGCATTTTAATTTTACCACTAACATTACAAGCTAATATGTCTTTAATGTACCCGTATTATGCATATGGCTTTAGAATCAAGATTCCATCATCTTCCTCATTTTCTTGTACTTTGCATTCATTAATCCTTGAAGGAAAATGCGGCTGTTTTCCAACTAACGATTGATTTTGAAACAATCTGCAGAACAAAAATGAATCGTTTTTTATGCAATTTTTGCATTGCCACATGGAATTTATAGAGTGTCCACCATCTCTAACATAGTGATAAAGTCGCAAAGTGCATGCTTTATTTTCATCTTTTCTCCTCTCTACTATAACTATTTGAAGTATAGATATTCATTCCCTCAAAATCTGTCTGATGTCTTTATTTGGTCCCCCTTGTTCAAATATGTTGTCAACTACCTGCATTAGCTATTAAATTAGATAAAATACTTGAAAATTCTATTTCAACACTTCATGGTCATAGGAAAGCAACCACCACAATGACTAGCCCATCTTTTAAGTGTGAATATTGTGCCTATTTTCTAACAATAATCCCTAACCATCTGAAAGAAGAATATTTTGGTTTAGAATTGTGATAGTCTTATATTTTATGCATGCACAATGGCTTTCAATATGAACACTTGCAAATTTCCACAATAATAGGTATAATTGAGATTTAATGTATTATGTCTTCAAAATCCTAACCCAAATTTTTCCATAGTGGCATAGTCGCATAATTATGTACTTTTGTGGTCATAGGTCCCTTACTACCAAAGATTTGAAATAAGTGGATGTGAGTCTTCATTTTTTCCTACTTTTTTAAGATTCTATACTTACTTTTCTAATTTGTCCTCCCTTTTGTTTTTTATTTTTTTCTCAAGTTTTCCTAAATTTTTTTTCTTTGCCCTTTTCTTTGCCATCCATTTTTTTCACCCATTTCCATTTTTTATTCATCTACTTTCATATCTTTTTTAGATGTTTTCATCCAATTTTTCATGTACTTTCATCCTCTTCCATTTTTTATTCATCTACTTTTTCCAGTTTTTCAAATATTTTCATCCATTTTTTCATATATTTTCATCCTCTTCCACTTTTTTTTCATCCAAAAATTACACGCTATTGATTATCCATTTTCATCAATATTTTCATCTACTTTCATCTGTTTTTGAATTTTTTCATCCATTTTTTTACTTACTTCATCCATGTTTTCATCCTCCTTCACTCTTTTTTCCATCCAAAATTTTCATCTAGTTCTTAATGTACTTTAATCTATATTTTCATCCAAATTTTTGTCTACTTTCATCCTTATTTTCTTTCCATTTTCATTCAACTTTTCATTATTCTGTTCAAAATCTATACTCCCCGCTCACCAATCTCTGCTCCCCGCTCGCCGCTTGCCGCTCCAAGCTCACGTGTTAGCAACGCTCCTGACAAGTAAGGATATTTGTCACGGAAGTGACAAATGAGCAAAACGACAAAGTGACAAGACATTTGGACATCCAAAAAACACTGCTGGGATACAAAATTGATGGCTGGAGTTAATTTCTTAGAATTACCTCTTGCTGCGTGATTCCCAAACTGAAACTATAGTTTCAAATGTGGAAGAAAAAAGAGAGTTTGGATGCTAATACAATTCTGGACCTCAAATCAAGTCTGGGAGAAAGAAATATGTCAATGTAATGAGCGCAAACCTCCAAATAGAACTCCGTGCCCAGTGTGCCCTCTTAGTGGACCTCCCTCGCTGGTTTCAATAGCGCCAAGCAATCATGGGTCCTTTTTTGCTAAATCCGTTGAATGGAGGCCCAATTTTGCCGGTCCTTTCGATTTGTGTCCTCCAACTTCAAACCATGCTGATCACAAGGGAACTTATTGTAAACCAGCCCCAAATGCATTAGTGTGACCACATCAGATCCCAACTGTGGCGTTCTAATCGAGGAATCAATTGGATTTATCAAATTTTTGCCGTTACGTATAAAATCTTGTTCATGCAATCCCAACCCATTACCATCAAAATCCAACTTACTTGTAAATACCCAACCTTGCTAGCCTACCTGCAATGATTGTCCCTTTGCTGACTTGTACTCTGCCAGCATTAGCTGTCGCCTCCTAAAGTCTCTGTCACTAGCATGTCTTATAATGGGTCCAATAGATCCCTTGCAATACTTCTCCCGTAGTGTATCAATTTTGCTCCACTGATTCTTAACCCATTGTGAATAAAAAGAATTACAAATACAAGCAAAAACCAGCAAGTGTGTCAAAGCGCTACTCATAAGATACTTTTGACCTAACCTTAGTCTCATCCTCCGCCAATATGATTAGAACTGGCCCAGTGATACCGTGAGCAACCTTGGCGTCATTGTAGATTTCAGCCACTGCAGAGAAGATCTCTGTTTGTTCGTTTGGGACATGTTGTATGCCCTTCTTATTATCCCTCTTGATTGTACTATAACTAGGTCCAGCATAGTTGAGCGTAAACAAATTACACATCCTTCTACCTCCATAGACCTTCATGGCTTGAGCAATTGCCTTCAAATTCTTGGAGAACCTAAAACCCTCCTTCCTGTGATTCAAATTAGCTGCTACATCATGCATGAAATCCCACAATTTTGGCCTACCTCCAAACGCACCAGTCCTATATGCACTCAAGATGTTTTCGCAAAACTTTATTAGATTGTGCTCACTAGATGCAATGACAGCAGACTCTTTAAGGGTGGGTTGCTTAAGGTGAGCTTCCAATTTGTCACTTGGGATTCATAGTTTGTTTGTTTTTCATAATTATGTAATTCAAGTTGTAAAAAGATACAAAAAGATCAAACTAGAGTGAAAGACCAAACTAGAGTTGTTACATATCCATGTAGCATTTGGTCAATAATAGGATTTTTTTCCTAATAAATTCCTAAATATCGCTTGTAAATAAGTTAGAACCCAGAAAGTAGCGGGAATACAAAGGTTTGAGGGTTCTTATCCAAAATAGCCTAAAATGCTGTGCATATGACTCTATCTGGCTAAAAGTGGTCCGAGGGAAGTCTAGATGAATCTTAGGGTAGATTCCATTGGAGAGGTTTCAATTTCCCCATTCCACCGTCGAAATAGTAGAAACCCCAAAGGTTAGCCTACAGGAGTTATTTTCTCAAGATGGTCCAGCGAAGGAATCTGCGGCCGCCGGATTGTGCTCTTGGTTTGGAAGCATGTCAGGAGGTCAAAAGTGGAATCCATCCGCCAAGATTCCCTTGCATGTGAAAGATTCCTTGACGACCAGTTACTTTAAAAGAGATGGAATTTCCATCCAAACCAGCGTGTGCGAAGTGAAGAATTATGAACTTGCACATTTCTTGGGAAACTCCAGGAGTGGTTCCCTGAGAAGTTTCGGAATTTTCCAACTTAGGAAAATATCCCTCTCGGACGGTCAACCGCTTAAACTAACAACGGGAAATTCATAGCAAATCCACCAGGTTGCGGTAAAATCTCACAAAAAATCAGAAGAGTCTCTTTTATGTTAATAACACGCTCCGACAAGTTTCATGTCGTTCCGATAGCGGGAGGTGGCCAAATCAGCAACGTCCCTTCAAATTAATCACGTGGCGGGATTTGCGTGAAGTTGACTGGCATCTCGGGAGCGTATGAAGTTGAAATCAAGTCAACAAGGGGTCTTTTCTTACTTCCTCAGACATTCCTGACAACCCTAGTGTAAGAACCCTAGTGTAAGCCCCCAAGTTAGCACTTGAACCTCACAATTTGCTTTTTTTTGCTTTTTGCTCACATTTACGGTTAATTAGGGTTAAAAAGGTAGTTTAAGTATGTTCACATGACATTTGGAGGAAATCCCTACAAATGAAATATGATTTAACCAAAAAACCCGGAACTACTCTAATTACTACTATGAGCTAATATTAAGTCTATTTGAGCATTTGAGAGAACATTTGAGGATTCAAGTGGTATTAAATCTGATGGCCAAACCACAAAACCATCTAAAAATAGACTTTTGAAGGGCATGTGAAATACTTAGGATAGAAAATAGAAGATAGAAAGAAGTTAGGGAATAATGCAGATAAAATCATAAACCAGGATTGTGAGCAGTCCACGAGCAAAGAACGGCAATTTTGACCAGGAAACCTGCCAAGAGCATGACAATGAAGCTTGATTGCTAGATTCCCTTGATCAAGAATGATTCCGCCCCCGAGAGGGAATTAACCCTATATCCAGAATGATTCCCCCTCGAGTGGGAATTAAACTGGAAGGAATTAAACTAGACACTCCTTTGATTAGTACAAAGAAAGTTTTAAGCTTGCACATGGCACTTGGGAACTTCCTAAAAGTTGCCCAAAAAATTTCGTAATTTTCCAAAGTGCGGAAATGACTCCTTGGGAAGTCAACCGTATTTTGACGCATTGGGAAATTCCTAAAAAATTCCAAAGTGGCGGTAAAATTCCACTAAAAATTAGAATAGAGTTTTTAGTGCTAATAAAACGCCTAACCAAATTCCATTACATTCCGACCCCAACAAGTACCAAAATTGGTGGCGCTAACGGATTTTTAACGGATTTTAAAACAATCGTTATGTTGACCGACACACCAGGAGCTCCTGATTTCTTATTAGAGTCAACTTGGACTCTTTTCTTACTAACTTGGACCTCATCGACAACTCTGCCCAGTCAAAACTTGAAAACAAAATTATCTCCAACAATTGGATTTTTACCCTTTTTTGTGATATGCTAAATGTTGTTTTTTACATATAAAACAGCTTGGAAATAAGGATTAAGGGGTCCCTTGGACTAACTTGGGTCTTCTGAATGCAATAGCGCAATCAATTTGGCATTTGGAGCTTTTCTCCAAAAGTTAGAGTGATCACAGCAGTAGTGTAGAATTTTAATTAAGTAAATTTTAATTTATGTAGGAGTAGAAATAGGTAATTGGAGGGAAGGTGAGAGCCTTGAGCAAGTATATAAGGCCATCTCCTCCCCTCTCTTTGCACCCCTTTTATTGTTCATAAAGCTTTGGCCAAAATGCGGCCACGTTGTTGGAATTGGCGTTTTTCCGCCAAACATTTGTTTTAGTACATTTGAAGCTTTGCTCCTTGACTTTTATCAAACATTCTCTAGTGTTTTGAGCTCTTTCAAAGGACGTTGGGGTCCCTTTGAGTTGCTTATTTGCTTATATGTGCTTGAATTGAGATTATCCACGTTGTATGTGTCTTTTTGTTGAAGTTTAGGAAATTGTGGTTTCTAACTCCTTCAAACTAAGCTCCTTGTGTGGGATATCTTGACTCACATCATAGAACATCCCCTTAGGGCCTTGACATTTGAAAACGTTGGCCATAGAAGAGTCATAAGTGTTTTAAAGAAGTTTGGGTTGGAACCAAACTCTTGTCGTCAAGACTCCTTGGTCAAATTTGTCCAAAAATTAAGGCTAACCCCTCTAATATGGCGAAGCTATCGCCCTAGATTTAGTTTCCTTTAGTATCAACCAAATTTCCTTGTCAAAATCATCCATATGTTGAGGTTAACCCCTCTAATACAACAAAGCTATCGCCCTAGACTTAGATTTCATTTCATTCAAAATTTCCTTGCCAAAACTTGTCTAGAAGTTTAACCCCTATCCCCCCGGACAGAGAAGCTTTGCACTTAGTTAGAATTTTTCTATTTTTTAAATTTGTGTTAAGGGGTCTCCAAAGGGAGGCCCAAGGTGGCGAGCAACAGTTAGTATATATAGGATTAAAAATCCGATCCCAAAACCAAAGACCAGAACTCCAATCCAGGACATAACTCCAATCCAGGACCAGAGCAGCAAGGAGGCACCAACGAGAACGGGCTGCCGGCTGAGGGCGGGCCACATGTCAAAAGCGAGAGGAGAACTGACGGGCTATTGGGGAGTAGAGTCTGAGGGTTTGGATTGACAAGCTGCTAGTTGGGAAGTTAATTGGGGTCCAGGAACTTGGGGAGTTGGGCTTAGCCAAAATTTAGATGGTCATCCATGTGGGAAAGACCACAATTAGACTAATTTAGACACGGAGAGCTAACCTTTACCCAGTTAGATTTTTGAACACCAGGCTTGGTTTTTTTTAAAAGATTTGGACCTTGAGAGAAAATTCCTAGTGGTGGTTTCTAGTTAGACACAAATTATAGAACCTGTTGATTTAAGTTCAATGAAAATTTGGAATACCCCAGTAGGGGCTGATTTCTCATTGTACGAGGTACTTGGAATCAGCAGGAAGTGAGAAAAACTTATTAAGCTTGAAAATTTCAGATTTGACAAGGACCAAAGAACATCAGAGTTCTTTAGCAAGCTATCAAGCTAAATTCAGATTTCATACAAGGACAGAGAAGCATCAGAGTTCCAGCAAGCTATCAAGCTAGAAATTTCAGATTTGCACCAGGATAGAGAAACATCAGAGTCACTAGAAGCTATTAAGCTTAGAATTCAGATTTACACAAGGACCAGAGACACATCAGAGTCCATATAGTCAGCAGCCAGCCAGTTTGTTTCCAAACTTAACCCCTTTTGCAGTTTCCTGCCATTTTTGGCCTACGGTGGATGTAGTTTGCTGATTTTTGGTATGTTCAGGGCTCTTACTGTTATGGACCTCAACTACAATATTGGGGGCACAAATACATTTTATTTTTGGGAGTTAAAAAAAAAAATGTGAGACTCAAAATGAGCCCTCCTTGCTTAGTGGAACAGGGATTTCGGTGTATTTACTTGAATACGGAGCTGTGTTTGAGTATACTTTACTTATTTATGGAGGGCCACTACGTAATGAGCCCACATTGATGAAACCGGCCTGAGCAGTTGGTGTACGCTTTGACAACAGAGACGTGGACGTGAAGCTCTTCAGCAGAATATGGGTGGATAAGTTATTTAGGGATTTTTTATTCCACACTCTGTCCTCATTGGTCCATGATGGAGTACTTACAGTGGTTACTAAATGTACATGTGTTAGAGACCGGCTGTTGCAGGAGTTGTCTGACCTAATAATCGGGAATCCATCGCACGACCCTTACGGATCTAGTACAAACCAGACAAAATTCTGAACCTTTGGGCGTACAAAAGCCATCCTTCCAATGACCCCTCTTCCATTTCTATACGTTTTCCCAACTTTCAATACGGTGTTCATACTCAAATTTTTTAGAAATAGTTTGAATGCGCAAAAACTTGTGAAAATTTCAGGATATGATTACCATAAACAATTCTGTGGTCATGGAAAATATTGACCTTAAGCTCCACTATGACTGGGAGTTTTTGCAGAATGTATGCCAAAAGGGCTTCTTTACGGTGCACGTATCTGACTGTCCTAACTGCATTAGGGGTTAACTAGCTCATCCTTAAGTCAGCTCTAAATTTTGGAAACTTCAAACGAACAAAACTTCCGAGCAAACAATGGGAACTAAGACAACAATTAGGGCTTAGAAGTTGAAGGGAGAAGAAGAAGGGAAGGTTAGTGATTAGAACCACCCATATAGAATAGTTTGACTTTGGTAGTTATAATTAGCATTTAGATTAGAAGACAAAAGAAAAACAACAAAAAGGAAGAATATTGGATCTCCAAATATTCTCAAATTAGTTATTAGTTAGAAAAAGTTAGATAAACTTTGTTTTGAGACCTCGTTTGATTCCAAGGAAATTAGCCAAAAGTTGGCATTAGATTTTGTTAGATTTTATTCTTACAAAATATCTCCAAAAGTTGGTATTCGATTTGATTAGATTTATTCCTAGGAAATATCTCCAAAAGAAAATAAAATACTTAGAAAAAAGAAATCAGGACTCCTAAACCCATTAAAAAAGTTGTAAAAAAGCAAACGTCAAAATGCCAAACACGGAAGATGGAATTGAAGTGTGCGTTTGACCAGTGGGTGGCGTTGTACAACGAGGAAAGCCACAATGTCCAGGTTAGTAGCTGATTATTTTTACTAAGTATTTTTTATTTCTTGTATTTTTCCAAGTTAGTAGATTAAACGTTAAACTTTCCGAATTGTTAGTGAAATTGGAATCTTCATAGAAATTTGGGAAAAGACCCAATAGAATTTACGAGGGACTTTTAGAAAATTACTATAGCAATTATACAAAGATTTTACTGCAATTAAAAAAAGTTATTAGAATTTATCCCTAGTAGAAAAGTAGCTGTAAAAAAAAATTTACCAAGAAGAATCTTTTAGGAACCTTTTAAGGAATAATTTAGAATACTTTTTAGAATATTTTTTAGAATCTTTTTAGAATCTTTTAGGATTCTTAGGCTACAAGGTAA
The DNA here is from genome assembly GCA_963969595.1 of Neckera pumila. Lineage (NCBI taxonomy): Eukaryota > Viridiplantae > Streptophyta > Bryopsida > Hypnales > Neckeraceae > Neckera > Neckera pumila. Next base: position 44,154,789 of record OZ018408.1, on the reverse strand, counting down.
AGGTAGCGGTAACTTAGAACTTTACTAATAGGATAAAAAAGAATTACGGGAGAATTTTGATGAACTGGACAATGGTCAATATTCACCCATAAACAACAATTATCCAAGAAGTCTAAAGTAAGAAGCTTTTACCTTCTTAAAAACTTTAAGGTAAAGATTAAAAGATAAGAATATTGATGTCAAAAGACAAAAGTTAAAACCTCAAATTTATCCAATTAGTAAGAATTTATTGAGAATTTATTATTGAGGATAAAAAGAATTGTAAAAGGTAATTGATTCAATTAAGAATTAATTAGGAAAATTTTAGGAATATTAGAACACAAAGTAAAGGTAGAAATAATTTAGAACCTTAAGATAAAAAGGAATTTCACAAGAATTTTGATGAACCAACACGGTCAAAATTCACAATAAATAACAATTACCGAAGAAGTCAAAAGTGAAAACTTAGAGTAAATAAAATGACTTAAGAATTTTGATGAACCAACACGGACAAAATTCATAGTAAATAATATTTAAATTAAAAAACTAAAATTAAGAGTTTTACCTTCTTAAAGAGTCAAAAGCAAAGGTAAAAAGATAAAAACAACAATCTCTTAAGACAACAGTAAATTTCAAGTTTATCTCACTAGTAAGAAGTAGTTTAGAATTTATCTCAAAGTTTACTAAAGATAAACTAAGTTAGAACTTCATTCCTTATTATTTAGAAATCTCCATTAAAGTTAGAATTCTTTGTCATTGAAAGAAAGGGCAAAACAAACCCTATAAATTAAATCATTTTCTCCATCTTGTTTAACTAATGACTATTGGACCTCAGTTTTGACAAATAAAGTAAAAATTGATGCCAATTCTAACAAGTGGTTCAATTTGATTATTTTGATTAAGCATTAACCAGTAAATAGTTAGGATTAGGAAAACAACAAAGATCCATTGCTTGGAAGGCTCAACTGGATTACACGTTGTTAGACATCCCTTAGGAGCTCAACCTCACAATTACAAGAGCCTGACTTTGTGTATACTTTATTCCAAGGGTGGGAATAAAGCGCCCACACCTAGCTAGTTACTTTAGTCAGAAAAGGCCAATTCTAAAGTCTAGATTTTTACCCTTTTACTAGCCTCAATCAGGGCTAACCTAAGAGAGGTTTTAGACGTTGGAATAGGGGGTAGAGGGATCCTAGGACCAAAAATGGCCTTCTGAAGCCATTGGCACAATCCATTTGAAGTTCCAAGGTAAACTCCAAAAGATACAATGTTGGACCAGCGTAAAATCCAAATGCCGTGAAAATTTTAGAGATAAGGATGAAAATCTAAATTGATAAGGTTACCAAGGTAATTTGAGGGAGGTGGGCTCCTTGAGAAACCTATAAAAAAAGGCCCATTTCCCTCTCAAACCACCCACACTCTTGTTTTGGGTCCATGGATCCAACCTATGTTGGATTTTTTGGCATTTTGCCAAAGGGAACTTCCACGGTGTTTTTTGAGCACTTTGTGCTCCGTTGTTGTTTAATTTTCAGCTTTTGAAGGTCTTGGGGTCCTTCTTTCTTTGCATTTATAAGCTCTTGTGGTGTCTTGAGTGTTATTTGGCTTCATTTTGAGTTGTTTTGGTCACTAACTTGTGAAGTGGAGTTGTTTGGTTGAATTACTAGCTTGAGCTTGGGAGTTTTTGAGAATTGTACTAATCCTAAAGCTACCCCCTTCCGTGCCTTGGCTTTGCCGCCTTAGGGGGCCTTTAGTGTTTTAAGTTGTTATTTACTGACCTACGTGTCTCGTACTAACATCTAAGTCTTGTTCTCCCCAGAGTCAAGGGCCTTTTGAGCTTCTTTGAGAGTCTTTTTTTTTGTGTGTGTCTTCTTCCCCAGGACGGCGGAGCTTTGAACCCCCCTGAAGTGGTTATTTCTTAAAGTTCTAATTTTCCTCTTGTAACTTGTCCCTTGGTGTGTGGTCCCCCCTCCGTTACGGCGGAGCTTTGGACCCCTAGGATTGACATGTGCTAACAGTTAAAGTTCCCCCTTTGAAGTTATCCCTAGGCGTGTGGTCCCCCCTCTGATACGGCGAAGCTTTGGACCCCCCAGGATTGTCATGTTCTAACGTTTTAAGTCCCTCTTTGAAGTTGCTTGTAGACATGTGACCCTTCCCTTTAGATGGCGGAGCTTTGACTTTTAATTCTCTTTTAGTCCTAGAGTGTGTGTTAAAAAAAATTCTGACACACCCGTACCGGCGTTCACTGAATCTGGGCAGATTAGGGAACAGGCCCGAAACGACCCTCCAAGACCCCCAAATATCATCTAATGTAGTTGGACATTTGGCTCCCCCTTGTCAAAGCGCCCCCTTGGCCATTTTTTTGGCACTCACCAAAAATTGCAAAAAAAACAAAAAAAGGGAATTAGGCCACCAAGCCAGCCAGTCGGCCCAAGCAACAGCCAGTCGCCCAAGCAACAGTCAGCCAGTACCCACTGCTAGTATCCGCCAGCCCAGCCAGCTCGACTCCGCCCTAGGCCGCGCCTCCCCAATTTTATTTTTTTTTGGTCTTTTCTTCAATTTTGCTTTTGGGAAAAAAACTAAGGGAAGAAGAAGGAAGGCTAATTAGAAAAAAACGGGGGAAACTAAGTAAGAAATTAGAATAGTAGAAGTAGGAAATTAGCAAAGTAGAAGTAAAGATAGAACATTGTAGGGTTGAGGAAGGGGAAGGCTAGGTTGGGAGAGGAATTTGTGTTGAAGCACAAGGGTAACCTGCAAACTCACACAATCACTCCACGCACAACTCATCCAAGCTCTCTATACACTGCAAACTAGAAACTTGGGCATTGCAATCAAAGAAGAAGATAAAAAGGAGAGAAGATCAATAGTAGATAGATTAGGGGAAATCTCAACTAACAATTTGGACCATTGAAAGAGTAAGTGTAAAAGTAAAAAAGCGTGTGCCCTTGAGGTGTAAGAACAAAATCAAGATGTAAAAAGAACCAAGAGCAAAGTCAAGGTGTAAAAAAGATAAGAACAAGGCCGTGATGTAAGAGAAGTAAGAACAAAGTGAACGCATAAGAGCTTTGGAAGGCAAAGTCGTTTTGTGTAAGAAATAGTGTGGAAAGAAGGAAAAAGAGGAAGGGGAAGAAGAAAGAAATCCTGCTACATCTACCAATCCTTTCTAAGATCTTTCCCAACTCAAGAATCATTCAAGGAGCCGAAAATTCAAGAAGAGGAGACACGGCCAAGGGGGGGAGTCTCGACCACCTAATTCATGATCTCCAATACGAGGTGGGCCACTAAAAATCCCACTCTTCTTTGCTAAATCTTCTCCTAATTAGCATATTTAAAGGGGGCCGAGAGCTAGAGTAGCATAGACAACAAGTCAGGTTAGCTTTAGATTAGAAAGTAGAAACTAGAGGTCTAGGGGTTTAGGGAAAGATAAAGTACGTCCAATTCCAAGTTATAAAACGAAAAAGTTACATCAGGATGAAGTTTGGTCCTCCAACCGGCTAAAATCCACCCAAAAATCATCCAAAAAATTGAAAACTCACATCCACGAGGAAAATTTAACCTAGAAGGGAAAAAGTAAAAGTAGAAATTAATTTCGGAAACTAGGTTAGCAATAAATAGTGGATGAGGTTCCGCATCCAAGTTACCAACCAATTGTCATCCATCAGTAAATTAGTTCAATAAAAGTCAATTCCAAAGTAAAATAGTAAATTAGGAAGGATAAAAGTAACTTGTAAAAGCAAGAGTGTAGAAACCAAGAAAAACCAGTAAAAATCCAACAAATGATTATCGATGGGATAAATTAGATTTAATCGGATAAATTAAGTTAAGCTTTTCCGATAGAAATTTAGAGTCACATTTAGTTAGGGTAACTCAAATCAGACCTTGGATAAAAATATCAAGTGAAATTAAAAGCAGAAAACTATAGAAAACCATGGATGAAGTTTGATGAACCGAGTAGCAATCAAACTTCATCCACATACAACTTTCGCTAGGAACGTCCAATTCTAGTGAACCTTAGGGTTTTGGAAATGGCATGAAATACTCCATCACTAAAAATACAAAAATCAGACCATAGATTAGGCAAACCTAGGACCCTTGCGGCTCAAATAGCTAGGACACCTTGGTTGTAGGCAGTCGTAGGCTTGAATGTCTGAGGCCTTTTTGCAAGGAGATTAGATGTTTAGCGGTTATAAAAGTTCCATTGCTTGGAAGGCACAATGGACCAACATTTAGGCACCCACTTAGGATAGGATTTGGCAATTAGAGTTAGAAACTGGTTGTGTACGATTATTTGCCAAGGGTGGGTAAATAAGCGCCCACACTTACCTTTCAACTAGGCAATCCTTACTTTTGCTGCCCAATGATACAACCACTCGTTTCTCAATTTTATAGACATTGACCTACTGTGCTTAGTTAGCTTGGGCAAGGACAAGTACCCAATCCGTCTTCTCCCCCCCCCCCCCCCCTGTAGTTCTTGTTCCTCTTTTTCAATTGACTTATCCTCCCTCATCACACATAGTCTAAAGTTAGTTTCAAAAGGAATAGAAGCACACATACTGCAAGTTAAATTAGTCCAAGGTTCATTATTCATGGCCACACGGTGGCAATTGCAATGCCTAAACATCCCATTAATTTTTACACATTCAACCTTCAACAGAACGTTTTCCTGCAACCACGGCTTTGTATACCACCCTTGACCAGGTTTTATATCAAACAATAGACTGTGGACCTCAAATGTTTTACCTGTATACACTGGAGTAGGGCCTGCAAAATCCCAACATATAAAGCTCTTGCACTCGAAGCGATCCATAGAGTGAGATGAATTTACCTGAGGGTTGTCAACTACATTGGCAAAGAAGGCATGCAGCTGCTTTTGGGACAATTGTGCGCTATCTCTTACAAACTTTTGCGGTCTTCCACGCTTGCCAGAAATCAGAGCACTTATCCCCACACTAGCAGCCTCCCCCACCTTTTCCGCATGTCTAATTCCTCCAGCATGGTTCCTCAAGTTTGCTTCCAAGTTCTTCTCGGGAGGGCACAAGCTGTAAAAATCATTGCAAGTCACGCACTTTGCTTTCCATCAAAAGCTTTTCAATTCAGCAGTCTGCGGATCTCTTCCAAGCACTTGGAAAGTCAGCCAACCTGGGTCCAAACTTCAGTTCAAAGCATCAAGAATCTCAACTTCTTCCAGCACTAGCTGCTTGTGGTCTTCAGAGGTCAAGATCACTATTTTTTTCCCTTTGGTGATTGATTGTGGGTGGTTGCACCAATCCAATCCCTTTCTCAAACACCAAATTCTGATGTGTTGATTGCTCATGATGTGGCTTTTCTTGAAGTTAGAAAAGAGATTTGAAACTTGTTCCTTGGAATGGAGGCCATTGATCCCTCCAAAGTCTTTCTTGCACTCTAGACAGTGCAAAATGACAATGGCTTTGCCATGGAGATCATATGACTTCAGCCCCTATTTGTGGACTTCCAATGACACATCCTTCAAAGATTTCCTTAATTTCTCTTATCCCTCCTTGTACATTGCCATGGCACCCGCCGGTACAATCATTGACTGCAGCAAACATTCTTCACTGGACCCGCTAACCCTAGACCAGGAGGGCAAATCTGCAGGAATTTCATTGTAACCTGCAGTGTCAATCGGTGGAAATTCCAGCCCCACATCGTTGTCACTGTGGCAGCTATCGATGAAGCCCTCGTTGCCTGCTACTCTTTTTCATTTGGAGGCCAAATTATTGCCCTTCATCTTTGAGGGTAGGAATCATGAAGATGCTATCGCCAATGTTGTTGAGCGACTCCAAGCTGACTGCCACTTTACAACACTCCTGTGGGTCCCAGTATTGAAAATCGAATTTCAAAATCTTCTTCTCTTTTAGACGTTGCCTCAAGTCAGCTAGTGATTCACCTTCTTCACCCTTTATAGTTCCAATGCATTTAAGAGCAACACCTTCATCAGTGACCATGTACACTTTGATTTTTTTGATTCCCATGTAAATAGGGATAGCGAATTCAAACCCTGCAAGACAATGTAAACCACAATAGGAACGCATCAATTAACCCCTAAAGGACCAACATGCTTTTTTTACCCGTATAGAATTTTTGGGTAGGTACATACGACTAGAGATTTCCATATTTTTGGTTGAAATTTTAGGTGGGGGCAAGGAGTATCTTTCATATGTACCAAATTTCATGGCATTTGGAAATACGAGTCAAAAATTATGACCTAATAGGTTATTTTTTTTCGTAACTGGGCAGTTTGGATAGATAAAAGAAAATCACCTCTTTCAAAAAAAAAATTTGAAACTGATTTTTTAGAGTTATGCTATTATAGCCCTGTGCCGATGCCATAGCCAAAACAAAAGCATAGTAATTTTCTAATTATTAAAGTCATAATAAAAACTTTGAAATTCAATAACTTTTGCACAATAGGTCCAAACGTCACGAAACCAAGCCCCCACACCCCTCCTTGCCGAGCCCTTTCCGACAGTTGCAAGATTGTCACCAAAATCAAAGTAAATGCATTTTTCTAATTTTTTGATTCCATAAATACTTTGAAATTCAATAACTTCCGCACCGTGGGTCCAAACGCCATGAAACCAAGCCCGTGCACCCCTCCTTGCCGAGAGCTTTCCAACGGTACCAAGGACACGGCCGGGTGATGCACGGTCCGGAAGATCTCAACATAACAAACAAACAAACAAACAAACAAACAAACAAACAAACAAACAAACAAACAAACAAACAAACAAACAAACAAACAAACAAACAAACAAACAAACAAACTTAAGGTATGGATATAGGTAAAAAGCTTTGAATCATCCCATTTTGATCAATGAGTCAAAAGTTATGAAGATTTTAAGATTTCAAGCAACTTTCAAATAAACTTTGAAGTCCTTTGTCTTATTTAATTTTCAATATTTTTTGAAAAAAATAAAGTCATAGGTTATAGATTATTTAGTACAACATTGCCATCATTGGGATTAGCATTTTTCAATTCCATAATTAAATTCTTGACAATTTTGAATTTTGAATCATTCTCTACTACTATCTACTTATTATTTTTTTCTTATATGTTGTACAATTCCAAATGAAGTGAAAATTTTCAAGCATGTAGCCAACTTGTCTAGGAAAAAGAATCCAAAGAAGCACCACCATTTTGGACATTTTTTCATCAAAAAGTGAGCTTGTGAAGTGTTGCTGCCCTGTTTTTTGCAAGGCCCAAAACATGGTTTTAGTGAATTTGAATGCTCATATCTTGCAATCCACGTGGTGGAAATTCCTGAAATTTTTAACATATGTTTTCAGGTCCCCATACTACAAGATCCTATGGTTACATGTGTTAAAAAAAGCTTTTTTTCAAAAATTGGATACTTGTATTAAAAATTGCAGTTTTCGAGCATTTTTGGTATGAACATAGTCATGGAACTTTAGGGGTTAACATTCAGAAGTTGTGAAAACAAAATTCAGGATGGAATCATGGCCTACATTTGAACAAGAATCACAAGATTTTCTATACACTATGGACATGGAACACGGAGTAAATACCTTGCAGCATCCACATGCTTCACAGAAACCAATAACGGGAAAGAGAAACACATAGTAGCCCCAAGCAACAATCTGACAATTCAAGGGAAACATAAATGGAAAGCAATTTGTGTCCTTAATTTCAGCAGTATGTACACAAGTAAGAAACCAAACACAAAACATGAACATAGCACCACACATTGTTCTCTAGATTCAACATACAGATGATTAGAAACGGGATCCAACCCCAAGTAGTAGCAGAATTTCCAAATGACATAAAACAATTGCCTCACGCTGCATGGTCGATCTGAAGATCATTACCCTGAAACAATTGTTTTTGAAATATGCACCGGATCCTTAGAGTTGGGCCTTTCTAAAATATGCAGCAGGGTCATTGCAAGAAACACCGGTCTTGTTGAATTGTCACAAGGAGTTTGTAGAAGCTTCCTTTTGTAATAACTGTTGAAGCATAACTTGCATGAAGTTGAAATTTTTATTGGAGATGTTTGTCTTAAGGTTAATCATATCTCATATTTTTCAGAAATTTTTAAAAATCATTTTATATTTAAATTTCAATTTAGCTAATTTGTCATGTTTTGCGATTTAGGGGTTTTGAGTAAAAAGGAGTACCCAAATTTAATGATTTAGAGCTGAAATTTCTATGGTCTATTTGCATAGTATGAACTCATGTTTCTACCAAGGGGCATTTAAAAATATTTTATTTTGTGTTGTCTACATCCATGCAAAGAGGGCTCTCTTGCACGCTAGTTCTGAACATTTTAGATGACTTCAAGATCAATTTTTTGGTCAAATCCCTTCACCATGAAGTCTTTCCAAATGGTATATTTTTACTTTCTTTGAAAAAAAAATTCCTATTTTTTCCAAATTAAAACGCCAAAGTATGTATTTTCTTCAAAATTTCAGGTCACTCTTTTTTGTGAATAACTTTTTACCTAGATTTTTTTTAGATCTGGAATATTAGGGATATGCTAATTTTATTCTTGTACTAATTGTCCTTATTTTATGTATTTTTTTTAAATTCATATGCAAAAGCTCATGAGTACTGGAGTACTGGCCGAAAACAGGCCAAAATGGACCAAAAAAGGATGGTGTTTTTTGCAACGACCCAGCACCCTATCTCCGATTCCGAACCCCCAAATGGAAATGAAGTGTATCATAACCTCAGGATCATTCACAAGATTCAATGAAACTCTAATATGTGAGCAGTCAATGAACTCCAACGACTTTCAGACGTTTGAATCCTAAACCCTGACCCAAACCCTGAACCAGAAGTGTAGCAGCAGTCGCACAATTTGGCCAAAAAAATTTGAATTGAAACCCTAATCAGATCTAAAACAGCAATTCGTGACAGCATTCACATGCCTGAAAATACCATTTCTTTTGTGCACCCTCATCCAAAGCGCAGCAACATTCACACGAATTGAAAATTGTGAAAATTATGAACGCACGGAATTCGTGTTGAAATTCTGAAGCATTCACGTGTTTGGAGATACACATCAAAATCGTACCCAACCAAATTTCAACAGTACCTTTCTCCAGATTTCACATTTATGAGATTTGAAATACTCACAAGAAATTTCAATGTAAGATAGAAGATCAATTTGTATTTGTGTCACGTACCAGAGTAATTACCAAGCTTTGCACAAATCGTGAATTCAGTGAACCCCTAAACCACCACAGCGCCACACTCGCACTTCAAAAAATCCTAGAGCTAAAACCGCTCTCTTGAATCTTGTGCCCATGTCCAAAAACCGCCACAAAATTGCACTTCCAGGCAACCTAAATCCGAAAGTGACACTGAAGCAAAATGAGAATCCGCACGATGCGCCAAGAAGAGTACAAAGGATTTGAAAACCCTAAATTATTGTTCTGCAGTACTCAATGTGGAACTCGTAAAACAAACCCTAGAATGCCTAAACCAATTTAGGACGCGCCATCGGATCCCTACCAAGCAGCTGTTGAAACCACCAACCCATTCCTATGCCAAAAATGAAGACTCCAGTTTCCACATGCGTTGCATTTAGAATTAGTAGACAAAAAATGCTAGCATCTTCATCCAACACCTCCCACCATTATGAAGCTAATTGACCCTACCAAACACTTTGGGGGGAATCCTATACTCAGTACCCTACTTTTTTCTACAAGTTCCTAAAACACAAGATTTAACACCACCCTATTTTATATATAATCATGTAACTAATTATTTTCAATGCTATAATAAATCTAAAAAATTTCTAAACTTTATCTCCAACGGATTAAAGTGACCCTATTTTTTATCTCACGTACTTTTCTACTGCATCGATGGTCTCCCCTCCGTGAAGTGCTACTTTGACAGTGTGCCTCTTTCACCATCTAGGATAGGTGTAGATTTCAGAATAACCGTTTTGAACCATCTAGGGCAAGTATAGATTTCTAATGGCCGTTCCGAACTATTTTCATGCCATTTTAAAAAAATATTGCCATTTTAATGAAATTGCCCATTTGCACCAATTTGAAAATAAAAAATATAATGGAACCTTTCCCATTTATCCAAATTCAAGGTCTAATGCTCAAATTTTGACACTACAAATTGTGACATAGGTAGACAAAAAGTGCTAAATGAAAACTAAGATGTTTAAAGCTAGATAACCTAGATTATCATATGAAGTATAGATCAAAGTTCTTTTGGTGTCTTCTTTGACCATTGGACATTATTCTAGACCCTACAAAATTATGTCTTGTTTGATCACATTATTTTAAGACCCTATAGAATGTAATAAAAATTCATGTTTATAATTGTAGTCTTGTAGATGTGGCTATGTGGGTCTAATAAGATAGAAATCTAAAAAAGTGAAAATCTCAAAATGAAAGTGAAATAGTTGGAATGGGCACATGGTTCAAAAAATACTCTACACCAGTCCAAGCTTTTAGAGCTTCGAGTGCATTATTTACATGTATGTCACCAAATCACCAAATTGACGATTTAATATCATATAAATAAAACTAACCCCGCCCAAAGTCCCAAACATACATCTAAATTAAAAGCAATTGCTTCACACCCGCTCTGGCTTGTTTAGTTCCAAGGACGACTCTGCAATTTCTTCCAGATTGTCACAGAAATTGGTTAAATGAACCTGGGAGACAAATTTGTTGTCATACTCTTTTAATTGACCAAATTTTAAAAAATTGCCACTTTTCCTGTCACCCATCTAGAACCTAGCTCAAATTTCCTACTAGCCCTGAGCTTTTGGCTAAGCTAGCTTGTGCTTAAAGTTTGAAAAATTGGTAGATTTTTATGACTTCAATTCCACCAAAGAAAAGAATGCATAGTTACGTTTAACGCGCGAGCTGACAAGTAGATCTAAACTACTGGTTTTTAGAGCTTCATGTAGATAATGTCAATTTCGTTGAATTGGCGAAGCTTCTTTGCCACGGTTCAAGCCCAGCGGCCGGAAACCACAATCTATACCATTCACAATCTTTGGCCTAAATTAGACCCCTATGAAGATATGTGTCATAATTTTGGGCTTGTGGAATATCACCAATTTAACCAAATTGGCAATAAATAATTCAGTCGTGTTTAGAGCTCAATCACTACAAATCCATGCACTTGAATGGAAAGTCACATTCTTGCACTCTGAAACACCAGACTCAGTGTTAGTTGGGCTGTGCGTATCACGGGAAACTCATATCACGTTCCCAATGTTCATTCCCGGTGAGTTTCACTTTTCCCACTGAACTTTAAAATTAGTTTGGCACCTGCAAACTTTATTATTTACAATTATTTTAGACACATGTCGCAACTACATATCACATAGGGAAAAGTGAGATTCACTGGGAATTAATATTGGGAACGAAATATAAGCTTCCTGTGTATTCCTCAATCTCATTTTTCTTTCAATTAAAAAGAAAGGAATAACATAAAAACAACTTGGCGCCATGATTTCAACAATCAGTGACCATTTCAATTCAAATCATGCAGTAACAACGCTGGCCGTGCATTACAGGGAAGGTAGAGTCTAATCCCTCATGGGATTCAACAAAACGTTTCCACCTTTTTCCCTAAATGTCAGCACAATTCCCTTGAGGTAAAAATTTGGCCATTACCTCATGGTAATGGCCAAGTTTATGGTTTAGGATTACCTTGTTCAAAAAAGGTGAAAATATCACGGGAAATATCAATGTGTGTTTATATTATTGACCAATACTTTGGTTTATAATTATATAATTTTGTACAATACACACATGTATACATACTTTGTACATAGACAACAAAATGATTGTGGATTTATTATGAAGAGACTTGTTTACTATACTTCATGGGAGCCTCACCAAAGACAATACTTATGGGATAATGTCCTCAACAAAGAACCACATGGTAAAATCACATTTTAGGGGGAATGTTTTAGCATATGGAAAAGATACAAGAGGGCAATGGTCGGCTTGGGTATCACTTTTTGGACACACTAATTACCTTATTTTCGTTTAAGGCCTCCAAAGTTTGTCTAATTTGGTCATTTTCATCAAATTAAAAGATCCTAAAATTTAAATAAAAATTCCATGCGCCTCAGCAAGATCAAGATGTATATTCCTAATGATTTTTTTTGAAAAATTTAAATTTTTGGATCTTTTCATAGATGTGAGAAAAAATGCTGAATTTTGGGATTTGCAGGCATCATAGTGCACAAATAATTGAGTTTTTATTAATATAATTAATTATTTTATGTGTTGTACCACTTAATGTAAGTCACATCCAAAAATGATATTAAAATAAAATTAATTGGTATTCCAAATGCTTGTTTTTGAGGATTCTAGGTGCATAGGACAAAGCTTACTTTCTCAACTAAAAGTTCATTAAAAAATTATTAAAATTCTTTGATTGTGATGACTTTTTTTTTCTTGGTACATTACAAGTGTAGGTAGCTAAAATCACATTTTGTGAAATCACACTTTATTATATTAAAGAGATGAAGTCGTTTGACATAGTGCAATGACTGACATTATTTATTTCAGACAATGTTTCTGGGTACCCAAAGCCGACCATTGCCCAAGACTTTCCCTGTTCATGTGTTAAGTATTTGTTGAAGTCACACTTTACTATGAAGAACTCATGTTACCCTTTCATGAACAGTAGAATGAGGGAAACGTAATACACTTTCCCTTGTGCTGCAGGTAAAGCTTCCTACCTTCCCTGTGCATGGTGGACATGATCGATCGATCAGGAAAGTGCAGATAGTGTCACTTGGTTCACGTCACACGCAGTCGGCCATTTGACAAAAAATCATGTGCAAATTGCTCCGCTAATCCGCATGTAGTTACAATATATCTGCTATAGCAACCCGCCGAGTGCTCCCTCAGCATTTACGCCTGCGTGCAATTGAATGAACTCAGCCCGGCCTCCCAACGAAATATGACAACAAGTCAACAACCACAGCATCTTCGCTAGCTTGGGATCCATTCACGATTCATGCACGCACAGTGCAAGCTCACCAGGTACGTACAACCAGGGGGGAAATTTCACCTATAAATCAAGCTCAATGTTGACGTAGTTCTCAACCATCAGTGACCGTTTCCATTCCCAGTGCGCGCTTCCATCGGGGATTGCTGGATCAGTCCTTAGCGGTGCGACTCGGGGACTCATCAACTGTGTTTGATTTCATCCGCTTGCAGATCGATCGTTGATCCGGCGTTCATTTGGTGTCTGGAGAATCGGCCCCCAATTTCTAGCTATGGCTGTCGCAAACTGGAGCTCCAGCGCCATGGTGAAGGCCGTCCTGCTGCCCTTCATTCTGGTGGTGCTGGCCATGGCTGCTGGAGCTTCCAGCACGGAAGATGGACCAGCGGTTGCGAACTCCGGAGGCCGATTTTCGGAGACTACAGCGGGACGCAAGCTGCTCGCAATTTTCCCGCCACCTAGCAAACCCTGCGATTGCAGTCTTCTGATTCTCGCGAAAGCCAATAAACCAGTGTGCTGCCCAATCGGCCTGGGAATCCTCCCTCTCCAAAGCTGCTTTGACGTGGGCGGCGGTGATGCTTCCAAGTGCGGGTCGTGTGACACCAAGTGCTCATTCGGACAAATTTGCTGCAAAGGTGTTTGTGTAGATCCGTTGAGTGACAAATACAACTGTCTAAAATGCGGAAACGTATGCCGCGGCACTTGCAAGTTTGGCCTCTGCAAGTACTGATCGTTTGACGGCAAAGGGTGCATGCAGTCCTGCATAACTTCCTGCATGATCAACTACTGAATGCGATCGATAATCTAATATAATTGTATGACATCTCCAGGGGTGGTCGGCCAATGAGGGAAGTGGAGGAGAGAGTGATAGCAGTGAAGTAATTCCGTGGAATGGAGACGCGTACGCTGGCCTTTAGTTAGTGGCAGTGCTCGTTCAATAATTAAAATTGTGATCGAAGTACACTCAGTTCGATCTAGCTTTTCGCGGCAAGTCCTTGGAGATGAGCTCGATCGGGAGGTGACTTGCAGTTTAGAGCTGGCAAGTATATATAATTATGTTTCCAATAAAGTAGTTCGTTCTGTATATAGATCGATTGTTATGTGTGCAGCATGCATGTATACCGAGGTGTACACGTTGTGTACTGTGATTGAGAAGCATTATTGTAATGTGACTTGATCGATCGATCTCTTGCTGTTTCAGTGATAGTTGAATAAAGTTGGCCGTGGATGTGTTTTTGAAGCCCGTTGTGATCTGTGGAGTAACGAGTATGCACAATTGGAGTTGTGTGTTCTGGACCGAGGCAATGGAATTGGTTGTATCTACATAGGATATCTAAGTTGGATATGCTGGAAAGGCTTATACTTTTTTTCCGTCTCATTTTGCGTGAGTTGGAGTGATTTTCTAGCAGAGCTTTGAAGATGGCATGAGGCTGCTACTGCAATTTCGTTAAATGGACATAATACTTTGGCATTTTTCAGAACACATTTTTCAAAACACCTGTTCTGAAACATAAACTCATATTTGTTCTAGATTTTAGACCTTTAAGTACACAATGTATGTCACAATGTGTTTCATAGTTTCTGTCTCCGGAATTGCGCCACTTTCGCGAAACGGACGTTCTGCTTAATTTTGTGGAAATTTGTAAATACCCACATGTATGAGTGAAAGAATGTGATTAATAGGAATTGGGAAATCTAGGACTCATATAAATTTTAGACCGCACGGTCTAAAACATAATAGTGTGAAATTTGTGGAATACTGCCATTTTCACGAAGTTTTGGTTGATTGTTAGTTTTCAAATTTTTGACAGTGTCTTGATTTTTGGGTGCTTGCACAGTTGCATTAGAAACGACTCATTTGAGGTTTATTATATAATTGATTTGGCGAAATGCAATTGTGAAATTGAACGATTAATTGTAATGACATCATAAATTTATATCATTTTAACTTATATAACCTGTTTTGGATTCACATGGTATTAGTAGTTACAAAATTGCTTTTATCCTTCCTATTTGCGATACTGACTATGTACGTTCTGTTCAAATGTGAATTCATGATAATTCATCTCCATGAAATCAAACGTGAGCACCGATTTGTTGTAACTGATTCTACATTCTTGTGAGTTCACTTCCAAGTCCTTTCTAAGTCATGCCTGATTGAACAAATTTACCAGCATTTCGAGGCTTCGACTACTACCCTACAAAAAGTTACTAAACCAACTTGCACTCTAAACCTCCATAAAAGTTTGACCATCCATATTAGTTATAATGCTTTGTTACCTCTCAATAATTGTTAACAATTGAATATTTTCACATACCCACTAAGTAAGGTAGAGCTCCATTAACCATACACTACATTAGAGGCTGCACTGACCATACAAGTGAGCTTTGAATAGTGCTAATTGTGAAAAAAGTCGATCATTCTTTTGACACTAGCTTTCTTGAAATTGTTTTCTAGCTTAACACAAAATCATTGTACAAACTTTTAGATGGTGCCAGTTCCAGATTGTTGTTCAAAGTTCATGCTCCTTATTTATGGTGATTGAAACCTCTCCCTTATTGTATGGTGAATGGAGACCTTACATTAGTGTCATTTGTGTATGCATTCACAACCAACTCACACAAGGTATTTCGTTAAAATGGCACCATTCCAGAACGTTGACGTTTTTACAATTCAGAATGGCCATTTTGAAATCTATACTTGTCCTAGATGTTTCAAAACGCCAGTTCTAAACTCTATATGATACAGGTCCTAGATGGTCAAAATGTAACAGTGTCGAAACGGCGCAATAATACCGCCATTTTAGTAATGAAATTGCCCATCACGTCACTACAACATCCAAACGCGAATGACATCGATATTCTTCAGTAGCCATGCAATTGGCCAAGTTACTCAAACCCAGTGTGGCAAGCTGCTACAGCGATTATGCCGTTCAACTTACATTTGTTGCAAGCGTTCAAAAAGTCCATTGACGTTCAATCGTGAGCACTCAGATTCGTTGCAGCATGTGAGTTCACACCCAACCAGAAGCTTGAGAACTCATTCTACACAAAATAGGGGTATTAAGGGGACCAAAAAATTGAAGGTACTTATCCTCAAAAACTGTAGATGTTTGAAACATGTGAGTTGTCGATGAATTAGTACAAGTCCCTTTTATACCCCTATTCAATGTAGATATTAAATATTATACCAATGGACTTCAACATGAGCTGGTTGCATATACAAACACTCTTCATTTTTATTCAAGCTAGGTACACTAAGCTAAATCAAGATAATATGGATGAATGACAATGAAAATGAATGGAACAAATTCATATAATTTTAATAACATTGAGGATTTTATGAGATGGGCAATTTTATTAAAATGACAATATTTTTTTAAAATGGTCCAAAAACAGTTCAGAACAACCAATTTGAAATCTATACCTATCCTAGATGGTTCAAAATGGTTGTTTTAAAATCTATACATTCCTAGATGATGAAAATGGCACACCGTCAAATTGGCACTTGGAATACTGCCAATTTAATGAAATTGCCCATTGAGCAATTCAAAACTATTTATATAAGAATCTCACAAGGATTTTTTTTGTGTGATTCTCTCTTCTTTCCACTACTGTTTAAAGCAAGATATTTGTTTAGGTCACCTTCTAAAATGGAAAGTTTAAAAACATCGGTTCCAATAAATTTGCAATATTTGTGCAGACAAAAATTGTGACATGGATCTTCACAAAAGTCACTAACTAGGACATGTATAGATTTGGATTCACCTTGGCCATCCTGAACTGCACCAAGGTATTGGAATATTGTCAGTTTAACCCCTAAAGGTATGGGGAGTGCATTTGGAGAAAGTAGTCCAAAAAAGGGTGTCTAGTGAGAAGAAGAGTGCACGGTAATCAAAAACTTTTTGTAAACTTTCAACCATAAGATCTTGAACTTATCTTCAGTATTTAGCTACCTACCAAATTTCACCATAAAATTCTTCAAGTGTGTGAGATCTAAGGGTTCAAAGTTAGAAGTTTTTATTTTTTCACTGCAGAAATTTCGGGCAGTTGCACTTCAACTATTGAATTCAACATGTATGCTATTTGATTTTGATGGTTACTCCTTGGATTTGGCTTCTCATACAAGTCAGGAATATGCTATAAAAATTTCAAAGCCATTGCCTTTGTGATACATAACCCAAATTGCATATTTGTAGAGATAGTTTTGGAAAAAACGATTTACATTGGCAATTTTTGCATGGATGAATTTGTCATTGAAATCACTTCTCCTGAAAATTTTGAACGGTGGAGACAATGACATATAAGTACTTGACCACAAAGAAGCATTTTTGCTAGTAAATCTGAAAATCTGAAGTTTAGGCCAAAAAAAAGAACTCCTAGCCTTCTGTGCCTCAGACTGTGATGAGGACAGCCCTCCAATGTCGGGTCACCCCCCATACCCAGGAAAGGCGACCCTGACAGGGTTGCCTCCAGGCTCCCTCATCCACCCCTCTACCAGTTCTTGGGGTCCATCCCAAGTTGCAGACCTGCCATCTGCGGCTTCTTGCTCCGCCGGTATTGCCTGGCACCTTCTGCCACTTCACCCTCTGGCCACGCCACCTGCCTCTTGTTGAAACCCGGCATGGCAAATTTGAGTGCCTCCACTTGCCTTCGAAATGGCCAGCATCTATCTCTACAGGGCCAAATTTGGAAGGTTAGGTCTGGATTTTGGAAGTTTTTGAAAAGGTCAAAAAAAATTAGGGCATGTGCATGGAAAACACATACTAGAAGTAAACTAGAAATTGAAAATGAAATTGTATGCTATGACCTAAAAATTATTGAGAATGCCGTATAAAAAGGGGGGGGGGGAGGTAAAGTGTATAGTACATTAGGTGCACTTATAGTAGATTTTAGCCAAAAATAATAGGAAGTGAAGAAAGATGTCCCCAAAAAATGGCCCATACATTATAAAAGGTTTAGGGAGAAAATTATAGAATGTGAGCCAAAAAAAATAGGAAGTGAAGAAAGATGTCACTAAAAAATGGCCCATGCATTATAAAAGGTTTAATGAAAAAATTATAGAATGTGAGCCAAAAAAAATAGGAAATGAAGAAATATGTCTCTAAAAAATGGCCCATGCATTATAAAAGGTTTAGTGAGAAAATTATAGAATATGAGCCAAAAAAAATAGGAAGTGGAGAAAGATGTCTCTAAAAAATGGCCCATGTATTATAAAAGGTTTTATGAGAAAATTATAGAAGTTTTTAGTAAAAAAGGTATGAAGGTAAGAACAAATATATATTTTGGAAAGCCTATTCATTCAAAGTGTAAGAAAAAAATGTTGAATTCACCTTATGCTCTGCGGGCACGGTTGGCTCTACTCCGGTTTTGGGAGCCATAGTAGTATTCTTCAAAACATCCCCGATTGAGGCACAAGAAAATCCTATTGCAACTCAACAATAGTAGCTACACCTAGATTCGCCACATACTAGGCACGCACGCCTCAATTGACTCCAAGTTGGCAAGTGGAGGCATGGCTCGTCCTCCTCATCATCCACGGTAGTTCCCCGTCCATGCCAATTATGTACCAGAGCATCTGCCAATTCGACCTTGAATTGGAGGTGAGTAATGGGTTTACATTGTCGCCGACGTCGACGCAAGGTCCCTAGGTAGATGACGTACATGTTCACCACCGTCGTATCCAATAAAAAGTAAAAGATGTGATGCCACCACTTGTGCGACCTCGTTTGGCTAGAATATGAAGCTCTCAACTGGTCTGCCACATCTACTCCCCTCATGTGTGTGGTATACTCTAGATGGATTGGGGAGGTTTGAATACGATCCCCTGTGGCTCCATTCCTACGTGGAACCATAGGTACGGGAACACAAGGGAGCTCAATAGGCAAAGCATTAGTGGAAATAAGGAGTACCGGATGCTTGTCCTTCCACATAACACATGCTAAGCCCCGCAATTTATACATTTGCCATTCTAATGTACCTTAAGGAGAGTGGTTCCAATTTCGAACCGCTTTCAAGTCACTTGGTAAACCCACCCGATTAGACCTCATCGTGCCGGTAGCATATATTTCTAATGTGGCTAATTCCATAAATAATCTGATGCTTGAAAAATAACTGTCCGTTACAACAATTTGCCCCTTTCCCTCTTGCCCATTCAATAACCTCATTACCACATTGTGCGCCACATTTGCCTCTTCACGAACCACTGGTGGTACATGTTGCACTCCATTATGGTTGGCCCCGCAATAAATTTTGAAATTGAACACAAATTTGGATATTGAATCTGCTGGACACCAAATCTTGATTCCCTAGTTTTGTAGCTTCTTTGGCATATATTGCCTAGCCGGACAATACAAGCCTTTGTATTGTATCATCATTTTGTCAATGATGAGGTACTTGCCCAAACTCCACTCACGCTTGAAACTATCCCAAATGTCAAGTATTAGCCAACGCACTTGGCCCATCTTATCATAACTGGGCAAATCTCTTTCTCTAGTATACGTGGATGGATTGGTGACATGTAAACATCTTGTAATTGCTTCAAACCTCATGCACGATAATAGTCTTGAAATCCGAGGACAACGGAAGAAGGAACCTTCTTTGCTCCAATATGTTCGCGTAATGGGTTGTTTTTTCAAACCCATGAATATACGAGCCACTAAATATGCCTTCAAGGTTCAAACTGTCAAAGTCAACCATCCTTCACCCCCTCGTGTTTTCCCATGCTCATCCGGGGTGGTCGCATACCGATTGCTCTCAACCAAAATTTTATGCAAAAGAGTGTAAGGCCAAAACAAAGAGAACAATTGCATAAATGTGGGCATTGCACGAAAATCTTTTGCAGGCCCTGGAGCACCTACAAAGACTTTTGGTCGTGACCATGTTGAATGGCGATACCTATTAAGAGGATTGTGCGGGTCACGTCCTTCACTAGAGTCATCCCCCTCATATGCATCCTCACTACTTGACAAATTGCTCGAGGTTGGAGCAATGCCATATCCACCATCATCAAAATCATTGCCTTCCTCATCCATCCCACCTGGTTGTATAGTGGGTATCCCCGTCATCCGTCCGTTCCTACAAATCATTATAATGAAATATTATTTCTATTTCTATTTCATGATTTAGACCCAATCAAACCTCATTTATATCTTTCTTTTCCATTCATCGACCCCAAGCCACATAATTTCTAGTTCTACTTCATGGTTGAGACCCCATCAAACATCATGTATATTTCATTTTCCAAAGTGGACCAAATTAAACATTATTTCTAGTTCTACTTCATGGTTGAGACCCCATCAAACATCATGTATATCTTCATTTTCCAAAGTGGACCAAATCAAACATTCTTTCTATTTTTTTTATCTGTATGAATACTTTTTCTATTTTTATTTTATATATTGGAACATATGCTATAAATCTTCTATTTTTGTTTTACCCAATGAAATATTATATCAATTTTCAATTATCTTTTGGACCCAATTTGGCCAATTTTTTTTTCTTTTTGGACGCAATGGATATTATTTCAATTTTTTTTTTATGTTCTGAACCCAATCTAAAATTATTTCAATTTTAGATGGACCCAATGAAATATCATTTTAATTTTTTTTTATATTCTGAACCCAATCTAAAATTATTTCCATTTTTTTTGGACCCAATGAAAATCATTTCAATTTTTTTTTATGTTCTGAACCCAATCTAAGATTATTTCCATTTTTCTTGGACCCAATGAAATATCATTTCAAATTTTTTTTTTGTTCTAAACACAATCTAAAATTATTTCAGTTTTTTTTGGACCCAATGAAATATCATTTCAATTTTTTTTTATGTTTTGAACCCAATCTAAAATTAATTCAAATTTTTTGGACAATGAAATATCAATTCTAAATTTTTTTTTTATGTTCTGGACCCAATCTAAAATAATTTCAAATTTTTTTGGACCCAATGAAACATTATTTACAGATTTATCTCAAATTTAGGATCCAATCAAACATTATTTGTAGACTTTTTTCATATTTAAGATCCAATATTACCTTACAATCATTATTTTTTTTGGAGACCCAATGAAACATATTTTCAAAAAAAAAATTCTCAATTTTGACCTGATTTCTATTTACTATTTTTGCATATGATATCCCAATGTTCATTCGAGACAAAACCTAACCTTGAATCACTTCCATAACCGGATTGGTAAAAAAAAAATTTGTGAGTCCAGGTTAGGGATTCTCACCTTGCTGATTCCTGGGCAATTTCTTGTGCTGGAGTGCTCCCCTCCGCTGCCCTCCTTCTGCCGTTACCTCCCCTACCATTGCTTCTTTTGCCGTTGCTTGGGGCCGGTACCTCCTCTGCTATTGCCTGGCGCTGTTCCAGCATCGGCGTTCCCCATCTGATCCCGCTGGCTTCACCACATGCCATCCCCATCTCCATTGGATCCCCATCTCCGAGATCAAGGAATTCATGCCATGCATTGTGTGATCCTTGGATCCATTCTGCCAAGCAACGGTCAACTGCAAGTTGGACTTCTTCTCCCTCCCGATTTCCGCCAACTTGAACTTTGTCTCTCTCCCGATTTTCGCTAACTTGAACTTCGTCCCCCTCCCAATTTTCGCCATCGGCAACGTCTGGCATCTATCTCGCCATGTCTCGTCGCGCCCTCTTCTTCTTCCGCCATTTTTCTTGTACAACTTCAATGTGTGCAGGAGCTCTTACGGTCAGCTGAATCCTTCTGTGTAGTATCCAACATCGTGATCATCATCTTCTGAGTCTTTTGAACTAGATCCCTCTCTACTAGACTCTCGTGGTGGTGCCAAAATTTCCTGTAGCAGCTCTTGGCTTTCATTTAGATCTGGATCAGGTGACCCGATCCGCATGTTGTCATGGACATTGGAGTCGTGCTGTGGACTAGTAGGTGGTGTCAAGATTGTGTTGTTGTTACTAGAAGTGTCACTAGATGAGAGCTCAGAACTAGTGCTGCCTCCCTCTACAAGCAGGATGTTCTCCCGCAGAACCTGCAGCCTTGCGCTGCATTGTGGAGGTACATTATCCGAAGCGAGCTGAAGCATCAGAAAAAGAAGTAAGTCATTCTACTCAACATGAAAGTGTGAGCCATACTTCGAGATTGTACATTCACTTGAAATTTTGAGGACAAAGAGAATAGCTTATCCATTTTCCCTTCTAGAATTGAGAGATCCATAGCATTGCGCGTCAAGCTAGATGTACAAGTTGTATTGTCGATATCAGGCCAGACTTGTTTGTTTATGAATAGAGGAATGGCAGGATGAAACGATCTGCGTTCGCACCAGCCTAGGCAACGTGCCGCTTGCCTATAGAAATGGTGACGAAAGTTTTTTGGTTGTGGATGGGCCGGCCACTTGGAACTACCTCTTCTCACAGGTAACGAATGCACGTGAGAAATGTCTAACAAAGCCACAACTGCATTGGCTTGCGATGAAGTGGCTCCTTCCTTTTCAAAAAGAATATGCAACAGTTGATCTTGAACTTGCCTTGCTTGTACAGGTACTGGTAGCGCCTCCCCAGATTTGATTGGGTCGAATCACGAGCGCGGTGGTGGATCAACAGTCCCTTGTTCACCGCTTTGCTAGTGCCTCGTACGCGGGATGATGCTGTCTGCGCCCCTCCTCCGTCTTTGAACTACAACGCACCACCGGTAAATGTTCCCGTCCCTGCTTTGCTGCAACCCTCCGTATGCTTGCAGGTCCCGACTCTATGAACTCGCTCCAGTTGCTTTTGCAAATTTTGGGCCCCTCCAGAACAAACTCTCTCCCAATGTTGACTGCTTGCAGGATCTCGCTGTTGATGGCCGACTAGTCCTCTGGTTGCAAGAGCCGCTTGTCGATGCTCCCCGCTTGGACTTCCAATAGTCCAAGCTCTCTGTTGATGCTCCTCGCCTGCTCCTCCGAGCGCAGCAGCTCCCTCTCAATGGTCGCTGCATGTGCAGTCGTCCTTCGGTTGTCTGCAGTGTTTCCCTCTTCGACGGGTGAATTGATATCGACGTGGTTGTAGCCCTCCATGTTGAAAAATCTGTGTTTGTTATTCTTCTTGTGTGGTGTGAATGGCATTGTCATGATCAAAGTAGCCGCCAAAGAAAGGAGGATGTGGTTTTCTCTCTGTATTTTTTTGAATTTTTTGAATGTTGGAGATGTCGTTATTAGTTCATAGCTTTTGACGGTTGATCAGTGGTACATGACGCTTGATTTGTGTTTGGGATTAGTGCAAATCTATGATTTCTGGCATGAAATTTAGATTCAGCAACACAGATCTAAGCCATGGTCTAATTGGTGTCATGATGCATTGAAAGATGGCACATAAAAATTTGTAAATGTAAAGCTGCAAATTTTGGTTGCACCTGTCTCATGAATTTGATTGCAGACTTGTACCTTCATTGAGGAGAACATTCAAAATTTGTAGTACAAGAATCGAAATTGCATATTTTTATTCTTGAATTTTCAATTTTTGCACGTCTAGAATCAAGCTCCAAAGAATTCGTTCCTATAGCTATCATCGTCCCTGGCCGTTTCCAACAGTAGCCCATTGTCAGTAGACTTCCCAGAGTCATTCCCGTCCCCTCCATTCTCTAGGTTTTGTCAATCCTTGGACCCTCCCAATGCCAGCTTTGACACAAGCTTTACCAGAATGGAAACCACTTTCAAGTCCTCCAGGACCCTTGCCCTCAACTCTGCCCCTCCACTTTGGGCAAGACTTGAAATTTTCAGCCCTAGTGTTAATTCCTCTGTCCGTCCTGCCCTTCTAGCAATGAAAACTACTTCAACCCTAATATCTCTTTTTCCATGAGTCCAATAGGCTTGAAATTTTTTGTCCCTCAAAGGTACTCTTCGCCCCCCCCTCCTTAGAAAATTTCACCACTAAATATCCATTATTTTACGAATGGTGACTTGACCAAAAACACTATGTTCTCAAAAAACGCTGTTTGGTCCTTTAGGGGTTAACAAAAGTGATGTTTTTAACAAGTGGCAAATGTTGAGGTTCAGAGGGAAAATGTGAGATTTTCAAAGAAATGCATAGAGATGCCCCATAAAGAATCCATTAGATCAAACAGTATACATTTATCCATATACATTTTTGTTCAAATTTTAGAATTGCTTAAGTTTAAAATATATTCATGCAAAGTGCAAGTTCATTGAGAAAAATAGTCCATGAAAATGGTATGTTTCTTATACAAAGGATGCTATTACAAATGTTGCAACAATAATAGTACTACACTAAAAAATGTATTAAGTATTACCCATACATACTTTGAACTTGTAACCATGGTTTGTTGATTTTCTAATTTTAAAGTGAAATAATAACTTTGCATTATATCATGATGCTTTATACTATACACTTATGCTCAGAATTTCAGATTTTCTTAGCATACTTTATATTTGATATCAATTTTCCTCATTAATTTCTTAAAATAATCATGCTAAATTCAAATTTTCACAAAATTATTTGATATTCTAAGCACTTAAAGAAGACATGTAATTTCATCTCTAAAAATGGAATACAAAAAATATCATGCATATTTAGTTGCAAAATGGCAGCAATCAATTAACCCCTAAAGGACCAAACAACATTTTTTGGAAACATAGCAATTTTCGGCAGTTCACTATGTACAAAATTTCTATTTTTTTCTTTAAATTTTTTACACAATATGTACCCAAGAAGTAGCTTTAAGGCACAACAATTTTCATAACTTTTGCCAGCACGGTTAAAAAGTTATTGTATAATATGTAAATTTCAATGTTCATCGAGCAGACCGGGCAGTTCAAACAAATTCTTGAAAAATCACTTTCTTAAGAAATAAAAGTTTGAAATTGGTTTTCTAGATTTATATATACATGGAAAGCTTCGAATCATTCCATTTCAATTAATGAGATGAAAGGTATGAGGAATGTTAGTTTGCCAATCCCAATGGATAGTTAGCTTCTACATTCTAAAATAAACTCTGAAGTCCTTTGTTTAACTCAATTTTCAATAATTTTTGAAAAAAAAAATTTCAAATGTCTGATCTGGAAAAATGTCTGATCTAGAAAATTCTTGAAAAATTCAAATCTAGAATTGTACAACATATTGGAAAAAAATTAGGAAGTAGAAAGAAGTAGAAAACAATTCAAAAGACTACATTGTTGAAAATTGAAAAATGCCAATTCTAATTGTTGTAATGTTGTAATAAACAATCTACATCTCTGTTGATTTGAAATTTTTCAAGCATGTAGCCGACTTGCCTTGAAGAATGATTTCAAAGAAGCAGCACCATTTTGGACATTCTTTCATACAAATGTGACCTTGTGAAATGCGGCTAATCGATTTTTTGCAAGGACAAAAAAAGGAATTTTGTCAATTCAAATGCTAATATCTTGCAATCCAAAAAACAATACTTAGAAAATTTAGACATGCACATATAGCTAGATTGACATTTTTGGTCACAAGCTCAAAGAATTGCTAACATAATATTTAGTAGCAATCAAAGAGATTGCCTTCCCGCGGACAGAATGGTGTGGAATATTCCATACCTAGTATTAGCAATGGAGACACTTGTCAATATTTATTAGTACTCACTACTCAGCTTTGTGTCTGCATTGCGATTTGAACACTGTAATTAGTGGCAAATTAAATATTTTCAATTAAATCAGTATATAAAGTTGCAACTTTATTAAAAATGGAAATCATTCATTGAGGTCAATAATTCCAATGTTTGAATTCCTTTACTTTGACTTATAAGCCATTGATGTTTTTTGAATTTTGATCTGGAATTAAGGTCGAACCACCCATTCCCTATCAGGGACCTAATTGCGATCAAATGTAAATACCGTATTCATTTTAGAACTTAAATGTTCTTACACCATAGATAGTTTATGGTTTGTTGACCAAAACCGTAAGCTATCTGTGGTGTAAGAACATTCAAATTCTAAAATGAGTAGCATCTTTACATTTGATCGCAATTAGGTCCCTGATCAGAAATGGGTGGTTCAACCTTAGTATACAACTCTTTATATACTTATAGGGTAGTAGGAAGTAGAACAATCTACGTGGAATATGTAATTTAGAAGTTGTAGTTTCTCAACTGCTCATAGTTAATTCTAAAATAGGAATACTTGTGTTAAAACTAGAATTTTAGACCTCATTTAGGCATAATAGAAAGACATTTTGCAAAAAAAATTGAACTTAAAACAGTTAGGAAATCAAGTTAAGTTTCATATCCAAAAATCTCTTTGAGATTTCAATCTTCCACCCAAAAATTATGGACAAATTTCATAGAGAATGTTTGAAAATGTAAAAGAAATCCTTCCAATCCCTATATGAAATTTATCCCAATTCCTCTATGAACTTCTGAATGAAAGATTGAAATCTCAAAATGGATTTTTAGAGACAAATCTTAACTTGATTTTCCAACTTTTTTTGGTTCAAAGTTTTTTGCAAAATGTCATTCTACTATGCCTAAATAAAGTTTGAAATTCTAGTTTTAATACAATTTCCATTTTAGATTTAAGTATGAGTGGTTGGAAAACTACAGATTTTAAATTTACATATCCCACATGGGTTGTTCTACCTCCTACCACTCCATGTGTATATAAGAGTGTCTCTTCACTATAGAAAACTCAAAATATGTTATTGCTAGCAAATGGTTAGATTACATTGGTATAATACTCAATGGATTCTTTGATTTTTGACAAACCATCCATCTTTACCATGGTTGTCATAATAGACGGAATATCACTATTCACGGATAGAATCGGACCGATTAGGGCTGACCGGCTACGAACTTCAGAGCCTTGTAACTTTTGCAAAAATTCTTCAAATCAGGCAAATGAAATGTTTTTCGGCATCTACAGTTTCATTCAAATATAACCTCCCTTTGTTTCACTATTGCTTCAACATTTGGTACATTAATGCACTTTTTCAAAGTTGTGAAAATGACTAAAAATTGGTCAATTGTTATTTGAAACAATGATAGAATATTTTGGAATGTTTATCTAATGGTTCAATGTATAAAAAAAGTTAAATTGTTTCAACAGTGTATAATAGTCACACCATTAAATTTGAAATTAATTTGTATTAGTACACCATTTATCCATCATTGAAACTATATTTAAACACCATCATTTATCCATTATTGAAATAACCATGAGACAAAATTTAAACAACAACATTTAGCCATTGTTAAAACAACAAATAGACAAAATATAAATTACAAGATTCAGTCATTGTTGAAACAACAATGAGACATTTTTTAAGCAAAAAAATTAAATAATCATTGATACAATAATGAAACATTGTTAAAAAGTAACATCTTACTTGTCCATACCATGATTTGATTGGTTGTCTCATTGGTTGTTCTTTAGCATTTATTTGTAAAGCAACAATACTATACCAAGGACACCCATAGTAGCAATATGTAGCCCTAATATAAAGTGGCCAATCACCAACTCAATCTCTAGGGCTTGTAGGAATACCAAGTGCATTGCATAATCTCAACATCTAAAAAGAACTTCAAAAAGCTACCATAGTGAGATTGTATTGAATCATATTTCAAATCCAATACAAATTACTAAAATAAATATTAAAAGTCTACATCAAAAGTTTGATCTCAAGAATGGTATAAAAGGTCACTTAATTCATGTGAATGCAAGTGGTTATTGCGTTCATACTCTTGAAGTAGTTTCAACACATTTATATTGCTATTTCAAGTTGGTGGTTTAATAATTCTTGGATTCCTTTTGGTACCCTAGTGATGTTGTAGTCACTTCCTCTTTGAATATCCTCAACCTAAAGTCAAAGGTGCTTGATCTAGCTCTCACGCCAAAGGTCTCAACCAAGAGCAATGCAGTACTATAAGAACCCGTGTTTTTCTTATCCCTGGATTCTGCGTGTTGATGTCGCGACTGGTGTCTTGAAATATCTACGTGGATGTCCAAAAAATCGCGTTGCTTAAGACTCGGGTTTGACATCAGATTTGACGTCGGACATCAGCATGCTGGGGGATCGGATGTCCAAAAAAAATGGGTCAACAGGGTCCTCAAAGGTCATCATGTGGCTGCCACCTAAGCGCCACATGTGCACGAGCAGCCACGAAGGAAACTTTTTCATCCATTTTGACCATAATGTGGCATCTGAGGTGGCATGTGACATGGCATCCAGCAAGGATGATGTAGCATGCCACGTCAGCATATATTTTTGTTGTCTAAGAATTTTTTTATTATTTTTGAAGATGTCAACATAGACATCTATATATTTTCTGAGACATCTATATGTTTTCTGAGACATCAACTCAGACGTCCAGACGTTTTCATAGACGTATTTTGAAACATCACGTTAGACATCCAAATTTCTTGTGACATCAATGTAAACATCTATTTTTCATCATGAATACCTCTGGCAATGTTTGGTATGATCTAGGAGAACAAAATGATGTCACATTAAACATTCATGGAATGGACTATTCAGCATGATGTTAATATGGAAAGTCTCACATGTCTCATATGATGTCCCTCATGCATGTAATAATGTCCAATATAACATGTCATACACAATACACCATACAGTATACATCATACATCATATACCATATATAATACGCCATACAAAATACATCATAATTGGCAATTATGTCACATGGCTTCAAAAGCCACTTGATGTGAGTTTATAGAGGGGAAAAGACAAGCTCTTTATAGAAGTGGAGTGGTAGAGGGGAAGACAAACTATATAGGACATTGAAAACACTAAATTTAAATTTTGGTAGAGCAGCACACAGACGTCCAGTAGGATGTTTTTTGCATGTCTCAAAGGCCGCTCTGATGGCGTCTCTATAGATGTTATACCAATTGTGACTATGTTTCTTAAAACATCTAGAAGTCTACAAAAACATCCAAGAAAACATCTCAACATCTTATAAAATGTCTTTAGTGACATCTCTACGTCTACTTAGACATTTCCAATACAAGTATAGAAAACACAAAGATGGGCTCTTTATACAAGTGGAGTGGTAGAGGGAAAGACAAACTATATGGGACATTGAAAACACTGGATTTAAATTTTGGTAGAACAGCATACAGACGTCCAATAGGATGTTTTTTGTATGTCTCAAAGGCCACTCTAATGATTTCTCTATAGAAATTATATCGATTGTGACTATGTTTCCTAAAACATCTAGAAGTCTACAAAAATGTCCAAGAAAACATCTCAACGTTTTATAAGATGTCTCCAGTGACATCTCTACGTCTACTTAGACATCTCCAAAATAAGTGTAGAAAACGCAAAGAGACAGCCCCGCTATGCTGACGTGGCATGCCACATCAGCATAATTTTATGCTACGTCAACTAATTTACACGTGGCATGCCACGTCATATGCCACATCATCTTATTTTCTCCAAAAACTGCCCAGAGGCTGCCCAATCCCTTTTTTTTAATCTTGGTCAGACTTTTATCCAAGGAAAAAGTGATTTTCAAAAACTTACCCTCCTTGAAATTTTTCCCCAAAGCTGACATGGCCATCCATGTTTTTACGGATGCGTTATTGGACATCAGTGAGTCCTTAAAAATGTCATCAAAAATCTCGATGTCCTTGGGAATACCAACTGATTCCATTAAAATTTTCCACAGTCATCTGGAACATCCTTGGAAATTTACCCTAAACTGCAATCCTCTTCTTTAACGTCTTGATGTCTCAACGGACATAGTATGTTAGACCTTGGACATCGCATGTTTTTGGGCAGACATAAAAAAACACACGGGTTTCTTGTAGTGCAAGTTTGCAAATGAATTTGATAATACATTAGTACTTAGTTAGTGCAACAACTTGCAAATTTCTAGAGAATTTCAAATACATTTAAAAAAAAGTTTCAGTTGGGTGGAAATAGGGGAAAAATGATTTTTTGAGCAAAATAAAAGCAAATTTCAGGGTACCTCAAAGGGCTGTGGAGTAGCCCTCCGAAGGTCTAAAATTTCTTCTAATGAATGTCAGTAAAACTTACCTTGTCTAAAGCATTCACTTTATCAATATACACTCAATTAGTATCTTCCATTTTGTTGTTTTTCCTATAGGCAGATTTTATGTGTACTATATGAAAATGTTTCCACATATTTGTTGAATATTTCCAAAGGTAGGCTTCAACGCTTGATACAATAGGTGAAGTAGTCCATTATTATTGTATTGAAATTTGACCTTTGAATTACTCCCAAACTTTCTTTTATAGAATTCAGTACTTTGGATGTTTATATGAAAAAAGAAATCAAATAGAATCAATTTTGTATAATAAGGCTTAAACAATATGAAATTGAATGCAATAAATTAAATTTCAAATTATTAAAAACACCAAAACAAAATTTCGTACCTTCTCATCAGAAGTTTCATTTCTTAAAAGGTACCTCGTTTGTGGTAAGAGCTTTGACATGCTTTGATGTCCCACGGAACAAAAAAGATTATTGTGTGTACAATACCATCCTCATACAAACCTAGATTAGAAAATAAGTACTTGCATCACAACCCATTGTCCCAAACTAACATAATTAGCTTAAGAGAGGAAATAGCTTCCTTTGCATTCCCAAATATTCAAAAATTTGGATATTGACAAGTTTCTTTTATCACCATTAATATATCATCAAATGCTTGCAATACATAAAGGCTAACCAAATGGCGTGGATATCCATCAACATTTTGAAAATCCCAAAATTGCTTTGATGTAGAACTTCAATATAGATTGAATGGTACAAATTGCAAAGGGGTGTTATTCCTCCATTAAATCCTCCAAAAATACTCTATCACAAAATTTACGAGCAATTTAGGTGTAAAAAATTAAACCTTGACAATATCCTTCAATTAACATTGAAACATTTCAACTTGAGACCATAAATGAATTTAAATAGAACAAGCACTTACAAGCACACAATGAAGTGACCACTTTTTTTATAAGTCTTGAGAAACCTTTGTAGAAGATGATTTCAAAAAATGCGACCATGAATAATTGTTGATTCAATATTCTACACCACCATGTTGAAAATGTTGAAAAAATATTTTTGAATTAATTGTTGATTCAATATTCCTATACCACCATCTTGAAATTATTGAAATAGTACCTTTGATTGACAACATTGACTCAATACAACTTGTGACATTGTGGAGACAACCTTGTGTGTCTAGTTTGTGTTTGTCCTATTGTTTCAACAATGGTAAAATATTGATTCAAAGTTCTAAAGAATTTGAGATGTAAGTAAAAACGCAGGAATTGTGCTCAAACTCAAATTTCAAACTTCATTTGGGCATAGTATATTATCTTTTTTGAAAAAAAATTGAATTAGAAGAAATTGGAAAACCAAGCTAATTTGTATCTTCAAAAATTGGTTTCAGATTTTGAATCCCCATCTAAGAGTTATGGACAAATTTCAGAGAGGGGCTAGAAGGACATTTTTTCTACATTTTCAAACACCTTTATTGAAATGTGTCCATAACTTTTAGATGGAGTCTTGAAATCTCAAAAGGATTTTTGGAAATAAAACTCAACTTCATTTTCCAACTTTGTTAGTTTGAAGTTTTTTTTCCTACTATGCCTAAATGAGGTCTAAAATTTGACTTTTAACACAATTTCTGCGTTTTTACTTAACCTTGAGCTGTGGAGTTCCTTTTAGTCCTAATTCACATATCCCACATGGGTTGTTTTACCTACCACTACTCCACTTGTATAAAGTGCTTTTCTTCTCACCCTCAATTACATACAATTGACTAAGTGGCATAAATTTGATTGTGACACAAAATTAAGTATGTGGCACAAAAGCCACTTCATTGGTTAAACTTTCCACTTAAAAATTGTGTGTTCATTCTTCAATACACTTGTTTCAAAGAAAAAAAACTAAAATTTTTGCTAGTTTAATTGCTTTGTACTATGCTATGTTGCCCTATGTTGCCCTGGTTTACAGTGGTTTGACAAGTTTTGTGAAATTTACCTCATCTAACTATGTTGTTCTGACATACACCATAGACTTTTTAGTCTCCTTTTAGTAGTTGTGTTTGTCATTGTGGAGCGGCCCTCTGCTGATCTCAAACTTTCTCTAATGGTGAATTCTACAACTACATTTGTAAGAAATTCGATATGTGAACCTCACTATAGAGTCCGTGAACAACAAAGAGACCCTAAATGATTTTCGATGCTGAATCTGTTGGTACAACCCGATCAAGAAATGATCAAGTGTGCAATTTTTGGTGAATTTTTGAGAATAGAAAAAGCGTTGCTCATGGCCATTACTCCACATTCTCATATCTTTTTTTCTACACCTCAAAATGATTTGAAAAAGTTTGCACTTCAATATTATGATGTTATGTACATTATATGGGAAAAAATAAAAAAATTTGGAGCACTTCTGAGCATTCCCATTTCAACATTTTGATTTCAATGTACATACAAAATACTACCTAACTGAAAATCTTTAGTCAATTTTGTCAACGTTGGCTTTTTCTCAAAAATTGTGCAATTTTATTGGTCCTTGCTTTATAAGAAAGTTAAATAAGTCTACTTTCATTTCAACGGTGGTGATCATCAAAATTATTCCACACAAATGAGGAACTATACTTGTTAAAACAGCTAGTCAAAAAAACAAGAATTATGTTCAAACACCCCTGTTCCTTTAGGGGTTACAGTGAACTGGTTGTTTGTTTGTTTGTTATGTTGAAATCTTCTACACTATGAGTCTCCCTATTGTGAACTCAAGTTCATTGTACCATTGGAAATAGGAGGGTGCACAAGCTTTATTTCATAGTGTTTGGATCTACAGTATAAAAGACACCAAATTCCAATTATTATGAATTAAAAAATCATAAATTAATTTTTACTTTCATTTTGGTTGTAGTAATAGCACAGGACACACTAGTCCATATCTTAGGTTAGGCTAATTTTTTATTTTTTGTTTTTTTTTGTTACAATGAGATCTCCTAGACCATGCATCTAGGAATTGCATGAAACACTTATACTATTTTTTGTCACATTTCTCTAACTCATTTGCTTTTTAGCAATAATTTATTTTTTCTGACTGAAAATGACTCAAAACTCACAGGCAAGGTGCTCATGACCATTATACACCTTCTCTAAACTTCTGGAATTTCTCAAAAGTGATTCATGTTCAAAAATAGCCCCCAATTTTTATCACGCTTGCCAACTTTCAATTTTTTGATTTTTTGGAAGAAAGTAATACCTATAAAAGCAAATTTGGAGCTCAAATTTAGGAGGAATGGTCTTAAAGTAGACATTTAGCAACTGTTCAAAGAATTTATTATATATTGTGTTGAATTCCAAAAATCGAGCCTCTTTATGCTTGCATTTTGAAACATGTAAAAAAACATTTGGGTAGGTTTTTTGATGAATGACCATCTCCATAGAATTGCTGCAAATGGTCTATTTTTGTTTTCTTTATTTAATTTTTTTCCTATTTTTTCCTAACTAAAACATCAAAGTATCTATTTTTTGAGATTTGGCAAACTCATGAAAATATATATTTCTTATCTCCTAAATGACGGACCCATGACCATTGATTTGAAACCTCACTGTCCATCACTCAATTTGCTACCATTTTCCAACTAGATATGTATGAAAAAATTTATTTTTATTTTTCAAAGATGAAAATACATGTCTCCTTTAATTCAGAAAAGATTTAGATTTTTTGGTGGAAAATTCATTTTTTAAAGGATTTTTGAAGAAAAAGTGAAGAAAAATCATATTAAATAGAAAAACATTTAAAAAAATCTGAAAATTTCACCATAAGTGTATATTACAATGACAAACATTATGGTGTAAACTCAATTTCCGTGTCATTCTATAATTAGAAAATAATAGACATTGAAAATACACCCAATGTTCAAATTGCAATAAAATATGCAATATTAGGAATTTTTTCAAACTCAAATTGGAGTAGAAACTAGAGTAGATGACCTTCATTTTGTTTGTTTGACTCAAACTCAAAAAGTATCATTTCTGTGGAGAAATTTCAGATTTAAAGCAAGGAGCAACAATTTCCCAAAATATTCTAAAATAGCATATTCTATGATCCGGTTTTTTTAGTAGCTTCTCATTTCCGTGAAGAAAAAAATTAGAAAGAGTACAAAATCAATTGGATACTCTTCATAACCCAATGTGAAAGGTCAACAAGGAAAAGGAGGATGAAAAATGCTTTTGAACTCTGCTTGTCTGAACAGTATTGTCATCGGAACGCCACAGAATGGCGTCCGTGGCGTTCTAGGATTATGCAAGGCATGTTCTCACAAATGTTGCAACAATAGTCACTACTACACTAAAATTTGTATTTAGTGTCGTTCATATAACCACTTCTTCATGGCTATAATTTTTTACTATTGATGAATCTTATCACCAAGAGCAACAATATCGATATTATTTAAATAGGTAGATCTCTATCAACCTAGTTGGTGAAATATTCATTAAGAGGGTGATTGCAATGGAAGAAATACTTATCCTTTTTTTTCATCCCCTTGGCTTCAAACTTGTGGTTTTTTGCTCATAACTTGTATGTTAGTTTTATATGAATTTTAAAAGAAGATACATATATACATTCAAACAACCTCAATTGGATGTCTACTTTTGCCATCTGGGGGGCTTTTAGTACTATTTTAAACCCCAAAATGTGAATTTGAAGGTCAAAATTGGGACATGGACTTCTACTAAAGTGCAAAGAGTATAGTTTTTTTTTCAAAAAATGCAAATGGTTGACAAGGAGAACCTTCAAATTAGGAAAATTGCTAATTTTCATTTTATTTTCTTGAATATTTTTACTATTTTCTAAAAATCAAAAGTCAAAGTATCTATTTCCTTTGGCATTTCCCATTGCTCTTTTTTTTGTGCATACCTTTCAAAGATAAATACTTCTCCGCCTAAATTTTTATGCACATACTATTTTGAATGCTTTACAAATTATCCATATTTTATTTCATTTTTAACAAATTTATTCCAAAAGTCATAGTACTCATTGACATAGGCTATTTGAAGACAAAAACACTACCGCTGTTTCTTGCATAAAACCCTTGAGTAAAATTTATTACATTTTTAAACCAATTAGTATAAGTGTCACTACTGATACAATCATTAGTATAATTCGTTACAATTCCAGAAATGGGCAGTCATCCATATAAAGCTTATGGGGTCCCAGATCAGCACCCATCCTAGTTTATTTCTGCACTCTTGAATGTATGCAAATCTTTGGCATTAGGTATATGTATTACGTTGATTATAGTTTCAAAATACCCCCTTCGGCTAACAAAATTGACATTAAACTGCCACCCCTGGTTCGATAATCTTGGTTCCACGAACTAGAGAAGTTGGTTTCAAGTGCCGGCTAACCAACCGGACGATTCCTGCAACGACTTCACCGAAGCATGTACCAAAATATTGTACAAAACACGATGACTTACTCAACAAGTTTCACTCGTGAATTGTTTTCTATAAAAGTATGCACTGGAGAAATGATTTAGGAGTACAAATGAACATGACAATGACATCTTCTATTTCTGCAATGGCTCTCTAGTGTACATGCACGCATTCGAAGTGCGTCAAACTATCCGTGGCATGTTTGCCATATCGTACAAATCTGCTTTAGAATCATTTGGGAATGTCAGATGGGGTGCTTCCTGCTCCATGAGCTCCACCCTTTCCAGGTTTGTTACCGAAGTGGACACAACGCCTTTCTTCTCCTTAACGAAGGTTTCTTCTCCTAAAGTACAAATTTGGCCCCTCCGTCGAGTTTGGGAACACCTGCTGAGATGTCCTCCTCCTGCAAGACAGACATCTTTGAAACCCCTATCATACAAATCTGCAAAGAAGCAGCCACACTACGAGAGACTCTGTCCGTCTAGAACTGGCTCGATCGCTTTTCGAGGAAGATAGCAACCCAAACTTCCACACCCACAGGGTAGCTTCTGTCGAAGCACAGCCAATAAATCTATCAAACCCGCGAAACTATTCAGGACTCGTGACTAGAGATACGCCCTCAAGGCTTGGATCCCGTCAAGAAGAAGAGTCCGGTTTCAAGACCCCTGACGTGTCCTGCGACGACCTCACCGACGGCGTAAACCCAGTCTCCGTCAAAATCTCCAAAGTCTCTACCACTTTCGTCATCTGAGGTCGATCATTCGGGTTCAACGACACGCAATGACAAGCCACTTCCAGCAACAAATCAAGCTCCACACCAGGCACCGTATCCATCAAATGCTTCTCCACGATTTGCATGGCGTTGTTTTCGCTGTGAAGGCTCCTGGTCCAAGCAGCAAGGTTGGTGTAATCATCCGGCATGGACTCGTCCACTGCTCTTCTTCCGCTCAGAAGCTCAAGAAGGATGACGCCATAGCTGTAGACATCCACTTTCTCAGTGGCTTTTCCCGACTTGGCAAACTCAGGAGCGACGTAGCCAAAGGTGCCACCAACGGTGACGGTGACGTGGGTGTCGTTCGCGGAGACGAGCTTGGCCAGGCCAAAGTCGGAGAGGTAAGGCTCGAACTTGGTGTCGAGGAGGATGTTGGTGGCGGACACGTCGCCGTGGATGATGCGAGGGTCGCAGCCGCGGTGGAGGTAGGCGAGTCCGCGGGAGACGCCCAGGGCGATGCGATAGCGGATCGACCAGTCGATGACCACGTTCTTCTTCTCACCTAGGGAAACAGAAAATGGAAGGGAAGTTAGGATTTGAGTGTAATTGGGAAAAAAATGCAAGAGGAAGTTAGCTTTCCAATGCAGTTTGGCTCATGGGATTTGGATGTCCGGTGCAAAAGATATGGCTATTTTAGATACAGGACCGATGTTCCAAGTCCCCAAATGAGATCTTTGAAAAAAAAATAGAAGCAGAATATGTTTATTCGGGTGCAATAGAAAAGGATTCACTCTAAAACTAGTTTTCCACTGCACTTTATTTCATTGGATTTGGAGATGAGGTGCAAAAGATATGGTTGTTTGACACAGGTGGTCTAAAGAAGATTTACCCCCGCAGTGTTCCAAGACCCCCAACGAGATGTTTGACAAAACAAATGGAGGCAGAGTTTGTCTGTTCCGACGCTATAGAAAAGGATGCATTCTCAAATTATCTTTCCAGTGCACTTTGTTTTACTGAATTCGAAATTGCATAGCAAAAGATAGCTACTTTATAAAAGATATCATAGGCAGCTTAAAAAGTTAATTGCTTATAAAGTCACAAATATCAATAGAACAATAATGTTAATTCTCTTCAAAGATTCATACTTCTATTTATGCAAATGGAAATTATCCAGCTTCAAACTCACATTGTTGAAAAAATAAAGAATCTAGATCAACAAGCAGTACTTGACAACCTAATTTTCATTGCTTTCGTAGTTTGATCATTTGAGCAATGGTGACGAACAATAAATTCAGGGTTCATTATCATATGTAATATGATCCCAAATCAAAAAAGAGAGTCGAAGATACTAAACGACTGCCAGAAATGAGAGAAAAAGGAATCCAGGGCATTCTCACCATGAAGGAGCTGATCGAGGTTGCCGCCTGGAAGGAAGTCGTAAATCAAGAGCTTCACATTCGGAGCGGAGCAGAAGCCCTTGAGCTTCACCAGGTTCCGGTGCTTCACGGTTCCGAGAGTATCTAATTCATTCTCAAAGCTTCGTTCCGACTCCAAGCACGTCTTGAGTTTCTTCACTGCCAAAGTCGAGTGTTCATTCACCTGTAGCTTGTACACAACGCCATAGCCACCCTCTCCAATGATGTGCCGCTTGCGAATCTTTCGCAAAGCAGTCAGCATCTCCTTCGAAGTCGGAACGCTCTTGCCTCCTTGAAACATGACGATCTTCCCGCCTGGAAAAAATAATCAGAAAACCCTAAACCGTTGCACTTGACCCCCAAGTGCTCAAACTAAAATAGCAAGATCAAATCTAAAGAATCATAAAATAACAGGAACTCCTGCAAATAATCTATGCCATTGATTCATGCATAGCATTTAATTTTCTTTCCATTGATAGGTTATATTGAAGCGTCCTCGATGACCATCAATTGTAGGAATCGGAGTTTTATAAACTTTCAACATTCATCGTAAGGACAGACGAAAATCTTGAATTCATGCTGTGAAAAACTTCAGACAGGAAACCTCTACGTTCGATGAATACAAACCTGCTCCAAGATTGATTTCGATGTGGTTGTTCTTTCTCACCCAGTGCATGATGGCAATCACGGCAATGATGAACTTAAATCCAAGAAACAAGCCAACAGCCAGAAGCACGATTTGCACCAAACTCAAGGGCGGCTTGTGCTTCTTGCTCACTGCGTTCGGCAATTGAAGACATTATCAGATACACGGTGTGCAACTAAACCAAAGCACAGTCAAAACCTTATCCTAGAGAGAGGCCAGTCATCTTTGTGCAAAAATGTTTAACGAACCAAGAGATCTAACCCTAAAAGAACTTAGAGAAGGCTTAGCCGCCGTGACATTCTCAAGAAACGAAGAAGTTCGATCTCTCACATGGAATCATGCTTCATTCTTGCCAATGAATGCTACTGAAATCATGCTACAGAGAACAAGCTCGGATGCAAGAACATACCTAGAGGAAGTGAAGGTCCAACACTCGGAGCAAGGACAGGCGCGAGGACAGGAGCAAGGACAGGTGCGAGGACAGGCGCAAGGGCCGGGCAAGAAGTCAGCCCTAAAGATGCTCGTCCACATAAATTTTCATTGCCTAAATACCTGTCGCACCACCACAACATCACCGTCCATCAAGTTGACACAGAACTCTCCTCACAGAATCAGAACCCCCGAAAGGCAAAACTTCAAAACTTCAAGAATTGTAAACAATCGAGACAACAAAAGCTGGTAAGGAAAATCTATATGCTAAGGGTCTTCCAGAAGAACAAGAAGGCTCAAGCAACCACTTACGAGTTAACATTGAAGCGCAGTAGAGCTCCCTCTGGCACCTTTCCGGAGAGCGCATTGTAGGACACATCGCTGCAAAAGGAAAAACGCTCTTTCAACACATAACCAACGTAATCAGTCCAAAAAATTAACAAAAATGCTTCCCGTTCTGTAACATCTCTCTCAGATACCGTCATGACACTCGGCAACATAGACATAGCGGACATAGCCAAAGTTCAGAGTGCGAAGAGCTTACAAGAAATACAATCCCGTCAAATTGCTGAAGCTTTCGGGGATTGCGCCGTAAAGCACGTTATTCGCCAAATCCAGGTACTGAAGGTTCTTCAAATCGCCAATCTCGGTGGGAACTTTTCCAGTAAGGGAGTTGTTACGCAAATTCCTGACACGGAGGAAAAATATAAACACCATAAAACTCAGTACATCCCTCACAGAAGCAGCAAAACTCAAGCGAAACCCTAAAAAGACCATACTTCAGAAAGCCTGTAGCTACTAACACTTACAAGACCAGTAAGTTTGTGAGGTTGCCGAACGACGCCGGAATTCTTCCAACAATGTTATTCTGATTCAGCGACCTGCAAACAATTGCCTGAACTCTGTGAGAACTGAACACAAAACGACATATCCATTCTTCAAATGGAACATGCAGAAGCAGTAAGCTCTGGGAGGAAGTGGAGCTTACAATGTTTCCAGGTGCTTCAACAACGCTAACTCAGGCGCAATAGTACCGGTAAGATTCTGGGACGGTAGGTTGCTGCCATCAAGGATAGCAAAACACACTTGAAAGTTAGAAACTGCAGCATTGCCATTACCAAAACTACAAACTACTCTATGGATTTCAGAGTAGTCACTTTCACCAATGGAGGTTCACATCTTTGAACATTTGCCCCTAAAAAACTCTGAAAGAGTTTTAGGCGCTGTTGCATTTGCTTACATGATGGTAACGAAGTTCGTTACGTTGTCGCAAACGACGCCCTTCCATTTGCACGGCGTCCTGTCTGAGTCATTCCAATTGCGTAGGGTGCCCATGGGATCGTCCAAGCGTCGCTGAAATGCTTCTAACGCTTTGCCTTCGGCATTCACAGCCTCGGACACTCCGTAATTGAATGCGAGATTAAGAAAGGTGAGGAGCACCAGCCGAACCCCCACCGACGCCATTGCCATTCTGGACTGAAACTCTAACGTACCTTGGTCGAGGTTTTGGTACAAACCGAAAGGTTTCACCGCCAGTCTTGTTAACAAACAAGAACATGGAAGTGCCCACACAACACCAGCTTCTTCGCCGATGCTCTCGCCATTGAAGTAACACTCTGAAGTAACACCCTGAAATCACGCTCTAAAACTCGCCAAAACCTTCCCAGCACCAGTAAAAATCGGTCTGGGTAATCTCAACTTAGCTTCGATGGTGTCAAGCTCACCACTTGTCCACAACCAATCCCAAGCACATTGAGGAGCCTTGATTCCCAATGCTGCCGAAATCTTCACCAAAAATCGAAAATCGAATCTTCAGGAATCGATATCGATGACGTTAGAAACCAGTTTGCAAACTTGGCATTTCCTTTTTAAAGAACAGTCTTTGGTGTCTCTGTGTCCATGAATGCTGTCGATCGGTGCATTCAAGTGAAGAGAATCACAAGCAGTCGACTACCAGACAGCGAGACAACCGAACTACCGAAGGCTGCGAAAGTCCGAATACTTCGGCCACCGTCCCGTCCCGCCACTGAGTGGTTTGGAGAAAAGGCAACAGCTGTACATGGTGGCCGCTACAGTCACATCCCATGATGAGTGTGCTCTCGTCAGGATTGTCAACGAAAGAGGCCTCGAAACTGGAATACCGGAACAAGACTCGGGATATTTGCGCCGTAAAAAGGAAAGGCACATCCTGAATTTTCTGACGATGACGTCAAGTTGCGCCAAGCAGTCGAAGAAACAGGCGTGTTACTGAGATTGTTTTTTCATCTATATGTGAGTTGTGACTGCCTGCCGCTGGAGGTTCGATAGTTTCGGTTGTTCGGAGTCGACTGGCTCCACCGCATTCAGTTACGCTCATAAGTTACCAATTAGTGCTCTCTGTTTGGAAGCTCAGTTGCCGCAACAACTGAAGAAGTTTTCCGAGTCCCGGATTCATGATGTTATGGAGGTTACCGTAGCTGCAAAGCAAAACCTGAAGCATTGGGTTGATGATGAGAATTCCTATGCAAGCACAGAAGTTAAGTTTACCACACTCCACTGATTTCTCCTAATTGTGTGTAACACTAACTCACCAAAAAGTGGCTTTGTTTCAATCAGTGCAAGTTGAAATACTATTGTATTGCAGGTAGAAACAAAATTTTGTACTGTAGTGACACTAACTTTCCAGGTGACCCTAATTTTCTTCCCTCACTGCAGTACCAGGACATATAAGACAGTGTATCGAGAACTGACGTTTATTGATAGTAGGAATTATGACTGGACTTCCCCACAACAAAGCCCGAGGTGACAAAAGATTGATACCATATTTAATGCTGTGAGTATCACGTGTTGTCCCCCACTGTAGTTAAAAATTCGATAAGGTGACTGGGCAACTCTCAACCAGATTCCATGGTTGCAAACTTGCAGTTCCTTGGCTGATCGAGATTCGGCACTGACTGCAGGCAAAGTAATCTTACTGCATCAGTCCTTGGGTAGGGAAGGAGTTCTTCAGTACAGTACTGCACTTCGGATCGGATAATGTGTAGCAGATGATTAACATTCCATAAGAATCTGTCAGTAGCATTTTGCAGTGTTTCAGTTTGTATGATTTGTCAAAACGAATTTCAACTAACTTAGAAGAAGACAGCAACCATACCGAGCCGTAGTTTCATTATTAGCCAAGAGATAAGCTGGAATCCGGCACTATTTTCTTCACAACTTTTAGTATCGCAACGAGGCCCGTCCGTCGATCGATGAGGCTCATCGACCCACCGGAGCAGGAAATACAAAAAGGCTTGCTTTCGGGGAGGGAGGAAGCTTATATTGGGCTCCTGGCCCAGCGTGCTTTGCACGCCCACTCTAATTATCGGATGAACTATTATTGGGTGCAAGTGGCAGGGCCTTTAAGCTTTACCACCCAGTGAATGTGCCCCTGCTTCATGTCGCACCAGTCTTGCATTTATTGCTTGGGGCGGGGCGGGGTCATTTTTTTATTTTATTTATTTAATTTGACACAAACTAGTGTAGTGTGGCCTGTGCCGTTGCCATAGTCAAAATTATAGTAAAAATAATTTTCTAATTTTGTGAATCATAATAAAAACTTCAAAATTCAATAAATTCCGCATAGTAAGCCATGAAACCAAGCCACTGCACCCCTCCTTGCCGAGGGCTTTCCAACGGTACCAAGCACGCCCCCACGGGACGCACAGTCCGGGAGATCTCAACATAACAAACAAAACAAAACAAACATCCAAACTTAACCCCTAAAAGCCCAAGGGGTTTGGACAAAATACAAATGTGTTATAATTATAAGTTCTAAAAGTTTTTTGAAGTTTGCATCAAAGAAGATAATGTGAAGCATGAAAAGTAGAAAGCATCCTACAGTCAAAATTGTAAAATTATTCTTGGATTTTTTTAAATGAATTTTGAAGATATAACTTCAAAAATTCACCAAAAATACAATTTCTATTTTTAGCATTTGAATTTTTTTGAATTGGTCAAAATTGTGGTTTCTATTGATTTGTGAAAAAATGCATTGAGAACTAGTAATGAAAACACCAATACTTTCTCCAAATAGTAAGTTTTTCAACACTAGGCAAATCTAGACACTTTGTGCTATTTCTCTTATAGTTTTTGTTTGACCGTAGTGATAGACAACCCAATTTTTTGAAGAAAAAAAAAAAAAAAAATTTTTTTTTTTTTTTTTGCCCAAAAATTTTGTCCGCAGTCGGGCAGCGACCATAAAATGGTCGCTTGAGCGCTTAGGGGTTAAGGTATAGATAAAGGATTACTTTTACAGCAAGGAGAAAATACAAATGCCCAGCCGCAACGTCGGCTTGCCAAGGAGGATTTTTTATTTTTTTATTTTTTGAACAAATGGGAGACCACTGCATTAAAAAAATATAAAATCAACCAAGCCCGAAGGCTGGTCAAATGAATAGATAATGAGCAAAGACATAAGACAATCACAACCTAAGAGAGCAAGAGTGAACTACATGAACTGACAAAGAGAAGGATCATTTTGATGCCATTTAATGTGATCATGATCATGAGAGGCAAGAAGCTGGGATTTAAGCCAAATCTTGTTGAATTTAATCCATATAAGAGATGCCTGATGTGGTCTTTGACTAGCGGCAGTCCTAGCTTTCAGTCGGGTAGCACGTCCTGAATCAAGTAGGGCATTCCAAAGGGCTTGCTGAACTAATCCCCATGGCCACTAATTTTGGGAGAATTTTTTTTTATTGCGAGCAATTCAGAGGAGCCAAAGAGAAGAGCCACGTAAGAAAGACCACATGTGGTCCCAATAGTGGTTGTTCTCCTAGTAAGTGGTGGAGGATGGATTGTGCATACTCCCATACTTCAATGGCATGG
Source organism: Neckera pumila (assembly GCA_963969595.1). Classification (NCBI taxonomy): domain Eukaryota; kingdom Viridiplantae; phylum Streptophyta; class Bryopsida; order Hypnales; family Neckeraceae; genus Neckera; species Neckera pumila. Next base: position 44,111,401 of record OZ018408.1, on the reverse strand, counting down.
GGACACTAATAGAATCATCTGTGCAAAGGGGTTTCATTGTCTCCTGAGGAGCAACAGTTGCATCTGGCATCCATATCCGATTGAATTCTTGCTTGCCAAGAATGAATTGCCACCGCGTTATTGGCGTTATGCCACATGGACCACATGAAAGCCGCCTCATTTTAGATCTGGCCTTGTGCCAAACGTCTTTCCAGTCTAGTTCAAAGCTAGAATGGAGCTAGGGAGGATTGACCCTCCTATTGCCCCATTAAAGGATAAATGTAAAAATTGCCCCCTATTTTTTTGTCGCTTAAATTTTGTATTTCTTCATGCCTCTTAGCTAATTTGAGGTCTATTATTGCAAATATGAATTTAAAATCTGCAAATTTTATCATATGTGGCGGGTAGGGGGATTAGAACGCAAAAAGAATCTGAATCAAAATTTTCACTTGGGAAATTTCGGTCAAAATTTTCACCTAGATAATTTAACCCCTAAAAGCCCATTGTCCCTTCGGGAGACAAATGTGTTTTCAGGCAGGTACCTACGGGCTGAAATTTTCTCCTGATTTTTTGAAACTTTTTTGGCAGGTAGAAAAACTGATTAGCTTCGTGGGAATATAATTTTTTTCACAATCGGTGCCCAGGAACAAAAGTTATGACCAAATAAGCTCAAAATAGGGAACGGCGGGTAGCAAATAAATTTGCACCTTTTTTTTTTTCTCTTAGTATTTTTTTTCTCATAGATTATATTTTTGTCTATCTAAAAAGCTTTGATTCATTTCATTTGGATATGTTATGAGAAAGTTATGGACATTCTTGTTTTTCGGGCAGTTAGAGCATCTTTTGAAAAAAAATAACTTGTAGGATTCATTTCTAAATGCAATATTTCAAATTTTTCAAATTCTTTTTTTTGCATGGTCAAATTTTTTCTTGCTAGAACAATTTGACCATTGGGTTTAGTCCATTTTAGATTTTCCTTCTATCTCTGATAACAATTTTTTCAATAATGAAAATTAAGTTTTTTGAATTTTTTTTTTTGGGGTAGATTTTCAACTCAATTCTCCACTATAAACATTTAAAGCTCAAAACTCTGTAGTGTAAAAATTTTAAGTTAAAAATGTTCAAAGTCAAAAAATCCAATCCCACGATGTGCTGAAAAATTTGTTTTTTTCACTTTAAACGTAGATATCTTGCAATCTGTGCGGTCAAAAATTCTGAAGTTTTTCCATACATTCTCATACTAGTTAGGTGTAAGATCCTATGGTTAGATGTGCAAAAAAAACATTCTTAATTTTTTTCACTCTTTGCTAAAAAAATGGCAGTTTTGGGTGTTTTTTGACAGAAAAAAGGCCTTGGGCCTTTAGGGGTTAATCTGGTAAGTGTGAATTCACAATTGGACTCATGGCACAGACCCCAATTTTTTTCAGTGAGCAAGAGAATTTTAAAATTAACAAAGCATATAAATAGGAGGAGGCACCTTTGAGACCAAAACTGAGTGAGTTTTGCACGCCTTTTATTGTTATCTTTTAACCTTCATGTCTTTGGTTCTATAATAACTACACTAAATAATAAAATGACGTTGCCCCCACATTCATTTCTCAATATTTGACACTATAAAAATATTTTTATTGTCATTATACAAGAATGCAGTACTTTTGAATTACGTATCGTTGTAATTGGGCCTTATGAACCTCTAGACATACAAATGGAAATATCTGTAGAAATATCTATTGATTTTGATGGCTTATAAAGTAACTTTCTTGGGATAAGACAAGCTAATTTTTCAAGCAACCTAATTTCACTATTTAGTATACAATGATTGCTTTTTTCTAAAACTCATTTATTATGTTCAAATATGCACCAGTAAAATGTTATTTTAAAACTACATATCCTAGATATGCAACTCTCTTATTATATGACTCTGACTATAACCACTTATATTGCATTTAAGTCCAACAACAAGGGATATAATTTGATTCAATATAGCAAACTCTTATAACAAGGAATTCAAAAATGTAATTATAGATATAAAATGAATATGCTTTTAAGACAACAATAGCATTTTAAACCTAATAATAAATGAGGATTTTTTTAATGCATGTATCATAGGACCAAAATACCAATTTTGTAGGCTTTTTTAATAAAAGTTTAAAATTATTTTAGTATAAACAAAACATTGCAAACGAGTTTTAATTTTAATTGGAGAAAACTCATCTAGTACATGAACTTTTAGAATTATGCATAGGGGTTTCAATCAATCTTCACATATATTGTGAAGTTTTTGTAAATGTATATGCAACCCAACATTTTCTACATCTCATTTTCTTTAATTTGGTCTTCACCTAACTTTTTGGTTCTTTTATTTTGATTTAATTCTTACAAAGGTTGTCCTCTAAACCGTTCTAATGCTAATGGACTCTACATACAATATGAGAATTGCAAATCTGGGCTACATATTAAGCAATTTCTCTCTACAAAGTTCTAAAAAAGAAAAAGCATGATGTAAAGTATTGTCTAATAGAATTGTTCCATTCTAAAAGCTTGGTTTAACACTAGAATACATGTTAGAAATAGTCTATTAATGCACTAACGGGAGTAAATCTTTCAAGGAAGATGATTTAACCCCTAAAGGACCATTGTTCCTTCAGGGAACAAATGAGATTTTGAGCAAGTACCTTCAGTCTCAATTTTTATCCTGATTTTTCAAAAATTAATTTGAAGATAGAAAATTGATTAGTTTCATGCAAATATAATTCTTAGTTTCAATCTGTGCCCAAGAACAAAACTTCTGCCCAGATAAATTCAAAACAAGAGCGAGATAGCAAAAAAAATTTCAAAAACTTGAATTTTTTTTTGAATTTTTTCCTCATAGATTATGTTTTTGTTTATATATGAAGCTTTGATTCATTCATTTGGATTTGTTATGAGAAATTTATGGACAATCTTGTTTTTTGGGCAGTTAGAGCATCTTTTTGAGACAATAACTTGTAGGATTCATTTTTTAATGCAGTTTTTATAATTTTTCAAAAACAAATTCACATGGTTTATTTTTTTTGCTAGAACAATCTCACCATTGAAATTAGTGCAATTTATTTTCATCTCAAAGATATTAATAATTTAGATTTTCATTCTATCTTGTACCTACTTCTACTCAACAATTTTTTAAAGAATAAAAATAAAAAAATTTGGAATTTTTTCCCTAGATTCTCTATGCAATTCTCTATCATATATACTTAAAAGTCAAACTTTATAGTGCAAACATTTAAAGTTAAGAAGGTTCAAAGTCAAATAATCTAGTCCTGCAATAGGTCCAAAACTGCTTCAAAATACTTGTCTCTAAAGTAAGGTCAAAATCTTCATCAATATATATATATGTTTTTTAAAATCCAACCATAGGATCCTTTGGTTAACTTGTTTAAGTACATTGTCCCAAAATTTGAGAATGAATATCCCCACCGTTTGCAAATTCAATGTGAAATGTAGCCTTTTCTAGCCCTTCCAAAAGGTGAAGCTTTGTCTTTCAACATTTTTAGAAAAAAACATGTTTGTCCTATAATTTGTGGGGTACGAAGATTCTGAGACCTGTAAATGTATAGTATAAGAAGACAAATATGAAAAAGTTTCCAGACATTAATCCATATTGATTGTTTAGCAGAATCAATTTGAAAAATACAAGAATGGGGAATCCAACTTAGTCCAATGGGTGGGTGAATAAACCAAGACCTGTGAAAATATAAGAATTTTTAATTTTGAAAGATATTCCTTGGGTGGGGTAGTAATTTTAAGAGATATTCCTTGGGTGGGGTAATAATTTTGAAAGATATACCTTGGGTGGGATAATAATTAAAAACTAATTGAAACTAATTGAAAACTATCTTTGTCTCACTATTCACTCAAAAGACAACACATAAACCCTATAAAATGGGTGGGCCTTATTGTTTTTGCTCATCCTTTAAAGATTATGTTTTATTCTTTTTGTATCAACTAATTTTCAACATTGAGAGGAAAGTATGAGGCATATTTTCAACTCTTATTCACTCCAGAAGGTTAAAACCATTAGTCTATGAATCCTTTATTTACACATTTTTGCTTGCATTCTGTATACAAAAGTAATCATCACTTCAATTTCATCAAATTAGTGGTAAAAAAAGTTTGTCTTTAATTCACCATAAAGTCCTCTCGAGGGGACACTTAAAGGTGCAGGCTAGTTTTTATGATCCCAATTTTTAAGTGAGTTTTCATTACAAAAAATTTCAGGCCTCAACAAGATTGTGAGTGCGTGATTTTCGGCACCCATAGGGTGCAATTACGGGGGGGAAAAAATAATAATAATTAAAAAATAATAATAATAATAATATATATATATAATTTTCAAATGACATGGCGCTGAAGTGGTTGAAATGTGACCATGTCACATGTTCAATTTTCAAATTTTTTTTTTCATAATATCACCACAAGGGGGCCAAGCTTAATGGCCTTGTTGAGGCCCCATATTTTTTGTAATGTTTAAACCTTTTACAAAGATAGAGAAACAAATTAGCTTCATGGAAATACAATTTTTATTTCAATATATGCACAAGTGCAAAAGTTATGCCCTCCTAAGCTCAAAATGCATGAGCCTAGCTAAAGCAGAAAAAAATTTGATTTTCATAGATACTAGTCATAAATTATATTTTTGTCTACATGAAAAGCTTTGATTCATTCCTTTTGAATTAGTGATGTGAAAGATATGGAGCATCTTGTTCGCCAAGATGTGGCGGCAATCATGGCATTTTTTTTGGAGATGATGTATTAGGTTTGTTTCTTATTTCAATTTCAAATTTTCAAAAAAATAAAATTCTTACATGGTTTAATTTCCTCACTAGAACAATTACGCTATAATTGGAATTAATGTGTTTCAATTCCATCTTAGAGCTATTAATGATTTTTTCTTTCCTTCTATCTCATTCTTACTTATACATAACAATTTTTAAGAGAATGAAAATAAATTTCTTTTCTAAATTTTTTTTTAGACTCTTAACTCAAAACTTCAACATCAAAAATTTTAAATTTTAAATTAATGCACAAACTTCTAAGTTAAAAAGATTCAACATCTTACAATCTAGTTTGTCAACGGTACAGAAAATCCAATTTTCTTCACTTTAATCACAAATACTTTGCAATCCACGTGATGAAGTGTTATAAAATTACTTTTACCCATTTCTATACTAGTCTAGTGCAAGATCCTGTAGGTAGATATGCAATTCAAAAAAAAGTTTTGAAAGTTTTGCTCTTTGCAAACAAAATGGGCAACTTTGTGTGGTCTTAGATAAAAAAAGGCTCTGGAATTTCAAGGGTTAAAAGATTTAAGTGATACTTAGGAAGGACTAGAAACTAAGTAACTAACTTGAATGAAATATTACCCTGAAACACCATTTTCACTATAAAAAATATAATATTGACATGCTTAGGAGTTAAAGTTTATTAGTACAAAATTGATCTTCTAGCTTTTTATACTATAGGTCTCAATTTTAGGATTGTGAATTCAAAATTCCATTACTTTTGTCATGACTTCATTCCACCATTTTCATCTTGGCTTCATTTTACTAGTTTGGTATGGCTTCATTTCATCACTGTAGTCACCGCTTCAAAGGCATTAGAGAAAATTATAGGCCTCTAGAGGGTTGCTCCACAACCCTTCGAAGTACCTTAGAATTTGATTTTTTGGGGTTGAAGATTTCATTTTTTCCCTATTCCTGCGTAGCTAAAATTGCAATGACAGTGGCACAGAAACCGAGTTTTACGAGTTAAAAATGAAAAAAGAAAAAAGAAAACTTTAAAAAAAAAATGAAAAAAAATATTAAAAAAAATAGAAACAAAGAAACGCAAAATTTGACTGTTTTGGCGTGCAATCAGCTTATTTGATTGTTCATTGGGTGACTTTTTCAGATTGACAGACCAAGCTTGGAAATAGCTTGGTTTGTCAATCTGGAGTAGCCCTCTGGCTACTCCACAGGGCTGAAATTTTTTGTAATTGCATCCTATCGTTGCAAAATGGACCCCCAAAGGTCACTCCAAAAATTAGCTAAATTAAATCCAAAGTTAAGGACATCCGTGGAACTAAATTCAAATTCACATCTATCAATGGATCATTCTGGTATTCACAAATTTTTTGGGCATGATTCAGTTTTCTTGGGGATGTAATTTTCCAAATTTATCCACATTTGTAAACACTCGAGCACTTACAGTAGTTAAGCCAGCTAACTACAGTACTGCCGCAGTCGGAGGTCCAAAAGCTGGCGCACCCCCACCGCAATGTCAGAATGCAACTAACTTACTTCCACTGAACGTGAAATAAATTCGTGCAAGTGGCCTGGCGAGAAGTTCTCATGCCGCTGCCGACTTCCCTGCTCACTCACACGCCGCCCACAACTTACCAATAATAAATACTCCGTAGTATGAAGAATCCCCACACAGTCCAAAACATTCAAAACGTTATGGCTGAAAATTCCATGCTCAGAGCCCAAGCATCCGTCTTTCAATGCTTTTGTGAGCAAGGCCTGCGCCACTTTGGCCTGGACTCCGAGGAATCTGTAGATAAAAATGACTGAATGAGATTGATCAGAGCCAGACAGGCATGTGCACTACCGTAACTTATGCCTGGGTAGCAGAACATCTCTTGTAAGTGAAGCATCTGGAAGGGAAGAGGAGGAGGATTTCTCGAAACTTTTGATGTACAAGCCAACGTCAAATTCGCTGGTAATAGAATCGGGTGACCTTCTCCACTATAATTGGCAACCAAATTAAGACTCAAAAGTTCCACATTCACTACTGCTAGATTTAACAGTGAGTGAGTGACCAAAATTCATCTTGTTACTGAAGTTTTCAGCACGTCCTACATGAGATAACCTCAAAGTTGTGCGCAAAAAGAGTCTGGATTTCACTATCCAAGGGGTTCCCGGGGAGTTGAAGCAGCTCCTCCAGCATGTCATGACATTAACAGCTCAAGCCTTGATACCAGACCAGGAGTACAGTACTGTACTGTACACCCCCCTACAAGAAAGGTTGACGCCCCCTTTTGCACCCTTCAGCTTTTTTGACACTACTTTGAACATAATTGACATTTCTTGTTTTCATCAATCAAAATTTGTGTTTAACCCAATCTCCCTCAAGTATACCAAATTTTTAATTTCAAAAAACCAAAACTCCATTTTTGGTGAATTCTTTTTAATTTTTTTTCACTGTTTTACATGAAAATTCATAGAAAAATATTAATGATGAATTTTTAAATTGAACTGTGGAGAAACGTAGGAAACATCCAAACGCACATCTTTCCTTCAACAAACATCTCCAAAAAAGTTTCAAAAACTATCGTGGCAGAAGTTACAGGGGAGGTGTGAATAGTGCCCAAAATTTTGAAAATTCATATCTCTTTATTGTAATTAGATTTTGTTTTTTTTCCTTCACATTGTAACTAATTTTACACATTTGAGCATGACGGTACAATTACTTTATCAAAATCTAATTACAATAAAGAGATATGAATTTTCAAAATTTTGAGCACTATTCACGCCTCCACTGTACCTTCTGTCACGATAATTGTGAAACTTTTTTGGAGATGTTTATTGAAGGAAAGATGTGTGTTTGGATGTTTCCTACGTATCTCTGCAATTCAATTTAAAATATTCATCATTAATATTTTTCTATGAATTTTCATGTAAAACCGTGAAAAAAATTAAAAAATTCACCAAAAATGGAGTTTTGGTTTTTTGAAATTGAAAATTTGGTATACTTGAGGGAGATTGGGTTAGACACAAATGTTGATGGACAAAAACAAGAAATGTTAATTATGTTCAAAGTAATGTCAAAAAAGTTGAAGGGTGCAAAAGGGGGGCGTCAACCTTTCTTGTAGGGGGGTGTACAGTAGGTGAGGGGTGAATAGAGCCAACAGTTATACTCCGGTACTGCACAATACAATGAGTACATACATACAGCTTTTTCCTTCGATCCACAACAACAAAAATATCTTCAAATGTCTCCAAACGTGGTCAGATGCTTTGGCATACATCATTGCACAACACATAACAAGTAACTTCAGAAGTAATTGGGAGCACACAGTTCCTCAATGCGTATGTTCTATTTAAAGCCGATAATGCAAAATTGTTGAGGAACTCTGACGAGAGTGGCAAAAACCTCAATATCCTGCCAAAGTAGGTTACACGGCTCCATGACCGCAGTTACATGGGTCCAGCTGATCTCATTGTACACAAATACCCAGCTATGCTCGACTTCGTCAGAGCCAAAGCTGGACACCCACCGGGCCACCTATGAGTGGGAGAATAAGATAAAAAAATATAGTACACTGCAAGCTTGCTCAAAGCCTCAAACTGCGTCGCAAGGATGAACCAGTCCCGTGTCTAGGGAGGTTTTCACGCTGTTTTGAGTTACAGGAATCCCCAAGCTCTGAATCGAAGACGGCTGGCTGAAATATCTGGAACTGCTGATTACCATATCGTCTTCTCCGCAAAGTTTCTGCAGCACCTTGACAATGTGCTGCATGCTGGGTCGGGCTTTCGGCATTCCGTCTGTACAATTCATGGCTACACTGAGGGCGGTGAGAAGATCCTCATCCGGAGCCTGGCCCAATATGCTCTCGTCAAAAATTTCCTCCGGCTGGTTCTCTGCTACCAACGCATTGGCCTGCACCAAGCCACGATTAGGGTCAGAACTTGGAGTAAAATAAATGTATCACACAGTGAGCAACCCACAAGCAAAACCTGAGTATGTCAGTCACCACTAAGTTTTCGTGTATCGTCAAATAAACTTGTTGTGAAAAGAGATATATCACAGAAATTAGAAGGATGCTTGCAAGGGTTGGAGAAAGTGCCGCGGATGTTCACCCATTGGACTATACTAAAATTGTGATCTCTAAAACCATCATCCTGAGGCCGCTTTCCAGTCAGAAGCTCAAGCAGCACAACACCGAAGCTGTACACGTCCCCTTTCTCGGTGATCTTCCCAGTTTCCAAATACTCTGCACATCCAATTGCAACCCATAATGAGAGACAGCAAGAGAGAAGCACGATCACATCATAACAGCCTAAACGGCCAAACGTAGCTACTGCTACTTCCATAGAGGGGTTGAATTAAATTGCTTACAAAGCTTTCAGGAAGGTAGCAAATCAAACCAATAGAAAGGAAAACCATACCCTACATTTTACAACATTAAAACTAATTTTGAAAGTTCCAAAGTAGACTATTAATTTTGAGCTTGAAAGTTACGAGTTTAAGTGTATTGAGAGACCATACCCGGAGGTAAATATCCAAGAGTTCCTGCAGCTATGGTGGTCACGTGAGTCTCCTGCGGCCGAATAAATTTCGCAAGCCCAAAGTCTGCAACGCGGGCCTCCATGTTCTCATCGAGAAGAATGTTGCTGCACTTGATATCCCGGTGAATAATGTGAGGAATGCAGTCGTAATGCAAGTAACTCAATCCTCGAGCAACGCCCAAGGCGATCTTTAGACGCAAATCCCAGTCGATAGGATCCATGTTCCGTCTTGCATAATCTGCTTGCACACCAACTAAATCAATGAATATATATCCATCCCCAGACAACGATGAAAGCACAAAGGTTTTCAGTAAAATAAAGAATTTTTTTCCAGCTAAAAACCCAGTCCAATCTGTTTTACTTCTCAATCAGGTATTTTTCAACTCTTCGGGTTCACTTGTTTTGTTAGGTCTCGAGTTCTTTGCTATGATATTCTAAGTAACTTATGTAGGAGCTATTCCCGTTCTATTTTCGTTCGTAGTTATGATGTCTAAAAGCTCTAACTCGAAACAGTGAAACTTTACTTTAAAAAATTGTAAGACCGAGATTTCATACATTTGAGATTGCAATGTGAAAAGAGTTGAAAGCTGTGTGGAAGTGGTGGACCAGGAGTTTGTTACCATGCAGAACGGATTCCAAGTTGCCATTCGGCATCAAGTCGTAAACTAAAAGATTGATGTGGGGTGCGCTGTAGTAGCCACGCAACGCCAACACGTTTCTGTGTTTCACGTCGGCCACGGTTTGAAGCTCCCGTTCAAAACCTTGATCCCGTTCTCCGCCTCCCCTGGTCAGTTTCTTCACGGCGAAAGTGGACATGTCGTCCAAAACAAGTTTGTACACCGTGCCGTACCCTCCACTGCCGATGATGTCTTCGGGTTTCAGCTTCTCGGCTTTGCGAAGCACTGCCGTCGCCAGTGGAGTCACATGCCCTGTTCCCTGGAACATTATCATCCTCCCACCTGCACAAACGAAACAAAGTAACGTAATCTGCATTATTAGATCTATTCCAGAAAAACCAACTAAAATACACCCGTCCCGTGCAGCTCTTAGTAGCTGCACACCATGTAACGAAACAAAACACCCACACAAAAACTGCATTGAGTGTTGCAAGCAGAGGATCCCTAAAATGCTACCTGACAGTTTGACTTTGCAGTTGCTCCGCATCTTTCTCCGTCGGTGGTACCAAATCAAGAACAAGAAAATTTTGCTGATTGCAAATGCAGAGATACATATAGCAACAATTTCTACCACGCTCAGTTTCTTTTCGCCATCCCCTTTTGGAGTTGCATCTGCTGCAACATCTGAACATTTCACAACCTCAAAACCCTAAACTTCCACAATGACACTAGTCCAGGTAATCTGATTTATACTCAAGTTTTCATGTAACATCAAATGTTGAGGCCCTTGAAGATTCAAAGTCCAGTAGGCCAATTGTGGAAGGCTGGGTACCTGGTGAGATTTCATTTAAAGAACGAATATTGCTTGCACATGTTTGGTTGGTTGGATATCCACATAGTTTGTCATTCCCCCAAAATCTGCGAAGTAAATCATTTGGACTTAGCTTGAATCAAGTAAACTAAAACAGAACCAATGAAACTCGAATAAAAGACATCTCATTCTGTTGGTTACCCAATAATCCCTAAGATGAAGCAAGAACGGCGTTTGCATATAAGAGTGCCGTAAAGTCTACAAATCACCTTCCTCGCAAAAATCATGGCAAATGTTTGACAAATATATACCAGTCCTGGTTTCCAAAGCTTTGTGTACTTGAATGTCACAATTTGGCGCTCCAACTGACACTCCAATTTAACGAAAATTACCATACAGATTCAACATGCATGTGAGATTTAGGGAGCACAGCGGAACTTACGAGGTGGCATTAAAAGAATCTCGTACTCTACCATGGGGCAGACTGCCTTCCAGATCATTGTTAGACAGATTTCTGCATAATTTCAAAGAGTATAATTCAGCAACTAGAATGAAACCCTAACCTCACTAAACAATAAGCTTCACAACCGAAAAGACAAAGTCGGAATAAACTTCAATGATTGGAACTGAAACCAGAGCAAGCATTCGTGGGTTTCGATTCTCACAGAAAGGTGAGACTCGCAAGTCCGTTCAACTCTTCAGGTACCTCGCCACTCAACTCGTTATTAGACAAATCCCTGAAAATAGTGAAAAAACAATTGAAAAAGTTAATACAGTGGCCCAAGCGCATATCTGTAGAAGCCGAAGCCCATCCAAATACGAACTTCTTGACCTAAGAAAATCGGCAAGACTAGGAATACGCCGACTTACAAGCTTCTCAAGCTTACGGTGCTCCCCAACAACTTGGGAATAGCGCCGTGGAACCCATTCGACGATAAATTCAAAACTCGGAGCTGAATCAAACGTGTCACGTCCAAAGTCAAATTCCCTTCCAGCTGTTTTCCGGACAAGTTTCTGAACACAGTCACATTCGTTCAGAATCATAAAAACAAAACCTTCCAACAAACTCTTCAATACACACTTAAAACTAAACTTAATCCACAAAAGTAAGCGCCATCACGCACAACCAAACAATCAAAACGACTCATACCAACACCCAAAACACTTACATCGATACGACGTGCTCATCCTCAACGCAGCAGACAACCCCAGTCCACTGACACGGAGTCGCCTGAGACTCGTCCCAACTCAAGAACGCACCACCCGTGTCGTTCAACCGGCTACGAAACTCTTGCAAAGCATGACCTGCTCCAAAACTCAACGCGTGTCAAACACGAACCAAACTTCAAAACAACGTCCTCGTTTCCAGAATCTGAAAATCTATTTGCAAAGTTCTAAAGTTGTAGACAATCTCCAGCTCGCTAGCTAGCTAGTACCTTCGTCATTCAACGCGGAGATGAAGTTGCGCAAAACGAGAGTCCACAAAACACAAAACCACACGGAGCACGGAAACTTGTGGCGAAGCCCTATCTCTGAAGCCGCCATCTTGTGACTACAGATTCAGAACATTTCCCTTGTTGTTGCAGCATCTCTCTTGATCGATAGATTGCCTCTCACCTCATACACTTGTTGTTGTGGATTGCTCAGTCCACAACAACAAGTCCCTCGAACCGCCCAAAGCTCTGATTCAGTCACCCCCCATACACTCATCATTCCAAGTTTCCAACACTAAGTTGAAGTTAGAAAAACTTGTCAACGCTAGCATGAGTGCGATCCGGTGCCCGAGAAAATAGTTTAAGTTAGAGATGAGGAAGGCACCAGCGCATGGTGTGTTTCGCCTAGTTTTCTGAAAAAACTTCCCCAATTCCAGCGCTAGCTAGCCTGGCAGCGGCCCCGCCCAAAGCGAGGCGCCCAATCCGCCCATGCAAGCTGAGGAGGCTCGATCGATCCTAATAATAGTTATTAGTATTATCCTTATTAAACTTACAGTCGCTACTAATGTGCACTAAAGGTGCGAGATTGGGGGGACGCACGGGGAGGACTTCATCAGACGGATCGATGATTAATTGAGTGCATGCATGCTGGAAGAGTAGGACACCGACGACGTAAGCTAGCTAGCTTGAGTTGAGTTGGCCAGGAATTCTGCATAACGAAAGAGGGCTAATAAAATGACTTGCAAACTAAACACTGTAATGCCGAAGTTATTACACAGTGAAACCGGGAGGTCGATACCGGGGGTATTATTTCCAACATGTAACTTCACCCCCCTGAAATTTCTGTTTTAAGTAAGATTGGGCGGGTGAAGTTACAGTGTTGAATATAACATAACATTGCTAATCACTAGATTCCTCTCCCCCCAAGTTGGAGGTATCATTCCCTCCTATATATCAGGGGGAGAGGTTTAATTATATCACGAGAGATCTCATTGGCAACTTCAACAATGATTTTACTGTTGAATGTGAGCCTTGGCCCATCCCAAGTGCCCATGTGGATCTGAGGCCTCCATTTTCTCAGTTTCAAGAAGTTTTTGAGTCTGGGAGGCTCCTTCTTCTCTGGAAACAAAAGGGACCCCAGGCTTGGTTAACAATGTTATGAATACCCCCAGTATCAACCTCCCGGTTTCCCTGTGTTAAAATTAGATTCCACTTTCATCACCATCCTTATGGGGGATTTCGTTAAAATGGTGGTATTCCGCGTGCCATTTTGACGGTGTGCCAATTTGACCATCTAGGATAGGTATAGATTTCAGAACTGTCGTTCTGAACTATCTAGGACAGGTGTAGATTTCAGAACATCCAGTCTGAACTGTAAAAGTGCCAAAGTTTTGGAATGGTGCCATTTTAACGAAATTTGCCATCCTTCTTCCGCCACTCATTGATGAGCAAGAGACTACAGAAACTGCAGTCTGATCGGGAACTGATGACGGCATTCATTCGAGGGGGAATAGGTGGCACTGTGTCAGTCACAAGTTGCAGTCCGAGAATGGTAGATTTTGTTCACTCTGCGGACCTGATTGGAGCAGCGTTTAGAAAGGTGGTTAATTAAGCTACTGTAGGAACTCACAGGCTTTTACCGAATACTGTAAAGTCACGACTGTGGAAACTGACGTCGGTGGGACTGGATTTCAATGGAGTGCGGTGGGTGGATTTGAAGTACATTCTTGCAGATGTCAATAAGTTAGCAGGTTCTTTAGCAACTTGGCCTTGAAGTTTGGCTGTTTGATTGTTTTGTTTGTTTGTTACAGTGAGATCTCCCGGACCGTGTATCCCTGGTCGTGTCCATAGTACCTTCCAAAAGCTCTCTTGTGAGGAGGGGTGCATGGGTTTTGTTTCGTGGTGTTTGGACCTATGGTGTGACAATTATTGAATTTCAAATTTTTTATGAATTTCAAATTAGAAAATTACTATTATTTTTATTTGGGTTGTGGCAATGGCATAGGATGTTGAGTAAAAACAGTGCAACAGCACAATGATCTTGTATTAATCACGAATGAAAATAACTCAGATACAAAGCAAGTAATTAACTAGTCCTTATATACAGGGCAGCCTCAAGGTGCCCACTACTTCCGTTACAACTACCACTAACCTTACTAACTACTTGTACAAATAATAACAGTTAGTAACTGTCTTTGTTACAGAGGTACATGTCCCTGGCGCAGCCTAACTAGACTAGGGTGAATGTGAGTTAGGGTTTGAGAGCGTTTTATTCAACATCCTCCCTCCCTCGAAAAACCCTCCCATTTTGTGCTTTCAGCTTTGCTCCAGGCATGTCGCAATTCTTCAGTTTTCCGGTTGATGCCATGCGTGCGTTGCAGGAGTTCGAGGAGCGTATGTCGCTGGCAAGTTTCTTTACTGCTAGGGTACTGGGTTTGGGTGTGAGTTCAGAGTTGTATGGGATCTGTTGTCCTTGTGGACTGAGCCTTTGGACGGTGTTGGTGCAGGTTCAGATTTTTCTATTGATCCTATGGCTTTGTGCTCATGCAACACATCAAGTTTGTGACAGGGTTCAAGGAGTGTGTATTTACCTATAGCTTCTGATTCAAGGTGAGGAAGGCAGCGAGGGAGTTGGTTCTGAGTATCGTATTCCTGCTAGAGACACTATTAGGGTTTCTAATAGGGGTGGCGCTAGCAGTGCTTCAAGTTAGACAACCGATGTTTATTGGAGGCAATTGATCAACAATCCGGAAGAATGGTGGATAATTGAGCAACTCGCAAGAATCCACGAGCCCCGGATTTCAAATACAAGCTTACTAGGAAAGCACTATGGACTGACAATTGGCAAACTCCAAATTGGGTTAGGACTAAGTTTCAGAGTTGAGTGATTGGAGAGAGACAACACCTGCACTTCGTCGATTTTTGATGAAGGCTCTATATGGTAGTGGCTTCATGAGAAAATCTGCCTGTTGTACTTGGGTCGGCACATAATGCACTTGAATTTTCCCACTTTTTGCGACTTCACGTATGTAATGATGCTGGATCTCGATGTGTTTTGTCCTTGCATGTAGGACTTGATGCATGACTGGTTATCATTGAGCAGTTGAGTGGGCTGGTCCGTATGTACACCTAATTCTTGAAGCAATCTCCTGAAGTATACAATGTCCTTGGCTGCATCGGTTAAAACCCTGTATTCAGCCTCAGTGCTTGACAACGATACTGTAGGTTGCATTTTGCTGCCCCAACTTATGCAGGAGCTTCCCATCTTATGTAATATTCCTGATATTGAGCGTCTTGAGTCTATGTCTCTTTCCCAATCCGCGTCAGCATAAGTGTGGTATGTATTTTTGGAGTCAAAGGGCATGAAGATCCCGTAGTCGACTGTCCCGCTGAGATATCGCAAGATTTTCTTTGCTGCTAGAAAGTGTGCAACTTCAGGTTCTTGCATGTATCTAGAGACACAACTCACAACATAACAAATGTCAGGCCGCATGTTGGATAGATATAGCAAACTTCCCACAAGTGAGCGGTAGAGAGTTGAATCTGCCTTTTCTGTTCCCATGTCCTTCTGTAGATGTACATTTGGATCAATTGGAAGCTTCGTGGGGTTGCACCTTGCAAGCCAAATCGTTCAAGGAGCTTGACGATGTACCCTTTCTGATTGATACATATGCCGTTTGTTTTGCGGTGGATTTCGACTCCTAGGTAGTTACTAGCTTCCCCAAGGTCCGTCATCTCGAATTCCTCTTGTAATCTGTTCTTGAGATTAGCGATTTGAAGTTGGTCATCTCCTGTGATCAGAAGATCATCCACATACAAAAGAAGTATCGTCATCTTACCATCCTTCTTGAGGTAATACATATTTGGGTCGCTCTCACTCTGTGTTAAGTCTTGTTCCTGCAACCACTGATTGATGCAATCGTACCAAACCTTCGGAGACTGCTTGAGTCCGTAGAGTGCTCAATTGATCCTGCATACTTTAGTTGAGTCTCCAGCTTCTGAGAAACCGTCTGGGACTTCCATGAGAATTTCTTCATCTATCGTGCCATTGAGAAAGGTTGTGATCACGTCTAGCTGGTGTAAAGGCCAGTTATGTTTTGCGGCTAATGCTAATACTACTCTGATGGTTGTCCATTTGACAACAGGTGCAAAGATTTCATGGTAATCAATGCCTTCCTGCTGCTAAAACCCTCTTGCTACAATTCTTGCTTTGAGTTTGCTAATCTCTCCCTGTGCATTCTTCTTGATTTTGAATAGCCATTTGGCCGTAATGGGTTTCCTTCCTTTTGGTCTATCGATAATATCCCAAGTTCTATTCTTTAGGATGGAGTCTATTTCACTATGTATAGCAGTCTGCCATTCCTTTTGCTGGACAGTAGTTTTGAAGTTTAAGGGTTCATCTAGCAATTTTGAGAACAACGCCCAATAGTCTCGCATTCTAGTGGATGGCGTTTGATTTCGCGTAGGATATCTACGTGCGGCAGGACCAACTTGACAGTCTACAGGAAGGGGACGTCTTGGGCTCTTGCTCGGATTGGGAGACCCTAAAGACTGAGCCCGATCTGACTGCAAGCTCAATAAGTCTGCACCGGTTGTGTTACTGACGGTGTCCGGTTCTTGGAACTCAGGACTTTCGGGAGTTTCTTCAAGCATGTTTTTATAACTCTCAGTTGGCTCACTACAGGTACTATCGGTTGAACCTATCTCTGGGAACTCAATTACATTTTGCATGGGTTCAGCTAAGTTTAAATGCTGATATCCCACCCTGGTTTCATCAAAAACAACGTCTCTACTTATCACTACCTTCTGCTTGTCATGATCATACAATCGGTAGGCCTTCAATTCATCATCAAAACCTAAGAACATGCACTTCTTTGTTTTGCTATCTAACTTTTTGCGGCTCTCTTTGGGCACATGTAGGTAAGCAACGCATCTAAAAAATTTTAAGTTTGATACGTCTGGTATCGTACCTGCATATCTTGCTTTTGGAGTCATGCCTTGATTTACCCTGGTAGGGCTCCTGTGGATAAGGTAGTTTGCGTGAGAGACGGCCTCTGACCACAAGCTGATAGGCAAGCTGCAATCATGTGAGATACTGCGGGCTCGTTCCATGATCGTTCTATTTTGTCTCTCTGATACCCTGTTCTGTTGTGGTGAATTTACTTGCGTTAGTTCCCGTCTAATGCCGTTGGTTGTGCAGAAGTCCACGAACTCCGTCGAGAGATATTCGCCTCCCCGGTCCGACCTCAACACTTGGAGCTTGTTTCTGGTCTCGAGCTCAATGCGTTTCTTGAAGGCATAAAACTTTGATGCCGTTTCGTCTTTACTCTTTAGAAAGTACGTCCAACTTTTACGGGAGAAGTCATCCGTAAACACAAGCACATAGTGTGATCCTCCAAGCAAAGGGTACTGCATTGGTTCCATACGATCTGAGTGGATTCGTTCACCTGGTCTACTGGCTCTCGTTTCTGAGTTCCTCGGAAAGCTCTCTCTATGCTGACGACCTGCCAAACAGTAAGGACACACCCTTTGATCTGTCTCTATCTCAGGAAGTCCAACCACATTGGAGGTTTTTGATAAGTGGCTCAGGCTGGCAAAGCTAAGGTGACCTAAGCGGCGGTGCCACAGCATTGATACATTTGCGTTCTCTGCAGACAGTGCTACCGCTTGGTTCTCAAAACAGTAGAGACCGTTTGAGGGATCTCTTCTTCCGGATGCAATGGGACGATTCTGTGTATCTATTATCCAGCACTGATGGCTGGAGAACACGACTCGATGACCACTATCTGCAAGTGCTCCGACAGAGATTAAGTTCTTTTGCATACTAGGGACACACTTAACGGGTTTGAGCTTTATTTCTCCAGTCTCAGTACGTACAGTTGTTGTACCACTCCCTTTGACGGGATGCGACTCACCCCCTCCAGTTTGAATCTCGCTGATTCCTACTCCAGAGGAGTTATTGTAGCTATCTAGCTTCTTGTAATCTGCAACTATGTGGCCTGAGGCCCCGCTGTCCAAATACCATGGACCGTGACCGTAATAGTAATATGGATCATACTCTAACTGAGAATCAAAAAATTCTGCTGAGTTAGCATACACTACTCCCTTCATGGGCTCCTTATCTGTCTGAGCATCTTGATTGCGGGGTTGCCTACAGTCTCTAGCGTAGTGGCCAGGCTTTTGGCAGTTGTAGCAGACTGGTGGAAATCTCGGTGGGAACCTTGGTGGCCCGTATGGCCCTCTTCCAGGATACCCTCGGCCTCTTCCATACTGGGGCCAGCGTCCCCCACGGCCTCGATTTGAGATTGGTGTTTGTTTCGGAAAAGTTGCTGCTAACGCTTCTTCGTCTCCTAGCAGCTGGTTCCGATGCTGGCGCCTGTGTGACTCTGAGATTAAGCTTGCACTCAGTTTGTCGAATGTCATATCAGTGTTGAGGTGTATAAGCGTTTGGATTGTGCTTTCGTATGAGAGCGGCAGGCCATTCATTACGATCTGGTTCACATTCGGGTCGGTCAGCTTCTCGCCCATGCTGCTCAACTTGTTCTTCATTTCTCTCGCCTTTCTGAGATGTTCCTCGATCGATCCGCCTTCTACCATCTTGAGGGCCTGCAGTTGCCCCATCAGTGTCAGGATCTGCGATTGGTCCCCAAAGTTGAATTGGTTCTTCAAGGTCTTCCATACGGTGGCTGGATCGGTGTAATCTGCAATCAAGTCTACCAGTTCATCAGAAACTGATAAGAGTAAAAGTCTGCATGCCAGTGTCTTCTTCTTCTTAAGTTGGTTTTCTGTCATTATTTCTCTGTCAATAGTTGCCGGAAAAGTATTTGGTGCTTGTTCTGCCTCAGTCACGGCCCATTGGCCTTCCGCTTTCAGCACGGCCCTCATCTTCAGGCCCTTAGCTTGTCCCCCTCCCTAATTGCCACAGTGGTGTTCTCTGCCATTCTCTCTTTTCACAGACTTCTCTCTGCTACTGACTCTCTGTTTCAATCTTCTAACGCTAGAAAACTACTGGTGCTAACTTTGCTACACTCGGTCACTCACTAATCTCGCTCTGATACCATGTTGAGTAAAAACAGTGCAATAGCACAATGATCTTGTATTAATCACGAATGAAAATAACTCAGATACAAAGCAAGTAATTAACTAGTCCTTATATACAGGGCAGCCTCAAGGTGCCCACTACTTCCGTTACAACTACCACTAACCTTACTAACTACTTGTACAAATAATAACAGTTAGTAACTGTCTTTGTTACAGTGGTACATGTCCCTGGTGCAGCCTAACTAGACTAGGGTGAATGTGAGTTAGGGTTTGAGAGCGTTTTATTCAACATAGGACACACTAGTCATTGTGAAAATCATGTACTGGACTACCGGTGTTTTTTTAAATTATCATAGGTAGTGTAGAAAGCAATCTTTATTGTAGTGAGGACTGAGAAAGCTATTTATATCCATGGAAATGGATGAAACCTACAGTGTGGATGAAATTTTATTTTTCATCCAAAAGAACGTACATTATTCCAAAATAGAGTGATGTGGTTCCAGGATTTTATAGTATTTTATGCTTTCATCGACTATAAAAGCAAGAATATCTCGCCAAAATATTCCTTGGAAAAAAAATCATTGTTTTTTAGTGAAAAATCGATCATTAAAAACCCGCTGGACTGAGGATTGGGTTTTGCAAGTGCCATTGTAGTGATTTTAGTTAGCCAAGGGTGGTGCTCCAAGGTCTAGCTATACGGTTACAGACATGCACACAAGAGAGGTAAGGTTATTGCATCTAAAATCGCACAATTGAGCGATTCAGTAGGATTTTCATTATTATATTGAGTTTTTTGTGGGGTCTTGATGGTAGTCAAAGGGGATGCCCTTTTGGACTCGGGCAGGACAACTCAACTGAAGGCTCAAATTAATTCCCGGCAACACCCCCAACAACATGATATCATTTGGTCCAAGTTTCATAGTACATGGCTCCAATCTCTTGTGTTAGTTTGTCGGAATAGAGCGACCATTGTTTGGAGTAGGAAGGGACCTACCATTTGTTCTTTCACTTAGTTCTTTTGGTTCTTATGCCATATTTAACTACTTCTAGACTTTAGAAAGTCGAGAACTCATGATGATCATCAGAAAATCTCCCGTTGGGCCGCTGGAGCATCAGGGGATCTATCCCAAAACATTGGAAGATCTAAATTTTCATGGGGGAATCAATCCAAAACATCAAGAGATCTATACAAACATCAAGAGATCTTCCGATGTTTTGGATAGAGATGCTTAGTCAAAAATTCATTGAATAGTCTAGAAGAAGTTAAATACGTCATTCTTGTTCTTCCCTTTGTTTTTCCCTTTTTTCTATTTTTTGTTTTGCTATTATCTCTTCATTTGCTAGCCTCGGCTTGGCTTTTTTTTTTTTTTTTTTTTAATGCAATGGTACTTTCCATTTGTTCAAGAAAAAAAAAGAAAAAGGGGGGGAATTTTAGATTTTCTTGGAATGCATTTTTTGGGCATCATTTGAATAAACTAAGGATTTCCAAAGTGGTGAAAATAGGTGTTTCTAAAACCAACCATAGACTGTCATGAATAGGATTTGGAATAGCATTTTTGGCAAGAATCTAGAGTGGTCGATTTTAGACCGCGGTAGAAATTTAGTGCAGTTACCTTCATTAGAAGAAATTTGAACCCTCAAAGTGCCTCTGGAATGTCCTTGATACGGGACCTTAAATGGATTTAAATGCATACTTGTCAACAAAGGAATGATACTTTTTCCCTATTTCCACCCATTTTTGACATTATAATGTTTACACAGTTGCATGCATTAGAGCAAAATCCAGCCCTCTCGAGGGCCACTCCAAGTTGAAATGCCAAGCTAATTCAAGCTTGGCCTGTCAACGTGGAAAAGTGCCTCCGATGAGTAGTCAGAGTGTATGACTGCTTGTTGGAGCAGTCAGATTTCACAATTTTTTTTAATATCTTTTTTAAGATTAAAATAATAATAATAACAATAATAAAAAAAATTTATTCATAAATCTTGGTTCTTACGCCACTATCACAGCAGTTTCAGTTGCGCGGAAATAGGGGGGAATCTAAATTTTTCAGACCCAATAAACAAAATTTCAGGGTACTAAAGGACTCTGTGGAGCAGCCCTCCAAAGAGCTAATTTTTTCTGTAATGCCTTCTATAGGATAATGAGACATTAGCATTACAGAAAATCGCATGCCTCAAGTGGACCGCTCCAAAGCAGCTGAAAGGATTCCACAATAACATTTAAATGGGATAAAGGATTGCTTTGTCCTGTACAGTTGTTCACCTTGCACCGCAACGTCGGATGTGTCAGTGGCTCAATTTCTAAGTATAAAACATTAAATAATCAAGATTCATATATTGTAATGCACCTTAACGGCCTGATTATTGCATACTTTGTACTCTAAACAAGTTTAGGAAAATAAATCAAAATGTCAAAATTAGTCCAATGACATCTACTATCAAAATCTTTTTAAATTGAAATGTGATAGTCTTTATTCACTGACAGTTGGTGAAAATGATGGATAAAGAGGTTGTTTATATAGAAAAATCAATTTTCCATGGTGAAATCTCAAAGAATATGGGATATTCTGAAGAGAGATCACTCATTGTTCAAACTCAAGAATTGTGTTAAAAAGTTGAATTTCAAACCTCATTTAGGCATAATAGAATAATTTTTCTTTAAATCTTTGAATTGAAAAAATGTGGAAAATCAATCTAGTTTTCATCTCCAAAAATTTGTTTGAGGTTTAGAGCTTCCAATAAAAAGTTATAGACAAAATTCTAAAAGGGTGTTTAAATGTCAAAGAAAATTTTGCTTCCAAACCCTTTTAGGTTTTTTGCCATAACTTTTTATTGGATGCTCTAAACCTCAAACAAATTTTGGAGATGAAAACTATATTGATTCTCCACATTTTTTTAGTTCAAAGATTTAAAAAAAAATTATTCTACTATGCCTAAATGAAGTCTGAAATTCGACTTTTAACACAATTTTTACTTTTTACTTTAACTATGAATGGTTGTGCTCTTATTAGTTCTAATTTACATATCCCACATGGATTGTTGTACCTACTACTATCCCACTTATATAAATATCTTCCCTTCTCAACTTCAAATTCACTAAACTCTTGGACTTACAAAGCTAGTTCAAAATCACTCATGTTTTTAATTTTTTTGACAGTTAGCATCAAAATACACTTCATTTTGGTTAATTTGATTAATTATCCAGTTAATCAGACCTATATAACATTCATTAGCATTTAATGAGATTGCCTTTTACTCTCCGGAGTCCTTGTCCACGAATTTCATCCATATATTATTAATGTAAGCTTCAGGAACGAGACAATGGCAATACATTTATGGTGCATTCCATTTTTTTTGGCTACTTTTAGGACAAAATATACAAACAACAAATAATTATAAATATAGATGGTTTTTCAAAACCCAAAGAATCCATCAGTGAGTGTTATACCAATGAAATCTAACCATTTGCCATCAATAACTTATTTTGAGTTTTTTGTAGAAAAGAGAAGCTCTTTATGTACACTTGGGGTGGTAGGAGGTAGGACAACCCATGTGGGATATGTAATTTAGAGTTTGTAATTTCTCAACCGCTCATAGTTAAGTCTAAAATAGGAATTGTGTTAAAACTATGATTTCAGACCTCATATAGACATAGTGTAGTACCTTTTTTCAAAAAAATTTGAACTAAAAAAATTTGGAGAATCAAGTTAAGTTTCATCTCCAAAAATCCGTTTGAGATTTACATCTTTCACTCAAAACTTGTGGACAAGTTTCAGAGAAGATGTATGAAAATGTCAAAAAAGAAACCTTTCCAATCCCTCTATGAAATTTGTCTATAACTTTTAAATGGAAAATTGGAATCTCAAACGGATTTCTAGAGATGAAACTTAACTTGATTTACTACCTTATTATAGTTCAAGGTATTTTGAAAAAATTTATTCTACTATGCCTAAACAAGGTTTGAAATTATAGTTTTAACACAATTCCTACTTTTTACTTAACTATGAGTGGTTGAGAAACTACAAATTATAAATTACATATCTCACATGGGTTGTTCTACCTCCTACCACCCCGTATGTACATAGAGGGTTGCCTTCTAATTACAAATCACAAAACATGAATGACTTACAAAGCATTGTGAGGGAATTTAAACACTTGAAATTATTAACCTCAATTAATTGATTGTCATTTTGTTTAAAGCTGTTTTTTGGTGTATTGTTTAAATTGAAGGTATTCAATTTTCCAATAACCCGACTATGCAATTGTGACCTTGGCACTGAGCAGAAGTCTGACATTATTGATGCATGGCCATTTAGCTAATTTGGGTGTGGAATATTCCACATTATTCCGTCCGTGGGAAGGCAATTGCTCTAACTGCTACTGAATGTTATGTATACTGCAATCACATTAGTGAGTCCTGACATCCTTCCCAAAATTCACACTCTGACTACTCACTTTGGCTACATGCCTACTTTCAAGTAATAGATTGGTTGGGTCACTCTGGAGCGGTCCTCTAGAGGCTTGCAATTTCTGTAATGGTACCTCTTGTCATTCAAATCCTTAGTACATTGAGGGAATACTTTATATGAAAAAGGACAAATTTGGTGCAATTAATTACTAGTGGCTCATGATGTTTATATAATGAAATGCTTTTTATTGGATGGTGAGACATTGGGTACTTCTTGTCATTTGAGTCTTTGTCACTATAAATGAATTATTTATTTTTAAAGGTTCATGGATACTTGATTGCGCATGATGTTTGCAAAATGGACAATTAGACATTAGGTTCTTTTTGTCTTTCTAATCTTTGGTATTATAAGTTAATTCTTTGTTTTGACAAGTTCATAGATACTTGATGAAATTCACACAAGGTAGCAACACATTTATGTACATATTTGTGTACTTAGGCTATTGTCTCTAGCCTTCAATAAATAGCTTGGCATGTCAATTCTTGAGGGGCTCTTTGAGGATTCCAGCTTTTCCTAATGATTCCCTAGTCCGGTTATTCAAATATTTTATCTCTTTCAAATTTATATGCTAATTCTTAAAATGGTCCTTAAAATGTCCTTAAGTAGAGCTTCTAACATAATACTATAATAACAATAATAATAATAATAATAATAATAATAATAATAATAATAATAATAATAATAATAATATGAATTCCAACCATTTCAAATTGGTATGATTTAAGAGTCTATTCATCTAAGGTCCCACAACATGATAACTTAGGCAAAATCCCTAGCACTATTGGTCTGTTGTCCAATGTTCAAATACCATTTTTTTCGTGTTTTCATCCTCACAAACTCCGCAAGGATTTTGGTACTCAAATTTGATAATCAATCTATAGTTACACAAACAATGTGTAGTTTCTAGGCACAATTGACAAAAATATATTTTGTACCTATTCTTGGATTACCACTCCACTTTCATAACATTGTTAATCAGCCTAAATCATTCTCTTTTAGATGAAGGATAATGCCTCCCCATATGCTTGAGAGCAAACTCAGTTATAATTTGTAGAGAATCATTGGTTGGCTAGGAAGTTGCAACACTAGTGTCATTGGCTAGCTAAGAAGTTGCCAAGTTGGGGCTCCTACTTTCTGTAAAAGCAAAAAGGACCACGACATTAGTTAACAATGTTGGTTGCTACCATTGCCCAAGTTTAATTTGTGGTGACAGTAAAAGTTGAACTTACACACAAAGAGCAAAAAAAAATGAATTATTGTATCCCAAGGAATGGTTGGTAAAAAAATCTTACCAACCAAGTTGGAAATTTTGGTTAGTAGAACATCAGGGCCCGTTTACACCAAAAAACTTGGGCTCCAACCCATGAAAACAAGTGGTACCTTGTTCAAGGGATGAGACCATTGTAATTTGTAAGTGGAGTACTATGCTTGAAATAAGGGATTTATAAGTAGATAGTGACCTAAACATTTGGTGTAAATAAAAAGAGTTGAGTCATTGCCCAGTGTGCACTTGGACTAAATATTTAATTAGGGTTATCTATAGAAGCAAGCCAGAAATAGGCCAACAACAAGTTCAAAAACAAGCAAGCTAAGAATTAGACCCAAAACAGCCAAAAACAGTTCAGAAATAAGTTATAAACAAATACTCCAATATAAATGGTTTGCTAAAAAGTTTTTCCCAAATTTTCCTCCTAACTTTGAGCCGGTTGCATACCTCTTAGACCTTTCCAAATAATACTTCCCTTCGGTTGAGGAAGTCACTATCCACTTCGGCTATGTAGGATTGATTTCCAACAAGGATTTTCATCCCCCCAAAAAATGATGGACTAGACTACAATCCAAGTTCTATTTGGTGTAAGTCCAAATGCTAGGTACTATAGCTATCTTCCAATCAAAATACTCCTGACCATTTCTTTGGGCTCCAATCCAAAGTTTTTGGGTGTTCACAGGCCCTTCGTTTGATTCTCCAATTGGAATAGCAAGGCTTGGATGGAGATTCCATATGGGGCAATGCCCGAGGAGGTATATTGGGATATAAAGGGTCGACGATGATGGCGGAGCCCGACCAGGAAGCCATTTATTTCCTGAAATGCCCGACAACGAGAGGCCATTGCCCGACGTAAACCACGAGCATCACGAGATGAATATGGGGGATGAGAAATTGAAGTCGAATGAGAAATCTGTAATGCTCGATTACACAATAAATCCCACGCAATTGGGCATTACGCTGCAGAAGTCTCCCAGTAAATGAACGGGCGCATTTCCTGGGAGTGATCTACTTACAAAAGAGGGAATCACAAGTCAATCCACAGTCTTGGTTTCATTCTCAAAACAAAAGTTAAGAAATGGGGACGGAGCCACAGAGGTCCTCGACGGAGGAGCTGGCAGGACAGGCGAGGTGGCCTCGACGGTGCAGCAAGGTGCACGTTGGCAACAGTGGTGAGCGGAACTCACTGCGGAAGTTCAGTTGGGGAGGTGGAGACATGCCGGAGGAGGGCGGGAAGGACGGCGGCCCACTCACGGCAAGCCAAGGCCCGGAATTCGGCAGCAGACATTAGGAACCCCGACGGAAGCGCTCGACCTCACGAAGGATAGGAAGGCATTTCGGGTTTCGTGTTAAATTCCTTTCAAATTGAAGACACCCTAAGGGAAGATTTGCTACGATTAAATGAAAAATTACGGAGTATTAGAGAAAAATAAACGTAAAGTGGTGTTTAGAATTGGCCTAGTATTGAAAAATTTACTATTTGGAAAAAGTGTTGGTGTTTTCATTACTAGATCTTATGCATTTTTTCAGAAATCAATAGAAACCATAATTTTGACCAATAATGCTGAAGATAAAAATTGTAGTTTTGGTTGATTTTTGAAGTTATACCTTCAAAATTCATGTGAAGAGAATCTAAAAATAGTTTTATAATTTCGACTGTATGGATATTTTCTACTTCTTGTGCTTCACATTATCTTTGTTGATGCAAACTTCAAAAAAATTATAGAACTTATAGTTTATAACACATTTATAACACACTAGCGATTGGCGCCTGCTTTGCTATGCATTAAATATATTACTTTCATCAATTTTTCATGTGATAGAATATAGATAAACAAAATGTATAATCTTTAAATGAAAGTATCGACATCCTCATACAATATTCTTTGAAAACTTCATATAGTGCAATATAAAGTAATTAAAGAAAATCTTTATCTCATAATTTTTACAAAATAACCTTTGCAAAGATGAAAAAATTGCAATAAGAATAAATTAATCAAGTGAACAATGTAAGTCGAATCTTCACATTTGAATATGTAGAGCAACGCTAGTGGTTGGTGCTTTTTTATTCTTTAATATCACATTTTAAAAAGACATGGAATTTTTCTATAGTTTTGTTGTTTGAAAAGTTTCTTTGAAATTTTTTTAGAAGTATCCGTTTGATTTTCAAATATTTCACAAAAAGAATACATAATATATAGTAGAAAGTATTCTATGGCTATTACAAATGCAATTGAATTTCTATAATATTATTCAAAATTGAATTGTGATATTATAGAGGTTGTTGTGATTTTAGTAGTATGATTGGGACATGCTTAGTATCCTTATTAGTTCCAACCTTGAAAAAACACATTCCAAGCATAGGTTGGGTTTGGTGAGGTTAGTTCCAGACTTCCTGCCTTAGTTGGAAATAATGCATCCTACATGTTGGCTATAGGTCATGGTTGACAATGGATTCTTCTACCTTATCTAATATTCCCTCCATCCCAATATGTTCTTCCAGGTCTCTTTAATTTTATTGCAATAAGCTTAATATGGAGTACTACACAAAACTCAAAGTTTTAGGACAATAGGGGTGCACCAAACTCTACTTACAACTCAAATAGATTGAAATAATGTTATTTTTAAGCAGAAAATCTCAAACATCTTGGCAAAGGAAAATATCATTTGGAGAAGGGGGGGAGAGTAAAAAACAAAGAAATATAAGAACAATCAGCATAACATTCTTGATCTCCAAGTCTGGGGAATTCCTTTCTTTCACAAAGGTGAAAACACCCCAAACCATCAAAATAAGAAATTCAACTTAATTGGAGGGTTTTTTTCATAAACAAATATTTTTGTAGTATTAGCAATTGAAAATCATGAATTTTAAGAAAATTACAGTTTTTGGATAAGGTATGCAATTACTATGAACTTTCAAAGTAGAAATTTTCTAAGCCACTAAAACTATCACATAGCTTGGTTGTAAAACTAAAATCTAAATAATCAACAATAAAAAAATTGAAATTAAATATTGGGATGGTTTAATTGTACTTTTAGAGATACTTTCAATAGAAGCGTCTACTTGCTAGGAATAGACACATATATGATTTGGAGAGTTGTCATGTAGATAATCAGTTTTGATTTTTGTGTGTAAATATTGGGTGAATTTTTGTTCTATTGGGTTTGATTTGTATGTTTGTGTGGCTGTTTGTTTCCTAATTTGGTGTATTTGGTGTCTTAGAATCAAATTGGGAGTTAATTTGGTTGGTATTATGAATGATGTCAAGTCAATTTCAATTGGGTAGGTCAAGGTCAAAGGAAGTGGTAACCGGGTTGAGCCTAGTGGGAGTGGTTGTTAAGCCTGGAACTTTAGTGGTGTTCTTCCTAATTGGTAGGTTGATGATGGAAGGGATGAATGTAGTTCGTGTTAGGATGTTGATTTGTGATGTCTGTGATTTAGTGGTCAGTTTCGAGTCGGAGGTTAGCTTTGCGGTTAGCATTTTCCTTTCCAAGTGGGGTAACTGCCAATTTTGGTTTGCTATTAAGGCTAGGTTTTTGCTCCATTTTTCTTCACCTAGTGTCAAAGAGTGTCCACTGTGCATCCCAGCTAGTTGGATGTGTAATTTGTGTTTGTGTATCTTTGTGTGTTCCAAGTCATTTGTGTGTATGAGCTTGAAATGTTGAGTCTAGTTGCGAGAATTGTGAGCGTCCCTACCGTATCACAAGGGTGATCCAGGAGTTTGAGTGATTGAATGATTATGTGTTCAAGTTGAGATGGAGAGAAGTTGTGGATTTGCAGTATCACAAGGGTGATCCAAATCGGAGTAAGTCAAGTGGAGAATTGTGAGTTCAATTTGGTGTGAAGTGAGACGGTGATGTGCAGGAATGAGAAGCTCATATGTCTTTAAAGAAGAAACGGGATGAAGAGTTTATGTTAACCCCTAAGAGCCCAAGGCCTTTTCTACCTCAAAAAACACCCAAAACTGCCATTTCTAGAGCATTCATCAAAAAAGTTTAAAAAATTGATTTTTTGGAAATGTAACAGTTGGATCTTGTAGTTAACTTGTGTGAGAACATGTGGTAAAAATTTCGTGAGGTTTGACCATACAGATTGGGAGATATTTGCATTCAAAGTTATTTTTAGTTTTCTTTTCCACTGTGCCCGAAAATTTCAGATGCCTTTGACTCCCATTTTCTGAATTTTTTTCCACTACAGACCTCCAATTTCTAATTTTTTCTTGTGGGGAAACATCTTAGGCATGTGCATGCCAATTTTCAAGTCAATTTAAGACAATCCCAATATTAAAATAAAATAAAATTTGCCACTATGTCCCAAGAAATGACAATACACTAGGCCATTTTCCAAAAAAAACTCCCATTACACACTTAGTGATCTACGAAATCTGAACAGTGGATTGAAAGATGCACTTGTATTTTAGAAGTAGGAAAAAAAAAATTTGAAAAATGTCAAAATCTCTAACATCTACAAGCTCCTAAAACCTCGTGTGACCTCCCAATAGGCACAACAATAGCCTTTCTTGCCACCTCTTGCCACCTCTCCACTCTTGCCACCTCTGCTGCCCCCTTGGGAGTCAAAGTCAGATTCCTGAGGGGCAACAGATTCCCAAACTGAAATTAATTTTCAAATGCTCATAACTTTTGGAGGATAAGTCGGAATTTGATGAAATTTATCTTCCCGCAAAGCTAATGTGATTTCCTATCTCCCATAAAAGTTTCAGAAAATCATGTGAAAAATTGAGGTCACATGAGCTTGCCCGAAGTACCAAAAAACCCTCCCAGGGACACTTGGGCTTTTAGGGGTTAAATCAGTGAAGGAATAGAAAGGTTTTGATCAATGAATTAAGAGCAATTAGTTGGAAAGTTAATGCTATCAAGTGTGAGTGAGAGGAAATGGAACTAGTAACCTAGTTGGATTATGAGCAGGATGGTTTAAAGGAGAAAAAAATATAAAAATATGTATATGGTGATTTGTCACCAATCGGCTTAATATGATTATATTTACATATGTGTGGTGTATGTCATTGATAGTTTGAAGAGTGTTTGTAATAAAGTTAATTTCAGCACAAATGTGTGTGATTGCATGCTGCGTGAAAGATGGTAAAAAGATGGTAAAGAAGTCCAAGTTGGAATATTAAAGTCTGAATGTTGTCTTACCTTGAAGTCTAAGTTGTGTTTGTGAGTATGTTATGATGTCAGCCAAATAGGGAGTTACCGAGTGTATGTAAGGCAGTCTGTGAAAATTGATGAGAAGGATATACAGTGAAACTAGTGGAGAATACGGAGAGTAAATTTTGCAATCTCGAAGTTGGTGACAGGAGTAATTATGGAAGCTATGAGGATGTTATTTGAATGGGGAAGTTGAAACATAGGAATCAAATTGGTAGTTGAAGATTCTATGGTTCCTGCCGTAGCAGACAAGATCAGGCTGGTGGGCAGATAATCCAGTTCGAAGGTTTGATAGTCAAGTTTGTGTGGTGAAGCCGTGTAGCAGAATTTAGTTGATGTGAAAGATAAAAGTTGCGGTTCAATTGTACTTGGCCGAGCCGAGTTGGTGATAAAGACAAAGAGCTGGCAAGTTTAAAGATTAAAGATTGAAGTTGAAGACCAATTTGGAAAGTCGCTTTTCCTTTATGGCTTTGAGAGGAGTGTAGAAATGAACTATTTGTTAGTAAGTAATGTGAGGATTTAAAGTAATATTAATTGGAAGTTTACTTTCTTCTTGGGTTTTGTTTCCTAGTTGGTTGTTTCAGATCGTTGTAGAAGTAACCCTATTCAAATAGCCTCCCTTGGAACAAACTTATATTAGTAGCTTAAACTAATTAAATTAGTACCAAAGCTTATCTACATGTCATCTTTAATTATAGAAAATATTTAAGGAAAGGTTGTCATGTATTGTCAACCAATGAGAGAGAATGATCTCTATTGTAATACAAATAAGAATGACACTCCAGACAAAAAATTCCAAACTCATTAGTCAAGAATGTTATGAATTTGGTGCCTGAGGATGAGATTGGAAGTTCAAGGGAGAAAATCAATTGCTACTTTGGAATATAAATAGTTAGATTAATTTTGAAAAATTGTAATTATTTTCTTAACCTTTAAAGTCCTATATGTCCCTTTAATCCCCCTTTAAAGGTTAGACAAGTTCTTGTGATCTCAAATTTTGGCATGACTTTTTTAATATTTTTTGGAAAATAGATTACAAATAAGCTTTCCAAGAATAAATTTTTTATTCCAATCAATGCCTTGGTACAAAAGGTATGCCACACTAAATTGAAATGCTCAAACTCCTCGGTAGCCCAAAAAATCACAAAACTCAAAATAAACTTTTTAATTTTTTTTTGAGAACAGGAAATATTTTGTCTGCATAGAAAGATTTGATTCATTCTCAGTAAATGGATCAACAATTAAGAAGTAATGGAGCATCTTATTTTGTGAGTAATTATAATATATTTCAAAAAAATAATGAGTTAGGTTTAATTTTGAATTGGATTTGTTTTTGCAAAAAAAAAACATGGTTTATATTGCTCGCTATAACAATCCCACCATTGGAATTAGTATATTTTAATTGCATCTTAGAGCTATTAAATTCTTACCTCCTATAGGAGAGGATCAAGCGTTCAAATTTTGACTTATAGATGAACAAAACACACATTCCAAGCATGCAAAATGTATTTTTTTATCCATATTTTTTGGAAAGATTGTTATGCTAATTTTGTAACATTTGAAAATATTTTATAATTAAAAGGACATTAGTAGGTCCAATCTAAAAAAATTACTCTTTTAGTTCAAAAAATGACCCTTCAAAAATAACTTGAATAAAAAAGTAAAATTAAAATCTTCAAAAATCACTTTGATTAGAACTTATCATTTCGAACGTGGAGGAACAAATTATTGTAGAATTCACAAATATTCAATCTACAATCTATTTTAGAAGGAATTTTTAATTTTTGACCTTAAATATTATTGAAAAATATTGGTTTGTATATTAGTTGATCTAGCTAACCTGTATGGATAAATCCTATGGATCATAGCTTACAACAATTGTTTGAGAGTCACCATTAAATTTTTATTCTTAATTTTATTTTATAATAAATCTTCACAATTTTAGAAATCTAGACTATTGCCTTATCTTTAAGGAATTAAAGGATAAACCAAGCACAAGGGGCATAGTAGAAAGTCAAACCTAAATTTCATAAAGTTCTTGATTTAAAACTTGACGAAGAAAATATAGCTCAAATTATCTACTTCAAATATTTATATTTTAATTTTTTCAAAATTATGAAAATTATAAATTTTGTGACACTTTGAAGTTAGCATCTTGAAAGTGTAAAATACACCACTCTTGAACTTCTTCTATCAAAATTTTCTTAGTGTGAGCTCAAAAAATAAGTACACCTATAAATAAACCATGATTTTTTTAATCACTATTATCTCCATTTTTTGCTAAAATTTTATTATTATTTTATGCATAATTATGAAAAAAATGAAGTCAAATTTGGTTTTCAAAGAAATGGGCATTCATTTGCATAAACATCTGCCGTTTGTTTTATATAATTGTATTATATAATCTTGGTCCTCTTTTGGTGGAAAACAAAAAAATTGCACCCTATTCACCTCAATTAGAAGGCGCACACTAAAACTCACCCTTTTTATTATGAGCCTGCCACGTTCTAATTCTGTTTGGCTCTTTCAGTGGTTTGGTTTTGCGTGTTGTAGTCTGCGCTTGTCAGAGTTTGTCCCCTACTGTCATCCAGGTGCTCGTTGATATTTTATTGGACAGTAAGTCGTTTGGTTAATTCCACAGTGTTCCAGCCTTAATATTTCGAGGCACGCTGGCATGCCCCCATACCCATTATGTGGAAACCCAGGCAAACATCACATAACACTCCCAATTTATGACCCATGCCATAGGGGTGTGACCCATGATGCATGCATGACACATAGCTGATGTTGCAGGGCCAGTGTTTTGCTCCGTCTATAGGGTTTAGGCAACTAAGATTAAGAGGTACGCAGTTTTAGAGTTTACGTTCTGATTGTTGTTGGTTTAGGCTTATATTCCTCTTCACTTTTCATTGTAGGGTTTAGCAAGGCATTATTATAAGAACGGATTTAAAGAATTTCATAAAACTTGATGACGTGGAATGCCCAAAAAAAATTAAAAAAGAAAGAGGGCACTTACTTCTCATTTTTTCAAAAATTTTGAAGCCCTAAATGCCGCACAATATTTTGGACTGAAATACAAGTTGATCTAGTTATTATTTTAGCACTTTATATTTTTTTAAATAGTTCTTGAATTTTATTTGTAATACCATAAATTCTATTTTAAAAATGAATGATCATGATTTACGATCCATTGTTTTAGTTTATGGTCCACTGCCAATTTTTTTTTTTGCTCACGGCTCTTTCTTTCTAGTTGGAAAAATTATACCCAAAATAGTGAAATTAATGCTTGCCCTAACAATTACATTGGCATTCTTCTAGAAAGTTAGTATAAAAGCCATTAAAGTCACGGTTTAAGTTTTGGTTGTCGTTTATCATTTGGCTTCCTAAATGTTTTAATGTTACCCAAAGAATGGAGGGAAGGTTTATACTACCACCGTATTTTCTTAAAACCCCACTATTTGTCTAGCAATCATTTAGGTTTTGAAAACCTAAGTGACCGCTACACAAATAGGGGAGGCTAGGATTTCCCCTTTTTTGGAAGTGGGGACATTTGTACACCTATCATTTTGGTTTCTAAATCTTTTAATGGCAATTAAATAATGGAGAAGAGGGGTATAGTAGCCCTGGTTTCTTTGGGGTAACCCACTATTGGAATAGCAATTGTGTAGATTTAGGAAGCTTAAGTGATTGCCTCCCCTATGAGCCCCCCTACAAAAAGGGGGACTAGTAATTCTCCATTTTTTGGAGAGGGTTTAGGGGAATGAAAAAACAAATGGGTTGTCTTTGTTTGGCCACTAGCATTCATGTGCTTGAAATAAAACAATGTAGCTCCTTCCAGATCTTCTTTCATTTAAATGTGCTTTACAATTGGATGACCAGGAAGTGCAAAATTGACAAAATCAAAAACTTGAAAGCTATGCAATTACAAATCACGCAAGCAACAATTGAAAGTCATCCTTAAAGTCAACAATGTTTTTTAGATTTGTAATTTAAACAACAAAAAAGAAAAATCTCATAGTACCAAATCGGAAGCCATAGCCGGCCATTGACATGATTCCTACCGAGCTGATGATGTTTATGGCGTATAAACCTGCATCAAAGACACCATGTTTCTTTTCCAATGTTGACATGCTAACTTGTTTAATTCTTTACAACCTCCCTTCAATCATCACCACTACAAAACTACTTCAAAATAATATCATTTAGAATACACATAAAAAATGCTCACAAACTTTGATTTCTAATTTGAAGCAATTGAGTTCGAGAAGGCCAATGGTATATTCAACTACAATTATAATGAAGGCCAAAGTGACTCTTTTATTGACATTCGACTTATATATATATTTAGGTAACCACTCAATAGTTTTGGGTGAATGCAAGAAACACTTGTACTATTTGTTGCGTTTTCACTATTTGATGGGTTTTTTTCTGGAGTACTTTAAGCATAGAAAAATAATTTTTAATTTAAAAAAAAAATATGGCCAATGTATATGCCTTTAAGATGAAGAAACCCTGGGAAGGAAAAGCATAGAAAAATTCTCTAAGTGGGAGAACTAGAAAGTGCCAAATCTCAAGAAAATAGACACTTTGATGCTTTAGTTAATTAAAAATAGTAAAATAAATTAATTAAATTAAATAAAAAATTTCCATTTGCAATAGCTCTATGGAGATGGTCATTCACCAAAAAAACCACCAAAATAATGTTTTATGTGTTTTGAAATGCAAGCAGAAAGAAGCTCACTTTGTAGACTTCTACACTACACAAAATTAACTTTTTTTAAAATCCCTCTCTTGAAGAGATAGAAGTCTACTAGAAGACCATCTCATTCAAATTTCAGCTCCAAATTCTATTTTTTGGGTACTAAATAGTACTTAAAACCTCCAAATTGGAATTTGTGACATTAAATTGGGGGCTGTTTTTATTTAGTAAAACGTTTTTGAAAATTGCCAAAAAATTAGGCAAGCTGTATAGTGGTCATGAGCACCTTCCCTATAAATCTTAAGTCATTTGGATTCGATACGCAAAAGTTATGCTTAAAAAACAAATCAGCATGCAAGGTGTGACAAAAAATAGTACAAGTGTTTCTTGCATTCACCTTTTTACTTTTAGGCATACACTCAACTTTTTTATTTTCAGGCAACCATTCAATAATTTTACTTTTTGGCAAACATTCAACTAATTAGTTTATTTTTATACAACCACTAAGGCTTGAATTTCATGCTTCTCCAACAATACAATCGATAGCAAGTGTAAGTGAAGCAAATACAAAATTAGTTGGCATTAGTCATTTCTAGATGCAAATGAACTAAATACTCTTCATTAAAAGGAGTAATGCACTTTTCCACAAAATTTTTTATTTCATTTGCCTGTATCATCAACAACCTATGGATACCTTTCCTCAACTTTTAATTATATTGCTACTGGGCAAGTTGGTGGTAAAAAAAGAATCCCTGCCTCATCAACAAATGCAATTTCTAATATTATGTCCAATTCAAGCAATCTGATTTCTGTTCTTCTGTCAATCTGATCTTCTATTCTTCTTACTCTTGATGAATACAGTGAAAACCTTGAAAGTCTTGAATCATCAATGCATGTAAGCTAAAATCCATCCAAGATGAGACATCTAAGGTAACTGTGACCCCTTTCTAAAATCAACCCCTAGAGATTCCTGTCTAACCTATACACCCTCTCTTCATGAGAGCCTTGGGTCCATTTTGGGTAAACCTATTTCCAACACTTTGAAAATTCATAGGTTACTCATCCAACGTCCAATAAATGCATAAGAAGAGAGTCCGCATTACTCTCATGACTTCCAACAAGATCCAACCAATAAATAGGCAATTTCATAATAAGAACAACGCTCAACAGGTTTTGCGATGCATTTAGAAGTAGCTACCTTATTGACAAATGGTCAGATTGTAAAAGGTTCAAATGTAAGTACAATATCTAACAAATTCCAAGGCAACCATGACTGATGTGGAATGAAATTGCTGTCATTATTTCTACAATCCAAATTTAAACGTCCTACTTCGCATTCCTCCTCTCCACAGATTCATGTTCTGGTTTCCAGTAAGTGGAGTCTGGATCCCCAGCACAGTCTGCTGGATATTTATTAACCCAACGATAAAATTCCTTCGCCCTTTGGGCCTTCTCCACCGGCGACAGCTTCTGCACGCACTCGGGAATGTAGCATGGCCAGCTTGTCAACTCCGCAGCAAATCCTTGCAACCTTGTGCACCGTGGTAGACGCACCTCCTCATACCTGCCAGAAAAAAAAATAGGGTCACATTCAGTACCGAGCGCTCATTACATTTACAGAAAAGCAAGAGGCATTTCAATTGAACTTCTGAGTGTCTTCAAAAGCCTCACAAACCAATTGCTCCGTACGTAATACAGTGTAAGGCAAAGGACCTGATCCCGTCTCATTTACGGACTCCCATTACTCATCCACTCGTAAACTTGCTAGCAAGTGGTGTAAGCATGACTCGACAAAATGTTCATAGCAACTGTCTTCTGAATGGAAATGGAGTTCTCAGTGTAGACCTACTACCTCCCACTGCGTCGTATCCTCAATCTGGATTTTGACAACTGTGTAATAGAGGATTGCCGCTCACTGATGAGTGCAAACAGAAGGCTACAGAATTGAAACCCCTCACCTCTTTATAGCATCTCGCAGTGCAGTTTCTCGGGGTTCACTGGAGAAGGCTTCCTGGAGGAGCAGCGTTAATTGATGGGCGTCTTCAAAGGCAATCCGGGCACCCATTCCAGGACCGGGATGCATCCCATGCGCAGCTGCACTCAATATTACAGAACAGGTCAATACGCATCAAAATGTTCTCATTCACCTCAAAAAGAAAACACAGAAATTCACCGGAGAATTTTCAAATCCGGCTACAGTACGCTGGACGTAGAGGATTTCTTGTCAGATCTTTTCAAATTTGTAGGTTCGCTGAAATTTAGAGCTGAGTTGAAGTGATCGCCAAAACATCCTTGAAATGAGCTGCGAACACCTTAGGCTTCACCGCTAGTTTAAGGAAGTAAACAAAATATTTCAATTCTTGAACATCTTTTTCTTGGCACAAATCTTTTCCATGTTGAGTTCAAGAATGAAAGCACTGGCAGGCATTGTCAACCATTATAGACATGTGTATTACCTACCAACAACAATACAACTACAATGAAAAGGGTACACAGTCCAAATTACTACAGAATGCTGTGCATTACATTCTTGCTAGAAAGTCAAAGTAGGTTTTTGGGTGACGTGTTTGTGATAAGAACGTACGAGAGAAAATAAGAATAAGTTCAGAAATGGTCCAGAGGTGGAATGTTATGGTTTCTTGTGCCAACAGGGGATCTGAAGTTACAGCACAATCACATTAAAGATAGGAAAGATGCTGTTAGTCCATACAATATTGTGCCTTTGAATCAATTGATAAATATGTGGTGTTGTCGGAAGTAGTACCATCTCCCAAAAGCACGACACGGCCACTTGTGTCACTCCATCTGCTCACTGGCACCCGATCGAAGTTTCGATCTTCACGAATTTGAGAGCTTTCTGATCTTTCCATGGCAGTCTTCAGATTCTGCAACTCCTTCGCACTCTCAATCTGCTTCAGGACACGTATCTTCCGTGCCTCTTGGCCATGGGAGTGCAAATCAGAAGCGAAGGATTTTGAAAGCTCTCCACTCTTATCGGGAACCCGATAATGCCAAAGAGTGACTCCAGAT
Organism: Neckera pumila; assembly: GCA_963969595.1. Classification (NCBI taxonomy): domain Eukaryota; kingdom Viridiplantae; phylum Streptophyta; class Bryopsida; order Hypnales; family Neckeraceae; genus Neckera; species Neckera pumila. The sequence goes on along the minus strand of OZ018408.1, from coordinate 44,073,578 downwards.
CCTGACCAGCCATCACACACGCATTCTCATACGTCAAGTGCACATGGTCTTCAATAAAATTCAACAATCTCAAAAGATATTAGACAAAATGATGTCGCGATTTGTAAATAGACCTCATTGTACATAAGGAAACCTTCTTATGAGCACCTTGTATATATGTACTAATTATATTCCAATAATACTAGAAAAATCCTGTTTGTGCATGTGGATCCTCTCTACACAAGCACTAGACTTGACATGTCAAGACAAAGAACTCCAGTTCGCATGAATAAGCCCCTCAGAGATTGAATGCACGTACAAGCAGACTTTTTTAAAACATACTTTGCAAAGGGAGTTTCTGCAGGCTCTTACCACAACAGCAAGTGAGCATGCCCGTATTAGTAGCAGTGTAATGAATAAACCTGATCTCATCGTCATCTTGCAGATGTAAATCCCTGCCAGAGAACAAATCATATGAAGTTAAACAATGTAGACGGTTGCAAGTAGACTGCATGCATAACTTCCTTTATTAGCAATCCTGCTTTTCTACTAACCTTGGGACGCACATGCCTTCACATTTCTTCAGTTAACCCTAATATATCTGCTTGTCGTCCCTTTTGTGTGTCCATAATGGTACCCTTCTTAACTACTCTCCCATTTAATAAGCCTTGTCTTCTCATTCTTCTACTTCCACCCACTCACTCCACATGAAAGAAGGCTCTTAACCGGGTACATGAGACCATAGGCTTAGTTCACCTCTCCTTAATAAGCATTGACTCCACATTCATCTATCATGTCGACCAAATACACTTCTGTAGAGATGATGCTAACTCACACCTCCTCAAGAGGTGTTTTGGTTATTGGAGTCGACCTTAGCTTCCAAATAATATGACCATTTCTTGGTTACGAACCCTCTTCACTTCTTAATCCCTCCTGTGCAACCAAAGAATGTTCCAGACCTAAAAGAACATTGCAAGAAGGCGGGTACGAGGCACAAGAGTGCTGAACATAACATTTCTTCGACTAGTTAGTTGACTATCCTCTAGGAAGAAATGATATGTAAGGCTGACGAGAAGCTCTTAGAATGATGGAGAAGATAAAGTTCTGTTCAAGAATGTTATGAATCGACAAAAATGAAAAAATCTCGAGATGGAGAATAGCTCACCTTATGCTATCAGAGGGCACAATAGCCAACCAAGTGATCAACCCAAGATCCCGAGGATCATCGCCCAGCAGCAGCTTGCGCACTAGAGACCAAACACCGTCAGCCCCCACTAACAGTTTGGCCTTCACCACTTTGATGTCCTCATCACCGCCCTGCTCAGCATTCACTTCGAAGCGCGTCTCTACACCCTCCTTCAAAGCAAACATTAGAAATGAGCTTGCGTAACTACTGACAGGCCAAAGTTGTTAGAATGGCATGTTTTAGAGTGCCCACATTGTGACGTTCAAGTACCACACTGTGCCCAGAGCTCTCAAAACTAGGAGACATAGATCTGAGGTTTCACTGGGTTAAATTTCACTGATTTAGTGAATATGAGGTTCAAAACAGACAGTTGGATTGGGATGAAGAAAGAAACACTACAACTACATGGTTCACAGTTCTTGTTCCCACGTTGAACCCCATACTCATTAAATGGAAAAAAATCACGAAATTGACAGGCATAGTGAAGGCTAAGTTCCTACCGAAATAGAGTGAATCGCCTCACTGAGACGTATCTGATTATGCCCAGTTGTACCCAGTTGAACCTCACATCTATCTGGAGATTGTAATCCTAGATTTTAGAGCTCAAGGTTTGAGTCGCTCAACTGTGAACTAGATCCAGCTGAACCTCTCATATGTATCTATACATTATGATCCTAGATTTTAGAGCTCAAGGTTTGAATTGGTCACCGCAAAACCATTTGACAACTCGAAATTCCAAGTGCTCAACGTTCTACCTACAGATTTTCAGAGATTTGAGCATTTTTATATTACAATTTTGGCACTCTGAAATCTTTTAAATGACCGTGTTAGCACACTCTATGAAGACAACGATCTGAAATTGTACCCATTTTGGCAGCTGGAACAACATCAGTGTAATTCTTACTGGCATATGCCAGTTTCGTAGTGGACATAACGGATTCAGAACATTCAAAACAGCACCAGTACTTAACCATTTCAATATCCCTTGAAAAAACCTAACACAATAATTTAGTCTAGATACCGTAAATAAGAATGGAAAGAGACGGCTGATATGACATTAGGACGTGTTAAAGCCTCCACCCAGAAGAAGAAGGTGATTTCACAAAACGTTTGATCATTTCTGATCAAAACTCTTCAAGGGGAGAATCAAGTAGTGCCCAATTTGGTAGTACACCTGCAGATCCCGAAGTGGAAACCGCAATGTCTCATCCCTGCTGAAACATACAAAAGTCGACGCAATTCCTGCGCATTGTAAGGAAGCAACATCCAAATCTTAATTAGGGTTCAAGGCCTTCCCAGCAGTAGGATACCTCGACGACCTTGTAATCAACAAATGTGTGCTCATAATGCACCGCATCCGGGTTTAATTCCTCGACTAGAAGGTCGAGAGCAGTTTTCCAAGTGATCGTGAACATCCGATCCGACTCCGTCCGTTGTGGCGCTTGCTCCATCAACTTCTCTTCTCCACCCGGCATTCGAATTCGTTGCGAGAATCGTCCTATGTGTTGCCCTACAGATTCCATTTGGGCACTCAATCCTGGTTTGATTCCGTCCACCGCTCGAATGCCTGCTTACATGACCGACTTCACTGAGATCGAGGAATTCAGAGTCTGTATGAGAATTTAGTACTCGGCAAACAAGTGATGTAGGGTTGCAGAGTGCGTACGAAAATTTTGCACTCAGCAAGCTGCAAGCAAGCAAAGCTAGTCTGGAGCTGAGTTGTGTCAATTGAATTCTACAGACGCACCGTTTTCTCCAATGCTCATGCCTGTGCCGAAGTGTTTGCGTTTCTGGGCGGATTTCTCAAAGACGTGTGCTTGAATGCCTCGATATTGTAACCCAATTGCTAAGGCCACGCCTCCCATTCCGCCTCCCACGATCGCAACGTCCACCTCCATCGCCATATTTCAAAATTGTTCCTACGATCAAGTTCAGGCCGAGCTCTACCTCGGGGTCGCAAATTAACACTGATTCTTGCAAAACTGCTCTCCTTGCACATGTATGTATCTACTAGTACAGTAATGTATCACCGTAGAAATGAGCCTTTTGCGTACCGTGTAAGAGCACTCGTTGGAGGTCAATCTACTGTACAAGACCTTCCCTTTTCACACAAATTCCGAGGATGAACTTCTGTCCTACATAGAAGGATTCTCTACCATCCACGCGCCGTCCTTCTCGAACAAGTGAACAACTGAATTCTTTTCTGTCGATATACGAAAAAACAAAATGGAAGCGTTGACACCGTAGAAATTCAATAGCAAGAGACAAATAACTTAATAATTTGAAATAGGAAAGGAGGTGAATGAGAGAGCTTCACTAAAAAGATACTGCGTATCGAAAGCAAAAAAGATCATGTCTAATTCAAGGAAGATACAGTACAGGTGGAGAAAAAAGTCTTTTGCAGAGTGAAGGCAGCTTCATGCGAAGTGAAGAGAATTCGCTTTTTCTGGAAATCCTGATCTCGTGTCAGTCTATGAGGAAAAAACTGGCCGTTTAATTCATAATTGTGAGCAATTTACTGTGGGGATTTGTGAATAGAGCCGGAGTGTCGTGTGGATCTGTGGAAAAATTGCGACGTAGACTTGTGGAGGATAAGAACAAAACTTATGTAGAAAATTGTGTGGAAACCTTGTTGTATAAGTAACATTATAAAAAGCCTGACGATCCGATCTTGATGTAATCTCCGGTCTCCTGACACAAATGTTCGTAGCTTTTAGCTATTGGGGTTCAACTGGGCTTCAACTAAACCGTGGCATTACATGGGTGCTTGCACAAAACATTTTTATTATTTTTTGTCACATGTTGCGTGTTGATTATTGTTTTGGCTATAAATTTTACATATTGCCTCAAAAAATGACTCAAAATTCATAGACAAGGTACTTATGGCTATCATATTCCTTATCTAAATTTTTTGGAAATTTTTAAAAATGTTCTACTATTTAATAACAGCCTCCAATATTATGTTATACTTGCTAGTACTATTTAGTATCCCAAAAAAAAAATTTGGAGCTGAAATTTGGAGGAAATGGTCTTCTAATAGACTTATAGTTACAATCCAAAGCAATTTTAAAAACACTTAATTTTATGTGGTATAAAAGTCCACATTTAAAACATATAAAATATATTTTTGGTGGTTCCTTTGGTAACTGACCATCTTCATAGAATTGTTAGAAATGACCAATTTTTATTTTGTTTATTTAAATTTTTTTCCTATTTTTGACTAATTTAAACATCGAAATACCTATTTTCTTGAGTTTTGGCACTTTTCTAGTTCTCCTACTTAGAGAATTTTCATAGGCTTTTCCTTTGGTAGTTATCTTCATCTTAAAGGTGTATACATTAGCCATATTTTTTAAATTATTTAAAAATTATTTTCTAATTTTAAAGTACTCCAGAAAAAATTATGAGTACTGTTGCAAAATCGACAGGTGTTTCCACCCACGTACCGAAATTTCTTACATCGCCGAACTGTACTTAGAACCGAACATCCCATTTTCCATCGACGATCCATTTCCATATCATACCGTAGCAGTTGCAAGAACTCATCCTTGGCCACATAGATAGCAGATATGGCACTCATCGATCAGCATTCACCTACCTTACGTCGTTTTGCTTTGAGTTTAGCTTTGGTTTCTCCATGACATAGATTCAAGATTGCTCTTCAAGCAAATTTGAATGCCTTTTGCAAGAGTGTGTACTGTTTAGGAAGCTCTTTAAGAATGTAACGAAGGTGCTTTCACATAAAGATTTCCAGAAGGTGCTCATGGACCTCCATGTACGTCAAATATGGAGTTAGGACCTTCACTGCTGAGTACCCGTACACCTTGCAAAGTCGGTTGTGGGGCTGACGTGCTTTTTGATTTGTGGCTGTTAGATTCCTGCCCAGTGATTCCTGTTCTCCAAGGATACCTATTTCTGAGTTTAGGGGAAGTTTAAATAAGGTAAGACTTTTGCATTCGAGATTTTAAAAAATTACTTGGACATACAACAGTTAGTACAAAATTGGGAAGTTCGATCTACACAAGCTTGATCGTGTTCAATTCAAGATGTCACAGACTGATAAGATGTTGCACCATGGATTGAACCTATTGCCATCATGAGACAGTGGCTCACCACCTAAAAATGATGCACTACTGTACCTGTAACTGACGAGAGATCAGCTCATGATGGATCAATAACCTCTGCTTTTTGTACAGGAAAAAATATATCATAACCAACTCTAAAACCTACTAAAAGAAATATGACAAAGCCATCATACGCAACAAAATCGTCACCACCCGAAGGTGTACTACGATTAGAAAGATATCATTCTGGATGGGAAGTAATCATTGGCAACCTTAAAACAAACTCAACAAACTTAGACTGAGCGAAACCCCAGATGTAAGTAACATGGTCTGTCCCAAAGAGTAATTGCAGTGACGCTGCTCCCCAGGGCAATGAAATATGCAACCTCGCCTCCTCGAAAACTTTCTTGCAATCACGAAGTGAACGGAAGAAACAACCTCGAGAACCCGTCTCTCTTTGACGTTCACAGAGGACTCTATGACCACAAGTGCATCACAAGGATGCGAAGGGTCGCTCCATAATGTTGAGGCAACACCCCGCCAAGGATGCTGCCTCCGTCATAATAAGACATAAAAAGAAACATATAAAACATAAGCGCTCGACGAAGGCTGTCAGTTGGTAGTGCATGTTTGTTCCACACGTAAGTTCAGAACAGGTCTATGTTATTCTATCTTCATACAGCCTTGCACGACACTTGCACAACAGAAAGATTCTGCATTACAACATGAAGCCTCAGTCGAAAGATGGTGATAAGTTAGACATCACAGAATCAGAACAAGTAAGGATATTATCTTCATCACCGGCTTCAAGAAGACATGGCACAGGAAACTCGATTGATTGCAAGGGAACTAACTTAAAAGGAAACCAAAAAGAATAAGAAAGCCAGTAACCTAAACTAACGAAGGCATGACAAATAAGAGAACTGAGGAAAAAAAAGGAACAATTGCACACAGGAGGAAGCGTGGCAACGATGGAATAAGTAGTGAGCTGAAATGCCCGCCGCATTTATGCAAGCAACGTGGAAACCCTAATTCAATGCTAGGAGACGATGACCTAATTCTGTGACAGAATTTGAGGGAAGCTATCCATCATTCATCATATCTACGTTGATAAAAAATTTAGGATTTTTATAGCCAATATTAGATTACATGAATCCAATCTTCTAATCCCTTTGTCCCAAAAACGATCTTCCAATTTTTGGACAAAATGTTGCAGATCAATACCTTAAATCAGGCTGTTTGTTTGTTTGTTTGTTTGTTTGTTTGTTTGTTTGTTTGTTTGTTTGTTTGTTTGTTTGTTTGTTTGTTTGTTTGTTTGTTTGTTTGTTTGTTTGTTTGTTTGTTTGTTTGTTTGTTTGTTCCGTTGAGATCTCCCGGACCGTGCATCCCCCGGCCGCGTGCTTGGTACCATTGGAAAGGGCTCGGCGAGGAGGGGTGCACGGGCTTGGTTTCGTGGCGTTTGGAGCAATGGTGCAAAAGTTATTGAATTTCAAAGTATTTATTGATTAAAAAATTAGAAAATTACTTTTACTTTGATTTTGGTGGCCTTCCTGGTACTGGGAGTGGAACCGTGAGTAGAACTGGGTGTGGAATCGGAAGTAGAACCAGGAGAGGAACCGGAAGTAGAACTGGGTGTGGAATCGGAAGTAGAACCAGGAGTGGAACCGGGAGTAGAACCAAGAGTGGAACCAGGAGTAGAACTGGGTGTGGAATCGGAAGTAGAACCAGGAGTGGAACCGGGAGTAGATGAAAATTAGGCCAACGGCACAGGGCCACACTAGTGAAGGTTGAAAATAGCATTACTTTGACCCATTTCTAAGTATTTCAAAGAAGTTGTTACACAATCGTTGAATCTATGAGAACAAAAATGATCATTTTTGAGCGATCGGAAAATCATTCGGGGGATAGAAATATTATGGGAAACTAGAAGATCATTGTGGAATGAAAGGGCGGGAGTTCAATATTGAATTGAATTGACTTCAAATAATTGCTTTTATGTTACGGGTCGAGAATCCAGACGAATCGGATTGTTGACACTCTGGTCAAATTGGAACCGGATAGTGAATCTAGGTGATCAACAGGACTTGACGGGGTTCAGATCGGGGATCAATCCAAGATGTGCACCGGAGATGGGATCAATTGGAATCAGCTAAGTTCAATAGATTAACAGGAGGTTGCGTGAGGAAGAATCCTCTACAAAAGTATTTACATACATTTCGGAGAAGATGGATCAAATTGCTCGTAACTGTTCCTGCTCTAACTGTCAGTAGAACTAGCTGTTAAATCTAGTTGTCACGACCTGGTCGTGACATTATCCCCTCCTAGTTTTGCCGCAGTAGGATGGCAATGGTGGAATTCTGCTACAGCATCTGGAGCATTTCAAAGATTGTCTATGAGTTCCCAGGAATTTTGTCCCGGACCGTATCATGTCCAAGAGACGAGATACTGAAGCTTTTTCCACCAGCCGAATAATCGAGAGTCAATCACCTCATGAACCTCCCACTCGATGTCACCTTCTGGAGTCGTGGAGGTGGTCTCTAATTACGACCGACAATTGTATCTAGGCGATACTTTTCCAGTAATGAAACATGAAAGACGTTATGAATTTGTAACGTCCTTGGTAATGCTAGCCGATAAACCACGTCTGAGAGTTTGGTTGTAATCAGGTAAGGTCCAAGGAACTTCGCTCTTAACTTCCAAGATGGTACCATGAGGGCAATGTTGTCACGCCGAAGGAGTACCTTCTTGCCCACTTCGAAAGTCTAGTGTGTATGAGAGCGGCAATTGTAGTTTTTCTTAACTTGATCTCCCGTGATCTTTATCATGGTCTTAATTTCCTCATGAGTTTTGTGAAGATATTGGATTCGATCAACAGCTGGAACTGTCGAGGTTGATGGAATTAGAAAAGATAATGAAGGATGGTACCCGTATATCCCATAAAATGGTGACAAGCCTGTTGCTGAATGTGTTGCGTTATTGTATGCAAATTTGGCAATGGGTAGCAGATCAACCCAGTCATCTTGTTGTCTTGTTGTCAACATGCGTAGAAACTGTTCCAAAGCTTGGTTCACCCGTTTAGTCTGCCCGTCTGATTGGGGATGGAATGCTGTAGTCGAGGCGGGGCGAATCCGTAAAAGTTCATACAATCTTTTCAGGAACTTGGAGACAAAAATAGAGCCTCTATCCAAGATGATTTCATTGGGCAGGCCGTAGTGTTTCCACACGTAGTGAAGATACAGGTTAGCCGTCCCACTTGAATCCATTGTTTCGTTGGTCGCCATAAAATGAGCTAGTTTGGTGTTTTTGTCGACAACTACAAGAATTGAATCATATCCACTGTTGGGAGGGAGTTTCACAATAAAATCTGTGGTAACACGCTTCCAAGGTGCTTGGGCGGCTGGGATCCATTGGAGGAGTCTATATGGCACATGGTGAGTGGATTTCGATCACTGGCAGAGATCACATCTGTTGACATATCGGTGAACGTAACTCCTTAATGTTGGCTAGTAGAAACTCCTGGCGACTAAATCCAATGTCTTCGCATGTCCCTGGTAGCCAGTTGCTGGCGCATCGTACTTTGACCGCAAAATTTGGCAACGGATTTTGTCATCGTCTGAGACAAAGATGGTATCCTAGAATCTCACGAGTCCATCGGTAAAGTTGTACGATTGAAATCATCTGTGAATATTTGCTGGGGCCCTCTCCGCGCCATTATCGAAATATGCCAATATGGGCTGCAAAGTAGAGTCCTCTCGTGTTGCCAGTCGGATGCATTGCAAGATTTTCTCATCTGTCCATACTGGTTCGACGGCTTCTAAGGCTGCTAATTTTATCAATGGCCTGGGCTACTGTCCTTCTCCCCCAGTGACATCAGCCCGTCGAGATAGCGCGTCTACTTGTACGTTCATAGATCCTAGTTGGTGCTGGATAGTAAAATGAAATGGTGGTAGTAATTCGGACCACTGGGCTTGTTGTCTGTTAAGCTCCTTTCTGGTCAAGAAATATTCCAAATTCTTGTGGTCAGAAATAACCCGGCTTTGATGAGGCAACCCTTCCAGGTAAACTTGTCAGTCTTGGAAAGCTTGAACGATACTTAGCTCTTTGTCGTAAATGTCATAATTTTGTTCTGTAGAGGACATTTTTGAACTCTGATAAGCGCATGGGTGCAAATGCCCATCATGCCCATGTTGAGAAAGGATTCCACTTGTTTCGGTATTGGACGCATCCGTTTCTATAATAAAAGGTCGGTTAAAATCAGGATGTAACAATACTGGCGCTTGGCAGAAGCGTGCTTGGAGATCTTCAAACGCTTTATTTGCTTGTAGGGTCCAATGGAAGGATTGGTCCTTTTTTGTTAATGTCGTTAGTGGACCTGCAATTCGGGAATAATCCCATATAAAGCGACGGTAGAAATTTGCGAAGCCTCGAAACGCTTGAACTTCCTTAAGATTCTTTGGTACCAGTCAGTCTTTAATAATTTGTATTTTGTCTTTACACATTTCTAACCCTTATGCTGAGACTATCATCCCTAGGAATTCAGCCGACGTGCGGTGAAATTGGCATTTAGATGCCTTAACATAAAGGCTATGTTTTTGTAATCTTTGGAGAACATCTTGTACCACTTGGCAATGTTCTTCTAGAGTTTTTGAAATAATTAAGATATCATCTAAATAAATTACTACTGATATGTCCAAAAGGTCACCACAAATATATTGCATGTGGGCTTGAAATTGGCCCAAAGCATTCATAAGACCAAACGGCATTACCAAATATTTGAATAAGCCATAGCGGGTCTTAAAAGCAGTTTTGAATTCGTGACCGTGAGCCATGCGTATGCGATGGTAGGCTTGATGTACGTCCAATTTTGTAAATATGTGAGCCCCTACCAACCTATCCATGAGCTTGGGGATAAGTGGTAATAAGTAGCGATTCCTTATCATGACTTTATTAAGGTTCCAATAGTCAATGCACACCCTTATGGAACCATCCTTTTTCTGGGCAAATACAATAGGGGCTGAAATTGGGGACTTAGACCGCTGAATCCATCCCTTTCCTAAAGTCTCCTCCAAATATCCCCGAAGTTCTTCCAACTTTGCTAGGGACATGGGCCGGAGGTCGATATTCCATGGTTCTTCTCCTTCTTTAAATTCAATTTTCATGTCAGATATCCCATGATCCGGTAGCTCATTGGACAATTTTTCATTGAAGACCCCTTGCAAATCGTGGTGTTCCAACGGGATAGCACTTGAGCCAGCCGTTGTTGTGGCAGTGTCAGTATTGTCCACCTTCGACACTATTAACGTATAAACTTCCGCCTCCTTTGAGGAGAGCTTGAATGCTGCCGCTGATACCATAGCGAGCCTCAGCACCACCAGTTTTGATGGGGCAGGACTCGGCTCCCCTGAATCCGCAACAGCTCGCCCTAGCTTAACGCCATTGCTTCCTTTACAGCCATTCACTACTCCCTTATTTTCTGCTCCCTGCTGTATGCATGCTGATTGGCAATACGGAGAGTCAAAAACCACCTTTTTTTTCCAACCACCTAATAGTGGGATCATGGCGAATCAACCACGGGGTCCCTAAAATACATGAGTAACGCCCGGTATTGGTATAATCCGCGACTAACATTTCTTGGTGCCCTGCTTCCTCCAATTCAACCGTAGCCTCCTACGTAATGAGTCATGAGTTAATTATCCTCCCATCGATGACTCGCACTTCTCGGGGAATCCTTTTTTTTTGGATGACAGCCCCGCATTTGATTGCAAAATCGGGATGCATGAACACCCCAGTGGCCCTCAAATCCACCAGGGGTTCTATTGCCAAGGAATTGATCTTAGCACTCAGGGTTAAATGAGCTTCCGGCTCTACGGTAGCTCGTAAAAATAATGGCTCCATCGTCTCTGTTGTTTCACTGTAATGAAGGCCTCCTCCTATTTTGTGAATTTGACCTTCTTTGATAATAGTGGCAGCCACTGTCTGCATGGTGCCCGGGTACTAAGTGCATTTTCTTAGTCCTTGGATGGGCCTTTTCCCGATTCTCCACCACTCACTTCTAATGTTGCCAATACCAGGGGCTTGGATGGGTTAGTTGGGCATTTTGAATGGATATGACCCATCTGGCCACAATCCCAACACCGTTCTTGTTTTTGGTAATCCAATCTCTCTACTACAATTTTGGCAAGGGCCATGGACACCTGTGCTGCGTCCAATTACATCGGCATTGGCCCTGATCTTGATGCTTCTGGGATAGTAGGAGATTGACCAACAGGGTCCCTTGCAGCAATGGACGATGACTTTGAGTTCAAATAAGAGACTTGAGGCCTTCAGATTTGGCATCAAATCCACAACCTTTCGTCAATCCGTGACGAAATTGCCATCCAATCATTGAGCCCTCGTGGCTGATTTTCTGCCGTTGCTACTGCATCAAGAATGTCATCTTTCAATCCCCTGCAAAATCACGTCATGAGGCTGGATTCATTCCAATCAACTTGGGCCACTAACTCATTGAAATTGGAAATGTACATTTGTCTGTTTAAGTCTTCCTAAACGATCTTCCACATTCTCTCTTCTATCAATATCCCCGTAAACAGCAATGACAGCCTCTTGAAATGCATTATAATCCAGTAACAAGTTATGCGGACGTCCTTCATCAAGGGCTTGTAATAGCAGCATTGCCCAATTCTGTACAGGTCCACTCATGTAGGACAAGGTGTATGCTACTTTGTCCTCCTCCTGGCGATAAGTGCGTGGTTTGCCACGAAACACCAACATGAGTTGGGTGAACCAGCGATACACTTCTCCACCTCTTCTACCTGCAAATTTATCTGGATCCGCAACCTTCGACTCCCTCTCTCCAGTTCTCAAATCATCGTAACAATCCATTCTCTGCTGAGCACGGTCAATTGTCCGGAGAGGGGCGGAGGATGAAGCCTGAAGGGGCCCTGCACCTGCTCGTTCCGAGATTTGTTGCACCATGTAAGGAAGTGCTGCCTCAAATACTTTTTGGATCTGCTACTAAATAAATTCAGCCCACCCGGAGCCTACCTCCTCCGGCAACTGAGGTTCCCATTCCAAATCTAGCCTCTCCCGATCCATGATAGTCAAAACTTGGAACCTTGCAGCTCAGTTGGAGCGATACCTCGACTCCTTGGTGACTAAGTTATCGTCACTCCCAATTTTCCCAGAGCGTGGACAATTAAAGGACGCAACCTAATGTCACGAGTCGAGAATCCAAACCAATCGGATTGTCAACACTCTGGTCAGATTGGGACCGAATCGTGAATCCAAGTGATCGCCAGGACTTGATGGGATTCAGATCGAGGATCAGTCCAAGATGTGCACCGGAGATGGGATCAACTGGAGTCGGCTAAGTTCAATAGATTAACAGGAGGTTGCATGAGGAAGAATCCTCTGCAAAAGTATTTACATACATTTCGGAGAAGATGGATCGAACTGCTCGTAACTGTTTCTGCTCTAACTATTAGTAGAACTAGCTGTTAAGTCCAGCTGTCACGACCTGGTCGTGACATTTCAAATCTAAAGAAGGAAAAAAAACAAATTAGGAAATCTCAGTTGAGGAAGGTGGTGGAATAAACACATAGCTATTTTATTTTTAGGCAACAATTCAATGATATTACTTTTAGGCAAATATTCAGCTATTTATTTTTTAAGTACCTACTCAATGTATTTATTTTTAGGAAAACACTCAACTAATTTTATTTTTAGGCACCTATTCAATGGATTTACTTGTAAACCATCACTAATGATTTGGTTTTAGGCTTGTTTAGCAATACAATTGATGAATAAGTGCAACAAGAGCAAGTCAAAAAGAATCAGTTGGTAAACATCTCTTTTTTGGATGTAAATGAACTAAAACATAATTCAAAGGAATAATGTGCTTTTTTAAGAAGAACTTGTTTCCATTTGTATAAAAAAACTAGATACGTTTCCTCAGTTTTTATTTGTATTGTAATATGAAGTCTTAAAACATGATGGATGTGAGTTCAAAATCCATCTAAAATGAACACTCCATGATTGATAAAATATTAAATGGTTAAATGTAATAGGTTCAAGTCTAATTTTCAACCAAGTATATGGAAATAATGAGTGATTTGGAATGAAAGTTGTTATTTATTTGCAACTATTTGTAAATAAATCCAAAGTCTGTCCAAAAATTTTGATTCCATATTTTAAAGAAACATCTAAATTTTTCCTATCATTACCTTTTTACAAATAGATTAAATGATTGTAAAAGAAAACTTTGTACCTCTAAACATGCTTCTTTTTATTCAAAAATATGTCAATTTCCTTTTAATATCTAGAAAAAAACATGATTCAATTTTCCATGTTTTAATCCATTTCTTTTTACATTTGGAAAGACAATAGTATTGTACACTTCCTAACGCTTTAATTTTATTTAAATATATATTAGAAAATAATTCTCAAAGTTGTATAATGTAACGTTTTTCAGATGCCATTAAATAATGAATGATTCAAGATGGATTTAGGGTCACTATGTAGATATACAATTTAAAATAAATTATTGTTATTATTTATAGAAAACAATAATTATTAAGGTAGCTTTTTTAAATGCATAATATTATTAATTAAATCATATAGCCCAAGAGAATTTGAGGTTGTATATTGAAGAAGAATATTTTGCAATTATCATGTTAGCTAGAATTGCATGCTAGTTTGAATCATTATACTATATTTATATTATGTTTAATTGCGGTTCTAATTTGTATAACCTTAGTTTATTTTTTGGTTTATTGTAAAAATATGACAAGAAGAAGAACATTTGAGCTTTGACATTGCAGTTTCTATTTAAGTAGATATTGTAATATATGTGCATTGAATCTTTATGCAACCATATTAGATTTCAAACAAATATCTACAGCAATAAGTTGCAATTTAAAAACAAAACTCTTACTTTGTAAATTTTTAATAATTATGAGCTTGCAATTGAAATCTACAACTATAAGAAACTTCTAGATATTACTATATGGAGTAGAAATGGTGGAATTCAACCATAAAACCTAAGTGAATTGTGATATTTTTTGTCCATTGGACATCCGTTTCAAGCAAATATGCATTGTAGAAAGAGAATTGCTTGCAAGATTTGATATTTAATTGCTTAGACCCATAGCACAAATCCTCCATCTATTTGATTCATGATATTGATTTAGTCAAATAAACTAACAATTCTATTAATTATTTCAAGCAATTGTTGAAACATTGTAAAGCTTTAACATTGCTAGCACAGAATTATAATTAATAAATTTTAAGATCTTTAATTATCTTGGATAAAATACATTTATTTCATTTTAAAAAGACAAAAATAAAATTCATTTTGATAATATGTGCACAAATCAAAAAATGTGCATTGACAAAGTAGGATTCCATTTCTCTTTATAATACCAATGACAATTGATTGAAGTTTTTTGAAGTTGGACATGTTGAAATCTCTTCATATAATTATTAATACATATTTGGGGGGTCAAAAATAATTCAAGAAGAGTTTTGGAAAAATGAAAGCTAGTTGGCAACCTACCATATTAGTAATGAAAAGATTTATGAAAAGGCATGCAAAACTCAAAACATGTGGCTTTATAGTTATGCATTTCAAAAAAATAGCTAAGAGACAAAATAGATGTAGTTTCAATATTCTTTGGCCTGCAATTGTCTTGCTTCTCAAAATGTCATAAACTCATCATCTTCAACAAAGACCTCTACAAGTGTTGAAAACTTAACAATAAGCTAATATCTTTTATACACCACTACATAAACTAGCTCTCACGTAAAGTTCATCACTAGAACAAGAACCTCAAATTTGACATACAAAAAACACATGTTATTACATACAATGAACTTAATGACAAGTCTCTTGATGATTGTGTATACTACAAAGATTTTGAATCATGTGATTCAAGGACCAAATTGCAAACTTTGAGGAGTTTACCACAAATATTACCAAAAATTGTGTCTAATGAAAACATTGTTTGCAATTGCAGTTTCTTGATTAGACAGAAGATAAATGACATATAGAAAAGAAAACTTGTAAGGAGAGCAATCTTAAAAAAAACTCTTCTCATACTAGACATATGTCAAGTGTCCAAAATCAACGATGTAGATCTAATTAATTTTAATACAAAACACTTTTATTCTTAAAAGACTGACCCTTAAAAGACTGATAGTGGGGATTAAATCATCCATTTTGGTATCGTGTAAATTATTGGTTAAAAAAGTCCAAAAGTACTCATTAGATATCAAACTACTATAGAAGACCTCCCCTTCTTACACAAAATTTGGAGGATGAATAGTTGTACTTCTGTCCCACATAGAAGGATGATCAATCTCTCATCAACCAAAAAATGGTTGTTGTGTCATTTATAGGTTAAGATCTATACTTTCTCCTCATCATGAGACTTGAAGAATTTGTCCCTTTTAAAGACTCAATATCCCATCTAAGCTTATTGTAAATGTACCTCAGTTTAGGATTTGACGAGTGAACAAAAGATGTGATATTAGAGAAGATCGCCTCAAAGACGGTGCTGTTAAAGAGGCATGAGTGTACATAACCAATCACTCCCAGAGTCTCGCCAACGTGTCGCTTCTTGATTGATTGGCTACGAGCAGGGGCATTGTTTTCTGATAACCACCTACATAGAGCCTGTTTGTATTCTTGCGGGCTAGTTTATGATTCCAAGAGGCTAGTTATGAGCATGATGTGATCCGTGGGATCCGCATAAAGATACTCATAAGATGTCACGACATCAACATAGTTCATCCAAATTTAATGATTTCACTGTTAGCTGTCGTCATGCTTGCCTTCTATCTCAAAAACCAGCAATGATTCTCAACATGAACACTCAGCACAAACCATCAATGAACTCTCGTATGAACTTCCAGCAATTAGCACTCAGCATAAACCATGATTTTAGGCACTTTGGATTTTGGAACACTTGGAAATGGTTCTGATTCTGAGAATTGAAACTTGCACAGTGAAGGAAAAAAGGAAGAAAGTCCTGGGATGTTTGCATGCAGATCCACAGAGAAACAAACATTTGAGAACAAGACTGCAGTCATCAACCATGTGATGCAAATGATATAACCTGGAGGCATTCATCATTTCAAATTACCATGTTCAGTGCAATACCGGAAATCAGCACAAGCATTTGAATTGGGATTTGAATGCTACAGATCAATTTGGTATTATAGAAACTCTGCAAGCATGTCCAATATATAGCTCTAGTAATTCTTCCGAAAGAAATAGCAATGGCTCTACACATTCTGCTAATTGTACAGTGGCCTGGTTACATGAAAGTTCAACATCTCAAAATTCACAAGAGGTGATCCACTTGATAAATCTCATATATTTTTACGAAGGTGGTAGGTGTGCACGGCTTGACTCTGGGAGTTACCGGTTATGTTCGGTAACCGCCCATGGGAACCGGTCATTGCCTGTGAACTGTCACCATCAATCTAGGCTCAGCCTACCGGCTTCGCTAGCTCAAGGGTGACAGTTCACAGGCAGTAACCGGCCCCCATGGAACGGTTACCTATTACGTACCCATGACGTATATTCCCAACTTCTTATGGCCAAACCTCGCTCCGTCTACTATTCCGCTGGGCGCGTGCGAGACGACGGTGATGCCGACGCTCAAATTCACGATCTCGCCGGAGCTCCCAGTTTTGATGGGAATCCGACTTGTGTTAGAGAGTCATCTCTCTGGATGGTGAAGATGTGGTAGCATAGTGGAACTCTCCTTTTCTTATCGAGCATGCGAAGCAAATTTGAACTATTGGTGTTGTGAAGCGAGTTTGAACCCTTGTTAGGGTTTGTGGTGAGGGTCTGCTGCAATGGGGCTCTCTCCTCTGGGTTTCCTAGGGCTGTGTTTGCTGGTGTCTGCTGCGTTGGTAGGAGCCGATTCGAATGAGGAACGTGTGGCGGATCTGTTGTACATGCAATCGCAGTCGAAGGACGGCGTGATTCGCTTGGACGAGAACAATTTCCGTCGCTTCATGTCCCCTTTCGAGCCTCGCCCTTACGCACTCATTCTCTTCTTCGATGCGAGTCAGCTGCACACCAACACGGAGCTGAAATTGGTGGAATTTCGGAAAGAATTCGGGTTAGTGGCTTCGGCGTACCGGAAGCATCACAAAGGGCAAGACTCCGATGCGAAGGTTTTCTTCTGCGATTTGGAGTTTAAGCAAATGCAGGGCGTATTTCAGCTGTTCAAGGTGCAAGCGCTGCCGCATGTGAGGTTTGTGGCTGCCGGGAGCGGAGGAAGCGAGGCGAGCGTGGAGATGAGCCAGGGTGAGTTCCCTCGTTCCGCCGAAGGGCTCGCCTCGTTCGTGACCGCCAAGAGCAAGCAGCCGTGCGGGCCGATCGAGCGGCCGCCGCCTCTCAGCAAAGCGCAAACGTGGGCTCTCGCCATCGTGGTCTTGATCGCCACGCCGTTCGCTGTGAAGATCGCCGCGGCCCCCGAGTCGCCGTTCCGCGACCCGAAGGTTTGGTGTTTCGGAGCCTTGTTGATCTACTTCTTCAGCGTCTCGGGAGGGATGCACAACATCATCCGCAAGATGCCACTCTTCATGCAGGACCGGAACAACCCGGCCAAGCTGGTGTTCTTCTACCAGGGCTCGGGGATGCAACTGGGAGCCGAGGGCTTTGTGGTGGGGTTTCTGTATACCATTGTGGGAGTGTTGCTAGCCTTCGTGACTCAATTTGCCCCGCACATTCGGTCCAAGATTGTGCAACGGGTGGTGATGATTGTAGCGATCACTGTTAGTTTTGTGGCGGTGAGGAAGGTCATAGGTCTAGATAACTGGAAAACGGGATACTGGATCCATGCCTTCTGGCCTACTCGATGGACATAGAATTCTCGCACTCTCTGCATATCTTTTTAGCCCTGGGAGTGGCTGTGCAGTTCTGGCACTTGCTTTGTGCTCTATATGTACAGTAAGTTGTGGATTCATACGCATCCCATCGCCATTGGACCTTTTTTTCTCAATTCTCTGTCGCTGCTTTTGTTGCTGATGGTAGTTGCTTGGAAATGGTTGGACTCATTGTTCGGCAATGATCTCGCGTTATTGCATACACATCGGGACGTTTTGGTTTCATGGTTATGGTGTGGAACTGCAGGTTTTCTGGACTGGTGGCAGACGACATATTTGTGTACAGACATGGGCTCCTCGTCAGCATGAGGGCCGTGTTGCTTGTTTGGGTGTATTACAGCTCTCAGAGGTCATGTATTTGCAGGCTAGGTGTTGCTATA
This sequence comes from Neckera pumila, assembly GCA_963969595.1. Taxonomy (NCBI): domain Eukaryota; kingdom Viridiplantae; phylum Streptophyta; class Bryopsida; order Hypnales; family Neckeraceae; genus Neckera; species Neckera pumila. Next base: position 44,055,069 of record OZ018408.1, on the reverse strand, counting down.
GACCGATGATAAGCTGAGTGCTCAATCAGGTTGCGCGCTGCCAAATGCGTGTTGATCCTACCTGGCTGGACTTTGATGTCGCTAGTGATCACCAGCGTATCAAATGGTAAGTTATACCCGTGCAATGCTTGGCTCTTCTATTTTCTCAAGGAACTCGTAAACATTGATTAGTGATTAACACTTCAACGCCGAAATCTTTTTTCGAAATTTTGCATATTTATGCTTGTATCTTTGTACAAATACGGTATTTCTTTCAGTTTCCTGAAATTGGTTGTACAAAGTGTTTTTGTTTCTTATTATTCAAGCATTTGGTTGGTCAACATATCACCCTAATGCAGTCTGTTCATCTTCCAAAATATGGACTTCATGGGCGCTTTGTGATGGTTTTGTAATGTGCTGACCTGATGCTGACGGTTTTTTGGTCTTAAAACTAAATGTCCAGCTTCCAATTTTACTCGGAAGTGGTGGAGGACGGAAGTTGCGTTGACTGTGCTGAGCAGGCCGTGCTGGTCTCTAATGACACTCTCTGTAATTTCACATTCCCTGTATATTTTGAGAATCTGTCACGTTTTGGACCACTTCCATATGTTAAGTTGTACCCGCAAGGGGAAGGAGCCCATTTGTCCCCTGAGTTGGTGTCATAGTGAGGGTTTAGTGTACCTGTTTTGTTTCGTCTTATTATTGATTGCTATATGATGGTGAAATTTTGAATGGTTTCTAATTATTGTGCAGAAGGCGTGCAATCAGGAGTACAATCCTACTCTACATGCTTTTTCGTGACCATTTGATGAATTTTGAGTATAATTTCTTACATGAATTAGTCTTTATGCCACATGATCACTTTAGTCCCGTTGCCAAATATTCTTTTGTACTGGCATACAAAACTTTGAGATATGAAGCTGCTGACAAGCTGTCCTCTCTAATTGCTCAACTCTTGCATAGAATTCATTGCCACAGACATCGTACATCCCATGCCTGAAATGGATAAGTGCCGAAATCAAAAGCCAGGTGTTGTTACTGTTGTACTACTGTTGCATAACATATTGAGCAGTGAGCCAAGGTGTCCTGGCGTGAAAATCTAAATTATCAAACTTTTTGGCTCATAAATTACTCACTCTTAGTGACATGTACTACATATTAAATTGCCATGGATAACCAATAGTTAGCCTTCTAAGGTAGGAGGTCCATAAAGTGTCCATTTTAACCCCAAAACACTCCAACGTCCAATTTCAAGATGAAAGTCTACACCTTATCTTGAAATTTGAGCAATGAGAAAGTAAAATGTACAAATAGTGTTCAGTTTAGGAGGTGAATACTTTTAGAACTAGAGTGCTTTATATCTAGACTTCCTACCTTATTCTCTTTCCAATTCAATCTTTGATTTTTTTTAATTTTCCAAACTTCAAATTTGCTTATTTAACAAGCTCTTAGTTGCATTTTTAGCCAATAATATGAACATGATATTCTAATGTTTCCTTTTTTCTCTTGGAAATAGTTGATTGAGTTGAATATTGTTATGCAGGCTATAATTGGTTGTTTTACAATAAGTCAATTTTATTGAAAGATTTCTTCAAGTAATAAAATGGTCTTATAGTAGGAGGTGTTGAAAACGTTCCTTCAATCCTAGAAGGATGTCGACTTGTCATCAAGAGTAGATAACTAGAGTTTACTAGGTACATTATTTGTTTGAACTTCAATATTCTTAACTAATCCAATATTTAAGATTCTAAAAGATAGGAATCACTATGGATTAGATGTAAATTTTTTCTTGTCTTTCAAGGAAAATAGATTGAATAATGATTTGAGATATCGGTACTATAGAAAATGAATCTTTGTTTGTGATGTAAATCGGGATCTCCTAAACCAACAAATCGATGGGGTACATTAGTGTTGTCATAAAGTTTCAAGGAGTGTATATGTGCACAAGGCAAGTTTCATTGCATTTCAATTGACTAGGCAAGATTGAGTTTTAAAGTTTTTTTGAATAATCTTTTTTTTAAAATAAATTGCAAAAAGCTATTGGTTCTTTGGATCCAAAGGTCAACAAGTAAGAGAATGCTTTGAGCAGTTACAAGTATTTTTGCTTCATTTCTATTTTGATTTTGATTTTTTCCTACAATTTGTCGTCAAGTATAAGTCTTTAGCTTCATCTTTCATGCATGTTTTAGTTTCTACTTAGACACAATTAGGAGAGAGTAACATTAATAAATATTGACAAATAGTATCGACCAAAGTTGCCATTACAAACCAATCTAATTAATAAAATTTTAGTGATTCTCACCCTTCCACCCATTAGGGGTAGTCACGGCTTGTTCACAGTCACGATGAACAATGGAGATTGAAGTTGTGGCGGCGTAGGGTTAGCCTCCTTTTGCCGGAATATTCTTAGCATGACGTCATTTATTCACCCTCAACATCCACCTTTGGAGGTGAAGATTAGGAGTGCGCAAGCGATGAACAATGGGGATTGAAGTTGTGGCGATGTAGGATTGACCTCCAATTACCTCCGTCCATCTCCATTATCCATTCTCAACAGTCAACCATTTGAGGGTGGTCACAGCTTCTTCAAAAACCGTGGCTTCTCATTGGCCAATCCAAACACTCTATGCTATTGAATCTCTACTGTTCACACGCACCTTGAACAAGCCATGACTACCCCTATTAAGGAAAAACAAGAAGGATTCTAAAGATCTAGTGGATCTTGAGGCCATTTAGCTTATTGCTTGATAAGCCACCAATTGCCAATGTAGTTAATCTAGATGAGATGGAGTTTCTGATGACCATCATAAATAGTATTGAAAGAGGTTCAAGTGTGCAATTACAACCTCGAGCCAGGAACAAATACTTGTTTAACCTTTTCACTGGCAGGAATGAATTGGAAACAAGCTAAGCTTTCTCCAATACTTGTGGTCAAGTGTTAGGGATGCAAAGTAGCATACTACGTCACTCTAGTTGTTGATGGGCTCCACTATGCACAAGCTATGGTTCTAGCTTACCATTCCAATTTTGTGCAATTGTGTCCAAGATAATTGTAGCCACAGTTGTTTTTAGGATACAAGCAAAATGGTTTTTTCTTTAAAAACGTCCTTCATGCAACCAGACCTACAAACTGTTCGCACGCAAAGAGGGTGCTCACAGCCCAAAGCCACACTATCAATATTGAATCCTAATAGGTGTGTGCGCTGATTCACAGTATGTCATCTCATCAGTAAATCGTTAGAATATTTCCGGAAGAGACCCAGTCAAGAGAGATATCCTCCCCCAGACATTCAGAGGAACAATATTGGGAAGCAATGCAAACAGGAAGTGCACGAACCTACCGCATTTTCATCGGATTAAGAGGTTCCAGGAACTCTCTTAGCTACTGAAGTAATGTCTGCCTTCAGATTTTAAAAAAGAGTGTTTAAAAAAGAGTATGCTCTAAACACAGCCCAGTCGTACTTAATTGGCTTCTAACATCCTCCATGGGTAAGAAAATCGGCCTACGATCAGCACATCGAAAAGTAATCTGAATCAAGAATTTTCTCATATTCTGAGGAAAGCCTGAAGAAAAATTCTTTGCCTTTACGTGATTGTTGTACTTTCTTTCCGGTTCAAGAGAAATTCGCAGAACGAACAATTCTCTTCACAATGACCAAAATTTATACTTCCTCAAGCAGCAGTTGGAATCAAAAGCTAGCGCGCTGGCAAGCCCTTTAGAGTCAGGTTTCCCTAATTAAACCTTGAGTGCACCTTGACATAGATAAAGCTTATCACAAGCTTGTTATTCCAGGCGAAACTTGAGAAATGATACACGATTGTAAAGGCAGTTCGATATCAAGTGCAAAAAGTCATTCCAATTCCCAAAGTACGACCTGAATGTTATCAGCCAGGTCGCGAGATAGGCCGATCACCAAACAAGGAAACCAAAAGAACTCGTTCAACAATCGAAAGTGCAAGCATCAGAGCCTATGCCAAAGGAAGATTTTTGGGTATGCGATACACATCTTTACAAGGGAAAGCTGTAGCTGCAGTAGTATGCCTCGAGCAACAACCATCTTTCGATGAATGTCAGACCACGTTGCTGCACAGCCGAAAATTCAGTGTTCTCTGGCATCCGGAATTGCTGCTAACATAATGTCCTCACACTCCTTCCCCTTCTTCTCACTCAATCCAAATTCCAAAAGTTTTTCCTTCAACTTGCTGGTACAGATGGTTATTTTTTTTGAAAGGGTCACCAGAGAATTGAAATGTGCAGAGAAATTTGCCAATCAACTTCGTACTACCAAAGCTGAAACTTAAAATGTACGTAGCCTGTTGTCACATTGGATATAGAGAGACACTTCATTACAAAATTGGATATGAACTTCCCTTACAGTTGAATTTTCCTGTACTCTTTCTTGCTGAGCAATAATCATTCACTCTTCGAACTGAATAGGCCTGAGGTTGAAATGAAAAACTGCAATTGAATTGAAGCTCACAATTTCATTCGCACATCCCGTCAAGCAAATTCATTCACAAAAATAACAAAACAATCCCTAAATCACAACTGCTCTCTACAAATCCCTGCAATTGAAGCTTACAATTTCGTATGCACACCTCGTCACATAAATTCATGCATAAAAATACAAGACAAACCTCTAAACCCAAGTTCCTCTCAGAAACTCCAACCATTGAAGCTCATATCGGCTTCGAAAATCCTCGTCAAGCAAATTCAAGCACAAAAAACACCAAATATATCCATTAAACACATGTGTTCCGAGTAACTCATGTCATTGAGGTTGCAGTCACTTTCTCCCCGCTGAGAGTTTGCACCACCATGAATGACTTATTTTTCTGGCTGCACTTTGCACCTTCAGTTGACTAGGTACGACACGCTTTCTTCAACCGACACAGGAGCCACTCAAAGCCATAATTATGTGCATGACTTTAGGGCAAACATTTGTGCAAATAAATTGGCCAAATCATGTGAAAAAGACAAAAATTTCCTAGAATTCTGCATGAAAATGTGCAACATTTGCAAGAAGAGAATTGGAAGTGTTGTCTAGCAATAGTTTAGGGAGAGGCTCATGAATAGCGGGATGACAACTTTCTAGTTTTTAAAAAACTAATTTTAAACTTGGATTTGAACTTTTGGGTTGCCTTTAGTTTGATAACCAAAGGTAGCAAAAGCCACTCCTAAAATGGAAGTTTCTCCCTACTTACATGGAAGTGAAAGCATCATGATTTAATTTTGTAGCACTCTGACATTCAATTTCCGATCGATGAACATATTGATATTATTGTTTCTTTCTCATTATTGCTTGGATGAAAGTCATCCTAATTCTTGGGTTTTCAACCATTCCCAAGCTCTGGTAATATCCTGCACAATATTTCATAGGAATTTTGATAGTTCTCTAAAATCACAAATGTGGAAGTACGTGAAGTAGTTGATCAAGCCAAAATTGCATTGACTTTGGTTCAAAAGGATTTGCAAAAATAAGGTCATAGATTTAAAGAATATAAATTTCAAAATATCACCATGTGAAGGGAACCTCATTTCAAATCCATTCCAACAAATTGTACAAAAAAATGATAATATTTTGCTTGTAATCAAATTTAGAAGGAATATTGAATATTCCCTTTCAAAATTTATAAAAAAATATTGGTTATATTGTAGCATTGATGGCGAATTTCATTAAAATGGTGCTATTCTAGAACTTTGGCACTTTTATAGTTCAAACCGGACATTCTGAAGTCTATAACTGTTCTAGACGGTCAAAATGGCATGCTGTCAAAATGACATGCGAAATACCGCCATTTTAATGAAATCCCCATACTGGTGAATCTAATTGTACAATTGGAATCTAGAACTCAAAGTCTACAACTTTTATTTGTATATCAATTTCAAAGTATTCTTCCATAATTATAATATTTTATGATGATTTTTCTCAAATGGTCAACTCTGGAGAACACTCTGTACCTTTCAGTTAGGGATCAATTGGTGAAAGCACTTTCGCTTCTAAAAAAATTGAAACTTGTTTTCCAATTTGTTCACCCCATGGAAGTCCGTCAGCCCTCCCTCCGCTAACCAATTGCGTCCCGCCACATGTTCTCCAGCCAACTGATCAGGATGTTTTATTGAATATCTTTGTTGATATAAAAACATAGGTTGTTTTATTTAATGTCCACAAAAATGCGTTTCAAAAAACAGTGAAAACATCCTAAAAAACATGAATTTCTTATAGTGGATAACCCATTGCGTTGGGCAAGGCCTTCATGGCCGGAGTTCAATTCCCCTGGGTAATACTTTTTTGTCCTCAAGCAATTCAATTGTGTGGAGATTTGTTAGTTCAACATCCGAAGCATGAGAAATGTTGCTAGTTGCTGGTTGATAGTGGAAATGGCCAGTTGCTACATGCGGACTGAAAAAAAATCTCGAACAGACACTCCACCGATTAAAAAAATGGTTATGAGCGCCAACAAGGCGCCTCCCTCTGCCATCAGGGAGTGTGTCGCACGACCCTCCATTTTCCTTAATTTATTGACTATTCTCTAGATAAGGTGACTATAATTTATTAGCATTTGAGTGGCTAATTACGGAGCAAATTTATAATGAGAGGTTGATTAATTGACTCTAATAGCTTTGCTGGAAAGCTACACAGTCTAGATGGCGGTTGTGGTATGGCAAGCATGCCGGTCCATTTTGATAGGAACTTAGTCACTTGGCATAGCTTTTCAAACTAGTGGGACTTAGTTGTTTGTGTTTTTTTCTATTCATTACTTGGCTATAGAGTACTACTATTTGCTACAAAATAAGCTTGCCGTGTGGTTATATTGGTGGAATTAGTTTTTGGTGGAAATGGACTCCTTACAAAACAATGCTTAAAGCTCTACAATTCAATCAGGTCTTTTTGTTGTGTAGTCATTTGGAATAATGTCTTGCTTGTATGTTTTTGGTTAGTTTCTTGAGAAAGCTATAGCATGCATTTGTGGACTTTAGACACCTGCTGCACTTCACTAGTACTACATTGGTTTGTTGTGTTGCTGGAACGGGCACAAGTGAGGTCCACAAACTCTTGAAGTATCCAAATTTATACTTGCAAGATTTGACTTTTACTCCTAAATATTGGTGGATTCCTTCTAAGTACAAAAGGGATTGACTCAAGTTTTAAATTTCATGCCTAGTTGGTTTATTAAACTTTGCAGTGATTTGGAATTACTCTCTGGTGACTGGAAGGTCTACTAGTTGTCTCAATGATGATTTTTTATACCTGCAAACTTTGCAAATCAATACGATATTGTTAATCAAGTGTATTAGGACACACTCCCCATTTCCTTCTTGCAAATGTGATGCATCATCAAAAGGATGTAAAATGAAGCATGGTTTAGGTGGTTGTTACCGAGAGTACAATCAGTCCTCTTTTGTAAGTTAAAGGCAGCTAGGGAATATGGTAGGAACATGGTGAATCATCTATACATGCATACTTGGATTAGATAATCAAATTGGAGTCGATTGTTATACTAGAAGACCAAATGACACTGATAGACTTGCAATGTAAATTGATTGTAAGTTGTTGCACGACACAGTGCTGTAAAAACTCTTTTACGGCACTTGAACAAAGAATGATAAGGAAAGCTTGCAGGTATCATACCAGCTTATATCACGAGTAAAAAGAATAAATTAGTGAATAAAAAAAAGTCAAAATAGTACTTTGAAAGTTTCAAGGATGTTCTAGAAAAGTTTTGTTTTGTTTTGTTATGGTGAGATCTCCCGGACCGTGCGTTCCTTGGTGGTATGGTGGGTATTGTTGGAAAACACTTGACATTCAACAAGAAGGGGTGTACAGGCTTGATTTCGTGGCGTTTGGACCCATGATGTGGAAGTTATTGAATTCCGAAGTTTTTTATATGAATAAAAAATAAGAAAGTTACTTTTCCTTTTGTTTTGGCTATGACAACGACCCAGGGCACACTAGTCAAGGTGGTACAATAGAGCCTCTCTAAGAGCATCCCCACCCTTCTTGTAAAACAGATGACTTGTAACCACCGGCTTGCAAAATTACCCCACCCGTCTTGCATAATGAATGAACTTGTTAAGAGGCCGGGCCAAAAGCCTCTGGTGGCTTGTGAAACCGGGCTCTTTTGCAAGTCAAAGTGTGGCTTGCAAACCGGCTTGCAAATCACATGAGACAAGCACCTTTTGCACTTTTCCAACAAACATGGACTTGATGAGTGAATGTGGACGTAGCTCATTGAATCATGATGGCTTCCATAGGTGGGACGACCCTTCTTCCCTGGCTTGCAACCTGGCTTGCATTTTGCAAGCCGGGTGGGGATGCTCTAACTTGATCGGTCCGGGACCGCCTGACAAGATTGCTTTAGAGAGATCAATTGCTTTAAAGAGGGTTTGCACTACACAAGAAGTTGGGGCAAGGGGACATGTGCCACATTTATAGGAAAAGGAGCTTGTTCAAGAGAATAAATTTTGGCAAGGTCAAAGTCTACCACAACTCCTTGACAGGCTCTCATTTAGTACTAGAGCTTATTTTATTCCCAAAGTCGAGACCGCCTGGCCCTACTTGTTTATAGAGGTTTATCAGCTTTGAGAGGATCAACTTTAGGAGGTTCTACTGTAATAGGCTACTAGGCTACTGCTTTTTAGCACCATATCACAGAATTCATAGTAGGGTTTCGATACCATTACAGAGAACCGACATGATACTAGGGTAATACCCATACCCACGCCCAATACTGCTTTGTGACACGTGCCGGTGCCTGAACGCCTAACTTATGAGTAACTTAAGAGTAACTTACCCCTCTTTGACTGCAATAAGTAGGTCACCAGATGCCCTGAAATGCAGCTCGTCATGGCACGTGTCGAACACCCACTCCACCTCTTCACTGACACGTCCTTCATTTCAGAAATAACGTATGATTTGTAAGTATCCTGTTTGACAGAGCCAATCTCCCTTCTTATTACAACGCATTTCACTGCAATCACACTTGCTACCTGATCTCTGCCTTAGTTTGAAGTTTAGGATCTTGCTCCAAAACTTCCGAGTTTGTGGTTTTCATTTCCGGACCATCGCCTGCTTCCTTGCATCAAATCTTGCAATCTTTGCATCGGATCTCTCAGGTAACAACTTCTCTTCATGGGCTCCTTTCTGTTGCCAGGTCTTGTACTGTCCCCCGAGTCTTACTCACAATTTGATCAATGCCGTGCGCAATTTCATTCTCAGGGGTTCACTACATCTCTTCATTATGGCCTCTCTGAGATGACATACTACGAGATTCTGCACACTGGCCGCGGTGTAGTATAGTTTCAAGTAATCAAGCTATGGCACAGTGGAATTTGTTGGACTCATTGGGTGTTGGATTGGAGAGGTTTGGGTTAGAATGTAGAATCTGGACCTCCCCTGGAGTATAGACAGGCACCCTTAAATGTCTCCTGTTCAAGATGTCTGTTTTACGGCCATCTTGAAGTGGAGATTCTCGATTCTTCATCTGTCCCGGAGGTTTGAGTGTAATGATTTTTCGGTTCCCTCACAAAAGGTGCCGCAGCCACTGAGGGTGTGTTTGCTTGGTTTCTGTTGTTAGGTCACGCTGTTGAATTGTTGGAGCTATGGAGGACAAGAGCAAGATGGAGAGATTGGTGTCCGACACGGAGCGCAGCATTCACGAGAAGAAGGACGTGGTGTTGCAGAAGATCGAGCAGGAGAATGAGAGTTTGGAGGCTCCAGACGGAGAGAAGCCTCCCCCCGGAGGAGGATTGCCTCCCACGGAGGCTCTCAAGCGTTTCTTCGACCGGATTCCTCTCTTCTCCGTCCCTGGAATCGGTAATGCAGAAGGTGAGATTCTTCACTCTTGCCTGCCATTTAGTTCACCTTCCTGCCGAAATTACAGCAAAGAACAGGGGCTAACCTTAGTAGCCGTGCCCTAATTGCGCACATGCATGGGGTTTCTGCTTATTTTAGGTCACCGGAGTTGGAACCCTTAAACACGAAGCTAGTGAAGTCTTAAACGTGAGGCAGGGAAGGATCTTTAATCCCCTGAAGAACCCTAAAACCCAATGGGGCCTCAAGCAGTTTTGAGTAGGTCATAGAGGGACCCTCGGACTGACTGTCCAGTATATTTTCAAAAACCTTTGAAGGTTTCATTTTTTGACTAGCATTTGCAATGCTTTTCTCCGATTCTGGCGATATAAAGTTTGGCCCCAGCGGGATTCTATTATTTTCACAATATGACTAGCGGCTGGCGCTTGCTATGCTACGCATTCATCATTAGAATTTTATTAGAATTGTTATGTATTAGATAAAATGCAGGACAAAAATTTCAATAAATCTTCAAATAAAAATTACTAAAATGTTTGTATAATTTTGTTTATAAGTAAGCATATATTGAAATGTACAATAGAAATTTACTGAATGATGAATGAAATATATGCAATGGTGAATATTGTAAAAGATACACATTTATTGTAATGCATTCAAAAGTTGACTCAACTGGCAACCCAAAAACTTGTTGAATTGAAAAGAAAAACTTGTAAGTTTCAAAAACTTCTTGAACAACTTAATTGTTGTGAAATCCAAAATTGCTTCAATTGAATAAATTTCTCAAATCATTTGGTAGTAGCAATAGAATTTTGAAATCATAAAAGCTGTAAAAGTGATATTACAGAGGTGATTGCAAACTACTACTCTATTTCTGTAATATAACATTGTGTGAAAATATTATTTTTATGTATGCATGATTTAAAATATTTTTATGGAGTATTAATATGTGATAAAATGAATGCATAGCATAGCAAGCATGAGCTCCTATTATTATTAATGGTAGCATTTGTGATATTACAGAGGGAGTTATGATTTTAGTAGTATGATTGATGTGATTGGGCATCTTAAACCCATGAATCCTTGGTCGTTTAGGGGATAAATTGTGGTTGAACTTTCATTCCTGTTTGGAATCAGGTATCGAGTCTTCTGTGTAATAATAATCCTGTGTGGCCTTTATATCAGTGGTGGAGCTCACCATGACGGACACTATTAGTGATGCTATTGAGAAGCTATACGTCGAGGAAGTGCTCGGTGCACCTGTCCGGGATTCTCAGAAATCAAACAACTTGCCGTTGAATGATCGATACGTGGGGCTTCTTGATTTTGCCAGCCTTGTCCTTTGGACCCTTGAGGTATAATTCTGGTCCACATTCAAGTTTTTGTCAGTTCCATTTTTCTTGCTAGGAACTCATCTGTTCTTGTTAGGTTTTACATACTCTTGTTAAGCCCTGAAGGACCAAGGATTCATGGTCTGCAAATGACTGATTTGACTGACATTATTATAAAGAATTATTATCGAGACGGAGCCAAAAATTTTACCCCCTGGTACTGTGTAAGAACAGTACATAGGTGGTCCAAAATTAATAAAAATTGAACACAAGGAAGTCCTTGTATTACCTACTCGAAGCTGCTTAATAGAAAATATGAGACCAAGTTTGGGCCTCTTACTCCTTTAAGGGTTAAGTTTCTTTGGACTGTCTAGGCTGTGATATTGAGTTTCACAATGTTCTTGCCTCGTCTCCTGTGCCTTCACACAATATTCCTGAACTTGGCATTTTTCCAACTGCCAAAATGGGATGCACAAGTGACTATTCTTTACAGTACTAAGACAGTTCTAGATTCAGGCTCTCCCATTAACAAAAAAATTTCCGATTTAATGTTTTAATTCCCTTGTTTGTCTTATTGTTTTAGTTCCGGTTTTTTTTACCAGACTTTTGTTTCTACTGTACTTGATGTGAAGGAATTCGAGGGAGCAGAAGCAGAGGCAAAGCTTTCCGGCATGGTGTTGAGCCCCACCGATGCACCTCAGAATGCTACCGCCTCAGTGGAAGCAAGAAACCCGAGTCGGGCAGAGAAGCATGTAGCACAGGCGCAGGAGCAATTAGCAAAAATGGCGCAAGGGCAATCAAGCCCTTCACCCCCTGAGAGCACAGGCACCTCTCAAAGACAACGACCTAGCCGTGAAGGTTTCTTTGGGCTTTTGGACAAACTCACCAACGTGAATTCTACACAGGTCATCACTTACGCTTGCCTTATTGGGAAGCAGGACTCCTGCCCGAGTTGAATGAGTTTTCTTGAGTTCTCATCCACTTGGGAATTGTCGGTGTAAAACAATGTAAAGGATTCTAGAACTGCTAGGGACCTTATCCTATCTTCTGTGTTAGCAATGTTTATTCATACACGAGGCCACTCGACTGGCCTTCAATTAGCAAGTGGTTTAGATATGACTTGGTTGAATGCCTATGGCAACTGCTCTTTGCTTGGAAATGGGGTTAACTATTCCCCCTTAATAGTGGTCTATAGCCACTTTTGAATGATTTCATACATGGTGATAAATATTTGGTCTCAACAACCTTCAGCTCTTGTAATCAAAGTGATCTCTCAACAGATCTATACATCTCCAAGAATAGACACACTGCCCAATATGTCAGAATGCTTAATAGTATCCTCTACCGTGTGGTGTGCAGGTGAGTGCAATGGCAAGGTCATTTCGGTGGGGTCCCTTTTTACCGGTGCGCTCAGACGATTCGCTTCTTCATGTCTTGCTTCTGCTTTCCAAACATCGGCTGAAAGCTGTTCCAGTGGTAGATACTGAGTCCTCTCAGAGCGTCAGAGGCTTCATCAGCCAGGTATTTTCAAATTTTTCCTTGCGTTTCCTGTCCGAGGTTTCAGATTGAGTGCACAGTCTAATGATTGATCTTCTGTATTTTCACAAGTTTCTGAACCTGTATTTTCTCTGTGCCTCCAAGGTAGTCCTGTGAGTGCTAGTTCATGGAAAGGCATTACTCAGGGGTTCTATTTTTATTTTATAAATCCCTAAGTACCTAGATAGTGACCACTTCAATATCTGTAGAAGTTGAATTGAAATCATCTATGAAGCTTCAAAACAAGCAAAGAATTTTACCATCAGATAGAAAAAACCTTGCCCTATATTTTGACCAGTTGAATTAGATTTTGGAGATTATTGTTATTGATAGGGACCTTCCGGAGTGGGCTTTCTGTTTTTAATTCAGGTAATATGGAGTTAATTACTTGTTTCATGGTATGGGTGGTAATTCATAGAAACTGATAAAGGAAGCACTGATTAATGTTGTGAAAACAGTCCAGTACATAGACTCTTTATTTCTTTTGTATTTTCTGCTTCTCCAAGGTTGACAAACATAAAAAGCGTCTCTTTGTTGTGCGCAGGACGTGGCGGTACAGCTGCTGCTTCAGTGTGACGGGTTGCACTGGTTTGAGACGATTGCTGACACTAAACTTAGTAATGCAGGGTGAGGGACTTTTGCTTGCGGAATCTACACACTCACTGTGACATGGCGGATCGAAAGGGTGTTATGAGAGATGTTATGCTTTTGTGAAAATGTGAAGGATTCTTGGTTTGGAAACGATTGATTTGATCGATGAATTGTGAAAAATGTACTTTAGATGGGTCTCATTTTTATCGCTAGAATTAGTGCAGAAAATTGCATGTGTCGATCAAATGATTAATATTGAACATAGGAAAGTCCCCAATCAGAATTTCTTAGAAAACAATTTGGACTCTTGACCCTTTGGGGATTAAAATAATATCAACAGCAGAGATGATTAGAGGTGCGGTATAGTTTCTTCATTCTAACCAGTCCTCAAGGAGAGAAGTATGTCCTGATTGAGTTCGTATTTGGTTTTCAGTTTCGAAACGGAGCATAATGCGGGACAAATGGTTTCTGTATATGGGGACGACACCCTTATGAAGGCATTGCGAGCCATGTGGAAACACCGAATCAGTGGTATACCCATCCTGGACCGATCTTCCAAGCGCCTCATTGGAAACATTCGCTACAGTGATGTGCGAATCATACTGGATAAGCCACAAGTGTTCATGCGCCGCAAGTTCGTTTCTACCCTCACACTTATCCCTCAATTGGCTGTTTACTGCTTTCTCCTCACATGAATAGGCTACTTATTATGACAACCACATTGCTAGTTCATCTCTAGTTTCATCTTTCATTTACTTGTTAATTCAGAAACACTGCTCTGAGCAAAGCTAGACTGTTTTCAGGAACTTTTAGACAATCAAATTGATAATAGTCTCCGAGATTCATGAAAATGTCTCTCTTTGACCATACCCTTGATTCATAGGAAGGCCTTTGAATGGTCACTGTTAACATATGGAGACCTCGCTATGTATTATGGGGAAGATTCTCTTTATAATGTTCTCTTAAAGTTCCCAAAACACTCTAATTTTACTGAAACTTTGGTCAAGACTCATGTATTTCATTGATCTGATGATATGCACACGAAATTATTCTGTTCATGAAATTGATTGAATGTATCTGGCAGTGAAATGAGCACTCAGGATTTCATGAGGGAAGGCGACGGGGATAGCTCGTCCCCGCAAGGAACTCCGCACCAAGAAGATTTTGGCACTGCCATCTCTGCAGCGGCACTGAGGCTGGACAACGTGCATACCCCAGCAATGCGTGCTCCTGTGACCTTCAACTCCAGCGAGACCATGAAAGAAGCAATGCAGAAGCTTTTCCGAGCGCGGAGTGACAGAGGCTTCGTTGTGGACACGGAAGGCCAGGTGACGGGCGTCGTCACGTTACGTGACATTCTCATGAATTTCGCTCCTCCTATTGCAGAAGCAGTCCCTATGGGTGGCTTCTTTGACAGTGCGTTGCAACAGACTGGTGCATTTATGGGTCCAGGGTCTGTTGTTACTGTCAACCCCAGCTGAAAATGAAGCAGCCTCAAGTGTTAAGAGTGAATTCCTCTACACCCTAACCTCTTCAACAGGGGTACCTGGGATCCCAAAGAAATCACTAAGATGTTGATTGAATTTGTGACAAGTGTGAGACTGTCAATCATAGTATGACAAGCATGTAGGTTATTCCAGAATGTTGTTTTTGAACAGATTGTACGAAAGAGGTCTGACTGTAGAAAGAATATGATCCTAGTTGTCGTTGAGCTCTGGACGTCCCAACCCACCCTGGGGCCTTTACAAAGTGTGAAAATGCCTCTCATCAAGTTCAGTACCTGGTTGTGCGACGGCGGGGTAGGATATTGAGTTCCAGAACAGATGCTGTACAGGATACCTAATCGGTACATCCTTACCAATTCTCCTTAATGTTCTCTTTACTTTTGACTGCTGAATGTGCAGATCATTGTAGTAAGAGCAGTGTTGGCTGTCCACCCTTTTCAGTATAGCTGTGTTGTAGAATGAACTCAATATGTAAATGGAGCTGTGTCACAGAAAGAAGATGTCAAGTTAGAACATCTTGGACACCTTGATTCTTCCTTGAATTACTTGTTGGGCCTTAGATATTCACAGCTATTTCAAGAATGTTATGTGTAGAAAGTGATTCTGCAAGTACAAATTCTCTGACATGGCGATTGCAAAATTGCTGTGTAGATTTGAGTAGCCCGTTTGCTCTCATGTTCGGAGACTAATGTAACGCTTTCTGATGTTCCAAGGTGAAGTTTGTGTTGCAACTGTCAATTTTAGTGCTCGTTGTGGCATTTGGCGCGTCAAGAGTGTGAGCTTCCACGTCTGCAATGTGAGACAATTTCTTGAAATCTCTTTGCAGTGGGTAGTATCTTTGTGACTAGCTTTGGGGGCTCTGAATTGCGTAGGGCCAAATGGAAAACAGCAGTGAAATCTTGCGCTAGAGTTTGAGAGCTCTGGCACCCCTGTTTAGTATCCAAATTGATGAAGGTCTGTAAGTTTCATCTCTAGAATGAAGGGTGCTTAAAGTGATGGGCTGATATGATTGGGAAAAAGCGTTGTAAGATTTGTCCTGTGTTTCATGTGGGGGAAAACAAAACGTGACAGAGAAATGGACTATCGTACCTGTGGCCAGGGTGGGCACTAATAATCCTTTGAAGTTGACAAATGTGATTCAACAAAAGTTTTAAAATAAAAAGATTTGGTGTTGTTTTCATCCCATTTTTTTCTTTTTGAACAAGGTCCAAAAAATTTCAACATCTACTTCAAAAAAAAAAAAAATTGTTGACATTGACTGTGAAAAATGGAGTCTTTAAAATGTGATTTTGAAAAATGAATACCTTTTTGAGTCCTCCAGCATTGCATTGGTGGAAAAGCTATAGTAGAGCAACAAATTTGAAACAATGACTCCCCCAATCTACTTTTTAGTGAATTTCATGTTGATGACCTTGAGTTCCCTGTCTTTCAAACTTTTCTAGAAACTCCTTTGTGGTCTTGGGGAGGTTCAAAACCCTCCAGCAAAGGATGTTATGTTTGGCTTAGAGAACATATAAGTGAAAAAGTTCATGAAGTGGGACCAAAAGCTAAAAAATAAGTAATGTGAAATTTTTTAAAGTCTAAACAAGCAAGCTTGTCTCTATTTTTCATTGTCCTAACATAACATTATTAACTAGAGCTAGAGGGCTCGCTTTTGCTTCCTCCAAAGCCGGAGCCCCCAAGCATGTAAAAGTGCATTGCAACAAGAACAAGCCCGACTCCCAAGTTGTATAGATCAATTGGATCTTGACACAAAGCACAGTGATTAATGGATCTAGCCACAAGCTGCTCCACCCGGCCAATGATAGATCTAGGTTTATAATTGAATTCCACCCCCAAGTATTTAGGGGTGGATTATTCCTCCACTTGGAAGATAGAAGTTCAGTGCGTTAACAATGTTATGACTCTAATTGCCTAAAGATTGTTCTTACATTCTGATCAAATTTTGTGCAACTCATGGTGCAACTTTTATCCTTAGCTTCCCAATCTTGTAGTATTGATTTTAATTATCTTAGGTGGCTCTCTCCTTGTGCTCTATTTAGGTGACTTAAGCCCTAAAGGACAATACGTTCAAATTTTGAACAAAAAATAAATGCAAATTTATCCCAAGAATATGAAAATGAGTTTTTTCATTCATTGACTTTTTAATAAATTCTTATTTTAGTTCTTTAACGTTTATATAGTGTAAATTTTGAAACTTTGTTTTGCAAATATTCTATAATGAAAGGTACTCATAGGTCTAGCCTCAAAAACTAACTTTCTTAATTCAAAAATTGATCTTTATAAAACAACTTGAATGAATAAATAAAATAAAAATCTTCAAAAATTGCTATGACTAGACCTTAATATTTTGAAAAGATAGTAATATTAAAGAAAAAAATCTTATAGAAATCACGAATTTAAAATCTACAATAAATTTTTGAATTTTTTTAAATTTATGACTTTTATTGGTAATATATGTCTTTATTTAATTCCTTTTTTTAATGAAAGGACAACACTCATTTGAAATACTATGATGCAATCATCTTGATTTTATTCTAGTGACACAAGAATGTTTTTTTTTTATTGCTAAAGAAATCTCATCATACATTATTTGAAAGAAAACTTACCTTTCTAAGGAATACCAAATTTATGTGGCATTTGTAATTTATTTATAATATAAGAGACTATAATATAGAACTTACAATTTTTTGCCAAACTTTAAGTAATATAGTTTCAAGTAAATTGGACTACCTAGATTTATTTAGAATTCTAAATCAAAAATTTTTGAAAAGAAAAAGTAGGTGTATAATAGATCACTATGACTATGAGATTCCATCGTTAGGAAACCTTTCAATTACATCAACATTGCCAATTGAATGTATTTCATTAAGTGTTTAGGATTAGCCCTTTGATTTATATCTTCAAACTTATTTTAGTAGATTAATTCAAAATTAAATTTGATCTACTAAAGCCATGATATCAATGTTTAAATTTGTAGTGGTTTCGTGTCACACAAACATTAACAAAATAGCTATTAGTAATATATGAAATCAATTCAAATGATGTGATGTTATTTTCATATTATTTTTACAAAGTTATGCTAGATATTCATATAAAATCTTAACATTTGAACAACTAGAATCTAGCAATGGTCAAATAATTATCCATTTAGCAACAATAACAAGTCTTTGAATCTTTAAAGACATAATTTAATTCATCATCCAAAATATAGGTGCTAAGACAATTCGGTGCCTAAAAGTGTTACAAATCATTGTTTTACAATAATAGATACTATAATAAAAAAGAATTCAAGCTCTAATGGCAATCTTTAACATAAAGACAAATATTTACATTCTTCAATGAACCAATAGTGGACATGTCAAGATAAAGATACTTTAGAATCTAATGTAATTCCAACTTCAAAATTCAATCATAATGAATTTTCAAGAATTCAAAAAATATGAAATAACTTACAAGAGATGCAACTTCTATTTTTTCTTTTGAGTTTTGTTTTGAAATTATTTTAAAGATTCAACACTTCCAAAATTGAAAATACTCTTAAATTAGTTGCTACATACTCCTCTAAACTATCCTTTGACTTAGATATACAACAAAATATTTTTGCTACTAAACTAAGGCTCTATCTATTTTAGCACTAAGCTTAGCTCACTCATTGAGTTGAGTCGTATTCAAACTTCTTCATATGCAAGTTAAGTCAATATTAAAGTATCCAATTATTGATTTGCAACTATGTAGAGTTTGATTTCTTAAAATGTTTTTTAGTAAATTTCCCTTGAAAGATACATGGATTTGACATCTAAAATAAGTTGTTTCATAAATTTTGGACCTTATTAAAATTAGTTATACATTTTGAGGTTGAAATTAATCAACAAAGCTAAAAAGCATCATCCATGTAATATGTTAATAATTAACATATTGAAGAAAGTAACATGTACCTGTTAGAGATGCTTCTAAATCTTCGTCGCTCCTAGACCTCCTACCTAGTGCAAAGCCTCTTCCCTTGGCGGCTAGGCCCATAAAACCCATATCGATTGCATCCCGTCGAGAAGACTAGTATATATACTGTAGCTCTCACCCTTCTATTGTCTCTTCGGAGACATCTGATAAAATTGGAACGATACAGAGAAGATTAGCATGGCCCCTGCGCAAGGATGACACGCACAAATCGAGAAATGGTCCAAATTTTTTTTTCTCCCTCCCCGCACTTACTTTGCTCACTCTGTCACCTTCCTCCGAGAATTTTATTGCAATTTCAATCGTGCTCAAAGCAGCAGACTCAAGCCCTAAATCCCAAGTACAGATTTTTGCGAGATTCGTCGTCTTTTGAAGGGTTTGAAGAAGGCTTCAACACAAGCTCTCACGTTCTCACTGTGAAATTGAGCAATTGTCGCCTGGGGGCTTGATCTAATTGGTAGAGACTTTCTTCGAGAGTCTGTTTTCTGTGAAGCGGAGCATCCTCGCAGAATTTTGAAGGCAGGAGAGGTTTTTGAGCGATGGCTATGGAGTCTACTGATGCGAGGAGGTTCCCAGTGAAGTCCAAGCAGATTGTCGCCACCATCCAGGTCAGTCTTGGGAGTCTTGGGATTCTTGCGATCGGAGTCTCTGTGTATGCTGAGCTGATGCTTGGGCGTGCATTTAACTGAACGCGAAACGCAAAACCCTAAACCTGGCGTTCTTGTTTATATTGTTTCGAAGGAAATTGAAGGAAAGTTTAGGGTTATCTGTATGAGTAAGAGGTTTCTGTCTATTGCTATTCGTGACTATTCAGAAATTTCCTAGGGTTTGGTGCTGCTGATTTCTTGCTGTACTGATGGGCTTGGGTGGTTTTGTAGGGCGTGAAGACGGATGTGGTGCAGTGCAGTTACGACGATCATATTATGGTCAGTTGAATCGAATCGGCTTGCTGCGAGATTGCCTATTCAAACTATTTGTTAACCCTTAATTTTCAGCACTTAGGAACCCTAATTTTTGAATTTATTAGCACTGTTTCCAGTGCCGCAGAAATCCGCGCATAGTCGTATGATGGAAAACGTAGAATGACATCTGGCGTGGTATTTGGTTGCAGATAATTGTAACTCAAATTGGGAAGATGGGTACCTTCCTTCACGCAAGGTACATACTTCTCTGCCTATATCATAAATTTCGAAATATGTATTTAAACATTGGGCAACTCGAAGTCACGAAACTTTGGAAGCTAATAGTTACTGTATCACTTATGCACTTCTCTGGCTGTTGTCATGAGATTATTGTTTAGTGGTAAGGTAGAGGATACTGATTGCGGGTACTTCAACATACATTCGGTGATCATTACAGAGTTCGTAGAGATCTTTGGGTTCAAGAACCAAGTCTGTTGAGATCAAATTTCTAGCTCTTTGTAAGAGGCACGTTGTAACCAGTGTTAATGACTAGACAGACCCATTTTCATTCTAAAGATCAGTGGCCATAGACATTCAGTCATCACTTGTTAATAAGTCCTATCAAGTGCATGAACAGATGAGTTTCTGTTGGTAACGGGGTTAGTATTGGAGGGAGGGTCAGGTCCCTAAGAATTACAGTGTCCTTTACCTGGTTGGGATCCTAAATATTGTAGATGTACTACGTAGACGTTTCACTTCTCTTCTAGTAGTATTAGGACGATACTAAATACTGTGTTTTTAGAGCACTAGGTTAAATTTTGCTTAAGCAACCACTTGATCGTGCAGGAAAGAGGAAGGATATGGCATGGCACCGACCTTTAATATCAGTATCCTTATGGGCAAGCGCGATGAGGTACTCCATCTCACAACCGCGTCCACTACTTGATTACATTGAACTTCTATGTGTTTGTCTCGACATCATATTCTCGCCACGATTTAATTAGTGTGAACCTATTTTCTGCAGCCATTGTTAACGGCCTGTGCTCGTCAACTTATTGAGCAGATGAGGTATTCTTTTCAGAGAGTTCCCTGCATACCCTTTTTTTTTTTCAATTTCGTGATCTTTAGGTTCGTTGTGGTTATTTGGAATCAGAAAACTCGAGTATAGAGGAAAACTGTCCGTTGTTGTGTCACATCCTGGGCTTTGTGGTAACAGTCTTTTGTGCTGTGGTGCAGTAAAACTGGTTGTTCTAGGCCCTTGATACTTTCATTGGGTCTCAGTGATCATTCTGCAGTAAGTAAAAAACTAAACCTGATTTCAACAAGTTCTCACCTTGTTAGTTTCCATATCAGGGTTCTTTCTAATTCGAGGTGCATGTCTTGCTTCGCTAAGTTTAGAAACTCAGACGTTGAATTTCAGGTTAGTAGATATCAGTTCTTGAATTTCAAATATAATTCTAGGAATGGGCCCATGACTTGCCCTTGTTCTTTTCAAATCCTGCAGGGAGCACTGAAGGAAGTGATTAAAGTGGTGGTTGAAAACAAGATCTGGTAGGGTGAGCATTGGCTCTTATTGGCTCTTATTCTAGAAATCTAGGTGCAAATTCATTTTTGAGATTGCAAAGAAACGTGTTCAGTGGGTTGAGGTTGTAAATTTTCCATAGAATTAGGTGTATGTCTCTGAATGTTAACACCGTTCAACAAGGGAATCTTTAGTCGGCAGCTCCAACAATCGTTCTGGGAAGTGTGCTGCTTCATAGCTTCAAAGTTCGAGGCTGGGAGCTTCCTTGAAATCCCCATGTGAGCTGATTACGGTGTACGTTCCTTTGCAATTTCCCCTTAGCTTGCTATTGATTTATCTTCTGATATAGAGTTGGGTTAGTTTCCAAATTGTTGAACGGAAATTGTTGAGGTTGCGTGAACAATGCGCTCTCAGAGCAATGATGATTTTTATTACCAATATATGGTTTCAATTTCAATAGTTACTTGCATAACTTTTGACATGATGATTTCATTGCAACTTGCACATATTTCTGTTCATATATGGTTCTTGCAGAAGTATAACTTTTACCTAGAGATACACATGGAAACACTTAACAATAAGTTGAGCAAGTCAGAGTGGAAACTGTTTCCACTGCAATGCAAACTTTCAATGTCCAAAGAATGGAATCTGTTTTCATCAATGATAGTAACTCCTCACAAATATCTATGCCATGGATTTCATCATCCACTTGGTGGATAGCTTTCAGCATCTAGAGGTTAATGTCTAAAACACTGATCTCCCGTCACAGTCAACAAGCACGAATATACCAGTAGGATCTTGCAGCTTCCGGGAACTAGCCTCTTTCCAGGTGAGCGTGTCAAAGGCAGAAACAAAGCACAACCCTTGATTCCTCGTAGCTACATACAGTAGCAGCTTCCGGAAATCTTGAGAGCATCGCACAAATCCCCATGAACTCTCAGAAGAGAAGAAAACACAACTGTCCATTGCTGCATCCCAAATTCGACAAGCACTGTCATCTGATCCGAGGCCACATACGCACCATCCAGATCCGTACTTGGCTTATGAGCTTCAGGTGGTACCTGTGCAGAATCACAAGAATACATAAAGCCAATTGATGAGCTGCTTTGTGATAAACATAGATGGAGCTACTTGTCAAAGATAAATAACTGCCAATGCAGGGCGAGGCTAGTCCAGTGGTGGGGCATTGACTCCTAAGCGCCCAAATGGTCAAAACTGAATTGGTCGTTATCATGTCTATAGACGAGTTGAAATATATGATTTGCAAAACTTCAAGGTAACAGAATGTACCTACAGTAGCTACAATCAATAGTTAGCTTCCAAGATGGAAATTCTGTTTTAAAGTGGGCATTTATTAGGGGTTCATTAGCGTGCGTTGCCAGGAATCCCAACAATTGACCCAAAGAAGAAAACCAGCACATTCTCTATACGACATATTGTTAACTGTGGCCCAAGGGACACAACAACCTGGCTACGCTCTACGTGAAGCCAAAAAACAATAACTGGCAGACATGACTCAAGCCGACTCTACAATTACAACGAGTTCGCTAATTGGCCACAAATCTGCAAGGTCATGCTCAACACACATTTCTAAAAGCCTCTAAATAATCAGGTAGTGCAGAAAAGAATACCAGTGAAGCAAAGTAGGCTTGAGAGCTGAAACAGCTGAGCATGCTAGTCGCTGCAGAGCGAAAATAATTCCAATATCACGGAGTACTGATAACAGTTCCAGCTGATTGCAGAGGGATCTTTGTGCCGGCACCCGCTCGCCTACTTGGAACCGGACCCCTCTGGTAGGCGGAATTCCAAGGACCACCATCTCTAGCGTAATAGTCCATGGGATATGGCCCAATCTGCAATTCTTCTACTGCAGGTTCATGAACAAGTTTTGATTCTTCCTTACAATCAGATTCGACATCTTCATGTAAGAGTTCTCTTCTGTTGGATGTTCCATTAGGTATCCCTGTGTCTGCAACAGTCACGTTTCTAGTTTTTGACAAGCGCCTATTCTGCGGCTGAACACCTGCTACCCACCCCTTTGCAACCCACCATGGCTTCACATACCCCAGTGCAACTTCCACTTCATAAGGAGTCAACAGAGGCCCAGGAAATGCTTCCCCCCAGTCGATTGACAGCCTAGGGCAAGCTATTTGCACCCATACATCAATCGACTTATTAAAGAGCGCAAGCTTCGCAGGAGAAAGCTCTGAAACTAGAAAAGTGATGAACTGAATTCCTCGGGCCTCCAGCCGCTTCTCCAGATGCTTCAAAATCTGAGGGTTGCCTTGCCGACCAAGCGTTCCCAACACCACACCCCATCTCTTGCTCAACTGTGCTTCTTCTATGGCTTGGCGTCGCGCTTCTCGCATTCCTTTCTGGTCATACTTCTCGTGTGTCAGTACTCGCGAGTAAGGATCATACCGGAACGCTTTCACGTTAGGGTTTGCGATCATAAAAGACTCCAGATGAAACCGCCCGTCCGACACGAAGATGAGCACGTCCACTGTTCCATCTGGCAAAGCGGGTGACGTGCACCCTAAGACTTCACCGGGTGAAAGTGGCTTCGCTTGCGGAATCAAAACATGCGGGAAGTCGCGCACGAGCTCTGATTTCGCAGCTTGAATCGCAGTCGAGAATTGGATTGTTCCGGCCACGGCCAGTTTCGTCCCTGCCTCGAAGTTGTGCTTCACGGCTCCAACTAGATGGGCGACGTCGATCTGGATGTCGACGAAGACGTACAAGCACGGGATTTGGGAAACGTCCACGGGGACAAGACAACTGTGTCCGTAGTGAACCAAAAACTCGGCTCCAAGTGCCGTGGCGGAATAATCGTCCACACAGCACGCGCCGTAAGTCACGTCCCCGAGCACAAAACAATCCTCCACACCTGCAAACTGCTCTAAGATGTCGCAGATTGTGAGCGAATACAGAAGCAAACCCTCGGGAAACTGTAAGGCGACTTTTTTCGCCCCCGCCTGCTTCACACGCCACACTGTCTTCGGAATTTCCAGATTGTAGTTGGATGGTAACACCGCCATGGCGGCTTTTAAATCCGCATTATTCAGAATGCTGTCTGGTATCTGTTGCCGCACGTACCTCCGCGGCGCCCCCGACGTTTTGGTGATCGCCTGCGCTTCCATGATCAGAAAACTCCTCTAAAACCCTAAACCTTGAAACCTGAACCTGACCTCAGAGCAAAATTTTCAAGAGAGGATTAAGTCTTCAAATAATCTCTGAAACTAATGAATTCTTGGCTTCAAATTCAGAATCCGATGAAGACCTCTTGCCGTGATTGAGAGCAAACAAAACCCAAACCCAAATTTCAAAGCAAAGAAACTGTGACATCCGCCTTGTCGATGGCAGCAATTGTTCTCCTTCGGCCTAGTTCTTGTTCATGTAATCGAGGCGTTGCAATTGAAACTCGTGAAAATGTACTTAACGATTTCGTGGTTGCAAATTGCAAAGCAATTCGAGAAGCTCAAGGACTCCAGCGTGACTGAGAGGGATCAATTGAAACCCTAACTTAAAGCTCGTCACAGAGGAAGGCGCAACACTGTGGTTTATCCATTTAGCGAGGGCGCAAAATTAGCGTCACCGCTGACAGTATGAGAGCATCCTCAGTCGAACCGGTATATTGGTCCTCCAAATGTATTTCTAACTTTTGACTTCTATATAGGTAGAACTTGAAATTATTATTGTTGGAAGCACATCCAGAATTAATTTCAATAGACTTGAGAAATTCAAATTTGACATTGGATAATCACTTCAAAAGCAAACTAAAAGTCAGAAATTATTTGACAAATTATACTTACAAATTATTGCATTTTTATGTTTGGTGTGCAGTTGGTCAACTTTTGTTTTCATAAGCATGATTTGCTAAAGCACTCATAAATTTTGACTTTCAGCTTGATTTTGAAGTGGTTGTCAAATGTCTAAATTTGAATTTTCTTATATCTCTTCAAAGTACTTTTGAATGAGCTTGCAATGACAGTAATTCACGCAGTAATTTCAAACTATATACAAGTAAAAAGTTACAAATACATTTGGAAGTTCAATGTATCAGTTGGACAAAGGGTTGTCTAAGTTTTATTTTTTGGAATTTGTACACTACAATAATAGTCTAGTTTGCATTTATTTATATAAAACATTGTGACTTTGGTAAATTTGGATCATACACACTAATAGGATAAAACAATATACTAAAAATTGCTCCATAATTTATATCTTCATAGAGACTTCTTATTTTATTTTGGGACATTATTAATGTATTCCATTGATGAGGTACTCGGAGAATGGTTTTCTTGGGAGAAATCATGTGGAACTCATTTTTGTTGCCTAAGGATGGGCATTCCTTTTAAAAAATTGGAAGTTTCTAAATTTATAGGGATGTTAATGAGGGATTATTTTCCAAGGATGATTAATTTTTGACACCCTATGATTACTTAATTTTCAAAGTTGTTTGAATTTTGGGCATGCTATGGATAATTCTAATTGGAATAATAGCCATATTTAATTAATATTGGTTAGAAGCATTAGTATTAGCTAAATGTTACAACATGTCTCCAAAAAAAATTAACCTTGACAATCTTTGCATCCAAATTGAACTTTTGCATAGCAATCAAAACAATGCATTATAACCCACTTCATCTATAAATATAGCAACAAGTACATCGCAATCACAAAAGAAAAAAAATCAATCAACAAATCTGTAGAATATATAAACATTGTCATACAATAAAACCAAACATACAACCCACCCATATACATCTATTATGTTGTCTTCATATATGTTGCTCAAAAATAGCATAAGCCTGCAATGCAAATAAACCACATGAATGCAATGAATTCATTTCATATTCACACAAGAACCAACCGAGTTGCTCATATCCTAAAACAAGGAAGAACTATAAGCTCCCCCAAGTATAAAATATCTTCATATGGTGTCCCAAATCTTAAACTTCTCCATAAAGGCAATGCATACAAAAAGCCAAGTAACTTATAGGACAAGCAAACTTCAAGCCCTCCCACTTCCTTTAAAAACTTTTGAAACTATTCACATCAACATTAAAAGGGATTTGGAGCTAAGAAAGGTCCATTTTACAGCCGTTCCCCAATCTGTCCCCATGCTGTGAACAGTGGTATAGGCTATCCCAAAAGTATATTTAATAAATAAATAAATAAAAATAAAAAATTTAGAAAATCTGACTTGGCCAAAGTTCGGCCATGTCACCCTACTGCAATGGCGCAATTTCAGCAATCGGGGACTATTCAAAACTTGTGGAGAACTCATGGGAACTCGCGGCCCTTTAGATTCTCTCTAATGATGCTTTCCATCAAATGCTTTCCATCAATTTGCACCATAATGTTAATTTACTATAGGCTCAAAAATAAACCTACTAAATAGTAATGCCTTTGATTCATGAATATATTCTATTCAGTATCTTTCTAGTAGTTTTTTAAATATTCATAATTATTGAAGACCTATGTGTAAGAAGCAAACCACATAATAATTTTACTTCATAGAAATAAAAATAACACTATATTTGTCCTCACAGGGCCACAGGGGTGCATAATCTCTCCAAAGATTTTTCCCCAAGTTGGTAAGGTCATTGTTTCCTCTTTGTTGGTTGTAGATTTGCTGAAAATCTACTCGTGTTCATCGCAACCTAAAATAACATTGTTAACACCAACCTAAACCATTCCCCTTCGGAGATTGGGATAATCTCTTCCTGGATCCCTAGGAGTGAATTTAGTTTAAAATGCAAATCGTCATTTGCTGGTTGGGAAATTGCAAACCTGGGGGCTCCTCCTGCTTTCTGAGGGAGCAAAAGGGACCCCAAACGTTGGTTAACAAGAGAGGCTCTTACCAAATAAGGCAACAAAGTTCAAGGCAATCGAAGTGTTCGATCTTGCACCTGCACCGCAGATGAATTCTACCACCTCTGTGACCAGTTTACAGCATACTGCACATGAACTCTGTCAAGGAAGCAAACCGGAAGGAGGCCTCGTAGGAAGCCCATGTTTTAGGGAGTGATTAAAATCTGATCACGTGGAAATTATGCGCACACAAATGAAGTGCCTATTTTAACATACAAATTTTGCATCAGGATCGGATGCTTGCAACCTTTATGTGTAATTGATTTCCTAACAAATGATTACTGAAAGAAATTCTTGGACCTACAGGGAGTAACAAAGTTGAAACTTGTGGGCTACATGCTTTGCCTGGAAGATAACATCTTTTTGCTGATGGAGCGCAGCACATGAAGCGAGTACCCCTCTTGCAAGCGCCTCCGTTTCCTGCGCTTGGCTTTGACCCACGCTGGGACCTCGGGCACAAACCAAGCGAGTCCAAATCTGGCAGCCAGCAAAGCGTGTTCCAGCACCAGCACTCCTGCAAGGCCCGGGTCCATCCGCCATTCTCCCTCTTTGTCGAACATGAGCAACAACAGCAGGCAGTTGCTCACTATGGCTGCACCGCTCAAGTACTGCACATTGCATTTCCACCACTGATACAGTCAAGTCACCTGCCCTGGATTCACGTTTCCTGATATAAGTATGATAACGATATTTGGGGAGCAAAACCTCACACGAAGGTGGGACTGAATCTCGGGTCAGTGAAGGACGACCAACCTGAAAGATGTGCAGCCACGCTCCGATGGAACCCACTACATGAGGAACAGGCCGCTTCATCATCTCCAGAAGCTTAAAAGAATCTGATCGAATCTCCACCAAATTGTTCTGCATGAAGCCAACGCTGAGGCTTTAACATAACGTCTTCCTCAATGACAACAAAGGAAATACTCATCTGTCTTTTAATTCTTGAGTTCTTGAGACGCTCAAAATAAAGCAATGTAGAAACACGATCAAATATAGGGCCGACAGTGCAGTGTACTTACGAGAAGGGCCAGGACAGCCACCAAGGGGAAAAACGAAGCAAACATGACCACAATACCAAACTGCAATGCCAGCTCCAGGTAATCTGCACACGAATATGTTCACAAGTCCATCAAAAATTTGCAGATTCCTAGTCTGAACCTTGAATCCCTTGCTCCTTGAAACAGGGTCAGCAACTGGGTACATCAGAATCTATGCAACACAGCAATAACAAACCATGAATCGACAAATGATAGTCATGGAATTCAAAAGCATGGTCTTAACACAATCCTGAATTTCACAAAATCACGAATGACCTACCATCAAACAATCCTTCATGCTGATTATCAGCAATATTGGTGATATACCGAGGTTTAAAAAATTCCTTCTCCACTCTCGAATTAGAATAATCGGAAACTTTTCCTCCCATTGCTTCCTCCCCTTTCCTCTCCGAACTGCAAAAAGTTAGCACTCCAGAGCATCAGAAGGCGCTATTAGAGAACGCTACCACATATTTTCAGCAAGCTAGGACTTACATGATCTCATGAATTACGACTGCTCTTTTTGTAATGAGTGACTTACTTGTATGTTCTGCTGGCATAACGGTATGAGATATATGGAACCAGACTCTCCATCACATTGTTAATCACCTGCAAGTAAAACATCCAACACCTCAGAGGCGAATTTCATTAAAATGGCGCCATTCCAGAACTTTGGCACTTTTACAGTTCAGAACGGACGTTCAGAAATCTATACCCGTCCTAGATGGTCAAAATGGCACGCCATCAAGTCTCATTTTAGGACTCCTTAACTCATAATGTGAACAAACACTAAGGTAACCTACCTAAATGCAGCAACCCAAAATCTTGCATTGATTTTGAGAACTTACAGCCTCTAAACATTAAAATTTGAGCCGACTTTAGATCATCTACCAATATAATTTTGAACCCTTATAACTTTTGCATGTGGTATCCAAGTAGTGCATTCTTTAGTGCGTTGGAATACTCCTTGATTTTCTACCAAGAATAGTTATAAATCTGACCTTTCTCCAAATATCAGCCATGCCAGCACTTAAAGCGTCACGATGAGGTGTGGCTACCTTACATTGACTGACAGAAAAAAAGCTGAGAATGCAAACCTGTGCCACCAACATGCGATCAATGAGAGTCTGACGGAGAAGCTTGAAATCTTGCAGGACGAATGCGTGGTAGAATACTCCAATGTAAGATTGTACGAAATAAATCCAGAATACCTGAACACGCTCCGTAAGAGATCTTGTTAGTAGTTAGTACCCTTGGATGAAGAGAAGAGGTACTTTCAAGTTTCAGAAACTAACACAAATTGATATTGTATCTGATAAATATCTGATAGTGTTCTGATAGGTGCGAGTACCTTATATATGAGGCTATCAGCTGCGGCTTCAGAGCTGACATGGGCTTGTGCATTATTCAGTCGAACAGCCAACTTACCACCAATCACTTTGAATTTTTGT
The DNA here is from genome assembly GCA_963969595.1 of Neckera pumila. NCBI lineage: Eukaryota > Viridiplantae > Streptophyta > Bryopsida > Hypnales > Neckeraceae > Neckera > Neckera pumila. The sequence goes on along the minus strand of OZ018408.1, from coordinate 44,025,569 downwards.
ATGCAGAAGAGGTAGCAACTGATTGAGACTAACCTGTTTACACGGGGCAAAAGTATTTGGTACCATAAGAGGAAGTCTTGGATCACTAAACAATCTCTAATGACTGGAAAACAAGAAGGAAAACTACATGCTATGCGTGGAGATAGCTTAGAGTCTTGGTTAATTAGATTATTTTAAAAAGACCAAAGGGCTAAGCCACTATTAGTGCACAACAAGCCTAGTAGAGCCTAAATATTCTGTGGTAAGTTGAAAGACACTAAGGCAGTATTATTAGCTCAGTGGGTGAATATGCAACAACTGTATATCGCTCGTCTGAGGTTGGGTGGCAAGTTAAAATCCCAGTTTAAAACAGTTGCTTAATTATATTCCAACACGGAAGAGTTACATACTTGGCGATTGTGCTGGTGGACTTCTGACTGAAAGCTGCATATAGAAGCTCAAAGGGGATCTGGAAAACCATCACGGCAAGAAACACAACAGCAATGTTGCGCACAATCACAAGCCGGTCTGTCCATTCCTCTTTGTTGAGAGCCCGTCTTGCGCAGGAATCAATGCCAACCCCTCTGCCAGAGACTAAGCCCTCTGGAGCTTGTGCATGCTGCTCAATCAGCGGTTCCTCTTCGCCGTTGTCCCATGGCATCCTGGAATTCATTTCATCCTCCTCCAGTCTTAATTCCCACCTGCAATTGAAAAAAAATTAATATTAAATTTAAAACGTTCGTTGTTAGCGCTTGAGAGATGCTGCACCAGGCCTGCATTGAACTGCAAAGTGTTGTCAAAATATTATTCAATAGAAATTCAAACACGTAATTGAGAGATGTCCTTTCCAGACATGGCTTTGATTTGCAAATACCGTTCTAGAATAGATAAGTTCCTGCGCTTCCAAAATTGGAGGAATAATGCTGCCCAACTCACCATAGTCACGGCTGATAGTGGTGGTATCACCGGACTCCATTTTCTGTGAGCAGGCATTCACAAGGGCATGTTAGTGAGTCACCTGGGGTAAAAAGAATACACTAATTACTTGCTTTCTTGATAAAAACTCAAGTACTTGCATAGACCCCAAAAGAAAAGTTGTGCTAGCTTCCATGATTCTTTCCAAATAGTATGAAAGCACACAACTATAAGAGTGCTGAAGAGCAAGCAATGCTGTCACTTACCCAAGGTCAACTAGGAAGTAGAGGGTGCCAGTAATAGCAGGAAATATCAACCAGTTTGTATACATTTCAAGGAAGGCGAAATAGAGAGCAATCTGTGAAAACACAACAGAGAGTTTTTATCTCATTTAAAACCTCACATGTTCCTTTACTCACAGCACAGAAGAATATTGAGAACAGTAATTGTAAAGCTACTGCTTGTACCATTTTAGAATACTGAAAGAAACTGTAGAATTAGGAACATTGTTTTGAAGAGAGAGAACACCAGTTGCAATAGATGAGCGTCACCTTGGGTCCAAAGTATGAATAGATTGCATCCAAAGGCTGAGATGTTCCTCCAGACCAGTTTAAGGACCATTCATGAAGCAGATCCTTACGCGTATGCTCATCTGCACAAATGGAAAAATTTCCCTAACTTAGCCCCTAAAGCCCTGAGGATTCATGGTTATTAAACGATCTAATTGATATCACTAGAATCAGTGAAGAACATTGTGTGTACTAAACAAAACATAAACTAAATTGGACTAAAGGAAGTAAACTTGAAAATGAAAACCTAATTTTGTAACTCAATGTGGCGAAATCGTACCATGTGATGGAAAAATGTCAACAACAAGACCAGCTTCTTCGAGGGAAGACATTATTGGAGCACCCGGCGCAAAAGCAACGCAGGCAATCCTGCCAGATGGATTCGTAAACTCGAATTGCACCTCCACAGCTGCTTCAAATTTCTACGAGCATTCATTTGGTCAGTTATACCCACTTTAGCTTGTGCCGTATAAGCTGCAGGACACACAACAGCGAACCCGAAGGCTAACAACAACGATTCACACAGAAACATCACATCGCTCATTACAAGATCGCATAATGCCGCGTTTAATAGTTAACGCAGGCGTGTCAAAAAACTCTTTGGTTGACAGAGGGTTATAACCATGATTCTGCGTTCGATATAAGCTTTTGATAAACCAAAAAGTACACCCTCGAACATTCTCAATTCAAGCGTAAAAATGAACATAATGTCATATAACTTCCTCGAGCCCCTCGGCTCCCCCAAAGCATCCAGTACACTGATCACTCTCATTTAGTTCAAAGAAGATGCTCTTTGAAATTAAACGTTACGTAAGTTAACTCTTAGGGACAAAGAAGGCCATATCTGGCCTCATAATTTTCTTAGGAATTTTGAGCAATTATTATGGGGCTTTACAAAGAATAAGTAAATACTTATTTGAAGCAACACATGCAATGCTCTTCACTCAATTTAATGATATAAAGATCCTCCACATTTAAACTATGCTTTCCACAATATGATCAATCAAAAAGGTCATTTTAAAATCAGGTATCCTTCGTCCTAAAAGGGGCAATAATTTCTGTGAGTCAATCTACAAATTGTGGAAGGGTGACAATACCAGGCTATGGATGATATAATGAAGGAGGTAGTAGCGCTCTGTCCAGCTGAACAGCACCTGATCGTGTGGTTGCCTCATGAACGAGTCCCGAAGCTCCCAGTCGAACACAGTCTGCAAACCTGATTTAACACACACCAATAATTCACTGTAACAGACAACATACACAGATCCTACCAAAGAGATTGAAGTTGAATTAAGGGCTTCTGTTATCTCGAATGTGACTAGACCCCAATTCTTGAAGATTCCATGCCAACGAAAGTTGTAAACGTACCCAAGTTTGTTAGTTTCTTCAGCTGTAGAGTCTCTGCTGCTCGACCTATGACCTTGTCAGTTGCAGCAACCTGGATAATGAAGCAGAGTTAAACAGTGGGCTACTTGCCCTACCAACTGAGAGAGCCTAATGGATTATAATAAAAGTGAAGTTAATCAAATCACACCTCACAGAGGCTTAAACTTCTCTTTCTGATTCTCATTTCAATTACAATATTCACCGACATGCCGACCGAAGGAATCTTAAAGCAACAACCAAAAAAATTCCAGATTTTGAAATCTACAGAAAGATTACCAAAAGACGGAATCCTCTCATCCTCACAAATTTTCAATTCCGTTTCTCATTGCCTTAAATTGCATCTAAAGACAGAGCAAAGATTCCACATGTTCATAAGTTGTGAGCAGACCCACAAGGATTGACAAAGATAAAAATTCTCCAGCAAAAATGAGAATAAATACAGCTGCTGCAAGTGGGAGTTTACGCACCTTGATGAAACCCTTGTGGTCCCTGCCTTCCAGCATTTGCACCTTCAAGCCAGCTGCCTCAAAAGACTCCAACAAAAAGAGCACCGCGTCTCCACTTGAACCCTCACTCGCACACAAATCGCTCCTGTCTCGCACCACCGTGCACACCACAATTGCCTCGTACTTGAAAATAGACTCGGAAAAAATTGCTGGGCCATTCGAAGCCATACCCTCCCGGGCCCTTCCACTCTCAGATCTCGGGTTCCAATTCTTTAATCTGTTGGTCGCCAAACCTCTCTAGCTTTCAAACGACGGCGGATCAATTACAATTGAGCTTCAAGGTGAAAGATAGCACTCACTCTCTGGCTAGAAGCTCAAGTTTGCAACTCCAAAATTGCAAATGTATGTGGAAAACTCGGGGAAACTGAAGCGCTTTGAGTCGCCATTGATTTTTCTAGGGGTTAAGGTTCCAAATCAAATTTTTCACGAGGAAATTCAAGCAGCCGCGAAAATTGAGAACATGATCCAGAGCCAATTTTCAAACGAGCGCCTCCACAAGGACCGGGCTCCGACGAGTCCCAGAAAGATTCTTCATCGGGCGATAGTGACCAACGAGTGCTGGGTCCGAAAGAATCCCGTGAGGCTGCGGAATCCAAGTCAGTGTGGCCCACTGCGCCACGTGGTGAGTCCCAAATGCGCCTCCTGTCCCGCCCGAGCAAGGCCGTTCCACGCGCAACTTTAATAATAGCGACTTTTGCAGCATTTTGATGGCCCACACAGAGATTGAACCAATTCGGTACAATTCGAAATATTCGAAATATTGTAAAACCCTAAAATCTCGGAGGAGATGGATGCTCTACAGTAAAAATACGAAAGCTTGATCGACGAGTCAGGTGAAAGGGACCAAGTCTGTGACCCCACTGAATCATTCTGAAATATCGACGCTGTTCCATGCTACACCTGGCGCCCACTTCCACAATCGACACACTTGGCAGCACAGAAGGACGCGATGCCAACTTGCAATCTTATCAGCCAGTGCACACGCAGGTTCGCCAAGAATTCGCAACTGTTTCATATAAAATCACTGTGTACCCACTTCTTGGCACAGAGTCCACCATTCTTGTGAAGGTTTTCCTTTCTGAGATTAGAAAACATTTGTTGTCGAGCGTTGCAAATTGTGATTTGAGTGTTTGCTTGTTTGTGTGACAGAATTGGGTTGAATTGAGAGAATTGCGAGGAGTATGGAATCGCAGGGCTATGACTCTCAGGCGGCTCCAGGCCACGCCTCCACGACGCATCCGGAGCTTCAGGCGACCAATCCCCAGACGTCCACCCCGGCTGCACACGAGAAGAAGGGCATGGCGGAGAAAGTGAAGGGGCTGCTGGGAGGCCATGGGCACAAGACGGCGGATGCTAACCATCAGCAAGGGGGAGTTTACGGCGATGCGACCCCGACGACCGGGAACGCTGAGTCGACGCGAGTGGGATGCTTGGATAAGATCAAAGCCAAGGCAGGAGTTGGCCATGGGTTAGCGCCCGAGCAAACCCGAGCTCACGGAACGAGCGATCCGAGCGCCAGCCCGGATTTCAACGGCGGAACGAATGTGCAGTCCAGCGCTGCCGTGCACGGCGGGTGGCCGCACCCCACCAACCCTCGCCACATGGAGAGCGCTTACGGGCAAAATCCGAATCAGGCTACCGCAGCCGGTGGCTATGGCGTGCCCAACCCCAACCAGGCTACACAAGCGGGGGACTATGGCGTAGCAAACCCTGACCAGGCTCAGGGCGGCTATGGCGTGCAAAACCCCAACCAAACTCCTGCAGCGAGTGGCTATGGCGTGCACAACCCGAACCAGGCCACAACAGCGACTGGCTATGGCGTGGGAAACCCTGATCAGGCTCCTACAGCGAGCGGCTATGGTTTGCAAAACCCGAACCAGGATACAGCAGACTATCGCGTGCACAACCCGAATCATGCTACAACAGGGGGTGACTATGGCGTAGGAAACCCGAACCACGACACGACAGCGACTGGCTATGGTGTGCAAAACTCTAACCAGACTCCTGCGACAAGTGGTTATGGTGATCCGCAGCCGACGAATCCAACCGGAGGGACGAACGTACAAGGCGGAGCTATCCTGGGCGACCATCATGGAAACGTACACGAAGGTCCTCGTGATGATACTGTGAAGAAGGAAGGGTTCGTGTCGAAGATCATGGACAAGCTGCATAGCCCCAAAGGAAAGCCTGCGCATGACAGCACCACGCCGAACCCATATTAAGCTCCTCTTTCTCTTCATGATTTTCTCTTCCGACCATTTCTTCTCTTTCAGTAACACAAATCTCGACACAGAAATTCTTCAGCTTGGAGGTCAATCTTTCGGCAAGGGCTCCTTTCATTTTGAATTTATAGAATTAGCCTTGGAGCGGTGAGAAAGAATACCTATGCGCTCATACCTTTCGAATGCATTCTGTTTCATGTCGTTTGTAGTTGTGAGGTGTGTCCAAATTGCACTACAAGCTCATGTTCAGAGGCTGTTGTGAAGATGAGAGTAAACGGTGAGGGTGGGATTAGCAGCTGGTTGATGTTGCAGTTGTATAGTAGAGTGGGGTGGGAGTAAAGTTCTTCTGTAGATTGCAGAAATTTTTGTGGGAGTTTTGAAAGAGTAGTTGTTGGAGTAACAGATCTAGTTTCTGATTGTGAAGTGTTTGCAACCATTTGTACACATGACAAGGCTTGTACACATGACAATTGTTGACTGTAAATTCTAACATCATGTTCACTGTTTTGAGTGCGAAAATCTTTATGTTTTGAATGTGGATATCATACTGTTTTGAATGTGGGTATCGTTGTGTTGTTGGAACAATAGATCGCTGTATCTCTTCACTGTTTTGAGTGTGTATTTCGTTGTGTTTGGAATGTGTTTATCGTTTTGAGATGGTGGAGCAGTAGATCTCGTATTTTTGACCGAGTGGTGCAATTTGTGGTTGTGAATTTGTTGTAACCATATGTGCAAAGCTTGTACTCATGGCATTTGTTTATTGTAAATTCTAACATCATGTTCACTGTTTTGAGTGTATATTTTTGTTGTGTTTTGAATGTGCATATCTTTACATTCGAGTGTACAAATCGTTTTCTGTTGTTGAACAGTTTTCGATTCATGATTTTCATTGTCCGATGGTGGTTACTTTGCTCTTTTGATACATCCACGTTGTATGCGTAGACATGACTGTCAGCGATCCATTTTGAGGGGGTCCAACCAGAACGCTCATCTGGCAGCATACACTTTCAATGTAAGGAATTTTTAACTATACTCTTCCAATTGGTTATATAATTTACTTTAATATGAAAAATTAGGTAAATTCATCCCCATGTGTCCTTTTGAAAAAATATGGTGATTTCATACAAAACTACTGTAGTGTGCCTTTGTGCCATTGCCACAACCATTGGGATGTCAAAAGGTATGGATAAGCCCTTCTAAATCTCCTTACTATTTAAATAAAAATAAAATAAAAATAAAAGTAATTTTTTAATTATATTAATTCATAAAAACTTTGAAATTCAATATCCTTCCTTCCATGAGTTGGAATGCCACAAAACAAAGTCCTTGTACCCTTCCTCATTGAAGGCTTTCTCAGAGTACCACCAATGCAATCGATATGCACAATCTTGGAGTCTCATTCTCATTGTAACAAGCAAAACAAAACAAAACAGATTAAGAAACTAATGAACTAACTTAAGGTATGGATATTATAGAATTCATAGTTCTTGCTTTACAAAGGTGATATTTTGCAATATGTTGTGAAGAACTATTAGAATAATGATTGTTGTATAGCATTATTAGCATTGTTCTCCTCTTAGAAAGAAGGTCTTCAAATTTTATCAAAGTCACTCTTAATAGACATAGGCATGTATCCCTACACTCAATAGATCAACAACAAATCAAGAGGATTGACTTTATGGCTCTTAGTAAATACCAAGAGTCTACACATGTATTGATAGAAACAATATGTCTATAGTGATCAAAGGAAGAAAATTAAATGCATCTATAATGTTGTGAATATTGAATTGAATCACAAACTAAGAATGTTCTAAGAAAAATTCAATTTGTTCATCTAGAATGATATACATTCTATATTGTATAGGTTTTAATTCCTCTTCTACTACCTTGGGCTATTTTTTTTTCCTTTGACCGAAGGAAAAGAATTCTTGCATTGACAAATATTATATTTCTACAATGATAGTTCGGTCGTTCTGAATGAGCCATTTCTGTTCAAACAATAAGCCAATGTTAAATAAAAAAAAGTGTTAGGGAATCTTACGGTTTAGTTGTTTGTTTACATGCTCCGCTTCCAAGCAATGTTAACCATATCTCTCATTTGGCAAATATTCAATAAATGGACTATTTATTTGCTTAATATAATTTGTCAACGAGTCAAGGATGTTTCTGGGAGTAATTAAGACTTGTAGTTCATCATTAGAGGGGGTTCGGGGGCCTTGGAAGACTGTTTTAGGCCCATTCCCAAGTCTGCCCAGATTCAGGGAACAACAATACGAGCGTGTCAGATTTTTTTTTCAAAAAAAAAAAAGAAAAAAGAAAAAATTTACCAAAATATCATTTTAACCCATATATATATACTTTTTTGAAAATGACGTGGCAGTTGCCTGGCCATGTCAGCTTGGCCATTTGGCAGCGTTCTAGCATTCCTACAGAGTTTCCATAGTCTGGGAACTCGCAGTCTCTTAGGAGGTCCAAAACTCCTCTAATGGTTGTTAATCCAACATGCAACCAACTACCAATTTCAAACTCTCCGTCCAACTTCATTTTAAAACTTACAAAGGCCAATTTTTCTAACTTTGAAATACTCTATATACAATTCCACAATAGAACAACATCCTAGCCTTTATGTTTGATAATAATATTTTTGAAAGAAATTTCAAACACCTCAAACTAAGTTACCAATTTAAAAGAAATTCAACATTCCAAATAGGTTTGGATTCTTGAAATCTTGTGTGTTTGACTTAATATATCTTCTCTTATCTTTAGGTACAAAATAAACCAAAAAAAATGCATGTAAATGTAATTTTCACCAACCACAATTAAACTATAGTGAAAAAGATGAGTTATCAAAAATAGCACAACTTTAAACTTTAGTTTATGACTTCTTCTATAGATATAGGTATAATAAGAGCTGGATTTTAGGACTAAGGTGGATACCCCCTAAACTGACACTTTTTGCCGTATTGTGCATAGTTATTAATATTAAACTAATCAAATTTTTGCATTTTCTTGTTGGAAAGTGGAAGGAGGTTCCAATACACTAAAGAATGTGACTTTGAATACCATATGCAAAAGTTATTAAGGAACTAAGTTTGATTCTAAAACAGTTTCTTCCACATAGGTACATCAATAATTGATTTTGGAGATATGATACACAAATTGAAGATGGCAACTTAGGATCAATGGCACATTTGGGGGCCCCACCTTAGTATCACTTAGGTTTCATCACTCTCATGGTCTCACTCACCAAGAGAGAAACCCATTCTAAGGTGGGATCTTTATTAAAAATAAAATGCCCAAAGGCAGTTCATGCCAAAAAGGCTTTGAAAGGAGAAATGAACACCGCCCAAGGGCAAGGTTGAGATCCGAGGAAGGCAGCCAGAAGGGCGGAGATGGGCCAGTGACTGTCGGAAAAGAACCGCAAGAAGCCCAGAAGGGCGGGGATAGGGGAAAAGATCCGGAGGGTTGACGCCCAAAGGCAAGGGTGTAAACATCAAAGAACAGACGCCAGAGGCAAGGGTGAATAAAAAAGCAACAGGAAACCAATCAGTCGAAACCAAAGCAGACCAGGCCAAAACCACCTGCCTACTCATCTACAAGCTATAAATCAAATTAAACACATCCTGAAGTTCCGGATCGGATGGTTCAAAATACATACCAGTCATGCTAAGCACTTTCGAGTTAGGTCGTATAGGATTTGGCCCACAATTACAGGGCGTAATGCCCTCGTTATACGTGCTTGGCACTCGTTATGAGTGTTTGGCACTGTAACGAGTGCTAGGCATGCATAACAAGGGCATTACACATGCTTAACGAAGCGGGAGGCCCTTGCACGCGGGCCTCCCGTCGTGTAAAGGCCCCACCTCTCAGGCTCGGACTCCCGCCCTCGTTTTTGAGGCAGGGTCCTCACACAACGGGAGGCTGCCCTTAACCCTTAAACGCCGGGCTGGTGGCTGTGGAAATCACCCTTTTGCAAAACCGTGGGAACAATTGGCTTAAAAAAATGAAAAAGTATTCATTGGAAGTTGAACTACTGTAAAAGACCTTCCTTTTCACAACAAAATTTGGAGGATGAACAGTTGCATTTCTGTCCTACACAAGAGATTCTCTTGTCATTCATCGGACGCAGAACGTCCGCCTTGACGTTCAAGGGTTAAACTTGCTCTTGGTCGATCTCCATAAGAATTTACCAAAGGATGGAGTCCGCCTGCTGTGACGCCGCTCTCCGTCATTGTCCAGGGTAGCGGGGTTTTTTTGGGCAAAATTTCGCACTTGTCAGACTGTTTCAGCCTGTCGGACGCCCTCCCTCCAGATTTGCTCCAGTGGTTTGAAGGCTTCTGGCGACACTTGCCCAAAAAAAAAACTGGTCGAGGGTGTCGCTGTGACCGCCAGGTGAGGAGACTGTCAATCCTGGCGGTGAGTGAGGTCTCACTCACCAAGAGTCCAAGACACCAACACTTTAGAGAATTAATCATTTATGAACTATAATGAGAGATAATAAATCAATCACTATCCGAAATCAATTCCTTGTACAAATATACCTTATCAGTGCAACACTGGTTCAGATAAACAGGCCTTTCAATAGCCAGTACAGCAGTACATCATGTACAGTCCTGTTGGGGAGCTAAAAAGTTTACTTCCAGTGTTTTTTGTTTTTTGTTTTCGGACACATCGTTAACCTATAAAACGACCTGCGGACTTTTTTGGGTCTGATGAATGACAAAGAATCTTTGCATGCGGACAGAAGTGTAACTAAGGGAACAGGTCCAGAAATCGCCCTTTAACCCCTAAAGGACCAACATGCGTTTTTTGGCCGTATAGAAATTTTGGGCAGGTACCTGTGACTAGAGATATCCATATTTGAGGCTGAAATTTTAATAGAAGGTGGGGGCGAGGAATATCTTCATGTGTACCAAGTTTCATGACATTTTGAAATACGAGTAAAAAGTTGTGACCTAATATGTTGCTTTTTTTCGTAACTGGGCAGTTTGGGCAGATCAGAAAAAATCATTTTTTCCGGAATTTTTTTTTAAATTGGTTCTCTACATTTATATATACTTAAAAAGCTTTGAGTCATTCCATTTCAATCAATGAGTCAAAAGTTATGAGGGTTTTTGAATTGCGGGCAGTTATGGATTGTCTATTCAAAAAAAAACTTTAAGGTCGTTTATTAACTCAATTTTCAATATTTTTGGAAAAAAAAAAATCCTAGGATGTAAATTTTTTATTACAACATTACAACCGTTGGGATTGGTATTTTTAAATTCCACGATTAAAATTTTAACAATTTAGTATTTTGAATCATTTTCTACTTCATTCTACTTACTATTTTTTTCCTATATGTTGTACAATTCCAAATGATGTGAAATTTTTCATGCATATAGACAACTTGTTTAGGAAACTGATTTCAAAGAAGCACCATCTTTTTTGGCATTTTTTCATTGAAAAGTGAGCTTGCAAAGTGCAGCTGCCCGTTTTTTCGCAGGATTGAAAAAATGGTTTTCAAGACTTTGAATGCTTATATCTTATGATCCACAAGGTGGAATTTTCTGAAATTTTTACCACATGTTTTCAAAATATCATACTACAAGATCCTACGGTTACATATGTCAAAAATTGTTTTTTTCCAAAAATTTGGTAGTTGTATTAGAAATGGCAGTTTTGGATCGTTTTTGGTGAGAACATAGTCATGAAACTTTAGGGGTTAAAGAGCTGAAAGTGAATTTGGGGGAGGCAAAGCTTCTTGAAATCATTTTCAGTAAATTTTCTTTGAAAGACAAGAGGAATTGGCATCTAATTCAAGTTGTTACATATTTTTTGGACTTTTCTGGAATTGATTATGAAAATTTGAAGTTGAAGTGGCATAGGGCTCTAAAATCGCCCACCCCCTAAAATGTACATTGTTTATACATTGTTGAAGGCTATGAAAAATCAACATATACAAGCAGTGTACATCTGAGTAGGGTGGGCAATTTTAGAGCCTATGCGATTTCAAAGCCTGTTACCTTATTCATCCTCAAAATTTTGTTGTAAGAAAGAGAGGTCTTCTACAATAATTTGACTTCCAATGGGCGCTTTTCCATTTTTTTTTTAAGTCAATGGTTCTCTCAATATCCAAAGGGATGATTTCCAGAGTCACTAGTTCATATTTTAAAGGTTACAAAAGAAAACTTATTTTTGACTTAGCATCCCATTCTCGTAGCTTAGGCTACTTAATTTCCAATCAGCCGTAGTATAGGGCGACAGCTCATGTAAAGTAGGACCCATAGGAGCAATAGAAATGTTTGGAAAGTATACATTGGAAGTATACGGCAACAATTACAGCATGTACATTGAAAGCCACAATGATCACTTACATCAATTTTGTAACTAGCCTATGGTTGGAAATAGGTTTGCCTATATAATGGGACAAACAGAATCTTTACAAAGCAAAACTCATGGTAATTTTGTTTTGAGGGGAAAAATGCAAAAAATTATGAAATCTTCCTGATATCTATTTTTCTACATGGAGAAATTTTCTCCTCAACTTTTCCCATGCCACTCATAGGCTAAACATGGGCTAAATTGCTTAAGTGGTTGGAAATCAAGGTGATCCTCTTGATATGTGGCCTTTCTTTCAAGAAGGTTCTAAGTTCCTCCGCTCCTTTATTTCGGGGGGGGGGGGGGGGGGGATTGAAGGAGGCCAATTTTGAGTGTGCAATTTTGAGTGTATAATTTTTGCACGCAATTTTTGTATGTGCTGGCTCTGCTTAATGGATGAAATGAGGTTTTGGAAACATTGTAGCAACAATGTATAGGGTCATCATGACAATCTGGTATTTCTTAATGCATTTATCCTCGTTTTTTTTGTAGGCTTGAAGCTGCCTATTTTTTTTGAGGAAACTGGGCATTCAATTGTCTAAAAAAAATTGCTTACTTCCTAGTTACTACAGTACTTGTTGCATAGACAACAAGCAACTACACTACAATTATCTTTGTCTCAAGGCAAACTTCCTTACACGGAGATTCAGTCAATGCAATGCATTAGGCCTTGCCATCTAGAACAAAGGTGTTTTTTTTAGCAAATTTTTGCTAAAAAATAATACAATTTTCTTCATAGGGAATATTTGGCAAGATATTCTTCCTTTTTTCTAGTAGGTGAAATTGCAAAATACTACCAAATTTTGGACTCATATTGCTTTATATTGGATGAATGTACATTTTTTGGATGAATAAATGAATTTTCATCCACATATTGCAAGTTTCATCTATTTATGTGGATATAAGTAGGTTCATCACTCCATTGATGATTGCTTTCTACATTGCCTAAAATAAATGAACCCCCCCCCGATCTAAAGCCATTAAAATTAAGGATTATCTGCTTGATAATAATTAGATTGTATTATACAATAGACTTGCATGAAAATTTGATTGCAAATGAAGTGTACATTGTGCATTACCAACAAAAAAATTCCATTTCAAACTTGAATTTTAAGTTGGAGTTAATGTGCAAAATTTAAATATAATGTAGTAAAATAAGGCACACTTCACACATAAATTTGTATTGGAAAAAAAAAAAAAAATATATATATATATATATATATATATGTGTGTGTGTGTGTGTGTGTGTGTGTGTGTGTGTGTGTGTGTGTGTGTGTGTATGTATGTATATCATTTTAATTTTAGCTTTATGAAAAGAACATTTTTAAAGCCATTTATCAACAAAAGATTGACCTATGGTTTTTGACCATACACAATATACGTAATTCTTAGAAGAAAGAATGGAAGTTCTTTTCTAGGATCATGTGCCAAAAAATAATGAATATTTTTAGAATTTTTATTGATAGAAACTATATAAATATCTACAGTGGGTTGTACATCTTGTCTCAAATATGTACAATTTCTAAAGAAAGGTCCCTTTAATTATTTGGTCCCCTTAATATCCCTATTCAGAGTAAGTATGTATTTGAATAATTTATGCTTCTTAATGTTCCTATTATGTGACAAAGTAACATGTAGTAAGTTGCATTGACCGTTAAAAATTCATTGCTTAACCCCTAAAGTCCCGAGGCCATTTTTATGTCAAAAACCACTCAAAACTGCCATTTTGGTTGCGTTCACCCAAGAACACAAAAAAAAACATTTTTTAGAATCTAACCATAGGATCTTGTGCTTCACTTGTCAAATGAAAAAATTCACAACAGATTCAAATTATGCTTTAAAAATTTGAATTATTTGGCATTGGCATACATTATAGCATAAAAAATCAGTATTTTAACCAAAATTTTATATCTGACATTCTAAAATTAATAATCAACACACTACAGTTGTAGGCCCAATATTCAAATTATAATAAAATGTTATATTTTATAAATTTTTCAAAATTTAGTCAAGATGGAATGAAAACTAAATCAAGTAAGCTTCATTTTATAAATTAAACTAAAACTCAAAAGAATCATTTACATGCCTAAAATTGAGATCAAGAGCAAGGAGGTAAGAGTTGTCAAAAGGAATTAGAAAAGCATCTTTTGTAATATGCATTTTAAGAATCTTCTTCCACATAAAAGTCAATAATACTTCAATGAAGGAATTTCCACCATCATGCTCTAGAAACACACTCAAAGAACTTTCTTAAAATAATTTAGATAGAAATTTGTAATTTCACATCTGTTACTATTCATTCAAAACCATCTAGAGGCCACTTTGACATAACTTGGTCAATAAGGATTAATCATGAATTCTTGAAAAAGTCTCCTTTTTACCTCTAGAATATTGGGCTGGTCATTATGGAAATCAAGCTTTTTGGTATTGTATTAATCATTTGCTAGAAAAAACCCAAGATTATTCATTGGAGGTCAAACTATTGTGCAAGGCCTTCCTTTTCCACACAAAATTCTAAGAATGCACATGTGCACTTTTGTCTTCACACGAAAAGGTTTTGTTTGGCATCCATCGGACGTTTTTAGGCCACCGTGTCATTATAGGATTAACAGAAATATGTAATTTAAAAATCACTTGACTATGCCCCAGCAACATATCACGGGACCTAAAATGAATAAACCCTCCATTTATGCTGTCTGACCATAAAAACATGGTTGGAGTTTTTTTTCTTTAATCCAATAATGATAGATTGGTCACTATAAAAATCATCCTTTTTGGTAAAATGTGAATCATTTGTTTAAAAATCCCAAGAGCACTCATTGGAGGTCAAACTAATGTGGAAGATTTTCCCTCTTTGCACAAAACTTCAAGGATGACAATATGCACTTTTGTCCTATATAGAAGAATTCTCTAGCTATCATCTTTTTTACATTTAAAGGAGAAGCATCCAAAACCAACAATGTACCCAATTTGTAATAATTTCTAAACTTAGTAGTCATATTAGAATGTAAATCTAGGTAGACCATCAATAGTTTATCATTTTGGTCAATAAACAGTAAGCTGTCTATGGTCTATTTTGATTTATGTTCTAGAATGACTACTATGTCTAGAAATTATTGTACTTAGGTATGCTATTGGTTTTTGGTGCTTCCCCTTAATAGCTGCAATGGTATTATAGGATTAATAATGAAAAGACGTGGAGGACTAAAAAGTGTCCAATGAATGACTTACGGCTATATTTAAAAGGAAAAAAGCCTACATTCATTAGATCAGTGAATAAATTACATGGTTGATGGATATCGCACGTGAAGGTTTGATTTGGCACTTAGGTGCCAAAATTGAATTTCTATATCAAATTCTCAAGGGTCCACATCACCCCATATCATTTACAAGATGACATGTAGCATTTTTGTATTGAAGAAATGACTTATTTTCTGTCGAATTTGACCTTTGCAGACGGTAGAGTAATAGGCCGGTTCTAATGACAAGGATGGCAGTTATTAAGCTTAGAGCTTCTCCACGGCATGAGGCTAAAGGACCCTGATATGGTCGATGGATGGGGTGTGGCTGAAAAATTACCCTATGACATGCATGCCAAGTGAAAAGTGATGATCGACTGCTTCAAAAGTGAAGAGCATACAGATAAATAGTGAATCTTGAGTGTGCCTCGCTAAGCTACTTAAAATCCCTTTTGATCCCGCATTTTTAAAAGCTTCACTTGGAAAGATGAAAAGATTCTCAAATAATAAAATAGTAACTATGAGCAGATATTTGACCACTTGTTGTGTCTCTCCGTAAGGACATGACCAGTGATCTCAGACAGGTTCAAGGTTTTTAGTAAAATGTTCATTTTTGGAAGATTTAAAAAAAATTTACATTGAGGATATGAAAAAATTAAATAGAAACCAAGTGAAATTTAGCCAATTTTGGGATAGCTGGCCATGACTCTTCAATCTTGAACAAGGCATGCCAAACCTCCAAAATTGCCTATTTGGTGCTCCTGTTCAAAGACCCATAACATTATTAAGCAGTCATTAGATGAGATTCGGGGGTCTTGGAGGGCCGCTTTAGGTCCGTTCTCTGATCTGGCCAGATTCAGTGAACGCCGGTATGGGCGTGTTAGAATTTTTTTTTTCCAAAAAAAATTAAAAAAATATATATATATTTTACCAAAATATCATTTTAAGCAACTTTTTTTTTTTTTCAAAAAATGAAGTGGCAATTGTTGTGCCACGTCAACCAACTGCTACAGCTGAGTTCCCATAGTCTGGGAATGCAGTAGAACGCAGGGGAACTCGGAGCCCTCCAAGACCCCCAAATCTCATCTAATGGTTGTGTTATTCCCTTTTGCTCCCTGCATTTTAAAACGGTTGTAGTGTTACAATTGGAAGTGGGTCTGACAACAGTGTACAACAGAAGACAATAACCAATCCTGAATTGAGAATTAAACCAAAGTCACAACAAAAGAAAGTATCTTTGTAAAGTTATACCTTGATGCTGGGGAACCTCTGGAGTTAGTATGTAATATTATGCCTGCCATGGGCAATTTTTTTTTTCTCATTTTTCATAAAGTGCCAAAGTGGCGATATGTAATGTTATAGTAGTGCTACTTTCAACATTCATCCACATATTGGATAGAAAATATCACATCAGCAGGCACATATCACATGTCTATAATTTTGTTTTCATCCACAATTGGGCAATTTCATCCAAGACTTTTTTTTTTTTTGTATTTAAAGTTCTGTGGCAAAAAACTTCACAGATTGTTACAGTACCATCTTTTAGCCAAATTATTTTTTCCTGGTGCAGTCTGACACCAAAAAGCCAAAAAAAAAAGCCCTAGCCCTGGGGATGCTCTTAGAGCCTGTTGCCATTGGAAGCAGGAACTGGAGGCCTGTCCAACTTGACCACGGGTAGAGCGTGCAAAAAAATCTGAAATCTCCCCCTCACGTACAGTTCACAAAGCAAGGTCCGGCAGAGGCTCCGGAAGGTCCAGTCCTGTTTTCTAATTTTACAGATCTAGAGGCTGGAGGTCCAGGCCTGGACCCCTCCAGCTCCCCAATGGCAACTGGCTCTTAGCAACATCAGGTCAGAGAGAACCTTCAAGGCTACCTTCCTCAGCTTTCCTCTATCATCGCTTCCTTCTCGTAGTAGATGAATGTGGCCGGCATTTCATTTGTCTGTACACTATCATCGACGATTTTCATCCACAACTGGGAGCGTCGTCCTCGCCCAGCTTAGCCGCCTTGCAGTTTGCTCTCTGGAGCTTTGCATCAGACATCATTACTCCTCAAGCTCATCAGCCAGCGTGCTCGCTGCAGTTCTCCTTTGTTTAAATCTCGTCTAGTTTTAGAATTCTCGATTAGTTTCACAAACTTTAGTCAGTGTGTCAATTTGGTCGATTGGAAGCCAGTGAAGCTCCCGTCACATTCCAACTTTCCAAGCTCACTCTCCATAGCCAGCTACTTTGGGATCTGCCCGGGTTACACAGGCATACCATGGGCTGCGGTTATTGTCGAGAATGCATTTACAATTCTGCTCACGAGTTCAAATTTCCTAGAGTGTCGACCAGGTTCATTAGCTTTGTGTTTTGTCTCTCGGAGGTGGTTGTGGCCATGGCCGCCTCGGAGAAAGTGCTGTAGTTTCTTCAGAAAATTAGTGATACGAGGGTTGCGGAGTTAGTTCATCGTAAGTTGTCCGAGCGGGAAATCATCGTTAGTGAGGCAGAGACTGATTTGGATTTCAGGTTAGTGTTCTGATCGGGAGGATGCCGGATCCGAGCGCCTTTGACCGGGGTGCGATGCTCGCGCAATTGGCGCACCCAGAGTAAGTTGTTGTCTTTCGGGATGCATGCTTTTTCAGGATTGTTACTTGCGTTGTAAAGGATTGAGGAGTGGTGTTGGTGTTTGTAATTGGTGTCGCCGTCTTGTTTTTATATTTGTGAGTGAGTAGTTATCAGAAACTGTGCAGCTTAGTGAAGCATTCACTTGAATATTCTTTTACTTGTTTACTGTTTGCCACATTCGATGCCGTGGTGTACACTTCGCGCTGGTTTTTTCCCTTTTTGATCGATTTTCAAACGAGCTGTTTCGTACTCGTGGATGAGTGGTTCTTAGAATCTGTGAAGCTAAGCGAAGCGATCCCTTGAATTTTCGTTTCCGTGTCCATTGTTTGCCACATTCGATGCCGTAGTGTACAGTGCACTCGTTTTGGACTTTTACCTTTTTGATGAGCGGTTTCTTATGTGGATACGTGATTCTTTGGAATTGTGAAGCTTAGCGAAGAATTTTCCTGGATTTATGTTTGTACTTGCCACTTTTTCCACATTTGATGTCTTCTTGTTGTCGCTTCGTTCTGGAATATTGCCATTTTGATCGATTTTTGTTTTAACAGGCTCTTTCTCTTTTCATTTCGTAACAGGGGGAGGGGAGGAATTGTCAAACTTTATTCTAAAAACAAAGGTTTCAGCGTAGAAATTCGCCCTTCGAGATGGAGAAAAAAAATTTGGATTGGCAAGCTCGAAACTCTCGAACGTGCGCAGTACGTCGCAGATGCCGTATTTCGCTACCTCGGAATGCCACCGTTCCACTTCAAGGAGGTCGTTATGCCGTTGCCAGCCATCACGTGTATCGACACTGTGACTGGCACACCTGTGGAGCTTTCAACCCAGGAGATGTGCGCCAAGTACGTCCGTGCAATTTCTAAGGGTCTGGATTTTGAACCCCAGCGAGAAGATTTCATTCGAAAAGTGAAACACGTGGTCCAGAGTCCTGATTTTCCCTTTCTGTCTCCTCCCCGAACGGAGGTGGTCGTACGCGATGACGATGATAGCGATCGGCAAGACGAGTTCGAAGACGATGAAGATGCAGCGAAGGCACTTCAAATGTCCTCGAACCCAGACTCGAGTGGTGTGCCTGTAGCTGTGCTTCAAACGCATGTTGCAGGACGGGATTCTGTTGGTGGTTCTGAGTCCGTGCAAGCATATGTTCCAAGCTTTGATTTCGACTCGAATGGCTCTGAGTATAATCTGCGGAGTGCGGGGCAAAGCATTAATGCGATCCTTTTCAGTATAAGCTTGGACGATTGTCCGAGCACCAGTTCTGAAGGTAAGCATTGTTATCTATTCGTAGTTCGTCATGGTCCTCTTGGATTTGTTTCAAGGTCCGAAGGCACGCCTTCTCTTTTGATGTGAGGTATGCCTTCCCCGAATTTTGACATGTGGTCGGGGATAATTTGTGGTTTTAGACCGAGTGGAAGCCTCTTGTTCTGTTTATTATAGGTGTGCTTCAGTAACTTGGCGACTTTGTATCCAGGGGCTTGCTTCAGGTTTTCCTAGTGATTGCTTCTGTGTGAGTGATATTCTCGGTTGTAACCATAGCTGTGTGTCATGCAGCTGAAAAGATCTGGATAGAGTCAATTGAAGAGCTCGACAAGTTCACTGCTGCAGGAACCTCCACTCCTCCGGTTGCATGTAACGATGGTGAAGTTTGCCGAGATGGGTATGAGACTTCACCAATTCTGAATATTCCACGGTCAATTAGCTCATCAGACTGGCCTCCATCTCAGTTTGCTATGAACGCCAAGAGACAGAAAGTTGGAGATTGAAGCTGACTCCACCGAAAGGAAAATATGCTTTGGAAAAGGAGGGATCCCAGATTTTGGAGTAGGGTGGGAATGGTGATTGACTGATTGAAGTGTAGACGACTAAATTGTAACAATGCGGTTCAAGGTCTTTGAGTTTGAGTACAATTTCTTGCGAAACAGAAGTCTGTGGAAGTACTGTACATAAGCAAGTCAGGATTCTTGATTTGGACAACTTGATCTATCAGGCTTGCAGGTGAGAATTGGTGGCTGATTCCAGCTCGAGGATGCTGGTAATCCTCTGTGCGTTTGTACAGTACTGTTATAAAAACATGATGCAGTTCTAGCACAGATGGCCCTGTCTGTCTTGCAAGATACTCTTCTAGCCTTTTTGCAGGTGAGTGAAATTTTCTAGTGAGCATTTAGAATGTGAGGAGTAGAGTGTTCAGCATGGCACTCTTAGTGTTTCCTCGGGGGAGTTTAGGTTTCTGGAGAGGTTTTGTCCAAGGTGCCCAGCCATTGGTGAGGTCGAAGTGTATATTAACGGTATTTTGAAGTTTTGGGCAACTTCTGTTGTTGCTATTTGTATTTGGTTGATGTCATGAAACTTCAACAACCATGCTACAGTATTAGTCAGGCCTTCGGGGGTAATTTTTTATTTCCAAGTTTAGAATGCCGGTTGTATGCATATGACGTGATAGGCAGATCACCTTTGTGAAGGTGAGCAACATTTCTTGTGAAAGGGTCCAAATAAGCATCTGAGCATGCCTGTGGACATTGTATGAATTTATTATGAATTTTCAAAGTGGTAACTATGGGTGTACCCGAAATTGACCCTAGGTTCTCATGATTAAACTACGCAAAAGTCTGTAAGTCTCATTTGGATAAGGCTTAGAAGTGCCGTATGCATCTAGGGCTGTCACTGTGTTCTGTCGATTGTGTTTTCAAGAAATTCCGGTGGAGTAGAAGTTTGACTCGTCTTACATAAATTTTGGCATGCAACATTGGAGGTTATATGTCACGGTGGTTAAGAAGTAGTTCTTATTTCTTTTGTGATTCTTATAGAGGTTCTACTACATTGTCACAACTATTTCATATAAGGTAAAGGGATTATTTACTTGACTTTTAAGCGTTTTAACACTTGGCAAGTGAAATGTATAGATTTACACAAAGATCTTTGGATACAAGAGCCAAATCTCCTCGGACAATAATTTTTATCACTATTTTTGAAATAATAATGCAATTTCAAGGTTGGAGTTTCTAGAACATTGTGAATGACATTGAATAGCCCCTGTTTTAAGTTGAAGATTATGGTCCCTAAGGGTTTGCTTAGCTCCTTGATAAATGATTTCTTTGTATCTAAGGCTTGTGTTCCAACTTTTCATGCTATCAATGATTTATTGGTTAGAAACAACTTGAAGTCAAACTTTGATTCGAATGCTTAACTTTTCTATTCTTTTCTTGGATTCTTTTTAAAATCATCTCAAAAGATGGTGTACACAACATTCTTGAGAATCTCCATCAACATCCTTATAAACAGAACCTTGAAATTTTTTGCACAAATTCTTGAGAACCTATCATTGCTCTTAAAACCACACCTCCAATTCTCTTGATGTGTGGTTCCAATACCAATAAAGTAGAATAACCCGTTCTGGACAAAGTGTGGGCAAGTATGTTATTTTGTAGTCTTTTTGTGACGTATAGTACATTTAAAAATGACATTCACTAAAGAAGTAAACTTAGCCTTTTTATCAATGCAAGGCCTCCTCCCATTCTATCTGGAACTAACACTAGACCCTTTCCAAAGACTAAATTTCCTTTTTTTCAGAAATTTACAAGCACCAGATGCCCATGCATGATTTTATTGAGACAAGATTTGAGATCATAAGCAACAATAGATGTACTAGTTCAATATATTGCTAATTTATTGTTTGTTCCATAGGACTAATGAAGTTTATATGTTCAGCAAATGCAAGTAAGCTTAGTAAGCAGTAATTCAGCTTGACTTGTATTGTATTGTACTGTACAATAGATTTTATCCCTTGAAATGTTTAAGCAAAGGGACTTCTTATATCACCACAAAATTCTAGAATTTGGATTTGGTAGCTACAAGCAAACATTTGCAATTCTATGTAAGAGCAGTCTACCTCCTACAAAAACTTCTGTGGCAGTCTTTGTTTATAGATCGACCTAACCTAAGTTAGATGACAATCCTTATTTGAAATTCTTGGGGTCCAAGTTGATAAATTTTCTTCTCTTTGTATATAAATTTGGTCTCATCTAAATTTCATCTTTCACAATATGACCAATTAAATTTGACATTTTAAAAACTTGAGCACCCGCTCCTTCGGTATCAACCTTTTAACCTTTTAACCACCAGTGCACTATAGCAGTGAGATGGAGACTTATAAAAAAGACCACAATGAGTTGTAATACAGTCTCTTTGTTTGAAAGAATAATTTTGTTGTAATTTTTTTTTTAACTTTTTGGAGATAGTTGATTCATATTTGACAATGAAAGTATGTTTTGATGTAGCCGATTTTCACTATAATAATAAGCACATAGAATTTCTAAAAAAATTTGTGTCTTAATGTTAGATTATTGTCCATTTTCATATATTGTTTGCTGGAGACATCTTTTGCATCTATTAAAAGCTAACAAGAAAGGCACCTATTGTATTATACAAAACCAAAGTTGTCTTGCCAAACTTGTCGACAACACGATGAATACAACATCATGGACCGTCTAATAGATTCTTCACAATATATAATAAAGTCAAATTTACCTTTGACTTTCCAAAAAATCACCCCCTTTTTACCTAAGCCACCTAGATGCCATATGGTATGCGTATGGCATTAGAAGAGATTTCGGGGTGTTGGAGACTGCGAGTTCCTCTGCATTCTCAGATTGCGGAAATGTAGTTGCAGCAGTTGGTTGACGTGCCACAGCGACTGCCACGTCATTTTTGAAAAAAAAATTTTTTTTTGCTTAAAATGATATTTTGGTAAATTTTCTTTTTTCTTTTTTTTTTGAAAAAAAAAATCTGACACACCCGTACCATTGTTCATTGAATCTGGGCAAACTGGGAAACGGGCCTGAAACAGTCTTCCAAGGCCCTTGAAAACCCCTCTAATGGTATACTCAAAGGCATAGGCGGATTTGACATGGACGGATATAGAGCGACTGCAGGTAGATAAAGACAATTGTGGATAGGAGCGACTGTGGATAGAGGCGATCGTGGTTTAGGCGACCGCAAGTGAAGAATGAGCGGTGACTTCTTTTAGGAAAATACAAAATCCAAGGTGACTTTTTGGACCCACAGTTGTCCCAGTAGGACTTGAAGTCACCTTTTTTTTTATCTAAAGTTGCCTTACACAAGGTTGCCCCACTCACACGCGCTCTTCAAAATAAATGAAACTTGTGCTTGCCCAACCTATAGGTCCACTCACTTATGCAATTCTTTTCACCTTCATTCTCTATTGAGGCTTTTTGGCTTGCACTCCTAGGTGGCTGCATGCATAAACCTTGTGTTGAATATTTGTTATTTATTGAATTCATCCAAACTTGTGATGTCGCAAGTTCTTGACAAAAACAAAGCTCAATACGGACTTGAAGCCTTACTCTCAATAATCATTCATGGGGACGGTGAATGTCACATTGCAAATGCGTACATTATAAAATATTAGTACAAAAATGTATTTGTATTTTATTTTGATTCATTTTTATTGTAATAATATTAAGAAAAAGATGACATCATTTGAAATGGCTTCAAGATGACACCTTCTCAATTTTGTGCATGGGTCAACTATTAAAAGAAGAAAACCACCCCCAAAACCACTAAAAAGTATCATTAGTTTGAAGTAATCTTTCTAAGTTATAAAATCTCATTGTTCTTGAATTTTAGTATGTCAAACTAGAAGATTGTTTAAAGTCTCAAGATGTAGATGGAATGACGTTCTTCTTGGAATTTTGATTTTTTAACTCTGTTAGACAATTATTTGTTTCTAGTTTTTTTAATTTTATATTTGGAGATATTTTCAAATTTTATTCACATATTTGAAGTTGTTAGAATAAAAAATGAAGCTTGTTTTACCTTTCTTTTGAAGGATGATAACTCCACATAGGGAATATGGATAGTATTATGGAAAGAAAAAAGATGACCAATGAATGAACGTGGTCAATGTGGTTTGTTATGGGCTAAAATTCATTTGCTAGGCTAATGGGGTGGAAGTTAAGGAAAAGACTTTTCTTCTTTTTTGTTACAGTTTGTTTTTGTTTGGCCATGGGTTTAGAAAAATATTGTGTGCTTTGAAACGAATGAGGTTCCTTTCTTCAATGCCAAAGGAACATATGCTGAAGTTGTCCTAAACAAGGAAGTCAACCAGTGCATAATCAAGAAAAGTTGGTATTTAAAACGTCTAGAAAGCGGTTTAATACTAAGACGGGGTTTGACTTATCCATAGGATAGACTTAGACCTATCTGAAGTGACTCTAGAAACAAAGATATTAATAAAGTCAACATTAAAGAATCTAAAAAGGATGACAATTTAGATGGTAAGCAGGCCCCAAGGATAGCCCAAGTTAAAGAGCAGACTATCATCCCCACCAAAGTTCTGGTTCAAAATGCCAAGGGAGCGATAACATTCCAAAATAGAGAATGAGACATAGTTGATTGATCAAAGGCAGGGTTGTCCATTTTGACATGATGTTGGCTTTTCACGTTGGGATGTCCGTTGGCGACGGTCCGGACGTGTCCAGATGCGTCGAGATAAAAAAAAAATATATATATATTTTTTTTTTGGACAAATCGACCATCTACAGGACGGACCAACCATTAACAAGGATAGACCAGCCGTCGACAGGACGGACCGACCGTCCCAAAAAAAAAAAAAAAATTGGGGAGAGGGGGATGAATTGTCTGTCGATGTGGACCAATTGATCGTCAATAAGACGGACCAGCTATTGACAAGGACAGACTAGCCGTTGACAAGATGGATAGACTATCCAAAAAAAATAAAGAAAAATAAAAAAATGTATATATATATATATATTTTTATTTTTATTTTTATTTTTTTTATTTTTTTATTTTTTATTTTTTTTTAATATTGACGGATGTTGGGGTTGGATCTTGACGTTTTGTCAGAGTCACGTCTGTCCAAATGTGTCGTGACGGTGACAACCGTGATCAAAGGCAACATTGAACCATACAAATTGGACCTACATCAACCTCAACGACAATTTTGGACCTACTATTGCCACTACGGGACACCAGCAATGTCTTCGACTTTGGCCCATATAATGACATGCCCTGATAGAAGCAATTGTCCATACTCCCAATCTTCAATCCCAAGTAAGTCCAAGTGACAATACTATGACTTTGGCGAAGGCTTTCGACTTCTTGAAGTTCATAGAAATCAACGAATGTGAGTAAATTGAGATCTGAGTGAATACAAAAATGCTCTCATTTCTCAACAATCTACAAAATTGCAACACCTCTAAGACAAAGAGTATAAAACTTTCACGTTGGTGGACATGGACGATGCCTTTGTTGAGTATGATCGACATCATTAGGACAAGGTTGTAGGGGACTGGGGACCTTACCAACGATATGCTTCATTATTCTCCTCTTACCAAACGTACCAAGCTTTCTTCAATGATTCCAAGTGTTCTTTCTACTGTCATCACAAGAGATACTACCATTGATAGTCATGAGTGATTTCCATAGAATCCAAAATTCACTCTCTGACTTTCCTACATCCCGTACAATTGCAAAACGAATTGAATCTTCAAAGAAAATACAGAATGCTTCAAGCACACTTGTCACAATTGGTGGCCACATACTATCATTAGAAGGTTGCATGCATTCTCTTTGTGGACATATTACAACAAATCGCAAAAGAGTTGTAGAAAATTTTCTAGGGTTTTATTGCACATGCTCCTACACGAGAGTTCGAACTTACATTGTAGGCATTCTTGGAGGATATGTTTCCCAATAACATGCCCATACTAGACTTGGTGCAAAAGAGTATAATATGTTGAATACAAAATGGTTGGGACCACTAAATTTACATGTGATCCAACCACAACGAAGTAGAAAAATAAAAGCATGTAGCTTTTGGTTACTGTAGCTAAAGCCTGCAGCTTTTGTCTTGGGCCATACCAAATGTCTAATATGTCAAGATAGATTTGTCTCAAAAGGTGTCTAGGCACTTGGATCTTGTCCATATGTGGACCATCTTCAGTGGCTCACTGTGCAATGTTTGATTAGGCAATGTTGTGCTATCTATTCAGCACCATTCCATGATCACTTGTATGCCATATTCAACTTGATAATTTATATGCCACCTTCTTAAAAATACGATGGTGATATAATGGGAGATACAACAATGTGGGGCCGACACCTGGTCTAGAGCTAGTTGTAAGGCGACCATGATTTGAGCTTCATTTTATTAGTTGACCTAAAATTCAAAAAAAATCATTTTCATGCTAAAAATTTAGATCAAGAATAAGGAGGTAGAAGTTACCCGAATGCACTAGAAAAGCATTTGTTGCGATCTGAATTTTAGTTAGCATATTTTGTATAGAAAAATCAATGAGGGAATTTCCACCACTATATACTAGAAACACTTTAAAAGAACTCTCAAATAAATATGAATGAAAATTTGCAATTTTGCATCCTTTACTATTTATTCAAAATCATCTAGAGGCCACTTTGAAGTACTATCGTTTATAAAGCTTAACCACAAAATCTTCACTCAACCTCTCTCTTATTAGAAATATATAGTTTTAGAGTCTGCCCCAGAGGCATATTACAGTCCAACCTAAAATAAACAACCCTTCATTTACGATGACAATAAAAACATGGTTGGAGTTCTTTTTTCTTTTCTTAACCTTATAATAATGGATTGATTATTGTAGAAATCATTCTTTTGGGAACAATGGGCATCATCTACTTTTTTTTAAATTTAAAAAATCATTAGATGTTTTTACTAGAAGAAACTCATGTTTTCTTTCTACTTATTTTTTGTGATGTCCACCTATTTTCTTATTAACAATGACATCAAATGTAATGTCAAGACATTAATACTCCCTTTGTCCTAAAATGATCTTCTTTTGGGACAAAGTGATTTAGATTAAGGTTGAAAATAATATTTAAAAAAAATCTGTTTTGAATTGTAAGTAGAGTTTAATGCACTCCTATAGACTTTAGAATTTTGCATTTTGGGTTAGTTTTTAGAGTGTGATTTTGGAGCATTTTAAAATTAGATTTTGGAGGCATTTGCAAAGAGCACCAATGGACATTCATTAGATGAGATTCGGGGGTCTTGGAGGGCTCCGAGTTCCCCTATTGTCTGTTGCGTTCCCAGACTGCAGGGACGCAGCAGCTGGCTGATGTGGTCAAGCGACTGCCACGTCATTTTTTGAAAAAAAAAAAAAATTTTTTTTTTGCTTAAAATGATATTTTGGTAAAATTATTTATTTATTTAAAAAAAAAAAATTCTGACATACCCGTACCGATGTCAACTGAATCTGGGTAGATTAGGGAACATGCCTAAAACGGCCCTCCAAGACCCCCAAATATCATCTAATGCTTTTGGCCAATGTGGCATAGTTTCCACATTACTTGGATTTTCTTTCTTGAGTTTTCTGTTGTATTGATGTTCCTGCGCTAATGGACAATTGTTAGATACTAACTAAATATAGATGTCAAAATGAGGTATTGGTGCTATGGAAATCAGACCAAATTCAGGGATAGGTTGTGATTTTAATTAAAAGGGAGATGGGGCCAACTTGGATCGGAGTAGGTTGGGGTTCAAGGATTTAATTGGAAGGAAGATGGGGCCAACTTCGATGAGGCTTAGAATAAATTACCACTGTATAGTAAATTATTGTAAATTGTCAAGACTTCATTCTAAAGGCCCTTCTTCCCATGTCACAATCACAATATAGGATTTTGGGGGCCTCTAGAAGCCCGCAAGTTTCCAAACTGAGGGAATTGTGTGGGAACTCCAATCTAACATTAGGAAAATTTTTAGCCCTCAACAAGGTTGCTAGCCTTGCACCCCCATAGTGCAGTTATGGAAAAAAAAATTGAAAATGTGAAATGTGACGTGATCATTGCGACCACGTCAACGCTGTCAGCGCTACGTCAGATTGAAATTTTTTTTAATATTTTTTTTGAAAGAAAAAAAACTGAATTTTTTTTATCTTTCTATAATTGCACCCCGCAAGTGTTGAAAATTACACACTCATAGTCTTGTTGAGGCTTGAATTTTTTTGTAATGCATGGCTAAGAAATGCCAAGTCAAATATTATTAAATAATTAATTTTTAAATATTTTTAAAAAATGATATTTTAAAAATAGTCTAAATTTTTTTTAATATTTTTTCAAATTTATTTTTATTATTATTTTGTTTTGATAGCAAGGCGTTGATTCCTAGCAAGGGAAGCGACCCTGAAATAGTCTTTTGGAGGCCCCAAATCTCCTTTAATGTGAAGATCTTTTGGAAACAACAACTATATATCAACAAAAAGATCATTTTGTGACGGAGGGAGTACTATATATTCTTGTATTAAACAAAAAAAATGCCCATATTCATTATATCAATGAACAAGTTACATGGCTAATGGATAGGATAATAGACCAGTTATGATGATAAGAATGACAATTATTAGCGCCATCCAATTTTTATTTTTTTTGGAGAATTGTTGCTAGATTCGAGTCTTGTTTGAGGACTTCGGCTAATGCATCTGGTTTGCTTTAAATATTTACCTTTCTTGGAAGGAGACGAAGGGCTCTACTAAATTCTCTGCCCCCCCCCCCCCCCCCCCCAAACCTAGGACTATCAGTTTAGTGAGAACCTTCAAGACTACCTCCCGCTTTCTTCATTCCATTACTTCCTTCTAATAGTAGATGAATGTGGCAATTCAATTTACACTCTCAGTTGGCAATTGGATTTGTTTATTCACTTTAACATCAATGACATTTATCCATCATTTGGGAGAGTTGTTTTCGTCCTCTTGCTACCCCGCCTATTGCACTTGTAGTCGCACTTATAGTTGTGCAATGAGCCAAATGCGGAGACTGTTTTGTCTCTTCATTTTATCTTGGAAAAAACACAAGAGCTTTCTATTTGCCACGCATGATAAAATTTGCAATCCGAGGCCCCAAATGAGTTGGAAGAGGTGTAGAAAATAGATTAATCAAGCACAAAATAGAGGGTCTTTTTTTTACATTCACCTTTAGCTAGACACCTACCCATATTTGGCTAGTTGCACAAATATTGAAGTAGACCAACCTATTCCCGCCATCCGCCTCTTTCCGCCATCTTATTTTTGGCCCCATGCATCAATCTTTCATTGGTCCACACTTAAGTGCTAATAGATACATGGAAAGGTAGTTATGGATTGTTAATATAGTGTCTATAACTCCATTCTATAGGTGGTTTTATAATTTCAAGACAGAACACTTCAAAAATTCACAAAAATTACAATTTGATCAAGAATTTATATTTCTACTTGGGTTTGGTTTATGAAACAAGCACACACCTCTAAAAAATATATACCCCACTTGGAACTGTCTCCAAATTGCAAAACAAGGTGATAATAGGCTTGTTTACCTCAATTCGTGAAGCCTTTTCTATCTTATTACTTCAATTAGCACGGAATTGCCCACCGAGTTCACATATAAGTTGGCCCTAAGCTAGATCACGCTAAGGTAGACAAGCCTATTACTACCCTGATTTGCAATTTGAGTATCTTGAGGCCAGTTCCAAGAGGGGTACATATTTTCTAGAGGTGTGTGCTTATTTCATAAATCAAACCCAAGTGGAATTATAATTTTTTGATCAAAATTGTAGTTTTTGTAAATTTTTGAAGTGTTTAGTCCTGAAATTATAAAACCGCCTATAGAGTGGAGTCATAAACGCAATATTAGCAATTCATAACCCCCCTTCCGTGTATCTATTAGCATTTAAATATGGACCAATGAAATAGTGATACATTATCTTTTGTGACATTCATGCTTTGATTTTGTCAAAACAATGAATGGATTTGGATAAGTGTTGTGGCGAAGAAAGGGCCAAAAATAGGATGACGGAAATAGGCACATGTTGGAAATGGGCTGGTCTACCTCACCTTGCCTTGACCATCACCGGCTCAAAAGGAGGACTCTTGGGGGAATCAATACGTGCAGAATTCTTACTGTTTCCCTTCCTACCCACCGGGTCCACATTAAAGTGCAATTTCTACTCGCACTTCTGTGAAGCTTCCCCACCCACCGATCCGCCGTTAGCCGGCCTGCGGTTTGTCTGGAGCTATGCACCGGCTGCAGCTTGCTCGCCTACTGTTCTCCCTTGTTTCAAAATTCTTGTTTTGTTTTAGAATCTCTTTTCGTATCACAAATATTAGTTAGTGTGTCAATTTGGTCGATTTGAAGATGGTGAAGCTCCCGTCACATTCCAAGTCGAAGAGCTCACTCTCCATAGCCAGTTAGTTTGGAATCTGCCCGGGTTGTACAGCCATAGCATGGACTGCGGTTATTGCCGAAAATGGATTCACAATTCTACTCACGAGTTGAAATTTCCTAGAGTGTCGACCAGGTTCGTTAGCTTTGTGTTTTTTCTCTCGGAGGTGATCGCGGCCATGACCGCCTCGGAGACAGTGTTATAGTTTTTCAGAGAATTAGTGGGTTGTACAAGGGTTGCGAATTTAGTTCATCGTAAGTTGTCCGAGCGGGAAATCATCGTTAGTGAGGCAGAGACTGATTTGGATTTCAGGTTAGTGTTCTGATGGGGAGGATGCCGAATCCGAGCGCCATTGAGCATCCACAGTAAGTTGTTGTCGTTCTGGATGCATGCTTTTGCAGGATTGTTACTTGTGTTGTAAAGGATTGAGGAGTGGTGTTCGTGTTTGTAAGTGGTGTTGCCGTCCTGTTTTTATGTTGTGAGTGAGTGGTTCCTGGAAAACTTTGGAGCTTAGTGAAGAATTCACTTGAATATTCTTCTAATTTACTATTTGCCACATTCGATGCCGTGGTGCGCAGTACACTTCCTTCTGAGTTTTTACCTTTTTGATGAGCGGTTTCTTAGTTGTGGATGCGTGGTCCTTTGGAATTGTGAAGCTTAGCGAAGCATTCTCCTGGATTTATGTTTACGTGCCACTTTTTCCACATTTGATGCCTTCTTGTTGTCGCTTCGTTTTGGAGTATTGCCTGTTTGATCGATTTTGGTTTAACAGGCAGTTTTTCTTTTCATTTCGTAGCAGGGGGATGGGAGGAATTGTCAAACCTTCTCCTAGATACAAAGGTTCCAACGTAGATATTCGCCCTCCGAAATGGGAAAAAAGAATTTGGATTGGCAAGCTAGAAACTCCCGAACGTGCGCAGTACGTCGTAGATGCCGTACGTCACTACCTCGGATTGCCGCCGTTCCACTTCGAGGAGGGCGTTATGACGTTGCCTGTCATCACGTGTATCGGCACTGTGATTGGCACACCTGTGGAGCTTTCAACCCAGGAGATGTGCGCCAAGTACGTCCGTGCAATTTCTAAGGGTCTGGATTTTGAACCCCAGCGAGACGATTTCATTTTGAAAGTGAAAACCGTGGTCAAGAGTCCTGATTTTCCCTTTCTGTCTCCTCCCCGAACGGAGGTGGTCGTACTCGAGGACGATGATAGCGATCGGCAAGACGAGTTCGAAGACGATGAAGATGCAGCGAAGGCACTTCAAATGTCCTCGAACCCAGAGTCGAGTGGTGTGCCTGTAGCTGTGCTTCAAACGCATGTTGCAGGACGGGATTCTGTTGGTGGTTCTGAGTCCGTGCAAGCATATGTTCCAAGCTTTGATTTCGACTCGAATGACTCTGAGAACATTCTGCGGAGTGCGGGGCAAAGCATTAATGCGATCCTTTTCAGTATAAGCTTGGACGATTGTCCGACCACCAGTTCTGAAGGTAAGCATTGTTACCTATTCGTAGTTCGTCATGGACCTCTTGGATTTGTTTCAAGGTCCGAAGGCACGCCTTCTCTTTTGATGTGAGGTATGCCTTCCCGAATTTTGACATGTGTGGTCGGGGATAATTTGTGGTTTTAGACCGAGTGGAAGCCTCTTGTTCTGTTTATTATAGGTGTGCTTCAGTAATTTGGTGGCTTTGTATCCAGGGCTTCGCTTCGGTTTTTCCTAATGATTGCTCCTTTGTGAGTGATATTCTCGGTTGTAACCAGTGATTTCGTAGTGGATATTGATTGATTTTGCACCTGAGCGTGTTCCCTTCCGAAGCGTATCGCGGTACTGACTCGGTTGTGGGGGTCGCTGAAGTTTCAAGAGTTCTTTTTTCCATCGGTCTGTTACATTTGGATGACAATAACATAGCTGTGCGGCATGCAGCTGAAAAGATCTGGATAGAGACAATTGAAGAGCTCGACAAGTTCACTGCTGCAGGAACCTCCACTCCTCCTCCTGCATGTAACGATGGTGAATTTTGCCGAGATGGGTATGAGACTTCACCAATTCTGAATATTCCACGGTCAATTAGCTCATCGGACTGGCCTTCATCTCAGTTTGCTATGAACGCCAAGAGACAGAAAGTTGGAGATTGAAGCTGACTCCACTGAAAGGAAAATATGCTTTGGAAAAGGAGGGATCCCAGATTTTGGAGTAGGGTGGGAATGGTGATTGATTGGTTGAAGTGGTGACTAAATTGTAACGACGCGATTCAAGGTCTTTGAGTTTGAGTACAATTTCTTGCGAAACAGAAGTCTGTGGAAGTACTGTACATAAGCAAGTCAGGATTCTTGATTTGGACAACTTGATCTATCAGGCTTGCAGTTGAGAATTGGTGGCTGATTCCAGCTCGAGGATGCTGGTAATCCTCTGTGCGTTTGTACAGTACTGGTATTAAAACATGATGCAGTTCTAGCACAGATGGCCCTGTCTGTCTTGTAAGATAGACTTCTACCTTTTTGCAGGTGAGTGAAATTTTCTAGTGAGCATCTAGAATGTGAGGAGTAGAGTGTTCAGCGTGGCACTCTGAGTGTTTCCTAGTATCCTCGGGGGTGTTTAGGTTTCTGGAGAGGTTTTGGCCAAGATATCCAGCCATTGGCGAGGTTGAAGTGTGTATTAAACGGTATTTTGAAGTTTTGGGCAACTTCTGTTGTTGCCATTTTGTAATTGGTTGATGTCATGGAACTTCAACAACCATGCTACAGTATTAGTCAAGGCTTCGGGGGTAATTTTTTGTTTCCGAGTTTTGACTCGGCTGTATGCGTATTGGAGGTGGCGACTGTCAGATTACCTTCGTGAAGGTGAGCAACATTTCTTGTGAAAGGGTCCAAATAAGCATCTAAGCATGCCTTTGCACATTGTATGAGTTTATTGTGAATATTCAAAGTGATAACTATAGGTGTCCCCAAAATTGACTCTAGGTTCTCATGTTTAAACTAGGCAAAAGTCTGTAAGGCTCACTTGGGTAAGAGTTGCAATAAGGCATAGATACCTTATGTATCTAGGGTTGTAACTTTGTTTTGTTGATTGTGTTTTCAAGAAATTCCCTATCTTTTGGTGGAGTAGAAGTTTGACATAAATTTTGGCTTGCTATGTTGAACTTAGGGACTTGGGGACAATTCTTATTTATTTTGTGATTCTTGTAGAGCTTCTACTATATTGTTACAATTGTTATGAATAAGGTAAAGGGAATCATTTGCTTCACTTGAAGCATTTTTAACACTTGGCAAAGTGCAATGTACAGATGTGTGCAAAGATCTTTGAATACAAGAGTCAAATCTCTTGAGACAATAATTTTAGCACTATTTAAATTGAAATTATAATGCAATTCAAGGTTGGAGTTCCTAGGCCACTATGAGTGACACTGAATAGCCCCCATTTTCAGTTGAGGATTGGTGGCATTCATCCAAGTTACGAATTCACCCCTTTACTAATAATCCTACTAGATGGATGATACATGAATTAGAGTCCTGAAAGGTTTGGTCCACTACCTTAGCTCTTTGTTAGATAATTTCTTTGTATCGAGAGGCTTGAGTTCTAATTTTTCATGCTATAATTGATTTATATTGTGATTATTGGTTGGAAACAATTTGAAGTTGAACATTGATTTGAATGCTCATCTAGTTTGTTCTTTTTTGGACTTTCTTTTAAATCATCTCAAAGGATGATGTACACAATATTCTTGAGAATTTCCATCAATAGCTTTGTAAACAAAATCTAGAAATTTTTTGCCTCAATTCTTGTGAACCTGCAATTGCTTTTACAACTACGCTTCATATTCTCTTGATGTGTCTTGCCAATACCAATAATTTAGCTTGATTTGGTTTCATCTCTTGAATTATTTAACCCTTAGAGGACTTGGTGTTCAAATTTGAACAACGAATGAATGCAAACACATCAAGTACACAGAACTGCATTTTCCATCCATCTAAAGAATCATGTCTTAGTTCTTTAATATTTGTATGGTATATATTTTAAAGAATTTTCTTTGCAAATATTCTGTTATTGAATAGACTTTGATAGGTGTGGTACTTTGGCTTTATAAAATTACCTTTTTTGTTCAAAAAAAGACTGTTAAAAACAATTGGGTAAAGAAATAAAATAAAAATCTTTGTAGATCACTATGATTATAACTTAAAATTAATTTTTTTTCTGTAAACCACAAATATTCAATTTACAATCAATTTTAAAAAGATTTTTTATTTTTTGTCATCCAATTTTATTGAAAAATATTGTTTTTTGTATTAGTAGATTTAAATGTATGGATATGATCTGTAGATCATATTTTACAACTATTATTTGAAAGTCATCATTAATTAATTCTTCTAAATTACATTTTATAACACATCTTCACAATTTTGGAAATTTGGATTATCTCTGGTCCTTTTGGGGTTAAGCAAAAGGATTTTTTATATCACCATAAAATTCCAACATTCCAACTTTGGTAGCTACACTGAAGCAAACATTTACAACTGCATCATATAATTATTGCAATTTTCTTGAAGTATGGGCATAAAACCTTTTCTAAAGTCATACGATTTAATAGGCATTAGAGAAATTTTGGACTCTCAAAAAGGCTGCCAAGGTTTGACAAGCCAGTCTAATTCCAATTGAGCTACTGAAAAGACAAAATCTTTGACAAAAAAAGTATTCACCTTGTGTGAATATCAGGTTGCCAAGGAGTTTATCTTCGTTTTTTATTTCGCAATTGTCAAAGGTGGGTATGGAATCGGGAAAATTTCCATGTACTGCCCGGAGAGGGTACGGTGGAAATAGATTGATACTTCATTTGTGCAGTGAGCCTTACCGCTCATCTTGGTTCGAGAAGCATCTGGTTAGCGGTTCGTCCTCAGTGGCTGACGGTTAGAGGAGTGGCAGTTAGGCAGGAACGGAAGTGGTAGAAGAGGGGGAGAGAAGGGCGCTGGAACCAAGGGTTTTTTAGGAGGATGTACCCGGATCATGAGGAGCCACAGCGAGAATAAAGAGGACCAATTTCAATATCCGTGGCGGTGTATGATTGATCAGAGGGAGTCTGACTGAGTCCGGTGTGCATGATTTCCAATTCCTGAGTATATGGAGTTCATCGATGAGGGCCGTCTGTGTTTTTTGGATTAACATCTGTCTCACTGTGTTTACGGAGAACTTCAATTGAGCCTGACTGAATAACGTGACTGAGTAATTCATGAACTACGGGACTGAGCAACTTCTATAATTTTGATCCTGTGGAGCCATTCAAGAGTCAGACAGACTAAGAGATTCCCGAGAACCTTTTCTGAGTTCCTGAATGATTTTCGACCTGTAAGTTAATATTGTTGTATCATTTTGGTTCCATTGCCGGGACCCGATGAGAACTGTTTGCGAGGGAGAGAGTCGAGTATCTTAACCAAATTAGTATTATTTTGAGTATAGAAAAACTATAC
Organism: Neckera pumila; assembly: GCA_963969595.1. Lineage (NCBI taxonomy): Eukaryota > Viridiplantae > Streptophyta > Bryopsida > Hypnales > Neckeraceae > Neckera > Neckera pumila. The sequence continues at coordinate 43,990,130 of OZ018408.1, read as the reverse complement.
GTGAAGGGTCGAGAGCAATGTGTTGGCCTCAGATTACTCAGGCAGAAGACTGCAATGAAGAGAGGGTAGAGTTGCTAACACAAGTTGAGGATATAATTGAAGAGTGAGTTTTGTCATTACCAGATGGTTTCGAGAACGTTACTTTAGAGGAAGCGAAATCAGTGACTCCGGTGATCGAAGAAGTTAGACCGCTTACCGAATTCGTAATTCACCCCTACGGGATTGTTGAAATGCCGGAAAGCTATTTCCATGAGTTAGCTGAGTATGATGAAGTGAACCCTCAATTTTTTGCAGAAGCCGACTCCTTTGCACAGCCAACCTTTTTGTATCAGGAGCTTTGATTCCTCACCTTGGGATAAGAAACCGGTTTGATTCTAGGCGAGGGAATTAGTAAGGGTCCTGTGTTGCCCAAGCGCAATAGTTGTTTGTTTCCGAGTAAGTCGTCGACAATAGAAAATTAGATCCCTTAGCCAATCTGGAATTATAAGATCCGGTTGTAATTCTTTACTTTGATCAATTCGGGAGAGTGGAATTCGAAGGTGGGTGTAGTTTTGGAGAGTCCCACAGGCGGAAAAGAGATCTTCCACCAAGATTTGGGCAAGCAGTTGACGTATAACGAGGCGGAATATGCGGCATTGATCATCAGTTTAGAGATAGCCAAAAGTAAAAAGATTTCAAAATTGCAAGTTCGAGGAGATTTGAAACTAGTATGTAATCAAGTGTCTGGGAACTGGGAGGTGCGAGCAGAGAATTTGCGGCCTTATCATGATGCTATTCTCCAACTGAAGCAAAATTTTAAATCACTTGAAATTGTGCATATCCCTAGGTGTCTGAACAGGGAGGCTGATGAAGCGGCTTGTAATGGGTGAGTACGTGCGATGAAGTTAAGTTGGGGGCGAGAGTCATTGACCGGGAGCTGAGAAGACATATTGTGGACTCGTTTTCTGACAAGACTCGAGAGGGGCTTCGGTTCAGCACTGTAAGGAAGAAGCGCACGTTGAACAGTATGGTGACAATACTTGTGTTTACCGGGAGGGAAGGAGAAGATCCAGAGAGATTCTTGAAGCAATATAAGTAGGCTTATATGGCTAATGGTGACCGGACGAAGACTATTGGCTCAAGCTACTGCCGATTCATTTGGTTGATACAGCTTTTTCTTGGTATGATAGACACACTATTACGGATTAAGTCTACTTGGACCAGCCTAATCACTGCATTAGTAGCTAAATTTCAAGAGAGAGAAAGTTACCAAAGTCTTTTGGGAACTTTGAGCCTGATTAGACAACAACCCGAAGAAAGAGTGCGTCAATTTAGTGAGAGAGTCCGTGAACTTCAGGCACGCATTCAGAGGAGTCTCAGCGTAATGACAAGCTCAAACACTGGGGTTGAGACTGGGGTTACTGATGCAGCTCTTGATAATATACGCAGCATCGATGCTTTGGCCCTTCGGAGTTTTATCAGTGGATTAAAGCCCGCAATACAAGAGATCGTCTCTTGGAAGGAACCAATGACATTCGAGGCGGCTTTGGCATTAGCGCAAAGGAAAGAGTTGAACCTTAGCAGTATTCAACAGCTGCAGGTGATTACAGCTGCAGCAACACCTGTTGTCACACAGTTAATACAGTCAGTGACAGAGGCACCGCAGACAGCACTCGGTTCGGTGCAGGCTGTCACCGACCAGAAGTCGGTCAAAGCAGAGGCAAAAGACCTGGAAATTTCCCAATTGGTTTCGGAAATGCGGGACTTGAAGTTATTTTTACTACAAAGTCAAGGGAGCAGTAGGTCAAAAAGCCCGGGTGGGGAGAGTCGCTCAAATTTCACAAGATCCGTGCAGTTCATTACTTGTCACAACTGTAGTAAGAAGGGTCATTATCGCAGTGATTGCCCAGACCTTGAGAAGGATATTGCTCCATTGTTGGTAAAATTAGCCGAGGTGAATCTGTTGCAATTGGCTAGGCATGGTATTGAACTGGAACCGGAATCAGAGGTCATGATGACCAAGCGAGGGCGACCCCTGAAGGATTCCGAGTAGTACATGAATAAAAAGCAGAAGTCGGAGAAGCGAACTACAGCTCGTCGGTCAAGAAGGAAGATTGGTATAGAAGATCTGCTCCTTGGCTAACCAATGATCCAAAAGCATCAATACTTGTTTGGCTTTTGTATAGTTGTGATTGGAAAATCTTGAATCAATGCTCTGACAATTTAGTATACTAATAATGAATAGTAATAGAGGGAAAGTTGCTCCGTGGCCAAAATAAATCTAATCTAAGGTCTCTTGAAACATCTTAGCGGCCTTTTGTAGAGTCCAAATTTTTTCCATTGGTACCAGAGTTTGAATCTCCAAGAATGGAGGAACCCTTCCCACTCTCTGAGTCTTCTCTCCTTGCATGAGCTTGAGTTGAACCCTTGCCATAAGTTGCGTTTCTCTGATTGTGGAACACATTAGAAAAAATTCTAGTCAATCGTTTGACCGCCAAGGTTTGTAACTAGCTTTGATTGTGTGCATCTGTCAGCTCAACTGAGTCTCATCCACAAGCAGGATAGTTTGTTCATACCTACACGATCTTCATCCACGAAGGCAATAGTTACATGAGTTTTCATCCGGGGACAAAGTTGGTTACGCCCTGTGACCCACTCGCCGCCTCCCGGCGGCTCAAAGGTTACCTTGTTCGTAACCATCTCTAATTATGTGCATCTCTCTGCTCGACCGAGTCTCATTCACGAGCAAGATAATTTGTTCATAATCACACGATATTCATCCACGAAAGCAAAGCAATAGTTACAGGAGTTTTCATCCAGGGACAGAGCTGGTTACGAACTAGGGAACCTTCTAGCGGCCGGGACCTACAAAAACTTCCGAGGCTCTTTGTCCGTAAATCCCCCAAACCTAGATGACAATCCTTGAAACTTGAAACTCTTGGGGTCCAAGTTGACAGATTTCCTTCCCGCCGCAAAATCTTTCTCTCTATTCCATGGTTTCCAGGGGTGATTCACCTTCCAATCGGGCTCCTTTGGGGTAGCTCCTCGCTTCACCGTCCCACTGTCCTTGATTTCCTTCTTTTTGCCACCTGCTGACCTCTCAGCTTGATGCTTCTCCATCAGTGACTGAGACCTGTTGTGCAAGTTGTACGAGTCCATCAGCTGGGCTTCCTTTGCTGCTCTCTCCTTCTCACGTTCTTCCACCCCATCAGCTCGATCATTTGTGACACCAGCTTGCTCATGTGCTTCCAAATATCTGAGTTCAATCCACGCAATTCAAATCATTAACTAGTGTAATTGGCAGAAGGATAATTATTATCAAACGTACGGAGACGATTTTCAGTGACGATTTTGTGCGGCCAAAAACACATTAGTCAACATTTAAAAACCGTGGAAGTCAATCCGTCGTAGAGGAGAAAAGCAGTCGCAGGAATCATGAACAATAAATAAAACATTTTGGACTTCTGGAAGTGAAACAAACTTACTGCATTTTTGTTTTCTGAGCTTTGTCGACCGGCGTGTCGGTCCAAACGCTTGTATCCCCACGGCCTCGTTTTTCAGATTTGCTGAAGAAAGTATTATGTTGAGCAGGTGGTCCACTAGCCTGTACACACATATATTGGAGAAGCGTCAAGAAAAAAAAACCCATGTATTTTGATTTATGAATGTCCTCAAGACAGCAAGTAAATAAGACATGTCCACCAAATAGGATACTCAATCGGGAGAGAAGACATACTTGTCTCTGTGGGGGAAGATTTGTCATCCATTCATCTCTAGCAACTTCCTGAGGACCTCTTAGCAGCTCGTCATTACCCTCTTCTTCCTCTCCTGCAAATTTGGGTACCATCTCTTAACAGTTTGATAAAAATGAACATGAAATTACTCAAGTGGTTCAAGTTTAGACAGCTTGGACACATCTTTTTGACCAAATTGATAAGCAGTTCGTGGTTCAATCAAATTAGATAAGTTCATGACAAGAGGGGTCTATCACATTTACCTCGAAGACGCCTCCATTGAGCAGCCTGGCAATGCTGATTTGCCATCAATTCAATTTCGATGGCAAACTTTAAAACGCCAACTTTAGCGGATCAAAAAGAGCCAATATTGAATTCTACCACGCTCAGCAACACGACAAGCTTCTGCTCACAGTCTGTGTTACGAACCTTCCACAGCTCGTAACTCAAATCAAACTTCAAACTAAAATTGAATCCAAACAATCTTGAACACAAAAATATATATATTAACAAAAGAGTAATTTCACAAGATCTCAAACCACTTGACCAGAGAGTATATCTCCTCACCCCCATTCATTTAATACAAGTCAAACTTCTTTTGTACTTTTACTTTCTAAATTCTTGGTTCTCTCTAAAACCATCCACTAAAGTAAAAGTAAATGTAAAAATAAAAGTAAAAGTTCTAATTGTACTTTGACGTCTTTTGAGTATGAGTTCATAACCGATTGTTGAGTTTTCAACACTCACGTGGCACCGTCCCATTGGCAACCCATCACCATTGCCATTACAAGTTGTAACTCATAACCTTCTCTCCTTTCAACTTGCTTCCTACATCCTTGGATCATGAAGATCAAAGGTTGTGATTGAAAAGTGAACAACTGGTTATGTGTGATAACCCACTCGCCGCTACCGCGGCTCATCGGTTACCTAATACATATCTTATGATTCTCCACTTGGAGTTGTCTAACTCCAAGTTCCAGCACATTTGAGAGTTGTCTCACTCTAGTGCACAAATTCACCATTTGGAGATATCTATCTTTGAGCAATCTCTAAGGCAATCTCTGCTTGCACGCTAGTGCACATTTCATTATACATTAGTTCGCCCATCAAAAGTCAAGACACTATGAAAAAAAACCATATCTTTTAGAAGAGTTTCTCCTACTCATGGCACAGTTCTCAGTCTTATAAGGTTATAGCACGATACATATAAGGTCTACACTAAAATTGGTAAATAGTGTTGACTACACTAATTGACAACAATAATACTTATTGTGATTTGCAAGGTTAGTGTTAGAACATTATTTATCCATTCTAACTACTTTAGCTCTATAGTAAAATTTGGTCATTTTAGGGAACAACAATAATTCTTGAAGTGTTGAAATGCTAAAATAAATAATGAAATGCGAACTACATTTCAACATTTCAAAAAAATAGGGAACAACACTAATTATCACCCAACACTATTTACCAAATTTAGTGTAGTGGTATGCAATTCCATAACATGGTTTCTATCAGCAACAACCATATGGTGCGATTTCCAACATTTGAATTTCAAAGCTTCATGTTAATTTGCCATAGTGACTGGTCGATTGTCGACTACATGAAATAAACATCAATTTGGTCGAAACGGATACTAGATCATAATTACATTCCAATGTAAACGCAATTCAGTCTGAAAACAGTAACGAGTTCGCATCATTCTGCTCTACAGGCTTCTCGTGGTTACACAAGATTGGTAGGGCTAACTTGGGTTGCTTGTGCCTAGGTCGCAAAAAAACTCTATGAGCATCAGTCATGGATCCCGTCATGGATACGACGCTAATTACGTGCTTTGCTGTATAACTCTCTTGCAAAATAGCACTTTGAGCCTGTCCCAGAATAACCTTCTCCGATCTTATGCCTCAAGATTCAACCAACAAGACTTGATCTTCACCAGTAAGTGTCTACCTGTGTGGACTAACACAGCGAATGTGGACACCAAGTTGTCTATCTGCACGGCTACACCTCTGAAAGACAACTTGCGTTTGTCCAAGTTTTCTCCCAAGAGACCTACCTTTATCTTGACTCGGCACAGTATTATTCTTTCCCTGACTGAGTGTCTCCTGCTTTGTCTTGAATTGCAGCTCTGAGAGAGGCTTCATCTGCTCGGGTTATCACTGTTAACATGAATGTGGAGGTGACATTAAGATGGAACTCAAGGAAGTGGTGGACGCGGTGCACAAAAGTGTGAATCTGATGGAGGCCATCCACTAAGTTATGCACAACACGAGACATGGTGGAAGTGGGAACGAGTCAGAGCACTTGGAAACCCACAGTTTGCAAACCTCGATCAGGATCGAACTTTCGCCATTCCAGGACCTCTCTCATCTGACAACCTCCGGAGGCTTTCGGCGTTCGAGCTCACATCGGAGCAGGGGGCTCCAGCTTCCCCGTGTCGAGATTACGCGTCGTTGCTCGCTTCGTCAACAGTTTCTCGGCCTCCGCCACGAGTTTCCTCATGCTCTGTTCGGAAGCGTTGTCGAGGGCAATGATGTCCTGAGCGTCGGCTTGGATGCGGAAATAGTTTTGGAACGATTCATCGCTGCTGAATTCGGTACTCGGCAATCCGTCCCCGCGAAGTTCGCCCGGTTTGAGAAACACCATGGCCAAGTTGTAATCCACCATGTCGCTACTCCCGTTGGAGAAGATGTCCAAAATGGGGATGGAACCGCAGCTGCTGACGCGAACCCACACGAGCAATCCCCAATTGACCAATTTCCGGATGTCGTAGCTCGTGAGCTTCTCCCCGGTGCCGAGTGAGAGGACAAGCACATCTTTGGAGCCCCGCCAGGAGACGCCCTTCGCTTTCAATTTCTTGATGACTTGCATTATCGCCACGGCCGTCGGGTTGTTGCAAACCACGCCCTCGTCGACCAAATGGTAGTGCCGTTCCTCGCCCGTGGTGGGATTGGTGGTGGTGAAGTGCACGGCGGGGAGCAGAATCGGCGCGGTGGTGCATGGTGCCGAGGCACACTTGGCTTAGCGGTGGGTCGTCCAACGGGTCGCACTTCGCGCGTGCGCTGGAAAAGAAGACCGGTTGCTGCAGGGAGATGTCGAAGGCAGGGATGACCACTTTCGTGACCGTGTCTCCGAGACGACAGTCGCCGCGCCCACGAGTCGCTCCACAGTCGCCACCAAACCTATCTCGCTCGTCGTGCTTCGTGCCCCTGGCCATTCTCCACCGGTGGCGAAGAAAACCATTGCTTGTTGATGGAAAAGCGACGCTCGCTTCCTCGATGTACGCCTGTGTGGCTCTCTTCACGGAGAGTACCGGCCGCCCGTTCTCAACCGGCGCTGTGAGCATTGCGGTCAACAGGCCGCCCGTGCTTGTCCCTGCAATGGCATCGAAGTAGTCTGCCAACGCCACCTCTGCACTGGACCATCGATATCCTGAAGCGCTTTCTCCAGTGATTCTAGTATGGTTGACTCTACCACTCCTCGTACTCCTCCTCCCTCGATACTCAAAATCGTCGTTCTCTTCCGGCCTGCGCGCCCCTAGCCTCATGCTTCGACGTTGTTGGAACCAGTGCATTTGCCTGGCGCAGAATGTCCGAATGAATCCTAGTCTCATCAGTCTATTCGATGTCGGCAGAAGCTGATCGCGACATTCTGCGAGCTTTCGCAACCAATCGAAACTCTATCTCCAAATGATCCCCGAAGCAGATGCACGGTTCAGTACCAATTTGCAATACCGAATCTATACCGATTCAATCGAGCGAGACTCCACAGTCTAGCCACCTAGCTTGCAATTCAATTCAACCAGCTGCTCCGATATGACGTGCATGACTCGATCTTTCTAGCGCTCACAACGCCGACGGTCTGACTTTGAGTTGTAAATTACGACATTGATCGATATCAATTCCCGAGAGAGTTCTGACGTCTGCGGCCTCGATTGCCACCAGCTTCATCTCCCCTCGATCGATAGGCTCGTCGTCCCTGTCAGTACGTATTTTGTCAAGCCTAGCTGTCATTGCATGTACCACCGGCAAGCTCCCAATCGAGATCGTGTGGCCCATACAATAACTTTGTACTTCGGAGTAGTAATAAAACTACTGTACTTAATTAATTCGTCACTGCATGTTTCCATAGATCATTCTTTCTCTATCATGCATCACTGTTTCTCGGACATTAATTCGATGTACAATGTTGCAGCGTCTGTAAGTACGTGGTGGCATGGCCGGCAGCTCGAGTCAATAATCATATAATTATATAGTTCCTGTGCTTTACCTCGGGTCTCACGTAGCAGCATCTTCGACTGCTTCAATTCCTGCGATTGAAATTGAATTCAAAGGCCTGACGTATCGTACCTTATGCGACGGAGAATTCATGTCGCACTATCGTGAAAGAGTTTGAACTGTGACGGAGCTGCCGTAACTGGAGACGGTTTTCTGAGAAAAGAGACGCCCACATAAATGAGATGTCTGTCAACATGATCGTGCCATCGTGCCAGTCCAGCCAGTTTGCTACACCAAAATGGTTATTTAGTACGGGTGGATAATTAGTCAACATGGGAATTAGGATGCCCAAGCTAACAGACACAAATGCAACATCAAATGGTAAAAGTTCACATCTAAGATAACTACTCCTTAACCCCTAAAGGACCAAGGTGATTTTCCTACCAAAAACCACTCAAAACTGTCATTTCTATTGCAAAGAGAAAAGATTTTAATTTTTTAATTTTTTTTTGCATATCCAACTGTAAGATCTTATACTTGACTAGTATATGAATATGTGGAAAAAATTTCAAAAACTTTGACCATGTAGATTGCAAGATATATGCATTTAAAGTGAAGAAAATAAGTTTTTTTTCACCTTGCTTGACTAGATTCTTTGGCTTTGAATCTTTTCATTTTAAAGTTTTTGCACTACTGATTTTGATTTTCTACTTATTTATGGTAAGAAGTTGAGTTCAGAATCTACCAAAAAAATTTAGGAAAAAAAGCACTTAATTTTCACTCATTAAAAAATTGTTAGATAGAAGTGGGTTCAAGATTGAGGAAAAAAAATAAATTGTTAATAACTTTTAGATGGAATTGAATCACAATAATCTCAATGGTGAGATTGTTCTAGCAAGAAAATCTAACCCTGTCTAACATTTTTTTTGAAAAATTCTAAAACTCATGGAAGTGGTGGACGCGGTGCACAAATGTGAATCTGATGGAGGCCATCCACTAAGTTATGCACAACACGAGACATGGTGGGAAGTGGGAACGAGTCAGAGCACTTGGAAACCCACAGTTTGCAAACCCCGATCAGGATCGAACTTTCGCCATTCCAGGACCTCTCTCATCTGACAACCACTTTGCAAACCTCCGGAGGCTTTCGGCGTTCGAGCTCGCATCAGAGCAGGGCTCCAGCTTCCCCATGTCGAGATTATGCGTCATTGCTCGCTTCGTCAACAGTTTCTCGGTCTCCGCCACGAGTTTCCTCATGTTCTGTTCGGAAGCGTTGTCGAGGGCAGTGATGTCCAGAGCGTCGGTTTGGATGCGGTGATAGTTTTGGAACGATTCATCGCTGCCGAATTCGGTACTCGGCAATCCGTCCCCTGGATGTTCGGCCGGCTTGAGAAACACCATGGCCAAGTTGTAATCCACCATGTCACTACTCCCGTTGGAGAAGATGTCCAAAATGGGGATGGAACCGCAGCTCTGCAGACGCGAACCCACCCGATCAATCCCCATTTGGCGACTTTCCGGGCGTCGTAGCTCGTGAGCTTCTCCCCGGTGCCGAGTGAGAGGACAAGCACACTTTTGGAGCCCCGCCCTTCGCTTTCAATTCCTTGATGACTTGCATGATCGCCACGGCCGTCGGGTTGTTGCAAACCACGCCTCCGCCGACCAAAAGGTAGTGCCGCTCCTCGCCCATGGTAGGATTGGTGGTGGTGAAGTGCACGGCGGGGAGCAGAATCGGCGCGACGGTGGTGCCGAGGCACACTTGGCTTAGCGGTGGGTCGTCCAACGGGTCGCACTTCGCGCGTGCGCTGGAGAAGAAGACCGGTTGCTGCAGGGAGATGTCGAAGGCAGGGATGACCACTTTCGTGACCGTGTCTCCGAGACGACAGTCGCCGCGCCCACGAGTCGCTCCACAGTCTTCACCAAACCTTTCTCGTCATGCTTCGGGCCCCTGGCCATTCTCCACCGGTGGCGAAGAAAACCATTGCTTGTTGATAAAAAAACGACGCTCGCTTCCTCGATGTACCCCTGTGTGGCTCTCTTCACGGAGAATTTCGGCCGCCCGTTCTCAACCGGCGCGGTGAGCATTGCGGACAACAGGCCGCCTGTGCTTGTCCCTGCAATGACATCGAAGTAGTCTGCCAACGCCACCTCTGCACTGGACCATCGATCTCCTGAAGCGCTTTCTCCAGTGATTCTAGTATGGTTGACTCTACCACTCCTCGTACTCCTCCTCCCTCGATACTCAAAATCGTCGTTCTCTTCCGGCCTGCGCGCCCCTAGCCTCATGCTTCGACGTTGTTGAAACCAGTGCATCTGCGCGCGCAGAATGTCCGATTGAATCCTAGTCTCATCAGTCTATTCGATGTCGGCAGAAGCTGATCGCGACATTCTGCGAGCTTTCGCAACGGAACTCTATCTCCAAATGATCCCCGAAGCAGATGCACGGTTCAGTACCAATCTGCAATACCGAATCTATACCGATTCAATCGAGCGAGGCTCCACAGTCTAGCCACCTAGCTTGCAATTCAATTCAACCAGCTGCTCCGATATGACGTGCATGACTCGATCTTTCTAGCGCTCACAACGCCGACGGTCTGACTTTGAGTTGTAAATTACGACATTGATCGATATCAATTCCCGAGACAGTTCTGAGTCTGCGGGCCTCGATCGCCACTAGCTTCATCTCCCGTCGCTCGATACGCTCGTCGTCCCTGTCGATACGTAATCTGTCAAGCCTAGCTGCTGTCGTTGCATGTACCACCAGCAAGCTCCCAATCGAGATCATGTGGCCCATACAATAATTTTGTACTTCGGAGTAGTAATAAAACTACTGTACTTAATTAATTCGTCACTGCATGTTTCCATAGATCATTCTTTCTCTATCATGCATCACTGTTTCTCGGACATTAAATCGATGTACAATGTTGCAGGGTCTGTAAGTACGTGCATGGTGGCCGGCAGCTCGGGTCAACAATCATATAATTATATATATAGTTCCTGTACTTTACCTCGGGTCTCACGTAGCAGCATCTTCGACTGCTTCAATTCCTGCGATTTCCTGCGATTGAAGTTGGATTCAAAGGCCTGACGTACCTTATGCGACGGATAATTCATGTCGGACTATCATGAAAGCGTTTGAACTGTGACGGACGGAGCTGCCGTAAGTGGACTACTGGAGGACAGAGACGCCCACATAAATGAGATGTCTGTCAACATGATCGTGCCAGTCCAGGCCAATTACTACACCAAAATGGTTATTTAGTGTGGGTGGATAATTAGTCGACATGAGAATAAGCTAGTTACAATTGCAACATCAACTAAGAACATCTCTTGCAGCCCTCCAAACAATTTGTTCCTTCAATCGAGATCTGTCTAATTTAAAGGGGATGGCCACTTGAATCCCCAACAGTACAATTCAGTAAATATACTTCCAACCAATTACAAGTCACAAATCTTGCAAAAGCAATAAATAAGCTCTGACAATTGCTAATTCCAAGAGAAAATATAGCATGTAGTGAACACAAAGGTCTCCTTCAAATATGGATTATTTGGCGGGTGAAAGTAAAGGTTGAGCCTGACATACACTAGAATTGATTACTTATCATCCAAAAATTAGGAGAGAGAGGATACTTGAAGGGCTGCAAGAGATACTCTAAGGTAAGTACACCTTAAATCGCACAAATAAGCAATTCAACATAGTTCCCATTATTAAATTGAAAAACTTTTTGTAGGATTTTGTTGATCATCAAAAGGAATATAGACAAGATTCTCTTAGAATGCATTTTTTTGACACCGTGTGAATTCATAAACTACAAATTTTGAAAGTGCTGGAAATGGGTGTTCCTAAAAGCAATCATAGAGTCTTATGAATAGCGGGAGTACATTTTAGACAAGAATCTATAGTGTGCGATTTTTAGTGTAGTTACCTTATAACTAGTGTTGAATAATATGTCCTTGTAATATATAGTTTAGAATATACTGAATAATCAATTCAATATAGCAAATATAGCATAAAAATGAAAGTAATTATTTTGGTGAAAGTTAGTTTTTCAAGCAAAATTGTGACCAAAGACTTTCTTAAATGTTGCTAAAAATTCATCCATTTTTTTCTTTTTGTCCAATTCAGATTTTTTTCATCCATTATTATTACTTCATCTGAAACATAGATGACAAGGTTTCACTATTTGTTTCATTGGTGCTTTTGGGACAAAAAAATCAAAAATAATAGAAAAAAACAACTCTTCAGGTTTGGCATTTTAAAACATTCAATATATTTGAGAAATTTTTAGCCCTAGAGAGGGCCGTCCAAAGTTGACATGCCATGCTATTGTCTGCATGGCCTGTCAACTTCAAAATTGCTCTTGGTGAGCAGTCAAGTTATGTAGAGTTTTCTTTTTTTTTTCTTTAAAATTTTTTTTTAAGATTCTTTTAAGATTAATTTTTTTTTTATGGGAATTCTGGGTTCCTGCGCCACTGCTGCTGCAATTTCAGTAGGGCATAAATAGGGGAAATACAATTTTTTGAGCAAAATAAAAGCAAATTTTAGGATACATTAGAAGGTTGTGGAGCAGCCCTCTAAAAGCCTGAAACTTCTTCTAATGGCAATTAATGATACTGCCCTTTCTTTGACCAAAATGATGTGGAATATTCTACACCCAATCAATAGCTAAAGATACATACGTCAAAAATTGTTAGAAAAATGAAGTATACTCAGTTGGGTGCAAAATAGCATTCAATTTACTAAAATCATTGATTTCAATATCTCAATTACCTCACTTAGTTTTGAAAACCATTTATGATTTGTGTATTGAATTGAAAAGACAATCTTTATATATATATATGGGATAGTAGTAGGTAAAAGAATGTGAATATGTAAATTAGAATTAGTAGGAGCTCAACCACTCAGAGTTTAGTCAAATTTAAGCAAAAAATTATATTTAAAGTAGAATTTCAGAATTCATTTAGGCACAATAGAATAACTTTTTCCAAAAAGCTTTGAATTGAAAAGAATTGGGAAATAAGTTAAAAACAAAATCCGTTTAAGATTTCAATCTTCCAATCAAAAGTTATGAAACTTTTTTAGAGAAGGTTGGAAGGGACATTTTCTTTGACATTTTCAAACATTTTCTCTAAATTTTGTCTATAACTTTTGATCGGAGGGCTTGAAATTTCAAATGGAATTTGGAAAATGAAAATTAGCTTGTTATACCAACTTTTTTTAGTTCAAAATCGTTTAAGTACAGTTATTCTACTTGCCTAAATGAGGTCTAAAATTATGTTCCAAACACAATTTTTACATTCAATGCCAATGAGCAACCAAGCTCTCATCTTCAAATTATCCCATATCCTTTATGGGTTCATGATGACAATGGATTTCCAAATTGAATTTTACTAGCTATTTTCCTTCAATTCCCAAATTGAACTGGTTTTTCACGTACAGAGTCTAGTTATAGTCTCTATTTTCTACTCAAAATATAAATTTTAGAGATTTTTTCACTGATTTTTTTGCCGATGTCTCCAAATTGCAACCATTTTTTCCCAATTCTACCAGCTAACTTTGGTCTAGCCGCCGGTTCTTCCCAACCGTCTTCACCATAAGTTACATCTGCTCCTACATTAAATTTCTTGTCACGTTTGAAAGCACAAAGTTAGCGTCATACCACTGGTCTCATGGACAAGTACTAAACTAACTTACAGTTGGGGAACTCTGCACCACAGATTGCAGGGAATGATGAAGCTCTGGTACAAATCTTGTACTCATCCGCTTGCAGAAATTGGTGGTAACTTAATTGGGAAGCATCCGCAGGCAAGGATTTTTTTCATTTACTTTGGGCAGTGTAAAAAGCAGTGATGCAGTTGTTTACATCTATTTAAATGGATGAAACCTGTAAAACATGGATGATAATTAAAATATGGATGATTATTCATCCAAAAAATGTACATTCATACATAGAGCAATATTGTCCTTAGAATGTGTAGTAAATTAGCAATTTCATCCACTAGAAATGGAAAAATATATTGGTCAATATTTTCTCAAAAAGAATTGTATTATCTTTTAGCAAAATATCACTTCAAAGAAAACATTGTCTGCAAGCGGACCTTGATTCCATCCTTACTATCTACAATGAATGTTTTGTAACTTTCATTAGGGCATCCTCAATAGGATCGGTGAATAGGAAGTCTATTGTGGATTGTTTGGTCACTATGCATAAATACAATTGTTGGATTCACAGGGGGAGTTTTGGCAAAAGAATGGCAAATTAGAGATTGTTTCACATGTTTAAATAAATTAAGTATCTTTCTCTTTGCAATAGAAATGAGAATTTTGAGTGTTTTTGGATGGAAAATAGACCCTGGAACTTTAGGGATTAACACATGCCCAATCCAATCCATAATGACCTCTATACTAATAACATATTTCTATTGCTAGAATGAACCAATTTGCATTGATTGAGGCTAATTCATAGTGGATTGATGACAATGTGTAATTAAGGTATACATTCTGCTTATTCAAGATACATGTTATCTTTATTTTGTGCAATCAACTCCAAAAAGCAAGTACCGAACTTCTTCCTTCATTTGTATTTGTTGTTTTCTAGTACAATCAACCTGGAATGGGCTTTTCCTAGATATCTGAAATGGGAGATTGGATTGGAAAAATTCATCCTTGTTATGGTTTCATATATGATAGCGTTAAAAAATCCCATCTCAATTTTATATTAAAAAATGCTCTTTATCATCATCAGTAAGTAATTACCGTTACATTAGAAGAATTCTCAACCCTCTTGAGGACCGTTCTAGAGTAGCTGAAAGCACCCCACGATTACATTTAACTTTGCTTAATGATTTGTTTTTCCCCTATAGTCGATCACTTGAAGTCACGATGTCTGATGACTGTCAATGGTTCAAAATCCAAGTACCAATAGTTAAATAATCAGGGTTCAAGTCTTGTAATACCTTAACCCTGATGATTGAATACCTTGTTTTCTAATCAAGTTACGAATAAAAAAGCAAATGTCAAAAATAGTCCAAGGACATTTACCATCAAGGGGTTCTTTAGTCGCATCATAATAGACTTAATTCATTGACAATTGGTGAGTAGGGAGGGTGAAGAGGTTATTTTTATAGAGAAATCAATTGTTCATGGTGAATCTTCCATTAGAAGGGATTTGGGGCCAAGGGAGGGCCGTTTCAAGCCCGTTCCCCAATCTATCCCCATGCTGTGAACAGTAGTATGGGCTGTCCAAAAAGTATATTTTCAAAAAAATGATTTTTTTTTTTTTTTTGGCAAATTTCATTTTTTATTTATTTTTAAAATCTGATGTGGCCAAAGTTCGGCCATGTCACCTTGTTGCAGTGGCGCAGTTTCAGCAGTCGGGGACTATTCAAAACTTGTGGAGAACTCATGGGAACTCAGGGCCCTTAAGAGGGCCCGAATTCTCTCTAATGAAAGGGTATGGGTTATTAGAAGAGAGATCACTCATTGTCAAATGTAGGAATTGTGTTAAAACTAGAATTTTAGACCTCATTTAGGCATAGTAGAATGAATTTTTTCAAAACACTTTGAACCAAACAAAGTTGGAAAATCAAGATAATTTTCATTTCCAAAAATTTGTTTAAGGTCTCAAGCATCCAGTAAAAAGTTATAAGCAAAATTCTAAAAGGGGTTGAAAGGGAGATTTTCTTTGACATTTTAAAATACCTTCCCCTAATTTATCCATAACTTATTATTGGAGGCTCTAAATCTCAAACGGATTTTTGGACATAAAAACTAGCTTAATAATACAATTTTTTTTGGTTCAAAGTTTTAAAAAAAGATTCATTCTACTATGCCTAAATGAGGTCTGAATTCGAGTTTTAACACAATTATTAGTTTAAATTTAACTATGACTGGTTTTAAAACAACAAATTCTAAATTACTTATCCCACATGGGTTGTTCTATACTTCTACCTCCTACCATCCCGTGTGTACATAAGGAGCTTCTCTTCTCATCTTCAAACACAAACTAAGTGGCTTTAGAAGCTAGTTGGAAATGTAAGAGTTCTCTAATTTTTTAACAACTAGCTTAAAAATCCACTTCTAAATTCTTAATTTCATTGAATTTGATAAAATTCCCAATTAATCGCCATGTATGCTCACGCGGTTGAATATTAAATAGACTTCTACTACACCTCATTATTGGAGTCCTGACATCTTTCGTGGAATTCACACACTCTGACAATGCACTATGGCTACATGCCCCTACTAATTCTCAGGTGATTAATAGATTGGTTTGCCAAACTATGGAGCGGCCCTCTAGAGGGCTAAGAATTTTTCTAATGCCTATTCACTCTTCTACTATGACCCTGAATTCACCATGAAGCAAAAATTTAACAAAATGGAGCTTTGCTTTTTATCACTCAATTTTCTTTGGAGACTTTTTTTTGCATTCATAACCATTGTTGGTGAAATTTGAGCCCCTCATGCATTAGCAACTTTACGTTTAGAATTTAGGGTTTATCCAAATAGATCATGCAAAGTACATAACATTCATTAGCCGTCATATCCATTGCATGTCTTTTATGCACCCTACTCATCACATTGAACTTCCACCTCTCCACAGCTATTGATGGATGTAGAATATTCTACACCATCTATTATAGAGCCAAGGCAGTGCATGCTATTGAATGTTATGTACATTTCATACATGTATGATTTTTATTTTATTGGCCATTTTTTGATTAATTTTGGCCCCTATATTGTTGTTTAAAGGCCTAGTCAGGGGAGGGGGGGTCAAAATTTTGGATTGCTTGAACTAATTTCATATTTTGGAAGTTTTGTATTAAATTTTTGTCATTACATACAACTGGGCTTACAATTACAAAGCTATTAATGTCAAGCCTTTGCTTCCTCCATTCCAAATGAATTTTGTAGAAGTTCAAATGAATTCTTTTGTAGAAATGTCATCAAGTGGGCAAATACAAATAATATTTAACCCCTAATTTACTGTTAAATTTTGAGTTCCAAAACTGCTTCAAAATAATTGTACACTTGTATCCAAAGCAAGGCAAAAATCCACCTTTCTATCATCCTCTATCAAAACCAACCGTAGGATCCTTTAGTTAACTTCTTCAAATACATCCTCACAAAATTTTAGAGTGGAAATTGCCATTGATTGCAAGTTCAATTTGCCTTAACTTCAAAAAGTACTTTTTTGAAGCTCTCACCAACATGCCACATTTAACTACTTTTGGACTTGTGAAGAGTCTAGAATTAATCCCTAAATGTCTCAATCCTTTTCTGAGTTTTCTTGCATTTTTGCTTATATCTTTGTACAAAAATATCATTTACCAAAATTTCATGAATTTGGTCATTAAAGAAGGTTGTCTTTTCTAGATTCAAGTATTACATTAGATGAATGAGAACTTAGTTGGACAAAACAGTGCCTCAAAGCCCTCTGTTCATCGTCCAAAATATGGACATCAGCGCACTTCAAAGTTAACATCTGGAGAAAAAACATTAGGAGGTAATCATTGGGAGATTGTGTAAAACATCTAAAGATCTATACAAAGCATCCAAAGATCCATACAAAAGTTTCTAGATCTCCATATGTTATTATCTAGAGATTTTTGATCGTTTTGTCTAAAATTCAGTTGAAAGTCTAGAAGTAGTTAAATGTGGCATCAAAGGTGAAGTTTTGTTCTTCAACACTTTTATGAAAAAAAGATGAAAGTCACATACCGTGAGCAATCCTTTCAATATTGAGGGAAATGGGATCAAATTACATAAAAAAATTATCCTTTGATTTAACCTTTTGTATTCATCGTTAATCCTTGAATGACCAACTTGCGTTCGTTGGCTACACAACAATTTTGGGCAGGCTAGTGTGAATGTAGATTTGCATATTTTAAGCTAAAATTTTAACAAAAGGTGGGGATAAAAAATACCTATCATATACACCAAATTTCCTAACATTTGGAAATATAAGTAAAAAGTTATAGTCTAATGTGTTACATTTTTTTGTAAATGGATAGTCCGGGCAAGGTAAAAAAAATCACTTTTTTCATGAACAAAAATTTGAAATTGGTTTATTAGAGTTATATATGTGGAAAGCCTTGAATCATTCCGTTTTGATCAATGAGTCAAAAGTTATGAGAAGATTTTGTTTGCCGGCAGTTATGGATTTTCTATTCTAAAATAAACTTTGAAGTCCCCATCTTACTCAATTTTCAATTTTTTCAAAAAAAATAAAATCATAGAATGTAGATTGTTTGTTACAACCTTGCAACCGTTGGTATTGACATTTTTCAATTGCATAACCAAATTCTTAACAATTTTGTATTTTTAATCATTTTCTACATCTTTCAACTTACCATTTTTTTCCTATATGTTGTACAATTCCAAATGATCTGAAAATTTTCAAGCATGTAACCAACTTGCCTTGAAGAATGAATACAAAGAAGTACCATCATTTTCAACTTTTTTTCATTCCAATGTGACCTTGTAAAGTGCAACTGCCCGGTTTTTTCGCAGGACCAAAAAAATGATTTCAGTGAATTTGAATGCTTATATCTTTGCAATGATTGCAGTGGAAATTTTAAAAGTTTCCATGACATATTCTCAAGTCAGCATACTACAAGATCCTACGGTTACATTTGTCAAAAA
Source organism: Neckera pumila (assembly GCA_963969595.1). NCBI lineage: Eukaryota > Viridiplantae > Streptophyta > Bryopsida > Hypnales > Neckeraceae > Neckera > Neckera pumila. Next base: position 43,971,558 of record OZ018408.1, on the reverse strand, counting down.
AAGTTTTTTTCAAAGATTTGGTACTTGTACTAAAAATGACAATAGAGTTCTCAAAAAGTCCAAAACAGGCTCCACATATAGTCAATTAGGGGTTACAATATTGAAATTTTTTCTTTGATTGGATACATTTATTCATATTCAAAAAAGGATTAAATTGTCATTTCTCATTGTTGAAGTCAAATTTATGAAGAATTCAATCTTCTAAGCTACATTGGAAGAAATGACATTTACAATCATTTTGTGAATTTCATTAGGAAATTAAAAATAGAACGACATTATAGGGATATTCCATTCTTCATATTACTTCATTCTTATCTACTAGTGGAAAGTTGGGGTATAATGTGAGCTCTCATTCCAAAGATTAGAGAATTAAAGGTCATAAACTTTTGCTGAAAAATTCATGGTCAAGCAACTTTAGAGGATAATTTATTTGAGAAAGTATAATTTAAATAATAAAAATACACTATATCATTTCTTTAACACATATGTCTAAAGGAAATAGCAATTCCACAATAAATTGATTGAACACTTGAGAATTATGAAATATAAAGTGTCAATAAAATGCAAACCTCTACCATTCGAGTGCTACAACACAAAATCAAAATCTTTATAAATGTTGTCATAAATTGCTTCTTTGCAAAGCCTTGCAACAAGCTTGATGACGTCTTATATTGTTCCACTTTTGAGGAGATAATGACAAATTGCCACTTTTCACTCACTTGTGAAATGAATTAATTATAGTGCTTGTGGGACAACGGATTATCCACCTCTACTCTATGTTTATATTTTTTGCAGAAGTTATTGTGACAGCAATCGATACGATATATCAGCACAATACATATATCTATATACATAGGTCGTCAATATTAATATTCCATATCCTGTATCAATATTCGTATCCGTACATCATAATGCATTGTTTAATATTCAATATATAATAAAATTTGTATGTATTTTGTATCCAATATTCCATATTAGTATTAGGTAATTGTAAGTATCCATATCAAAGTTTTGTTTGTTTGTGAAGATCGACGACACGGGAAGAGCAATTCAATTTTTTTTGAAAAAAATCAATGGGTTGAGTTTTTTTGAAAAAAATCAATGGGTTGAGTTTTTTTGAAAAAAATCGGTGGTGGCAGGCAGGGGTGGGGTTGTGTGCCACTTTTTACTGGATAGTAGTAAAGCAAGAACAAATTTTCAAATGTTTCAAATGTTTCAAATTTTCAGACCTCTATGTACAATGATGTACTTGACTTAAGCTTAATTTTAAAACCCAAATGTCACCTGGTTGAAAATATTTAAAATTTGAAAATATTTAAAATTTGAAAATATTTAAAATTTGAAAATATTTAAAATTTGAAAATATTTAAAATTTGAAAATATTTTAAGTTTTGTTTTGTAGATATTGGTGTAAGCATCCGTCCTTTTGGGAAAAAAATCATTCAAAATCATTGTTAATGTTAAATTCTTATTCACTTAAAATTTGAGAGTATTTTATTCTAATAATTCGAAGTGGTGTTAATGCAGTGTTAAATGTATGTCATTTGGCAACTTTCCAAACAATTTTCAATTAATAGTTCATTTTGAAAACTATATTGTTTGCCTAACTAGGATGTTCAATTTTTTTTTGATAGCAGTCACGTCCCAGCCGTGCAAGAAGGTCAACGAATTCCTTGAAACAGTACCCTCGGCAAAAGCCTTAGGAAAAATTTCAGCCCTCAAATTTCAGCACCCCTGAGGTGTAATTACAAAGAAAAAAATAAATGAAAAAATAAAAAAATAGTTTTTCTTTTATAAGAAAAATTTAAATTTTTTCAAATCTGCCTTGGCACTGATGTGGGACCCACAATGCTGACGTGGCACCATACATGCCACATCATATTTCAATTTTTCAATTTTTTCCCTCCAAATGCACCGCGAGTCACAGCCCCTTTGATTTTTTTGTAATGTATAATCTTCCTTAGATTCACTAATTGCATCAAATATATGAAGCTGACACTAATACTTAAAACCAACCATTACAAAAAATTTCAGCATGAAAGAGTCCACCAATGTCTGAATTTTGGTCCCCCATGGTGCAAATACAAAAGAAATACAAAAAAATACAAAATAAAAACGAATAAAAAATGAGTAAAAAATTGAAAAATTGTCAATCTGAATATTTTATTTTTATTTTTTCATCATTTTTTCTATAACTGTGCCTTTGCTATTGAAACTTGCAGTCTCTTTGAGGCCTGAAATTTTCCTACTGTAATAAGGTAGTCTACTCTAAAAGCAAACATTTAAGGATTGGTCCACCTTTTCTATAGGTTTGCTTGGACAAAAATATTTTTAACTTGTTTTTTAGAGAAAGAAAAACTAGATGCTAAACATAACACAAGTGGTTTCATATTTTTGAGGCATTTTGGAATTAGTTATTAATTTTCAAAGATTTCTGTTGTGGATACTATTTGTGACCCTAGGTCTTCCAAAACTTGGGTCCACTAACAATTTCTAATGTGATTTGAGGAAATCAAGGCCAATGATTGGCTCTTGCAACAAAGAATATTTTTTTTCTTGATTCAATCAATGGCTAAAGAGGGCCATTTAAGGATCACTTCATATGCATTTAATAACTTTTTATACAAGCAATTTTAAAAGGACGCGCGATTTTAGAGTAAACTACCTTATATTTGTGCCATTGCCACAATCTATCTAACCTTAAGTTGTTTGTTTGTTTTGTTTATTTATTTTAGATCTTGTGGACCGTACGTCCCCTTCTTGTGTAAGTTCTTGGTGTAGTCAAAAAGCCCTCAACGAGTAGGGGCATATGGGCTTTGTATTGTGGTGTTTGGACCCAGTGGTGTGAAAGTTATTGCACTTCAAAGTTTTTATGAAGTAAAATCTTAGAAAAATACTTTAATTTTGGTTGTGGCAACGGCACAAGGCACACCACACGAGTATTTGTAAAGATATATAAGCAAAAATATGAAAAAAAATAAAAAAATAAAGAATGGATTGATTCAGTACCTTGCTGACTTGCCACAAATTCAAAACCCTGGCACTGCCCAACCGACTCAGTCAGATGCAGGGGGAGATTACGGACGAACCAATCGAAGGACACGGCAAACCGGCCAGGTCAGGTAAATTTACGAGCATACCGTACCAGCCAGTTAGAGCATTAAACAATTGTTGGACGCTTCCCCGTCGCGTCCGTCGCGTCCGTCGGGTCGTCGTCGCCCTCGTCGCATCCTCGTCGCTTCTGATATCTCCTGCCGGGCGGACGCTTTCTTCTCGTCTCGGCCCCGACGGATCTCTCGCACTCCTCGAATCCCCGCAACGCAGTGTGTTCCGCGCGCCAGCGACGTACGCCCCAGCAGTAGTCAGTGAGTTCGTTCTTTCAGTTCGCTTCACCGCAGCCGCGTCGGAGCCCACTCACTCACACAAACTCGCACGCACACACACGAGGGGTAGTAAAAGTTACGTTAGTGGACCCGCTGCATCATCCCACTCGTGAGCGCGTGCCATGCGTGACGGCGATGGCGATGGTGATGGTGGTGCAGCAGCAGCAGCAGCACCAACAGCAGGGGCACCTTGGTACGTGCCCAGGATTGAAGTGATCGATTGATTCCAGTGCACTGCTGCCCAGTACGCGTCCAGCTGCAATGCACCACGCCTGGGAGTGAGGGGTGACGACCTTTTCCTTGGCTTCGTGGGGCCAGGCCAGTCCAGCTAAAATAATTAGCTCGCTGGGGGTACGGTGGGGTGGGGGTGAGGGGGCGACCGAGGGGCGACCGAGTACGTTTCTAGCCAGATTGGGGGCATTGCATGTGAGGTAGCCAATGAGGAAGACGACGCGGAAGCCAAAGTGGTGTTGTCTCGACGCTAATTCTCCAGGTAGTAGCCCAGGGCTTTTTCCTCTTTGGGTTCAAATGCGTTTCGATTGCTCTGACTCTCTGAGAGAGAGGGAGAGACGAATACCTGCCGGCGTTTGATAATTTTTTTCCGTATTGTTCTCATTACTTGTCGATTCTTATTAGCCTCCGTTAGCAACTAATTTCGGTAGAGAATCACAAAAGAAAGCTTCGGAAATGAATTCTACGCAATCGCTGAATTGATTTATCTCTGCGGTCGTCGCCTCTGCATATCCCGAAACCCCCTTCACTCCCAATTAATGGTTTGTTGGTGGGTACCCAAGACCACGGAGGTGCTTACTCCTCGATTGATTGAGAGTAGAGTAGAGTAGAATGTGGGGCTCCAGCAGATGGAAATTGCTCTTACTAGGAGGTGCTTCACGATTGCACTATAAGTAGTGAGACAGGAATGCGTGGGCCGCTGATCGTAATCTCAGATACTCTCCGGGGCGGGAAGTTCAAAGCTTGGGCTCAAAATGGACACGATTTGAAAAGGGTCTGGTGTAGTGAGACGCAATTCTAGAACTCAAATAGTCACATTTGTCACCGATTTGTGACCCGATCGGGCTGTGAAATCGACGAAAGGGTAGTCAGTGAGGGATCTCTTTATTCAATTGAATGCTTGTTGTTTGTTGCCATCGCCATTGCCATGGGCTATATCCAGAATCGGCTGATTGCAGGAAGACGCGCGCAACACTTGGTCGCCTTGTCCAGCCTTTTCCGTGTTCACAACGACGCCACGGTCCTCCAACACGCCCTCACCGACAAACCCTATTCCGTGTCGTTCGGCCAAGCGTTTCAAGCCAAGCGCAACGAGGACTTCGTCTTGGCCGCGACCAGCTGTGCGCGCTGCCCCGGCGGCGACGCCGACGAGCAGGCGTCCTCCACCTTCGATGCTTTTGCGGTGAGAAACCCTTGTTTAAGTTTTTGCATTGTTTTTCTCATGATATTTTGGGATAAAGGAAAGATTTTATTTGTTTTTTTAAAGAGTCAAGGGTTACTTTAGATGAATGAATGAGAAGTTATTGGAACGAATGAAAGGTGCTCATGAATCACATTGGTCGTCTTTTAGAATTTCAAGTTTGTGAAGCGGACGGGTGGTAATTTTGTTCTCACTAATAGTATGAATTAGTGTCACTTGTGGGTGTTGAAGATTGTATTGGTGAATATCATTTACACAAAGTAGGCCAGTTTTCCTTCAACACCATTTATGTCAATGCAAGTTCTTATGGAAAAATTCTAATGTCTTCAAAAAATAGGAAAATTTTGATCATTTTCAAAGATGGTAGGAATTTATGTTTTGAGGGCCTTGAACTATCAACTAATGGATCTCTACTAAAGTATAAAAATTTATGTATTAACCGTAAAAGCTTTTTTACATTCAGAAATTGGGCAAGCATTTTTCAAGTGGCAAGAACTCTTCTTTTCAAAATTTGATTTGGTTATGCATACTAGAATGTGTTGTCTACATTTAGGTGTATTACAAGTGATCACGATTGCTACTTATAGCCTCTTTGTTTAATAGGGAAATAAACTCTTTTTGTTCAAAATTTTCTCTTAAATCTTAGAAACTTTCTATTATAGAAAGTAATCATCAAATCTTTTATCGGTCCTGACACCTTGTACCCTTCGTCACCCTTTCGTCCAAAGCGGACGTCACCGTACAGTCCTCCCCTGAACCGCAACCAAAGCTGACGTCAAAGTACAGTCCTCCCCCTGAACCGCAACGCTGGGTGCCTTGTGAGTTGCGAAAATCTTGGTGAAAAGCTCTCTTCTGATTGTTTTAAATTTTGGGGTCAGCTTTCTCTCTCTCCTTTTCTGCACCTTTCTGCACAGGGCTGGCACTTGGCAGAGTTCTGGATGTGCAAAGTTGTTGTTACTACGGATATCGGTTGCAGGGCACGGCTTGAGGGGTTTCCAATTGGGCCCAGCAATCGCTTTCACTCTGATATCATGCACCAACTCAGGTCTGACACTGACGCACTCAGTGAAAGAGGGGGCCCTGGGCAGGATGGATTGGGTCAGGAGGCAAGCAGGCAAGCTAGATTGACAGACTGAGGAGCTGCGGATGTGTGTACAGTACGGGATTTTCAGAAGTAGCTCGAGCTCCTAAGAACCCAGCTAAATGGGCTGATAAGCTAATTCAAATTTTGATGGTAATGTAAAGCCTGTCCGTAACAATGAAACACTTTGGGTAGAAGTGGCAGGGGCTGACTTTGGGAGCACTGCAGATCGAGGAGCGGCGGATGTGTGCAGCAATGGTTACAAGTTCCAAATAGGATTTTCATAAGTAGCTCAAGTTGAGCACTGCTAAATGCGCTAAGAATTCAAAGTGAAACATTGTGGTATTCACAATTTCTGTACCGATGAAACAGTTGTGGTCGAAAGTTTGGTGAATTTGGCCTCATTTGTGAACACTGCTTGAGAGGGAGGAGCTGCGGATGTGGTCGCAGCAGCAGTGGGTTCAAATGTGATCTTCATAAGTTAGCTTGAACTCCTAAAATCCATGCTAAATGTGCTGATAGTCTAATGTTCAAATTTAGCCTTGTGGTAATGTTCACATTTTCTGTGAATATGAGAAAAGTTTTGCGAAATGTATAGCCTCATTTGTGACTTCTGGTTCATGTGCAGATCTTTGACGGCCACAATGGCTCGGCCGCCGCGCTCTTCACCAAAGAGAATCTGCTGCCCAACGTGACGAGCGCGCTGCCGTCCGGGCTGAGCCGGGACGAGTGGCTGGCCGCGCTGCCGCGAGCCATGGTTGCAGGGTTTGTGAAGACGGACAAGGACTGGCAATCCAAAGGGACCCCATATGGGACCTTGCGAGGTATTAATACGAACTTCTTAGTCTCGGACTCTCCGCCCGGACTTTCTACCTGATATTTCCATTTCATGTCTTCAAACTAGGAGGGAGGATTGGCCTCCTACTTGATTTCACTTTCTCACTTCCTGTAGCGTGGGGAATAAAATTCATGGATGTTTACGTTAGTTATTGGCAATTATGGATAGTCACGGCTATGTCAAATGATTTGTAATTTCAAGTTAGTTCCTATCAAGCTGCCACACGCTGCTAGGTAATCAAAGGCCATATTAGTTTTAGAGTTTGGTTTTCAGCATTGCTTTTTGACCTTGAGGTACTGAAAGGTTATATTGGGGGTTTAGAGTTCATAATTCAGCTTTGCATTTAGACTATTGAGGATGAGTTTGTGCGCTTCAATCCAGTTGCTACGTATTAAAAGGTCAAGTTTATTAGTTTTCGAGTTCAGCACTCTACACTGCACTTGGACGTTGAGAATAAGTGTGCACTTCAATCAAGCTTCAATCAAGCTGATAGAAACAGAAAGTTCATATTAGGTTTAGACTTAAGAATTCAGCATTGCATTTAGCCCTTCAGGATGAAGTTAGTGCTCTTCAATCTTATTGACCAGTTGGGTATCTTCTAAAAATTCACATGATTTTGTAATTTGCAAGTGAATGAGATTAATAGTCGTCCTCCTTGCAAGCATTGAGACTGCCACATCAGGTTCAAGATGCTCCATTGGCATTTCATGGTGATGGCTAACTTTGCTTGGGTGATGTTGTGTGCAGGGAAATTTTCAGGTACCACGGCGACACTGGTAATTGTGGACGGGTTGACAGTCACGGCGGCGTGTGTGGGCGACTCGCGGTGCGTTTTGGATGCGCAAGGCACTGTGACCGCCCTCACCATCGATCACAGACTAGACACCAATGACGAAGAGTGTGTGCCCAACCATCTAAATGAGTGTTTCTATTTGAAATTATGAAGAAATTTGAAATTTGAAATGATAATATTTTTAATAATTCATACAACGCGTATACTAACACATCATACGTACGTCTCATACCCAATCATACAATAACGGCTTACTCCGTATCATGGACAGGCCTCCTCGTCTTATAATATGGGAATTGCCACCATGTTAAGTCGGTTTCAGAACACGGGGTCTTAGAATGCAACACTTGTGCTCCAGCGTGATTCAGCTTTCTATTTGAAGCCTCGTACTTTCCTCGCAGATCTTAATGTTGGGCTCAGAAGAGAATGAAAAAAAGAGAGTCTCGCTGTTGATGTCCAGTTAAGGGTGACTGTCCGAGAGCGAGCTTTCTGTTCCGCATTAGACTGACATTCTCAAACTCTGTGAACAACTTAGTACTCGGAGCTCAGTCTTGAATGCTGACACCTCCATTCGGTGTGTCAGACTTCCCATTCCTGCTGCAGGCTTTCGACCAATTGGGGCGCAATGCAGGCTCCAAGTACTGACTGGACTCATTTAGAGATTGAGATAGCGTCAGTGACGCGATTTTAAATAGCCTGACCACCTCTGTCCCCTTCTGACCCACCGCCTCTGTTAGAAACGACAGCGGTCAGCCGATCGCAGTCGGAGCAGTCACTGTCCCAAATGTGAAGTCCATTGATAAATAGATTTGAAAGTTGAGATCAGTACTGACCGTTAAACTGGGCCAAGCCATTCAAATTGAACACTGACCCGTATTCACTCTGGTATTTTGCAGCTAATGAGAAAATTGGTCAGTATAATTGGTGCTAACTTGAGCCACTTTTGAGAACACTGAGTACCATATAGAAGGGTTAGCATGGTAGAGAATTAATTGTCCACCTCTTTTGTACACAGAAGGATTAATCTGTTGCTTAATTCTCTACAGGAGGGAGCGTGTGATAGCAAGTGGAGGCGAAGTGGCTCGGCTGCATCCTTTTGCGGGACATGAGGCGGGGCCCTTGCGAGCGTGGCCTGGAGGAATCTGCTTGTCGCGCACTATTGGCGATTTGGATGCTGGGGATTATATTGTGCCTGTGCCTCATGTGAAGCAAATTAGGGTGAGCCATAGCCCATTCTTGACACCCAACCTATAATTTGTGAATGGCACATCGAATAATTCATGCGTGATCGAGATAAGTTTTTAATCTGTGTGCATAGGCTCACTATTGCGCGTTATAATTTGAATCGTCTTTTTAATTCTATCAATGTGTCTGTTGGTTTGTGTATATTTTAGTACCATAGCAAAGAGTCGATAGAAGCTATATTGGGGGTTGAAGATTGAACATAAAAATTTAGAAAGCTAACCAATCTTGGGCTAGTTATGTCAGAATGTGATACTTATTCCGACACTTAAAGTAATGGGTTCTGGCCTGCATACAAGTTTTAATGAATGTTGTGATTTTCGCTCCCTGCAACTATTTTTTGGTTTCTGGCCATCAATTTGAATGGGTGTTGGGGGAATTTCTTCGGAAACAGCTTTCACCTGGAGGGGGCAGGCTCATCATCGCCTCCGACGGCGTTTGGGATGCCCTGAGCTCGGAGAAAGCTGCCAAGATCTGCCGTGGGGAAAAGCACCCTGAAGTTGCTGCAAAGAATGTAGTCAAGGTTTGTGCCTCTCCAATGTTTTTCAGAAGTTTTGTTTGTAGGGTGTTGATATGTCTCTGCATTCATGAGACGAATTGGAAGCTCAGATATTTTCTGGAACGAAGATGATAGCTGCCATGTTGAATTGTGGATGTCTAAGGTGAGAGATCCATGAATGGACCGGGTTCCTTACATTATCCCTCTCTACTAGTTTTGAAACTTTAGGTGAAATGGTTAACCCTTGTAAAGTCAGGTACTGTCAAACCTGCTGGATATGATCTTCGGCAAAATGACAGTTCTAGAATGTTTTGCATCATCATTATGATTGGTTGCAGCACACTTGCATCATACTCAAACTATGCCATAGTTATTATTTGGGGATTTAGGCAGTCAAAGTAAAGGTATAACAATATTAAGCAAGTGAAGACGTTCCTGAAGATTAAATAGCTATAGGCAGAATTTTCTACAATTGTTTAGACTCTGAACCTTGAACTATAGACACCAGTAAGTTACACTTGTCTTAGCCCCACTGTTCGCCAAGATACTCCATCTACATGGGTTAATCATAATGGGCATCCCCGTTTCTTGAAGGGCATGAACATAACATTACTAAGTCCAGTCCAGTCGAGTCGTTCCCCACAATAAATGGTGAGAATCTTAGTATTTCACTACAAGGTAACTCTTAACCCTAAGCAGATAGAGACCACATGCTACACCTATCTCAACTCTCAACTACGCTGTTCACCGAAGACACCTCATCTACATGGCGTATTAATTTTATAGAGGCCAAGCTGTAGATAGGGACAATTTTAAGGAACGTGGTTTATGAACCTCTCGCCTTAAATGGACTTGAGATTGACAAGCTTGCCTGCATCTTCAAGAGCATGGACCTAACTTTTTTAAGCAAGTCAAGTTATTCCCTAGAGCAAATGGTTAGAAGCAAAATATACTACAATTGTTTGACTCTCAACCATAAGCAAATAGGGACTATCAAACAAAAGACAGCTGCCTCAACTATTACCGTATTCACCAAGACACGCCATCTGCAGGAGTTAATAATGTTATGAACCTGACGACATGGAGCTGTGTGATTTTCAGGAGGCAGTGAAGATTCAGGGTCTGCGAGATGACACCACTTGTCTGGTAGTGGACATCGTCCCTCCAGGCCGAGCTTCGCGTTTCTTTGCTCCTGCAGTTCGAAAGCACATGACGATGATGAAATTCTTGCGATTTTCATGGTCCAAGAAAGACACTGCTTCTGAAGCCCCCGCCTTGGAAGAGCTTTTTGAGGAGACTTCTGCAACACTTGCTGACAGGTATGTATATTCACCTGGACCACTTTTTAATTTTAATGTCACAGCTTAGGCGCCCCAAATGCTAGGTGATTATCAATGGAGTTTTGTGATATTTTTTCAACGATAGTGTTGTGCGTAAAAAGTGACACCCAATTGGTCAAAATTGACTGAATTCCTGTTCTGTAGGATTTAAATTAAACTATTTAGGAAGCTCCAAAGGTTTCAAAATGTAATAATAGAAAGCAAATAACATACCCTATATTTTTGAACAATATAGAGATTTGTTTGAATTTACAATAATCAACTATCGACCTCCAAATTGGAGCACTTCGAGGTTAAAGTACTTGGAACTGTAGGGAGTCTATAAGGATGGTCTAGAAGCCAAAATCCTTATTATCACATTTATATGCAAACATCTTTGGAGCTTATGTGATATTCAAGGTGTATATACTTCAATGATTTGCAGTGGTTTCGCTTCCATTTCTTGGGCTCTTTGTGTTAGTTCACATGGATGCTTGTAGAGAGTCATGTCGAACTTCGTTGATTACAGATTTGACTCACTTCTTTTTATCTTGTTCCTTGTTTCAGATTGGGGCCGGTGGCCTGAGAGGATGCACAACAGGGCTCTATTCTATCTGCAATTTTCATGGCGATCACAATAATGATACACAGGCATTGCTTGCATACAGAAAATTTTGAATTCGGTTGAATACCCATTGTATGATTAGATGCAACTCCGACGGCAAGGACATACCGAGTTGTCTTGTCAGTGAGATATAGAAGACACCTGTGCACTGGTTCCTGTAATTAGCGTTGCAGGTCACATCATCTTTCATGGTTCAAAACGTTAGTGTAAATAATCAGGCTGACAACATAGTTTCATTTTAGTTTGAACATTCATTAAAGGCAAGCTACTTTGGTCACTATTCATGTGACTCACAGACAAGGGAGGTTTTCTCACAGCCCTAGCATAGTCAGTATAACAATTGGAGGTGTATACTCTCATCATTCAGTAGCTTTCACAATCAGGGCGGGGCACATATCTCCTGACCTATAAATTTTTTTGACCACTCTTGAAGAGTGCTGGTTGTTGCTGCAAAACATTGCTTTAGTTGAAAATCTATCGCATGATCAAACCAGAGTTTTCAGGTTTTGTGTTTCGGAACTAGTTTTTCAAACAATCTGGAGGGCTGCAATCCGTGAAGAAAGTCATCAACGTGGAATTTGGCCGGAGTAGTTTCGTTAACTCAGGGCCGAGTTGGTAGTATCCTGGCGACAATGTGTTCAGTGGACTGCTCTTCGAGGTATTGGATAAGTTTACCTGGAAACAGAACGGCATTCTAGAGGACCTTTGATTGCCTTCCTAAGATTTCATGTTTTGATAGAAGCAGAGGCAACGGTAATGCTGAAGAAATTGTGTCCCCTCTGTACAAAAGAATTCGGCAAACAGGAAACGTGAGTAACTTGGTCGTCGTCTTTATTTCATAGGAAACTTCAACTTCACACTTGCTTTCCGCAGTTTTAATCCTTCTGCAGAACTAAGAACTAGATAGCAACCTCAGCAGCGACACTTGGGGCAACAAAGTGTTGCTGCTTGGCTATGACTAAAGATCCTAATTGATGTTGTTGGAGAGAGAATCTCTGAGGTGCGCAAATGAGAAGGTATCCGGATTCAGAATGTATTAGAGGATAGTGCTATCTTTCATTTCTACTTTAAACTAGGTACAGAACCAAGTTCAGCAAGGGTCAGTTCCAACAACATATGAAAGTGGTGCAGCGTCTACAAATACTCGCCAAAACTTCAATCAACATTAAAGCAATCCTAAATAATCTATTCTACTCCTGTACATATGAAATCAATCAGTTTTACGCCATTTGGACACTCGGGGAGTAATGCTGTGTTGTGAAAGAGTCAACTCAAATGACAAAAAACCATACAAGTACAGAGAGGTTAATCAGAAGGTTCATTACAAAGTCATCCCCAAATTTTTGTGATAGACCACATGCGCCTTACATGATTACAGCTACTAATGCTTGTACACTGCCAACATTCAAGAAGGGTCACGTGCACCCAAAACTTCTAGCAAGTTTCAACCACTAAAGAGAAAGGCAAGACTAGCACTTTGAATGGTATTCTTACATCATCACGCCAAGTAAAATACCGCAAGCCACTGAATTCTAAGCAGCAGGAAAGGAATATCCTGGCAATCAAGAGATAGTAATTGTAGAAGTTCAGTTACAAACTTACAATACAAACGGCTATGAAATTTTTCAATGTGACCGGAGCCCCGGATTGTTTACTTGCAGCAGCTGCTGCAACCCCCACTTTTTGATCCAATCCAACAGGTATGCAGCTTCAGTGTTAGACATTCGAAATGCAGTTTCTTCATCAAATTCAAGACTCGGAATGAGTTCTTATTCTGTACATACCAATAGTCGCCAATGCATCAGTTGGGGTTAGAGTCACATGAACTGCCTCACCCTCGTCAACCACCAATCATGTTGGAAAATCTCCCATTCCTACAATTCATCACTCAGGAGAAGTCATTTTTACGTGTGTGACATTTTCAAATGTAAAATTTAATGTGTTAACTCTGAATCGCTTTTGAATAGTGCCTAAGCTGTAGCAACAACAATCCTCTATCCGCTTAACCTTCAACAGGTATTGACATAAGTGGGCTCTGGTGATCACTAATGCTTAACCCTAAACGATCAAGGATTCATACATTCAAAATAGTCGACTCCGTCAATGAATCATATGGCGAAAAATATGGCAAAGGTGGAGCCAATTTTCCTATCACCAGGATCAGCAAACATTGCATGTGCTGATTCATTTAATAATAAAACTGGACTGAAGAAAGTCCCATATTAACTTCTCAAAACTGCACACCAAAGACTCATGGTTTCAGAATGACCAATTCAATTGACCACAGTGCGAAAAATATGATTCAAACATGGTTCAGATGAGGCCCAATTTCATATCACCAGAAAAGAATCAGCGATAAGCATTGCATTTCTAGGTAAAAATTCCAAGAAAATTGGACAAAGGACCCCTTTGAACTTCTGAAAACTACTAAACCGGTCAACATCAGAACGTCAATACCAATACGCCATGATCGGATGTGCCGTCACCATTGGGAAGCCATGGAGACTTCTTCCCTAAACTGCAACACTGCAACAGGTCAAAATCACCAGCACAGTTCAGATTGAACTGTCCATTTTCCAAGTGTCGCTTTCAAACACAAGCAGAGGACAGACGTACCGCTATGCTCATACAAAAGTACCCACAAAAGTACAATTTTCAATTCAGTTATTCTCTTAAAAGTTTAGAGCCCTGGATACCCAGAACAAGGACGGACAGCAGCGTGACTAACTTACATTCCTGTCTTTTTCATGTGTTTTCATGTCCACTGAGTCATCACTTTCGTGGGACCTAAAAAGAGTGGCCGAGTCCAACGCAGCTGAAGACACCCAAGTTTCCGAAGTGGTATTTTAGCACAAAGGACTGTTGTTATTGAGTGATTCTTTTTATCTCTCAAAAGCTACAAAATTATTTAATGAATACTTGGTGATAAACTTCCTCCTTTTGCAATGGATGAAACATCTAAATTGCTACAAACTCCTAGCTCGGAAGAAACCAAGGGATCTACTTGCGTCCTCGTGAATGCTATGAACTCATGGCGTGAACAGGTTACTTCTTGTTTTGAAATCTTTCATTTTTATTAAATTCTGATCATTCCAATTTCGAGATTCATTATCTTTGGATCATTCATTGCTGATGTCTAGTTCAATTGTGCAACAAGTCCATAGAGAATGCCTACGTGAAGACAAACGTTGTACTAGCTTTACACTGGTTGCATCGCGTCAACTCCTATGAATCTCTAAAGTTGTCCTACTTTAAGGAACTCTTGACAGATGCACAGTACAAGATGTGCAAGTCTCAGCCAAAGCCATACCCCTCATACCTTCAGTTGTTGAAAAAAGACATCTTCATCAGTTAGTTTTTTTCATCAAATAAAAAGATAGCAACTACTCATCTCTAATTATGTTTTTTCAACATTTATGTTTTCCTAGAGCTTTTTTGGGGGGTAAGCAATCTTTGATGCATTGTGTGCAACAAAATTGTTGAAGAGGCAACCCCAGCTATAAGGGCGGGCTTACATGCCAGCCTAGTGTGAAAAAAAACCCAGGACATAATTCGTTTCACCAATTGTCTTGCCGGGGTGGGCAAGTGGAAAAGGAGGAGTTCTTATTTCAACCAAATCGGTGGGCAAACTCATTGGTGGAGGCTAGCATTTTTATTGTATCCCTCTCCACCCACCAGGTCCACATGAAAATGCAAGTTCTATTTTCACCTGTAGCACTCCCCGTGAAGTTTCCCCACCCACCAATGCATGTAAGGAGGCCCTAAATTACCACAATCACACACAAAAGAATGATAGCCTATGACTTTGAAAGGCTTTCAATAATAATATTCACTGAACAAGGCAACCACGGAGAAAGTCAAGTCCTTGAGGGCACTCCAGTGTATGCACACCTGAAGGAATCACGAGTCATGCCAGTGGGAGTACGACGCATATTTCATCCATCCCTCTGGATGTAAAAGCGTGACGGCTATCTGTGAAACAAAAGATAACTTATAAAAAAACATGGCTGCAAATCTGCCCGACCAATTTATACCCGGACGCCCGACCAATTTATGCCCGGGCTACCGGACCAATTTATGCCTGGCCTACCCCCAAAAAGGAACATAGACAGGTCACCGGCTGACCGGCCCAACCAATTTATGATAACGATACCAATAAAACTCGGAAAGACGGAATTACGGAAACCCCGGCACCCCCTGAGGTCGAGTGTCCGAGAGTCCGAGACTCGGGATTCGGGAATGAACCTTTTCGGACCGTCGAAACGACCAGCTGGGTCGTCGTGACTCG
The DNA here is from genome assembly GCA_963969595.1 of Neckera pumila. Taxonomy (NCBI): domain Eukaryota; kingdom Viridiplantae; phylum Streptophyta; class Bryopsida; order Hypnales; family Neckeraceae; genus Neckera; species Neckera pumila. The sequence continues at coordinate 43,956,058 of OZ018408.1, read as the reverse complement.
GTCCAGATGTTCAAACCCCGGCATGGGTAGTCCGTACCCGTCCATCCCCGACCATTCCCATCCGTCCAAGCCTGGGCAGGAGAATGCTGCACTCTTCCTCGTCTGAGTCGCTTACCAGCACCTTTCCTTTCGATACCCTTCTCTCGGAGGAGAATTCTTGTGTTCCTGGAGCTTCTTGTAGCTCCGTGCGTTTCCGTAGTCCCAGAGGAGGCTCTGAATGCTGTCTTTGATGGGTCTTGTCCAGACCATGGCACACAACCCCCTGCAAGGCGACGCCGGCGTCCACGAGAGTGTCCATGCGCTCTGCTTCCCGAGAGCTTGCGGCTTTCGCATGGTCGACCAAATTCATTGAGCGTGGGGAGAGTGGGAGGCGTTCTGGTGCTTGTTTGTAGCTTGGGAATTTCCCCTTCAGTTGCGACGTGTGGTGACATTCCAAAACAGAGTGGAGAGGGCTCGAGTGGTGGGTGGGAGTGTTGGAGTTGTGGTTGGTGTGGGTTTTGGTTTGGAGTTGGAGTTGGCGTGCGATGCCTGACTATGGCGAACGCCCTGCCGAGGAGAACGAGCGGAGGCTGGAGACGGCGTCGTGTCGCGACCTTCCTGCGAACAATTATGGGGCTCAAATGCTCGAGCGGTCGCTGCCGCCCCAGCAGCAGCAGCAGCAGCAGCAGAGGTACGTCGTCCTCCATAGCCGCTGGCCCTTGACGGACCGTCTCGAGGGATTGGGGTGTGGTTCCTCTGTTCGAATGCGCAGTGATGATGTTTTCTTCTTCTGTGAGAGCTCAATTTTGGACACGGGCGGGCCGTTTTCACAGCGGCCTCGACGAACTTCCCGAGTTTATCGCACTCTCGAGGGACTAGGGATGCTTGCATGGCGTTTCTTCTGTGCAGAGAGCGTTGTGTGTGGTGTGACGGCATGTGGTTTCGTATGGAGCTGAATTGCTTCTAACTTGAGTTGCGCTTTTGACGAAGTTTCTGAGGTTCGGAATGGGGGGTTGCTTTTCTCTAAATGAGAATGCGTGGTGATCGTCTGTGCGTGCGCTGTGTGTATGTGTGTAAACGGCATGTGTTTTTGTACGGAGCTGTAATTTCTTACACGCTGTGAGGTTTGCTCGCCGTGGGCGGACCTCCAGAGGTCCGGAGTCGTGGTTACTTTGACTCTGAGAATGCATGGTGGTCGTCTTGTGTGCGGGCACTGGATTTGTTCTTGTATGGAGCTGAATTTTTCTGACACGCTGTGAGGTTTACTCGCTCTCGGTGGATTTCCCGAGGTTCGGATGCGCTTTTTGTCCTCTTAGATCGGCAGCTTTGTATGTGTCACAACATGTCTTGATTTTGAGCTAGATTTTGAACATGGTGCTAAATTTTGAACATGATGATCAGGGCACTGGATTTGTTCTTGTATGGAGCTGAATTGTTCTAACACGCTACGAGGTTCACTTGCCCTTGGCGGATTTTCCGAGGTTCGGATGCGTTTGTTGTCCTCTTAAGCACGGCAGCTCTGTATGTGTCACGACATGTTTCGATTTGAGGTAGATTTTGAACGTGGTGATAAATTTTGAAATGGTGCTCCGTTTTTGATTCGTGCAGTGGTGGAAGGAAGATGACCGGTGGGATTATGCGCCTGGCGAACTACAGAGGGTATACCGTCAACATTCGTCCTCCGAAGTGGAAGGACCACCAGTTTTGGATCAACAGTGAGGATCTTCAAGCCGCCAAGTACATCGCCGATGCCGCGTTCCACTTCACTGGGCGTCCCCCCGTCCACTTCCCTGACGTCAAGTTCGACTACCCTCCTCTGCTCCTTAGCACCGGGGAGCATCTCACGACGAGGGAGAAGTGCAAAGCGTATGTGGCCAAGATCGCCAAGGGTCCTGCACTATTTGACCGGCGAAAGGATTTCAAGGAGCGGGCCCAAAAGCTCATCCTCGAAATGGTTAACAGACCCGAAGCTGTCCGGTTTCTCAGTACCGTGCGTGCAAGTCCTCATCAAGCGTGGCAACCTCGTCTTGAGGCAAATCCTGAGGACACTGATTCTCCTTTCACTGAAGATGAAAACGAGACGGCTATGGAAGTCGATTCCCCGAGTGAGGAGGCTATCCAGGCTTTACCTTCGACGGTTACTGTGAATCCCTTCGTCCCTGTGGCGGAGGCCACGCATTCTGTCATAGCTGACGATGGTGGAGAAGAACATGGGACGCCCATGGAAGTCGACAGTCTGAGTGAGGAGGCCATCCAGGCGTTAGCTCCGACGGGTACTGTGGATCCAGCTTCTGTCTTTCAATTTGATAGCACCATGACGAGCTTATATGAGGACGTCGATCTCTCGACATCCTTCATTGCAAGCTTTGAAATGGACTTGCCTTTTGAAATGGACTTGCCTGAGAACTTTCTGACCAGCGCGGGTCAGAGCCTCGGCATTTGGTATCCCCGTTTCGGCGAGAAGGAGAAGGAGGATCTCGTTCCCGCCAATTGCAAAGAGCTTCTGGCTTCGCTCGAAAAAGGTGAGCGACACAGTTCCTTCACTTTTGTATGATTTTCTCAGTGTTCAGAATGTCTGCATGGAATTTCCTAGCGGATTTGTCATTTTTGGAAGAGAGGAGCTTTTTCACATCTGGATTTTATACATGAGCGTTTGTATCTTCAGAGTTGTTTGTGGGAGGCGTCCTCGTTAGATGAGGAGTTTCCTTGACGGGGCCTTCATGATCTATGTCTTTTAGTGTTGGAATTTTGTCCTTGTGAAATTTTATTTTTATCAGAGAAAAGGTATTCAACCTGCCTCTGTGGAGCTCATCTTGGGCCATCCCAAAATTTGTGTACCACCAGAATGCGCCTCATTTGAGAGTATTTTTTACGAGTTATTAACTCAAGCTATGGGGTATGCAGATGAAGAGGAGATTTGGAAGTCAATCGAACCTTCGGACTTGGAGCCATGGAGTCCTCACCCACCATTTGTCCCACAGTCGCCGTTTTGGGTACGTGTTCTGTCCCAATCCTGTGCCTTTCTAGTGTTTTCAGTGGTTTCCATTTCTAAAACGGATTATTTATTCATTTATAGTTTATTGGTGCGTCTTGTCCAGTGATTGTCCAGGTACTGGCACGCTTATCTGAAGTCTCGAGTTTTCCAAGATTTTAGATTTCTTAGGTCTTTTCCATCACTGGTCTTTTCCCCCTTTTTGAGAAGCCAGATGTGTCGCTTTGAACCCACGGGGAAGGGGCTCCCCACGCAAATGGGTTCCCTGTCTTAACGTGATGTTTAGTTTGAGTCTGCATGCATTCTGCATTCTACAGTTGTGATCAGTCAAACTGGCTGTGTCATGTACTGTACACTGAGATGTTTCCGTGTTGTTTGATACAAACGCAGGCTAGTAATTTTCCTGGATCCGGATGGCAGAGCCGAGGCACTACCGTAGGTGCGGGTACCAACGAAGCTTTGCGACCCCCTGTCAGGCCCATTTTGTATCAGAACAGATGGAGGCCTTAAGACATTCAGGTGACGGTTTGATGCCTCGTGAGCGAATAACTATCCCATAGTATACAAGCTACTCAGTATGAGCAAGTTAGATACCTTGTGAGCAATAATTGTCCCACAGTGTATGAGCTTCTCATTCTGAGCTACTCATCGCCAACTTGACAATGTTGCTATGGAGGTTGTTTTTTTAGCGTTGCTCACCAGTAGGCAACGGATATGTTTGGCTGAGAGAGATTGATGAGCCTTCGTTTTTAGTCGATCATTGGGATGATCTATGATGGTGCTATGTGCACGTCACTGTCTTTACATATTTCCCCCCAGTGATATGGTAGCTGGCTACCCGTGTCTTCACAGGAGCTTGGAACGCTTATTGACAGACGATGAAAATGGCTTATCATTATTTATGCTTGTATTTTCTAGCTTGTTTCTGCCTGTAAAATCTGGAGAAGACTATCGCCTGTTGGCTTCTGTAATAAGCTGAAACTGTTGAAGTAATCATCTCAATCTGGGTGTCCTATTGTGACTGTCAGTTTAGAGAATGGAACTATTTTATGAGGAGTGAACATGTGCACAGCGTGGATGAGCAAAGTTTGACTAACAATTTACAACAAATGGATGAGGATGGTGATGACAAAGGAGAGGAGAGTGTAGATTGCAGCCCAGATGCTATTTTAGCAGCTCTGAGATCTTGAATGTTTGGAAGATGTTGACTTTGATTTTTGGGCCATACAGATCAACTAGTGCACAAACCAATATCTTTCAATTTGTAGTCAAAACTTGAAAATTCCTTTTGAAGTTGATGGTTAATTGAATATTTGTGACTTTCAAAGGAATTATTTCTTTGAGTTCTAATTATAGTAATTTCTGAAGATTTTTATTCAAGTCATTTTTAAAGGGGCAATTTTTGAACCTAAGAAATTACTTTTTGAGTCCAGATCCAAATGTACTTTTTGAATTATTGAATATTTGCAAAGTAAAGTCCTCAAAATCTATTCTATACAAATATTATAGAACTAATACAAGAACTTTCAAAAGAATTGATAAATAACAAATCACATTATGTATGTTTGTGATGTATTTGCATTCATCTATTATTTAGAATTTGGATGTCTGGTCCTTAAAAGGATCCTTGAAATCACTCAAAGAATATAAAAGTGGCTCAACTTACAACTTCCACGGTGGTATGATCACCAGCAATGAAAAAGGGATAATGTTCAAAGTCTAACTTGTTGGCATCCCTTTGGATAGGTAGCGTCTAAGGTGCTATATATATTTAGATTGGATTGGAGGTAGAATTCAAGGCACCAAGTTGGAAAGTTGGGTCTATGCTACATCATGCTTCATCATACCACATAATGATTTCAAATGTACACTAATTTTTCAACGACTTTTTTTCTAATATAACATTGTTAATCAATGCTCCTATTCCTTCTACAAGAAATGGGAGCCACCCAACATGGCAACTTTTCAACTAGCCAATGGCTCTCCTAAAACTTTCCACTCATCCAATGACATGAACGTTGCAACTTCCAAGCCATTTTCTACAAATTATAAGGTAGGAGCACCCAATGCCATCAGTGCACCCAATGCTGTCAAGAACTAAATAAGGCATTGATTTCAAGTCTTCAATGTAGGTAGACTATAGATAGCTTATCATTTAGGTCAAAAAAAATAAGCTATCTATGGTCTACATACATTTAAGTTACAAAATTTTCATCATGTGTAGAATCTGATGCCATTGGGTGTTCTTACCTTAACTAAGTTCTTTCGGGAAGACATTATCCCTCCTCCAAGGGGGAATGCTTCAGGTTAGTCAACAAAATTATGATTTTTTGGCATGTGACAAAGATACTGTGAAGGAACTTGAGCTGTTAGTATATTTAAGGAAACCAAATGTCTTCATGCCTCCCATTCCACATGAAGTCTTCCTTCCTTCCTTTGTTCGGGAGCACTCTCTCTCTTTTCCATGTTCTCTCATCAACTCTCTGGAGAATCAGTGAGTTTTGTTTTTCTGTTTTTTTGGAAATATAGTCTCAGTTTGAGTTGGGATCCGAACGGCGACTTGGGCATCGTTGCAAGGTGCAAACAGTCCAGTTAGCGTTTCGCGCGGACAATCCATTGATCTGCTCGTGCAACCGATCCGGAATGTCTAAGATGATGATTGAGCCCGCCCACCTGGAAGAGCTCGTCTACCAGCCCGGGGACTTCTTCGAAGCCGATGGCAAATTCTCGTATCACGTTAAGAACGGCATTGCTGCCTCCAACAAGCCCAGGGCGTCGAACGGCAATTCCTACGATGCGGAAAAGGAAAAGCCCGATGGGGAATGGTCTAGGCACTTCATGGTGGGTCAGAACCCGCTCTCGTTCAGTCTCGTCAACGATGGCGTTATCAAGGTGCGGTTCGGTCCGCCCGACGACGAGAAGAAGATCGTCTACCTTCAGTACCACTGAGAATTGCATCACCTCTATCGTCATCCCGACCAACAACAACTCGACAGTTTGTTACTTCATCACCGATGCGCTGTCGGGATGCAACTTCTTCATAGACGAGCTGGAGGACGGCGATCTTGTTTGCCACCACGCCAACGCCAAGCAGCATTCACCTACCAAAGAGGAGCTGAAAGCCAATGCTGGCGCCTTCAACCCGGAGGCGGTGACCATGATGGACAAGCTGCACAGCGAAGCACTGGGAACCTACCGCAAAACTCGGAAGAACCGCGCGGCCAAACTACTCGTGGCGGACTACTACGCCAGGGCGCAGGCTTCGGTGGAGGAGAAAGCCAGCGAGGGTTGCACCGACGTGGAATTCGCCGGTGGAACGACCGTCATGGGCTTCCGCGTGGACAAAAAAATGGGAGTTCTGGTTCCAGACCTACACAAGGCTTTCATATCGCCGTAAACCTACAGGCGTCACCGGCTTCATCAACAGGAAGGGCAAAGGGCAAAGAGGTTCCGCTTACGGTCGACCCGTACAAGATCATCCACACCCAGCGGTTCTGGCCACCGCGTACCTAGAGCGCAAGAGCAACACGGCTGTTAGAATTGAGAAAGCAGAAGTGTTTGATGTAAAGTGGAAGTATATGTATATAACTTGAGTTGCGCTTTTGAAGGAGTTCTGGGATTGGTTTTCTCTAATTGAGAATGCGTGGTGATCGTCTGTGCGTGCGCTACGTGCGCTGTGTGTGTGTGTGTGTGTGTGTGTGTGTGTGTGTGTGTGTGTGTGTGTTTGTGAGTAAACGGCATGTTTTTTTGTACGAAGCTGTAATTTCTTACACTCTGCGAGGATTACTCCAGTGTGCGGATTTCCCGAGATCCGGATGCGTTTGTTGGCCTCTTAGATCGGCAGCTCGGTATGTGTCGCAGCATGTCTTGATTTTGAGCTAGATTTTGAACATGGTCATCAGTGCACTGGATTTGTTCTTGTATGGAGCTGAATTGTTCTGACACACTACGAGGTTCACTCGCCCTTGGCGGATTTCCAGAGGCTCGGATACGTTTGTTGTCCTCTTAAGCACGGCAGCTCTGTATGTGTCACGACATGGTTCGATTTTGAGGTAGATTTTGAACGTGGTGCTAAATTTGAACATGGTGCTCCGTTTTTTATTTGTGCAGTGAGGATCTTGAAGCCGCGCAGTACAACGCCGATGCTGCATACTACTTCACTGGGCGCTCCCCTGTCCACTTCCCTGACGCCGAGTTCGACGACCTTCGTCTGCGCCTTAGCACCGGAGAGGAGCTTACGACGAGGAGAATTGCTCAGGGCATGTGGCCAAGATTGCCAGGGGCCTGCACTACTTGGCCAGCGAAAGGATTTCAAGGAGCGGGCCCAAAAGCTCATCCTCGAAATGGTCAAGAGACCCGAAGCTGCCCAGTTTTCTCAATACCATGCGTGCCAAGCGAGGCAACCTCGTCCTGAGGCAAATCCCTAGGACTCTAATTCTTTTTGTGCACAATTTTTCGCCAATTGGCTATAGCCAAAAGATGCTGGCTACTTTTTGTAAAGGAAAATTTCATATTTTGAGGGTCAAAATAGCCAGACAACTGCTGTATTTTAAAACACAGTAGTCAAATTTTACGTAGTTTTCATATAGATATCACCAAGTATCACATGAGTATTGAAGAAACAACTGGCTCTTTCTCCAAAATGAACAAATAAACACTCCTGAAGATGAAAATGGGACGGCAGTGGAAGTTCATGCCCAGAGTGAGGAGGCTATCCAGGCTTTACCTTCGACGGTTACTCTGAATCCCTCCCAGTATGGCAGCCTCGTCCCTGTGGAGGAGGACACTCAATTCTGTCCTAGCTGATGATGGTGGAGAAGCCAATGGGACCCCTGTGGAAGTCGACAGTGCCTTAAGGAGGCCATCCAGGCCTTAGCTCCAAGGGAACTGTGGATCCAGCTGCTGTTTTTCAAGTTGAAAGCACCATGACCAGCTTTTATATGGACGTCGATATGTCGACATCCTTCATTCCCAGCTTTGAAATGGACTTGTATGAGCCTGAGAACGTTCTCACCAGCGCGGGTCATAGCCTCGGAGTTTGGCATCCCCGTTTCGGCGAGAAGAAGAAGGAGAATCTCGTTCCTGACAATTGCAGAGATTTTCTGGCTTTGCTCGACAAAGGTGAGCGACACAGTGACTTCACTTTTGTATGATTTTCGCAGCTTTCAGAGTGTCTACAAGGATTATCCTAGTGGACTTGTCATTTTGGGAAGTGAGAAGCTTTTTCACATTTTGATTCTTATACATGTGAGTTTGTATCTTCAGAGTTGCTTGTGGGAGGCATCCTTGTAAGGTGAGGTGTTTCCTTGGCGGAGCCTCTATGCATGATCAATATCTTTTAGTGTTGGAAACTGGTCCGGCATTGTGGAATATCACTTTTATAAGAGAAAGGTATCCAACCTGCCTCTGCGGAGCTCATCTTGGGGCATCCCAAAATTTGCCTCCCACGGCAGAATTCTCCTCATTTGGCTGAGAGTATTTTTTGCGAGTTATTAACACAAGCTGTGGGGTACGCAGATGAAGAGGAGATTTGGAAGTCAATTGAACCTTCGGACTTGGAGCCATGGAGTCCTCACCCACCACTTATCCCACAATCGCCGCTTTTGGTCCGTGTTCTGTCCCAATCCTGCTGCTTTCTAGTGTTTCTATTTGTAAAACCGATTATTTATTCATTTATAGTTTTACTTGGTGCGTCTTCTCCAGTGATTATCCAGGTACTGGCACGCTTATCTGAAGTCTCGAGTTCTCAAAGATTTTAGATTTCTTAGGTCTTTTCCATCACTGGTCTTTTCCTCGTCTTTGAGAAGCCCTAAAATTGGTATTATATGGATATCGTATGAAAAAGTCCTGAAATAGTGTTTGAAGTAGCAAGGTCCCCAACCGCGAGGCTAAACTCCACTTGAACCTTGAGTATCACGTCAACGAAGTATCTCATGAAAGTATTTGTGACTGATGGAACCTAGAAGTGATGTGTTTGGAATTGTAGATGTGAGTTAGCATGCATTCTGCAGTTGTGAATATACAAGTTAGTCAACTAGCTGTGTCTTGCAGAAGAATCCACACTGAGATCTATCCGTGTTGTGTAATCCAAACGCTGTGTACTCCAAATGCAGGCTACTACAGTAGAACTCCTCTAAATGCATAGGTCCGAGACCGTCTAACAACATTCATTTAGAGAGGTTTTGCATTTATAAGGGCTGCATTTAGAAGGAGTTCTACTATAGTACTGCCTCAAGCCGAGACTGCTGGGACCAGATAGTTAGAGAGGTTTTTGCAATTATAAGGGGTGCATTTAGAGGAGTTCTACTGTACTCTTCCAAGATCCAGATGGCAGAGCCGAGGCACTACCTCAGGTGTTGATGCCCATGAAGCTTTGCGACCCCTTGTCAGGCCATTTTGTGTCAGAACAGATGGCAACCTTAATCCCTAAAGTTCCTTGACGGAGTTCTCACCAAAAATGCTCCAAAATTGCCATTTCTAGTACAAGTACCAAAATTTTAAAAAAATATCACTTTTGGGACACATGTAACCATAGGATCTTGTAGTATTCTGGTTTGAGAAGATGTGGAAAAAATTTTAGAAATTTACACCATGTAGATTGCAAGATATTAGTGTTTGAAGTGGCAAAAATCTATTTTTTGGGCCTTGCAAAAAAACAAAATGCTGCACTTCAAAAGGTCTGATCATTATGAAAAATTTACATAATGGTTGTGCTTCTTTGGATTTATTCTTCAAGTCAAGATGGCTACATGCTTGAAAATTTTCAGATCATTTGGAATTGTACAACACATAAGAAAAAAATAGTAAATAAAAAGAAATAGAGAATGATTCAAAATAATAAATTGTTGAGAATTTCGTTTTGGAATTGAAACGTGCTAATTCCAATGGTTGTAATGTTGTCATAAACAGTCTACATCCTGTGATTTTAATTTATTTTTTGAACTGGAGTTTGGAAACTTGTTTTTCTTTTCCTTTTCAAGGTTGTGACTAACAAAGTCATGGCACATGTCTCAAAGTAGTGAGCAAGAAAGTAGGAAGCAAGTGAGTGGGAAAATAGTTCTTGAATGATCAAATTTGAGGAGTCTAGACCTTGGCTATAGGCTCCAAGAAATTTTTGGCTCCCAAATTCACAATACTTTTAATTTTGGCATAGAATTATAAAAAACATTAGAAGAGATTTGAGGGCATTGGAGGGCCGTTTCAGGCCCGTTCCCCAATCTGGCCAGATTTGTAAACAGTCAATACGAGCACAAGTACGGGTCGTTAGAAGAAAAAAAAATTCAAAAAAAAAAAAAAAAAGATTTCTCTCCCAAATATCATCTCAGGCAAAAAAAAATTATTTTATTTTTATTTTTTGAAAAAGTGATATGGCATTGTCTCGACCATCAACCATTAACTTCCCTGCGTTCCCGCAGTCTGGGAACGCAGGATAACTCGTGGGCTCTTGAAGGCCTCAAATTTCTTCTAATGATTGCTATTCCTATATTTCAATCTTCTTATATGGAAAAAGTTTGCTGCACCTTCAAATGCTTATGATCTACTAGAAAATCCCTTCAAGTGATCAGCTATGAGTATTACATGAGTGCTAACTTAAGTAGCAGTTTAGCTAAAGTTGAACTCATGTACTAGACAAAGAATTGTATGATAGCAACTACAAATGAAATTGATTGATAACAATATAAATTTAATGATTCTAGAACCGTGAACTAAATAATACGGAGTAGTACTTGCAACCTTTAGGGGCAATGGATGAGTGACAAAGAGTTATGAAAAACGGTAATCTAGCTAAAGTGAAAATCTTAGATGAGAACCTAACAAAATTTTAATTAAATTTAAAATTTCCAGATTTTAATAAATTATTTTTTAGGTTGCCTAATTGATTTTTTTACTTTAAATAGTTATTAGGTAGGAAGTTGCCTATGCCACTAGGAAGCTACAATACAATGTTGCAATTTCTTGATTTTACCATCAAAATTAGTATTTGATGGTAGATGGTTAACCCTAAGGGTTTTTGAACTTTGGAGATATCTTTCATCTAAAACTAAAAGAGGTATAGGCACCTTTTTTCTTGCTTAACCCCTAAGCGCTCAAGCGACCATTTTATGGTCGATGCCCGACTTCGGGCAAAATTTTCGGGCAAAAAAAATAAAAAAATAAAAAAATTTAATTTATTTTGCAAAAGATTGTGCTGTCTATCAATATTTATACTCAAAACTTAGATTGCTACGGTCAAACAAAAATTATAAGAGAGATAGCACAAAGTGTCTAGATTTGCCTAGTGTTGAAAAACTTACTATATGGGAAAAGTATTGGTATTCTCATTACTAGATCTCATGAATATTTTCACAAATCAATAGAAACTTTGTCATCTTCAAGACTAAGGTTCGATCCCCTCGTGCGCTTGAAACACCTCCAGACTCTTATAAGTTTATTCAAGTTCCTTGATCCAATTGTGGATTTGAGGATACTTAAATAAACTTGTAGAAGTCGGGAGGCCTTTTTTTTACAATTTTATTTATGAATGTGATATATATATATTGGAAATTCTTCTTAAAGTCCTAAATAACACTCATTTGGCATTTTTCACCATTTTGTTTTTGCAAATTATAATTAATCTATTTGACATATGTTTTCATTACAAAAAATAGATTTTTGTATCAATTTTCAAGTTCTCTTTTGTATCGGTACATAAGTACTTTAAAGGGCTCACAATAATGAAATGAATAAAATGTTGAATTGAGAAACAAAGCATATGAGTCTAGTCTTAGACAACGATTTATTTATTATTATTTTTAGGCAGAGCACATTGGGATGTACAATGCCCTACCAATAATTTTTGCAGCTATTCTCTCATCCATAAAAAGAATTGTTGCAAAAAGCATTGGTAGGAAACTGTATAATGGAATAGTGAAGCTATTTACATCTACGAATGGGTGACTGTACAAAACACCTATACTATTTTTTGTCACATGTCTCTAGCTCATCTCTCTTTTGGCGATAACTTTTTTGTTTAAGCTCCAAATGACTCAAAATTCATAAGCAAAGGTACTCATGATTAATATACACCTTGTCTAATTTTTTGGAGTTTTTTTTAAATGCTATACTATGCAAAATTAGCCCCCAAATTTTTTCACATTTGCCACTTTTGGATGCATGTTTTAATCTGATACATTAGCATTTGATTTGCATTATAAAGTAAGCATAAATTTTAGTAATGACATCAAAAATTACCCTATCAAGCACTAATCTAATGTGAAGCTTCCATTACCCATTTCAATCCTCCAACCTCCACTTAAGGTATAGGTATCTATTGTCATCCTAGACTTACTAATACCCAAGTGAATCCATAACTGCTTGCAAATTAAAACTCCTCATAACTTTTGACTCATTGATCAAAATGGAATGATTCAAAGCTTTCCACGTATATATAAATCTAATAAACCAATTTCAAATTTTTATTTTTGAAAAAAGTGATTTTTTTTATTTGCCCGGACTGCCTGAGTTGAGAAATAAACTACATATAATGCAATAACTTTTAACTCATATTTCCAAACGTTATGAATTTTTGTGCATATTTCATTTTGGATACAAGTAATTTAAACCTGAGGAGGGGCCTATGACCATATACGTATGTTTCCATTTAGAGATGTAAATACATTTGTTCTATAGGTTTATAAAATTTTCACTCTTTTTGTGACAATTGAAATTATTATGAATTTTTTGAGTAAAAAATGAAAAAAATGAATGATTGTGAAATAAAAAACATGCTTTTAAAAAGCAAGAATTTCTCTATGTATGTTTCCATTCAGAGATTTAATTACATGTCTTGTATTATTTAAAAAATTTTCAGACTTTCTGTAAAAATTTGAAATTACTAAAAAATGAAAGAAATAAAAAATGAAAGAAATAATGTCAAATGCAAAATATGCTTTTAAAAAGTAAAAACTTCTCCACAAATGTATTTCATAGTTTAGAACATCAAAATACTATATAGTGATTCATGAATTTGCCATTTTCTTATGTAGGAAACACAAAAAATATCACAAGGAGATAATATACGGCATCTTTTCTTGAAATTGGTTTCTAGAAGATTCTTTAGAATAATTTGGGATGAAAAAACATTTTTTTCCATCTTCAATTCTTTAGGAACCCATGAATAGTCCAAATTTTCCAAATTGTAAAGATGCATTATAAAATGCAACTTAGAATATTAATGTAAGGATGACCTCTAAATAGTAGTTGTAAAAGATGATACATATATCATGTCCATATTGTTAGATCAACTAGCATACAAAGCAATATTATCCAATAAAATTTATAGCCAAAAAGTAAAAAATCCTTTTGAAATTGATTCAGTTGATTCAGTATTTGTAATTTTCACAGGGGAATTTTCCTTCAAGTTCATAATGTTAAGCTCTAATTATAGTGATTTTTGAAGTTTTTACTTTACTTTTCTATTAAAGTCATTTTTAAAAGGGGCATTTTTTTAACAAAAAAAGTTATTTTTTGATCTTGACATGGATTAACAAAAGGACCCCTAAGTAATTATTTAACCTCCTTAGTCATAACTTCATTGTTCACTACTCAATTCTGTTTCCCTATTTTTGGCCCCAATTCCATTCATTGCAAAATCCAAATCCGTGCATTTTTCAGCTCAATTCTGTTTCCCGCTATTTTTGGCCCCAATTCCATTCATTGCAAAATCCAAATCCATTCATTTTTCTAACAATTTCAATGCATCAATGCCAAAAGAGATAACGTGTCAATCCTTCATTGGTGGGAACTTAAGTGCCACATGATAAGGAAGTTTTTAACCCTGCTCTATGGGCGATTTTGTAATTTCAGGGCAAACCACTTCAAAAATTCATAGAAATTACAATTTTAATTGAAAAATTATAACTCCACTTGGGTTTGATTCATGAAACAAGTGCACACCTCTGAAAAATATGTGCCCCTCTTGAAATTGGCCCCAAGATACTCAGATTCCAAATCAGGGTGGTAATAGACTTGTCTACCTTAGAGGATTGTATGTCCAACAATTGCAACTTGCACAATGACAGGATGGACATTCAATATTCCCTAACCGGTAGGGAGTTGCCATGTGACGGAAGTGAAAGAAAAGGTAGAATAATTAGAACATTCAACATCTGCAGTGTAAAGTACCAGCACTAGAAGAAAACTCATAAGAGGTATTCTAGAAAACCAAGTTACAATTGCTAGAGACTACATTAGAAACAGAGTAAAATGGAAAGAGTTTAACACAGCTAGGTTTCTAGAAAACCTTTTGGAGGGATTTCTACTAGTGAAGTGATGAAGTATACACTGACGGTCACCCATGACATTGTTGCTGAATACATATGAAGATCCAAACACCTGGAAACTTAAGCATAGCAGCTGTTGTCGCAAAACTGCTCAAGAACCCAACACATCTTCTTTCAGCAAATGACAAATCATTCCCTCATCAGATAACAACTTTTTCATCAATCAATTACAAAGAGGTTAATCAGAAGTTTCATTACAAAGTCCTCCCCAAATTTTTGTGATAGACAGCATGTGCGTTACATGATTACAGCTAGTAAAATTTGCACATTGTCAACATGATTCAGAAGGGGTCATGTGGACCCAAAACTTCTATCAATGAAGTTTCAACCACTGGGTGGGTTGTAACGAGAAAAGCAAGACAAGCACTTCGAATGGTATTATCATCACGCCAAGTAGAAGAGCACATGTCATTGAATTCTAAGCAGTAGGAAAGGAATGTACGTGATGACAAGAGATTCATAGCAATTGCAGAAGCTCAATTACAACACAAACGGCTGTGAGATTGTTCACTGTGAACGGAGCCCTGAATTGTTTACTTGCAAAAGCTAGTGCAACACCCACTTTTTGATTCGATCCAAAAGGCATGCAGCTTAATTCAGTGTAAGACATTTGTAATGCAATTTCTTCATCAAATTCAAGCCTAGGAATGAGTTCATATTCTTTACATTTCAGCATTCGCCGATACATCAACCTGAGTCAGAGTCACAAGAACTGCCTCACCCTTCATCAAATCTCTGTTCCAAAGCATGACGCCCATTAGAAGAGATACATTTTTGGTCGTGCCCTGCAGAGGCTGACAATACTGGCATCCTCTTAGTATGGAACCCATATGAGAGAATGTGAACAATACCCACTACTCATCACTCACAAAAAGCCATTTTTACATGTGTAAAATTTGATG
Source organism: Neckera pumila (assembly GCA_963969595.1). NCBI lineage: Eukaryota > Viridiplantae > Streptophyta > Bryopsida > Hypnales > Neckeraceae > Neckera > Neckera pumila. The sequence goes on along the minus strand of OZ018408.1, from coordinate 43,940,864 downwards.
TGCTAACTTTGAATTGCTCCATAACATTCAGTAGCTTGTGTTGATGTTGCCTTGGTTCTACAGTGATGGTGTGTCTCTATATCCTCCACCTGTCTAATTCATCAATAACTACTAATGAAACACTGTTGGGGTGTGGAATATACCACACCATCACTGTAGAGCTACTGAATGTTATGTCATGAATAGTAGGCTGTAGATTCAAGAATTCTCTGCTACTTAACATTCATAAGTATCGTCATAATTAGGGTCTAGGGATCACTACTACTTAACTCTAAACAATCAAGGATTTATAGAATGATTCAAATTGACTAGCTTTGTCAGTGGATCTTATTCAATTGTAAAAATAAGGAATTCAGCATATTTGAAGGACACATATTTAACTTTGATTTGTTGACTATTTCTTTTTGCAAATTTCAATTTAGGGTCTATCTGTGTGACAGTTTTGGTGGTCTAGGGAGCCGCCACTTTGAAAAATCATAGAAATTACATACCACATCCAAAAAATCTATTTTTTTTTTTAATATTCATGATTTTTACTTGCTAATACTACAAAAATATTATTTTTAGGAAAAGGTGCCTCCAACTATACTGAATTGCTTATATTGACGCTTTTGGATATTTCCACAATAAAGCACAATCTCACACAAACAAAAAATATCTTTTATAGGCAACAAACACTAATACTTAACAAAACTTTGACACACAAGGTAGTGAATATAGGACTTGGAGGTCAAGATAAGGATTTAGGTAAATGCCGCCATCTGAAATGAAAGAAGCAACAACCATCCAAAAATTGTAAGAATAACTTGGATGAATGCCTAACTTATTTTAAGTATATTTTAAAATTTTCCAATATTAATATATAGTTTTGGACTATCTAACTATTTAATTAAATATAAGGTGAAGGGTTGCCTAAGTTGCTAGGATCCAAAGCTACAGAACTCAAAATTGAGTACCAAAGATTCATGGTTCTAGAATGACCAATTCAATTGATTGTACTGCAAAAAATATGATTCAAACATAGTTCAGATGAGGCCCAATTTCATATCACCAAAACAGAATCAGCAAAAAAAACACTGCAGTTCTAGATAAACATTAAATAAAAATTGTACCAAAAGACCCTTCTAAACCAATGTTTATTTAATGCACAATTTTTTGCCAATCGCTATAGTAAAAAGATGTTGCATATTTTTTGTAAAAAAACTTCATTTTTGGGGGTCAAAATACATAGATGATTACTGTAATTTAAAACAAGTAACCAAATTTTACCTAGGTATTAGCTAGTTTTCATAAAAAGATATTGTAAATATCACCAAGTATCACATGAGTGTTGAAGAAGCAATTGGCTCCTTGTCCAAAATGAAAATCACCCCACTACTTTGAACTATAGTAATGTAAAGTAGTCTGCTCTTAAACCGACCATTTAAGAGCTGATAGACTTTTGGGGAAGCTAAACTCCTTGAAATAATATTCAATAAATTTTTATAGGAAGAAAAATGGAAATGGCATCTACCCCAAGTCGTTTCATATTTTTTGGACCTTTGTGGAGTTAGTTACCAATTTCTGAAGTTGAAACACAGTGGTCACTAAATCCAACCACATCCTGAAATGTACACTGCTAGTACATTGAAAAAAGCAAAATGTACCTTTGTACCATGTTTGCTATTAGAGCCCGCTCACTTTTAGAGCAGACTACCTTATTGAAAACTACAAAACTAGTCAAGATCTAAATGTCCATATCAATACGCCATGATGGGATGTGCTGTCACCTTTGGGAAGTTGTAGAGGCTTTTTTCCTAAATTATAAGCTTAGGGCATCGCCATTGCAGCTTTTCAAGTGACACGGAGACAACAACTTGGTAAGTCTGGCCAAATATTTTTCCCACTGCAGGTACGCGGACTTGCCAGAAATGCCTAGCCACTTACAAGTTTTGAAGAACAGACTGGCAAATGGGGAGTCCCTAGCATGCCTCACTATGGGGTTTGACTCCAATTTTTCCCTGACTTTGAGGCACTAACGCCCCCAACCGGCGCTCGAATGTAAATAAAAAAATATAATTGCCATGAAATTCCCTTCATTTGTATAAAAGACAAAACAAGAAAGATTCCTTTCCTTGTGTCTATTAAAATTGGAATAGAAATATTTTCAACTTTTGTTGAATTTTGAGCGAGAAGAGTAGCTTACTATATACACATGGGATGGTAGGAGGTAGAACAAACAATGTAGGATAAGTAAATTAGATATAGTAGGAGCTCTACCTCATAGTTTTTTTGAAAATAGGAATTGTGTTAACAATAGGGTTTTAGACAACATTTAGGCATACATTAGTAGATTAACTTTTTCCTAAAAACTTTGAACTAAAAAAAGTTAGAGAATCAAGTTAAACTTCATCTCCAAAAAAACCGTTTGAGATTTCAAGTCTCCAATCAAAAGTTATGGACAAATTTCAGAGAGAATGTCTGAAGATGTCAAAAAACTCCCTTCCAACCTCACTCTGAAATTTGTCCATAACTTTTGATTGGAGACTCAAAATCCCAAATAGATTTTTGTGGATGAAATTTAACTTGATTCTCCAACTTTTATTGGTTAAAAGTTTTCTGGAAAAAATTATTCTACTATGCCTAAATGAGGTCTAAAATTCTACTTTGAACACAATTCCTACTTTTGAATAAACTATGAGTAGTGGAGCTCCTACTATATCTAATTTATTTATCCCACATTGATTGTTCTACCTCCTATCTCCCTATGTGTATATAGTGAGCTTCTCTATTAGCTCAAAAATACAAACTAAGTTGGAAATGCCTTTGAAACAATGTGATCTACACTAAATAGTGCAATTAGGTTGCCTCACACTAATACCTCAATAATCCACACTATAGAAATATTTAGTGCTATTGTATAATGATGCATTCAATCCAAAGCCATGCGTATGACAAGGATTAGTGCACTAGTTCAAGGCCCGGTCCAGTCATGAGACAATTTACCTGAGGTAAGGCAACCTAATTGTTAAGGCAACCTAATTGCACTATTTAGTGTAGTTCTCAATGAATTAAGTAAACTTTTTGAGTTTAATTTTAAAACCATCAAAACCTTTTGCATTACATATCTGGCATCCATTACATATTTGGTGCTAGTGGTTGGCACAACAATTGTGGGGCAGAGGAGGAGAAGTAAAGCCCCACTCATCAAATCCACTCATCAAAACCCTACTCTGCGGTGGCTCCACTGTATAGTAGAACATCTCTAAACTAATCAATCCCGGACCGATTTCAAATGGTTTGACAAGATTACAACAGGGAGGTTTATTAACTTATAGAAGGTCGTTTTTAGTTATAATTTTTGTTATGGGGACAAGTCCAGGACCGGTCTGACAAAATTACCTTACAAAGATTTATTAGCTTATCAACTTAGGGAGGTTCTACTGTACCAGTAAAAAATCACAAGCATATCCCAAATCAACCTGTCCATCCATTTTCCAAATGTCGCTTTCAAACCCATTCAAGCAGGGGACAGATGTACCACTCTGCTCATACAAAAGTACCCACAAAAGTACAACTAAATTGTGTGCAATTCACTACACAAAATATTGAAATTAGGTTGCCCCAGACTATAGTTGACCATGTCTGAAAGTGTTAGATATGAGAAATTAGTGTGGGGCAACCTAATTTCACTATTTTGTGTAATTATCTTCAAAAGTTTAGGGTTGGTGTAGCCCCCCTTGATACTAGTGACAAAGACAAACAGATGAGAGGCATTCCCGTTTTTTTCATGTGTTTTCATGGCCACTGAGTCATCACCTCAGTCATGGGACCAAAAAAGAGCCCTCACAGTCTCACTGTTGGCTGAGTGAGCCCAACCGCATCAGGAACTTCAAGGCTTGCAAGTATAGTGCCATGATGGTGCATTGAAATGCTATTAAGATACTTTGGTGTCAACATCTGTACTAACTTTGATAGGATAAAATGACACCACAATCTCTTCTTTACTATCACATGCACCATCATAGCACCAAATCTACCGGGACCAATTTTTCTGCTGAGCACCCAAGTTTCCAACATCAGTGGTATTTTGACACAAAGGACTGCCCATGGTTGTAAAATTCCTCCTTTCCCAATGGATGAGACAGCTTAATTGCTCCAAACTCCTCGGAAGAATCGCTCCAGTTAGTTGGGATGAATGTTGGGATGCACATCTGAAGGAATCAACAAGTTATGGGATGCATGAAAGCCCCCCAATTGAACTGAATATTGATTTTCTCATGCAGGACGCATGCTTCATCCATGCCTCTGGATGTTACTAACTTAGTAGTAAGAGCATCCCCACTCTAGGCACGGCCAAATGGTACGGCCAGGGAGAACTTAGAGTGTCATTTGACCAAGCCCGGCCCATGTGCCCCACGGCAACACGGGTTATGAACACGGGAAACCGGGTTTACACGGCCCCCAAGTGCTACCTCATGAATGCCTACTCGGGGAAAGACATTCATTAATGAAAAGGTCTCTCAAAACTTGGGGAATAAATGAAAAGGTCTCTCGAAACTTGGGGAATAAATGAAAAGGTCTCTCGAAACTTGGAAATAAAGTTAAAATAACTCATGCCGAGCCGCAAGCAAGACTCTTCATTTGGCTGGTGCTCTTCAAATTTGGCTGTGCCCAGCCATTTTTTGGCCCTCGCCGTGCATGCCGTGGGGCACTCATTATGGCCGGGCACGGCCATTTGCCTAGTTTGAGCCACTTGTTGAGTTGGAGTGGGGATGCTCTAAGACTGTAAGAGCTTGATGACTCCTTAAGAAAAGAAATAAGAAAACACGTCAGCCCTCTTGCCGACCAATTTATGCTTGGCCTACAGGACCAAAGGAACAAGGATAGGTCGCCGGCTAGGCCAATTCATGACAACAAGACCAATAAATGCATACGATTCGGGGCTCGCGGAAACCCAGCCCGGAGCCCCGGACCGGCGGCCATTTGGGATTTGGGTATGCCACTATGCCCGCATCACCAGTGACGGCAGCTCCGTTCAGGGCCGTCGAACGATCAGCAGCTGGGGCGTGGGGCCCCGTGATGAGTATGACTGATGACTCATTCAAACCGGCCTTACCCTTCCGTTCCCGTCCGCCCCGCCGCGCGGCCATCCCCATTCAGTTCTCTACAAGCGCTTCAATTCTTTGCTTCTCCTCGGAAGAGAAATTCTTGGGTGTGTTGAGCTCCTTGTTGCGCCGTGCGTTTCCGTGTTCCCAGAGGAGGCTCTGAAAGTTGCTTGGATGGGTCTTGTCCAGGCCATGGCACACAACCCCCTGCGAGGACAAGCCGGCGTCCACGAGAGTGTCCACGCGCTCTGCTTCCCGAGAGCTTGCGGCTATCGCATCGTCGATCAAATTCATTGAGCGTGGGGAGAGTGGGAGGCGTTCTGGTGGTTGTTTGTAGCTTGGGAATTTCCCCTTCAGCTAGTTGCGACGTGTGGTGACATTCCAAAACAGAAACAGAGTCGAGAGGGCTCGAGTGGTGGGTGGGAGTGTTGGAGTTGTGGTTGGTTTGGAGTTCGAGATGCCTGACTGTGGCGAACGCCCCGCCGAGGAGAACAAGCGGAGGCTGAAGTTGGCGTTGTGTCGTGACCCTCCTCTGAACAATTATGGGATCCAAATGCTCGAGCGGTCGCCACCCCAACAGCAGCAGCAGCAGAGGTACGAGCTCCATCGCCGCTGGCCCTTGAAGGACCTTCTCGAGGTGTTGGGGTGTGGTTTCTCTGTTCGAATGCGCGGTGATGATGTTTTCTTCTTCTGTGTGAGCGAGGGCTGGATGTGTCGTGGATTTGGGGTTGGGGTCTGTGAAAGCTCAATTTTGGACATGGGCGGGCCGTTTTCACGCGGCCTCGACGAACTTCCCGAGGTTATCGCACTCTCGACGGACTAGGGATGCTGGCGTGATGTTTTCTTCTGTGCGAAGAGCGTTGTGGTTTCGTATGGAGCTGAATTGTTTCTAACTTGATTTGCGCTTTTGACGGAGTTTCCGAGGTTCGGAATCGGGGGTTGGCTTTCTGTAATTGATAATGCGCGGTGATCATCTGTGCATGCGCTGTGCGTGTGTATGTTTGTAAACGGCATGTGTTTTTGTATGGAGCTGTAATTTCTTACACGCTGTGAGGTTTGCTCGCCGTGGGTGGACTTCCCGAGTCCGGAGTCGTGGTTACTTAGACTCCGAGAATGCATGGTGGTGGTCTTGTGTGCGGGCACTAGATTTGTTCTTGTATGGAGCTGAATTTTTCTGACACGCTGTGAGGTTTACTCGCCCTCGGCGGATATCCCGAGGTTCGGATGCGTTTGTTGTCTTCCTAGATCGGCACCTCGGTATGTGTCGCGGCATGTTTTGATTTGAGCTAGATTTTGAACGTGGTGATAAATTTTGAACATGGTGCTCCGTGCAGTGGTGGAAGGAAGAAGACCGGTGGGATTATGCCCCGGGAGAACTACAAAGGGACACCCGTTGAAATTCGTGTTCCTAAGTGGACGGACTGTAACAAGTTATGGATCAACAGTGAGGATTTTGAAGCCGCCCAGTTCAACGCCGATGCTGCGCGCCACCTCACTGGGCGTTCCCCCGTCCACCTCCCTCACATCAAGTTCGACTACCTTCCTCTGCGCCTTAGCACCGGGGAGGAGCTTACGACGAGGGAGCAGTGCGCAGCGTATGTGGCCAAGATTGCCAAGGGCTCTGCACTACGTGGCCAGCGAAGGGACTTCAAGGAGCGGGCCCAAAAGCTCATCCTCGAAATGGTCAAGGACCCCGAAGTAGTTCGGATTCTCAATATCGTGCGTGCAAGTCCCCGTCAAGCGAGGCAACCTCTTCTTGAGGCAAATCTCGAGGACACTGACGATGAAAACGGGATGACTATGGAAGCTGATACACCGAGTGAGGAGGCTAACCAGGCTTTACCTTCGACGGGTACTGTGAATCCCTCCCAGTATGGCAGCCTCGTCCCTGTGGCGGTGCACACTCATTCTGTCATAGCTGACGATGGTGGAGAAGAAAATGTGACCCCTATGGAAGTCGACAGTCTGAGTGAGGAGGCCATCCAGGCGTTAGCTCCGACGGGTACTGTGGATCCAGCTTCTGTATTTCAATTTGACAGCACCATGACCAGCTTTTTTGAGGGCGTCGATCTTTCGACATCCTTCATTGCAAGCTTTGAAATGGACTTGCCTTTTGAAATGGACTTGCCTGAGAACTTTCTGACCAGCGCGGGTCAGAGCCTCGGAAATTGGCATCCCCGTTTCGGCGAGAAGGAGAAAGAGAAAGAGAAGGAGAAGGAGAAGGAGAAAGAGGATCTCGTTCCCGCCAATTGCAAAGAGCTTCTGGCTTCGCTCGACAAAGGTGAGCGACACAGTTTCTTCACTTTCGTATGATTTTCGCAGCGTCCAGAATGTCTGCATGGAATTTCCTAGCGGATCTGACATTTGGGCAAGAGAGGAGCTTTTTCAAATTTTGATTCATGTACATGTGTGTTCGTATCTTCAGAGTTGTTTGTGGGAGGCATCCTTGTTAGATGAGGTGTTTCCTTGGCGGGGCCTTCAGGATCAATATCTTTTATTGTTGGAAATTGGTCTGTTCTTGTGGGATTTTATTTTTATCAGAGGATAGGCATTCAACCTGCCTCTGCGGAGCTCATCTTGGGGCATCCCAAAATTTGTGTACCACCAGAATTCGCCTCATTTGGCTGAGAGTACTTTTTGAGAGTTATTAACACAAGCTATGGGGTATGCAGCCGAAGAGGAGATTTGGAAGTCAATCGAACCTTTGGACTTGGAGCCATGGAGTCCTCACCCACCATTTATCCCACAGTCGCCGCTTTGGGTTCGTATTCTGTCCCAATCCTGTGGCTTTCTACTGTTTTCAGTGGTTTCCATTTCTAAAACGAATTATTTATTGATTTATTGTTTATTTGGTGCGTCTTGTCTAGTGATTGTCTAGGTACTGGCACGCTTATCTGAAGTCTCGAGTTCTCCAAGATTTTAGATTTCTTAGGTCTTTTCCATCACTGGTCTTTTCCCCGTTTTGGAGAAGCCCTAAAATCTGTATTATTTGGCTCTCGTATGAAAAAGTTCTGAAATAGTGTTTGAAGTAGCAAGGTCCCCAATCGCCAGGCTAGACTCCCCTTGAACCTTGAGTATCACGTCAACGATGTGTCTCATGAAAGTATTTGTGTCTGATAGAACGTAGAAGTACCGGGGTCACCATTTCTCTTGAGTGATGTGTTTGGAATTGTAGATGTGTGGCTTTGAACCCACGGGGAAGGGCACTCTCACGTTAATCGGTTTCCTTAACCCTGGGAGGACGCTGAGACTGAAAACTGGTTGATGGATGACTTCACTGTAGAAACAAAGAACGCACATATTGGTTCCATAATCGAAACAGTTTGGTGACTACCTTGATCACGGGGGCCACGTCCTTTAAGGGTTAATGTCAATCATGTTTAGTTTGAGTTTGCGTGCATTCTGCAGTTGTGATCAGTCAAACTAGATGTGTCATGCAGAGGAGTCCACACTAAGATGTATCCGTGTTGTGTGATCTAAACGCAGGCTACTGATCTTTTTGGATCCGGATGGCAGAGCCGAGGCACTACCTCAGGTACGGATGCCCACGAAGCTTTGCGACCGCCTGGCAAGCCAATTTTGTGTCAGAACAGATGGAGGCCCTAGGACATTCAGGTGACGGTTTCATGTCTCGTGAACAACAATTTTTTTCATAGTGTATGAGCTATGGAGGTTTCTATTTAGCGTTGCTCACCGATAGGCAACGGGATATGTTTGGCTGAGAGAGATTGATGAGTAGTTTTAGTCGATCATTGGGATGACCTATGATGATGCTATGTGCACTTTACCATCTCTACATTTTCCCCCTAGTGATCTGATAGCTGGCTAGCCGTCTCTTCACGGCTAGCTTGGAACGCTTATTGACAGACGATTTAATATCTTTATTTATGCTTATTTATTCTAGCTTGTTTATGCTTGTGAAATCTGTAGACTATCACCTGTTGGCTTTCATAATAAGCTGAAACTGTTGAAGTAATTGCTCAATCTGGGGAGTCCTATGGTGAATTGGTGACCGTCAGTTCAGAGAATGGAACTGCGTAGGACGAGCGAGTACATGCTCAGAATGGATGAGCAAAATATGACTAACAATACAACAAATGGATGGGGATGGATGATGACACAGGAGAGGAGAGTGTAAATTGTAAGACAGATGCTAAGTTAGCAGCTCTGAGATTTTGAATGTTTGAAAGATGTTGACGTTAAGATTTTTGGCGAAACGGGTAATTGGAATCACAAATAGTTGAATTCTCAGTGCAATTAGCATCCCATTGTACCAAACATTCTTGGTTTTCCTCTGTAGACATTCACCAGGGTAGTGAGTGTCCATTTCTCTTATAATGTGTCAGACATTGCAGTATATAAAAATTTCAATTGAGACCATGTTCTCAAGCCTTGAACTTTCAGTCTCTATGTATGTTTCAGAAAATTTCAGACTTTTTGTGAAAACTTGGGATTACATGAAAATTTCTCCACAAGTGTGTATTATAGTTTAGAACATTATGGAGCAAATTTTTTTTTACTGTGCTATTCTAAACATTAGAAAATGAGCGCTTCATGGTAATAGGACCAAAGTTCAAATTGCAATGAAGTATTCAAATTTAGGAATTTTCAATTTCTAAAATTGGAATAAAATCAGAGTAGAAAGTAGACTTGATAAGCTTCATTTCATTAGTTGATCTCAAATTCAAAAGAATATGTTTTAGGCATAAATCTAGATTCAAAGAAAAAAGTAGAAGTTGCCAATATATGCTACATGATGATTCATGGGTTTGCTATTTTCTTATATAAAAAAGTACTAGTACAACGAGAAAATATATGGCATCATTCATTGAAATTGGATTCAAATAAACTTCCCCTCCAAAGTTTGGATGAAAAAATAATTTTTTTCCTATCCTTTAGGCTTCTTTGAAATCATCCAAAGAATATAAAATGTCCTCTTTTGCATTTCAAGTTTAAGAATTTTGGATGCTTGGATTCTTTAATGTGTATTAGGAAATCTTCAATTCAAAGTACAAATGGCCACTCAACTTTGTAACAAATGCACCAAAGTTCTTGCTTTGATTATAGTTCATTTGTCTCTATACATTGCCATTCATATTGAAGCAAAGGATTAACCTTGAAATGTTGCTAAAGATTCAAAGTGTCCAATGAATGAATTTGCAAGATTTCTGTTAAAACCACAAGAATGTAGCTTTTTCATTTATAAAAGGATAATTTTTAGGCTCATGATCACCATGATGGACTATCATTTTAGAATTAAGGCTATTGGACCCGTCAAGAAAGCTTACATAATATACTTCGGAATACAACTATACCACATGTGTAGTTGGTCCATTCATCGATGGATGGGTTCATCCATCAAGACGAAATCCATCCATCGATGCCTAAGTAGCTCGCACCTCGCCAACAGAGTTCTTCGTCTTCCTCACGGTTTCTTTTAGGGTTTCGGTGTTTATGTGCTCGTTGTGCGCATTCGCAGCGTTGTTGCAGCGATCGTCCGCCATAGCCAGCGAGCGAAGCCGCTCGCCATCACCAAGACGATGACGTTCTTCCATTTGTTCAACTGCGCGGCTCTCACATTCGGCCCTCACGCCGTGTACTACAAGGCCTCTCCCCTTTCGGAGTATGACACCCTCGGCACTTGCATCAAAGCCGCCGTGGTGTACCTTTTCACCACGCTCGTCAAGCTCGTCTGCCTGGCGACCTTTCTACAAGTGAGCGACCACGATGCCTTCGATTTGCCTCAGGAGCTTCTCAAGGGTCTGATCGGGTTTTTGGACGTGGCGGGGTTGTACTACGCCTTGACGCAAGTGATGCACCGCAGCATTTCCCAGAACCACAAGTTTCAGGCGGTGGCGTTAGGCTGGGCGTTCGCCGACGCGGTCCTGCACAAGCTGGCGCCGCTGTGGGTGGGCGCCAGGGGGCTCGATTTCACGTGGGAGTATTTGCTGCAGGGCGTGGATTCCAATGCGAATCTGGTGTTTACGGTGTCGCTGGCGGCCTTGGGATCGCTCATGTGGTTGCGGAAGAACAAGCCACCAGTGCTGGTGCCTTTCATTTACGCGAGCGCGATCTTGGTGGCCGTGATGCCGTCCATCACCAGCTACTTGCGGAAGGGCTTGGCCTGGGAATTCTCCACGGTCGTCAGCTTTGAGCTCTTCGCGTCTCTCGTCATGGCGTTCGTCACCTGGCGACTCTTCGTGGCTTGTCAAAGACCTGTCAGTAGCTCGTAAGAAAAACTTCGAAGACTTTTAGAATTTATTGTTTCTGTAGAGGATTTGTATGCCAAAGTTTCCACCGTCAGGATCCTTCGTGAGAATTCTGTTCTTTCATTCTTAATCATCAGATTCACAAGGCCTTGTGTGTGACTGGCACTTCGGCCTCGTTGAGCGAGCTGAAAGATTAGGTCACAGGTGGTTGTATGTTACAGAGACTTGAAGCTCCTGCTTAATTGAGACAATAGCTGCACTGAAATGTGCAGTGGAATGTCAAATTTTCGTTTCTTGCTGAGATATGTTCTTGATACTCTTTGTAATGCAATTGCATTAGCTTGTTGTTGCTAGGTGTTCGTGTTCGGTAGGATTAGGTCACGGGTGGTTATATGTTACAGAGACGTGAAGCTCCTTAATTGAGATATGACTGCACTGCGTTGTGCATTAGAACGTCACATTTTCTTGCTGAGAGCAATGCTCCTGATACGCTTCGTAATAATATTGCGCACGTTTGTTGCTAAACTTAGGTGTTCCTATTATTTAGTTAATTAGTTACCATATATCTTAACTGGGTATACCCTTTTCTCGACAATTTACGGAGGCGGGAGAGCCTCCATGTCTCCAAAATGGTTAGTGTAAGTGAACGTGTTGGAGTAAAAGAGCGTAATTTATGAGAGAATGTAAGGTACGATAAAGTCAAGCCTGTTCTTACGTCTAAAACATTGTAGCTATGTTTTTGTCCTTCCATCTTAGCAGATTTGTATTGTTATATTTGGAATAGAGCCAGTAAATGACAATGTATACAATACTTCTTTATTGCAGATTTTTGCACATAATTGACATGTCTTAGATTTCCCATGGTGAGAAACTCAGTCTTTTCACAATAGATTATATATAGACTTCAACCGTCTTGTCACGGTGAGTTCTAGTCTGAATCCTGTAAAAATGTACCGCTTGGGTTGCAGTACAGTATTGTACAAAGTTTACTTTCTGATAGGGGTAACCAGAGAGAGTTGTAATCAGATTGCCTAGTAAGTAGAGAAGTCTTTACTTTGAGGAAACGAAACCAATAAGAAAGTACTACAAACACTATAAGTAAGAAAATAAAGCTTGTAATTCTGGCGACAGGCCGACAGGCTCCCTGATGTTGTATGCACCTTGACGTGCTGCAAAGTCGGTTGTGGAATCCTGGGATCTGGACGTGCATCTGTATTACACGAGAAGATGGGCTGAGTCTTCTATTCATAACAGTTCTCCGTCCCAAGTCTTGGCAGCTTACAGGAGTCACGAGACCAAGAAGGTGCAGATGCAGGAAGACGCTCGGAGCTTGCGTTCCGAATGACTATGGAAGCCCTTCATTCTGAAAGGCCCACAAGAGTTCTGAAGGAAAATCCTCCTCATCCATCGAGCTACTTTCTCCGAAAGCGAAGGGAGGATAGGCAAACCACTCCTCCAGGGTGACACCCATTATATCACCTCTTTGAGCGCCTGCTCTTAGTAGCTCAGATAAAAATTGCATATCCTCTTCGTACGTAAGCATCTCCGCTGGAGGTGGTAGGAACGAGGGATGCATTGCCAAAAGCTCTGAGTCCTCTTCCCGACTACGATCCCAGGCAAGCTGATGTTCCTGTGTGCTTGATGAAGTTGTTGATCTACCTCCCGAAGGAATGATTGGATCAGAACGGCCAGGTTTCGGAGGAGGAGGAGACTGAGACCCCTTGCTTTTATTTCTTTTAGGGACAGAGCTAGCGGACTTCTTCTGTTTGCCTGTGATGGAATGAATCACATCCTTCACCTGCTGGGCAAAGTACTTGTATTTGAGTTCTTGCTTTCCGTTGTCCAGTACGATCAAGTCCTCGCAAGAAGGCTGCAGATCCTCGAACTTGATTCCCTTGAGCGGTTTCGACTCAAATATCAGCGGAGAGTCGGGATGCGTGTATTTCTCGTTGCATCCCATGTAATAGTTAACTGCATCTTTTGCTATGCTGAGCTCGTCCTTTGTGTACGTTCCGAACCACAGTTTCTTCTTGAACTTTGTTGGTCGCAGTTCAAGAGTATAGTTCTTGAATCCCGACCTTAGTCGGGGTTCAATCTGCTTGCGCTTCCTTGGCTGAGACTCTGTTTCGCAGCCTGCTGCCAAGTCTTGTGTGCCTGGATCACACAAATGCCTCTGTTAGCCCTTGTACCAATTCACCTTCTGATGTTTTGGGGACCCTATGGTAGAGTGTCTACAACCTCCCACTCTGAAATTGCATAAGAAATTCAGACAAAGTGATAAAGATTTGCTTTCAACAAATTTAGCTCTTTGCTAACAAAGAGATCTCTCCATAGCTCTCGAGTGATCTCCCCAAAACCACCCTCCTACTCATATTATACAAAACAGGATCCTCTACAAGAGAGATTTTAAGTTTATAACTGTACCATCTTGTGGTGAACCACTGCGAGCTTCAGGTGCGAGCTCATGAGCTGGGCCGCCTCGTTGCTTCTGTTCTGTCAGCCCAGGACAGTCCTTGGAGCAATCGTAGTCGTATTGTCCTTGATGGGCAAGACTGTAGAAGCAGCAGATTTCTGCGTGGGTCGCTGGAGATGGCCCGTGCACGGGACCATCCAAAGCCGAACAGCATTTGTTGCATTTGTCAAAACCAGGAACACTTGGCTTCTCTGGCATTCTCACTCTCTGTATCACAAGACTAGACTTACGGGTTGTTGGATCACAGCTTCAATACCTGCACCATATGGTTCAGTATGTCATTCAAGAGTTAAACACTCCTTTAATGCTAAGGAGGACCTCCTTCTACTAATGTGGACTTTCTGCAGTTGTACTGAGAAACAGATAACTTATGATCCAACTGACTGACTCATATGGGTCGGACCCTTCCCCCACCTCACCCATCACCTACTAACCATGTCCATCAGACAAAAATTCAAGAGCTTATCAATGGATAGACCTTAGATTATGCACCGGTCCTCACTCTATAAAATTTAAAAGAACGCTGGTTCTTGTTTGCCCTCAGTTTGAGTCGATTATGAACATGTGGGAAAATATGTGGAAAACGTGCAAGTACAAGAAAAAAGCACTGCTGAACTGAACCACTTATCATGGGCTTCGTACAGTCAGTGACGGTACTGAGGCGCACATGTTTGAAATGCTTTATGGCTTTCACGTGGTGTCAGCATGATACTCACCAGTACAATCTTGAGTCTTGTTCAATGAGATTGTCAGTAGATGTTGGTTTGTTTTAGCCTTCAAATTTGTGCTCTAAGTCCAATGTCTAGGCTCTAAGCATTCATCGAATGGTCTCGGTAATCATGATAATAAAAGCTCTTTCCTTCCAAACTTGCGAAGAGACATCCGTTCGCAGGCATGCTAAACTCATGAGAATCTCCTTAATGTACGACGTTCTTTTCGGCGAGCTGGTAACCAAGGGCATCGTAAACTGCTTCACTTGTAGGAGATCACTGAGACTATCTGGGGATGACTTCTCAACATGAGGTAAGACTAAACTATTTGCAACATCTATTCTCACCCAAATGCGCAGTGCTTACAGACATATGCTTGCAAACAGATCACCATAACTTGAAGGGTAAGTTTGGAAGAAAACCAGAAACTGAAACCAAAGCTTCGATGATTTTTGGCCAAAAGGCAAATAGAGCTAGACTTTCATCCTCTATTACAAACCTCACCTATGCTCACCTATTACCATGACTCTAACCTATC
Organism: Neckera pumila; assembly: GCA_963969595.1. Taxonomy (NCBI): domain Eukaryota; kingdom Viridiplantae; phylum Streptophyta; class Bryopsida; order Hypnales; family Neckeraceae; genus Neckera; species Neckera pumila. The sequence continues at coordinate 43,925,847 of OZ018408.1, read as the reverse complement.
GTTTCCTTCATTGCTCACCCCGCTCCTAAACACAGGTAGTCTGCTCAGCTCAACCCTGAGAGACAATTCCTCTCAGAAATGTCCACTTGAACTTCTACAGAAAATAATCTCACATAGTTTTTTCACAAATCAGTCTCGAGGTCAACTCCAAAATTTTCTCCTTTCAAAAGATGTCCAGCCAAAGTAGGTAATAATCAAACCAACCTTCTCTAGACACTGCTTCTTTTTTCCTTTTAAAAACCCCACAAAATTGGCTTAAACGACAGTTTCCACAGCAGGAAGCAAGCTAGAAACTTCCTTAACAAGCGTCCTCTCTCTTACAATATTAACCGAAATCAATAGACCTTACTCCCTCACACACCGAGATCTTCCAAGTCCTTAAAATTACAAGGACAGGAGTTCACCAAATAGCACCCAATTTGCACACCACTTGTGCAAATTCAAGTCTTTTCAACTCACCGACAGAAGCTCCCTACCGCTACTCTCGGCTCGGAACCCAAACCAAACTCTCCTTTCAGTTTGCACTTGAGATATCACTGACCACATAACTACTTGCAAGACATTAAATCTCCCAAGTGGACAACACAATCATCACCCCAGACGTAGAATTAGGACTACAGAGTCGGCTAAGATATGCTCGCAGTGCTAAGCTTAGAAATGCAGCATTGAAGAGTGTCTGGAGTCTTCAACGCTGTGAAGGTGAAGAAAAATCGGTAACTTGGCGTCAGAGAGCGTTAAAGAGCGTCTAGGGGAGGCTCATGGCGTCTCTTGGCGTCTGTTTTTGGTGTGGGAGGTGCACGTGGGCACCTCCAAAGACTTCTTCGTCGTCTCGCCGTCCAAGGGAACTCTCCGCCATGGCACCGTCTCTTCGCTTATCTCGGGGGGATCTTCACTGGAATTGAGAAATTTTGGGCCCCTCCCTTCCCCAGCCTTGAATGATGATATGAATTGCCACTCTTCTCAAGGCGCTTGGAGTAGAGAACCTTCGAGTTAAGAGGTCATGATGTTAAGTTACTTTCTTGTGAATCTGTGTGATAAAAAGATCTCTACTTCTTTGCTTGATTTAAGGGCTCACATTGATTATAAGGTATAATCTTCCTCTTGCTAGACAACAAGAGAGATGATATAATTGCCTACAAATATGGACTTGGCAATATGACCAAGTAAAGAACAAAGGCAATTGTAATGGCATTATTTGTTAGTAGCATCTCCACCCTTCACTAGTAGAAAACTGGGCCCGATCTGTTGTTTTGGTTGCGTTGATCATCAACAGATTTTTGTTCATGAACAAAAATCTGTTGATGATCAATGCAACCAAAACAACAGATCGGGCCCAGTTTTCTACTAGTGCTTCTACAAGAAAACAAGAACTAGAATTGAAACAAATATTGGATCCAAACATAAGGAGAACATTAACTGGGCTCGACAAGATGGTGTGAAAAATTTCAAGTTTGAGGTGGCCAGCTTCTTCCAGCCTAGTAGCAATGCAAGGGGAGGAGACACACCAAGTGCCAGCCTGGCTTGCAGTGATGTAGGAGGGTGGATATGCTCTTAAGTGCACCAAAAGGCATAGAAATACAACCAAAGATACTCAAATAAGGGACAAGCCAACTTTCAAAAATGGGTGAACTCTAATTGCGGCTAGTAGTAAGTTTGTCAAAGCTTGTTTTCTAGTATGAAACTCTACATGAAGCTTTGAACCATTGAAAGGATATCTATTATATCAACTCGTTGTTCTTGAAACTAATCCAAATATGTACACTTCTATTTTTTGATTGATTAAAGGGGTCATATTGATCAAGACTATGAGTTGGCTTCTTTTAACTATTACCTCAAAAGAAGTAGTAATTGCCTACCACAAAAAGCCATGGACCATAACAAGCCAGTAACTACCCAATGATTTTGACTTAGCAAGCAATATTGATTTTGACTTGGCATTAGTATGAACAAATCAAGAATATAGGCAATAGGACCACAAGGTGAGAGTTACCCTACCAAAAGCTAATGAGAGGAAAGAAATGAGGTGCTTTATTTTTTTGTAATGTGAACAAAGGAACTTTGTTGGAAGTCGATTTATATTGGACTAGGTCATCAGGTAGTTTCTGCTGTAGAGCCAATATATTGCACATTTGTTTGCAATTTTTTCATTACGGTGCATTAACCCCCCTAAAGGACCAACATGCATTTTTAACCCCAAATGGAATCATTCCATTTTGACCAATGAGTCAAAAGTTATGAGGATTTTTTGTTTGCAGAAGTTATGGATTCTCTCTATAAAATAAACTTTGAAGTCCTTTATCTTACTCACTTTTCAATGTTTTTTGAAAAAAATAAAATCATAAGATGTAGATTGTTTATTCCAACATTTCAACCATTGGGATTGGCATTTTTCAATTCCATAATTAAATTCTTAACAATTTTGTATTTTGAATCATTCTCTACTTCTTTCTACTTACTATATGTTTCCTATATGTTTTATAATTCCAAATGATGTAAATTTTTTCAAGCATGTAGCCAATTTGCCTTGAGTAATGAATCCAAAGAGTTACCACCATATTAGACATTTTTTCATACAAATGTGACCTTGTAAAGTGCAGCTACCTGGTTTTTCGTAGGGAAAAAAGGGATTTTGTCAATTCAAATGCTTATATCTTTGCAATCTACATGGTGAAAATGTTTGAAATTTTTTCCACATCTTCTCGGGTCAGTATCTCAAGGAAAAGACCATTGATGCAATAGAAAAGTATGTGAGATAAAATATAGGCTTACTGTAATTCGTTGCAGATAAAATTTACAATTTTTTTAGATTTATTATGGCATTGGAAATAATCGGTTACATGATTATATACAAATTAGGGTAGTATTAAATCTTGTGTTTTAGAATTTTGTAGAATAAAAATAGGGTGCTAAGTATAGAATTCTTCCAAAAGAGTTTGGTAGGGTGAGTTAGCTTCATAATAGTGGGTGGGTGTTGGATGAAGATGCTAGCACTTTCTGTCCAATTCTGAATGCAGCGCTTGTGGAAACTGGAGTCTTCATTTTTGGCACAGGGATGGGCTGGCGGTCTTAACAATTGTTTGGTAGGGATTCGATGGCGCGCCGCTTCCTGGTTTTGGCATTCTAGGTTTCGTTTCAGCGAGTTCCATATTGAATTTTGCAGCGCGATGGTTTAGGGTTTTCAAATGCTTCGTACTCTTTTTGGCGCACTGTGCGGTTTGAAATTTTGCTTGAGTGTCGCTTTCAAGTTTAGGCTTTGTGGAAATGCAATTTTGTTTTGGATTTTTGGGCGCAGACGTAGGATTCAAGAGAGCGGTTTCAGCTCTAGGTTCTAGAAGCTTCATTGTGGCGCTGTGGTGGTTTAGGTGGATGCTGGATTTACGGTTTATGCAAAGCTTGGTAATTGCTCTGATAAGTGACACAAAACACAAATTGATCTTCTGTCTTGCATTGAAAGTTCTTGTGAGTATTTCAAATCTCCTGAATGTGAAATCTAGAAAAAAGTGCTATTGAAATTTGGTTGGGTACGATTTCCAATGTATATCTCCAAACACGTAAATGCTTCAAAATTTCAACGTAGGATTTTGTGCGTTTACAATTTTGACTGTCAATTCTTGTAGATGTTACTGCGCTTTGGGTGAAGGTGTACTTTTGAAATGGTATTTTTAGGCATGTGAATGCTGTCACAAACTGTTGTTTCAAATTTGATTAAGGTTTCATTTCAAAATTTTCACAACCCTTGGGAGTGGGCTAATCCTAAGGAAGAGCATCCACTGACAATTGACACCATTGACTGCATCCAAGGACAACCAACTCGTGGAAGCAGTTCGTGGACGGTATTGCGGAGTGGGATGCGATTTCTTTGGTGCTGTATGAGTTTGACCTGTTGGTGCTTCCTGTATGGGTGCTGGAGGACGGATTTGTATTGCACCACTTCGAAGCATGTCGGCACGTCTTCACCAACAGTTGGACCTTGCAATGTCCCTTTCCAGAAGACCGTGAATTTCTCAGAACTCACTCCGTCAGACTTGGCGGGATTGTACTCTGCTCTACAGTAGGAATCCCTGCATTTGGTGGATTCACTAGCAAGTGGCGTCCTTCAGCCGTCGCCAACCCTTTGGATCATTCCATCAAGTCGCAGAGGTGCTTTTTGAAGTTCTTCCCTTTTTTTGGTGTTTTTGCTGTTGTTTGTTCCCTAAATTGCAAGATGTAGTTGTATTAATGTTTCACATCAACAGCTTCTAGTATTGTACAAGCTTCTAGTCTATATTCCCAAATTTCAGCACTTTAGGATGTTGCTTCAATCTTGTCATTGTTTTGGAGTGGTAGTGATTTCAAAAACCGTAAACAATAAAGGTGTAAATGTTTGCTCAGAGATTGGGCAGTGACATGCTTTGAATGTATATATAAACACAAAGTTTGCCTTTGTTGTGTTTGAATAATGTCTTTATATTGAGCTTTGAAGTTTTGTGCATTGGATGTCATTTTTTAGCGCTTTGTATGTGGTTGCACCTAAGTTCTTGCACTTGGTTTGGACAGCATATGTTTGCAGTTAGTGAACAAAAATTCAGTGCTAAGTGGCTTTCAATTGTGCTTAATTGTGTAAATTCAGGCTTCATTTGGCACCTTTGCTTTGTAATGTTGTGGAACCGGATTTCATAATTCAGCTATGTGTATGTAGTTGCACCTAGTATTACTTCTTATGTGTTGCCCTTGTTTCCAGATTGTATTTGTACTTGGCACACTTTGCTCCATCATTTACTTGTATGTTTTGCTATAAAGCTAGTGAATGATATTCTAATTTCTGGTTTTGGTTAAACTGGGCATGCAATAGGAAGCACCCGTATTGTGTCTTATGTCCAATGTTGATTGGCAAGTTCTGGAATGCAATTTCATTGTGTAATCGCTTTTCTAATGCCACATTGGTCTGTGCAAAATTGTAATTCTACAAAGTATAAAAAAAATAGGGTGCAAAAAATTATTCCCTTTTCCATTTAAAAAAAAGAATAGAGTGCTCAAAAATACCTCCTAGTAGCTTTTTTCTAAATATAGGGAAGGAAAAAATAGTTCTAACACATAAATACCCCCCTATATAATATCCCATTATCGTACGTGATCCCTAAATGTATAGGGGAGTGACCCCCCCCCAAGGTCAGCATACTACAAGATCCTATGGTTACATGTGTCAAAAAAGTTTTTCTCCAAAAATTTGGTACTTGTTCTAAAACTGGCAATTTTTGAGCGTTTTATGTGAAAACATAGTCATAGAACTTTAGGGGTTAAGGTAACCACACCAAACTGTAACTTATTTCTAGAACCAACCCCTAAATTTTTTGGATTAAAATGTGCAATCTCTATAATTTGTGAGAACCTAAGGTCAATCTAGAATATGTCTATTTTCAATACTTTGAAAATTTATAATTTAATCAATAAAAAACTATTCAATTTAAAAATAGGAAACATACACAAATAGAAAACTTATTCGGATGATTTAGATGTTACCTCAACCACACTATAAAAGGTTGTTAGATGGCTAGTATCACAAATTGTTAGAATAGTTTGGAAAGATGCAGTTGGTATTTGATGAATGCAAGGACAATGCATTGCTTATTGGATGCAGAGGCACTAAATGATGTTGGCTTTGTAGTTACCATGCTTGTATATTGAGCATATTTGCCATGGTAATCAATATTAACAAAATTTAAGACCGGAAACTAAATTTTGGCAAAATTACAAAACAATGATGTAAGAAGAGACAGTCAACTATTTGAGATTAAGTAGAGACACGACACCTACATGAGTTGATTTAAGCAATCAACTTGATTCTTAATGCATTATAATATATGAATTTTCAAAACATAAGTACAAAGCATGAATGAGTTATACAATTCCGGGACAATTTAAAAGTGCCAAGTATAGATGTATTTGTTTTTGAACTCCAAACTTTGCTCTTCAAATGAAGTACATTCTAAACCTCAAAATTTAAGAATTGTTGTTAGTCCAAATGGATTTCTAATCTTTCCTCCTATACATCATTGAACATGGTATGAATAACTTATAAATTTTAAAGGTGTTAAAAATAGGTATAGCCAAAATCAAACCTAGACTAGAGACTAAGTTAGAAGAATTTGGAATGTCTAGACTAGAGACTAAGTTAGAAGATTTTGGAATGAATAGAGACTAAGTTAGAAGAACCTAGTATTGGCAGTTACCAACACATTAGATGGAATCCCGACATCTATTGAACTTTCCTATTTGTGTCCATCACCCACCTATTACCACCATCTTAGCAACCTTTTAGCATCTTGACAATGCACTTGGAGAGGGGCCAGATTAGCGTGTGGTTTGGCATAGGTCTATCTACATCTTTACCAATTTATTCCCAACAACCTCTTCAAAATCACAGAAAATTCATTTATTGTGGGAATGTCTTATTTATACTTGCAAATGGCTTCTCTCAAACTTCTCAATTTCTAAAAAATGCATGAGTTGACAACTAGCTCTTCCAAAATACTTAGATAACAAATCTACTTGGTGATAGACATGTTTATCTTATAAATTTCAAGCAAAAAATCGTAAGAGCATCTATATTGGTCTCAACAAACGTGATGGTATTGGCTCTATGGCAAGTGCCAAATGATTTGGAATAAAATATGCGCTCCAATGCAACCGCTATGGGGGGGCTTCACTTCCACAGCCTCCGTATGTAATCCCTCGGAATCGGCAAATTTCCAAAATGTGAAAGGCTCGCAAGTTGGCTCCTGGTAGAAATAATCATTAGTCATCCCTTTTCCACATTGTTAAGTGTGCCAATCAATTCAACCTTCCCTAGCTTGATTCCATGAAAAGTCTTTTTTTAATATAGATTCCTTTCTTTTCTTTCTTTTAAAAATGCAAAAACGTCCATTTGGCATTTGGATTGCCGACTTTGCATTAGATCAAATTGTTATTAAAAAATCTTGATACTATGCGGGCCTTGTGGAATGCCCCTCCATTTGCCGGTACAGGGATTGTTTGCCGAGACACCACTACAGATGCTCTAAAAAATTAGCTTTAGGAACACGTCACAATTAAGTGTAATTACCTTAGCTTCTATCAAATGAATGCAAACTAAAATGCGAGTTTAGAGCCTTCGTCCCGTTCGTCCAGGTCTTCTGAAGTAGAGATCACATGGACATCAAACCACTGCTTTTTTATGTTTTGGAAACCTTCATCCACGGCAATTTTTTTACATATTTGATTCGTTTCAGAACATTCCACCACGGCTTTGGCTTCCCCTTTCCCTTCCCCTTTAGGGGTTTGTTCTCGGAACATTCCACTACTGTTTCGAGTGTAGAGTGAGTGCAAGAACAGTGAGAGTGTGAGTAGTCTAGGGGCATGAGGATCATGCTTGCTTATGCAAAAAAGACTGTCTGTAAGACTTTTTCTTCCCCTAAACAAAACGAGGCAAATGAGGGCAAAAGGACTGTCTTGGGGGACTTGGACTCCAGTTGTCAAGAGTCAACCGAGAAACAGAGTAGGCAAACAAGAACATCGTCATGTAACAAGTACGGACTACGCAGTACAAGTTATGGAATGTAAGTTAGAAGAAGAGCAAGTAAGAGTCAAGGAAAATGCAAACCATAACTCTTGGAAACATGTACTAGGCATGAGTATCCAATCGGGACCGTCAACCAAATTAATGCATTCCTATCTACACTTTTGCAACATTTCAACAAAGGAAGGAAAATCTAGATAAGGATGGAGTTGGGTAGAGGGTTCAAAACTAATAGGTATGCATACCTTATTCCTTCCTAAATTCATGCTACTGTAGCCATGTCTTCCAGCACTTCTATGGTCTATTTGTCACACTCCATGTCTACTTTGGCTGAATTGAATATTTTGACATTGTCTTGTAGAAAAGGGTCATCACTATTTTACCACTTTCTATGACAAGCAATCAAAATTTGTAGTTTAGGTCTATATTGTACATATAGTATGTAGTATATACCATTAGCAAGGTCTCACTGAAAGTTTCTTATACTTGAAACTATTGCTTGATTGGAGCTAAATTCTACCCATGATGCTCTATTAAAAAATGTATGACACAACCCATTCAAATTCTTGCACATTTGAGATTTATTAACAAGACAATCTTCTTCTTCCATTGCTTTCACCAACACTCATTTTAAAATTAGTTTGCAAAGCTACTATTTATCTAAAGAAAAAAAGACTTTTTCAAATCTAGAATATTTCCTAAGATTTGGTTAACCTCACAAGCACGTACATGTCCATAGATCTTAATTGTAGACAATACAGGAGGCCAATCTTCTATATATTCCAATTCTAGTTTTTAAGTTGTTTTTACCTTCTAATGTTCTATAAATATTTTTATTTAATAATCAATTTATATACCATCATTTTGAACAAACCTTGGCTTTTAGTTTTATTTAATAATCAATTTATATACCATCATTCTGAACAAACCTTGGCTTTTAGCTGAATTAGTACTGGTAAATATGCATATTGGTAAATATGCATATAATTCTCTTTTGGCTTGTGTAGCTTCAACTATAGTAGTCTTGTGGTTGTCACTGCAAACTAAACTTCTACAAATTTATTTATTCTTATCCATTCAAACAACAAAGGTATAGAATGAGAGATAATTATGAGAGACAAAAGTTGCATGAAAACCAAAGTGAGAATACATCTCATTAAATTGGTTGTAGCCTTAGCAATTCAACAATCCTTGCAAAGCCTTCTTCAAGTATATTAGTCATTTCTTATCTATCTTGTAATGAGAGAGGAAGATTGAGCAGGACATCATACACACTTTCAAAATTCAAATCAAATGACAACTCAAAAATCCAACATTGAGCACCCTACTTTGTTTAGTTCCAACTTTCTCTTTCAAACACAAAAGGAATTAATATAGCCTACGATACCTTACGCAGGTCTTGCAATTGAATGTTCATTTGAATTCGCTAAAATGCAACAAATCTAATGAGATAATTGTATTTTCACTTTGTTTCTCATGCAACTTTCAAATCAGATGAACTCATAACCCCCCATTCCTAGTCTTTTATGATTCAGGAATCGCTTGACTCTCAGCTAGCTCATGAAGAACAGTTGCGCAGCCCCTCACTTCTAAAATGCTTTTGACAGTGGCTTCCAAAAACGCACTCGACCCAACACACTCTGTTTAAATGACTATCTTCACGGCCGATAGTAGAGTAGTAAACTAGTATCCAGAGACCGACCGGACATTGTATTAGAATCTATGGACATACTTTTGCAATAGTAAATAGTACCAGAGACCTACAGTCACTTAAGTAAATAGTACCATCAATCGCTCGTCTAAGGCTGGGAACCGTAAAAAAGCTGACGAACATAGTGAAAAGAGATTTATTCCAGCAACCAAATCAATAAAAAACAGATATAGTTGCAAAGATCCATCCTAGACTGCAAGACGTTGTAATCCATCTGAAACTTGCGGGACAGGTATCTCAGTATGTTTTGAGAGAGGTGTAGAATTAGCTGTCACTGCTGTTGCTTTTGCCGGAGAAGGTTGATGAAGTCCATTGATGTACGAATCCATTTGACCTGAAGCAGCTAAAATCAAACCTGCACATTGAGGCCACAGAAATCTGTCAGAGCAGAGCAGAGCAGCACATTCGAATTCATGAATCATAATTACGAGCTCATTCCTCCATCATTGCACATAAAGATTTATTAAACGAGAACATACTGAAGACGTATACATTTCACACGATGCAAGATTCCAAGGCTATGAATACTGGCAATATCTCCATTTTGGTATGCTGGTTAGAAGCTGTCCAGCCTCAACTGGACTATGTGCACATGGGTTATTATTAAATGAAGAGCCTTAAGCCTGAGTCGAAGTGCTACATTGGGCACAAATATAAGAGATGTAGTCATTTACAGATAACAGTGACTTGGGCACCCTCTAAGAAGTGAGAAAACAAGAAACTTCACCTAAGAAAACTGCTGAAGGTTTCCCTGGTCGTGATTTGAATTCTGGATGAAATTGAACGCCCACATAATAGGGATGCCCTCGCAACTCCAAAACCTGAACAAAGAATTAGAATACATGGAATTGCATGATTGAAGAATATTCGCTTTGAAGTAACATTGGAAACTCAAGGTTCATCGACCTGACTGGATCTTTTTTCTTTGCTACGCCATGCACTTCCAGTAGACGTAACAAAAGGCTTATGGTAGTAACTTCGAGGATACCTCCATTCTACGCCCCGTTTCATCCTTGCCAACAAAATGAAGTCCTGCAGCTTCTAAACTGTCCACCATCTCGGGGTTAACCTGCCAAGAAGAAAACAAACTCACAATTAGCAAAGTGTCGAACCTAATAAAAACCGTATCTAAGGACAAAATGTCGAAACAAACTGAATGACGAATGATCATTACCTCATAACGATGCCTATGTCGTTCATCTAAAAAGCTGTCCTTCTGATACCTGCAAGACAAACGATTAAAGACGTCAGACAAAGCAGAATTGAACGTACTAGCAACATCGCAAGGAACGTGATACAGAACAATATGACTAAACAATTGCATAGCTATGGCCTCACCAAAATCGAAACCGAAATTACAAATTTTGGAGCACAAACCTCACCTAATCCTTGCGTTTCACTTTGTGCACAGTGAGAGTAGTCACGAAAATAAATAGACTCCTGATACTTACAGTTTAGCAGTTATACAGTCAGCCGTTTGTAGCAATGTCTTGCGAGCCCCCAGTCGCATTGTCCCACCCATGTGAGTTTTGGAGACCTTCACACACATAAATTAAAGGAATTCAGAATGAAACAATGCATATTCACGAGAAAACAAATAGAGCATGCCCAGTGACTCTTGTAGGTAACAAAGGTCTAAAAACAAAAGTCCCAGTGCCTAGAACTATGCATGATTGCACGCAAAAACATCCACTAGTACAAAGACGAGGAGATGTATACCTCTGGCATGAAAACGACACAAGGATGCGGTGTGGCGGAGTCAAACTCTGTGCTGTTAGCATCCTCCAACCCAAGAACCTGTTGAACATTAAGAGAATGTAAGAATGCAGACTACGTAGCACAAGCCACAGCTTTTAAATTGGAATGCTATAAGGAAGAAACGGACCACAATCGACCAAATTCAACTGATGACTAGTTCCAAACTAGACAATAATGCGACAAATATCAAACATAACACAAAAGTAATATGTGGGCGCAAAGAGTTGCATACATTTCTTGCATACTCCACAACAGCGAGCTGCATTCCAAGGCAAATTCCCAAGTACGGAACCCCATTTGTACGAGCATAAGTGGCAGCTAAAATCTTTCCCTGTACTCCTCGATCACCGAATCCTCCAGGCACTAGCACACCATCAGAATTCTGTGCAAGAGAAGGTAAACAATCAGTCCAAAGCGTTCAATCATCGATCAACGTTACAAAAAGTTAACAGTCACAAGAAACCTGTCCAGACAAAATAGAAACAATTAAGTGGTGCAGCAGACAAAATATGCTACCTTCAAGGTCTTCCAAGCAGACGCAAATGCTTCTGGTGTCTGCATATGCACAATACCACTGATCAGATCCAACGACCTCGCAAGCTACATCTAATATTGATATTAAACCTTACTATTCTGGAATGATTCAGTCCTCCTACACTCAATAAGTTCTTTGCCGATGAGATCTAATCTTTTACGCAACAGAATATCACTATGCACATTCAGCAAGAACTGCACCTCCTCCTTGGCACGATCCTCCAAATCAGTAGCAGCAACCCATTCCAACACCAACTTCCTAGAACATGCAATACATGCATGTTGCAAAGCCTGGCCACATACGACAACACATGTCAAATTTTGTGGAAAACTCCTTCCGGCTCCACGCGATGACGCGCAGGAGAGCGAATCTAAGTTGTGTCAAAGAAGGGACTATTGAAATAAATTCTAAACCTGGAAAATCTGCAGTAATCTTTAACTCAAAAAATTAAATATTAAATGAGGAGCAGGAGTTCCTTCAATCCTAACAAAAAAGCATCAGGTTCATTGCAACCTACCTTCAAAACTGAAAGATATGAGTCTGATAGGCCCGTGTATTTTCCAACCATAGCAACCTTTATCTGCAAGAACGAATCCAAAATAAAAATCAGTAACATCACCTTACCACAGTACGAGGAAAGAATCGAAGCTCTTGAAGGTGATCGCTATTCTCACATTAGAAGGTTCATCAACTCAAGGTACTTACCGGGATAGAGAGGTTGTCGCATCGCTCAGCTCGGGCAGCCCATGACTCCAAGGCAGGAGGTGGTACAGAACTACGTGACACAGAAATGTTGGACACAGAAATTGTCAAGACCGAGTTGATCACCAACAGAAGGACCCCACAAAACAGAATGATAAAAAATCCTGTGACTTGCCAAGACAAACCCAATCATCAATAACTAACCTCAATTGCAGTTTATTGAGTATTGCAAGATGTCCCTGCTGATCCTGTTCGTTGCAAAATAAAATCCAGGTAGAATCAGCAAAAATATACTAATACTATGAAAGGGCAACTGGTGACTGCATCACAACCACCCAAGAGCTACTCAAGTGCCAAGCAGTGTGAAAAAATGTAGAATCTATCCCCAGTCCCCTAGCAAGTCAAAAGATGAACGAGTGTTTCATGGTTAAATCGGCAGATGACCCCACTGCCATACTGCTATATATCAGGGACACAGTTTAGGAAAGAGCCTGATCAAATGAGTACATACCCGCAGCAAGAGAGGAATGTGCCAGATGTTGGAGACATCGTATATGTTGAGAATGTGAGCAGCCTACACACCCAACCCATTTACCAACCATTAAATTTATTCAGAAAATGTCTTGTACAATTTTCTATTTCAAATCAAAATTAAGCAAAATTCCTGAATCATTTATAATGTATGGGATGATACCAATATTGCCAGCAGTAACTCTTGGCAAAGAAAGGAAACTAATAACCGAGAACAGAATCGTGTATACTTAACTAATCAATACCTTGTCAGAAGAGCATGACCATCTAATTGGCCAGCACGAAAAGGGAGTCAAATTAGAGGAATAATATCTACTAGTCTTGCAATTGAATCACACATACTCTCACAAGTATGACAGATGATAAGAAGATCAAGGAAGTTCAGCACTCACTGGAACATGGCAAAATTGTGAGAGCTTTTCCTTGGTAGCCTGCTCCAAAGGCTGCACAATAGCCAACGAAAATAGATATAAGGGACACTAGAAGAAAAACTGATGTTTTCAGAGGAGGTCAACTACATAACCCTAACCAGTCATGCAGGATTAACAGCTTAATTTCTAGTAAGTAGCATGGCAATCCACATACTATTTAATTTCTAGTACTCCACGAATTCAGAAGTACACCTGGTCCAGGGTAAGCATTCATGTGTTTTGCACAATCGAATTACAAAGGTCATGCACAAATTACCAAAATGAGAAAAGGCGCAAATAATTCGTTTTCAGTCACTGCTAAAGCAAAAAAACATTGATTATTTGACCCATAACTATCCACAAGTATTCAAAAGCTGAAGAAAAGTACGTGTGCGCTACGGCAAGCTAGCAAATCAGGAGTAAGACCCAGCGCCCGAAGTTCCCGAACACTGTGCTGTGTTGGTTTAGTTTTCTGTGAAAAACATAGAAACGTACGCAAGGTTATTGCACGGTTCACTGCCAAAATCATGAAAATGAGTAATTGCAGATGTGAGTCTCAACGATTAAGAAAACTTCTTTTCGAAATAATGGGAGATTTAGTTCTCTGACCTGCTCGCCCACCACGCCCAAAACGGGAACCAAGCTCACATGAACCAAGCAGAAATTACTATTACCTGTATCACAAGAGGGCACATAAATAACCACTGATAGCTATTATGAGAAGAAAGGGATTCAGTGTATGCATACATACATCCCCAAAAAGAGAATTACAATTTTATTAAAAACATTACCAACTCGGAACTGGAATTGTCGAAGAGCTTCAATGAAAGGCATCGACTCGATATCACCTACATACAAATATAAGATCATCTGCATTAGAAACCATTTTACCAAATGAAAAAGGGGATATGAATACAAAAACAGACTGTGCTGTTTGAAATATAGCATAAACGAGTAGAAATTACAACAAACAATTGAACATAATGAAGATTATCATCAACAAGACAAAACCAGTAAGTACATAGGAACAATAGTTTTACAACTACCAAATCAATGAACTCAAGTTCTCTATGTATCATATTCAAATAAATTCCTAATCCTAATCATTACAATCTTAAACAAATTCGAAAAAGGAGAGTAAGAAGCAGTACCAACAGTGCCCCCAAGCTCAATGACACAAACGTCAGCACTCCCAGAGAGACCATCAACAGGAACTCTAGCAACTCGTTCAATCCAGTCCTGAATAGCGTCTGTGATATGTGGCACAACCTACTCCAAAAGAAACATGTAGAACACTTATCATTTTCTGAAACAACTCCAACAGATGCAATATCAAATAAACTTAAATATCAGTGTCAGATAATCTTGAATTACAGAAAATTACATAGCACAGAATACAGTGTACAATGACCCAATTTTTTTTGCAAAAGTTAAATTCCAATTTAGGCTTCAAATTGTTAAAGAAAATTAGAAATTCTAGACTTGGCGTCATGGGAAACCGTTGAAATGAGGTAACTAACGACGAAAAAAGACAGAAGAAGTACTAGAGCAATTTATAAATCTGCACACCTGAACAGTTTTTCCCAAAAAATCACCCCTTCTCTCTTTCTCTATCACTGCCTGCACAACCAGAGCATTCGATATCAGAAACCACGCATCCATACATCAGTGCACCATGAGTTAACATTACAAAATACTGTAACTTTATGTCAACTTTCAGACTCAATCAGAGCTTAAATTTCAACTCAATTGCAAGGTCAACATTTTAGAAGAGAATAAAGACAGGAAAGCGGATAAATCGAGTAATTATGTAACAGGAGATATGTAATGAGAAAAAGAGAAACACCAAAAGAACATACTGGTTGAATGATCTTATTATGTATCCTGACTTTACCTGATAAATTTTCCCAGTAGTGATGTTGTTGTCCCTTGTCAATGTGACATCCAAGAAGCGCTCATAATTTCCAAGATCCAAGTCTACCTGCAAGCGGAAAAAGAAAAGAAAAAGATCAGAGTAACTCCACAAAATCGGCGACTTACAACATTGTACAACTGAATAGACCAAAATACATTCATACAGAGAATTGGCTTCGTTTCT
Source organism: Neckera pumila (assembly GCA_963969595.1). Lineage (NCBI taxonomy): Eukaryota > Viridiplantae > Streptophyta > Bryopsida > Hypnales > Neckeraceae > Neckera > Neckera pumila. The sequence goes on along the minus strand of OZ018408.1, from coordinate 43,910,568 downwards.
GACTAAAATCCTGAATATCACGGAATACAACTTTAACTGACTAACAAATTGGTTTCCCGCCACAACGATGTTTCCTGACATGACATTGAAAGCGTACCTCACCACCGTCGTCCAGAACAAAGACCTCGCCATGCTCGAAAGGAGACATCGTTCCAGCATCAGTGTTCAAGTACGGATCTGGGAAGGTAAGCAGACGGGACCAGAAGATTCAGACACAAATTGCACCCAGTCAACATAAAAGTGGTTTCAGAAAATGAAAAAAATTCATTGAAAACTCGATTAGTATCAATCTCTAAAGTCCAACAGACAAACACGCTAAAACCCTAAACCCTAACGCTGCACCGACCCCAGCACCGACCCAGAACGACCAAAATTCATCGTCATTTCACAATGCGCGTACCAATTTTGATCGATGTGACCCGAAGACCACAAGCCTTGAGCACGACGCCGATACTGCTCGCCGTGACCCCCTTTCCAAGCCCACTCACCACACCTCCAGAGACAAGTACATACTTCATCTTGACCCCAAACGCCGTTGACCGACCGTGCAAACGCCTCGCTACACGACGCAGTACACTCACGCAGCAACGCAATCCCTGCACTCAATCACTCAAATCTCCAGCCGCCGACAAAGAGGCCAGGCACAGAGAAGCGCAACACCACCATTACCGACAAAAACCCATGCATCCAACTTCGCTACTGCCTAAGCCCTCCGCAACTGCAAGTCCCCTGCCGGAAGCTCTCCCAACGCCACAAACACCAAGCGACAGGAACTTCGGACCCCCCCAAACCTCAAGAAGCCCGCAATTTTTCACCACAACTCACCCACAGCTTTCAATGATCATCTGTGTGGACAATTCGTCAAGGCAGTGAGCATAAATACTACTTTAGTGAGAATCATAAGGTGTGAAATTGAGGTACGAAAAGGGCAGCGTCACTAGACTGCGGCGCCGTCGAGAGCCTGACTTGCGCTGGACAGAGTTTTGCCTCGGCTATAGCGGTCGCAAGCACGGTCGCAGGCAATCTTATTATACCCGCCCCAAAGAACACAAATTTATATTAGCACAACGGCGATCAACAGCCCAATGGATGACCAGATAGTATTGGATGAACAGTAACGGTTCCGAATTACTTTTTCATCCATAAACGCATAAATCAATTCCTCCAAATTCCTTCTAATTCTGGAAAAGGAAAAGAAGTGGCAAAAGAACCGGCTGGCTGGGACCTTGACGGAGTCAATTCGACTCCTGCAATTGCGGAACCGTTACGTTCACTGTAAACCTAAACATTATCAAGCAATACACACATCATCATGCGACGTCTCTTTCGATATCTGCAAGCCTCTAGCTCTACTACGGGCAACAATTTGAACCAGATGAGCCTCTTTATTGCAATTCCAAATTTCACACCTACACTCGCTGATTACAGAATCAGTTCGCGCAGCCAGATTGAATGCCAAAGCTGAAGCTGTGGCTAGCATTTGACTCCTGATTCGTAACCTACTGATAAATACACACGATTTGCAACTTACAAGATGCACATGGAAACGGACGAGTGAAATTACAAAATGACACGGGAGTCCACAGCTACACTCGCGGATGACAGAGTTATTTCGCAGGCAGATTGCCTGCGAACCTGAAACTCTGGCGGCAACTTCGCAATCTGCTGATAAATACACAATGTGTAACTAAAACGATGCACACAAGGACGAAAGAGAATACTTGCGAGCTTATTGAAGACGAAAGCAAGCGGAATTTGAGGCGACACACAACATAAGTTAAAATAAACACGAAAGCAGATTGAACCGCTACTTTGATCGACTCGCTACAGCAACGAATATAAAGCGACTAGTTGCAATTGGATCAAGAACTTTCGGATTCTTGCAACTCCACACTTCCGTCTTCAAGCTGCGCTTCTCGATCTCGTAACGAACATAATACCAGTACGTAGTCTCTTCGCAGCATTCCACACGGGTGGACAGCGCTCTCCGCTGCCGTTTACAAGCAGCCTGCACTCGATCGACCGTCTCCGCCCGCGGGGAAGTGATGCGATTTGCCTCGTCGACTCCTCTTAATCGTTGATTCAAGAGAAGTCGAGCTAGGCGCTTCACTCTTAGCCAACCATGCGATGCCGTTCCAAACACCCCCACATTGCAATGAACATTGCCTCTGGTAAATCGCGTGAAGTCGCGCGCTCTTCTTCACTTGGCAGCGACTCCCAGATTGACCAGTCAGCAGGGACGGGGGGGAGGGTGAGTGAACTATCTGTTGATTCCTCTTCAAGGTTGAAGTTCCACTTCCCACCTGCCGTTGAAGGTTCTCCCTGCTCCTCAATGAACTGCGTGCTTGCTTGAGGCGGAGGCGGATTCTTCAAAACAGAGTGCTTATTTGAAGTCACGTCCTCCCTGTCCACAAACATCAACTTACTTCATCAGAGAACAATGGAGACTAAAATCCTCCACAATAGCCACCAAATTAACAGTAAAATAGCTCAATTGCAAATTAATCGGCTACTCCGAATCCATCCATCCATTCTCACACAACACAAATCACAATTGAAAACGCACAAAAACACCAAAACACAAAACTCTTCAATTCCTACAACTAGCACGAGTTCAATTCGGACCCGGAGACTGACGGAGATCCATGAAGCCCCCCGCCATTTCCCAGAGACGCGGAAGTAGAGGAGCTTGCCCCGTCGACCCATGGTCGTTTGGAGCCACGATCAGTCGGGACGGCGACCTGCTTTCGCTTTTCCTGTCCCATCCCCCTCTCTCTCTCTCTCAATCAACGTACAATTGGAACAAACAAGGCAACGAACGAAAGCGACGTGTGATTGCGATTTCGCAGTCTTTGAGAACGGCGACGAAGACAATAAGCTTAATGAAAGCGACGTGTGTCTGTGATTTCGCAGGCCTTATGGGAGTTATGGGGGTATGGGGCATGGGGGCCAGCCGGCCAGGACAGGGGCCGACATAGACAGCCCCGGAGAAGAAGAAGCTGCAAGTTTTCTTTGAAACTTCACTTTTTCTTATTACTTTCATGGACTTTGAAGACGACTGGTTCAACGTTTCCTTGATAGGTCTGTGGCGAGGTAGTGCTTCGTGGACTCCGGTGGTACGTGTTAAGGTCTACGAGGTAGACGGGCGGGCGCATTTTATTTTATTTTATTTATATTTATATTTCTTTATTTTGATTTTGATTTTTGATTTTTGAACAAATGGGAGACCCCTTAAGTTTGGCTGTTCATTTGTTTGTTTTGTTTTGTTTGTTTTGTTTGTTTTGTTATGTTGAGATCTCCCAGACCGTGTGTCCCTCGGTGGTGTGCTTGGTATCGTCGGAAAGTCCTCGGCGAGGAGGGGTGCACGGGGTTAGTTTCGGGGCATTTGGAACTACGGTGCAGAAGTTATTGAATTTTGAAGTATTTATGGGTCAAAAATTAGAAAATTTCTTTTTCTTTGATTTTGGCTGTGGCAACAGCACAAGGCACACTAGTATTTGATGGCATCTTGGTGGCATCATCCAGGTCCAAATTGGACCTTCTAAGGATAGGAGCTGTTTGGTGCTTCTCTTCTAGTATGTTTTAGCACAGTTTTCTAATTAGTGAGATGTATAAAATTGGCATCCCTTATTTAACCCCTAAAGTTCCATGACTATGTTCTCACTAAAAACGCTCAAAAATTGCCATTTTTTGTAGAAATACCCAATGTTTGAAAAAAAACTTTTTTTGACACACGTAACCATAGGATCTTGTAGTATGGTGACTTGAGAATATATAATAAAAATTTCAAGAATTTCCGCCGCGTGGATTGCAATATATAAGCATTCAAATTCACTTAAACCATTTTTTGGGCTCTACGGAAAACAGGGCAGCAGCACTTCACAAGCTCATTTTTCGATGACAAAATGTCCAAAATGATGGTGCTTCTTTGGATTCTTTTTCCTAGACAAGTTGGCTACATGCTTAAAAATTTTCACTTCATTTGGAATTGTACAACATATAGGAAAAAAATTGTAAGTAGATAGTAGTAGCGAATGATTAAAAATACAAAATTGTCAAGAATTTAATTATGGAATTGGAAAATGCTAATCCCAATGGTGGCAATGTTCTAATAAATAATCTACATCTTAGGATTTTAGTTTTTTCAAAAAATATTGAAAATTGAGTAAGATAAAGGAGTTCAAATTTTATTTTAGAGTAGAGAATCCATAACTGCCCGCAAACTAAAATCTTCATAACTTTTGACTCATTGATCAAAATGGGATGATTCAAAGCTTTTTACCTATATGTAGCTCTAGAAAACCAATTTCAAATTTTTGTTTTTGAAAAAAGTGATTTTTTTTATCTGCCTGGACTGCCCAGTTACGAAAAAAAGTAACATATTAGGCCACAACTTTTTACTCGTATTTCCAAATGTCATGAAATTTGGTGCATATGAAAGATATTCCTTGCCTACACCTTGTATTAAAATTTCAGCCAAAAGTATGGAAATCTCTAGTCGTACGTACCTACCCAAGAATTTTGTACGACCAAAAAATGCATGCTGGACCTTTAGGGGTTAATTTGATGGCATCCTACACTAGTAGATAAACAGGGATATGTGACTAGTTGTCTTCAGTAACCAAATAGTGACTGCAGGTACCAGGATTGGGTTTGCAACTTGTAGGTGTTGGGTCGAGAGTTACAAAGTAGCCATTCAGTATGCGGGGGGATGGCATCAGGATGAATTTCGGCACTGCAAGGAGGCAATGAATGTTTTTCGTTGAAGACTCCGGGATGGAAAGATCTCGTGGCACAGGATCAATCATATCTTTGTAGCAGAGTCGGGCTTTCATCAATGAATGACTTGCAAATGACTAGGTTTTTCCTAAGGCAATTGACAGCATGTAATTTTATGATTTTTGTTTAGGGGATAATTATAATCAAGGGATTGAGACTTCGATTCATCTTTGGACGTGGGTGCAGTCATTCTTTTTATGATTGTGCTAGTTCTAAGCAGTTATTTAGTAGTTATGATGGCAAACCTATGTGGTTGCAGAATCACTATTGCCTAGTCATTTTAAAGTCATCTTTTAAAAACAAAGGCACTTGAAGATCATTAGATCAGATGGACAATTGAAATGGACAGATTAGATAGATGGATCAGATGGACAAATCAGATTTCTTCTTTTTGAATGGCTTAGATGGATGGGTGAAATCTTGCATCTTGACAAAAAATGGATAGCTAAGATTGAATCTCAACAACAAATGGAAGGTTTAGATTTTAGGGTAGCCGCCAAATATTAGGTTAGCTGCCACATTTGCATCTTAGCAAAAAAATGGACAGCTAAGATTTAATCTCAACAACAAATGGACAATTTAGATTTTAGAGTAGCCGCCAAGTATTAGGTCAGCCGCCACCATTTCTTCTCCTTCCTTCTTCCTTATAAATATCTTCTCATTTTCTCCTCTTGCTTTGGCTCTAGTTTTCCTAAGTGATGAATAAGTTCACATTCTTTTTGTTGTTGTTTCTTGTGTTGTTATATTATTGTTTTGTTCTAGTTCTTATTTTATTATTTTGTTTTTTGTTTTTTTGCTATTTAGTTTGTTGTTGTTGTGTTGTTTAGTTTGGTTGTTCTGCTATTCTGCCATTTTGTTGCATTAGGAAAAATTTCAGCCCTCTAGAAGGCCGCAAGTTTGGCACCTGCCCGATGTAATTATGGAAAAAAATCAAAATCAAAAATTATTTTTTAATATTTAAAAATGGGGTGCTGACGTGGCACTATTAGTGCCATGTCAGATTAATATTTTTTTAATATTTTTTTATTCATTCTGAAATTGCACCAAAGGGGTCCCGTAAATCAATTCTTTAGCGGCCTTCTGGAGGGCTGAAATTTTTCCTAATGTTGTTTTGAAAGTTATTGTGCTATTTTGCTCATTTGTGGTTTGCCTATTTGTGATTTGCTCATTTGTTGGTTTGTTTATTTGTTGCTGTTCTGCAATCTTATTGCTGTCTTGCAGTTTTGTTGCTCTCCTGCAGTTTTGTTGCTATTTTATAGTTTTGTAGGAAAGTTGTTGTGCTATATTGCTCATTTGTTGGTTATCTCAATATAGTGACCAGAACTCCAGAAGCATCAGACAATACTGCATAATTTTGTGCATACGGAAAAAGCCCCCGAAATGACTGTAAATTGACCTCTGCAGTCATTTTTCATAACCACTGAAGGCTGAAGCATGCACTAAATCGACTGAAAGAATGCTACAAAATGACTAGGTTCCAACTCCGTCTGCAATGCCCCCAAACAAAATAACCCTGCTTCAACCCTCTTTGTATAAGAAATGACTATAGCATGACTCTCTTATAAGTAAGCAAAACGTTCATATTTTCTCAAAAACGTGCTCCAAACCTTAACCCACTATCTATCATAAGTTGACACGCAATGCTCAGCGGTCCCCACAAAACTTCCAAAATGACTTTCAAATGACTTCTCAAAGTCTAAAAAGTGACTAACAAATTATTTTTTTGATTCAGATATGACTAATACATGACTTTAAAATGTCGGCCGAGTCGTGCCAAGCAGTCGCAACGTAGTCATTCTATGCATCATTGAACTTCCCTACGCACTCCCAAAAATCCATTTGCTGACATGGCACGACCCTTCAGTCGTCTAGGTCCTAAACCACGTTAGATTTTTAAAGTGTTGAACTTATTCTAGAGGTAATGGATGTCTTTCTGACACCCATATCTAGAATGACTAAAAAGTCTTAAATAAATCGTCCACAATGACTTCAGCCCTCAAATGGCCCATTTAGTCATTCAACAATCAACCATGTCCTGAATAACTTGAATCCAGTCATTCTGGCTAGTTATTTATAACCCTTTTTCTACTAGTGCTAGTAGCTTCATCCAGGTTTGAATTGGACCTTCTAAAGGTAGGAGCTGTTTGGTACTTCTCTTCTTGTATGTTTTAGCAGAGTTTTCTAATTAGTGAGATGTATAAAATTGGCATCTCTTATTTAATTTGATGGCATCCTAGTAGCTTCTTCCAGGACTGAATTGGACCTTCTAAAGATAGGAGCTGTTTACAGTGCTCTCCTCTAAAACATCTACTCTGTGTATTCTGCGGGTGAAGGCTTACCTCTGGAATAAAGAAGGTGAATGGATCCATTGTTTGATAGAATGGAAAAGGACGTGTGTCTGTTGAATTTATAATGGTATTTTTTCTTTATTTCTTCAGTTCTTCCATCTATGAAACAACTTTTTTCAAGATTTTCAATTTCATTTATAAAGAATTCTTAATAAAATGCTTGATGTCGACTCTTCGCCACCTAGGGAAGAGCTTGACGACCATTAGTGGATATCTATGATTGTAGAGGCCGACTATAGTCTAACTAATTTTTCTCCGAGCTAGAGCAAGAAAATACTTTGGTTGCTACCTCTTTTCTAGCTGCACTAGTCAAAAATCAAATCTAGCGTTTGTTTAGGACATTTCTGCAAATGTTATGTTTCGGTGCCCTAAGAGGTACGTCTTTTCATTTGTTTGAAGCGTTTTTTCATCTCTTGCTTTGTCTAAGGTGGAGTAAGATCTTGCAGTTGTGATGGTTCTGATTTATTGTGAGTCAAATAGGACAATGACAAAACGATTTTATACTTGTATAAGGGTGATCATAGTGATGGTGGCGATGCATGTTGGAGATAAGATCATTTTAGTCCTTCCTTTTAGCTTAGGGCCAGCACATGGCATTTTCAACCTCCATAATATAAGTGCCATTAGATACATGACATAGCAATTATGAGTTAATCATAAGAAATTCATGACTCCACTCTATTGGTGGTTTTGTAATTTCAAGCCAGACCACTTGAGAAATTCACAAAAATTATAATATAAATCGAAAAATTATAATTGTACTTGGATTTGATTTGTGAAACAAGTGCATACCTCTGAAAAATATGCACCCTTCTTGGAATAGGCCCCAAAATATTCAGATTACTAGTTGGCATGGTAATAGGCTTGTCTAAGGTGGAAACTCCTAAAAATTGTCAAAATAAGCAATATTCTGCATAGATTTTTTTTTCCTCGAATAATATTTTTTGTAGTTTTAGAAATTGAGTATCATGAATATTAGAAAAAAAATAGATTTTTCGGATATGGCATGTAATTTTCAATGAAATTTCAAAGCGCAAGCTCTTTAGAGCAATGAAACTGTCATATAGTTGAATCTAATCCAAAATCTCAAAAAATCAGCAACCAACTAATGACAATTAAATATGAAAACGATTTAATAACGCTTTTGAAGGATACTTTAATAGAAGCTTGGGGACTCTTTTGGGTGTTTCAGCTAAACTTTAGTTATGAGAGTCAAGGCATGACTATTTGCCTAACAGACAACACGCAATGATCATCTATTCCAGATTTTTTATTTAAACAAATGAAATGAAATGAAATTTCATTGCCAGGAAACAAAATATAACCGGTTGTTGACTTTTCAACACTGACGTGGCACCCTCCCATTGGCAATCCGTCACCATTGGCCATTGCCATTACAAGTTGCAACTCATAATAAGTTGAGTTGTTGACTTCTCAATGCTAACGTGGAACCGTCCCATTGGCAACCTATCACCATTGGCCATTACAAGTTGCAACTCACAACCTTCTTTCCTTTCAACTTACTTTCTAATGACACCCTTGAACTATAAAAATCAAAGTGATTGTGATTGAAAAATGTACAAACAATTATGTACAATAACCTATTTGCCACTAGCGTGCCTCATGGGTTATCTGATACATACTGCGCCAAGCTAGCCTCAGGTGCCCTGGCGGAGGAAACAAGACAGACAGAGAGGGAATCCCAAACCCCAAGCCCCAAACCAAAACCAAGCCGACAATATTGTGTCTGAATTTGATTGAAAAGTGTATGAATTTGATTGAATAGTGTTTTATGGTACAAAAGATGGATGTACGAAGAAATAAAATGCTTCACCAAATTTTAAGTGATCGCCATCCTGGCACTTTTTCAAAAACCAAAAAAGAAGGCCTGATCATGATGCGGAGAAAGCTTATTGTCTGCACCAAAAGCTAAGCGACCGTCGGTACAGACACAAGTACAAGACCCGACCAAGTCTCAGGATGGCCTCGCATAGTCGCATCGCAGACTCTCATTCTTTGGTGGTGCCGTCTTTTTCCTTGCAATGAAATTTGGTTTCTCCGTCCCATTTGTTTCAAGAATAAAAAAATAAAAAAAATCGTTTCATTTGTGTTAAAAAAGAAAAGAAAAAGAAAAATCTCAGGATACGAACAACCTAAGGGCCTAATATTTACACCAAAAAAAGGTGGACTCCAACCCATGAACACAAGTGGTACCGTTGAGACCATTGTAAGTGGGGTACCATGCTTGAAACAAGGGGCTTATAAGTAAAGTAGTGGCCCATATATTTGGTGAAAATTGAAAGAATTGAGTCATGACCCAGTGTGCAATTAGGCTGAATTTCTTAAGTAGAATTATCCAGACCAAAAATAGACCAAAAATAGACCAGAAACAAGTAGTAAACAAACATAAATGATTGGCTGAAAAAAGTCTCTCCTAATTTCTTCTTGGACTTTAGGATTGGGTACTTCCAAGACCTTTCCAAAAAATACAAACTCCCTTTAAGTCCATGAAGTCACCATCTACTTTGGCCATGTATGATTCCAACAAGGATTTTCATCCATTGAAAAATGATGGGTCACAATCCAAGTTCTATTTGGTGTAAACCCAAAAGCTAGGTACCATCACTATCTTCCAATCAAAACACTCCATTTCTTTGGGCTCCAACCCAAAGTTTTTTGAAGTAAATAGGCCCTGAGTTAATATGTTACTGTATGATGTTTTTAAAGAAGTCAAATGTAAAGACAAGATTTTATGTACTATAATAGAAACCAACACCTACCAGATTCATGTTAGTGAACAAGGAATTTTTAAGGTGACTTCGCTTTTCTCGCATTCTTTTCACATGTCATTTGGTAGTTCCCCATGGTCATTGGGTTGCTGTCTACGCTTAGTCATTTAATACGGTGAAAAAACTAATTTTTTTGGCACTCAGGTCATTTTTCATAATTGTGCAAAAGCAATTAGTAAATTAAAAAATAAAAAATAAAATACAACTCGGTTCAAATACTAAGTTGAAGGCAATTCATCAATTCAAAGCAATCTATAGACTACTACATTTGGATAGCATATTTGGTTTAAATGAATTAAAAAAAGGTGCCAAATTTTTTTGCTAATTTTGAAATTAGACAAACTAATTTACAAATAAATTTAGAAATGGTTTATCAAAAATCCAAAGCATCTAATAACAATCTATTGAGTCAAATACCAATCTATTGAGTCAATTACCAATCTATCATTTGACCATCTACTATCAAAAAAGTTTTTGATGGCAAAATGAAGGAATTACTTCATTGACATTTAGTGAGCATAAAGAGCAAAGAGGTCATTTTTATAATGAAATCCATTGTCTATCTTGAATCCTCAAAGGATAGTTTGAAGATGAGAGATTGACCACTTATTGTCAAGACTGCAAGAGTTGTATTCAAAATAGGACTTTTTTTTACATGGGTTGTTTTACCTCCTACTAGCCCACTTGTATAAACATCTTCTCATCTCTAAACACTCATGACAAATGGATTTTGAAGCTATGTGAAACACTATCGGATATTTTTGATTTTTTTGAATTTAACGCAAAATTTTGGATACGAGAACTAGTTCTAACCAGCTATACTCTAAGGCTACTTAGCTAGGAATTGGCTGGAACTTGTGTGGGGTCGTTAAATCTTCTTGCTCTTTGTGGAGAATGGATGAAAACCCATCATATTTTTGTGAGTGGTTCATTTCCTAAACCTCTAGATTTCATTTGGTCATACAAACTAAAATACTCAAATTAAGCCAATAATCTATTGATTTCATTTGGCTTATTTTCTATTGGCCGTTGGATCTCTTTGTTCATTGAATCATGTCATGTGACTCTTTGTGCCTCTCTATGTAATATGAACTACACTAAATAGTAAAATTAATTTGCTCCACATTATTTTCTTGACATTTAATAGTAGAAAAAATATTTACTAGTATTCGTTGTAATTGTGACTCATGAACCTCTATGTGTACAAATGGAAATATATATATAGAAATATACTCTACTAAATGAAGGTCAAACTCGGCATAAATTAAGTCATTTTTATTTCTTTTAAATGTCACATGTCATCTTGTGCATGGTGTGAAGTGACGTGTACCCTTGCAAATTTAGCATTGAAATTCAATTTCAAGCACTTGGAGTGCCAAATCAGACCTTTGCATATAGTATGTTGATTTTGATGGCTTATAAAGTAACTTTCTTGGAGTAAGACAGCTTAATTGTTAAAACAACCTAAATGATTTCACTACTTAGTATAGCTTTTACCAATAGAAAGACTCCTTTCTTTTGGTTGACACCTAATAAAAGAGTGTATGATAACTTGATCCCACTTAAAACAGGGAGTGGTTCACATTTCCAAAATTATGAAGATGTAGTGTAAAACAGAATTTAGAATAATAATTTTAATATAATTTTCAAAAAAATTTGTATAATCTATAGATCATATCTATATGCTTAAATCAATTGTTATGCAAAAACAATATCTTCAACAAAATTTGAAACCAAATTATATTAAAACTTTCTCTTAAAATTGATTATATAATGAATTTTTTTTAAATTTTCACAAGATGTTTTCCTTTAATCTCTAAAAATTAAATTCTAATTATGATGATGTTTTAATATGTTTATTTTACTTATTTATTCACGTTTTTTTTTGAAAGAACCATTTTTGAACTAAAAAAATTACTTTTTGAAGTGAAATATATTTGGGCCTGTTGAACTGTAGAATATTCTAAAAGAAATAATTACAAAATCTATATTATATAAATATAAGAGAACTTACACAAGAATGTACAAACATTTAGATAGATGAAAAAATCAAGACTTTGTATTTTAGACATGTTTGCAATCATTTCTTGTTTGAAATTTGAATCTTTGGTCCTCTAGGGGTTAAGATATGTTCTAAATGATTTTGCATGTTCTAGGTAACAACATTCAAATAATTGTTTCAGCATGGTGCCTATAATTGATCATATTTCCAAAGACGGATTAATATGCTTCAGTTCCTTGCTCAATCTATTAATGTGTTGAATTATCAATGATGATTTAATTTCTATCTTGACTACATGTATTGTAAAGAAACCATGCAAGATTTTCCAAAAGTGAAGTCAATAGGGCAAGCCCAAATTATTAAAAAAAATAAAAAGGTTTTTTAGTCCTTTATAAGTTAAATTTTGTTGAATAATATAAGTTATGCCCACTTCCAATTGTGCATGAAGTGAGTCTTAGAAATGGTCTTCTTTGCTTTTTTGCTTCAAGATTGCATGCTATTTATCTTTGATTTAAAAGTGCAATTGGAATGAAAAAAATGGAGTCTAATATTCGGTGAAGAAGCTTCAAGAAAATCATGTAATATATAAATGAAAAAAAGAAATAATGCTGGTAATCAGAATCCGCAATATTGATATCTTGGAGGAATTGCAATTATTACTAGTACACCCTATTACAAAATTTGCAATATCAAACTTTGTAACAGTAGAAGTCTTTCTTTAGACTACTATAAGTGAATGCAAAAATTGATGAAATTGTGAAATATTTTCATGAAATTGTGCATATACTATAGTAGAAGATGAATTTTTAATAGTATCATTATGATATTTTGTTCAAAATTTTTGAGGTTAACTTCTTAATTATGGGAAAGTTCGTTTCTATTTCAAAATAAAATCATCCTCTAATCCTATGGGATTGCCAAAGATATTTATACAACACAAGTAATCAACACATGCCTCCCAACCTATACCACATGATCTTTCATTTTTTAAGGTGGGATCTAAAATGTAAGTTTAGGAAGAAGATTAATTGGATTGCATGCAATCATGCCTCTTTAAAAATATTACAAGTTGGTTAAAAAGTGAAATGTAGTCTAGGGTTTGAAACAATCTAAGGACTAAAAAGAAGGCAACTCTTAAGAATTTTGAGACCATTCTATTCTTGACTCTACTCTTTGATTTTATCAAGTTTAAATGTAAAAATAAACTTTTTTCTACAAGCACAAAATTTACAAAGTTTTCTTGTAGAAAAATGAGAATCTTTTTTAGAATCATATGATAGAATTTCATAAATATTCGAGTGTTTTGATTGAAATATTGTTGAATGAATTACAATCTCAAATACTTTTGTTTTTTGTGATTCATTCCAAATTTTTCTAAAGATGTGTACTTGTTTTTAATAGCATAATTTTTTCATGATTTTTTCAAGATTTTATAATAAACTTTAACTGGAAAGTGGATTCACAAAGTATCCAAAATGTTGATTCTAATTCTAAATCTTCAATTATTTATAACAATGACAATGATTGAAGGGCACAAAACCTTTGAGATTCATAGTTTGCTTGCAAATTTGTAGTTGTATGACCTACTAAATTAGTTATATTAAGTACATAATATCACAATGTGCTGTCACAATTGCATCCATTTGAATAATCAAATATACATCCTTACACATTTTGGAAACACTCTTGAGTTTAAACTCTAATTCAGTCTAAGGAAAATATTGTATTGCATTTTTTATAAATTGTGTATTGTTGCTACTATTGCAAGAGTTGTACAAGTACGTGCAATTTTTCAAATTGCAACAACTACATTTGGATCTTGCATGGCTACTCATCTTCACAAACATCCACTACAAGTTTTCAAAAACAACCAATGCAAATTGAAGAGTTCTTTGAAACAACCAATGGAATATTTCTTGTTTCAAAGGTGACCCTTTCAAGGAAAGTCTAGTGGCATGAATAGGTACCCTACACTTTCAACTTTAAAAATCCATAGAATGTTGGGTAAAAATCACAAAAATAAGAAACAACATGGATTGGTTTTCTTTTGGAAAGTCTTTCATTTTTACAAAAAATAATTTGGACCATCCATCTACCAAAGGCAAGGAAAAGCAGAAATTATTGGCACTTCTATCCAACTAATACAATGATTTGTCCTAATAGTGTATACGACACTTATTTACCAAAGTCACACTATCTTAAATTAAAGCAAGTTGAAATACCAATCTATTTCAAGAATCATCAAAATGTCCACAATCTATTGATGTATAGTGACATTAATTTTCTAGGTCAGGCTAGTCTCTCCTTCTCACTAATACGACTCACTAATACAACAAACTAATATAGCTCCACTATGAGAGCATATGAAGGGAGGAATCAATTTCAACAATTCTAGTGTTGAAAGGATACTAAGGACATTTTGTGTCTTTGGGATGGTCAACTTTGTGCATATTGAAAAATGAATGACTCTCATCTGATTTCTGTGTGCAACTTTATTGGTATTATAGCTATAATATTGAGTTAAGATATTTTTGAGTTTTTCCCCCTTAAAACTTGATTTTCACATTCAAAACTATATATTTTGCTTTTGAACAAAGCTTCTAAAGTCTTGAGCTTACAAAATGAAGCTTTTAAAGTTCAGGTTCTCTTCCACTTGGAATTTCAAAAAATTCCTTAATCCTATAATGTAGCTACAAATACTAAGTGTTTGATGAGTGACTTCATTTAGCACAATAGGATAGAAAAAATGTTTTTTCATCCAATTATTTATTTGGAGGGTACTTGAGTATATTTTTAATAAATTGTATAGCAAAGTTCCTTATTATGGTCTTATTGACTTTTCTAAAGAGGAAGATGTTCAATCCACAGATCACCATTGTAGTGTATATTGGCCATTTTTTGTTACTTTTTCTTGATGTAAATTTGAGCCAAAAACATGATGTTTTTTGAATTTGAGTCCAACTAATGAAATGAATCTTACAAAGTGTAGTTTCTACGCCAATTGAAAATTTTGGAAAATTCATAAAATTTCAAAATTTTGTAGCAATATGAACTTTGGGCCTATAAACATGGTTTGTTGATTTTTTAATTTTCTAATATTAACATGGTAACTTTAATTTATACCATGATGTTCTACACTATAATGTGCATCTATGGTGAAAATTTCATATTTTTTTAGTATATTTTGTATTCATATGAATTTTCTTCATTTCTTTCTTAAGAAATTCATAATGATTTAAAAAAAAATTAAAAAAATTAAAAAATTTTATGACTTTTAGCAAACATATGACATATGAAATTTTTCTTTATACCACAATATTCTATACTACAATATACATCTATTATGAAAATTTTAAATTTTTTTTAAATTGATTTGTATTTGATATGAGTTTTCTTCATTTCTTTCTTCAAAAATTTGAGATTTTCACCAAAACAATTGAAAATTTTGTGACAATTACCAAACATGTGATTTTTTCTCTCAAAAATAAAATAGAAAAATTTCACTCATAAATAGCAAAGAAATGAAGGATGCATATTGAGGGACTTTCAAGTTTGGCTACACGGTCATAGGGGCTAGGATTGGACGTCGTCGTCAGCCTGAATTCAAAATTATGGTTCTTCTGCATCTTGAATTCAGAAATTCACGTTTGGTGAGGAAGGCTTGTTATAGAGAATTTGGGTTTCAGCCTCTGGATTTCAACACGATTCTAATTACCATTTCAGATGAAGACATCTGCTTCGACGGTGAGCTTGAAACGTTAGGGTTGAAGAAATTCTTCGCGCTACAATTGCCTACTTGCAGGAATTTTTCAAAAGGTTTTCAAACGCCAGCATCAAGTTTGCAGCACGATGTTGCGGTCATAGGGGTAGGATAGGACTCCCTCGTCAGCCTGCAGTTTCTGAAGTCAAGGTTTTGGGTTCTTCTGCATCTTGAATTCAGAATTTCACGTTTGGAGAGGAAGACTTGTTGCAGAGAGTTAGGGTTTCAGCCTCTGGATTTTAACACGATTTTAATTGCCATTTCAGATGAAGACATCTTCTTCGACAGCGAACTTGAAACGTTAAGGTTGAAGAAAATTTTCGCGCTACAATTGCAGACTTGCAGGAATTTTCAAGACATTTTCAAACGTCGGCATTACAGCACGATGTCGCGGTCGTTTCCCAGAGTTTACAGCAACCAATTTTTTGAGCATTTCCGTCCGAGCTTCGACTCTGAACAACGTCCGCTTCGCAATTTGAAGCAGAAGTTTGCTCCTCACGTCCTGCATTTGGCGAGATATGGATGTGCAGTAGGTCCAGTTCGTGTGGTTGTGACAGTAGAAGCGAGATGCTCGTCATCGGGAGGTGCAGGTTTTGAGGTTGTGCAAGGTCGTGGTTTTTCACGTTTGAGGTGTCTTCCTGGATTGAGTTTCTCCGGAGATTTGGAGGACGTGAGTCCCGTGTCTTTGGAGAATGTGAGCCTGGAGGAGTTGCTGGCGCAAGTAGGTGCTGGCGAAGCTCGCGACGCGCGAGGCTTGGTGCAGATTGAGTCGAATCCGCACCCGTCGCTGCTTCGTCGGTATTCGGAGGTGGGAGGAAAACCCTTTGAGAGGGGTCGCACTTTGCCCATTCCTATGCCTCACAAGTTGAACCGCCCGTTTCCTCTGCCTCTGTCACGCCGTAGCCTGTTACCCGAGGTTGCTCTTCCTGTACGCCGAAACCGCAAACCCTCGCTGCCACCGAAAGCGCCGGCATTCTTGTACCCTAGGCTGTTTGCGAAGCTTCTTTGCGTTCCAGATGACGAGGTGCGGATGGTTTTGGATTCGTGGAAAGGGAGGACTCGCTGCAAGAGTGTCGGAGTTGCGAATTTGCTGCTTCAGCTTGGGCGTAGGGATTGTGTGGGAAAAGCCTTGCAGTTGTTTGCTTGGGTGAGGGAGCAACCTCGGCTGTGGCCGGATGACGACGTGCTGTTAGCCAGTGTGCTTGTTGTCGTGGAATCCCGAAAGGTCTCTCTCGCAAATAAGTTTCTCGCTTTGTATGGCCCTTTGTCGCCCGAGTCTGCTCTTGTGGCCGCGAAAGCTTACGTAGAACAGGGATTCATTAAGGACGCTTTGAAAAATCTGGAAGACACAGGAGTCTCTGGAGGTTCAGAGCTCTATGCCAAGATGATTGTGAAAGCAGGCGAAGGAGGTGCTAGAGACGTTGTTCGCGAGTTACTACTTGTTGGTCGGGACTTCAAACTGGAAGATTGTACCCTCGTCATGACTGTGTGTAGCAGATTAGGGTTAAATGACGAGGTAGAGGTTGTGTTTCAGCGGTATGTAGACCAGGAATTCAAGCCAAACATTGTGATGTTCACGACGCTGATGCAGGCGAGAGCTCGTGCAGGCAAACTGCGTCAGGCGTTAGCTTTGTATTGGAACCTGGAAGAGGCAGGGGTGAAGCCAGATCTGGTGGCCTACCGTGTGATGATTCGTCTGTGTGAGAAGGTTGGAGATGTCAACAAAGCTGTGAAAGTGTATAACCACATGAGAATCACGGGGTTTGTGCCGACCTCCGATGTGTACAATGTGATGATTCGGCTGTACTGCAAGGAGGGGCGCTTGGCGAAAGCCAAAGAGGTGATCCGAGAAATGGAAATGTGGGGTTGCGCTCCTACCTCGGAAACGAGTGAACATTTGTTCCTGGCAGGTTACAAGTTGCCTAAACCCCTAAGTGGGAAAAAGGACTGAAGTGGGCCGCTACAAACTTTAGAGTCAGGAAGCGAGACAGCATATTAATACATTTCTCCATACAATACCCGAAACATGAATTATGGAGGCACTTTCACGAAGTTCGCGGTGTCAGAATCATGAAATGATTAGTACACTTTCCTTAGATTCTATCACCTGGGTTCGCACCGTAAACACGTATTCTGGCAGAAACATATTTGTCTCTGGTTCGCACAGACTGAATCAAGCAGACACGAGTGCACCGTATCCACAAACAGAAGTTCCAAGTCGGATGTTTGTTTCAAGCTACTCGAACATCGACAAGAGTAGGCCACTTCTGAAGCGAACCCTTGCTTGCATGTCTGAATCCTTTCTTCGTGTGTTTACAGACTATAGAAGATTTCTGTGAGTATTGTACACCGTCTTGAGTGCTGTGCGGAGTCTCTTGGATTTGCTCTATGCGTTTAGATTGAGAATGACACTGTCTGTTGGTGCTTACTATTAGATTTGCGATTTGTTTGGGATGTAAGATTTATTTTCCTTCTCGGAGCGTGTGATTGCTGTGTATGTTGGTGTGATCATGCTGCAAATTGGTCTTGAGAATTGCAAGGACTATTTTCTTGTTAATGTTGGACATGGTGGTGTTTGCAGTAATCTGGAGTGTGCGGTCTACTGTGAGACACGTACTTTGTACCCTAGCAAGCGTGTAGTTACTTCCGACGCCATTGGTCCCTATCTAGGTAAGTTCTCTTCTCCTATCTCTAGGGTGTAGTTGTAATTGCAACTTCAAATGACCATTGTTCTGTATGTTTGAGGTCGAATCATGTTATGCACTTCCAGAACCTGAGGACTCTGCTCCACACTCCTTCCTAGAGAGAAAAAAGAAGAGCTTGTATTCGAGATTCTGAAAGTGCTTCTTGCAGTCACCTTTGTAAGGTCGATGTGCAAAGGTTCGATCAGCAACAATTAATACCTACTGTGTTGGCCTCCTGGTTGCATTGCGTTGTAAAAATATGGAAAAGAAGACTCTGAAGATGCATGCTTGTAAGTTTGCTTATTTCCTTTTGCACTGGTGGTGGAGGGCGATAGGATTGTTTTCGTGACCGCGATAAGCGCAGTATCTTAGAAGACACTAGAAAAACCTTGGCCCAAGATGAGATTCGGGGGTCTTGGAGGGCCCTGAGTTCCCCTGCGTTCTGCTGCGTTCCCAGACTGCGGAACGCAGCTGCAGCAGCTGGCTGACGTGGCATAGCGACTGCCACATCATTTTTTGAAAAAAAAAAAAAAAATTTTGCTTAAAATGATATTTTGGTAAAAAAAAAATTCTTTTTTTTTCTTTTTCTTTTTTGAAATAAAAAAATTCTGACACCCCCGTATCAGCCAGTTCAAGGAACGGGCCTGAAACAACCCTCCAAGACCCCCGAATCTCATCTAATGGGCTTTGGATCATGTTAAATGCTGTCATCATACTTGGGTGATATTTAACTTTCCAACACCTGCAAGAGATTCTTCCAGTTGAGCATTTGTATTTTGATATTTGTGCACGTTTTTGTGGCAGGATTCTTGGGAAGCTTGATTCATGAGAATGCTTATAATGCCTATGATGCTAATCTCAATGTTACAGCAACTATTTTCGGCTTTGTGGTAAAATGTTTGAAAGGATTGCTACATAACAATTATTTTACAAGTTAAAAAAATTAGCACATATTGTATGCATAAGATTCTTCTAAAGGTTTCATGCTCCGGTTTTTCATGTCAATTCAACAGATGCAGTGATTGACGATTACCGCGAGTGGAGCTCTCCTTCAGCTGAAAGGCTGGTTTGTGTACAAGACCCTGGCTCGTCTTCCATTGGGCCGGAGCAGTTGGGACTGGAGGGATGAGCCCATCTTCATTGAGTGACGCAAGAGGTTATCGCCTACTGTATTGTATCAAAGAGAAAAAAGCTACACTGCAGCTGAACTAGATTTGCAGAACTTGTGTTGCTGGGAAAATGTCATGAAAGTCTTGAATATTGCAATTCCAAGCCCTATTTCATATGAAAAGTTCTTTTACTCGTGTAGCAGAGTCTGAAATTTCGAAAATTTTCATGGTACACCGGCATTTTCCCTAGTCGTGCTTGAAAGAAAGTGTCTAACACATCACACCATTTTTCTTACTTCAAATACATGGTGTGAAGTCTTCCTACTCACCCAGTCTTGTTACAAGTGATCTATCCTTCACCATAAGAGTACTGTAGTGTGGTGTAACGGAGTTTATAGTGTCCACAGCACTGATCAGGATTTTCAGAGGGGTTGCACTCAAACATTTTTCAGTCATTTTTTCTTGGAAGACATTGAATGGAAGCAACATCTGGTCCTCTTTATTCATATATTTTAAAGCTGAAATTTTGGCCCTATGAACACTTTTCAAAATTCAAAACCCATTGATTTTGTGTGCACCCCTTTTGCAACTTTGTATGTATGAAATTTTTTACATTTATTTATCAAATATGAAATCACATCATAAAAAATATAGATTTTAGAAAATTTGTTACTATTGAGAATTTTTTATTAAAAAGTGAAAACAATTCATATCAAAATCAAAATTGACCTAAAAATTTTGAAATTTTCACCATAGGTATACATTATAGTATAGAGCATCATAGTGAAAATGATGATATTGTGTCATTCTAAAATTAGAGAATCAACAAACCATGACTATAGATCCAAAGTTCACATTGCAACAAAATTTTGAATTATAAGATTTTTTCAAATTTTCAAATGATAGAAGAAATTAGATATGACAAACTTCATTTCATCTTTTGGATTTAAACTCCAAAAAGATCATTTACATGGTTTAAATTTAGAGCAGTAACCATATTATGAGAGGTTCATTTGGTATAATGAAACTTCAATATATACATTCTATATAAAAAAAAAACTTCAAGATAGAGACAACTTTAGCACATCCTACTTTAGTATTCTTTAGCACAAAACTATTTCAACACTATTTCAACACTCAAGTGCCAAATCAAACCTTCACATCCAATAGTTTAGTTGTAATTTGCATATACCAGTAGAATAAGTGTAAAGCCCTTCTAACATTGGAACAACCCTTCTTTGCATAAGAAGTATAGTATTTTCTTTCGTTTGCCAAAACTAGATCCTAAATTCATCACTGCTTCCAAATTTTGGATGAAAATGTAGTAAAATGAGTATGTGACAATCCATATGGGTGAAAATGTAACAATGGTTTGTCAAAGTATGCATTTCATATAATAGTTATGATTTAAAATTTGGCTTGTATTCTTATGCATGGGGGATTGATCTATTTTATAGTCAATAATAGCTTTCACTATGCATCCTTTGCTTTCCAAAACATGCCAAGATTAAAGTAATCACACCTAAATGTACTCAAATTAGCAATTTAGCATTGTTTCCAGTATTGAATTGCCAGATAATTTTTGTTGATCTTGATGGAAGTAAAAAAAATTAGATTTTCTTCTTATGCATTTATTGGACATTAGATGAATAACTATGATTTTTTAAAGTGCTAATATTAGATGTTTCAAAAATGATTCTAGACTCTCATAACACTACAAGAGAATGGGGTGTTTTAAGTGAGTTTTTTAAGTATAGTCTTAGACATAAGGTTTTAAGTAATGACTTTTAAGGCAATTTTCAGCAAAATTTTACTAGAAATACATGTATTTCTAGTAAAATTTTGCTGAAAATTGCTTTATAGATCATTACCTAAAACCTTATGTCTAAGACTATACTTAAAAAACTCATTTAAAACACCCCATTCTCTTGTAGTGTAAATAGTAAGAAGATAATTTAGGCAAGAAATCATAAGGATCATTTTTAGAAAGTGGTCGCAATTAGATGTAGTTGCTTTGATTCTATATTGAAATAACAATCATGGTACGATGAGTGTCCACACTCCTATGCATGCCTTGGAGAATGTCTTGTTGGACCTAGGATTCATGGACTACCCCACCTTTAACTCACATCGGGTATCCTTTTTGTAGGCTCAAGAGAACAAGAACGAGATTCCTCATTTCTTCATCCTCTCTTGTTTGGTTAAGACAATGATGTGACATGGTTGTAGTAGGGAACTGACTTGGCCACCCATATGCAAGCTATATTAAGTGGGTGGGTCATCTAGCTACCGATTCTTTTGGTTTGTTCAATATACAAGGGTTGGAAATCATTGAACCCCTTCCTATATTAATTTTGGTTGAACCCCTTCCTGTATCATATGGCAAATGGTGCGTCAGTTTCTCTAGGCATGCATGTAAACGTTCTTGGTCTTGATTTCTAATTAATCAAGTGCCCTAGGTACTTATTTTTCTTTAAAGGTATAGGTGGATTATGTTATACAAACTCTTCACGCGTTCCTAGAGGGTGGAGACCCATCCATGGAAATAGATGTAAAAACCTCCACCCTATTTTAGAGTGATTGATTTTTTTTACTTCATGATCTCTTCTACCTAATTTGTGAATACTCTCATTTCAATTATAAATTTCAATTTTCAAATTCAATCAATCATGGTAAACAATTTGGTCATATGCATTTCCTAATGTAAGCTTTTGGGATAAAGCTCTAAATTATTTCCTTTTAAAGAGCACTCAATGTTTAAAGTCCGGTTGGTTAAGAATGTTATGACTATGATTCATAACTATTCATTGTTGTTAAACAAATTCACTTGAACAAACTATTCAAGTTTAAAGTAGGAGGTCTGTTAAGCACCCAAGTTCTACAAGAGTCCCCTAATACAAAGCTACATATTAATGTTTTGAATCTACCTTTACACATAATGTAAACATACATTTAACACCTTTGTGCCATTTCAGCTTTAAAAATTCAGAACTAATTCTACAAAGGTCCAAAAAACATAAAACAACTTGGATTAGATACCAATTCTGTATATTTTTCAAGGGAAAAATTACAAAAAAATATTTCATATATTTTTCATAGACCTTAGCTTCCCCAAATGCGATCAGTTGGTAAATAGCCTTTATGAACCTCCTCCCTTCTGTGAGTCTTTCAGCCTGAGAATACGGAAGTATGGAAGATTGCCAAGTGGCGTGAAGATTGCGTAGCCAAGTAAAGAGTCGAGGATGAATGGGCACGCATGCTCCACACTCCTCATCTTGAGAGTTCTATGTGCCATTCAACCTGCCACACTTGCTGGAGATCTCATTTCTTTTGTGAGTGCCTGCAATTCCTCCACAAATTTCAAACTAGACCTGCATTTCCATTCCATTCAATGCAATTTTTAGGTGAGTTTAATTTAGAAATTTCTTGTGTATGTCACCACGGCGAAGTTTGTATTCGACAGAGCGTGGGTTTCGGCGAGGAATTTGAAGTTGGGTTTTAGTGGTATTATTTTTGTGAGTGCAGACTTCGAATTGTTGTTTGCTTCTGGATGGTTCTGGTACTAGATCTGTGAGGAGATAGGCAGGAGCCATGGTTGCTAGAGGAACTACACTTATAGTGGCTCTTGGCTGGAATTGTTTGTTTTGTAAAGAGAGTGGCAGCAATTTGCAGAAGGGAGGGAGTTAGAGAGGTTGTGAGATAGTGCAAGTCCGAGGAATCAAAGGTGGTACTACGAGAGTTTGTGGTGATGACGAGATTTGGAGGTGCTGTCATGCGGGGAATTTTGCTAAGAAGATCGTGGCAGCCCCTTCTCAGGTTCATTTGCTCTTCGTGAAAATTTTCTCCTGTGGGTTGCAAATGTCTTTTTTTTAGGGTTCAGGGTTTTAGGGTTTTAGGGCTAAGGCTTAGGGCTCATAATCTTATAGATTAAGAACCGGGTTCTTTTTGAGGAGTGAAGTCTTCAGAGACTGTTCCTGTTGCCACCTTGTCCAAGCACATCTTGCGCAGAGGTTGATACAATCTAAGATGAACTAAAACCGACACGAATCTGTTGTAATAATAATGACACTTTAAGCATTCAGATTGTTTCTATTGTAATAATGGTCAAATTCTAATACATTCTTGTCAGCAAATCGAAGAGTATTCGAATGCACCAAGTTTGCTCCATTTGCATGTCGTATGCAAAAGTTATAAAGTTTCAAATTTAGATGACCTAAAACCGACACGAGTTTCTTGTAAGGCGGAGTATATTCACATAATCAACATGTACTCATTGCTCAAGATTGTAGGCTGTCATTTTGGTAAGTGTGGGTACTTCGACCTTGTGGGTAGTGAACACCTTGAGATAGAAAATGTTTGTCCCAGATGAGACGATTACTTGATTATAACTTCGAGTGTTGTACTTGATTTTGTGTAGCCTACCTGAAAAAATGCTCGGTTACCTGAAGCTTCTTTCTTTTCCTCTCTGACTGTTTCATCTAGTCTCTCTCACTGGTATACAATTGGGTGTTTGCAGACGTGCGTATGGAAATTATGAAGAATTTGATGTCTTTGCTGGAGCGGACACTGCAGAGAAAGTTCGCATTAATGGGTACATTCCCATGATACTTTGAACAAGTCTTAATAGATATGGTTATGAGGAACAATGCTTTACAAATAGTGTGTTCGCGAAGAACACCATTTCAGATATTATATATGTAGTCTGAGTTGTGCTTGGCCGAGGCAGGTACGACGAGAACAAATTCTATGCCAACGGAGTAGAGGTAGAAGGCTCCATAATATGCCTTAGCAGACTCACATTAAAATGGACTCCTAAATCGTTTGAGGAGGTTACACCTGACAGGTATATCATGTCTGGCCTTTCCATGCCTTGATCATTAGTGCATTGCTAGGTAAATGTGTTGATATCAATTCTAGGTTTCTGATTTACTGTCTTTGCTTCTTGCCAATGGTAGTCAAGCGCCGGGGAACATTTGATAGGCATGATTGTGTTTGAGCTAAACGCTAGAACTCTTGTACTGTTTTGCATCCCTTTAGTTCCTGCGTCTAGGAACCTGTGCCAAATATGTTGCTAACTCATTTTGGGGTTGTATTTTTGAACAGTTTGGCCTTATTTGAACTTCTGCGTCCTGCACCTGGTATGAAATCTTTCTTGACTGATGTGTTTTGAGTGATTGCAATTGTTGCTTAGACTCAGAATTTAAAAGCCTGAGTGACTTCCTGAATTGCTATTTCACTTCTCCAAGCAACCCTCTGCAGGATCATTGTTTTGGTTAATTCGCGAGGTTCAAAAATATCATCCAGCAAAAATGAGAATCCCTCTTGCTTTTTATTGTTTTAACTAATTAATTAATCGATTCAACGATCTGACTATGGTGATGCTGCAAGCTTTTTCACTATTTTGTATTCTTATACCCAGTGCTTGCTGGGATGTCAGAAATATTGATACTGGGCTGCGGTAAACGGATGGGCCGTGTCAGCCAAGAAGTGCGCGACTACCTCCGATCAAATGGCATTAAGCTGGAAGCTATAGACACGGTTATTACCCAACTCTTCTCTCTGAAATGTAAATTATCTCTTAGGTTGTTTAGCAAGTTTTACCCTATCTGAGTGATAGGATATGTCAATTTCAAACACGAATGTTTTCGGTTTGTCTTATGGCTAATATATGAACTAGAATCTGGAATTTGCTGTTTCCAGACGACTCTTGACCAGTCCCGGTATCATCCTCAACGAAGTGACAACTAATACTTATTTGACGTGAGCTACTCGTTTTCAACTTAGAATTCCAACAGCTCTCTAATCTGCATGTTATCTCCCATTAGGCCAATGCTACCTCGACATTCAACATCTTGAATGAAGAAGGGCGAATAGTGGCAGCAGCCATGTTACCGCAAGGTACCTGATGGCGAAACTCTTGTAAAAACCTCGACTGACCGCTATCATCCTTGTAGAAACAGACTCTTAACCGATACACGGTGCTTTTTCGGAAGTATCAATTGCAATTCTGGAGTTGCAATTGTAGGCACGATTCTGAAACTGCTCACTTTTGTTGGGTCGATTCAACAGGACCTTGACTTATCGAGAACCTAGCTCTTGGAAAGCAAGCTTTGTTGTGAGAGCTTGGAAATTCTGTGGATTTCTTTCTGATATCCATTCAAAGAAACGTCTTTACTCATCATCTTCGGAAGCAAAAGCACTGTCATGAAGGTCAATCTCTCAGATACAGTAAATCCGTACCTTCCTTCGTAGTATGGTACGCAAATATATATTCGTGATACCCCGTGTGCAGTCTGTGAAGTGTGAACGTACCTAATTGAACCATCCATCTGCTGACTTGAACTTTTTTTCAAATCTCTCAACTAGGAATTTTTGCAACAGCTAACAAGTACTCTCACCCCTAAATTCTAAACCAGCCACTGGGTGGATATTGAATGTTCTGACAAGCGCATTTCATCCAATCAATATTCTTTGAGGAAGTTCTAGAATAATCTTGTAATATATCAATGGAAAGATGAATGATATAGATATTTTGAAGGAGTTACAATTATTCATTACGATATTTTGAAGGAGTTACAATTATTCATTACGATATTTTAAAAGTGATCTTACTATTTACTATTTAGTTTGAGCAGTAGTTTAATTTCACCTTCTCCTTCCAAAGTATCATATTGAGAGTGTATCAGTATATTGAACAAACTATGAGGTTTGACTATGTGAAATCTGGTGTTGCTTCAAGGGGCAGCTACATTAATCAACGAGCAAGTGATGTAAGAAGATGTGTAAGGTAATGTGATTTGTTTACAAACTGTCGCATCTAAAATGCACAACTTTCATGCATGAGAGCAAAGGGCTGACTTTGGGTACACGGGTTTTGAGCACATTGTCCAAAATCACAGTTTGTTCAAACTGTCCAAAATTTATAGGTACTATGAAGGAAAGAATTCTAGAGGCCCAGAACTCTTGCATTTGTAGAAATTGCAAATTACTCACAAATATACGAAAGTTGCCCACATGAAACCAAAGAGAGAAATTTCCATCTTTTTTCATTTAATATGTACACCCTTTGGGCAATGAAAATTTCAACAGATTTTGATGTCTCAACACTTATTATATTTCAAAAACATTTTACAACATATAGTAACACTATAGGCAGATTTCATAATCACTTCAAAAATCACCTATGTTTCTTTTTTTAGCCTTGATGACTTGAATATTATATTGCATTTTGTTGTACACCATTTAAAAACCACCCCCATTGGAAATGTAAAAAGTTGACATGTGTGTGCTTCAAAAAAATTGTATATACAAAAAAATGTAGATAAATTCAATTTGAATGGAACTTGAAGGTTCTCAATGAAACAAAGATTTGAGATTTCATTTAATATCATAGATGATCTATAAGTTGCAATTTCACCCGTTGTTGCATCTATTTTGAAAATAGATTTGAAAATGCTCGTTCTAATACACAATTAGTACAAATCATTTTAATTTGTATTCAGAATCCAAAACAATTATTTTTACTGCAATCTTTTTGAATGCAATATATTAGTTTTTTAAGGGTTGCATATAGTACATTTATTTTGAATTATAGGTGATTAATTATGATGTGACAATAATAAAGTGATACCAAAATTTTGACAATAAGTATATATAATAACTTAGAACACCTTATTGTAAGCAAAATTTATATTCTTTTTAATTTAGAACATAGTTATAGGTTCTCAACAAAAATATAAAAAAACACTCAGTTTGAGGATCTTTTAACCCTAAAGTCCCGTTGTCCCTATGGGGGACAAAATAGATTTTGGGCAAGTTCTTATGAGCTCAAGTTTTGGTGAAATTTTCTGAAACTTTTCCATAAGATAGAAAAACTTATTAACTTTTGGAGAATGTGATTTTTATTTCAATCGGTGCCCGGGAGCAAAAGTTATGCTACAATAACCTCAAAACAAGGGAGACTGGGCGGCAAAAAAAATCCATTAAAAATTGAAGTAAACTTTTTAATTATTTTTCTCTAATAGATTATATTTTTGTCTAAATAGGAAGCTTTGATTCATTCCATTTGGATTAGTGATGCAAAAGTTATAGAGTTTCTTGTTTTGCGGGCAATCAAAGCATCTTACTGGAAAAAAAAATTTCTTTTACTTTGAATGCTGATATCTTTCAATCCATACGGTCAAACATCACAAAATTTTTACCACATGATCTGAAAAAAGTATAGTACAAGATCCTGCGGTTAGATTCTAAAAAAATATAATTTTCTGGTTCCTTGGATGAACACACCCAAAGTAGCAATTTTGAGTGATTTTTGACAAAAAAACAGCCTTGGGAATTTAGGGGTTAAGTTTTCAAGTAGAATAGAAAGTAGAAACTAGATTTGGGAAGCTTTATTTTGTTATTTTTTTTCAAACAAAAAAAATTTCAAAAGCAATTTTTTGTTAAAGATTGCACAAGATTCTATCAGGGATTTCATGTCATTTTTTTCATTCATTTTAAGCCTTGATCAACTGTTGTTTATGAAGGCAAACCTTAACCAACTACCTTTTTATTCCCTCTAATAAGATAACTGAAGTCATGGTCTTTAGTCATTGTAAAGATTCCGTGGCTACTCTATATAGCTTCTCTTGAAATACAATTTAACATCTATAATCCTGTACACAAGTACTTTAATGAACAGAGAATATTACCATGGAAAAACGGTATCAATTTTACATTGAAATTAGGTTTTTGAAGACATTTGAATACTGCTAAAAAATGACAACAAATAATTTTAGGGATCAAAAATGATGAATTGAAATTCACACAATTCTGTTATCTAGTTTTAATTTACTGTTTCTCAAGAATAGAGTAAAAGGGAATTGTCAAATTTTTTTTATATAAGAAGTAACCTAAAATTTGTCTAATCATTAACCCCTAAAGTTCCATGATTATGTATTAGGATAAAATTGAACCCCAAAAGTGGCCGCTTTGTAATGCAAAAATTTGGGTGGAAAGAGCCTTTTCAACTTACTAATTAAGCCAAGATTTCTATGATGAATTCAAAAAGTTTTCACCAAAAACGCTCCAAAATTTTCGTTTCTAGGACAAGTGTCAAATTTTGGAAAAAAAACATTTTTGGACACATGTAACCGTAGGATCTTGTACATGCTGATTTGAGAACATGCGGAAAAAATTTCAGAAATTTCCACCACGTGGATTGCAAGATATTAGCGTTTGAATTCATAGAAACTCTTTTTTCGGCCCTGCAAAAAAATAGGGTAGTTGCACTTTACAAGCTTACATGTGTATGAAAAAATGTTGAAAATGGTGGTGCTTTTTTGGATTCATTCTTCAAGGCAAGTTGACTACATGCTTGAAAAACTTTAGATCATTGAAATTGTACAACATATAGGAAAAAATTGTAAGTAGAAAGAAGTAGAGAATGATTCAAAATACTAATTTTTAAGGATTTAATTGTGGAATTCAAAAATGCCAATCCCAATGGTTGTAATGTTGTAATAAACAATCTTCATCTGATGATTTTATTTTTTCAAAAAATTCAAAAAATTGAGTTAAATAGACAACTTCAAAGATTATTTTAGAGTAGAGAATCCATTACTACCCGCAAACTAAAATTCCTCATAACTTTGGACTCATTGATTGAAATGGAATGATTCAAAACTTTCCACGTTCATATAAATCTAGAAAATAAAAAAATAAAAAAATTAATGGAAAAGGTGATTTTTTTTTAACTGCCTAGATTGCCCACTTACAAAAAAAATTAACATTTTAGGCCATAACTTTTGATTTATATTTCTAAATGTCATGAAATTTTGTGCACATGAAAGACACTCTTTGTCCACACCTTCTATCAAATTTTTGGCCAAAAATTTGCAAATCCTCATTCACACCAGCTTGTCCAAAATTGCTATATTGTCAAAAAATATATGCTGGTCCTTTAAGGGTTAAATATGAAGATATTTTATTTATAAAAAGTATGGAACGTATGAGAACTAGGAAAAAAAATTACCTTGTCAAAACTTTTTGTGTGAAGTCACATTAGACAACTCTGTAAATATTTATTAGAGCACAACATATTTGAAGACGGTTGACCCCTAAGTGCTTAATTTCCATATTCTAGATGACGAACTTAATGTTTTAGGGCAATATTTTGCCCAAATGATTTCTCATTCACTCAAATTAATGCTTGAAGCTTAAAAAGGTAAGTTTTGCTATGGACAACATGATGAAACTGAAGTAAAATAAAAAATGGCACTTGGTATATAAACAAAAATTAATGTACATACACTTAAAAATGATTTGAGGTGTAAAAGGTTAATTAAAGCTGCAAATAATTGGCTACAGGGTCATTGCAAGAATGACCTTCCGTTTTTGTTCCATTTTGGCCGTTTTCAGTCATTTTTTCGGGAGTACTATAAAAATAGAAAAACATTTTTAAGAAAATATAAAAAATATGAGAAATGTATACACCTATAAGAAGAAGATATCCTATGAAGGAAAAGCAAAAAAAATTGCCTAACTAGGAGAACTAGAAAAGTGCAAAATTGCAAGAAAATACATATTTTAACATTTTAATTTGTAAAAAATAGGAAAAGTAATTTAAAAAACAACTGAAAAACGCCATTTGAGAAGAATATAGGGTAAAGAGATTTCACCAAAAAATTGATCCTAAAACCATCTTCAATGTTCAGAATTGCGTGCGCAAGAGAGGCCTCTTTGCATGGATGTAGAGGATATAAAATAAAATACTTTTTAATGCCCTTTGGTAGAAACATGAGTTCCTACTATGGGAATAGACCATAGAAATTTCAGCTCCAAATCATTAACTTTGGGGACTCCTTATGTAGTAAAAACCTACTTCTTTTACAGATTCTTGAAAACTTTTTCACTTTCTATTATTGTAGGGTGATTGCATGAAAGACCGGTACTGAAACATTGTCACAAACGCAGTGCCAAAGCTTCATTTTGCAATAACTTAAGGTAACTACAGGTAAAATTGTCCAAATAAAGTTTTAAACACTGTTCCTATCCTTGAATTGCAAATGTTTTTGTTGAGTCTTGTTGTTAGTCAAAAAAGATTCTATAATATTTTTGAGAGTACATTTTTAAGACAACATATGAATAAGTTATAAAGTAGTCTGCTCTAAAAGTGACGGGCTTCTTCAAATCAACCCTATAAAATGGTACATAATGGATATGAGGTGGTCTTCAAATGGACCACTTTAGTCATTGATTGAATCCGTAAAAGTAGTCTTTATTGCAAGAGCCATTCATTGGCCTTGGTTTCCTCAAATCACTTTAAAAGTTATAAGTGGATGCATTTTGGAAGACCTAGGGTCACAAATAGGTACCTACTACAGAAATTTTAGGAAATTCAAAACTAATTAAAAAATGCTTCAAAAAATATGAAACCACTTGTGTTATATTTGGCATCCATTTTTCTTACTTTAAAAAATGAGTGAAAAAATATTTCTACTCATGCAAATCTACAAGAAAGGTGGACCAACCCTTAAACAGTCATCCTACCTTATTAAGGTAGGATCCTATCCTCGCTTTAAGAGCATCCTACCTTAAATCTTCAATGTGTTAAAAATAATTGTATCCAAAACTGACCATGAGCTTTCATGAATTTTAGAGGTTATACATTTTATGTAGGGGTCATTGTTCAAAACAGGTCCCAATTAAATGCATTAGCTTAGTGCATGTATGCCATGGTTTGGTCTAAGGCTCAGACTTCCACCTTTTAACCAATTTTGCACATGCCAAGCAAAATTCCCCTTTGAATGGGTCCAAATGAATGTTGTTAACCATTTGGTCTATGACTGAGATTTTCACAACATTTCCACATCATTGTCCTGTAATGTACCTGTATTTTGAACAGATAGATAGTGAGGAACAAGTTCCAGATCAAATTATTTTTCAAAACCCCTCATTTATTTTGTGGTGGGGGTGGGGGATGTGGGATGTTCTGAAAAATAATTTGATCGGAAAATCTCAAAATCCCAATACCCCCCTCAATCTTGTATTTTTGAAAACGAAGTCGTTTGACAATCGATATGGGATAATCCGTATCCCTTTTCCATATCTATTTTCCGTATCCGTTTTCCGTATCCGTATACATACGGTATATGCACGGTATCATAATATTTGTATCAGGATCAACGACAAGGAAGGGGGTGTTTTTATTTTTTTTCAAAAATGATCAATGGCTATTAAATTTTTTGGCGAGGGGGGGGGGGGGGGGGGGGCTAATTAATTGAGCAGGAAGTGTTCCTCTCTTTTCAGGGGATAGTCAAACACATCAAACTTTGTTTCGAATAAATGTCGTCAACTACATTGATCCACTACTTGCACTTCCACCTTCCAACAAACAAACATTCGCTCTTGCCATACACATAGAATTTGGTTCATATGACTGTCCTAGTGTCGCCAAAAGTTTTCGAGTCTGAGACTCAGATTTGGCGGCTCTCCAACCAAATTCGCATATGCTGAACAACTGTGCATAGCTGAACTTGGTTTGAATAAATGTTGTCAATGCATGACACCTCCACCAAAAAAAGCAAACTTTCACATGATGGTCGTAATTATGTGCACTTGCATATATTGAAATTAAAAAAAAATGCTTGTCATCAACACTGACCACATACAGAAAAGAACTCCCGGACCGACCTTTTCCTGAGGCCAGCATGGTGCGGTGCGAATTAAGAAAGTGGTTGTCCAAGACCCCACCTCAAAGTCTGCAGAAATTATGACTAATCACAAATGTATGCCCTACGACCACTCCACAGCAACTTGCAGCACGTCCACCTGCAACCACCAATGGAAGAGAAACACCGAGATCATGGCGGAAGTGAAACGTGTCCTTCATTGTCGCTTCCTGGCTCCTGACTCTCATTGCAGCACCTGACTCAATCTCATCACCGTGCACTATGATAGGCCATTGATGATGTTTACACTAAGTGAGATTTTTTTTTTTTTTTTCTTGGAATTCTTAATGTTGTTTATGCATGCCTTGGAGAGCAATACTGGCTTTGTGCTATGGACGAGGTGATGAGATAAGAGTGTGGACTTAAAACGTGTTCTTTAGGGTGCTTATTCCACGTCCTGGCCCGCAGTAGTCTCTAGAATTCAATGATAGGTTGAATTATATGGTGTGCATCGCTTTCAATGCTTTGATTCAGTCTTCTCATATGGTCTGCCAAGAAACTTGCAAGACCGGGGACGTGAAAGCATGGTCCTCTGCTCTGTTTGAAGACCTATCAATGACTGAGGCAACCATTGGAAGTTGTGTATAATTCTTATCCCTGCCTACGAATTAAGGTATCCCAGTTTCCAAATGCAGCATCACTGATGGTGGTACTAAGTAGTCGTCAAATTCATTTCCAATAGAAGAAGACAAAACTCTCACTCATGTTGGTACTAAGTAGTCTTTACTTTATGTCTAACAGTATAAGAAAAAAACACTGGTTCTCATAACCACACCACACAGACACAACTACTGTAGTGAGTGCTAACTTACCCTTGGTGCCTCCACTCTGAGTTAAATTCTAAGACAAAGGATATGCTTTTTTCGGCGCGTAATTGCTCAACACATGAAATCTCTCTGAGAAGAGTCACTCTTAGATGAGTCTAAACTTTCTCAAATCCCATCAAATCGTTATGGATAGTGAAAAGTTTAACCTCTGCAGTACTAAGCAACTGTTGTACGAAGTAGTGCAAATGATTGAACCTTTTCTACTTAAGTGAGACAGAAAGGACTGGCAATCGTACAGTACTTTCAAGTAATTGAACAGAGCTGCTGCAGGCTCTGTCTGCCACTTGCAGAGGGGCGGCCCCTGAATTGTAGGTCTAGTTGACTGTTCTGAATTTCCCATGTACCTGGAGGCTTGTCGTAGACTTGCTATTAATCTTTCATTAGCAAGCTATAAAGCATCCATGGACGATTAGCTCCTCCTTTCTGTCGACTTCACTTGGATCTTTCTGTCTCTCTCACTGTTGAAGCCGACTTGGATGCCATAGCTCGTTACACTTTTCTATACAGAACTGCATTATGTGCATGGAGTCCCTCAGTCGCCAACTTAAGGAGCTTCCAACTCTGGTTGGGTATGTTTCCGTTTCCATTTCCGTTTCCGTTTCTCAAACTTCACAAGCCGTGTTGTTTTCTGTTGTTTCTACGTCTGCAACAACACATGAAGGAGAGCCTGATTTGGTAGAAACTGACGTGGATTTCAGTATCTGTTGGAGTGTCTTGTTTTGTTCAGGGATTTCTAGCTGTTTCTTTGAATTGAGTCTCTGATGAGTGAGGATGGCGCCCTCTTTAGTTTGTAGAGATGGCGGTGAAACGATGATCTCAGATTTTTATGGCCTTGCTTGATGCATATGTGTGTCCTTGTTTCTGTTTCCGCTTCAAACTTCTGTTCTTTAAATCGCAAAATTCTATGGCCTCGTCTGAGACTTATGGTCTAATCTCTGTGTCTGTCGAATATTCTCGTTATGCAGATCGTGAAATTCTATGGTTCTGTTTTGATGCTATTATCTTTTTTCAGTAAATATTGCCAGACTTCCGTTAGATCTTGTTTGTGTACGTGCCACAAAGTTTCATTATTTTAATTCCAGAAACTTGGAACTTTTTGAGGATCATGAGATCTTATTTCTATTCTTGCCAAAAACTCAGTATGGAGATCTCTAATTTTTATGACAATATTGATGCTTATGATCTTGTTTATGATCTTACAGAAGCATTCTTCACATGTTGGAAGAGCAACAAAGACTTCTTCCTGCTGCTCGCTTGGAAGAAGGCATTATTAATGGACATGGCGGATACTCTGGCGCCATCGTTGACGACATCCTTGCAGCTTTGCCTTTGCTCGGGCGCAACCACATTCTCCCCAAGGTTGGAGAGTCTTCCCCAGAAAGTTCGGCAATTAACTGATGCCGAAACTCTGCCACATGATAGCTGAGAGAGACGCACAAGCTGGATACGCTCACAGGCGTTGTCCACCTTGTGTGGTGGAGCTGAGAGAAATCAGCTTCACAACCTGATTATATTGACAGTGTATGTTGCTTATATGTTTGTAGCAACACACGACTTAAGTGAGTTTGAACGAGCTTGATCCGTTCACATCAAGTAGCTCGATTTCTTAGACGTTTCTGTTTGGGATCTTAAGTTTGTTGTTAAATTGTTAGTGCGAATGGTTCACGTACCATTTGTGCTTCTTTGAAGTCTTTGCTGGGTGTTTTCTTCGTGGACATGGCGGTGACTCCGGTGAGATGCTGATCGAGTGGGAAACCTAAATTTAACTCGGATTCAGACCTCACTTGGAGCCTGGTAAAATAATATGTTTTGAGTGTCGCAAGTTCCTTGTGAACACAATAAAAGGGAACTTGTACTGTATATGAAGTGTCGATTCTCCTCTGTCCAGTAACTGATTCACAACAGACACATGCTTACACAGACACATGCTTAAATTCCTTGTTTCCTTGAACAGTCAAGGTTTGAATTAGTTGGAAACGTCAGTGAATCTCATGTAACAGGCGAACTCTTTTTTTTTGCTTGCGCAAAATCTCTGTTTCAGCATAGCCAGGGTGTTACTAATTGTGCAACACGAATTGGCATCAAGACTCTGGTGTTGGGTGATCTTGGCAAGATTTTTGAGTCGTTTGCTAAGAGTTTTTACACAATAGCATTCCATAACATTCTAATCAAGGTTTTTCATATATTTTTCCATGCAACTACCATACTTGAGAGATGCCTCAGGATCGAACTTATCAAATTTGACCGAGTCTGAGCCCTGATGACTCATCCAACGTCATTTCCTTACCGTTTTCGCATGATTTAAGCTTACAACAGTGAATTATGCTTCAGCCGACCTTCTGCAGGTCTTGCGCGAGGCTCTTGACCAAGTCTACCGACTGCCAGGGCAGCTTTTACCCCCAGATGCTTCCCGCTTATCCTCCGAGTTTCTGACTAACATTCCAGTTTGGTATAACTTAGTTGTTGGACAGGTGTAGAAGCTGATGCCATAGCCACTCTGAAGCGTCGTTCCTGTGTAAAATAAATTGTGAATATTTTCGTGTAACCATATCACTTACTTAGGGTTTCAACCAATGAGGCAATGACAACACGTCACTGATTCTGATTTAAAAAGGAGATTTGGGTGAACCTGTTGTGCAGCTACAGTATGTGAATCCAAGATTATTTTATTAAATTTTGCCATTCTTTTCCAAACGACTAAGTTATGCGCTTGCCATGCTTTGAGAATCATGAAAATGTCAACTTATCATATGTCTTCCTCTGAGGACAAAATCCAAGTTAACATGCATGTAACCACATACTGCCTGGTCGTTAGCACTTGTGATGTACCTTTGAATGTCTGTGATTCTTGGTGTTTGTGTGCATCTGGGTGAGTCCTTGGTAGTTTTGTACAAGCAATTTGAAAAAGGGGCATCTTGGCTAAAATTGGCATGGATTGGAGGGAAGGAGGTTGTACTCAAGGTTGCTACAGTGTACTTAATCTGCTTCAGCCGCCACAAGAATTGGAAGTATATACTATTTGTGGTGCGTCGTCGGTAACTACCCTAGTTCTATAATAGGTTGGCAGAAATAGATGCCAAAAGTTTAGGGCAATTGAATACTATTATTCGTGTTGCGTCGTCAGTAACTACCCTAGTTGTAGGGTTGGTTGGCAAAAATGATTCTAAAAATAGAGACCAAAAGTTTAGGAAAATTGAGTAATATTATTTGTGTTGCATCGTCGGTAACTACCCTAGTTGTAGTAGGTTGGTAGAAAATGATTCTAAAACTAGATGCCAAAAGTTCAGAATTGTTCCATAAAAAAATTTCTATTAGCAAAAAAATTCTATGTTTAGCATCATCCAAACTATGTTTTTCGGAATAATAAATAAATATCAACAGAGACTGAGGTGCCAATTTTGCCTGACACTTGTAATAATATATTGGATTTGCCTATTCACATGGAATAAAAGGAAATTTCACATGACGTGTGTTGGTAACCAACATAACAAATTTATTCTTATTTTTACTTCCAAGGATTAAAAAAATTGTACAGGTACATCGGTAATGCACTAAACCCATTTCACAAGGAAAAATAAATTGCTTGTGGAGATGTCCATAAAATCAAACCAGGCACTATGCTTGAGGAGGAAAGGATATGCATTCTAAGCCTTAGTAAGTACCAAAGAAAGCAAGTCAAGTTTCAGGTTCTTTGAATTCACTATCTTTCCACTAGACAGCAAAGCCCAATGAACTGAACTCCGGATGTATGTGGCATTACTTCTCTTATTATTAACCCATAAGGGTCCCTAGCATTTTTGGGTTTAACCCGTAATGACCCAAAGGGGTGGGGTGGGGTGGGGTGGGGTTGGGGGTCTTTCAAAATGTGCCAAAACTGCCAACAATTTAAGCAATTTTTTTGCTCATGTTTTCTTGAGATCAAATAGAATGTAACCATAGGATCTTGAATTTAACATTGAAATTGAGCACCTCAAAAAATTTCTGGTTATTTGACCGCACGGTTTATGAGATATTTAATTTTGCACTTTTTCTTGGGTCAATGGAAATATAGGGCAACGCTCTTTGAAGGAGCATATCTTTGTGAGATGATGCCTTTTTTGTGATATCTTTGTGAAATATTTTGAAATGATGCCTTTTTTATGCTC
Source organism: Neckera pumila (assembly GCA_963969595.1). Classification (NCBI taxonomy): domain Eukaryota; kingdom Viridiplantae; phylum Streptophyta; class Bryopsida; order Hypnales; family Neckeraceae; genus Neckera; species Neckera pumila. The sequence goes on along the minus strand of OZ018408.1, from coordinate 43,873,415 downwards.
AATGAAAGATAAGAGAGTTGAGAATGTACATGTAAAATTTCATAACATTCCAAGAATTTTACAATTCATGGTCAAGCTTGCAATGTACGGTGGTCACTGAAATTTGAATAATGTTTGCAAAAGAAAAAAGAATGGGACATTTGTCTTCTCCTTGAACTCCTTGCATTAGAAGGGATTTGAGGCCTCTAAGAGACTGCAAGTTATCCTGCGTTCCCAGACTGCGGGAACGCAGGATAACTGCTAGCTGATGTGGTCGAGACCTTGCCACGTCATTAAAAATAAATAAATAAAAATTGCTCAAAATGATATTTGGGGAAGAAATGTTTGTTTGTTTGTTTGTTTGAAAAAAATTCTGACAGCATTACTGCTGGTTTAGAACAAGGGAACAAACTACAGGAATAGGCCTGAAACAGCCCTCCAGAGGCCTCAAATCCCCTCTAAGAATCTGCCCTTCTTGAGGTGGATTTGACCTTTATGAGTGGGCAAGAAGCACATTGGTTGGTTGACTTTTTAATCCATGCCCAAACCAAATACAAAAAAACGAGTTGTAAACTATAGTACACCACTTAACTTTGAAAAATTCCACAAGATGGAGTTTAAGTTGGAATTTGATGAAACAACCACCATTGGATTTTTATTGCAGTAATTTTTTTAGAAATAAATTTTATTTTTCAAAATACTCCAACTCTAAGAACAAGCAGCAAAAAAAACAGGGGGTAGTGACCATGTTTTGGTTGTTGCCCCTCCTTTTTGAGCTAATTGTTCTCAAATTTTGAGTTTTTTAAAAGTAAAGCTCATATCTAAAAAATAGATTGTGTTATAAATCCAATGGCAATTGTTTCATCAAATTCCAAAATCAACCTCCACCTTGTGGAAATTTTCAAAGATAAGTGATGTAGTATAGTTTATAGCTCATATTTTGGGGTTCGGTTTGGGCATAGACAAAAAAGTCAATTAACCAATAAGATTCTTGCCCACCTCAAAAAGGGAAGATCTAAGGAATTCAAGGAGAAGACATGTATCCTATTTTTTTTTTTACAACACTATTCTCATTTAGTGACCCCCATGCATTGCAAGCTCTACTATGAATTGAAAAATGCTTAGAATGTTGTGAAATTTTACATGTACATTCTCAACTCTCTAATCTTTTACTAAGTATAAAAGGGCATCATTGTGAAATATTATCACAAAGATACGCTCCTTCAAAGTCCGTTGCCCTGTATTTCCATCAACTTAAACAAAACTTCAAACTTAAATATCTCCTAAATTGTGCAGTCAAATAATTTAAATTTTTTTGAGGTGCTCACTCTGAGTGTGAATTGTAAGATCCTATGGTTATATTCTATCCTATTTCAAGAATAAGTGAGAAAAAATTTGCTCAAGTTCTTGGTAGTTTTGGTCCATTTCGAAAATACACCCTCCTTGGGTCATTAGGGGTTAAAGACATCATTTCTTTTGAAGTGTTATAGGTCTAAATGTTACTAAAGTATAGAAATATTAAGTGCAAAATCTTGTAATGTACATATTGTAGATGATGTGAAATCAAATTTAGAGTCATTTGGCCACATAAATTGCAAGATTATAATGTTTTAGTGTTGAAAAAGGATGCTAAAATTTTCCTAGCAATACACTAGTGGTTAAAAATTGATGAATACTAGTATTTCCAACTTTTGGTCACTTTGTGCATTTAGAAATTAAATGCAAGCTATGTCATTAGATGAGATTTTAGGCCTCAATAAGACTATAAGTTCCCAGATGTTGGGGAACATGGGAATTTTGCCACATCAACAATCTAAATCCCCTCTAATGCATGATTTGATCCATCATATATACTCTCATGTACACAACCTTTTATACATTTTTCATTCATTTGTTCTTAGTAGACTCTAATGACATCCAAACATCTTTTCCTTGAAACCTTGCAGCTAGATGAAACCTTCTTGGTGTTGTAGCATTGTAAAATGTTCCATTCTAATATTTGTATAAGACCAAAGCTTTGCTAGATACTATAGTGTTTTTCATGACAATAAAAGGCCATATTCGTTCAAATGAGACAATTTGCAATCTCATATTATCTTTGACTTTACATTTAGATGATAATAAGTGTTTGGTATTGAATTTTTTTGGTGAATTGAGACTTGAATATGTTAATACATTCACAAACCTTTGATTTTATAAAGATTGATATGTTCATAAATTTTTTATTTGTTAGAATAGAGGTCTTAAATAATAGGACTGAAGTCTCAAAATGTCCATTTTGTCTCAATTTAACGAATATGACCATGGCATATACACATTCCCAACTATATTAATACATATTTGATAAATCTTCATTCTTTAACCTAACCCTGTAGTCCCTAAATCTTATATGTCATTTTTGAGATGTCAAGTGCATGCATAGCCAACCCAATTTACAATTGATTTTGAGAATCTTTCCTCACACGTATTATTCATTCAACCACAACACTTTAAATAATCTAGTTTATTTACATTTGATATGCTTTTCATACAAACATTGTGATATCATTGATGAATAGTCCAATGTTTTCAAAATTTTGGTAGTATTACATGCATCCCTAGGATATGTGTACTTCAATATTTTAATTTTATTAAATAAATAGTTCAATTACAAACAATAGTACATGTTTTCAAACAAAATGTCCAAAATTTGGCAACTATATGCCATCATACTTGGGTACTAAAGGGTTTAGGGATTAATATGTATTATACGGACAACTATTAACCCCTAAAGTCCCATTGTCCCTACGGGGGACAAAATGGATTTTGGGCAGGTTCCTATGAGTTCAATTTTTAATGAAACTTTCTGAAACTTTCCCATAAGATAGAAAAACTTATTAGCTTTTGGGGAATGTAATTTTTATTTCAATCGGTGCCTGGGAGCAAAAGTTATGCCCAAATAAGCTCAAAACAGGGGAGAAGGGGCAGCAAAAAAATTTTGCAAAAAATTTAATTTAATTTTTTTAATTTTTTTTCCTTATAGATTATATTTTTGCCTATTTGGGAAGCTTTGATTCATTTCATTTGGACTTTTTATGAGAAAGTTATGGACAATCTTGTTTTTCGGGCAATGAGAGCATCTTCTTGAAAAAAACTTTTTCTTTCACTTTGAATGCTGATATCTTTCAATCCGTACGGTCAAACATCACAAAATTTTTACTACATGATCTGTAAAAAGTGTAGTATAAGATCCTACGGTTATTTTCTAAAAAAAAATATTTTTTCTCATCTTTTAGATGAACGCAACAAAAGTAGCAGTTTTGAGTGATTTTTGACAGAAAAATGGCCTTGGGACTTTAGGGGTTAATGGAGGATTTGGAAAATTTGAATACTTCATTCCTTATCCTAAATTTAATTTTAATCCCTAAATGCCCGACGCCTTTTTTGAACTAAATTCCAGGAACCATTATCCTAGCCTCCTTTTGGTTTGGTCATGAGAGAGAAAGAAAGTACATAAGTTGGATACTTAACCCAAGACGGCCATCATTACTTTGTATCCATCTCCAAAATCAATATGTACATATGTAAAAGAAACAATCTTAAAACATCTACCAAATTGTTTTTCCACCCTTCATAACTTTTTCCACCCTTCTTAATTAAAAAAATATTTTTCTTGGGAAAAAATATTAAAAAAATATTAAAAATATTGAAAAAACAAAAATGTGACGTGACATTACTAGTGCCATGTCAGCACCCAATTTTTAAGTTTTAAGAAAAAAAAAAAATAATAATAATAAAAATAAAAAAATAATATATATATATATATATATATATATATATATATATATATATATATATATATATATATATATATTTATTTATTTTATTGCACCGGGCGGGTGCAAAACTCCATAACATTCAATAGTATAGTGGTGGACTCCCTTTCCTTCTCATTCTGTCCACCGGATAAGATGGTGTAGAATATTCCACACCCTCAGTAGCTAATAGTACACGTATCAATTTGTCAAAGAATTATAGTAAGTCAGCCGGTTGCAATTGTACAAGGTAGATTAAAAATTAAAAGAAAATCAGCATTCTAAACCCATTGAACCAAACCATTAGGGGAGATTTGGGGTCTCTAGAGGGCCATTTTAGGCCCGTTCCCCAATCTAGCCCTACCTTGTGAATAGCACTACAGACTGTCAGATTTTTTTTTTTTTCAAAATATCATTTTGAGCAACATTTAATTTTTTTAATTTTTTCAAAAATAATGTGGCATTGTCTTGACTATATCAGCCAGCAATTATCTTGCATTCCCACAATCTAGAAATGCAGGATAACTCACAATCTTCTAATGGCCTCAAATCTCCCCTAATGACACAAAAACCAGCGTTCTACACCTCTACATTGTATATCCCTGAAAACCCAAAATATAATTGTTTTTATATGAATGCAACCCAAATGCTTGGTTCATTGTTTGTTTTTTTCTTTTTTGCATTCAAACAAAAACCAATTATATTTTGAGTTTTCAAGTGAAAAGAGAAGCTATATATATACATTTGGGGTGGTAGGAAGTACACCAATCCATGCGGGATATGTAAACTAGAATGAGTGAAACCTCAACTACTCATAATTAAGTCAAAAATAGGAATTATGTTTGAAGTAGAATTTAGACCTCATTTAGGCATAGTAGAATAACTTTTTTCAAAACTTTGAACTATTAAAAGTTGTTAAATCAAGATAAGTTTTATCTCCATGAATTTGTTAGGTATTTTTATTCTCTAATAAAAAGTTATGGACAAATTTCAAAGAGGGGTTGGAATGGACATTTTCTTTAACATTTAAAAAAATATTCTTTCAAATTTGTCCATAACTTTTTATTGGAGATTCTAAATGCCAAACGAATTTTTGGAGGTGAAACTTATCTTCATTCACCAACTTGTTTTAGTTCAAAGTTTTTTTAGAATAGTTATTCTACTATGCCTAAATGAGTCTGAAATTCTACTTTTAACATAATTCTTTGTTTTTGACTTAACTATGAGTGCTTGAGAAACTACAAATTCTAATTTATTTATCCCACATGGATTGTTCTACCTCCTACCACCCCATGTGTATATAAAGAGTTGTTTTTTCACTTGAAAGCCCAAAATAAGTTATTGATGGCAAATGGTTAGATTGCAATAGTGTATTAAAAATTGGATTCTTTGGAGTTTTGGCAAACCATCTTTCTCTACAAATATTTGTTGATTTGTATGTTTGGTCTTAGAATTAACAAAAGAAAATGGAGCATATCATAATGTATTGCCACTATCCCTGTATCGAAGCTTACATTAATGCTGAAAGGATGAATTTAATAGATGAGGACTCCAGAGAGGGAAAGGTAACCTCTCTGAAGGCTACTGAATGTTATGTCACGGCCTCCTAGAGGGTTGAAATCTTTTGTAAGGTAGAAGGTCCACAAATGGACCACCTAACAACTGATTTGCATTTTGGAGGAAGCTAAATTCTATGAAGCATTTTTCAATAAATTTCCATCGAAGGAAAAATGGAGTTGACATCTACCCAAGTTGTTTCATATTTTTGGCCCTCCCTGGGATTAGTTACAAATTTTTGAAGTTGCAACAAAACTCATTTTGACTTGCTCTTAAACCGACCACCTCCTCAAATGTAGACCACATATACATTGAAGAATGCCAAATGTGCCTCTAGAACTTGTTTGAAGAATGCCAAATGTGCCTCTGGAACTTGTTTAATTTTAGAGCCTGCTCCATTCTAGAACCTTCTACATTAATGGAACTTCCTTTCTCTTTTCAACAAAAAGACATGAAAAAGTTGACCAGCTCGATGGGGGTGTTCATGTGCGTGCCGTTTGGTCCTGGATGCTGAGTATTGAAAAAAACAAAACAAACCGTACTCGTTTAGCTTTCTGAAAATGTAAAAAAGTCCGCTGAGGCTCACCTCTGGTTCGATGTACTGTTTCCTCTTGCAATGGAAATTGTCTGTTTGTTTAAAAAAAAAAAAAAAAAAAAGTTAACTAGCTTAATAATAGTAACTAGGCACAGTCTATAGCAAAAAGTGGCGGTTTGGAGGTACCCACCTTAAATGCTCGCCACTGGTTCAAATGCATAAAATGCCATCTTCCTTTCTGAAGCACTCACTCAACATATCAAGGCATAGTTACCTTTACTACATATAAAACTACAATGGGATTGTGTATCTGATTTACAACACTAGTATTATTCAGGATATCCGGACATTGTTATACGTGTTAATATCATGCACACTAATACTAAGGTGCGTCACTGCATGCCATATTAGGGCAAACTTCCATGTTATTGTGTTTGACAAGGTCCATAACATTGTTTACCGATGAAACAGGGGCCCTTTTGCATCCTTGAAAAGGGACCCCAAACAACGAACAAAATTGTCTTCTATGGCTCTCTAGCCAACCTCAATCCTTGAATTAATTGGTAATTCCCTCCCAAATATCCAGCAAAGTACAATATCTTCTTAGCATGGGGAAGACCATTGCTTGGTTATACAATATGCAGGACATTAAATTGTGCCATCCTTTGTGGGCCTGGCTATCAGAAAGCCAGGCTATCAGGACGGCGCTTAGCCAAGCGCGCGGGTAGCACGGCGGAAAGTGCAGGACATAAGAGTGCAGAACAGGAAAATGCAGGACACGACGTCCCGACAGCCGGCGGCTAGTTAGGGTTTAGGGCGGCGGGTTAGGTTTTTGGGTTTAGATAAACCATATTGTTTGTAAACCTTCCTACCACCCCATATGTATATAAAGCCTTGTCTTTTGAATTCTAAACACAAATCACGAATGGATGGAGAAGCAAAGCGAGATAGATGTCCATTTCAAATGGACAATTTAACGTCCTGCAAAGAAAAAAAAAATTCCAAAAAACTTTTTCAAATTCTATTAAAATAAAATTTCGGGGCACAGTTCAAACAACATATTTCAAAGTGCATGAGGGACACATAAGCAACAGGGTGGCCCTCCAAATGAAACTTTTCATAATTCTAAAAAAGTTGAAGTATCCATTCTATGCAGGATCTATATAATGATGAAATTTTCATGAAGTATAAGGTTAGAGATGGACGTGGATGGAACTTTATGCGTCCCTCATGCACTTTGAAATATGTTGTTTGAATTATGCCCCAAAAATCTTGTTTTAGTAGAACTTGAAAAAGTTTTTTGAATTTTTTTTTTCTTTGCAGGACGTTAAATTGTCCATTTGAAATGGACATCTATCTCGCTTTGCTTCTCCATCCATTCGTGATTTGTGTTTAGAATTCAAAAGACAAGGCTTTAAATACATATGGAGTGGTAGGAAGATTTACAAACAATGTGGTTTATCTAAACCCAAAAACCTAACCTGCCGTCCTAAATCCTAACCGGCCGCCAGGATGTCGTGTCCTGTATTTTCTTGTTCTGCACTCTTATGTCTTGCACTTTCCACCGTGCTACCCGCGTGCTTGGCTGGGCGCCGTCCTGACGGCCCGGCTTTTTGACAGCCGGGCCTACAAAAGATGGCATGATTTAACGTCTTGCATACAATATTATGAGTTTGAAAATGAAGGAGGTTTACAAATTTTGATTTACCATTGAGACATGGAGAAGGTTAGAGTTCTTGTTGCTACTTACAAAATTGAATATGGTTGATAATCAATTCCTTTCAAAGAGCCATATTGATATAATCATATGTGAAAAAAATTCAAAATTTTCATCTTTAACCCCTAAAGGACCAAGGTGATTTTCTTATCAAAAACCACTCAAAATTGTCATTTCTAATGCAAAGAGAAAAGAGCTTTAAAAATTGTTTCTTTTAGTATATCCAACCATAAATCTTATATTTGACTAGTATATAAATATGTAGAAGAAATTTCAGAAACTTTAACCATGTAGATTGCAAGATATATGCAGTTGAAGTGAAGAAAACAAGTTTTTTTGTACCTTGCTTGACTAGATTTTTTGGGTTTGAATCTTCTTAGTTCAAATTTTTTGCACTATTGATTTTGATTTCTACTTATTTATGTTAAGTAGTTGAGTTGAGAATCTACAAAAAGAAATTAGGAAAAAAAGCACTTAATTTTCACTCATTAAAAAGTTCTTAAATAGAGGTGGGTTCAAGATTGAAGAAAAAACTAAATTGTTAATAGCTTTTAGATGGAATTGAATCACAATAATCCCAATGGTGAGATTGTTCTAGCAAGAAAATATAACCCTATCTAATACTTTTTTTTGAAAATTTCTAAAAATTGCATTCAAAAATGAATTCTACAACTTATTTCTTCAAGAAGATGCTTAGATTGCCCAAAAAACTAAGATTGCCCATAACTTTCTCATTATTAGTCCAAATTGAATGAAACAAATCTTCACGTGTAGAAAAAAAATATAATCTTTGAGAAAAAAATTTGAAAAAAAATTATTTGACTTCTTGTGATTTTTTTTGTGCTGCTCGCCAAACTCCATGTTTGCTTATTGTGCCATAACTTTTGCTTCCGGGCATCAATTAAAATAAAATTTATATATTCACAAAGCTCTCTCAAAATTATACAACCTTGAAAAACTCCAAAAAATGTCACTAAAAATTGGGACAATAGGAACCTACTTGGACCCAAATTGTCCCTTGAAGGGACAAATGGTCCCTTAGGGATTAAAAGAGCTTGCAGTTGTTCTAGCTCTGAAACAATTTTGAAAGTCAATTTTAAGTTGTATAGAAGTTCTTTTTGCATCTACTTTAATCCCTAAAGAACCAAGTGTCTGGCCAATGGACACTTGAAAACTCAAGTAGGGTCATACAAAGTCAATTTTAAATGGATGCTCTCAAAATTTTGATACAAGACTGGAATATTCACCCTCTTTACGGGAATTGAATTTCCAAAGTGGCAAAATATTTTTTCAAATTTAATAAGTAGAGTTTGACTTGTCTTGGAATGAGATTTTTGTGTTATATGTATTTTTTTCTAACTTCAAATGCTATTATCTTGAGATTTGTGGTCTTAAAGTTCTTAAAAATTTTCCCACATATAATTCCAAATGTTTGTCTTTAATTTTTCATTGATTGCATTTTAAATAAAAAAATTCCTCACTATACAAGAAACAATATACATGAAGATTTTAGCCTGATTTTGGAGACTAGTATTTGGGGCCTTTAAACATGAAAGAACTTTAATTAAAGGATTAATTCCTAGAGGACTAGCATGTGTTTTTTAGCTGTATATAAATTTTGGGCAGGTACGTGTGACTAGAGATTTCTATACTTATGGGCCATATTTTAATAACAGGTGGAGACGAGGAATATCTTTCATATGCACTAAATTTCATGGCATTTGTAAATGAGTAGTCTGGGAAAATTAAAAAAATCATCTTTTTCAGAAAAAAAGTTTGAAATTGATTTCTGGAGTTATATACATGTGAAAAGCTTTGAATCATTCCATTTGATCAATGATCCAAAGTTATGAAGATTTTTTGTTTGCAAGCATTTATGGATTCTCTATACTAAAATAAACTTTGAAGTCCTTATCTTATTCAATTTTCAATATTTTTTGAAAATAATAAAAACCATGGGATGTAGATTGTTTATTACAACATTGCAACCATTGAGATTGGAATCTTTCAATTCCATAATTAAATTCTTAACAATTTAGTATTTTGAATCATTCTCTACTTCTTTCTATGTATTATTTTTCTCATATATGTTGTATAGATCCAAATGATCTGAAAATTTTCAAGCATGTGGACAACTTGTCTAGGAAAATGAACCCAAAGAAGTACCACCATTTTGGACATTTTTGCATAGAAAAGTGAGGTTGTGAAGTGCAGCTGCCCTATTTTCGTAGGGCCAAAAAAATTGAATGCTTATATCTTGCAATCCCAATCACGCTATGGACATTTCTGAAATTTTTTCCACATGTTTTCTAGTCAGCATTCTACAAAATCCTATTGTTGCAAGTGTCAAAATTTATTTATTTTCAAAAATTTGATACTTAAACTAAAATGGCAAGTTTTGAGCATTTTTGGTGAAAACATAGTCATGGAACTTTAGAGGTTAAAAAATAAAATTGCACAATTTGCATCTTAATATGGCACAACTATTTATAGTTTAACCCGATATTCAATTTGGTTGTTTATTTTCTCAAATTTGGATTACTGCACATCTCAAGGTGGTGGACACCAACATATTTTGCATATTTATATGGGACCACACAATTTGATGAAAGATTTTATAGCACCTTTTCAATTTTGCTGAATTCAATCTAAATTATTATCTACCATGCTTGTCCAGGTCATGTATTGGTCCTCTAAGCTAGTCGAGCTTACAAGGTATGGATGTATCCCAAACCTCTACTTTTTTACTATGCACAAATTGTTATTATTATACTTGTCAAATTTTCATATTTTCTTGTTGGGAAATGAAAGAAGGTTCCAACTCACTAAAGGACATTTGGATATTGTATGCAAAAGTTATGCAGGGTCAAAGTTCTTTTTTTTAAATGTTCTTCAACATAGGCACATACTGATTTTGGAGATGTACAGAGAGTGATGATGGCCGTTTTAGAACATCCACCTTATAACGTAATCAGAAAATTTTCAAAATCCAAGGAAGTGGAGTCAAAATTGGTGAAACTGGCATTGATGCATAATTACATTTTTGCAGATGGAATTAAACATCTAGAGTATTAAACATATATTACTCAAAAGCCAACATAGACTTCTATGATCTCAGCTTGTTTTTCCAACTCTGTCAGCCAAGATTACACAACATTGAAGCCGAAAATTTTCACCAACACCAACACGTACATGTATAGCTCTAAAGCTTTGACAGACTTGTAATTCAATTTAATTTGCTTCTGAAAGAAAATGAATCGCACTTCCTCTGCAATAGTAAGCATTGCCAGCTTCCAGAATTCAAGGTCTTCATAACCCTACAAAACCCATTTAGGTCCAAAAAAAGTGCACGGCATAATCCAAGAGAAGGGGGTAGCTCTGGCAAGAGTCTCCTCAAAAAGCATCCACCAGATCTTCAGAGTTCGGAGCATCATATCTTCAGAGTTCGGAGCATCATATCTTCAGAATTCGGAGCATCATATCTTCAAAGCTTCCACATATCAAGCCAACAAGGGGCCGGTATAGGTTTAAATAGGCTCTGTGACATTTGTTCAAAAGGGATGCGGAACAAATTTCTTGATTCACACCAATCTGGAATCCGTCGTCGTCATCGTCGTTGAATTGCAGTCAATTCTCTCTCAACATTGCAGGAAGATACCCTCATCATCAACTTAACCCATGTCCACTTCCCATGGCTACAAAAACCATGGCGTTCCATTGACAACAAAGTCCATATATACTTTATTATAATGGTACCTCCATGGGTAGCACAGCCATGAGAAAGGGAAGAGGGTAACGAGGAAATAGGGTAACATCCTGCAATGCATTGCCAACCATACTCCCTCGTGCAATCATACCCAGGTTGGGGACAGCAGCAGAGGATCAAATGTCAAGGTCTAGAATGGGGAAGTTACAAATGGATCAGAGAGTAATGAATCTCGTTCAATACAGAAAGAGTTCATTTGATTAGTTGTCAGTGCCAATGCGTATTGGAGCGGAATATGCGGCCAGAATGGCAGCCCGTGCCCCGAGGCAAATCGATTTAGAATAAGAGGTTTTACTTTAAAATTAGAAGCTCTCACCTACGAATTTCTCCTCTCTTGTAATTGATCACTGCCCCGGGGCAAGTTAAACTACACAATGTTCCCTGTGATCCATGGAGTGAAATGACCTCTGAGAGCACCAAAAGTGAGTCCCTTGTCGAGCTCCATTTGCTCTGCAATATTGTTCCAATCACAGCAGATGATACGGTCAAATTAAGTCAAAATTGTTTCAGAAATGGCCAAATTGGCAAATTTCAAGAGACTGGCACCTTTCCAGGGGCTTGTCGTGAACCTAGTTTTTAGAGCTTGGACTCCCTCGCAGCACTTGAATGTCACAGTTTTGGCACTTCTAGAAACGTCTATTTCGTTAAATTGGCGATATTACTTTGGCGCGATTCAAGGCTGCGCAGCCTGAAACCAAAATGTACACAACTCCTAGTTTTTGTCCTGAAATTATACTTTGTGAAGATATATGTAACATACTCACAATGGTTTGTGGAATATCGCCAATTAATCACAAAATTAAAAGATTAAAATAAATGACTAAACAGGGGGTGCCTTTAATCCTATATCTAGTTAATATCTCCAACCAAAGAGCTACCTTTGAACACTGCCGCCATCTAGACGGTACTCAAGCAATACTGAACGTTGCCTACTTACAACTTGGTCTAGTTTGCAGATAGAAGACAACAGTACCGACATCACTATTCAAACACGGACCCTTTTTTTCTTCCTTTGATACCGACTATATATTCTGACACACTGGTGCTCTCTTTCTATAAAATACTTGCAATATATTCTTAAGAACGTCCACACTAGCTCGCAATTAATGGGACCCAGAAACGAATTGAAAATGAACGGCAACTGGTCCCTAACTCGAGACAGACTTTAAGTTATCGACCAGTGCCTACGACCAATCTGGTTGGGAGCATGCCAAGTAGAAGCTGACGAAGCCTATTCCGATCCCAATCACTACAACAGGATGTTGCAGTTGTAACACATCATCAAATGGTTTTGTAGGGTTCCGTACGTACTTGGCCTCAAACTCTTGGTCTATTGCAAACCATTGTAAAAGTGCTCCAAGTTTAACTTGCTGCGAAAGTCTTGCGGCATAAAATCAATGCATGTACGTACGTCGACTATGCCTAAATTAAACTGTTGCAAAAACTATTGCAATCTCAAATAGTTGAAAATACCTAGCACAATATATATTTTGACAAACCAGGAAAGACAGACTGACCGATCCCAATACTGAAAATTCAGACACCAATCGAGTGGTAAAAGAGACGGCCACCTGAGACGTACTTGTGGCGCGCGCAGCAGGAGTTGGAGAGCCCGGACCGGGTAGAGAACTCGATGGATCACAAGCTAGCTAAATACGCGCGCAGCTTGCGAATTGAGGTTGCAAGGCTCGATTGATATGAACCGGAAAATGATCAAATGCACGTACGAAAGCGCGGGAAGGCCGGGAAGGCTTACAGACAAATTGGTGCGGTGGGTTTACAGACAACTGAAGTACTGAATTGATTGCAGCTAGTAGTAGCGAGCGGTGGGCCTACCGCGCTTAGCTAGCTCATCCCTAGCCTGTGCGTCGGGCCACCCGAGACCCAAGTCGATCCGTTGTTCTGTGGTATTACAGACAGAACAAGTGCGGAACTGGCACGGTGGCCGTATGATAAGGGAGCTTTTTCCGATCGCATCGATCATGGGAGCTTGGCGATAAGGGAGATTTCATCGAGTGATCGATATCACTGGCGATCAGAGTGACAGAAGCAGTCAGCTCGGACGTCAGGGGCTTGCCGCCTTGGCCCCGCTCCGAGTGACATCATCGCCCCCTAAAGAAGTGAGCTCATTATTACGTCAGTCAAAACGATCCCGGCAGTAAGAGTCCTAACTTCATTGGCGCGGCAAAGATTCTTTACCCTGTGAAGACGGACCTGTGGCCGTGTCAGAATTCTTCCATAGCGGGTCCCATGGCCGTGGGTCCTGAGATGCATAGCTCCCATTCAGTGAGAGTATTGCCAATTGTAAAGTTCAACTGAGAGTCGTGGGCAGCTGCAAGTGAAACCCTGATGCCTCTCAAGGTTCTGTTCATTCGGTGAACAGTAACTGAAACACCAATGAAAGACGAGAACAGACCATTATCACCCAAAATTTTCTCTGCAGGAAGTTGTCTTGTTATGAAAATTATATGCCTTGTTTCACCCTGTGTAGCTCGAACACTTAGTTCATTGCGCCATTTTTTCAATAACAACAGCGCGTGTGCAAAGAAAACTCCGTCCAAAATGCGTCTGCATTAGCACCTGCTGTCTACATTAGACACAAAAATGCATGAAAAGTAGTTGTTTCTCTTCCCTCACAAGGAAATTCTCATACGTCGAAACGTCCGCACCGGCGTTGTGGGGTTAATCTTGAGTACGATAACTCTGTGGAGACTACCGTAGCAACTTAATTACACTTTTGGTTATGCAGAAACATCGATTCCTCTGTATGGATTAACTGAAGCTTAATCCTTAAGGGACAGGCTAAGCCCGTTGGGCTTGGTTTTGAGAGAATCGTAGATAAAAAGTGTTTTTTCATTTTTTTTGGAATGTTTCAAACTACGTACCTACTTTAATAGTAAATGTGGCTTGCCAAGGACCACATTTAGACTGCAAAGTCAAAACACTATTTACTATTCACTTTTGCATGCCTTGACCACACAAACTTTGGGCAATAAAACTCATGGATTGCCTTGCTTCTTCAAGGAGATTTTTGATTCCCTTTTGGGCTACCTTCTAGGCAAGTGAATGTTGCTTCAAGGTTAATAGTGATATGGGCAACATCATTAAATTGGTAGTATTCTAAGTGCCACTTTGACGGTGTGCCGCTTTTGCAATGTAGGATAGGTATAGATTTTAGAAGGGTTGTTCTGAACCATCTAAAATAGGTATAGATTTAGAACGACCATTCTAAATTGTTTTCACGCCACTATAAAAAAAATATCACCATTTCAATGAAATTGCCCATTGATATTTTGCACTAATTGTAATGCCACTTGCACTTTTGTTCGTGGAGAGCAGATTAATGTCGACCAATGAGGTGATACCACATGGCGAAAGGGAGGGAGGTAACTGAAGTTAGTGTGTTTTCCCTGATGGTCAAAAATCGGCCATTTATGCAATGAATACATCCTTTCATTTGCACCCAAAAATAAAATGAAAAACATGGGCAATTTTTTGTAGGCGTCCTCTTGATAGAGGGTAACTTAATGAATCCTAATCCCAATGAGGCCGGGGGTCAATTCTCCCAGGTACTGTGCATTTTGGTTTCGGTTCTGATACATGTACTCTGAAAATCCACACGCATGACACACCAATTGGCGAAACCTGATCGACGCTAACAAAGCGATCCAATTATTTCTGAGTTAGGAAATTGGATTGAGAACTGAACGGAATTGGAAGATACAGAAATGTCTCAATACTTTATAATTCCGAATTCTTGTAAGTTCCCTCAGTAATTTACGGAAGAATCTGGTTGGACCGTTCGACCAGTGGCATGGTTGCAACCAGATTCCCGGCCCATCTCAAAGCTTGGCGCACGCAACGTCGCCCACGAGCTAGTCTTCGGCATCATCTCCGGCAGTCCGGCCCTGACCCAGGCCACCGCCCCGCTTGCATTGCCGCCCAAGACTATCAGACCTGCCATAGTTTAATGTGCAGAAATTAATAGGACACTGTTGCTTGACTTTACGTTCCCTTACTTCCGTACTTATGCAATAATCAGCGTCTGAAAGAATAGGTTAAGTTTTCTACAACTCTGCAGTCTGTGTGTGTGTTCATGCACTAGAAGTGTTGATTCAAAGTTTCGAACATGTTGATTCGGTAACACTTCCCTCTCAGTTCTCCCTACCCTGGCCTTGTGTATACATGTTGGAAACGATACAGTATGGTGAGTACTGCCCAGTTGCAATCCCAACGAATTGCAAGAGTAATGTATACCTCCTCGTTATTTCAGAACCTGAATCTAAGGTAATCCGCATTCTTATCTTGTGAGATTCGCGTCACTAGCATGAATAAGAGATAAAGTGAGACTCACAGATTTAGGTTTTTAAATGAAGATGGGGTACATATTATGATATACAATTAGGTAGAGGCTGCAATTAGTTGTGTTAACCTTAGAAGGAATCAAAGTTGGGAGTAAGTAAGAAGGTAGATGGCGAATTTCATTAAAATGGCGTCATTCCAGAAGTTTGGTACTTTTGCAGTTCAGAACGGTTGTTCTGAAATCTATACTCGTCCTAGATGGTTTATAAAGGCCGTTTTGAAATCTATGTGTGTCTTAGATGGTCAAATGGCATGCTGTCAAAATGGCACACGGAACACCGCCATTTTAACGAAATTCCCCATGTAGTGACAACTTAACTCCTTAAGTGAAACCCTAATCTTCATCAATTAGACTTTTAGGGAATCTTGAAGAAATTATTTCTAATGCTCAACTACAATGAGTCTACCTTTCTCATATCATTCTCTTTGTCTTCAAGAGAAGTCTCCAAACATAATTTGAATATATTAGTTTTGTATTGAAAAAGTTTACTTGAATTTTTTTCTAATAGCATTGAAGTTGATTGTTGTTTTTTGGAGGATAGATGCTCACTATTTATTAGCCTTTGGACAAGCTTTCACACGGGGCTCCGCAATGCCCATGTGAGAAAGAATGTCAAATTTAATTTTGGACTTGCTTGCCAAGACCTAAAATGTTGTGTAAGGGTTAAATCCTTAGTTAAAGCCATTGTACACTAGAGCTAAGACCTAATTCCAACTTCTATTTTTTGCCTAAAAGGGAATCCAAATATCATGCAATCAACCAAGTTATGTGTAAAACCTTTTAGATAGTTGCTACTCATGATTGGGTGCACCGGTGCAAGCTTCGGCACTCCTTTTGTGACAATGTTTTAGTACCGGTCTTTCTTGCAATGACGCAATCATCCTTAAGGCCAACTTACTTATGACCATATAAAAAAAATCTAAGGTATTAGCAAATTAAATCACAAGATTAAGCACTTCAATGCCTCTTGGGTGGCAACAACTTCAAATTTTGTTCAACAAGGTATACAAAGAATAGTAGAAGGCAACCCTTTCTTTTACTTTTTGAGAAAGTGCTAAGATGGCAATCACTTTAAATTTGGTATTTCTACATTCATTTATCTTTTGGACCAAAAAACACTTTTCAATCACATTCATGTATTTTTTCTCCCAAATTTGGCAACTTCATCCTTGGGTTTTTTTAAAATGGTAAATTTTTGGCAAAAAAAAATTACTTTTATCTAGCAAAAAATAGACATTTATTTTTAAATGCTGCAATCTAGCCTCATGGTGCCAAAAAAAAAGTGCTGGTGGAAGGTGTTGATAACTTTTGAAGCATGACACACATGAACTTGAAATTTTTATTGGAGATTCTTCTTTTGAGCTTAATCATACCTCATATTTTTCAGAAATTTTCAAAAATCATTTTATATTTAAAAATCATTTAATTGAATATGTCAAGTTTTGGATTTTAGGGGGGTTTAATACGTAAGGAGTCTCCAAATTCAATGATTTGGAGCTGAAATTTCTATAGTCTATTTCCATAGTAAGAAGGACTTCATGTTCCTACCAAGGGGCATTAAAAAATATTTTATTTTATATCTTCTACGTCGATGCAAAGAGGGCTCCCTTGCTAGCACAAGTTTGAATATTGAAGATGGTTTCAAAATCATTTTTTTGGTGAAATCTCTTTACTATGAAGTCTTTCCAAATAGAATGTTTTTTGTTTCTTTGAAAATTATTTTTCCTATTTTTTACAAATTAAAACATCAAACTATGTATTTTCTTCAAAATTTCAGCTAATCTTTTTTGGGAATAACTTTTGACCTAGATTTTTTTTAGGTTTGAAATTTTGGTAATATGCTATTTTTAGTTTTATACTAATGATCCTTATTTGATTTGGTTTTTAAAAATTTGAATGCAAAAGCTCATAGTACTGGGAATACTAACCAAAATGGAACAAAAACAGAAGGTCATTCTTGCAACAACCCTCAATTGAATTGTCATCATTTATATCAATAATTTGTTTAACTCCTAAAGTTCCTTGACTATATTCTCACCAAAAATGCTCCAAAACTGTCATTTCTAGTACAAGTACCAAATTTTTGAAAAATATTATTTTTGTACACATGTAAGGTAGGATCTTGTAGTACTCTGGTTTGAGAATGTGTGGAAAAAATTTCAGAAACTTCCATCATGTAGATTGGAAGATATTAACATTTGAAGTGGCAAAAGTCTTGTTTTTGGCCCTGCAAAAAATCGGGCAGCTGCACTTCACAAGGTCAGATTATTAAGAAACAAATTCTCAAATGGTTGTGCTTATTTGGATTCATTCTTGAGGGCAAGTTGGCTACATGCTTCAAATTTTCACATTATATGGAATTGTACAACATATAGGAAGAAAATAGTAAGTAGAAAGAAGTAGAGAATGGTTCAAAACACTAAATTGTTAAGAAGTTAATTATGGAATTGAAAAATGCCAATCCCAATGGTTGCAATGTTGTAATAGACAATCTACATCCTACAATTTTATTTTTTTTGAAAAATATTGAAAATTGAGTGAAATAAACAACTTCAAAGTTCATTTTAGAGTAAACAATCCATAACTGCCCGCAAACTAAAAATCCTTGTAATGTTTGACTCATTGATCAAAATGGAATGATTCAAAGCTTTCCACGTATATATGTAAATCTAATAAACCAATTTCAAATTTTTATTTTTGAAAAAAGTAGTTTTTTCTAATCTGCCGGACTGCCCAGTAACTGAGTTGAGAAACAAAAAACATATTAGGCCATAGCTTTTGACTTGTATTTCCAAATGTCATGAAATTTGGTACATATGAAAGATATTCCTTGTCCACACCTTCTATTAAAGTTTCAGCCCAAAATATGCAAATCTCCAATCACACGTATCTGCCCAAAATTTCTATATTGCCAAAAAATGCATGTTGGTCCTTTAGGGGTTAAATTTTCTTTTTGGATACTACACCTAATTATGACATGTTTCTAAAATCAATCCTATAGATTCAAGCTTGTAATAATTAAATAAACACTATTCATGAGCTACAGAGCCCATTTAATAAACTATTAAGTAGAAATAGGGACAAAAAAGAATGAAATCTAAATTGTCAATAGCTCTAAGATGGAAGTGAATCACACTAATTATAGTGATGAGACTATTTTACAAAGCAAACTTAATCATGCGGATCTACTTTTTTTTGAAAAATTGTGCAAACTAAATTCAAAAACAAATCCTATAGTTTATTTTTTCGAGAAGATGCTTTGATTGCCTAAAATACAACAATTTCTATAACTTTCTCATCACTTGTCTAAATAGAATGAACCAAATCTCTCAATGTAGAGAAAAAGTATTTTTTATGAGATTCATGAGAAACAAAATTTAAGAATTTTATTTGAGTTTCTGTAATTCTTTTGGTATTGGTTGAAGAGACACTTGAGACTTTAGAGGTTACAATCTACATTGGAATCTAATTCACCATAAAGCCAGTCTTTGCAAACCTGTCCATGTTTCTACTAGTAGGAGTTAATTAACATAAATTAATAATGTTCAATCTTGGGTGAATGCAAGAAACACTTGTATTATTTGTTGCGTTTTTATAGTGTTCATTTTTTTTTTTTCTGGAGTACTTTAAAATTAGAAAAATAATTTTTATTTTAAAAAAAGAATATGGCCAATGTATATACCTTTAAAATGAAGAAACCTCGGGAAGGAAAATTAAGCATAGAAAAATTCTCTAAGTGGGAGAACTAGAAAAGTGCCAAATCTCAAGAAAATAGACATTTTGATGCTTTAATTAGTTAAAAATAGGAAAATAAAATAAAATAAATAAAATAAAAATATACCATTTGTAATAACTCTATGGAGATGGTCATTCATAAAAAAAAACACCAAAAAAATATTTTTTGTATTCTAAAATGTAAGAAGAAAGAAGCTCTATTTGTGAACTTCCACACAATATAAAATAAATTTTTATTAAAATTCCTCCTATGCATAGCTACAAATCTATTAGAAGACCCTTTTCTCCAAATTTCAGCTCCAAATTTGATTTTTTGAGTACTAAAAAGTACTAAAAACCTCCAAATTGGAATTTGTGACATAAAATTAGGGGCTGTTTTTATATAATAAAACATTTTTGAAAATTGCAAAAAAAATTAGGCAAGGTGTATAGTGGACATGAGCACCTTCTCTATAAATCTTAAGTCATTTGGATTCAATAGGCAAAAGTTATGCCTAAAAAACAAATCAACATGCAGGGTGTAACGCAAAATAGTACAAATGTTTCTTGCATTCACCCTCTTCTCCTCATTCAACCTCATTAACCATGTAACCCTGTTGTGGATACTAAGTGTCCAATGGATGACTTCATCTAAGATTGTTGGATGGGAAAAAAATCTTTTTTCATCCAATTCTTTTATTGAAGGTATTTGAGTACATTTTCAGTGAATAGAAATCCAAATTATGGTGTTATTGACTTTCTAAAGAAGAAGATTCTCAATCCGTGGATTATCTTTGTTGATAGTGTGTTTTGGCCATTTTGTGCTTTTTATTCTTGATGTGAATTTCAATCATAAAAATGATGTTCTTTTGAATTTGAGTCCAACTAATGAAATAAACCTTATCTAGTCAAGTTTTATTCCAATTAGAAATTGTAAAAATTATTAAATTATATTATTTTATTGCAATATGAACTTTGGATCTATAACCATGGTTTGTTGATTGTCTAATATTAGAGGGACACGGTAACTTTGGTTTATACCATGATCTATACTGTTATATACATCCATGGTGAAAATTTCAGATTTTTTGAATATATTTTATACTAGGTACAACCCGTTGCAACAATCTCTTCAAAGCAACTAAAGCTCTGCAATGTCATAAGGGTTACGCTTAGTGTGAAGCAATCACGCACGCATAGACATGGGCGATGAAAAAAGATGAAAAAGCGGGATGAAAAAAATGGGATGAAAACATGACTGTATTTGTGACAAAGGGTCATGACAGATCGCGTGATAGTCTGTACTTTATACAATAGATTTCAAATGAATTTTCTTCATATTTTTTCTTAAAAAAAAATAATAATTTCAAATTTCCCAAAAAAAAATTGAAAATATTACATCTTGTAGTACACATATGATTTCATCTCTGAAAAATACATATAAATTTTTTCATTCATGAATATATAGTTGCAAAATGGCAGCAAACAGAGTGATGGACAGTGAGGCAGAATATTATACCACTGTGAGTTGGTGAAAATGCATCCAAAAGGTCCAGTTTCTAGAAGAAACCTGCATTGACAAGGTCACAACCAGAAATAGCCAAAAGGAATCATATATGCTGGCAAGACAAAAACAATCCACAGTTCTACACTTTGCCTAAATTATCTTCTCCTTTCTTGCATGAATAGATAGGACAACCCAACACCACTGTTGAAACTTTAATGTTCTGCTGGAACCAGGGGCACGTTCAAGAACCAGTTGCGGTACTTGAGAAGGCTGAGTACTTGCGGTACAGTACTGCTGTTGGCATCCTCTACGACAAGAGAAATCCTGGATGAAACTGATAAGGCTTGAATAAACTATAAAAAAACGTATCACCAACGATATTCTACTGTAGCTTTCCCGCGATTCCATAATCGAAAAAACTCAATTTAGTTGTTGACTTCTAATTAACAGTTCTAAGATGATGAATTCCGGGCCTTATGCACGCACTGCTCATGTCACACTGTACGTTAATTTGTGCTCGCTCAGCAGCTCGCTGCTCGCACGTGTGGGCAGCTTTGCAGAAATTAAGTCTAGCTTGTGCCCTGGTTCATTGTTTCTAAGTGTCTTTTTTGCTGAAATGCAAACCTTCCTTTCAACTCAAGAAGAAAACGAAAGTGTCGTATACGTACGGCATTCCTTGGTCCGTTTGTGATCGATGATTCAGAAAAAACGGGATTTGATCGATCCTCGCCAAGTCGCCAGCTCGTTCCGCCGGGGACTGGTTCCCTTGGTTCGATGTACTGTTTCCTTCTATCAATGGAATTGTCCAGGGCTTTTTTTTTCATTTTCGAAGAAGTACCATAGTGGCGATAGAAAATGTTACAGTGGTGCTCCAAATTGCAACATTCATCCACTTATTGGATGTATAGTATGGTTTTCATCCACAATTAGGCAATTTCATCTAATATTTTTTTTAATTTCAAAGTTGTCTGGCGATTTCATCCAATTTTTTTGGCATTTTTTGTAACCTTTTTTAGCCAGATTTTTTTTTCTGGTGCAATCTGGCACCAGAAAGCCAAAAAAAAAGCCCTGGAATTGTCAATTGTCCATTTGTTTCAAAAAACAAAATATCAGATCCCCGCCAGCTCAGGCACTATACAATAGTACAGTTTGCATTGTACGTTTCCAGCTGTAAAGAGTTTTGTTCAAATTTTTACTACACTGTAGTCAAGCTGGTTCTACATAACATTATTAACTAGGGTGTATCCCTCCCCTCTGACAAGGGATCATACCCTCCTGGATGCCTGGGAGGGAATTATAGTTATAATCCCAGGCATCCGGTTGGTCTAATCAATGTAAACTTGTTTGCACCAGATCTGCATTTCGATGAGGTGGTCCAGTGTCTGTACAGCAATTGCTCAAAGTCAAGGAATCAGCTGATTAAGCAGCTTTGTTTTTTACTCGATTTGGCGCTGGGGGGCTCCGACTTTGGAGGGGAGCAAAAGGGCCCCCCTTTGTAAATGAATCTCCAGCTGTGAAAAGTCAAAAGGTTTATTCAATTAAATTCTCACTACAGTAGCTCCACTTACTAGTGAAGCTCATTCTTTTCGCGGATCTGATCATTCCCGCACTGGCACTGTGCTGATTTTAAATTGATTTAATTTCCAGATGTGAAAACTGAAAAGGATTGTTCAAATTCACTTGCACTCTACTGTAGTCAAGCTGGTTCTTCTATCCCAGGAATCTAATCGAATGGTTCGAACCCAGCTCTAGCACTGTACTGATTGTAAAGTAATTTCCAGCTGTGAAAAGGTTTGTTCAAATTCTCACTCCACTGTAGTCAAGCTGTCTATTTTTCCTGAGAACGTCGATTTCGTTAAGTTGGTGGTAATCCAATTCTTTGGCACTTTTCAGTTTCCAGAACACCTGTTCTGAAAAATAAATCCATAACAGTGCTAGATTTTGGACCTTTATGTACAAATAAGCCAAAATTTATGGCGTTGGAATCGCGCTACTTTAATGAAATTGCAGTTTCAGTAACGTAACGATTTCCGATTCTATAGCAAAATAACTGATCCAGAATCAAACAAGGCCTGCCGTCCACGATTCGATCAACACAGACGACCCTCGACAGTCTTGCTCGACAAGAAGAATATGCAGTAGCCACGGAGCCCATAGTGTGAACATTTATTTGATTCAATTTGATGCACCGATATACATACTGTAGTGACCGATAGAACAACATGGAGACTCGGTATTCAATTCAAAACAATGAACAATGTACAGTCATACGAAATTCTGCTCCAATGTCGCTTCAAAGGGAGCTAAATCTTGTTGAAATTGAAAGTGAAGCAGTTGCATATATTGCACTATTGGTTTAGGCTGTTCAACTGGCATGCTGAATCTAGTGGCATGCATGCAGTTCGCATGTCATAGTGACAGTAATGAAAGTGAGCTAGTCACTTGCATACTTGCTCGGATCGAAATTAATTTATATTGTTGAGATCGAAATTCGTGAAAGTCGCTAGAAAACTCACTGGCAGACTCGGCCTTCAGTACTACGTGGCCTATTGTAGTAACACCTTGCAACTTTAAGTTCGAATATTCCGGAGATCGAAGGAAACGCACGTTCAGAGTATTCAGAACTTGAGGACTGGACTCCATGCTGAGGCTAGCTTGGGAGTACTTTTTCCTACTAAATCTCCTCCAATTGATCTGCTGGGCATCCGATATGAAAAGTTGGGGATCGAGTACAGACAGGCATCGATCTGAAACAGTGCCAATTTCTTGAAAATTTTGCCATTTCAAAGACTGTGACAACAAGACCTTTAAATTTGCAGGAAGCACGCTTAACTGTACAGGATCCGTTGTTTGCACCTGCCCACGCACTCACAGCTCCTTTGAAATCACCAGTGATTTAGTCTGCGCTGAGATTGGCGTTTCCTCAATCGTGTGGCCGGCCAAGGACCAAAATCCACTTGCTTGGGGAAGGTTGAATTTCTAGATCGACATTGGGAAGATCGAAAGTCAATCACATGTTCTAGCTACAATAGTAGTGTCTCTGTCTCTGTCTTCCCCAACAGAGCATGATCTTCGATGCTGATAGGAAGTGACAAAGTCTGGAAGTGGTAGCGTAAAGATTGATGCAATTATTGTCCCGAATTGAAATATCGCTTCTTCACGTACATCTTTACAATTATAGAATCCATGCCACACATACAAATTTCAAGGTTACATTCCAATTGGAATTGAACCTCACTCTGTTTCCTACCCCGACAAGGTGTAGTACCTGGATATCACAAACTTACCAGTTAGCACTCTCTTTCTGATTGCCTGTCAAATTGGATTATTGGAATCAGATAACCGGTCAGGTTGACAGCACTGGCTTCGAGTATTTTTGTATGATTTTTTTGACCGAAAATGGGGGGATTTCGGGCCGGATGAGTGCTGCTCAGGGGACACCATACCTTTCCACTCCCTGAAATGTACACAGCACTTGTTGAATGTCTACTTGTCTTCAGAAAAGCACCAGTACCCCAGGGGTCCTAATGTTTCTGAGTGGTGCCTTCTTACAATTTTGGGTTCGTTTCCAGGCTTGCTTACCGTAGTTCAAAAGGCCTTTCAGCTGTCAACTGAGTAGAAAATTAACTCCAAAGCAAACTTGCAGCATTTCCGGAGTTCAAATGACCACGCTATAATTAAACTGAAAGGTTCATGATCGAAGGGAATCTCCATTAAATTGGCAAATTTTTTGTAAAAATGGCACAGTTTTGCTCATATCCTACCGGTTCTGGTTTACCAAAGAAATATTGCTTGTGCATCTCATTTATGGCAACCGGAAGTGACCAGTGTACGTAGGGGAGGCAATCCATTCCTGATCTACGCCCCATTGTGGCCATGTATGCTGTTCTCTTTCCGTGAAGGAGGAGATGAGCAGGGATTAATTATGGCATGGTTCCCGAGTTAGTTGTGGCACATTAGGATTGCCTCCAAGATTCTCAATATTGCAACCAACTCATGGTTGATTTTGCAACTAAGCCTTGGTTGGAAATAGGAAAGTCTCTATGACCAGAATGGGTCAAACAGAATTTTCAACCAAAAAATTCATAGTAAATACATTTTTAGAAATAAAAATCTGAAAAATTATGGAACCTTCTAAACTCTATTTTTGCACCCACGAAAATGTTTCGCCTTGTAGATATGCGTAATTCCTTAAGTGATCGCAAATGGATTGCCAGTGTACGTAATTGAAATTATTGCCTTCACTGTGCTCAAATGATTCCGACCGAATAGTATTTTGGATTTTTTTTAAAGTATTATTTTTTTTTGAAGAGTGCTAAGAACGCCACCTCTCCACGAATGGGGACCGAGCAAAACAAGCAGAAACTGGCTTACTTTTGAATTGTGAGGTGCGGGACTTCTGGTGAGTTTGTTCGATTTGAATTTACAACACTTTTCAGATGCAGTATCTCACGAAATTTTGGCACTGCGTAACCATCATATGATTATGTGTTGTACGTACTAATAAGCTCTGGAACGCCTTCAGTTTTCAGAAGCACATGGATTTATGTGGCAAAGAGAAGAGGTTCTCAGACAATATTAATACATATTGATTGGTTGAAACGATTATGTTACTCAATAAGTTATAAGTTAAGGGATTCAAGGCTCTCTCAATACCTATTCGAAGATTCATGCAGCCTTTGCTGGAGATACGGCTAAAATAGTAAACAGTGCCGGTTCCTTCCTTTGCTGTGGAAAACGTAGATTGCCCCAGCTAGTACTAGCGTCAATTTCGTGAAATTGGTGATATTCCATTACTTTGGCATGGCCAAAACCCAAAATCTATACATGTCCTAGTTTGTGACCTGAACTTAGACCTTTGTCACAATTTATATGTCATATTTTGTTGCTTTTAGGTGCGTGGAATATTGCCAATATAACAAAATTGAAGTTTAGCCTTTTAAGCTGTAGATAAATGGAATGCCGATTGCCCAGTCAATTGTCTAGCTACCCAAGAACAATGTAATGTCCATACTTTCTGACCTCTGAAATCTTGTGTAGAGTAATTCTTCAAGTAGTAGAACTAAAAAACCCAAGAAGCCTCCAAAAATATAGGTACTTTGATGTAAATTATAATTTATAAAAAAATATTGAAAAACATTTCATTTTAGCAAACTCTAAGAAACCCATCTTCATTCACTAGAGAACTACCAAACAAAAAAGTTCTCATATTTATAATGCATACAAAATGAAGTTCATTTTGTTGACTTTCATATAATATAGAATAAACTATTTTATAAATTCCTTCATACAATTGTTTTTAGTATACTAGGGGGCCATCCCCTCCATTTCTCAACTCTAATTAAAATCTTAGAATGGGTAATCAATAGGAGATAACTCCAAACGCCCAAAATTGCATACAAGTGAGGCATATTTTCAAAATTCAACATTCCCTATCAATTTAATTTTAGACAATAATGATTTTTTGATATAAGTTCAAAGTGGTTCCATACCCAGTTACCCACATGACTACATTTGTTGTGAATTTCAACTACACTAAATCTTTATTCCTAAAGTTTTGCTTGAAAGACACTATACAAGAAGTGATTGAAAATACAAAAAGTCTTTTTGTGCAATCACTTACTTGGACATCTTACAATTATTGTAAGGAAAAATTAGTGGAATAGAGACATTTATTTATATTATGGAGCTTTAAAAATCCTCTAATATAATTCATACTAATACTGAAGATGCCTTTACACTAATATGATTATGAGCTCATACAAGTAATTTTTTTAGAAAAAGAATGGCCTACCATGATTGTACAAAGTAATAGTATAGCATATGTGTAGGTCATATTCAATACATATTTTTCAAAAGTTTGATTTTGGAGACATCAAACTAGCTTTCAACATTTTGGATGAATTTCTTTTTATTTCTTTTTACTAGGAGTCATTGAAGAAAGTCCAAACATTCTTTATAATAGGCCCTACAACTACCTAAAACCTTTGACAATCCTATTCATAGACCCATCTAAATGTTCCCTTGTTTATGTATAATATTTTTCACTTCAAATCCTTCCATTTTCTTCAAGGAATATTCTTATTAATATATATAGACTCAAACCCACCAATAAATTTTTAATTTTTTTTGTGCAATGTAAAACTTTCACAAACAAATTCCACATACTCCTACAAATTCCACATACTCAAACAAACATTCTAGATTTAGAATCTTATATTCTTTTACACAACATTCTTAATTTTTTTCAAAATTTTGTAACCAAAAATTTGCTACAAAAAGAATTTGATTGTTGACAAATCCGGGGATGCGAGCATGTGAGCTTGTGAGCGTGAGCCTATGAGCTTCCATTTTATTTATTTCATTTAGGATTTGTAAATTTGTCAAAGACCTATGACCGTGGAATTTGATGTAAGGATCTTTGGTACAAATGAACAACAAATGAATATGCCACTATGCAATTTTGTACCAAAAAATTAAACCAATATGTTTCCAAAATTAAGAAACAGTCAAAATAGATCATGTTTGTAAGCACTTGATGAAAATAAATGTAGTTGTTTCGGATGTCTCACTACAAACTACAAAGCACATAAATGTAAAATTGCAATACATCATAACACCATCATAGGGGTGACATTCATGAGGTCTAAAATAAAGGGAGCAACAAATGTGGGCTGTAGAAGCTAAATATAATCAAGCAAGTGGCAACAAGCAAAGGCTCTAAATATTTTAAGCACTAGATAATGAACAATGATCAAGTGATCAATGTAGTCTTAATCAATGGCCTTTATGCAAAATTAAAGGATGAAAATGGTCCACCTATTATATATTTTTTATACTAAACTATGTTATATATTTTTTATTTAAATATCTTGGACATAAAATAAACATTTAAAATAAACATAGTGGTCATATATTATACACCAAATAAATGTATTAATCCCAAATGATCTATGAGTTTCGTAGTGGCACTTCACCTGCTCCAAGAATGGCGTCATGAGCTTAGAATTTGCAATGGGGAGCTAATTCTTTAATTCTAAATGAAAAACTACCTTCACCTTTTCAACAACTTTAGAGTTCCATTCATCAAGCGCGCTTGCAATCCTACCTACTGGATTGGAATGCTTCTCATAAAAAATTTGTAAGCTGCAATAGCAATGCCCCCTAATTCTTGTTGCACAAAGTAAATGATGTATAAGAAGGAGCAAAATTGCACATGATGACAATGTTATGTATAGTAGAGCAACATACTACTAATTCAAATTAACAACAAGAACATAGTGAAGGCCTAAAAAAACTGAAAAAAAAACATAAAATGGGAAATAAAACTTTTTATATGAACCTAGTATAAGATTCCATTTAGTGCCTCAATAGTCAAAGTGAACCAAGTTCTTTGTTTTGACTTCGGCTTGGCTTCAGTTGCAACAAGATCGTCTATGGAGACAAGTTTTTCAAAATATGAGAGTGGTTGCCTAGCAATACTTTGAATGCAATAAAGCTTGTGAATAAGATTTATGGAAATATGGTTTTTTTGGTTCTCCTAGCAAAACAAGATTTATTGTGATAAAATATGTGAACATCAAACAGTAAAAAGGTATAACAATGACAATTGCATTGGTCCAAACCAAACAAAGTTTGGAAACTAAGAAGTGAAATGAAATTCTAAAAAAGTAATAATGAAATATAAGGAATTACCAATTGACTTCATGTAATCCTACCAACATAGTTGCAATGTCCTTGTTGAGTTCCAAAACAATATTTTCAACAGCATAATGCCACATGAAGTTGTTCGCATGATTGCGGTTGATAATACGCACCCATGCTTATAAATGGTGGTTGCCATTGCACACTAAAAACATCTTTCCAAAAAAAACTTTGAGATGTTCATCATTTTTGAATTTTTTTCTCCAATGCAGCATTTGCTTGCACCTAGTAAGCACTCCATGATTTAATAACATCATCCATGACATTTATTGTCTTCCCCTTATTGTTTTCCAAGGCTATATAGAAAACTCCATTTCCTTCCATATAACCACAAGTAACAAAGTGTGCAACAGAATTTATGACATCATTCTTCAAAAAAGTCCTGACAACTGTCCAAAAAATCATATATAATAAAAAAACATTGATTTTCAATTTTGCCCTTGGTACTTTAAAATTGATTTTGCCCTTGATACCTTAACCTCTCAAGAAGAAGAAAAATGTTTACAATCTCCTTCTTTAAAAAGCTATGCAACTGCAGCTTTGGCTGATTTTCATAAAGAAGCTAAAGTACAACAATTAATCTACATGCTTATGGATCTTCTTGTGTCAAGATCTTTGAAACAATGTTTAAATCAAGATTAAAAAATTCTAATTAGTGTATATGTATTGTACAACATGTAATTCAATATAATAACTATTAACTACTGTGCATTAAAAAAACCTAATTTTTTTGGCATTTGAACAAATTCTAGCATAATTTGCAAACAAATTTGAATCCCTAAATTTGTGACTGTTAACGGCTAGGATTTAAGAAGGCAATTTTTTTTACATTTGACCAAATTGTATTAAATATAGCAAGAAAATTTGAACCCTCAAATCCATAGCCATTAACAGCTGGGGTTTGAGAAGGCAATTTCTTTTAACATTTGACCAAATTGTATTAAATATTGCAATAAAATTTGAACCTCCAAAACCATTGCCGGTAATGGCCAGGGTTTAAGAAGGCAAGATTTTTTTTAACATTTGACCAAATTGTATTAAATAATGCAATAAAATTTGAACCCCCAAAACCATTGCCGTTAACGGCTGGGTTTAAAAAGGCAAGATTTTTTTTTAACATTTGACCAAACTGTATTAAATATCGCAAGCAAATTTGAACCTCCAAAACCGTAGCCGTTAACAGCTGGGGGTTAAAAAGGTAAATTTTTTTAACATTTGACCAAATTGTATTAAATGTTGCAAAAAAATTTGAACCCCCAAAACAGTTGCCGCTAATGGAAAGGGTTTAAGAAGGCAATTTTTTTTAACATTTGACTAAATTGTGTTAAATATTGCAAGCAAGTTTGAACCTCTAAAACCATAGCCGTCAACGGCTGGGGTTTAAGAAGGCAAACAAATTTCAACATTTGGCCAAATTTTAGCATATGTTGCAAGCTATTTGGCAACATCTAAGCAAACTCATGTAGATTTGAAGGCCACTAATTGTGAGTGCATCTACAAGAGAAGACAAGCTCTTTATACAAGTGGGGTGGTAGGAGGTAAAACAAAGCATATGGAATATGTAAATTAGGATTACTAGGAGCTCAACCACTCATACCTAGTTAAGTCAAAAGCAGGAATTGTATTCAATGTACGACTTTGGACCTCATTTTGACATAGTAAAATAACTTTTTTAAGAAAAATTTTAACTGAAAAAAGTTAGTAAATGAAGTTAAATTTTATTTCTAAAAATCCATTTGAGATTTGAAGCCTTAAATCAAAAGTTATAAACAAAGTTTAGAGAGGGGTTGGAAGGGACATTTTTTTTGACATTTTCAAACATCTTCTATAAATTTTATCCATAACTTTTTTTTGGAGGCTCAAAATCACAAACGAATTTTTTGAGATGAAAGTGATCTGGATTTACCAACTTTTTTTGGTCTCAAGAATTTTAGAAAAGTTTATTCTACTATGCCAAAATGAGGTCTAAAGTTCTACATTGAACACAATTCCTGCATTTTGACAATGAGTGGTCAAGCTCTCATTTTTGAATTCTCATATTCTTTGCGGATTCATGACGGATAGTGAATTTCATTATAAAAACAACCTCTCAATCATTCAATCTCATTAAATATCAATGAAATAATTCCTTCATTCAACCATCAAAAAGAAATCTTGATAATAGATGGTCAAATAATAGTTAATATATGGTTCAATGAATTGTTATTGGATTCTTTCAATTGTTGGCAAACCATCTTCAAATTTATGTGGAAATTTGGTTATTTGGTCCTAGATTTAGTCAAAAAAGATGGCACTTTTTTTTAGCTAATTTAAGCCAAGCTTACTATCTGAATATAGCATTTGTTCAAGATGATTGTGGATGGACTTGGGAGTGGATTTGATCTTGTAAAACAGATGCAATCAAGTGGCAACTTTGAGAATGACTTTGTCATGTTTGATCATGTAAAAAGGGTGAAATCATAGACAACTATCACTTGTCACATCTATGACTCCACTTATTGCAAAGTCATGACCATTGTTGATTGTAATACACATACTGAGGGCACCAAAGGCTAGCTCATTTTTTACGTTGTCCAAATAGGTCATGGTAGAAAATGTGGTGTCGGATCCAACCTTCCAAGGATTCATGTGTGATAGTGCTCAAGCCAACTTTAATGCAATTTGCATTGCGTATGGGTCACAGGTTCCATTTGTTCTAATGGTAAACCTTGAAAAGACTTGCTTATTCCACTAGGCAATAAACATGCACAAACACACAAAGAAGCTAATTGCCAAAGAATTATAGAACTAGCATATCCAACTCTACAAATAGTACAAGGATGGAGCATCAATGTTTGAAATAGACAAGATGATTCTAGAAATCAAAGCTTGGATGGTACTCCTTTGGAGCTGCATTAGAACTAGAAATTTGAAAATTGGAGGATTGAATCGCATTTTGGTATTTTTGATGCCGTTAGTGGGGTAGATTCATGGAAATGGTATTACCTTTAACTTCATTTCTTTTTTCTATTTTTTACTCTATACTATAAATTGGAAACCGTTTGAATAATGGCTTCATTAATCATCTTTGCAAGAATCTAAAAAAAGAGGAACTAACAGATGTTCCAATGTGCAACTTCAAAGAAACACTGCACTAAAAACAAATACAAGCTTTCGGAAAATGTGGATCTAACATGTTAATTGCCACATATAATGACTGGATTTGAGCCTTCATGCAGATCACCAACCATAGGTCTTGTTTTATGGAGGTCCTTTTGGGAAGAAAACCTCCAAAAAGGATTTAAAACTAAAGAAAGCTATGGCATTTGGAAACAAAAAGAAAATTGCAAACGCATTCAACAAGATGCTTAAAGCAAAAAACTTTTGTATTCAAATTCCGCACTTAGAGGGAAAAAAGGATTTTGGATCCAGCAAAAGGAAATTAGATCTTCTAATTGATTTTGAAGTAGGGGTAGCTATAATCTAAATGCAAGGATTTACTAATTGGTTGCTAACCCAAAAGGCCAGCCTAGGTAATAAAGGAAAAAACAACTTCTCCAAGCACTTCACCTATCCTATGTCTCTTCCATGGTGTTTCCCGCTTATTTTCCACTTGTTGAGTGTCCCAATTGGTTTGTGACTTTTAACCTTCTACATGAATTTCTATGTTTTAACCTTTGACTTATTCTAGTATTCTACCTTGACTCTAGATTTTTTACTTCTACTTTAATACTACTTCTAGCTTTTCACTCTTAACCTCAATCTTATACCCTTCTACTTTAATCCTAAGTTTTGACTTTTCTTTTGAAAATTTACTTCTAAATTTTTACTCTAACTTTCTAACTTCAAAATATTACTCTAAATTTCTACCGTCTAGATTTTATTCCAAGTTTCTAACTTCCAAATTAATTCTAAGTTTTTACTTCTAAAATTACTTTTAAATTTTAACTCCTAAATTCTATCTTCTAAATATTACTCTAATATTTTAACTTCTAAATGTTACTCTACAGTTTTGACTTCTAAATTACCTCTACATTTTAACCCCTAAACTGACTCTAAGGTTTTTAATTCTTAAATTTTCACCTCTAATTTAATTCTAAATTTTAATTCCTAAATTAATTTTCTTCAAATTAGCCCTAATTGGACTTTTTACCTCCCAATTTTATCCTAATTTCTAATTTTGAATCTAAACTGTTAATTGTCACTAATCTCTACTCGTTAACTTGGATTAAAGGCTAATCAAGAAAATCAAGTGGGAATTAGGAAAAATCATCAAGGATTAGCTTAATGATTTACCTTGTCACTGCTAGTATTAGAGACGACCTCATCCATGTCCACGTACGCATCTTTGTTTTCCATCGTAATCGTTTGTTTATTTCCCAATAATGTCTACGGCTTAAGGTTGGAGATTACAGTTGATTTTTTTTCCTTCTCCTTCTAGCCTTCTTTTCTTTTCCTTTTCCTTCTTCTATTCTCAAACTATTCCACCAAATGCCTTGATGGGCTCTTGCACCACCAACTTTGACAACTAATGGACATAAATGTGCCAACTTGCCTCTTACAAAATTCTTACATTGTCATATCCCCCATCCTCCTCTAACGGCTACCAAGGCTTCTTTTTAGATTTCTCCTATTCCTCCTAGCATTCCTAAACTAGCACACTATTTATTGTCTCTCTCCTTCTCCCCCTACTTCATCTTCTCCTTCTCTAATCTTCCTCCATTCTTGTTGGTTTCGTTTTGGTGTAGAGAGAGAGGTGGTTCAAAAGTTTTGTGTGCAGGTTTTTAATTTTGGAAGTGCCATCTCAAAGTTCAGAACCGACAAATTGTTAGCAATTATCATGTAGTTACTATTACTTCATGGGTGCGTACGTTTATTTGCAAGTTATTGCATCGTTACAATGCACATGAAGACTGCAAAGAAATGGCACTATTTTGTAATTTATATTAACTATATAGCTTTTATACGTTAATTACAAGTGCACAAAAAACACAAATTATGCACAAAAATTTACATTCTTTATCGTGCATTTTCTATGCATTGAAGGACACAAAAATCCATGACAATAATGTCATTCGAGTCATTACTAAAATAATGCTTATTAAATGGTATCACTGTTCTATAAAGTATTGCCTATGTTCAATTGTTGATCACCATTCTAATTTAAAAAAATTTCTTAACTAAATCTCTAGCATTTTGAATTATATCCATCGTCATTGTAGTCCATCAAATTTAAGTTTGAACTAAGTCCATCAGTAGGCTATGAAGAAACTTGATAGCGTAGTGAAATAATTACTTCATTTTAGCTTGAATTGATTACATGAGTAGATTAACAAGAAACTTGGTAACATACTGATGGAATCTCTTCACTGGTAGTTGGTGAGAGTTGAGGGTGGAGAGGTCCTCTTTATACTATAATCCAATCTATGGACACTCAAAAGATATGGGATAACTTGAAGATGAGAGCTTCACTTCTCATAGTCAAGTATTTTGAAAATGTATAAATTGTGTTCAAAGTAGAAATTCAGACCTCAATTCGGCATAGTAGAATACCTTTTTTCAAAAAAATTTGAACTAGTATAAGTTGATGAATGAATCCAAATTTCATCTCCAAAAATCCGTTTAAGATTTAGAGCCTCCAGTCAAAAGTTATGGACAAAATTCAAAGGCAATGTTTGAAAATGTAAAAAAAATGTCCTTTCCAACCCGTCTTTGAACTTTGTCCATAACTTTTGATTGGAGACTCTAAATCTCAAACGATTTTTTGAACATAAAAGCTAGATTCATTTACCAAATTTTCTTAGTTCAAAGTTTTTTTATTAAAGTTATTCTACTATGCCTAAATGAGGTCTAAATTTTTACTTTGAAACAATTCCTGCTTTTCCATTGCCTTAGTATTAAAATTGTGAAAAATAAAAAGATGTAATGTTAGTACAGTAACTATGCACAGACATGATGTTGTGTGATTATTGCACTAACTTTATGTATCTTAGAAAAGCACTAATGCTGCACAAAATTAGTTGCCCATCACTAAACCACTGAAGTCATATATATTTCGTCATGCATAGTTATTGTGCAACTTTCGCACTTCAAACTCAAATATGAATGATATGCCTAAACTGCATGGTAGTAATGGTCAATATTGTGTCACAATAATATTTCCAAAGTCATGAATGTAACATGAAAGCAATGCCCAATGATAATCGTATGATTACTAGGGACAATTCGTGACAGGAGAACTTTGTGATGGCGGCTTCTATTCTTCCTCTTCCCTTTTCTTGCCTTTGTATTTTGTTGTTGTGTCCTTTTTTCCTAAAAGACTTTATCCCCTAGTTTTTCAGATTTAGAAAATCCAACCAAAAGACCAAAAAATAAGAGATGAGCCAACTAGCTTGACACCCTTCCTAATTCCCCTGGACTGTTGGACCGCCGGACTGCCGGACCCTGCAACCTGCCCCCTTGCGACCTGCCTTTTGCAACCTGCCATTTGCGACCTCCCCCTTAGCGACATCCCCCCTTGCAACTGACTGGACCCCAACTCTTCAATGACTCCCCAACTAGACCCGACTGCTGGACTGTTGGACCGATCCTCCTGGCCGCCAAACTGGCTGGGGGAGGTCTGGTTGTTGGTTTTTCTCCTTTTAATTCGGAATCCTTTTTTTTGGCTTGTGTTTGGACTAGGCGATTTTTTCTCCCAAGACTCACCAAAAAACAAATGTATACACTTGGATAAGACTAGGTTGCTAAAACTTGAGGGACAACGCTAAAAAAATGGATGTACGCAACTTGGGTAAAAATAGGCTTGCTAAACTAATTGTCTTGGAAGCTAAACTTTGGACTTTTCCAGGAAAGTCTTGGAAACTATATTTTGGAACTAAGGATAATGGAGGTTCAAAGCTTCACCGCAAAGTTGGATTTAACATCGACTTTAGGACTCTGCGGTACTCCTAGGTCCGTAGCTCC
This sequence comes from Neckera pumila, assembly GCA_963969595.1. Classification (NCBI taxonomy): domain Eukaryota; kingdom Viridiplantae; phylum Streptophyta; class Bryopsida; order Hypnales; family Neckeraceae; genus Neckera; species Neckera pumila. The sequence continues at coordinate 43,837,837 of OZ018408.1, read as the reverse complement.
GCCGTTTTGACCGTTTAACCCCTAAAGTTTTATGACTATGTAATCACCAAAAATGCTCCAAAACTGCCATTTCTAATACAACTACCAAATTTTTGGAAAAAAACAATTTTTGACACATGTAACCGTAGGATCTTGTAGTATGATATTTTGAAAACATGTGGTAAAAATTTCAAAAAATTCCACTGTGTGGATCATAAGATATAAGCATTCAAAGTCTTGAAAACCATTTTTTCAACCCTGCAAAAACCCGGGCAGCTGCACTTTGCAAGCTCACTTTTCAATGCAAAAATGCCAATAAAGGTGGTGCTTCTTTGAATTTAGTTTCCTAAATAAGTTGTCTATATGCATGAAAAATTTCACATCATTTGGAATTGTACAAAATATAGGGAAAAAATAGTAAGTAGAAAGAAGTAGAAAATGATTCAAAATATAAATTGTTAAAAATTTAATTATGGAATTTTAAAAATGCCAATTCCAATGGTTGTAATGTTTTAACAATCAATCTACATCCTAGGATTTTTTTTCCCAAAAATATTGAAAATTGAATTAAATAAACAACTTTAAAGGGGTTTTTAGAGTAGACAATTCATAACTGCCCGCAAACCAAAAACCCTCATAACTTTTGACTCATTGATTGAAATGGAATGACTCAAAGCTTTCTAAGTATATATAAATGTAGAGAACCAATTTAAAAAAAAAAATTCCAAAAAAAATGATTTTTTCTTATCTGCCCAAATTGCCCAATTACGGAAAAAAGTAACATATTAAGTCACAACTTTTGACTCGTATTTTGAAATGTCATGAAACTTGGTACACATGAAGATATTCCCTGTTCCCACCTTTTATTAAAATTTCAGCCTCAAATACGGATGTCTCTAGTCACACATACCTGCCCAAAATTTCTATACGGCCAAAAAATGCATGTTGGTCCTTTAGGGGTTAACACACACTATAGGACTGTGATTACTCTATGGGTTCAAAGCTTCGCCGTATCCAAGGAGGGTCCACTCAAAGAAAGAGACTTTAGAAGAAGGTAAAAAGAGACACACTTTGAGAATTCACATGACAAAGCCAAAGCTTTGTCGCCATGAGGGAGGGTCCACACAACGAGAGGGATGATAGAAGAAGGTGAGAACACGTAAGTAAGGGAACAAAACAGGTTAGGACATGGAGTGACACACATCTTCACACGCTAAAGGCCCTCCAAAGTGGCATTGCCAAGATACGGAGAGGTGTGACTTTGGGATTAGTACAAGACACGAACGGCACTTAAGACACACAAGTTAGTTCATGAGAATGCAAAAAAGTACAAGAGAAGTACACCAAGAATACACAAAGCAAGGTAGAAAGACCCCCAAGGACCTTCAAAGCTTGAAATACAACAATAAAAGGAGCCAGAAGTGCTCCGAAAACACTGTAGAGGTTTTTGGCTTCAAACGTCAAAATATCCAAAATAACTTGGACCCACGGACCCAAAAACAAGTATGAGGGTGATTTTAAAGAGGAAAGTGGAGCCCTTTCATAGTTTTCCAAAATCTCACTCCCCCTCCCCCACCATCCCAAATTCCTACTAATAACCTTATCAACTTGGATTTTCATCCTCATCCTCAAAGATGTTCATCCTAATCCTAAAATTTCACTTTCTACCATCTATGCTGGACCAACCTCCTAACTTTTGGAGATCAACTCCAAATGTCAAACAAATTGCACCGTTGGATCCAGAACGCCATTTTTAGTCTAGAACCCTTATACTCTCCGGACCGGGATCAAAAATCCATCGTAGGCTAGTCTAGATTAAAAATCCAATCGCAATAAATTTCCAACTCTTGGGGGGTTCCCATTTGAGAAAAGTAATTAGCCTAAGATCTCCGGAAGGTGAAAGGGAGTAGGAAAAGACTCCTTGTTGACGCTATTTCGCCGTCATGGGCCCCCGGAATGCCGGTCAACGTTGTGGGGATCTCGTGACGTGATTAATTTCAGAGAAATCTTGCCGGTTTGGGTACCTGCCACTATCGAAATGCCGCAAAATTTATCGAACGCATTATTAGCATAAAAGAAGCTATCCTAATTTTTAGTGAGATTTTATCGCAACCTGGTTAATTCACAAGAAATTTCTGTTGGAGGTTAGAACAGTTGACCGTCCAGGATAAACTCTTTTGCAAGTCAGAAGATGCCGGAAATTTTTGTGAGACCTCTTAGGGAGCCCCGTGAAAGATGTGGAGGTGCATTTCCGTACCTAGCACAATTGGTCAGTAGAGACCCAAATTGGACGTCTCCTTGAATTGTTGATGGTACAGGAATCTTTTGCCGATGAGAAAATTTTGATGAATCGATTTTGCCGTTGGACTCCTAGCATGGGATTTACCCTAGAATACCATCCTTAAGCTGTAGATTCCTCCACAGCCCCGTTCTGAGTTTAGTGGCTTCTGCATGCTAACAACTAGGGATTTGGGGAATTTGCCGATCTAATGGGGAATTTGAAACCTAACCTAGGACCCAACATATGGCTCACTGTGAATCCCTAGGACCAATTTAGCCATGCATCGCCACCTTCCAGTGGGATTTAGCCCTGCTAAAGCTATCTGACTAAAATCTTCCAAATCTTGCTATTTTGTGATTTAAACTCTATTTCTAGTCGAGGTTTGGGGAAGTTTTAGGTATAAAATCAAAACTAGACCAAATACTATAATGGATATGGTACAACCCTATTTTGATTCTACACTCTTTTTATAGCTTTTTTTTTATCATTTTATCTATTCTAAATTGCAAATTTCAAAAAAAAGAAATCCAGAGTCCTAAGTGACAATTTGGGAGCTCACAAATCACCCCATGACAAGTGATGGATGAAGAATATAGATAGATAATTTAGATCTAATTACCTCTAAGATTTAAAGACATTTTTATACAATGTTAGGAAATCTAAAGTCTTAAAAAGATGAAAATTTAGGTTTCCTATATATTATCTATGTCTTGTCATTGATATTCTCTTTCAGTGAGACCTACCACTTGAAAAATCTTATTTTGGTCCAAATCAACTTTAGTGAAAATATATAGAAAGTAGAAAGAAGTTAAACAATTCTTTTAAAATAAAGTCTTAAGTGATGAATGTATGACATAAATATTACAATCAACATGAATGACAACGACTACTTGACAGGTCCTTTGATGGTCCAAATCAACTTTAGAAAATCGGTAAAAGGAGTATAAATAGTCCCTTTCAATGTGAAGACTTTTGTGATCATAAATGGCACCTATTACTTAGCATGGCCTTGATCACAGTCTTGACAAGTGTGACATGACAAGTGATAGGCAAAGAATATAGATAGATATATTTAAAAAAGACATCTACAAGATTTGAAATTTTACACAACATTAGAATATCTAAAATTTGTGAGAAATGTAGATTTAAGTATCTTACTTGCTATCCATGTTTCATCACTAACATCTCTATCAATGTCACCTATTGCTTGACATGTCATATGATGGTTCCAAATCAATTCTTGAATTACTTATTATTTCAAATATTTTTGAACTAAATTAATTTGTACAGCCTAAATGACTATAATATATTATTGGATAGGTGTTTGAGTCCATATTTGTTTTCGTTCCCAATGTCTTGATCCAAGGAAAGTATCTTTATTTCTATTGTAAATTATGTTCAAAATTGGGCTTGGAAGATTAGCCAAATGCCCACATAGATCACATAATTGTGGTATTGAAACCTAGGTTGTTTTCTTAGTTGGGTTTGGAAGAATAACCAAATGACCACACAAATTACTTCAAGATCAAGGCCTTGTTTTTGCCAAAGAACACTGAAAACTGCCATTTCTATAGCAAAGAGTAAAAGAAATTGAAATTTTTTTTTTTAACATCTAACCATAGGATCTTACACCTAACTAGTATGAGAGTATGTGGAAAAAAATTAAAAAATTTTGACCACGCAGATTGCAAGATATCTTCATTCAAAGTGAAAAAAATCAAGTTTCTCAACACATTGTGGGACTACAGTAGATTATTTGATTTTGAACCTTCTTAACTTTAATTTTTTGCGCAACATAGTTTTGAGCTTTAAGTCTTTGTGGTGGAGAATTGAGTTGAGAGGAGGGAAAATAAACAAATAAAAAACTTAATTTTTATACTTTAAAAATTTGTTAAGTAGAAGTAGGTACGAGGTAGAACAAAAATCTAAATAATTAATATCTCTAAGATGGAATTAAAATTATTAATTCCAATGGCAAGATTGTTCTAGCAAGAAATCAAACCATGTGGAATTATTTTTCTTGAATAATTGTAAAAATTGCATTCATAAATGAATCCTAAAAGGTTTTTTTTCAAGAAGATGCTTTAATTGCCCAAAAAACAAGATTGTCCATAACCTTCTCATAACAAATCCAAATGGAATGAATCAAAGCTTTCCATGTTGACAAAAATATACTCTATGAAAGAGAAAAAAAATTAATTCAAATTTTAGAATTTTTTTGTTGCCCCTCCTCCCTTGTTCTCTCTTGTTTTGAGCTTGTTTGGACATAACTTTTGTTTCCAAGCACCGATTGAAAAAAATTATATTCCCATGAAGCTAAACAATTTTTCTATCTTCCAAAAAAAGGTTTCATAAAATGAGGACAAAAAATGAGACCGTAGGTACTTGCCCAAAATCCCACTTGGCCCTCCAAAAGACAAATGGTCTTTTAGGGGTTAAATATGATTTTAAGACCTAGGTTGTCTTCTTAGTTGGCCTTGGGAGACTAGCCAATTAGCCACATAAATGGCTATCATGTGGTTTTATGATCTAGGTTGATTTTTAGTCAAGTTTATTACATGTCACAACTATGTATTATGGGGTTATTACATGATTAGTTTTGTTATTCTAGTAGAAAGTAGATTAATATCTTGCCAACAATATAAATTTGACAAATTTAGAGCACATGGTATATACAAATTATGTGCAACACTACCCTACCATTCTATACCACACACATGCCTTCTTTAGTATGAAAGGATGTATTCTTTTCCAAGAGAATTGAAGTGCTAGTATTGGAAAAAAACGGGAAATTTAACAAGCTTATGAGGAATGCAATTTAAGGATAAAGAAGTCCTTCATTACACTGTTGAGAAATGCCAAATTTTGTACTTACTTTAAATCCAAGGTGAAGGCAAAGCAATTTGGTAGGATATCATTATAGAGAAGCACAAGAAAAAGCCCGTAATTTGGATAGATTTTGTAGGTATTTTTAATAGAAATCAATGTAGCAAGTGGTAGAAGAAGGTTATGTTGTGTATGGTGGACCTTACATAGATCACTAGCTCTAACAAGAAAGAACTATACAAGATACAAGTCATTGATGAGCTTTTCAATGATCCGTTTGCCAAAACTTCAAAAGACTAACTACAAATTGAAAGAAGATTATGACCAATTTGAAAACATGAAAAATACAATATGCAATTTTAGATCATTTTAAGTTTAGGATGTAGTTTCTAAATCCTTACTTATTGGAGTTTAAAATTAGAAAAATAGTGCATTGTCTCCTTTACAAGTGTACTCTAAAACTTAAAAAGAATAAATAGAATAGTTTGTATTTAAAATTTCTTTCCAATAGATTATTAGATGATACATGGTCTCAACATATTTTTGTTGTTATTTTCTTATGAGTAAAAATATCCATGAATAAAAATATCCATAAATAAAAATATCATGAATATTTTTGTTTTGATTAATTATGTCTCCGTAATAAAAAAATTTGATGATTTTTATTTTTGTCTGAGAATATTTAAATAGTCTTGATAATAAAAATCCAAATCTAAAATTAAACCTGTGCCTTATTCTCCATCAAAGTGTTCTCACTTTGTCTGGTCAAATTATAATTAAATGAGACATTCCAAAATTCAAGATTTGAGAATGAGTTTCTTTTGACAAACTAAAAATTTTACATTTGATTTATATATATATTTAAAAGCCTAGTCATTTGAATTTTGTAATAATCACTCTCTAAACATTTATTAACCCCTGAAAGATAATAAACTCTCATGGAGCCTTTTGAAAATTCTTGTAAGTTCATAAAAAGTCATTTTTGAGCCGATAGAAATGAGTTTTTGTTATCAAAGATGCATGCTTCTTTTAGCATTTTGAAATTGTAATTATTTTTAGTCAGATGCCAAATCAAAGTTATGGGGCTCAAAAAATTATGGGTAGCTAGGCAACAATGCAACATGCAAATAGAGAGGGCAAGTAGTCAGGCAAGCCTCAAATATATTTTTATTTAACTTTGAACGCATACATTTTGCAATTTGTTAAGCAAAATAGGTTGAAATTTTTCTACACATTTTTATAATAGTATAGATCAATAATATGTTAAAAAATTAGAAAAATTCATTTTTTTTCCAATTTTCATTCTATGCACTAAAAATAGCAATTTCAAAATAATTTTTGAACCATTAGTCCAAATTATAGTGAGATTTTTCCATTTAATTTAGAGAAGCAAATATTTTTGGAATTTTAATTCTTCCAAAAATCCTCATCATATAGTTGCCTTTTCTTTTTGAGACAACCTCTTAATCCCTAAAGGACTAAGGCATTTTTTGGCTCAAAAACTAGTCAAAACTGCCATGTTTGTTGCGATCTCCCAAGAAACCAAAAAAAACATTTTATTTAGAATCCAACCACAGGATCTTGTACTTCACTTGTCTCAAATCAAGTGGTAAAAATATCATGAAGTTTGACCATACGGATTGGAAGATATTAGCATTTGAAGTTGGAAAAATAATTTTTTTTGAATGCTGGCCTGCAATTTTAGATGACTTTGATCGCCATTTGTATAGATTTTTTCCACTACAAACCATAAATTTAATTTTTTTTTTGGTTGAACATTTGAGTTTAGAATCGGGGATAAAAGAATTAGAATATGAAACCTTGGATTTCATTCATCAAAAAATTGTTAAGTAGAAGTAGGTCCAAGATTGAACAAAACACTAAATTATTAATAGCTCTAATATGGAATTGAAACATTATAATCCCAACGGTAAGATTATTCTTGCACACAAACTTCACCCCATCAAAAAAAAATTTGAAAAAATTTGAAAATTGCACTAATAAATGAGTTCTATAAGGGTTTTTTTTAAGAAAGTGCTTAGATTGCCTAAAAATCAATAATGTCCATAACTTTCTCATTAGTAGTCCATATAGAATGATTCAAAGCTTCAAATGTAGAAAAAAACATAATCTTTCAGAATTTTATTTTTAAATTATTTTTTTTATTTTTTATTTTTTTATTTTGCTCAACAAATTGCTTTTGAGACTTAGGATGGCATAACTTTGCTCCCGAGCACCAATTGAAATAAAAACTATAATTTTTAGAATGCTAATGTGATTTCCTATCTTCAAAAAAAGTTTCAAAAAATCAGATCAAAATTTGAGGTCCCACGAGCCTGTTCGAAATCCCAAGTGTCCACCAAGGGGACTTTGGTCCTTTAGGGGTTAATAACAACCTACCCATCTCCAAGTTTCCAAAGTTGGATATTGCCTCCTCCACAAAGTTGACTCAAATTTCTTTTCTTCTAACTTCAAACATTATAATTTCACAATCTACGCTAATAAATGCTCTGAATTTTTTTCCACAATTTGTACAATATTCTTGTAAAAATTTTGCATGGTCAAAAGTTTGAAAAATGTGTTAATATTGATCAAAATTTCATTAAAATGGCGCCATTCTAGAACTTTGGCACTTTTGCAGTTCAGAGCACCCATTCTAAAATCTATATCCATCCTAGATGGTCAAAAAGGCACACTGTCAAAATGGCACATGGAATACTGCCATTTTGACGAAATTCCCCATTATTTTAGTAAATTATGCTCAATGCACTAGAAAGTGGCAATTTTGGACACTTTTATAGTGAAAAAGAGTCAAAGAACTGTAGGAGTTAAAAAGATGGTTTGAAAATTGAAGTTTTCATCAATGTGCACCAAAAGCTACGTCCAAGAATTTCCTACCCTGTAGTGTGCCATGAGTCCATGACCCAAAAACTTTGTCACCTTCCCTTGGAAACTAGTACTTGACCCAACAGAAGATTTTTCTTAAAGAAGATAAGAAGTAATTTTCAGAGACAAAGAAAAGAGCGCAAGTACCACAGACTATGTCGGTTGAGGTCGCTGGAGGTACAATTTTGTACTACCCAAAGCAGGCATAAGCTTAATGGTGAAGGGAGGTCCCTGGTATCTGTCTGCCAAACTAAAGGGCACTGTACACAAATAATCACAGTCCTTTGGCTTACCCAAAGTGCTCAGTTGCTCACTGTAGCTTAAGGTAGCTTTGTCTGCACTAGCAACAACCAAGGCACATGCATCTGAAACATACACACTGCACTTGTGCTGTACTGTCCCGCCCCTTGCTTATCTCCATCTCTACCTCATGCCAAGAGTATGGACTACGGACAATCTCCAAAGTCTGGGCCAAAGCCTTCGGACATTGAACCCGGTGGAAAGGACAAAACCTATCACCAAGGTACTTTGTCAAAAATGATTCAATTTTTGGACCAATAGGTGCATTTTTCATATGGTTGTCTTGAAGCTTGGACTAGGCATTATCCATTAGTCTTGTTCCATGAATGCAAAAAAAAAAATTTAATGTACGAACTTGAAGGAAAGCTTGGAATGTGTATAATATACAGTTCACCTTCAGGTGTCTGCTGCTGCTGAATTGACGGTGTGAAGCAATGTGAGACGTGGCCCAGAATCTATGATCACAAGTATTTGTTTGTGACATTTGTATTTTTCTTGGCTTGGTACGGTTAAAGTGTGCATGATAGTCTTGAAAGGAGCTGCAAACACTTTGGATCCAACTTCAACTAAGTTACAGAGAAGAATCAAGGTGTTGAAGAAGCTCCCATTGTCCGACATCAGAAAACAAGCCTGTCGTTACTACCAACCTCAATGTACCTTTAGTGAAAGGGTGAGCACTGTGCAGTATGTAAGTTATGTCGTGCATTTCCGAAATCATGGCAAAGTTTCAATCGGTACAAGTAGGTCTAAATATCTCAAGTAATTTTCTATTCATCAGATGAGGATTGACGAGTTCGTTGAGCTGTATTCATCGTGGTTTGGGTATTTGTATATACTTTGTTGCTGCGCATGTACGCAAAGTACTCTGAAATGGAAATGTCACAGGGAACCAATGGGGTTTACAACACCCACCTACTTCCTGACAAGACTTGTGAAGAAGTTTGTTCAAAGATGTCAAACGTTCAAGGTCGCTGAAAGTGTAACCTACTTTTCGGTGCTCGGGTCGGAGCAGTCCATGATTGGTGATATTTCTGTGCGCCGCGAGCACTGTGGGTATCACAAAATTTATGCAAGGAAGAGTCTCAGATTCCTTTTATAGCGTGTCCAGACAGACTACTGAAATTTGACCAAGAACCCCAAATTGAGCCTGATGTGTACACCAACACACGCAATTTTCTTCACTGACCAAGAACTCCAAGTAAATGATCGTTTTCCCACAAAGATGATCAATGAAAATTGAACACTTTCAAACCGTGAAACCTTCGTCCTGAGTGTAGGAACTCATATGCACAGTTTCAACAATCGAAACGTGACAAAGTCAGAACGTTACCAGGTTTTCATTAGGCTCATTCCTCCGACACACTAACAAGACATGTTCAAGGTTACTAAGCTCAACTCAGCTTCGGTAATAGCCAGTGTTCTCAAATGAATCTAGAAAACTTTCACCAGAAAAAAACGTCCTAGCTACAAAAGATGTGAAAAACAATGTACTTAATTTAGTTTTCCAGAACATTTAGTGTTGTTATCAGCTATTTAGCATCAAAGAATGTGAAAATTAAAGTACACAACTTGGATTTCCAGAGCATTGAGCACTGTTTTCAGGTATTTGTGAAAATCACATTTGGGACCACAGGCACTAGCTCATCCCCATTATTAAAATAGATTCCTTCTGGCAGGGACACAGACAGGCAGTACTTGCGGCAAACTCATGACTGTTCACTGCCGTTAGGACGAGGTGCTAACCCTCCAGATGTCAGTTTATGTTCTCTTCCACAAGGAGTCTCGTCACCTCTCAAGAAGACCTCACCACCATTCCCATCCAGCATCTTCTTCTTCCTGGCTTGCAATTGCAGAAATTAAGCTCCAGTTGTGAGTCAATTTGTGAGTCTGTGCAAAAACTGAGAGCTAGCTATGACTGACAAGGGCGACGACGTTGCAGTGGGAGCAACCAGGTATGGCGAGAGGAACCCTCTGGGCACACATGCTCAGGTCAGGGAGAAGGATTACACGGAGCCGGCCAGCGCGCCGTTCGTTGACGTCCATGAGCTTCGTCGCTGGTCGTTCTGGAGAGCCGGCATCGCCGAGTTCTTTGCCAGTTTCCTGTTTCTGTACATCACCATTCAAACGGTGATGGGCAACGTCAGGCAAGGGGATTGCCTCGGAGTGGGAATTCAAGGCATTGCGTGGGCGTTTGGGGGCATGATCTTCGTCCTGGTTTACTGCACCGCTGGAATTTCAGGTACCTTATGCACTGAGCTCTGTATGTTGCTTGCAGTCAAGCGTCTCGTTATACATGACCCATATTTTTCAAGAGCCTACTCGACTAAAGTCCCGTCGAAGCTCAAGGAAAAAGGAAAACTATCCTAAGTTTTCTTTCTTGTAGTGAGATACACTCGAACCTTAGTACTCTTACCTGCTGGGGTACCAGTTTTTTTCCTATGAAACAGTTTGAGTATCGTGGGCTGTGTTCTTTCAATAATCGAGTGGCAAGTGTGAGTCTGGAATGCCATTTCAGGTCAGGTGAGAAAGTAAAGGTTTGAGTGTGCATATACATAAGAAGAAGCTTTCGGTACAATGGCTACGCAATGAAAGCTTCTTCTTATGTATATGAGAAGAGGTTTCAGTGTTTCGTATAAGAAGAAGCTTTCATTATATGCTTCTCTTTGCATGGATCGGAGCTGGCAATGTGTCAGATCTAGGAAAGCTTTGGCTCAGGAAAACTGTACGGACAGTTTTAACGCTAAGCACTGTCCAAGCCCGAGGAAAAGGAAACAGCTCTTAAGGGGTGTCTGTTCTCTTCGTGTTTTACTAATTTTTTAGCACTGTTTGGAAGTCTCATATTGAAGAATACTCGGTGGCAAGTCCTCTCCAGCGTGAACTGATGCAGGGCGTCGGCTGTTAACTTGGTTGCAGGGGGACACATAAATCCTGCAGTAACATTCGGACTGTTTCTGGCAAGAAAGGTGACGTTTCCACGGTTTCTGTTGTACGTGGTATGCCAATGCTTGGGCGCGATTTGTGGGGCGGGCGTCGTGAAAGGCTTTCAGCCTGCATTCTACCAGGCTCAGAACGGGGGAGTCAATGTTGTGCACCATGGCTACACCAAAGGCGACGGGCTGGGCGCTGAGATTGTGGGCACCTTTGTGCTGGTGTACACCGTGTTCTCTGCCACTGACGCCAAACGAAATGCCCGCGACTCTCATGTTCCTGTGAGCTCTCTATCTCTGACTGGTTTTCACAATTCGACATCGCCTGCGTAGCCTTATGTTGCATAACATTCTTAAGCAGCTGCCTTCGACACTCTTGCAAGCAGAGTGTTGATGTATCGTTTTTGAGCGGCATCAGCACCCTTGAAAATTGAAAACAGACAGGTCTCTCACTGAGCACGTACCATACATGTTCCGTTCCATGAATGTCAAACTTTTGAGCCCTTTTTCTTGTTTTCATTTACAGTGGAATTGGAGAGTTCTCACAACTGCCCAAGAATATCATGTTATGTAGATGCCGAACTTTCTGTGACATAGCCCACAAGGCCTCTGTCTTTGCATAACATCCTTATGCATCTGTCTTTAACACTCTTGCTCATCAGAATCAAGATTGTTTTTGAGCAGAATTAACACCCTTGAACATAGAAGACAGACGTGTAACTCACTAAGCCTAATGCATGTTCTCTTCGATGATTGTCAAACTTTTTGAATTTTTTCTTGGTTTCCATTTACAGTGGAGAACAGAGAGTTCTCACAACTGCTCAAGAATGTTATGTAGTTGATGCTGATCTCTATTAAGATCACTAAATAACTAAGGACTCACGTCTCAGAGAGGTTGCTTGGTGGATCGAGTGATCTCGCACAAGTTTGTGGTTGCTGCTCTTAGTGTCCAGCATGCTCAGCAATGGGCTATGGAGTAGATACTGACCGTGGAGAAGCAGGAAGGTTATTGGACATAATGTGAAGTTGTTTCATGGAGCCTTCATGTCCAGATCATTCTGTACTTTATGGTTGATCTAGGGTGTCTCATTGAGCCTTCATCTGACTCGTTTGCCTCAAACTTGGAGTTTCGCTATGTCAGAACTCTGGAGGTCACCCAAGCGAAGCAACGACGTACACTGTATGATACATTATAATGCGACATAGTTTCTTAAATATTCTTTACTTAGAAAAGTTATGTGTTCTTGTGTGCAGTTGCTAGCGCCTCTTCCCATCGGATTCGCAGTTTTCTTGGTCCACTTGGCTACCATCCCCATCACAGGCACAAGCATCAACCCAGCTCGTAGTCTTGGAGCCGCTGTTATCTGGAACGGAGACCAGTCTTGGAATGATCACGTAAGTGTCTATTCAATTGATTCTTGAAAAACCTCAAATTCTATAGCTAATTATTTCATGAACATTCACAAACCTAGCCTAAATTAAAACGATTATAATGCTGACTGTTTGCTTTTCGAGTTCTGGTATTAATGTTTTGATTCTGTGTGTGTTTGGACAGTGGATCTTCTGGGTTGGGCCACTTCTGGGAGCCACCCTTGCAGCCATGTATCACACCTTGGTCATTAGGGCTTTGCCATTCTCCAAACACCGTGGGTGAAGACATCTTCAACACTACGAGGAAATCAGATCATCTTGATGGTGCTCGACAGCAAAGTTTGCTTCTATGGTGTACTATTGAGTTGTTCTCGACAGCAAAGTTAAATTTGCTTCATTGCTGTATTGTATGCTCTACGATTTGTGTTTGACATATGTAACTGTAGATGGGACATACTAAAGATTCAGAAGGATGTACAAATGGAAGTTCTGAGACGAACTTCGCAGACCAGTAGTGTTAAATCTTTTGAGCTGGCTTATGTGAATCTGTTAAGTTATAGAGTTTTATTGAAAATGCGGACTATGTTGTTAGACGCAGAAGAATGTCTTTCGGTAGCCCCGTGTTGGGTACAGTGAGCTTCTATAAATGTGTTGATTATCAGAGTCCAAGTGATACAATATCTGTTTATAATTTTGAAACATAAGACAATATTTCCTTGCAGGGAGAGCAACTGCACGCCATCACAACCATAAAGTACCAGTCCAAGTGGATCCAGATGTCCAAAGATGCACTACAAAATTGTATTTTACAAACACAAGCTTGCTTCTACGTACATGAAATTCTACATTGTTTGTTTATCTACTTCCAATTCTTCTCATCTTCGTTTACCTTTGTTAGAAAAAAATGATACATGGCTTCTCTAAGTACACCACTATGAAATCAGATCACTCGTTGTGGACATATTCGCCATTATTCCTAGCTTAGCAGGGAGATGGAAAGTGTAAAGATGAACATTCAGTTTCACTTCACGGCAAATCAACACAGAAGTCACAACCAGATCTTTACAGAACCTTTTATTGCTCAACTCAAAATCCAATGTACAAAATCTTCTGCAGATTCGGCGAATCCGCTTCTGCAATCACTCAAGGATTTTCCATAAATTACAACACGAGCATGGCTCTAAAAACAAGCAGCTAAGCTCCGAGAGGTTCTATCCCTGCAAATTTAGAAATGAAGAGCTCTGTCTTGCTTGTCGAGTAAGAATTTACTCAATCTTCCTCCCATTCGCATCTCTACATGTAGCTTTTGTGAATTCATAATCGGAATGCAAAGCCTCCTTTCCCGTTGATCCCGGGCCAAAAAATGCTATCCCGCCAGAAGAAAATGCTCTTATGTGAGCACAATCGATCACAATCGATTACAATCTTCAGCCAGCACCAACTTAATTACTTGCCTCCTCTGAGATCCCAGCTAGCTTAAAACTCCAGTGGCTGCATTAGGAAAGCTGTGTATGTCATGCCAAATCACGGCCTCGAGAACGCTTTTTTTCGGTTCGGGAAGCTCCAACAACCAGGACAGAGCAGGATCCTGCTGAGCTTGGAAGATCACATTCACTTGTTGAACGTGAACCTGCGGTGGTGGCGGAGGAGGATGGATCACGCCATTGTTCCTGCGAAACAACACACGCAGTAAAACTGATAAAGCCTCTGAATTTATTAACTCGTGGTGCTAATTACATCCACCCGAGATTTCAAGAACAAGTGACGCTAATTCAAGTCACTACTCATCTGTACCTCTTCGTCAGCTCATGTAACCCTACCTTATTATTACCGCAGATGGTCACTCAAGGTGCCCAAGCAGAAAAACTGCGAAAATTGGCAATGCAAAATGCAGTGACAAACTAGAGCCGAGCTAATTCTAAGAGATGAGCGCCACTCAATTGAGCAGGATGAGGGATGAGCGTTGAGTAAAAAGGACTACCTGTTGGCCATGATTTCAAACACAAAACGCCACCCGAACTGCAATCCCTGTTCTCACGACGCTTCGACTTTGATCTCGTTGCAACCAGGAACGCTCTGGGCTCCAGACGAGGCCTAGAAATTGATGTTCAAGCAAGAAGGAACGCTGTGGACTCAAGGAGCGATTTGAAACTGAGAAAATGTGAGTCGCCATAGCTCAAAGAGAGGCTTTATAGAAAAGGGAGAAGGGGGAATTGAGAACAGGGGGAATTGAGAGCAGGGGGCCTTGAGGAGGGGGAGGAGGGGGTGGGGAGGAGGGGGCAAGGGAGGGAGAGATTGATAGCAAGGGAAGTGGGGGGTTTAAGGTCTAGAAGAGAAGGGTAGTACAGTAACTTAGACCCGGAAAAGACAGAGGGGAGGGCAGGGGGGCAGGAGGGGTGAAGGGGGGACAATGGGGAACTGTGTTTGAACTAGCCAAGTAGGTGAAGACGGCGTCACGGCGCCACTCAGTCAGTCCCTCACTCACTCCCCAAAAAAGGAAAAAAAAGAAAAGAAAAGAAAAGAAAGAGAAGACTCTTTTTGTTAGACAAGTGGATGTGACTAAGTACGGTAGTAAAAGGACACCGGGCAGTCACGCAATGTGCTTCTCCGAAACCGGGGGAGCACACGAAAATAATGAAGAAAATGAAAAACGTTAAATCGTGCCATCCTTTGTGGGCCCAGCAGGGTAAATTTGGGTTTCACGAGGGTAAAAGTAAATAAAAGCCCCCTATATTTGAGCCGTGTCTAGGGATACTTACTAGCCCCCCTAGCTAATTTGGGGCCTCTGATTGCAAATATGAATTCAGATTTTGAAAATAAATAAACTTGTGGCAAATAAAAAATTTCAGCGTTTTCCCCGGGGTAAATTTGGCCCGCAGGGCCCACAAAGGATGGCACGATTTAACGTCCTGCGAAGAAAATGGGTTGCCAGCACTTTTTGAATCTACCGGAATCTGTCTGCAGCGAGATATTGGCTCTTGTTGTTAATTGTAAAGTAGGATGGTCTCTTTGCCGATTCAATTCTAGTTCTTTAGATAGAACGCTCCTGATTTGGGCTGGGTTGTACTCTCCTTTTTGCAATGAATTTTTCCTTTCATTTGCACCCGGAAAAACAATTCGGGTTTTTAAACAGTACAGTCTGTTCAATCCTAGTTTTTGAAAGTATGGTTTAGGGCCGCAACCGTAAATTTTCTTTTGAGATGGTGGCATCAACGAATAGCTGTTTAAGATGTGCAGATTGGTCGATGTAAGCCTTAGTTTATGTTCTCGGCTTCCTGAAGGTGTACGGGCATCTGGAAGCAGTACTCCCCTTTAAGTACATTCTGCTGCCGTGGAGGTGAGGAGAATGTACTCAATCGATATTTCA
The DNA here is from genome assembly GCA_963969595.1 of Neckera pumila. Taxonomy (NCBI): domain Eukaryota; kingdom Viridiplantae; phylum Streptophyta; class Bryopsida; order Hypnales; family Neckeraceae; genus Neckera; species Neckera pumila. The sequence goes on along the minus strand of OZ018408.1, from coordinate 43,821,900 downwards.
TTCCAGTACATCCAGAGATTGTCCTGCATTGGATCATGTGAGCGAGGTGCCATAATTTAACATTGATATTCGAGTAGGGATCCTGATATGGTATTTTCAGTGGGCCGTTCATCAAAGGTTATGGTTCTCTGATCAAAGTTACCTCACAAAGATAGAATATTCAAGTAAACAATTATAGGAAAGCAACCAAATCACTTTGGAAAGCGAAGCAGCAACTCAGCACTAAACCCAAATCCGAACAACAAGTCTACAAAATTCAAGCAGCCATCACCAAAAAGCCACGGGTCATGCAAAGTCGAGAGTTGTGGAAATGATGCAATATTCTTATTAACAGAGGATTGGAGGAACATCCTGAAAGAAAATGGACAATCTCTCAAAGCCTAGGACCGGTATATCGCTTGAGAAGGCCGTAAACGTACAAGGGGCACAACTCACGAAGTGAATCAAACTCCTATTAGCTTTAGTGAAATCAGACGAACTCCATAAGCAGAATATAGACAAACTTCATATACGCTATCTACTCAAATATGTACTAAGTCAATTTACAGTTGTGATCAGCATCAGTTGCTGACGAGACTCGTCGTCACTGATCTAAACAAAGAGATGGTCCATCAACACAATCCCCTTCCGAAGAGCTGCAGCTTCTGATACAGAAATCGTGCAAATACGCGAAACAGGGGCACGAGCTGCAAGCAATCACGCTACTCAGCAGGAGTTTCATCTTCTTCAACCTCCAGAGCGGGCCAGATAATCAGAAGATGCGCGTTGGATTTCGTCGCGTCAGGCAAAAAAGGACATCCAATCTGGCATCCGGCGCTGCTGCTGCTGCTGCTGCGCTGGAGCTCGCGCTCCTCCTCTTGCCGGAGCTTCTTGTTCTTGCTCCCGTGCTGGGCGGAGATTTGCGTTTGCAACTCTGAAAAATCCCGAAATTACAAAATGTTAGCAATGCAATGCCATTTTCAACCTCACAACCTTAACAATTCCCCAAATCCCGTTTCTCGCAACAATCCAACAAATCCGCTACTACAAAACAAAACCCGAACCTCCTCGCGGATTGGATCCCGATCCCCTACCCGTGCGGCGATCGCTCCCCACCACCACCAGCACCAGCAGTAGCAGCACTGCTCGAAGACGACGCTTCTCCAATTGCCATGTAGAGTCCAGTACCGCGCAGGACTCTTTATTTGGTGTCCAATCCTGCCCACCTCGCTCCAAACGCAACACTACACAGAAATGCAAGCCTCCGGGGATGTTGCGCAAGAAATAGGGGATGTTGCAAGCCACGCAGAAGTCGATATTTTTGTTTCTGGGGCTCCATGTTGCGAAATCTGTTCAAGTTATAAGCGTTCCAAGGAGGAGGAAAGTTGGGTGAAAGGCGATACGGTACAGTAAGTGGGGGCAGGAGAGGGGCGGCCGGGCGGAGGAGATCGAGATTATTCTTCGGCGGGAGGGCGCGAGGGAGGGAGGGAATCAAAGGCAGCAAGCAAGCAAGGGGGGCAGAGTTGGGGGGCAGTAAAGTTAAGCTTATACTCCGTACTACTGTAGTGGGGAAGGGAGGGGAAGGGAGGGGAAGGGAGGGGAAGGGAGGGGAAGAGAGGGGGATGGAGGGAGATGCTATCTTGGTCGTTGTGTCGGGAGAGGCAATCGACGGTGGTAGTTGTGTCACGTAGAGTCCAGTACCGGTAGTACTGTTATGTTTGAGGAGAGTGAAGTGCTTTATGACTTGGACGAACTTGCCACAATATTCCAGTAAGTGGATTATATTTAACCTCCTCAACCAAAGACACAAAGTTGTAGACTTGGCACACTCTTTAAATAGTCAAATGACTTCTTCAAGAGGCCACAAAAAAGAATCGTGACCTTTTTTTGCAGATCAATAGACAATGGATCAATCGAAACGTTGAATCTTAATTCATTGTTTCTTGACATCAACCAACAAAATGCTTTCCAACCCTAATCACTATGCGGAATTCCCATGTGTAGTTTTCAAAGGAGAGTTTGGATAGTAGCGATCCTTTTGTCCACCGATCTCAGGCCCTTAGTCTAGACGCTAGTGATAAGGCTACAATAGAATCAAACACCTAAAAGCAACATAGTTTGCCGGTCCCACTATCTCAAAGGTCAAGTGACCCAAAAAAATTGATGAGATTATCAACAGACTCAAGAAAAATGCAACTTGAGTGGTTTCATAATTTTATTGAAGCTCTAATAATATTTAACAAATTTTTAAGTTGTGAGCTTAGGTAGCCTATATGGAATACTAGAATCACTTTGAACGGACGCCCTTGAAGTATAAAATGCTTCAACTCTCATTTGTTGCATCTAACAAGTAGTATTGATTTTGAGTCAAGAAGTATTCATAATAGTCCATTTTTTTTAGTGTTGGAAAACAAAATGGCGCTTATTGGTGTTTTTACCTTATAGAAAGTTTGAGTGGCTTTCCACCAATTTCATCTAAGCTTGGGCTACAAATTCACCAAATATTTCTTATTATAATAAATTATGTAACTCAAATGAATCAAATAGAGCTAAAAGAACAAAAATAGGCTTCTTCATCCCATAGTTGATCGCCACATAAGCAATGTGTAGCAGTCCTAAGCAATTACGCTAGTTAGGTTGCCTGGGCTGGTAGTTCTCGAAGACCTCTTCCTAAAAGGATGGGTCCATGACCGCAGATTCAATTAGGGCTTCTGATTCAATCCTTAATTAACTCTATTTGTTGCCATTTAAATTAACTATATATGAATGAGATTTTTATTTTTTAGAATGAAACCGCATATCTTCTATGAAGCATTCAAATTTTAGTTTTTCTGTGAAGTTCCAAATTATTGTTAATTCTTTGAGGAAAAAGTGAAGAAAATTCATATCAAATACAAAATATGCTCACAAAATCTGAATCAAAATTTTCACCACATGTAGATATTATACTATATACCATTATGCTAAAGTAAAAGACCCCATTGCGGTCAGAATTAGGAGTGTGCCTACATGCCATTGCTGAAATTTTTCAAATTTTTTCCCCCACGAAGATAAGTGTGAGAGACAGTGAGGGCATTTGAAATTATATTTTTTGGACCAAGTATGAATTAGTTCTGAATTTTTGAAGTGATCAGCCCATAGGAGTCTATAGGCTACTTCATGACCAACAAAATCTGAATCCAATATGGTCATCTTCCTACCCAATGTAGTCACAATATTTTCAAACATGGTTGACCTAAAAAGTCAATTTTTACAAAGAATTTTACACTGAAAAGTTGGAAGTACCTATTGAGGTCACTAATTACTCCATAACTACCATGTAAGGCATTGATTGTGGTCTAAAAAACCACAATGGGATCATTAGGTGTCCATCATGGGTTGTTTGACCGCAATGGGGTCATTTACCTTAATATAAACCAAAATTATCATGTCATTACAAAACTATAGAATCAACAATGAACAATTATATTAGGTCCAAAGTTCAAATTGCAATAAACCATTGAATTAATTTTTTTCCAATTTTCCAATTGGAATAGAAATCACACTTGATAAAATTCATTTCATTAATTGGGCATAAATTCAAAAATTATCATTTTAATAGTTAAAATTCACATCAAGAGTATGGAATAAGAAGTAGCCAAAATACACTAGAAGGGTGATCCATGGACTTAGCATCTTCTTCTTTTGAAAGGTTAATAACACAATAGTGAGGGAATATTCAATACGATTCATTTAAAATGCACCCAAGCATCTCCTCTCCAAAAAATTGGATGGACTATTTTTTCCTTCCTACATCCCTTCCTAAAATCATCTAAAGGACACTGAGTGAGGACAAAAAGTGGCTAATAGATGACTTTCAAGATTATTGTAGACATGAAAAATTTACTTATTGATTCAAAAATTGAATCATTTTTGGCGAAGTACCTTGGTGATAGGTCTCACCTTTTCAAGGTTAAGGTAAGAGCATCTAAAAGTAACATTTTCCTACTATCTCAATGGTCAAATTGGACCCCCCCCCCCCCCCACACACACACACACAAATTGATGAGATTATTATGAACTCAAGATAAATGCAACTCAAGTGGTTTTGTAAATTTCCAACACTCAAATAATTTTTGCAAATTTTTAAAGTTGTCGTGAATATAAGATATCCTATACATAGCATAAGGCTCACCTTGAATAGACACCCTTGAAGCACAAATGTCTCAATTCTCATTGTTGCTTCAAAAACTTTTCACCTTTCATTGGATGTTTTTGATAAATGGTGGTGGTGTTGAGTCATGGAAGTGTTCACTCCGTACTTCATTCAAATTTACTTTTTTAAGTATTAGAGAGCAAAATGTGTCGCAATTGGATGTACTTACCATAGTATTATGCAACAATCGAGAGGTAGGTGGAAGAGCACAACTTCACATAGGTGATGCTTTAGGGTACCCCAATTGACTTAGAAACAAGCATGGTACCCCTTTAAAACCAGCTACAACACTAGAACTAATATATGTGCTACATAACACCACTCACCAATTCTAGAGGGGGCTTTTTGCTTCTACCGAATGCGGAGCTCCCCAACAATGAATTCAACTTGAAATTGAAAATTACTATTGTTTTCAACTCGGCCTTCACTAATGAGTCCCTTTCAAATGGCACTTCAAGCCATATGGTATAGTGAGCCTTCTAAACTTGTGCCAAGTGCTTGACTCGAGCATAAGAAATTTGTAATACATATTAAACTCAAAACCTTCCAAACTATCATGGGATTGAAGGTATACCCTCTAAAACGCGTTTTAGACCAAGTGGAAGAAGATGTACCTAGATTTAACAATATTATGTATATATATATATATATAATATATATATAGTACTACATTATGTGACAATTTTTTAAAAACAAAGATTTCAAGAATCATTAGGAAAAATTTCAGCCCTCTAGAAGGCCGTGAGTTTTACACCCGCCCGGTGCAATTATGGATTTTTATTTTTTTTGGTTATTTGTTTAATTTATAAAAATTGGGTGCTGATGTGGCACTAGTAGTGCCACATCAGATTTTATTTTTTTAATATTTTTAAATATTTTTAAATATTTTTAAATATTTTTTTATTCATTCTGAAATTGCACCAAAGGGGTCTTATAAATCAATTTCCTTAGCGGCCTTTTGGAGGGCTGAAATTTTTCCTAATTCTAGGAACAATAGTATGCGCATGTTGGCACATTCATTTGCACCCCACCCACCCACCCACCCACAAATAATAATAAGAAATTCCACATGAGTAATGTTATGGACCATTCATGCACTTATTTTGGAGGTGTAAACTCACAATACGATTTTTGTTCATTTTCAGCTCTAAATTAATTCGGATGGTTAAGGTAGCCCCGTTTGAACTTATTTTGGAGGTGTAAACTCACAATACGATTTTTGTTCATTTTCAGCTTTCAATTAATTCGGATGGTTAAGGTAGCCTTGTTTGAACTTATTTTGGAGGTGTAAATTCACAATACAATTTTTGTTCATTTTGGTTCATTTTGGTTAAGGTAGCCCCGTTTGAACACATTATAGGATCTTAATAGTGAATAGATTTATCCCCTAGTATTCTTTTTTCTATCTAATTGTTTTTTTTGTATTAACACTAATTTTGCAATGACTCTAATTTTGTACCCTCTCAAGTAGGACAAACTGTTGTAGATGTACCTAATGTATTCAAAATCCAAATCTATACTCAATATAACCATCTTAATTCTATAAACTTTTTGTTTATATTCATTTTTATCAAAATGAAAATGAATTGTGAAGAGATTGACAAGTGAAATTAGTTGTGAAGTACAACATTCTCAAACGAGAACTCAACTTTGGCTACCTTGAGAGTAAGTAATATTAAAGAAAAAATAGAAAAAGAAAGGATTTTGCATGTTGTGAAGGATTATTGGGAGTACAATAACACAAAATTGATTAAATAGATGCTTATTCCAATGTAGAAGAAGTTGCAAATTGGCTATCAAATTCTATTGTTTGTTGCAATTTTGGCTAAAATGTCTCCATAAAAGACCATTGTTTACTATGTACTAGTAGCACAAGGATTTTTTGGATACAAATTCAACTAATTTTTAGCCATTTTAGGGATCAATGACAATTCAGCAATTTGTGTACATTATTACATAAATGTGAGCAGTAGGCCAACCAATTTATGGTTATGTACCTACGGATTGTCTTGTGTCAAAACATTATCTAATCTTCTTTTACCGGTAGTGTATTGGTGACAATAGGGGAACGGAGCGAGAACAGAGGATGCGATACCAGAGACTGTGATACTAGGGAGGTATGGAGGTGATAATATAAGAGACGAAGTGGATAAAGCAGCGGAAGATCGTTGTATGCAGCCTCATCACGGCAGTTGTGCCTCTTGCGATCCTCCTCCGTAAGAAAAAATAAATTCTCTTCCACTATTTGCGTCCTTGCAGAATTGTTTCTGCGCTCAATTTGATTTCATTACAAATCACATCACCGAAATGCTCATGTCATTTCTGGATATGGCCCCTGTGCGACACTGAAAGCAATTCTTTCTGGAGGTTTTTGCTTGAGCTAAACTTGCAAATTCTGTGGTTCCATGGCCCATGAAATTCCATTTTTGAAAGCACAGGAAGGAGGGATGCAGTCTCGGAAATTGTTGGAGCGAAATTGAATGCTTGCAGTTTTTGGACCGGAATTGAATGTTCGCAGTTTTTGAGAATTTCGACGCATTGGAGAGGGCACCGGCGCTCACGCTCATGGGAGAGACTCTAACACAGAGATAAGCAAATTCTGAGTGGCTGAGACCATGGCTATGGCTTCCGCTCTGCCCTGGGCGGCTCCCGCCTCTCACCTCCATTTCTTCAATTCTTGTCCTGCTTTTCTTTCCCCGTTCTCCCATGCGCCGAATTTCTTGCGAACGTATCATGTCCAGCGTTCCTTCTCGCGAGCAAGAGAAATCTTCCCCCCTCTTTGTAGAATTCTTGAATGCCGCCAAGCATCGCAAAGTCTCGTCTTTGGTGGAAGTTGGCTTAGGTGTAAGGAATTAGGGTTTCAGCCTCTGGAATGGGTGAAGGGCGGAAAGCTGTTATCTGTCTCCGCCAAATCCTCACATAAAAACCTGAATGCGGACAAGGATGAAGTGGTGTCGCTTCCGTTGCTTGAAAAGCTTAGGGTGCTAGGTAGGGATGAGGAGCTGGAAGACGAAGAGTCGGATAGTGATGACGAAGAAGAAGATGGAATTTATTACGATGAGTTTAGCGACGTCGACAGTGAATTTGAAGACAATGAGGAAGACGCCGAAGCAGGTGTGGTGCTCAAAATGGCTTCTAGTGAGAAGAGTGGGAAGAACAGGGGAAGGTTGATGGAGCTTTGTGCGAAGGTGCAGGCAAGCGGGGAGCGCACTGTGACGGCCGGTGACATTGTGGATCTCTATGACTTCCCATTTGACAAGTTTCAGGTCTGCAGAGAAATTGAATCTGAGCTTTTTGATCTTTTCGTTTGAATGTGTGTCAATTTGCCGAATGTGGAAGAGGTTTAGTTTATTATTATTGTCGAATATTCCAGATTCAAGTTATTGGACTGTAACTAGTTTTGCAAACTTTGTATATTATTTTCTTAACATCCTGTGTCCTTGAGCTGTAACCTCTCAGATGTAATTGAAAATTGTTGGAAAAAATTTAGAATTGAGAGAGTGAGAACGTTCTCGAATGCCTTGCATTGCTACTATGAATTAGGGTTGACGTGATTTTGTTTTCGTTTCAGAGGATGTCCATCGAAGGTTTTTTGAAAGGATCATCGTTGGTGGTGTGTGCGCCAACTAGTAGTGGTAAGACTCTTGTTGCTGAGGCCGCTGCAGCAGCCACAATTGCCAGAGGGAAACGTTTGTTTTACACTACGCCTCTCAAGGCATTGTCGAATCAAAAACTTCGTGATTTCCGGTGCATTCTCGGTTTCAGCCTACGCCCTTGTTTTGCTATAGCTTTTTATTCACTTATGTTTTGTTTAGATATTTTAAGGAATTTACAAGTAGTCGTATTTTTAAAGGTTTGGAACATTCAAATAGCCTTTGCAACACCGATGGTCGTTTAAATTGGATATCTGAGGGAAATTTTAATTGAATTTTCTCACGCTGGGTTTGGAATTGAGACTGTGTGGGCATGCAGAGAGCTTTTTGGTGAGGAGAATGTAGGGTTGATCACAGGAGACGCGGCTGTGAACAGGGAGGCTCCTATTTTGATTATGACCACAGAAATCTTGCGCAATATGCTATATCAAAGGTGTGATGTTCAGAAAACTTTATGTTTATGTTTTAGGGTTTTAGGTTGCAGGATTTGTAAAACTATAATTTGGTTATGGATATTGCCTTGGTCAACAGTAGAAGTCTAAACTTTGTGTAGAACTCAATGACTGCCCAGAAATTCATAGTACGAATTGAATTCCAAACTATGAATTGAATGGGTCACAAATTTGCAATTCCTAGTTTTGGGCTCAGAATCTATATCATACTCTCGATCTTACATATTCTATAGTGGAATGAAGAAATCTTATTGAACATACTCCTCTTCCCATAGTGAACACTAGTGTATGTCTTGTAGGTACGTGTCATACGTGAAGGGACTTGCAGCTTTAGGTTTTGGAGAGAATAAGGAGTGATAACATGCGAATTCTTTTTAAACAACACAGGAATGATTTTATTTGATTATATAAATTTGTGAAGAAAGATCTCATACTATGGCGTTTGCAGTGTTGGAAGCGTGGAGGAAGGTGGTCGTCTCATGAATGTGGACGTTGTAGTACTGGACGAAGTGCATTACCTTAGTGATCTTTCCCGTGGAACTGTATGGGAAGAGACGGTACTTTTCAAACACTTCTACTAAAAGTTCCGCATAGTAGTTGCAGCACTTGCTACGGTAAATATTTTACTCATTTAGTAAGAATACGCCATGATAATTGACTGCTTTGTGTTGGTGTAGCTCTCACCTATTTGCTGTGGCCTTTCGCGTCGCTTTTGCAATTCTTACAAGTTTATCGCAAGTCCAGGAATTCTAGTGCACTCAAGGTGAGGTTCATTCTCATCTGATGTTAGTGTCCTTGTTAAGCAGGTGATTTACTGCCCCAGGGAAGTGCAGCTAATTTGTCTCTCAGCCACCGTTGCTAACCCAGAGGAGCTTGCTGGTTGGATCGCTCAGGTGCGTTAATGCTAAAAATGTTACGATTTTAATACGATATGGCCAGATCTACAATTGTTTAGGCTACTGGGAATAGTGCTATGCATCATGACTATGTTTTGAGACCTTTTGAAGCGTGAGAACCAGAAGTTTTTGTTGAAATTAGTTCTGTATGATTGCCCGCTTCTTTCTCTTCATATTATGATAGCATGGCAGTGAAGTATCTTAGCTTTGAATAACAAGGGAGAGTTACGCGTGGGAAATCTTTGTTTGCTCGTTATGTGCCACCTGTGAGATTTCAAACTTGAAGATTAATCTTGTGCTGTATGGTCAGGTGCATGGTCCTACCGAACTTGTGACATCATCGAGAAGACCTGTTCCACTTGTTTGGCACTTTTCTACTCGCCACTCGCTTCAACCACTCTTAAACGAACAAGGGAATGAAATGAACTGGTGAGAAGTCCAGTCTTCGCTTTTCAAATTCTAATTGGAAGAGCTGGTATTGTTATTGGGGCTGTGCTCGTTATTATTTTTCAACTTCTGCATTAGAAACGCTTGCATTGTGCATTTACAGTTAGGCTGATTTGGTTCTGTTGTACTCACATTGATGTACTCTGTTTTCTCCTGCAGGAGGCTGAACCTCAGGAAGACCGAGCGTGAAAGAGAACCCGATCCATTCTGGGATGAAGTATCAGTCTCCCCACGAAGAAACCAGCGAAAACTTCTCAGAGCTGGCAAAGGCTCCAAAGTACCCGACGTCCGCAGTGAAAATCAGCGGCGATCAGGTGGGTGGGGGCAAGTAGAGCAGCGTGTGTCTGAAGAGGAGCTCCAGTTTCTTCGGCGCGGACAGGTATGAGAGCACCTTCATGTCCATGTTGCTTCAACACATCCCTTTGAAGATGCTAGTTTCATTGAGAATTACTGGAGCGGGACCTTGTAACTATCAATTGATTCCGAATTGGTTTGCTCAGATCCCGCAAATCAGGGATACGTTGCACCAGTTGAAAGAGCGGGACATGCTTCCAGCTATTTGGTTCATTTTCAGTCGCAGGGGCTGTGACCTTGCTGTTCACTATCTTCTGGTAATATCCACTCTCCTTGCCTCAACTTCACAATCTGTGCGCATTGTAATTCACATGTGTTTCTTTAGGAATTAGTTCGTAAGTTGCAGAATGCGAAGTGTTTATCTCTGGAAATTTTCGTTTCTGGAGTTATGTTGCGCGTTTGTCACTGAATGTTTCTGTGACAATTTTTCTTAAATGTGTCAGGGAACCGATCTGTTGACTCTCGAGGAGCAGAGGCGAGTTAGAAATGCACTTGTAAATTTTCGGGAGCAGCACCCAGATTCTGTACGTGAAGTGGCAGTGAAACCACTTCTGCACGGGGTGGCTGCACATCACGCTGGCTGCTTGCCTACTTGGAAGGCCTTCGTTGAAGAGCTTTTCCAGCAAGGTCTCATCAAAGTGGTCTTTGCAACTGAGACTCTTGCAGCAGGGATTAACATGCCTGCCAGGTATGCATGTGTGCACCTCTTGCAACGAAGTGAGGTTTATTTGCAAGATATTTGCATTAAGCCCCATCCGTGAGAACTGGTCGACCGTTTTGGCTACTTGATATATGATACCCATATGATATTTCTCCTGCATATTGTCTTTGGCACTCAGATAGTTGTATTCGATCTTTTCACGTGATGAAGTTACTATTAGTTGATGTTAATTTACGCTTGAGACCCATTCTCTTGGATTCTCTATTGAATTTATACGCATAATGTGAGTTTTAATACAAATGTCCCATATGATGTTCATTTTCAGGACAACCGTGCTAGCTTCACTCAGCAAACGTGGCGACAATGGGCACCAGCTCTTGAGCGCAAATTCTATGCTGCAGATGGCTGGTAGGGCTGGTCGAAGAGGTATTGATGAGCTAGGACATACAGTAGTGGTGCAAACACCATTTGAAGGTGCAGAGGACTGTTGCAAATTACTCTTCGCAGGATCTGACCCCCTCGTCTCACAATTCACGGCCACCTACGGCATGGCCCTTAATCTGTTGGCTGTAAGCGAATCCTCCTAAGTGTCACAATCATGTAGGTGCATGCAACTGCTGAATTCGTCTGTTTCAACATAGATTGATGTAGTTTTGTCTCCTGCTGGAATTCTGTGCACTAATATTCCTCGACTATATGTTTGCAGGGAGCAAGAGTAAAGACTACGCCAGAATCAGGTGGAAGTGAGATGGTAAGGGTAGCACGAAGTTTGGACGAAGCCCGTGCTCTCATTGAGAAGAGTTTCGGTAACTATGTCGGAAGTGAAGTCATGGTTGCTGCTAAGCAGCAATTGGCTCGGTTGCAGAAAGACATTGAGCACTTGGAAAAAGAATGTGCAAGAGATGATGAGGGTCTAGAAGGCCGCCTCACGCGAGGAGAACTACAGGAATATCTTAGCCTCAAAGAAAGATCAAAGGTTTCCTCTCCTCCCTGAATTGCAATCTTTGGTTGGTTCTCTGCAAGGTTAGTTGCCAAGTCTTATGAGGACGTTGTAACGTTGACTTGCAGGAAGCTAAGCGATTGATGAAAGAACAAAAACTAGTAGTTGAGCGTTTGCGAGTCGCAGCGGTGCAGCCCATGCTCGATGCTCCCACTGAGGGGAAACCACCTTTCATCTGCTTATCGTTCTCTGAGCACCGTAGTGGTGACGAGCGTCTTGTCCCTGCTTTATTTGTTGGTTCTGTTCCATGCCCGCCATTTGTCTCTGACTTTGTGAAGGTACGTTCTCCGTTTTCGGTCTTCTGGTTAGTCTCCTGCCTTGTTTGATCTTGAGCATATCTGTGCCTCTCGTAAGGTCATGACCTTCTTGTGACTGTCTGGCAGTTGTCAAGCGAAGAAGGTCGGTCGCAAGCCCTTGAAGGCAACCTGGCTGACGAGTCTTCTGCAGACGATGATGGGGACTCTGATATTCGGCATTGCGTAGCTTTGGGATCGGATAATTCGTGGTACATGTTTACTGCGAGAAGTGTCAAAAGCGTCCATACGAATTTAGCAAATTTTGGCGAATCTGGGAAACCTGTGGAAGAATTGTTGAAAGAGAAGCTACAAGTGGGGACTCAGAAATGGGAGAATCTTGGTCGCTCAGGTTCTGGTCCTCTCAGTTGCGTTTGGTCTGCAGACAGTTCAATAGACACTTGGGCTTGGGGTTGTCAAGTACCCGTGTTGAGTGAGCTCTCTAGTGCTCACGAGGTATTATATCTAACCTCTTTCGTAGACATATCTAACCTCTTTCATGTCCTAGAAAGACAAGCTTCATTTCAGTTTGAGAAGCTAATTATTTCAATATTGATGTAGTATAGAGGGCACACGTTGGAGGGAAATCAGGTAGTGATGAACCTTTTACAATAGTCCTCTCTGATTTCGTGAATCGCTTCTGAATCAAATTCTACCTTGGGACACTTCCAGGTTTCTTTGGATCTTGTGAAGGCCGAGAGGATGTTATTTGATCAACGGAAAGAGGCTTCAAAATTTCGGAAGAAGCTCAAAGGGACCCAAGGTTACCGTGAATCGAGAAAACTTGTGGAGCTGCAAAGGTCTCGGTTTGACAAGCTACAACGCACAAAAGCTAAAGCTACTCGTATTTCCAGTCGTATTGGTCAAATGCAGCCTTCAGGATGGAAGGAGTTTCTGCAAGTAAGTCAAAGCACTCCCTGCTTGCTCTTGAAAAGCTTCATGATTGTATATTCTCTATATGTGGTTTGAATCTGAGTAACTAAGTGATGCATAATGTCCAATTGACGCTTCTTAAGGATGTTTGGCTGAGAAGGACTTTAGATGATGCTGGCACAAGTTCCTGCATATTCTGTAACAGCTGCTGTGTGGGACAGGTGGTGAAGGTGCTGCAGGAAGCCGGGGCATTGAAGCCTGAATTCAACGAGCTTTTGCCTCTTGGCGAAGTTGCTGCTTCAGCGCGAGGAGTCAATGAGCTTTGGTTGGCTATTGCTTTTACTGGCGGCATTCTCAACTCTCTCGACCCTGCTCAACTTGCAGCTGCCTGCGCTTGTCTAGTTTCAGATGGCATGAAATCACGGTCTAAAGAAGTCCCCACAAGGTATATAACTTCTTTGGCTTACACCCATGTAGTTTTGGTGATGTCGTCGCTTCTTTGCTTAAACTTTTTAGAAATGTGTTTATTAATTGTAAAGAGCATGTCTTGCGGTCATTAGCTACTGGCCATGAGCTATGACAATGCTTTATCACCGAGAACTTTTTCCTAGAAGTACCATTTTTCTTGCGTGAATTTAGTACAGAATCCTTGTCAGCTGATTTTTAGTACACGGTTAATTGATATCGTGAGCTGATGATGGTGATAGTGGCTCTTTCTTGTCATGACGATTTTAGTGTTGGGAGCATATATTACATTCGCAAGAAATTGGATTTTGTTATGAAATTTCAGGAATTGTAATCTGCTGAAGCAGAGATCACATACCCAATTTTCACTAAGCATTGATTGTAGTCACTCTCTAATTCTCTTATTGCAGCTCTATTTATGATGCATCAAGTGACGTGAATGAATGGGCCGAGTCAATGGAGGAAGCACGGTCGTGGCTTCTCAGCATGCAAACTAAGCATGGAGTTGCTGTAAGTATTTATTCTGAGTATCCATTGCCGTGTTTTTAAGGATCGTTTATCATAAGAGTTTGTGTTTCTAATGCCATGAGCATAACATCCATCAACTATTGCACTCTTGAAAATTATCAGTGTGGTGACCAACTCAACGTTGGTAGCTGAACTGTCATTCAAGAGTAATATTTCTTACAAGGAAGGATGGACACTAGGTTGAGTTGAAAATCTGTATCAGGAATTGATATGTTGCTGCTTTTCTTATTTTTTTGCAGATCCCTGTCGAGATCAACACAGAGTTTGCAGGGTTGGTGGAGGCATGGGCTGCAGGAGTGACTTGGAAGGAGCTCATGGATGACAGTGAGATGGATGAGGGTGATGTGGCCCGTCTTCTCCGACGATCTATTGACCTCCTTGCACAAGTAATGTTCTCATGACCAAGTTTTTTTGGGAAATCTCATTCTTTTGGTGCTGTTCTACCTCTTTATCACCTCTGTTGTCTATTACACTATGTCAGCCCTTAGAGCTGGGAAATAGTGCCATCAGTTACAACGTCGCCTATCTGCATGAAGCCTATCATGCCTATCATGAAGCTTATGGTTTTGTTCGGTTTCTGTGTAATTAGATTCCCCATTTACCTCACATTGATCCAAACCTGGCAAGGACGGCTCGCGAAGCCTCCAAGGTCATGGACCGACCACCCATCAGTGAGCTTATCGGTTAAAAACCATCCACAAGCACCTCGATTGGAAAATTATTATCTGAAAGTCGAAACGTTCACGTGGAGCTTCTTGGCGTAATGTTGCTTCTGCAAGTTCTTCATATTGCAGGTCTGTATTGAAAGCCTAACCTTTATCCTGATTTTTCTCTCTTGTGTAACGTCAATTGTTTGTAACGGCCTCAAATGGTGCCAGGGCTTGAGGTCTTTGTGAATGAATGGAAGTAATGTGTGGCGTGGATTTAGGAGAACAGCTTTCACTGACCTTTTCATAGGCATGTGCATTAAATATGGAACTCTCTCACTACATTATATACCATTTCTAGCGGGGTTCCTGTACCTCCACGAAATGAGGTTATATGCCGTTGTTGGAAACCTGCAATTGAGTTGGGCACTTTAATTATAATTCTTCCTGAAGAATTGCGAGGAGGGGTATTACATTCTTTGGGGAGGTGTCACAAAAGGCCTATGAGAGTTTAGAATCTTGAGAGGACAATTTTGGATGGTGGAATGTTATGCTATTGTTTTTAATGAATCTGTTTTTTTTGGTGTGCCTTAGGAGCCAGTGATCCTTGCAAGCGATTGGGACTTGAAGATGTGACTAAAATGTGACCAAGGATCAACATGGTCAGAGTTTTGAAGCATAGTTAAGCTTTCGGAGGAATGTACATTCCAAGGGCTTGCAATTACATGCCCCTAATTTAATTGGCAGTCTGATGATGACGCAAGTCATTCTTCAACTCGTTTAGCTTCTCATTGGAAGCTTCTAGAAGGGATATGTGCACTCGAGTTTAAGAGACCATACCGTTATTAGGTCACGAGTCCATACAATGTGGATCCAACAGGATAACAACTACAGAAATTGTCTCTTTCATGGTACTGAATTGAATGGATGTGAATACAGTGTACAAATATTTATTCAGCAGCCTCACAACCCACTCATTTCACAAAGGACTTCTCTGAGACCCATGATGGTAAATGAGCACACCGTGCAAGAGGATCACCATGTTTTGGGACATTCGCCGATGGTGTGATTGATGATTGTTATCCACAGCAGCTCCAATCTAAGAAGTAGAGTTCTTAGGCAGTTGATGATTCACGTTTGTTCGAGGTACTGTGCTGTACTGTACAGCGGCATTGTGTGCAAACTTGCGCATATTCTGGTGCTATTGTCGAATGCCAGACAGTAAGCACACAGGAAGTGTCGGACTTCATGCTACTGTATTGCCAAGACGAAGGGGTGAGGGAAAATTCTTATAAATCCTCAAAATTCTGTAGAGCTACTGTATAGCACTAGAATGGAAGATGATAGGACAGGACAGCAAAGATGATATGATTTGACCATGAAAATCAAAGCAGGACTATGCTCAATTTTGGCTTTTGAGAAAATCAGGAGAACAAGCTAAATTGAAACTATTTCAAAGGTAAGAGGATGCTACAATCTTTAGGGACGTGATCATGCCTCCTATCGTGACCCTTATTACCAATAAACTCATCGAGTCATACACTTGGTGGCCTTCAATTCTCAGGCAGTGTAAGCATTAGCAAGCCAGGCAGGGTAAGCATTATCAAGCAGTGTAAGCATGACTTGACATAATGTCTATGGTCACTGAGGTTGGAAAGGAAATGAGGTTGTCCACAATCACTAATAATGCTCTACAAACCTCGCGCTTTGAAATTGCAAAAGAAATGTATACGCAGTGATAAAGATTTTGATCTCTTGTATTCAAAGAGATCTCGTCTTGTCTCTCCAACATCCTAATAATCACAGTCCGACACAAAGCTTAAAATACTTAAATATCCTCTACTGTATCCTCTAGCTTACAGCCTACCATTGTACAGTCCATGCCAGCGATGACTTTCCTACAGTAGTTAAAACCAAAGGTAAGTTGGACATTCCCTGTACGTCAAGACAGATCCAGCGTGGGTGTGTCCTGTTCAGAGAGAAGTACCCCAGTTGGTGGAATGAAAGACTCATGATGCAACAGCTGCAGCATCTGACAAAGCACGTGCGATGCACAGTAAGATGAAGCAGACATTTGACAGTTGCACATTTGATAACAAAGCATCTGCGAAACAGGACGAATCAAACAAGGAGGAGGACGAATCAAATAGCACGAGCACGAATCGAAAGAGCGCAAGCTCGTCAATTAACAAATGTCTTTCCCTCTGTATCATCCCACATCGGCACAAGTAAGTCACCGCGGTACCAAGACCTGGTTCAGAGCTCAAAACATTACTATAACATCAAATTCTCACTCTGAAACATCACGAGGAAAGAGTTACGAGTAATAACCAACCCATCAAAGCCTAACGTTCCGTGTTATCACATTCAAATGGCAGCAAGTTTCTACAATTCTAAAATATCAAATGTATGAGTAACGAGAAAAAAACAGCACATCAATGCCTAACGTTCCGTATTGTCACGTGCAAATGACAGCAAATTTCTCACATTTTGAAATATCAAATGTATGAATAACGAGTAAAACACAATAGTTTCTCATGTTCAGTGTTATCACATGGACGCGTCGGAGGTAACTGCTAATTTCTGTCATTGTGTGTGAGTTACACTGCTGAGAGAAAAAACCAAAGCTGTCCTTCTGGATTGCTGCGAAAAAAAAGAACCCTGGAAAACCCTAAACAAATGCGCCATGTGCGAATTTAGCGGCATTGACCCAAAATTCAACAACTGCGGGCGACGATGGGCCCACGCCCCTCGGTTGCTTCCTTAGCATTCCGGCCTGATCAAATTGCTGCAGTTGGAAGGTCCAAGAAGCATCAAGCTTAGATTTGTCGGATCATCTTCTGCAGGGCCTCCAAATCCACAACCAAATTCCATCGCCAATTGAAGGTGTGTCACTCACTGTGATAGATGACTTGGAAAAATGTAAGCACATGGGCATGAGGACCGATGTCTACAAACGGGAATTTTGAAACGAATACTGTTGATTGACATGAATTGAAATTTCCCGAAACCCTAAACCGTAATCACGTGAAACTTGTGAAGTGCGAGTTCAATGGAAATGTTGATGACACTAAAGAAAGGGAATGAGCTTGAAGTGGTTTCGTGTTGGGCATGATCGCAACCAAGCTCGGCCGCAAAACTCCGCAACCGTCAAAGTCTACGACAACGCCCACATTCTCTGTGGCAGCAAACAGTCGTCAAGGTAGGGACAACTCAAATGCGTTAGGTGCCTAAATGTTCTCATCGCGTACAGCTTCAATATCAATATTTACCTATTGTTGAAGAAACAATTTTAGAACATCTACCAAATGGTTATAAAATGGCTATAAAATATTCAATTTGAGGAATTTTTCAAAATTTCAAATTGAAGTAGAAATTAGACTTAATAAACTTCAACCCATTAGTTGGACTCAAATTCAAAAAAACTGTTATTTTAATGGTTAGAATTCTAATCAAGAACAAAGAGGTAGTAAATTGTTCAAATTGCTCATAGTATTGCATATACATTCAAATAACTCTTCTAAAAAATAGATTAAATTAATTTGTTTCAAGTAAAAATAGGTTGTATTTGACTATTCATCAACGACATTCTCATTACTGTAGTGTTTCAAGATCAACCTCTAAAGGCCCAAAGTCTCCTCAAGGGACACTTGGAATTTGGGGAGGCTTCTGTGACCTAAAATTTTGGCTTGATTTTCTTAAACTTTTTTGAAGATAGGGAATCACATAAGCTTTCTAAAATTATAATTTTTTTTTCAATTGGTGCCTAAGATCAAAAGTTATGCCACCCGAAGTCAAAAAAACAACTCGTCGAGCAGAAGAAAAAAATGTAAAACTTGTATTTTTATTTTATAATTTTTTCTTCTCAAAGATCATGATTTTGTCTATATTTGAAGCTTTGATTCATTCTATTTGGACTCTAAATGAGAAAGTTGTAGACCATCTTGTTTTTTGGGCAATCTAGCATATTCTTCAAAAAACAACTTAAAGAATTCATTTTTGAATGCAATTTTCAAGTTTTTTCAAAAAACAGCTTGTAGAAAAGGTTAAATTTTTTTGCAAGAACAATCCCACTGTTGGGATTATGGTGTTTTAATTCCACCTAAGAGCTATTAACAATTTAGTGTTTCATTCAATTTTGGACCTACTTCTACTAATCAAATTTTTTATATGTGAAATCAAATTTTGACATTCTGAAAAGAAAAACCCGACTTTCAACTCAAATGTTCAACATAAGAAAATTTAACCTAATGGTGTGTAGTGCAGACAAAATCTACAAATGGCCATCAAAGTCATCTGAAATTGCAAACCACAGTTCAAAAAAACTTCTTTTTCCAACTTCAAATGCTAGTATTTTCCAATCCGTACGGTCAAACTTCATGAAATTTTTAACACATAATCTAAGACAAGTGAAGTATAAGATCCTACAATTAGATTCTAAAAAAACAGTTATTTTGGTTTCTTGAGTGATTGCAGCAGAAATGGCAGTTTTTAGTGGTTTCAGAGCCAGAAAATGCCTTGGGCCTTTCGGGGTTAAAGATGAATTAACATGATCATCTCAATTCCATCTTCATGTGCCTACGGTGTTAATTTTTGTTTTGAACATGTACTATAGATACATAAAGATAGAATTAAAATAACTATAGTGTCTAGCTTGGTTCACCTTAACCCCTAATTGCCCATGGCCTTTGAGAGGCTTCTTAGACTTTTCTCTAAATTGAACAAAAGGCCAACATTTTGATAAGTTTTATCAAATTTTTTAATTGTACAAATTCAAACTAGACATGCTAGAGATCACATGGGAAAAAAAAGACAACAATATTACCCATGGATTGAAAGATTATAATGTTTGATCATGAGAGTGTTAAAATTGTGAAAGTGATATGAAGTCTTTAAATCTTCTTTTCACATGTCACCAAAAATTGTCACCAAAAAAATATGAGATTAAAGGATATAATATGCATAATCCCAATCAATTAACGGCTTCTCTAAATCTACTCTACAATTTTCTTAAATGTAATTTTTTCTCCAAGATCTAGTGTATTTGAGGCTCATTTCCAAGATCCCTCAATACTAGAAAATCAAGATTTGCAATGGAACCCTTACACAAAGTTTTGAATAGAAAACTCATAATCATTTAATCATTTTCAAAATCGGATTTCTATGCTAAAACTAGACTTCAAAAAGGATTCTTAAAAAATATAAACTACTAAAAACTAGTAATTTGGTTAGATTTTATTTAACTTCAAATTATTGTCAACATCAAAATTTAGTGCTTTGGACATTTAAAGGTTAACAGTGGACCAAGTATAGATGCTAGAATGGATTTGCAAATTTCATTAAGGTCTCGCAATCAAAAAATGAAGGAATTGCATTGTAAAAATAGGAAATCCAATGTATTGACTCCAACAAATAAAATACTAGGAGTATAAACTAACAATGAAATGAAATTAGACAATGAAAATCATTGGTTAGAAAAAAATGTATTAACTTTTTTTGAACAAAATCTTTCAAAAATCATTGGTTAGAGAAAAAACAATGATTTTTTTAATTAGAAAGAGGAACTCCAATCCTTTGGGATGGAGGTAAATAGAGACTTAATTTATCAAAGGTTTGTACAAGTACAACATTGAAGTTGTGAATTCATACCTATGTACCATAATCGTACATATTACGTGTATTTTTACGCAATGAATAAGTTCATAAACAATGCCTATCAATAATGTACAATTGTTGTACTAATATCAGTACAGTTTAGGTGCATTTGGGATACCAAATTTGTATAATTAAAGTACATAAATTGTACACTTTTAAGAAAAAATTTAAAGATTGATTTAGTGCGAAAAAATACACGTAATATGTATGATTATGATACATAGGCATGAATTCACGACTTCAGTATGAAATTTGTTGAAAAATCAGCCTCCCTCAAGTTTGAGATGATCCCACATGAGGCTTGTAATGAGTGACATAAGGGGCACTAATACTTCTCTACCTACTTTTAGTAGAAGTCTATATATTCCTTGTCCACTACTCCATACTTCACATATATTGATATGTCTTAAATTTGATTTATTCATTTGAAACAAAATTACGAATTATATACACTATGTTATAATAAGGTAAGGGGTGAGATTTAAAAGTTGTGGATTTTTAGAATGGATTGCATTTTTTTGGTAAATATTCTTAAACACGCAATAAAAAAATCATTTAACAATGCACTTGGATTTGAAATATATAGAATTATTTTAGAATTTATGAAAAGTGATAGTGAAGAATTTTGAATAGACCTATAGAATAGAGGAAAATTAACCCTTAAAGTTGTTTCATGTTTAGAAGCCCAAAACTGCTTTAACCCCTAAAGGACCAAACACCGTTTTTTCGCAACATAGCAATTTTGGGCAGCTCACTACAAACAGAGTTTTTATTTTTTTTCTTTGAAAATTTCACAAAACATTTGCCCAAGGAGTAACTTTAAGGTCCAACAATTTTCATAACTTTTGACTACACAGTTAAAAAGTTATTGCATGATATGTAGGTTTCCGCGTTCGGCGGGCAGCCTTGACAGCTCAAAAATCTCCTACAAAAATCACTTTTTTGAAAAATCGCTATGTTGCCAAAAAAACGGTGTTTGGTCCTTTAGGGGTTAAAAAACTAGTCTGCAAAGCAAATCTAAGATCTTCATCTATTTTTGTTTTTTAACAAATCCAACCATAGAATCTTTTTGTTAACTTGTTAGAGTACACCTTTCCATAATTTTATAATAAAAGACCTTACCAATTGCAAGACCATGATGCTTGAGTTTCAAAAAGAAGTATTTTCAACTCTTTCCAAATAATAAGATTTCATCTTTCAATCACTTTACCCAAAATTGTACAAATCCTGCAACTTGCAGCTCTCTTTAATATGTTGAAGAAATAAGTTAGGAATACATATAAAAAATTTCAATATTTTTTTTTTCATCTTTTACATGAAAAAAAATGGTAAGTAGAAAAAAATATAGAATGATTTAAAATACTAAATTATTAAGAATTTTGTTATGGAATTGAAAAATGCCAATTGCAATGGTTGTGTGTTTTAATAAACAATCTACATCCTATGATTTATTTATTTTTAAATATCGAAAACTCAGTTAAATAAAGGACTTCAAAGTTTATTTTGCGCCCAATCCATTATGCACCAACTCCGTGGTGCTCCTCCCATCATGGAACCTCACGTTACACTCAATGCCATCCACTGTATTTTTGGATTCCCCTCCCCAAGAAATTTTATGAACTGTGCACCATTTACAAGAAACAAAATTTTAAATTTTAAAAAAAAATTATATGAGGAGATTTTTGCCCGCCACACCAAAAAAAGGACCCTTTGTACCATAATTTTTGCTTTCAAGCATTGATTGAAATAAAAATTATATTTCCAAAAAGCTAGTATGCTTTCTATCTTCACAAAATGTTTCAAAAAATCATGATGAATATTGATGCCGTAGAAGCCTATTCAAAGTCCATTTTGTTCCTCAAGGGAAAATGGGACTTTAGGGATTAAATATGTAGATGCTCATGGTTCATGCAAATTGAAGCCACCATGAATGTTTATTTCAAAAAGCTTAGACAATAAAAGTTGCAATTTTGTGGTGCAATGAACCTACTTACATCCTTGAATTTGAATGAAATTTGTAGAATATAGATGAAATAAAATTTATGTAAGTGAATTTATTTATTCAGAATCGATAGATAATAAATTTGAAGGAATATTCGATACAAGATTCTTTATTTTTGAGTGGATGAAGTTACTGAATACCAACAAAATCTTGGGATGATGCCTCTTTTTTTTGGATGAATGCAATAGTAGATAGGGTGGTCTTTGGCAAACACGCCATGTTTATAGCAATTATCCTCTAAAGGCCCAAAGTCCCCTCAAGGGACACTTGGGATTTTGGGCAGGGGCGTGTGACCTGAAATTTGACCTTATTTTTTGAAACTTTTTTGGAAGATAGGAAATTACATTAGCTTTCCTGGAATATGAATTTTTCAATTGGTGCACGGGAGCAAAAGTTATGCCACCCGAAGTCAAAAAAGCAACTCGCTAGGCAGAAAAAAAAATTGCAAAAAATTATATTTTTTTTTCATTTTTTTTTCTCAAAGATCATGTTTTTGTCTACATTTGAAGCTTTGATTCAATCTATTTGGACTCAGAATGAGAAAGTTATAGACAATCTTGTTTTTTGGGCAATCTAGCATCTTCTTCAAAAAACAATTTATAGAATTCATTTTTTGAATGCAATTTTCAAATTTCTTCAAATTTCTTTTCTGGAAAAGGTTAAGTTTGTTTGCAAGAACAATCCCACCGTGGGGATAATGTTGTTTTAATTCCACCTAAGGGCTATTAACAATTTAGAGATTCATTTAGTTTTAGACCTACTTCTATTTAACAATTTTTTTATATGTGAAAATCAAGTTTTGACATTCTGAATTTTTTCCTTGACTCTCAACTCAAATGTTCAACATAAAAAATTTAACTCAATGGTGTGTAGTGCAACAAAAATCTACAAATGGCCATCAAAGTCATTCGAAATTGCATGCCACAATTCCAAAAAACTTCTTTTCCCAGCTTCAAATGCTAATATCTTCCAATCCATATGGTCAAACTTCATGAAATTTTTACCACACAATCTAAGACAAGTGAAGTATAAGATATTATGGTTAGATTCTAAATTTTTTTTTTTGGTTTCTTGAGTGATTGCAGCAGACATGGCTGTTTTTAATGAGCCAGAAAATGCCTTGGGCCTTTAGGGATTATAGAGAGTTGTTTTAGAACAATTCAGTTATTTTGTCAATTTTTTTTTATATTTTATTTTTTCATGAGGTTTAACCACAATCCTAAAAGGATCATGTAGACATTAAGTGTTCAATGAATGATAGAGAAGCCTTCTATATAAGATAGAAGTACAAATGTTCATCCTTGGACTTTTGTGTAGGAAGGGGAGGTCTTAACCCCTAAAGGACCAAGCACCGTTTTTTGGCAACATACCGATTTTGGGCAGCTCACTACGGATGGAATTTTTATTTTTTTTCCAACATGTGCCCGAGGAGTAGCTTTAAGGCCCCACAATTTTCGTAGCTTTTGACTATACGGTTAAAAAGTTATTGCATGATATGTGATTTTCATTAGACGGCGGGCAGCCCGGGCAGCTCAAAAAACTTCTTTAAAAATGACTTTAAAAAAAAATAAAAATCTGAAATTGGTTCTTTAGATTTATATAGAAGTGTGAAGCTTTGAATCATTCAATTTGGATCTATGAGTCAAAAGTTATGAGGATTTTAAGTTTGTGGGTAGGTATAGAGTCTTTCAAAACCATACCTACCCACAAACTTAAAATCCTCATAACTTTTGACTCATAGATCCAAATTGAATGATTCAAAGCTTCACACTTCTATATAAATCTAAAGAACCAATTTCAGATTTTTATTTTTTTTTAAAGTCATTTTTAAAGAAGTTTTTTGAGCTGCCCGGGCTGCCCACCGTCCAATGAAAATCACATACCATGCAATAACTTTTTAACCGTATAGTCAAAAGCTACGAAAATTGTTGGGCCTTAAAGCTACTCCGCGGGCACATGTTGTGTAAAATTTTCAAAGAAAAAAAATAAAAATTCCATCTGTAGTGAGCTGCCCAAAATTGCTATGTTGCCAAAAAACGGTGCTTGGTCCTTTAGGGGTTAAGCAGATGCCACATTTAACTACTTTTGGACTTTTGAAAGTCCAGAACTAATAATGGTCTTCAACAAAAAAAAAATTGACCATCAAGAGATAGTTTAAAACATCCAGAGATCTATACAAATGTCGAGAGATCTATCCAAACATTGTAGGATCCTACAATGTTTTCATTGTGAGATCCTACGATGTTATCATCGTGAGATCCCACGATGTTCTGTCCAAAATTCATTAACCCCTAAAGTTTCATGACTATGTAATCACCAAAAACGCTCCAAAACTGCCATTTCTAATACAACTACAAAAATTTTGGAAAAAACAATTTTTGACACATGTAACCATAGGATCTTGTAGTATGGTATTTTGAAAACATGTGGTAAAAATTTCAGAAAATTCCACCGTGTGGATCATAAGATATAAGGTGGGTACACCCAAAACCACCACAAATTGGTATTGTGCCTACTTACTATTACTAGGCTGGTCAGATTTTCCTATTGTCTTGTTGATAAGTGAAAGGAGGTTCCAACGCATCAAAGAATGTAGCATTTGGATACTGTATGCAAAAGTTATTAAAGAACAAAGTTGAGTTCTAAAAGCGTTTCTTGCACATAGGTACAGAACTGATTTTGGAAATGTACAGAGAGTATAGATGGCGGTTTAAGGTCAGTGGCGCATTTGGGTGTACCCACCTTAAGCATTCAAAGTCTTGAAAACCATTTTTTCAATCCTGCGAAAAACCAGGCAGCTGCACTTTGCAAGCTCACTTTTCAATGAAAAAATGCCGATAAAGGTGGTGCTTCTTTGAATTCAGTTTCCTAAACAAGTTGTCTATATGCATGAAAAATTTCACATCATTTGGAATTGTACAACATATAGGAAAAAAATAGTAAGTAGAAAGAAGTAGAAAATGACTCAAAATACTAAATTGTTAAAAATTTAATCATGGAATTTAAAAATGTCAATCCCAACGGTTGTGATGTTGTAATAATCAATCTACATCCTAGAATTTTATTTTTTTTCCAAAATATTGAAAATTGAGTTAAATAAACGACTCTAAAGTTTTTTTTAGAGTAGGGAATCCATAACTGTCCACAAACCAAAAACCCTCATAACTTTTGACTCATTGATTGAAATGGAGTGACTCAAAGCTTTTTAAGTATATATAAATGTAGAGAACCAATTTCAAAAAAAAAAATCCGGAAAAAACGATTTTTTCTGATCTGCCCAAACTGCCCGGTTACGAAAAAAAGTAACATGTCAGGTCACAACTTTTGACTCGTATTTCAAAATGTCATGAAACTTGGTACCCATGAAGATATTCCTCGCCCCCACCTTCTATTAAAATTTCAGCCTCAAATATGGATATCTCTAGTCACACGTACCTGCCCAAAATTTCTATACGGCCCAAAAACGCATGTTGGTCCGTTAGGGGTTAAATAGTGCACAAGTAGTTAAATGTGGCATGCAATACTATTGCAAATGATTTGACCTCCAATGAGTGCTCTTGGTTTCTTCAGAAAATGATTCATATGGCACCCAAATGGATGATTTCCACGGTGCCTAGCACGTCCTTCTAGAGTTAACCTCTAAAGGGCCATTGTTCTTTCGGGGGATAAATGGGAATTTTGGGCAGGTACCTATGGGCTGAAATTTTGTCTTGATTTTTTGAAACTTTTTTTCAAGATAGAAAAAGTGATTAGCTTTGTAAGAATATAATCTTTTTTTCAATCGATGCCCAGGAACAAAAGTTATGCTCCAAGTAGCTCAAAACTTGGAAGGGGGGGGGGGGGGGGGGGGGCATTAAAAACAATCCAAAAATTTGAATCTTTTTTTTCTCACAATTTATATTTTTGTCTACCTGGGAAGCTTTTATTCATTTCATTTGGATTTGTTATGAGAAAGTTATTGACAATCTAGTTTTTTCAGGCATTAGAGCATTTTCTTGAAGAATAACTTGTAGGATTCATTTCTGAAAAATCGACATGGTTTAATTTGCTTAATAGAGCAATCTCACCATTGGGATTAGTGTATATTAATTCCATTTTAGAGATATTAATGATTTTGATTTTTCTTCTATCTTGAACCTACTTCTTCTTAACAATTCTTTGAAGTATGAAAATTAAGTAAAAAGTTCAAAGTCAAACAATCTAGTCCCGCACAATGTGTTGAAAATTGTTATTTTCCACTTTAAACGCAAATATCTTGCAATTTGTGTGGTAAAAATTTCTGAATTTTTTTTCACACCTTCTCATACTAGTTAGGTATAAGATCATATGATTGAGTGTCCCAAAAAATCAATTTTCAAATTTTTTACTCTTTGCTATAGAAATAACAATTTTGAGTGTTTTTGGGCAAAAAAAAGACCTTGATCCTCTAGGGATTAAACAACATCTTTTGGCCTAACAAGAAACCCAAGGGAAAATCACAAATTTCCTAGAAGTAGAATATGGCTCCTACTCCTTGCCCAAGGTTTGTATGGTCAGGGCATGTAAAATTGACTAATGACAAAGCTTTAACTTTGCAACCTAAATATGGCAATTCTTATTTAGTACACTAGCAAGTTCAATGGTTGAAACATTCTAAAAAAAATTCCTAAAGTCTATATTTGTTAAAGATTCACTTGAAAATAAGCCCAAGAGCCTTGGCCAATCATTTAGGCTTTAATCCAATATAGATGCTAAGGACTAAAAGCGTACAATAAATGACTTTCAAAAAATTGTTAAAATAAAAAATTCACCTATTCATCCTAAAATTTATTAATTTTTGGTTGACTATCTTGGTGAAAAGGCCATTTCCTTTTAGTTTTTATTACTTTTCATTTTTTACAATATTAATGCAAAAAAAACAATAACTCCATTTATAATTCAAAAAAACAACCCAACAAGCAGTTAAGAGATTTCTTTTCTTTTCTTGTAAGATCTTTAACCCCTAAAGGACCAACATGCGTTTTTGGGCAACATAGAAATTTTGGGCATGTACATGTGACTAGAGATTTCTATATTTTTGGCCCAAATTTTAATAGAAGGTGGAGACAAGAAATAACTTTAAAGCCCAACAATTTTCATAACTTTTGACTACATGGTTAAAAAGTTATTGCATGATAAGTAGTTTGTTTCTCAACTTAGGCACTTGGGCAGATAAAAAAAAATCACTTCTTACAAAAATTAAAAATTGGTTTTCTAGAGTTATATATACATGGAGAATATATAAATCATTCCATTTGATCAATGAGTCAAAAGTTATGAAGGTTTTTGTTTGCGAGCAATTATGGATTTTCTACTCTAAAATAAACTTTGAAGTCCTTTATCTTTCTCAATTTTCAATATTTTCGAAAAAAAAGTTATAGGATGTAGATTGTTTATTAAAATATTGCAACCACTAGAATTGGCATTTTTCAATTCCATAATTAAAATCTTAACAATTTAGTATTTTGAATCATTTTCTTCTTCTTTCTACTTACTATTTTTTTCCTATATCTTGTATAATTCCAAATTATGTGAAATTTTTCAAGCATGTTGCCAACTTGTCTAGGAAAAAGAATCCAAAGAAGCAGCACCATTTTGGACATTTTTTTGTAGAAATGTGAGCTTGTGAAGTGCAGCTGCCCTATTTTTTGCAGGGCCAAAATCATGATCAATGACTTTGAATGCTTATAACTTGCAATCCACGGAGTGGAAATTTCTGAAATTTTTATCACATGTTCTCAAGTCAACAAACTACAAGATCCTACGGTTACTTGTGTCAAAAAAAGTTATTTTCCAAAACTTGGTACATATTCTAAAAATGGCAATTTTTGAACGTCTTTGGTAAAAATATAGCTATGGAACTTTAGGGGTTAACCCTCGAAGGATGCTAAGGACCAAAAAGTAGTCCATGGATGACTTCATTGTTCAATGAAGAAACAAAGAATGCCCCTATTAGCAGATTTGGTAATTATCCAAAAAACACCACTCAAGATTGTAAAAAAGAATTGAATTCTTTGCCATATAACTACACCAACTTCACAAGTATTTGAAAAATTCCCACCTTCAATCCAATTCCAGCACTTTAAACCCCTAGCTGACCCTCCACTTTTACATGTGAAATTGAATACAATCTATATCTTTGTCATATGAAGATTGAAAAGACAAAAGAAAAGTGGATGTAGTTTTATGGCTTGCAATCATGTGGTGTTTTTTAAGCTATTCTACATCAACATATTTTGAATTACATTATCGTTGATTTGTTTTGAAATTGACTCATACAGTTTTCAATATTTTTCCAAAAATGACAACATTTAGCAAATCTTCAAAATACCTAAACCGTCAATGAAGGTCATCAATTTGTTGGACAATTTCTGATTGTCTCCACTTTTCTATTGACATACAACCATCAATTCTATTGTGACATGATTAATGAACAATTGAAGTCTTGAAGTCAATGATTTGTTCAATTTTTCAAACTTAAGAATTTACTTGTAAAGGTGACATGATTAACCTCTAAAAGCCCTATTGTCCCTTCGGGGGACAAATGTGTTTTCGGGCAGGTACCTACGGGCTGAAATTCTTTTCTGATTTTTGGAAATTTTTTTGGGAGGTAGAAAAACTGATTAGCTTCATGGGAATATAAAAATTTTCACAATCGGCGCCCGGAAACAAAAGTTATGACCAAATATGCTCAAAACAAGGGACGACGGGCAGCAAAAAAAATTTGCAATTTTTTTTTTTTTTTTTTTTAGTATTTGTTCCTCATAGATTATATGTTTTCTATCTAAAAAGATTTTATTCATTTCATTTGGAGTTGTTATGAGAAAGTTATGGACATTCTTGTTTTTTGGGCAATTAGAGCATCTTTTTGAAAAAAATAACTTATAGGATTCATTTCTAAATGCAATTTTTCAAATTTTTCAAAATTTTCAAATTTTTTTTTGCATGGTTAAGTTTACTTGCTAGAACAATCTGACCATTGGGATTTGTGCATTTTAATTCCATCAAAAATATATGAAATTTTGGCTTTTCCTTCTATCTTGTACCTACTTGTACTTAACAATATTTTTAAAAATGAAAATTAATTTTTTTTTAATTATTTTTTGGGAGGGGATTGTCAATTCAATTCTCCACTATAAACCTTTAAAGCTCAAAACTCTGTAGTGTAAAAATTTTAAGGTAAAAATATTCAAAGTCAAAAAATCCAGTCCCACAATGTGCTGAAAAATTTGTTTTTTTCACTTTAAACATAGATATCTTGCAATCTGTGTGGTCAAAAATTCTGAAATTTTTCCCCCACATTCTCATACTAGTTAGGTGTAAGATCCTATGTTAGATGTGCAAGAAAAACATTTTTAATTTTTTTTCACTCTTTGCTAAAATAATGGCAGTTTTGGGTGTTTTTTGGTAGAATAAAGGCCTTGGGCCTTTTGGGGTTAATGACTCATGGTTTGAAGATGAAAAATTCATAGATTACAGGATGAAACATATAATCTAATACATGGGGGCTAATATTAACAAAGAAAATATGAAGTATTTAAAACTACCTAATAAATTTGGGGCCCAATTTGGATCTCTATGTCAGTTAGTCCATTTATTACCAATATTTGTATTTCCACTTTTATGCTATATGAACTATGATGAACAACAGATATCATTCTTTAGAAGAAAATTAGGACATTCATAGAAATAGAATTTCATGTTGAGTATAAAAATCATGCAGAAAATGATTTCAATTTGTATACATTTCAAGTAGTAATTATAAGTAGCATACTTTATTCATGTATCATGATCATTTCTTTAAATTACAAAGTATTAAGTATGAAGTTACAAGTATTATGAAGCAGTTTTGAGCCTCAAAATATTGTAATTTTATTAGAGGTGAAAGGATAAGTGAATTCAACAAACAATACATTTGACATCAATATCTTTGAAAAGAATCTTAGCATTAGGAAATATTTCAGCCCTCCAAAAGGATGCAAGAATTGATTTTTGAGACCCCGCGGTGTTATTTCAGAATGAACTAGCGATTGGCGCTTGCTATGCTACGCATTCATTGTTAGAATTTTATTAGAATTTTTACATATTAGATAAAACGCAGAACAAAAATTCAATAAATCTTCAAATAAAAATTACTAAAATCTTTGTATAATTTTGTTTATAAGTAAGCATATATTTGAAATATACACTAGAAATTTATTGAATGATGAATGAAATATATGCAATGGTGAATACTGTAAAATATACACATTTATTGTAATGCATTCAAAAGTTGACTCAATTGTTATGAACAATGGCAACCCAAAAACTTGGTGAATGAAAAAGAAAAATTTGTACATTTCAAAAACTTCATGAACAACTTAATTGTTGTGAAATCCAAAATCGCTTCAATTGAAATCATTTGATAGTAGCAATAGAATTTTGAAATCATAAAAACTATAAAAGTGATACGAGAGAGGTGATTGCAAACTACTATTCTATTTTTGAAATAAAACATTGTGTGAAAATATTATTTTTATGTATGCATGATTGAAAATATTTTTACAAAGTACTGAAATTAATTATTTCAAAGACTTATTGAAAGCATTATCATGCATTTTATTCAAATATATCAAAATTTTACTAATATGTGATACAATGAATGCATAGCATAGCAAGCATGAGCCCCTATTATTAAAGGTAGCTTTTGAGATATTACAGAGGGAGTTATGATTTTAGTACTATAATAAAAAAATGTTTTAAATATTTCATAAAATATTAAAAAAATAAAAATCTTATGTGACACTACTAGTGCCACGTCAAAATCTAATTTTTAAAAATTAAAAAATGATTAAAATAATAATAACAATTTTTTTTTTTTTTTTTTTTTTTATAATTGCACCGGGCAAATGGCAGAACTTACAGCCTTCTGGAGAGCTGAAATCTTTCCTAATATCCCTCAAAAATTATATATGCAAAATCTCCATTGTTTTCAATCACCATGAATAAGGGCCACTTGGAACCAATGCTTTTGGGTGGGCAAGATTTTGCCACTTTTGACAAAAAAAGAACAAATACCTCAACGTCCCTCCAAATTTAATGCAATGGCAAGCTAATACGAACACAATTATAGCTATGGTAAGAAAATGCATTGCTTGGGACCAAATCAATTGCAAGAACCAAAAAAAATTCCCAAAATTCTCTTTGGTCCATGTAAATCATTTCTAAACTCTTAGACGATGGCAAGACATTTAAGTGGTCATACAAAGTAGGTTCCATAGGATGAATTATGTATTCAACAGGGTAATTGCAAAAAAAGAAGCCCCCTATTTTGTGACATGTATGTTCAATGTTCTTCACCTCTATTAGCCAATGAGTCCTCTTATTACAAAAACGAAATCAATATTTCCAATTTTATCATGTGTGGCAAATACAAAACTCATCTTCCGGGCCCCATTTTGTACGACTACTTTAACAAATTGCGTAGGCGATGAGAGTGCTTAGAATATTTTTATTTTTATTTTGTCTCATTGCCCTTAATGTAAAGTGGCCCTTGAGAGCATCCCCACTCCAGGCATGGCCAAATGGCACGGCCAGGGAGTACTTGGAGTGTCATTTGACCAAGCCCGGCCCATGTGCCCACGGCAACATTGGTTACGAACACAGGAAACCGGGTTTACACGGCCCCCAAGTGCTACCTCATGAATGCCCACTCGGGAAAGACATTCATTAATGAAAAGGTCTCTCGAAACTTGGAAATAAAGATAAAATAACTCATACCGAGCTGCAAGCAAGACTCTTCATTTGGCTGGGTGCTCTTCAAAGTTGGCCGTGCCCAGCCATTTTTTGGCCCTCGCTGTGCGTGCCGTGGGGCACTCATTATGGCCGGGCATGGCCATTTGCCTAGTTTGAGCCACTTGTTGAGTTGGAGTGGGGATGCTCTGAGAGTTTTGTCACATGTAAAGATGCTGTTTTTGACCTAATGCTCACACCAAGTTCCTCTCACAAACTGAAGGCCTTGCTGACTTTTCTGCAGAACTTGAGAGCAGATGGAGTTGAATGATTCAAACTCCAGAGAACTGCTGCATTTCCGAGGGTTTCCATTTGTACAAACTCTGGTCTGATCATACCTTGCTTACTGGACTAGCATACATTCAAGTCACAATTTCTCAAGTCACTGATTCATTGACTCAGCATCTTTCTTCCAAGACTGAGTAGACTCAAGTCACTCACAAGAGTCCCCACACCCCCTTTGAAAGTCCAAGTCTCACCAACATAAAATCAATTTCATTTGGATCCGGAATTATAGAGGTGGCTCATCTCGGTTTTGGCAGTGGATCAATTTGAACTACCGTAGTGTTTTTCAAACTCTAAGAAATTTCATCTGGGAAGGAGTTGTGGTCAATATTAAATAATATCACAAAAGGGCCCTATTTCTGTTGCAACTTGGAAGGAAGGCGCCGGCTTCCATGTGGAGTCGGGGCTGGTGAAGCTGAGTGACTAGCTGTGGAATGGGAGTTTGATTTTTTGGGAGTTTCTTGTTTCATTGTTGATTGGTACATGGGCTTGCCTAGACTTGATTCCACATGGAAGCCAGTCCTAATGGACAAAACATGTATGTAGTCATGCAGGGATAGACAGTTGAGAGTTTGGTCCTTATATTTCCTATCATTACCTTCACCTACATTTGATGCCTTGATGGATACCTTGGGTGGGTATTGCTAACATTACACTTGTCTAAAATGACTTTATTTGTCATTTTAGAGATAAAGTTTTATCAATTGGTTGTATTGGTTGTTTAAAGAAGAAAAGAAGATTATTTGGAAGCATCAATAAAGGCTTATAATTACTTCATTTAAAAGTGTGTACAGTTCACACCAAAAAAATATAGTTTGGTTGTAGTATACTTGTAAGAAAATAGAAAAATATAATGATTTTTTACCCTAACTTACAACTAGTCAAACCTCCAAATACCCCAAAGTCTATTCTAAAGTCTCAAGCATTTGGAAATATGTTGGTCTTGCTGAAGCTTGGATTGACATCAATTCCATGAAAAAAACTATAAACTGATAAGGAAGATTCACTATTGGAATTTGGTTTGATGTACAAAAATTCTAAAAGCTTAATTACGATTGTTGCCATTTGATATGACTATGGTGCCCTTTTGACCCTGCTATGATAGTTCATCGCCAATA
This sequence comes from Neckera pumila, assembly GCA_963969595.1. NCBI lineage: Eukaryota > Viridiplantae > Streptophyta > Bryopsida > Hypnales > Neckeraceae > Neckera > Neckera pumila. Next base: position 43,788,608 of record OZ018408.1, on the reverse strand, counting down.
GTGCATGAAGATGTTGCTATTGGCCTTGCTAATCATTGTTGCAAGTTTCCAATCAAAATCTCTTTTCATAGTCTAGACTAACATGGTTGGTGTCATTTAGGTAGCCCCCTCCCTTTGAAAAGGCCAACATTCATTTGCCACGTTTCTTTGTAAGTGACAAGTTTTATTACATTAGTGCCTTTGTTGACATTGATAAGGGATACGGCCGTTTTCTTTCAAAAACATTCCCAAAGCTATACTTTTATATGAAATAAATTAGATAGGTATCATGAAGATTACATTCACACATTTTTTTATTTTTTATTTTTACACAAATGAAACAAAAATACATTCACACATTTTTACAATTTACTCTTAGGTACTGCCAATGCAAATGCTTGTCAAATCAAAAAGCCTCCAAAAAGATTCCTCATTTCTTTAGGGGTTAAAGTAGATTTCTAAGGACTTGGAATGTTAAAAACTTGTCAATCCCTCTCATTTTATTTTTATTGATATTCCATTTCCAATAAAACTTCAAAGTATAATAGCAACTTTGATAACATTTCAAACAACTATATTTTCATCCACAAAATTTACATAAGCATTGCTATAAAAGTCACAAATACACACCATAATAACTTGAAGAATCCAGTGTTTATTTGCACAACCAATTTGGTCAAATTATAATCCTTGTAAGATATCATTTATAACCTTTCATAATTTCATGTTGCAATATAGTTGTTCACTTATTGAATTTTATTACATCTTTAGATTTACAATGTGAGTGTCAAACATTTATCATCTTGGTTATTCCAATTATGTTTGGAAATCAAGATAAAAAACTTGCAATGCATGAATCCCTAAAGGACCAAGTGGCATTTTTTCTGGCAACATAGCATTTTTTGGTCATCCATTTATGAATGGAATTTTTATTCTTTTTCTTTGAACTTTTCATACAAGATGTAGTCAAAGTGTAGCTTTAAGGTACAATAGTTTTCAGAACTTTTGACTAGATGGTTAAAAATTATTGTATGATAAGTAGTTTCTTTTGCAGTCTAGGTAATGCAAGCAGCTCGGGAAAATCAAATTTCTAAGAAAATAAAAATAAAAAACTGGTTTTCTAGATTTATATACACGTGAAAATCTTGAATCTCTCTATTTTGATTAATGAAATCTATGAGGAGCTTTAGTTTGCGGGCAGTTATGCAATCTCTACTCTAAAATAGACTTTGAAGTCATTTATTTAACTCAATTTTCAATATTTTGGAAAAAAATATTCATAGGGTTTAGATTTTTTATAGCAACATTACAACCATTGGGATTTACATTTTGCAATTCTATAACTAAATTCTTAACAATTTAGTATTTTAAATCATTCTCTACTTCTTTCTACCTACTATTTTTTTCAAGTATGAATATGAATTTTTTTTTGTTGAAATTTTTGTATCTATTCCCAACTTATTCGGTCTTCAACATATTATAGAAAGTTGGCAGTTGTAGGATCTATTCATTTTTGGGTAAAAAGTTTGAAAGTTGAAATCTAACCATTTGGGAAGAGTTGAAAATATTCATCTTACTCAAATTCAAGCATCATGATCTTGCAATTGGTAAGGTCTTTTGTTTTAAAAAATTTAGGAGAGTGTACTCTAACAAGTTCACTAAAAGATCCTACAATTGAATTTGTTAAAAAACAAAAATGGATGAAGATTTTAGAATTGCTTTGGAAACTACTATTTTGAAGCAGTTTTGGCCTTGTCACATGAAAGAACTCTACACTTAATAGTACAATTAGGTTGCCCTTGACTAATATCTCGACATTCTACACTATAACAATCCAAGTTACTGTAGAAGGATGCAGAGATGTGGGAAAACATGTGTGCTATATGGGTTGGTACACTAATCCATGGCTCGGGATGAGAGAATGGCTTGTGCCTCCATCTGGACAAGTCATGAGTCATGAGGGAACATGAGGTAACTTCTCTAAGTTAAAGCAACCTAATTGTCAAGGCAACCCAATTGCACTATTTAGTGCTGGGGTTAAAAATCCACATTGAACTATGTATTGGATTGGACCAAATACATCAAAGAAATTGTACACAAAGGTAAAAACATAATGCACCACTTTGTCTTGTCGCGGAATAATATGACAACATATGTAAAAACCAAAAGTTAGCTGCAACACCAATGAGAGAGAAGCCTTGGGTGGTCGGTTAAGATGTTCCTGAGTTCAGGGGGCCCCGGGATTGTTGAATTTGCTAACAATGTTGCCAGACCTACATTGATGGCCTTGCATAACTGATCGTACACAAAATTGATTGATCCAGGGGCCAATGCAACATTAAGACTCCATTGTGACATCCTGGGGCCCCTTCTGGCTCCACTTGACTGGCATCAATTGATCGGCTCGCCGGCCCCTTTGAACTTTGAATCCCCACGATATGTCTCCCGGGATGCATGACCTCCTCCCAGCAACTAACGATTCCCGACAACCCAAAATTTGTCAAAGGGAGATATTAAGCTTCCGTTATACAAGTTGTCATCACCGAGCTCCAAAATTTGCACGAGACTGGAGACAAAGTAGCCGTCCCACCTCTTTCCGTTGAGGATTACCGGTATGTGGCTTAGCTGGTCGACCCACCCCACCCGGTCCCGATCCCAGTCCCGGAGTTTCTTTTCTTTTTAACAAATGGAATTCCATTGCAAACAAACAGAGAAACAAAACAGCCAAGCCCAAACCTGGTCAAAAGAAAAGAAACAAAAACAAGAGAGCGAGGCCACAAGAGGCCAGCGCTTCCCGGAGCTTTTGCACCTCCCAGGGGTTGCCACAAATAAGGTGGGTACACCCAAAACTGTCACAAATTGGTACTATGCCTAGTTCTTGTTACTGGGCTGATCAGATTTTCATATTATCTTGTTGGCAAGTGAAAGGAGGTTCCAAGGCACCAAAGAACGTAGCATTTGGATACTGTATGTAAAAGTTATTAAGGAACAAAGTTTGATTCTAAAAGCGTTTCTTCCACATAGGTACAGAACTGATTTTGGAGATGTACAGTGAGTATAGATGGCGGTTTAAGGTCAGTGGCGCATTTGGGTGCACCCACCTTAGATGCTTCTTTAGTGAGCGGATTGCATCGTGGGACCCAATTGATGAGGAAGATGATTCGCACACAAGCTTAAGTTAAGCTGCGGGCCGGACCCAGGCATGAGCTGTGATTTTGGACGTGACCACCCAATGACAATTTGGTTGCTTTCGTTGCTTCTGAATTGTTTTTGGCAATGCCGGGAACAAAACAGAACATGAAGTGCAAAATCAGCATCTGGAGAGCTAAGCGAGGGACCCAACGTCGCAATGTCTGAACATGAAGTTCATAAGTTACCTCTTAATGGTTCCTTAGGGGTTGTCGCTAGGGATATGCTCCATGCACTACTACATATCTTGGTTGCGTAAACAAGACTGAATACTACGTATTCGACAAAACTAAACTAAATATCATAGGACAAACCAAAACGGGTTTATTTGGATAGGTTTCTTTGGTTTATGTGGCCAACTATTTACTAATGGTATACAACCTCATAGAATCTCTATCCACTAAGAGCAGCCCCACAGCAACTCGCCAAACTGGCCCGGCCAAGCAAATCAATGGTAAAGAACCTCTGATACAAAGCTAACAGTAAAGGTCCTCCATTGATTGGCAATTTCATTTGTCTTTGGAGATTAATTTATTGAAAAATATTTCAAGAAGTTTCACCTCTCCAAAATTCAGTTTCAGTTCTTAAGTGGGCGCTTTATGGACCTCCTACCTTAGCATAAATTTGCCCAAATAGACTAAGCTTCAACCCCCACTATTTGTCTAACTTGTTACAACATGACAAATTATCCCAGTAGTAGGTCGTACAACTTGGTCTATTAACCCCTAAAGTCCCATTGTCCCTACGGGGGACAAAATGGATTTTGGGCAGGTTCCTATGAGCTCAATTTTTAATGAAACTTTCTGAAACTTTCCCATAAGATAGAAAAACTTATTAGCTTTTGGGGAATGTAATTTTTATTTCAATCGGTGCCCGGGAGCAAAAGTTATGCCCAAATAAGCTCAAAACAGGGGAGAAGGGGCAGCAAAAAAATTTTGCAAAAAATTTAATTTAATTTTTTTAATTTTTTTTCCTTATAGATTATATTTTTGCCTATTTGGGAAGCTTTGATTCATTTCATTTGGACTTTTTATGAGAAAGTTATGGACAATCTTGTTTTTCGGGCAATGAGAGCATCTTCTTGAAAAAAACTTTTTCTTTCACTTTGAATGCTGATATCTTTCAATCCGTACGGTCAAACATCACAAAATTTTTACTACATGATTTGTAAAAAGTGTAGTACAAGATCCTACGGTTATTTTCTAAAAAAAATTAATTTTCTCATCTTTTAGATGAACGCAACAAAAGTAGCAGTTTTGAGTGATTTTTGACAGAAAAATGGCCTTGGGACTTTAGGGGTTAATGAATGACTTCTACTAGTGATAATGCATTCAAGTATGACTTTAATATATGCATAGACATTATATATTCTGATATTAAACTTAAAAAGAATGATGTAGGCAAGTGTGATAGTATCAAAATACAAAAGATAAATATCTATAAGTTAAAAACAAGTGTCCAAAAAGGGCTATTCAGTTGAGACGTATTAGGGTTAACCAATTGTGAATGCCCAGCATGTCTTCTGGACAATCTTCTGCACGATCTTGCCATCCACATCAACCCCCAACATCGTGTGGGCGAGGGTACCCCCAACAGTCTGTTGCTTTAAATTTCTGCCGACATAAGCATTCCATGTCCCTTTCCAAAATGAAGGCACACACAGTGTGGATTCTAGGGTACGCAACCAAAACAAAATTTCAAAAAAAAAATAAGGGCTAGATAAGTAAGTTTAGCATGACTTTTTTTCAAGCCATCCCACAAAGCGAAGGACCACTGGCTGCTTCCATCTGGTCACTTCAAATGTGGTGTGCGCTTATTGGTCCTTAACCTTGTAAGGATGGATTGGTCACCATGGAAAGCATCTTTTTTGATACAATGTGAATCATCTACATTTATAAAACCAAAATTATTCATTGGAGGTCAAACTATTGTGCAAGATCTCTCCTTTTTGCACAAATCAAATTCCAAGGATGAACAATTGCACTTTTGTCTTATAGGGGAGGATTCTTTGTCATCCATTGGACCTTTATGGTTCATGGCATCGTTTCGGGATTAAATCACAGTCAGTAGAGTTATTTCAAAAGTATTGTACAATATCCATTGACAAGTTTACATTCACAGCATTCAATTTATAGAAATGGAGCACATATATACCTTCAATGTCAAATTGCCACCACATGTTGAAAAATGGTCCAAATCATAAACCTCGAAGTGCACTGGATAGATTGTGAAACACACGTTACACCACCGCTAAAGTTACTTGTTACAATCAAGAACACCTATAATCTCACACAATCTATTTCTATCTCTAGAAGGGCACCTACTCACTAAAACACATGTACAACTTATCCACAAGCTACCACATTGCTTGGCCCAAGCATGTTTTGCACTACAAGGTTGTTGGAGTTCCTTATATAAAGCTTTGATTGACAAAAGTTTGAATTGTGTTGGCGCAAGGAGTGATGACATTGTCTTCACAATGTAAAAGTTGCAAACACAATTTTAACAACAATTAAAGCAATTTCAATTTTTCTGAGATAGGTGGCTTGAATTAGCATCTAGGTGACACCTAGCATATATTCCGTATTTAATTAGTTTATCAACATACATATGGTAGCGTCATTAAGTTTGGAGATTTTAAGTAGGAGATAGGATCAATCAAAGTTAAAATTTGATTTGAGTGACATAAGGAAAAAATCACCCTTTTGTTTGCAATTTGCCTTTGATAAGTGTTATTTGTATTATTTTGATTGAATAAAGAGTATGTAGAATGTATAGATAATGATGCACATGTGCAATTTTCTTTGTATAATGGATGAGGGTTAAGACTTAGACTTTAGGATTTAGGTTATAATTTACTATTATAAATATAATAAAAGGATTTATTTTTTACATTCTTTCTTTTCAGTGGCACTACATGCACTACAATACACTATTGATGCTTGAGATTAGAATAGTACATTGGAGCAACCACCTTCACAAGTTGAATATATGAGTAAATTGTAGAATGTCAATTTCTTTGCAACTATTTTGAACAATATCCTAGGATTATTGATAATTTTAGTTCAAAATTCTATTCTAATGAAATTTTTTAAAGAAAACTTCATATTCTATACATACAAGAAACTAACACTAATAAATATTTCTCCATAAATTAGTTATTAGTGTAGAAACATTTTTAATTGTTATTTTCCTTTTTTATGCCTTTGATTATTGACAAGTTTTTTTTCAAGTACCCACTCTTGATCAATGTTGTTAACAATAGTATTGTATTTGAAGATTTATCCTTATTTATAAAAATTCATATTTTTAAATGTTAAAACATTTTTCTAAGGAAGCTTAGTCAAAAAATGGTTGACTAAAAAATATGGACAACATTCTAATTAAATTGAAAAAATTGAAAAAAAACAAAAAAAACAACACTCTGGTATGTATGTCCTCATACTAATTTTTTATCATTGTTATAAATCGAATATCATATTCATTAGAAGAAATTGTAATTTGAAAAAGTTTATGAATTATGGTGTTTGAGTTTATATCTTTCAAATGCAAAGATAGCAACACTTGAGTTATCAACAAATATCAAAAAAACAATATTGGTTAAATTTATTAGTGAAAAATGCACTTAGAAGTAGAATAACAAATTCAAAATTAATATAGCTTTATGGTTTAGCTTGCATAGATGCCTTTAGAGTTATGTTTTTAGAATATTTGAAATTAGTCAAGAACAATGATACTTATCAATATACCTATTACAAAACCAATATTCAATGTCAAACATATTCAATTTTATATTTTAAGTTTTTGATTGCATGAAGGTATATAAGTTCAAGACAACCCTCTAAACAACCAATAAAAGTGAACAACAATATGACAACAATGTGGTAGAAGGATAGGTGTACAAATTTCATGCCTCATATCATCAAGTATGTTGCTTTTTCCTTGCTAAAATGGTTTCAATGGTGGCACATAAGGTAGTAAGGTAAACCAGCCCATTGTGGTCAAACTTTGGAGTCTACCCTCATACTATGTCCAAAAGAGTCAGTAGACTACCTCATAACCAACAAAAGTGTATCCAATATGCTTTTTTTAATCACCTAAAGTGGTCACAATAATTTCTAATGCAGAAGGTCATAAAAAGTCACTTCTTACAATGATTTACACTGAAAAAGCAAGTGTTTCTAATGAGGTCACTAATCACTCCATTGGTGTTAGGTTAGACATTGATTGTGGCCAAAAAAATTGTCATGGGATCATTAGGTGTCCACTATGGGTCATCTGACCACAATGGGCTGGTCAACCTTACATGCTACTATCTCATGAAAGATGCTGTCACCACTATTAAAATGCCCCCCTTCCCTGTCGTTGATCTGGCCATACCTCCTTCCCTATCGTTGATCTGCTTCACCTAGGAAACCAAGGGCCGTCGATGTGCCGATGGTGGGTTGTCCACCGCCGTTGATAGTTACGGTTCATGCGCTACGCGCCTTTCCAATTTCCCCTTTGTTGCGCACCTCCGGAGCCAAGCGACATAGGTGGACAAGCGTTCAAGCAAGGAGCTGGAGAAGGCGCCTAATTTTTTCAAGAGAGCAACCTTTGAGAGCAACCTAAGTTTTTAAGGAGTGGGATTTGAAGTAGCTTGTTGATAGAGATTTGCAAGAGTGCAACCTTTGACGACCATTTTGACTTCTTCGGGTTGTTGAACTTTTCAACTTCAACTTTGGATTTGTAGGCAGTTACATTCCCATGACCTCCTTTCATTTATAAACTTGTCTTGTATATTGCATCAAACACTGTTTTTGACTATGCAAAATTCTTAGTAGTGCAAATAATTTGAAAACATTCAACAAGTGCAATGTTTGTCTGAATACACAACGGAAAGTCGTTGCAGTTTTAAAACTAAACATCAACCTTGCTCTTTAAGGAATTCCTCGTGGACAAAATTTGATTCTTGACAGACATACAAACTTGAAAGAAGACATTGAGCATTTGAAAACACAAAGAAGTATAGTTAATAGCTTGCACTTACAAAAACAACACTTGCACTTTGAAGATGGAAGCGTTGGCTACATGTTTATTGTGCTTTGATTGGAGTAATAAATTAAGGTGTCCAAAGTAGTGATGGCAAGACTATGAAGAATAAATTGTAGTCTCTCATTAGATCATTCTTATTTTGTTTTCTGTAGAATTGAAATTTTAATGAATTTAGGGTTTGCCGCGGCAAAAAGGAATTGAGGAGGAAGGAAATAAATTTGGAGATTGAGTGTTTCAATGTAGGGAATTGGAAATGATTTTTGTCCAATGGCTACATGCCACAAGTACAATAATTATTCCCTAACTATCCATTCAAAAGATTCAATACTTGAGGCCACCGGAACATGTATGTGACTATCGGTATCCATGCTACTATGTGCCTACGGAGGACAAAAGGCACAATTCCTCACCACTAGAAACAAGAATTTAGGTGGCGCAAAATTGGCTACCGCGTCACATGGAAGTAGATCCTCAAGGACATTTTAAACTATTTTTTAGGCCAAAAGATATCAATTGAAATTGAAAGTAAAGCAAATTAATTGGATTCAAAATTCAAACTTTTGAAATTTATAAAATAATGATTTCTATGCTAGCTTTGGACCTCAATGTAGAGGGCTAATGAACAATTCATTACATAATGTTGAAAATAGTGAGGAGATAACAGACAATTATTTCTACTTGACCAAAATGAACTCTTCAATAAAACTATAGTTTATTCATGTGTATAATGGGCTTAAATTAAATTTTTTAGTCACCAAGTTTGAATGATTATTTCGTAGGGATGAAGCCATCAAAAAAATTATTCTAAATCATACCAAGAGAAATTGAGCCGTCATTTTGAATTCTCTTGGTCTTGACTTTAATGTGAAAAGCTTCTCATACCAATTCCAAACTCCCATTCAACAAAAATTTCCAAATTTTCTTATTGCCTCAGAGAGTTAGCCCTAAGTGTAAACCAATTTGTTGACATAGTTTGATTTTTCTGTTTTTCTTTTCAATTTATTAGAAGCCACATGGTTGGTTCTTACAACCAAGCTAAAAAAAGAGAACCTACCTCCTTGAACGTCTTTTCAAATGATATTTTCTTCCCTATTTCCTTTATACCTTTCCATCCATATCCATGTAAACACCAAATTTCCAAACCATCCATCTATCACATGTTTCAAATTTTAATCTACAATTCATTCAATTCCTATCTTTAATTTATTACCTTTGATTGATTCATAAGCATTTCAAATTTTATTTTAAAATTCCAAGGTAAGCTGTGGATATCCAAAATTTTATTGTTTAAACTACATTTACTATCTATAGATGCATTACATGTCATTCAAGAAATCTTAGACAAATATTGATAAGAAACGCAATTGGAAAAGGGTGTTTTGGAGTATACGTACTTTAGTGTAATTTGTTCCTCAATTTGTTTAGGATAAGGAAGCTATTTACACCCAAAATTATAGAAATTATAGATGAAATATCATTCAATCATCATAATCAATATTCATTAATCTAAATTTGGCAATATCATTTTTCTTTGGAAATAAATTGGATGATTTTTGGCAATTTTAATCCATTAGAAAATAAAGTATATTTTATAAAATATTTTACATAAAAATTTCTCCAAAGACTAAACTAGGGCAAGAGGGTCGTTGCAAGAAACGCCGTCCACTTTTGGTCCATTTTGGCCTGTTTTCGAGTACTCATGAGATTTTGCATATGAATTTTTAAAAATAATATAAAATAAGGACAATTAGTACAAGACTTAAATTAGGATATCCCCAAAATTTCAGATCTAAAAAAAATCTAGACCAAAAGTTATTCACAAAAAAGAGTGAGCTGAAATTTTGAAGAAAATACATACTTTGAAGTTTTAATTTGTAAAAAATAGGAAAAAAAAATTTCAAAGAAAGTAAAAATAGACCATTTGGGAAGACTTCATGGTGAAGAGATTTGACCAAAAAATTGATCTTGAAGTCATCTAAAATGTTCAGAATTGCACGCGCAAGAGAGCCCTCTTTGCATGGACGTAGACAACACAAAATAAAATATTTTTTAATGCCCCTTGGTAGAAACATGAGTTCCTACTATGCAAATAGACCATAGAAATTTCAGCTCTAAATCATTAAATTTGAGTACTCCTTATTACTCAAAACCCCTAAATTGCAAAACGTGACAAATTAGTTAAATTTAAATTTAAATATAAAATGATTTTTAAAAATTTCTAAAAAATTTGAGATAAGATTAACCTCAAGACAGATATCTCCAATAAAAAATTCAACTTCATGCAAGTTATGCTTCAAAAGTTATTGCAAAAGAAGCTTCCACAAGCTCCTTGTGACAATTCAACAGGGCCGGTGTTTCTTGCAATGACCCAAGAGTCTATTTAGTCATTGTAGATAAATGTAATAATTTGCCCCTTATTTTTTCCAAAATTAGATTCAATGTAATTTTGAATGTTATTATCAAGGGAAATCAAGAAAAAAAATGTATCCCTTATTCAGTATACAATTAATTTAATGATTCTTAGATTCTTCTAACAAATTTGAAGTCCTTGATTTCAAATGTGAATTCCAATTCTCCAAATTTTATTCTCTTTGAAAAATTATAAATTATTGTGTATTTTCTTGAGCAATAATTTGGAGTTAGGTCCACAAGATGACATGAGATGAAATATGAGGTGGATGAGCCATACAATTTGTCCATTTCGGAAAGCTATAAACAATCTCACCTTCGATCTTTAGCAAACATTTTTGAGTAATTGAAATTATGGCTATAATAGAATGAAGTGGTTACAATTAAAGCTTTCATTGACACCAATGAAGTGGATTAGTGATTACAACGATTTTCCTATCTTTAAGAAATAAAAGATAAAAAGTGACTCTTTTACTGCAATGAATAGTGCCCATTTTACAAAATTAGAGCAACCAATTTAGATGAGTAGCATGATTACTAGGGAGGAACCTAACAATTGGCAAAAGGGAGGGGGAGGGGGGGCTAATGACTCCTACGAATCATTTAGACCACATAGCATATAAAGTCTTGAAGTGTTATCATTTATCATTTGTCTGTAACCCCTAAAGGCCCAAGGCCTTTTTTCTACCAAAAAACATCCAATACTGCCATTTTTATAGCAAAGAGTGAAAAAAACTGAAAAATGTTTTTCTTGCACATCTCATTGTAGGGTCTTACACCTGACTAGTATAATAATGTGTTGAAAAAATTTCAAAATTTTTGACCGCACATAGTGCAAGAAATCTGCGTTTAAAGTAAAAAAATCTAGTTTTTCAGCACATTGCGGGACTAGATTTTACAACTTTGAACATTTTTAACTTAAATCTTTTGCACTACAAACATTTTGAGCTTTAAATCTTTACTTAATTTTCATTCTTAAGAAAATTGTTAAATAGAAGTAGGTATGACATAGAAGAAAAGTCTAAAATATTTATATGTTTTAGATGGAATTAAAATGCACTAATCCCAATGGTGAGATTGTTCTAGCAAGCAAACTAAACCCTGAAAACCCTTTTTTTTTCTGAAAAATTGCAAAAATTGCATTCTGAAATGAATCCTACAAGTTATTTTTTCAAGAAGATGCTCTAATTGCCCCAAAACAAGATTTTCCATAACTTTCTCATAACAAATACAAATACAATGAATCAAAGATTTCCTAATAAAAAAAATATAGTCTATAAGAAAAAAATTAAAATTAAAATTAATTTTTTTTTTTTTTTTTTTTTTGTTGCCCCCTCTCCCCTGTTTTGAGCTTATTTGGAGATAACTTTTGTTCTTGGGCACCGATCGAAAAAAAATTTATATTTCCATGGAGCTTAGCAATTTTTTTATCTTCAACAGAAGTTTCAAAAAATCACCACAACAATTCAGCCCATAGGTACCTGCTCAAAATTCCATCTGTCCCCTGAAGGGACAATGGGCCTTTAGGGATTAATCATTAAATTTTTCAGCGACCCAAAATGGGTTGATCCATTTTTAGAACGGCCATTTTTGAACTTAGGAATGTAAAGAATCACTTGAACTTGGTCTCATTCTCAAGAGAATCAAGTCAGCTATCTAACAGAAGAAGAATCACTATTGAATTTACAAAAATTTCCAAACCATGGGTGGATTGGAGTCTCTAATAAAGAGTCATTGCTTTAAGAAACTCTAGCCAATTAGGTGGAAGCATGTGTTTATGGGTGGGCAGGGTCAAAATTGTACCGCTTGATATTAGTAAGGCCGGGCCTAATCCTTGGGATGAGGAGAGAGGTAGAAGAGTAATGAGGTTAGACAATGATGTCACTTGGAATTCTAATTGGTTCCTAGCGTAGATCATTCATGACCCTTTTCAATGAGCTGCCTAATAGTAGATTAGACTTAGAGCGGAATTGCCCTCTCCCATTTTGTAATTATGCCCGGTCTGTGGGTAAACAACCATTGGAATACACATTTTGTACTTGGATTTGAGTCGTTTTTCAAAACAAAAATCCTAGTGTGTGCCTTTTCTTATATTCCTTTACTTTTCCATGTTTAAACTTGAATTATGGGTCGAGATTTGTGACAAATGTTTTATTTCTTTCATAATTTTTGAAATTTAACAATGAAGTGCTCACCATTGCAAGACCATTTTCTCACTCATTTTTGGTCCTAAATATACAAATTTGTTTCTATGCATGTGGAACTTGGCTATTTTAAGAATGAGCGTAGTATGCCAACTTTTTAAAATGTTTTGTGTCCAAAAGAGTCAGTCAAAGCATAATTTTGACAACTCGAAAGTATGGATTTTCTTGTAGTACCCTTCACATTTACGTTATAATCTTCCAATCTATAACTTCGGATTGAAACCAAACTTTGTATAGATGATAAAGACTTGGTCGTCTACAAGATCCTACGGTTAATTTTGCCTAAAAGAATGACTTGTCATACTTTGAGCTTTAATCCTTTGTAACTTACCAAATCGAGATCCAAAACACCTTCAAAATGGCTGAAAAATTTAAGGGATACGATCACTGTCTATATTTATTTAAGTGTCATTTATCTTGACATCTCTCAATTTAGGTGTCAATTGTATTGACTTTTCAAAGTCAAGACATTGTAGGACCTTAGATGAAAAAGACTCCTCACACATCCCAATAGTAAAAAAACTAGCTATGTAGATTAGAGAAATTAACCACAATAAGATTCATATAATGAATTTATCAATGGGTGAATCTACTTGTAGTCAGTTTTCTGTAGTATATACATCTTTTGTTCCCACTTGTGGATTATCTACTTTTGTTTTGACCCAAAAATTGCTATACATTAGAGGACCATGTAAGGTAGGACCAATGTTTTTTTTAAGCAATTAATGTCCAATTGCCTCAAAAAAAAATAGGCAACTTCAAGCTTATAGAAAAAAAAGAGGGTGAATGTGTTTATAAATGCCATACTCTAATCTTGGCCATGCACACCGCTGCCACAATGTTTCCAAAACCTCATGTCATCCGTCATGTAGAGCCAACACATACAAAAATTGTATATTCAAAATTGACCTCCTTCAATTTAACCCCTAAGTGCCTAAGCCTTTCCAAATGTGTTTTTCCTTTGAAAAAAGAGCGTGAGCTTATAGTTATCTCTAATGAAGCAAATTGTTTGTTTTTCAAAATCTAACCATATAGATGTTTAGAGAACTTGCTTATTAGTGTGCTTACCAATTTTGAGTGTAAAATTGCTTAGGAGTTGAGAGATTATAACAAGAGAAATGTAAATATCCTATTTTTAGTATGCTGCCCTTCCCAACAATGTTTGAGAAATTTGCATATAATAGTTTGTTGGGGTTGGATGTGACATGAACAATTTGAAATTGTGTTCGCACAATAAAATGCACTTCTAAAAAACATGAGTTCAAATGATGAGCTATCAAACTCATTACACAATCCACCTTGTAGTTGTTGAAACGCAATTTTATTTGATAAGTAGAAATTGTAAATAACTCCAAATCAACACTTGCATGTTTAAATTTTCAATGGTGAAAATCATGAAAACACTTTAACTTTTCCATTGGGACCATTTTCAAAGCAAATGGATAAGTACAACTTTTTAGATCTCAAATCAAGTGAAATTGGCAAGATTTGTTCAAAGCCGGGAAATCAAGTAAAATTTGCAAGCTTTACTCTTCCACTAATGATATATATATGCCGTTGAGGACCTCTCAAAAATCAAATATTTACCTTTTTTAGTGAAAAATAAAAGTTTCCAATAGTTAACCTTCAATATTGCCCGTAAATTTTTTTTAACCAGTCAAAGGAATTTAACTGCCCATGTCTAAATGAACCTAAAATTTTGGAGCCACCATATTTGGTCACTCAGGTAGTATGGGGTTAAGCCCCCACTAATGAAAGAGCTAAGAAACTCATAACCTTCTTGAAAGAAAGGTCACGTAACCATTGGTCTGAAAACTGAAGAAACAAAACTGGGTGGGACCATGTGAGGTGGAAAAAATGTGATACTCCATCTTCTTGCAGTGTGAATGGGGATCTCTACATGAAGTGGACTCTCCCAAACTGAAATTGAAATCGGCGTGGTAAGCATCCTTTCTGCCCCTAAAGGACAGACTCCAGGAGGTCCTTCAGTTCCTCGAATCAAGTGAATTATGGATGAATTTACGTCAACGCTGCCGGGCAGCCGCCTACGAAACTCATCCTCAGCTGGCAATGCCACCCAAGCACATGTGGGTGACGTGGGTTGTCCAACTCGACAAACAAAGTGGATAAGAGGCCAGTTCCGACGTCGACACGTGGAGAAGCGTGCATGCGTCCCAGGGTCAACGGGCAGCCGATCAAATTCTTGGTTCAGGTTTGCTTAAATTTGGGGTTATCTTAAAACTGAAATTAAATCAATTACTAGGTGTTCAGCCGATTTGGATTTGCAGTAATGTATTTATTTCACTTACTTTGGGAAGGGTAGAAAGCGACCTTCATAGGATGAGTAAGAAGCCAGTTTACATTCATGAACTTGGATGAAAAATAAAAAAATAATTTTTTTGGAAAACAAAATCATTTATTCATTAATACAAGTGCGTATATTCATTCAAAAATGAATGATGCCATCCTTTTAACTTTGGAATGAGTAGTCAAGCCTTGGCACAATTTTTGCCAATACAATATTTTACAACTGCTAGGGTATTGTCAATCTATTTTACTAGATTGGTAAAGAAAATAATTTTGAATGTTTGGAATGGAATTAAAACTTGAGAGTAGAATCATTGGATGTGCATCCAAAAACAATATAAACAAACACGACAATATCCTAATTTTGTTTTTTTCTTGAAACACATGGACAATTTCCATTGCAAAGGGAAACAGTACACAGAACCTAAGGACCAAGTCCCCGGCGAAGTATTTACATTTTCAACAACTATATTTTTTGAATTTTAACATAGTATCCTAATTTGAACTCCAGACATTCAAAATGCCTTCCATTAACCCCTAAAGGACCATTATGTTTAAAGGCCCAAATTTGCTTCAAAATACTCAAAGTAAGGTCAAAATCTTCATCAATAATTATTTCTATTAACAAATCCAACATCGGATCTTTTAGTTGATTTGCTCAAGTACATTGTCCTTAAATTTTAGAGCAATTATTCCCACTAAACGCCCACGGAGTTCAATGTGCTTAAACTTCAAAGTATACGCTTTTCTAGCCCTTCCAAAAGGTGAAGTTTTGTCTTTCAACATTTTTAGAGAAAAACAAGCATGTCTTATAACTTGTGCACTTTAGTCAATATGTTCAAAAATGGGTTGAAAACATATCCAAAAAAATTTAACCCAAAAAACTTTTGTATTCATTTTAAAAAATTGTAAAGTAGAAGGTATTACTGAATGAAAGATAAAACTAATATGCTAATAATTTTTGGAAGAATTTGAGAATTGTTAATCCCAATGATAAGAATGTTCTAGTAAAAAATTAATATCCTTTATTTTAATTTATATTTGAAAATTTATGAAAATTGAAAACAAAAGATGACTTTATATATTTTTTCTTCTTTCACTGCCAACAAAATAAAACTCTTTATAATTTTTGCCTCATTATTCAGAATTGAATGGTTTTAATTTTTTTGAGTAGTTATCAAATGATATAATCTCTATAAAATAATTTATCATTTTTTTAATATACTTTTTGCTACCTGATTTGACATTGAAATAAATAAAAAAAACTTCTAACTTTTGCAATATTTATTAGAGTGACATGAAACAAAGCTTCACATATAGATTATGATGAATAGCATCTATCCTACAAATTCCATCCAAAACCTCAAAATTTTGAAGTCAAAAAAATTTGCCCAAGTTCTCAAAAAGCCCAAAGTAGATTCTTTGGTTCTTTAGGGGTTAAAAAACAAGCTAGAAGCCAAAAACAGAGAGGCTAAGGCAAATTATGCCTACAAAAGGGAAAATAAGGAAACAATACCATAATTTTGTTGTTCCGTTTTCATATGTTTCTTTCTTCGCATCTAATTTTAGATGATTTTCCACCCAATCTGCCCTACAACTACAATATTAATGGTAGCCTATGTTCACATAAACTTGGATCACTATCAAAGTGGGCACGGAATTTTTGTGTGTTTCAAGCACCATATGTACTTCACTTGCCTGAAATTTATTTATTTGTTTATTTTGGTGTCACACATGCTATTTTAAAGGTTCCATCCAATCACAACATGACACATACAACAACATCTCTCAAGGAACTACAGTAATGATTTTTCTACCAAACCTCCTAGTGAAGTACGGTAGTGGACTCATCGTGGCTGAAAATGTACTTGTCAAGCAAGTTACCATCTCGCTGAATTCAAATTGGACTCTAGCATTGGTCGTCGGCATCAAGATGCTCCGTCCGTCCGTCCGTCCGTCCGTCCGTTGTGCACTTTAATTCCATCCTCGCTGGCTTTGGCTTGTTCCGGTGGTTGTTTCAAGCTGTTTTCATTTGGAATCAAACTGCACGACCCACTCAGAGTCAGTGAATTGGGATTAACACTGCAAATGGCAACAGCCTTAATTGAATGCCCGGGATCAGACCGTCTGCTGGTAATCAAGTGGCCAGGAATTGCTGCTGCCGGGGCTGCCGGGCCCCGGGGCCGGGGGGAGGGGCCCTTGCCGATTGTACAACAACGCGTTTAGTTGATGTTGGGACTTCATCGTGATGGTCACTGAAAAATACCCAGAGGTAATAAAAACAAACACCCAACGCACGCCAAACGCATGACTCACAAAGCCAAGGCATGCAACTCGGGCTTCCAATGCCAAAACTATCTCAGATTCTTATTTATTTGCAAAATTTTAAAAAAAGGTAATTTGAGATGATTAACTTTGGAACAAAAGTCCACAACATGTTTTTGATGGAATATATATAAAGGTAGACAAGCTTATTACCACCATGATTTGGAATTTGAATATCTTGGGCCCAATTTCAAGAGGGGCACATCTTTTTCAGAGGTATGTGCTTGTTTTACATATCAAACCTAAGTGAAATTATAATTTTTCGATTAAAATTGTAGTTTTTGTGAATATTTGAAGTGGTTTGTCTTGAAAGTACAAAACTGCCCATAGAGTGGAATCATAAACGTCCCATTAACTACCCATTATTGTCTTTCCATCACTACAAGAGAAAGGGGTGATTTAACCCTTCGGGGGACAAATGGGATTTTGGGCAGGTACATACGGGCTGAACTTTTGTTCTAAATTTCTAAATTTTTTTTGAAGATGGATAAACTGGTTAGCTTTGTAGGAATATAATTTTTTTTTCTATCGGTGCCTAGGAACAAAAGTTACGCCTAAATAAGCTCAAACAGGGGAGAAGGGTCAGCAAAAAAAATTCAAAGATTTTAATTTTAAAAAAAAAAAAAAAAATCTCATAGATTTCATTTTTATCTTACGCAAAAAGAGCCAATTCTCCGAGGACAAAGAATATTGTCTCTCATAAGGTAGGATCCCTTCATTCCTGCATAGTGGACACTTTAAATTAAAACCTGGTTGATTCATGAACCGCTAATCTTAGTGTGACTACTTTTATATATGCTAGCATTAATGAAATATTTGTATTATTTGGAAAGAATGTTTTATTAGGTTAAGGATTTTAGGGCTAATACATTAATTGATGAAAATTACTAAAGATGTTTAGTTGAGTGTTGTATCATCTTACATGAAATCCACTTCATAGCAAGTTAGGCACTTTTGATATTACAATCATTAATTATTAGATGTCACATATGCTTTTCCGATGATGCTGCAGTTACCATATCCAAAGGGTACGGTCATCACTTTTTTATCTAAAATTTATTAGTTTTGAAAGATTATGTATAAAATCGATACCAAACTCACCAATATCATGGAAGTTTCTTTTTCACAATACAATTGTTTAAAAAAAACTTGATTTTTCAAAATGTTAAGTCTATTTTAATTTTAAGAATTATCTTTGATTGATTTTCCCTTGCAATATGATAATGAAAAAATTTGATAGATGGCACTTATTGTAATAGAAGGTTACTAATGAGATTTACCCCCTAAAGTCCCATTGTCCCTGAGGGAGACAAATTAAAGTTTGAATAGGCTCTTATGATTTTAACTTTTGGCAAAAATTATTGAGTTTTTTTTAAGATGAAGAATACATTCGCTTTTTAGAAATATAATTTTTATTTCAATTGGTGACCAAGAAAAAAAATGGTTAAGCTCAATCAACAAACACTTCCTTTAAAAATAGGAAATTATTATTTTTATCTATATGGAAAGATTTTATTCATTCCATCTAGATTTGTGACACAAAATTATAAAACATCTTATATTGTTGCTAATCATAGCATCTTCTTAAAAAAATATTGTATTAGGTTTGTTTTTAAATTCAATTTTCACTGTTTTAGGAAAAAATTCTATAGGATTTAGCTTGTTTGCTTGAACAATCTCACTGTTAGAAATTAGTGTGTTTTAATTCTATCTCAAAGCTATCAACAATATAATTTTTCTTCTATGTCATATATATCTACTTCCACCTAATAATTTCTTAAAGTTTGAATATCAATTTTTCAAAATTAAGCAATACTTTTTAAACTCTCAAATCAATTCTTTGACATAAATATTTTTAAATCAAAATCTTTTGTGCAAGATTTGAATCCCTAAAGGACAGTTGTCCCTTTGACAAATGCAATTTTGGGCAAGTACCAAAGGGCTGAATTTTTGTCTTGATTTTTTGAAACCTTTTTTTGAAGATAAAAAATTGATAAGCTTTGTAGGAATATAATTTTTCTTCAATCGATGCCGGGGAACAAAAGTTATTCCCAAATAAGCTCAAAACAGGGGAGAGGGGGCAGCCAAAAAAAATTTGCAATTTTTTTTCTTTTTCATTTTTTTTCATTTTTTTTCTCATAGATTATATTTTTGTCTATCTGGAAAGCTTTAATTTGTTTCACTTGGATTTGTTATGAGAAAGTTATGGACAAGCTTCTATTTCGGGCAATTAGAGCATCTTCTTCAAAAAATAACTTGTAGGATTCATTTCAGAATGCAATTTGTGCAATTTTTCCAAAAAAAAGTTCCACTTGGTTAAATTTGATTTCTAGAACAATCTCCCTATTGGGATTAGTGCATTTTAACTCCATTAAAAAGATATTAACATTTTAGATTTTCCTTCTATCTTGTACCTATTTGTACTTAACAATTTTTTTAAGAATGAAAATTAAGTTTTTTTGAAATTACTTTTTTTTTCCTAGACTCTCAACTCAACTCTCCACTAGAAAGATTTAAAGCTCAAAACTTTGTAGTGCAAAAAATTTAAGTTAAAAATGTTCAAAGTCAAAAATTCTAGTCCCGCAATGTGCTTAAAAATTGTTTTTTTCACTTTAAACGCAGATAACTTGCAATTTGTGCGGTCAAAAATTCTGAAATTTTTTCCACATACTCTCATACTAGTAAGTGTAAAATCCTATGGTTAGATGTGCAAAAAAAATTCAATTTTTTCAATTTTTTGCTATAGAAATGGCAATTTTGAGTGTTTTTTGGCAAAAAAAAGGCCTTGGTCCTTTAGGGGTTAAGTTAAGAAGATTCAGAGTCAAATAATCTAACAATAAATAATGCAAAAAAAATCATTTTTTTCACTCTAATTGCAAATATCTTGCTACATGTGTGATCAAAGTTTCTGAATTTTCTTCCAAACATTTATGTACTAGTTTAGTGCAAGATTCTACAATTTGATATGCTCAAAAGATCAAAATGATCAAATTTTTGCTCTTTGTAATAGAATTGACAATTTAAATGTGTTTTTTTTATCAAAAAAAGGACTTGGGACTTTAAGGTTTCATAAACGAAAGTATGAGGATGAACCTAATAACAACTTCATTAATCATTGATACCAGTAGAAATCATGTCTAAATAGACTAGTTAATCCCTATTGTAAAGCTAGTTCTTTGCAAATCAAAATGGATTTTCAAAAATTTGGACATCTAAAATTAAGTGTCAAATTTTGAGTTTTTTGCTCATTTCTTTTTAGATTAGGAAAGTAGACAAACTTCTAGAAAATTTAATTCTTGTAAAGATCCAATAGTTAGGAATTATATTGGAAAGATCCAATAGATTGTTAGGAATTATATTGCAAGCCCTACAATTGCTTCAACTTGTTGTAGCAATTAGTGGGTGTTAAAATCTAGTTTACTTAGGCATGTTTTCTTCTAGTGCCTAGAAATCAAACTTCAACATCAATAACCTCAATGAACACCATTGAATACAAATGACAACCTCTCATTGAAAGAAGAAGAGAGGCAATGTTGTTTTCCACAATGTAGGGGTAGCTTGAACAATGTGTGGAGCCTCCGATCCCTAATTGACCATAGTTGACTAAGATCCAACCACTCAACAATGAAGGTTTTTGTCTAGTAACATGAAACTAGAGTCTTGTTAAGAGAGATAACATCATCAGTCCCACACCACTCCCATGTCTTGCCATGTTATTTCTTATTAGAATGAGAACTCTCTCTACTACTTTTCACATTATCTCGTCCATTTTCACCACACAGAATGGCATACCAAGCAAATGAAGGCCAGGGAGAACTAACCCTTGTATTGCCCCGAGTTTTACCCTTGCAGAAAACACTGAAATTCTTTTATTTGCCACATTTGATAAAATTTGCAATTTCTGAATTCATATTTGCAATCAGAGGTCCCGAGTTAGATAGGAGACGTGAAGAAATACAAAATTTAAGCGGCACAAAATAGGGGCAGTTTTTACATTTTACCCTCTGATGGGGCAATAGAGGGGTCAGTCCTCCCTGGCCGCAAATGAATGGCATTACCATTTGCATCTCGTCGGCTGGTACTTCATTGCGTCGTGTTTTTGTTGGACAACAAGCCAAGAAGTTGCCGAATTTGCGGGGCTGTGGGTAAGAATCGTCACAAGAGTATCACACAAGAAATTGCTGCCTCTGCTAGTGAAGGAGCCTAAGTTAAAAGGATAGCATGATTGAGCCATTACTCTTGATGATGATGAGTGAGATGCCAACTACTACAGTGCTGGGCCCCAATGGAGTTGAATTGTAATTCCAACCCATGTGGCAAATGGTGATGTGGCCAAGCCCGTCACATGGGTTGATGGGTCCGTGGGTCCGTCCGCCCGCTGGACCGCCGCAGTGCCACACTTGTACTCGGATCCGTCCCCAAAAATGATGCACCATATTATCTGAACTGTTGTGAGTTAGGCTATCAATTATATTCTCTTGGGAGAAGCGCTTGAGGCCCCACAAACCCACATTTTATTCCGGTTGGTCTGAAGCTTCAGTGCTGAAGCCCAAACTCCCAAACGGATCCCACATCTGAAATAAACCAATCAAGTTGGAGAAAAAATCAGATAAGAAAAGCATAACAGGAAAGACCAATGCCCTGCTGGACAAACCCAAAGTCCGTCTCTCCGTGTTTCCATTGATCCGGAAATCAGAATGTGTGTCCATGGACGTATGGATATTTAACCCCTAAACGTGGATATTTATCCCCTAAACGACCCTGCGGACGTTTCTTGTCCAATGAATGACAAAGAATCCTTCTATGTAGGATAAAAAGTGCAACTATTCATCTTTTGAATTTTGTGTGAAAAAGAGAGGTCTTTTGCAGTAGTTTGACTTCCAATGAGTGCTTTTTGATTTTTTTAAACCAATGATTCACATGGGATTAAAATGGATGATTTTCACGGTTACTAGTTCATCTTTTAAGGGTTACCCCCCAAAGAACGGATTGTTAGAGGTACATATTAGAAATATATATATGTATGTATTTTGAAACAAATGGCAAATCGTTGCATTAAAAAAACATCACAGTTAACAGCGAAGCCTGAAGGTTGGACAAATGAAGAAAATCTAGCAAAAAGAAAGACAAAAGAGGAGGAAACTAGAAAAAAGAACAAGGAGGAGGTCCTCCTTGCTCCATCTAATCAAATCACCGTCTCTTCTAGCAACAACAGGGGAGAAAAGCCAAATCTTATCGGAGTTGGACCAAATTCTAATTGATTGTAAGGGACAATGGTGAGCAATCCTTTGGGATCTTCAGGAGTGCGACATGACCAGAATCAAGAAGAGCATCCCATAGTGTTGTGCAGACGAATTGAATCGGCCATTGATCTCGGGAGAAAATCAGATGGTTGCGCGCAACCCAACAGAGCTAGAGGATGACTCCTCAAAGGAATGACCGCCAATGTTCAAAAAAACAAATTTTTCAACTTTGAATGCTAATATCTCTTGATATGTGGGGTCAAACTATATGAAAATTTTATCACATGATCAAAGATAAGTTAAGTACAAGATCCTGTGGTTAGATTTGAAAAAATAAAAATAAAAATTCTTGGACGAATGTAGCAAAACTTATAGTTTTGAGTCCTTTTTGATAGAAAAATGGCCTTAGGACTTTAGGGATTGAAGGTCACAATGTCTAAGGGCCTAGGACTTGAGGGGTGCATATCCACCAACTTTATGTGAAGACAAAATAGCCCATTGTCATCCCTCTAGTCATTGCGTACATTTATATTTAATAGATTAATAATTTTCTTAGAAAAAGAACAATAAGACCAAAATATTCCAATACAACTATGGTCATTTCATTATTTAAATTATTATCATAGGTGATCAAAAAGAAATGTTCCCCATTGTAGACCATTTTCCACGTCCTTCAAGGGCTAAAGGATGCGACCCCCATAATCAAGGTAGTCACCAAAACTATTCTGATTATTGGACTGATAGGTGCATTTTTTGTTTCTATTGTGAACTATGACGTCATCCGTCGGATAGTATTGGACCTCAATGTCCTTCAAGGATTAACCCTCAAAAAGTAGATTAGTGACCATAGAAATCATCCCTTTTGGTACTGTGTGAATCATCTACTTTAATCCCTACAAAAACCAAGCTGAGTTTTTTGGCAACATAGCAATTTTAGGCAGTTCACTATAAATAGCATTTTTACATTTTTCCCTTTGAAATTTCCACACAATATGGGGACAAGTTTTTCTACTTAAGGCCCAATAATCTTCATAACTTTTGACTATATGGTTAAGAAGTTATTGTATGCTATGTAGTTTTTTTCCTTGGTCACGCAATCCGGGTAGATAAAAAAATCACCTTTTTTAGAAACAAAAGCTAGAAATTAGTTTTGTAGATTTATACATACGTGGAGACTGGAAAGCTTTGAATCATTCCATTTTGATCAATGAAATGAAAGTTATGAAAAGTTTTAGTTTGCGGATAGTTATAGATTCTCTACTCTAAAATAAAGTTTGAAGTCCTTTATTTAACTCAATTTTCAATACATTTGGAAAAAATAAAATCTTATGATGTAGATTGTTTATTACAATACTACAACCATTCAAATTGGCATTTTCCAATTCTATAACTAATTTCTTAACAATTTAGTATTTTCAATCATTCTCTACATTTTTTAACTTATTATTTTTTTTCCTATATGTTGTACAATTCCAAATGATTGGAAATTTTTCAAGCATGTAGCCAATTGACTTGAAGAATGAATCCAAAGAAGCACCACTATTTTGGACATTTTTTCATACAAATGTGACCTTGTGAAGTGCAGTTGCCTTGTTTTTTGCAGGGTCCAAAAAAGGATTTTTGTCAATTCAAACACTAATATCTTGCAATCCATGTGATGGAAATTTTTCAAACTTTTTCTACATCTTTGAAACTAGCGTACTATAAGATCTTACAGTTATATATGTCCAAAAATGTTTTTTTCTAAAATTTGGAAATGACAATTTTAGAGCATTTTTGGTGAAGAAATAGGAACTTTCGGGGTTTAAAAAAAAAATCAAAAGTACTCATTGGAGGTCAAACTATTGTGCAAGATCTCTCCTTTCTACACAAAATTCCAAGGATGAACAATTGCACTTCTATCCCTACATAGAAGGATTCTTGCCATTCATCAACCGAAAAATGGCCGCAACGTCATGTAAGCTAGGGTTAATGATTAACTTCACAAAAAGTAGCTAAAATTTTCCCATAAATTCAAAGCAGACAATTAGTTTGTTTCTCTCTGTAAGTTGTGAATCAATATGTTACCATCTTCCTTTGGCTCTTCCTTTGTTT
This sequence comes from Neckera pumila, assembly GCA_963969595.1. Classification (NCBI taxonomy): domain Eukaryota; kingdom Viridiplantae; phylum Streptophyta; class Bryopsida; order Hypnales; family Neckeraceae; genus Neckera; species Neckera pumila. The sequence continues at coordinate 43,763,824 of OZ018408.1, read as the reverse complement.
GTAAGAGCTCGATCTTGCCAGCTGAAGCTTGCTCCTCTTCTAGAGACCCCTCCCCAAAGCCAATTTCATGTGCAAATAAATGTGCGATCGTGGTCAGGTCCCCATGTGCTTATAAGACAACTTTATTTTATTAATTTCATTGATTGATTGCAATTGGACAGAAAGAGATTCAAAGCAAGGATTTTGGAGTACTTAGATCCGTGCAACTACATTTTCCATGGACTAACTCACTTGCGTGTAACTCCAACCCTTTTCTGGTTTTGGTGCACCACGTTTGCAATCTACCTTGCAAGGCCACGGAATGATTGATGATTTTCAAGCGAAATGCCAAAAACTAGGCTTTCCAAATGAAATGGACAACTAGGGTGGAGAAATCAGTGATGGGGCACCAAACAATGAGGAGTCTAAGTAAGTTAAGTGACTTTGGAATGGAATGGAATGAAAGGAATTGTGTATAAGTTACCAAAATGACAAGGGTCATTCAATCGACTCGTACAATTGACAAAAGAAAATGAAGAAAGATGGAAATTGATCACAGTTGGCATCTCACAGACTTCAGTAAGTAGTGTCAAAAATTGTCACATTGTCCTTCATTTGTGTAAAATATTAAAATTATTAAATTTAAAATTATTTTGTCACATTGATGTATTTATTGGTATTTTGGAAAGGCTGCTTTTGTCAAATTAAGGCATCATACTGAGGTTCAATAAAAAATGTATTTCTTCCTCATACATGAATGGGCGTTTTTAATGTACAATGTGCAGTTGCAGTGGCAGTACCTCAATATAGTGTTGTTCTAAGAGCATCTGCAGTGCACTCTCTGCAAACAATCTTTGTATTAGCAAATGGAGGGGCATTCCATGAGGCCCGCATAGTGCCATTTTTTTAAGAACAAATGGATTCAATACAAAGCCAGCAATCCAAACGTCAAATGGACTTTTCGCATTATAAAAAGAAAGAAAGAAAGAAAAGAATCTACATCAAAAAAAGACTTTTCATGAAATCAAGGGAAGGTTGAATTGATTGGCATTCATAACAATGCGGAAAAAGGGTTGACAATAATGACTATTTCTATAGTAAGTAAGCTTGTGGGCCCTTCACATTTTGCAAATTTTTCAATCCTGGGTGGTTGCATACTGAGGATGTGAAAGTAGAGCCCCTTAATAGTTGCATTGGAGTGCAAATTTAATCACAATTCACTCGGCATAGTTTTGAAACCGTCACTATTGCAGAGAGCACTGCACATGCTCTAACAATCCAAATTTCCAACCAAACATGAAAAATAAGATGTACATGCTTGTTGTATATGGTAGTGTCATCACCTTGTTATAAACCCTTAACCCCTAAAGGCCCAAAGTCTCCTCGGGGGACACTTGGGATTTTGGGCAGGCTCGTGTGACCTGAAATTTTGGCCAGATTTTTTGAATTTTTTTTTGAAGATAGGGAATCACATTAGCTTTCTAAAAGTATAATTTTTTTTTTCAATTGGTGCCTGTGAGCAAAAGTTATGCCACCCAATGTCAAAAAAGCAACTCACCGAGTAGGAAAAAAAAAATGTAAAAAATTGTATTTAAAAAAAGCAAGAAAATTCTGAAAAGATCACGTTTTTGTCTATATTTGAAGCTTTGATTCATTCTATTTGGACTCATAATGAGAAAGTTATAGACAATCTTGTTTTGGGGGCAATCTAGCATCTTCTTCAAAAAACAAATTATAAAATGCAATTTTGAATGCAATTTTTCAAATTTTTTCAATTTTTTTTTTACATTTTAATTTGTTTGCAAGAACAATCCCACCGTTGGGATCATAGTGTTTTAATTCCACCAAAGAGCTATTAACAATTTAGTGTTTCATTCAATTTTGGACCTATTTCTACTTAACAATTTTTTTATATGTGAAAATTAAGTTTTGACATTCTGGAATATTTTATTGCAACTCTCAATTCGAATGTTCAACATAAAATTTAACCCAATGTTTTGTAGTGCAATAAAAATCCACAAATGGCCGTCAAATTTATCTAAAATTGCAGGCCATAGTTCCAAAAAAACTTCTTTTTCCAACTTCAAATGCTAATATCTTCCACTCTGTACGGTCGAACTTCATGAAATATTTACCACATAGTCTAAGACAAGTGAAGTACAAGATCTTATGGTTAGGTTCTAAAAAAAAGTTTTTTTGGTTTCTTGAGTGATTGCAATAGAAATGACAATTTTCAATGGTTTTGAATTAAGCCAAAAAATGCCTTGGACCTTTAGGGGTTAAAGGATGTGGCTCCCCAGGACCAAGGTAGTCACTTGATTATTGGACCAATAGGTGTATTTTTTATTTCTATTGTGAACAATGAAGTCATCTATTGACTACTTTTCAGCCTCAACCTCCTTCAAGGGATAATGTTGAAATCTAATGTCTTCATATCCAAATTTTGACCCAATTGCCAAGTGTTGCCATAAAAGAACCATTGATATGGATTTGTACCAAAACTATAATAGGGCATGTATATACGATTAATCTTTTGGAACATTTTCAATAATTTCTCATGACAAAATAATTTGCATTCAAAATGGATATAGAGAACACCATTATGCATGAGATACTTTTTTTTCCTTCTAAGTAACCATGTGCATCCAAAGGGTACTTTGCAAGGGGCTGTGATTCAAAAGCTTGAAATAGAAATATTCAGAAAGACGCAAGAGATTTGAATAATTATTAATATTCTTTCATATTATTATTCAAGTCCATGTTTTACTGAAGATTTTAAATGTTTTTTGCTAACTATAAATGGCATCCAACCTCTAATTGTCTACAATCCGTGGAAATGGATCTAAAATCCTAAATCCTCTTTTGACGTCCAATAAGATCCAACAAAAGATTAGGCAATATAATAATAGGAACAATGCTCAATTGCATATTCATACGCATTTAGGAGTAGTTACCTCATATTCTTCATATTGAAAGGGGAGGGGAGGAGCCCAAGAATACAATCAGAATTTTATAATGATCTTGATGTAGAGTAAACACGCCATTGACCGCACAAAGCTAATCACCGCACATGGAAAAGGCCAAATACCGCACAAGCATATTGCACAAGATGCAAATGGTCTGGGACAAATTGAAACACAATGGGATCACATTTTGGCAATGAAGGCACAATGTGCGGTCAAGGACTGTTAGAAGTAAACATGGATATTTCAAGCTCATTACCACTAGTGTGACCCTGTGCTGTTGGCCCAATTTTCATCTATTTCCAGTTCCACTCTTGGTTCTAATTCCGATTCTACTCCTAGTTCTACTCCCGGTTCCACTCCCAGTACCAAGAACGCCACCAAAATCAAAGTAAAAGTAATTTTCTAATTTTTTAATCAACAAATACTTTGAAATTCAATAACTTTTGCACCACCGCTCCAAACGCCACGAAACCAAGCCGGTGCACCCCTCCTCGGCAAGAGCTTTCCGACGGTACCAAGCACGTGGCCGGGGGACGCACAGTCAGGAAGTTGTCCACGCTACAAACAAAACAAAACAAAACAAAATAAACAAACAAACAAACAAACAAACAGCCTCATTTAAGGTATTGATTATATTGCTATAAAATTTGAAGGGACAAACCTTTTGCATTTTGTTTTTTGAAGGAGAATCTTAACATGAATGAAAAATCACACCAAATTTTAGAGCATTCAAGTCACTATTTTAGTTTGGAGAAGTATTTGAATTTTGCTTGTGTGGTGATTGGCAAGTTTACTATATATTGTATTATAATACTGATCAAAGTTCAAACATGTAAATAAGTACAAAAATTATTGATTGAAAAATATTAAGGGCTCCACCTAAACATAGTAAATTTGATTTTGAAATTTACAATAAATAATTGAAATTCCTCAATGTATCTATACCATTGATTCAAGTAGAATATTCTTCAGTCTTTTTTCCAAGATGATTTTTCTTGAAGCTTCCTCAATGAATACTAATTGGATGAATTGTCCTTTTTCACAACATTTGTTGTACGCCCAATGAATGGGTGAACACTTAGGGCACCTGCACCCAAGAGCGTTGGACGCGGTCTCAATGACTCATGGGGGGCCCTTGCGGAAATCCATGCCCTACTATTACTCTCCCAACATAAACTTAATTAAACCAAGAGCTCTTCAAAAAATGGCCTGACAATTGAACAATTGAGGGCCCTCTTGTTGGTGCAAGACCATGGATTTCCGACAGTCCAGTTGTCAAGTTTAGTTTGAACATGGCAATTCATATTGGTCAATTCAAAAATAGTTAAAGAAAATTAAAAAAAAAAACCCGGAAGACCGTGGGGTCAAGGGAGCAATATTGTTAAATGAGGCCCTCCCCCATGACCCCTAATGAACCCTGTCAAAGCCCTTTGGCACGACATTTTCAACATGTAGAGGTGATGAAGCTCTTAGGGATTAACCCTATAAGAACATCGCCACCGTTTCAAATGAAATGAGACTTAGAACGAGAGCTCTGCAATGTTGACTTCGTAGATTTACACCCAGTGTGATGTTGATCTTCCACTCTTCCACGCCATATCACCACGACATCAGCTACTATTCATGCATGTATTGTATTGGCAGGGCATGTTGACAAAAAGCTGACAATTGTTCCTCGAGGATACCCCATAATACACTATAAGAAAGACACGTTTTTGGGGTCGTCTGGCAAAAAAACACGCCGTGTTTTTTCTAATGTCGCGATGTCTAGCAGTTTGGGTGCAGCAATGGGAATTTTGCGTGATCTCCACGCAAACGGGCACCTAGAAGAGGGCTAGACGGGTTCATGTGAGCGTGGACAAGCATGTCAAAATGAATGTCAACAAAAACATCACCGCATTTTTTGGAACGTCCAAAAAAACATAGGCTGCCACATTAGCAAGCAAACCCATTTTTACTATTATTATGCTCTATGGTAGAATGCTGCCCAAATGTGAAAATTTTAGGAAATGGGCAGCCACGTGGCATGTTTTGCAAAAAATGGGCAATGGATGGATGTGTAGTATGGATGAAAAAAGGAACTCTTTATACAAATTGGGTGGTAGGAAGATTAACAATCCATATGGGATCTTTTAAGCAAGAATTGTGTTCAAATTAAAATGTCTAAAACAACATGGTCTAGATGTCTCCAACAACATGAAGATGTCTGAAAGAACATCCAGATGTCTGCAACATTGCCTAGACATCTAAAACAACGTCGAGAATTACAATGGTCAAGTTCCCATATTATAATTATCCCACATCTTTGGTCTCACTATGGACAGACAATGGAGATAAATAGGATCTCTCAACCCTTCATTCTTACAAATTGACAATAAAGTAATTCCTTCATTTGGCCATCAAAAATCCTCTTGATGGTAGATGGTAAGTTTTTTTTATTTCTTGTTGAATTCAACAATTGTTCTTGTTCATTCTTTTTGTTCTTTATTTATTTTTAAATAATTATTTTCTATCGACCTTGATACAGTATGCAACAATTGATGTTTTAAAAAACATCTATCTAGACATCTAAATTGATGTTTCAGAAAAGAAAAATAAAATAAAATGGCACGAAAGTATGCTAACAAGGCATGCCACATCAGATTCTTCCAGGGTCCACGTCACTGAATTTTTGGATGAAAAAAACATGACGTGGCACTACCCGTGGATGACAAAGTAACGTGGAGGTCATGTGGCATCCACATGGCACCCCATAAGGCACTTGCAATAGTGCGTTTCATTGGACGTAAAAAAAAACAAGCCCAAAATATGCATGTTTTTTGCCTAACAGAGCACGTTTTTTGCTTGTCCTTTTTGACGAATTTTGTGGGACATCAATGCGGATTTCTTTTGCGTCAGAGCAAACACGGTACCATGTTTTTTTTGACGTCAAAAAAAACATCGGTTTCTTATAGTGATAGTAGCTCAGTATAACAAGAAGTGGCATAGGAAGATGGCATGCCAAACCAGTTTTTTCAGTGGCCAGGTCTAGATTTCATTGTCCCGGAGTCCAAGGTGATGGGTAACATCACTCCCGGGCTCAGTAACCATGTGCCGGGCCAAAATGTTGCGTAATAGTGGTGATGCCCTAAAGACATTGCCGTCTTAAAAGGTCTCATGAATGACTTCACTGTCAACTACAGAAACCAAGAATGCATCTATTGGTCCCCTAATAGGAATATTTTGGTGACTTCCTTGGTCATGGGGGATAGCATTTAATTGAAAATTAAAATTTAGTAATTACCGGAATGTACCGATTGTCAAATGTCTGCAAAAGAAGGTCAGGGCAGTCCCACCGGCCCACCCAAATGGAATTCTGCTGGCTAACTTGCAACAAGGGCAACAACTGAATTTTGTGGGCTCACTGCACGAATGACTGCTTGCCACCTAAGCTTAGCCTCCTTCCCCAACAGCCGGCTTGGCGTGACTGGAACTGAACCTGGGAGTGGGCTCCCGGACTCCCCCTTGGCTCGCCAATGATTGAAATCTAGCTGAACGGGACATTCCAAGGCTGGAGGATGGTCCCTTTGGTCAACTCGTTTTTGAAAAATTGAAAGGCATATTTTAGGTGGTTGAAGTAAAACAAATAGTATTTTTATTGGCTTTGTTCATAGGACAAGATACTATGCCCAGTGACTCACTAGTTTTAGAATATGGGTTTCCAAATCCTATCTACAATCGCAATCACATTGCACAACATGGTTAGGGTTTGGTTGGAGTGGAGTTATGGGATTCGACTAGTCAATAAGTTAACCCCTAAAGGCCCAAGATCATTTTTCTGCCAAAAAACACCCAAAATTGTCATTTCTATAGCAAAGAGTAAAAAAATTAAAAAATGTTTTTTTTGCGCATCTAACTGTAGGATCTTAAATCTAACTAGTATGAGAATGTGTGGAAAAAATTTCAAATTTTTTGACCACATAGATTGCAAGATATTTGCATTTAAAGTGAAAAAAACAAGTTTTTCAGCACATTGTGGAAGTAATTTTTATGACTTTGAACATTTTTAACTTAAATGTTTTGCACTACAAAGTTTTGAGCTTCAAATCTTAATAGTGGAGAATTGAATTGAGAGTCTTGGGGAAAAAAAAATCCAAGGAAATTTAATTTTCATTATTGAAAAAAATTGTTAAGTAGAAATAGGTTTGAGATAGAAAGAAAATCTGAAATATTAATATCTTTTATATGGAATTAAAAAGCACTAATCCCAATGGTGAGATTGTTTTAGCAAAAAAACTAAACCTTGTAGAACTTCTTTTTTTGAAAAAATGTAAAAATTGCATTTAGAAATGAATCCTACTAGTTTTTTTTCAAGAAGATGCTCTAAGTGCCCCCAAAACAAGATTGCCCATAACTTTCTCATAAAAAAATCCAAATGAAATACACCAAATCTTTTTAGATAGACAAAATTATAATCTACAAAATTATAATTACTGTATCTTTATTTTTTTTGCTGCCCCATAAATGTTGTTTTAAGCTTGTTTGGGCATGATTTTTTTTTTATAGGCACCAATTGAAAAAAAAATTATATTTCTATGAAGCTTAGCAATTTTTCTATCTTTAGAAAAAAATTCAAAAAAATCACGACAAAAATTCAGACCGTAGGTACTTGCCCGAAATCCCATTTGTCTTAAGAAGGGACAATGGGCTTTTAGGGGTTAATCTACGATAGAGCTTCAAGGTTACACCATTCTTGTTATTGTCCCTAAGGAGACTATTTTCATTCATTTGGATTCTAATGTGGCTATCTTTACTCTCTACAGGTTGCATTGGTAATTCAAGAGAGTCCCTCCAAACTGTAGAATGATAATGAGACTTTGTTGAACCGGCATAGTGGTGCTCATTGAAGTTATAAATCATGGCTTTGAATCCCATTCCAAACCTTTCAAACTTAATTCCATACTAAAGTAGTTGTGATGCAAATTCTTAACAACTTTTACTACATAACGGTGCAACAAAGTATGTTTAAACTTAGGATAGCCCCATCGCACTGCTCCAAGGGGCCCTAATACAGTCATTGGGTGGGCCAGGGTTGTGAAAGTGCCCCAAAGAAGGCACGCCAAGGCCAAAAAATTGATTGTCCACTATAGAATGTGGCGAGTGCGTGGCCAAATGAAGTGTCTAGCACATGGTGCGGTATGTGCTGTGACACAGTTTGTGAGGTACGTTTTGCAGATCAACTCCCCCTCCAGTTGGCCCTCAAATGACGGCGCATCTAATGAAAGGGCTTGTCAAAGTCTTGAGCCATATATATTAGGGCGTTGTTGTATCCTAATTGCGTGCCAACGTGAGGCAAAGGATGAATACCACAAAAGCCAGGCTCTTTCAAACCGCATGCCTAAACTCCACTTGGTGCCCTTTTTTGGCGCGGATGCAGTGGAGATGCCCTTAATAAATGTTTAATATATAGTCAAGTCTGCTTTGACTTCATGACCCTATATCTAACTTGGCTTATAGTATGTCCTTGCTTCTCGCATCTATAGTTTTGTTACTAAATTCTTACTGCCAACTCGGTAAACAATTACCAAGTTAGTTTTTCCTTCCATATTATTCCTACTTCTAGTTCAATAAATTTTTAAGGAATGAAAATTAATCTTTTTCTTTGGATTTGTCTTTTATAGCCTCTCAACTTAATTCTCTAATACACAAAAAATAATTTTTTTTAATATATTTGTGTATGTGTGAAAAATCAAAATGTATAGTCCAAAATGTTTAAGTGAAGAGTATTCAAAGTCTTAAAACGTACTCTGGAGTACTCGATATAGTGTAGAAATTGTTTATTTTTGCTTAAAATGCCATTATGTTGCAATTTACGAGACTAAGGTTTCCACACATTCTCATACAAGTCTAATGCAAGATCCTCCTTATAGGATATGCAAGAAATAAAGTTTAACCCCTAAAGGACCAAACACCTTTTTTTGGCAACATAGTCATTTTGGGCAGCTCACTATGAATGGAGTTTTTATTTTTTTTCTTTGAAAATTTTCACAAAACATGTGCCCAAGGAATAGCTTTAAGGTCCAACAATTTTCATAACTATTGACTACACGATTAAAAAGTTATTGCATGATATGTAATTTTCCGCGTTCTGCGGGCAACCCGGGCAGCTCAAAAAACTCCTTCAAAAATCACTTTTTTGAAAAATGAAAAATTTGGAAGTGTATCTAAGGAAACATTTAAGAGTAGAAATGTTTGAATCACTCCATTTTGTTTAATGAGGTGAGAGTTGTTAAGAATTCCAATTTGTAGGTAGGTTTGGAATCTAGAGACTCCATATCCACCCACAAACTGGAATTCTTAATAACTCTCACCTTATTTAACAAAATGGAGTAATTCAAACTTTTCTGCTCTTAGATTTTTCTTTAGAACCACTTCCAACTTTTTCATTTTTCCAAAAAGTGATTTTTGAAGGAGTTTTTTGAGTTGCCCAGGTTGCCCGCCATACGCAGAAAATTACATATCATGCAATAACTTTTTAACTATGTAGTCAAAAGTTATGAAAACTATTGGACCTTAAAGCTACTCCTTGGGCACATGTTTTGTGAAAATTTCAAAGAATCTTTTTTTTTAACTCCGTTCGTAGTGAGCTGCCTAAAATCGCTAATTTGCCAAAAAACGGTGTTTGGTCCTTTAGGGGTTAAAAATAAATAAAATTCCTCGTTATATTAGAAATAGAAATCTTAGTCAAACATATTGGTAGCCATAGAAATTTAGGAGTTAACATGATTGGTTCCAAATTATTTTGATAATGTGTTTCAAATTGTCTATATAAACACCTTGCACATATTAGTAAGGTAAACAATTTGTTTCCAACACAAGGCCATATTTGCGTAAGATAAAATGATCTATTTTCATGAATGAGGAAAATATGATGTCAACCAAGACCTTTATTATTGTGTGACAAATAACTCATTGATACCTAAAGTAGAGCCACCCATAACCAACCAAACAAGGAATTCCAACATGATATGAAGTAGTGAAGGCAAAACAAATATTTTAAGAGGTACATCAATAGAAATGACAAGGATTGCAAAAAAATTGGTAATTTTATTGCTTGAATTGAAATTACTAAGAATTTTGGGAGGCAAAAAGTGCTCTAGACCCATGGCCAATCTAGACTCTTCCAATTTCAATCATTCAAGAACTTTTTTCCTAATCATTATTCCTAATTTCTTTCTCACAATTTGGAACGTAAATTGAGTATTTATTAGTTCCAACCTTGAAAAGGAAAAACAAACAAACATTCTAAGCTTGGTCAGAAATACGTGCACCTATATATTGGGAATGGATCACTGATTGGGAATAGATGGCTCTACCTTAATGAAGTTGCTAAGACTAGTGATTACTTGTATGCTTCTCGGAAATAGGTTCGCCTATAAATCAAGAATAAGTTAGACTATAATCTACAATTCCTTCATTTCTACTAATTCCAAATTTGATGAATAATTAGCAAAATATAGTACAATCTTCATTATTTTGATTCCCTGACTGGAGAAAATTACTCCCCAACACCATTGCTCAATCAGACATATGCTAAAACACTTAACATTGCTGAAAACAGGTCGCATACCGTTAGATCACGTTTTGTTAGCGTCCATGTGAAATATGAAGTTTTCCGTCGCACATAGTCAATCCTAAGGCATAAAAGAAGGTCTGGTTTGACATTCTTTGCATCCTGTTCAAAGCTATCCAAGTAGTGTTGGACCCCGGGACTCGGGGATAAGGTGCCATTAGAACTATCTCTAATAACTTAGCTGACCGGACCATCTACAGAAAGTCCGGAACACTACAAGTAGGAATGTGATGAGCTCCTCACAACTGGGTGCAAATTGTTGAATACGAGATCATATGCGCATGTGCTCATGGACCCTGTATTTATTTTAAATTTTTTTGGGAGGGGGATACACATTGGAACTTTAATTCAATGGCAAAAGAACATAGAAACCCAACCAGCATGTAGGCTTTTATTTTTATTTTTCAGGACAAAGGACATTGATTCCATTGCAAGAGTCAAACAATTTATTTATTTAAATATTGAGATGAATATGGCTCCTTCCTTTCTAAGCAACTCCACACCTAGCTTGCGGAAAAGGGGCGCCAAATGGCCAAAATTCATTGTCTAGTGTGCGGCCATATTAATTGAAGAGTCATGGTCCCACAGGAAGACTCGCCAAGTGGTGAAATATTTGTTTATAGTCCTTATTTTATTATTATGAAGAGAATCTATTCAACTTTTCAAGAGAAGCTTTTCAAAAAGTAAGGTCAAAAGGATTATATATAGCTTGGCCAGCCGCGTCCAAGAGTCTCCATTTGCCTGTGCCTTCTTCATTTTTGGCCATAGCCGGGCATGTTTTTTCACTTGGCGTGCATGCTGTGGGGCAATTTCCAAGCCACGGCCTGCTCATTGCCCGTGTTGAGTGCCTTCGGCGAGCTGCTATGGAATTGCTCTAATGACACCAAGGATTAGGATCTTTTAACACTACATATATTCCGCACTTGCAATGTTAGGTTCTAACTCTCATCACGGAGGCCCGAGGAATGCTAGCATGTGAGCATAGAATCTACGAGTCCATGAGTTTAAGAGTCTATATTATAAACACCTTCTATTAGTATAAATTTCTGTATTATAAACTCTTTCCATGATATAATGTACCTATATTGTAGGCTTGTTTGTTATGAACACCTTCAAATGGTTGTAAGTACTATTACCTACAACGTAGTTCAAGGCTCATAGGTTCATGTCTCTGTGCTCATACACTAGCATTGTTGATGTATTGCAATGGTTTCACTATAGTTAATTCAAGCACTTAGGAATTAAAGAATAGTTTGAATTTTTTCAAGTTCAAATTAAATTGTATAGCAATATGCCAATTTATCCAATCAATGAGAGTTTGAATAGTGCTCAACTCCTTTAAACTAATCTAAATCAATGTTAACCCCTAAAGTCCCAAGGCATCTTTTTGTCAAAATCGACTCAAAATTGCCAGTTCTGCTGCGTTCATCTAAAAAAAGAGAAAAAATAATTTTTTTTAGAATCTAACCATAGGAGCTTGTACTTAATTTATCTCCAATCATGTGGTAAAAATTTCATAAAGTTTGACCGTACAAATTAGAAGATATTAGCATTCAAAGTTGGAAAATTTTGATTTTTTGAACATTGACTTGTAATCTCAGATGACTTTGATCGCCATTTGTAAGAAAAATTTGCACTATAGACTTTGAATTTAATTTTTTTTACATGAAATAATTGAGTTGAGAATCTAGGGAAAAAAATTTCAAAAAATCCCACTTGATTTTTATTCTTTAAAAAATTGTTAAGTAGAAGTAGGTCCAAGATTGAAAGAAAAACTAAATCGTTAATTGCTCTAAGATGGGATCAAAAACAATATAATCCCAATGGTGAGATTGTTTTAGCAAGCAAATTTAGCCTTGTCAAACAATTTGTTTTGAAAAATTGTGAAAATTGCATTCAGAAATGAGTCTTACAAGTTATTTTTTCAAGAAGATGCTTTCATTGCCCAAAAAATAAGGTTGTCCATAACTTTCACATAACAAATCCAAATGGGATGAATCAAAGCTTCCCATATAGATAAAAACACAATTTATGAGAAATTAATTTTTAAAATTTTATTAAAAAAATTTGTGTGAGAAGATTTTTGCCCGTCACACCAAAAAAAAGGACCTATTGTGCCATAACTTTTTCTCTCGGGCACCGATTGAATAAAAATTATATTCCCATAAAGCAAATGTGTCTTTCTATCTTCACAAAAAGTTTCAGAAAATAATGATGAATATTGAAGCCATAGTAGCCTACCTGAAATCCATTTTGTCCCCCGAGGGGACAATGGGACTTTAGGGTTTAACTGAATTAATCCCAAAAATTAGTTTTGAGAAAACTAAGTTAACCTTTTCATAAATTCATATTTTGAGCTAGTTTCCCACGGGGGCAATACTAAAGTACTTAATCCGTGAAGGACATTGAGGATGAAAAGTGTACAATGGATGACTTCGTTGTTCACTATTTAAACAAAGAATGCACTTGTTGGTTCAAAAATAAGATCTTTTTGGTGACTACCTTAATCACAAGGGGCCACGTCCTTCAAGGGTTAAAAACATAAAATTCCTCAATTTTCTCTTAATTCCAATTTTTATAGAATAGTCCACATTTCTTTTCAAGTTGAATTTCATTGCCAAGACTTTTGGCACCCATACAATGTGAGAAGAGATGCTTGATGTGCCCAAAGTCAGACCCTCCCCCCTCCTAGTTAGAGTGTAATAAGTGCTCTAGTTTAATAGGTTTGAAAGAATGAGAGTTGAATTTAAAAATGGGGGTGTGGAGAGAAAATCATGAATTTTCTTTCCATGTCAATGTCACATTTCATTGGCTCCAAGCAATCTGGCAATGACATGTGTCTCTTTGAGCAACCGGACCACAAAAGAAAAGATGTTCTCCCAGAGATAAGGGTGCTTGCCACGTGCCAAACATCCAGCACGCTCCAACACAAATATGAACGGCCAATAACGAACTGAAAAAAAACAAAGGGCCGGCGGGATCCGTCAAGGGCATGCCACACGAAACTGGGGACCCAGCCAGGACTATAAGAAATGACAGCACAAGAGAAGGGTAGGCAAGGCAATTCAAGGAAACAAGCTGGTCAGCTATCCCAAAACTGGTTAAATTCGCTCGATTTCTACTTAATTTTTTCATGCACTCAGTGTAAATTTCAAAAAAAATCTTCCGAAAATGAAGAGTTGGCTAAAAACTCTAAAGTCGTACTAAGATCACTATTGCTGGTGCTTGTTGTGCCTTTGCACGGTAGTCTTTATAAATGTGGCTATAATTTAGCAAAGCTCCAACTAAGTTCATTTAACCCCTTAGAGCATCCCCATGGCAACTCTTCAATTGGATCCAACACAATGCACAAGTTGTGGCATTGCCTCACGGCAGATATGCCACGGTCCAAAAAATGGCCAGCCTCTTCATATTTTGAAGAGCACTCGGCCAAATGGGGACTCTTGCGAGGGCGCGCTATCTGCTTTATTACAAATTCTAAGGTACGGACCATAGAGTTAGACTCTAGCTCACATGAGCAGCTTGCAAGGCATGTGCAACAATTGAGAAGCAAGCACAACAACCAAGAATTGAAGTGGTGTTTTTTTTGGCTTTTGCAAACCTGGTTCCGTGTCCCCAGTCTGTGTTGCTGTGGGGCGCAAGCAGCACATACAAGTCGGGCTCGTTGAACAGGCACGCCAAGTGGGGCCTTGGCGTCCCTTCCTAGGCATTAGCCGTGCGGATGCTCTAAAGGACCAAACAGCCCACTTTGGGCTTTTTGAAAACTTAGGCAAGCTCTATTTTCATAATTCAAAATTTTTGCATGAATTTTTTAGAATGGATGCTCATCATCATATTCTACATATGAAGCTTTCTTTCCTGTCGTTCCAATAAATATTGCAAAAGTTATAAGTTTTTTTTTAAATTTCAATGTCAAACAGGGTAGAAAAAAATATATTCTGAAAAACTACAAATTATTTTTCTAGAATTATATATATTGATACCTATTCAAAAACATTTGAACCATTGAATTCTAAATAATAAGTTAAAAGTAATGAGAAGTTTTGTTTTGCGGGCAATGAAGGTAGAAAGAACATAAAAAATTGTCACCGGTTGTCAGTTTGAAAATTTTCAAATTCAAATTCAAATAAATGGTATTAATTAGTTACTAGAACATTTTCACTATAGGGATTCATAGTTTTCAAATTCTTCCAAAAATATATTAGCATATTTGTTTTATCTTTCATTTAGTAACACTTTTTCTTTTACAAATTTTTTAAAAATGAATATGAATGATACAATTAAAAAATGAATATGAAAGTTTAGGTGCATTGAACTTGCAATTGGTAGGGATTTTAACTCTAAAATTTAGAGACGATGCACTTGAACAAGTTAGCCAAAGGATCCTATGGTTATATTTGTTAAAATATAAATAATAATGAGTATTTTGACCTTGCTTTGGGGATGAGTATTTTGAAGCAGTTTTGGGCTTCTAAATATGAAAGATTTTTAGGGGTTAATCCCTAAAGGATCCAGGGTGCAAAAATATATATTGTGGAAGCCATATGGTAGCCTTGTGGTCCTTTAGGGATTAATTCTTAAGGTAAACCAACCTATGACATGTAGAATGATTGGTTTGCTGTGTTGGCATTGTTAAAATTTTAAATTTTTTGGTCCAAACGAAGAAAAATGTAAGAGTAGTAAGAGCAATCAATTAAAAAAATATATAAATGTGTTATGAATTTTGGAATGTGCTATCCAATTGGCCCAAAAGAGTCTCTAGGCTACTTCTAGACCAACATAAAGTGTATTTGTAATGTTGGTCATCTTACTCATCTAAAGCAATCACAATATTTACTAATATATACACAGTATGAAGGCCCAAAAAAATCACTTTTATGATGAGTTTAACTCAAAAGGTGGAAGTTCCTATTGCGATCACTAATCACTCCATCACCATCATCCAAGACATTGATTGTAGCTACTAATTCAATCTAATGTGCCCAAATTTTATATATTGATTTTTTTTGTCATAGATTGATGCAAAATTGCAATGGGTTATTTCCTAGGTGTTTGTGATGAGCCTTTTGCTTGTCATAGGCTTATTTACTTTATCCTTGGAAAGATGGACCTATGACCAATAATGTATTTTTTTGGCAATCTATCAAAAAAATCCAACCTTCTTCAAGCTTTTGTGACAAGTACATATATATAGGAAATTTTGGGCTTTTTTTTACTACATTTCACCAAATCCATCTAAAGTAGTATTGAATATTTGTTAAATTTGTCTTATTACAACAAACTATGACACATAAAAAAATTTAGTTAAAAATAATACAAGATGGCATCTTTATTTTACAAACCATCATCACTTGAACGACATGGTTGGAGGCCAAAAAAATTTCAATGATCACCACGGTACTTTGTCCAAAAGGATCTTATTTATAAACCAATAGTTAGATGCATTTTTTATTTCAATGGAGACTAAAAAAATAATCCATTGGCATTTTCAGCCTTCAAGCCTCAGGGTCCTTACAAAATTAAGGCTTGACTTTTTTGGGAATTTTTGCAAATTTTTGCTTATGAATATCTTTGTTCAATTGTCTTTGTATGATTATGTTATTTTTGCCATTTCCATCCACTAGTCAAAAACATGTATGATTAGAGTAAATGTTAAAATCCATAATTGATTTAATTTGTTTTAAAACAAGAAGTTTAATTAAATATGGGTCTAATTGCTTGATTTAACTAGGCATGTGTTCCACTAGTGATCAAATGGATTATAAAGGAAGGTTACAATATTGTGAAAGTTCCAATGTTACTTTGGATGAATGAGAGGTTATTTGGAAGAAAGATTGGTCTAGATTGAAACATTTTTATCATCCTTTAGAATATATATTTTGAGTGCTTCAAGGTAATTACTACAAAAAGTGTTAGAACACTTGCACTCTAAGATGGTCAAGAGTGTTGACATAGTAGAAGCGGTGGGACTTACGTAAACTTAAATCCCTACAGTGACTCATGCAGTAGAATAATAGTAATCAACAGGGGTCAAAAAGATTACCATGGACAAGATCCTATAGAGCATGTCTATTTTTTCACTATACATTACATTTGATCGTAGGACTTTTGTTGGAAATATGGCAACAAGATTTTAGAAAATATTTTCAAAGGACCAAGTCATTTTCCCTTGGCTATGTCTTTATCTGGGATACGGTGGCGGGTAGTTGTCAAAGGTCCAAAATACTCTCACATTGCCTACTAGAGTCAAATCTTTATTCTCATTTGACCATTTTGAGGCGTCCATGTTCCTAAAATGTCAAATCTTAGGAGATTTAAGATGAAAATATCTATTCCTATTCATTTGAGCTGGTGTATATAAATGGAGTCAAATTTGGTGTTATTTTTGCCGTACAAACAAATGAAAATCATTAACCCCTACAGTTCTTTGACTATGTTCTCACCAAAAATGCTCCAAAAATGCCATTTCTATGACAAGTACCACATTTTTGAATAACATCATTTTTGGACACATGTAACTATAGGATCTTGTAGTACTTTGGTTTGAAAATTTGTGGAAAAAATTTCAGAAATTTCCATCATGTAGATTGGAAGATATTAGCATTTGAAGTGGCAAAAGTCCATTCTTTGGCCCTGCAAAAAACCGGGCAGCCGCACTTCACAAGGTTAGATTATTATGAAAAAAAATCTAAAATGGTTGTGCTTCTTTGGATTCATTCTTCAGAGCTAGTTGGCTACATGCTTAAATTTTTTCAGATTATTTGGAATTGTACATCATATAGGAAAAAATAGTAAGTAGAAAAAAACAGAAAATGGTTGAAAACACTAAATTGTTAAGAAGTTAATTATGGAATTGAAAAATGCCAATCCTAATCATAAGAGGGGATTTCGGGATGTTGGGAGACTGCGAGTTTCCTTGCATTCCCAAGTTGCGGGAACACAACTGCAGCTGATATGGCACAGTGACTGCCATGTCATTTTTGATTTTTTTTTGCTTAAAATGATATTTTGGTAATTCCTTTTTTTTTCTTTTTTTTTTTGAAATTTTTTTTTTGACAGGCCCGTACCACCGTTCACTGAATCTGGGTAGAATAGGGAATGGGCCTGAAATGGTCTCCCAAGGCCCCCGAAATCCCTTTTATGGATTGCAGTGTTTTAATAAAACAATGTACATCCTACAGTTTTATTTTTTTCTGAAAAATATTGAAAATTGAGTGACATAAACAACTTCAAAGTTTATTTTAGAGTAGACAATCCATAACTGTCCACAAACTAAAAAATCCTTGTAACGTTTGACTCATTGATCAAAATGGAATGATTCAAAGCTTTCCACGTATATATAAATCTAATAAACCAATTTCAAATTTTTATTTTTGAAAAAAGTGATTTTTTTGTTATCTGCCCGGATTGCCCGAGTTGAGAAAAAAACAACATATTAGGCCATAACTTTTGACTCATATTTCCAAATGTCATGAAATTTGGTGCATATGAAAGATATTCCTCGTCCCCACCTTCTAAAAAAATTTCAGCCCAAATATGCAAACCTCCAGTCACACGTACTTGCTCAAAATTTTTATGTTGCCAAAAAATGCATGTTGGTCCTTTAGGGGTTAATATTCAAATTTTAAATTAAAGAGTCAAAGAACTTTCGTATTTTCTTTGAATTTTGAAAATCAAGACTAAAAGAAACTTCAAAGTGTTCAATAGGTGCAAATGCTTAAACCATCTTGTACAAACCCCAAACCATTCACTAAAAACTTTACAATGGACCATGAAACGCCATTTGTAAAGTAGGAGCCATTTGAAGCGAATGATTTGTGGTCATATTGGTGATGCTTCGATAGTCACCTATATGATAGAAACCGGCCCGAAAGGCTGGTAGTTGTACCTCAGTATTGTTTTACAAACAGGTCAGGACTCAGGAGTTAATGCTTAGAATCACATTTGAGACCACTGGCAAGTACGTCTGCGCAGTCAGTTCCCAAATGTGACTAATTAAGCCTCTACCAACTTCTTAAAATGTGCTCCAAAGTGGTCGATATGTTTAAAAAAAAAAATGTGCTCCAAAGATGTAAAACCCAACTGACTGATAAAACTTGCATTTTTAGTTCATTAGCACAGTTTTTAGCAAACTGGAGCTACTTCTGAAAACCACATTGTTACCACTGCGTGTCTGCAAAGTGTTCAAAGACGTGGCTAAACTTCTACCACCTCCTTTTTTTTTACTACTCCCTCAAATGTCAACCAGCCCTTTTTTTTTTTCACTTTTGAGAAAGTGCCAAGATGACGATCACTTAAAATTTGGTGAATCATTGTATTTCTGCATTCATCCATTTTTGACAAAAAACACACTTTTCAATCATATTTGTGCACTTTGTCATTCAAATTTGACAACTTCATCCACATTTTTAATAAAAACTGAAATTTTTTGGCAAAAAAAATTACATTTATCTGGCGAAAAAAGTAGAACATTTATTTTGAAATGGTGCTATCTGGCCCTATCGTGGTGCCATAAAACCAGAGGGCTGATTTCAATCCAACTTACTGACTGTTAAAACTTGGAGTTTTAGCTCATTTACCAGCCGACAGTGTTTTCAGCAAATTGGAGCTCATAATTTGGGATCACTGTACGTCTGTCTGCGTAGTGAGTGTCCCCAAACGTGAACCCCATTTTGCAGTGTCCAAACCAAACCGATATTTGGGGAGAATCGCCCGGTTAATTAGTTCATTGTTAACTTAAACCTCGGTTGCAATTTGAAACATCGAAAAAACATCGAAAAAAATCTGCAATGGCTGGTAGAAAAAACTCAAAAGAAATCCCGAACGCTCCTGATCCAAGCTACTGTAGCTTGCATTTTGAAGCTCCACATTTATGAGCCTTGTTTTTAGCCCCCCGCAGCTACTTGAAAGTGGATAGTGGAGATCCCGGCCTGCCGCCACTCGATAGATCGCCCCCCAATTCAGTTCTCCAAATTGCAGGCGATCCCTTGGGCAGCACGAGTCCGAGTTCATCATCAGCCGGGCAGACAGACAGACAGTGGTACAGGCCGGGTCGATCGGAACAAAACGGAATTCCTCCGTTCCGTTTGCCCAGAGCCCCAGACGGAGCAGCAATTCGTTGCGTCTGGGGAGGCGTGCAGGCCGACATGGCGGCTCCCGCTAGCCCGCCAGCCCCCCTTTTGGCCCCAGCTAGGGAGGCTTTTATAAGCCACGCCATCCTCTCCTGCAATCTCTACTCTTCCCCTTCCACGCACAACAGCTCCTGACGCGCTTACCTTCGCTAGCTTGCGGATGCTCCAAGATCTATCTACCGCCCTCAGCAAACGATCAAGATCGAGGTCGGACCATCGATCGACTTGAAGCTAGGTCGAACTGATCGATCGAGAATTGACGGTAATTTCATTAGCTCTCTGTTCGTTGGTTTGGGTTTGGGGTCACATTGCTGATGAGTGTTGGTGTCCAGATTGAATGGTGTGTTTGTAATTTGGTACAGCTAGAGCTTTGTTTGTGAGTCCATGTTAGTTCCGGGGTCAGTTCCATGGGATATGGGAAGCGAAAGGCCGTCGGCCGGGTTGCTACAGTGCATATACTGTATGCATGTGGCGACAGTGGATTGTGGGTGGTAGTGATTGTTGATTGGAAGGCCGGAGATGCCTTGCGTGCTTCAGGAATGATTGCGACTCTGCAGATTGTTCCAATGTTGTGAATGGACCGCGAGTTCGTCGTCCAGTGGGGCGTGGTGACCGGGACCGGGACGTACCGCATGATTGATCGCTTGAGTTAATTGAGTGGCTACTGTGTAGAAACGTTGTCGAGTTGCCATGCGGTTAGTGCTGAAGGATCGGATGGTGCGTGGGGGCTTTCGTGAGGCTTTTAGTTTGTGAGGGTGGGCGGGCGGCCTTGCTCCAGCTGTGAGCGTGGCCGGGTGATGTGCATGTCTTGGCTTTTCTCTTAATACGTGTGCAGCTAGTGACAAATCTGTCAAGAGAGGAGGGTTACTTTGTTCGCAACACCTCAATGCGCGCTGAGATTCGAGTGGGCCTTGGGAAACTAGAGCAATGCGATTTGGAACGAGGAGTTTATTGCAAGTGTTTTGACGGCTTCTAGTTTCGAGATTTCGGAACATAAGGCATCTGTGCTCTCTGGTTGCTTGTCTCGTAGTGTTCGCAGTATCGATCTCTTCAGTTTGTTCGATCGCAATCTAGCTAGCTATGCACGGGAAGGAATACTGGGTAGCTTCTCGAGCACTCCATCCAGAGCACTTGAGCCAGCCCACTTTGCTTCCCGTGTCAGATAGAATCTCACTTCCATCGGCCCCATTTGGATTTTACACCACTTTGCGTCTGTCTGTGGTAAGCCACGTGGACCAGTGGTAGCCATTGTATTGCTGGCTAGCTTCAGAGTTTCACCATCTCCTCACTGCTTGCATAGTTGTGTACATATATTTACTGTATATGTATTAGCCGCTAGCTGCAGTCATCTGAGCTTGAGCACAACGTGCTGTAACGGTGACAGAAGATTTTGAGAGCATCTGTGAACGATCGATCTAGTAGCACTTCTAGCTCTTCAGGACGTAGATACAAGTATTACTTGCCCCTTATATTATTCGGAGTAGAAATAAGCCGTGTTTGAAGTCATACAATGCGAATCGCATGCAGCATCAAGTCGAACGATCTGCGATCTGCACTAGAATATCATTTCCAGCTGGTCTCGACACAAAGTAATGCGAAAAGAGCAACACTTTCCAGTGATTGATTTGTTTAATATCAGTATATATTTATATTGGTTGATTCTTGCTCTAGCTTGTTGCAAACTCAAGATCAGGTCCGTAGCATATATCGAATGACGTCGAGGTTGTCGAAGGTAGTCTACTGCTTGGTCGGTGCGTGCGTAAGCGCGTTCATGTATGCCACCAGCTTTGGGTGCCATTTACTAGTGAATCCTAAACTCTACTCCGCCATAAAGTGGCTCCCCATGGTACGGTAGAGTGACGCTCAAGGAACCTACTGAATTCCTTTCTTTTTCTTTCCTTTGGTTTCTTTCTCTTTCCTTCCTTTGGTTTCCCTCCTTTCCTTGCCCCTGCTTCCCGTTGCACCGAGTTTCTGACATGAGATCCAGAGCGGTAGCTAGAAGTCTGTACCAATTACCATTTCATGCGCAAAAGTAGGACAACGGCTGCGTAGTCTCAGGCCGGATCCATCTATTGTGGCTTGTCTTCGCCTTTGTACGTGCTTTGGAGTTTCAATCTTCCGAAGCCGGCCCGTGTTTTTGTTCACACGTTATGTATACGGTTCCAACCATGTGCTAGCTGCCGTGCGTTCCGTAGCCTGGACCATCAGTAGCTGCTCTAAGTTAGCTGATAGTGAGTTTGGGGTATCAAATTCGCTGTTGTTGTTGTGTGTGTGGTTGTGTGTGCGCCGTGGTGTTGATCAATCTCACGAAGTCGGGATACATAAAAAGAGAATATCACAGTCAAGGACGGATTCCCACCTTTCAGGTAAACCTCCAGCTGTTGTAGATGTGGCAGATCAGTCCAGGGAGAAGCGTTTTGTATCAGCCCTTCCGGAAATTCAGTTCAGCTGACTCAGTCAGCAGAGATGCATATTTTTCAGGGGTTTAATTTTTGTTTCTATTTTTTACGGAGTCTTTTTTATTTTTTAACGACGGAGAGATTCGAGGCCGAGAGATGACTGACTTTTTTTTGCTATGATCACCATGACTTGAATTGGTGCTGGCATGTGGTGTGGAGTTGGCTCTGTACTGAACACTTTAGTCACAGTATTGAGGTTCATCATACGAGGGCCGGGGTTCCTTTCAGTTCATTTGTGCGTGTTTCGAATTTCCTGCCTTCAGTGCCTTGGGGAAGGGGAAGTTTACTCTTAGTGTGCTCATGAAATTAATCATGATGCTAACTTCCTGAGCAGTTTCCTTGATTGCGGCATGAGCTTTCGGCTGAAGAACCGACTGGCGTGGCCGCAGTGCTAGAGCTTGAGTGCATGTGATGATTAGCTTAGTTTGCAATTTGGTGTAAACACCGACCCCCTGGACCCTCCAAATTTTCAAGGAACATGCACCACCTCATCATAAACTAAGATTTTCATGTTCCAAAACGCGTTCCACCTTCTAGCGTCCACGTTGTTCAACACCCAAATTAAGCAGGGGGAGTCACAGGGAAAAGGTCGAGAAAAAGTGGCTAAAAGAGATTAGTTTTGTTTGACTTTTTTACACCTTGCCCGACTGAATAAATAGACTGTAGAAGATTTCCAGTTACTTACCACAGGCATCTAGAAACTATCTGATAATCTGATTTGCTTTTGTACTAACTATAGTACTCCATATGATAAGCTCGTGGGGTAACCCAAATTTGGGTCCTCATTGCCTTGATGATGCACCCCAACAATAGCTGGTGTGCTGCAGTCTGCACAGGGCCCCAGCTCATATTTTCTAAAGCTGATACTGCCCAGGGACCAAAATATATACAGCCACCACTTCTTCCTGAGGAAGCTTTTGAGCAGTCAAGCCTGTTGCTAACGTACATAAGATTTTCAGTTGGTTTCAAAGCTTTGAAGCACGATGAAAACCTCCCATCCATCCTCAATCGGTAACCAGCTGTCTGTCTGCCTAGACCCTAGAACGTTGGAAACTGTGCGCCTGTCTGTGTGCTGATCTTTTGTCTGATCTTTTGTACACCTTGTTTTTTCTTGGTCCAGTTTTGAAGAAGAATTGAAGCAAGATGAGCCAGCTGACGCCCAGAGTTCCAGTAGGATTTCGGTTCCACCCCACGGACGAAGAATTGGTGGGATACTATCTCCCGAAGAAGGTCAATGCCAGGAAGATCGACCTGGACCTCATCCGGGAGCTTGATCTGTACAAGTTGGAGCCGTGGGATCTCCAAGGTGAGCACTTCGATCGAAAACCAGTGTATAGTAATTGTTGGGAGACTCTTCTAGATCCAATCAAGCTAAGACGCAGTTCGTGCTATCAAGTTAAGCAGACTCTTTCATTTTGAAGGTAGTTCTTAGATGAATTGGATTGTCGTCATATATTGTTGTTATGGTGGTCGGTTTCAGAACTCTGCAAGATTCAGTTGTCCTCGTCGGCCAGGGTAATATAGTTGTTAGGAGCCTCTTTTAGATTCCAATACAGCTTAGCTAGACTCTTTAAATTTGAAGCTAGTTCTCAATGAATCCGATTGTTGTTGTGGTGGTGGTGATGGTCGGTATCAGAGCTGTGCAAGATCTAGGGGTCGTTGGTTAGTGTATATTAATTGTTGAGAGCCTCTTCTAGATTCAAACAGAGCTTAGACTCTTTAAATTTGAAGCTAGACAGTTCTTAATGGATTCGACTGTTATTGTGGTGGAGATGGTCGGTTTGGAGAGCTGTGAAAGGTCCAGGCGTCGTATAGTAATTGTTGGGAGCCTTTTCTTCTAGATAATATCAAAGTTAAGACTCATTAGATTTGAAGTACGTTTCGCACTCACTGAAGTAATTGGATTGCTGTTATTGGTGTTATGGTGGTCGGTTTCAGAGCTCTGCAAGATTCAAACATCCTCGTCGGTCAGTGTATAAATCTTGTTGGCAGTCTCGATTAGACTCAATCAAAGCTATAACTCTTTAACTTTGAAGCCAGTTCTAATGTGATTGTTGATGTTGTTGTGGTTTCTGTAGAGCTTTGCAAGATCCAGGCTTCCACTGTAGCGTTGTCCGTGGAATCATCGAGTGAGAAGCCAAGCGACTGCTACTTCTTCAGCCGCAAGGACAAGAAGTACCCGACAGGCAACCGCGCCAACCGCGCCACAGCGAAGGGTTTCTGGAAAGCCACGGGACGCGACAAGCCCATCAGCGCCAAGCTGCACACTCGACTCATCGGGATGCGCAAGACGCTGGTGTTCTACCAGGGAAGAGCCCCGCACGGCGTCAAAACCGAATGGATCATGCACGAGTTTCGACTGGATGATGGACCAGGCCGACCGGCTCACGTACGAATCTTCGAACACCTTAGCTTAGCTTAATTGGGATCCAAAGTCCTTCAATTCCTCCTCTTGCAATCCATCCATGTGTAGCTAGCTAGCTATCTAACTCCAGGTCGGGATCCAGCTAGGTTTTCACTTCAAAGGGCTCCTCAATACAGTGTTTGGCTTCTGAATGAATGGCTTTGTTAATTAGCTTTACAGGTTTACTCGCAGTTTGTATCCTTGTAGTCTTAGTTATGGACGTTTAATTAAGTACTCACAGTTTGCATCCCTAGCTGTAGTCGTAGTTTTGGAGGTTTAGGCTCTGATGATATATATCCTCGAAGTCGTCGTTTTGATCGAGCGTCTCTTCTTAGATATTCAGTTTGAATGAATGTCTTCGAACTCAAAGTGATTCTCAGTTTATATGTATGTATCCTCAGTTTGTATTCTCAAAGTCCTTGGCTCTGTTGAATCCTCACGTTTTGGACTTCTGATCGACTTCTGGATTTCAACAAGTCTTAATCTTAGCATTTGTTTCATTCAATTTCTTCATTTTTTTCCTTCTCAAACAAGGTTTTGAGGGTCTGCTGTGAGTTTACGTTTTCAGAGCCGTAGTTGCAATTAAGGGTCCTCGTCCCTTCCTACTTATCCTTCGGTAATGCTCTCGATGGCTTTGAATCTAAAGTTTTGATTGTCCAATCCCTCTCCAGTTCTACCAAACTATCATGAATGCAACACGGTAGGAAATAAATGGTTTTGGAGCACCAAGTGGACTGAACTTAATTGTTACTGTTATTGTTTCCAGGAGGACGGAGGCTGGGTGGTCTGCCGCGTTTTCCAGAAGAACAAAAACCTCAAACTGAAGCTCCATGATCGCGTCGTTTCCTACGAGGGGCAACAACTCGGTCTTCTCCCCGAGCCGTCAGGCTCTCCAGACATTCTCTCCACAGGTCGTTACACCTTCTCCGACCACCACCAATACAATCAATACATCAACCCATCAATCAAGCAAGAGATTATCAACTTGGACGATTACCAAAGCCACCACCAATTACACGGAAGTTTCCTCGCTTTCCCCCATTCGAATTCTATGCTGCCTTCATCGACGACGACCTTCGCCCGCGCCTTGAGCTTCCGAAGATCCCCTGAGGAGGAAAACGGCTACTTCAACATCCCAGAGAGCTTCCAGCTGGGGGACTTCCAGAACGAAGCCACCACCAGTGGCAGCGATGGCGAAGAAGCCATTCTCGGAGTGGACAATGTGGACTGGAGTGCACTCTTGCAGGAGCCTCCGAAAACGACAAGCTCGGGTGCGAATTCAATGGAGTATGCACGAAGCTCGTCTGGGAAGATGAGCGCCAGTGACTTGGGGCAGCAGATGAAGCGACAAAACTCGGACATTTTCTCGTCCATGGAGCTTTGGAGTTACAATCCTGTTGCACAACAGCTGTGACAGATGGGATCGATCGAGCACAAATTCCCAGTACAAATTGTACATCATCTATCGATCTCTATGGATCTCTATGGATGCTCCATGAGCTGAGACTCCCCTCACAGATTCAACTTGTACAGAAAATTAAACAAGCAACATTGAGTCGATCTCTGGAGGGATCCCATGGTGAAGCGTGCCTTACATTGGAGTTAATTTACATTCTTACTTTTCCTTCCAGGTGCTGGAATTGAAGATATCAATGGGAGCTAGCATCATCGTGTATACAGAAGAAGCAAAAAGCTTGGCTTGAAAATAAGAGCAGCCTGGTTGTCAGTCTTGTCGATCTCTTTGAGAGCTTATAGGAAGCTCAGGGATTAATTCATTTAAAAGGTAAAGAAGTGTGCTGTGTTGGTAATTGAGAGGTTTCATTTAGGTTTAAATGCATGTATTAGTGTTCCCCTTGATAGAGGACTCCGTTCTGACGGTTACGTTGTAGGGGTCACGGGGAAGGTAAAATCAAATTTTTACAGAGGTTTATAGAGTGGTATATAGGTTGGTACAGGCATTCAGGATTCGTTATTGTTCATAATTTGTACACAGATACTCACGATTATTTTGTGCATTGTCGATTAGCGTAGATATGAATCATGCCTCGTGATTTAATTTGAAGGTTGACTTGGATACATGTGTCTTTTTTTAGTACTTATAGTAGCGTTTTTCCACATTATGGGACATTGATTTTGTATTCATTTGCTCTTGTTAATCGGTTTGATGGATGTTTCAAGGATGGGTTGGATGTTGGCCTTTAACTCATGAAGCTTTGTTACTGTTGTGGAGGTTTTGCACTTGTGATCTGTTTGTAAGCTTAAGCCCAGGTGGAAAGATAGGTTTAGGTTTACACACAAATGAATGTTAGTACTCTTGTTTCCATTCGTAAATTAAAACAACATACAACTCCAGCATCACTTGGGAACTCAACCAAGTGATGGATAGAAACCTGCCTTGAAGTTATTCACCGGCTAATGAAAGTGTTCGTACTTAAAGCCATTGAACAAAGTTAATTTTATTCAATCACAGTCTGCATCAATATTAAGCATCTACCTAAGATGTGTGCACTGTATTGGATATCTACTGCATGTCACGTCATAACAGGTCTGTTGCTCATCTGGATGAATTGAGTTGCTTGCCAAAATTCACAAAATCATTCACTTACAATCGATTAAGTTCGTGATGATTTTCTCCCCTCTAAAAACCATGAACTTAACTAAAACAGTGCTGAAGAAGGAATTAAGAATAGATCCCTTTGTGTGACCCAAGGAAATTAGGCCACACCTCAATTTTTGGAAGAAAATGCTTTGAATTCGTAGATCTACATGTCTCTCTTCAATTTAACAAGGACCCTCCTACAACTGCTAACCAATGTGAAGCATGATGATCGATACCACTACAGTGTTTATCCTGTAAAAAAATGACTGAAATATCTACTTTGTTGTACTGATTCTCACCAGAAAACTACTCCCTCTGTTTCTGAAAAGGACTCGTGCTTCCTTTGTATTTTTACAAAGGAAACACGGCTTTTTTACAGAAACAGAGGGAGTATGTATATAGTAACGCTAAATTTGCTTTCAACAATTTTATTGTTAAAATGGCACTATTCCACAAACTTGGCACTTTCACATTTAGATTGTGCAGTCTGAAATCTATACTAGTCGTAGACTTTAGAACTAAAAGAAGGAAATGAATGGAAAAATAGCACACAGCATACCGCCATTTTCACCAAATTTCCCATTTTCCCACTAAATACGATAAGTCAGAGTTCTCAATACTATGATGAAGAGCGGTCCTGCTTGTATCAATTTGATTCAACTGCCTGAGTCAGCAATTTGAGAAACGCATCGGCAGACTATTACGATCGAGAACTGTTGTTGACAGTAATCGCGAGAACATTCAGTGAACCAGTGCTTTGCATGAACACTATTCCATTGCAAAAAATATTGATAATTCTTGAAGTTTGTGCCTCAATTGTTCAGCGAATCTCTGGGACTTTCAGTTTGGCAGAACTGAAGCTTCTTTGAGTTTCCAAGACCTTCGTTCGCTCCAGGCTTGAAATGACACCATGTGCGCTCCTGACTCAGCTATAAGCTAAACACTGCAACATAACTAGTTTTAAATCAGTTCTCTTGAATTCTTGGACAGAGAAAATTGTGCTACTAGCCTACTACAGTACGATACTAGTGTCTTCTTATGATCTTTTTATTTTATTTTCTGACAGAAGGAAATTTTATTGCAGATTTTATTGCAATAAACTTCGTGCCGGTAATCACTCAAAGAATTCTTTGTATTGCTGACTCCCCAAACAGGAATCTCACTTCTTTGGAGTACCGAGATTACAAGTGTATTTATCAGAGTACCGAGATAAATACACTTATAAATACCGAGATTACAAGTGTCGTTTGCTGTTGCCGTCGAAGGTATATGTGCAGTTGTGCACCCATAAGAGCCCACTGAAATGTAGCCATTCTGGATGCAATCCTTTACCGTAATCAAGTTATACTGAGTTTGTTTGAATGCTATTTTCTCTGATATCGTCTCCCAAATGTATATATATGAGAAAATCGTCCAATTTCTATGGTGGCAGGTTCCAAATCTGAACCCATTTGCTCAGTAGGATAGCTGTTATTGGGCATTTGGGATATGACATTAGGTTCAGGCACCCAAATCCTGTCTCTCTCTGCGGGCTCATAACAGTCACCACTGACTTCTGATAAAAACAAAGCAGTCAGAAACACATCCGTGGAGCAGGATTCACACGTGCCAGTTTGTACTACTAGTGTGCCGTTGCCACAGTATAATAAAATAAAATTAAAATTAAAGTAATTTCGAATTTTTGAAATTCAATAACTTTCACACTGTAGGTCCAAACGTCACGAAACAAAGTCCATGCACCCCTTCTTGAGAGCTTTCCGATGGTACCAAGAATGCAACTAGGGGACACACAATTCAGCAAAGATCTCACTGTAACAAACAAAACAAAATAAATACAGCCTAATTTAAGGTATGGCTTTAATTAAGGAAAAAATAATTGTTCAGAGAAAGAACTCCAAGCATGCCCAATCGTAGGGGTAATTATGTATCACGGTTCAAACTCTTCTCTTGTGAGATTCTTGAATCTACAACAAAATATAACCTCCATTCAACTGTAGTGATTAACACAATTAGAGAAGGCAAAAAATGGGGCAAAAAATTAGTGTCACAAGCTTCAAGTTTCTTTTTTTGTGAAGATTAGTACATTATAATACTAATTTTTACACTATATATATTTGGATTTCTTGTTTCTTTAATGAATTAAGACAAAGAAATTGAAGTAAGGCTTCCAAATTTACAAGTAGGTATGTTCAAAGGTAATTAAGCAATTTCATTAAAATGGCAGTATTCCAAATGCCATTTTCACCATCTAGAAAAGGTATAGATTTAGAACGACCATTTTGAACTGTTTTCATGTCATTTTAAAAAATATTGCCATTTTAATGAAATTGCCCATGTATATTTGCAATTGTTGTAAGGGTGATGGAGTTGATGTTAGCAAAGTTAATCCAATTAACCACCCTCAAAAACTCCAACCACACATCCTCCTTGAGAATCTGGGGGTGGTTGGTGTTAAAAAATAAATTATTTGGGGTCTACAATGGATATACAAATGTGGATACAAGGATACAAATACATTGATTTGTTACAAACACAGGAGATACATACACATGCAACTGCATATCCTATACCCTTTCTTGTAGCTACACACAGACATAATTATATATGGAATAAACTCTTTTGGTTTGAATAAAATCCCAATAATATTATTGTGGTGTTTTTGAGCACATGTCACTCCATGTGCTCAAAAACACCAGCCATTCATGAGACCCTTCCTACCAATAGAAAATTTTCCAACTAGGCCTGCATTTTTTGTGGGCACACCACACGGATATTGTAAAATAAAAAATCTGCCTCCACTTCCCAAAAGCTTGCAATTTTTAGGGGCGTGTAAATCCCAGTATGAAGCATCTCTCAGTCCACGCTTTCATGGGTCCTACCCTGCTTCGTTGGACAAGCATCAAAGGACAGGTCGTGACTATTATATAAAAATCTAGTCCTCCAGAATTACATTATCTAGCGGATATTGATGCAGCAAAATTTTTTAAAATAATTCCAAAACCCAGATCATGGATGTAACGTTCAGGAGAGCCAACATCCAGTACATTAACATGCCGATGTTTCCGTGTAGAAATTTTCAAAAGCAATAGTGAATAATGCTCCCCCAGAAGCAATTATCCAACATACTATCTAGCAGGTATTGATACAGCCAGAACAATTTAAAAACTTCAGAAACCAAGATCAGGATGTGACGTTCAAGAGGGCCAATGTCCACGAGTAACATGCAAATGTTTCTGCGTATAAAATTTCTCAAGCAGTAGAAAGAACAATGCTCCCCAGAATCAATATCCAACATACTACCCAGCAGATATTGATACAGCCAAGAAAGTTTAAGAATTCAAAAAACCAAGACCATGGATATAATTACAATGCTGATATTAATATACATTTACAGTTAAAATAATTCAGAGATCATGTCTATCCTACCAGGCATAGAGAAAAAATCTAGTTAAAAACTATTTCAAAAGACATCAGAGGACGGCATTTGTGGTGGTTACCTGGTTTGGAATAATGGTGATCCCTTCTACAATGCAGGAGCTGTGACAGCCACTTTCTCGGACCATGTCTTAGTCTGGAACAAACTCTACTCCACCTTTGTAGTCAAAAGTGGGAGGTGGCTCCGGCCCAAATGTGTCCCACGGGGACTCGATAAAGAAGAGCCGTCGCTGCCGGTTCCTCAGGATTGGCACCTGTGCAACGCAGTCTCTGTAAGCATTATAACTTGGCCTACCATATGAAAAAATCAAGCTTTCCAAGCTCATGTCAGGGCCACCCAGGATTCTGATCTTGGTAATTGGCGAGACAGAGATTACAAATTTAACACTGTTTGCAAGGTTTTAGTTAGTCTTTGGCAGGATTCTTCAAGTAGAAACTGATTGAGGGCCTAGCCACACAGAAATCAACTGGTATTCACAAGTAAGACGTTGTAAAAAACAATTTACTAATTTGAGTTGACATGTTCAAGAACAGTGGCGTTTGTTATTTACAACCAATCTGGTATTCCACTCCAAGGTAGCAGCTCATGGTGTACCATGAACTGGTGTTTACAAATTAAAACTCTAACTTGTGAAGCGATTATGATTAGGTAGTCAACAAAGGTAACGTTACACGTAGTTTCTTGTCTCCCCCAGTTTGCAAAAATAGATTTTCACTTCTTCACTATTTATTCGGCTCTTTTGTATGTGTGGACTTGGCATGAAGTTATAAAGATTGACATCCCTGGCAGTTGAGAAACTGACTAAAGGTATTAAAGACTCAAGACAAGTTACTGTCAATAGCAAACACATCATATCTAGACTGTTTACCCACTTTTACAGAAATGGTGTACTAGTCAGTTTCCCAGCCTTGTGTAAGTGACCCCACTCGGAGTTTGGGCGTTCTACTTGTCAATGACAGATAAAACACAAGAATTCAAACTATGGTACAGATCTGACGAAAAAAATTCTGCTGTGAAAGAAATGACATCATATAAGTAATGAGAAAAACCTGCTCCCAACCAAGTTCCATACGCAGAGCCTCCAGTCGTTTGCCATTCCTGCCACTGTCTTTGTAATTCGTAGCACGAGATGCAGACCTCACATTCACAGTGGCATCCTCAGTGGGATCACTGAATAGGAACTCTACGTCATCGCTAACACCATCCTCTCCTGTGAAAACCGCATAAATGTATCTGCGTTTCAAGGACATGGTGAATTCATAACATTCTCAACTGTTTCTATGAGTGCACCCATCTTTATGTTCATCTAACAACACATAAAAAACACGATATGATTTGGACTCGATTAATGTGGTCAATCTAGGAGCTGTTTTGAGAGAACTAATGATTTGATTGAGGTAAAGGGCTTCCTTCTCCAAATTTCTTGAACTCAAGACGTAAGAGGATGCGTGTGAAAGAAAGGATTGCGGCATGTTAAATATCTTGATTCTTACTTGAGCCAAGGTGTTAGGTGCTGTATTTTGAAACTCATTTACCTCACGGAGATACGAACCCTCAAAAGTTACAGACTTCATATTAACATAAAAATGTTGCAAAGAATCCATGTCGAAGTATCAATGACCAATTGACAGTCCTTGACAAACAAATTGCTGTCCTTCAAACTCGACAACGTAATTAAGGGTCATCACTCCTTGAGAAAGACTCAAACATGAGTTTCGGTTGTATCCATCAGCAGTATTCGTACCTCTCACTCGTTTCCTTAATGGAAGCTCCTGTACGCTGTAAAGCTTCCTGAAGATTACTAACAGCAGTCTTCAGTCCTCCTGGAAATTCCCAAGGTGCAATAAAGAAGTTCGGCCTGAGCACAAGAAATATTTAGCATTAAAGGTTTACAACAAGACAACAAAAGATTACATCAAAACCACATTCCTTGAAAAGATTGATCATCAATTTAACCTACAGCAATTTGTTAGCAAATTGTACCTCAGATTGCACATCACTAACCTAAAAGAAATTATTACCAAAAAACAGTCCACAATGCACATCACCCTAGCCTAAAAGAAATTGTTACAGAACTGCAGCTTACACTGCCCATCACCCAAACCGAAAACAAAATTTTCCCAAAATGCAGCTGAATTTGCACGTCACTCTAGCCTAAAACAAATCATTACAAGAGCAGAGTTCACATCATCGTAACCTGAAACAAGTCGTTACAAACATGGAACTTTTAGATTGCATATCATCCTAACCCAAAACGGGCTTCTTCCGAAAATGCACACATTGCACATCACCAAAACCTAAAGCAAATTTTTACAAACAAGCGCTTCAGATAACACATCATCCTAACCTAAAACAAACTGTTATCAAAGTGCAGCTCACATCGCACACTGCTCTTCCTAACCTAAAACAAGCAGCTTCAGTACATGAGGCTCTGTCCCAGTACATTTAGAAGCGTCACTCTTGACATTGTTTTCTCAGTAGCAACTCACTCAAAACACCTCACATTAACTGCTAATGTAACTTTTGTTAATGCAACAATTTCTTACACAAATGCAACTCACATTCCACACCACCTTAACATAGAACAAATTGTTACAAAATGAACTCAAATTGCACACCACCAAGGCCAAAAACAGATTATCACAAAAATCCACACATCTCACATTGCGCATCACCTTAACCTAAAATAAGTCGCTACAAATTGTCACCAAAATGCATCTCACATTGCACATCCCCAAACCTAAAACAAACCAATAAGAACTGCAGCTCACATTGCACACCACCCTAGCCCCAAACAGATTATCACAAAAATGCATACATCTCACATTGCGCATCACTTCAACCTAAAACAATTCGTTAGAAAAATTGTTACAAAACTGCATAGATCTCGCATTGTTAACCTAAAACACGAACAGATCTCCCATTGCGCATCACCTTAACCTAAAAGAAATCGTCACATATTGTTCCAGAAATGCATCTCAAATTGCGCATCATCCGAACCCCCAAACAAAATTGGTACAAAAATTCACCGCAAATTCCTCCAGAAAGCTAGGCTGTCAAGAGGACTTTCCCCACCTGTCGTCAAACGAGGAGACGCAATTAACAATGGCACTACACGAGCCCAACGTATCGTCCACGACGCCAATGCAAGTCGAGCAGGTCCCCTGTTTCGGCTCCTCTTGCTTCGGCGTCCCTTGCTCCCACGGAAACCAACTAAATGGAACACCATCATCACTCCTCCTCAACTCTGCCGCTACAGCACACCCTTGCAAACAGCTCAAACTCAAGCTCAAGCTCACACTCACACTCACCACACTGGATACCAAAACACTCACCCTCTCTGCTGCTGACCTTTCCGAATTCACAATTGTCCCACTGGTGGAGCTTGTGATTCTCTGCTGGCGATGGTGGCGCTGCCACACAGAAGCTTGTGCAGCTACCGCCATTGTTGAACAGAACTGATGTCGTCACAGATGCAGACAGCTTCAATTCTACCTGTGAGAAATGTGAATGACACACCTCGGATCGGATGGATATGCATGGGAGGAGATTGAATGCAACAAAGAGTTGGACTGAAATGAATCAAGTCATTCACTGCTTGTGGGTCATGAAGAATCCATGGCTGGAAATTCTGGGAGAAAGCAGGGTGAGGTTGAAATTGAGCTTAGTTGAGGTGAGAGAGATGAGCTTGATCTCAAAGAAGAAAGCTTTTGGGCTTTGGTTTGTTTGTTGACGTCCACGAGTTGTAGAACTGGATAGACTTCCTCCATTCAGGATCATGCAGTGGAAGAAGAAACCATTCCGTGGGGACTACAAATTGTCAGATTTCGTCAAAAGAAGCAATTCAACGTAGTTGGAGGCACCTGTTTTCTAGAAAAAATCATTTCGTAGTAATAGAAATTAAATCGTGAATTTAAAAAAAAAAATTGCTATGAATTTTCAAAGTGGAACTCCCTAGGCCTTGAAACTGTCACATAGCTTGGTCATGATACTAAAATCTAAATTAATCATGAGTCAACCAATTGCAATTAAGTTTTTACTTTACACCAAGTTTTTTTTGTTCATTTTTCATGAAGTGCCAAAGTGGCAATATAAAATATTATAGTGGTGTTCCAAATTTCAACATTCATCCACATATTGGATAGAAAATATCACATCAATACATATCACGTGTCCATGATTTTGTTTTCATCCATAATTTGACAATTTTATCCAAGATTTCTTTTTAAATCAAAGTTTCCAAGCAAGAAATTTCATAGTTTGTTGCCTTTTTTAGCCAAAGTGTTCTTTTCTGGTGCGATTTGGCACCGAAAAGCTAAAAAAAGAGCCCTGCCTTACACTTGTTTATTTCATTTATGGTAGGAGGTCCATAAAGCATCCAAAACTCTAAAAGTACTCTCTAGCACTAAGGTACATTTAAATTTCTTCAATGTATCAACAATGAATATATGAAGTTTTTTGGGTTGGACACTTCATTGATTCCAACTTCAAAATTCATAACTAATTCCACAAAGGTCCAAAAAACATGACTAGTATGAGAGTGTGTGGAAAAAATTCTTACACCTAACTAGTATAAAGTCTTACATCTAACTAGTATGAGAGTGTGTGGAAAAAATTCTTACACCTAACTAGTATGAAGTCTTACATCTAACTAGTATGAGAGTGTGTGGAAAAAATTCTTACACCTAACTAGTATGAAGTCTTACATCTAACTAGTATAAGAGTGTGTGGAAAAAATTCTTACACCTAACTAGTATAAAGTCTTACATCTAACTAGTATGAGAGTGTGTGGAAAAAATTTCAGAATTTTTGACCGCACAAATTGCAAGATATCTGCGTTTAAAGTGAAAAAAACAAGTTTTTCAGCACATTGCGAAACTAGATTTTTTGATTTTGAACATTTGTAACTTAAAATTTTGCACTACAGAGTTTTGAGCTTTAAATTTTTGTAGTGGAGAATTGAGTTGAGAGTCTAGGAAAAAAAAACCAAAAAAACTTAATTATCATTCTTTAAAAAATTGTTAAGTAGAAGTAGTTACGAGATAGAAGGAAAATCCAAAATATTCATATATTTTAAATGGAATTAAAATGTACTAATCCCAATGGTGAGATTGTTCTAGCAAATAATATAAACCATGCAAAAAAACAAAACTGAAAAATTTGAAAAATTGCACTCAGAATTGCATCCTAGAAGTTATTTTTTTCAAAAAGATGCTCTAACTGCCCAAAAAACAAGAATGTCCATAACTTTCTCATAACAAATCCAAATGAAATGAATCTTTTTTTTTAATAGACAAAAATATAATCTATGAGAAAAAAAAAATTAAAAAAAAAAATAAAATTTTTGTCCATTTTTTTTAGTTGCCCGGGTTGCCCGCCATCCCCTGTTTTGAGCTTATTTGGTCATAACCTTTTTTCCCGGGCATTGATTGTGAATAAAATTATATTCCCACAGAGCTTACTAGTTTTTCTATGGCTTCAAAAAATAATTTCAAAGATCACGACAAAATTTCAACCTATAAGTACCTGCTTGAAATTCCAAATGTTTGCCAAACCGACAATGGTCCTTTAGGGGTTAAATTTGGCTTCATAAATCCATCAGGCTTTTATACTCCATTCATTTGGCACTCAAATGCAAAAAACAATGATTTTACGCAAATCTTCCAAGAAGCAAGGCACTTTATGTTTTTGAAGACACCTCAAGCAAGGAAATTTACCTTGTGATGGCCACTTCTTCTTGGGCATCTTCCAAATAAGTTGCCGGCCACCTTTAGGTTTCACCTTTATATTTGGAACACCTTATTTGGTTAATGCATTACCCTATACAAAATCCCCCCCTCCCCTCAAAATAGTTATGTTGAAACGCTATGAAGAACAAAAAAATTTGATGAATGGCTTTAAGGGGTCTTATAAAAAACAAAGAATATTCCTATTCATCTAGGAAACAGATAATTTTTTTGGACTAGTTCTTCAGCCGAGTCCTTCATTCAAATTGCATTTAGGCCTACTCTAAAAACTTTGGTATCTGATTCCACCCATTTCACGACACGCATAAAATGTAAAATGCGTTACAAGGAGGAGTGTGACCAATTCGATAGCAAAATCGTCAAGGGTAGCCGATTCTATAATTCCTTTAGCTCTTAACGCCAGAGAAGCTTCCAATTAGTACGGATTCTGTAGCATAGTTCGGCCAACGGCCTCGCTAGCAAGGTTCGGGAAGAACCGGCAGCTAGTTCAAAGTTAGCCGGTTGAATTGAAAAAAACCCGGTTGTGATTTGAAAACATCGGCTAAAAAACCGGTGAAAAAGTTCTAAAACTTCTGTTTTTGAGTAGAAAAGAGAGAAAATAACCGGACTCATTACTTGAAAAACCGGTTCAGTATAGAAATTAGAGGAAACTAACTGATAAACCTCAGAAATTTCCCAGACCATGCTCGCCAGTGACGTTACCATACTGCAAAATTTGCACTACTTGGAAGCTTGTCCAGTAAGCTTACCTGGAAGCTTCTCCAGTAAGCTTACCTAGAAGCTTCTCCAGTAAGCTTACCTAGAAGCTTCTCCAGTAAGCTTACCTAGAAGCTTCTCCAGTAAGCTTACCTAGAAGCTTCTCTAGTAAGCTTCCTGGAAGCTTCTCCAGTAAGCTTAAGTTTATACTTGGGCTGGGGCTGGACGGAAGGCTGACCCGATTCGAGGTTTATCGGGCCCTAGTTTGGCGCTCCGGCTCCAAACTCTAAAGCATCTCAAGTGCTAGTAAGAACGGTCGTCCTCCTTCAATGGAGTTGCTTTAGGGTTTCAGTGCTCCTGCATTGACTCCGAACGAGCTTTGTCGCAAGGGCGGGATTCGACGCCCGCAGCAATTGCTCCTCCGACCGACAGTTTGATTGAAAAAGAATTTTAGTTTCAGTCAGCGGTAGTACACAATCAGAGGCTATGGCGATTTGAATTTCGGCACCATTGGAATCTCGAATGTAGTGACGGAAAATCGAAGGGGCGTCGAAAGTATGGACCGTGTGGCTGCCTTCTTCGCATTGCAACTCTTCACGTTTGCAATTGCGGAAGCATCCATATTTCCGGTGATAGAATTTCCATGATTGTGGAGAACAACAACAATGGCTGATACACCCGTGAGGACGTCGAATAAATCGCAATGCCACATCCCCGTGTCCAACGAGGAGGTGCTAGCTAATCTTCGCGGAGGGTGGGAGCGCAATGTCCACTACAGTTTGGACGAGACTCCCAGCCTGAATGTCGGCTTTCACCTTCCGAATCCGCCAAGGCATGACGAAGGGGACGAGAGGTCGGAATCTTCGGAGTCCGACGGCGACTTAGGGTTTACACAGGAGCCAGTGGAATTTATTTCTCCGGCGAGCAGCCCGCAGCAGGCGAATGTAGGTGGTGAGGGGAATGATGACGGAGTGGAGAAGGAGGATAGTTATGTTGCAGCATTCGAGAGCGATCGCTCGCAGAGTCCCAGTCAAGATTGGCAGGGACAGATAGAACAGCTCGATCCTGAGGCAAATTTAGGGACGAGTGCGGACTTCCTCACGCAGCCCGCCGCAGGAGTCATGGATTTTCAATTCACGGCGTCGGAGGATGTAGAGCAGCAGATTCTCAGGCGGGAGACGATTCCAGAAGCGGAGTTTCAAACTCTGCCGAGATGCAATTTACCATTGCTTTTCCCGATTCCAGAAAACGCTGTGATCGAGGCTCCTGATCTTTTGGCGGAATCGTGTATGCAGCCCTTCACGCAACCAGCTGTTGAGACTCAGCCATTTGAGTCTCTCAGTCAAATTCAGGTACTGCGAACATGTTCCTCCTGCCCTATGTTATACCATCGTTGCAGAATTCTATTCTCAAGAATCAATTTTGAACAGCCATTCTCCACGAAGACGTTGTAGTCCATGATGAACGAAGGCAGTCATTATCCCCCAAAGGACCAGGTCTAAATCGGGTTTCATGTTTTTGTAGTAGTTTTGAGTAGGTCATACGAGAGTTACTTTTTCCTCCGAATATTTTTAATCTGTTTGACCAACATATGAAATGGCCTTCACTGATTTTGGTGATATAATATATGGTCTCATCTGAATTCTATTATTTTCATCATATGATTAATTGGAAATGTTCATTCTCAAACGATGAATCATTGGTCTGTTAGGGTCTTATATATTATAATGAATGTGACTGGAAGTCGGATGTCGTTTCTGCAGGAGCCCGTGCAGCACATGCAATTGGCAGAGGAAAGGAATGAGATTATTGATAACCTTGCCACCGTAGATGAGGAAAGGGTTGACACAGAGGAGCCCGTGCAGCACATGCAATTGGCAGAGGGAAGGAATGAGATTATTGATAACCCTGCCGCCGTAGATGAGGAAAGGGTTGACACAGAGGAGCCCGTGCAGCACATGCAATTGGCAGAGGGAAGGAATGAGATCATCGATAACCCTGCCGCCGTAGATGAGGAAAGGGTTGACACAGAGGAGCCCTACCTAACACAGCAAGGACATGGACGAGATGAATTAGTTAAGGATGCCCCTGCCGTAAATATTGTTAAAATTGAACTCACATGGGAGCTAACGTCGCGAGAGAGAGGAGAGGACGAGCTTCTTCCTAGTGACTCTCCACTGCCAATTGATGACTCAAGGGACTCTAGGTCGACAGAGCACAACCAGCAACCAGAACATCAAAGTTCCAGAGATATCCCTCTTGTAGAAGTCCATAGTGGTTCAGGGTTATCAGAGAAAGCTCAGCCTTTAGTCGACCTCGGGACTGAGCGGACACCCTCAAACTCGGAGCAGATGCCAAGAAGCAACGGGGACACAAACTCTCCCTCAGAATCCTTAAAACGAGTTCACAATGCTGAAGAGCTGTGTGGACACCAGAAACGCCAGAGAGTAGAAGCCTCCCCAGTGAGGGCTCGAAGCTTTCCTAAGACAGTCATGGATGTTGTAAGAGCTCGCTCCAGATCATTATCCTATTCTCTTGTTGATGATGAATGCAACATCCTGAGTACAGTAATGCGCGCTGGAGTAAGCTTCCCTCCCTTTGTATATGATAAACGTTCTGTATAGCCCATTACTTGCACATGCGAGTTTTACAAATTTTTAGAGTATCCTCTTGATTGATTTCTAGCTGAGCCGATATGGGAGCGTCGTTGTAAGTATCATGGCAAACTCAATGATGCATTAGTTCCCTTGAGAATAAATTGATCATTGGGGTCTGGGAAGTTTCTTGGGTTCATGCCTTGTGAAGAAATTGCAATTGCACTGCTAAGATTCACTTGTTTCACTTGTTTGACTGTTGGTAAATTCAATCTGTATTATTTCCTTTTTTCTTTCTCAAGAACTTGCCACTGACGATAAAGAGGTAATGAAGGGCGTCGAGAATTCAAGGTTTCAAGAGGAATCCCACGTTCTTAATACATCAGTATTTGTACCAGGCAGCAGGTGATGTTATAAAAATCTTGCAGAATTAGCATTCTTGAGTGCTTTTATGTGTAGAAGGGATAAATAATTGTTCAATCGCATGCTGGGAATAGTACAATGTTCTAGGTCTCATTTGAGAGGGGAGTGGGACAAGAGACCTGAAGTTGGAACATTGGAATTTTCGGGTTGTTGTATTCTTTGTCATTGTAAACCACAGAAAATTACTTTAGGTGTTGGATGCACTTGCTATAGCAACAACAGTCGCATTTGTAATAGAGATAGGATTTAGAATTGTTGTGTACAGGCGGGTCCAATAATCTTACAAACTGCCTATTGTGCCATTCAAAAAACTTTGTACATTTGAGCATGGTGGTACAATTGCTTTTGCCAAATCTAGTTAAAATATAGAGATATCCATTTTACAAAGTTTGGGTATTATCACTCCAACAGTGATTTCTAAAACTTTTTTGGAGATGCTTGTTGAAGAAATTATCATCAATATTAAATGAAATAATTCACTAGAAATGGAGTTTTTATTTTTTGAAAGTGAAATTTGGTATGCTTGATTGGGATTGCAAAAAAATTCAACTTCTTCATTGGTTGTTTGCTTATGCTCTTCACTGGCAAATTATTGCTTGCTACTGCATGGGATTTTTTGCCATGTTAAAATAAAGATTGAAGACAAGTGCTCTTATCATTTAGCATTTGCTATGTACAATCGAGGACAATAATTTTACAAACTGTCTATTTGAGTCATTCAAATGTTTCAGTATAGTACAATGTGTTTCAATACAATAAGGTAAACCAGCCCATTGTGGTAAAATGACCCATAGTGGACACCTAATGACCCCATGACAGTTTTTTTGGCCACAATCAATGTCTAACCTAACACCAATGGAGTGATTGGTGACCTCATTAGGAACACCTACTTTTTCAATGTAAATCATTGTAGAAAGTGACTTTTCATGGCCTTCTACATTAGAAAATATTGTAACCATTTAGGTGATTAAGAAGAGCATATTGGATACAATTTTTGTTGGTTATAGGGTAGTCAGTTTATTGACTCTTTTGGACAGATCACTTCAAAAATCTATAACAAATTCATACTTTGTTTGAAAAATATAATTTCAATTGCTCTCACTATTTCTCTCACTTGTCTTCATGTGGGAAAAAAGTTGAAAACTTTCAGCAATGGAATGCGGGTAGACTCCAAAGTTTGACCACAATGGGTTAGTTTACTATACAATGTGAGGTACAATATAACCAAACTTTGTAAAATAGATATCTCTATGTGGTGCAGATATCTTTGAACAGCAGAAATAGGCAGTTTGTAAGATTATTGTACCCGATTGTACATAAGCACTTGAGCGCAACCTCTTTTTGGACCTAGACCAATTTTGCTTCCTTGCTTGTATATTTGCTTACTTGTAATCAACAAGGCGGTTCTACATGGAATTCTCTCTATAAATGCATAGCAGTCAGCCATGCACTGGCGGTATACATTCTAATAATCTTTGGATTTTAGTAATTCATTTCTTTCAAAGCTGATCATTGCCTAGGGTACTACAGTACCATGGTGTGTTTTTTTGCACTGTAGAGCAATAGTGAACCCTTGCGTGCCCTCCCAACAAAGGTGGATATTTGGAGGGAGCTGGGCACAGTGGTGAAACGCTCTGACAGGTTCTCCGAATCTGGCGATATATCGCCAGAAAAAAACACGCTGTACGGTACCTTGGTACTTTACAAGTTTAGCATACGTGGGCCAC
Organism: Neckera pumila; assembly: GCA_963969595.1. Taxonomy (NCBI): domain Eukaryota; kingdom Viridiplantae; phylum Streptophyta; class Bryopsida; order Hypnales; family Neckeraceae; genus Neckera; species Neckera pumila. The sequence continues at coordinate 43,722,051 of OZ018408.1, read as the reverse complement.
TTTAGGAACCATGTACTGTATACAAAGAAAAGAGTTGAATGAACCAACACAAACGTGAAGACCCTAAGGAGATCGCAGAAATCCTGCCGTGAAATTCAACTTCAGGGGTCCATGGAGACAGCCGACATCATCTGGAGCAGAAAAACAGGACGAAGAAGAAGGAAACGGTGTACAAAATATAAGCTCATAAAGTACAAAATAAAATTGCAGCCCTTGGTACGTTACAATGGAAAAAGTTCGAAATGTGCAAGCGGTAGTCTGGTTGGTTCCATAAGCAAACTTCAGTTCAAAAATGGAACACATAGTCCGTTCTTAGGCTTCAGCCAGAGCGTATGTTTTCCTTACATACTCCAAAATGTCGTGACTCTCAAACATCGCTGCACCAGTATTAGGATCCTCCAGATACGGCACCTGTAGCACCAACAACAGTTCTCAGCTTGTAATTCATGACCTGATTACTGCAGGATAAGGGTAAAATATTGGTAAATTTCGCTCAAGACAAAGCGTACCATCAGATGCCTGATTCCAGTTTCAACCGTCAAAGACGGTCAAGATATTTACCTGAAATTTGCCAGTCTTCTGTAGCAACAAGTCCCTCTTGGCGCTTCCTCGAGCAGCACTGCCACGTTACAGAAGAAGTTTAGAATTTGTAAATTGAACGAATATCAACTTTCAATAAGAAAAGTAGTCACAAATACGTAAACATTGTAGCAGAGTCCAGGACAGCATATAGGGGTAATTGATGTATCTTGTACGCACCTGTGATAAATGTGAGGTAACTCAAGCTCTGACAAAGCCTCCCTTGCAATCTTGCAGAATGGAGAAGACTGCAAATTGAATTACAATCATGCGTTAGGGGCATGAGCCATTTGAGGTTATAGATTCTGCACTATTGATCTACAGGGATGCAGCTTAACAGCAAACCATGTATATATGCTCTAGTTAGAGTAAGTTTAACTCAGAAAGTTATGCAAGCCGAATATATAAAAAATTAATAAACATTACATGTATGAACCAGAAACCAAATGAACTGATTTTTCCGGTAGATTGGACTAATTAGACAATCCCCTAAATGAAACTTGCAAATAACAATCAGAATAAAAGTGACCCACCTCGTAAGCCCACAACTCGAGCGGTTTCTCAGGAAGCTTAGCTGAAACATACGTGGAGCCCTGCGAATGGAACAGCAAAACCGGTAAGGACTACCTTGAACAAAAAATAGGTAGGAGCATAATTGGAATCAAATGAAGAATTGGTCGCTTTAAGTACTTTGCAAATCGGAATGAACTTATTTGACCTCATCAAAGAGTGGAAGGAACAGTCAAGTCACCTTTCCGAAACGCCCGATTAGGGCAAGGCCAGCTGTAATCGTCTGCACCCCCCGAAAAAACAAACAGTTAGTTTAAGATATCGTATATTTAAGTCAATAATTATCATAATGAAAATACCAACAATCTCCTCAAGAACTCCTCTGCACGTCTACGTTTAACATACATTTATATGTTCAAGCGATGTGAACAATAATTACAGTCGATAAAATGTGAAACGCATGCGCAAGAGTCAAGTTGATGCAACTTAAAAGCTTGGTCCATATACCGTCAAGAAGCCAAGGTTGAGCAAAAGTGGGACCTTTCCGTCACCTGCACAGATTCAGTTGCCAAGTGCCAAGCTCGGGTCAATTTGAAATGACTCTATCTGCAACTGCTCAAATATATGCTTGAGAAAATACTATGCTAATTTGAACGCAACTTAACTATTGCAACATACCATATTTTTCAACCAAATACTTGATGATGTCGTCCGATTCATACATAGCGACATTTGTGTTCGGGTCAACCTGCAATACGAATCCATTGAAGTGAGAGGAGATCGTGATCTAACTTTAAAACATGATTCCTAGCTGACAAACATGAAAGAGAAAATACTGAACAAGTTCAAGGGCTGAACTTTCAAAGCACGATGAGTGATTAAGTTGGCAACTACGCTGAATCATTCTTTCTAGTTTAAATATATGGTATCATAGGAAACAACACGCAGACAGGATTGGAATTGAGCTCGTACCATGTATGGGAACATCTTCTTGCCACCCAACTGATTAGCCTTTGGTCGGAAGTTGGGACCATTTTTCGGACATGGATAGTAGAGCACATCGATGTCCAAAATGGAAACGATCTCCCTCACCTGTTTCATCCCAAATTAAGATCTGAACTAATCTCTCTTGAACGAGCAAGCGCGGGTCATAATGCAAAACTGAAAGAACTACTAGGACAGGTAACATCAGGAAAAAACACTCAAGCTATATCGATAGGATTTTTGAAAGTTATTAAGCATTAGATAGGCATTTGAGTTAATAGCCATTAGATTCATACAGTTCTCATGTCAAGCAAGCGCTTAGTTAATGTTTGGATAATTTTCTAATATCCAAAACCTTTAGTGATTCTTGCATATTAAGGCATATATCTTTGTACAAGCATAACATTTACCCAAAACAAGGTTGATTTTCAAGGATTCACGCATCACTTTGGATTAATGAGAAGTTATTGAAAAAAAACATCACCTCAAAAAACTCTATTCATCATCCAAAATATGGACTTTGGGGCGCTTGGGGGTTGATGTTAATGTAATGCAAATGGTATTAGCTTAATGTTAGTGTGATGTTACACCGGCAACTATTAGGTGAACAGTACGTCACTACTAACTTGGCACTAATTTACCATCATCGCAATAGTAATCTTTACCATTAGTAGTTTATTGGAACTAATATTTAAAGTCGGACAATGCTCGATGGAAATCACTTAGACAAAACAAACTAATCTCCCTAAACATGAAATCAGACCCTAATTAGTTTGGCAAAACACGAGGTTTTGAAGAGCATACCTTTCGGCAGAAAGGACAACTGTGGTCATCAAGCAGCATCGAATGAGGCCAAGGTCGTCGTATCCACACACTCAAGCAAAACTTTCAGGACGTATACAAAATTGTGTGAAACTCCCACACTTGATAAACCTCATAAGAAAAAACTGATGATGCAGTGATAAAAGAAATGCCATCTGTCATCCGAAAATCCATTCTAGATACACTGCAACCGAGTCTATCTGCGTGTAAATCTGAAATAAAACAGCGCTAGACCAATCTGACATCTAGCATGCCTAGAAAACAATTAGCATAGTTATCATACCCTTCAAACTCGTAAATCTCGATGGGTTTCTCAGGTCTTGGCCCTGGATTGCCAACCTCTACAAATTTGCGTCCTGAGAAGGAAAAAAAAATGCCTTTGATCAGATCTACTAGGTCTTCGGGGCAAGGCCGATGAGAGGGACATTGCTCAGTAGTAAACATGTACTAAGACGCAAAATTGTTTGATGAACGTGGCGCATATTTCAATCTTAATATTCTCTAGCATAAAACAAAACATTTAGTACTCAGTAGCGACCATTACTAGTATAGAATCAACCCTAGAGGGATTCTAGGAATTTAACAGCCATGCAATTGGCAGAGTTTCTGTAAAAAGTTGCCTTGAATGGCATTACAATTGGCAGAATCTACATTAAAATCTACTTCCAATGATGTTACGATTAGCAGGGTTTAACGTGGCTACGATTTCTAAGATACCTCAAAGAAAGTTCTCTATTAACTCATGGTAACATGAGGAAGCACCTGTTCGATTCTACAAACGAAAATCAGTAGCTCTTCAGCCATGCACAGTGCAGAAACGCAGAGCAAAAAGTCACGCAGAGTCTGATCTGACTTGAACTCCACAGAATTTATACCTTTTCAAGATCAGTCACTCAAGAAATGTCATCACTAACAAAACCCTAAATACATTGAATTATATTACCCTAAATAACTGTATACCTGCGAATGCAATGGCATATTTGTCGCCTGCAACTTCTGCAGCGGGATGATTTTCGAAGTGGTATCTGCATGTTGCTCACAATCGTCAAATGCTGATAAAAACAGAGATATCCTTAAAGTTCAGCCCTTTTTCAGAATCACGACTGAACCCAAAAAAAGGCCTTGCAAATACCAATTCACGGCATTAATCATTAGATTCAACATACCTGCTCACTGAAACTAGGTCCACATCCCCTAAACCCTCATTCAAAGTGGGAGATGAATGGTAACCCTAATGTTGTTAAAATGTGGTTGGAATGAAGGAAACTCAAAACTTCAATAGAACAAGCCTGAGTACAAAATCGCACAATGCACAGTCCGCCTGTTACCCTTTCACAGAAACAAGGTCAACATCCCCTAAACCCTCATTCAAACTGGAAGCTCAATGGTAACCTCACATTATCAAAATGTCCTTGAAAGGAAGGAAATTCAAAATTTCAGTAGTACACTCCTTCGTACAAAATCACACAATGCACGCTCAAAAAGACAAGAATGGCGCAATCCGCTGTTACCCTTTCACAAGAGCGCCAGATCCAAGTCGAAACGGCACACCCAAGGCGCCTCCCAGCACGGCGCCAATCATATCCGACCGGACGGCAAACCTCCCTCCCTTGAAATCCGATTTCACGGTCGATTCCGCCACAGAGGACGCTGCGGGCGCCGGATTCTGCACCTCCGTCTCCGTACTTTCACTCTTCTCCGCCCGCAGAATCATCCCAACAGCCTTCCTGGAGCTTCTGCGAGCTGGTGGGGGGGTGCCCAACAAGGATGGCACCGTCGTCTTCGCGGCTTGCAACCACGACGTCGAAGTCGCCATGGCCATGGCCAAAAATCTCTCGGAACAAATCTCTTGAAATCGACCGCGAAATGGGATTTCAAGAGATTTTTGTGTGCAAACGTCTGTCTGTGAAAATTTCTCAGACAGCAACACTGTAGGATTGTTGGGACTTTGTGATCAATTGCAACTTGCTCTTGGCTGGAGTAGCAAAGATTTGATCGGCGATGAGAGATGAAAGAGGATGCTTCATCAGCGAAGATGAACCACTATTGCTGGAGTGGCGACGTGGCGTTTCGGGATGGGCTCTAACCCGTAAGAATCCGAGTCGACCTTGGAATGTTCCGAGCTGGCATTTCCGGGGATAGGTTTTGGGACTCTGGGTTTTGAGACACGCGGTGGGTCGGGGTTGGGCCACGCTTGCGGGGTGGATAGGAGGATGGGCCCCGCAATTGCGTGTTACCAGAGTGTATCAGAACTTCCTGGATTTATCAGCTTTCATGGCTTCTGGTAAGGTCCCGTGTTGTTTGGCATCAGGGCTTTCTTTTTACTTTTTGAGAAAGTGCTGGGATGGCAATCATGTGATGCATTGTATTTCTACATTCATCCATCTTTTGGACCAAAAAACACTTTTCAATTATATCCATGCACTTTTTGATTCAAATTTGGCAACTTCATCTATAATTTAAATAGAAATGGAAAAAAAAATTGGTAAAAAAAATTCTATTTTTGGCAAAAAAGTAGAAATTTATTTTGAAATAGTGCAATCTGGCCACATGGTGCCTCCAAAAAAGGGGTGGATGACATTGAGGCATTTTAAGTAGACTTATAGAATATGGGAGTATATAGGGACCTAGATACAAGGGTATTATATATATATATATATATATATATATATATATATATATATATATATATATATATATATATATATATATATATATATATATATATATATCATATGTGTACAATATGTCAAATTGGTGTTGTACGGGTCTTTACAACAAACAATTAGTCACTCATTTTTCATTTAACCCTTGAAGAACATAGAAGCCGAAAGGTAGTCGATGGATGACTTCAATGTTCACTATAAAAACAAAGAATGCACCTATTGATTCAACAATCAGCGTATTTTAATAACTGCCATATTTATCAGGGACCATGTCCTTTTGAAGGATTAAGTGATCCACGCTTGAATAGACAAAGAATAAGGGTTTGTAGCATTGGTAATTCATTTGTTTCAAACGAGTAGAATTGCATATCCTTTATCCTTACATATATTGTAGAACAATAGTCAGTTCAAAGACTCAAGTGAGTCAAATAATTTGAAATCCAATGCTATAAACATTAGGAGGAGTCACAATTGATTACAAGCACCAAAGCATCCCGTGGATTTATTAAAAGAATTAATGCATGGCAGAAATTATTTGACTTTTAGAATTTGGAAAAACGAACCTGTTGAAGAATTCTTCATTGACTAATAAATTGTCTAAATTTTCATTAAACTAGCTAAAGAATCTAAGAGGTATTGTGACTCTTCCTAATGTATGTAGTGACTAAATGCATGTATTTTTATTAGTCTCTTCTCTGAATTTATGTGACCAAATTTGGATGGACATTCATTAGATTTGGATTAAAAAAACAGGAGGATTTGCATCCACAAAGGCTACTATAAACAAGTTTGAATATTACCTTATTTGAAAATTGAGCCACTTTAAAGAATTAAAAAATGAAAAGAAAACCCTCGAGAGAACCACTGTTCTTTACTTGTCATTTTGCAATTCATCTTTTTATTGCTAGAGTGATAGAGCATCTTATGATGAAGTTGCTTCCTTTATCAATTGTGAGTTGCATTAATTGTAATAGTAGTAAGAGTTTTTTTTTTATTAAATTATTACAAGATTTTTCATAATAATATTTATTTATTTTAAACAATAAGAAGGGCTTACTCATAGCCTAAAGGGATAAAAGGATTATGATAGTCAAATTTTGTCGAGGGTGCTAAAATTTTAATATATTCATTAACAAGGATTTCAACAATTGTCAATATTTTGCATAATATAGGAAAAGAAATTTTACTACAACACTACAAACCATTTTATATTTGTTGCATATACAGTAGTAGGTTAGGTTCCAAGTATGCAAGGCAATTTACTTCATGTTGATTTTTCCATGTTTATAGAAAGTTTATTTCTTTACTACATTCTAGTCTCCTTGTGTATGTGATTGAACAATTTGAAACATTTAAGAGTACAATAGGAAAATAGAAGAGCAAGCTAATTATATATTGCCTTCACAGTAGCTTGTGTAAACATGGCTCATGTACAATTATACTATAGTAAATGAGTGAATGTCAACTACCAATGACACTACTCGAAAGCAAGGTATTCTTCAATGACTTTCTTTTGGCAAAAGAAAAAATAAGCATTAAGATGATATGATGGTAACAAGAGGCATCTTTTGTAGGCTCGAGTGAACTAACCCTCTTGCTAGGTCCCACGGGAAAACACTGAAATTTTTTATTTTCCACGCATGATAAAATTTGCAAATTCTGAATTCAATTTTACTGTCAAAGGTCCCAAATTAGCTTGGAGAGGTGTACAAGATAAATTAATCAAGAACAAAATAGGGGGCTTTTTTTTTACTTACACCCCTAGAATGACTTGGAGCAAGTGGGCCACTTCATTTTGATCCTTTTGTGTAAGAAAGCAATCTAATTATGCACATTGGACATGGACAACCTTTTATTTTTATTTTAAGATATTTACATTGAAGGAAAATCTTTCAGCTTAAGATGTTTACACTGAAAGAAAATCTTTCATCTTAAGCTATTTACATCAAACAGATCAACATCTTATTCCATTCCATTCAACTAATCAAGGACCACGTCGATTATGATTTAGTTTTTTTTTCAACTTCATTCATTGATGCAAATCTTCTTCAAATACATGAATATTTTTAAATCAATGGCTATGACTTCGCCACATTAAACTTTAAAGGACGAAGGGGTGATTTTGGAAATCGTCCTTTTTCATTACCGTGAGATAATAATCTACATTAAAAAAAATGATGATGATCTACATTAAAAAAAAAAAAAAGTATCTATTGGAAGTCAAGCTCTTGTAGAAGTTCTCCCCTTTTAACAACAAATTTTGAAGATGAATAGGTGTTCTTTTGTTCTTAACAATTTAATTCTTTGTCATCTATCGACCACATAATGGCCCCCTCATCGTTTAAAGGTTAAATATCTCTGAGGTAGAACCTTTAAAACATCATTTCACTGCTCTTCGATTATATAATAGAGCTACAATTATTATGATCTATACAATAAATTGCATGAATTCAAAAACTAAGTTTTTCCAATTTTTTTTATTCTTCACTAATTCAAAAGGGCTTAACCCCTAAATGCCTAAGGCCTATTTCAAGCTTCCTGGAATTTGCTTTAAATTGAACAAAATGCCAACATTTTGATAAGTTGCATCAATTTTTTTGAATTGTAACCATACAAATTCAAACTAGACATGTTAGAGATCTCATAGGAAAAGAAAACACAACAATATGACGTATGGAGTGAAAGATTATAATGCTTGACCGTGAGGGTGCTAAAATTGCAAAAATCTTCAAATCTTCTTTACACAAATCAAATCTAAAATGTTGATGACAAAAAAAATATGAAATTAAAGGGCCTAACTTGTATAACCTTGATCAATTTATGGCTTCTTAAAATCTATTCTACAATTTTTTTAAATGAATTTTGAATGTGATTTTTTCTCCAAGATCTAGTGTATTTGAGGCTCATTTCCAAGAGCTCTCAACACTACGGGAAGCCAAGATTGCAAGGGGTACCCTTGTACAAAAACTCGAATAGAAAAATCACTATCATTTTTTTTCAAGATTGGATTTTTGGTGCTAAAATTAGACTTCAAGAAGAACTTTCTAAAAATATAAACTACTAAAAATAGCAACTTGGTTAGGTTTTATTTAACTTCAAAGTTTTGCAAACACCAAATTTGGGTGCCTTGGGCATTTAGGCATTAATCATCCAAAGAAACATGGGCGGGACTGAAACAGGGACTGAAACAGGGACTGAAACAGACACTGAAAGAGCCCTTCCTTTATGGGATGCCAATCGTTGTTGGTCGCCTGAGCTTAGAGGGCCTGTTTGCAGGTGCTATATTACGGAGGTCGACCGTTTTGCCAGCTATGCATGCCGTGAGTCTGGGTTCGGTTATACTGGAATGTACAACAGCAGGGTGGGTGCGAAAGCTCTGTCAGGCAAGAAAAACATGGGCATTCAATGTCCGACGAGACCCGCCGGGTATGTGGGTTCATTGTCAGCTGGTGCTTTTGGGAAAATAGAGGATTCCAAATCACGACAAAAGGTGTGATTTGGAATCCTTATTATGATACTTACTGCCTTTGGGGGACAAATGGGATTTTGGGCAGGTACCTATGGATTGAATTTTTGTCATGATTTTGCGAAACTTTTATTGAAGATAGAAAAATTGCTAAGCTTTGTAGGAATATAATTTTTTTTCAATCGGTGCCTGGAAAAAAGGTACGCCCAAATAAGCTCCAAATAGGGGACGGAGGGCAGCAAAAAAAATAAAATTAATTAATTAATTTCTTTAATTTTTATTTTTCTTATAGATTATATTTCTGTCTATCTAAAAAGTTTTGATTCATTTCATTTGGATTTTTTATGAGAAAGTTATGGACAATCTTGTTTTTCGGGCACTTAGAGCATCTTCTTGAAAAAAATAACTTGTAAGACTCATTTCCAAATGCAACTTTTACAATTTAAAAAAAAAAATTCCACAAGTTTTAGTTTTTTTTCTGAAGCAATCTCACCATTGGGATTAGTGTTTTTTCATTCCATATAAAAGATATTAATATTTTAGATTTTCCTTCTATCTTTTACCTACTTCTATTTAACAATGTTTTTAGTAATGAAAATTAAGTTTTTTTGGGTTTTTTCCCCCCCTAGACTCTCAACTCAATTCTCCACTATAAAGATTTAAAGCTCAAAACTTTGTATTGCAAAAAAATTAAGTTAAAAATGTTCAAAGTCATAAAATCTAGTCCCGTAATGTATTGAAAAACTTGTTTTTTTCACTTTAAACACAGACATCTTACAATCTGTGCGGTCAAAATTCTGAAATTTTTTCCACGCATTTTCATACTAGTTTGGTGTAAGTTCCTATGGTTAAATGTGCAAAAGAAACATTTTTCAAGTTTTTTTACTCTTTGCTATAAAAATGGCAAATTTGGGTATTTTTTGGCAGAAAAAAGGCCTTGGGCCTTTAGAGGTTAACCATGTAAGGACGAGTTGGTCATCATAGAAATCATCCTTTTTTGGTATAGTGAAAATGGCATCTATCAGTAAAAAAAATCAAAACCACTCTCATTGGAGGTCAAACTACTATACAAGATCTCCTGTTTTTGCATAAAATTCCAAAGATGAATATATGTACTTTTGTTCTACACAAAAAGATTCTTTGTCATTCATCACACGTCTATGGTTCACAATGTCCTTACAAGGTTAATTGAACATCAATGTGTGTGTTGTCAATATCAATGAAGGCCAAAGATGATTACTCAGTCCTATATTGCCATTGACTACATTAACTATGAAAAACATTAGATGACATTTGAGGCTTTTGGAAGACTGCAAATTATCCTCTGTTCCCAGACAGCAGGATTGTAGGATAACTATTGGTTGATGTAGCCGAGACCGTAACATGTCATTTTGTGTGTATATATATATATATATATATATATATATATATATATATATATATATATATATATATATATATATATATATATATATATATATATATTTTAAATGATATTTGGGAAAAAAAATTGAATTTTTTTTCTTCTGATAGCCCGTACCGGCTGTTCACAGAATCGGGCCAAATTTGAAAACGGGCTTGAAAAGGCCCTCCAAATAATGCCCTTAAATGTCATCTAATGAAATTGTCATTTACGTTTACGGTAAACCAGCCTATGGCATGCAAAACACCCAATGCAGACATTTAGAAAATGACCCATTATAGTCTTACATTAATCCATGACAGAATTTTTGTAATAAATGAGATTTGAGCTAATTAGGTTGTATTAGTGGCCGCAACCAATGTTTTGAATGATGGTGATGGAGTTACTAGTGACTACAATAGGAACTCCCACCTTTCTAGTGTAAATTCATCAGAAGAAATAGCTATTTTATTCCTTCATGCCATAACCTTGTTAGAAAATATTGTAGCCATGTTAGGAAATTTTGTGACTTCTTTAGGTGGTAAGATGACCATTATAGATACACTTTTGGGTAGTTTGGAGATAGTCTATAGACTGTTTT